>JAQPPZ010016726.1:11517500-16317500 GCA_028583015.1 Wollemia nobilis
CCTCATCAAAGACAAAAGAAAATTATATTCCGCAGGATGTTATCTTTTGATGTTGTAGGTATTGTTGTTGCTTTTGGGATCTTTTGGTGTTGAATATGTGATTGTATGTTATTGCTATTACAGTAGTTGTGTTTCTAGCAAATGCCACAGTAATGTGATTCTGCTTTTGTTGTTGCTATTTCTATTACCTATTATTGAGAATTGGAGTGATTGCTACTACTATTGGTGTGGAAGGGAGGAATAAACAACAATCAGGTCGACCTTTTCTCCCTTTCTAGAAATAGATTTTGATATCATCTAAAGTGTTGTTTTTGTCTGATTTTATTCTAGGATTTTTGTTGCAACTTTGTTTTTCTCATGTTATCCACGGAGGAAGTTGATGTTTATCTTATAACCTTAAATAACTTAATTCTATAGTAAAGTTGAGCCCCTCCAAACCTTTTTTTTCACCACTATTAAAAAAATAATATCCTCAATTTATTTAAGTTGCACGCAAAATATCCTAGTGGTTAAATTCTGTTTCGAAATGCTATTGGCAGCACTAATATAGTTACCTTCCCCCTCTATGTTACATATGACTCCTATCGGTTAAGAGTGGGAATAATTTTGTTATTGACCAATACATTCTAGACTTCCCAATAAGCCCCTTTTATCTGCTTGTGTAACCATCGGGCCCTCATCTTAACATTCAATACAACTTGGCTTAAAAACCAAATCTGAAAATTGGAGGCAACCTCCTTGAAAGTGTCCCACAACAAGTATGCCCTTTAGTCCAGATCAATATCATATGACGTACAAGTGTAGTCTACTTCTCGCACTCATTAAACACCGTACTCTGCTAGCACATTAAAAAATGTTCATAAATTGAATCTTGAGATGCACAATTAGCCAGTTTTTAAGTCTGGCAGATCGTATTCACCTACCTAGAGAAACAGCAGGCATGACAGCAGGCATATTCACGGAATAACCTTTACCAGTGGTCATCAATTGACTTAGATCGTATTCACCTACCAAGAGAAACAGCAGGCATATTCACGGAAGAAGCTTTCCCAGTGGTCATCAATTGCCTTAGTAGGCTAAATGGCATCTTCTTACTTTTCTGCATGTGATAAAGACCTTTCACCAAGTACCAATTTTCATCAACTCCTTGCCCCTACAGAGCTTTATCATTTGCAGGACTCATCTTTTCCCTTGAATATGGAGAATAAGTAGACACGTCTCAAAGAGAAATTTAAACAGCACTCTTGCCCTCTTGTTTTAGACTAGTTGATTATCGTGTCTTCGTTAGGTGTATCTCTTATTCCCATGTGATGCCATATCACATCTGACCATTTTGACTTCTAGTTGGCAGAAACACATGCAAACAAAAAAACATCTAAACCAAATGTTTATCCAGAAGCCTGCTATAGTTGATATGTTATATTTTCATTGAATAACATGACTTCTAAGCCAACCTTCATTTCACATTCCAATCAGCTATAGAAAATTCTGAATTAAAAATTCGGTTAGAATACATATAGCCGGTAATATTATATCTCTAATCTACCATTAGAGACTCCTATAATTGAAACTTCCAATAATATTCTCTAATCAGCCATTAGAGACTCAGAATTAAAATATCTAAATGCTTACCTTTGGAATTAAAATAAAATAAAAACTTTATTCAATAATGTCATCATCTTAATCATCCTAAATATGCGATGAAAGCATATTTTAAGTCACATGCAACTAATATACGGGAGGTTGAGAGTGGTATGGGAGATTGAGAGTGAAGAAGACAATTATACTTGGATCAAAAATAAGAGAGGTCAGAAAAATTAGACAAATGCATTCTCTCAGATCATTGGCTAGATGAAGGAACTTGTGCTAAAATTAATATCTTAATAAGGATTATTTCAGAACACTACCAATAAAAGTTAAAATGGTGATAAGTGAATTCAAAAAAATATTATATTTTAAATATGAGTAGATATGGAAGACCATCTTCAATTTGTTGATATGATAGCTCAAACATGTAATTCTTTAGGTAAACGTGAGTTGTATGCTCTTCCAAATCAAATTAAATCTATGACATCTAGATTAAAAGAATGGAACAATAACACATTTGGAAACATTTTTGACAAGAAAGAAGAATTAAAAGATAAACTTTCAAAATTTCAAAAAAGTGATCTTAATAACCCATAGGAAATGAAGTTGCTTAGTGAATATCATAATATTTTGAGTAAGGAAGAGAAATTATGGAGATTAAAATCAAGACAGACTTGGTTAAAATAAGGAGATAAAAATACAAATATTTTTCATAGAATGGCTATAGTACAGAGATCAACTTTCATATTTAATAGAATTAAATCAATAGAAAGGATTTGGATTGAAGATCAAAGTGAAATTACAAAAGAGGCAAGGTCTTTTTATCAGAATATTCTAGGTTCAGAGGAGACCGAAGTTCTTAATGATAAAATTCTTCAGGATGTTCCTTCAGTTATAACGAATTAAGACAATAGGAAACTGATGGAGCCTATTACTCTAGAAGTTCATTTAGCTCTTTTCTCTTTTAATAAGGATAAATCCCCAGGGCCAAATGGACTCTCTGCAGCTTTTTACCAACATCATTGGGATATAGTGAAGGATTCTTTATTAGTGGCAGTGGAACAGTCTAGGGTAAAACAATACATTCCTTATAAAATAAATGCAACATATCTTACCCTAATTCCAAAAAAGAAGGATGTTGAATTGTTTGATTCTTTTAGACCCATAAGCCTATGTAATATGGCATATAAGATTATCTCCAAAGTGATGGCAAATAGATTAAGGTCATTGTTAGACAAAACCATTTCACAAGAGCAAGGAGGATTTATGAAAGGGAGACAAATTATGGATGGGATCGCTCATGAAATTATACATTCAACAACCTCAAGAAAAGAGAAAACAATGATCTTAAAACTTGATGTGAGTAAAGCCTATGATAGGGTTAAAATGCGTTAGATGGATTAAAACGTATGTCTCTACAATTTCTTATTCAGTGTTGGTCAATGGGTTAGTAATAGAATCTTTTAAAGCCAAGAGAGGCCTTAGACAAGGAGATCCTCTATCTCCTTATTTGTTCATTATTATGGCAAAAGTTTTGAGTAGGAACTTAAAGAAGGCTTACAAAGATGGGCTTATAAGTGGATTTAAGGTTAGTAATAACATCGATAACATCACCCATCAACAATTTATAGATGATACAACCCTTTTTGCAAGGGCAAGGATAA
This sequence comes from Wollemia nobilis, assembly GCA_028583015.1. Classification (NCBI taxonomy): domain Eukaryota; kingdom Viridiplantae; phylum Streptophyta; class Pinopsida; order Araucariales; family Araucariaceae; genus Wollemia; species Wollemia nobilis. The sequence continues at coordinate 11,520,752 of JAQPPZ010016726.1, forward strand.
ATGAGGCCAAAGCTTTGAATAACTTTTTAAAAGAGTATGAAAGAGCTTCAAGGCAAAAATTTAATAGGACTAAATCCAAAATTTACTTTCTTAACACTCTTGCTAATATCAAAGCAAGAATTTGCAAGTTGCTTCAAATGGAGGAGGCAAATTTACCAACAACTTATCTAGGGATGTCTTTATTTGAGGGGAGAATGAGGATAGATTTATAGAATTCAATTATTAGTAAGTTCAGAATAAACTTCTAGCTTGGAAAGGTAGATGGTTAGTTTTACAAGCCAAACCAACATATTATGTCATTGTTTTCTATGTCAAAATTAGTTGAAAAAGTTTAATCTATATTATGCGATCCTTTTTATGATCAGGTGTACATGATAAAAAGAAATTTCCTTTGATGAAATGGAACAAGTTGTGCGATGATAAAACTAGGGGATGTCTTGGTTTAAGAGTTCTTATAGATGCAAACTTAGCTCTTAGGGGGAAAGTAATTTGGAGATTGTACAAGAATTCTTCTACAAGAATTCTAGAAGAAGTAATTGTGCGATGATAATGGGCAAGAATTATTCTAAGTAAGTATGTTGATCCCAATGACCCAAGTTTAATATAAACTGCATTTTCTCTACGAAATGGTTCTGCTCTTTGAAATGGTTTAAAAAAATCTATTGATCTTATGATTAAAGGTTTAAGATGGGTGGTGGAAATTGGAGAAAAAATTTCTATCTGGATGGATACTTCGTGTGATAAAAAAACCACTCAATTTAGATCCAATTTTGAAACTTTGGATGGGATTGCTTTAAGACAAATATGGTGAAAGGGTTTTGAACATTTTGTACAAGAATCAGGAATTAAGATACAAATGGAAAGAAGATTGTTTTACAAGTATACAAGACATTGATGCTAGGAGGCAATTGAGTAGAAAGATAACAACTATGATTATTCCGAAGGGAGCCAAGGATAAATTGATTTAGGAGTTGAATAGCTCGGGAGAATACACAACAAGAAGTAGATATAATGTATAACACCAACAAAATAATAATGTCACTAGAATATGGAGAGATATTTGGGATAGCCCAAGCATTCCTAAAGTCAAAATATTTGTTTGGTTAGTAGGTAATAGAAGAATTTTATCTTGGGATAATCTTATGAAGAGGGGTGTTCATGGTCTCTTTCAATGTGTTTTTTGTATAAACGAGGAGGAGAGTATAGACCATATTTTGGGTCATTGCTTAATAGTCTAGAATCTATGGCAAAGGATTCTTAATATGTTTGGTAAATGCATGGTGATGAATAGCAGAATTCAAGATTGGTTAAAGCAATAGTAGAGCACTTATAAAAGTGAGGTTTTACATACAATATGGGATTATATCAAAAGATTCAATACTTTGAACTATATGGCTAGAAAGGAATAGAAGAATATTTAAAAGAAAGGAAAACAATTTAGAGGTAATGAAAAAGAAGATATGTTTAGCCATAGAGGAGTCTAAACCAACCCTATCAACTCACCTAATCCCTAATCTAGAAGCAAAGAGCCTTGATAGATGGAATCAAGTCATTAAATGGAATTATGATGTTAGGAACAAGAGAGACAGAAGGCAAGGAATATAAAGTGGAAACCACCAAATGTAGAGTGGGTTAAATTGAATTTTGATGGAGCATCTAAAGAAAATCCAAGACAAGTAGGAGGAGGAATAATTAGAAATAATAGAGGAGAAATTTTGTCTCATTATGCTTTCAATAGTGAATTTAAGAAAAATAATGAAGTTGAAGCTTGGGCAGCTTTAGAAGGGTTAAAAATATGTAAACAAATGAAGTGGAATAAAGTATGGATGGGAGGTGATTCTCTCATAGTAATAAATGCGATTTTGAGGAAATCTAAGGCTCCATGGAACATACAAGAGATAATTGTGGAAAATCAAGATCTTGCTAAAGAGTTTGAAGAAATCGGGTTTACACATATATTAAGGGAAGGAAACAAATGTGCAAATAAGCTAACCAATAGAGGGGTTTTAATTGAAGATCATGAAGTTAACTTCTTCTTTCCGTGGTTAAAGGAAATAGTAAGTTTAGTTGAAGCTGATAAGAAAATGTTGCTTGCCTGATTCAATTAATTATTAAGATTTACTTTAATGTTTCCCATTGGTAATATCTGCTTTATTTTGTAGCAATAATGTGTTTTCATTTAGACTATTTATTATAATTTTTGCGGTTGCGCTTGTGTTTTAGGAAGGAAACTAACAATACAGATTTGGTTAAGCGCACTATGGTAGTGCAATATTTTGGAAATATTACTCTACTAAGATGCAAACCATAGATAGTAGAGGTGAAGTTTTGGCATTGTAAAGGCTACTATAAGAAAATGTCAAAAAAGATGCTAAATTCTAGAATAATTGTATTCATACATAAAATTGAAAAGATCCAAAAAAATGAAAATCAAGAATTCAAACATTTTATGTAAAATGATATAGGTTTCTAGCTATAGCATCTCAATTGAGATGAGAAGTGTATTTATTTATAAACTCTCAAAACTCTAAAGAATAGAGTTATAATTTGGCAAGGATAGGGGACCGGAGTACAACCTCATATTATCCAACCAAAAAAAGTCACATGCAACTAAATTAAACAAATCCAAAAAATAATTTATAATAAATTACCTAAAAAAAAACTTTTCTCGTGGAGGTTGTTTTATTATCTATTAAGCATTACATACTATCTAAATACAAACTCATTCATTTAAAATAAGATAGAATTTTTATATCTACAATCTATTTGCCTTCGATTCCAAAATAAGATTTCAAATTTAAACAAAAAATCAGTAATAAATCATAAAAATGACCCAAAAAAAAATGAAATAAAAACGTCATAAAGTCTCTATAGTTTCATCCCATCTATCCAGAACCAATTCACATAACCTGCAAAATTAATGTAATAAATGGATATAAAATATGCTTTAGAAACAAAGCATATAAAAAATATAATATATAAAATAGAAGATGAAAATCGTTTTCTTCTATCTTATGCACTTCATCACTTCATAATTATATGAATGTAAATACCTCATATATTTATTACATTTACATTCTATATACAAAACCTTGTCATATATACCTCATATATTTATTAATATGAAAATCAGATTAATTATTTTTTTAACATGAAATTGAACGGTTGTAAAAATTGTCAAATAGCATTAGTTGAAGTAGTGAAAATTGTGGGCTCTTAATAGAAACTTGTCATATAGCATTACTTGTAGTAGTGAAAAATATGGGCTCTTCATAGAAAAACCCACGTTCAAAACCTGTTTGAAAATCCACGTTCAAATCTTGATTGAAATTACATGATGATGACAGTGTGATAACGTAATAATTAATATAAAATTTTATAAAACTTAAAATTTATTAAACAATTATTTGAAAATAATAAAAAATTACAATAGTAGAAACTAAACCTGTTAAACAATTACATGTAAATAGGTCCTTCAAGTGACTTCAGAGGAAAAATGTAAAATTGATATCATTACCGTCCCTTGAAAAAAAACTACTTTTAATTCTATACCAAATAATTATGCCTTTGCTAATCGTGGTAACACTTGACTGTTAGGCTTCAGGCTATAATACCGACACCAAATAATAGTCCTTCCCATTCAACACTACACCAAACAACTGCATACTCCATCCAAAAGACAGTGCAGTGTAAAAGTAAAACGCTAGCAGTGGTATCTTCAAAAAGATCCCAAGGTTTGTCGTTTGGCAGAATTTCATGATAATAGTAAAAATAAAAATAAAATAAATTCAAAATTATACAATGCAATTCAATGCTGAAACTACCTCACTTTAAAATATTCCAAGCACAACGAAAGCGAGTGATTTGAGTTCTTCCAAGCACAACGAAAGCGAGTGATTTGAGTGGGCGAGAAAATCGCAAGAAAAATATCCACATTCATTCAATTTTCTGAATATAGGACTCTCCTTATTTCATCATCATTTTTTCAGCACAACAATTTGGAAAACAAAAAAAATCGAAATCTGAGAGATGCACCTTTTTTTCCCCTTTGCCCCGTTAAGGAAATCAATATTAGAGAATTTACAAATACCAATACCAAATAGAGGACCAGATGATATTATTTTACTCTGGCATAAAGAAACGCAAATCTCATTCAAGAAACAACAATTTCCACCGTTAGGAATAAGAAAAATTCTACAGCTAGCCTCCCAGGATTCAGGATCCATGGTGAACCTCCTTTCTCCTGTCATGGCAATGTCAGCAACTCAGCAAGTCTTTATTCCCACTCCTTCCCCTGTACACACAAGACAATTTATGCATCTTCATAACCAGCAATCCGGGATATGGTAGTGGCAGCAAACATTTATGCAGCTGCAGAAAATGCTAACAGCTATACAATGTTTCAACGCCTCTTTCTCCATCAGAAGTCAGTGCCGTATGAAAGAAAACCATAGCTGACAACTAATGTTCCGCAGGCGTAGGATAATTCCGACTGGGAATCGCTTTTAATTAAAAATTTATAAAATGCATTCATGAGTTCATGGACCCATCTTCAAACTTTCACAAATAATATCCTCAATTTCTTTAAGTTGCATGCAAAATATCCTGTTGGTTAAATTCTGTCTCAAAATGTTACTGGCAGCACTAATATGGTTACCTTCACCCTTTATATTACATATGAGCCCTATCGGTGAAGAGTGTGAATAATTTTGTTATTGACCAATACATAAGCCCATTTTATCTTCTTGTGTAACCATCGGACCCTCATCTTAACATCCAATACAACTTGGCTTAAAAACTAAATATAAAAATCGAAGGCAACCTCCTTGAAAGTGTCCCACAACAAGCATGCCGAACGACACTTGTACAACATATCAATATCATATGCTGTACGAGTGTAGGCTACTTTCTGACTCATTGAACACCGTACTCCGTTTTCTTTGGGAAAGTGTGAATACATTAAAAAATTTCATTAATTAATTCTTAAGATGCACAATTAGTCAATTTTTATTTCACCTACCGAAGAAACAGTATGCATATTCACGGAAGAACCTTTCCCAGTAGTCATCAATTGACTTAGTAGGTTTAAATAGCATCTTTTTACTTTTCTGCATGTGATAAAGACCTTTCACCAAGTACCAATTTTCATCAACTCCTTGCTCCTACAGAGCTTTATCATCTGCAGGAGGACTCATCTTTTCCCTTGAATATAGAGAAACAGCATTCTTGCCCTATAGTTTCAGGCTAGTTTATCATCATGACTTCGTTACGTGTATCTCTTATTCCCCTGTGATGCCATGTCACATCTGACCAGTTTGACTTCTAGTTGGCAGAAACATATGCAACCAAAAAAAACATCTAAACCAAATGGTTATCCAGAAGCCTGCTATAGTTGATATGTTATGTTTTCATCTAATAACACAAATTCTAAGCCAACCTTCCTTTCACATTCCAATCAACTATAGGAAATTCTGAATTAAAAATTCGGTTATAAAACATATAGACAATTATATTGTATTTGTAATCAGCCATTAGAGACTACTATAATTGAAACTTCCAATAATATTGCATCTGTAATCAGCCATTAGAGACTCCTATAGTTGAAACTTCCAAGATTGCACACATGAGCTCCATGTTGTTGTAAATAATATGAAAGACGCCTTGGGGAGGAGCCAATGACCTTTGAACATGGCCACCTAATAAATAAGGTGCAGTGTATAAGCCATAAGGCTTACCAGCTAAATATTAAAAAAAAAAACAATCAACAGAAATAAAACAGTATTTACTTTTTACATCAAGTTAGAATTAAACAAATGAAATAAACAGGTCACCGACTCGTCCATAAACAAAAATTCCTTCCAAAGGCAGTGTCGATTCTATAAATTTAGAAATAGCATGCAGAGATCAATCTAGGCAAACCATAAAAAGTAGTAAAAACTCAGATCATTAAAAATGTTCCAGATATTAATCAATATATTTTATTGTTGAATAATATAGTATTTACATCTTCTCATCATGTTATGATTAAAAAAATATCTACAACAATGGCACTTGATTTTGCTTTTCCTTCTAAAATAATGGCATTTTTTTCTGCTTCGGCTACAATAGTAGTTGTTTTCAGTTTCCTTTCAATTCCATGACCTATCCTGTTCAAAGAATTTCGGCTGCTGTATACCAACTCTAAATACACTCAGATATTACAAGATTCTGATTGAATTGAGTCATAAATACCTTTGGCCTTAGTGCTCACAAAATACCAGAACCCCATCGACAATAACAATTGCATCACAGTTTAGTTTAGAACTCATCATTCACAGCATGTGGTGGCAGTACTCCAGGTTTTGCAAAACAAAAAATGAATTATAGTTCAATCCCCCAGGCCTGTAACGGTGACTATCACTTGTAAAAGAACTTCCAGATCTCCCTGACATTTGAAGAACCATCTGCAACTTCCACTACCAAATGGGCTCCCAAAATGCCTGCAGGAGAGAAGAAAGATCAATCACCAGCTCTAAGGTATGCAACCAAAATAAGGATATTATTGTGTAAATAATGAAACTATTTGTTGCAATGTGGAAAAACCCAAATAAAATCACTATCAGCAGTCACCCTGCATTCCTAATGCAGTAAATTTATCTAGACAAAATATGTGATCTTCCAATGTAAATTCATCATCTGCAAAAGAAGTTTCTATGGAGTTTTCAAGACTTACCATCCTCTTCTACCAAAGATCTGAATTGTCTAGTTCCTCCACCTACTCCAAAATAATGTTTTTTAGCAGCCAAGTAGACCACACCATAAGGGGGTCGAAGACACTGGACCAATAAAGGCAAAAACGTTAAAAACTTTTGCAAGTCTACATAACATAACATCTTAAAAACCACACATATACCACCACCCAAAAAAAAATGTTAAAACAGTTTCTTTGAAATAAAGAGCAACACCAAAATAAAGAAATAAGATATAGACAAACCTGTTTCATAAGACTGCATAATTTTCTCATGGAAACCAGAGAATAGACAGTTTCTGACATCAAGATAATATCATAACCGCCTTCTGAAGGATGAGCATCGTTAGCCCGCTCCCAAGCACGACTTCCAGAAAGTTTTCTTCTCCTGACTTGTTGACCATGGCTAGAGTCCATTTGTGCTTCCTGATTTGCACCACTACTATTCTGGCTACCGCAATGATCCAGATATAAATCATCTTCAGAAAAATTCAAATTGATGTCGCTAGGTGCATCAAACTGATTTTGTCTAACCACAGATAGTAGAGTATGCAGTTCTCCCCAGTCCCCAGCATAGAAATGGACGTCAGGTGACAAGGTAGTTGTTCGTGTAGGTGTTACAGGACCATCACAGTGATGACCAAGTCGTTCTCGTGCATTCTGAAGGTTTACATATACATTTGGTATGGTGAGGTATCGTAATACCTCAGCATTAAAATCTTGAAAATGTACAATTGATGCACCCTGAAATACATTCAAGGACAAGTCTTCATCAGGAAATTAGGAGGAAATGTCTATAGATATAACACCTTACATAGCTATTTACATGTGAAAACTAAAGCATGTAAACAAAAGCAAGCAAAGCAAATGTTTTACCTTAAGACATGCAAAAATCCCAGGAAGACCATGCCCACACCCAAGCTGCAAACATTAGGGAAAAAACAAGCAAATATAATGAGACAAGAACACCCTAAAAGTTTGATTGTGAAGCAAAAAAAAAAAAAGTTTTAAGTGTAAGGGTTTAGGTATGCATGAGTAAACAAATGAAGCTGGCCATAGATTAATAGCCAATAGCATTGCTTTTACAAAACTAAAAGAAGGATCAGGTTGTGTTATGTGCCATGCTCCAACATCATTAACTTATTAATATTATATCACAAAAAATGGTTACATAGAACTAGTGATAACTTCAATGTAGACTAACCAGTAATACAGTTGAATTGTTCTGAACAGTTCACCACCTATATACATGCCTCACTATTGCCAACACATCTAGTGTTACTTTCCTAAAACAGCTCCCCTTCAAGCTAATAGAAATATACATTAGCACCCTGAATAATGGATGATTATAGAACTGTTTTGTTGTAGGGATCAATTATTACCTCCAAAACTCTCTTTCCCCTGAATGACAACTGACCATCGCAAATTTCTCGTTTTAGCGTATTCACTAGATCAATAGAACTCTCCCAGAGTTTGAGCCCCCCTGCCATCACAGAAGTGAATTTAGAATCACCGCAAATGCACTCAAAGCAAACAGGGGAACTAAATACAACAAAAGATAGAGCACAATTTGATTGCGTAATATTTAAAAGCATGCCATAACCACCCGCATACCTTCGTACTTTCCAGGAACCAGATCTGAATTAGGCACCCCAAAGACATCAGCAGTGTTCACTTTCCCCTGCATTTACAAACATTGAAATTAGTGATGTTTTAAGGTAAAAACGAAAGGAAAAAAAAACACAATATTCCGAATCAGTCTCAAGAGTTATACACATAGGCATACCTTATACAAGGTGAGGCCTCCTTGCAAATTCACGGGCTCGGAAACATACTTATCATATTGAGCATCCTGTGCATATTCCAGAAGACCACAGATTAGACTTACACCAACTTTTGTTATCTTAACATGAGAATATCGAAACCACAAAAAAGGCATTGACTGTGCAAAGTATTCCCCTATATCCCCAAAAAAGAGATCAATACTGAAAAATGCAATGATCACCAAAGGTAATTTTCTATTTTAACTCCTAACCACATAAAAAAGGCTCGCCATATTTTTTGTTGTCAAACAAAATAGGATAGTAACATTCCACTTGACATAACAAGGAGAACATGTAGCAGCATTTTGAATAGAGGAATTTTCTGGTTTCAGATATCTTGGTATTTCAGAAACTTCTGCTTCAACTGGGATATAAAACTCTAACTCAAAACTGATGCACAATCAAATGGTGCAAACCCCCTTTCTGGGAATGGAAAGGTGAGATTATTGAACTTTTACTGTTTTCAAGGATAGGGTAATTCCACCTGCAATTGGATATAACTTATAAACCCGAAGCTGCATGGATAGCCTGGTTTCCAGAGACCAGTACATGCCCTTGCCAAAGAATATCGTTGCGGCAAAACCTTGAACGTCACCAGCTGAAATCCAAAACAAACTCGCCAATAAAAGACGACCCTCCAGACACATTGCTGATAGCTTTACAAATGGTCCTTACATTCAGCAAGTGCCTCCATCCACGTCGAAAACATGCTAAAGACCGAAATTATATCTCCATTGAAACCCTTGAAGCCACCCAGCCAACAGAACACCGTTCCTCACCACAAAGATAGTTCCATAATCGCCCAACAAGCTCTAGAAAATTCTACCCTAACTGTGGCTCGAACAAAACCTTAACTGCGTACACCCTTGGGTACCCGGTTGGATTAGTTTTTGCTGATGATTAATGTGTTTGATAGAATAAAGACCTCCGAAACAAGTACAGGTGAGAGATTCTTATAAACCCTAATGCACTTCCATGCAGAACCCATTCACACCGACAAAGAAGTATTAAAGCACAGGGAGAATTGAAACAGGAAACCCTTTTCTGATCGTTGCCTTAAAATCCAACAATCATTAGGCAAAGAAAAAGAAAATCCCAAACGGTGAAAACATTTCGATAAAACACCTAACCAGACATCATAAATTACTCCAAAAAAACCCATTAGAAGACCACCCGCTAAAAAAAATTTAAATCCGTTTTGAAAAAGACAAAATTACTTGAATCATTGCAAAGAGAAGCCAAAGTTACCTTAGAGGGGAGAACCTCAACAGACGGCGGTGGGGGAGGCAGAGACTTTTCGCTCAATCCACAAAGGAGACCACCCTTCTCCGGCGACTGAGATAAAAAATGAGGCGAAAGCCCCGGCAAACAAGCGAAAATCGAAGGCCCTCTCATCTTATTAGATCCCGAGATTGAAATCCGCTGCAACTCTGTCAAAATATATGTCTTTGTCTATTTATCTGCTTATACAAACGCCTCGATATGATATTGCAGATGAAATTACACAAAACAAGTGAGGCGAGCACAAGATTTATAATCGCAGATAGCCCCCGACCAAATAGTTCTCCCTGTACACGGCAAGGCCGCCTGTCGCCTGTGAAAATTTTCAAATATTTATTTATTTAGTTTCCTTCCTTTCTTTTCGACTTTGAATACAAATAAAACGGCAAAAATGCACACCAAATTCTCTTGAGGGCCCCCCTCCTGCTACTTCCGTCCCAAGACGCCAACCGCGAAACGGAATTAACGAAGAAGGAGCGCTGCCTCGTCAGCCAACGGCGCTCAACCGCGGTACCTAGCTCCCGTCCGCGGTGCCTCGCATGACCGGGGGCTACGCCATAGAAAATGTAAAATAACATGTATTTGTTCAACCAAACTTCATTAAATTATCCAACTAAACCCTAAAAACATGTTTTTTTTATTGAATTTCTAAATCCAAGTTCAAAATGCTTAATTTTAGGGTCATTCAAAGAAGATTATGCTGAAACGTCGACAGCAGGAAGGGGTCGGCCGGGTCTTCATATGACCCGCCGCGCACGGCCCCCGTGCGTGCGGTTCACGTCGGTTCAATGGCGCGAGGGTTTGTCACACGGTCTCTCTCTGTTATTTTTCGGTTCCAACGACTCCTGTTCCCACGCGAGAAAGAATCTTCGGAAGCTTCTTAAGGCCTCCTGTGTCAAACGAGGTAGGAGGCCACGAAGGCGACTGACGTGGTGTGTTGTGTGTTTTTTACTTCTTTTTTAAGGTTCGTGTTTTGTATGGAGAATATCTAGGAACGCATCGACGGTTCAGAGAGAGCGCGATTCCCTTCGGTGCGGTACCATCGGACGGTGAGATGTCGAAGTCGTCGTAGGACTTTGTCCTCTTCTAAATCTCGTAACTACCTCGCATATTAGTGCGCTGGCTCGCTAATGATTAAGGCCTCGGTTTTTGACTTGGGGAGGAATGATTGGAATATTCCGTCCAAGAGGCCTCGTTCCAGGTTGTAGCTTTGCTCTTCACAGATGACGTAATGTTTACCTTGGATAGATGATGATTGACGAATTCGGGGTGTTGTATTAAAACTCGGTCAAGATATTACCACGTAAGCAAATCCGTGTAATGTCCGTGTTAGTCGGGGGTCGGATTCGTATGGTGTGAGAGGCAAGCGAAGGGAAACCGCAGTCATCAAATACGAGACGGAAAGTTGGCGTCTGGGCAATGTATGGAAAGGTTATTCCTTGCGTTGTATTTTATTTGAATGTTGCCAAACTTGACGGTATCTCAAAATCCAATATATATCTTTTTATTAATTATATTTTTTAAATTTTTAGTTATTACTTTATATGATTCTTAGTTTTGTTTTTTTTATTTAAAAAAAATATTATTTTATATTTTTTAACTTCTTAGTTATTACTTGAAGTTTTATATGTTTCTTAGTTTTGTTTTTTCTATTTAAAAAAAAAAATATTACTTTCATTAAAAAAAAAAATAATAATTGATTTTCTCTAAAGTATTGTATCATTATTTTTTATTTATTTATTTATTTTTTTACTCCTTTATATAAATCTTACTTTAAACTCGTTATAGATCAAACATTTTTTCAAAGAAAAATTTTAAGAGTATAAAATTTTGATTGTTTTATATTCTTATATCTCAACTTGAACGAGGACCATCTAATATGTTTATTTCTTGATCGCAAACAATATTATATGAAGCTCAATGTTAATGATCATTTAGGAATGATTCTTTTTTAAACTAATTTCATTATATCAAGAGAACTTATTTATATATTTTTTGGTTACATAGGAGAGTTGGTCACAACCACACTATTTTTAGTAACTGACAAGCATAGGGTTCAAACCACAAGGGCTACTCCCACCAAATCTATTACGCCTCGTTATTAGGAATCGAGATTTGTACTATCATTGTCGGTCTAGCACACACTTAGAGGATTTAGATCAGACTACTACCTTTGTAAACAGGTTGTCGTCAAGGTTTGAACTTGGATGTCTTCTTGGTAAGTACATGGCTGAACTTATATATTTTTATAGTAATATTTTTGTCTGATTCTTTCTTTAATCTCTGAATAATCTCCACCCAAGCTTTGTCCTTAAGGCCAAATTCATGTATGATCGATGTCATTTTAACTAGCACGAGTGTTCTTTTTTAATTTTATTACGAAGAGATACACTCACCACTTTTGACGGTGGAGACATTGAAATTTAATATGCAAGTCTAAGGTTTAAATCTTGGTTGTATACCATGCTTTGAGAACCTAAGTATGGTTGAATAACCATATATTGGATAAACAACATGTTGGAGTATATTACATTATTTGGTGCATGTTAATGTACCCTCATGGTATCTTTATGGTACAATTGTAAATAATAGATTAGGGTTGAGTCATAGTTTAGAGTGTGAGTTATATTTCCCCTTTATGTAAGTGTGAATGTGCAAGAAATGCACAAGTGTCATGTGAGTTAGTGTGCAAATGTAAGTTGAGTCTATGTGCACAAGTGTCTTATATGTAAGAGTGCAAATATGTAATGTAAAGATGTGCACAAGTGTCTTAGGTTAGAGTATACAAGTTATGAGAGTGTAAGATTTATGTACAAGTGTGCATACAATATAGACTTAAGTGTTTATCAAGTATGCAAGTGTCATATAGAGAAGTCAAGAGTCATGAGACTTGGGATATGGAAAGGAATAGTCAAGTACCTAAAGAGTCACATTACTATGGCTATATTATGGAGATAATACTCCATAAGCATCATATCATATCACATTACAGATAAAAGTGAGCATCACTATCATATTTGTAAGAGAAAGAGGAGTAATAAATATTGCATACATTTTGAGCAATTAATATTTTAAGTTGTTCTACATGCTTAGTACATGTATGATTCAAGCTATTTACATTCATATTGTTGTTTATTATTGAATGTTATTTGATATATTTTTTCAATGAGTTTACACAGGTTTTTATAAGGGGTCTTGGTCCCCTCATACTGAGTGGGATTTGAACCTTGGACCTCCCAAAGAGAGGCCAAAGCCCTTACCACTACAGTAATCTTGCAGTTTGTAATGTTATTTGATATATTATTAACTTTGATATACATATTAATTTGCTCATATTATCCTACTCATATCATTATCTTGACCTTATTATATCGTGGCTACATTATATTTGATCCTCTAATATTTAACCTATGATATGTGTGATAGTATTAAGGCTTAAAAGCCATCAGTGGTATCAAAGCTACCACCAAACTCTGTCCAAATTGATAGAGTTTATTAGCCACCATTATTAAAATTGATTTTATCCAATTTGATAAGAATGATTAAGGTATGTCCACTTTGAAGGTAGTGAGAATCAAACTCTATTAGAAGGTTATATTGAGTAGAAAACCTAGGGTCTTTCTACGATAAAAGAATAACCAGGGAAGACTAGGATTCAACTATACTGATCGAAAGGTAAATCAACTTTGAGATAGTTGATCATTCAGGGTCATAGCCAACCCTTGACATTGAAGGTTGAAGGTGAATCAACTTTGAGATAGTTGATCATTTAGAGACATTGCCAACCCTTGACATTGAAGGTTGAACATGAATCAACTTTAAGATAGTTGATCATTCAGGGACACTGCCAACCCTTGACATGGTTGGAAGAATCAAGGACATTTAACGACACCTTGATATTGATAGAAGAATCGAGGGCATTTAACGTCACCTTAGCATTGATAGAAGAATTAGGGATATTTAGAGTCACCTTGACATTAAGAGAGAATACAGGGTCATTGCTAGCCCTTGACATTAAGAAGGATTCAGGGACATATAAAGTCACCTTGGCAATATTAAAAAGTTACAGTATATATTAAGATATTAAGCTACAAGGGATAAAATATTTAGAGAATGAAACATTACCTAATAAATGATCGTAGCTACAAGAGATTGAATTACAACCTTGTTAACAATAATCATTTAATACCATTCATGCAAATTGTGCGAATGATTAGTTTTTTTTTTTTAAAACAACTCATCTCTTAGGAGCCATATCTTCATGAAGAGTTATCCGATTCAACTGATTCTTGGACCAACTTGTGCAAAATTTGAATAGCTTTAAAATGAGTGGTCATATGCAAGAATCCAAGCAATATTGAGGGAGATTCAACCCTATGAAGTCAACCATTCAGAACAAGGGCAGTGACAATTTTTCAAGTCACGAAAAACGAAATTGCAAATATTTGTCAGCTAGGGTTCGAATGATGGGAAGAGCAATGAAGAGATAGGACTTCAGTGAGGCAAGACATTCTATCTGGACATAAATTTTCAGCTAAGTTTTTTTTCCTTTCTTTGTCTTAGAAAATTGTGCATGAAAATGTTATAAAGTTTTTTCAAATATTATATTTGCTAAAGGATATTCATATAAATTTTAATATATTTTGAGTTTTAATTTTCTTTCCATTGATTGACTTATAGTTAAATCCTTACAATCATCTCTAGTGGTAGAGGTTAGTGAGTACACCTTATAGAGATCCTCGTTGCTCCAAGATAGGGCATTTTTTGGTAAATTTAATGGGTATTGACCATGGACTTCAGCCTTGAGAAAATGGATTGATAATATTTGGAAGTCTCCATGAGTGATTTTATCATTTCTTCCCAAAGGTTTCTTCCTAGCCATTTTTTGTTCTAGGTAAGAAATAAAAAATCCTAAAGGGAGGTCCTTAAGAGCAAGACTCTTTCTTACTTGGTGGTATGAAGGTTTTTCACCTGAAAATGTAAATTTATCTCTAGTACTAGTCTGGGTTAGGATGTTTGGGTTGGCCAATGAATTTTGGGAAATAGATACCTTCAAGTCAATAGGCAACACTCTAGGAGAATTCCTTGAGATTTTAGATATGACAAAAGATGGATTCTTGGCTATTTATGCTCGAATATTAGTCATGATTGATATAAATAAAGCTTTATCAGAATCAATCATTCTTAAGTAAGGGGATAAGATGTGGACCCAAACTATATATTATGAAAACCTATCTTTTAGATGTAGAAGATGTCATGAGGTGGGGCATATTGAGAGATCATGCCCTAAGAAGAGCCCAACAAAATCATATGTAGAAAACTACAAGAGAAACTTACAAATGGTTATGGATGAAGATGGTTTTCAACTTCCAAAAAATAGATCTAGAAAAAAACTAAATAGTGGAGACTAATAAGGAAGGATATTGGAAGAAATACCAACGCTTTTGAGGCTTTAGCCTATAAATAAAAAGTAGATCAAAACTTAAAGTACATAGTACAACAATTTTAACATATTAACAAGGAATCGTCTATTCAGTATGATCCTGATTTAAGGAAGAACATTCTCGATGAACCTAAGGAATGTGTCTCATCATATTTTGAAGACTCTCTTGAAGTACCATGCACCATTCAAGAGAAAAAAATGGTAAAGAAAATGCAGTTTTAGAAGTTAATACCTCTACCATTAATAAGGAAATACCAAAAAATGAGCAGGACAAGTCAAAAGCTTTTGTAATAAATCTAGGAGAGGATAAATATGATGAAAAAAAAATTGTGAAATAATATTGAGGAATAGAATAATAATATCTACTCCTAATATAGGTAAGGCAAAAAGAGGACAATCCTCAAATTATTAAGCAAGATACAGGGAAGCAAGAGCAAACATAGAGAAAGAAACGCAAACTAAGTTGGTTGAATTTCTCTTTACCAAACAACAAAATGATATTGGTAATACGCAGGTGGGGCCAAAAGCCCCTAATGAGACATGATTATCATCTCATGGAATATAAGGGTGCTAATACCCCCTCAAAGCAAAGGTGTATTAGGTACCTATGTTTAAGTAAAAAGCCTGATATTCTTTGTATTCAGGAAACTAAAATGACAAAAGAAGAAGTTTCAAAAACTATGAAAGCAGTATGGACAAGATGTGAATGGGATGCTATGGATTCTGAAGGAGTGGCAGGGGGAATTATAAGTTGTTGGAATCCTTCTAGAACATTTTGTGTAACCATTCATAAAACTAGGCATTGGATAGCCTCTTTAGTCACTTACTACTTTGTAAATATTTGTTTCATCCTTATCAATGCCTATGGACCTATAACTTAGTCAGGTAGATTAGAAGTTTAGAGTGGCATTGAAGCCTTTAAGACAAGTAAAGACCAAGAAATCCAATTCATGATCATGGGAGATTTTAATTCCATAACCAAGTTGGATGAAAATTTTGGGGGAATTAGGAAATTACCCAAAGTATGAAAGATTTCTCAACTTTTATTCAAAATAATAATCTATGGGAGGTTGAGTTTGAAGAAGACAACTATACTTGGACCAACAACAAGAGAGGCCATAACTTAATAGCAGAAAAATTAGACAGATGCGTTCTCTCAGATCATTGGCTAGATGAAGGAACTTGTGCTAAAAATAATACCTTAACAAGGATTGGTTAAAATCACTGGCCAATAAGAGTTAAAATGGCGATAAGTGAATTTCGAAAAAGATCATATTTTAAATATGAGCAGATGTGGGAAGACCATCCTTAATTTGTTAATATGATAGCTCAAATATGGAATTATTTAGGTAATGATGGGTTGTATGCTCTTCCAAATCAAATTAAATCTATGACATCTAGATTAAAAGAATGGAACAAGAACACTTTTGGAAATATTTTTGAGAAGAAAGAAGAACTAAAAGATAAACTTTCAAAATTCTAAAAAGGTGATCTTAATAACCCAAACTTAGAGGAAAGGGGGTTGCTTAGTGAATATCATAATATTTTGAGTAAGGAAGAGAAATTTTGGATATTAAAATCAAGATAGACTTGGTTAAAATAAGAGGATAAGTTACAAAGTTTTTCATATGATGACTATAATACAGAGATCAAGTTCCAGAATTAGTAGAATTAAATCAATAGAAGGGGCTTTGATTGAAGATTAGAGTGAAATTAGAAAAGAGGTAAAGTATTTTTATCAGAATATTCTAGGTTCAGAGGAGATCAAAGTTCTTAATTATAAACTTTAATAAGAAAATTGATGGAGCCTATTACTCTAGAAAAAGTCCATTTAGCTTTTGCGACTTTTTACCAACATAATTGGGATATAGTGAAGGTTTATTTATTGGTGGTAGTGGATCAGTCTAGGGTAAAACAATACATTCCTTATAAAATAAAGGCAACATATCTTATCCTAATTCCAAAAAAAAAGGATGTTGAATTATAGCCTATGTAATATGGCATATAATATTATCTCCAAAGTGATGGAGAATAGATTAAGTCCATTGTTAGACAAAATTATTTCAGAAGAGCAAGGAGGATTTGTGAAAGGGAGACAAATTCTAAACGGGATCATAGTAGCTCATGAAGTTATACATTTAGCAGCTTCAAGAAAAGAGAAAGCAATGATCTTAAAACTTGATGTGAGTAAATCCTATGATAAGGTTAAATAGGATTTTATTTTTGCGGTTTTAGAAAAGTTTGATTTTGAGAAGAAATGGGTTAGATGGATTAAAGCTTGTGTCTTTACAATTTATTATTCAGTGTTGGTCAATGGGTTAGTAACAAAAAAATTTAAAGCCAAGAGAGGTCTTAGACAAGGAGATCCTCTATCTCCTTATTTTTTCATTATTATGGCAGAGGTTTTGAGTAGGAACTTAAAGAAGGCTTACAAATATGGGCTTATAAGTGGACTTAAGGTTAGTAATAACATCGATAACATCATCCATAAACAAATTGTATATGATACAACCTTTTTTGGAAGGGCAAGGATAAATGATGAGGATTGATGTTTGATCACTCATATGACCCCTCTAGTAATTCCTAGCTAGGTTTGCATAGTTTATTTCTTGCAAATTAATATTGTAAGTGAGTCTCCTTCTCACATGCACTTGTGGGCACTAGTTATCTTCTAGTTGTCATTTAGGAGTGTTAGTTAGGAAGTGTGAACTCAAAGTAGGAAGTGTGTACTTCAAGATAGCTAAAATGGATCTTATAGTTAGCATTATTCCTTTCCTCTTAACTTAGAAGTTACGTGCATTCTCCTTTGCACTTTTGTAGCTTATGGTTAAGCATATTGGATCAAATCCATGATTTGATGGGTTTGGTTATGTATTTTGGGCCATTAGAGCCTATATAATGAGTTTGTAAATAATATGAAGTTAGTTGGATTTTCAATCCTTTTCATTGGTATCAGAGCCTAGTTCATGTTTGCACTAGGGCTTGTGAGGTGAGAGGGTAGGAGATAGAAATTTTTTTTTATGAGAAATTCTTTCTCATTGAGGACTCGGTTCAAGCTCAAGGGGAGCTTGAAAACCATTCGCAGAAGGAAGTTCCTTAGGCGTCAAAATCCTCGTTCCAACTTTCTCCGTATGCTCAAGAAGTATAGGAGAAGTTTACCCCGATTTCCTCTCTTACAAAAATCCCTTGGCGGGTTTGGACTACTCCTACGGTGAAATACGCATTAGGGAGCCATTTTTTCCTGCCATTGAGGAGTCTTGAAGACTGAGGAGCATCTAAAACTAGGTCATGTGTCGACTTAGATCTAGTTGCCTTTCAAACGCTGGTCGTGTGTCGATTGGATCTTGAAAGGAGAGCTACTGAAGGGGTCTTGGTGATATGATAAAAATTACAAATTTCTTAAGAAAATTTGAAGGTAAATTACCTTCAAAAATTTCTAAATAATTGTAAAATTTAAAGTTTTCAAAGTTTTTAAATTAACAATTAAAGTTTATTTAAAAATTTCATTTTTTTTTTATATATAAAACTTAAATATTTAATTAATATATTATTTTCTTTATATATTAATTAAAATTTTCATTGTAAAAAAAAATAATTTTTCCCTCGGCCCCATCTCAACAGGAGCCGAGGGCCACTATTTGCAGGCGGCTCGGTTGAGTCAGCGTTATCGCCTGTCGACGTCAGCCATCGGACGCCCATCGATCGACAGACATTGCATCTCGATTGTCGACGGATGTCGATCGACGTACAACACAGCCGACGGACGTCGGGTGTCGTCAGGCCTCCTGCCCTGTCCCTTCACGTATCCGCAGAACGAGCGCGGACGTCGATGCAGCCACACGTCGACAACATCACTGTGCCATCCATACCAATAGACTGTCACCCTACCAAATCGACAGCGTCAGCGTCCACCTGGTTCTTGATTGGCGGCCTCCCACCACCACGAGGCTGCAATACCTCGTTGGAGCCTTGCTCCAGCACAAAATATTAATTTTTTAAAATAACCTCGAGAAACATGCAACAAGTTCAAAATTTCATGCAACAGAGGGTGGAGTGCAGTTTCGGCAAGACCAAGGGTAATAATTGTAATTTTTTTAATTTTACTATTCTAAGGTTTTTGCATGTAATTTTTATTTTTTATTAATTTAATTTTTAATAACTTAATTAAATTAATTAATCTTTGATTAATTAAAATTTAATTTTTAATTAAGTTATTTTTAAATTAATAAAATATAAATTTTAAACCTTAGGTTAGTTTAAATTTTTAAATTTTGAGCCTTAGGAGTATTTTTCAATTCAGGGCACAACATTGTAACAAGGAACCTCCAATTTTTACCTTGATTTTTAAGTGCTTTTCCCTTTTACTCATGGCTTATACCCGGTTTCACATGGCTTCTGACTTGGCTGCCCAAGTGGCAGAACTTGCACATGTTGTAAATGCTTTAGCAGATAAAGCTAATGATACTACCATGGCAGAAGTTCTTGGTAACCTTGCAATGAAGGTAAATGATATTTCTCTCCACAATGCTTCAACTTATGCTCATGATTCTCGCCTGAGAGTTCGTTGTGAAGTACCACTTTATGATGGATCCCGAAACCCAGAAGTCTTGAATAGTTGGATTCTTGACATGAGTTCTTGGTTTTCTTATACTCAGCTTTCATATGAGGATATGGTTCCATATGCTAAGCTAAAACTTTTTGGTTTAGCTAAAGTACTTGTTGAAAGAAAAAGAGGTCATGATGAACTCACCTCATGGGATGAGCTTGTAGACTATCTTAAGACCAATTTTTATCCTTCCAATTATTCTAAGGAATTGGTCATTAAGTGGTTTCGATTTCGACAAGGTACTAATATGACTGTGCAGGAATATATCTTTCAATTCAATAGGTACAGGATACTTTTGAATGTGGAGGAAGATATTAAAGCTTTGATTCTCAAATTTCAAAGTGGTTTGTTGGAACATTTGTACAGGGAAATTATGTTTGTTTCTATGGAAACATTGGATTCAGTTTTCAACCAGGTGCAACTTGCGGAGGACAAGTTCAAAGCGCATTCGCAGGCATTCCGTGCACCTGCTACTCAAGTGGTTGCAAACTCATCAAAAGGGAATAGTTCTTTCTCACAAAAGAAGAATTTTGCTCAAAAGAAGAATGTTTCTTCTCCATATCCTTCTTCTCCTTCTCCTTCCGCTTCTACTCCTTCTTCTTCTTCTTCTTCCAAACCTTCTTCTTCTAAAAAGTTTTGTAACTATTGTAAGAAAAAAGGTCATGAAAAAGCTGATTGTTTTAAGCTTAAGAAGAAGAGTTTAGTCATCACTACTCAAGAGGAGGATGCTTCCAAAGGTCCCCTTGAGTCAGTAGGAGAAAGTAGAGTATACACGAAATTACGAGGTAAGCTCAATGAGGTTACCTTGGTAAATGTAAGTTCATCAGGGAGCGCTCGTGATGCTTTGTTCATCACTCGAGCTCATTTGCTCCATAATTTTGCAACAGATTGTATAGTGGATAATGGCTCGCGGAAAAATCTAATTGCGAGGTCCATTGTCGAGCGATTGAAGTTACCTATGGAGCCTCATCCTCAACCTTATTCTTTGGGTTGGAAGGATAGTGGAAGGGGCTCAGAAATCACTCACACTTGCACATTAAAATTTGCACTTGGCCCACATTTCATAGATCAAGTCACTTGTGATGTGACTCCTATGGATTGTTGTGGGATTTTGCTTGGACAACCTTTTCGAGTATGATCGGAGAGTTGTTTATGATGCTTTCAAAAGAACCTACACACTTCAAAAATATGGTAAGGTCTTTCTCATTAAAAGCACCAACACTCCTAACATCATTCTAAATTCCAAGCAAACAAAAAGAGTAATTAAAAAAGGTGGTGACGTTGCTCTAATTTTCATTCGCTCTCAAAACACTCCTACATCCACATCCATTCCAAAGCAACACTCTTCAATGGATAAAATATTGCAAAATTACTCACACATATTTCAGGAGCCAAAGTCTCTTCCTCCAATTCGCACAATTAATCACAACATTGAAATCATTCCTGGTTCTTCACTACCTAATGCTCCCATGTATAGACAATCTATTTTGCAAAATGAAGAAATAAAAAGGCAAATAGAAGATTTGTTGTCTAAGGGTTTCATTAAGGAAAGTACTTATGCTTGTGCCTCACCTATTTTGTTGGTTCTTAAAAAAGATGGCACTTGGAGATTGTGCATTGATTTTCGTGCTTTGAACATAATTTCTGTAAAGAATAGATATCCACTACCACGCATTGATGATTTATTAGATCAGCTCCAAGGAGCTAAGTTCTTTTCAAAAATAGATCTCAAAAGTGGATATCATCAAGTGCGTATCCAAGCTGAGGATACATGGAAGACAACTTTTAAAACGAAGATGGGCCTCTTTGAATGGTTGGTCATGCCCTTCGGTCTTACTAATGCTCCTGCAACCTTCATGAGGTTGATGAATGATGTATTTCATGATGTACTTGACAAATTTGTAATAATATATCTTGATGATATATTGATATTCTCAAAAACTTGGGAGGAACACCTTGGGCATATCCATCATACACTTGATCTTCTTGCGAAGAATCAATTATATGCCAATTCTTCCAAGTGTTCTTTTGGCAATACTTCAGTTTCTTACCTTGGTTATGTGATTAGTGAAAGTGGAATTCGGGTAGATCCCACCAAAGTTGATGTTTTACTTAAGTGGTCCCCTCCTTCAACTCTCACTGAGTTAAGGAGTTTCCTAGGACTTGCGAATTTTTATCGCAAGTTCATTCCTCAATATTCCACTCTTGCGGCTCCATTGCATTATCTCACTAAGTCTAAAGTTCCATTTCATTGGGAGAAAAGCCAAGAGATTGCCTTTGAGAAACTCAAAAAGAAACTTTGTACAACACCTGTGTTAACTTTACCTGACCTCTCTCAACCTTTTGAGATTGAAACGGATGCCTCTAAAGTTGCCTTAGGAGTTGTGCTCAAACAGAATGGTCATCCAGTTGCTTATCATTCAGAAACTTTTTCTTCTGCTAAGTTGAACTATTCTACATATGACAAGGAGTTGTATGCATTAGTTCAAGCTATCAAGTACTGGAGACATTATATTTTGGGAAAAGATACAGTAGTACACACTGATCATATGCCTCTCAAGTTTTTACAATCTCAAAGTAAAATTGAAGAATCAAGACATATGAAGTGGGCCTCTTACCTCCAACAATTTCACTTGGTGATCAAGTACAAAAAGGGGAAGAGTAATATTGTTGTTGATTGTTTGAGTAGGCCTCCTGCCGCTCTTGCCTTAACAGTTATGTCCACTTCACACTTGGGATTTCAGACTTGGCCTAATCAGTATTCACGGGATCCTGATTTTGGGAAAATATTTGAGCAAGTGAGTAAGCCTTCTTCTTCCAATTTGCGTCCTTTCCAAGATTTCTACATCAAAGAAGGACTTCTTTACAAATTGGACAAGGTTTGTGTTCCTTGTGAGCCTAGAGTGTCACTTCTTAAGGAAGCTCATTCTACACTTTATGGTGGTCACTTTGGGAAGCACAAAACACTTCATCACTTGCAAAGATTTTTCTACTGGCCTAAAATGCGGAGGGATGTGTTGAGATTTCTCAAACGAGTGTGCGATTTGTTGTCGCTCAAAACCAGCTAACGGGAAGTTTGGCTTAGGCATGCCTTTGCCCATTCCTTCCCATCCTTGGGAAAGCATTTCCATGGATTTGGTTAGTGGTTTTCCCATGACGGTGCGACAACATGATTGTGTGTTCGTGGTGGTTGACAGATTCAGTAAGATGGCTAAGTTTATTCCATGCCGCAAGACAAGTTCTGCAATGAGACTTAGCCCAATTGTTCTTTGACAGCATTTGGCGTTCCTTTGGTCTACCTACCAGCATTATATCGGATCGTGATTCACGCTTTGTGGGTCACTTTTGGCATTCTTTGTGGAAAATTTTGGGAGTTTCCCTTAACTTTTCCATCGCCTATCATCCACAGTCAGATGGGCAGACTGAAGTGGTAAACCGTACCCTTGTGCAAAGTTTACGAATCTATCATCACGCTTCACCAGCAAAGTGGGACTTGAGTCTCACTCATATTGAACATGCCTACAATAGGGCCCTACATTCTTCTACAGGTCACTCACCTTTTGAGGTTTGTATGGGATTTCAGCCCTTGGCACCTTATGAGTTACCTTTGTCTTTGCCTTCTCCTGTCACTTCACATCTTCAGAAGGAGCAAGACAAGGCACACTCATTTATTCAGCACTTGCACAATCTTCAATCAAAGGTGATTGAGATTTTGCAAAAGACATAGCAACAACAGAAAAAGGCCATGGATCGACATCGCATTCCTCATCCATTTCGGGTTGGTGACAAAGTTTGGTTGCATCTTGACAAGCGGCGTTTCTCGATAAGACTCATAGTAAAATCAAACCGATTCGCTATGGGCCTTATACTATTCTTCAACAGGTGTCCGAGAATGCTTTTTGCCTTGATCTTCCCGCACACTTGGGAATTCATGACGTCGTCAATGTAGATCTTTTGAAGTTGTACTTTGACTCTACATTGGAGACCGCACCGACTATCAGTCATCCTGTGGACGTGGTTCCTGATTCTCGATTACCATTGGATTTTGATCAGATATATGACACGAAGACTCGACGAGACTCGCCGGGGGTCTACCACCTCATATCTTGTGGCTCGGCGAGGACAAGCTGTCGCATCAGGCTCGTTGGATTTCTTTTCATCAGATGTCCCGTGACTTTCCTACTCTTCTGAAAGCATTGGAGGCCAATGCTTCTATTGTGGGGAGGCATGATGAGGATTGATGTTTGATCACTCATATGACCCCTCTAGTAATTCCTAGCTAGGTTTGCATAGTTTATTTCTTGCAAATTAATATTGTAAGTGAGTCTCCTTCTCACATGCACTTGTGGGCACTAGTTATCTTCTAGTTGTCATTTAGGAGTGTTAGTTAGGAAGTGTGAACTCAAAGTAGGAAGTGTGTACTTCAAGATAGCTAAAATGGATCTTATAGTTAGCATTATTCCTTTCCTCTTAACTTAGAAGTTACGTGCATTCTCCTTTGCACTTTTGTAGCTTATGGTTAAGCATATTGGATCAAATCCATGATTTGATGGGTTTGGTTATGTATTTTGGGCCATTAGAGCCTATATAATGAGTTTGTAAATAATATGAAGTTAGTTGGATTTTCAATCCTTTTCAATAAATGAGGCTAGAGCTTTGAATAACTTTTTAAAAGAGTACAAAAGAGCTTCAGGGCAAAAAAATAATAGAACTAAATCCAAAATTTACTTTCTTAACACTCTTGCTAGTATCAAAGCAAGAATTTTTCGTTGTTTCAAATGGAGGTAAATTTGCCAACAACTTATCTAGGGATGCCTTTATTTGAGGGAAGAATGATGATAGAGTCATGGAATCTAGTTATTAGTAAAAAATTGAATAAACTTCTAGCTTGGAAAGGTAGATGATATCGTTAGTAGGAAGAGTGCAGTTAATTAAGTCAATCTTACCAGTCATTCCAACATATTATATGTCATTATATTCTATGTTAAATTCAGTTGAAAATTTTTTAATCTATATTATGCGATCCTTTTTATGGTTAGGTGTACATGATAAAAAGAAATTTCCTTTGGTGAAATGGAGCAAGTTGTGTGATGATAAAACTAGGGGAGGTATTGGTTTAAGAGTTCTTACAGATGCAAACTTAGATCTTAAGCGAAAAGTAATATAGATATTATACAAAGAGAGTCAAAGAAAATGGGCAAGAATTCTTCTAAGTAAGTATGTTGATCCTAATGACCCAAGTTTAATATTTACTGCATTTTCTCTACCAAAATGTTCTGCTCTTTGGAATGGTTTAAAAAATCTATTGATCTTATGATTAAAGGTTTAATATGGGTGGTGGGAACTGGAGAAATTTTTCTATCTGGATGGATACTTGGTATGATAAAAAACCACTCAATTTAGATCCAATTTTGAAACCTTAGATGTGATTGCTTCAAGACAATACGATGATAAGGTTTCAAACATTTTGTACAAGGATTGGGAAGGAAGATACAATTGGAAAGAAGATTTTTTACAAGTGTACAAGACATTAATTCTAGGAGGATGTTGAGTAGAAAGATAACAACTGTGATTATTTTGAGGGGATCCAAGGATAGATTGATTTGGGAGTTGAATAGCTTAGGAGAATACACAACAAGAAGTGTATATAATATACAACACCAAAAAAATAATAATGTCACTAGAATATGGAGAGATATTTGGGATAGCCCAAGCATTCCTAAAGTCAAAATGTTTGTTTGGCTAGTAGGTCATAGAAGAATTTTATCCTAGGATAACCTTATGAAAAGGGATTTTCATGGCCCCTCTCAATGTGTTTTTTGTAAAAAGGAGGATGAGAGTATAAACCATCTCTTGAGATATTGCTCAATAGTCTAGAATCTATGGCAATTGATTCTTAATATGTTTGGTAAATGTATGGTGATGAATAGCAAAATTGAATAATGGTTAAAGCAATGGCAGAGCACTTATAAAAGTGAGACATTACAAACAATATGGGATATACCAAAAGATACAATACTTTGGACTATATGGCTAAAAATGAATAAAATAATATTTAAAGGAAAGGAAAACAATTTAGAGTTAATGAAAAAAAAGATATGTTTAGCCATAGAGGAGTTTAAACCAAGCCTATAAACTGACCCAGTATTTAATCTAGAAGCAACGAGCCTTGATAGATGGAGTCAAGTCATTAAATGGAATTATGATGTTAGGAACAAGAGAAGCAAAAAGAAGGCAAAGAATATAAATTCGAAACCACCAGATGTGGAGTGGGTTAAATTGAATTTTTATGGAGCATCCAAAGGAAACCCAAGACCAGTAGGAGGAGGAGGAATAGTTAGAAATAATAAAGAAGATATTTTATCTCATTATGCTTTCGATAGTGGATTTAAGACAAATAATGAAGCTGAAGCTTGGGCTACTTTAGAAGGGTTAAAAAATATGTAAACAAATGAAGTGGAATAGAGTATGGATGGAAGGTGATTCTATCATAGTAATAATTGCAATTTTGAGGAAAGCAAAGGCTCCATGGAACATACAAGAGATAATTGTGAAAATTCAAGATCTTTCTAAAGAGTTTGAAGAAATCAGGTTTACACATGTATTAAGGGAAGGAAACAAATGTGCAGATAAGCTAGCCAATAGAGGGGTTTTGTTTGAGGATTGTGAAGTTAAATTCTCCTTTCCATGTTTAAAGGAAGTAGTAAGTTTAGTTGAAGGTGACAAGAATATGTTGATTGTATGATTCAATTAATTATTAAGATTTTATTTAATATTTTCCATTGATAATATCTGCTTTATTTTATAACAATAATGTGTTTTCATTTAGACTATTTATTATGATTTTTATGGTTGCACTCAACATTATGCATAATGGTGAATCATCGTTAATTCACGAATATTAGGATTTTCAAATTTTGAAATTGGCTAATCTTGGGACCTTTCACTAGGGCCCATTCGCCCAAAATTTTTGGGGTGCAATTTTTTTTGGGGTCGGCTCACCTGACGATGATAATAATTTTTTTATTTTTATTTTAATTCGCCAACCACTTTCGCCCAAATCCACGGACCTTTCACCTTCAAATTATAAATAATTTTGTTTTTCCTGCCAAATTTACCACTTATACTACATGTATAAATACCTAACACGATACCGATAAACATACATCTAAAACACTCAAACTCCTTGAAAATAGATCTGAAGCAGTGAAAACCCTACAGCAGACCAAAAAATAAAACACTATCATTTTCTATCGATAGAAATCTGATTGATTGTAGAGGTCTATCAATCAAAATATTTTTCGATCGGTTGAACAAAGAGAAGCGTGACACAGTGAAGATCGGTTACAGAGGATTATCTGTCAACAAAACCGATCGGTTACAAATTTAGCGATCAATTACAGAATTGTTGATCGGTTACAAATTTTTTGATTAATTACAGATTTGATGATCAATTATAGATTTACCAATCGGTTACAGATTTAACAATTAGTTATATTTTTCCAATCGGTTATAGATTTGATGATCGATTACAGGTTTGTCGATCAGTTATAATATTACCAATTGGTTATATAATTACTGATCGATTACAAATTTACCAATCAATTATAGAATTATTGATTGGTTGTAGATTTATCGATCGATTGCAGATTTGATGATCAGCTATAGATTTTTCGATTGGTTACAGATTTGTAGATCGATTATAGAATTGTTGATCGATTACAAATTTATCGATCGATTATAGATTTACCAATCGCTTATAGATTTGTTGATCAATTACAAATTTTTTTATTGATTGCACAAGCTTGTTGCAGAGGTCTACCGATCAGTTGTAGAGTTCTAACAGATAGTTGCAGAAAGTTGTGATGACTGTGACAATAGGTAAAGTGAAAGCTTCCAAAAATATCAGTGTGGTTGTTTTATTTTGGATCATCTCTAGCAATAAATTTGACTTAATGCCTACTTGTTGTTGTAGCCTTGTTACTTGTTTTGTAACCTTTGTTGGTGTAGTACTATAGAGTTTCTTTAGAATTGCTATAGAACTATTCTTTTAGTTTGTAAACTATGGTAGTCGCAATGACATGAGACATCAAGGTTTCCTTAGAATTCAATGAAGGTTAACCCTACTGGAGTGCAAGGTATTCCTTTAGTGTTGGGTTTAGAATGTTATCTTGGATTGTATTCTTCTTCCATTATTTTGTTGTCCAAAGATTTTTTCCTTTAGTTTCATAGGCAACGTAGATGCACTATCTACAACTATGAGATCCAAGTATCCATGTCATCTTGTAGTGTGTTAGGAGCATTTCTTGTTGTTAGAGCCTCCTTCTTGTCTGTTAGAGTATGTTTTCTTAGCGTTGCATTATTTTGTTGTTGTTCTCTAAGCATGCAGGCAGAGGTCATTGTAGAGGGCAGTGTAGGTTTATCTCAAGACTCATAGATTCTTTATGGAATTATAGTTTAACCTTGGTTTCTTAGAAATGCAAATTATTATTGAGGGAAGTATGTACAATATCACCTACTAGAAATTATGGAAATTATTATTGAGGAAAGTGTAAGATTTTCCTTCAAATTCATATTCATTTCCTAACATCAAAATATTTTTTATTTACACGTACAATGTCACCTACTGGTGATGGAAATAAGAGAGGCCAATGTTTTGGTAAAAACTAATCCTAAAATATATTACACATTTATCAAAATGCAATGAGGCATCCACATCTGCGCATGTTGAAGGTACAAACACCTTTTACCAACTAATCAAGTAATTTTTATATTTTGTTATTTTGAAATATAAAGCCTTTCTTCATTTAAAAATAAAAGGTTTATTTGTTTATTTACCTCTTTTTTAATGCTTTGCAAAAATGTATTCAGTTAATTCTTAAATATAGTGCCTTTTAAAATCTAAAAATGATATAGAACACCAAACATTGAATGCAGTGAACACGGTTGACCCCGATATGCCTCCACTTGAAGATATTCTAGGGGATGAGATGGGACCACATGATAATTTTCATATAAAAACATTCAACAACCACTTGACGAAATTCCTCATAGAGAACATCAACTAAAAAAGAAAACGAGAGTACAATTAAAATGCAAACTTTTGGGAAATCTTCTATTCAAAAAACTAAACATAGAAAGTTAACCAGGTGGACTATTGGAAGGACATTTAAGCTTGAATGGTCATCAAAATATCCCTTTATTGAGTTAGTTCAGCCAGAGAACAACAATGACACACCAATAAAGTGTAGATGCATTATTTATAGTTGGAAAATAGGAAAGGATCATAACATGCAACTTAAGTTGGACACAATAGAATAATATTATGGGAAAGTTTATTCGATAGTAAAAGAAAGTGATGGAACAATTACAAAATTAGTTAGGTGGAAGGATGCATTAGAATGTGTGCATATTACATATGCACTGGAATATAAAAAAGAAATGAAACAACAAACTCTTATTGAGAAGGGTGGAATAATCCAGGTCCAATATTAAAGAATTCATAAGATTGTATTAGCCTCAAAAAGTTTGCAGTTTGTTGTTGTATACAATATTATAAAAGGGTAGACCCATATCTAATTTTATTGATTATAAGCAACTTTTTCAACTAGCTGATGTACAGAACCTCACCAATTCTCACTGGTCAAATCGAAGTGGTTGGAAAATGGTAAAATATCTATCACTGGTTGAGAAGGAGGACCTGAGAGAGAATGTAAAACATGCCAAATTTATTTCACTTTCAATTGATGAGGTAACGATTGTTGACAACACATCTTGGATTTGCATACATGTTTACACATTCCAAAATCATTTAAGAAAACCTCATTTACTAGCACTACATAAGATGATGGAAAATTGTAATGCGAAAAATATTTACAATGTTGTTGTAACCAGTTTAAAGGATATTGTCGGAATGGATGAAAAAGAAATAGCCACAAAGTTAATTTGTGTTGGAGTTGATGGTGCAGCTACAATGCAAGGACAAAGGAATGGACTTTGTGTTAGACTTCAGACAACAATTACCCCATATTTGATTCCCATTCATTGCATGGTGCATAGAATGAATCTTGCATACAAAATTGTGAGCACATTTGAAAATGTTGCTAGAGTGGAAGAACTCATCCATGAAATACACACTTACTTTTCGTGTAGTCCAAAAAGGTTTGTAGAGTTTCAATAATTTTCTCTAGGTGTTACTAAAGGCAAAAAATTGTTAAAGGATGTGGACACCAGGTGGATTTCATTGTTTCTTCCTGCAAAAAGGGTTTTTTAGAATATCAATCCTTAGTGGGGTTTATGTATGCACATCGTAGGGATGTTGACAAGGCAAAATATTTGCTTTACCATATGACTGACTTGGAAACACTTCTCACATTATGTGGTATTCTTCCATTGTTGAAAGAAATGAATACTTTGATTAAACTTGCATAGGAAAGAACCATTTATATTGTCGATTTCATCAGGATGAGAAAACACATATGTATGCTTATTGATAAGATATACTTGTTCGAGAGAAAATTTTATAGATCCTTTGTTTGATAGTTGGAATACTTTAACTAAGGTCAATGATCCTAATAACTTTTTGAAGTTCAACATCAATGATAATATTTGTATTACTATCCATGGAAAGATGATTCCTTTATATCGTTATGAAAAGTGATCAGATACAGTTACAGAGGATGTTGAACAAGTGCCCATAACACATAGTGGATTTGATGTGGTTTTACATAGTACTAAGATTAAATTGATAAAAATTGTAGAATCATTGACAAGGGAAATAAGAGATCATTTTCAAAGAGATGAGTTGCTTGAGGCGATGGTTGTGGTTAACCCCATGTTCTGGAATCCTTGTCTTGACTCCAATAGTAAAAGTGAGTTGTTTGTAAAATATATGGGCACTCTTGTGAAACATTTCACTAAATGTGTGGAAGTGAATGGTATTGAAATCAATGGTATTCTCAACAAAGAACTTTTGAGACAACAATCCATTGATTTTGGAATGACAATGGTTAATCAAATTGCGCATTTGAGTAACCCACATGAGTCGGGTTCCATCATGCATTTGTGGAAAAAATTGTATCCAAGTAGTGTCTTACAAGAAATGATGAGTGAATATTTTCTTTTATATGAATTATGTCAGACAATGATTTTGGGATCTATTGAAGATGAAAGGGTTTTTAGTGCACTATCTTTTGTGAAATCTAAAGTTCATAATAGGTTGGACAAAAATTTGGAAAATTGTTTGAGAATATATGTGTCATCGTACGAGTTGGATACATATCCCTATGACAGAGCTTTGGCATATTGGAAGTCCCTAGCGGACCGAAGAGGTATCACTAATATTCTTGATAATGAGGATAACGACACTTGCAGTGATCAGATTGTGGTGAAGCAGAATTCATATATGCTTACTAGTTCTTTTGGAGAAGTCGAGAAGTGTTTGTTTCAACTTCCTCCATTGTAAAATTTCAATGATTTAAAAAAATTCATATAATTAATGGTATTCCAGATTTGATATCATTTGTCTTCATTGATAAGACTTTTTTTCATACCATAGCTTTATGTCTGAAAATTTTTATTTTATGCTTTGGCTTTGAATTAAATGAAAATTTTAAAACCATGCATGCATGTATCATTAGTAAATGAAAATTTTAAAACCATGTATCATTAGTAATTGAAAATTTTATGTTTTATGCTTTGGCTTTGAATAAAATGAAAATTTTAAAACCATGCATGCATGTATCATTAGTAAATATTTTTTTATAGAAAGTGTTGTATGTAGTTTAGAAAGCACAATGCAAAAATGTTAAAACCATGCATGCATGTATCATTAGAAAATGAAAATTTTAAAACCATGTATCATTAGTAAATGAAAATTTTATGTTTTATGCTTTGGCTTTGAATAAAATGAAAATTTTAAAACCATGCATGCATGTATCAGTAGTAAATATTTTTTATAGAAAGTGTTGTATGTAGTTTAGAAAGCACAATGCAAATAGCATAATACTCAAGTTATGGAAATAACAAAACAATATAAATGGAAATATCCTACCATGAGAAAGCATTCTAGTATTTAAATCCAATACCATACTCTCTATATAACATTCTATACATTCATACTCTTATTCTATACATTCATACTCCCAATAGGTTGTTTAAGAAATTTTATACATTCACACACTTATTCTATACATTCATACTCTCTATATAACATATAGTTGCATCAACCAAAGATTATACTCTATAAGTTTATATAACACATAGTTGCATCAACCAAAACAATATAAATGGAAATACCCTACCATGAGAAAGCATTCTAGTATTTAAATCCAATACCATACTCTCTATATAACATTCTATACATTCAAACTCTCAATAGGTTGTTTAAGAAATTTTATGCATTCACACGCTTTTCTTTTACCTCTATAGTCTATTGTTCAAGGGGTACAATTCCTGCATCTAATCTCTCCACTACTTGTACTTCAGGTCCTTCCTCATCAGGTTGCTTATCAGTCCTCTCCTCCATTGCTCCAGATCTGACCAAGATGTTCTCTACTTTTTCTAAGCCTTCGAGCAACGCATTTTCTTCTTTTGAAGCATCTTCGGTTACTAGTGCAAGAACTTCTTTACCCTTCTGCTTAAGCAAAATATCAAGATCAAACCCGTGTAGGATTATGATCCTCCTAAAAGCGTTGTTCTCTCAAACTATTTCTTGAGCCCTTTTTTCATTGACTTAGAAGCCAACAAGTAATCCTTTGCCATTTGTAGATAATCTTGTAGGTTTTGAACCTGCTTCTTCATATTTTCAAAGTTGGCCTACAAAAGAAAAAACAAGAAAGAAGTTAGTAGACAATTACATTTAAAAAAATAACAAACAAAATTTAGAAGACATTAGTCTAACCTCGACAACATTCTTTGTAGCTACAACAACAACAATTTTTTTGTTGTCAAATACCCATTGATTAAAATAAGCTTGGGCTTCAACATTTATGTTCTCCAATCTGTTCAACATAATACTTAAAATTTCATCATGATAAGAAGTTGTAACCTTCATTATGCCAGATTTAGCTTGATGTAGTAGAGCATCAAGCTTTTTCGGTTTATTTTCAACAAAAGAAAAAATTTTCCCTTTTTAAAATTTTTTTTAATCGGGCATTTATTTCCTTTATTAAAACTTTGGCCCGATACTCCCATTGTTTCATTTATTTTACATCTTTAAGCAACAAATCTATGATGGTTGCTTGACAATTGTCAGATACTAAAAGACTTTCAAAAAATTTTACTTTGTCATCCTCAGTTAGAGGATGACGGGTGCTAGTTTCCCTAGGAGGAGATGAGGTCTGAGGAGATTCACTTGAATATTCTACTTCTACTTCTCAAAGCACATCTATTGCTTGAAACAAATTGGGCATGTTGCCTTGTAAAAAGTAATCCTCATCAAGTGGAGGATTAGGTAACCCCACAGTTGAAACTTCCTGTACATTTGTAAAATTACCAAAAGATATATTTTTGAATCCTAAAAATTCCTTGGTTGCTCCTCCCTTGGATGGAAGAAATCATTTTCCACCCATACCTAGTTGACCTTGCATTTGTTGTTGGCATGGTGGAGGAGGGGGTGACATCCTTTGTTGTCTTCCTTGAGTATATTGTTGTGAAGTAGCTTAAAAAATCACAATAAAATTTTGTTACAAATTTTGTGAAGGTAAACTGTAAAATTTAATGTAAATGTATTAGACTTACTAGCCGAAGATGAGATCTCTTGCACAGATACACCTTGTAATGGCATGTTTGTGCATCGTACATCTGAAAACATATTAAAAAATTCATTAAAATGATAGATTATAATTTTAACTAAATGAATACATGAACCCAATCTTGAAATAGAAAGCTTACGTGTAGTGGGTGTGGCCTCACTGATATCAACAACACTAGTTGGCAGTTGATGAGCAGGTGGAGGTTGATGAGGATTAGGAGAATTAGAAGACCTTAAGCATTTTGAAGATCTTCTATGTAGTGGTGTCGATTTCGAAGGTGTTTCAGAATCTCCTGTTTCTTCTGGATTATGACCTCTGACAGTAGCATCCCATTTTGAGGAGGAAGAGGATGCCCTTTTCTGCATTTATGTATAAATTGTAAAAATAATAAAAATAAAAATTGTAATTGAATATAAAAAATTATAAGTTTCATATACAGTAAAATTTACCTGCACCTGTTGTACTATCATCGCAGTAGAGGCTAGGTGTGGGTGCAGCGAGGTCGGTACTTCAAAATTCTACAAATTATGATAAGATTCATAAAAAAACAAAGAAGGTAATTGCATGTGCTAAGAGTTATAGAAGTGTTGGTTTTAACGACGTGGAGTTCCATTCTGATCCGATGCAAAACATAGGTGCACCAGTCAAATTTTTGGTGTGCAAGACAACGAACCAAATATGCCAACACCTAGAATGGAATGTCTATCGGTCTTCCTTGTAGAATGAGTCTGGCTTGGAAGAATTGGGCACATCCTCGAAGAAACTTGTTAGAAATAGTTGCTAAAATCAAGCCCCTTCTGGACTTGGTAGCGAAAACTACAAAAAAAATAGTATTTTTAAAACCCTAAATTTCAACTTCAAATAAATATAAAAATATGTAGAGTTATACCTATCAAATATTTTGAAGGAACATCGAAGTTGGTCTCTAGGTAGTCTTTATCTTCATCAGATAACATGAACTTTGATGTGACAGGATCACAACCATTGTGAGGCAATGTTGTCAATCTAGAGATGTCTAAGGGTGTGATAGAAAATATTATACTCTTGTTGTCAATATTAATATTGATAGTGGTTGAATCATTATCGTAAGCTGCAATAATATTTTATAGTAGTTTGATGTTTGTGTCATACTATGACATCGACACTAACCCATGAAGACCAGAGTCGATGACCCATGACATGTCATAACCAGGTGTTGTTAAAATCTCAGAAATAAGGGGGCAAACAAGGTTTTTGAAATTAATTTTGGATGAAACAAGGGTGGAAGGGGATGCCATTGGTTTATTTCATAGGGTAAGGTACGAGGGACTCGAGAGCAGGGCGTAGGGTGGAAGGTAATATGTTCATAAAATTTTTGAGGTATGGTGAGAAAAGGTTAAAAAATGACTCTACGAGATAAAAAGGTGATAAAATTTAAGGAGGTACAATGAGAAAAGCTTAAAAAATAACTTTAGGTGAGAGAAAGGTGAAAAGGAATAATTTATTTTGCTTGTTGTTATGTGCTCTACGTTAGGAAGGGTAAAAAATAACTGTCTATGCATTTATATAGACCTTTTGCATGCAGACATTTAATGCATGGTGGACATGACATGTTATAACCAAGTGTTATTAAAATCTCAAAAATAAGGGGGCAAACAAGGTTTTTGAAATTAATTTTGGATGAAACAAGGGTGGAAGGGGATGCCATTGGTTTATTTGATAGGGTAAGGTACGAGGGACTCGGGAGCAGGGTAAAGGGCAGAAGGTAATATGTTCATAAAATTTTGGAGGTATGGTGAGAAAAGGTTAAAAAATGACTCTACAAGATAAAAAGGTGATAAAATTTAAGGAGGTACAATGAGAAAAGCTTAAAAAATAACTTTGGGTGAGAGAAAGGTGAAAAGGAATAATTTCTTTTGCTTGTTGTGATGTGCTCTACGTTAGAAAGGGTAAAAAATAACTGTCTATGCCTTTATATAGACCTTTTGCATGCAGACATTTAATGCATGGTGGACATGTGGAATTTGAGAATTTGAAACATGGTACAGTTGCAACCCATTGACAATGGAACCGTGTTCTGGAATCGATAGATATTGCAGCTAATTCCTACAACCAATCGATATTTCAAAAATTGATTGGTATTCTTGCAACCAATTGACATTACAACTAATCCCTACAACCGATTGATATTTTTTTGTTTGTTGCAACCTATTGGTAATATTCTCCTTTACTGCAACCTATCAGTATATGATCCTTTG
This sequence comes from Wollemia nobilis, assembly GCA_028583015.1. Classification (NCBI taxonomy): domain Eukaryota; kingdom Viridiplantae; phylum Streptophyta; class Pinopsida; order Araucariales; family Araucariaceae; genus Wollemia; species Wollemia nobilis. The sequence continues at coordinate 11,556,623 of JAQPPZ010016726.1, forward strand.
TTGCAACCTATTGATATTTCTACAACCTATCGACATCCCTTTAACCAATTGGTATTACTACAACCTATCGACATTCTTGTAACCTATCAGTATTCTTGCAACCAATCATCATTCCTACAACCAATTGTTATTTTTGCAAACTATCAATATTGTTGCAACCTATCAAAATTGATTCAACCTATCGACATTCATGTAACCAATCAACACTATTGCAAACTATAAGTAACCTGTCAACATTGTTGTAACCTATCGATATTGCTACAAACTATCGATAATTCTATAATCTATCGGTATTGCTACAACTTGTTGGTATTGCTGCAACCTATCGATATTGCTATAACCTATCGGTATTGCTACAACGTATCAGTAATCCTACAATCGATTGGTATTATTGCAACCTACCAGTATTGCTCTACCAATAGTATGTTTGAACTAATCATCATTACTGCAATCTATCGATATTTTTACAACCTATCAACATTGCTACAATCGATCGGTATTGTTGCTATTGATCAATATTGCTGAAACCTATTAGTATTACTATAACTTATCGGTATTCCTACAACCTATTGATAGAAATGGTTGTAGCAATCATCATTCATGTAACCTATCATCATTTTTGCAATCGATCATCATCCTGCTATCGATCAGCATTACTGCAACTGATCGATAATGTTACAATCTATTGGTATTCTTGCAACCTACCGATATTTATCTATCAATAGTATGGTTCAAATGATCATAATTGCTACAACCTATCAATATTTTTGCAACCTATCAGCATTGTTGCAACCTATTGTCATTCCTACAATCGATCTATATTGCTACAACTAATCGATACTCCTACAACCTATCGGTATTGGTTTAATCTATCAACATTGTTGTATACTAATGATATTGTTCTACCAACAGTATGTTTCACTTAATAGTCATTGTTGCAACCAGTCATCATTAACCCTTTGAATCCTCAACTGCAATCGATCGTCAATATGCTATTTTCAAGCTTAACTGTTAACAGTTAGTCTATCAACTAGTTTTATAATTTTTGGTGAAAAATAAAGGTAATTCACCATGTCTCCTATATAAATTTGACCAGGATTCACCTGGATTTCAAAACTGATTCACCTTTTTTATAATTATATTTGGTTCCGACCCCTTATGCATAACCCTAGTTGCACTTGTGTTTTAGGAAGGAAACTAGCACTCCAGATTTGGTAAAGTGGGCTATGATAGTGTGATATTTTAGAAATATTACTCTACTAAGATGCAAGTCATAGATAGTAGAGGTGAAGTTTTGACATTATGAAGAATGCTATAAGAAAATATCAATAAAGATGCTAAATTATGGAATAATTGTATTCATACAGAAAATTGAAAAGATCCAGAAAAGAAAATCAAGAATTCAGACATTTTTTTGTAAAATGATGTAGGTTTCTAGCTGTAGCATCTCAATTGAGATGAGAAGTGTATTATTTATAAAATCTCAAGCTCTAAAGAAGACAGTTGTAATTTGTCAAGGGTTGGTGACCTGAGTATAACCCCTTATTATCCAACCAAAAAAAAGAGATTAAGCTACAAAAATTTGAGAAGATTCCTATAACAGATAGAGAAGAGTTTCAACTTCGAGGAGTAATGAAGAAAAGTTGCAGCATATTGAAAGAAGAAAAGTTGCAGCAGATTAAGAAGCATTCAAATCTTTCTAAGAAAGAATAGATAACAAAAGAGAAAATATAGAAGAAAGATATATCAATTCTTGAGATAAATATATAGTTCTTGAAGTAATATAAGTATTGAGTAAAGAATTTGTTGAAGTTGCAAGATTCATAATAGAGGCCCATATATTATTATAAAATAACCATTACAAAGAAACATTGGAGAATAAATACCTTTAGAAGAAAGAGGTCCAAGGCCTTTATATTGGAAAACAAAAGAGACCATTATATAGGGAGAATATAAGTCTTTTATAGAGCAGAAAAAGGCTTGAATACAAGATGAATTAAAGGCTAGAAGTCATATAAATATTTGAGGATCACAATAGCCATTTCATGTGAAGAAGAGTCTAAGAGAAAGAATAAATAAGAGTCTAAGAGAAAGCATAAAAAGAGACTAAGATAGAAGAAAGGAGAGCTTCAAATAAAATAAGAAGACAAAAGATATTTAGAGAAGAGATTAGAATAAGGAAAGCATGTGGCTTCATTTGAAAGGTAGCTATATGCCTAAGGGAACATAGCAGTCTATGCAATAGCTTATTTTGAAAGGCAGCAAAGCAACACATATTTGAACCAGATGGCTCAATGTGAAAGGTGATCCATTTTAGAACTAAACATAAGGTAACAATGGTTTATATTAAAGCAACAATGTTAGTTGAATCGGGTAGAGGTTTACATATTGAACTTACAATGAACTAGAATTTCATATAAACAACATATTAGCATATAGAGTTACAAGCCAAGGAAATAAAGCTCTACATAGTTTACTTGGCCAATAATGTAGAGAAGACGTGCAGTAGCAAAGTAATGTGAGGAGACTAAGCGCCAAGTAGGAGAGGAAATGTGAGAAGTCGAAGCTTTGGAAGATTAACCATTGCACAATCAAACACTAGAGTAATGTTCCAACATTACACTTGAGAAGCACACAACATTACACATGACAACAACCCCTGAAGAGCCACATGATATTTTACTTGGAAGTAACATCTGATAGCGACATGCCCATTCAATGTTATACCTGAGAGATACTCAAGTTTGCAGTTGAGAGCAATTCAAATTCAAATTCGAAAGGTGTTACATCATTTTTTAGTGAATGCAATAAGGTTCAGGCAGTATAATGGAGGATACATTAGATACCAAAGCATTAACATACAAAACACTTCTTCTCCCATTACAAATGTACAAGTGGAAGAAGGTGAACTACATCCTTGAAGCTTGAAAGGAGCACAAGCAAGATTTGAAGGATATCGAGCACACAAAGAGAAGAAATAGGAAAATTGAGACATCCGAGTACATCAGAGTAAAGGTTAGGGTTTCCAAATTAATTTAGAAGCATAAAGTCTAAATAAAGGTCATAAAGTTTACTTAAGTATTTGGAGAGATAATAACTATTTAAACCTTTATTATTTGGAGAGATAAGTGTAGGGTTTATTTAAAGTTTTATTTGAAGTATTTAAATTAGATGGAGTGATAAGGTTAGTATGATTTAATAGTTTACTTTTTTAGTAAATTTGAAAAAGGTTGGAGTAATAAGGATGTCAACCAACTAGTTAATTTGCTTAAAGATTTTTCTAAAAGTATTTTTGAAAAATAAAAAAGGACAAATTTAATTTTTTTGAATTATTGCAAATTTATCTATTTGGGAGATAATATGTATTCAACACTAAACTTAGAAAATTATAAATTTGTAAAGATTTATTTTTTAATTTCTAAAACTAGGGAGACAAGGTTTGCTACTTCATACATGTTAAATTAGAAACTTTGATTTATTTTTTAAACCTAGGAGTTATAAGGATGTCTACTTCAAAGGAATAAAAATCTATAAATTTCATGGATAATAATATGGATTTTATGATTAGAAAAGAAAAAGTAGATGTCATAAAATTTGGGATTAAGAATTTGATTGAAAAATCTAAAGGAAAGATAGACATAGTTTCAAAATTAATCTATAGTGAAGCCTTAAAAGAAAATTTTGAAACTTTTGAATACTATTTACATGCAAGACTTATTGAAGCAATTGATGATGAAAAGGATAATATTATGATACCTATAGATATAGGTAGCATAATGTACATGACATTACTTTCACTTAAGCTTCATAAATATGAGAATGTGAAACAAAAAGAGTTGATTGAATCTCTTAAGAAGAAAGTGAAAGTAGATGAATCATTCCTAGAAAAGATATTTTATTCTTCATGCAATATTGATATTTCAAGTTCATCTACCTCAGAAATCTAGTATGATCCTCTAAGTAAATGTTTATAAGTCACTATACAGGAAAAAAAATCATATGATTCTAAGGATAAAGGCAAAGTAAAAAATTTTATACAATAATATGATGACAATAAAAGAGTTCAAGAAACTTGTAATATTAAAGTGATAAATACTAAAGAACATGAAGTTGAATTCAAATAAACTGAAGGTAAAATCAAAATATAATTCAAGCAAGAAGATGAACCTGATGGAGTTCAAGCAAAATATCACATGCATTGCAATATCAATTGAAGATTGAATATGAAGATAAAAACCATGATTAATGTAATACAAGGGGGTGTTGGAGTATATTACATTATTTGATACATGCTAATGTACCCCCATGGTACAATTGTAAATAATAGATTAGGGTTGAGTCATAGTTTAGAGTGTGAGTTATATTTCCTCTTTATATAAGTGTGAATGTGAAGGAAATGCACAAGTGTCATGTGAGTTAGTGTGCAAGTGTAAGTTGAGTCTATGTGCACAAGTGTCTATATGCAAGAGTGCAAATATGTAATATAAATATGTGCACGTGTCTTAGGTTAGAGTGTGCAAGTTATGGGAGTGTAAGAGTCATGTACAAGTGTTCATCAAGTATGCAAGTGTCATATAGAGAAGCCAAGAGTCATGAGACTTGGCATATGGAAAGGAATAGTCAAGTATCTAAAGAGTCACATTACTATAGTTATATTATGGAGATACTACTCCATAAGCATCATATCATATCATATCACATTACAGAGAAAAGTGAGCATCACTATCATATTTGTAAGGGAAAGAGGAATAATAAAGATTGCATACATTTTGAGCAATTAGTATTCTAAGTTGTTCTACATGCTTAGTACATGTATGATTTAGGCTATTTGTTTTCAATGAGTTTACACAGGTTTTTATGAGGGGTCCTGGTCCCCTCATAATTCAATGAGTTTACATATGTTTTTATGAGGGGTCTTGACCCCCTCATACTAAGTGGGGTTTGAAACTTGGACCTCTCAAAGATAGGCCAAAGCCCTTACCAATGCAGTAAGCTTGCAACTATATGATTTAAGCTATTTACATTCATATTGTTGTTTATTATTGAATGTTATTTGATATATTATTAGCCTTGATATAAATATTAATTTTTTCATATTATTCTACTTATATCATTATCTTGACCTTATTTTATTGTGACTACATTATAGTCGATATTGTGATATAACCTGTGATATTTGTGGTAGTATTAAGGCTTAAAAATCCATCACAACATCCTCTATAAAAATAGACTCATATAACCTATAAGCCTACAAACATTCAAAACTACTTTATGTTTACCAAAAAATTATTAAAATGCTTAATAATGTTAAAAACTTAGAAATATACTGCCATGAACGTAAATTTCTCTCTTATAATATCCTAAAATTGGAGATCAATAGTTGATAATTTGGATCAACTCCAAATTGGATTTATGGTTCTTTCTTATTTCTTGGTGGTTATTTTTGTAGTCAAACCAATGGGTGCCACTAAAAACAATCCCCAACTTGAGGCTTGTACATGTCGTGGACCTAAAATTTGTCTATGCATTTAATAAGATCAAGGATTTGAATTAGATAATATAATTTTATAAATATTTTAATTATGTAAAGTATTTTTTTAAAGTAAGTTATTTGTGATTTTTATTAGGATTATTTTCACTAAAGAGTAAAATATTATATATATATATATATATATATATATATATATATATATATATAATTTGGTTATTGTGAGAAACCCTTATGACCAACGTACAAGGTTGAACAATCTCCTCTCAACCATGATCCCTTGTAAAGCCAAGAGCTATACTTATCAATAGGGAATTTAACACAAAGCCACCACACACCCACCCCCTCACACACTTGCCCACGCCACGGTTGTAAAATATTATATTGTTATCAAGTTAATTAGATCATATCAATTATTTTTTTATTAAAAATATTTTTTATTTATCTTTTATGTCAAAGATATTTTCCATATTTCTCATACTATTAAGTTTTGCAATTAACTACTATTATTTCTATTAAGAAATAAAATTTCATAAAAATTTAAATTTTGTTAAGAAAAAATTCAACATTGTGAATGGCTAAAATATTTATTGTCTGGTTTTCATATCTATAAATATAGTGTATGTAACAACAACAATTTCTTAATACCTCTTTTTAGGGTTCTTATTCATACCTCTAATATTCCAAGATATTTTTTTTGTTGGATAATAAGGGGTTGTACTCGAGTCCCCCACCCTTGACAAATTACATCTCTCTTCTTTAGAGCTTGAGAGTTTACAAATAGATACACTTCTCATCTCAATTGAGATGCTATAGCTAGAAACCTACATCATTTTACATAAAATGTTTGAATTCTTGATTTTAATTTTTTGGATCTTTTCAAATTTCTATATGAATACAATTACTCTAGAATTTAGCATCTTTCTTGACATTTTTCTATAGCAACCTTCACAATGCCAAAACTTCACCTCTACTATCTATGCCTTGTATCTTAGTAGAGTAATATTTTTAAAATATTGCACTATCATAGTCTGCTTTACCAAATATGAATTGCTAGTTTCTTTCCTCATTGAAGTCATAGACTTTCATTGCTCTTCCCATTGTTCGAACCCTAGTTGGCAAATATTTGCAATTTCATTTTTTGTGACTTGAAAAATTGTCACTACCCTTGTTTTGAATGGTTGACTTCATAGTGTTGTATCTCCCTCAATATTGCTCATATTTTTGCATATGACCACTCATTTTAAAGTTATTCAAATTCTACACAAGTTGGTCCAAGAATTAGCTAAATCGAATAAATCTTCGCAAAGATATGGCTTCTAAAAGATGAGATATTTTTCAAGAATAAACCCTAATCCTTTGCACTTTGCAATTTTCTTTTTCGCGACTTGAAAAATTATCACTACCCTTGTTTTGAATGGTTGACTTCACAGGGTCGTATCTCCCTCAATATTGCTTGGATTTTTGCATATGACCACTCATTTTAAAGCTATTCAAATTCTGCACAAGTTGGTCTAAGAATCAGTTGAATTAGATAACTCTTTGCAAATATATGGCTCCTAAAATATGAGATGTTTTTAAGGAAAAACCCCTTTTCCTTCGTACTTTGCAATTTTTTTTTTCTCATTATATGCAACCTTCCATGCTCTTTCAGCCTTCCACTTAGCATCCTAGCCTTTTGTTCCAGCTCCTTCAACCAGCCCAACCTTCCATGCTCCTTCAACATTATCAACCTTCCACGTTCCTTCAACCATCCCAACCTTCCACCTAGCATCCCAGCCTTTTGTTGTAGCTCCTTCAACCAACCCAACCTTCCACACTCCTTCAACCAACCTAGACTTCCACACTCCTTTAGCCTTGACACTCCAAAGATCAACTCATCATTTAGCCTTCCATGCTCCTTCAGCCTCCAGCCTTCCATGCTCCTTCAGCCTCCAGCCTTCCACACTTCTTCGACCTTCAGATTTGTTGATCGTTAAAGCACCAAACCATTTGCCACCCCCCTTAGGGGGCAACCTCCCTCAATAATATTCTAAGATATTTTTCTCATCATTATTTTTATTTTTATTTGTGGATTTAACTCTACTTCTTGTTAACACTTGTGATATTTGCTTTTATTTATAATCTAAAAATCTCTTAATCCCTTTTTTTAAGGGTTCAGGATAATATTTTTATTGTCATTTTTTATTTTTAATTGTGGGTGTAGCCCTAATTCTTGTAAATGCTTGTGATATTTGCTTTTGTTTTCCCATATCAATATCCCTTTGAGTTTATTTTTCTCTTTGTTTTTTCTTTTTAGATCTTCCTCTCTTTTTTTCATTCCCACCAATACTTTCATCTTCATCAATCTCTTAAATATTTTTATATTGCTCATAGTAAGACTTATAATCTATAGGTTTATCTTGCTCTAAAGGATATAAAGTGTAAGGAATAACATCAAAATCACATTCTTCTTTATTTTTCCCTAGAAACCCTAAAGTGCAAGGATGCTCTTAAAAAACAATAAACTTCTTATGTTGCCCTAAAAATCCTAAATTGCTAAGGATTTATTCCATCCTCATTTTTTTATTATGTTGCTCTTAAAACCCTAAAGTGCATCTTTCTTCTTGGTGTTTTCCTACAATAGCCTTCACAATACCAAAACTTCACCTCTACTATCTACGCATTGCATCTTAGTAGAGTAATATTTCCAAAACTTTGTGCTATCATAATCTACTTTACCAGATCTAGACTGCTAGTTTCCTTCTTGAAGCATAAGTGCAACCACAAAAATTTTAATAAATAATTTATATGAAAACACATTAATGTTATAAAATACAACAAATATTACCAATGGAAAATATTAAAGTAAATCTTAATCATTATTTGATTTAGGTAGTCAATATTTTCTTATCAACTTTAGCTAAACTTACTACTTCCTCTAACCATAGAAAAGAGAATTTAACTTCACGATCCTCTATTAAAACCCCTCTATTGGCTAGCCTATTTGCACATTTGTTCCCTTCCCTTAATGTATATGTAAACCTAATTTTTTTAAACTATGTGGCAAGATCTTATATTTCCACAATGATCTCTTATATGTTCCATGGAGCCTTTACATTCCTTGATATTACATTTATTACTATTAATGAATCACCTTCAGACTGTTCCATTTCATTTGTCTTCATATTTTTAACCCTTCCAAAGTTACCCAAGCTTTAGCTTCACTATTTGTCTTAAGTCCACTATTGAAAGCATAATGTGACAAACTTTATACTACTTGAGAAATATAAGATGATTTTCCTGGAATAAACTTGACCTCTTTTGTTATCTTTGTTTTGGCATTTTTCTCCACATCTTTCTTTGCACCTTTAATTCCTTATGAACTTAAACTTTCTCATCCCTTATATCCTTCTTTATTTCTTCTAACGGTTGATCCAAGTGAGCTATAGTGGCCTTTCCTATATGATACTATAAATAGTCTTTCTTTACCTCTTCTTTTGAAGTGGAAATCCTTGATTTGATCTAAGCTCCTATTACATTATGATTTCCTTGCTTAATCTTGAAGTTTATCTTATGATCAAAATTTTCTCTCTTTCTTCATGGTTTTCACTTTGCAATCTCTTGCCTTGTGTCTAGTCTCATAACAATAGTAGCATCGAAATGTAATATTTTCATAATACACTTGTTGATCCCATTACCTTGATTTAGATTTAATATTAATATATTGTGGAAAAGGTTTTAAAATATCCATAGCAACACATATTTGGGTATATATAAGATGATTTCACTTCTTAATAATAAGTCTCTCTTTAATGAAATTCCCCTAGGGTATTTCCAATTAAAACATCATTATTGATAAGCTGATATGGAAATCCAAAAAGCCTAACCCACACTAGAAGCTTCTAAATAGTTTTTACCTCAACAAAAAAAGTTAACTCCATGATCTTAAATAAAGGGCATATCTCCCTCTATACCATGGGCCACCATCCATAATTTTATCCCTAATTTTAGAACTAGAAAATATAATGAGAAAAAAAAGCTTTAGGAAGAAAAGTTAATTTAAATTCAATCCTCACTTCCACTTGATCTAATTTTGAATCTTTGAAAACTTTGGCCAATATGCATGGAATTTACATATTAACCTTATACTTTTAAGAACCATTATATCATGCTCAATCATCTTATCCTTAATAGTCACTTTTGGTGTAATATCTGCTACCTAGATCAAGCTTACCACATATTTTCTCATTTGCTTATCTCCAACTTGGTCATCCATACTTCCAGTTAGGGCATCCTAATTTCTAACTAGGGCATCTTGACTTCCCATTAAGGATTTTAAATATGAATTTTCTTCCATACTAGCCAGTGGAGCTCACTCTTGGCTTGTCCTCACTTCCAACAAGTGCTCACTCTTGGCTTGCACTCCCTCCTAGCTCACACTCGTTCCTGAATAACACTTACTCTCGACTTTCATCATTAGATCATAATTATTTTAAGATAATTATGTGAAGCATTTAAATTGGTCAAAAATAATTTTAGAGTGTTATTAAAACATTATATTTATAATATTTTATAAATACTTTCTTTAGGTTGTATTATAGAGTTTTTTTAATAATTTTTTTTTTTATAAATTTATTATCATGTAAAATGAATACTCAAATATAGTATTATGTGAAGCATTTAAAATGGTTTAAGCATTTCAGTTGGTTTTAGAATAACTATAAAAGTAATTTTTTTTAATTTACATGGTAGAATCGGTAGTCGCCACGAATCTGGGCAGGTTGTCCAGCTTTTATGGCCACCACAATATTCTGTGTTGTTCACCCTCGAAGCTGCCACACAGTTATTCACGTAGTCCGCCCCTATAACCACCATGCCACAATCATTTTAAACCTTTTTACGTCGCTGAAAGCACTAGGAAAGGGACACACATTCAGTCCAAAAAGGCTCGAGATTTGAACCTTGGAACTTTGCCCCCCTTATGGGGTTTGGTCGAACCAATTGGTCTACACCTTGGACCTAACTATAAAAGTATTTTAAAAATATGATTTTTATATATTTTTATGAATAGTTTTTGTTGCAAAATTTACTATTTTTGTTTTGGATCTCAAAGCAAGTGTAAGTCAAGAACAAGTCTCACATTTTCTTATTTTAGATCTTAAGGAAAGAGTAAGAAGAGTGTGAATAAGAAGCAAGTGAAAGTAAAAAGCCCTTACAATTTCTTACTGTAGATCTTTGGAAAAAATAAAAAAATTAAAGAATTCATATTAATAAAAACTATGTAACATGGATGCAAAGCCATATTTAAAAGCCCTAATGTAAAATAATGATACCTAACTAAAAGTATGAATACCCAAGGTAAATATAAGAGTAAGAATTAATATATAATAAGTTTGATCTAGGAAGCAAATGTTACACCAAAAGTATTTACCAAGAATGATATGATCAAATATGATATAATGGTTTTTAAAAGTAGAGGATTGATATGTAAGTTTGATGGATATTGTTCAAGGTTTTTGAAAATTTAAAACTAGATCAAGTGGAAGTGTGGATTGAATTCAAATTACTCCATGACTTTTCTTCTTATAGATTTTTCCTCTTCATCTTTACAATTTTTAGAATTAGGGATAAAATAATGGGTGGTAGACCATGGTTTAAGGGAGATATGCTCTATATTTAATACTATGGAGTGAGGATTTTTTGTCGAGACAAAAACTAATAAAAATATTCTAGCATGGGCTAGGATTTTTGGATTTCCATAATAAGACAAAGCCTATTAAAAAGCTTCCAATGTGGGCTAGGCGTTTTGGATTCCATAACAACTTATCAATAAGGATGTTTAAAAGAATATTGGCAATATCCTATGGGATTTCATCTAGGAGGGACCAACTACTAAGAAGTGAGCATGATGTATATACCTAGAGATGTGTTGTTATAGATGTTTCAAAACTTTTGATATAATCCATTAATATTACTGAATCAAGAGAAAGAGATCAAGTGGATTATGAGAACATTGCATTTTAATGTTACAAATGTTATGAGATTGGATACATGGTAAGAAATCACAAATTAAAAAGATCAAAGAAACTAACAAAAATTTGGTCATGAGATAAACTTCAAAATGAAGCAAGGAGGTCATACTAGAGAAGTTGGATGAGATCAAGGGAATTCCACTCCCAAAAAATAAGTAAAGAAAGTCTATCCACAACATCAATTGACAAAGTTCGGTTCACATAAATCAATCATTAGAAGAAAGAAGGATGCTAGGGATAAGGAAGTATGATGTGCAAGTTCAAATTTAAAAGGAATAAAGATGCAAATAAAAATATAGAGAAAATATTTAATAATAATGAGGTAAAAAAGGTCAATTTTATTCCAAGTAAATTGCCTTCATTTTTCTCAACTAGTAGAAAATCCTCTCTTTGCAATAAAAATAAAAGTAGCATAGAGGTTATTCCTTGCACTTTAGGGTTTTAAGAGAAACATAATAAAGAAATAAGAATGGAGGATATCCATAGTAATTTAGAGTTTTAAGGTAGCATAATGAGGTAATTAATATGGAGAAACATTCTTGCACTTTAAGGTTTCTAGGAAAACATCAAGAAGAAAGTGCTTTTGAGGAATTTCCATCCTCTAAAGGAAGACAAACCAAAAGGTGATAAGTCTAATTATGAATATTATCAATAACTAAAGAGATTAATGATGATTAAAGTGTTGTTTGAAATAAAAAAGAGAGGAATATCCAAGAAGCAAAAACAACGAGAAAAGGAAACTTATAGGGATATCAATATGGGAAAACAAAAAGGAAATATCACAAGTGATAACAAGAAATGGCTAGAAGCCCACAAATAATAACAATAAGTGATGATGAAAACAATAACTTTGAATATTAGGGGTATGAATAAGACCCTTAAAAAAGGTATTAGCTAATTAACATTTTATTTATTTTTAACTAGGGTAAAAACAAGATTTTGAAAGGGCTTGAACCCTTTTACAAAAGTACAACTATAGATACGAAACTCCTTCTTACTAAAGGTAACATAGGTCCAATAATACCTCCTAGCTCACATGCCTAGGGAGTTCTAGCTCACCCAAAACCTTACAAAAAATCTTACAACTAATTCTAAATAAACCACAAATGTCCAAATCAAGCACAAAAATAGGGTTTTTGGTTCACCCCCAACCTTACAAACATTGAAAGAAAAAATTTAAACCAATATTTTATAGTATTTTTTATCTTCCTTCCCTCTAACTCCTTTGAACCAAAACTCAACTCCACAATAGAATAAAAACTAAACACTTTAGTTGTTTCTCATGCTCCTTCCACTTTTGATTAAATTCTTTGTAATCCTTTTGAAGTTGAAGTTCATACTCATTGCTTTGATCAACCCATACATACATTCTTTTATCCAAATCATAATTCCATTAGGCTAGCACCTTCTCTTCTTTATGAAATTTTAGATGCTTATCAAGCATATCCAAAATTGACTTCCATGAGTGTTCCATAGGATCACCTTCTATAAACTATCATATCTTTGCTCTAATCCCCATGGAGAAATAAACCTAGAAAAACTTGGCTCTAATTCCCATGGAGAAGCAAACCCAAAAAAACCTTGGCTCTAAATCCTATGAAAAAATAAACCCAAAAAACCTTGGCTTCAATTCTTGTGGAGAATTAAATCTAGGATAACCTTGTGTTTGATTCCTTTGGAGAAGCAAACCCAAAAAGCCTTGGCTCCAATTCCTATGGAGAAATAAACCTAAAAAAGATTGGCTCTGATCCTTGTGGAGAAGCAAACCCCAAAAAACCCTACAACAAAAAGAGTTATCTATAAAAGTAAAATACTCAAACTATGAAGGAAGTTCCTGACTTTGTAGATGTAATAAAATCATCGCCTATGGTTGACCACAAAAAAATCCATAGGATCACCTTCTACTAATAATTATACCTTTATTCCAATTCCTATGGAGAAACAAACCTAGAAAAATCTAGCTTTGATTCCTATGGAGAAGCAAGCCTAGAATCACCTTGGCTCTAATTCCTATGGAGAAATAAACCTAGAATATCCTGGCTCTAATTCTTATGGAAAAGAAAACCCAAAAAAAACTTGGGTTTTGTTGGTGGCATTACATTATTTGGTACCTTGAGTACCATTGTAAATATTTAGATTATGATATGAGTTTATTATTTAGTATGTGTTAAGTTGTGAGGTGTGTTTATGTGTCATGTAATCTAATGTGAGTTATGAGTGAAAGATCTCATGTGTGCAAGTGTGAGTTAGATGTCATGTGTGTAAGTGAAGAGTCATAGGTGAAAGATGTCATATATGTAAGTAAGAGTTATGAGTGTGTTGTGTTAAGATTAGAAGTAGAAATTTATGTAATCATGAGAGACTTTGTCACTATGTAAGAAATGTATATGAAAGATTACATCCCCCATGAGTTTGAGGAGAGCAAAATTCAAGAGCATTGAAGATTCTCATCTAAGGTTATATTAATGATAAAGCTCTATGCTATGTAGAATGCTTTTTTTTATAAATTGTCTATATGGAATTGAAATGATCCCCACCCGTATTACATCATCACCACATAGTGGTATTACAATAAAGCTTAGATATTATTCGTGTATAGCTTGGCAAGATTTGAACCTAGGTATCCTCCTTTAAATTTGAGGAATCTAACCATTTGAGATAATTACATTTGATAAAAAATTAAGTTTACATAGGTTTTTATGACGGGTCTTATTCCCCTCATATTGAGTGGGGTTTGAAATTGGATCCCTTGAATGAAAACACAAGAACTTTACTACTGCGGTAAGCTTACAAATTGAAAAAAAAATACATGGTTTTTATGATGGGTCCTAGTCCCCTCATACTAGGGTTTGAACTTGGATCTCCTGATGAAAACCCAAGGACTTTCCACTAAAGTATCCCTCACAGGTTTTTTTAGAATGATTTTTGTATATAAGAAATTTTATATTATAATCAATAAAACTTTTTATTTTGTGCAATACTATTAAATGAGATTTGATCTTGAAAATATAGACTTATGAATATTTGGGCCCATTTTCTAATAGTGGTATTAGAGCCACATTGGTGAGAGCCACTTTGTTGGTGAAAGGCACTTTGGTTGAGTCATCCAAGAAGGAGGTAATGTGAGAAGCTAAGAGAAAGATAAATATTGGAGTTAAGGAAGGATTGTTGGAGTGATAGTAATTTTGTACGTTGAAGAAGAAGCATTAGAGGAGAAGAGATAATTGGAGGAGATTATTGGAGAATGAATATTGGAGTGTTGTAGGAGATTCCTAGAGGACAAATATTGGAGAGTTGGAGAAGATTATTGGAGAATGAATATTCGAGCATTAGACATTATTGGAGGACAAATATTGGGGCATTGGAGGAATTATTAGAGTGGATATTTGGTGTATATTTAATCAAACTAGAATGATACAAGCATGCTTGTAACTAGTGCAAACAATATGACATTTGGAGACAAATGATTTGGAGGAATGTAGAAGACTAGCTTTCGAGGAGGAGTTAAAGAATACAAATTGGTGGTCTAAATTGAAAGTAATGAGTGACTAAGGAAGAAATGAAGGATACTAACTAGTGGTTCAAATTAGAAGCTACGTGCAACAAAGAATTACTAGAGCATTGACAAAGCAACAAATTAGAGAGTGAAAACCTAAAGAACAAGGACAATCCTTGAGAAGCATGATGAGTGTCGTTAATGCTCTCACTTTAATTCTTTCTTATCAAACCAGGGTATCATCCTAAGGATGTATGCGATAGAGATCTCAGAATTGCACCTTAGATATCAAGGTTCTAGACTAACTTAGGAAAACTAAGAATCATAATGTCTTTGCAATATAAAGGAAGCTATGCAAGATTCTAAACTTAGAAGTAGAATAAACTATATTTAATTGAAAAAAATAACAAATTGAAATTGAAAGAACTAAGCTAATCTCAACTGAAATAAAACTCAATTTATGCTAAAAGAAAAACATAATAAAATGTTGAAAATGAAACTAACTTAACAATAATTTAAATTGTAGAAAATGATTAAAAATGATAGGCTGAAATGAAAATAGGGGATAAAATGTTTTTTGCCACAAAATTTAACTAAAAGAAATAATACACTCTTGCAAAAATATGAAATAAATTATGCTACAGGAAAAACAAGAATTGACATAAGAAAAAACTACAATAAAGAAATTTAATACTATGTTGCTGGAAAATAAATAATAGGAAAAAATAACTAAAAACCTATAACTAATGTTAGTAGACCTTACCCTCTTCTAGAGAGTGGGCCCAAGATTCGAGGTTTAATAGAAGGAGGAAGGATTCAATAGAAATACTAGTCTAAGGAGTCAAAAGTTCCATGGAAGAAAACTGAGACAATGTCTGAATTACTATATTTTTTATTCACTTGTTGACTTAGTCTATTCTTCTTACTTTTTCTACCCTTTCTACTAACTTTTCCCAATGGGCATACAATATTGTTTATAAGCAAATTCTAACTTATTTGCCTATAAACGAGGTTTAATTCAAGAAACAACCTATCCAAAATCGATTACACATTCCTACTTGTTAAATTTGACCAATTAGATTTAAAACAGTAAATCAAATAAGATAAGTCTCCCTATTTTACATCTCTGTTCACCGTTGACTATCTTAAAAAAGGTCTAACAAATCCAGATCAAATCTGAAGCATCTAGCACATCATTTCCATCTTTCAACCTCCTAGCAATTTTTTTCTGTTCTGATGCATATTGAGAGTAGGTTCTCCAAATCATATCGTAGGTTATTCTCTTTATGCAAAATTTCCATCTAAATATTGATTGGTTGATTTCAAAGTCAAATATATGACTCCTCTTTTTGACCGTGTGTTGAGAAAGCATTTTGAATCCTCATTTTGTTATGTTCTTCCCTTTTACCATAAATTTGCATATTTCTATTCAGATGTTCTAAAGTATTTCTCTTAATTTGTGTTATATAGGCTTCTGATGATCTGGTGCCTGTGTACAATACACAGTTTGACCCCACATCATTGTAGTAATGTAGGAAATGGATGAAAAATGGTCTAAAACATCAATCCATTAGATTTTTAGATCTATAGACTTGTCCATAAATTCTAATGCAATTATTCTTAACTTTATTCTATCATTTAACAAGTTGAAATCATGTAATTTAATCCTAAAATACATAAAAATTAGTCCAAAACAATAATTAAAATATTTTCTTCAATTTACTATATTAACATAAATAATGATAAAAGTATTTGGCAAATACTCTAGCATTTTAAATAAAAGTAGGTAAAAAGAGTTAAAATGTTCTTGAATAAAGAGACATTTTATGGTCTCATCACTCCTCCCTACGTATACTAATGCATTTCGTCATGCATTCTATCTGGCCAATGTGACATGCATATCTACCTCTTTGTACAAACTTTTCCAAAAATAATTTATTGGTAAAGGGGTTTTAAAAGGATCTCGTAACTTTTTACAAAATGAAGACTATCTGATGAAGCACTCCTTGGAAAAACAACAAAAACATCATCCCACTATGGTTCGTTACAAAAAGACACCAAAAAGATATAATGAAGCCCTCATAGAGGCAAATAGAGGAGACCCAAAATCACCATTGAGGAAATCCACACAGGGAGAAACTGAGAGAAAGAAAAAATGTAAAAAAAGTAGTAGAAAACCCAAAACACCACAACCAAACTAGATGTGAGGTTGACCAGGTTCATGGCCAGCCCGGCCCGCACCCACCAGATTCTTGAATTCCTCCAAAATCTCATACTGGTCCTTATACTCCTCTAGGAGAGCCTCCGACTAAGAGAGGAGAGAGGACGTCATCCTGATCGCTCACCCGAGGGCCTTCATAATATTGTATAGGTCCTGGAGATGACCTCGTTCAGAGATATTATGCCAATAGGAAACCTTGGAAGCCAACAGAGGAGGCTGGGTGAAGGTCCCTTCGAGAGGATGACTCTTCTTAGACACATTATTTGGTTTTACCTAAAAAGACATAGAATCATTAGAAATATTGTTATCGATAAAAATGGGGGACTTGCATTTGTCGTTGCTTGCTTTACTCCTAATGGAGCGATGGGGTTTAGATTTTTGAGTTCTCAGGGTTGCCTCATCTTCACATCGAATTCCAAGGCATGATTGGTTTTGGGGAATACGAAAGTATCACCACCAGCTCTGTAAGCACCATTCGCAGGCCTCGCCGCAAAGACCACAGCTCCCACAACATGATGGATTTGTCTATCCAACATAAATCTATACATGACTAAGTGAATACCTTGGTGCAAGGGGAAGGAGGAGACACCTCTCTTATCATTCATGACCAATCGCTCAACATACCGAAAAAGGTATTTCTAAATTTTGATGGATTTCTTCCCCTGTAGGTGGTTGAGGAATGCCAGGTGGAAGCTCCTCAAAATCACACCGAGGCTATCTAATGTAAAATATTGAAGCACCATCACCATAATAGTATCCCACAGTTTAGGGAGCGTCTCTCTCTAGATACCACCTTTATCTTTGCCGAAGGTCTCTCCTCTATCCTTGAAAAATGTTAGCTCACCCTGGAGGGAATGCTTCTCCCTATTGATAATCTCACCATCATTTGGGATCCCAATGATCTTAGCTAGAAATTCAGCAATCACTATGAAGCTCAGACCACAGATAACAACATGCCCCCCATCCTAAGTGTGAACAAATTCTAGAGAAATATCAGGGTCATTATCATTAAACAATTATAGAAAGTGGAGAAGGCCATGGTCCCTAAAAATACCCTCGACAATGGGGGAGAGGAGGAGCATAGAGGGTTCGACTTCGGCCATAGGTGCAAGGCTCGATAGGACAAAGGAGGTCGAAGAGGAATGCAATAAATTAGATAGGGGATAAGGAAAGGAACACGAAGCGACAGGTGGATGGATGGAGGATATGAAGGCAATGGAGCTTTCCAAAAACTGTCTACAGTGGTGGTGGTACAAAACACGCATAGCCCATCCCATAAAAACATAAGAGAATGTGGTACTTGGGATTGAATCACTTGGTATGGGCAGATTGCAAGGGTATGGAAACTCCAATGAGAAGGTAGGGCTAAATTTTGTGGAGCACATATCGAGGAAAAATGGGCTCTCGAGGAAGTGGTATAAGATTCTGAGGCAGCTCCTATCAACAAAGGTAAGAAATGGCTCCAATGGTAATGACAAGAATCCAACATGCAGTTACTCAAGGCAATATGGTGGTGATTTCCAAAATTCCTGGTATGACTAACAACATCTTTGGGGTTGAAGATGTTGGGAGGATTTCCATTATGGAAAAATGTGAAGATAAGCCAATCAAAAAATAGCCATTTGCAACTTCACATGAAACTGGTGTAAAATATTAGAATGCCAAGGCAACTAAAGCTCTACGTGTAGCTAACAATTGAAGGTAAAATATCCAACTGGAGGATCAGGTTGGTACGTATTCCACCGGAGGTGAACCTGCCACCATTGGAAAAAATAAAAGCTAAGATGGATGTTGTGCAGGTAGTTATGTGTTCTCCTCGAAGCTTGAGCTTTAGAAAGCCTACCAAAAGTGACATCAGCTGTAAAGTGCATAACCCCGTCCACAATATGCCCATTGGGATGATACACCTTTGTAATTATGAGATTTCCACCCGTGACATGAACGCAGCTACAACTCCCCTCACGAGGACAAAAGACATAAAACTCACCCCTCATGGGATATAGGGGACTTATCAAATTGGGGGTGGGAGAACCAACCAACATGAGAGTCCCACCAAAAAGCCTAACTCAATGCAAGGACCTTATAGGGAAGGGTTATCCAGAATATTGGTATCGATGAGGGGAGGAGGAAAATGATATCTCCAGATGGTGAGACTGGGCTCAGAGCATAAAATATTTGAGTCTTTCTCTACTCTTCATCTTAAGCAATGGAGTGAGCTTTGGAAAATTTGGATTTGATTCTAGTTCCTTACCTCAAAAACTATCTAAAGTTTCTCTCATGCATTTTTTATTGTGGTAGAATCTTGATTGTATGGTTGTATTTCATTAGCTACTCCAAACATGATTATCAATTATGCTTTTCTATCCACCTTGTCAAATTTTGTGTGCTCTTTACCTTTTGTATTAGGACAAGTAATGGAATTATTTACAAATTTTCATAATTCTTCAAACTCGAGTTGAGTATCGACTTCAAAAAATGATTTCCAATGAGTATATGTAAGGCTATACTCATAGCTTGATCGATGCCTCAAATTACAAGAAAAATAATATCTCATTGGGTAAAATATTTAGAGGGAATATTTTTCCTCTAGGTAATAGTCTCATTGGGTAAAATATTTAGAGGGGATAGTCTTCCTTTAGGTAATATTCTCCTGAATATTCCAATTCTTCAAAATTATATGCTTCTCCTTTTTCACCTGCAATAATAAACGAGGAAAGTAAAGTTATTATAAAGCTTTAATGAGCCTCCCCACTATCAATGTAGGATTAATTCAATTGATGACTAGTTTTAAGTGCCTTTGTAGATGATGTCCATAGGCTTAAACTAGTTGATTTGATATTATACCAATGTTGGTGGTTGACCTCTCTTGAATCATATGTGGAGACAACGTCGAATGATTGGTTTGAACGTCTTTGAAAGCGTAAAAGGATCACTAATAAAATGGTTGACACGAATATCTCTAAGCCTGTATAGGGAGTGTGCATGGTGAAGAGCATCTACAAAAGTGTGTGTAGTGACTATCGTCTCCACAACTTAACACCTTTTTTAATTTTATGATGTTCACAATGTGTCCCTCTACTACTTCTCTAGATAGTGAAGATCCTTGGCCTCATGCTTACTTCGTTGTCTTGTTTTATTTAGCTTGGTTGAGGGACAAATATATTGTCTCCTATGCTATATATTGCAAATGTGGTTGATGTGTGTCATTATTTTTGTTAGAACATGGAGCATCGAGGAAGAAATGCTTTGATATTTTAACTAGTTACTTGTTTGAGCTCGTGTCTACCTTATGTGTGTCTTCTATAGTTGTGCAAGGATCAAGTGAATATGAAATTCTTGTCTTTAGTCTTTAGATTTTTTCATCGAAGCTAACAAAATCAAGAGGGTTCCTTATACCATGCAAATTAGATAATCGAAATGATGTCCTCATCAAATTGCCTACCAACCCTATGAATTGGTGAGTGATGGTTTTGAGGAATCTCTTCTTGGAAGGTTATACCCATCTACTATCGGTATGCTAATCTACTTTTGCTAGGTGCAAATACGATTTTGATTATCAACACCTAATTTTCCTCCTTCAATCTCATTCACAATCCTTTTTTGAGCAACAAATGTATTCAATTAATTATTCTTATTTTCACAGTCCTATTTTGAGCACCAAACGTATTCAACTACTCGTTCTTCTTTTCACTATCCTATTTTGAGTGCCAAACATATTCAACTACTCGTTCTTCTCTTAGACATCCTTGTTCTTATATGTGTGTCCCTTCTTCTTGGTTTAAATTCATAGGGTAAAAATTCTTTCCCTGGAATATATTGATAACTAAATTTTACCAAATTCTTTTTGGAATATTGGAATCCTTCCAAACACTTTAAATCAAGATATCTTCTTCTTGCTAGGTGGAATGTTGGTCCCTCTCATTCTTTGAGATTGTTCGGTAAATATAGTGGCAAAATGTTCTTTGGTAGGCTTTAGTTTGTGTTTGAGCATCGTCCGAAACTTGCTAAGATGTCTAGATTTGGAGTCTTCCATGGGATTGCTTGATGGAGAAGATGTTACCTCTTTTTTTGAGGTTAAAATAATCAATCTTCGATAGGATTCTATACTATCACTAGACCACCTTTAGACAAAATACTTTTATAGCATTTCTAGAACGAAGCTAAAGAAATGAAGGAGAGATCTCTCTTCCTTCAACCTGCTCTAATCCCATTGATAATGCTTGAAGCTTCGATGATTTACATTATGAATTGAAGGATATTTAAATCAAATGAATGCCCAATTTTGGTATAACAAGCCTTAACTAATCTTACAACTACCTTTGACCTGTAGTGACCTTACATACCATATGTTGAGTGGGTACTCAACTTATATTCATATTATCTATGATGTAATAATTCCTAACAATTCTTTCTTTTTGTTTTTAGTAGTTGTTTATATATCCTCTTATTTGTTTTCTCTTTGCCTAGTTTTTTCAAGGTTCTCCTTGTTACTTTGCATTCTTCATCAGACCATGGATTTACAAGGAAGCTTTCATGTTTTTTCCTAAGTTTTTAACTTTTTGCACAATTCCAAGGCTTCTTTGATTATATCCATCAAATTATTGCTATAATATGGGTTGTAAAAGTTCACAATTCCAAGCTAAAAAATCTATGGAGCTAAACTTTGATCATAATTAAATAAAACCAGACGACAACGTAAAAGTAAGCATGAGGCCAATTCCAAGGCTTCTTTCCTCTCTTTGCATAATATGCTTAAGTGATGTTTTAAAAGTTTTCTGATTTTTCTTTGTTATAGAGATGTTTCATGTTGTCTTTTTTTAGTTACTTGAAGATGTTCTTCTTACTCACTTTTTTAGCATTTAAATCTTTATGTACATTTAATTATTGATCAATTTTTTTGATAAAAGGTAGAAGGGGTTTTGAAAGAATCCCCGAACCTTTTACAAGACAAGCCAAGACCAAAAAGAGATTGGTCGAGGGTCAAAAATCCAACACAGCCAAACTAGCAGCACACAAACAAGAAACCAACAGAGCTTCCAAGCCCTAGCTCCACAACCACCAGGGGAGAATAGAGAGAAATGTCAAAAATAGATTAAAGAAAATTGAAAAGGACTTCCACGCAGGGAAGTAGGACGACTGAGCAGTAAACAAAAACAACAATTAACCATGCTCCAATTCTCTACCAAGGAAATTTGTTGTTTCCACATAGCACAAGCCCTCATAGAAGTCCTTCTGCCAAATACGGAGTCCAGGGTGATCCACACCCAAGTTTGCCATGAAGTCCGCGGACTTATTACCTTCTCAAAAATTATGTTGAAATGTGACATCCTCGAAAAGCAAGGTGACTATTTTAGCTTCAAAAATCATATTTTTTGTTAACAGATATTCTGGGGAAGTAATTTCATGTAATCGATGGTAGGAAGGGAATCTCCTTTTATAACAATTTTATGGAATCCCAATTATGATCAAATTTTAACTCTATGAAAATTGCTTCAAATATATTTAAATAAAAACAAAACACAAATTTATACTGAAATTTTTTTTTCCCATTTCCTTTCAAATCAGAGTTTCTAATTGTATTGTAAGGTTGAGAGAAGCTATAGAAACTTTTGGGGTAAATTTTTTAAAAATTATGTTGTATATGTATCCACATTAATAAGATTTGAACCAGATTCTTTTCTAAAACAATATCAAATATTATTATTAATAAATTGATTCTTAAATTCTCGAATGGGTTGTATAAAACTGTGTTATGGCAGACATGGCCACCAAATGGCCTTCTTAATAAACGCTGGCATATTCCATCAATAATTCCTTTAAAGAACAGAAGAAAGAATTGCAAGTCCAATTTCTGTAAGACTAAATTTGACATCAAGCTTACCAACAGCTAATGCAAGTATACATATATAGATAACAACTTCAGAAACTAACACAGCCATTCCAACAATTGGAAGAAGTATAAGCGATAGTTTCAAGAAATAAAACAAAGACACAGCAACTCCAACCATATCTATAAAACACAGAGAATAAAATACATTGAAGCAAAAATTAACACAGAGATGCATTCATAGGGGGCCCCTAGACGTCGTAGGGTTGTTTCCCGGTAAACTTGACCTCGATGGGGTTAATGTTCTTGCCGATGTTGCGCATGTTCAGACCGACGCCCTTCCTCCCAGGATTGGCCTTCTCTGGGTACACCCCGTCCTTCGGGTGGAGGTACTGCACCTCCCCATTGGGGAACACACGGTAGAACTGGTAGTTTATCTTGTACTTTGAGCGCAGCCGCGTCCCCAGAGCCAGGCACTGCTCCTTGCGCGCCAGCTTCAGCAAATTCGGCCCCTCGCGCATGATGGCGGCGCCGGCCGTGGGCATCTCGAAGATCTGCTCCTTGGGCGACTCCCATGTTATCACATAGAATTCCTCCAGCTGGGCCTTGCGGAGGAGACCGCCCGTGCTCCCTCCGAAGATGGGCGACGGCGTGTCGGTCTTCAGCTCCGGCGGCGTGAATCCCTTGGGCGGCTCCGTCTCCGCAGTCTTCGTCGCCTCTGCCTCCGCCGCCATCACCACCAGCGGCGGCCGCGAGGAAGAGATCCTTTGGAATGGGGTGGTCTTCCAGGGGGCGAAGGTGGCCCGCAACTGGAGGGGAGTGGCGGGGTTGGCCGCGGCGGCGACGGAGGGCGCCGAGGCGGCTGCGGCTGCGGTGGTTCGCAGTGCCATTGCCATTGTGGTGGTCGCTGAGTGTGGATGGGATTGGGTGTGCGCAGGAGAGGAGTGGGTATGAATTGGGACAAGGGAGAGGCAGGGGCCGCAGAGATATTGGGCGGAGGAGGATCAGATGAGTTTGGATAAGAGAACGTGGTGAGGTGGACCAATGGGAGCCCCTGGGTTGCTCGTGTTACCCACGCTGATATTTCTCGCACTGTGCTGCTTCCTACTCCACAAGTTTGAAATATTTTGAGATATGTAATCTCGACACCACCATATCTAGTCGTTTAATAGGAAGCCTTCTTTTTTTAAATAGGTTATATTGGTTGAAAAAGTAGGTATTACATTAAATTTAATAATTATATATTATTTTTTGATTTTTTATTTGGTTAGTGTGTGAAACTTTTTGGACTAACACAAGTTTGAGCGCCTTCTACCACACACCTACTTATTCATGTCATGGTTTGAATCTTGGATCTCCTGAAGAAGAGCCAAAGTCCGAACCCTTGGGTTGTGCTGTCCCCTTGGACATTTTGTTTTTTGAGTAATACTTCTTATACACATCCACCATGGGGATTGAACCTGGTCACATCACCAATAATGCAAGTGGCGTCCTTGCCGGTAGACCACACTCATGTAAATTGGACATTATTTCTTGATTATTAAGTTTTCATAAAAATTAAAGAATTTAAATGATTGAAATAATATTATTTGATATTATTTTAGCACCTGGGGTGCAGTGCAACGGTTTGGGCTTTGGTTCTTCTTCGAGAGGCCCAAGGTTCAAACCGCGACGTGGGCGAGTGTGTGAGGGGATGAGTGTGTGGTGGATTTGTGTTAAATTTTCTATTAATAAGTATAGCTCTCAACTTTAGGAGGGATCATGGTTGGGAGGAGACTACTCAACCTTATACATTGGTCATAGGGGGTTTCTCACAATAATCAAATCCAAAAAAGATAATATTTTTTTAATAATATATATTATATATAATAAATAATGTGTTGGCCCATCATATTTTGGTGGGATGGTAAGTGGTAATTTCATTGAGATCAAGGGTTTGAATCTTTTAATACCAAGTCTTCTTTTTAAAAGTGATTATATAGAATTGAAATGGATTTCAATGGTATTATATTATAATTTTTTGTATTTAACAAAAAAACCCCTTGTGGGACCATTTTGGTTTGAAAAACCACGACTAGGGGGTTCTACATCATCAAAATCACTCTTGTCTAAGAAACACAATCAAGAGGTTCTACACTGTCAAAATCACTTGGGAGTCGCACCCAATCTTAACCGCACCAACATTATTAACTGAATTTTGGGTATCCAATGTACGTCAAAATCACTCTTGTCTAAGAAACACAATCAAGAGGTTCTACACTGTCAAAATCACTTGGGAGTCGCACCCAATCCTAACCATACCAACATTATTAACTGAATTTTGGGTACCCAATGTACGTTTGGTAGGGTGGAGATTCAAACCACAGACCTCCCTTCGAGGATTGTCCTACTCTCTCCAACTCACTTGCAACATGTGGGTTGGTATTATATTAAAATTATATTTAGTATTATAATTTTGTAATATCTTTTGACTATTAATTTGAATTAAAATAATATCATTTGATTAATACTATATATATATATATATATATATATATATATATATATATATATATATATATATATATATATAAAAGTAATGTGTTGGAGTATGAGATTTTGATGGAATTGTAAGTGGTAATTTCATTGATGTCAAGGGTTTGAATCCTTTTAATAAGCAAGCCTTCTTTTTAAAATCAATTACAAGATTAAAATGGGTTTCACCAACATTATATTATAATTATATTTAGTATTACAATAAATTTTTTAATTATGAATTATCTTTTGATTACTAAGATTTCAACTTCGATAAAAGTTAAGGAATTTAAATGATTGAACTAATGTTATTTGATCAGTATGAATCTTTTTTAAAGATATATATTCAATTGGTAACATGTTGGACCATGAGATTTTTTTTGTAACAACATAACATACACCATTACACACATACACATGTTATGGTTTGAACCTTAGACCTCCCAAAGAGAATCCACAACCTTACCATTGCGTTGTCCTATGAAACGAATAATTTAGCACACTTAGATCTCACCCAACTAAGAAGCAAGGTAATGTGTTGGATGGATTATGCTATGGCAGAAGTTTTACCCATGGAAATATGGTTCACCCTAACCAAATCACTGCCCAAACCGAGGCGGCAAGATCTAACGATCGAGCAAGTACAGATTAAAGAAAATTTTGGAATACCCCGCCCTAGCCAGGGTGGGAGTTTGGAAGACAAGAAGGGGCGAGACCATCCCAAAACTCTCGTCCCAAATTGGGCGAGTGGTTTGAAGAATCTTTAGGGCGAAATCATTCACAAACGCCCGCCCTAGCCTGGGTGGTTGTTTCAAAGGTCCCCGAGGGTGAAGGTATCCCAAATATGTCGTTCGAAGGGGGCGACAAGGGTGGAAAGTGAGCTATCACCCATGAAGGCTCCAAAATGTCCCGTCCGCGGCTAGTACTTGATAGAGAAAGGTGATGACTGGTCAAAGCTGGTGCTAGCCTAGGTCTCAGGCCTATCTCTAAGACATCATCATATGCATTTAATGCTAGCTATTATATCCTTCAAGAGATCCATCGATGCTCCACATTGGAACCCGAGAGCAGTGTTTCCCACCAATACAATGTAGTCAAAAGGAGGTAGGTTATAGGTAAAATTAATGATCAACCACCACAGCCAGGGATATAAGTGCAAAGAGTACAACCGCATCGATGGAGATAGAACCAGGGAAAGGGGATGCAATTAATGAAGATCATCTGATGGCATATCCTGTCCCTTGAAGGGTCTCATCAAATACAATGAGATATCAGGAAGATGATTACCCACCACTCGAGTGGTACATTGTGCATTAATGAAGCCGTCCGATGGAAGAAGAGGAGGACCCATTCCTCGGCTATAAAATAGAAAATGTAACCGATTCAAAGGGTCGGCTCTGAGCCATTACAATTTGTATGTAAGACAAGAAACATATTAATATAAGCAGAGCATTGTCTGGCCTTCCAACCATTTCATGTATGTATGTATTTTCATGTTTGTGCTTTTCTGCTAAAATTGGTAAATGAATTAGTTGTTATTCTGCAATCTGGATTTTGACTGTTGATTTATCAATTCTGGAATTTACAAGCATGTGGTGGATGTTAATAGTGAAAGTTGAAATGTATTGGATGGTCTGTTAGATGGTTTGTATATGTGAATGCATTTCTATCTTTGTCCTGCATATATCTTGATGCGGCTGATCCACCCATTTTTAATTCAATCATGTTAGCTTAGTTTTGTTTTCTTTCTTATTTTCCCTAAGCTCCACCAAAATAGTTATCAAGTCATAAGGAACCGGCCTTCTCCGAATATTGGTCATAGGGTTTCACCATCTTGTGACCTCTCAATGTTGGTCTAGTCTGCAAGGCGCACAATCCTTCCATTAGGTGCAGATTATCGACCAACAGTTTTTGGCATGCCCGGTGGGACCCGAAAAGTCTCATAATTTGAGTAGTATAGAGTTAGGTGATTCTCTACTCCACTCAATTATCCAATAATCACCTGGTGACTCTATTGAATCATAAACCTGGAAAGCCTTGCAGTAGAAATATTTCATGATTACAAGGCATAAAGCTGATTTGTTTGAGGACCCTATTGAGTTCTTTGAGCTGAATTTCCTAAGGTGACAACTACCAGTATCCCCTGAGCCTATCTCATTCTGAACACCTTCAAAGGATCAACAATCTTATGATTCTGACTCTGAGGAGCCGGTTACCCCTATGAAAGTTATGGCTCAAAATCAAAACCAAAACCAAAATCTAGGGTACCCCACCTGGAACAATACAAGTCCCCTCAACCTTACTAATCAGAATATCATTCCCCCATAGCCCTAAAAGCATTACCTACGTATGATGGCACTGGAAAGACGACATTCGAACATTGCCAGGATGTAGCAGCTCTAGTCGTTGTTCACAATATTGCTGATGAAGATGTCATGATTAGGTTATTGGTTATCTCCTTGAAAGGTAAGATGTTATACTGGTATAGAACCCTCCCTAATGGAAGTATCACCTCATGGGTAGACCTGGCAGGGAAGGTTGGTTGTTGAGTTCAATGAGCAGGCTGATCCCTTCTCCTCACTTACTCAGTTCACCACTATACAAAAACATCCTCAGGAAGAGATAAGTGATTTTAATATCAGATTTAGTCATTCCTAGCATAGGGTCCCCGAGGGTCTCAAGCCAACCAATGAATAGGTTGTGTATTATTATCTAAGAGCCTTTAGTCCAGATTTGAGTTTGATGATAAGGTAAGCCAATGTCCTAACCTTTCCCTAGATATTTCAAGAAGCCATGAAAGCTGAAAAGCTCCTGATAGCCATTGGTCGGCTGCCTCCTAAGCCTACTATGCCATTTTTTCTTGAGCTAGCCCAAAATCAGCTATAGTCTGTATCTTCACCGCCACTTTACCCTATGAACGCTCCCCAAATGAATATCCCACAATGGCCTGCTTCTCTAGAAACACCTGCTCTCCCAATAATACCCATGTTGCTAGCTCTTCTAGCCCCTCTTATGGTGCCAACACTCCCTACACCAGATCCTCAAATGGCCATCCTTTTAGACCTGCAAAACTCTATGAAAAATCTTAACATGGATTTCCAAAACTCTATGAAGAATCTCAACAATGAGATGACTCTTATGAAAAGAAGAGAGGTGGAAAGAAATTTTCAACCTAGAAGATTCCCCTATGTATCTCGAGATCAAGCTACTTCTACTAGTAAACCCCCTGAAAGAACAAGTACTATTCTCACAAATGAAGAAGGGGAGCCCTCCTCTTCTACTTCCTAGTCAGACTATTGGTGCTCTACGTGCAATGATCCCCATGCAGAAAATACATGCATGATGCACCAACACTATGTGCAAAAAGTAGTAGTGGAAAGGATGGAGTGAGCACAGAAGGGTCATGTTAATATGATTCGAGAAAGCGAGCACAATTTCATGATGTCTTTGGATGAACAAATATCCATCCTGACCAGGTCTGGAAAGAAACCACTACTAGTGGGCCCTGAGGACCTCAACCCCCTCAAGGTACCTAATGACAAGAAAGAAAAGGAAGAGGTTGGGAGGAAAATCCCTCAGGTAGCTCCTACCCAGAAATTACCTATTCAAAGGAGGGAAAGTGTACCCAATGCAAGTCAACATAAGGCAATGCAGACACAAGAGGAGGCCAGGGAAAAATTGAAATACCCTTCCTTGATAAAGAGGTAGCAGATATAAGCTACCCAAGAATATCAAAATAGATATGAATATTACCAAAAGGACAAAGAAAGACAAATTGTCACCTTCACCTTTAATATAGTTGAAGAACTAAAGAAGACCCCTTCAAAGGTTAGCATGTTTGATGCCCTGATGATCCCAGGATAGATTGACTTGCTTCAGGTGGCACTACAACTAATAAAATCTCAAAACAAGTCACCCCTTGAGAAGAATTTGGTTCAAGACACTCCTATTATGGGGGTAGGTAAGAATAGACCTTCTCTATTTTATTGATCCCTGGAAATGGAAGGATGGGTGGTGCACAATTGCATGATAGACTCGGGCGCTGCTACCATGGTAATGCCTAAAGCGGTATGTGATATCATGGGTATGGAGTATACAAGAAGCTATCTTGGAGTCTTGTAGCTAGATGGCACTCCAGTCAAAACTATAGGAGTGATCAAGGATGTCCCCATGGTGTTACATAGGCTGCCTCAAGTTACTGTGATACAAGAGATTGTCGTGGTGGATCTGGAGCCATACTTTGGGATGTGTTTGTCAAGAGAGTTTACTGCCAAGCTGGGAGGATACCTGTCTTTGGATTATTCCCACATGGAGATACCTTTCAAAGGTAGAAGGGTAAAAATTTTCTCAGAAAAGCCCTCTTCATTTCATATAGAGAGGTTGGAGGAGGAAGACCAGCAAGAAAAAATAGTGGGCATTATCACTGAGGAGGAAGATCTGATGGAAGAAGTCCTAGAAGAACTTCAGTTTGAGGACCAATTTTCCTTGAAGGATTTTAACGCCATGATAGAAACAGGAATTGGTACCTATTCTATTCAAAAGTTGGATGCTAAGAAGCTAGAAAAGAATTCTACGCATGCATCGGACCAGTTGTGGAAGCTGTATTTTGATGGGGCCAGATGTAAGAATGGTGCAGGAGCAGGAGTGGTACTGATCTCACCAACAGGGGATCAAAAGACCTTCTCTTATAGGTTAACCTGGAGCTGCACTAACAATGTAGTAGAATATGAAGCCTTATGCTTGGGATTAAGAAAGGTTGAGAAGTTGGGAGTTAAGAAACTACAAATATTTGGTGACTCTGAGCTAGTAGTCAATCAGGTTACTGAGAAGTGCGTGAGTAAGCAACACTATCTTAAGGCATACAGAAACCGAGTATGGGATCTACTGGAAGATTTTGAAGCTCTGAATATCAAAGCTATCCCTAAAGACCAAAATACTCATGTTGACACCCTGGAAGCCATAGGAGCTAATTATTGCCCTCTATCAAATGTCATATACAAACCTAAAGTAGTGAGGTTCATATACCGGCCTTTGGTACTAGATAAAGACACCTTTTGGTAGGTGTTCAAAAATGACGAGCAGATAGTGGATTTAATCCAGGAGATGAATTGCTCTGCTGAATATATGAAAGAGGAAGATAAGAAAGAAGAAGGATTTCTACAGTTGAAAAACAATCACATCCCAAAAGGATTAATCACTCTAGAAAGCCTGTTTGACAACAATGACCGTTCAGCAGGCCTTATGATCAAAATTGATGCTGAAGGATCCAAGGAAATCTCAATAGCCCTAGGAAAATATTTGAAAGTGAGTACAGACTACTCTGAAGAAGAATTAAATTCAATCCAAGAACTATGTAGGAAGTATGATGATATTATAGCCTGGACATATGATGACCTAAAGGTCTATGATAAGAATACCATTCAACATACCATTGAGTTGGAGCTAGATTCAAAGTCAGTCAGATAGAAACAGAGGTCGGTTAACCCAAAAATTGAAGCTCTGATGAAACAAGAGCTCCTAAAATTGCTTAATGCCAAAATAATTTATCCCATTAAGCACTCAACTTGGGTGGAAAATCTAGTCCTGGTAAGAAAAAGAATGGGGACATTAGGCTTTGCATTGAATTTCATAGCCTAAACAAAGTCTCTCTAAAGGATCACTACCCTTTGCCTCAAATTGACCAAATACTGCACATGGTAGCAGGAGCAGAGAGGTTCTCTCTACTAGATGGCTTCTTAGGTTTCAATCAGATTTGGGTCCGAGATGAGGATCAGTACAAAATGACCTTCACTACCAAATGGGGAACCTTCACCTATCAACGCATGCCATTCAGATTATCTAATGTAGGAGCTACTTTCCAAAGAGCAATGGATATAGCATTTGGAGAACTGGTCAATAAAGTGATTGTTATCTACTTAGATGATATGACAGTGTTCTCCCACAAGAAGGAGGAGCATATAGAACACCTTGCTCAAGTCTTTGAGAAATGCAGAGAATTTAGAATATCACTGAATCCAAAGAAATCAGTGTTTGTTGTTCAAGAAGGTAAGCTATTAGGGCACATTGTGTCAAAACAAGGGCTTGCCATTGACCCTGATAGGGTAAAAGCCATATTGGAATTGCCCCTTCCCATGAACAAGAAAGGACTTCAATCCTTCTTCAGGAAGATCAACTTTGTGCAAAAATTTATTTTCGACTTTGCTCAGATAATCAAGCCCATGACCGAAATGCTTAAAAAGAATGCAGACTTCGAATGGATAGAAGCTCGATGGGAGGGTTTCAAAGGTATAAAAGAGGTAATTTCAAGAGCCCCAATTTTAATCAATCTAGATTACTCTAAATATTTCATCCTATATGCATTTGGGGTAGAAGAAAGCTATGCCATAGTGCTCACTCAAAAGGGGGAAGATGGTAATGAAAGGCCAATTGCCTTCCTCAGTCAGACCTTACAACAACATGAAGAGAAATATAATTTCATTGAAAGATAGGTATATGCCATCATGAAATCCCTCAAGAAATTCAGGTATTTTCTATCTCAAAGCAAAATCTTTGTGTATGTGGTGCATCCAGATGTCAGAAGCTTTATCATACAAGGAGAATTGGGTGAGGGAAGGGCTGGCTGGACTTCAAAGATTTAGGAATTTGATGTGGAAATCAAACCAACAAAACTAGTAAGAGGAAGGGCTCTTTGTCAACATCTAGCTTACTCTGTTGTTGAGCATTCAAATGCATGTATAGAAGAGGATAGCCCTACCAAGCTTGAGGGAAATCAACAAGCACCTATGACATGGATGGATGAATTGGTGCATTATTTTGATTCTAGAGAATACCTAGAAGGATTGACAGCCTCACAAAGGAGGAGGTATAAATTACAGTCAAGAAGCTATGTATTGGTTGATGATGTCCTCTATCGACAAAATTTTAATGGTGTACTCCTTCGATGTGTACCGCTAGGAAGAACTGGGAAAGTCCTGGAAGAATTCCATGATGGATTCTCAGGGGGACATTATTCAGGACAAACCACAACTACCAAGATCTTGAGAGCTAGATTTTATTGGCCAACTGTGTTCTCTGATGCATTCAAGTGGGTTCAATCATGTGACAAGTGTCAAAGATTTGCTAGAAAAGCTAAGCATGTTGCTATGCCTCTACAACCAATAGTAGCAGAGGAACCGTTCCAATAGTGGGGATTGGATTTCATTGGTGAAATCAACCCAAACTCATCAGTCGATCACAAGTATGTTCTTACGACCACTGACTACTTCACGAAGTGGACTGAAGTAGAAGCCACTAAACATGCTGACCAACAGACGGTGATAGACTTCCTAGAAATATTGATAACCAAGTTTGGCATCCCCTCCACCATTATATCTGATAATGGTACTCATTTTATAGGAAAAAAGAACTTGGATTTCGCTAGAAAATATGGAATCTATTGGAGTGCATCCTCAAATTATTATCCACAAGGAAATGGTCTGGCCGAATCTACCAACAAAAACCTCTTGAAGATAATCAAGCACAATATAGAGTGTAATCCCAGAACATGGCATCTTCTACTTGATCAAGCACTATGGGTGGACAGGATTACACCTAAGAAAGCATTAAAGACATCTCCCTATGCACTGGTATATGGGAGGGAGGCAATTCTTCCAATCAACATAGAACTCCCAACTCTGAGGTTCATGAGTGAGATGGAGGTGGAGGACTTCCCTGCTATTGAAAAAAGGTTAGCCCAACTATTCCAATTGGAGGAAGAATGGAACATGGCATATGATAACCTATGTCATCATCAAAGCATAGTCAAGTGTTGGTTTGACAAAAAAGCCACACCCAAAGCATTCTATGAAGGGGACCTAGTCCTAAAATGGGATGTTAAATGGGAAAAATTAGGGGCCCATGACAAATTTGATTCATTTTGGTCGGGTCCATATCTGATCTAGAGTTACAAACATTCAAATGCATACCAGTTATAGGATTTGGAGGGGAGGCTACTACCCATTCCTATAAATGGTCAGCATCTCAAGCACTATGCTTGATCTTAGCCATGCCCAAGAGTGTACATATGTAAATAATCTTGTATATCTCTATGTTTTGTTCTTATTAAAGCATTTAGAGTGGCCTAGTAAATTTTTGACCCAAGCCTATGCCTGGCCTATAAAATCATGATCTCAACCAAGTTACAACCATAGTAGTGGATGGTCATTAGGGCATATAAAAAATGATAGGATAGAGACTAAAAGGGTCTGGTAGGGGGGGAGTGGTAAAAGAACCATATAATCCACCAAGTTAAAAGACCCACCCACTTTGGACGGAGAAAAGAAGAAGCTTAGAGCTAAGGTGGAACTCAAAAGTCCCACCCTAATAAAAAGGTGGTAGTAAGGTGAGGTGGAAAAGTGTAACAAAAGGAAGGAAAATTTGACAAAACCCACCCTTGCTCGAAGTTGGACGGATAGTTAAATCATGACTCGCTAACCAAAAAAGCCTCAAGTCCCACCACATAGATTTGCACCCAGTAATATTGGGGTACAACTATCCCATTCTTTTGGAATGAAACACTGACCCAAAATTTCTACGTGCCAATACAATAATAGGAGCACCTTCACACATTCCAATTAAGGATTGGTATCATTAATGAGAAGCATGGGAGCATTCATGGTCATGATACCCACAACAAAGGCCCTAATCATCACTGAATGCATGTGTCGAACCACATCCCAAGACCACCAACAAAATGATAGTTAGAAAAGATGAAGGCTAGCCAAGTGGGTAAACTATAGGTACACATCCCAACATAGGCATTTAAGGCATTACAAAAGGAAAGTATACTCCTCTAGGTGGGTTGTTGGCTGACATGCCCAATACATCTTGGGCCTTAATCACTCATAACCAATGAGGTGATGGCAAAGTACAACACAGTATACAAGGAAAACCTAATTTAGAAGGACATCTGACCCCCGCCATTCCAAGCTAACAAGGTGAAAAATGCTATCATTTCATTGGTTATTAGCTTGTCTTCCAAAAGGAATTGAAGGATGCCAATCATCAAAATGAATTTATCCTAAGAGATTTGCTTTGGTCTGAGCAAAATCCTTTCAATGGTCCTATTGCCACCTTGCACGTAATCCTAATCACATACTATAAATTAGAAGGTGAAGAGGCCAACCAACTTCTTTCGCTCTTGTCTAAATTTTTGATGTAGAGCTAGCAGTGATAGTAGGGCTTGGTTCAAAATTTGTGAAGTGTCAAAATTTTTTGGCTCCTAATAGTTCCACAATTTCTAAGAAAAACACTCTAAAATGGGGAAGTCAAAAGTGGAGAAAAAACTAGAGGACTCTTACGAGGAGCTCAGAGACACCAAGATAACAATCAGAGGTAAAACCAAGATCATGAGGGAAGCTACAATAGTCTTGGCAGTGAACCAGTCCAATTATGGCCCAACGATAGTGTCTTGGAGAAGCCATCTGAGCCCTTTCATGCCATTTCCTATCCATCCCTACCCAAAGCTAGTGCATGCGGTGGAAAGATTCTATGACCCAACTATTGGTGTGGTTCGAGATGCTAAAGGGCAAGTGTTGTTCACTATTAATGCTAGTGCCATTCAGGAAACCTTTTTCTGAAGCCACCATGCTCTAGGAACCTCAAGGAAATGCCAGACCAAGGATAGTTGATGTAAATGAAGATGAGCAGTGAAGGCAGTTGCTCAAAGAGGGCCCTAAGCAATGGGTGGCTCAAGCTCTTGGTGGGTTACCAGAAGGCTATATGGACAATCCTCGACCAATGGAAGAGTTTAGAGAAGAAGATTGACCCATTTTATCTTTGTTGGCCACCATGTTAGGCCTTCCATCAGATGAGGAGGTGCAACCATATCAAATGGCAATGGGCCATGCTATCTCCTAGGCGTATAAGACTATCAAGTTTAATTGGGTAGGATTTTTGGTCCAAAATATGTGAAAACAACTAGTTGAATATCAAAGTGAAGCAAGTAAGGAATTTTGATATGCATCACATTTGGCTTGGCTATTCTTTCATCACATACCCCATGATAGACACTCTGTGCGGATTCAAGAGAAGAATGAAAAGGGGAAAATATGCCCGATGGTGGAGTGGATGCATGCACTCAGGAAGAGCAGTTCATACATGGAGTTCAATAAGTAGTTCTTGGGACCCACTCTTATGCACATCTATCAATCCTACCCATGCCTCTCTGAGAAAGTGGAGCATTTTTTGAGGACTAGCTCTTAGGAGATTGGGGATTACTACTTCATGCAAGAAGGAACATGCATCAAGTTGTATGGATTCTCAAACTTCCCCTATTTTCCCTCTTTCTACGTTACAGACTGGATCTTTGGCATGGAGGTGTGTCAAAAAATTTGTTACATTGAAGAGAAATGGGGGAATGGGGCCAAGAAAAGAGTAATTTTCCCATAAGCAATATTTTTCAAGCCCATCCTTCTACCTAGGAAGGACTGGGCTCTTTTTCACCAATTAGATCAGAAGCTATCTATTCTGGAGCTTCCCTAGGTGCCGCCTAGATGGCACTATGACCCTGATCATATTCTACAGGACAAGCTTATAGACAATAATAGACCATGGAAGTTCAAGCACCATGAGAATGAAGGTAACAAAGTGGTGTTGAGACTACAGGAATATACTAGAGGATCAAGTGATTCCCTTCACTAGATTCGACATGCACAATCGGTCGGTATGGAGGGTCGAGTATCCATATATAAAGGTATTCAATCCCAAGAAGGACTCCTCTCAACTGATAAGAGGATCTCTATTCCAAGACATAATCAACAAGAGAAAATGGTCAGAACATAAGATTGAACAATGGTGGATCATGCAATGTGAACGGGATGATACCAAGGAGGCATACCTAGGAAGAAGTGATGAGGAATTCTCCACTAAGTACAATAACAACTACGAGCCACCAAAGAAGAAGGAAAAGGAGGTAGAAGACCTCACCCCTGAGGTTGCAAAGAAGGAGGATACCCCTAGTCCCGGGCTGAGCCAGGGATATTCAGAGGATGATGATGAAGAGCAAGAAGTTCAGAGTGGTAACCAAGCACTAGCAAGCTCATCAAGGGTAAGAATGAGTGGGTAAAAGGTACCACCCATAGGTCCCTCAATGGAAATTAGGGTGACCAGGTCATCCAGATCTAGTGGGGCAAAACCTCAAAAGCCCCAAGTCCCCTTATCTCAAAAGGCCCAATCCAGCAAGAAGCGAAAAGGTGCCTCGAGCCCTGATCTAACTCAGTTGTAGTAGGCGATGGGTGAAGGAAAGAAGTTGGTTCTAAAGGTACCAAATATAGAAGGGATGGTGGCCTTGAGAAAGATTCAAAAGCAACAAGTGGCCTCAAGGGAGGTGTCGAAGGTGGCTCAAGAGTAGATTGTAGTGGAGGAGGTGGACTCATGGACACCATCTCCCTAGAAGACCCCATCACTATAGACAATAGAGGATTCCCCCACCATGTCTCAAACATAGTTTGCTGAGATGATACCCACCATAGCTAGAATGATGCCTCCCCATCCCAAACATTCATCACCTAAGAAATCATTAGAGTTTCTACCACCCTTGCTAGCCAATCCCTCCACTAAAACTCCCCTACCATTGCAATCTCCACCAAAAAAGGAACCCTTGTCTAGCTCACCCTAGAATCAACTAGATCAGACTCAACTCACCAAGCCATCCCCCTCATTACCCGAACCAAGACAACTAAGCAAGTCTGTGAGTTCATTCTAGAATTACATGCTATCCTTGTACCCTATAACCCCCTTACCATCCTTCTTGACTACTCCAGTTCTTGTACAAGTTATAGAGGAAGACTTACCGGAGGTTTACTCTGTGGTAAGGAAAACTCAGGATAATCAAAGAAAATGGGAGGATCAGTAGTGGGAGGAGTTGGTAGAAGAGCATGCACCTAAAATCCCTATAACGCGCATGGAGCTAGATCCTATAGAGGGAATACTTCACGAGGTGACAACTATACCAAAAGTCAACAAGGCTCTCATCGAGATGGAGCAGAAGGACTAGGATTTTTAGATAACTTCCAAGGATGTTACAAAAATACCCAAAGCACAGACTCTCAAAAGCCTACATGTACAAGTCGATACATTGTTCTGGTAGAGTAACAAGGAGGAGAGGGATTTGAAACAAGCCAAGAAAAAGATCAATAATCTTGAGGAGTAGCTTAGGCAGACAAAGGTAGGGTAGCAAGCCCTGGAACTTTAGGTGAAGCAACTCCAGGAAGGGTTGAATAAGGCCACCTCCCAGAAGGTATTACAAGAAAAGGATGAAGAGATCAAGGTATGGAAAACAAAGCTTTAGGCTGCTCAAGAATCAACTAAAAAATAGGATGTTGAAGCCCAAGCCAAGTCACAACAACTACAAAGCACCTTGGATAATGCCTTGAGTGAGCTTGAAAGAGAGAAGAGTATGCCTCGTGGGTCAACAATTGAAAAATCCTGGATAGGGGATGTCAAGGAGTTTTACCTAAATAAGGTAAAAGAGGCAATGATAAAGGTGCTCCCTACCTTTACATTAAGGCTAGTGGATGTACTATCAATTTCCAAGTGGGCGGAGGTAGAGGCAGTCAACAAAGGGAGAGTTATTCATGGCATGGGATCTCAAGCATTGGCAATGAAGACTTTTTTTAGAAGAGCAGATCCTACCTTGATGGCCTACTCAGAATAGGAAAGGGATCACGCCAGACGTTGTAAGGATTCGGTACTCTTAGTCATAGACCTCTACCATAAAACCAAATAAATTCAGGTGGTTCTAAATAAGGAAGTAGAGAAAATGAACGCCATCAATGCAGAGCTCAGGAGGCTCGACTCTCCAAGATTCTAGGAGAGTAATAAGAAATTTCATACAGAGCAAGACCTCGTCGACCAATTTGAAGCTATGAAGAAAGATCATAGTGGTATCGATGCACTTGATGAGTCCATGGTGGTTGACAAGATGATGGATATTATCTTGAGGTTCTCAGACTTTCGTACCAAGGCAGAGGATTCAAACCAGGGACCTCCCTTGGACTATTGCCCTACCCTCTCCAACTCACCTACAACACGTGGGTTGATATTATATTAAAATTTTATCTAGTATTATAATTATGCATTATCTCTTGATTACTAAGTTTCAAACTTTGATAAAAGTTAAGGAATTTAAATAATTAAAATAATATCATCTGGTCCCACGTGGGACAATACAAGGGTTTGTGCTTTGGCTCTTCTTTGGGAGATCCAAGGTTTAAACTATGGCATGGGCGAGTGTGTGAGGGGTGGGTGTGTAGTGGCTGTGTATTAAATTGTATTAAATTCCCTATTGATAAGCACAGCTCTCGGCTTTACGAGGGGTCATGGTTGGGAGGAGACTACTCAGCCCTATGCGTTGGTCGTAGGGGTTTCTCACACTAACCAAATCAATATATATATATATATATATATATATAATAAGTAATGTGTTGGACCATGAGATTTTGATGGAATGGTAAGTGGCAATTTCAAGGGTTTGAATTCTTTTAATATGAAGCCTTCTTTTTAAAATCAATTATATGAGATTAAAATGGGTTTCACCAATATTATATTATAATTATATTTAGTATTACATTAAATTTGGTAATTATGCATTATGTCTTGACTACTAAGATTTTAACTTTGATAAAAGTCAAGGAATTTAAATGATTGAACTAATGACATTTGATCAATATGAATATTTTTTAAAGATATATATTCAATAAGGAATGTGTTGGACCATGAGATTTTTATGGAATGGTAAGTGGCGATTTCAAGGTTTTGAATCCTTTTAATATGAAGCTTTCTTTTTAAAATCAATTATATGGGATTAAAATGGGTTTCAAAAACATTATATTATAATTATATTTAGTAATACATTAAATTTTGGTAATTATGAATTATCTCTTAACTACTAAGATTTCAACTTTGATAAAAGTTAAAAAATTTAAATGATTGAACTAATATCATTTGATCAATACAAATATTTTTTAAAGATATATATATTCAATAAGTAACTTGTTGAACCATGAAATTATTTTGATAACAACACAACATACACCATTACACACATACACCTCATGGTTTGAACCTTAGACCTCCTAAAGAGAAGCCAAAGCCTTAACCATTGCGTTTTCCCTACCTAGACAGGACCATGAGACTTCGGTGGGATGGTAAGTGGTAATTTCATTGAGGTAAAGGGTTTGAATCCTCTTAAAATTTTAAGGAGGAGACCCATGTCAATCTTGCCAAGTGATACATTTATAATTGCTAAACTATTGTGTATGGTCCGAGTAGCTTAACGGTGGAAACTTAAAAAAAATTAAATAAAGGTTTAAGGTTTGAATCCTATGGGAGTAGGGATAGGATTGTACATAATGCTTTAGTAATGAAATATAGTGATAAAAGATATCCATTTCATATAACCTATGATATTATAGACATAAAAATATACTTTACTTTTTTAAGGTTAAACAATATCCTATCTTAAGTCCCTCTTAATCATAAATCATATACATATATAACATTATAAAAAAACTAATAATTAATGTATGTAATATAAGGATAAGCCTCAATAAGGTGGAATGGATGTGGATTGTAGGGCTTAGATTTTTATTTCTTTGTATCCAACACTATTTGAAAAATTGCACATAATTTTAATTTTTTTGTATATTGTTATATAAACATTCCAGGTTAAAATTGCTTTCTACTTGTCCATAGTTGGTAGTGAGGATCCTTTGGGGACCCTCCTTGTTCCTCCTCTCAAGCAGTCCTTCCCAAACATAGTGAGGGAGAAACAAGACGCTGAGGATGAATATTTGAGCAGTGATGCCTTAAAATCCATCTCCTTTGTTGTAGCTAACAAGAATACAATAAATTAAGGCTTCCAATCCAAAGTTAATGATTGTCTTCCCCAGACTACCCACCTTCCCAAAATTATTATTGAACAAAGTCTCATAGCTAAAAACATTTTGTACATGAGTAACCATAATCTAATATGTAATTTAATTGGCATGAGATCATCTTTTGGGTTTATAACCTAATGGATTCAAAACAACTGGGAGCCTTTAGGAGATATTTCAGCATTCCGTAATGGATATTATATAGCAATTTTCTCTTCTTGATTAGATAGGGACAATGCTTTTGAATCAATAAAGAGAAGTTATAGAGCAAAAAGTCTTTTTATGCAACCCTATAAGATAGGATTTGATCCACATATTTTATCCTGACAATTGAGGGTAATCAACTAGTAAACCAAGGAAGAGTAAAGCAAATTGATACTTATTGGGTTCCAGATTACCAATGATTGTACAATCATGAAATATTAGAGGTTTAAAAAATAGGTCTCATCAAATTGTTCACATTTTAATTGAAAGTCATCAATCATATTTTATTCTCCTTCAAGAGACAAAATCTTCAATTCAAGTGATGGATAAAATAGCCAAAAAATTATAGAGACAAGCAGAGCATATGGTTGTAGTATCCCAAGGTGCTTCAGGGGGTATAGTAACTTTGTGGAATCCTTTGAATTGGATAAAAATTGATCATGTTGCAAGAAGAGGGGTTCTCACATATCTATTCAGGAGAACTTTTGTTGATTTCAAATTTCTACAATTCAAAAAATATCGGCAAGCAACGCCTCCAATAAGTAGTTTTACAAGAAGGATAGGAAAAGAAGAGATGTGACTGACAATTTTAATGCTAA
Source organism: Wollemia nobilis (assembly GCA_028583015.1). Classification (NCBI taxonomy): domain Eukaryota; kingdom Viridiplantae; phylum Streptophyta; class Pinopsida; order Araucariales; family Araucariaceae; genus Wollemia; species Wollemia nobilis. The sequence continues at coordinate 11,597,901 of JAQPPZ010016726.1, forward strand.
GATTTCAGCTAGGGATCAAGAAGAGGGCATCCCATATTTGGATCAAGGGGATAAATTTATGATCTCTAAATTAAATCAGCTTAGTTTGATTGATGTCTAGTGTGTAGGGATTTATCATACTTGGACAAACAAACAAGCAAGGTTGGAAAACAAGAAGGTAAAGTTGGATAGATTCTTGGTGTCCAAAGAGGCTTTTTTGCGATGGTCACTCAGGCTGAAAATTTTCAATCGTATAGAATCATACCACTTTCCAATTCTCTTGGAATGGGATATGGGCCATGAATATTTCTCTAAACCATTTTGGTTTATGAATTTATGGCTAGAAAAGGAGGATATTAGGGATAAAATTCTAGTTTGGTGGGAGGAAGGGCATCCTGCCCATGGGATAACATTATTTGGAGTCTTTAAACAACTTTAAAATGTTAAAGCTCAACTCAAAATCTAGAAAATAAATAATAAATCAAACTTTCAACTTCAAAGAGTTCCATTGGTTGCAAGGATGGAGGAGCTAGCCACACTCTTTTAGACTAAAAAAATATAGAATACTTGAAACAAGAAGATGAGTTGGTCAAAAATAGTTTGAGTATAGACAAGTAGGAGGGGATATATTAAAAATAAAGAGCCAAAACTTATTGGTTATTGGAGAGGGATCGAAATACTAAGTTCTTCCACCACTTGGTATCAAAAAGATGACACTCCAACACACTACCCAGCCTAAAAGACCTTCATGGTAATGTGATGGACACCATCCCAGGTATGCAACAAGTTGCAAATTTATACTTTAAATTTTTTTCTTTGCTTCTGCCCATCCTAATCTTGTAGTACAACAAGAGATACTTAAATGTATCCCATATATTATAACAGTTGAAAAAAACCAGGCCCTCTTTAGAACTATGGATCTAGAGGAGGTGAGACACATAGTTTTCAACATGAGAACCAAAAAGTCCCCAAGCATTGATGGGTTCTTGATTGAATTTTTCTAGGCTTTTTGGGATGACATAGGGGAGGATGTAACTAGGGTAGTGGAAGAATTTTAGGCAAATAAAAGCATGTTACGGGTTATGAACCATACTTTTCTTGCTTTTATTCCTAAAGTGCAAGAGGCTTCCAACTTTGGAGATTTTCATCCAATTGCACTTTGCAATGTACTCTACAAGATCATTACCAAATTGATGGTTGAAAGGCTAAATAAGGTACTGGATAGTAATATATATTTTAAGCAAGGAGTATTTATGAAGGGTCGATAAATTTTGGATGGAGTAATCTTGGCACAAAAATTAGTTCACACATTGCATCAAAAAGGTCAAAGATGCATGTTTATCAAATTAGACATGTCTAAGTCCTGTGATATAGAGTCCCTTGATAATTTCTAGATCAAATGCTAGAGAAATTTGGTTTCTATTTGGTATGGAGAGAGTGAATCATGAGTTGTGTCTCTTCAACCTCCTTCTCAATCCTCATCAATGGCATTCCCTCAATTCCCTTCCATACCTCTATGGGAATTCGAAATGGAGAACCTATATCCCCATACCTATTTATTTTTCTTGTTGAAGTTTTGTGCATATTTTTTTGAAGGAACAAACAACAAGGAGTTATATTCAAAGTGTAAATAGAAGCAGTGAATTTGACCCATTTACAATTTGTAGATGACACAAGGTTGCATGGTGCAACCGGTGTTAGAGAGGCAAGAGCACTCAAAGCTGCTTTAAATACCTATTTGGAAGCCATAGGTTAAGAAGTGAATGCAATCAAGTCCAAGGTAGTGTTCTTTAATACCGAAATGGGGATCCAATATCATATTCTAAGCATCATGAGTTTCTCTCAAGGCTCCCTCCCACTAGACTACCTAGGGATTTCACTCCATTATAAGAAGATAAAGGTGGCAAAATGAAAAACTTTGGTGGACATAATTGGTGGGAAGGTAAATCATTGGATGTATCACTGGCTTTATTTCGGAGGAAGAGTGATTTTTCTTCAATCATTGATTCAAGCAATGGTAGTTTACAAGTTCTCTATCCTTGTGGATTTGATTGGAATCCTAAGGGAGTTAGACTCACTCATACAAATATTTCTTTGAGTTGACCTAAGTATGGGTAAGCGATGGGATCTAGTAAGTTGGGATAAAATTTGCCAATTTAAAGCAAGCAGAGGATTAGAAATTCAAAAAGCAACATTGAATAACCAAGCTCTAGTAGGTAAGCTTTATTGGAGATGGATATCTAATTAGGAAGCATTGTTTAGCAAAGTTATTACTAGTAAGTATTTGGGTAACATTCCCCATGAGGAAACATGTCACATCCCTATGAGTGGCCAAGGTTTTGTTGTTTTAAAAGTACTAAAATTAGGAGAGAAAGTGGTAAAACCAAGACTATTTTGGAAAGTGGGTAGAGGGGATAAAGAGAATTTCTAGACTGATCCTTGTAACCAATACCCTCCCTTAATTTAATAATTTTCATAGTTGTAGCCCCTTCAACAAATATTGGAGGATAGAGATTGGATAGCAACAACATGCTATCTACATACAAGGCATATTAGGACCTTCTTTCTTATGCAAATAAAACAATGGGAAGAGTGGCCAATCCAAATCTCTTAGAATGTGTTACCACTTTTAGAGAGGATACTAAAGCAACACATCTTTACAAGAAAGGAAGAATAAGATAAGATAGCTTAGGGTCATAGGAATTTAGAAATCTATACAATCTGGGTTGGCTATAATGAATTGCTCCCCCTTTAGTGCGACTGGATGTTCCACAAGATAGAGTATGGTTGGCAAAGGGTTGGATAAAAATCAATTTTTTTATCTATTAATTTATGCATAAGAGCTTCCTCACCTATGATAATTTATAAAAGAAGGGTTTACATGATCCCTCTAAATGTATCATGTGCAATACCCATGAGGAGACAATAGATCATTTTCTCTTCCAATGCAACTTTATCTTGAAGTTGTGGAGTCGATGGGTTGATCTCTTTAAGGCCCGTCTCAACCAAAAATTAACACACTAATATATGGGAATTCAAGAAACGAAGAAGGTTAAAAAATAAACCAATTTAGTTGGATTGGTATTTGGGTTCAAGATTTATTTGGTGGTACATATGGTTGGAAGGAAATGTCAAAACTTTTAGAGAGGAATACATTCCAATAGAGTTAGTTAAAAAAAAATATTAAACAAGGTTATAGAAACAATAAAAGCTTAAGTTGGGAAGTAGAAAAACCAACAAGGAGGGAATATTTACATGAGACAAATTCATGGGGCTTGGCAACCCCACCCCTAGGTTGGAGAAAAATAAACACAAGTGGAGTAGCCAAGAATAACCCAAGGGTAGCATGCATTGGTTTCCTCAAAAGAGACTATAAAGGGAAGGTTCTTCATTGGGAATTGGAAGGCCTAAAAGTAGCAAAAAATAATGAAGTAGAGGCTTTGGCAATCAGACAAGGCTCTCTCAATACTTGGGAGAATGAAATTTAGAAGATCACAGTGGAATCTGACTCTCAAATTTTGGTGGGGTTGCTAGATGAGATTAAGAATTTTAGACTGAGTGCATGGCGGAACAAAAACATAGTGAGTCAGATTAAAGTCATTTGACAATAATTTGAGAATGTCATTCTAGTTTATATAGGTAGAGGGAAGAGTGCAATGACTAAGAATATTGCTTGATACATGTTGAAATCTGATCAAAATAGGGATACTGTAGATTGGATGGAGGTGAACAAATGAGTTTTATTACTAGCCAATAGTGATTTAGGCAATGAAGTGTGTGGGACCAAGGTAGATGTTTATGATGATTAGCCTTTGGTATGACATCACATTGTTGCTTGTAGTATTCTTAGTCCCAATTTGGGATAGCCCTCAAAGTCATGGTAAGAGAGAGAAGCAAATCTAGGTTCTTTGGAATAGTATTAATAAAAATTGTAATCAAGATAGGAGTTTTTACTCTTTGGATCGCACTAAGAAATTTGTGATCCAAGAAGATGTTAGAGTTAGTTTTATTAGGATCTTAGGATTGGCCAAAAGTGGTAAGCCAATTATTGTAACTTTGAATTTGTTTTCTTAATACAATTTATAATTTTTTTAAAAAGAAAAAATATATAATATGAGAGTGGAAAAAACATATATAATTAATTATTTATTTTTTTATATATTTATTAAATAATTTAATTTTAAATTTAATAATTAATTTTTTTAAGCGAAAACCCCTTACGGGGCTGCCTTGGTTTGAGAGACCACAACCAGGGGGTTCTACACCATCAAAGTCACCCGAGAGTCGCGCCCGACCCTGCCCACACCAACATTATCAATTGGACTTTGGGTACCCAATTCAACTTTTAGGTAGGGTGGAGATTTTAACCTGGGACCTCCCTTGGAGGATTGCCCTCTCCTCTCCAACTCACCTACAACACCTGGGTGAAATTTACAACTTTAAAATATATAATTTTTATGTGTACAAAAAGGTTTTAAATGATTGTGGCATGGTGGTTATAGGGGCGGACTACGCGAAGAACTGTGAGGTGGCTTTCGAGGTGGACATTGCATATACTATGGTGGCCATAAAAGCTGAACAACCTACTCGGATTCATGGTGGCTACCGATTCTACCATGTAAATTAAAAAAGAGATATATATATATATATATATATATAATTTTTAATAATTAAATTTAAATAAGTTTTCATCTAATCAAATACTACTTTCTTTATCGGGGGGATCTTAGGGGGTTGCCCCCTAAGGGGCCTAGCAAATGGTCTGGTGCTTTAACATTAAACAAATATAAAAGTTGAAGGAGCATGGAAGGCTGGAGGCTAAAGGAGCATGGAAGGCTAGAGGCTGAAGAAGCGTGGAAGGTTGGAGGCTAAAGGAGCATGGAAAGCTAAATTATGAGTTAATATTAGGTGTATCAAGGCTAAATGAGTATGGAAGGTTGGGTTGGTTGAAGGAGCATGGAAGGTTGGGCTGGTTGAAGGAGCTATAGCAAAAGGCTGGGATGTTGGGTGGAAGGCTAGGATGGCTAAAGGAATGTGGAAGGTTGATAAGGCTAAAGGAGTGTGGAAGGTTGGGCTGGTTGAAGGAGTTGCAATGAAAGGCTAGGATGTTGAGTGGAAGGCTAGGAAGGTTGAAGGAGCATGGAAGGCTGCTTACAATGAGAAAAATGAAATTAAAAAGTGCAAACGATTAGGGTTTTTTCCTAAAAAATATCTTATCTTTTAGGAGCCATATCTTCACGAAGAGATTTGATTCAACTTATTCTTGGACCAACTTGTGTATAATTTGAATAGTTTTAAAATGAGTGGTCATATGCAAAGATATGAGCAATATTGAGGGAGATACAACACTATGAATTCAACCATTTGAAACAAGGGCAATGATGTTTTTTCAAGTCACAAAAAATGAAATTGTAAATATTTGCTAACTAGGGTCGAATGATGGGAAGTGCAATGAAGGGCTATGACTTCAACGAGGAAGGAAACTAGTAATTTAGATTTAGTAAAGTGGACTATGATAGTGCGATGTTTTGGAAATATTACTCTACTAAGATGCAAAGCATAGATAGTAGAGGTGAAGTTTTGGTATTGTGAATGCTACTATAGGAAAATGTTAGGAAAGAAGCTATATTATGGAGTAATTGTATTCATACAAAAATTTGAAAAGATACAGAAAATGAAAATCAAGAACTCAAACATTTTATGTAGAATTATGTAGGTTTCTAGCTATAGCATATCAATTGAGATGAGAAGGGTATCTATTTGTAAACTCTCAAGCTCTAAAGAAGAGAGATGTAATTTTTCAAGGGTGGGGGACCCGAGTACAACCCCTTATTATCTAGCAAAAAAAATAAGTTTTCATCTAAGAGACCCAAGTTCAAACCCTGGTAAGAAAGGATCGGGGCCCCTCATAAAAACTCATGTAAACTAAATTTTAATTAAGTGGTATTAGCTCAACTGATTATATTTCTCAATATTTGAGGAGGAGACCAAGATTTAAATCTTGCCAAACGATACATGGATAATATCCAAGTTTTATTGTAAAACTACTATGTGGCGATGATGTAATACAGGTGAAGCCTATTTCAATTCCATATAATCAATTGGAAAAAATTAAATTTAACTTTATGTGATTAATTTTTTTTTGCAATAAGTTTACACAAGTTTCTATGGTCCCCTTATACTACTTCATAAGATTGCAACTTATATGATTCAAAAGGTTTTTTAAGTGAGTTTATACAAAGTTTCGGTCCCTTATATGATTAAAACTTTTATATTATATAATTAAAAATTAATTATACACACCTTAAGAAGAAAAGGTAGAGGAAAAATGTTATGGATATGAAGCCATTGTTTCTAAATACACTCGCTCTACCATATAATTAAGTTTTGATCCCTCCATCCTTGCCACCATCTTCCAAAAAAGAAAAGGTAACTTGTTTTTATAAACTTCATCTTAAACTTTTTTAACTAAATTACTTTGTTAAAATAGTTTTTTAAATATATTTAATTTTATTTATTTATTTTGATTTAGAATTTTTTTATAAACTTTAATTCCTTGAATAAATACGAAGACAATGGAACCTCGATCGTCTACCATCCAAGAAATCGAACCAAGGCAGTCCACCCATCCAAGGAATTGAACCAGGGCAACCCACTACCAACTAGTCCATCCTTTTCATATAAATTTTAAGGTAAATCATGATTTTTTTAAAAAAGGTCTCAATCCCCTTATTCTAGGGTTTGAACTTAGGACTTTTGAATGAAAACCCAAAGACATACCACGTTAGGTATCCCTCAAGAGTAATATTTTTTTAATAACTGCCAAGTGCAAGGTTCAAACCACATGGGCTACTTCCAAAAATTTTATACCACCTCATTATTGTTGACCCAACATGAGGAGGATCACCGGTCGCTCGAGATTCATATTGTCGTCGGTTTGACATGCACTCAAAGGATTCAAAACATACTGCTACTTTTACAATAAATATGCCCTCGAGGTTTGAACCTAGATCTCTTATTGGTAAGTATCTGGCCAAACAGACAACTACCAATCCACCTAACCCTTCAGGACATTTTTCTTTTTAATTGTTATTATTATTATTTTTAGGAGAGATTAAAATAATATGAACCAATACTTTTAATTTAAAGTATGATATTTTTACCTAACTTTTTATATGAATGTACCTATTTTTTAAGTATAATTTTTTTATGAGATCTAAAGGAATAAATCTATTTTATCTTTGATTAATACTTTTAATTTAAAGTATGATATTTTTACCTAAAATTTTATAGGAATGTACCTATTTTTTAAGTATAATTTTTATGGGATCTAAAGGAATAATTTTTTTTTTATCTTATGATTGATCTTAAACTTAAATTTTCAAGTCAAAGAAAATCACAAAAGAGTGTAATTTAGAAATAATAGAGTATAACAAATTAGAACTCAAAAATATGTAAGCAAAATAATATAGTGATTTATTTGACAAGGACTTCACAATGGTTTCGGTTTTGGCCTCTTTTTAGGGAGGTCCAAGGTTCAAACCACAACGTACCTAGAAGGGAAGAGGCTAGATGGTAGCCGTTGAGTGTTGATTGGTTGTCCCACCTCAATGCCTTTGAGGGTTGGGGTCCCATTGACTTCATCTAACCTAATGAGATGGGACTTATAGTGGCAACACCTAATGGTGTTATCAATTTTCTTATTTATTAAAAAATAGTATATTGATTTTGTTGCTCTGAAATTAGAGTACAATGCAAGCAATTTCTAAGAAGTGATACGGGACTTTAACATTACATTCTTTACTTCTATATTTACAATCAAGGTGCACCTTTCTTTGTACACTATCTTCGTTGTATTGGAAATCCATGATATCAAATATGGAAGGTCACCCAGGTGGAAATATGGTGGTCTATTTTCCATAATTTAGAAGATCACTCATATGAAATTTGATGATTCACCTTCCATGAGTTACAAAATGTATTTAATTAAAATTATATACATATGACTTATCATTTTATGTCTTATCTTCTATTAATGTGTTATCATAGCTAAAGATCTATTTTGGCTATGAAAATCTAAAAATAAAAAAATACTATTTTTCGTAAGCCTTTTGTTTTATATTTTTAAGGGTCTTTGGAGACTTTTTTAACAAAGTTGTTGGCAACTTGCTTATAATAGATTTTCTTGCCAAAATTTTTGTTCTCCCTCAAATATTTCCACCACTTCTTAAATAAATTGAAATGGAGTCTCATTTTTTTTTTGTTTTTTTTATTATTATTTTTAAGTAGGGTTTTGAAAGGGTTGCCCTTTCCCATTTACATCGATTTAGTCACATTGAGCTATTTGGTGCGGCTAAGATTTTAACCTTGGTGTGGCCTACATCAATTATTTTTCCAACAATTGAACCAAGGACCCGTTGGACATAAAGTTATGTCCCTAAAAATGTGGTTAGGGTAATAGAATTTTCAGCATAAATCTATGCCCCAAAAAGGTCATATGCCTAGATCATTCATCCCTTTTTGGAAAATAATGGTCTTGATTGCATCAACATTTGGAATTAGGTGTAGAAATTATTTCTTTATCTAATTTTTGTGAGTCATTCCCCTTGATGACCAATTTGTCCTACCTTGACCACTTCTTACATTTGAATGGATTGTCTTCTAATGGTCTTAATCAAGGCATCAACAATTTGATCCTCCTCTAATAGTGCTAAACTATTTGGATTAAGTTCATTAATATATAATTGTTCTTCCACTATAGAAGTGTTTAATAGAGGTAGATGATAGGCCTTGAGAAGTTCAACATTGAACATTGGATGCAAACCAAGATAAGATGGAAGATTCAATTCAAAGTCATTTTCATCTATCTTCTTGGTGATGGTGTATGGTCCATAGTGAAAAGTTCTAATATTCCTATGGGTTTGTACAAGTCGCTCTTTTTGAAGACGTAACCATACCTTATATCTAACCTTGAATGATATGGGACTTGATTTTGGTCATGGAATTACTTATAATTTTTAGTTATCTTTTCTAAGAGGACATGGACCTATTACTAGATATGTTGAATCTGATATACAAACCATATTGTATTTTTTTTTGTGAGCTAAGTAATTCATGGGTTGTACAAGGAGAGCTACATCAATGGGTAAAAAGGGTAGAAATCCAAAATAGACATGAAACAGGTTGTTTTTGGTAGAGCTATATAGAGCTTGAATGTACCCATGTTAAATGTAAGGACGTCTCTTATCTCATGTGCATGGATGATTTGAATTATGCATTCAAATATGTGTAATTAATTGATTCAAAAATTTTGTCTAGCTATTAGTCTATGAAGGTTGTATATAGGGTCAACTTAGTGTCCATCATGCTCTATAGGGTAGACCAAAAAATGCTCAAAATTTTGCTATGTTTGCTAGATACAATGGAATTTGGCAAGCCAAGGTTAAGCCATGAGTGACTATAATAACTCTTAGCAATGTCCTTGATTGAAGTGAATTTCTTATTGAAAATCATGATAACCATTTTTTAAAATAATCAACTACTACAAAAACACAATCGTTACCATGCTTAGATGTGGGCATACCTAAAAGAAAAACCATGGAGACAGATTACCAAAGCTTGTATGGAATTTGCAATGGTGTATACAAAACCTACTTCATGTTTTTTTGGAAACAACACAAGGGATCCGCAACTTGATGTATCTCTTGATATCATTTCTCATTTTGGGCTAATATAAGTACTTTTGAAATACTACCAACATTTTTTCCACCTAAAAGTGACCTGCTACTTTGTTGAAGTGCACTTCCTTAATCATATTTGAGCACTCACTACTAGTGCATCAATATATCCCATGTGCCAAAGGAGGTTATCTTACAAATAAAAATAAAAATATGCTTGCCTACATGAAGAGCTTGGTATGCATTTTCAAAATCAGAATTTACTTCACATAAGTTGGACAAATTGGAAGTATCATGCCCATAGGAATCAATAATGTTGGTGAGTTCTTTGATGGGAGGTTAGCTCAAACAATTTGATGCTAAATTGGCACTCTCTTTCTTGTGCTTGATGATCAAATGAAACATTTATAGATATTTGGCCTTTTTATGTCTTTCATTCCTTAGCTTACTTTACATTTGAATGAACTCTAGAGGTTTGTGATATGTATGGGTGATGCTTTCTTTTCCCAAGTTAGTGATTCCAAAGTTTACATACTTGGGCAATGACATGGAGTTCTTTGTAGTATATGGGGTATTTGCAAACTACTCCATTGAATATTTCATTATGATAGGTAACTAGATGTCCATGTTATGTGAAGACAACTCCTAATGCAAAATTTGATGCATCATTCAATACCTCAAAAAGTTGATGCAAATCAGGTAGGAAAACTATGGGAGTTGAATATAATATGCCCTTCAAACTATAAAATTACCTATGTTTCATATCTCCCCAATGAAACTTGGATTTGTCACCTCCTTTGTTCACTTGGTATAATGACCAAGCAATGTGTGATAACCTGAATACAAATTTTTGATAGAACTTTAGACCTAATATGTTATGAAGCTCTATTAGAGTCTTTGGGGTAGGCCAACATCTAATTATTTGAAACTTATTAAAATCAATGTGGATTCTCTATTTTTCAATAATACACCCAAGGTATTGAATGTTTATCATGCCAAATGAACACTTCTCCAAATTAACATATAGTTTATCTTCAAAGAATCTGAAATAATTGTTAAACATGTTGTATATGTTCCTTCCATGTATTACTATAGATGAGAATATAATCTAAGTAGACTACCACAAATGAGGTGTAGGGATGCAAGATATCATTTATCATCCTCATGAATGTGGTGGGTGCATTGGTCAAGCCAAAAAGTATAACCATCCACTCAAATAAATCCTCCTTTGATTTGAATATAGTCTTCCATATGTTAGTGGGCTCTATAGGTATTTGATAATAGCTAGACTTGCGTTATGGTACCCAAGAATAGGTAAATGGGGCTATGACATTATATTGTATAAGGATTGGCATTGGTCCCACATAACCCTGGGTTGTTTATATTATAATATTATATTATATTAGTAGTCAGTTCCTCAAAGTAGAATTAGAAGATGGGTATATAAAGAAGGAGTATTTTAATTGTAATCATTATGAAGATCAATCATATGCAATCATATTTTTCCATGAAGTGGCTTATGATACTTTTCCCTCTCTAAGTAGCACTCTCATCTTGGGATATCTTATGGAGTTATTCCTTCTCTGAGTATTATTAGTGTTGCCCTACCTTAAGGGTATTATCTATCTTTGCCTCATTATATGGATTATTATTGTGGAAGAATGATTTATTGTTTTTGCATATTGGTGAAAGATTTATGTTTATGAAAATACAATTTTGTACCAAGTGGTATCAGAGAAACAATTCTAGCAAATTTGGGATAGTTTTTGGTGATTGTAAAATTAGGACAAATCTTTTTACTAGAAAAGTGCCTCATCTTTTAGAAGCCATATATCTATGAAATTTTTCTAATTCAGATTATTCTTAGGTTATTTTATGTGGAATTTGAAGAGCTTTAAAATGAGAGGTTATATGAATAAAACTAAGTAGTATTGAGGGAGATACGACCCTATGAATTTAGTCATCCAAAACAAGGGTAGTGGTAATTTTTTAAATTGTGTTTTTTAGAAAAATAAAATTTAATATTGTCAATACCCACCTTGGCAGGACTTACTACTTAAATTTGAACTATGTATTAACGAATGATGTTTAATGCTTAGCTTTGATACTTTTGATGGATGTATGCTATGTTGATGTATTTTTTTATGCAAGGACGCGACATTGTTGATGCTTTGCTTGGTTGCAAGATTAGGTACTCTCATGGACAAGAGAATTGACCACAAGGAATGAAATACCATATTAAAGTGGAAATGGTGATGATAATTAGTTCATAAAATAGCTTAGGGTAACATGAATGAATACCATTTCATGTAGGTATATTATGGTTTGCTTATGCTCATGTCCATACCATTGGACGAGGAAGTTGCCAACAATGAGTCTCCTTAATGTGAGTAGGTGATAGCTTAAGTCTATATTAAATAAGGAGCCACTCACTTGAGGATAAAAAAATGGTATGAAACATCGAGAGAGTGCATTTATTCTTGCATTTGGCATGATGGTTTTTATTTTCCTTGCACATGTGATTGAATGGTCTCTTTGGATAGATTAGATAGATTTAATCTAAGGTTGCTCCTTAGGGATTGGAATGAAAGATTAATCTGGTTGTTATGTTTGGATGAGAAAGATTTAATATTTGCTAATGTTAGATTTACATTAATATAATGGATTGATTAATTAGAGATAGACAAATCTAATATTAGTTCCATATTAAGCAAATGATTGATTAATGCTTCTTTGCTAATGTTAGATTTATGTTAATAAAAAATGGTTGATTAATCAAAGATGGACTACTCTAATGTTGATTTTACATTAATCTAATAGACTGATTAATTGCTTTAGACTTTGGTTTTTGCTTATTGTTGAGGTTGTTTCCTTATTTACCGTGGTTGTGGTTGCTTTATTAGCATGGTGGAGCCACCTTGTCTTTATTAGGTACCTTACTGTCTCTTTTGGCTATGTGAATGGTCTTTAAACTAGTGTTTAGAGCCATCAAGAATATGCTCTTGGTGTTACTCCTGAGTGGAGGTGAGTGAAGGTGCTTGGCCTCCTTCTTGTTCTTCTTCCTTGCCTTTAAAGAGAGGTTGTAGGTTTGGTTTTCAAGGAGCGCACAGGAAATAGAAGAAAAGAGACTAGGATGAACGTAGGAAATCAGCATCGAGCAGTGTAAGGTAGTGGACGTTGGTTGAGTGGAAGATTTGAAAGTCCTCTTGGTTGTGAATCCTAGGTAACATCTTGATGTGCATTGAATTTTGGGTGTTTTGTTTGTGGCTTGAATTTGTCTTGTTGTTTTTGTTTACCTCCCTTTTATGCTAATATTAAATGACGTATTCCTATGTCAAGCTTCTGGTTGTATGTTGTGTTAGGATTGCATGCTCATCCTCATCAAATTGTAACTAATTCTCCTTGCACGGTAGGAATGGTGCATAGCAACGAGTGATGCAAGGCTTGAAGGCAGCCTATAGCTAGCCTTCATTGAGTAGATTGCGTTGATCCTTTACTTAGAGGTATTCAAAATTGTTCACTTACTACACACCTCGTTGTATCCTTTGGATGTCTAAGTTTTTATTTTTATTTTGGATGTCTAAGCTCTTGCAAAAATAGCACCTTCAAATCTTCTCCTTTGATTGGATGCTTATGCAATGTTGGATGTGCACTATTTTTGCGATTTATGTTTTTCTTGTAATATTTTGTTTAGGGTAAATTAAAATTGTTTAATTCTTTTGGGCTGCGATGAAGCTTGGTTAAGATTAAATATTACTAACTTTATATTTAATTAGATTAGTAAATCGATTTTATTAAAGCCTTATGCTTTGTGCTGGATAAGTTAGTAATTTCTTTTATTTATATGGAAGATTAAATAGATTAAGGTTAACTTAATGAATTTAATAGAAGTTTCTTTAGATGCTTCTTTAATCTAAGGTTGGATTATTGCAGTTTAGTATTAATCTAATGCTAGATTAATTCTTTATAATATTTAGATTATTAATTAATCAAATGATAGATTAGTTTGATAATTAATCTAATGATTAATTATTTATAGTCTTTATATTATTAACTAATAAATTGATATATTAGTTTGGTAATTAATCTAATGGTATATTAATTCATTATAATATTTATATTGGTAATTAATCAAATGATAGATTAATCTTTAGTCTTTCAAATGAATGATAAGACTTGCAAATGGTAAATTGATTACTTAATCTCTAATTTTGCTACTTAACCAAATGATGGGTTAATTTAATCTTTAAGCTAACAAAGGATTAATTTAGTTTTGGGAATTGACCTAATAATGGATTAACCTTTAGTTAATCTTTTGAAAGATCAATTGTTGGAACTTTAGATTTAGTAATATAATGGTGGAATTTATTGATCTAACCTTTAGTTTGATCCAATGATAGATATAATGGATTAATCTATGAAGATAATATTTTCAAGATTAGATACAATCTATGAACGGTTTCTTAGCTTTGGAATTTGATATTTGTGGAAAATATTTTGGAAAGAAGTATGGGATTCTTACTTGTGTTTTGATATATTGAATTAAAAAATGTATAGCTTTGGAATTTTATATTTGTGGAAAATATTTTGGAAAGAAGTATGGGATTCTTTACTTGTGTTTTGCTATATTGAATTAGAAATGTATAGCTTTGGAATTTGATATTTGTGGAAAATATTTTGGAAAGAAGTATGGGCTTCTTTTGCTTGTGTTTGCTATATTGAATTGATTTATATAGAAATGCAAGGGCTTGGGATTTAAAATATTTGTGGAAAAAAATGGAAAAGAAGTGTGGGCTTCTTTTGTGTTTGCAATGAATCATATAGAAATGCATTCATACTTGTAAATGAGTTATTATGATCCCCACCTTTCTATCAACTACCGTGGAGTCCAAAGGAAGAAGATTTTCATATCATGCTAAGTTAAAAATTCAAATATTCTTGTTGTACTATTGAAAATCACTCTTGGTGAAAGAAGGTTTATTGTAATAGAAGAAAAAGACTATTCTTTGTGTAATCTAGATATTTTATTGGATGACTATATGGTACCATGTTGTTATATGATATTTATGGTTCTTATCCATGCTAATGCTGTGATATAAAGGTTTTAATTGGAATATTAAGATAATTAGTTTTGCTTTCTACCTAGAAGATGCTTTTGTTTTAATTCTTGAAGAGTGAGAGAGAGTGAGAGTTGTTCTTGGGATTAGGATTTTCTTTGGTAAAGTCTCTAAAGGTAACCTTGTCTAAAATTATCCTTTTTAATTTGGGTTGTTGTGGGGTAGCAAAACCTAGTTCATGTGTCCATGTGAAGAAAATTATATGGCGTGATTGTTGTTTAGAGATCCATCGCAGAGATGGGGAAGACAAGCATAAATTTTAAGGGATCACTATGGAGGTGTAGTTAAAGTAGACTATCCTGATAGACCCAACATAGACTAACTTATGGCTAGAAGAAGGAATTGGAATTCCCCTCTCTAAAGGATGAGAAGGGATAATCCTAACACTAAGGTCAAGAAGTTTACATTTGTGGGGAATACCAAAAATGTAGGGAGACCTTTTTAAAAGCCTCCTCTATATCATGGAGGTTTACAAGGTAAATACCAGTTACCTATGATAGCATTGCCTCTCCTATCCACTCAAGTGATATCTGCAACATATTGGATTGGAAATGTGGGTATATCTAGTCAATTTATGTATTCCATGGATACTTTTGAGAACCTTAATAAGTTATTTTTAAAAGAAAAAATCTCTCTCAGGTTGGTTAGCTTTTGGGGTATTTATAGTTGGTTTCAGAGATCTAGGTCATAGGACTATAAGCTTCCCTAGAAGGACTTAGAGATATGTTGATTTGATAGATGATTTAGGAGATGGAAATATAAGTACTATTAGTGGATGATAGTATTTAGTTGTTAGTACATATGGAAGATGCAACTAACTAGTAGTTATGAGGCAATGTGAAGGAGAACTGCAACCTAAATTAGGAATTTTTTTGTGGTCTAGGACTATGACACCGAACTTAAGGAGAGGAAGAAGAGGATCTTCCATACCATCAAGACAGGCTAGGTAGGATAGTGTTAAGGCTAGACCCCCTGGGGAAATTTTGAGGAATTATAGTAGAGGGGTGGAGAACCTCACCACTACTATCTCACTTTTGCAAGAGCAAATAGAGCAATGGAGAGAACAAATGAATCAATAGAGATAGATGTTAGAAACTATAATGAGTCAAAATAGAAATCCTAAGGTTAGACAGGAAGGAAACCCTCCTTCAGATGAGCAGGAGGTTAGGGCTCTTATAGAGGTAGAATTAGCCAAGGATTTGAAGAATGTTAAGACCTCTAAATTTATTGGAAAGGATGGAGGTGATTCAATTGAAGCTTGGTTAAATGAGATGGAGATACATTTCTCCATGAAAATTGTTCTTCATATTGGAATATATTCCATTATTTGGCTATCATGCCAAGTGTCATGTAAGAGGTACCAAGTGTCATAGGAAGAGTAAGGACCAATAAACCTCTCTTCCTATATAATGGACTCATAGTTCCATCCTAATTGTATCTTTCTATTATTTATATAATAGAATACATTGAGGCTCTCCTCTCAAGGTTCTCGTTAGATGGTATAGTGCCAAAACTATCATTGGTATCAGAGCCATGATAGATCAATAGGAATAGGGAGAGCCACAAGAGACCACCATTACCAGTATAGGTCTAAAATTTGTTGCATCTTTGTAAACCGGATCAACCATTATGCATCGCTACATGCAAACATTACCATAAGAGATTGCTTGATAGGAAAAGCCATGGTAGGTCTTATTGCAAAAGCTGAAGTAGTGATCATTGGAGGATATTGGGACAATTATCACCATACAACAACAAGCCCAAAAGGAAGACTACTATATTCTACAATAGAAAGTGGTGAACCCATTTTCCAAAATATTCATCATCTTCAAATGTCGTTAAAGGTAAGCAACTCAGGTGCAAAAGGTTCATTACTTGAACACTTAATTTGGATTACTACATAACTTCATTAAGCACCTTATTAAAATTCAAAATTTGCAAAATAAAGGGTTGCATTTTAAGTTCTCAAAGAAAGTATAGAAGATAGTTTATGCTAAGGTTCATTACTTGCACATTAATAGGAGTTAGATACATTCTTCCTATTATCTAATTATTGAGAATATGACTACATTAAGGAATTTGCAATGATCATTAGTGCATTTGAAACTACTTTGAGAGCTTATTAATAGGAGCAATAAGGTGAGATTATTAAAGTGCATTAAGTTGGAAATATTATTGGTTCATTGCACTATACTAGTTGTTCATTAAACTAGTTACTCTCAAAGGGTTATTTTGTGTATTGATTGTTAAGATCAAGGATACAAAAATCTGCAAATATCAAAGTGTCTAAAGACACTATTAAAAAATCAGTACTAGTAAGGTATTGTGGCCTAGAGAAGCCACCAAGCAAGATCAAAATATTCCTCCAAGGAGTGGAGAAGAAAGCCACCATCAAGATCAATGAAAAGAAGCTACAAATCGAGACTTGGTGAGTCTCAGATTCGAGGTGCACTAAAGGCTTCATTAAAGGTAAAAGATTAGTGCATAAATTACTCCTTCAAAGGCATATTATCTGCATGATTATTAGCTTGGGTTCATTACTAGATTAACCAAGCGAAGGAGAGAGTTGTCTAGAAGAGAAGACAACATCAAATCATCCTCTACCTACAAGATATTGTTCAAAGAAGCCATCATCAAAACTAGCAAAAAGCAAGCTTGCAAGAAGAAGATTGGAAAATAGGTGCAAAATCAAATATTCTATTCTAACTTTTGTAAATATGTTTACATTAGTTTATTGCACCATTCGAAGGACAAGCTTGAGTGTCATAAGAACACTCCAACAGACCTGCAAGACCTGCAACATCATCCAAGCAAGGAAGAGAGCCAACAAAGGGCTCGTATTTAGGTGAACAAAGCCTCCATATTTGACCTATCATCAAGCATTCACCTATAGCACCAAAGCCAACATAAGGAGGATAACATTACACTAAGAGCCTATTGTGTATTTCCAACACAACATTAAGGATGACTCACTACAAAAGAAGTCAAGAAACAAGAGGACATAAAATAAGGGTAGATTACCAAGGAGAAAACTTTCTGGGAGAGCACCACTCAAGCTACCAACAAAGCTCCATACAAACATTGAGGAGAGCACCACTCAACCACCATCCAAGCATCGATAGATCGAACTAGGATGCTAGCTAGAGAATAAGCATTGAGAAAATACAACAAAGCAAGTGTTAGCAAGGATAATATAAGGTTTGATATACGTTGAAGCAAGGTCTACATGCAAACGAAGGACCTGACACTTGGAAAATTTGGTGAAGCACTCATAACACCTGAAATATTCATTCTTGAAGTGTTAGAAGAAGCATCCATAATATAACACTCATATTGGAAGCATTAGAGGCATCCTTCAAAAGAGTCATCATTATTCCCAACCAAGAGCATTGAAGATTCATTAACCAATGCTCAAAGAAGATCCTAACATCTATCCACCAAGTGTTGAAGAGCATCAAGGTGGAATAAGCATTGAACGTAACTCCTAGGACACTTGTCCAAATTCAAGTGCCATCAATCCTATTTAAGGTTCCAAAACTCAAGGAGAGAAAAGTGCATTCATAGCAAGCAAAAGAGTGTAGCATGTAAGAGGAGATAAGAGCATTAAAAGCTCGTGGTCAAGGAGAGTCAAAGAAGCAAGAATTGAGGTGCCCACTATCCAAGAATTAGTAAATAAAATCAAATCCTGCTACCATCCATCATAGAAGGAATTCAAGAGAAGCATTAAAGTCTACTATCATCATCTACGTTCATACATTGGAGAATACAACATCCATTATACAATATTTGCAGCATTATAAAGGTAAGGATTTACATTAATTAAATTTGATTTCATTAAGGAGTTATAAGGGGTATAATATAAGGTTGAAACCATAGCAAAATCAACCACATTTGAAAGCAAAATTAAAGGAGAGCAAGGTAAAAACAACATAATACATCATTGAAGATAGGTACCAACAAGCCATAAAAGTACATGGAGCTACTCAAGGATACGTAGAGCATCAAGACTTACTAAGGTAAATATTAAATTTACTTACTTTAATTAAAACCAGATTTGGAATGAAATTATCAAGCAAGCTTATTTCATGGTATTGAATATATTCATATTTGCAATTAACCAAGTAGGAGATATAAGGTTGTCAACCTTGATTAAATTATTATTAAATTACAAATATCATTATTTTATAATATTCCAAAAATAGGGAGATATAAGGCATACTACTTCAAACTATATACATATATCATTGGAATTTAGAAAATTAATCTATTGGAAAGACAAAAGAAAAGGTTGATTATTCTCAAAACATTACAAAATCAACTTAGAAGGTGAACTAAGCATATTCTAATCATTAGGGAGATACAAGGTGTTCTACAAGACTCAAATTTAAAATATTTTATCAAGATAGGTCTCAAGTCATGGATTATTGGTATATAGACTCAGGAGCAAGCAAGCATATGATAGGAAACATACACTTGTTTGAATCTCTTCATAAGGTAAATGAGAAACCAGTTGTTGTAGCAGATAGCAAAACATATGAAGTGAAGGGAATAGGAAACATTCCAGTGGATCTAGTAGATGGAAAAGGGATGATCAAAAATGTATTATATGTCCCAGGTTTGACTACTAATCTTCTCTCAGTTTCTCAACTCATGGATCAAAACATGACTATAGAATTCAAAGTGTCTTTGAAAGAAAACTATGTCACATTCTTAAACAAGGGGAAAATATAGCATCAAGGTCCTACAAAAATGGTCTATTTGTTTTAGATATTACCACTCACTCAACTCTTTCAGCTAAAGCTTCAGATCTTTGGCATAAACACCTAGGACATACTAGTGAATCTACTATGAAAGAATTACTTAAATATCAAATGGTTGAAGGAATACCTAATCTATCTCTAGAATCTACCATATGTCCAGAATGCTTAGCAGGAAAGCAACATAGAATTCCTTTTGAGCTTCGACAACACAGGACTCAACAACCACTAGAAATAATATACACAGATCTATGCGGACCAATGAAGACCAATAGTATTGGAGGACATAAGTACTTTCAATTGTTTGTTGATGATCACACTAGGAAAATGTGGGTATATTTCATGAAATACAAATCAGAGGCATTTGGTTGTTTTAAACAATTCAAACTACAAGTAGAAAAAGAATCAGGGAAGACTATAAAAGCACTTCGTTCAGATAGGGGAGGTGAATTTGTATCTAAATAATTTGACTCATTTTTAGAAGAAAATGGAATTAAAAGACAACTCACTACAACTTATTCTCCACAACAAAACGGAATTGCAGAAAGAAGAAATAGATCAATAATGGAAATGGTAAGATGTATGTTAAAGGAAGCTAATCTTGGTCATCAATATTGGGTAGAAGTAGTACAAACAATAGTTTTCATACAAAATAGATTACCAACAAGAGTACTTAGACATACTACACCAGAAGAAGCATGGTCAGGACAAAAACCAAATATAGGAAAACTCAAGGTTTTTGGATGTAAAGCTTACATGCATATTCCAAAACAAAAAAGGACAAAGTTAGATGACAAAACTATGGTAGGCATATTTGTTGGTTATGACACTGAATCTACTGGGTATAGAATACTCGATCCACATACAAAGAAAGTTTACATTAGTAGGGATGTAATCTTTGATGAAAAAGTAAAAAGTGACACAAAAGAACCTAGTAAGGATACAAATATTCTTCTAAATTACTCTAAAGAAGACACAACAAGTGAAGAATCATAATTAGAATCAGAATCACAAGAAGAAGAATACACATAAACATCTACAATTCCTAGAAAGGAACCAATATGGCTCAAAGATACTCTCAGGGAATCTAATCTAGAAAGAATGCCAGACCTCACTTCTACTAGACCTCAAACTCATAGTCAAACCAGAATAAATAGAGGACTAATAAGCAATACAGTAGAACCAACATCAACACTTCAAGCATTGAATGACTCACATTGGAGGGAAGCTATGGAATCTGAATATGCATCACTTCAAAAGAATAAAACATGGAATCTAGTGAAACTACCTCCAAGAAAGAAAATAGTGGGTTGTAAATGGGTTTACAAAATCAAATATAAAGCATATGGAACTCTAGATAAGTACAAAGCTCGATTAGTAGCGAAAGGATACACACAAATTGAAGGAATTGACTATGAAGAAACATTTGCTCCAACGGCTAGAATGACTACTATCAGGATAATTTGTGCACTAGCAACTCATCAGGGTTGGAAGCTTCATCAAATGGATGTAAAAAGTGCCTTCCTTAATGGTGATTTAGAAGAGGAAGTCTATATGTCACAACCAGAAGGATTCATTATTAAAGGACAAGAAAA
Organism: Wollemia nobilis; assembly: GCA_028583015.1. NCBI lineage: Eukaryota > Viridiplantae > Streptophyta > Pinopsida > Araucariales > Araucariaceae > Wollemia > Wollemia nobilis. The sequence continues at coordinate 11,619,026 of JAQPPZ010016726.1, forward strand.
TAAAGTGTGTAGATTGAACAAATATCTATATGGTCTAAAGCAAGCTCCTAGAGCATGGAATATAAAGATCAACAATCACTTATTACAACAAGACTTCAAAAGAAGTACATTCGATCCTAGTTTGTATACAAAGAAAATCAGAGATCACATAATAATTCTTATTGTTTATGTTGATGACATAGTAATCACTGGAAGTTCTAAAAAACTAATAAGTGATATTAAAAGAGATCTAGAAAAAGCATTTGAAATGACTGATCTAGGATTAATGAACTATTGTCTTGGCTTAGAGATTCATCAAAGTGAAGATAAGATTACTATTACTCAATCCAAATATGCAAAAACTCTACTAGAAAAATACAAAATGAAGGATTGTAAACCAAAAGATACACCAATGGAACAAGGGATTCAATTATCTAAGAATGATGAAACACCACTGGTTTCAGCAACCATGTATCATCAATTAATTGGAAGTCTACTGTACTTAACAAACAACCGACCAAATTTAGCTTTTGCAGTAAACTATCTTTCACGATTCATGCAAGAACCAAGAGAGAGTCATTGGAAAGCTACAAAAAGAATATTGCAATATATCAAGAAAACTACTAATTATGGACTAACTTATATGAAGAATGTCAAATATTTTTGCCTTTAGGGTTACTCAGATTCAGATTATGCCGGCTCCATTGATGATAGAAAATCTACTTCAGGATACGTTTTCTACCTTGGATCAGGACCTATATCTTGGCATAGCAAGAAACAACATGCAGTGGCACAATCATCAACTAAAGTAGAATACCGGGTAGCAAGAGACACTACCTGTGAAGCATTGTGGCTACAATACATATTATCAGACATGGGCATCAGACAAACTCCAACCTTGATATTTTACGACAATCAAGGAGTACTCAATCTGATCAAAAATCCAATTGTACATGAAAGAACTAAACATATTGAAGCACAATGTCACTTCATCAGAGACCACTTCCAAAACCATCATATCATTCTCAAGCATGTCCCTACAGAAGATCAGCTAGCAGATATCTTCACAAAAGCACTTGGAAAAACCAAGTTTCAAACATTCAGAGATCATCTATGCGACTCAAAAGAACTTCATACCAAATAATGTAATATAGGAGGGTGTTGGAATATATTCCATTATTTGGCTATCATGCCAAGTGTCATGTAAGAGGTACCAAGTGTCATAGGAAGAGTAAGGACCAAGAAACCTCTCTTCCTATATAATGGACTCATAGTTCCATCCTAATTGTATCTTTCTATTATTTATATAATAGAATACATTGAGGCTCTCCTCTCAATGTTCTCATTAGATGGTATAGTGCCAAAACCATCACTTTAGTGACCCAAACCTATTGGGCCACTCTCCATTTGCAATAAACCAGGTTAGAATGGTGGAACACTTTTAAATTCGATCAAAAATTGAGGCTATTTACCTATCGTGGGTAGGGTTTGTGAAGGCTCTTAAGAAAATATTCCTCACTGAACAACATTATGTGGAAAAATTCAAGGAATTTTCTACGCTTCTCCAAGGAACAATGATAATGGAGGTTTACTACCAAAAAATTGTAAAACTGCTTAAGTATGTACCGCTCTACATGCAAGATGAGAATATGAAGGTACATAAGTTTGTATTAGGAATGGATCGTAAGATAAGATCAGTAGTAAACATGCATAGGCCTAAGATACTACAAAAGGCATATAATTTGGCTCAACAATATGAGTCCAACCTACAGTTGAACAAGACCCATTTCAACTATGCAGTATTATCTGAAAGAGATCGACAAGCCTTAAGAAAAAGGAAGAGTGTTGGTTTTATGAGTTGGAAATAGGAACAAAGCAAGAAAATCAAAGATAATTCAAAAATGAAAAATAAAGCAAGGGAAAATAAGATAATTATATAAAATAAAGAATAATGGTACCCCTCAAGCATAGAAACACCCTGAACCATCTCGAATCGAGTGGATAAGGGAAAGAAACAATAAATACACTCGGGTACCAAATTTGGATGCTATGATTGTGGGGGACCTCACTATGCAAACAAGTATCCAAATTAAATAGGACCAAGCAAGAAGGTTGAGGAACCCAACCATAGAATCTATGTGGCAACTGGAAACAATAATCTAGATGGCCAAACCGCACCTATGATTCTAGATGGTAAGTTGTTTTATAAGAAATTTAAGATTTTGATAGATAGTGGAGCTATGAATAGTTTTATTTATTCTAGTATAGTTGGGGATTTGCTAGAAAGACCAAGATTTTTGGTGCAAGGGTGGAAATTCAAGTATGGTTATGGACAAACATACTCAATGGATTAATATTTTTCCACAACTAAGATCACCCTACCCAAAAACTCCACCTTATGGCACTTATATGTAGCACTGCTACATGCCTTTGACATCATCTTGGGAATGGACTGGTTAAGGTCTCATGAAGCCATACTTAATTTTCAAGATAGATGGATAGAATTTTCAAGGACAAGCAAATAGTGTGAATTCACAGTGAGCAAGGGACTTTTCACCATCATATGATCTCAGTAATGCAGCTAAAGAAATATATTAGGAAAGGTGGTATGGTCTATGTTATCAAGTTGAACCACAAGACCGAAGATGATAGGAAGGAATAATTATTTAAGGAACACCTGATTTTGCAATAATTTAGGATGTTTTTCCCAAAGACCTTTTAGGACTACCACCTAAGCAGGAATTTGACTTCACTATCGAACTTCTGCCAAGTTCAAAACCTATCCATCAAACTCCTTATAAGATGAATCCTATTAAGATATAGGATTCAAAGGTGCAAATTCAAGGGTTGCTAGAAAATTGGTTGAATAAACCTAGTGTATCACCATGGGGTGCACTAGTTTTTTTTATCAAAAAGAAGGATGGTTCGCTAAGGTTGTGCATAGATTACAGAATGCTAAACATAGCAATTTTTAAGAATAGATACCCTTTACCTAGGAATGATGATTTGTTTGATAAACTCAAGGGTACCACCATATTTTCAAATATTAACTTGAAATTAGGATACCATCAGCTAATAATCTGTGAGGAGGATACTCACAAGACTGATTTCAAGACTAGGTATGAGCATTATGAGTTTACACCTTTTGGACTGACTAATGCCTCGATAGAATTCATGAATATGATGAGAAGTGTGTTCAGGGAGCATATAGATCATTTTTTCTTAGTATTATTGGATGGTATTATGATATATTCATAAAATAAGGAGGAGCATGATAAGCATTTAAATATTGTGCTCAGGTTGTTGAGAAGGAACCAATTCTATGGGAATTTGTCTAAATGTGATTTTTATGGTCTTGAGGTATAATACCTAGGACATATTATATCTGCTAAAGGGATAGTGATAGATCCAAAAAATATAGAGGCTATTTTGAGCTAGCTACTATCCACTAATGTGCCTAAAGTATGGATCTTCATAGGCATGATAGGGTGTTATAGGTGGTTTGTAAAGGATTGCTCCAAGATAGCCTATTCCATAACCAACCTTCAAAGAAAAGGGAAGGAATATAAATGGATGGACAAATGTGAATCCACTTTTGAGTTGCTTAAATATAAGCTTACTACTACACCTATTCTCAAGATTCTAGACCCACAAGGGAAATTTTTAGTTTTCATTGATGCTTCTTTGGAAGGTTTGGGAGGATTTCTATCCTAAAATGATCCAATAGTAGCATATGAGTAAATGAAACTCAAGAAGCATGAGGTCAACTATGCTACACATGATTTGGAACTAGAAACTATAGTGCATGCTCTTAATATTTGGTGACATTATCTACTAGGAAATCCTTTTGAGTTAAGTATTGATCATCAAAGCTTGAGATACATCTTTACCTAACCAATGCTCAACGCACGACAAAGAAGGTGGATCAAGTTCTTAGCATATTACAAGTTTGGTATAGAATATATCAATGGCAAGGAAAATAAGGTTATTTATGCCTTGAGTAGAAGAAGGTATATATCCATTTTGACCCGATGTCACATCAACTTAATGGACCAAGTTAGGGAAATTCAAGCACAAGACCAGTTTTGTAGTGAAATTCAGGCCAATATGAAAGGAAATTATGAAGAGAATAAGGATTTTGGCATAAAATATGGATTTTTATGTTTTAAGGACAAGATGGTGATCCCTAAAATTGGCAATTTAAGGAAATTGATAATGCAAGAGGTGCATAGGTCTCCTTACTTCGCTCACCCAGTAGGGGTAAATATGAGGGAGAACATGAAGAAGACCTTCTACTGATTAGGAATGAAGAAAGATATCACCAATTTTGTGGCTCGATGTCTACAATTCTAGAAGGTGAAAGTTGAGCATAAACATCCACCAAGGCAACTATACCCATATGACATACCAGTAAGAAAATTGCAGGTGATATTTTTGGACTTCATAGTGGGTTTACCTAAGACTAGGTACCAACATCAGACAATCCTTTGCAGTGGTCAATAGATTGACCAAGGTTGCTAATTTTATTCCAGGAAATACTAAGGATAATGCCCTGATAGTGGGCAATAGATTTACCAAAGCGATTTTTAGGTGGCATGGTTTTTCTAAGACGATCATTTTAGATAGGGATGTTAGCTTTTGAAGCTAAATATATAAGATAAAGTAACCACAAGATCTAAGATAAAGTTGAAATATGAAATATATGATAATGGCAAACTACTAAGCATATAAAACTCATAAATAACTTCAAAAATAACTCATATAAATGCCACTAATAAATGCTCACAAAAATATGATCTTTATTGAATAAAGACCTCAAATACATCATACTTCTTCACTCTCCATTACAACTGTATATGACCAATCTATCTATCACTCTATATCTCTCTATATCTTTCACACCCACATATACACATATATATAATGGAATGTGACTCTTCATATGGAGGACTCTTGGCCTTCACTCTTCCTATGACTCTTCATCTTCCTATTCTATGACACATGTGCACATGGATAACTATGCACATTTACATTTCCAAAATACTTTGTACAATTGTGCATTTATTACATTGCATAAAGTAAATTCTTTCACTCTAATCTAAGACACTTTCCTAATCTAAATATGTACCCAAGGTGGTACATTAGCATATACCAAATAATGTAATATATTCTAACACCCTCCTCTATTACATTATTTGGTTATTTAAGACTTTAGTATTCATCTCTTAACTCACTGTGCACTGGATACCTTATTGATTTAGCTCTTTCTCTTCTTGCTTGTCTTCATCATTAATGTCAATATGTAAGCTTTTAGATGATGTTACATTGTCATTTGATTCTTGCAAGAATACTATTTCTTTGCCTTTGTCCTTCATATCATCAATCTTCTTTTTGACTTAGTTTATTTTCTCTATATTTGAATTTTGTTTTTGTTTAGGACTATTAATACAGTCAACCATTAGATAGCCTTGTTGAGCAAGGGATCTAATTACATCCCTAGTCCACTTTTTTTTTCTTGATCCTTGAATAATATTTTTTCCTGTTCTCCATGCTTATATTCATTGTTAGCAAAAGCTTTAGAAATAATATTTTGAAACAGACACTATAATTTGTAAGTTAGAACCTTTTCAAAACTCAAGTAATATTCTTTCTTGTAATAACAAAAGGTAGATGAATGAGATTATTTTCCACAATATTTACAAGGATGCAAATTCCAACAATCAATTTTTTCATGTCCTTCTCTATTACAATAAGTGCATTTTAATTTTTCTTTTTTTGTTTTGAATGACTTAATTTCATCTATTTTCTTGATCAACTAATATAACCATGTATGTATAGTTGAAGAAATACTATTTTTGCTTCTTTCATAAATCTATAAGAAAAACTCTTGCCCTACATGTTTTGCTATGCATTAAGAACTATCCTTGAGAATTTTCTCAACATTATAATTGTCATCAAAAACTTCTATCATATCGTTAGAAGATGTCTTTAAGGTATTTGCTCTTGTCAAATTGTCAATCTGTGGTCTCTCCAAAATCCTTTTAAGCCATATTGGTTCTTCTCTTCTATTCATACATTCTATATTGTTAATATCAAGACATGTTGATTTCTTGAATCCTTTATACTTAATAAGCTCTTCCATTGTTAAATAAATCTTCTAGGTAACTTGCTAATATTAAGGGTAAAATACACTTGCACAAATTTTTAAACCTTTGAGGTTGACTTCCTTATGAATCCCTAGTTTTTTTTATCAAATAAGTATTTTATGCTATCTCAAATTCTATATTCTTTATCTTTCCTTAGTTTTGAATGATAGACTAAGGATAATTTTCAATTGTTGACAACCTTTTATCTCCCTAGTTTCAATATTGTTCTTTCAATTCTATGTTTTGTATAACTCCTTGTATCTCCCTAATGATTGAAAAATGATAATATAATTTTTCAACTTCTATTCTTCAAAAATAGCAACTTTACTTTCCTCTTATCAATCAATGATTTGAATGCAATTTTATAGCTTGCAAATCTTAAAATTTATGTCTCTTATAACTTTTAATTAGAGACTAAACTATTAATGTAATTTTTACTTTTGATAAAAGCTTCTATGTTGAATTCCTTTTATATCCCAAATTTAAGAATATAATTTCCAATTCTAAATTTCATAAAACTATGTTGATGTTGTATTCCTTATAACTCCAACTTTATAAATTTAGAAACTCTAAAAATAATATTTGCAAGTTTTGTATTCCTAATTTGATGTACTTATTTCTCCAAACTTATCAAATTGCAAATATTTTAATTTGTTTTGTAAATTCAAATGTGCAAATTATAAAACTTTAGAAATAAAGACTTCAATATTTAAATCAATCTTCAATATTTTGTAGAAGCTTTTAAATTGCAATATTTAGATTTCTAAGGTTTAAATAATATTCCAAAAGTCTTATCTCTCCAATAATTTTAACCTTAGAAAATAATTCTCCTTTAATCCTTATAACTCCTACTTAGCATAAATCAATTCCAAAAGTAATAAAATACCTTTAATATTTCAGGCACTCCCTCCTTGATGAAAATGGGTGCTCCACTTAGGCTGGTCAACTTCCTTGAGCTTATTCAAGGTGCTTCAACTCCAACGTATTCTTCTATGTTGTAGTAAATGAGACTATGCCAAAGTATTTCCATCTCATGCAATAAATGGTGCTCCAAAAAGGTTTGGTCTTCCTTTGTAATGTTTGAATTTTGAAAGATGAGTGACAAGTATCACCAAAACATCTTCTTGCTCTTTTCTAATGTAGCCTACAACTATTCAACAATCTATAGTGCTTCTCATTTCTTGCGCAAAGTGGTAAATACAATATTATAACTCTCTTGAACCTTATGGATGAATTTTGAGTGCTCTTTGACGTTTTGACTTTCTTACCTGCATTATGTTCCTTATTTTGACACTTGGTTGTGCATATAATGTACTCAACGGACTAGTGCAACATTGCAAGGAAAGTTATGCATGCTCTCTTTACGCTTCCTTTCTTGGTGGTTACAAACCCTAGATCTTTAGTCTTCCTTAAGACCTTTTTACTCTAAAAAAAAATTATCTTCTCCTCCTATTTAAGTTTTTGAACTTGCAAGAAGCACTTCAACTTCTCAATGGTGACTCTTCTCCACTTAGGCACTCCTCTACAAGTGGCTCTTCCACGGTGGCTTTCCTTCACTTGGGTGCTCCTTTTTGGTGGCTCTTCTACAATGGCTCTTCTATTTTTGGTGGTAGATCCTCTTCTATCTTATGGTTGTTCTTCTAGGAAATGTTTGGGTGCTTTACCCCCTATGATTTGATGCCACATTTGCACTTTTCTATTTGGCTCAACCTATGCAACTCGATGGTGCTTTACTTGGTGGATTTACCACTATTTTTGGTGGTTTCCTTCACCAACATACTTTGCACTTTTGATGCTGCTTTCAGTGTCTTTAGACACCTTAAATATACCATGATTTTGAGGACTATTCGACCTCAATAAAAATTAGAATAAATATGCACTTTTGTTATATAAAAATAGCATATAATAATTTCCTTATCACTCCCTTTTCACAATTTTAAGCTTTAACTATTGCTTTTATATTTTGTATATTTTATAATGATCATGGTGTATCTTTACTTAGATTGGGGGCAATTTAATGACACTTATTTTTGCTAGATTTTAATAGATCTAAAAATGATGTTTTCAAGAACTTATAATAATTACTTTCAATACTTGCAAAATAATAGTTTTTATAGCATCAAATATACACAACTTTTATAGATTCATTTTTTACTTTTATTCTTGATATATTTTTGTCTTGAATTTATGTAATTTTATAGCTATACTCCCTTTTATTTTGTTGCTCTAAAAATTTTAACTTGCAGCTCTAATGTCTGCCCAAAAATCAGCTTTCTTGTTGTAACTTTTTCCTCTTATTTATGCTTCAAATGTATGCCATCAAATTCTGAAATGTTCAGCTACAAATGTTGCCCTCTTGCTATAAAAATTTGTAACAATTATCCTTGGTCTGCTAAATCCTTATGTGCTTTGCTGTCCAAAGCTCTTCCAAATCTGTCCCTAAACTCTTTCAAAATGCAACTTTTTTCTCTTTTCAATGCTGCCCAAGTTCGCAGCTCAAGTCTCTCAAACTGCTACTTAAAAAATCTGATTCTTTGATGTCCAAGAATATTTAAATTTACTGACTTCTTTTACTGTCAAGCCTTATTTCAATTGGCTATCCAAAACTTCCCAAAAAATCTCTAAATTGTAGCTCTATGCTCTCTTTAATTTTATATCCTATGATCTTTCAACTTCTCCTTCGAAAATTAGCAAATTTATTCTTTTACAAATCAGCCTACAAAACCTTTATGGTTGTCCTCAAATTTCTCAAATATGTGGCCTCTTTAATCCTTCTTCCTTATTCAAACTTCTTGTCAAATTCAAACTTCAAATCTGATCTCATTCGTTGTCTTCTTCCTCAAGCATTTGAATGTCTTGAGGTCTTCAAAAATATTATCAAAATTTGGATAACTTCTTGCCAAATCCTTTTTTATTTTGGGCTTGTTTTCAGATGGAAATGATTGTCCCAACTTCCTTTTATCAGGAGCTTCTCCTACTTGAAATATTCTAACATGATTTTTTTAAAATCTCCTCCACTGACCACTATTTCAATTTTGCAATGAGGCTTTCTCTAGCCTTCTTCTTCTTCAAAATCTTCTTGAGGCCTTTTCTCTTAGGTCTTCTAACTTTGCAATCAGTATTTATCTAGCCTTCTTCTTCTTCTCCAAAATATTCTTGAGACCTCTTCTCTTGGGTCTTCTAATCTTGCAGCTACTCAAATTCTCTTAATCAAGTCTTTAATGAAACCTTACCTTGTTTTTTTAATCTTTCGACTATGGAAATTTTGCAATGAGATCTCCTTCTTGGATCTCCAAAATATGTTGCTTCTCAACTTTGAAATAGGAAATTTTTGTAGTCCTCCTCTATCTTCAATATTCAATATTAAATATTCCAAATTTGGAAGTTCTTCAATGTGACCTCTTTTATTGGGTCTCTTCAATGTGATATCTTTCTTGGGTCTCTTTAATCTTCAATATGTAGTCTTCAATCTTCAATGAGGACCTCCTTCTTGGTTCTCCTCAATCTTCAATGGGATATTCTTTCTTGGACCTCCTTAATATTCAATGGGATCTTCTTTCTTAGACCTCCTTAATCTTCAATGTCTGCTTTTATGCAACAAAGAATTAATCCTTGAATGAGAAAAATACAGACTTTCAGGAAACCAAAGGTGAATTATTCTCTATCCATTGTAGGAAGCTGTAGACACCTAAAACACGTCATTTCGAGGGCGACTACTCATATGGACATGCTACAAGACCATATGGAAGATCTTGGATAGACTCCAAGATAGAGTAATGGTTCTAACCACTCAAGTTGGGCTCCTTGGCCTATTTAGTCTAAATTGTAGCCTAGACCTATGGTCTACAGTCTGAACTATAGCTAAGGCCTGTGGTTTATAGTCTGAACCATAGCTGCAACCTACGGTATTAACTAAATTTTAGTTGACCTTCATCCGAGCCAAATCGGTTTGAACAACCATTTTTTCTAGAAGACGGTGGTTAGAGGATAGAAGCTTCTAATCCAACTATCCTAACCACCCCTTCTTGATCTTGGCTTCTCCATGAAGCCACCCCTAGCCTTGGGACATCCTATAAGTACCCCTTAGAATTAGGGAAAATTAGGAAGCAAGCATTAAATTTTAGAGCAGCGAAGCCTTATCGAATTGTGGACCCACTTGAGTGCATAGAGAGAGCCTTGTTTCCATACCCATTGTCAATTTGTCAAACATCATGATGAATTAGGCCATGGATGCCCTAAAGACCTAGGAGAGCCAAGAAAGGTTAATTTGGGAAAATAGAGGCCCCATTCAATGATTCAACCGCCAAAATTATCAGAGGACACCAAAGGCGACCCTTGAACATCAATTGGACAAGGAGATCAAGCCCACAAACCTTGAATTTGGAGGGCAAACCACTTGGTTGCTCATCATGGATTTTAGCCACGATTTACAGTGCAGACCGCAAATCAGAGCCACGGTTTGCAACAGAGGTGACTTCTCCTTACTGTTTCATTTCTAGTATGCTTAGTGAGATTACATTTAGCATTTTCATGGTTTAGTTAGAATTTTAGAGAATTTTGGCTAGCATAATTAGTGTTTTTACTAATTTGTCCTTATTAGTGTAGAATATGCATTAATGGTTTCTTTTCACGCTTTCATGCTTCATTTCTCATAATTGATCCATTAGATTGATAGTTGTAGTTCTTGTTTACATATTTCAAGAAATATTGATGAATCTTGCATATGTCTAACATCTTTTATTAGCTTTCTTGATTTTAGTTATAATGACATACATATTTATTACCTTTAATGGGCCTCATCATGAGAGGCTACCTATGGTTTTAACTATCTTCTATTGTTTCTTGATCGCAGGGATCTGTATTCAGAGGAGCATACATTCAAATCCTTCCTCAACATGAAGAAGATGGTGTACTCCACCCTACGACAATTTACGACTATTTGAAAAAGCACTTATAATATGCCTACCCATTGGGGGATTTGGCAATTGTATTAAGAATATCAACATTCTGGTGATCCTAAGAGGGGCAATATTATAACCATATTTCATTGAAAAAATTAATAAAAGAAACATGCATTATCATTGTTACATGTAATCTTGTTATTTTGTCATGCTTTCATGTTGATTTCATTAATGCAATAGTTAAGTGTTAATTTTTTGGGATAGGTTAGAAGGCGATCATGGTGGAACTCCGCAATTCATGTGATCTAACTACTGTTTCTTGATTTTTGAAATTACAGGTACAGACCACAACTATCAACTATGGGCCAAAAATTGAATCGTAGGTTCAACACATGGTTTACAGTCTAAAACATAGACCAAACCTGCAGTTTACACCTAATAACATAGACAACATAAATCAGAGTGCAGATCAAATCAGGACTTGAGGTAGGCCCTATTTTCCACTCTTTGATCTTTTTTACTCTCTATGTTTTTATAGAATGCATAAAAGTGAATGAAATTAGGAAAAGCAAATTAAAAAAGGAAAATTAATCATGTCCTAGTTCATTTAGCATTTGCATCTGTAGAAAGGCACTGCTGGGAACAACGGACCTATGATTGCAGTTCGCCCTAGGCTACATCATGCTTGATAGAAGTGTCTATTTGGTTTACATGTGTGAGGCCCAATTAGTGGCCATTGTCATCGTAATGTGCATTGTCTAAAAGAGCATCTAAATTAGTTTGCATTTTTTTAATGTAAAACATTCTTTCATTTGCATAGCATATAGAAAATGAGCATGAGTGCTATATGATGCATTTCTTTTATGTACAATAAAATGAACCACACACACCACTTAGCACTTAAACGCTAGTGAGTTGGGCTTGAAATCCAACCACTAGTAGGGTTCAGCGACGGTGGGTACAATTTCCATCCATTGGCCCAAATCCTACGCACCCTTTGTTACTACACCAATACCGGATCCAGGAACCTTTTGTACCTTGGAAAATTTGCATGTATTCTCTTCGAAGGGTATAACGTTGACTGGGAGAAAACGAGTGAGGATCTGGGAGGACCTATGCTCCCTAACCATGTGTGGGCTTCATTACCACACATTATAGGTTGGATTATGCGACTTGGAGTTCATATCCAACTTGTCGAGCTGCGAGTGTACTGGTGAAAGCTAATTTAAACTGAGAATATCATTCAACACTTTTTAAAACATGATAAGGAGTTCTATATTGATACAAAAAATTATTGAAATAACATCAAATAGTCTAGGGCTCACTTTTAAAACTTAATATATGATAAACACCATTGTATACCTTATTTACTTAATAAAGAATAAATCTAGACACTAGGTGCACCATGGTGGAGACACGGGGCGATCAGCAAAGGCACAAGCCTAAAGCCCATGACCAAGTCCCAACAGATTCACATCAACACATGTCGAATCCTTGCCCACATGTGCTCCCCGAACGTCATTTGGTGAGCATTAGAGGAGATAATTCGACAAGGGGGGAACCTATTGAGCATACCCCCAATAGAGGAGCTTATGTGCATTCCTCTAGGCACATAATAGAGCATGGAGCCTCTCAGAATGAAGGTGTTCCACTCAGAAGCCATTACTGGGATCGCATTACACGTGCATCCATAGTATCGACTGAAGAGTATATTATACAAGGATCCAAATTGGTACCCCTAAATCATAGGTCTGTAGGAGGATCCGTGGCTCCACCTTTGGAGTATATACGTGATCGAGACCCACCAATTTAGGGACATGCAGATAGGGCCACTGCTGAGCATAGGCCTGTTTAGACTCCCACACATGGTGAACATTGAAAGATCACTATTGATATGGCTAAGGTGGGAGCCAATGGCACACCACCGCACGAGCGATGGAGATCCAGACAGTTAGATGGATTAGGTAGCATCCTTGAGCAGCTAGGCTATAAGCCTTTGGCTCCACCCACCCATGCTTCGAGTGAGCATAGTGGAGGTTCTATTAGGACTACTCGAGAATATGGAGAGGCTTCTAAGAACCCTCATGTGATACATCCACCATCCACGCATGGTGGCACAGAGCACAAAGCACAACAAGATGCCCATGCTGTATTTATAGACAAGGGCAAAAGCATCATAAATCAGTCAGATGGGTACAAAACCCATAAGGTCACTCACATAGAGCATGCATACCAGAGGCCTGTCATGACCAATGACCTTGATAGATCACATAGATTGATATCTGAGCAACGATGACAGCTCCTCCAAGACAAATTGGAGGATGCTCACCTAGAAAGGCAGCGCATTGAAGAGGAGAATCTTCAATCATAGAGGCTCATCAAAAAAAGACTATACAAGAAGCACCTATGGGAAGAACGCATCCTTACCCAAAAGGAGCATGTAGAGTAGGAGGATAGGCTAGATAGGGCTGGTCTATATACTCGTGTCGAGAATAGAGAGTGCACTCAGAGAAAGGTTTTTTCACAAGTCGATGCATAGTAGGAGCACAGGGATGCTCATACTCATATTAGCACCCAACAAAGGGAACGACCACCACCATTCAAACATGAGGGGCAACAACAATATGATGAAGAAGAGGGAGTAGGAAACAACCAAGAATATCCTAAAGAATCCCTAGTCGAGGAGGAGAAGCAACGACCTCCACCTTGACAGAGGAAGAATGTACCTCCGAGACCACCCTCGCATCAGCTTAGGGAGGAGGACTTCTTATCCTCAGAGGCTTATAAAGCCCTAGCTAAGAAGGTAAAAGTGATTGAGAGGCAAGGCATGACACTTCAAAATCCGACATTAAGAAATATTTACAATGAGCCTTTGGACCCCTCGATACCTGCTCCAACTTACCCTGAGCATTTCGTTATGCCTAGGTTAGACAAATTTAAAGGTGACGAAGATGCATAGGAGCATGTCATGGGATTTTTGGATGCCTATTTCCAAATTGCTAGCAATAATGCCTTACTTTTGCACACATTTGTTATGACCCTTTTAGGCCCAGCCCAAGAGTGGTTCAATCAGCAAAAGAGGTACAACATTACCAGTTTTTAGCAACTGGCTAACACTTTTCTTGAACGCTTTTATTTCAATGTCAAGAAATAGGTAAAACTTTCCGACTTGGCTGCGCTAGCTCAACGCGATGATGAGCCAATTGAACAATATGGAAAGAGGTGGAGAAGATTGATGGTGAAGCTGCCATTCCCTATTCCTGCTATGGAATTAACTCGAATGTTCACCAGGAGTTGTGCCAAGCACATCTCGCTGCTATTGCAACTGCAGCAATATCCGACATTCGAGGAGGCTTTGGTGCAAGCCAAGGTAATTGAAGACATCAAGTTGCAGGAAGGCAATTTGAAGCTTAAGAAAAGGAAAGAGGGGCCTAAGAAAATCTCCATGAAGCAAAAGGGCAAGCAGGCCCACATCAACCAAGTAGTGCTAAACCTCCAGAGAGAGGATAAAGGGCAGCAAAAGCAAAATTATCAGGCCCAACCTCCTCCTGCGTAGTACAAAAAGTGCAATAACAACTATAAGGGCAAAAAAAAGGAACAACGCCCACCTCACCAATTCATGCCTCTAATGAAATCATTGAATTCAATATTCCACCAGTTATGCAAGGCTAAGGCAATCAGACTGCCCGAGGTTAAGCTAGTCGATCCGAATCAACCCAAGTCGAAGGGATATCAAGATGACTTGTTTTGCATCTACCACCGAGCGAAGGGCCACGAAATCAAGGTATGTTGGTCTAGAACATGATTGAAAAGGGTGAGCTTGTAATACCAAGTAATCCGTAGGTTCCTGACAACCAGAACATGGGGATTTATAAAAATTTGCTACCAAACCATGAGGCACCGCATAACAATGTTGGATAGGTCAACCAAGTACGAGTTGAACCACCTACCCAAGGGTTCATAGGCATGGTCAATGTTGTTACAAGACATGGGAGATATGAGTAGCCAAATCAACCATGGGCTCCCATAAGAATACAAGCCATACCGAATCAATGGTCGACATAGAATATTCCAGGCCCACCAACAAGACCAGTGGTGACCATATGGAGCAGGTTAGTCCAAAACCTGCATACGGCTCCTATGAAGCTATCTATATATGAACTAATACAACAGTCCCCTAGGCATAGGGAGACTCTTATGGATATTCTAAGGTCCATCAAAGTACAATCTCAGGATGTGCAGGCATTTACCAATTTTATGGGACATGTACAATAATGCTAGGAGCCCATGATCCAATTTTATGATCATGAAATTAAGATGGTTCCTATAGATACAGTTGACCTGCCATTGCATATCATTGCATGTTTTAATCATGTACCATTTAAGAGGGTCTTGATCGACACTGGTTCATCGATCAACATAATAACGACCAAGGCATTGAACCATTTGAAGCTACCAAAATCACACATTGTGCCAACCACTTTTATGTTGAGAGCGTTTAACGATGCCCTATGCTCGATGATTGGCATGATTGTCCTACCTATGTAGGTAGGCCTAAAGACCATCTTTGTGATGTGTCATGTGATCGAGAGGGCCATGCAATACAAAATCCTACTCGGGAGGCCTTGGATTCATGAAATACGTTGTGTTCCCTCTATATTACACCAATGTGTAAAATATTTGCATGAGGGATGGGTTCACATAGTGTCATCAGATGAAGAACCTTTTAAGTTTGTGAACCTAGTAGATTTTCCTAGGGATTTCATACTCCCATCAACGAATTTGGACATTCGATCCATGTCATCGATTAAAAATCTAGGAGCTAAACCAATAGTACATGCTCAACCATCGATATCTGTATCTCACAGATCTGAGTGCACTACCGCTACTTTGTTGAAACTAACTGCATCAGTGATGCTTCGAGATGACAAGAAGTTAAAGGTGAAGATGGGTGAAAAAGAGAAGAAGCAAACACCCAAACCAGTCGCTAAGGAGGCTCCCATCCCAATGGAAGTGGAGGAAGCCCAAGATATAGTCGAGGAGGTACCTCAGCCTACCTTGCCTGCATCGTCAGTAGGGTCATCCGCACCGTGAGTGATAGTACATCTCGCCAACATCGGATTAGGTGAGTACATTATGTATAATGTAACCTTCAAACCTATTTTGGAGACTGCACAAGAGATGGGCCGACCGTCCGCTCATCGTAACCCTATTGGATTGGTGGTTCCATTGGGAGAGCCACCTAATCAAACTAATTTCATCTACGCTAGATCAGATTCCAACACGAGAGCCCATGGATGAAGATCGTGATGAACCTTTCACTATAAATGTTCATTATTTATCCAACTCAAAGTACTCCATGCGTATTTTCGAGTTGTATCATTGGCATGGGTATGAACTTGGTCTATTTGAACAAGGGCATAGAACTCTATTCAAGCCATGTTATCAGCTAGCAATAGATAGGTTTGGATTGGGGTTATAGATACAAGGACAAGATGACTTGCTTGCAGCATCCTTAGATCACTTGTACCTAAGTCTGGGGGATGATGTGGACTTCAATCCATATCATCCTAATATTTCCAGCTTTTGGAGGACTAACCCGATGGTATCTATCATCACTATTGAGCCACTTGAAGAACATCATGAAGGGTTCCTAGAGCAAACTGATATAGATCAGAACCCCAGAGGCAAATTGGATCATCAAATTCATAGTGCAACCGATGACACAGGTGTGCAGGGGCATAACCCCATAGTTTTAGGTGATCTTGAGTCAGGAGATATTTACAATGATGATGGAGAGGAGTCCACCTCCGAGATAAGTGGACCAAGTTATGATGTCGACAATGAATCCTCAAACAGTGATCAATCTAAGGAGGAAGCTGAGGGGGGCTATTTAAGGCCTTTGTATGCGCATCACCTACTGCCTACAAAGTTGGTACATGTTACCGAAGAGATCCTTCCCAACATTGATCATTTGGGAGAAGAAGCAGAGCTAGATTTCTTGGTGATGTCACACTTACGATATAATTATCCAATTTTTCCAGATAGTGATGACATCAATCAAGAAGTCAGATTCATGGGGCCGCACTTGCTAGAGCACCCCATAGGAGTAGGAGTGAATGATAGGTTTTGGTTGTCTGAAAGTGATGAAGAAGATGAGTTAGAGAGGGCCTACCTTGGTCCTCCTTATTTGTGTTACCATCATCAACCCATCGACATAGATGAGGTCTATCGATAGTTACATGTTGGTCCTCGTTTGAGAGCAAGACAATTAAACTTGGATCAAATTTATCGGTTGGTTAATCCCCTTTTGCCGACCTACATGGAGCTCCTTGAGCCAAATGATCCTATTTTTTAGTCAGTGCATAGGGAGGATCCAGTTGTTCATAGTCCTCATAGAGAAGATCCCTTTGTGCTTGTGCCATTAGAGCCAGATCATGGGTATGAGGACTACATCGATTATGTAGAGGTTGGTCCGTGTGGTCTTGGAGATCAATTCCATTCCATAAACATGGTCTCCATTGATTTGACCACTCCACTCTGCAATCCAAAAGATCCATCCAAACTGTTGTATCTTAACAAAGATGCTATCGACTGGGATCATGCTGATTCACCCGTTGAGCCTAAAGATTTCTTCCCTAACAAAGAAATGTTACAACCTTTCCATTTTGCGCCAGGCTATGCATACGATGTCTATCATACCAAAAATACTTCCAACGTAGAACCTATCAACCCGGTTGATGACATCCATTTGATTCCTATGCCTCATCAACTTGAGGAGGGATCACATATGTCAGTAGAGGAAACATTTGAGGTGGATATCAGTAATGATCCCGCAAGTGCAAAGAAGGTTAAATTTGGAGAGAGTCTCACTCCAGATGAGTGGGCCACCCTCATCCCTCTACTGAAAGAGAGACCAAATTTGTTTGCTTGGACGTACAAGGATATGCCAGGTCTAGACCCAAAATTGGTTACGCATAACCTTTCGCTAGATCTAACAAAGAAGTCGATCAAGCAAAATCTTAGAAATATGCATCCAAAAATAGCCTTAATGGTGAAATATGAGCTACAAAAGTTGTTGGATGTAGAATTTGTAATCTCCATCGACTATCCAGAATGGGTGTCCAATATGGTACCCGTGGGAAAACCCGATGGAAGAATCCATATTTGCACAGATTTTAGAGACCTAAATAAGGCAACACCCAAAGATTCATTTTCGTTGCCCAATATTGATGCTCTTGTAGATGCAACTATAGGTCACAAAATGCTCTCCTTAATGGATGGTTTTTCTGGTTACAATCAAATTCGGATTAAACCTAAAGACCAGCATAAAATCATATTTATAACACCATGGGGAATGTTTTGCTATAAAGTTATGCCATTTGGCCTCAAAAATGTTGGTGCCACATATCAGTGGGCCATGACATACATTTTTCATGACTATATGCACAAAATTCTAGAAGATTATATCGATGACTTGTTGGCCAAGTCATTGCTACGAGAAGAGCATGCAGAGGTCTTAAGGAAGGTCTTCGATCACCTGATAGAGCACAATGTCAGGTTGAATCCTAAGAAGTGCATATTTGGCGTAACTTTTGGAAAACTACTAGGATTCATCGTCTCTAAGCGAGGCATCAAAGTTGACCCAACGAAGGTCAAGGCTATCTTGGAAATGTGTCCTCCCACCAATATTAAAGAGTTAAGGAGCCTTCAGGGCAAGGTAGCATCGATAAAGTGATTCATCGCTCAGTTATTGGATAAATATCGATCCATGAATCAACTGCTACATAAGGGGGTCCCATTCAACTGGGACGAGGATTTTCAAGCAGCCTTCGCTAAAATAAAGTAATACCTGGTGACACCGTCAGCACTAGTTCCACCAAGGCCAGATGTGCCTTTTCTACTATATATCGACAACTGACTTTGCACTGGGAACCATGTTAGCCCAAAAGAATGTGAAAGGCAAAGAACAGGCCATATATTATATTAGTCGAACCTTGGTGAGCTATGAGCTCGGGTATGCATATGTGGAAAAATTATGTTTAGCAGTAGTGTTCATTACAAAGAAATTGCGATACTATGTGTTAAGTCATATGACATATGTTAAATCCAAACAAAATACTTTGTAGTACATGATGAGTAATTGTGACATTATAATAGGATATTAGTCAACATGATCAGCGTAGAACCAAAATCCGAATGGTTCTGTAGATATGAAGACTTTCTAAAGAAGGCACCCTAGGGGTCACTAACCTCTCAGAGTCCGACGGGGAGTGGTACCACCATTCACCATAAGGTTGTTTTCTAGTATGCATTTGTAAAAGTAAATACATAGGGGGAGCAAGTCGTCTTAGTAGTCGAAGCTAAGGCTTATCAAAACTGGATGTCGCAAATCCATGACTTCCTAAAGCTTGGTGTAATCCTAGAGGGATTATCGCGTGCCGTAAAGCACACATTTAAATAGAAAGTGGCTAAATATGTCTTAATAGGAGACATCTTGTACCGACGAGGCTACGATGGAGTTCTCCTTCATTGCTTAGAGCCCCAAGAGGCATCATGGGCAATTTTGTAGGCTCATGATGGTACGTGCGGTGGCCATTTCAGCGGCATGGCCATCATCAAGCGCATCCTTCGAATGGGCTACTATTGGCCCACTATGGAGAAGGAGTGCAATGTGTATGTCAATAAATGCGTCAAATATTGGCATCATGCTAATCTTACACACTTGCCATCGCAGGCCTTACAACCCATCCAAGCGGCTTGGCCATTTGCTCAGTGGGGACTAGATCTTATAGGCAAGATCTCTCCTTCATCATCGGGTCGACATACATTTATAATCATGGCTACTGAGTATTTTACAAAGTGGGTGGAAGCAATACCCTTAACAATGACAACTGGAGCTCGTATAGCAGAGTTTATACTAGAGCATATCATAAGTCGTTTTGGGATTCCATCCAAAATAATATCGGATAATGGAACGTCCTTCAAGAACAAAATTGTGAGAGCTTTGACATCTAAATATAGAATCAAACATAGTTTTGTGACTCCATACTATCCATAAGCAAATGGGTAGGCTGAAGCTTCAAATAAGACAGTGGTGGCCATCTTGAAAAATATGGTCCAAGAAAACCACAAAGACTGGCATATCCAATTACCCCTTGCATTATGGGCTTACAGGACTAGTATTCGGATGCCCACTGGGGCAACGCCATTCTCACTAGTATATGGCGTTGAGGCCATTATGCCCTTGGAATTGGAAATTCTAACGCTGCACGTCGCATTGAAAGAGTTCATCGATGACGACACCACGTGACAAGCTTGACTAGATCAACTGATGTTGCTTGATGAACATCGCGTGAATGCCCTGGAGCATCTCCGCGTTTATCAAGAGTGACTAAAATGAGCTTACAATATCAAAGTCCACCAGAGAGACTTTGAAGTTGGGGATCTTGTCTTGAAAGAGAACCAACAAAACTCTAATTTATCGCCAGATATGCGAGACAAATTCACAACTAATTGGCTAGGACCCTATATCATATCTAAAAATATTGGTTTGGGTACCTATCACCTAACATCACTAGGAGGTTTTGAAGAGCTTAAACCTCTCAACATCATCCATATTAAGGCATTTTATGCTTGAGAGCATAGTAAAAGGCTTCGAGGGTTTGCTTATAACCACTTGGTCATCCTAAAAGGCTCCAAACACTCTCATAAGTAGTTTGGTCAATCAAAAGAGCTCCAAAGGCATCTATAAGCCATTTGGTCAAACCCCAAAAAGCTCCAGGGGGTCCACAAAAAACCCCCCCCATCCCAAAAGGCTCCAAGGGTTCTTGAAATCGCTTGGTCATGTCAGTCAAAGGCCTCGAGGGTTTGCTTAAAATCGCTCGGTCATCCTAAAAGGCTCCAAGCTCATCTATGAGTAGTTTGGTCAATCAAAAGGCACCAAGAGTTTTTGAAAAACTGCTTGGTCAACCCAAAAGCTCCAAGGATTCTTAAAATATCGCTTGGTCATCCCAAAAAGTCCCAAAGGTGCTCATAAACCCTTTGGTCAAACCCAAAAGGCTCCGAGGGTTTGCTTAAAGCCGCTCGGTCATCCTAAAAAGCTCCAAGGATTTTGCTAAAAAATTGCTTGGTCAATCTAAAGGCTCCAATGACATTTCTACACCGTTTGGTCACTCCTAAAGGCTCCAGAGGCATGTACTCACCGTTTGGTCAGATATGAGGCTCAAAACTCATAAAAATTATAAAATCAATAAAATTAAAAAAAATTGGTAAAGCATAAAATCCAAAAATATTTGCATTTGCATTTGAATTTTGCATTTTCATTTTGCATTCACTCATGCATCCACTGCATTATTGCATTGCATATAGGCATTCATCATCCGTTGCATTTCGTAGTAGGAGGGATTATGTTTTTCAGTCTTACAAACGACACCACGTTTGTGTCTAAATCATGCATCTCTGCATTTATCATAATCCATCATTCATGTGAGTAATTGTGTTTTTCAACACAACCTATTTTGTTGCTATGGAGATATACTAGGGTTTTCTAGTCATTCAACCATACCTAGAGGTCTTATCAAGAGTTGGTAGAAAGCTTGCTTTGCTTTTGTAGTTGAGGTTCAATTAGTATAGCCCTTAGCATATCAGAATCCTAATAACTAATCAACAAATTAAAATAATCCTAACAAGGACTAGGGGAATATGAAAGTCATGAAGTAGGACCGGGTATCCTGAGGTGAAAAGAGTTATTCTTGCTTATCCCTCTGTGCAAACGGTATGGGAAATTTTGGCAGTTGGCAAAAGGACAAGTTAGTTCCCTATTCAGAATCCCTTGCTTACGATAAAATGAGCAATATCCCAGAGTGATATCCCACATCAATCCTCAAGATTGATACCCTAGATCAATATCATAGATCGACTTCCCAAATTGATATCCCATATTGATATCATAAGATCGATATCCTCAATCGATATACTAGAAACAGTTTTCCCAAGTAAATCCCCCCAAAGGAAAGTTTCTGAAGAAAATTATCAAATGTAAATACCAAAAAGTGAAGATCGAATGAAGATCAGAAAATAGGCTCAAATCAAGTTCAAAGTAAAGATAAAATGAAGATCATAAATCAAAGTTCGAGTGGAGATCAAATGAAGATCAGAAATCCAGTTCGAAGAGAGATCAAATGAAGATCCAGAGATAGTTCAAAATGAATATGGAATCAACTCCCTTTCTTCACCACATATGAGAAAGTATCCCAAAAATTGAAGGATAGAAAGGAATGAGCCTGAATTCCTAGAAGTTTTGGTACTACTATACCTTACACATGATGATATGTCTGATACACTTGCATTTCGCTTGTGGGCAGACCAATGTTTGAATGTGGAAGAGCTAGCTTCAGGTGTCCTGCATTGCCTAGTGGCTTAGTCCAACTAAAATCTAAACTTGGGATTGGATAAGACATTTGTGGAACCCTTATCTTAGCAATGGGCTGAAAGAATCCCGCCTGACATCGGGGAATGCTCGTGTCTTATCTTAATATACTCATGTGCACACACAGGGATAATGAATAGTTAGGGCCTATCCTAGCAAAAGCCTTGCATGTCGAAGTCTAGTGTGGTTAGTATGCAACTTTTGATAAGTCTACTAGGGTGTTTGAGTCTCATGGAAAACCTCAAAAATCTCTCTCATAGCAACAAAATATCAAATATCGCAAACCATATAAAATCATCAAATTGCAAAGTATCGAGTCCATGATACATCATCATATAAAGCACAATCAAGATATAGGATAGATACCGGATGGATATTAGAAATAATATTTAGACGACCACTGACTATATCATGCATATTTTTCAAATTTTCAAAGGAAAATAGAATGACACATTATATCATTCGCATCATACAACTACATTCATTGCATTTCATATATGGGTGATTAATTGATTAAATTATTATCTTAAGGATTTTCAATTACATTCATGATTTTTATACATTCTATGGTGTCATCCATTAGATTGATAAACATATATTGCATTCATTCCTTATGTTTTAAGTGATTAAAGCATACAGGTTCATTTACATTAGATTACCATCATGTAAATAATGCATTACAACGCGCACACAAAAAAAAAAAACCCCCCCCCATACATCGCACATCTAAGCATCTAGATCACCGCATATCATCATCATCATAAATTAAATAGCTATCTAGTGCATGTCATCCATACATCACATCATATAACATCAAATTAACATAAGCATTGCATCCATGTGCATCACATAAACATAAAATTAAACATACACAAGTACACATAATGAGTCATAAATGATCAATCTCATATATATATATATATATATATATAGAGTATATAATATATATATATATATATATATATATATATATGTGTGTGTGTGTGTGTCCAAGAGTACAAAATGCCCATAGGCTACAATCGTGTAGGTCCTAGACCTTACACCAAAAATGGTACATATGCAAAAATGTAGCCTAGATCTAGTAGAGCCCTAGCTCTGGCCTACTCCCCTTGAACTGGAGCTCTCACCACCTCCCTCAGCCCTGTGCTCTAGAGCCTGCTCTACAGTCGGCTCTGGTGCTTGTTGTGTGCCCTACTAAGGGCCTTGTGTGCCACCTAACCCAAAGAGGCCTAGCACACGAGATACTAGTATGTCTATGCGGCTAGACCTATGACTAGAGGTTGCACCCATCTCCCTGTGACTCATGTGAGAGCTGCCTCCATGTGTGCTAGAGGACCTATGTGTCCTCTCTATCCTATGAGTCCACTGGCTAGAGCTCGTCATGGACTATCCTGTAGTCCTAGACCTGGTCCTCTGAGACCCCATAACATGTCTATCCTCTGGTACCTCATAGCCTCACAATCTAATAAAGCCCTCTAGCTGGGAGATGCGAGCTGACCTTGCATCACAAAGGTCATTTCCCTCCTCTATGAGGGAGGTTATCCACCTAACCTCTACCATGGGATCACCACCTCATGGTAGTGTAGCTGATGGTGCTACTGGTAGTGCCATGATAGCTTGAGATGAGGCAGGGTCTCCTTTGTGAGCCTAGGATCAAGCCAAGTCCCTCTCTGCTATAATCGCATCTTGTCGTGCCTTTGCTACTTGTAGCAAGCTAGTTAGCTCTTGAATTTGACCCTCTGTTGTTGTAGCATGAGTCATGGCACCTGTGAGATCCTCCTGGATCTGCTACATGTCTCTCACTATGAGCTAGCTTCACCTCTAACATGGTGATGCTAGTGTCCCTCTATCGCATCTGAGTATGGAACCACCCAACCTGGCTCTACAGATATGCTACTTGGGCTAGTAGTTGGCCTACCTCATTGTCTAGAGGCACCTCGCCCTCATCTAGTGCCTCCTCCTCGATATCCATAGGGGGTGCATCTCCTACTGTAGCCTCTGCCCCCCATCCACCCTCAGTCCATGAGTGCATATTGCACCCTTGTGGATTAGCCTCAACCTATTCATAAACCTGGCTAAGGGGCCTAGATCCTTGCCATTGTAATAGCGACCACCAAGCATCATATGCAGGAGTAGTACCAACCACAGAAACCCTCTAACTCCTAAATATCATCAACCGCATCACCAAGTGTTGTCGGCTGTACCCATTGTAAGCCTGTCTCTAGAGTCAACTGCCTGTAGATGATCGATAGCTTTGGTATATCTTGCACTAAGAAAAACTATTGTAGGACATGAGAGTAAAACTGGTACTCCCTTATATCATCCTTGCGATCCAGGAGCCACCTGTCCCGATGAGCCCGATGCAGTTGCTCATTAGCCTCTAGCCATGCAAGTCACCCCATGTATGGGTGCCACTCTATATCATTGGGCCTCAATCTCACAAATCTGCTAAGGTAATGTCCAATGTCCCCTGCATGGGACCTACTCTAAAATCCCTCCTCATCACGATGCTAGTAAGCTGCATAGCACTGATGCACATCATCAATGGTAGTGATGTCAAGTGGCAGCTCTACAGTATGCTCAATGCAGATATGCTACCAACTCTAGATCTGTAGTAGTAGGCTACAGCTAATGCCTACCCGACTCCTGCAAGTCACCTGATATAGCTCTCGATAGAGCTAGCATAATAAAGTGCTCCCAAGGCTAGGAGTAGTGGCCGACGGATGGTACTCTGACAACCCTCCTGATGTTGGCAAGAAGGTTCCAAGGGATCCTTACACCTGAGGAGTCTAGAAGGACTATCTACATGACCATGTGCATGAAGACTACCTCTCTGATAGAGAAGATGTGCTCCCCTTTGTAGTAGCCAATGTGTACACCTCCGTGATCCATCTACCGCTGGGCCTTGTCGCTCCGTTCACCAAAGATAGCATCGCAAAAAACCTTCTTCCTCTAAGAGGAAGAAGAGGTGATGGCCTCACCATCAATAGGGATCCTAAATATTCGATAGACATCCTCTAGGGTGATGGTCATTTCACCCATCGACAGATGAAATGTGTTGGTCCGGGCATTCCAGCTCCGGGCCAATGCGGTCATATATGTTGTATCTACCCTAATCGTGGGTAGATCCAAGACATAGCCGAAGCCAACGGCTCCAAACCACTCCCGCTCCCCTACAGTAAGCTGTCCATGGAGGGTGCGAAGTATATCTAGCTCTCGGGCCCTAGAAGTCAATGTCTGGAAATAAACAATGCATAAGAGAAAAATCTAACTAAAACAAGCAAAAGAATAAAAAATGACCTTAAAAACGTCAAAAACATTCAAAAATTGATAAAAAGACAAAAAAAATATCACAAAGCATTCATAAAAACCAAAAAAAAAATCAATTAGGCAAGTCAGAATTGCATTAAATAACATTAATTGCCTATTAAACCTTAGAAAAATTAAAAAATTAATAATTTTTTTTGAAAGTCATCAAACCGCGGGTCAACCCTGCGGTCCGCATGCGGTCAAAATTTGACTATTGGAATTTGAATTCCAACCACAACTGATACTTGTGGTCCCCAATTTGAAAATTGAGAACCGCGGCTACCAGCTATGGTCTAGGAGTGATACCCATTTTGGGTCCCTTCCTAGCCTAGCTAGCCAAAAAAATAAAAATCTAACCTAGCCTAGTCTACGGTGAGGTTCGTTGCCAACAATTTAGTGAATTTCATTAACCCATTTCTTAATACAATTTATTTTTAGTTGGTAATGAGTGCGAGGACTCGGTTTCAAGTTACATTGCCCGCACCGTGGCCTCTGCTAGTGGATGGTTGTCCTGGGTCCGCCATTAGGGTACGAGTACAATTTGAGGTCAAGTTTGGTAATGTTTCAGATCAAGGAATGTCTCTCACCTCTCAGAGCTCTCTGAAATGCGGTTCTGTGAATGAAAATAATGAAATTTTCAAAGTGGGAAAACTATTTATAGTTTTCCCTAATTTTGACGAGCGCAGCCCCGACCTGCGGTTCCCAAATTGGAAATTTTCAATCGTAGACCCTAGCCGCGGTTTGCAACTAGCATTAAATGCACTCAAACCCCACCGTGGGAAGGTCTAAAATGACAAATTAATGACTCCTAACGGATCAAATTTCAAAAAGAGCAATCAATATTGCAAATTTGGTGATGTTCAAAGCACCAGGATTGATCAATAAATCAAAATTAATAAAAAAAATCAAATAATTAAAAAACCAAATGCGCCTCGTATTCAATACTTTACCCTATACACTTGGCGGTTGTAGCAACTTGCAATCCATGCAATTTGACAAGATGAGTAAATTACCATAAGGACATTTGGGGCAAAAATTGTCATCGTTGATTTGATATGCTTCTTTTCAATCCCTAAGAAGGCCTTCGAGGTTGGACTGCTCCACGGGAATGAGGCATTGCATGTCATTTCTCCTATGACATCTTTTTAGCAAATCATCAATAATTTGATTCAACACAAATCTAATTGGACTTGTATCAATTTGATTCCCTAAGACGACTATTGTAGCCTGACTACTCCATGGGATAGAAATGTGCAAATACTATTAATAGTTGGAATTAGACGTTGAACTAGGCCTAGCCAAGGCATTAAAATGCTCAAATCTAAATTTATTCAGATCATTCATAGTGGTCAAGCGACCTCATCACTTCATACATTGTCATTACCCTCATCGACTCATCGCTTGAGGGGGTAGTCATAATATCAAATCATAATCAAAATTAGTAGAAGATCCCTGAGATCGTAGATCCCTTGATCTTGTCAAAATTGCGTTTGTCCTTGTGAATCATTGTCAACAACTATCATAAGCTTACCCCTTTGCTTGGGAAAAATAGAAAATATGATAATTAGTTTTTAACTCTCATCCTTTTGGTTATATAGGCCTAACTCCTATTGTAGCGCCAAAGCTACTCGAATGTCTGATGATGAGTGCAAACTCTTTCAAGTTTAAGCCTCCAAAGAGTTGGAAGCAATGATTCCAGGATGCGTATCCTTTTGCAAGACCTAGGGCATCTAATGTTGATCCAACTAATGATCATCATATAAACCTTCGACATCATTTTAGGAGGTCTATTTTTGCTCAACATTGTTTTATCTCACAACGCATATCAAAAGGGGCATCTATAGACACCTAAAACATGTCATGTCGAGGGCGACTACTCATATGAACATGCTACAAGACCATATGGAAGATGACTCCAAGATAGAGTAGTGGTTCTAACCACTCAAGTTGGGATCCTTGGCCTATTTAGTTTGAACTGCAGCCTAGACCTACGGTCTATAGTCTGAATCACGGCTAAGGCCTGTGGTTTACAGTCTAAACCGCAGCTGCAACCTATGATATTAACTGAAGTTCAGTTGGCCTTCATCTAAGCCAAATTGGTTTGAATGGCCATTTGTTCTAGAAGATGGTGGTTAGAGGATGGAAGCTTCCAATCCAACTATCCTAACCACCCCTTCTTGATCTTGGCTTCTCCATGATTTAGAGACTTATGACCAACATAATTAGTGTTTTTACTAATTTGTCCTCATTAGCGTAGAATATGCATTAATGGTTTCTTTTCATGCTTTCATGCTTCATTTCACATAATTGATTTATTATATTGATAGTTGTAGTTCTTGTTTACATCTTTCAAGCAATCTTGATTAATCTTGCATGTCTAACATCTTTTATTATCTTTCTTGATTTTAGTTATAATGGCATATACATGTTTATTACCTTTAATGGGCCTCATCACGAGAGGCTGCCTATGTTTTTAACTATCTTCGGTTTTTTCTTGACCATAGGGATATATATTTAGAGGAGCATGCATTCAAATCCTTCCTCAACATGAAGAAGAGGGTCTACTCCACCCTAGGGTAGTTTGCAACTATTTGAAAAAGCACTTATAGTATGCCTACCCCATTGGGAGAGTTGGCAATTGTATTAAGAGTATCAACATTCTGGTGACCCTAAGAGGGGCAATATTGTAACTGCATTTCATTGAAAAAAATAATAAAAGAAACACGCATTATCATTGTTACATGTAATCTTGTTATTTTATCATGCTTTCATGTTGATTTCATTAATGCAATAGTTAGGTGTATGCTTTTTAGGATAGGTCAGAAGCTTCTCAAATTTTGAGAACTAATATTATACAACAAAAAACATAGATAATAATAACCAAATACATTCAAAGTTCTAGAATTCTAAAATCAATAATCTTCACTAGCTATTTTCAAAACTAGTGGAACCAAATCTATGTTGAGTCCTAGTCTTCACGAGTTTTCCTTCAACCCCGTGGAAAGACTCTAGCAAAAACTTAATCTGGAATCTTCTTCTCTCTATCAAAATTTTCAATAGGACCTCATTTAAGGGTCTCTTAATCTCTTCAATGTCAATTTCTATCTTCAAGACCTGTAAGTCTTCTTCTATTCCAAATTTACTCTTTGAATAGGTAAATCTTCAACTTTCACTGGTTTTCCTTCAATAGAGAGAAATATTTTCTTCTTTGGTTTTATTTTTGAGAGGTAATTTTTTCAACTTTACTGGTCTCTCATTAACCAGTAGAAATATCCTTTGCAACTAAAAACCTGTGCAAGTTGTTGTGGCTCTGATACCACTATTACCTTTGCTAAATACATAAGATAAAGTAACCACAAGATCTAAGATAAAGTTGCAATATGAAATATATGATAATGACAAAATACTAAGCATATAAAACTCATAAATAACTTCAAAAATAACTCGTATAAATACCACTAATAATTTATCCTAAAAATATGATCTTTTTTGAATAAAGACCTCAAATACATCATACTTCTTCACTCTTCATTACAACTATATATGGTCAATCTATCTATCACTCTATATCTCTCTATATGTTTCACACCCACATATACACACACATATATAATGGAATGTTACTCTTCATATGGAGGAATCTTGACCTCCAATCTTTCTATGACTCTTCATATTCCTATTCTATGACATGTGCACATGGATAACTATGCACATTTACATTGCCAAAATACTTTGCAAACTTGTGTATTTATTACATTGCATAAAGTAAATACTTTCACTTTAATCTAAGTTACTTTTCTAATCTAAATATGTACCCAAGGTGGTACATCAGCATGTACCAAATAATTTAATATATTCCAACAAGGGACTCCATATTTACATCTAAGTTTTGGCAAGCCCTTCATCGTGCAGTTGGCTTGAAGTTGAATATTATTTCTAAATATCATCCAAAAATAGATGGTCAAACAAAAAGGGTGAACCAAGTCTTGGAATACATGCTCCACATGTATTGGATGGAACAAAAGTCTCAATGGGGAGACTTTTTGCATCTAGTTAAGTTTGCATATAGTATTGGGTACCATGTTTCCTTGAAAATGGCCCTATTTGAAGCCTTGTATGGTCGGAGGTGCATAACTCCTCTCTATTTGGATAAACATGAGGATTAGGTTGTCATTGGAACAGGTGTGATTAGAGATATGGAGGAGAAACTTAGGATGATTAGGCAAAGGCTTAAGAAATCCATCAATTGTTAGAAGAGCTCCGCTTATTTGAAGTGCTTGCCTAGAGAATTCTTTATGGGAGACAGAGTTTTCCTAAGAGTCAAACCCATGAAGAGTACCATAAAGTCTTCTAAGTTGGATTCCCATTTTTTTGGGTCCTTTGAGATCACTAAAAGGATCAATTATATGGTTTACATACTTGCCTTACTACCCAACCTGTCAAATATCCATGACTCTTTCCACATATCTCTTCTTAGGAAGTATATTGTTGATCCTAACCATGTGTAGGATGTATCAAAATTATAGGTGACAAATCCATCGATCATTGAAGTTAGGCCAATAAATATTTTAGAGTTTCATTCCAAATCAATGAGGAAACATACTCTAGAATAGTGCAAGGTCCAGTGGGACCAATTTTCAGAGAAAAACACCACTTGGGAGAAAGTGGATGAAATTGAAATATTCATTATATTTTCAATAAAGATAAAATGTAATATTTTGTAGGAAACACAATGGACCGTGTTTAATCCAAGGGGAGTAGTATGTCATGACCCACCTTGGTAGTACTTACTACTTAAATTTGAACTATGAATTAACAAATGATGTTTAATGCTTAGCTTTGATACTTGGATGGATATATGCTATGTTGATGTATCTTTTTATGCAAGGACATGGTACTGTTGATGCTCTACTTGGTTGCAGGATCATATACTCTCATGGATAATAGAATTGACCACAAGGAATGAGAGACCATATTAAAGAAAAATGATGACAATAACCAGTTCATCAAATAGCTCAAGGTAATATGAATGAATACCCTTTCATGTAGGTGCATTATGGTTTGCTTATGCTCATGTTCATACCATTGGACAAGGAAAGTTGCCTACAATGAGTCTCCTTAACATGAGTAGGTGATAGCTTAAGTCTATCTTAAATAAGGATCCATTCACTTAAGGGTAAAACATTGGTACAAAACATCGAGAGAGTGCATTTATTATTGCATTGGGCATGATGGTTTTGATTATCTTCTTTCATGTGTGACTAAATGGTCTCTTTGGATAGATTAGATAAATTTAATTTAATGTTACTCATTAGGGAATGGAATGAAATATTAATCTGGTTGCTATGTTTGGATGATAAATATTTAATCTTCACTAATGTTAGATTTACATTAATCTAATGGATTAATTAATTAGAGATAGACAAATCTAATGTTAGTTCCATATTAAGCAAATGATTTATTAATCAAATATGGACTAATCTAATGTTGGTTTCACATTAATCTAATGCATTTATTAATTGCTTTAGACTTTGGTTTTTACTTTTAGTTGAAGTTATTTTCTCCTTTATGGTAGTTGTGGTTGGTTTATTATCATGGTGGAGTTGCCTTGTCTTTATTAGGTGCCTTGTTGTCTCTTTTGACTATGTGAATGGCCTTTGAATGGTGTTTTTTGGCCATAAAGAAAATGCTCTTGGTATTACTCGTGAGTGGAGGTGATTGGAGTTGCTTGACCTCATTCTTGTTCTCCTTCCTTTGCCTTTAAAGAGAGGTTGTAGGTTTAGTTTTTGAGAAGCAAATAGGGAATATAAGAAAAGAGGCTAGGAAAACGTAGGAAAGTATTATTGAGCAGTGCAAGGTGGATGACGTTGGTTGAGTGGCAACTTTGAATGTCCTCTTGGTTGTGAATCTTAGGTAACATCCTGTTCTGCGTTGACTTCTAGGTGTTTCATTTGTGGTCCGTGTTTCCATTATTGCTTTTGTTTACCTTGCTTTTATGCTAGAATTAAATGATGTATTATTGTGTTAAGTTTTTGGCTGGATGTTGTGTTAGGATTGCACACTCGTCCCTGCTAGCTTAGAACTTGTTATCCTTGTGTTATGGGAATAGTTTATAGTAAAGAGTGGTGTGGGGATTGAAGGTAGCCTTTAGTTGGCCTTCACTAATTAGCCTACATTTATCCTTTTCTTAGAGGGATTCAAAATATTTCACTTGTTGCATGTCTCACTGTATCCTTTGGATGTCTGAGCTCTTGCACAAATGGCATATTTTTTTATTATTAGAACTAACAATTATATTTAATAAAAATAAGAGAGGTTACAATAAAAAAGGAGCTAGAAAAATCATAGCTCAGGGTGCAAGGCCACCCAAACAATCAATACTATAAATATAAGGCCTGAGGCCAAAAATAAAACTAGGAAAAGAGCTAAGCCCTATCGTTGTCATTGACAAAATGGTCTGAGGCTGGAAAACGTCGTCCCCTCAACCTGCTACACTGAAATAGAGGGACCTTGAGGTAGAGGGAGGTTAGGTGAAATATTGTTAATAGTGCATGGGGCCTTGTGCCAGTACTTGATAAAATTTATCAAATGTGCCAACTCATGAGTCAACTTGGAAGCCTATGAATGGATCTAAATAGTAATATAAAAAACACTGTAATATTTTTATGCATAGAAAATTGACTAGAAATTGAATCTCTAGAATAGACGATAACATTCCAAGCTTTCCAAAGTTGAAAAATAATAATAACATGAAAGAAATTCCATAGAGCAGTAATATAAGCATGCCAACAACTATTATCTCCAAAAAATATCATCTATCATCTAAAGAATTCAAGATGAAAGAGCTTGAACAATGAATGAATCCAAGACCAAGTAGACTAAGCACAATGGCATAACTAGAACAAATGTTTAAAAGTCTCAAAACAACCACAAGTCAAAAACTTAGGATTAGGAAGACCAACCCTACTAAGTCTCTTTCCCATAGGAAGCCTTTGATAAATAAGAGACCAGAGGAAAAAGATAATATTGGATTTAAGGTTAAACTATCAAATACGGTTTAGATAAGCAATCCAAATATAGGAGGTAGAGTGATTCTACCATTTCTCATTAAGTTTGTCAACACCAGGGGAAAAAAGACTAAGAATATAATAAAGCAAGGAAGAAGAGTAGCTCTTGAAAGGAGTATCCACATTTCAATGCCAATCCCTCCACCAGGCACTCGGGGGTTGAAGATTGAGCTTATGAAGCATGACATTAGGCATAAGCTCTTGAATCTTAAGAATAAAAGGAAGATCTAAATTATTAAGATTAAATTTTTGTTTGATATTAGGCCAAGGAATCTAATCTTGAGAGTGCACTAAATATTTGATAAAGCATATGCTCTTACAAAATATCCTCAAAGCTTTAATCCCTGGCATATCAACAAGAAGAATTAAAGAGTTAGATAGAATAGGAGACCACTAGATATTCTAAGAATTAAATGAAATACCATTACGAAAACCATCACCAATCTAGCAAAGATGAGGTTTCACCACCTCAAAAACCCACCAAATAATTTTAACAACAAAGGAACCCTAAATCTTAATTGGAGCAAAAGTAATGATGAGAGTATGAAGTCCAATATTAGCCCAAGCTTTGCACCCATAAGGTAGACCTAAGACCTAAAGAAATACAATGATGAATCAAAATATTCCAAGCTTTAGGGTCTTCAATAGCTTTAACCACCCACTTAGCACATAAATAAATGATTTACCTATAAATATAAATGATGCCTATCCCACCCTTATCAGTAGGTGTGCAATATATTTCCCAATCAACTCAATGGAAACCATGCAAATTCTTCCACTTGGCCCAAATAAAATCCCTAAGGAGTCTGGCCAACTTATTAAAAGAATTCTTATAAGGGGCCTAGCAGGAGTAATAAACATGGGTGGCAGTAAGAATATTTGTGCAAACCTAAAACTTACTAGCAAGATAAAGAGGATGTGATGCCCAATAGAAAATCTTCTTTTTAATTCTATCACTGATATACTGCCAGAGTTTAGAGGGTGAACTATAAAAAGCAAAGGGAATTCCTAAGAACTTAAAATTCTCACTCCTTTGAAGCCAATGACATGAAAAATTTCTAAGCCAAGAAGGAATAGAAGAAGAAGCAAGGTGGAAGCAAAGATACTTAGACCATTAGATGTTGGAACCCAAGGCATTACAAAAAATATCCAAATAAACCAAAGTAGTAAAAACTAAAACCTCGGCATCATTGATAGTGACAAAAGAATCATCTTCAAAGTGCCCATTAATAAGTTGGGTGGATATGTTAGGTAAAATAATGCTTTTGATCAACCCCTTAGATGTTAATTGGCAAGAAGATAACCAAAATATTTAGCAAAAAGGATGTAAAGCAAGGGGGCCAAAGGACATCCTTGGTGAATAGAATGAAATAAACTAAAATCCTCTGACCTATATCCATTAATAGTAATACAAGCCGAAACATTAGCAAACAACATACTGACAACCATGATAAAAAAGGGCCAAAGCCGAGAGCTTGAAGCATGGCAAGAATGAAAGGCCACTCAATACGATCATAAGCTTTCTCAAAGTCTAGTTTAAGGAAAAGGGGCTTTTGGCCAGAGAGACAAGCCCATTCTAAACCTTCCTAGACAACAATAATATTATCCAATATGTAACGCCCTTTAATGAAACCTGTCTACTTCGGCTTGATAATCATAGGGAGAATGTTGTAAATACATAGAGCTAAAGCTTTAGCTAAAATATTGTAAGAGACATTAAGCTCAGGATTACCCACTTTAGGAATAAAATTAATGTCTCACTTTGTTAGTTGGATTCTTAGTGGAATGAGGTGACTGTCTGTACTACCTTTTTCATGTGGTATTTTGGCAAACAGGTGGCACATGTAAAAAATGTGCTCATTTGGTTGTTATAGAGTATCAACAAAATTTATTGTTGCTAGAAAATGATCCATTTAATTGATAGTTATAAACCAGGGTTGTTTGTCTTTGTCACCAGCTTATAGTCCATGAACAACATGAAGCTAGAGGGACTAAGGTTTAGGCTAGTTTGCATTGGTTGAGGGTTGGCGATAACCCATCCAAAGCCTTTTTCAAATCTCTTCATTCCAGTTAAGACAAGATCTAGTTCAAGGCTATTCAAGTCTCTCATGATAGGTTGAATTCTTTTCCTGATATTGCTTCAACCTTTGTGGATAATTATAAGCTTATCTTTCAAGCACAGTAGGATTCTCTAGAAAATTAGATGGTGCTCCAATAGTGTCTTTATGTTGTTCTTGCTAAGTTTTTATCTTATGAAAAACTTCTTTGTGAGGCTCATATTTCAATTACTAAGATTCATAATGCTCTTATGACTATTTCAAATGACAAGTTCCTTAGTCTTGATGGCTTTCCTTATGAATTTTATAAAGCTACTTGGAAGTTTACTAGGCCTAATCTACTCAATGTCTATAATGAAGTGTTAGCCAATAATTCTTTGGGCAATATCATCAATCATGGAAATATTAAATTTATTCCTAAAGCGGGTAATCCTGAGCTTATCACTAGTTGGAAATCATGAGCTTAATGTATTGTTGTGGCTAATCCACAACACACCCCAAAATTGGGGGCCCACCTTTTTGCATGCTTTCAAAGAAGAAAACAGTGACCCAGATGCTAAGAAAATCAAAGAAAAAGGTAAAATTTCACTAAGGAGAAAATTTGTCGCGATATCGCGACATGTTGCTCCGTTGTGGCCGAAAATGAAAATTTGTCGCGATATCGCGACATGTTGCTCCGTCGCAACAGAAATTGAAAAGTTGTCGCGATATCGCGACATGTTGCTTCGTCGCAGCCAAAAACGGAAAATTGTCGCGCTATTGCGACATGTCACAAAATCGCGGTCAAACTAGTCAAACAGGGCAAGCCACAAAAGTTGTTGCGATATCGCAACATGTCGCAATTTCGCTATAGAAAATGCCACAGTTGTGCGAAATGAAAAAGTGTCACGATTTCGCGACATAAAGCAACTGGATAGCCCAAAGCAAAAAAGCGTCGCGATTTCGTGACAGAAAGCAGCTGGATAGCCTGAAAGAGAAAAACGTTGCGATTTCACGACAGGTTTGCATCTGCATAGCCCGAAACAAAAAAGTGTCATGATTTTGCGACAGGTTTCAGCAAAGTGGTACAAAACGGAAAAGTGTCACGATTTCACGATAGGTTTGCATCTGCATAGCCCGAAACAGAAAAGCGTCACGATTTCGCGACAGGTTGCAGCGAAATGGTACGAAACCGAAAAGTGTCGCGATTTCGCGAAAAGTTGCAGCGAGTTGGCCTGAAACAGAAAAGCGTCACAATTTTGTGACAGGTTGCAGCCGAAGGCGTACCAAGTAAAAAACGTTGTGATTTTGCGACAGGTTGCGGCCGAAGGCATACCAGGTAAAAAACGTCGCGATTTCGCGACAGAAAGCCACAAGATACCTCCGACTGAAAAAGCGTCGCGATTTCGCAACAGGAAGCAGCCGAGGCGTATGGAGATGAAAAATGTCATGATTTCGCAACAAGCAGCCTCACAGCTCAAAACAAAAAAATGTCACGATTTCGCAACAGGTTGCATTGGTAAGGCTGCTGGCAGGAAAATGTCACGATATCGCGATATGTCACGTTTTTGCGGTGAAAACAAAGGAGCAAAGTTGCATGCATAAAAACATCGTGAATTACATGGGGCCATTACAGAACATGCAAAAAAGTGCTGAACACGTGGCACAAAGGCATGAGGGTCAGGATAACGCTTCAGATCGACAATTACAGTTAGAAGAGAAGACCAAACGTTTTAGGGTTTTAACAGTCGCTTTACTGCCTCTTATCAAGGCCTCATATTCTACCATATTGTTGGTGGCAGGGAACTGGTGGTAAAACAAGTGAAGGGACAATACGTATGTAAGAACAAGCATCTCAGACTTTACCAAACCAGGGTTAGAGATTTAATAGATGAGTTTGATGCTTTTAACATATCTCTGATCTCTAGAAAAGGCAATCGTCTGGCAGTCTCTCTAGCCGTAGCTGCGAGTATGTTGAAACCAGTGGAGCACAAGAAATGCAAGAAATTCTCCATAGAGCTGGTCCCTTGTCCCTCGATACCAGATAATGTCACGAATTTCCAAGTGTTTGATAGTGATAGGCACATATTCCATTTTGTCACTAATTCTGGTATATTTGAAAAGCAGGTTATAGATGAAGATGAGAGGGATATAGAAGGTGCAGATTTGGAAGAAAAGATTATTGGAAAATGTAATAAGATGCCAGATGAGATGGCTTCATTAGAAAAAACTTTCGATATCGGATACCAACCAAAAGAAGGTAGAAATGTTCCACCTCCCAGAGAAGCCTGTGACTTGGTTAATATTGGAAGTGCAGAAAGCCCTCGAGAAGTATTCATAGCAAAAGCATGTACCAAACAGGAGAAGGATTCCATTGTCAATACATTAAAGGAATACATAGACTGCATTGCTTGGAGTTATAAGGAGCTGAAAACTTATGATCAGAATGTCATAACGCATACGATTCCTTTGAAGCCAGACTCCAAAACCTTCAGGCAGAGACAGAGGCCAGTCAATCCATTATTAGAACCCTAGATAGAGAAAGAGGTAAAGCGACTGTTAGAAGCTAAGATCATCTTTCCTGTCACTCCACATGGGTTGCTAACCTGGTCCTCGTGAGGAAAAAGAGTGGAGAAATAAGGTTATGTATTGATTTTAGAAATCTTAATAAAGCCTCACAAAAGGACAATTACCCGTTACCCACCATTGATGAAATACTTCAAAATGTAAATGGGTCAGAGATGATGTCATTCTTGGATGGTTATTTGGGATATAATTAGGTCCTTATCAATCCTAGTGATAGGATGAAAACTGCCTTCACCACAAAGTGGGGCACCTTTGCATACAGGAGAATGCCTTTTGGACTTTTGAACACAGGTGCCACATTCCAACAAGCTATGGATTTTTCTTTTAAGGGCCTCATAGGTAAGTGCATTATCATCTATGTAGATGACATTCCTATTTTTTCTAAGAACAGGGAAAACCACGTCAGGGATTTAAAGAAAGTCTTTCAAAGATGCAGGGAACATGGCATTTCTCTCAACCCAAAGAAGTGCATTTTTAGGGTAACAGAAGGAAAATTATTGGGTAGAAGGAAAATTATTGGGACATGTGATATCTAAGGATGGAATTTCCATTGACCCTAAAATAATAGAGGCCATACAATAGATTCCTTGTCCCAACAACAAAAAGGGGTTGAGATCATTTTTTGGGAAGATCAATTTCGTTAGAAAATTTATTGTAGATTTTGCAGAAATAGCAAAGCCTTTGAACGACATGTTAAAGAAAGAGGTACAGATCAAGTGGACAGATGAAAATAGAGATGCTTTCAAAAATATCAAGGACGCGATTTCTAAAGCCCCGATTTTAGTGAGTCCCGATTATATGAAGCCTTTCTATATTTACACATTTGCTTTAGATCACTCCTTTGTGAGTGTTTTAACTCAGAAGAGTGAAGGCAACATTGAAAATCCTATTGCCTTCCTGAGTAGTCCTCTCAAAGATGCGAAACTGAGATACTCCATATTGGACAAGCAAATGTATGCTCTAGTTAAGACCGTTAAAAAATTCAAGCATTATATAGTCCACAGTAGGGTGTTTGCTATAGTCTCGGATCCTGCAGTCAAAGCCATGTTTATACAGAATGAATTAGGTGAAAGACAAGGTAAGTGGATTTCAAATTTGCAGGATTTTGATCTTGAGATTCAATCCATGAAGATAGTGCGGGGACAAGGGTTGGTTAAGGCTATAGCAGAAAAGGATCTCGCAATTTCATGTCAACATTATGAAATCGCAGATATAACCAAAGATGAGTGGTATGCAGATGTGGTGTATTTTCTACTAAATGGTAAATGTCCACCGCATTTGAATTCTACTCAACGAAGAGCCTTGCGCTTGAAGTCTGCTAATTTCCTAATTAGATCCGACATGTTATACAAGAAAAACCATGAAGGTATTTACCTTTGTTGTGTTGATCAAAAAGAGGCAGTGCAAATACTCGAGGAATTTCATGGTAAACATGGGACAGGACATGGGTCCGCTAATGCCATAGCCCATTAAATCCTTAGAGCCGGTTATTATTGGCCTCGACTGTTCAAATATGCCCATACTCATGTGAGGTCATGTCATACATGTCAAACTGCAGCCAATAGAGACAGGGGTGCTTCCATGCCATTACAATCCGTAATTGAGTCTAGACCTTTTGCGCAATGGGGCCTAGATTTTGTTGGGATTATCAGTCCCAATTCATCCGACTCCCACAAATACATTCTGACAACTACGGATTATTGCATAAGGTGGACTAAAGCTATCCCCACAAAGAATGCTACTTCGAAGGTTGTTATCAAATTCTTAGAGGATAATATTGTTACTCAGTTTGGAATGCCTAACTCCATTGTAAGTGATAATGGTTCAGCTTTTTCCTCTTTGGAATTTGTTAATTGGGCATTTGACAACAGTGTGAGTTTAAAATTATCTTCCAATTATTATCCGCAAGGCAATGGATTGGCTGAATCTTCTAACAAGAATTTGTTATGCGTCATAAAAAAATGGTTGGAAAGAAATCCTAGAGATTGGCATAACAAACTTAAGTTGGCTCTTTGGGCTGACAGAATCAGAGTCAAAGAATCAATAGGAACATCTCCTTACCATCTGGTTTATGGACAAGATCCCATTTTTCCTACAAATCTCAAGTTACAAACACTACATTTCATGAAAGATTATTTCGGAACTGATGATAAACTTGAGTCTAGACTAACACAATTAATGCATCTAGATGAAAAAAGGGATGAAGCTATGCTTCATTTTAGTAAACACCAAGATGTAGTAAAAATATGGTTCGATAAAAAGTCTAGAGCCAAGGCTTTTAAAATATTAGATCTAGTGTTGTTATGGGATAAAAGACATGAGAAGAAAGGGGATCATGACAAGTTTGACTACTTATGGTTGGGTCCTTACCAGATTTCGAAGTCCTAGGGGAAAACAGTTTTAGACTAAAAACCTTGGATGGAAAGGATTTGGCATTACCTGTCAATGGGTTGCACTTGAAACACTATTTCTAGGCTTGAAGCGGCTGGGTTTTGTATTATATGTAATTATGCCATGCTTTGTTTCTTTTGTGTGTGCAGATTTGATGTTTAAGTGGTGTGTTTGTTTGACATGTTAAGGTTTTGTATTATATGTAATAATGCCATGTTTTATTTCTTTTGTGTGTGCAGATTTGACGTTTAGGTGGTGCGTTTATGGGACATGTTTTGGTTTCTTAAAAAAAAAAAAAAAAATAATAATAATAATAAAAAGAATAAAAGTTTGAAATGTTAACTCATGCCTAAGATCGGGAAAATATGAAACATTGGAATTATGTTGTAAAAGCTCCGCATGTAACACAAACAGTTAAATAATATCGTTTGAAGCTTGTGATGCATGAAGTAGTCAGTTTACAACTTATGATAATACTTTATCTGCAATTCAAAGGGCGATGCATTCATACTACATCTCACTTTGCATATACATGCCATCTTAGTTGCATATGCATTTCAGATACAAATCATTAAAGTGTGTCAAATCCTCTTAGGGTTATGCTACAACATAAAAAAAAAAAAAAAATCCTAAGGTTGGAAACTGAGCCCCGAGATATCTAGAACCAAGCACATTTTATACACATTAAAAAGGATCTTGAGCAAAATGATCAAAACCTTTCTTGGAAGAAAAGGTCAGGTGAAAGAAGTATTTCATGTCTATCCTATTATGCAACATGATCCTTAAAACAGTGGTTTTTACCACTTCCATAAAGCTTAAAGCCTAAAATCATAGTAGTAAGGATAGGGTTAAGTCCTCATCGAACTTAGGTTGAGGATCCAACTCCCCAAAACTTTGATTTGACCTACATGGAGTAGTAAGGATAGGGCATAATTCTCATCTCGCCTAGGTTGAGAATCTGATTCCCCAAAGCTCCTATGTCTCATTTCATGACAAAGCTTGGATTGGAAGGATCGTACTACTTGTCCTCTACAAAGGATGGGTAGTCATCCCCAAGGTCCAAGCAATAAAATTAATATTCTCCATTTTCATCTAAAGCTTGGATTGGAAGGATCGTACTACATGTCCCTAGCAAGGATGGGTAGTCATCCCCAAGATCCAAGAAGTAAAAATTAATTTTTTTTATCTCATATTTATATTGGATTGGAAGGATCATACTACTTGTCCTCTGCAAAGGATGGGTAGTCATCCCCAAGGTCCAAAGAAATGAAGTTAAGTCATGGATTATGGGGTTAGGTATGCCCATGCATGACATCATGTCTTGTCTAAAAAACAAGACCACTGATCGTCCAAAGGGTTAGACTAGCATGACCATTTCTTCCATAATTGGTTAAATTATTTTGCTCAAAGTGAGGTAATGAATTCCAAATCGGAGTAGTAAGAATAGGGTTAAACTCTCATCTCGATTAGGTTGGGAGTCTGATTTCCCAAAGCTCTGATTTCACTTTCACTTACACATGGGTTCAAGATAGTAGTGACTCATAACCAACTTTGGGATATAATAAAACAATTCATTATACACATGGTTGATCCTAAGAGGGTTTGATAATCTTGAATGTTTGTGTATGATGCATTTATAAAAGCAAAATCTCTAAACATATTTATTAGGTTACACAAATCATTCACAGTCTCACATATGCATGCATGTAAAAACTGACAATGGAATGTTGATCAAGTTCGAATGATAGGTGATGAAACAAATAGCACACACCGAGCTAATACTAATGATTCTGCTGTTTCATGTACTTCTGATCTGTCGGTATTTGTTTATATTTTATGTGCTAACGCCTGTATCTAAGCTTGTATATTTCAGGTTGGGTTCTCACCAAAATGCTCTAGAGCATTTGATAGCAGAGTCGCCATTTGTTGTGGCTAATCCACAACACACCCCAAAATTGGGGGCCCACCTTTTTGCATGCTTTCAAAGAAGAAAACAGTGACCCAGATGCTAAGAAAATCAAAGAAAAAGGCAAAATTTCACTAAGGAGAAAAGTTGTGATATCGCGACATGTTGCTCCGTCGCGGTCGAAAATGAAAATTTGTCGCGATATCGCGACATGTTGCTTCATCACAGCAGAAATTGAAAAGTTGTCGCGATATCACGACATGTTGCTTCGTCACAGCCGAAAATGGAAAATTGTCGCGATATCGTGACATGTCACAAAATCGTGGTCAAACCAGTCAAACAGGGCAAGCCACAAAAGTTGTCGCAATATCGTGACATGTCGCGATTTCGCTATAGAAAATGCCATAGTTGTGCGAAATGAAAAAGTGTCACGATTTTGTGACATAAAGTAGCTGGACAGCCTGAAGCGAAAAAGTGTCACGATTTTGTGACATAAAATAGCTGGACAACCCGAAGTGAAAAGGCATCGCGATTTCGCAACAAAAAGCAGTTGGACAGCTTGAAAGAGAAAAACATCACAATTTCGCGATAGGTTTGCATCTGCATAGCCCGAAACAGAAAAGCGTCGCGATTTCGTGATAGGTTTTAGCGAAGTGGTAAGGAACGAAAAAGTGTCATGATTTCGTGACAGGTTTGCATCAGCATAGCCCGAAACAGAAAAGCGTCGCAATTTCGCGACAGGTTGCAGCGAAATGGTACGAAACCGAAAAGTGTCACGATTTCGTGACAAGTTATAGCGAATTGGCCTGAAACAGAAAAGCATCGCGATTTCGTAACAGGTTACGGTCGAAGGCGTACCAAGTAAAAAATGTCACGATTTCGTGATAGGTTGCAGCCA
This sequence comes from Wollemia nobilis, assembly GCA_028583015.1. Lineage (NCBI taxonomy): Eukaryota > Viridiplantae > Streptophyta > Pinopsida > Araucariales > Araucariaceae > Wollemia > Wollemia nobilis. The sequence goes on from JAQPPZ010016726.1 coordinate 11,661,676, forward strand.
AAGGCATACCAGGTAAAAAACGTCATGATTTTGCGACAGAAAGTCGCAAGATGCCTCCGAATGAAAAGGCGTCGCGATTTCGTGACAGGAAGCAGCCGAGGCATATGGAGATGAAAAACATCACGATTTTGCAACAAGAAGCAGCCTCACAGCTCGAAACAAAAAAATGTCATGATTTCACGACAAGTTGCATTGGTAAGGCTGCTGGCAGGAAAATGTCACGATATCGTGACATGTCGCATTTTCACGGTGAAAGCAAAGGAGCAAAGCTGTATGCATAAAAACATCGCAAATTACATGGGGCCATTACAGAACATGCAAAAAAGTGCTGAACATGTGGCACAAAGGCATGAGGGTCAGGATAACGCTTCAGATCGACAGTTACAGTTAGCAGAGAAGACCAAACGTTTCAGGCTCGAGAAAAATATCAAAATACCAAAGAGGCAGGAAAATGAAATGAAGCAATATGGGAAGTGAAACAAAGCATCGCAGAGTGAAACCAAGAGCCGCAACAGAAAGTTTAAAAGCAAAAGCGAATGTAGATACAGAGGCTGGAAATTGTAAGAAGAAAAGCATTATTTTTGTGAATAAAAAAGGAGTTTATTTGGCAAGAGTAACTTTTGTGTGTGAAACCAAAATGAGGTTGAAGGCTAAGACTACTGTTATCTTTGTAGATCTTTCCCTTGCTTTATTCTTTCTTTTATCTATTCATTTACACCATAATCTGGGTTACGATAGGTGAATGATAGAATGTTGCAATTATTTATTTCCTTAGAGTCTTGCATCTGATCTGATTCGACTGTATTTTATTGCAGGTTTGTTAGGTCAGGTTGTTTTAGAGCTTCATCTCATAACTTGGGGTTTTGCAGGGAGGAGATTGCTAACCAAATTAACGTCCTATTTCAGTTTTTCCAGCTGATTCTCATAAAGAATATTTCTGTTTTAGGTTCTAATTTTATTTTCACATTTTTTTTAATCAAATATTGGCATTTCGGATTCTGGTGCATTCTAGAATACGTTTTCAATTTTACTAACTCCAAAAGCTAACATAGACATAGCAGAACAGTTAAATGAAAGATAAAATGAACCAGCTAACGATAAAATGAACCTCATGTTAAAGGCACGAAGCTTAAAATGAAGTGGCTTATACCACGCATTTTCTCATTTGAAATATTTCTTTAAGCCAAAAGATAAAAGAGGTTACTAATTTATTTTCGGGTGGGTTTCATTAATTTCAAGAGCATAAAAGAAGAAAGGGATTTTTTGTTCTTTCTTTTGTTTTACGCGGTTGGTTATTTTAACAGATTAGGGTTACAAAGTTTGTTGTGAATCATTAAAGGCCCCTTGTTAACAGTTACTTGTAGGATTTAAGTTATTCTAGATTACATTCATTTATTTGCATTAAGTCTTAATTGGTTATATGCATATGAATGTTTGTTCACAAGAAACTTGGAGAAATTAAAATAACAAATTTTCTTTGCAAGAAAGAGTTTCCTGTCAGAGACTCTAGTTGCGTGATCATTTTGTTACAGGGCAAAATATTCACTCAACATGTCTCTTACAGAATTTTAGCTAAAGCTTAATATATCTGCTTAATGTTGGCAATATTGTAAGAGAAATTAAGCTCAATATTTTTCACTGTAGGAATAAATTTAATGTTTCCATGATTGATGATATTGCCTAGATAAATGTTGGCTTACACTTCATTATAGACATTGAGCAGATCAGGCTGAGTAAACTTCCAAGTGGCTTTATAAAATTCATAGGGAAAGCCATCAATACTAGGAGACTTGTCATTTGATATAGTTATAAGATAATTATGAAGCTCAATAAGTGAAAGAAGAGCCTCACAAAGAAGTTTGTCATAAGCAGACAACTTAGCAAGAACAACATCAAGACACTATTGGAGCACCATATGATGTTCTAGAGAATCCTACTGTGTTTGAAAGATAATCTTATAATGATCCACAAAGACTGATGGAATATCAGGAAGAGAAAGCCTATCATGAGAGACTTGAATATCCTTGATCTAGATCTTGTATTTCATGGAATGAAGAGATTTGAAAAAGGCTTTAGACAGGTGATCACCAACCCCAACCAATGCAAACTAGCTTGAACCTGAGCCCCCTAGTTTCATGTTGTTCATGGACTATAAGTTGGTGGCAAAGACCAACAATCCTAGTTTGTAACTAACGATCATATGGATAATTTTCTAGCAATAGTAAATTCCGTTGATACTCTGTAACAACCAAATGAGCACATTTTTTTCCTTGTGCCACCTATTTGCCAAAATACTACATGAAAGAGTTAGTACAGACAATTACCTCATTCCACTAAGAAGTACAACTAACAAAGTGAGGAGGCTGAGGTAATAGATTCTAGATTCTCTCAATCATAGCAATCGTGCCAGGGTGTTGCAATGAAGTATTTTAATAAAATTGATTGCACCAAAAATTAAATTAGCGACCACTCCACTCAATCTGAAAGGAAATCAGGAAATAATCTGATAGCAAAAAGTAATCCCAGACCATCACAATATTATTATTGATAGAGGAGAATAACAAAATATTGCTTTGACATCATAACTCGATCAAGGTGCTTGCAGAATCTATCATTACCTACACAAAAATTGAACTACATGAACCAGGGTGGAGGCATACAATTACGCTAGCAAAAAAGGGGATCAAAAAGACCCCATCTGTGTTTAAAAAAAAACCAAGCCTTACACTCTCCAACACACCAATGCATCGGGAGGTGACCAACTTTATCTTCAACATGCTCAATAATATTAAAATCACCATAGAAAATTCAATGAGCCATCGTAAGCGATCAGCCAAGTACCACCAAAGTGCAGAGTCACTAGGCCCATCATTAGGTGCAAAAATATTGGCAATACCTAGGGTGTTCCCATTAATATTCAACAAAATCTAGAGTACAGGATGTGAAGGATCCTCGCTAAACCCAAACAGACAATCCTCAAGTTTGTAGGAGATAGAAATAGAAGCACCACCCCATCCATCTTCATGGTGAATAGTGAAATGCATAAAAGAGCCTGCAATACAGCTGAGAGAAACATCTAACAAAAAAGTAGAGATATTAACTTCTTGTAAATAAATAACATCAACATGACCAATACTTTTCAGAGCAGATCGAGTAAATTTTTTTCTTGAGGACTCTATAAGTCCCCAAAAATTCCATGAAATAAATTTCATAGAGGAGGAATATTTATGGAGCCGTATCTCATAGGGCTATCCCCACTATCAACTAGCATCAAAGAATTATTAAATGCAAAGGTTTGAGAAGCCAATTCACAAACAATCGAGGGACTGCCCACACTAATGGCTAGCATAAAAAACTTATTAAATAAAAATGTCTAAGAATATTGAAATAATTCACCAACAGTTGAAGGATGGTGCTTAGCCTCCTGGCTTCCCCTTGACGATACCAAGCCATATCGAGATGGACTACGTAAATGCTTGGAGGGTGGAGATATTGGTGGTGAATTCCATTCTTCTAAGGTTGATTTATGCTTGGGATATTTTTTGGCAGAATGAATAGGAACAACATGAGGCTAAGATGGCGGTTTCACAACCTTATCTCTATTAGAAAGCATCAACTTAGGGTTAGTTGCCCCCTTATTATAAATTGTGATCCAGTCACCCTTAGAAGAGGGATTGGGAGGTGAAGACATAGTATGAGGAGCAAAGGCAACCACCAGAGGTTTATGATCAACCAAAAAATAATTCTTAATATGATGCATGGTGGATTGGCACAAAAAAAAAATATTAGGTAAATTAAAGTAAATAATTTTTTGCATAAAACACTATATTTTTTTGCATAAAATATTTTGTACCAACTTGAATGTCCATAAATTCTCTGAGATATTGTGTGAGGTTAAACTCAACACAGAATATTTTATTAGGTCTTACTGAGAACAACCACTCTTCTTCCCGACAGATCACCTGACCAATATGTTTAACAATATTATCAATAAACACCCATAAGGGCAGCGAAATACCAGGGAATTCAAGCCAAATAAACACTTTCAAGGTAACTAGCTTTGAAACTCGAAAAGAAGAAGTCTAAGGAGAAAGGACCATCAAATTATTGTGAAGAAACCAAAAGCTACACTTAGCAACCATGGTTTGCAATTGCAAGGGTTCTTTGAAGGAAAGCAAAAAAAAACTTTAGTAAGATTACGGATATCCACAACCACAATGCTATAAGCTTCCTAGTGAATTTTCAACCAATTTTGAAAATATTCTTGCGATGGGATTTGACCAACAAAATAAGCTATAAGACAATGATTCTCATACCATTTTACAACTCGTAGAAACAACCTCAAGAGAGATCACATCTAGAGAAGAATTATTACCTCGTCCACAACTTTCAAAAAAAACTTTTGAGCTTGTTTCGATGCCATGGGTTCTACTATTTATAATAACTATTACACTTGTGGAGGGTGAAGCTATAAAAAAATAGAGCATCCATCAAATGGGTAATAATATCAGTATCCAAAATCAAAGTAGCCAAATTTACAAATGATGACAAACCCCAAATGGTGTCTTTGAATCGTCTCCTTTGATTGGATGCTTATGCAATGTTGGATGTGCACTGCCTTTGCAATTTATGTTTATCTAGTAAGGCTTTGTTTAGGGTTAGTTATGTAGACATGGAAAATTGACCCACTTGAGTGAGTCATTTTTCCTTAGATCCTCATGGAGACCCTCCAAGCTTACCCAAAAAAAGTTTAGGTCTCCCTCCCCCTTATTTTTTCTTTTTTCCCTCTTTCGATAAAATTGTGGTCGTTTCTAACAGTGTATGATTTCACCTAGCTAAGTTTTTTTTGGTGTTCTTTCTTCCTTCGACGAAATCACAATTGGTCTTAATGGGGCACGATTTCACCTAGTTAGGTTTTTTCCTCAAGAAACCCTATTTTTTTGGGTTGGAATCCTATTAGCATTTGCCCTCCTTGCTTTTCCTGCCTATTTTTTATTTCAAATCCACTATAAAAGGATAGTTTGAAGTCTTATTTTCTCTGAAGTAATCTAATCATGCAAAAGCTCTCAAGTGATTTTGCATTCATCTTCTTCTGCAAGGAAGCTAACTCACAAGTGTGAAGTATATTCTATTGAAACTCTATTTTATGCTGCATTGGATTGTGTGCCCTTGGTGGACAAGTGTTGAATCCCTAAGGAGAGATAAACTATTTGGATATCTTTGCCCCTTTCGCTTATTTTTTGTTATCCGCCAAATTACCTATATTTACATGCTAACTTAATTTTTCATTACGCACTATTAGTTCACATTTTATGAGTTTCATTTCTGCTTCTACGAAATCATGGACCTCATCAAGGCATGATTTTGTATTTTATCATTATCTACTTTCTCAATTATGATATTGTACCTTATTATCTAGGGGTGTGATTTTGCTGGTCTGCAAATTCGTGATCACCTAATCAAGGGCACAATTTCATGCAAGCCAAGTTTGGGAGTAACCTGCTACCTCAAAACCTTAGATCTATGTTATATGTTGTATTAAGACCATATTAGTGCATTAAATGCTTTATTTTATTACTTTGTTTTATAGCATTTCATTGTGCTTATTCATTTTCCAAAGGTCAACCTTCACTTTTGTTTCAAAGATCAGCTAAAATGACCTAGGGGGCTTGACTACTGCATATCCAAGCATTGCTATACAACGGCCTAAGTAGGCCCTTTGTTGCATAACTTTATTATTATTAACATAAATCATTCACCAATATACAGAAATATCAAATCATTCATCCAAAATACAATATCCATAATAAAAATCCACAAATGAGAGAGATAGATAATATACCTTAAGGTAGGGAAACAAGAATAATAATCCTTAAGGAAGGAATAACTCCACAAGATCTCCCAAGGTGAGAGGCCACTTTGTGGGCATAGACAATTACATATGATTCTTCTTCAATGATGATTACAAAGACAAATATCTCTTATTTATATATCCACATTCTTATTCTACTTTGGGGAGCCTACTACTAATATTTATTATTATTAACAAAAATCATTCACCAATATGCAGAAATATCAAATCATTCATCAACAATACATTATCCACAATAACAATCCACAAATGAGAGAGAGATAGATAATACCCTTAAGGTAGGGAAACACCAATAATAATTCTTAAGGAAGGAATAACTCCACAAGATCTCCCAAGGTGAGAGGCCACTTCGTGGGCATAGAAGATTACATAGATTCTTCTTCAATGATGATTACAATGACAAATATCTCTTCTTTATATATCCACATTCTTATTCTAATTTGGGGAGCCTACTACTAACATTTATTATTATTAACAAAAATCATTCACCAATATGCAGAAATATCAAATCATTCATCCACAATACATTATCCACAATAACAATCCACAAATGAGAGAGAGATAGATAATACCCTTAAGGTATGGAAACACCAATAATAATCCTTAAGGAAGGAATAACTCCACAAGATCTCCCAAGGTAAGAGGTCACTTCGTGGGCTTAGACGATTACATAATATTCTTCTTCAATGATGATTACAATGACAAATATCTCTTCTTTATATATCCACATTCTTATTCTACTTTGGGGAGCCTACTACTAATATAATATAATATAATATTATAATACAATCAACCTTGGTTTATGTGTGGTCCATGCCAACCCTTATACAATATAATAATATATTCCCAAATATCTATTCCTAGGTACCCTACCACCCCTAACGCTAATCATAATTTTTAAGTGTTTGCTAAGTTATTTTGTAGGAATAGAGATCATTAGATATCGCTGGATAAAAGATGAAATCTTGGATACACCATCAGATAAGATAAGTACCCTAGTTAATCTTTAGATTGTTTTTTGAGTGTTTGTTATTTCTGTTAAAACCCTAGATCTAATATAAAAGAAAGATGCTAATCGATATCTAGGCATTTGAAAAGTAAACCGCATATAGTGTGTACTTAGGGTTTAATTTTTTTTGTGCATCTTCTCATGAACCCTTGCTCAAAAGGATTTCATTTTGCAACCCTAGGGTTAGAAAACATTCAAATAAAATAATCATTCTAGGGTTAGTTCTTGTTTTCTTGCATTCTATATTTTTGCATTGTCCTTTATCTTTCATAGTGTAGTTCTAGAAAGGCCAAACATAGGTGATTGTCTTGAACTAAACACATCAACAAATTCCACCCTAGACTTGGAGTGAGTCCTAAAACCATTCCTGGTGAACCCTTCCCCCATTTTTACACTAAGGTGTAGAGAACAACATACCCCCGTGGTCACCTTGGATCCCTTACGGATCTAGCCAAGAATCGTACGCAGTAGGGCAATTTTTCCCCTCTACAAGTTAAAATCATTTAATTCTTTTGGATTACAATGAAGCCTGGTTAAGATTAAAAATTGCTAACTTTATATTTGATTAGAATAGTACATCTATTTTATTAAATCCTTATGCTTTTTGCTAGATAAGTTAGTCCTTTCTTTTATTTATATGGAATATTAAATAGATGAAGGTTAACTTAATGGATCTAATGGAAGTTTCTTTAGATGCTTCTTTAATCTAAGGTTGGATTATTGTAGTTTAGTATTAATATAATGCTAGATTAATTATTTATAATCTTTAGATTATTAATTAATCAAATGATATATTAGTTTGGCAATTAATCTAATGATTAATTCATTATAATATTTAGATTATTAATTAATCAAATGATAGATTAGTTTGGTAATTAATATAATGGTAGATTAATTCATTATAATCTTTAGATTGGTTATTTTTTTGTTGAATAATAAGGGGTTGTACTCGGGTCCCCCACCCTTGACAAATTACATCTCTCTTCTTTAGAGCTTGAGATTTTAAAAATAGATACACTTCTCATCTCAATTGAGATGCTATAGCTAGAAACCTACATCATTTTACATAAAATGTCTGAATTCTTGATTTTTCATTTTCTAGATTTTTTCAAATTTTTGTATGAATACAATTAATCTAGAATTTAGTAACTTTCTAGACATTTTTCTATAGCAGCCTTCACAATGCCAAAAATTCACCTCTACTATCTATGCCTTGCATCTTAGTAAAGTAATATTTCCAAAACATTGCACTATCATAGTTTGCTTTACCAAAATCTGGATTGTTAGTTTCCTTCCTAAAACACAAGTGCAACTACAAAATTATAATAAACAGTCTAAAAGAAAACACATTATTATTCCAAAATAAACCAGATAATACCAATGGAAAACATTAAATTAAATCTTAATCATAAAATGATTTAGGCAATCAACATTTTTTTGTCAGCTTCAACTAAACTTTCTACTTCCTCTAACCATGGAAATGAGAATTTAACTTCACGATCCTCAATCAAAACCCCTCTATTGGTTAGATTATCTACATATTTGTTTTCTTCCCTTAATATATGAGTAAAATTGGTTTATTTAAACTCTTTAGCAAGATCTTGAATTTCTATAATTATCTCTTGTATGTTCCATGGAGCCTTTGCTTTCCTCAAAATTACATTAATTACTATGAGAGAATAACCTTCCATCCATACTCTATTCCATTTTATTTGTTTACATATTTTTAACCCTTCTAAAGTTGCCCAAGATTCAGCTTCATTATTTGTCTTAAATCCACTATTGAAAGCATAATGAGATAACATCCCTTCTATTATTTATAATTATTCCTCCTCCTGCTATTGGTCCTAGATTTCCTTTAGATGATCCATAAAAAATCAATTTAACCCACTCCACATCTGGTGGTTTCCACTTTATATTCTTTGCCTTCCTTTTGCTTCTCTTATACCCAATATCATAATTCCATTTAATGACTTGACTCCATCTATCAAGGCTCTCTACTTCTAAATTAGGGATTGGGTGAGTTTATAGGGTTGGTTTAGACTCCTCTATGGCTAAACATATCTTCTTTTTCATTACCTCTAAAATACTCTCCTTTATTTATATATATTCTACTCCTTTCTAGCCAAATAGTCTAAAGTATTGTATATTTTTATATATCCCATATTGTCTGTAAAGCCTCACTTTTATAAGTGCTCTACCATTGTTTTAACCAATATTTAATTCTTCTATTCGTAACCATGCATTTACCAAACATATTAAGAATCCATTGCCATAGATTCTAAACTATTGAGCAATGTCCCAAGAGGTGGTCTATACTCTCCTGCTTATTACAAAAAACACATTGAGAGGGGCCATGAAAACCCCTTTTCATAATGTTATCCCAAGATAAAATTCTTCTATGACCTATAAGACAAACAAACATTTTAACTTCAGCAATGCTTGGGCTATCCCAAATATCTCTCCATATTCTAGTGACATTATTATTTTGGTGGTGTTGAACATTATATCCACTTCTTGTTGTGTATATCCTGAGCTATTCAACTCCCAAATCAATTTATCCTTGGCTCCCCTCAAAATAATCATAGTTGTTATCTTTCTACTTAACTACCTCCTAGCATCGATGTCTTGAATACTTGAAAAAAAATATTCTTCCCATTTGTATATTCCTTCTTGATCCTTGTACAAAATGTTTGAAACTCTATTACAATATTTATCTTGAAGTAATATCATCCAAGGTTTCAAAATTAGATCTAAATTGAGTGGCATTTTATCACACATAGTATCCATCCAAATATAAATTTTTTCTCCAATTTCCACCATCCATATTAAACATTTAATCATTAGATCAATAGATTTTTTTAAACTATTCCAAAGATCAGAACCATTTGGTAGAGAGAATGTAGTAAACATTAAACTTGGGTCATTGGGATCAACATACTTACTTAGAAGAATTCTTGCGGACAATATCTAGACAACATTTTCCCTAAGATCTAAGTTTGCATCTATAAGAAATCTTAAACCAAGATCTCCCCTAGTTTTATCATCTATAAGAAATTTTCTTTTATCATGTAAACCTAGCCATAAAAAGGATTACATAATATAGATTAAAAAAATTTCAACCGATTTTGACATAGAATACAATGACATATAATATGTTGGAATGGCTTGTAAGACTGACTTAATTAACTACACTTTTCCTACTAATGATAACCATATACATTTCCAAGGTGGAAGTTAATTATGAACTTTACTAATAACTGGATTTCATAACTCTATCGTCATTCTCCCCTCAAATAAATGTATCTCAAGATAAATTGTTGGTAAATTTCCCTCCTCCATTTGAAGTAACCTAAAAATGCTTGCTTTGATATTAGCAAGAGTGTTAAGGAGGAAAATTTGGGATTTAGTCCTATTAACTTTTTGCTCTTAAGTTGTTTCATACTCTTTTAAAAAGTTATTCAAAGCTCTGGTCTCACTTATCCTTGCCCTTCCAAAAATGTTGTATCATCTACAAACTATTGATTGGTGATGTTATCAATGTTATTACTAACCTTAAGTCCACTTATAAGCCCATATTTGTAAGTCTTCTTTAATTTCCTACTCAAAACTTCTACCATAATAATGAAAAAATAATGAGATAGAGGATATCTTTGTCTAAGGCCTCTCTTGAATTTAAAATATTCTATCACTAACCCATTGACTAACACTAATTAAGAAATTGTAGAGACACAACCTTTAATCCATCTAACCCATTTCTTCCCAAAACCAAACTTATCTAAAATTGCAAAAAGAAAACTCCATTTAACCCTATCATAGGCTTTACTCATATCAAATTTTAAGATCATTGCTTTCTCTTTTCTTGAAGCTACTGAATGTATAACTTCATGAGCTACTATGATCCCATCTAGAATTTATCTCCCTTTCACAATTCCTCCTTGCTATTTTGAAATGGTTTTATCTAACAACAACCTTAATCCATTCTCCATAACTTTGAAAATTATATTATATGCCATATTACATAGGCTTATGGGTCTAGAAGAATCAAACAATTCAGCATCATTTTTTTTGGAATTAGGGTAAGATATGTTGCATTTATTTTATAAGGTATTAATTATTTTACCCTAGACTGTTCCACTTCCACCAATAAATAATCCTTCACTATATCCCAATTATGTTGGTAAAATGTTGAAGAGAGCCTATCTAAACTTGGGGATTTATCCTTATTAAAAGAGAAAAGAGCTAAATAAATTTCTTCTAGAGTAATAGGCTCCATCAATTTCCTATTATCTTCATTCGTTATAGCTTAAGGAACATCTTGAATAAGTTTATCATTAATAACTGTGATCTCCTCTAAACCTAGAATATTATGATAAAATGACTTTACCTATTTTCTAATTTCACTCTGATCTTCAAACTAAACTCTTGTTTATTTGATTCTACTAATTCTGGAAGCTGATCTTTGTACTATAGCCATCCTATGAAAAAACTTTGTATTTTTATCATCTTTTAACGAAGTGTGTCTTGATTTTAATTCCAAAATTTCTTTGCCTTACTCAAAATATTATGATATTCACTAAGCAACTCCCTTTACTCTGAGTTTGGATTATTATCATCACCTTTTTGGAATTTTGAAAGTTTATCTTTTAGTTCTTTTTCTCAAAAATATTTCCAAAGGTGTTCTTGTTCCATTCTTTTAATATATATGTCATAGCTTTAATTTTGTTTGGAAGAGCATACAACCCACCATTACCTAATGAATTTCATGTTTGAGCTATCATATCAACAAATTGAGTATGGTCTTCCCACATCTTCTCGTATTTAAAATATGATATTTTTTAATTTACTTACCACCATTTTAACTCTTATTGGCCATTGATTTGAACCAATCCTTGTTAAGGTATTAATTTTATCTCAAGTTCCTTCATCTAGCCAATGATATGAGAGAATGCATTTGTCTAATTTTTTTACTATTAGGTTTTGGCATTTCCTATTGTTGGTCCAAGTATAGTTGTCTTCTTCAAACTCAACTTCCCATAGGTTATTATTTTGAATAAAATCTCATAAATATTTCATAATTTGGGTCAATTTCCTAATTCCCCTAGATTTTCGTCCAGCTTGGTTATGACATTAAAATCTCCAATGATCATGAATTGGGTTTCTTGGTATTTAATTCTCATATAGGCTTCAATCCAACTCCAAACTTCTAATCTACCTGATTGAGTTATAGGTCCATAGACAATGATAAGGATGAAATGAATAGCTACAAAGTAGCAAGTGACTAAAGAGGTTATACAATGCCTAGTTTTATGAATGGTTACATAAGAGGTTCTAGAAGGATTTCAACAAGTTAGAATTCTCCCTGCCGCTCCTTCAAAATCCATAGCATCCCATTCACATATTTCCCATACTGCTTTCATAGTTTTTGAAACTTCTTCTTTTGTCATTTTAGTTTCCTGGATACAAAGAATAGCAGGTTTATTACTTAAACATAGGTCCCTAATACACATCTGCTTTAAGGGGGCATTAGCACCCCTTATATTCCATGATATGATAATCATATCTTATTAGGGGCTTTTGGCCCCTCCTGCGTATTACCAATATCATTTTGTTCTTTGGTAAAGATAAGTTCAGCCAACTTAGTTTATGTTCCTTTCTCTATGTTTGGTCTTGCTTCCCTGGATCTTGCTTGATAACTTGAGGGTTTTTCTCTTTTTGCCTTTCCTAAATTAGGAGTAGGTCTTATTATTCTATTCCTCAATATTCTTTCACAATTTTTTGGTATCATATTTATCCTCTCCTAGCTTTATTATAAAAGCTTTTGACTTGTCCTACTCATTTTTTGGTATTTCCTTATTAATAGCAGAGGTATTAACTTCTAAAATTGTATTTTCTTTACCAGTTATTTTCTCTTAAATGGTACATGGTACTTAAATAGAGTCTTCAAAATCTGATGAGACACATTCATTAGGTTCATAGAGAATATTCTTCCTTAAATTAGGATCATTCTAAATAAACGGTTCCTTGTTAATATGTTGAAATTATTTTACTGAATCCTCTTAGTTTTGATCTGCTTTTTCTTCATAGGCTAAAGCCTCAAAAGAGTTGGTATTTCTTCCAATATCCTTCCTTATTGGTCTCCACTATTTATTTTCTTTTATTTTTCTAGATCTATTTTTTGGAAGTTGAAAACCATCTTCATCCATAACCATTTGTAAGTTTCTCTTGTGGTTTTCTACAAATGATTCTGTTGGGCTCTTCTTAGGGCATGATCTATCAATATGCCTCACCTCATGACATATTCTACATCTAAAACATATATTTTTATAATCTATAGTTTGGATTCACATCTTATCCCCATACTTAAGAATGATTTATTCTGGTAAAGCTTTACTTATATCAATCATGACCAATTCAAGCATAAATAGCCAAAAATCCATATTTTGTCATATCTAAAATCTCAAGGAATTATCCTAGAGTGTTTCCTATTGCCTTGAAGGTATCTATTTCATAAAATTCAATTGGTAATTGAAACATCCTAACCCAGACTGGTACTAGGAAAATATTTACATTTTCCAGGTGAAAAGCCTTCATACCAACAGGTAAGGAAGAGTCCTACTCTTCCCATAAACCAAGGACCCTCTTTTAGGATTCTTTCTCTTTCTTCCCTAGAATAAAAAATGGCTATAAATAAACCTTTGGAAAGAAATGATAGAATCACTCTTGGAGACTTCCAACTCCTATTAATCCATTTTCTCAAGGTCGAAGCCCTTGGCCAATACCCATTAAATAAAACAAAAATTACCCTATCTTGGAGCAACGAGGATCTCTCTGAGGTGTGCTCACTAACCTCTACCACTAGAGATGATTCTAAATATTTAATTATAAATCGGTCCATGGAAAGAAAACTAAAATTCAAAATCTATTGAAATTTATGTGAATGTCCTATAGCAAATATAATATTTGATAAAAACTATAAAATTTTCATGCACAATTTTTAAGATAAAGAAAGGGAAAAAAACTTAGCTGAAAATTTATTTGTCCAGATAGAATGTCTTACCTCACTAAAGTCCTAGTCCTTCATTGCTCTTCCCATCGTTCAAACCCTAGCTGGAAAATATTTACAATTTTTTTTTTCATGAATTGAAAAATCGTCACTACCCTTGTTTTGAATGGTTGACTTCACAGGGTTATATATCCCTTAATATTGTTTGGAGTTTTGCATATCACCACTCATTTCAAATCTATTCAAATTTTGCACAAGTTGGTCCAATAATCAGTTAAATTGGATAACTCTTCACGAAGATATGGGTCCTAAAATATAGATGTTTTTCAAGAAAAAACCCTAATCCTTCGCACTTCACGACCTATGGGACATGAGTTGTTAATTTATGAGGAAGATTCACCTCAAGATAATCTTAACCACCATAAATGTTAGATAGAATATATTACCTCACTTAAGTCCTAGCTCTTCTTTGCTCTTTCCATCGTTCGAACCCTAGTTGACAAATATTTGCAATTTCATTTTTCGTGACTTGAAAAATCGTCACTACCCTTTTATTAGATTGGTTATTAATCAAATGATAGATTAATATTTAGTCTTTTAAAAAAATGATAAGACTTGAAAATGGTAAATTGATTACTTAATCTCTAATTTTGCTACTTAACCAAATGATGGGTTAATTTTATCTTTAAGCTAACAAAGGATTAATTTAGTTTTGGGAATTGACCTAATAATGGATTAACCTTTAGTTAATATTTTGAAAGATCAATTGTTGGAACTTTAGATTTAGTAATAATATAATGGTGAAATTTATTGATCTAGTCTGTAGTTTGATTAATCTATAGATATAACCTTTTCAAGATTAGATACAATCTATGAACGATTTCTTAGCTTTGGAATTTGATATTTGTGGAATTTTATTTGAAAAGAAGTGTGGGTTCCTTACTTGTGTTTTGCTATATTGAATTAGAAATGTATAGCTTTGGAATTTGATATTTGTGGAAAATATTTTGGAAAGAAGTATGGGCTTCTTTACTTGTGTTTTTCTATATTGAATTAGAAATGTATAGCTTTGGAATTTGATATTTGTGGAAAATATCTTGAAAAGAAGTATGGGCTTCTTACTTATGTTTTGTTATATTGGATTAGAAATTTATACTTTAGAATTTGATATTTGTGGAAAATATTTTAGAAAGAAGTATGGGCTTCTTTTGCTTGTGTTTTCTATATTGAATTGATTTATATAGAAATGCAAGGGCTTGGGATTTAAAATATTTGTGGAAAAAATTTGGAAAAGAAGTATGGGCTTCTTTTGTGTTTGCAATGAATCATATAGAAATGCATTCATAGTTGTAAATGAGTTGTTATGATCCCCACCTTCCTCTAAACTACCGTAGAGGCCAAAGGAAGAAGATGTTCATATCATGCTAAGTTAAAACTTAAAATATTCTTGTTGTATTGTTGAAAATCACTCTTGGTGAAAGAGGATTTATTGTAATAGAAGCAAAAGACTATTCTTTGTGTAATCTAGATCTTTTATTGGATGACTATATGGTGCCATGTTGTTATATGGTTTTTATAGTTCTTATCCATGCTAATGCTATGATATAAAGGTTTTAATTACGATCTTAAGATAATTAGTTTTTCTTCCTACCTAGAAGATGCTTTTGTTTTAATGCTTGTAGAGTGAGAGAGAGAGTGAGGGTTGTTCTTGGGCTTAGGGTTTTCTTTGGGAAGGGCTCTAAAGGTAACCTTATCTAAAAATTTCCTTTTCAATTTGGGATATTATGGGGTAGCAACACCTAGTTCATGTGTCCATGTGAAGACAATCACGTGGAATGATTATTTCTTAGAGATCCATCATGAAGATGAGGAAGACAAGAATGAATTTTAAGGGATCACTATGGAGGTGTGGTTAAACTAGATTAAGGTATTACACCTGATGGATCCAACATAGACTAACTCATGGCTAGAAGAAGGAATTGGCATCCCCCTCTCTAAAGGTTGAGAAGGGATAATATTAATACTAAGTTCAAGAATTCTGCATTCATGGAGAAAACCATAAATGTGGGGAGATATTTTTAAAATCCTCCTCTATACCTAAAGGTATACGAGGTAAACCCCAGTTACCTACGGGAGCTTAGCCTCTTCTATCCACTAAAGTGATGTCTACAACATCTTAGACTCAAATTGTAGGTATGTCTATTCAATATATGTATTTCATGGATATCTCTTAGAACCTTAATAAGTTATTTTTAAAATAAAAAATCTCTCTTAGGTTGGTTAGCTTTTGAGGTTGTTACAAACATATCTTTCAGTTGTAGGTAAGAAAATTATTTGTTGTTGTGTATGAAGGAGAATTTTTCTTCTAGAGTTTTAGCCTCAAATTAGTAGGAAGACATATTTTATGAAACCCTAGTTAATAAAATCCTAGATTGCATTATCTTTTGTGTGAGGGCATGAACTTATGGAGCTACAAAAGTTTTTAGAGAAGATGATATTGATGTCAAATATTGGTGGCAATATTTTAAATCTTTGTATTCTATTTGTTCTAGTTCTTGGAACCTTGTGCTTATTTATTATCTTGGAGGAGAATCTCTCTCTTGGTTTTATATTTTTGTACTTCCCATAATTTTGAATTAACTTGGGAAAAAACAAAGCAAGCATTCTTGAGTCAATGGGACCCATATAAAAAGATAGTTATTTTGAAGGATATATTCAAAGGATATGCAGAATAAATAAGTATACTTTATAAAGATAAAAGAGAATTAAAAAGAGTAAATTTAAAAGAAGTGTAGAAGGTAAAAAAAATGTTCATTTATAGATGGAGGAAACCATACCCTTGGTAGTAGATAAATAAAAAGTGGATAAAGGGGTTTGTTTGAATCTAAAAAGTCTATTTTGTAATTTTATGGTTACATTTAGAAGGAAAATATTATTATTTCTACTCACCCTAGTAGCAAATATAAGTTCATTAATATTGCTCTGGCTAAGAGGTTGTAGGTTCAGACAACAAAAATTAAAGGCATACAACTTGAGGGTGAGAATATCCAGATTTTTAAATATTTGAATAAATATGTTTTAAATTTAGATTTTTATGCTATTGAGATGGATGACATGGATATTGTTCTTATTTATCATTAATTAAATTATTTGGGTATTGTTAACATGAATGTTTAAAATAATCTTATGAAGTTATGGTACAGGAAAAAGAAGATAACATTGCAAGATATTTATCAGCTTAAGGAGTAAGGATCTAAGGAAAAACAAGAAGTGGTTGTAGAGAAACAAATTGAAGAAGAAATAGAAGACCCTAAAATAGATTCCAAGAAGGAAGTAGAAATAATAGTATCCATGAAAGAAGTAATACAACAAAGTCCATGGAAATGACAGTAGCAGAGTCCAAGGAAGCTTTGATAGAAGAGCACAAGGACGCACCAACAAAAGGGCACATGAAATAACATGTGGAAGAATTTAAATAGTGGATCCAAATGTTGAAGAGTCAAAGAGGGTAGAACATCATGTTAAGGTTGCAACATATAACCATCCACACCACCATGAGTGGCAATAATATTGGAGGTATGGTTTAGGGCAATAATATTATGGTTCTACATGGAATTAGAAGGGCACCAAGTATGGCAGTGTTTGGTAGAGAAAGCATAGTATTCCTAGTTTTTAGAGTGGTCCAACAACATCAAGAAATAAATGGACCCTTCATTCTAAATATCATAATAGAGCAACAAAATCATGAATCCAAATAAGTGGTTCTAGATACTCAAGTGGTAAAATGACATACCAACATCAACATAGACCACCACTATTGAGGATACTATATTACCTTAGGTTTATTTATAAGCCTAAGTTATTGTATTGCATTATTTTATGTATGACATAGTATACACACATTGGATATTATATTTATTGTATTTGTATTTATGTGAGGTATAGTATACCCATGTTGGATATATGTTTTTTATTTGTTAGGATGCATAGTTGGACTGTTAGATATATGTTTTATCATCTAGCAGCTAGTTGTTTGTTTGCATCCATGTTTTGTAGGTGGTTATCCCTGCAAACATTTCAGTTACAAGTGGTTGGTCTTGCATGGAAAATTATTACAACCACTATAACCTACATGTTTCTTTGTATCTTCTATATATTCTATTGCCAATAATAAATAATCAACTTCATCTTTTGGATTTCCATATCACTGGTAATCAGAGCCATAGGATATTTTTTGTAAGAAGGGAGGCAAGGTGCCAACTTCATTGCTAGGGTGACTAGTACTATTTTTATTATAGTGCACTAGATCCTAGGGTAGTTTTTGCAAGGAATTGGCTTGTACCAACCCGTAGCATCAGTTTTGTGAAGCTCCTGAGGTGGTAGAGGATTGAAAATTACCCCTGCATCAAATACCCCTAATAGAAAACTAGAGGGTAACTAGACTTACCCTGAGGAAGGTAAGAAGAATAGGTCTATTTTGAAGATTAGAGAGAAGAAATGAGGACATATTTGAGAATAAATTACACAATTTTGAGGTTAATTTTTGGCCAAGAGGAGTCATTGACAGTCCTTGCTGAGAGAACACCGGGGTTTTTGAAGAAATAATTATTTTCCTTGTGACTTACATGAAAATTGGTTAATTTTAAGCTAATTTTCCTTTATAAATATTAATATTTTATTAATATTAATATTTTTTTAACCTTTTAAGATTAAAAATAGGCTTTTGGTCTATTTAGGATAGGTTTTATTTTACCATCGATGACACCATCCCGAATGGAAACCCTACTAGTTGGAGGAGGTGCAGTCACCCATTCCTACCCGTTGTGGCTTTCTTGTCTGCCGCCCCTCCTTATCCCTCCACTATTACCCCATCCCCATACCCTCCCACAAGCCATGTCCTAGCCTGTTATTGGTGGACACCGACATCAAGGCAAAATTTGCTAGCCTGGAGCTACCTGCACAGGTGGAGCACTTTTGTTTCGATTGTTGCCTACCATATACAGTACCCTTCATAGAAGAAACACAAGGGATCTATGATATTCGTAGTAGCACGGGGGATCAAAGATAATCACAAGTTATTTATGAAGACCTTATATGTATTTTTAGATGATGATTTATAGTTTGCAAATAAAATTATAGTTGTAGGTGGAGATGAACAGGGCAAGCGATGAGGAATTTTTTTTTGAAAAAATTAAAATCTCTACTAAGATTTTAAAATTGGTGAATCCCATACAATATCCACTATAAAACAACCCAACCAATCAGTAGAATTCATGTGGTGGTGTTTCAAACATGTGGGAATCTTGCAAAAAACCACCAAGACATAGACACGTGACACTTGGTATTTCCAACATTTTTTGGCTTACCACAATTTTTTGGTAGGGATCAAGTTTTTCAACCACCACAAATATTTTGGCTGTGAGTGGGAAAAGCAATATTATTTCAAAATTTGGGGGATATTTATCCCACATTGGTCTTGCGATGGGTCGATGGGGATACATAAGCATATAAGTTTTTATAGTGTATCGATTACCTGCTTGGTAGTCACATTGGCTATCACGCGAACACGTCGATTGTAGGTGCTTTCATGGTAGAAATTTGGTGTAAACTTGAAGTAGGTTAAAATTTTTCGTTGACCGTAGCGTATTTCAAACAAACCTTCAATGAGAAGAAAGATTTTGGATCGTCCCACATTGGCCCCGCGGGAGCACTATGCACGTTTATAAGTGTGAGCAATCACTAAGGGGGGTGATGATTTGGTCACCCCCTGCTCGTGCTCGTGTGTGGGGTAGCACCCCATTTGGGCACCACTTGGTATACTGTCACAGCTTGGAAACATACTTGAACTTCTCATTGGAACTGTTGACTCTGGACCATTGATCAGTGTTGAACCGATCATTGACTTGCCATCTACCCATTGATCGAGAGTTAAAAAATAGTTTGTTTTTGGTGCCCAATCTAGTTTTCCTACCAGTTTTCAACAATTCAAATTCAAATTTTGGCTCCAACAACGAAGGCAAAAATCATTTTTTTTTTTAATTTTGCAAAAATTTCAAACTTTATTTTTTGCAAAATTATTGAATTTTTGCCTCCAAAAGCAGAATTTTTGCAATTTTTAAGGGCTAATTTTTTGGAATTTAGTGCTAATTTTATTTTTACCACTTCAATTTGGAAGGATAATTTTTGTAATTGCAAATTGATGTAATTTGTAAAAGCACTAGATTTAGCCCCTTTTTGTAAATTAGAAGGCAATTTTGTAAATCTAGGTCAATTTTTGCTTTAGGAGTTCACAAATTGTCCTAAGCAATTACCTAGATAGTTCTTGCAAACACATTAGAATCCTCCTAGTCTGGCATATACACGTCATCAAATGGTTGCTGACCTCAAAACAAACATGGAAAATCTTCTTGTTGTAGTAGATATTTTGACAAATAAAATGGAAGATATTACTATCTAATTGACTCTTAGTGATATGAAAATTTATAACAATAAAATTTCCAACAAAGCAAAATGTAAGGTTAAATTGTATGACGGATCAAGGGATCCTGATGTCTTGTCTACTTGGATTTTAGATATGCAAACTTGGTTCACCTATGCTGAAATTCCTAAAGATGAACAAGTTGCTTTTGCCATAGTCAAACTCATAGGCTTAGAAAAAGTTTTGATTGTAGAAATACAAAGCCACAATGTTGCCATGACTTGGAAATAATTGATCCAAATTTAAAAAAAAAACTTTTTTTCCCATAAAATTATCAAAATGGCCTCAGAACCAAGTGGTATAGGTTGAGGTAAGCCTATAGTATGTCAATTGCAAACTACATTTTTCAATTCAATAGGCTAAGGGTTCTTCTTGGTGTGAAAGATTCAGAAGAGTATTTTATTAACAAGTTCACTCATGGATTGCAAGATCAAATTTTTAGGGAAAATAAATTCAATGATATCCTCACTTTTGATGTGGCATTCATGCCATTCTAGTAGAGGAGAAAGTTGGTGCCTCTCACAGATCTCGACAGGAAAGCAGTTCCAAAAGCATGAATGAGCATTAAAAAAAGGTGAAGAAAACTTCTCATTCTTCCCCTAATTCTTCTTCTCCTCCCACTTCACCTAAAGCACATTCTTCTTCTTCTCACTCTAAAGATTCTTCTTCTTCAACATTGTATTGTAATTTTTGTAAAAATAATGGTCATACAAAATCTCAATGTTATACCTTTGAAAGAATGAAGAATAAGTCCCTAATTGTACAACCTACAAATGAGGAACCATAAGATGGTCCCATTGTGACTACAGGGATAAAAGAATAAATATTTAGCTTTAAAGGGTAAACTAAACAAAGTTACCCTCATGTCAAATGTTTTTGCACAAGGGGATCCTAACCATTTGTTTGTCACTAGAGCCCACCTTACTCATGATTTATATGTGGATTGTATCATATATAATGACTCGTAGAAGAATCTCATTGCGAGAATTGTTGTTGAGAAGTTGAAGCTTCCCACAAAGCTACATCCTCAACCCTATGCACTTGGGTGGAAGGATTTAGACTCTACATTCAAAATCACACACACTTGCACCTTATATTTTGCCTTTGGTGATAAGTTTATGGATAAGGTACGATGAAATGTCACTGAGATGGATTTTTGTGGACTATTGCTTGGTAAGCCCTATCAATTTGATAGGAATGCAGTATATCATGTTAAAAAGAACACATGCACCTTGGATTTGTATTAAAACCTATTTGATACAAAGCACTACACCCACATAAAATTTGATGCTAAGTTGTAGGTAAGATTGTAAGCCATTAAGTCAAGCAATTGTATTGGCTCCTACTTGCATAAGTCCCATACAAGATAAAGAACAAACACCTCCAAAGACTCATGATAAAGAAGAAGCTTCACTTCTAAAAATTGAACAATCACAAGAGCTCATGGTTAAGGAACCCATCACTTTCACTCATGAGAAAGATACCAACCATTCTATTGGCATCATTTTTGGTACACCTATGACCACACAACCACTTGCTCCATAGATGTTGCCTTTAACCTTGCCCTCTTCCATAATTGCACATACGAAAAAGGAGCAAGCTAAGATAACTTCCTTCATTCAACACTGATAGAGCCTTCAGGGCAAGATAACATAGGACTTGCAGAAGACTCGTCAGAAGCAGTAGAGCACGATGGATAAGCATCATAGTCCTCATCCATTTCAGGTTGGATATAGATTTTGGCTTCCTTTGGATAAGTGATGCTTTCCAGAGACGCCATATCAAGATCCTCCTTTCAACGAATAATCAAATTCACATTTTGGATTTCCATATCAACCACCAATCATATTTTCACTAGGATGGATGGATGATCAAGATTAGTATTAGTTACTAATATTGCTTAGAAAATCATATTATCTAGTTTCTTCTCATGTTTTGAGGATGAAACATTTGTGAGGGTGGAATGTTATGGTACCTAGGAATAGGTATATGGGGATATAATATTATATTGTATAAGGGTTGGCATGGGCCACACATAATCCAAGGTTGATTATATTATAATATTATACTATACTATAATATAATATAATATTAGTAGTCATATCCCTAAAGTAGAATTAGAATATGGGTATATAAAGAAGAGATATTATCATTGTAATCAACATGGAGATCATTGTATGGAGTATTACTTATATTTATCTTTTTCCACAAAGTGGCTTATCAAAATTTACCCTCTCTAAGTGGAACTCTCATCTTGGGAGATCTTGTGGAGCTTTCCTTACTTAAGGAGTATTGTTTATGTTGCCCTAACCTTAAGAGTGTTATCTATTTCTATCTCATTGTTTGGATTATTATTGTTGATAATTATTTATGGATGAATGATTTAAATTTTTGCATATTGATGAATAATTTTTGTTTATAAAAATAAAGTTTCATAACAACAACAAAGAGCCCTTGGAGGCCAAAGCCTCGCTAAGATATTATGAGATATAATATGTCCCCATTCATAGCGAGCCTCTACCCACTTTACGTGTGTCCAATATTGACAACGAAGATAATCTTTTATTTTGGAAATCTCATTATGATACTATTTTTATAAATGGGTTGGATTGGGGTAAGGAGAATGGAGAGTCATATCTCCTCTTAGGTCCTAGCCCCTTAAAATTCACATATTTTGTTGGTGTAAAGTTCTTAACCCTACCCTATTCCAATTTGATAAAAGCAATTATGAGGCAGAGGACATTCCCCATAATCCTTGAGATGGTCCCTCTGGCTATCTCATTCAAAATGACTTATATTTTGAAGGATATTTTCTAAAATAGATAATTTTATTGTATCACAATCATCTAATTATAATCAATCATATCTAGATCTTGTGGTTCTTTATAACATAGGAGTGCTACCTACTCCCTCTCAATTAGAAAATGAATCATACATTTTGATTGAGAAAACTATTGACATTAGTATTAGGACTCTTTATAATCCCAATATACCAAAGTTGGAAAATGTCCTAACCCTAGTTGAACGTGAGTACACCAAGATATTGATAGATTTTAGTGACATCTTCACTTGGTCCTATGCTGACATGTGAATACTTGATCCCCCTCTAGTCGTCCATCATTTAGTCATTAGGCAAATTCTAAACCCATTAAGTAGAATCTATAAAAAATGCATCCTAGAGTCACTTTGCTTGTCATGGTAGAGCTTCAAAATCTTCTCAATGCTAGATTTGTCAAGGCAATCAATTATTTTGAATGGATTTCTAACATTATCCCTATCACCAAGGATGAAGGTAGTGTTAGGTCTATATTAATTTTTAGGACATCAACAAAGTATATCCCAAATATAAAATCCTTTTGACAAACATTGACATGATTGTTGACTTCACTAAAAGTTATGGAATGTTATAACTAATGGATGGCTTCTTGGGATACAATTATATTCGAATAACTCTTGAGTACTGGTATAAAATTACTTTTACTACCCCTTGGGGAACCTTCTATTATTAGGTCATGCTCTTTGGATTGAATAATGTTGGAGTAACCTACCAAAGAGTTAATGTATATATTCCATGATATGATGCATGAGATCATGGAAGATTATATTAATGATATTCTTAATTAGTCTTTAAACTAGGGAGGATTATATTTGACACTTTAAACACATTTTCAAGTGGTTTAGGAAGTACAAGGTACACATAAAGTCTCAAAAGTGTATCTTTGGGGTGATGTTAGGTAAACTATTAGGAATTATTGTATCTTGATACCATAATAAAATGGACCTTGATAAAATTTTAGCTATAGTCGATATGCCACCCCCTTAAAAATTAACCTAGATTTGAAGTCTTTAAATGTAAACTTCAAGTAATATAGAGATTTACCTCCCAAATTGCTAACAAGTATAATTAATTCTCGAAACTCTTAAGAAAGGATGTAGAGATAAAGTGGGACATTGAATATCATGCAACTTTGATGCTCTAAAATCCTACCTCTTATCTCTATCTATCCTTGTTCCTCCCAATCTGTCTAAATATTTGTTGTTATGTATATCAGTAATGGACCATACCTTAGGTGCTATATTGGTGTAGTATGATGACCATCATAGGGAGAGATCTATATATCATATCAGTAGAAATTTGGTCAATTAAAAATTCTTTTATACCCCCTTAGAAATTATCTACCTTGTTATAGTAGTTGCTTCTCAAAAGCTCAAAGACTACATGCTCAATCATAAAACTTTTGTTATTGCAATGGTTGGTCCTCTATGATACCTCCTATAAAAACTTCATATCTTGAGCCAGACTACTAAATGGATTATATCCCTTAGTGAATTAGACATTGAGTTTATCAATCAAGAGCCTATGAAAGGTTTGGTCAATTATAATCAATTAGCAATGGTACTTTTAAAGGCTAACCATATCCTAGCCATATACTTTCTAGATAACTCAATATTTACTTTAGAGGTCAACCAACTTAATTCTTGGACCTTATACTTCTATGGTGTTTGATGTGTCAAAGGAGAGGGGGTAGGATTTATCTTAGCCATGTCACAAAAATAACTTACCCTTATCCTTTAAGATTTAGTTTACTTGTACCAAAAATACCATGAAGCATGAAGCTCTTATCCTTGAGCTTCATGCAATTGTAGCTTTGAAAGTTAAGACCCTCTCTATCTTCAAATATTCTTAGCTTGTGTTGAACCAGGTCAATGAAATGTATTAAACCAAAAATGAAAATATTAGACTATGCGAGGGCGTTGTTGCTAGTATAATGATCACTTTTGATAGGATTATCATTGATGGCATCCCTTAGTCTAGAAATCATCATGTTGATGCTATGGTCACAACCACTTCCCATATCTCTTTAGTGTTGGATAATGACCAAGCCATAATCATAATTTGATAGATTAAGAAGCCAATGACCTTAGAATCTAGCCAACTTCCTTTAGAGGTACTTACTACCAAAGCATATTTGACTCCTAATCCTTGCTATAAGGATGGTTTTGCCTTTATTAAGGATGATACATTAAATAAAGGTTTTAACTATAATGAATACAAAAACTTGATACAGTGTGCTTATCAATATGTCATCATAGGCAATATTTTATATTGTTACTTATTTGATGGTATTATTCTTAGATGCTTAACCTCAATTGAATCCTAGATAGTTGTTAAATAGGCCCAAGGGGATCATGCAATGACCACTTCAATGAAAATGACATAACCAAGAAACTTAAATTTACCCATTTTTGAGGAAATCACTTAAAGTCAAGATGGATGTTACCTCTGTGTAGCCATTTTTGAAGGTTGGTAGGCAGGGAATGTGTGAAATATTTGGCAAAAGTTTGCCAGCCTCATCCTCAGAGATGTTGTTGCAGACGATAGGAGGTGTACAATGCAGTAGATGCATGTTAGAGTGACCACGTGGATCATCGCTGAGGTACCCATTGAAGGCCATTCAATAGTGACGTTGCTTCACCTAGAGGAGCCAATATTTCACTTTGTGTTTGATGAGAATCACACAGCCGAGAATGATGAAAAGAAGGGTTGAGGTATGGCAAATAGGTGAAGATCGCAAAGCTTATTCCACCATGGCTATTTGTAGGAGAGCCAACTCAAATCCCATAGGGGGTTCTCATAGAGGTGTAGATCATGGAAGAAATGAAGAACAGTGTTGGCATACTAAGATCAATGTCTTGGGCCAAGGAACGCCAGTGTTCGACAATGATATTTGAGGTAGAAACTAGGTATATGTCTCTTTATTCATTGAATATTTGCTATCACCATAGGGAGATTTTTGCTCAAAGCTATGTCAAATGAAGGTAGAAAGATTCCTCCTTCAAGGTATCCCATATTTGGCTCATGCTCACTACTGAGAGACATCTGCCACAACAACTGAAAGACACGAAGAGCCAGGGCTTTGATGTTGAAGCTTGTTGTAGCACAATTTAGAGCGTGTTATTCCTAAGCCACACCCTTGCACTAAAGAGTTACACTATTACATCAAAGCCTACCACTGTGCTCTTGCATCGAAGTATGTTGAGACATATTATCGTAGGAAGCATCAAGCGCTCATAGACCAACATCCATAATTCTACCTTAGGTGACTAAGGTTTTTGTTTAATTGATTATCACCTTAGCTCGAGGCTTACTTTGGGTATTTTATTTTTGTTTAGAGTCTTATGATTAGGGTCTTAGGCCCTTTTTTTTGTAAATAAAATAATTCCTCTTTTATGGTTTTAATGTTATAAGATTAAAGGGAGTTATAAGGGATAGAGGAATTAATGTTGGAATGGGAGAATTAGAAGAATAATGTTGTATATTTCAGGAATTTATTTGTAATAATATGGAAAGGGTCATTTTTTTTACCCTTTCATATTCTATTCATTTTGACAGAGAAGCAGAAGTGAAAGGTCATCCTGAAACATTAAATACCCATTCCAAAGGAAGCCAAGGGGCTAGAATTTTTTGTAACAAAAGACAATATTTTTTGTTGAATGCAATAGAATCCAGGAACTTGCACCTTGTGAGCATGTACTGGAGGAGATAGGTTCAAAGTGTAGATATTTACTATTGATCTTCCTCTGGTTCTTCTTGGATTACTATCCAGTGCTTGATGTTGTAAAAAGGTTGCATTGCGTGAATATTTGAGGGGGCAGAATATCTTTTATTTTCCTTAGAGGATAGTACTTGGTCTAATTCATATTATGCTTCTACAGGTCCGATTAAGTTAGGTTGCCCCTTGAAACCTATAACTATCTCTATATTTTCTAGGCTAGGTAGCACTAGGTTGGGTTCTATGCATTTACATTTCAAAATTTGTCTTTCCTTTTGTTAGTTTAGATTGCTTTTTTATTTTTCTAATTTTATTTCTTTGATTTCTACCAAATTCCCATATGGTACTCAAAATCTAAAGGTCATTTCTTTTTGATAAATTTGACCAAGGATTTTGTAGTGCAAAAGCTTCCAAGTAATTTGGTTTTGCAAGCACATATCATTAATAATTGTTTGGAAACTTTTTTTAAGGATTAAAGAACCCACTCTACACATTCATTTGCATTCCATTAATATGAAAAGATAAAATCTTTTGGGGAGGGTGACTAACTGCTAATATTCACATTAAAGCCATGGTTTCATAAAAAGAAGTGGGTAATCCACAACACTTCCTAACTTCTCACCTTAAGTTAAAGATAAAAGGAATTGCTAACTCTACTAACCTACAATTCCACATTAAGTGCAGATAATGAAGGAATGCTAACATTTTTCTAACTTTCTAACTTTGCTTTAGTAGGTCATTAAGATTGCAAGATAAAATTGAACCTACTAACTGCAAATTCTAACATTAATCTCACATTAAAGGCACAAATTCTTAAAAGGAAGTGGTATATCCACAACA
Source organism: Wollemia nobilis (assembly GCA_028583015.1). NCBI lineage: Eukaryota > Viridiplantae > Streptophyta > Pinopsida > Araucariales > Araucariaceae > Wollemia > Wollemia nobilis. Next base: position 11,689,435 of record JAQPPZ010016726.1, read on the forward strand.
TTATTTAATCTTTGCACATTAATCTGAAGATAAAATGAACCTTGCTAACAGGGTTTTAGGGCAATCAGATTAAGAAAATATAAGAAAGAAGAAGCATTTTCACTTTCAGGCAAATCATAAATCAATCACACCACAGGCCCCTTGTTTACAATCACTTGCAAATCACTAGGTTTTCTAGCACTTGTCATTCATTGATTCTATTTTTTGATATACTTGTGCAATGCTTTAAAGTAGAACCTTGGAGAAGTTATTCTAACTTCTTTGCAAGAGAGGGATTTCTTTTCAATTCCCTGATTGTGAGGGTAATTTTACAATTGGACAAAATTTCCACTCAACAAAAATGGCGCTAGAAGGAGGGCCTCCTTAATTTCATTGCTTTATGATTTGTTTATTTGAGATTTGCTTCGTAGCTAACATTGCCTTTAGTTGCAAAAATTTGGTTTTTATTTTTTGACGGTTAACGTGTGACTTTACTGTTTCCACTGTGCTTTGATACAGGATTATATGTTGCAGGTTGTTTGAATTCTTGTGAATCCTGAGAGGTTTTCTAGAGTGAGTGTTTCTACCAAGCTGGATCAACCTCAGTACATTGCTACCAGGTCTAAAACCACTAGGGAAACTATATTTTAGAGCCTTTCTCCTAATCATAGGAATCCTAGAAACAAGACTCAAAAGGTTACAATCCCACCTGACGTACTTGCTATAGAATTATCTTCTGTTTCAAGTGCATCTAGTGTGCCTACACCTATTGTGTATATCACTGCTAGTACACCTAGTGTATCTATTACTTTTATCTCTACTATTTCCACTCCTCCTATAGGGAAACCACCTATGAATCAAATAGTTCAGCCACCACCTATTGCCTAGTACGAAGTTCGCAATATTCCACTGAATATTGTTGGGGATGTCCATGACATACCCAGAAATATTGAGAAGTTCTTGCCTAAGTTCAAACACGATGGTCCTAGGATAGTCGAAGAGCATATTCAGGCTTATAAGGATGTTTTAATTAGACTGCAAGTCAAGGATGAAGATGTCGCTTGTAAACTTTTTTCCATGATCCTGGACCAAGTATCTTATGAATGGTACATTAGTTTACCTGTTGGGTCAATTGCTTCATGGATCCAAATGGAGACTACTTTTGTCAATTATTTTATGTCACCCTTAGATCCAACCATCATTTACAATCAATTCATAACCTGTAAAAGGGGACCCGATGAGCCGATCAAAATTTTCAATTAGAGATTTTAGAAGCTTTACAATAGGTCAATCCATAATTTTACCATTGATCCTATTTTTTATTTGCAAATATACTTTGGGACATTGGACCCCATTACTTCCATGTTCTCTAGGTGAAATCCCCAGGTCACCACGCTCGCCCAAGATTACACAGAATCCATGACTATAGAGCAATAGATGATACCTCAGGGTTATGGGATTCCCCAAATGCCTATGGTGGGACAATTTGGTCCTTATGGTCAAATCCCTATGCTAAATCAAGCTATGGTACCTCAAGTGCCAACCATGAATACCCTACCATATCATTAGTCTTACCATCAATACCCGCTTATCCATCCATTCCAACCTATCCAACCACATCCATCCCATCTACTACTCCATTTTTGCTAGATAATCAGTTGTCTATGCAAGGAGTCAATCCAATTAATTCTCAAGCTTTGGATGATTTTCTTACTCCTACACATTTGCAAAGTGTGAACCCTTACTTGAGTCAAAATGTTCAAAATCAAGTTGTGATGCCAGGCCAAGATCTTTCTAGTTTTAGAAATCCTTTAGGGCCTAGCCTCACCATGCCCCAACCAAAAGAATCTAATTTTGAGGTTGAGGATTTGAAGAATATGGTTCACAAGCTGAGCAATGATATGGTCCAAATGTAGAAGCATAATTCTCAGGCTCCTCATTCTAATCAAAATTTCAATAATCAAAGGAGACAATGGAATACTAAGCCAAATAATGGGGGTGTTCCCGCCCCTGTTGCTAACCAAGTAGATGCTTCTGTGGGACCTAGTCAGCCCAATTCTATTCTCAATATTTTAAATTTTGCCTAGGAAAAGGGATGTAGGTTACACAACACCAAGGCTCACAATGAGAAGGATTATCCTAAACTATCTAGATACACTCATTTTTTGCAAGCCCAAGTAAATGACTTAGAATTGGTGTCAAATAAGAATTTGCCTCAATATTATAAGGGGGTGATGATGTTTTGGTTGTGGAAACTCTTTATCATCATGAAAGTGAAGAAGAAGAGGATGATGATGAAGTTTTGGAAGAGGAAGTCCAAGCATTTAGGTAGTTTAAAAAGGGGAATCATGGGTATCACTTGAGGAGTAAATCCAAAACCCCTAAAACTTTGTCTACTCCACCTAACAATTCTATTCTTCCTCCAAATACTAAATCTGATAATAATCCTCCTCCCCCACATGTTGTGGAGTCATCCAAACCCATTCAAAAAGTGTAGAAGTTTGAGAAGCCTACCTATGATATTGTAGAAGACTTGAGAAAGTCCAAGGCTAATGTCTCTTTTTTAGAGGCTACCAAGTTGCTAGACCAAAAGGATGCCTTGATTAAGGCATTGAATTCATCAAGCCAAATCCATGACAGAAAAGAAACTAAGTCCCACTTGGTTTTATGAAAGGAGAAATGAGAAGTACCTCATTTTCTTCTAATAGTTAGGATTGTAGGTAAGAATTTGCATAACTATTTAGTGGACTCAGGTGCCACGAGCAACCTCATGCCCATTGAAATCTATCAAAGGCTAGGTCTAGAGCCTAGTTCTTCTAAGTGTAGGGTCTTGCAGTTGGATAGATCCAAAGTGAATGTGGTAGGAACCCTTTATGATATCAAAATCCAACTTTCCTTAGAGCCTAGGGTTCAACAAGTCATTGATATTCTTGTGGTCAATATCCCAAGCAGGTACGACATGCTACTAGCAAGGGATTGGAGTAAAACCTTGAATGGTTACTTTTCCACTGATTTTTCACATATGTGGTTACCTTGGAAAGGGATTACCAATCAAATCCGAGTGGAAAGTGAACCTAGAATTAGGGAGATGATTACTGAGTTTAACAGACCTAATGAAGTCCAATTTGTTGAATCTAAATTAGGGGTCTATACCTTGGATGTAGAGAGCTACCGAAGAACCTCAAAAGGAAATCCTTGCTTGTAGTTCTCCTAAAGAGGATAGTCTGGTTTGGATTCTTAAGTTTGATGGGTCTAGATCAAAACAAGGTGCTAGAGCTAAAATTGAACTCACATGTCCAGGAAGTAAACCTTTGCTTTCTACTTACAGATTATAGTTCCCTTGCACAAACAATGTGAAAGAATATGAAGCCCTCATTTTTGGATTACAGCTAGCCTTGAGTAAGAAAGTCAAGTGTTTAAAAGTATTAGGAGAATATGAGCTAGTTGTTAAGTAATTCAAAGGACAATATGCTTGTCATGACAAGAGATTATGCCTTTACAAAACTAGAGTTAGGGATCTTATTGAGGAGTTTGATGCCTTTAAAATTTCCCTTATCTCTAGAAAAGATAACCGAATGATTGATTCTCTAGCAATTACAGCAGGTATGCTCAACCCAATTGATATCAAAAAGTGCAAGAAGTTTACCATTGAGCTAGTTTCCTGTCCCTCAATACCGGATAATGTCAGAAATTTGCAGGTTTTTGAGAGTGACAGGCACATTTTCAAGTTTGTTACTAACTCTGGTATTTTTGAGAACCAGGTAATTGATGAAGACCAAAGATGGCAAGAAGATATTGAAGAGGAAAGTGAAGCAGCATTTCAGTCAAACAAAATTCCAAAAGAAGTTGTTTCACTTGAGAAAGTGTTTGATATTGGATACAAGACAAGAAGAGGTAAAAGGATACCACTTCCTAAAGATGCATGTCATACAGTCAACCTAGGAAGTGAAGATAATCCACATGAGGTTTTCATTGCTAAAGCATGTACAACCCATGAAAGAGAAGGCATAACACATGCACTTAAGGATTATGTGGATTGTATTGCTTGGGGTTATAATGATTTAAATACATATTATGAGAATGTTATCATGCACACGATTCCATTGAAGCCAAAATCAAAGCCATTTAGACAAAGACAACGACCTGTCAACCCATTATTAGAACCTTTGATAGAGAAAGAGGTCAAACGATTGCTAGATGCTAAGATAATATTTCCTATTAGAAACTCAACATGGGTTGCCAACTTAGTGCCTATGAGGAAGAAGAGTGGAGAAATAAGGTTGTGCATTGACTTCAGAAACCTCAACAAGGCATCTTAGAAAGACAATTACCCATTGCCTGCTATTGATGAAATACTACAAATGGTAAATGGGTCAGAAATGATGTCATTTTTAGATGGCTATTCTGGGTACAACCAGATTCTCATTCACCCAAATGACAGAATGAAGACATCATTTACAACAAAGTGGGGAACCTTTGCCTATAGGAGAATGCCCTTTGGATTATTGAATGCAGGCACAACTTTTCAATGTGCCATGGATTATGCATTTAAGGGACTCATAGGCAAGTGCATTATTGTGTACGTTGATGATATTCCTATATTTTCCAAGAAGAGAGAGGATCATGTGAAGGATTTAAGGAAAGTGCTCCAAAGGTGTAGGGAACATGGGATCTCCCTTAATCCGAAGAAGTGCATTTTTGGAGTGACTGAGGGAAAATTGTTGGGTCACATCATTTCAAAAGAAGGTATATCCATTGACCCTGAAAGGATAGAAGCCATACAAAACATCCCTCTACCCTGCAGTAAGAAATATTTGAGGTCATTCTTTGGCAAAATCAACTTTGTAAGAAAATTCATTTTTGGATTTGCTGAGATTGCCAAACCATTGAATGACATGCTGAAAAAGAATGTTGATGTCAAATGGAATAATGAGAGTAAGGCTGCATTTCAGAACATTAAGGATGTTATTTCTAGGGCTCCTATTTTGGTAAGTCCATATTACTCAAAGACCTTTTACATATACACATTTTCTTCTGAACACTCTTTTGCAAGTGTCTTAACTCAAAAAAGTGAAGGTAATGCTGAAAATCCCATAGCCTTTTTGAGTTCTCCATTAAAATATGTGCAATTGAGGTATTCTATTTTGGATAAGAAAATGTTTGCACTCTTCAAAATAGTAAAGAAATTTAGACATTATATTGTACATAGTAGGGTTTTTGCTATTGTGCCTGAACCTGTTGTTAAAACTATGTTTCTGCAGAATGAACTAGGTGAAAGGAGAGGAAAGTGGATTTCTACAATCCAAGAATTCGATCTTGAAATCCAACCTATGAAACTAGTTTGTGGACAAGGATTAATGAAGGCAATTGCTGAAAATGATCCTCAAGTTACATGCCAATATTTTAATGTAGAAGATGTCTCTAAAGATGATTGGTATGTAGACATTGTGTATTTCCTGTTGAATGGTAAGTGTCCATCTCATCTTAGTTCAACTCAAATAAGAGCTTTAAGGTTGAAATATGCAAACTATTTAATCAGATCTGGTGTATTGTATAGGAGGAACCACGAAGGGATCTACCTTCACTATTTGAACCAAGAAGAAGCTGCCCAAGTGCTACATGATTTCCATGGCAAATATGGAACTGGACATGGGTCAGCCAATGCAACAACACATCATATTCTCATAGTTGGATACTATTGGCCCCACATTTTCAAAGATGCACATGCTCATGTGTGATCTTGTCACACATGTCAAGTGGTAGCCAATAGAGAAATAAATATTGCTATGCCATTGCAACCTGTAGTGGAGATGAGGCCCTTTGCACAATGGGGATTGGATTTCATAGGGGTCATCAACCCCAACTCTTCTGATTCTCATAAATTCATCCTCACAGCTACAAATTATTGTACTAGGTGGACTGAGGCAATCCCTACAAAGCATGCCACTATTGAAGTAGTCATTAAATTTTTAGAGGATTGCATTGTAACTCGTTTTGGAATGCCTAATGCAATAGTAAGTGATAATGGTAAGGCATTTTCTTCTACTCAATTTGCAAATTGGGCATATGATAACAAGGTGAGCCTAAAATTTTCTTCAAATTATTATCCTCAAGGTAATGGTTTGGCAGAGTCTTCCAATAAAATCTTGTTATTCATCATTAAGAAATTGCTTGAAAAGAATCCTAGGGATTGGCATAGCAAGTTGAAGTTTACTCTTTGGGATGATAGAACTAGGATAAAGGAATCAATTAGGACAACACCATATCATTTAGTCTATGGGTAGGACCTCATTTTTCCCACTAATCTAAAATTACAAACCCTGTATTTCATGAAAGAATATTGATGAGGTCGAGAAATGCCTCATTTTTGCACTATGGTTAACATATAAAAACTACCATATTATTAAATATACAAAGTTAAATTTCCAAATAGTTGATTATAATATATTAATTGTTAATTTTTTACATGATTTTATGCTAGACACATTAAACACATGTTTTGACTATTTTAAGCATTTTACTTGTAAAAGGTTAAAAATGAGTATCATGTCAATTTTGATGTCATACTATAGTAAAATTACATTATGATGGCATGGATAGATTCCTCTCATCGATAACTACAACTTTAATTTTTGAAGCAAGTCAATCCGAGCTGTAGATAAAAAGTTATGAAGGTTACATCATTCTGGAGCTCATGCCTTAGTTTTTTTTGAGCTGTTAACAGGTGCAAATCTGCGTTAAGTGGCATATTTGCGGATCTACTGGGAATGATCCAAAACAATTTAAGAAACCAAATTCATATCAATTATATTTCATAGTGGAGATAACACATGACCCAAATTTTAAGGCATATGGACAAATAATTTGGATGTTATGGGGCATACAAAATGACAGTTTCACACTTTTTGACAGCTGGAAATTCTAGTAAAAATATGTGTTAGAGGCCAACTTGACAGCGATGGTGGGAGAAATTCCTGAGGAGTTAAAATCTGAAAATTGAACCAGATGTAATTCATATAGCCGAGAACATGTGGGTAAAATTTGGTGTACATTGGAGCTACGAGGAAAACGTTATAAGCACTCCAAAAGGGCAGCTGGGCATGTTTTGACTGCTGTAAAAAAACAGGTGATAGTCCATACAAATTCCAACCACCTGTCACTATGAAGGAAGGCATGGAATTTGTCAACTAAATATGAGGTAAACGCTTGGAAATAGTTGAGGGAGGCTAGGAGTGACTCTTTCTCCACTTGACAACACTTCCACATGATCCAAATAGGAGCAACCAGTCAAAAATGTTGAATTGCAGGAAATCTGGAAATAGTCATACAAATTCTAGCCAGCTATCAATAAATAGCATGGCTTGGAATTTGTCAATTCTAGCATGTAAAATATATATAATTGGTATTATAAGGACTTAGGAAGACTACGTAGCTGGTCAAACTCACTTTTCTGTGCATCTGGTGTACAGATAAGGGTCAAAATGGTTAAACTACCAGATATTTTGGAGCAGCTTTCGAATGAGTAGAACAAGACCATTTTTGGTCAAAAATATAAACAAAATGGTTAGAAAGGTGGCAAATGGGGAGATGGGGATGGATCCAGTTGTATGAGGAGTTTTCTCACCCCTTCCAATGCATTTCTCCCAATGGATGATACACAACAAGGAAAATGGATATGCTCAAGCATAACAATTTGCTACATTTTAAGAAGACTTCTTCAAAATAGTTGCTAAATCCCTAAAATGCAGCAACAGAACGTATTGACATATGTAATAGAATGTTATAAAAAATAGGCTTCCATGTTGGTTGATCCAGGTAGAGAGGTAGAGAGGTAGAGAAGTAGAGAATAATGATAGGACTTGTGGTAAGAAAGTAGATCTGTGGCAAATTACAGTTTTTAGCAGGTTTTCCTACAAATATTATAATGTTGCTTAAGACTAAATAAAGTGCAGGATTTCTCATTCATCTTTTGTCTCATTAAATGTCTGAGTGTTTAAGTAGTTAAGAGAGAGTTTTTTTGTCTTCTTCTGGAACAGGGGAGCAAAGGCCACTTCCAAGTTTAGAAGAAGGCTTATTGGTGACAGGTTTTTCTGCAACTTTTGCTGCAATAGATTAAGTAGAGACTTGTCATATTTTATTTTATGTTCATTAACTGATAGTGCATAGATATTTGTGATTTGAACCTAAGTTAATGAGTGTGAGTGTTAATTGGTTCATCAACTTGAAGCATTATTAAATTTTCCTTGTTTCCTACAGATTATTTCCCGTTTTAATCTATTTTGTTGACCAGTTTTTAGCCTGTGTGTTTTATTTCTTCTATTTCATCTTCTTGTTATTATTTTAATTTTGCAAGAGTAAAATAGATGACATTTCTACAAATTTAGGGATGCAAGATAAATTTAGGGATGCATTGGATATCTTAGGGAAAGGAGATGCAAATGCACTTGAATTTCAAGAAATCATTAAACTTTGTAAAAATTATTCTCATTCAAGGCATAGAAAAAACAAAACTGGTAGTAACACAAATGATTTGAAAGAATGCATGGAAGAGGCTGATATTTTAGTACATATTGATAAATCAGTAGATGAAAAGAATGAATCTTTTGAACCTTCAATCATCTATTGTTCAAAATGTAATAAGAAGCAACACTCTCTTCATGACTATGCTTTGAACAAAAGATTTATACCTGCTACTTGTAGCATTTGTCAAAAAAGACACCCCACAAATCAATGTAGTTTGTTACCAGAACTCAAAAGTGTCTTTGAAAAACAATCTCAACCTATGAAAGAATACAACTTTGTAGGACAAAGACAAGGATATTATTTTCTTCAGTTTCCATATCAGAATGCTTCTCAATTTTATGCACATTGGGGAAATAATCCTTGGTATATGCCATAGTCTGCTATAGGTCCACTTCAACAATGTTTGAATCAACCACCATGGGCATATTACCAAGAATGGTCTCAACATGGCTAGATGCAACAACAATGGAATCAACAACATCCACCATGGTTATAGCCAAAAATGTAGGGATATCAATGGGTACAATAGCAAAAATTGTACAAAGGGCAGCAATATTGTCAAAATAAAAAATCAAATTTGTTGCCCACTCATACCCATAGTTTCTCTCATTGACAACAACAACAAAAGGAAAAACAACCTCTATTTTCAACTCAACCTGTGGCCAATCCCAACAATGTTAAATAGGTAACCCCTGTATCTATGGCTGAATTAGAAAATACAACCATAATAAATGCTTATGACTGTGATAAAACTCAGTTGTGTTCAAAACCACTTCTTGAAAATATTCCACTTACCAGTGTAGAAATAGGAGCTAAAATGAATGAGCATGAAAACAAATCTGCACTGAAACAAGAAGAAGAAAAAGAAAAATTCATCAAAGAAAATACCATGTCTTGAACAGTTTGAAATATCAAAATTGACATCTTCACAATCAGATTGGATAAAGGAATTAACACATTTAATTGTTAAAATCCCTTTAATTCAAGCTATTAAAGATGTACCAATCATTGATAAGATTTTTCAAGAAATGTGTTTTAAAAAATCAAGAAAAAAGAAGAAAGTATATCCTAAAACCATACAAATAGGTGGAAAATCAGTAGACTTGCTTGTAGGAAAACTTACTCCACCCAAGTATGATTGTCTAGGAAGTTCATTGTTTCTTGAATCACATAAGGAAAATGAAAAGAACATTTCAAATTTGGCCTCCATTATTGTAAAGGATAATGTCGAAGAGTTGGATTCATCCAATAAATCTATTTTTAATGTTCATATTTCAGATTTTAAAGATGAACCAACTACTGTTCAACAAATATTATGGAATGATGAAAAGCAGAATTTTGAAAATTTGTCACCCATTCCAGTACAAAACAATTTTCTTCATTTACCACATGGATGTCATCATGATGCTTTACTAACACTTTATGCATCTTTAGCAAATGACATTGAGTTGTTGCAAGTACAGAAAAAACAAATTTTGCAGTTGAATGCATTTGATGAACTTTGGTTGGAAGCACTTCACCAAATAGTGTTCACTCAACAAAATTGGAAAATGTGGCATGATGATCACATTAAGAGCATCAAGGATACACTAGAGGAGTTTGAGAATCAAGTTGTTCAACTTTCTTCAGTTGATGATTTAAGGAGGACATTAGTGTTGAATGGACATCTTTTACACATGTACCATCAACCACTAACAAAGGTGGAATTTGCTTAATATTTCAAAAAGTTACATTTGCATAAGGTATAAGAGGCTTCCTCTTCTGACAAAGATTCCAAATGATCATATCTTTGAATCTTGAAAAAAAAACAAAAAAACAAAAAAAATGAAAGAAAAAGAGAAAAAAAAACAAAAAAATAAAAAATTATAGCATAAGGCATGTCCCACAAAATGAAGATATATGAGGATATGCATCAATTTTAGTAGAGAGAAGAACTAATGAGTTCAATACTTCATTTCCAAAAATACAGAGACAATGATGACACAAGAAGATTCTTACTACTTGTATGGAAGGAATGTTGCATCATTGTTACAACTTTTAACTGAAAAAGATGTTTTCATACAGAAAAAAATTGACATGTTTTTGCATAATAAGGATTGTTCGTATTCAAATAAGAATGAGAGAAATTCTCTCACATTGCAGCCTCATGAGATACATTCTATTTCATTGAAGCCCTTGAAATATAGAAGTTGGTTGAAAACCAGAAATGGTAGCCTCTTCTGATAAAAAAAAATGAAAAAAATGAAACAAAAAAAAAGAAAAAAATATATGAAAAAAAGTAAAAGAAAAATGAAAAAAAGAAAGAAAAAAATGAATAATTTGGTAGTGAAAACCTTCTCGGAGGCTCTGCTGAATTGGCTTGCATGAAAACCGGTTTCTCGACGTGCATTGCCTTATTGATCCACCCATCATTGTTCCACCATTGTACAAATCTCACACTGCACATGTCTTATGTTTATATTTTTAGATAGCATGCTAAGAATCATCATAAGTAGTTTGTAAGATGCATGATCAATTTTCATAACAGTAAGGTATGTTTTTCTTGCATTTAAGTCATAGTGAGCATTTAACATTTAGTGTATGATAATCAGTATTTGGCATAAACTATTCATATAATATTGGCAAGTTAAAAATGTCAAGAAAAACCCCCTTATACCCTTAGTTGCATAGAAAAATCAACACCTAAATATTCTGTTTTACTCCTGCAATAAATTCCGAAGCATCTTCAGAACAATAGTCTCATTCTAAAGTAGGCTTCAAACTGAGACAAAGTGTGCCAGAAATTCCTGCAAATGTTGCAGAACAGTAGGGCACATTATAAATTGCAAGGAAAAAAATAAAGAGCAACATAAAAAAGAAAAAAAAGGAAGGAAAGAAAAGAAAAAATTGCAGGAACTACAAAATCTGCAAGGTTGTATACAAAAAAATGAAATACCTATGCTAATTAAAAATGTTTAGTACAACAAGAATAAAATTCTTAGGTGGCAAAATATGTTTAACAGGATAAAACCTGCATATTTCTATGGCCTACTAGGATGCATGAGGGCATGCATCAGTTCAAGCTGGGGGGGAATGATGAGGTCGAGAAATGCCTCATTTTTGCACTATGGTTAACATATAAAAACTGCCATATTATTAAATATAAAAATTTAAATTGCCAAATAGTTGATTAGAATATATTAATTATTAATTGTTTACATGATTTTATGTTAGAAACATTAAACCCATATTTTGACTATTTTAAGCATTTTACTTGTAAAAGGTCAAAAATGAGTACCATATCAATTATGTTGTCATAATATAGTAAAATTATATTTTTATAGCATTGATAGATTCCTCTCATTGAGAACTACAATTTTTCTTTTTGAAGCAATTCAATCCGAGCTGTAGATAAAAAGTTATAAAGGTTACATCATTCTGGAGCTCATGCCTTAGTTATTTTTGAGCTATTAACAGGTGCAAATCTACGTTAAGGGGCATATTTGCGGATCTACTGGGAAATATCCAAAGTAATTTAAGGAACCAAATTCATACCAATTATATTTCATAGTGGAGAGAACACATGACCCAAATTGGAAGGCATATGGACAAATACTTTAGAAGTTATGGGGCCCACAAAATGACAGTTTCACACTTTTTGACAGCTGGAAATTCTGGTAAAAATTTGTTTAGAGGCCAACTTGACAGCGATGGTGGGAGAAATTACTGAGGAGTTAAAATCTGAAAATTGAACCAGATGTAATTCATATAGCCAAGAACATGTGGGTAAAATTTGGTGTACATTGGAGCTACGAGGCAAACGTTATAAGCACTCCAAAATGGCAGCTGGGCATGTTTTGACTGCTGTAAAAAAACAGGTGATAGTCCATACAAATTCCAGCCACCTGTCACTATGAAGGAAGGCATGGAATTTCTCAACTAAATATGAGGTAAACTCTTGGAAATAGTTGAGGGATGCTAGGAGTGACTCTTTCTCCACTTGACAACACTTCCACATGATCCAAATAGGAGCAACCAGTCAAAAATATTGAATTGCAAGAAATCTGGAAACAATCATACAAATTCCAACAAGCTATCAATAATTAGCATGGCTTGGAATTTGTCAATTCTAGCATGTAAAATCTATAGAATTGGTCTTCTAAGAACTTAGGAAGACTACCTAGCTGGTCAAACTCACTTTTCTACATATCTCATGTATGAATAAGGGTCAAAATGGTTAAACTACCAGATATTTAGAAGCAGCTCCGGAATGAGCAGAACAAGACCAGTTTTGGTCAAAACTATAAACAAAATGGTCAGAAATGTGGAAAATGGCGAGATGAGGATGGATCCATCTATATGAGGAGTTTTCTCACCCCTTCCAATGCATTTCTCCCAATGGATGACACACAACAAGGAAAATGGATATGTTGCAACATAACAGTTTGTTGCATTTTAAGAAGACTTCTTCATAATAGTTGATAAATCCCTAAAAGGCAACAATAGAACGAATTGACATATGTAATAGAATGTTATAAATAATAGGCTCCCATGTTGGTTGAGCCAGGTAGAGAGGTAGAGAGGTAGAGAAGTAGAGAAGTAGAGAATAAGGATAGGACTTGTGGTAAGAAAGTAGATTTGTGGCAAATTATAGTTTTTAGCAGGTTTTCCTGCAAATATTGTAATGTTGCTTAAGACTAAATAAAGTGCATGATTTCTCATTCATCTTTTTTTCCATTAAATGTCTGAGTGTTTAAGTAGTTAAGAGAGTTTTTTTGCCTTCTTCTGGAACAGGGGATCAAGGGCCACTTCCAAGTTTAGAAGAAGGCTTATTGGTGATAGGTTTTTTTGCAACTTTTGCTACAACAGATTAAGCAGAGACTTGTCATATTTTATTTTATGTTCATTAGCTGATAGTGCATAGATATTTGTGATTTGAACCTAGGTTAATGAGTGTGAGTGTTAATTAGTTCATCAACTTGCAGCATTATTGAATTTTCCTTGTTTCCAGCGGATTATTTCCCGCTTTAATCCATTATATTGATCGGTTGTTAGCCTATGTGTTTTATTTCTTCTATTTCATCTTATTGTTATTCTTTTAATTTTGCAAGAGTAAAATAGATGACATTTCTACAAATTTAGTTATATTTCAGTCTACCTTTTCTTGTCATTTATATTCTGCAACAATAGATAGGTTTCATTCTGCAAAAGTAATCAGGTTTTATTTTTTTGTAATCTTTCTATTCCTGTAATTTTGATTTTGCAAGAGTAATTAGAATTCAATTTCATTTTATAGGATTAAAGTGACACCAAAACCCCCAAGGTTAACTTGTCCCACCAATAAAGCTTGTTTTTTGAATGAGCTAATTTTCAAGCTGCCTATATCTCCTTTCGTATATAGCCTTGGACACCACCCTGGATTGACAATTATAATGATTAAATGGTGTGATTGATGACACTCATCATTTTTGGCATCGTTGTCAGGGATCACGGTGTTGTTAGAAGGTAAACGCAACCCAATAATTGTTAGTTGTACTAAGTTGTGAAATTCAAAGTGAAATCTAGATAAATGATTGGTATAAGTAATAATTTTTGGTAAATTGCATTTCACTTCAAGAACTATAGGATCCTTTCAGAAATTATTACAAGAAAAAAAAATCAGTAGTTCAACACCACTTTCTCTTGACAAATCCATACACTCAGGAAAATTCGACAAGATTTATAATTGTTTTTGGGAACCTATAATGGAAGTGTCAAAAGAGAATCTAGGGAGATCTAGTAATGTGTTCTATCCTAGTACAACTAGTGCACCTACCAGAACTTTTCAAAATCCCATTCAATTAGATCTTAATCAATATGCTCCCATGAAGGTCATTTCACCTTCAGTGTTACCAACTTTCAAGGAAACTACATCTGAAGATCTTGATATGTTTTTGTTTGAGTTTAAAATTATATGTCAAGCTCATGATTACACTAATGACAATAAAAAGCTCAAACTGTTTCCTTCCACTCTTAAAGAGTCAACTCTACAATGGTTTATCACCTTAGCACCTGATTCAACTAGAACTTGGGATGATATGAAAAACATATTCTTGGAGAGATACCAAGAATATTGTCAAGTCAAGAATCAAAATAATGAATTTCTTACAATGAAACAAGAGAAAAAATAAAATCTTACAAGACTATCTAAATAGATTTTCTTTTGTTCATAAGATATGTGGAAGTGTTGAACCTAAAATTTCCAAAGTCATATTCTTAAGAGGACTGCAAGATAAATTTAGGGATGCATTGGATATCTTAGGGAAAGGAGATGCAAATGCACTTGAATGTCAGGAAATAATTAAACTTTGTAAAAATTATTTTCATTCAAGGCATAGAAAAAACAAAAACTGGTAGTAACACAAATGATTTGAAAGAATGCATGGAAGAGGCTGATATTTTAGTACATCTTGATAAAGCAGTAGATGAAAATAATGAATCTGTTGAACCTTCAATCATCTATTGTTCAAAATGTAATAAGAAGAAACACTCTCTTCATGACTATGCTTTGAACAAAACATTTATACCTGCTACTTGTAGCATTTGTCAAAAAGGACACCCCACAAATCAATGTAGTTTGTTACCATAACTCAAAAGTGTCTTTGAAAAACAGTCTCAACCTATGAAAGAATACAACTTTGTAGGACAAATACAAGGATATAATTTTATTAAATTTCCATATTAGAATGCTTCTCAATTTCCTGCACATTGGGGAAATAATCCTTGGTATATGCCATGGTCTTCTATAGGTCCACTTCAACAATGTTGGAATCAACCACCATGGGCATATTCCCAAGAATGGTCTCAACATGGCTGGATGCAACAACAATGGAATCAACAACATCCACCATGGTTACAGCCAAAACTGCAAGGATATCAATGGGTACAATAGCAAAAACTGTACAAAGGGCAACAACATTATCAAAAATAGAAATCAAATTTGTTGCCCACTCATACCCATAGTTTCTCTCATTGACAACAACAACAAAAGGAAAAACAACCTCTGTTTTCAGCTCAACCTGTGGCCAATCCCAACAATGTTAAACATGTAACCCCTGTATCTATGGCTAAATCAGAAAATACAACCATAATAAATGCTTGTGACTGTGATAAAACTTAGTTGTGTTCAAAACCACTTCTTGAACATATTCCACTTACTAGTGTAGAAATAGGAGCTAAAATGAATGAGCATGAAAACAAATTTGCATTGAAACAAGAAGAAGAAAAAGAAAAATATGACTCATCAAAGAAAGTACCATGTCTTGAACAATTTGAAATATCAAAATTGACATCTTCACAATTAGATGGGATAAAGGAAATAACATATTTAATTGTTAAAATCTCTTTACTTCAACCTATTAAATATGTACCAATCATTAATAATATTTTTCAAGAAATGTGTTTTAAAAAATCAAGAAAAAAGAAAAAAGTATATCCTGAAACCATACAAATAGGTGGAAAATCAATAGACTTGCTTGCAGGAAAACTTACTCCACCCAAGTATGATTTTCTAGGAAGTTCATTGTTTCTTGAATCACATAAGGAAAATGAAAAGAACATTTCAAATTTAGCCTCCATTATTGTAAAGGATAATGTCGAAGAGTTGGATTCATCCAATAAATCTATTTTTAACATTCATATTTCAGATTTTAAAGATGAACCAACTACTGTTCAACAAATATTATGGAATGATTTTTAATTTCATATAATCAATTTAAAAAGTAATCAATAAGTTTATCATAAAGCATCAAATAGCATGAGGTCAACTAGTTAAACTTCTCATGGAGCAGCAAGGAGGAGGAGCGGGAGGTCTAGGGGCAACAAACCCTAGGTGTGGGGCTTCGGAGGGTAGATCAGCAGACGCGGTAGGTGGGGGCTCTGGTGAGATAGTAGGCCCCCAGGCGGAGGATGTGGACAAGGAAGTTCTATTGGAACCGGTCCAAGGGCATTGGGCGGATGCGATTGAAGATTTCTCTGAGGGGGACCAGGACTCTGTGCATCAGGATCAAAGGAAGACCCAGGAAGGAGACAAAGAGAAACCTGGCAACTGGAGACCTTCATATCTTAATGCTCTTCATGGTAAGCAAAAATTATCCGACTCTTGTTTTAATCTAAAATCTGTCAATGGTAGGTTGCACGTCCCGGATACCTTAGCTCAGCATGTGGCTATGGAGGGCAGAACATCTCTGGTGGCAAAATTTATGGGGGTGAGGCCGGACTTGGAAGTCATAAGGAGATGGGCCATCCAAAAATGGTAGCCAAGGGCCGGTATGATGATTAAGGCTTTACCCAAGAGTTTTCTTTTGGTGACATTTCAATGTGAACAGGACATGGAAAGGACTCTCCAAGGAGGTCCTTGGTTTTTTGGAAAAAAGGGGCTTGTATCTGAAGCGTTGGTCCCTCGATTTCAACCCCCAGACTCAGGTGTTGGATTTGGCTTCTATTTGGGTTAAGATGTTGGGATTACCTCTGCTTTTCTGGAATGAACAAATCTTGGTTGGGATAGCTACAGAGATTGGAGAACTAATAGCTATTGATCCTACAACCTTGAGCAAAACAAGACTCCTTTCTGCTCACATGTGTGTGTTGGCGGACCTGAGTAAAGAGCTCCCTAAATCCATTATATTGTCGTCTATGTTTGGCCTTCATACTCAGGTATTTGAATATGAAAATATGTCTTTTAAGTGTAGTGTTTGCGGGAAGGTAGGGCACCAGGGTATCCACTGCATTTCCAAGAACCAACCCCCACTCCAAAATACTGCTCCTCAAACCCAGAATAATATCCCTCCCTCGCAGATCTCCATTCCTACCCAACATGGGCCTCAAGGACATGGAGCTCGAAATCCGAATATCAGAGACCCTGTTTGCCCTTTTGTAAGCAAGAGGCAATGTTATAACCCTCCTCCCAAAAATACCTATGCCCCAAAACCCTCTCACAGGGGAACTAGTCCCTTTTATGGGAACCCTCAAGCTCAACCTGCTCCTAAGATGATACAGCAAGCCTCAGAGCCAAATCATAAAGGAAAGAACCCCATAGATCAATGCCTTGGGGCAAGTAAGTTTGATTGGGTAATACGGGAGGCCTATGGAGGCTCGGTGGAAGTGGTCCCATGTACTATAGAGGAATTTATGGGAAGAAATTCCAAGGAGATCAACATCCCAGTGGAGAACAGTTTTGGCATCAAATCATCTGAAGGGAGATCAGATGGATAGCCAAGAAGTGGAATATGAGGTAGAGGAGACTCAAGAGAAGGATTTAGAGGAGAAAAATTAGAGGAAGGAGTAGGAAACTAATTATACAGGCAAGGATACTCAGGAGGAAGAGGTGAACCACCAAGATCAGTGTAACCCCACAGCAAGGAAAAAAGAATCTACTAATTAAGAAGCTAAGAGCACGGAATATTCTCCACTGTCAGAAAGACCAGTTAACCTGGAAAGCCAAATTGTTACCCCAAAGACCAAGACTGACCTATCCAAGATGGTTACTAGAAGCCAAGTGAATCCCAAGGAACCCTAGCCTAGAGCGGATGTTTGGGGATATGGTTCGGTAGGAAGAGGGAAACCTAGCAATGTTGCCTTAAGGTAGAAAGAAGCAGAGCGAGGAGTGGCTAATGGCACTCAAGCAGTATTGCTCTTTGGAGCGAAGGCTCGAGGATCCAAAGCCCATAAATGAAGATTCTTTCATGGAATATTTGCGGGAGTAATCCTGCAAAAATAAGAGCTTTGTATGCTCTTAAACAATAACACAAACCGAATATGATTTTACTACAAGAAACTAAAATGGAGGAGAGTAGAGTTATTCCTTTTAAGAATAGGACTTGGCGAGAAGCTGAAGTAGTAGGCCAAGAGGCCACTAGAATAGAAGGAGGGTTTCTGGTTATGTGGAACAAGAATGTGATTGATAGTAGAGTGATTTTGATGTCTAGTTGGTTTATTTGTCTCTTATGTGTGGATAAAACCACGCAGGAAGAGTGGATCTTAACGAATGTATATGCTCCGGTTAGATAGGGACCGAGAAGGGTTCTTTGGAGTCAGCTAGCTAAATTGAGGGAGATGGTCCCCAACTACCCTTGGATTGTGGCGAGGGATTTCAATTGCTACCTTAATCCTGCAGATAAATTGGGGGGCTCTCAAAGAATAACTGCTGATATCTATGAGTTTAGAGATTTTGTTGAGCAACATGAGCTGATGGATGTGGACCTGCGTAGATTCTCCTATACATGGTCTAACAAAATATTGAAGGAAAACCAATTTCAGATCAGATTAGATAGGTTTCTTCTTTCTAAAGAATGCCTGGAGAGGTTTGGGGACTCTTCATTAACGACACTCCCAAGAATCGAGTCTGATCACAACCCAATTCTATGGGAAACAGGGGAGGACTCTAATAAAAGATACATCAGACCCTTTCAATTTGAACTTATGTGGTTCCAACATCAGGATCTCAAGGATCTGGTTGTCCAATGGTGGGACAAAAAGTATAATGGTTCGAAAGCTGGCCCAAGTGGCATGTAAACTAAGGAATGTGAAGGCTAACATTAGAGAGTGGAACAAAACTTCCTTTGGCAATATTTTTGTTAAAAAGGCAGAACTAAAAGACAAGATCAATGAACTATAGGAGAAGCTGAAGTCAGAGCAGCTTACAGAGGATCTAAGAAACCAGGAGAGGGAGTTGTTAGCCGAATACCACACGATGCTAGGATTTGAAGAAACCTTTTGGAGGCAGAAATCTAGACTACATTGGTTAAAGGAGGGTGATAGAAATACAAAGTTCTTCCATGTCTCTACTCTTCGCCACAGAAGTACTAACAAAATTAAGGAGATCAAGATGGCCAATGGGTCTAACACCAAATATATGGAAGACATAAGGAAGGAAGCGGTTGAATTAAGGAAGGAAGCAATGGAATTTTCCAGTTTTTGCCCTATCAGTTTATGTAACACTCTGATGAAGATTCTCACAAAAACAATCGCCAATAGGCTGAAGGTTATTCTTCCTTTCATCATTGATATGAACCAAGGAGTCTTTGTGAAAGGGCGGCAAATACTGGATGGTATCATCACAATTCATGAGGTTATTCATTCAATGGTGGCTAGTAAGGAAGCAGGTATGTTACTAAAGCTTGATATGAATAAAGCCTACGACCGGGTCTCATGGTGGTTCCTCACCAAGATTTTGGGTAAGTTTGGTTTCTATCCCCAGTGGATTAAGTTGATTTTTAGTTGTATCTCTACTACAAGATTTTCTATCATGGTGAATGGGTCACCCTCCGGTTACTTTAAGAGTGAAAGGGGGTTGCGACAAGGAGATCCTTTGTCTCCATACTTGTTTATTATTTTAGCGAAAGCATTGGGTAGGAACATTTCAGCAGTGGTGGTAGATGGTCGTTTGGAAGGTTTCAAACTAGCCTCAATAGCAGAGCCAGTGTCTCACCAACAGTTTGTGGATGATACAATCATTGTGTCCAAAGCCTCGGTGCCTCAGGCTAGGAAGCTGAAGAGAATTCTAACCAAGTATGAGACATAAGCAGGACAGTATATAAACTATAAGAAGAGTAGCATCTATTTCTTTAACATGCCTGGTGGGAGGGAGGAAAGAATAGCTAACCTCTTTGATTGTGGAAAGGAGCTTCTACCAGCAACTTATCTAGGCATGCCTATGTTCGAAGGAAGAATGAAGGCTACATTGTGGAACTCAGTCATTGATAGGATCTCCAAAAAGTTAGCAGGGTGGAAGGGCAGCCTTATCAGCTCCGTAGGAAAAGCCTTATTAGTTCAAACTACTTTACAGAGCATTCCAATTTATTGCATGTCTCTATTTAGAATGCCTGCAAAGGTTTGAGCTACATTGGAGAAAATTCAACGCAACTTCTTGTGGTCAGGTTCAGAGGAGAGAAAGAGAATTTCATTGGTAGCATGGAATCAAGTGTGTGCAAGCAAGGATCAGGGGGGCCTAGGGCTAAAGAGAATGAAAGAAATGAATCAAGCTCTGATTGGCAAACAAGTATGGAGATTTATCAATAATGATCAATTGGGATGGGTAAAACTTCTTAAGGCAAAATATATCAAAAATAATCAGGACTTCCTGAAAGTCGATAATCTCCCTAGAGGATCCTATTTTTGGAATTGTTTGCTCGAATGTCGAGAGGTAGTCAGGAAAGGTATCAGATGGAGAATTGGTAATGGAAGACAAGTGGACTTTTGGCAAGACCCATGGTTGGAAGAGGCCCCTCTGAAAGATAACTTAGACCTTCAGGTCCTCCAACATAAACTTTCGGAGGAAATGGGAGGAAAAGTAGGGGATTTTATTGTTGTAGCACAAGAAACTTCCTCTTGGAAGAAAATCATAGTTCATAATATGTCAGAGCAAGAGAAGGTGGCCCTAACCAAACTCAATGATGCTTTAAGGGTGTTCCCGATCATTCCTGGGGAAGGAAGAGACAAGGCGATTTGGGGCAAAACTACAAGTGGGATCTATTCTAGTAAAACCGCCTATAAGTTAATCCACTCAGGATACAATGGTTGGACTCCGACTTCTATTATTTGGTTAAATAATTTAACCCCAAAAATAGCTTTCTTCTTTTGGTTGGCAGTTCAAAATAAGATTCTGACAACAGATAATCTGCAAAGGAGAGGTTTCCAATTAATCAATCAATGTATCTTGTGTGAAAAAGCGTTAGAATCTGTAAGTCATATATTTTTAACTTGTGAATTTTCTTGTACATTCTTCCAAATGATCCTGTCTAAATTTCATATAGATTGGGTCTGTCCAAATAGCATGTCTGACTTCTGCATATAGTGGGCTTCCCCCTTCTAGGCGAAACTTTTGACTTGGCTCTGGAAGCTCAGCTTACCCCATTTTTTATGGGGGATATGGAATGAGAGAAATAAGAGAGTATTTAAAGGATGTAAGAAAGATCCCAGGTTATGTGGTAATAAAATAATCAGAGCTTTGAAAGAAAACTAGAAAACTTTCTTCTTAAAAAATGAGACCATGTCTCTAAGGGAAAGGAGGATTTTGCGGAACTGGGGAGAGGAACTTCCAGACCTAGACATTACAACCAACCCACGAGATGGTGTCAAGTGGATACCCCCCACACAAAAGTGGGTTAAGTTTAATTTTGATGGGGCAGCTAAAGGAAATCCGGGGGCTACAGGAGCAGGAGGAGTTCTGAGAAATGAGGAAGGAAAAGTGGTCCTTGCCTTTGCAGAGCCTTTGGGAACTCAAACAAATCATTTTGCAAAAGCCCAAGCCTACATGCAGGCAATGAGAATTGCCAAACTTGAGGGTTATAAGGAAGTTATCTTTGAAGGGGATTCGCTTAATATAATCAAGGCAATTAAGGAGGATAAAGACCCCAACTGGACCATCTTGGAGCTTATCCTAGAAGCAAAGATTCATAAATCTCATTTGGTTAATGCCCGAATCCAACACACCTTCAGAGAAGGGAACCAGGCAATAGATCTAATGGAAAATATTGCAGTTTCTATTGGGGAGATGCAAATTTGGAAGGATAACTTCCCTCAAGAACTATTGGTGTTGGCTTCTAGAGAAGAGCTAAGATCAAACTAGTTAGAGCATTAGGAGATCATAGGGGTTGATGATTAGTAATCCGACAGATGGAATTAGGCAGAATAGGCATCCCATTTGTTGGGGCCTAGGAGGTGACAAGTGTACAGTACAACAACCTAGTGGTATTAGTAAGTGCTAGGTGTTGTTTGGTTTTTGTTTTATCCTGAATAGTCAAGTGACAAGTATAGGACTTTGGCCTCTAAGTATGGCTTAATGTGGGTCTTAGAAATATCCATTTTGTATTTTGATTATACGGGCTTGAAGCTAGAACCAGCCCATTTTGACTATGTAAAAGGTTTGTGGACCTTATAACCACCTCTACCTTATACCAAAAAATACCACACCCCCCCAAAGAAAAATAAATAAATATTATGGAATGATGAAAAGCAAAATTTTGAAAATTTGTCACCCATTCTAGTACAAAATAGTTTTCTTCATTTACCACATGGATGTCATCATGATGCTTTACTAACACTTTATGCATCTTTAGCAATTGGCATTGAGTTGTTGTAGGTATAGAAAAAATAATTTTGCAATTGAATGCATTTGATGAACTTTGGTTGGAAGCACTTCACCAAATAGAGTTCACTCAACAAAACTGGAAAATGTGGCATGATGATCACATTAAGAGCAACAAGGATACACTAGAGGAGTTTGAGAATCAAGTTGTTCAACTTTCTTCGGTTGATGATTTAAGGAGGACATTAGTGGTGAATGGACATCTTTTACAGGTGTACCATCAACCACTAACAAAGGTGGAATTTGCTCAATATTTCACACAGTTACATTTGCATAAGGTAGAAGAGGCTTCCTCTTCTGAAAAAGATTCCAAATGATCATATCTTTGAATCTTGAAAAAAAAAAAAAAAAAAAATGAAAGAAAAAAAAAAAATTGTAGCATAAGGCATGTCCCACAAAATGAAGATATATGAGGATATGCATCAATTTCCGTAGAGAGAAGAACTAATGAGGTCAATACTTCATTTCCAAAAATACAGAGACAATGATGACACAAGAATATTCTTACTACTTGTATGGAAGGAAGGTTGCATCATTGTTACAACTTTTAGCTGAAAAAGATGTTTTCATACAAAAAAAAATTGACATGTTTTTGCAGAATAAGGATTGTTCTTATCCAAATAAGAATGAGAGAAATTCTCTCACATTGTAGCCTCATGAGATACATTCTATCTCATTGAAGCCCTTGAAAAGATAGAAGTTGGTTGAAAACCAAAAATGGCAGCCTCTTTTGATAAAAAAAAAATGAAAAAAAATGAAACAAAAAAAAGAAAAAAAAAGATGAAAAAAGGAAAAGAAAAATGAAAAAAATGAAAAAGAAAAAAATGAATAATTTGGTAGTGAAAACCTTCTTGGAGGCGTTGTTGAATTGGCTTGCATGAAAACCGGTTTTCCGGCGTGCATTGCCTTGTTGATCCACCCATCATTGTTCCACCATTGTACAAATCTCACACTGCACATGTGTTATGTTTATATTTTCAGATAGCATGCTAAGAATCATCAGAAGCAGTTTGTAAGATGCATGATCAATTTTTAGAACAGTAAGGTATGTGTTTCTTGCATTTAAGTCATAGTGAGCATTTAGCATTTAGTGTATGATAATCAATATTTGGCATAAACTATTCATATAATATTGGCAAGTTAAAAATGTCAAGAAACACCCCCTTATGCCCTTAGTTGCATAGAAAATTCAACACCTAAAGATTATGTTTTACTCCTACTGCAATAAATTTTGAAGCATCTTCAGAACAATAGTCTCATTCCAAAGTAGGCTTCAAACCGAGACAAAGTGTGCTAGAAATTCCTGCAAATGTTGCAGAACAGTAGGGCACATTAGAAATTGCAAGGAAAAAAATAAAGAGAAACATAAAAAAAAAGGAAGGAAAGAAAAGAAAAAATTACAAGAACTACAAAATCTGCAAGGTTGTATACAAAAAAATGAAATACCTGTGCTAATTGAAAATATTTAGTACAACAAGAATAAAATTCTTAGGTGGCAAAAGATGTTTAACAAGATAAAACCTGCATATTGCTATGGCCTACTGGGATGCATGAGGGCATGCATCAGTTCAAGTTGGGGGGGAATGATGAGGCCGAGAAATGCCTCATTTTTGCACTATGGTTAACATATAAAAACTGCCATATTATTAAATATACAAAGTTAAATTGCTAAATAGTTGATTAGAATATATTAATTGTTAATTGTTTACATGATTTTATGTTAGAAACATTATACCCATGTTTTGACTATTTTAAGCATTTTACTTGTAAAAGGTCAAAAATGAGTATCATGTCAATTCTGATGTCATACTATAGTAAAATTACATTATGATGGTATGGATAGATTCCTATCATCGAGAACTACAACTTTTATTTTTGAAGCAAGTCAATCCGAGTTGTAGATAAAAAGTTATGAAGGTTACATCATTTTGGAGCTCATGCCTTAGTTTTTTTTCTGAGCTGTTAATAGGTGCAAATCTGCGTTAAGGGGCATATTGGCGGATCTACTGGGAATGATCCAAAGCAAGTTAAGGAACCAAATTCATACCAATTATATTTCATAGTGGAGAGAACACATGACCCAAATTTTAAGGCATATGGACAAATAATCTGGAAGTTATGGGGCCCACAAAATGACAGTTTCACACTTTTTGACAGCTGGAAATTCTGGTAAAAATCTGTGTTAGAGGCCAACTTGACAGCGATGCTGGGAGCAATTCCTGAGGAGTTAAAAGCTGAAAATTGAACCAGATGTAATTCATACAGCCAAGAACATGTGGGTAAAATTTGGTGTACATTGGAGTTACGAGGCAAAAGTTATAAGCACTCCAAAAGGGCAGTTGGGCATGTTTTGACTGCTGTAAAAAAACAGGTGACAGTCCATACAAATTCCAGCCACCTGTCACTATGAAGGAAGGCATGGAATTTGTCAATTAAATATGAGGTAAACACTTGGAAATAGTTGAGGGAGGCTAGGAGTGACTCTTTCTCCACTTGACAACACTTCCACATGATCCAAATAGGAGCAACCAGTCAAAAATGTTGAATTGCAGGAAATCTGGAAACAGTCATACAAATTCTAGCCAGCTATCAATAAATAGCATGGCTTGGAATTTGTCAATTCCAACATGTAAAATCTATAGAATTGGTCTTCTAAGGACTTAGGAAGACTACCTAGCTGGTCAAACTCACTTTTCTACGCATCTGGTGTACGGATAAGGGTCAAAATGGTTAAACTACCAGATATTCTGGAGCAGCTTCGAAATGAGCAGAACAAGACCATTTTTGGTCAAAACTATAAACAAAATGGTTAGAAAGGTGGCAAATGGTGAGATGAGGATGGATCCAGCTGTATGAGGAGTTTTCTCACCCCTTCCAATGCATTTCTCCCAATGGATGACACACAACAAGGAAAATGGATATGCTGCAGCATAACAGTTTGCTGCATTTTAGGAAGACTTCTTCAGAATAGTTGCTAAATCCCTAAAAGGCAGCAACAGAACGGATTGGCATATGTAATAGAATGTTATAAATAATAGGCTCCCATGTTGGTTGAGCCAGGTAGAGAGGTAGAGAGGTAGAGAAGTAGAGAATAAGGATAGGACTTGTGGTAAGAAAGTAGATCTATGGCAAATTGCAGTTTTTAGCAAGTTTTCCTGCAAATATTGTAATGTTGCTTAAGACTAAATAAAGTGCAGGATTTCTCATTCATATTTTGTCCCATTAAATGTCTGAGTGTTTAAGTAGTTAAGAGAGAGTTTTTCTGCCTTCTTCTGGAACAGGGGAGCAAGGGCCACTTCCAGGTTTAGAAGAAGGCTTATTGGTGACAGGTTTTTCTGCAACTTTTGTTGCAACAGATTAAGCAGAGACTTGTCATATTTTATTTTCTGTTCATTAGCTGATAGTGCATAGATATTTGTGATTTGAACCTAGGTTAATGAGTGTGAGTGTTAATTGGTTCATCAACTTGCAGCATTATTGAATTTTCCTTGTTTCTAGCAGATTATTTCTCGCTTTAATCCATTATGTTGATCAGTTGTTAGCCTATGTGTTTCATTTTATGCTATTTCATCTTCTTGTTATTCTTTTCATTTTGCAAGAGTAAAATAGGTGACATTTCTGCAAATTTAGTTAGATTTCAGTTTCCAACTACCTTTTCTTGTCATTTATATTCTACAACAATAAATAGGTTTCATTCTGCAAAAGTAATCAGGTTTTATTTTTTTTGCAATCTTTCTATTCCTATAATTTTGATTCTGCAAGAGTAATTAGAATTCAATTTCAGTTTATAGGATTAAAGTGACACCAAAACCCCCAAGGTTAACTTGTCCCACCAATAAAGCCTATTTTTTGAATGAGCTGATTTTCAAGCTGCCTATATCTCCTTTCGTATATAGCCTTGGACACCGCCCTGGATTGACAATTATAATGATTAAATGGTGTGATTGACGACACTCATCATTTTTGGCACCGTTGTCGGGGACCACGGTGTTGTTAGAAGGTAAAAGCAGCCCAATAATTATTAATTGTGCTAAGTTGTGAAATTCAGAGTGAAATATGGATAAATGACTGGTATAAGTAATAATTTTTGGTAAATTGCATTTCAGCCCATTTAGAAAATAAGCAAGAAACCACAGGAAGAAATTTTTTTACAAGAGGTTGAAATTATGTCAAAATTTTCTAAATTTCTGATTTCCAAAAATGTTGGAATTTTCAAAGAATCACAATCATCCACTTCAAGAACTGCAGGATCCTTTGAGAAATTATTACAAGAAAGAAAAATCAGTAGTTCAACACCACTTTCTCTTGATAAATCCATACACTCAGGAAAATTTGACAAGATTTATAATTGTTTTTGGGAACCTATAATGGAAGTGTCACAAGAGAATCTAGGGAGAGCTAGTAATGTGTTCTATCCTAGTACAACTAGTGCACCTGCTAGAACTTTTCAAAATCCCATTCAATTAGATCTTAATCAATATGCTCCCATGAAGGCCATTTCACCTTCAGTGTTACCAACTTTCAAGGGAACTACATCTGAAGATCCTGATATGTTTTTGTTTGAGTTTAAAATTGTATGTCAAGCTCATGATTACACTAATGACAATCAAAAGCTCAAACTGTTTCCTTCCACTCTTAAAGAGTCAGCTCTACGATGGTTTATCACCTTAGCACCTGATTCAATTAGAACTTGGGATGATATGGAAAACATATTCTTGGAGAGATACCAAGAATATTGTCAAGTCAAGAATCAAAATGATGAATTTCTTACAATGAAACAAGAGGAAAATGAAATCTTAGAAGACTATCTAGACAGATTTTCTTTTGTTCATAAGAGATGTGGAAGTGTTGAACCTAAAATTTGCAAAGTCATATTCTTAAGAGGATTGCAAGATAAATTTAGGGATGCATTGGATATCTTAGGGAAAGGAGATGCAAATGCACTTGAATTTCAGGAAATCATTAAACTTTGTAAAAATTATTCTCATTCAAGGCATAGAAAAAACAAAACTGGTAGTAACACAAATGATTTGAAAGAATGCATGGAAGAGGCTGATATTTTAGTACATCTTGATAAAGCAGTAGATGAAAAGAATGAATCTGTTGAACCTTCAATCATCTATTGTTCAAAATGTAATGAGAAGCAACACTCTCTTCATGATCGTGCTTTGAACAAAATATTTATACCTGCTACTTGTAGCATTTGTCAAAAAGGACACCCCACAAATCAATGTAGTTTGTTACCGGAACTCAAAAGTGTCTTTGAAAAATAGTCTCAACCTATGAAAGAATACAACTTTGTAGGACAAATACAAGGAGATAATTTTCTTAAGTTTCCATATCAGAATGCTTCTCAATTTCTTGCACATTGGGGAAATAATCCTTGGTATATGCCATGGTCTGCTATAGGTCCACTTCAACAATGTTGGAATCAACCACCATGGGCATATTCCCAAGAATGGTCTCAACATGGTTGGATGCAACAACAATGGAATCAACAACATCCACCATGGTTACAGCCAAAACTGTAGGGATATCAATGGGTACAACAACAAAAACTGTACAAAGGGCAGCAACATTATCAAAAATAGAAATCAAATTTGTTGCCCACTCATACCCATAGTTTCTCTCATGGACAACAACAACAAAAGGAAAAACAACCTCTATTTTCAGCTCAACCTGTGGCCAATCCCAACAATGTTAAACATGTAACCCCTGTATCTATGGCTGAATCAAAAAATACAACCATAATAAATGCTTGTGACTATGATAAAACTCAGTTGTGTTCAAAACCACTTCTTGAACATATTCCACTTACCAGTGTAGAAATAGGAGCTAAAAGGAATGAGCATGAAAACAAATCTGCATTGAAACAAGAAGAAGAAAAAGAAAAATATGACTCATCAAAGAAAGTACCATGTCTTGAATAGTTTGAAATATCAAAATTGACATCTTCACAATCAGATTGGATAAAGGAATTAACACATTTAATTGTTAAAATCCCTTTACTTCAAGCTATTAAAGATGTACCAATCATTAATAAGATTTTTCAAGAAATGTGTTTTAAGAAATCAAGAAAAAGAAGAAAGTATATCCTGAAACCATACAAATAGGTGGAAAATCAGTAGACTTGCTTGCAGGAAAACTTACTCCACCCAAGTATGATTGTCTAGGAAGTTCATTGTTTCTTGAATCACATAAGGAAAATGAAAAGAACATTTCAAATTTGGCCTCCATTATTGTAAAGGATAATGTCGAAGAGTTGGATTCATCCAATAAATCTATTTTTAATGTTCATATTTCAGATTTTAAAGATGAACCAACTACTATTCAACAAATATTATGGAATGATGAAAAGCAAAATTTTGAAAATTTGTCACCCATTCCAGTACAAAATAGTTTTCTTCATTTACCACATGGATGTCATCATGATGCTTTACTAACACTTTATGCATCTTTAGCAATTGGCATTGAGTTGTTGTAGGTATAGAAAAAATAGATTTTACAGTTGAATGCATTTGATGAACTTTGGTTGGAAGCACTTCACCAAATAGAGTTCACTCAACAAAACTAGAAAATGTGGCATGATGATCACATTAAGAGCAGCAAGGATACACTAGAGGAGTTTGAGAATGAAGTTGTTCAACTTTCTTCGATTGATGATTTAAGGAGGACATTAGTGGTGAATGGACATCTTTTACAGGTGTACCATCAACCACTAACAAAGGTGGAATTTGCTCAATCTTTCACACAGTTACATTTGCATAAGGTAGAAGAGGCTTCCTCTTCTGACAAAGATTCCAAATGATCATATCTTTGAATCTTGAAAAAAAAAGAAAAAAAAATGAAAGAAAAAGAGAAAAAAAAAGGAAAAAAAAAATTGTAGCATAAGGCATGTCCCACAAAATGAAGATATATGAGGATATGCATCAATTTCAGTAGAGAGAAGAACTAATGAGGTCAATACTTCATTTCCAAAAATACAGAGACAATGATGACACAAGAAGATTCTTACTACTTGTATGGAAGGAAGGTTGCATCATTGTTACAACTTTTAGCTGAAAAAGATGTTTTCATACAGAAAAAATTGACATGTTTTTGCAGAATAAGGATTGTTCTTATCCAAATAAGAATGAGAGAAATTCTCTCACATTGCAGCCTCATGAGATACATTCTATCTCATTGAAGCCCTTGAAAAGATAGAAGTTGGTTGAAAACCAGAAATGGTAGCCTCTTCTGATAAAAAAAAAAATGAAAAAAATGAAACAAAAAAAGAAAAAAAAATATGAAAAAAAGGAAAAGAAAAATGAAAAAAAAGAAAAAAAAATGAATAATTTGGTAGTGAAAACCTTCTCGGAGGCGTTGCTGAATTGGCTTGCATGAAAACCGGTTTTTCGGTGTGCATTGCCTTGTTGATCCACCCATCATTGTTCCACCATTGTACAAATCTCACACTGCACATGTGTTATGTTTATATTTTCAGATAGCATGCTAAGAATCATCAGAAGCAGTTTGTAAGATGCATGATCAATTTTTAGAACAATAAGGTATGTGTTTCTTGCATTTAAGTCATAGTGAGCATTTAGCATTTAGTGTATGATAATCAGTATTTGGCATAAACTATTCATATAATATTGGCAAGTTAAAAATGTCAAGAAACACCCCCTTCTGCCCTTAGTTGCATGGAAAATTCAACACCTAAAGATTTTGTTTTACTCCTACTGCAATAAATTCCGAAGCATCTTCAGAACAACAGTCTCATTCCAAAGTAGGCTTCAAACCGAGACAAAGTGTGCCAGAAATTCTTGCAAATATTGTAGAATAGTAGGGCACATTAGAAATTGCAAGGAAAAAAATAAAGAGCAGCATAAAAAAAAAAGGAAGGAAAGAAAAGAAAAAATTGCAGGAACTACAAAATCTGCAAGGTTGTATACAAAAAAAATGAAATACCTGTGCTAATTGAAAATGTTTAGTACAACAAGAATAAAATTCTCAGGTGGCAAAATATGTTTAACAGGATAAAACTTGCATATTGCTATGGCCTACTGGGATGCATGAGGGCATGCATCAGTTCAAGCTGGGGGGGAATGATGAGGCCGAGAAATACCTCATTTTTGCACTATGGTTAACATATAAAAACTGCCATATTATTAAATATACAAAGTTAAATTTCCAAATAGTTGATTAGAATATATTAATTGTTAATTGTTTACATGATTTTATGTTAGAAACATTATACCCATGTTTTGACTATTTTAAGCATTTTACTTGTAAAAGGTCAAAAATGAGTATCATGTCAATTTTGATGTCATACTATAGTAAAATTACATTATGATGGCATGTATAGATTCCTCTCATCGAGAACTACAACTTTATTTTTTAAGCAAGTCAATCCGAGTTGTAGATAAAAAGTTATGAAGGTTACATCATTTTGGAGCTCATGCCTTAGTTTTTTTCTGAGTTGTTAATAGGTGCAAATCTGCGTTAAGGGGCATATTGGTGGATATACTGGGAATTATCCAAAGTAAGTTAAGGAACCAAATTCATACCAATTATAGTTCATAGTGGATCCAAAATGAGCAGAACAGGACCAGTTTTGGTCAAAACTATAAACAAAATGGTTAGAAAGGTGGCAAATGGCGAGATGAGGATGGATCCAGCTGTATGAGGAGTTTTCTCACCCCTTCCAATGCATTTCTCCCAATGGATGATACACAACAAGGAAAATGGATATGTTGCAACATAACAGTTTCTTGCATTTTAGGAAGACTTCTTCATAATAGTTGCTAAATCTGTAAAAGGTAGCAACAAAATGGATTGGCATATGTAATAGAATGTTATAAAAAATAGGCTCCCATGTTGGTTGAGCTAGGTAGAGAAGTATAGAAGTAGAGAATAAGGATAGGACTTGTGGTAAGAAAGTAGATCGATGGCAAATTGCAGTTTTTAGCAGGTTTTCCTGCAAATATTGTAATGTTGCTTAAGACTAAATAAAGTGCAGGATTTCTCATTCATATTTTGTCTCATTAAATGTCTGAGTGTTTAAGTAGTTAAGAGAGAGTTTTTTTGCCTTCTTCTGGAACAGGGGAGCAAGGGCCACTTCCAAGTTTAGAAGAAGGCTTATTGGTGATAGGTTTTTCTGCAACTTTTGTTGCAGCAGATTAAGCAGAGACTTGTCATATTTTATTTTTTGTTCATTAGATGATAGTGCATAGATATTTGTGATTTGAACCTAGGTTAATGAGTGTGAGTGTTAATTGTTTCATCAACTTGAAGCATTATTGAATTTTCCTTGTTTTCAGTAGATTATTTCCTACTTTAATCCATTATGTTGATCAGTTGTTAGCCTGTGTGTTTCATTTTTGCTATTTCATCTTCTTTTTATTCTTTTCATTTTGCAAGAATAAAATAGATGACATTTTTGCAAATTTAGTTAGAATTTAGTCTACCTTTTCTTGTCATTTATATTCTGCAACAGTAAATAGGTTTCATTCTGCAAAAGTAATCAGGTTTTATTTTTTTGCAATCTTTCTATTCCTGTAATTTTAATTCTGCAAGAGTAATTAGAATTCGATTTCATTTTATAGGATTAAAGTGACACCAAAACACCCAAGGTTAACTTGTCCCACCAATAAAGTTTGTTTTTTGGATGAGCTAATTTTCAAGATACCTATATCTCCTTTCGTATATAGCCTTGGACACCGCCCTGGATTGACAATTATAATGATTAAATGGTGTGATTGAAGACACTCATCAAATATCTTGGAACAAATGATCATATAGAAGCTATATTAAGCCATTTAATGCATCTTGATGAGAAAAGAGAGGAAGCCATGCTTCATTTTAGAAAACATCAAGATATAGTCAAAATATGGTTTGATAAGAAAGCTAAAATTAAAACTTTTAATATTTCTGACTTGGTTTTGCTGTGGGATAAGAAACATGAGAAAAAGGAGGATCATGAAAAAATTGATTGCTTGTGGTTAGGTCCTTACCAAATCTCTAAAATCCTAGGTGAAAACACTTTCAGATTAAAAACCTTGGATGGAGTGGATTTTATGTTGCCTGTCAATGGGCTATTATTGAAGCATTACTTTAGCCCTTGAATCTGGTGAGATTTGTATTATATTGTATATTATTGTAAATAAGATTTTTTTTTCATGTTGGTTTGGTTTTTGTTCATGTTTTCTTGATTTGTCGTGTAAATTTTACCTTCTATTTTTGTGTGGTGTGTTTTCTTTTTCCTTTTAGTTTGTTTGTTGTTTGAGCTTTGGAGATCTCTCAAGAGTTGTTTATCTTGGTCTAATTTTCACTCTCCCCTATTTTTATATTTTAGGTGATCCTTTCAATTGTAGTGATTCTCTATATTTTCTGTTGACTTGGTTCACTTTGTTGGATTTTGATCCTGTAGATTTCAATTTCAAGTTAAAAGAACCAAGGGAAGGGAAATGAAGCCATATAGTGATTATCCTTGATAAAGTATACTAATATGGTGGAGTGTGGAACAATGGAATATTCTGCTAAAGCTTCACTATAATAAACACCACATAAAGAGGCATTTCTTTGGAATTCTGGAGGAGAAACCATTCTGGTGGAACTGATTAAGGTAAATTTTACAAGCTCAAATTATTTCATTCTATGTGATGTATGAATTATTTGCAAAGTTCTCTATAAAAATGAGAGAGAAAAAAAAGAGATATATACAAGCAATGTAAATATTGATAAGATCTATCACCTAGTTTGGGATAAACTCCACCGGGACTATAGACGTCTGACTGGTAGTGGGGCTCTATCTTAAAAAAATCTTGATATATATATGAGCATTGAAAAGCTTGATCAAATCAGTCACCAAAATTCTAATAACCTCCATCGGGGCTATATATTCTTGACTGGCAATGGGGATTTATCTAAATAATTATGCTCAAAATGAAAAAAAAGAGGAGACTTTGCAACTTATCTTTCAGACACAAAAGTTTATGATCTATATCTCATGCTCTAAAAGGGAAACATGTGGTGGAATTATGTATGGTTTCAATGAATGTAAAATGAATCACATTGCACACACCAAGCAAAAAGAAATAATCCATTTGTTTTTATGTGAAGTTGTTGATCTTGCTTTCCTTGGATATTGTTGAATGGAGTATACTTTTCTAACCTAAGGTTTCATTGGTTTCAGGTCTGGATTATTCACCCAAAATGCTTAGGAGCATTTCCCAACAAAGTCACCAATTGTTGTGACTAGATCACAACTAGCCCCAATTTTGGGGACCCACCTTAAAATCTTATGAATAAGGAGAAATTTGGATTCATTCTCAAAAGTCGATGATCATTGTAGTTTGTGGTCCTACTTGCTTGCACAATCCAAATTTACCATATTTTTGGTTTCCATTGAGAAGGAGAGAAATATCAATTTGTCCATCACTATCTAGTTGTATTTTGGGTCATGTATGAAAAGAGATCAAATTGCAAATAAAATTTATTGGCCCTTTGAAGTTTCCCATTGGAAGTCTCCAAAGTTCTTGTCTTTTTGTGTTATAATTTTCTTTAATGTTTGGTTTATTGTTTTGGAGTATTTTATTTTGCATTTAATTGTCCTCATCTTTTAATAATGAAATACTCCTTTGTTTGTTTTAATTTCTTTTTGTTCTTAGTTCCTTTGTTTCTTTTCTTTATTTTATTTTAATGTTAGCATTTTGGCTATTATTTTTCTTTAGCTTAGTCTTTATTTATGTGTGTGATTTTATTTTATTTTTCTTTGGTTTAGTCTTATTTAGGCTTTGTGGGTTTTTATTTTTCTTTAGCTTAGTGTTCGTTATGTTGTTTGCCTTTTTCTCTAGTCTAATGTTTTTTATGTTTTATTTGACTTTTATTGTGGTCGTTTATTCATTAGTTTGCTTTAGTGTGGTTTGTCTTTTTGTGTGTAGTCTAAGCCTTGAGTGAGGTGTCATGCCGTGACATGTGGATAGTGTTTGCCTTAAGTGGAGGGTTTTTCACGTGAAACCTTTTAATTTTCATGCATACCTAAGGTTTAAAGTTTTCCATTTTGGGGCTGATAATTTCATCGTAAATATAAAGGGTGATTTTGTGGTAAGTGAGGAGCATCCAACATACACATGCATAAATCGAGTGGATGTCCAACGTCCAACGAGTGCACAGTAGGGTCAAAACCTAACACATTACCCACGTGGTAGTATCTAGCAAGGAAGAGGGGTTAGTAACCACCGTGCAATGGTCAAATATAACCATAGCACCCCATTCATCATAAATGTAATGTCTAGTCTTGCTGCCCACGATGTGGGATATTTTGTATTTATCGAGCGCGTTAGAATATCGTAGAATATATGGAAGAGAGGCATTGATTTCATGTCAGTTTGGTAGTGCAGGCCGAAACAAAGAGAAGGCACATAAATGCAATAGGAATTTACCCATTTTGAAGGAAATCACTCAAAATCAAGACGAATGTTACCTTTGTGCAGTCGTTTTTGAAGGTTGGTAGGTAGGGAATGTGTTAAATATTTGGCAGGAGTTCATCAACCTCATCCTCGAAGATATTGTTGCAAACAGTAGGAGGTGTACAGCGCAACAGATGCACGTCAGAGCAACCATGTGGATCATAATTGAGTCACTCATTGAAGGCTATTCAATAGTGACGTTGCTTCACCTAGAGGAGCCAATCTTTCACTTTATGTTTGAAGAGAATCACACAACCAAGAACAATGAAAAGAAGAGTTGAGGTATGGTGAACAAGTGAAGATCGCAGAGCTTATTCCACCATGGCTATTTATAGAAGATCCAAATCAAATCCCACAAGGGGTTCTCACGGAGGTGTAGATCATGGAAGAAATGAAGATCCAATGTTGGCACACCAAGATCGATGTCCTAGGCCAAGGAACACCAGTGTTCGACAATGATATTCAAGGTAGCAACTATGTAGATATCCCTTTATTCATTGAAGATTCACTATCACTGTATGGAGAGTTTTTCTAAAATCTACGTCAGACAGAGGTAGAAATATTCCTCCTTTAAGGTGCCTAATATTTGGCTTGTGCTCGCTACCGAGAGACATCTACCATGGAAACCAAAAGATATGAAGGGCTAGGGATTTGACATTGAAGCTTGTTGTAGCATTGTTCAAAGCACGTTGTTCGTAAGTCGTACTCTTGCATCGAAGAGCCACAATATTGTGTTGAAGCCCATAATTGCACTCTTGCATCGAAGTACATTGAGACATGTTGTCGCAGGAAGCAGCAATCGCTCATAGACCAGCATCAATAATTCTACCTTAGGTGACAAAGGTTTTTGTTTAATTGATTATCACCTTATCTTGAGGCTTACTTTGGGTATTTTATTTTTATTTAGAGTCTTATGATTGGGGCCTTAGGTCCTTGTTTTATAAATAAAATAATTCATCTTTTATGGTTTTAATGTTATAAGATAAAAGGGAGTAATAATGGATAGAGGAATTAATGTTGGAATGGGAGAATTAGAAGAATAATGTTGTATATTTCAAGAATTTATTTCTAATAATATGGAAAGGGTTATTTTTTTTTACCCTTTCATATTTTGTTCGATAGAGAAGCGAAAGTGAAAGGTCATCCTGAAACATTAAATACCCATTCCAAAGGAAGCCAAAGGGCTAGAAATTTTTAGTAACAAAAGACAATATTTTTTGTTGAATGAAATCGAATCCAGGAACTTGCACCTTGTGAGCATGTACTGGAGGAGATAGGTTCAAAGTGTATATATTTACTGTTGATCTTCCTCTGTTTCTTCTTGGATTTCTATCTTGTGCTTGATGTTGTAAAAAGGTCGCACTGCATGAAGATCTGAGGGTCAGATTATGTTTTGTTTTCCTTAGAGGCTAGCACTTGGTCTAATTTATATTATTCTTCTACAAATATTATTATGTTAGGTTACCCTTTGAAACTTCACATTATCTCTGGATTTTTTGGGATGGGTAGCACTAGGTTGGGTTCTATGCATTTACATTTCAACATTTTTCTTTTCTTTTGTTAGTTTAGGTTGCTTTATGTTTTTTTGCTTTTATTTCTTTAATTTTAGCAGATTTCCTATATGGTGCTCAAAATTTAAAGGTATTATTTCTTTTTTATAAATTTGACCAAGGATTTTGTAGTGCAAAAGCTTCCAAGTAATTTGGTTTTGCAAGCACATATCATTAATAATTGTTTGGAAACCTTTTTTAAGTATTAAAGAACCCACTCTGCACATTCATTTGCATTCCATTAATATGAAAAGATAAAATATTTTTGGGAGGGTGACTAACTGCTAATCTTCACATTAAAGCCATGGTTTCATAAAAAGAAGTGGGCAATCCATAGCACTTCCTAACTTGTCACCTTAAGTTAAAGATAAAAGGAATTGCTAACTCTACTAACTACAATTCTACATTAAGTGTAGATAATGAAGGAATGCTAACATTTTTCTAACTTTCTAACTCTGCTTTAGTATTTCATTAATATTGCAAGATAAAATTGAACCTACTAACTACAAATTCTAACATTAATCTCACATTAAAGGCATGAATTCTTAAAAGGAAGTGGCATATCCACAACATTCTTTAATATTTGCACATTAATTTGAAGATAAAACGAACCTTGTTAACAGGGTTTCAAGGTAATCAAATTAAGCAAAGATAAGGAAGAAGAAGCATTTTCACTTTCAGCAAATCACAAATAAATCACACCATAGGCCCCTTGTTTACAATCACTTGCAAATCACTAGGTTTTATAGCACTTGTCATTGATTGATTCTATTTTTTGATATACTTGTGCAATGCTTTAAAGCGGAATCTTGGAGAAGTTATTCTAACTTATTTGCAAGAGGGATTTCTTTTCAATTTCCTAATTGTGAGGGTAATTTTGTAATTAGGAAAAATTTCCACTCAACAAGACTCTTGCAACTATGTCAAAAAGTATGATAAGCGTTAGAAGCATGATAATTTTATCCATGCTCTATCTCAAGATCTCCAACCCTTTATCTCTCCTTGGTCATTTTCTAGTTGGGGTTGGACATAATTGGCAAGATCAACCCAATATCATATGATGGGCATAATTTCATCATCAAAATGATCAAATACTTCACCAAGTGGATCACAACAATACTATTGTCTACATGCACTAGAGTCCAAGTCTTAAAATTTATTCTTAACCAAATCCTTTTCCATTATGACATCCCTTTCATGTTGATATTTGATAATGAGATATCCTTTAAGAATAAGAATGTCCTATAAATTTGTGATAAGTATAAAATCCAATACAAATGGTCAATTCCTTATTATTTGCAAGTTAATAACCAAGCTAAAGCTTCAAACAAGACCTTGGTCAAAATCCTTAAGAAGCTTATCAACAAAACTAGATTGAAATATCTAGATTTATCTTGCCTTATGAACCAATCGCACCAGTATTCAAACACCCATTGGTGTGACACCCTATACTTTGGTCTATGGGATTGAATTTTTCTTTCCTTTTGAGCTTGAGATGCCATCCTTGTGTATTATATTGTAGGACCCCCTCCATAGGAGATAAATGTCATCTTGCCCATCTTAGCTAGTTGGAACTACTTGACAAAAAGTGGATCAATGCCTTGAAAACATATGAGTCTATGGTAAAGGCTTAAGTGAGCCAATGGCAAAAATGTATGACCCCACTCCTTTGAGGTTGGTGATATCATCCTTAAGGAGAATAAGAACACCAATGCCAAATTTGATATCAAAGATAAGTTTGAGCCTAAATGGCTAGGTCCATTCATAATAATTGCTATATTTGGTTCAAGATCTTACCACCTGGTCACACTTGATGGAAAAGAACTAAAAGAACCTATCAATATAAAACACCTTAAAATATACTACATCAAAGTCTGCATTGGTTTCTTGTTTCATTTAGCTTCTTGTATGCATGTTGCATCCTTGCATTCTACTTGACTTCATGTCTACATGTACACACATGATTTTTTATGCTTGGACTATTTATTGCATATTAATTTAGGGATTTGTGATGAAATAAAATATCATCCTAGTCAAGATAGTTTATTTTTACATTACATTACACTTTCATAGATGACTCATGTGAGTGAATCCTCCTATTCTTATCTTTATAAACCCAATCTAGGTTCACACAACCATCCTTCCCCATCGATCTAAATCATGAATTTTTATTTATTTATCAATATCCTATATTTTGTCTTCATCATGTTTTCTATAGTTGTGTACAAATATTTAGGGTTGATTGATCACATTCATCTCCCTACTTCTATAGAAATGGGATATAGGAAAAATATCAATACAATATTATGTCTCCCAATTAAATCTATTCTTTCCAACTACAACTTCATTATCATATGATAATTACTATGGGTATTCATAGATATGGATGACAAAATCCACTCAACTCTTTCTCATTATGTCAACTCGATCATTCTTGGCCATCTTATAGACCCGATAGATGATGGATCTACATATCCCATTTTCTCATGAGTTTATGAGGTATCAAGAATGATCTATCACATAATTTAATCTCTATCAATCATCTTGCTTCATGAAAAACACTACAGAATCCACAGATGATAACACATTATTTTTTTATCTCATCAACAACTAAATTATTAGTACCATAATAATCTAAAGGTGATGATAGCCCCATAAATATCATCATTTACTTTCCCACTAAACATTCCATGTGTGGGGGAAATTGATCAACATTGAAATGTCTTCCTAACTAGGGGCATCATTTGTTGGCATACCAATCATGCCAAATTCCTCTATAACACTTCTCTAGGAGATAAATCAAATCAAATACAAACATCCTAAAATTAAGGGGGGAAAATCTTAATCAAAATTTCCTAAGGCTAAGGGGAAAAATTCAAATTGAATCAAAATGCCCTAAGGCTAAGGGGTAAAAAAATCAAATTGAATCAAAACACCATAAGTCTAACAAGTTAATCAATCAAGATACCTTATGTCTAATAGATAAATCAAATAAAAAATGACCTTTAGGACCTTTCCTAAAGTTAATCAAATCAATCATGTCCTTTAGGCCCTTTCCTAAAGGTAATAAAAAGTTAAAAATATCCTTTAAGCAGACACTTAAATGTATTCAAACCAACATAAAAAATGTCCTCTAAGCCTTTGCTTAAAGGTAATCTAGAAAAGCTATATTTTGTATATATTATATCATAGTAAAGCTAATTAAAGTCCCTCTAGATAATCCAAAAATTTGATTACTTTTAGCATAAGTCCTTTAGGTGAAGACAATCTATCTCTGGCCAATCACTTGCAGCAAAACTTTATCAAATAAAGGTGATCTATATCTAGTTGATTACTTGCAACAAAAATATAGGTGAAGGCAATCTATCTCTAATTGATTACTCATAGCAAAAGTCCTTCAAATGAAGTAAATTTATTTCTAGCTGACCACTTGTAGAAAATTTCCTTCGGGTGATGGTGATCTATATCTAGCCAATTTCTTGTAGCAAAATTCCTTTAGGTGAAGGTAAACTATCTCTATTTTATCTCTTATAACATAAGTCTTTCAAATGAAGACAAATATTTTGCATATCTTAGTAGCTTATCACAAGCCTCTTAAGCATTTGTCCAAACGTTGGGCTAAAAGACCATTGTTTAAAGGTGAATCTCTCTCTATATAGTTGTATATATTTCAATAAATAAAAATAAAAAAATAAACAACTTTTGACATAGTTTTTTGTCTCTCATCATTGCATATTTTATCCTTTCCCTTTTCTTTTATCATCTTTAATCATCTCTTTCATATTTCATTTGTCATCTAATTTCCTTACCCTATTTTTAGTCCAACATAAACTATCATCAATCATATTCCATGCCCATCTAATCTAAATCAAACCCTCTTCTAGTCTCAAAATATCTTTTCAACGTTAAATCCAATTACACCTCAATTCCTTTAATCAACCTCTCTCATCACTGCTCACATGTGGATTGTGACCAATCAATTTTCCTTGATTCAACTTGGTTTCTGCAACTCTATTATTTTCCCTCACCACATGGAGAAATTTTATCTTCATTCTATGTTTTTAACCCATAATATTATCCAAGACCTGCTAGACCCTCCATTCCATTTTCCTCCTCCTACTACTTGTTCAACCTATTAATTAGGACCTAAGAGTTAGACTCCACCTCAATTCTTGAGTATTCTTACTTAAGAGCCATGGCTAAGCCTTCATAAATGGCTATATCCTCCACCACCATATTTTTGTTCCTCCTAATGCCTCGATGAAATCCAAAAACCA
This sequence comes from Wollemia nobilis, assembly GCA_028583015.1. Taxonomy (NCBI): domain Eukaryota; kingdom Viridiplantae; phylum Streptophyta; class Pinopsida; order Araucariales; family Araucariaceae; genus Wollemia; species Wollemia nobilis. The sequence continues at coordinate 11,730,320 of JAQPPZ010016726.1, forward strand.
TCATATCTTTGTGCGCACAACCCACACCTCCAATACCTGCCTTCCCTAGATTACTACAAGTAGCACCATCAGTGTTAACCTTAACCCAATCCATTAGTGGTGGCTTCTACTTCCCTCCTCTATCCAAATTTTTATAAGGAAGAACCTTCCTTACTCTTGAGCTCCAATTCCATAAATATTAGGACTAAACCCACCTAGGGATCACAATCCCAAGAAGATCCAATAACTTCTCATCTCTAGTCATAAGCTAGTAACCTTTGATTCCTCTTACAACCTCTCTAATATTGAACAAAATTTTCAAGAGAATTGACTCCCTCTATGAGAACTCATCATGGAAAATATGTTTGTTACACTCCAACCACACCTGCCACAAAGTGAAGTCCCTAAAAAAATAAACTAGAAGGGCATATTGTCCACCTGCCCCCCTAGATCCCCATAGATCAAAAAAATTCTCCAACAAGACATCACCAATTTGAGGTAAATTAAACATCCTTTTGCCTTGCTCCCATATCCAACCAACAAAGGGATATCAAACTAGAAGGTAATCCATAGATGCTCCTACCCCATAACAGAGCACACACCATTTTAGGCCCACCAAGCCTCTCTTATGAATATTATCCTTAGTCAAATCCTATTTTGAATGGCTAACCAAATAAAAACATTGATTTTCAGCCAGATATTTGAATTCCACACCTTCTTCCAAATCATTCCCTCCCTACCCAATCCCTATATGAGCCAGTTATATCCCTTCTTGAAAAAATTTCATCCATTTCCTTTGTATTTCCATCCCAAAGAGTCCTCTTATTTTGACTAGGAGCATTGCCCTTTGATTCAAAATAGTCCTCAGACTATCCCTATCTTCTTTAGCTATCTGTCTCCAAACTAAGAGGTCTTTCCACCTCCTCAAGCCCAATCCCCCTTCATCTTCCTCCTAGAATTCCTTAACATAGACCCAATTTGCATTCTTAAAAATATTTGCATCATTACTCAAGTTTAAGAACTATGCAATAATTGGCTAGTATTGATCCCATGCATCATCCCAAAATTTTACCTTTCTCCCATTTTTGACTTTCCAAAATATCCCTGCAATAATAATAGTATTAGCCTTTTTAATTGTAATCCAAATAATGGACCCTCCTATTAAATGGGAGGGTCTAAACTGGTTCCACCCCATCCTCATACTTCATAGATAAAATATTTGACTTAAGGCTAGACTGGTCCAACATCCAATTCCACAATAATTTTATCAATAAAACCAAGTTTTGATCGACCAATCTATGGATACCCAACCCTCTTTTATTTAATAGGAGGCAAACTGAATCTCACTTTACCAAACTCTATTTCTTTTTTAATTTTGAGCCTCCCCAAAGAAAATCCCTCAAAATTCAGTCAATCTCCTTAACACAGTGCCTAGGACCAGTCATAGTTGTAAATTGAAAGATCAAAATAGCCTACAACACTGATTTTATCTGAGTCAATCTTCCCCCCAATGAGAGCCATTGATGGGTCCAATTATTTAACTTACATTGAATTTTAACTATATGTGTCCTCCATGATTCCTTTCCAATATGTCTTCATGCCATTGGAATCCCAAGGTATTTAAATGGAATCGAGTATTTTTGAAATTTAAAATATCAAGGATACGGGCTTGTACCCTATTATCAATATTGAAAAATAAAACCTCAAACTTATTTTCATTAATAACTTGACCCAAAACTCTCTCATATAGATCCAAACATCTTATGAACCCCTTGACCTCCTTGATCTTTGCTATACCCATACAAGAAAAATCATCCACAAACTACAAATGCATTAGAGGCACATCCCCCTAGACACTGCAAAACCTTTTATTTCTTAGGATTCCCTAGCTTTGTGGATAGTCCTTTTGAGTGGTAATTTTACCCACTTGTGAAATTACACTCTCCCTTAGGATTTTGTTCCCAAAACCCTCTCTTGCAAAGAAATTAAACAAAACAACTTCTCCAAGGTCTCCACTATATTAGAATTTGCACATGTGTATTAGTAATCTCAATAAAGATATATCAATTCAATGCTAGGAACACCTTAATGATTGCAAGTATATGTTAATAAGAGGCATGTGTTGTTTCATTTTACCATGTTATGTTAATGGTTGTTCTTAAAACTTAACAAAAAACAAATGTGAATTGGCCCTCATATGACCATGATGTTGTTAGCGTATCTAGCATACTATTGTTATTCCATTCTTTGGCATACTGTTGTAACTACGCCTCGGGTGGTTCTGTAACCTTTGGGCTATTCTAGGCATTGTAATGTTCTATATATTTCATCAATACAATGCCCCAATTGCTCCGCATTCTAGCATGGTATCAGAGTGAGGTTTGGACTGGACTGACTGGTCATGGGCATGGATCTCGAGGTCGACTATGGTCTGACTGGATGCAGGCATGAATTCCAAGGTCGACACTGGACCTGACTCGGGCGACCGACGGACTCGGGCACATTTCTCGAGGTTGATCGTCGACTGGACCTGACTCGGGCGACCGACGGACTCGGGCACAATTCTTGAGGTCGATCGTCGACTGGACCGAGCACAATTCCTAAGGTCGATCATCGACTGGACCTGACTCGGGTGACCGACGGACTTGGGCACAATTCTCGATACAAACTCGACAAACACATGGCAGAGAGCACCACCTGGATTGACCGAACTGACACGTAATGGATTGACACGTGGCGGAGAGCGCCACCTTGACTGATCGGACTCGACTGATCGACAGACTCCTTACCGTGTGGCATGACAAAAGGAGGGCACCGTGATTGCCCGAAGGCAATCACTAACAAAGGGGGGAACCTTCCCTTTTATTCCCCCCTCATCCACCCCGCAGGAGCGATGTGGGACTAAAGTCCCACAACATTTTTTCGCTCCTCGCGAGGGTCGTGAGGGAAGAAAGGGAAAGGATTCCCTTTCCCTCCCATCGGGCGCGCTAGCCCAGCTGGCAAGATCGCCAGGCTAGCGCCTGTGGGGTCGGGGGATCAAGTCCCCACGGGTCCAACGAAGGTAATTTATCTCTAATGTTTTTTTTTTTTTTTTCTTAGGTTTAATTAAAAAAATTTAATATTTTTTCAATTAAAAAGAATTATTTTAAATATTTTTTTTATTGAAATAATTTTTTTTATATGAAAAAATATATATATTTTTTTAATTGATACCTAGGAAAATTGATTTTTTAAAAAAGGCATTAGTAAGATTTAAAAAAAAAAAAAAGGGGGAATTGAGAGTATTTTATGCAAGGGCAAATTTTGGCATTTTTTTTGTAAAGGTGCATTTTCGGCAGCGCCCGACACCTAGTGGTTTATTTCTGTGGGCACTTTTATGTTGTATGTTGCATATTTTCATATTTTTTGCACTACATCATTAAAAGTTAAAATCAAAATCACTCCCTAAGTCCCCGGAATAATTAAAACCCATCCGTGCAATTTATTGCACTGCAGTGTTCGGTATTTGTGATACCTTTGGCCAACACTTACAGATAAAGTTGTCGTGATTGCGCTACTGTATCTGCCGCCCAATATAGCTGCCAAAGATGACGTCTGAGCTTGTTCTCTATAAATCTTCGGGGAGATATAAGATTGCCATTTTGCTATTTTTTTACTCCATCCACTACCCTAATCGTTCTTGTGTTTAGGCGTAAATCCTGACGAGAGTTATGACATCCATAGTGTTTAGGGGAAGTTACACCCCACGCATGAGGATTGATGACTTTCTATGGTAGGTGCCATCAACAAGACGATTCCCTTTCAATACCACCTAAGTACCACGTATCATATAATCTTTAAAAATTACCTATAGTCTCCCTCACGTAAGGGCGGGTAATTTTTTTTTTTTTTCAAAATACCTATAGTCTCCCTCATGTAAGGGCGGGTATTTTGTATGGTATAACGTCCTGGAATTAAGGTATATAGAAAGGGTGACCAATTGGTGATATAAGGAACCTTCACTATGGCTTCTATTGCAAAGTTAATGACTGATGCTCATCAGTTATTGAAAGGTCCTAATTATACACCATGGAAAAACAAAATGAAGGCAGTCCTCATCATGGAAGATTTATGGGATGTTGTTTCTAGAGCAACAACGAGACCTTCACCAGCAGCTGGATCCATAGCTCTCACTGTTGATCATATCGCATTTGATAAGAAAGACAGTCGAGCAAAAGTGCTCATTTTGTTTATTGTTTTAGATGAAGTTCAACCTCATATAGCTGACAAAGCAAGTGGTAAAGAGGCATGGGATGCCCTTCAAACCATTTATGAGGGAAATAATGATTCCACCATTCTTCATCTTCAAAAATAACTTCACAATCTGAGTTTGAGACAGGGTGAGACAGTTGAACTCTTTCTTTGCAGAGTTTCTAAATTGAAAGGCAAATTGAATTCTTTGGGAGATACAGTGGACAACAAGCTTCTCACTTCAATAGTCATGAGAGCTTTGCCTGATTCCTTTGATACGTTGATCACCTCCATTCAGGTGTCACAATGACAAATTACCTTTATTGAGTTGGTCAATTTGCTTCAACAACAGGAGGCACGCCAACTTCACAGGGATGATTCTTCTAATACATCCCTATACTCCAACCGATAGGGTTCTAAGAAGAAAGGTAATTTTCAAAAAGGAGGTAATTCTCAAAAGGATTCAAAAGGAAAAGGGAAACAACCTCAATAGAATAAGAGGTATTGCAAAATTTGTGATAAAGACAACCATGACACCAACAGGTGTTGGCATAAGAATAAGCAAAAAGGCCAGAACAAACCACAAAACAAGAACAAGCAACCCAAGGTGAATGTTGTTGTTGAAGAATCTGACTCATATTCTGAATGGGCACATAAGGTGCTCATGACTACCATAGCCTCCAAGGAGAAGGATCTTGTATGGTATGTCAATTCTAGTGCTAGTAAGCATATGACTAGAGATAGATCGTGGTTTGAATCATTTGTGGCCAAAGAGGGCAGACCTGTCACTATTGTTGATGACAAAACCTATAAGGTTCAGGGAGAGGGTACAGTTTCAGTCACTCTTCCTGATGGCAAGTGTCAGATTGAAAAAGTCCTCTATGTTCCAGGATTGGCTAACAATTTGTTTTCGGTCACACAAATCTTGGATAAAAATATGGTTGTCAACTTTCGTGTTGAGGATGGCAAGAAGTGTTGTACAATCACCAATAAGGGTAAGAATATTGCAACAACTTCCTATAAGCATGACTTATTTGCCCTAGATGCTATCTCTACTCCCCATGTTGCCATGACAGTCTCTACCAAGGAGGCAACTTCCCTATGGCACAAGAGATATGGGCATCTTAGTTCTGGCTACTTACTTAAGCTTAGTAAGTATGAGATGGTAAAGGGTATTCCTTCTCTTTCTTCCACATTGCCAGTGTGCTCGATTGCTGGCAGGGAAAGCAACATCGAGTACCTTTTGAGAAGAGCTCAACAAGAGCGTAGAAACCTCTGGAGTTGATTCACACCGATCTGTGCGGTCCTTTCACACCCAAAAGTTATGGGGGGAAGAGGTATTTTCAGTTATTTGTAGATGACTACTCAAGAAATATGTGGGTTTTCTTTCTTTGACTGAAATCTAAGGCTTTTGATTTCTTCCAGCAATTCAAGAAATCTGTTGAGGAGTCAGGGACTTCTATAAAAACCCTCCGCTCAGATCGAGGGGGGGAGTTTACCTCTAAAGAATTTTTAGCATTCTTAACTGAGCATGGAATCTCGAGACAGATAACTACTGCTTACACTCTTCAACAAAATGGAGTTGCTGAGAGGAGGAACCGTTCTATTATGGAAATGGTTCGTTATATGCTCACAAGAGCTACTCTTGGGCAACAATATTGGTCAGAAGCTATCACCACTTCAGTATATCTATTGAATAGGGCACCCACAAAGGCCCTAAAAGGAATAACTCCACAGGAAGCATGGAGTGGCCGTAAACCCTCCATATCTCATCTTCGTATTTTCGGGTGTCAAGCTTTCATGCACATATCGAAAGAGAAAAGGAAGAAGCTAGATGAGAAAATATTGAGATGCATTTTTCTTGGCTATGATGAGCACTCTAAAGGTTATCATTTGATAGATCCTTTGACCAAGAAAATTCATGTCAGTAGAGATGTTGTTTTTGATGAAGCTTTCACATCACAAAGCACATCTAATGTATACCTAGATCTTGTGGAATCTAAGGAAGAGAATTTTCCTTCATCAACACAAACAGGAGGTCCTTCCACCTCTTCTTTATCACCACAAAATAAGAATCCAAAATGGTATACAAGTACAATCAGGGATGCAAACTTATCCACTCCACCAAATTTGACTTTGGATAGACCTCGTACTCGCAATATGGCTCAAAGGGAAAGAGCAGCAGTAGAGACTAGTGAGGTTGATGATCTTTGTCAATATTTTGAGGAACTTTCTGTAACTCCACATAAAGAAATAGAGGATATGGATATAGATGATGACAGGGTTTTTATGTCTTCAATGAATGAACATGAACCTGTTTCTGTACAAGATGCTCTTAGCAAGCCACAATGGAAGGATGTTATGGATGATGAGTACAAGTCTCTGAAAAAGAATAAAACTTGGGAGCTTATCGATCTGCCACAAGGAAAGAAGCCCATTGGCTACAAATGGGTATATAAATTCAAGTACAAGGCAGATGGGACAATTGATAAGCATAAGGCCCGTCTTGTTGCAAAGGGCTATGCTCAAAAGGAAGGCATTGACTATGAGGAAACTTTTGCACCTACTGCTCGGATGACCACAATTCGAGTCATTTGTGCCATGGCAGCATAGTATGGGTGGAAATTTCACCAAATGGATGTCAAGAGTGCTTTTCTAAATGGTGATCTCCAAGAAGAAGTATACATGACTCAGCTTGAAGGATTTGTACAAGAAGGCCAAAAGCAGAAAGTGTGCAAATTGGTCAAATCCTTATATGGCTTGAAACAAGCTCCTCGAGCTTGGTATATAAAAATGGATAATCACCTCCTGTAGCATGGGTTTAAGAGATGTTCGTCAGATGCAAACCTCTATTTTAAGAAACAAGGTTCTAAAATAGTGTTGCTTGTACTCTATGTTGATGATCTGCTCATTACAAGGAGTTCAGAAACTATGATCTCTACTGTCAAAAGAGACTTGTGTCAATATTTTGAGATGTCAGATCTCGGACTTCTACATTATTGTCTTGGTATGGAAGTAAGCCAGAAGGAGCACTACATCAAAGTGTCTCGAGAAAAATATGCCAAGACACTGTTGGAAAAATATCGCATGACTGATTGCAAGCCAATGGCAACTCCGATGGAGACAGGAATTCGATTATCGCGATATGATGATTCACCTCAGGTAGATGGTACTCTCTATCGACAGTTGATTGGGAGTCTCATATATCTGACCAATACTAGGCCAGATATTGTATTTGTTGTCAACTATCTTTCAAGGTTCATGCAAGATCTTAAGACCACGCATTGGAAAGCAGCAAAATGTGTTCTTCATTATGTTCGTGGTACTATGGAATATGGCCTAGAATACAAGAAGAATAACAAATTCTTCTTGCAAGGATACACGGACTCCGACTATGTCGGGTCATATGATGATCGCAAGTCAACTTCAGGATATATTTTTCATCTTGGATCCGGTCCTGTCTCTTGGCATAGCAAGAAGCAACAGGTGGTTGCTCTTTCATCAACAGAGGCAGAATATCGTGTCGCACGTGAAGTTGTGTGCGAAGTGATATGGTTGCGTCGCATTCTAACAAGTATGGGTCATCCATCAAAATCTCCAATACACTTGTTCTGCGACAACCAGGGTGTTTTGAAACTTGTTAAGAATCTAGTACATCATGAGAAAACCAAGCACATTGACACACAATGTCACTTCATTCGAGATGAAGTTCCAAAGCACCGAATTCAGCTTCAGTACATTCCCACCGATGCTCAAGTTGCAGACATTTTCACTAAGGCACTTGCTCGTGTCAAATTTGAATTGTTTCGCAGCTCTCTTTGTATTGCTAAATGATGTAATCAGGTGGGATGTTAGTATAGCTAGTAGTTATCTTATTACCCAAATAATGTAATAAGGGGGGATGTTAGCGTATCTAGCATACTATTGTTATTCCATTCTTTGGCATACTGTTGTAACTACGCCTCGGGTGGTTTCGTAACCTCCGAGCTATTCTAGGCATTGTAATGTTCTATATATTTCATCAATACAATGCCCCAATTGCTCCGCATTCTAGCAGATGTAGTGCTTTAATTCCTTTATTCTTAGAATGTTTTAAGGTAGATTTATCTTCCTTTATTAAGTGGATTTTAATCAAGTTTTATCTTGCATTAAATCCTACTTTAAACATGAAAGTAAAGATTAAAATCTATCTATGAATGTGAATCTGTAATGATGAATCGACTCATTGAATGTAGCTTCTTATCATGAAGATAAAGATAGCCTTTGCTATGATTAATAAAATACCCCTCTTTCATGAAATTAGTTTTCAAGAAGAGACAATAATTTATAGCCTTAAAATAATGGCTTTAAAATATCATTTAATTATCCCTCTTTAATGAAATAATTTTCATAAAGAAAAATAATTTAATGTTTTAAAACAATAGCCTTTTAATGTAACATGTAAAATCACCTCTCTTTAATGAAATCAGAATTTTCATAAAGAAAGGTGCATTTATTGCTCCGAAAATGATGGCTCATGAAATGCCATAAAAATTTCCCCTTTAATGAAATTGAATTTTCATAAAGGAAAGGTCATCTTATGCTTATGAATGAAAATGCAAATTTTAAAAATCTGTTTTTGCCTCCAAAATGTGAAAAATAAAATTTCTGACATTATAAAACCCTTAAAAACAGCAGTTTTCAAAAATATTTATAAAATCAAAATGGCCTCGGAATGAATCCGAATTTGTTGCGTATTAAATATTGAAGTTCATTCTAGGGCTCCATGTAATTATTTTTATCATTTTATTTTTTTTTATTTTTATTTTAATGTCTGAAAATTAAAAAAAAATCTACAAAATAAAGTTAGAAAAATAAAAAATAAAATATGAAATAAACTTGAATGCTGAAAAAAGAAACATACAAAGCCTTTCCAGTTTGATAGTACCTAAACTCTTGCATGCAACCTAGCCTATTTCAACCTGCATTTGCACAATTTAAATAAACGAGGTGCTAGCTCCAAAGGACATAAAAATAAATCTCAGATTTCGAATATTCAATAATGTAACCAAAATGCATAAACATCATTTATAAATTCAAAATCTGAAAACAGGAAAAGTAAAACATGAAATCCATGCATGCAGAAATTTTCTCCTCCTTTTTTACAAACTAAATCCAAATTTCTGAAAAGGCATCTGCATTAAAATAAAGTTTCAATTTTACAATAATATTTCAACAGCATTTTGGTCTTTGCAAAAAGAACAGCCTCGTTTCAATGGCTTCCTTGGGTATTTGAAAATCTCTCATGAAACCCTTTGTTTACCTCTAAATGCTTTCGCTTCGTCTTTCTTTGTTTCCTTTCAGTTTCCAAGTGTTTTCCATTTGTCTGGTTTCGAATGCATTTTCTAACATCTGCTTTTGAAACATTCTTCTCATAACGTGTAACCGCCAAACATCATCACATCCTATATATAAAACCATGACAAATATTTCATGTATGCGAAACACTTGGAATCATGGCTTGGATTATTCCTACACTCTATAGGTTTATATATTCATACATAAGTGGTTCGTCCCTTTTTTATTTTATTCCCTTTCCTTACAAAATGTCAAAACAAGCTTCGACTACCTTGGGGAAATGACCCTTGACTTAGTAACATGGCCATTTTTAATTTTTTTATTATTTTTTTTTCATTTATGTCTCTATGGAGTACTCATACCACATCAGATTGAATCATATGTTTGCTTATGATGTGGAAGGCATACCCACTATCGTTGACTCTGCCGTTATTTTGATGTTACTCCACACTATTGATCTAAAAAAAACCTCCCATATCATAACGTCCATATAGGCTACGGGAATTCGTGCTCAAATTATCCACAGGGTTCACTTTCCTCTGGCTACAACATCTTTTTCTATTCTCGGACTAAAATCATAGCCATGTTATTAATTGACTGTTGGGTATTTTTAACCACTACTCCTATGCTTTTTACTATCACAATTCAGGGGTTGCCTCAAACCTTGCTCCCCTCGGTGACTCGTGTTCAGACGTCTTCTACAGTGATTTCAATATATACACGATGACACCCAAGTGAAGTTTCTTGTTGCTGACTACGTAGCTCTCGTTGTCTACAATATCGATACCCCGTAATCTGCTCTCGGGTTTATCCTACGAATCCCCTTAGATAGCATGTTTTCGGTTTTACCACATCTGTATGTTTAAAATTGTAGTGTTTTACCCAGTATGAGTCTTTGTTCTTCTACGGAGATCTTTGCAATTTCATCAATGTTTATGAGAGCCACTCCCACTATTCTGTGCTTTTATACTTCTATCCTCTGAACCCAAAATGAAACCACTACAAAATTCTACATTCATCGTCCATCAATCAAACAATTGTTGCCACGCTGTCATGGTTTGTTCATTCGATGTCTTTCTCGTCTGGCCAGTGGATATCCTCGATGTCACTATCCATTGTGTGCATCTCGGCATATCTCCCATCATCTCCTTCGATGCCTTTCTATCGTCAGGAGACTCGGTATGATCTCTACAATCACAGTTCGTCTCATGCTCGTATGTGAGCTTCATGATATCTTCGACCTACGTGAGTCTTCCTTGTGTTGCACTGTGTATATCTTATTGTCGATATCATCCATCGAATATACCCAATCTCATTACCATGGCTGTCGAGACATAACAATGCGTACACTGCCCGATACCTCGATTCGATGTCGTGTTTGCTACCTCTGAGTCTACCGATATTTGATATTGTACCCGGTCGTTGATATTTGCATCCATGTTGTGTTGCTTCATCCATCCACAGCTTGTTCCCATCAACGGGGGTCTTTGTTTGGTGCTCGGCTTCGTTTACTCCATCCGGCTACTCTCTTGTCTGTATTTTGATGATGGTCCGCTGTGTAACAACTATTTACCCTGTAATTAATCTCACCTAGTGTTGTGGTACTCGTTTGTCATCGTACACTATCATTTGCACCCAAAACCAAAGTTGTATTTGTTCTAACACCGGGTGACGTGGGGCACTTCATCTCTCTCCACCATCGCTCGTCTGGTTTGTTCTCCTGCACGTCGAATATGTTACTTGCCCGAGCGAATATCGTTTGATACGAACACAAAACCTCCATCCATATGACAAATCCATAATTTCCAACTTGGCAAGTTTGATGGCAAAGTCTAGGGTCTATGTCAATGGTTACACGTCAACATCGTCCACATGCATTATCGATGTTCGATGGGTCCTATACCTCTGGCTTCATCTGTTAGAATTATTGAAGATAATATTCTATTCAAATGAAAATATAGTTGTGCAAAACATCACAAGAGTGTAGTGAAGCTCAAAATACTGATTGATTATTCCATGGGATCAACTTTGTATAAATAGCAAAGTTGATCAATGTGAGTCGTTGGATTACAACAACTCAACAAATCTGAACTAGTCTAAACTAAGAGTTTACCTACCTCATGGAAGAGTGGTAACTCAAGTTAGACTATCCTAGTAGAACTTAAGAGAACTAAAGATTTATTCTAACACCCCCCTTAAGTGATACTAGGGGTGAAAGTAACAACAGGAGATGAGTCCCGACAACAAGGCCTGATGAGGTACTCATGTACAAATGGTGCTACCCAAAAAAATGAGTCCCAGTAGAAAGGCCTTATTAGGTACTCATGTACAATGAACTTACATTTTGGAGAGATGGTGAAAAACCACATGGGAAAAAACCATCTTCCAAGAAGAAGAAGAAGAAGAGTGGAGAGGTGAAAACCTTTGTGCACCCTTCTAATGCAACTGCCTTATCCCAAGTTTCTCACGCAACTGAATGTAACGTGGAGAAGCAAAGGACTTGGTGAAGATGTCTACAATTTGATTTTCTATGGGAATAAACTCCAAGCTTAGATCCCCTTGCTGAATATGTTGTCGAATGAAGTGCATGTGAATCTCAATGTGCTTGGTGCGCTGATGCTCAACTGGATTGCGAGCAATATGAATTGTGCTCTGATTGTCACACCAAAGGGTAATAGGTTGGTCATGGAAAAAACCAAATTCCTTCATTATCTGATGAAGCCAAAGAGCTTCTTGACTGGCCAAAACTGTTGCCCTGTATTCTGCCTCTGTAGATGATAATGCTATTGCTTGTTTTTTTTTGCATGACCAAGCAATAGGTGAAGAACCAAGACAAAAAACATAGCCAGAGGTGGAACATCTATCTTCAACTGAACCTGCCCAATCAAAATCTGTGTAACCAATGATATCCATGGATCCACCCTCATATAAGAGCCCAAAGTGAGTGGTTCCCTGCAAGTAGTGGAGGATTCTCTTTGTTGCTTGCCAATGGCTGAAATGAGGTTGATGGGAGAATCTAGATATTAAGCCAACAACATAGGAAATATCTGGGTGAGTATGAGTGAGGTACAATAGACTTCCTACAAGCTGTCTGTAGAGAGTAGCATCACATTGAGGGGATTTGCAGGAAGTAGTTAGAGTGACTCCAGACTGAAAGGGTGTGGAAGAAGGCTTGCAATCAGTCATATTAAACCACTGAAGAAGATCTAGAGTATATTTCTATTGACATAATGAAATTCCTGCATCTATTTGAGTTATCTGAAACCCAAGGAAGTAATGAGCTAAACCCAGATCAGCCATCTCAAATTTCTTAGAAAGGGAGTCTTTGATAGTTTGGATGTGAGAAATGGCACTACCAGTGAGAAGTAGATCATCAACATAGAGAACAAGTATGGTGATGTTTTCTTCATCTCTCCAAATGTAGACTGTTGCATCAGACTCACAATGAGAAAATCCTGAGGAAAGAAGGAAGGAGTCCATTTTTTCATACCAAGCTCTAGGAGCTTGTTTGAGACCATAGAGAGATTTCCTTAGTCTACAAACAAGGGAGGAGTCTTGAATAAATCCAGTAGGTTGTTCCATAAATATTTCCTCTTTTAAGTCACCATGTAAGAAAGCACTTTTAACATCCATCTGAAAAACTGGCCACTTTTGGGAAGCAGCAAGTGCAAGTACCAGCCTAACAGAATCCATTTTTGCAACTGGTGCAAAGGTTTCAGAATAATCAATGCCTTCAATTTGTGAAAAACCTTTAGCTACCAAGCGAGCTTTGTGTTTGTCAATTTTTCCATCAGGTCCATACTTAGTTCTGTAAATCCATTTACAGTGAACCAATTTTCTTCCTTTAGGTAGAGGGACTAGATCCCAAGTTTTTTTTTTGATTAAGGAAGAAAATTCATTCTCCATGGCATCATCCCATTCTTTTATACCAGTTGCTTCTTTGAAGGATTGAGGATCTATGGAAATGGACTGACAGACAAGACCAGAACCCATGGAGTGGCTTAATCTGGATGATGGAAGATCTTGGATGTAAGGAGTGGCCTCTTGAACTATGGTGTGGGCCCATTTTGGCATTGTGGAAGGAGTAATGGGTGTGGCAGGACTTTGAGTTGGAGTTTGAAGTATAGGATCCTCATTTTGGTCATCTATCTCAAGGATGGGATCTTCATTATATTGAGGCTCAAATATTGGAGATGGCTCGAGAGAATTAATGTTGGAAGAAGATGATTGAGGATATTTATAAGGGAATGTTTCATCAAATTGAACATTTCTGTGAAAAAAGACCTCATGAGTTGTGGGATCAAGGAGCCTGTAGGCTTTCATTTCCTCACAATAACCAACAAAGATAAGTTGCTTGCTTTTTTTGTCTATAGCCTTCCTCTTTTTCTTTGGGATGTGTGCCCAAGCAGTACACCCAAAAAATTTGAAAAAAGAGACATCAGGTTTTGTGCCAGTCCATGCTTCCTCGGGAGTCAAATGGCCAAGAGCTTTATGAGGTGTGCGGTTTTGAATATAATTTGCATAGTTAATTGCCTCAGCCCAAAAAACTGCTGGAAGATCTCTTGAGTGGAGCATACAGTTTGCCATTTCTTTTAAAGATCTGTTTTTCCTTTCTGCAATGCCATTTTGTTGTGGATTATGGGAGACTGAATGTTGATGAATTATGCCATGAGTTGAGAGAAATATGGAGAACTCATTACTGAAGTATTCCCCCCATTATCTGTACGAATTTGCTTGATTTTGCAAGTGGCTTGATTTTCAACTAAGGCCTTGAATATTTTGAAGTGGGATAGAACATCACTTTTGTATTTTAGAAAGTAGACCCAAGTTCTTCTTGAAAAGTCATCAATGAAGGTTAAGGCATATTTTTCTCCTTTGAAAGAAGGCTCTGGGAAGACCATCAAGTCACTATGGATTAACTCTAGAGGGGATGAGGCTCTTTGAGAACCACTTGGGTGAAAAGGATCTTGATGTTGTTTTCCAAGAGCACATCCAGGACATACTCCATCAATAGAAGAGACTTTTGGCAACCCTGTTACCATTTCATGAGTATTCAACTCCTTTAGATAGCTATAACTAAGATGTCCAAACCTTTCATGCCAAATTTTGCTTTCAAGATCTCCATGTGCAACAAAACAGGAGGCCCCATCTAAATTTTTGAATCCCTTGAAGTGAAATAGGTGAGTGTTATGATCAATATCTCCTTTTTCTATGAGAGAGTGTGGTTCTTGAAAGTCTCTTATCTCAACTCCTGTTGGTGAAAATAGAATTGTTTTGCCCTTTGCAGAAGTACAAATATGATAGATGGAGAGAATATTTGTAGCTATATTTGGGACATAGAGAACATTATTGATATAACCACCATCAATGGATATGTCACCTTTTCCTTTGACCGGGATAAAGGATGAGTCACCAACTTCTATGCTACAAGTTGAGCTTGAGGAGATTGAAGTGAATGACTCATGTGAAGAAGTCATATGATGAGTTGCCCCTGAATCTAGAACCCAGTATTTTGATGAATTTTTTATAGCTTTACCTTGAACATTTAAGGCTTTTCCTATCTGCTTCTTAATGTCTATTTTGTGATCCTTCATTGCTGCCTCTAGTTGTTGTAGTCTTTTCCAACATTTGTTCACAGAATGACCATCCTTTTTGCAATGTGTACAAGTTATAGGGCCTCTTTCTTTCTTTTTGAATTTTTCTTTAGTGGAGGTGGATGCTACTAATGCTTTTGAGGAAGAGGGAGAGATCTCATATTTTGCAAGTTTTATTTCCTCTCTAGTTAGCCTATCACAAAACTCCTCTAAAGAGGGCATTTTAAAACTTGTACCAAGTGCATCTTTTGTAGACAAAAAGGTGGTTGCAAAAATTTGAAATACTCCATTTAACTTAGAAAGAATAAGATAGATGCATTCTTCTTCTATTTTATTCTTGCCACTACCTTTTAATTGTGTGAGGACTTCTTTAAATTTGGTGAGAAAGTCAACAATATTGTTGAAGTCTTCGAGAGATAATGTTGTTAACTCTGCCTCTAGCTGCATTGACCTTATTTGATCCACTTTACCAAACAAGTTCTTTAGTTTCTGCCAACTCTCAAATGGAGTTTTACATTCTGAAATGTGAAACCATAAGCTTTCATTTACATTTGTGCTTATAATACCCATTGTTTCATACATCTTCCCTTTATGTACAAATATTTCATATTCCTTTTCAAATTCAGGTTGCTTCTCTTCTAGCAAGTGTGTGAGCCCTTTTTGAGAAATGAGATTTAATATTTTTGGTTTCCATGTGTGATAGTTATGAGGGGTGAGTGGGTCAATTGTATTCATTTTTCCAAAGAAAAAACTACAGTGAACCAATATTCCCCCCTTTAACTGCCCCAAAAACAAATGCAGCAAGAACTTTTTGAGAAGAAGCAACACCACCAGGAAACCTCTTTTGAATCAAGGTAGCAAAAACCAGACCTTTATACCGATCTCTTCAATATACCCACCCTTACATGAGGGAAACTATAAGTATATGAGGAGATTGATACATGGAACATAGGTGTTTTGAAACCAGAATAACCTGCCAGACCTTTATACCGAACTTCTCAATGACCCGCCCTTACGTGAGGGAGACTATAGGTATATGAGGAGAATGATACATGGAACATAGGTGATTATAAAATGAGATGCTTGCTTTTGAGATATTACAAGTTTGAGAAGATGCTTGTATATTTGTGCTTTGCTTGTAAATGAGAATCTTGATCATGTGTGCCTGCTTGTATATGAAAGTGTTTATCAATGGAACATAGAGTGCAGCAACAAATTAAGTAGCAAGTGGAGCTGAAAGAATTCACTAAGACCAAAATATGCAGCAACACCCCCCTTTGAACCAAGCATAATAATATTTTAGAGAAGACAAGTGTGCACCCCCCTTCAAATAGAGCAGTGTGGTGCAAGAAATCAGCACCCAGTGACCCCCCAAAAAAAATTATTTATATTTCTCTTTTTTTGTTTTGACAATAGCAAGGGAGAGCCTTTTGAAGAGGCTATAAGGGGTAACTTCAGAATCTGAATGTGGATTCTATTACAATATTTAATGACCCCTTTTTTGGAATTTGATACACTACAATTTTTGAGAAGAAAAAAAATTGTGCTAAAGGAAATGATATTCTTCATAATGCTTATAGAAGAACAAGGCACTATGAACCTTTGCACTTTATGACCTTTTCTGCATTAATGAATTACCAAAGAAGGAATGAGAGGGTGGATACAAAAATCATGAGCAAATATTTCATACTGCGCTCGAGTAATAGAGTACCACAAAATTTATCTCGTTCATCCAACAAATAGGCTATAAAATATATGTCACATCAATAGATGGACATTTTAAAATGTTTTTACCTCACAAGAAAACAATGATCACACCAAAAATGAGGAGGAATGTTTGCGGTCCTTTAAAGTATGTATAGAAGATATGAAGGCTATTGTATTCTGACCAGCAATGCAACAAACCTTCGAATCAACAATCACAAATGAGCGCCTCCTTTCTCTAGCACCTCCACTGAACCAGGGTCACCAACGAACCAATGAACCACCTCGTAATGAGTGCTTTCTCTTTAAGCACCCCCATCGAGCCAACGAACCATGAACCAGGGAAGCGTTGCTTCAGTCAGAGACTTCAACAGGGATGAACGACCTCGAACGAAGCAGAAGCAAAAAAGAGGTAAGCTCAACACTGAAACAGTGAAACACCGAGCAGATAGAATGCAAATGAGGTACGTTCTTTAGGTAATGAGGTCTCTTAAATAATCATGATTTGGATCGTGCCAAGTAGACTCCACCAAGGACTTCAGTTGATCGAGAGGCTTTTGGCATGCAAGACTATCGGGAGTGGTGCTCAAAGTGAAATGAACATTATGAAACGTTCTTTTGATTAATGAACATCGGGCACTTTGGGATATGCACATCGATGAAATGAGATGATCTTAGTTCATCATACGACACGAGCAAGGTCTTGCATCGGGAGCCTCGGGATACCCATGAACCTCTTGTGGGTGCCAAAAGAGATGGCCACATGGAAGAAGATGCATCATCGAGCGAAGTTCAAGTATCTTCCAACATCCAAGATACAAAGGCTCCAAGATGCTTTGTCAAGCAAGGGCCAAGGATCATGCAAGGTAACCAACGAGTGCACAAAGTACAACTTGAATGGGGAGGTCATGTTCAAATCGTGGCAATAGCGAGGCATATCACTCTTAGTAGATTCCAGGGTAACCAACGGGTGCCATTGAGAGCAAGGCACAGAATACCTTCAGATGGGCCCTACAGATGGGCTCTCCTTTTAAAAAATATAAGCCTTGTAAATGGGCCCTTTTTTTTAAATATCTGGAGTTAAAACCAGACAGAAAAATATTTAAGAGGAAAGAAAAGACAAATATTATTAGCCTCGAAAAGATAAAAAAATAGAGGTGCTCTCTTTTTTTGAAAAAAAAAAGGAAAGGAGTCTGGAATAAGATCCTAACTACAGTGAGGCACCAATAACAAATCAAGAAGGTGGCCAAGTTATGGCTGGAGCTGGAATAGACAAGCAAAAAATCTTGTCAGTGATTATCCAGAAAACACCATTAAAGAGACCAACTTTTAAGAATGAATCAGATTTGATCAAAAGCTTCAGAAAAAAACTTGAATGTATGCAAGAACTATCCTAGCTCTGGTACCATGTTAGAATTATTGAAGACAATATTCTATTCAAATGAAAATATAGTTGTGCAAAACATCACAAGAGTGTAGTGAAGCTCAAAAGACTGATTGATTATTCCATGGGATCAACTTTGTATAAATAGCAAAGTTGATCAATGTGAGTCGTTGGATTACAACAACTCAACAAATCTGAACTAGTCTAAACTAAGAGTTTACCTACCTCATGGAAGAGTGGTAACTCAAGTTAGACTATCCTAGTAGAACTTAAGAGAACTAAATATTTATTCTAACATCATCAACGACATGTCGAGCAACCTCGTCGTCCGTCACGTACTGTTTGTCCGCCACCCGAGCTCTTCTCGGGGTCGTTTGCCTGCGTAAGTGTGAGTGCCACATCATTCGAGGGTAGCGCAATATCCATCTATGTTCTATTTGGTGGGTCCTTCCTCCACGTTCACTCCATGCTAGCCCTGCATACATTATCCTACCAGTAGTTAAACCATTTAAACTGTATCACATTCTAAAGTTAAACATAAAGGCGGCTTTTCGTTTCATTGATATGAATCCATATATAATACAGATATGGCTCTTAACTATATACATATAATTCGTTTTGTTTATTTGTTTATAATATATATATATATATATATTTTTTGGTTATTATGAGAAACCTTTATATTATAAATATATAGATATTAATATTTATAAATATTAATATCTATTTATTATTTATTTATTTTTTATAATAACTTTTATATATATATATAAAGTATATCTAAATATAAAAGATATTATTTTATTTTTATTTTCATTGTTTTTTTTATTATATACTTTACTTAAAATTCATTTAATTAATTTAAATATTTGAAATCAGTTTCAAATATTTATTTTAATTAAATTTAGACATCAAAATCAAATCATACTAAAAACCTAAAGCAAAATCAAAACCTAGAATGAAGGCGGACCCACAAACACTCAAAACGAACCAAAGTACCCAACTAAGCAAACTAAAAGAAACAAAAGAAAGGAAGGATTTGAAGGACAAAGTGACCCACACCACAACTATCATCGCAAAACAATGACTTGAGCAAAAATCCATCAAACATCAAGGTTTGAAATGCGAAGAACATCGATCAAGCAGCCCATATGAGATTTGTGGAGGACACCTATAAACTGTCCACCAAACCAAAACTTCCAGCCAAACTCAAACAAAAAAGTGGGTCCCTAATTTTGGGGCTAGTTGTGGAGCAGCCACAACAAGTCCTACCTAGGGCTTCTACCTGGATAATAAATAAGGAGATAGAAGATCTCCCTGTATCAGGTCTCTACTTGCCCCACACTTCTTTGACGAGACACCATTTATCAAGATTGAGTAAGCAGTATTGGAAAAGCGAGCTACCCCCCAACCAATCCACCTATCCGTGAACCCAAACTTTTACAGAATCTTAGTCAAAAACTCCAATCAATAGGATTTGGACATATCTAATTTAATAAACATATTACCTTCTTTACTAAGTCTCATGGAGTGAGTAACTTCCTATGCCAATATAATCTAGTCCATGATTTGTCTCCCTTGCACAAATACATCATGTTTATCAGATATAATGGTTGGTAAAACCACCTTCAAATGCTCTGCCAACACCTTAGAAATAGTCTTATATATACAATTACAGAGGGAAATCGGTCGAAACTCATACAACGAGGAAGCCCCATATGTTTTTAGAATAAGAGCAATAAAAGTGTAGTTCAAAGCTCTTAAGACATATTTACACCTTCTAGTCTCTTCAACTAATTGTAGGATTTCCTCCCCCAATGCCTCCCACATGAATTGAAAGAATTTAATTGGAAAACCATCTGGTCCTAGATTTTTACCCTTTTTCATCTCAAATACTATCCTTTGCACTTCCTCCAAAGACATATCTCTAGCCAAGAACAAATTCTACTCAGCCAAGATATAGGGAGGGATTGACTCTAATATCTCTTGTTGTGTCTTGTCATCCAAAGGAACCTTCAAAAATAGATTAGAGAAGTACCTTCTTGCTCCCCCCTACATCTCACTCCATGTCCTTATGACCTGTCCTCTTTCACAGGTTAGAGACTTAATTAATTTAAACTCTCTTCTAGCCATGGTTGACCGGTGGAAATTTTATATTTCTATCCCCTCCCTCCTTTTGTTCCCATTCATCCACCTTCATTAGTGCCTCCATCTCTTGTGTCAAGACCTCCCAGGATAGACCTTCCAAATAAATCCTTTCAATCACCTACTTAAGAGCTTGTACTACCTCTTGGAACTCTTGCTTAATATTCCCAAAGACTAGATAGTTCCATTCCTTTAACCTATCTTTCACATACTACAGTCTTCTAAAAAATATACACATTGTAGTTCCAAATTTCGGGCATCCCTTCGTCCACCATCTAAGGATAAAATCCTTGAAATATTCATGGTCAAGCTAGGCAAGTTGAAATTGAAAAGGGTTGTTCCCTAGTTTAATCCAACTCAAGACATCAAGAGAGATTGGTCAATGATCAGATCCCACAAAAGAGAGAATATATGAGCGCATCACTATTCCTCTCGCTACCTATGAGTCATTAACTAAAAAATAATCTAATTTTTCTTGGATATGGTCTAATTTTAGTCTCAAATTACTCCAAATGAATAAGCAGCCTTTCAAAACCACTTCTCTAAGACCTAACCTATCCATTTGGTCAATGAAGAAATGACTCCCTATATGCAAGACTCTAGAGCCTCCCTGCTCTTCCTCCAATGAAGCAATAGAATTAAAATCCCCTCCAACTATTTGAAACATCTCCTCTTTTTCTAAAATTACCTTCATTTCACTTTTCCTTCCATATTAGTCAAAGCATAAAATTTAACTACCTAAAAGGGAGTCGCATTTGAAAGTAGATAACCTTTTATCTCCAAAATTCCTATAGCTTCCACACCATCCACAACCTCTATCTTCCTAGGATCCCACATACAAAGCAATCCTCCATAACTACCCTTGGCAACAACCACTAAAATTAAAGCTTCCTTCCAAATTCTCTTACAAATTGCTGAGCTTTTTTCTAAACTCAATTTGAATTTCTGATATTGTCTAATCAAATGCTTCATAGTATTCTTCTTAGGATTTTCCCCCAATCCTCTCACATTCCATGAAATAATCTTCATTTTGAGAATGAGTTGAAATGTGAATCAATAGTTTGCATAATCCCCACTTCCATCAAATGCTATCCTTCCCTATCTTGCTTGTTCTTTTCCAGTTTTCTTCTAGTCATAATTTTTTTCCCCCTCGATGCTTCCTTGGGGGGGCTTGATGTAATCCCTAAGGGATTACTTCTCATTCCTCTCCTCCCATCCTCCTCAACCTTAACACCTTTTTCCTCCCTTTGTGTATCATCCTCAACTACATCCCTAGCCTTCACTATAATTGACTCCTCTAAGGGCCCAACCTTCTCCTTCTGAGTTCTAAAATATTTTAGAGTTCATATCTCGGTTGGGGCCTCACCTCCACTACAAGGGAATGACACCAATCATCTTGAACAACCTGCTTATGATAGGGACAATCCTCCTTCCCACAACATCCACATCCACCTCACTAGACCCAGATCCCAAGACATCAAATTAATTTTTGAAATTACTTCCAAATGTTCCTTACCCTTCCAATTACCAACCTTCGATCTTTTTATGTTTATAACCACACGAAAACCATCCTCCTCCCCCACTTTCACACCTTTCCCTTAATGGGGCTCCTCCTCTTTCTATTTCATCTTCATATTCTTGGGGAAATCCCTTGCAAGGTGACCATAAATATGACATCATTAATGCTTAATATTAATACCAATGTCAATAATTCATATTGACATATGGTATTAATTAGCAAGTAATCGATCCTTCCACAATGTTAAGAGCAATTCTATCTTGGATTAATTATTGTAATTAATTATTTGGTTTGCTTTTATAGCCATGCTTAATAATTATAAAAAGGTGATAAAGGATAAATTAATCCAAGGGTTCCTAAGGTTGGAAAATTAATAATAATATTTGCATGAGAAATTTATTATGGCTTCATTAAGTTGCATGATCCATAACTCCCTAGCTTGACCTCGATGAGTCTTGACGGTGCTCTCCTAAACATTACCCACTGAGTTGGAGCATGGTGGCAATGGTGGCCATTGAATCCAAGAAGGAATGGGAAGAGACCCCCACCTGTTACAAGGATTTGGATTGCTATTTAAGAGGCTCAACAAGTGGTTTTGAGAGTCGCTAGCAAGTAGAGGAAAGCAAGGAGCTTGGAGGGCACAAGGTTTAGTTTTGGAAGCTTTGCATTAAGAGGTAGGTTTGGTTTCTACCTATGTTGTAAGTAATTTTTTACTTATCTTTTGTGTCGTTAAACTCTTTTACTGGTTGGACATACGTATGCTCTTTTGTTTGCTTGTTTGGATGGTTCTTCTGTCGTCCAAGTCATGTTTCTTAGCGGGCATTGTAGTTGCATCAGTTGTTTGTTTCATGAGAGGTCTTAGATTAAGCTATGACAATCAATCCTTAAGTTGTGATCCACCATTTTTATCTTTATCTATAGTGAAAGTGTGTTTTTTTCTCGTAATCAAGTCTTTGGATGTGAGGTTGTGCATATTAGTGTGTTTTCTTAGATGTCAGGTGTTGTTAGTTTCATCGTAAATAGGTCATCGATCACCTTGAGTGTTGTATTGATTTATTTTTTTCATTTTATTTTTCTCCCTTCCTACTTTGCTAATGCCTACCTAGGTTTAGTGTGGCCCTTGAGTTGGATCGAGTAATGTTAAGGAGTCATCAGTAACCTTATTTTCCTTCTGTATAGTGGGGGCATTGTTGTTCATATCGCATTGTGTAACTTAGGTGGAGGTCATTTTCTATTATCCTTTGTTTTGGGTGTGTTGGAGCCAAATTTAAATCAACTTTGAAACCCCAAAATTTAAATTTTTAGTTTCAATCAAAGTATCCATAATGTTGATCGCTTCTTCAAATTAGTGTGAGTATCTAAGTTTTTCATTGAATTGGTTTGATGAGTTTTAATCTTGGTCATTTATTAGGTAGACACCCTTTTTAATAATTGCTTAATTATCTTAATAAGGATTATGGCAAGTTTTATTAATAATTGACCTTCATAAGTAAAGCCTTCCTAAGGTCTAAATCCAATGTTAAAACATAAAGACCTAAAATCCGAAAGTATATCACTAAGGATTAAATAAATAATGATACCCTAAGGTCCAAATAGCTTTATACTTTAAAAGAGGGTCAATTAAATCATCGTGGTCTAAAAACCGAAATTCAAAAGCGCTAGCCTAAGGTTAAAATCAAAGTTTAATTGAAACTAAAGGTATGCGCCCCCTTTGCTAAAAAATGAGCAACATTATTAAAATCAAAGGCCGCACTTTTACCACTCCAAATCGAATGGTAGCGCTTAAAGCAACCCGCCATCATATAAGTCAAAAGGTCAATAAGGTTATAACCTAAGATTCTTCTTAATTAAAATCGAGCAAGTTCCCTTTGATCGAATAGCAACGCTTGCACCAAGCTGAATCTAATGGCTGCACAATTTCCAAAGAGTCAAAACTTTAAAAAGAAGTCGTAATAGGTCAAAACTGCCAATTAAAAAGTGAGCAACTCTGACGGATCGGACGGCAGTGCTCAATCAAATTTAAAATCAATGGTTGTGCTTGTTTTAAATGAATCACGCATTAAAATTAACGTTAAAGGTCCGTGTCCCCTTTGGAATAACTATCGAGCAAGTTGGTCGGATCGGACGATAGCGCTCGATCGAGATTCAATCCGACGGTGGCGCTCCCATAAAAGATGCTTTTAAAAGGTAAAATTCCCCATAAGATTAATTAAGCAGGTTAAAATGAATTAACGAGGGTCTAAGCACATTGGATAATCACCCCCCTTTGGGCTTAATCATGATTAAAACCATGCGTCCTTTGGTAACTAACTTGTAGGTTGATTAAAATCTATGGCTACGCCAATAGCCATCTAAGATCCAATAGTCGCGTCAAAAATCATGGGTGGTAAGGTATCAGATGAGGACAAAGATAAAGGAAAAGTTAATCAAGTAATAATGGTCTAACACGTCAGCTAATCTCCCCCTTTCAGCTTAATCGAGATTAATCAAAATTAAAAGATGCACCCCCTAGTTATTAAAGTGTGCAGGTATAGGAGATCCGACGACTACGCTCATCATCGCTCAAATATGACGGTGCGCGTCGGTAAAAGTGATCAAGATTTAATCTAAAGGTCTTCTTTTGGTTAATTAAATACTTTATAATTTATCCCTTCTATCTTATGTTAAACCGAGCATATGGTCAAAAGATCCAACGATCGTGCCTTCACCATGGTAAGATCTAACGACGATCGCAAGGAAAGGTAAACGTGTAATATGCTACCTAGGTTTAAATCGCGTTATTAGAAAATTAAATCAATGAGGGTATAGTCTTTAACCTTGAGTTTTTCAAAATGAATTATTACCAGACCTAAGATTTTTGACCATATAAACATGATTAACCAAATTAATTGAGTACATGTAGACTAATGATCGTGCAGGTCCCATGATATCAATGGTTGCACTGACCCTACTCAGGAAAATTGATGGCAGCGCATGAACCAAATAATTAAGCGATGAATCAACTGACAATAATCTAACGAGAGTGCTTCATCAAGATAAAAGAGATCCAACAGCCGCAAAAGAGTTAGAGTCAAAATGAAGAATGCAAAAAGGTTAAACAACAGGCACCTTCGATGGATCTAACAGGTGCGCTTGACCTCCACTTAGATCCAACGGTAGCGCGCGATCCAAAGGTAAACTGAAGGTAAGTTAAATTGGCGCTTTACTAATTAAAATTTTTAAACACATTTAACAAGGTTGTAAACCCTTTATTAATCCCCATCCTTATTGATCAAAATTAAAGAGGATCAAAGCATATTTTCTTTCACATAACTGACTTGCAGGTTTGAGAAGATCCATGGTGACGATAGAAAAGAAGCACATCCAACGGCTGCACTTGATCACGTTTGACTTAAGGAAAAAGGGAGACCTTCAAGGCAATAAAAGTTTTCACTCACACCAAGAACCATATCTTGTAAGAATCCTGAGGGAGATCATTGCTTAAATGGAATATAATCGATCCCAAGGATTTAGTTACCATTCAAACCTGAGGTGGCACATATCAGTTCCACGTATGATAAAAAGGTTCCCAGTGACCAATAGCGGAAGTTCATAAATAATTACAGGCACACAAATTAAAATATCTTGAGGCACATAAGATAAAAGATATTACCTTTCATAAACGCTCAACTCCAAGAAAAATATGCAGTGGAAAATTTTCTTTGGCAAATTTTAAACAACAATAGGTGGCATCGGTTTGATGAAAAAACATACAAATTTATTGAACCCATTCCACCACCCTATATATGAACTCATAAAACCAGTCAAGGCCACTACCTTGGTAAGCTAAAGAGCAGAAGTTAATACATCATAATTACAAAGAAAGGAGGATTTTTGAGCTTCACAGCCGCAGAAAGACTCGTCCTGTTATCAAGAGATCAATGGCATCGTGGGGAGGCATTTTCGTACTTGAAAACACTAGGCAAGCTATGAAATTCATCACAGATAGGTCACCCTACTCTGCAATTCTTGGACCACTTGTCCCCGATAGCAACATGTATGAGTTTGCTCAGAGATGTGGAGCAGACAAAAGACCTAATCTAGCTCAACAATATGAGATAGATAATGCTTGCATCAAGAGCTTCGCCCAGGTGATGGAAAATGATAACAAAACCCCATGGATAATGGTCGATTTGTTTCACAAAGCCCGCAAGTTATAGTACAAGGGTTTCCCCAGGAATAATAGATGGAATAGTAATATTGGAAAGCTAATATGTCCAAAGGTACACTTCTCCTCAGATTTTATGGCATGGATGGTTGTGGCGTATGACGAGAGAACGAAGACCTTCTAAGACAACAAAAATCGATCGGTATTCAGCATCAAAGTTGAGCATATCTGGGAAGTTTTCAACTTAGCAAAACATACCACCTTCCTATGAGACCAGGTAATCGAACACCAATCTTGTATGTTTACATATATGGAAGTTTATAAAACTTTGTTCGATACACAAGAAAAAATAGTAAAATAATTCCCAATTAATAAAAGTGCTTTTAAGTCATGGTGTTGAGTGGTGTTTTCACCCAATTGTGAAAGCACACTCTCCGGTAGGATTTGGGTTCCAAAATCCCCTCTTGCAAAGAAGTTAAACAAACAACTTCTCCAAGGTTCTTGTTATATTAGCATTTTCATATGTGCATTAGTAATCTCAAATAAAGACATTCAATTGAAATGCTAGGAACACCTTAGTGATTGCAAGTAACTGTAAACAAGGGGCACTGTTGGTTTATTTTACCATGAAACTTTAGTGATTGTTCATTGAACCCTGATAAAGTAAATGTGAGTTGGCCCTCATATGACCACGATGTAATGCTTTAATTCATTTTATCTTGATGATTTTAAGATAGATTTTATTCTTGCATTAAATCTTCAATGATGAATATGATCTCCAAATGTAGCTTCAAAATGTCACTTTAACTTATCCCTCTTAAATGAAATCAGATTTTCATCAAGATGAACAATTAAGTGCTTTAAGGAAAAGACCTTCAATGTAGTATTCAAATTATCCCTCTTTCGTAAAATTGGAATTTTTATGAAGAAAGGGTAATTTTAGGCCCAAAATGGAAATTTATAAAAATGTCGTAAAACATAACCCCTTCAATGAAATTGGAATTTCCATGAAGGGAATGTCATCATAGGCTCATGAATGCAAAACAAAACTGGAAAAATGAAATTTGACTTTAAAATGGAAAATTTCTATTTTCGGAATTTTAAAATCTGTAGCAAAATAGCAACTTCGATGAATTTTTAAAAATACTAAACAAGTCCGAAAATGAAATTTCAAAGTGCGTATTTGAAGTCTGAATTATAATCTCCGCAATGGTGAAATCGTTTTTAGATTTTGAAATTTTTTTAATATTTATTTTAATGCCCGAAAATAGGAAAAAAATTTGAAATTAAAATTTTTTGGAAACAGAAAATTTGAAGTTTGCATCAAAATAATTGTTGAAATGCAGCAATGCAAAAGCTCCTTCAGTTTGATAGCACCCCGTCCTGCAAAACCGAATACGTGAGAGTTTCATACATGCAACCTAGCTTATTTGACCTGTACAACACACAATCAAAGTAAACTAGGTGCTGGCTCCAAGGATCCTAAATAATTTCCAGATTGCAGACATTCAAATGAAACAACCCAAAATAATGGCTTCAATTTCACATACAAGTCTGAAATCTGAAAGGGGAAAAATAAAACAATTAAAATCAAACATGCAGAAAATTTCTCATTCTTTCTTGCTAACAAGGCCTGAAATTTCTGAATAAAAGCTTTCACATTCCCATTAAAATCCAAGTTTTACATCTCAAAATAATGCCCCCTTTTGGCCATGCCAAAAAGTCTCCAGTCGGCCATGCCCAAAAAGGTTCCGTCTCCTCCCTCTTTACAACATTCCAATGGAATATTTAAAAATTTTCGAAAAACTCTTCCCCTCGTAGCCCTTCGACTATTGTCTTCCGTTTTGTTTCCTGCCCTTTGGCCTTTTGCTTTCCAAAATACCTTCGCCGTTTTGTTTTCATTCACCGACCGACTCTTGATTTTCTCCTCTTTTCAAAATAAACTCTACCGTCAAGCTTCCTTTCATTTTATTAAAAACTTTTCTTTTAATTTAGGTCCTTTCGATGATACACCATGGGGCCACTAAAATTTTAATAATTTTCTCCTTTTTATTTGAAAGTTCCACCCATAGTAACACGCTGCCGTCAACGTTTTCATTGTGGAGGAGTGCTTTGGAGCCATCCCTAATCCGAACGGTAGCCATCCTGCGACAAAGAATCCGACGAACTGAAATCCGGCAATTAGATGACACTGTGAACGGGTTTGAGGAGGAAAACAGAGTTCGAAGCCGTTGGACCGACGGGAGACGGAGGAATCCCCGTGAATTCCTGCACGATCGATCGGAAACTCGAGACGTCGGTCGTCAGGACTGTCGTGGGGACCCGCCTTGCCGCCTTCGACCTCCATCTCTCCTCGACGCAGCCGTTTCATTTATTTTTGTCAGGGCTCATTCGGCAATGATGACTGTCTGCCACGGTATTATATCCAGAATTATCCGTCATATACATTCATCACGTTTTCCTCGAAGCCGTTATATTTCACATAAAATGTATGAACGACTTCATTTTATATTTAAGGTGACCATATGATATAACCTTGCTTTTATTTAAATGGCCTTTGTCTTACTGTGGCCATATGCCATATGCGGTGTTCGTCTACACTGGGCATTACCGTGAAACACCATGAGCACCGATGAAAACATTTCCACTGCACTGTGTAAGGTGAACCCCTCGCTGCACGCTGTGTTTATGCTGTCAAGCCATCTGCTTATTCGGTTTATGTCCGAATGCCGTTACATCTGACGCCCTTCTGCGCTGCTCGGACGTGCCCGTTGTTGCTTACTCCTGCAAATGACCCAGAAATTCCCGCCGGGCCTTTCCCCTTTGGCAGCCGCAGCAGGGTCCACCGTAGCTGCCGGAGTCTTTGCGCGCCGCGCGGCGAATGCCGTCTTACCCGCTGAGTTTTGCCGCAAATGACCGTATCCACAGGCACCCTCTTTGATTCCCTTCAGGCGTCCTCATCCGCTCGTCCGCCGTCTCGAGATGCCATGCTTATCCGGCACGACGCTACTCATGCACAGCGGAGCCCGCGTCTCTGGTGAAGTCCACGCCCTGTCCGATGTCGTCTTTCGCCGAAACGTCCCCAAGCAAATACTCCCCGTTCGTCCACGGCAATCTCACCTCCTGTGCGTCGCTGTGACCTGCAAGACCAAACAAACAAAAATAACGGGAATTAACTTTTAAACAACTAAATAAATTAAATATATAAAGTTAAAAACAAACTTTAAATTTACTATTTTAAAGCATAACCAAACGTGGTGAATGAAAACCATTCACCACGTTTATTATTATATTTATTTTTTATTTTTTTATTATTTTTTTTTATATTTTATTGCTTTTTATTGAGTAAATACTTCTTATACATATACATGATAAAAACGTCAAAAGAATGTTAACAACAATTTGACAAAAAACGTCAACAACAATTTGACGAAAACCGTCAACAACAATTTGACGAAAAGTTGTCGACAATAAAAAAAATCGTCGACGATAAAAAATCGTCGACAAGAAAAAGTTGTCGACAATAAAAATCGTCGACAGGAAAATACTGTTAACAAGAACCGACAACAATTGCAAAACCTACGACAAAACGAAGGATTAGACAAAAATGAAATGTCAACACCCGAATATCAAGACGAAAAAGGTGGGTCCCCAATTTTGGGGTGTGTTGTGGATCAGCCACAACACATGGGTTCAAGATTTTTGTGATATGATAAACATAATTTTGGGAGTACAGGATCTTAGTAGGATAACTAAAAGAGTTTTATACTTAGCTGCTCAATGCAATAGGGCATATAACACTCCAATTTATGCCTGGGAATTAGAATTAAGTACCCAGATACATAGAGAAATGATAGAGTTGAGAAAAGCAGTTTTCGAACAGAGGCAAGAAATGCCCCATTTTTCACAATACTCATTTTTTATCCATCTGATAGCGGGTCAACTGGGTGAAGAAGCCCGTAGAAGAGTAAGAGCCATTGACAGCCCCTATGTTCAGAATAGCTTCTGGAGATTACATGAAGGACGAACTCACATAAGCTGGTTCTGTGACCATTTCTTAGTAGAAATTCATTGGGCATTAACTGGGCTAGTTCCTGAGAGATTAGGGCCAGGGGTAAAAACCTTTATCAAAGAGAAAGAAATTGGGGACTTCTTCTTCATAGAGGGTTTTACTTACATCATATTATATGGAGCTAAAATCCCTCCTAAGATGCTACCACAGTACTGCCCATTGTCCATAGCAGCCTTGGAATTATGCAGACAAGTGGCAGAAGAGGCTAAGATGAGACTGGTAAAGAAACATGGTAAGGTCCCCTGGCTCGATGTTCCCTATCATTTTGGAGATTTTGTATTTGTTGGATATCCTTCCCTGCTCAAAGGAATGTTTGAATTGGACAACATGGGATTAGATGAAATATCTTGGAGATTCTATGACCCAAAGGGAACATACAACAGAATGATGGAAAAGAGAGAATATGCTCGAAT
Organism: Wollemia nobilis; assembly: GCA_028583015.1. Taxonomy (NCBI): domain Eukaryota; kingdom Viridiplantae; phylum Streptophyta; class Pinopsida; order Araucariales; family Araucariaceae; genus Wollemia; species Wollemia nobilis. The sequence continues at coordinate 11,760,844 of JAQPPZ010016726.1, forward strand.
AAGACATCGGGAAGATGCTTTCGAAGAAATCTTGGTAGAAGCCATGGAGAAAGGATTAGATTTGTAGGTAGTATGGAATAAATTCCCTCCAGAAAAAAGAGGTAGCACATAGGTTTATGAAGCCTATGATTACCCTACAGAACTAAGAAGGCTTCGAGAAAATTCAGTGGATGTTGTAGCACCTATTATACCAAGGATAGGCCCAACAATCAAGGAAGACCCCTTATTAGAATTAATAGAAGAACAGGGTATCGATCTAATGGAGGTCATTGTTAAAGTTGCTGATGTAATAGAACAACAGGTCAAGCCCCTTGAGAATGCTCAACTCAGAATAGAAGTAGCACCAAACATTCCTCAAGAAGCTTCTCAACAAACCAATGTAGATAAAGGAAAGGAAATGGTAACTGCATCCACTCAAGAAGCGTCACCCACAGAGCAAGCTGTAGTTCCCATTTTTGATAATGTATTAGTTGTAACTAGTGTGAAGAAATTGGCACCCATGGCCATCCCTACCTCTATAAACATAAAGGGACAGGAGATTAAAATTCCATCAGTGATACAAATGAATCCTAGGAGAACTGGTGGATTAGGTGGCCTTTTTGAAGCCACCTAGTGAAGAATCAAAAAGAGGTAACTCCTATGGAAATGAAGAGACCCAGATTGTCTTTGCCTACTACCCAAGTTGTTTTGGAAAGAACAGATGAGCAGACCACCTTCACTACCACAAATGAACAAGAATTGCAGTTAGTAGCAAGGATGGGGAATATAGGAGAACAACTCACTGAAGAAGGTAAATCAGAGGCACCTATATCAGATATGGTAGAAATCAATCTTCCTCCTCTGCAAAATCCACTAGTCTTCAGAGTTAATGAGGAAACAGGGGGTTCATCAGTGCTAGGAAAAGAGGGAGAGATGGCAAAAGTTGCTAAAGCAGTGCAGGTCCAAGTCATAGACCAATTTGTTGAAACAATTGATAAACTAAGAAAACAATTGAGCAAAGAGGAGGAGGAAAAGGTAGAGTTAAAAGCAGTAATAAGTAAGCAACAGGAAGAATTGACTCGAAGAGACACTCCAAGTGCACAACCCCCATCAGTGACAAAGGTTCAAGATCATGTATACTATCTGAATGTAATGAAAAAGGACATGTTAAGGAGAATAAGAGCTCATGCCAAAGGTTTTTCTGAAATGTTCAGACAAATAAGGGTAATCCAAATAACTGCTCAAGAAATTATGACCTTGATGCAGGAAAGAGAAGAGGATTTTGGAATCATCCACCCTACCCTAGACTTTGTAGGAGATCATTTTGAAGAGTTACAAGGACAAGAAATAATGACACCTGATGGCAATAAGATCCAGATCAATTTTGAGTTCTTCAAAGCAGCCCTGTTTGGAGCAAACCAAGAGAGATGGATAAATTCTGTAACTGAAATGAATGACCTAATAAAAGATGCTACAATGAAACTGGCAGATATTGGCCTATCCCTAGACCAATGCTTAGAAGCCTCAGATATAGAAGAGGTATTTAAAGAAATCCTTGAAAGATTCGACTGTGAACCAGGTGATGAGGAAGAGATGATTAGGCAAACCACACTTATGGTAAATGTTGTGGAAATGTTACTATTTCAATATGACAGGAGCATGCCTATTATTGTTGTATAGAAAAATAAAATCTTGCAAGAAATGAACATGCTAAGGATTGTAGCCACATTTGATACAAGAGTTTGGAAATTGATTGATGAACATATAAAATAGTTGCAACAAAGTAAAAAGGGAAAAAGGTTAATACCCATAGTCAGCAGCAGAAAGTAAGTTCAACACAACAGACAACAACAACAACAGAGAATATTTTTGGCATAGTTAGAGAGCCAAGTAATCAAAGGGGGACAACCCAAAAGAGGCCAGTCCAAAAGACAACAACTAAATGCACAAGGAAGTAACAAAAGAAGATAAAGGTTTCCCTCATACCTTAATCACCGGTTGATAAAGTTATGTTTGAAAGAGTCAAAGAAGAGAACACAGTCAAAATGGAAAAGACAATAGAAGCCAACTGTACCAATTTTTGAAGCTCAACCAGATGCTGACAAATGTAAGGCTAGAAATCAACCAAAAATAATAGAATCAAGAACCAGAGGCTATAAGAAGAGGCAGTTGTGGATAGATTCTACATCAAGCAATTAGAGAATAGCATTTTTGCTAAGAGGTATACTTGAGTGCCCTGTTAGTTGTGTTGTTGTATCCCCTTCTGTGTCTATTTTCCTTCTCATTCTTATTCTTCCCTTTGTTGTGCAGGATTGTAATAGGAAAGTGCTCAAGAAGCTGAGATTATTTCCTGTCCTATTGAGCCTGAGATTCAGAGATTCTACTATTACCATATTGGAACAAGTAGAGTAGGAGAGACCTGTTACATTATTTGAATGAGATATTTTCATTGTATTGATATATTTTTCTTGAAAACAGAGTTAAAAGGCATCCCGCCCACTCTACATGTAAAAATTCTTGAAATCAATACAATTATGAGTTTCATTTTTATTATATCTTTGTCTCAATACTGTGTGTCATTGTATAATGGGTTACATTATTTGAATGCATTATATACGTTTCTCTCATTGGTTAACTCCTGGTTTTATTACGATATTCGAATGAAGCTTTGAATGCCAATTTTCTTTTCCCCATTCTCTCTATTCATAATTAAAAATTGTTGTTAAATTGCTATAACAACCCAATGAATCTAGGCACTGGTCTACATAAGGCATAACAGTTGGTTGTTTTCATGCTTGGTCATTTTAAAAAGAATACTTATAGCTTAATATAAATCTGGAGCGTGTAATTAGAAGTTTAATCAAAGAATTACCGTTAGGGTTTCCTTACCCATTCTGTAGTCTTCTTTAGCAATATTCATGTTTAGCAGAACATGAGGCAGGTCGACTAGAGCCTGTAATAGCTCGTTGGTTTCAAACGGATTCTTGTAGCATGACAATCAAAATCCTACGGATGCAAGAATCGGTTCCAACAATTTTTTGGCACCATTTTCGAGGAGGACTTGATAGAAAGAGTTAATTACCTTCTTAAAGTTTTTCTCAACGACATTATCTTTAAATCAACAAGTGGCCAATTAAAATAAAGAACGTTTGTTTTAATTTTTACATTTTCTACGTTCTTTATTTTACCCATGTTTTTCAATCTTATTTTCTTTACGTTTCTTGATCTTCTTGAATTTTCATTTTCTTGATCTTCTTGAAATTTTGTTTCTTGATTTTCTTGAATTTTCCCAAGAACCAACTCCTATGAGGATGAGTGATAATATCAAGCATTCTTGATAAAAGTGTACATTGTTCTTTTTGCACCCAGTGTTGGTGACTCTACTAGACAAACCCAGAAGAAAAATATAAAAAAGGAGAGAACAGAACATGTTGGCTAACACCAGGAGAAGTGGTAAGGAGCTATTTCTAGAACTCGAGAATCTAGAGGTATTTATACATACCCAGAAAACTCCACTTTTTAAGAATATTATTTATAATAGTAGATTAAATTCTAGTGGTAAAAGGTACGTGAAGAAAATTTAGAATACTATTACTATTGATATTACTGTAGATGAACATTTAAAATCAGTAGTAGAAGATATATGTGATTATTCTCATTCAAAGGTAGATAATCCATCAGTTTACATTCAAGCTGCCCAGACCCATACCACCGTAGGTACTACAACTATGAAATTAAATTCTACAGTAGCAATGGCTCAGGTTAATGTTCATTTATGGAGAACTAACAGATATAGGCCTTTTGCATTACCAATAAATTTAAATGCCTTACCCAGTAAAGCTCACAAATACCTCCCTAAGTTTTTAGGAAATAGTGCAGTAACTAGAGAGGATCATATCAAAAGTTTCTTATATGCAATGGATAGTCTAGAAGTTGAACATGAAGATGTAGTATTAAGACTGTTTCTACAGACTTTAGAAAAATATGCTAGAGAATGGTTTAATTCCCTTCCTAACAATGATATCCCAGACTTCACCAAAATGGAAGAGGTGTTCCTAAAGAAGTATGGTGAAAGGAAAAATGAACAATCATTGTTAACTGAGCTAGCCACTATGAAGAAGAAAGAAAATGAGGTTGTTAGTGATTTTAACAGAATATTTTCAAAAACAAGAAACAAAATCCCTGCCAACCTCAGGCCTAGTGATATTCAGTCTATTTGTTTTTATAAGAATGCTTTTCAAGGAGAGTTTAACTATGAATTAAGGCAAGAACAAGCCACTACCATTGATGGTTGTATGGAAAAAGTAATGGATATAGAAATAAATATGCTTGACAGTGGTAAGATGAAGCCTTATTCTTTAGAGGTTAACATGCCTGAGAGAAAACCTAAGAGAGTGGCTTTTGATATACAAAGAAGAACTGAAATTGATCCTGTGGAGAAGTTGACTAGTCAGATGACAGAAATGTTCAACAACATGAGTAACAGGTTAGCAAGAATTGAAAGAAATGGAAATAACGGTGAATCTTCACAGATAGAGTGACCACATATTGACAACCATCCCCCTTTAAGAAAAATTACAATAAGAATTGGGGAAACAACAATGGTTTTGAAGAAGGGAATAGGAATAGGGGTAATGGGAATAATAACTAGAAAAATAGAGATTTCGATAGGGATCAGAACAATGTCCCTAACCCAATGCCATCTGCCAATGTAGCACCCCATAACCCTGATGCATGTGGAATACACCTAAGTGATCAATGTAATGTAGATATGCATGCAGAATCAGAAGAGGATATAAGAATCAATGCATGTTGGTCCATTGAAGATGAATCCAGAGAAAGGTTGTTTGAAGAAGACATGGATAAATATGCTTCAAATCATCATCCTCAGATCTTAGTAACTGAAGGAACTAAAATCTTGCAGAAATCACATGAGTCAAGATATGATAAGATGAAGCAAGGGAAATTGATCCCCACTGCTCAAGAGGTTGAAGAATTAGAGGCAACCCATGTTTTAAATTTAAGGAATAGAACAGTCCCTGAAAGAACAGAGAAATTATCTACAAATGAAACAAGAAGATAAACTTTCACCAATAAAAATATCAGTAAAGAGAAAACTGATAGGAACCCTAACAAGATTACTCCTGAAGTAATAGAATCAATGGAAGAGATTCCCAAAGAAGAAAGTAATAAACCATTGGATATAAAGAAGATAGAATTTGATGTTGGGTCAGAACTCAGTAAGCAAAAGGTTAATATCACATTTGGTGAACTTATGAAAGTTCAAACATACAGAGAACAAGTATGCAGAGCTTTTGGATTAGTAGAGCAGAAAGAAGACCCTACTTGTCATGTTGCTAGACAAAATCAACATGATACAAGATCACCATATTCTGTCAGACCCTTCTATGTGTCATTAAGATATAATTTAGATGAAGGGGAAAGATATGTGATTCACAATTGCATGCTCGATAGTGGAGCTTCACATAATATCATGCCTAAGCTAATAGCTGACCAAATGGGATTAATCTATACTAGAGATTCTGCTCCTATTTTTGTAATGGATAGTAGACAAATTCCCTGTGTAGGGGTGATAACTGGATTATTAGTTTACCTAGACCAACACCCCAAAAAGGGCATTGTCATGGACGTAGCAGTAGTTGATGTTGACCCATTCTTCTCACTTTTACTCAGTAGGCATTGGGTAGAACAACTAGGGGGATCAATACAACTAGACTGGTCTTATGCTACCATCCCCATATCAGATAAGGAGAATATAATTTTGAGAAGGGAACCATTCAAAAAATATTTTGTAGAGTTAATTCAAATAGATGAAACCATGATTAACTTAGTTAACTCTATGGAAGAAAAAGGGATGGGAGTCTATTCAATATGGCACAACCCATTCCTGGTGGAAGTACCAGATGCAAAGAACATGGATCCAGAAGATATGAGAATAACTGATGCTGAATCAGATCGAGTATTAACCCAAGAAATGTGGACCATGTCATTTGATGGGGCTAAATCCCAATATGGAGCAGGTGCAGGTGTAAATTTGATTGATATTAAAGGAAACTACCTTAGTATCCCTTACAGATTGCAATTTCCTTGCACAAACAATGTAGTTGAGTACGAAGCTTTACTATTAGGGCTAAGGAAAGCAAAAGAGCTAGGTATTAACTACTTAACTATAACAGGGGATGCAAAACTTATTATACTACAAATCAAAGGTAAATATCAGACCAAGCATCCTAGACTTAAGCAATATAGAAATGCAGTACTGGAAGAAATCGATAAATTTTTGGCTTTCAATATTTCATATATTCCTAGAGAACAAAATCATGTTGCAGATATTTTAGCTGTAAATGCCTCAGGTCTAGATCACCCAGAGATAACTACAGAATATATGGATAGATTCCCAACTATTTTAGTCTATAAACCTTCTGTGCTAGATAACATAGTATATCTACAGGTCTTTTAAGATGATATAGATATTAAGGATTTTATGACTTTACAAAATCAGTATGCAGATGTAATCTATGATGAAAAGGATGAAGAAAAATTAAAAAATCAAATAGGAGAGCCAGTAGAAGTAATCCAATTGAAAACTAATAGAATACCCAAAGGATTAGTTTCTCTAGAGAGCCTATTTGATGATTTTGACAAAGCCTATAAACCTTTACAAAGAGAAGTGATATCTGAGGATATTAATATTGGCTCAATGAAAGAACCCAGAATAGTGAAAGTAGACATGGCTTTACCTACTAAAGAAAAGGTTGGATATATCAGTTTCTTGAAAAAGAACAAAGAACATTTTTCTTGGACTTATGAAGACCTCAAAACCTTCAAGACAGACGTAATGACTCACATAATACCTTTGAAGGAAGATTCCAAGCCATTCAGATAGAAACAAAGGAAATACAATCCAACTCTGCACCCAGTAATGCAAAAAGAGGTACAAAAATTGTTGGACTCCAAGATAATAAGAAAAGTAAGATTTTCCTCCTGGATATCCAACTTAGTACCAGTTAGGAAAAAGAATGGGGACATTAGACTCTGCGTAGATTTTAGAAATTTAAACAAGAGCTCACTAAAAGATAATTACCCATTGCCTAACATGGAACAACTATTGCAAGTAGTAGTAGGTTCAACTAGATTGTCCCTGTTAGATGGATTTTTAGGGTACAATCAAATTCTGATAAATCCAGAAGATAGACACAAGGCAACATTCACCACACCCTAGGGCACATTTGAATATTTAAGAATACCTTTTGGATTGATGAATGCAGGTGCTACTTTCCAGAGAGCGATGGACTTTGCTTTCAAAGGATTAATGTTCAAAATTGTAGTAGTGTACTTAGATGATATCATAGTTTTTTCTAAAAATCCTAGAAGATCATCTAGAACATTTGACTACAGTTTTTGCCCGATGCAAGGAATTTGGAATCTCTCTAAATCCAAAAAAATGCATATTCGAAACTACACAAGGAAAATTGCTAGGTCATATAGTTTCAGAAAAGGGGATAAGCATTGATCCAGAAAGGATAGAAGCCATTTCTAAAATTCCCCCACCCAAGAACCTAAAAGGAGTAAGGTCATTCTTTGGAAAAATAAATTTTATCAGAATATTTGTCCCAAATTTTGCAGAAATGACCAAACCCATAAATGATATGGTGAAGAAAACTGGAGAAATAAAATGGACAATAGAAAATATGGAAACATTTAACAAGATCAAAGAAGCCATATCAACCACTCCAGCTTTAAGTTGCCCTGATTATGCAAAATATTTTAATATCTATTCATATGCGTCTGAACACTCTATTGTTGCAGTTCTTTCATAGAAAGATAATGAAAATAATGAAAGGCCAATAGCCTTTATGAGCTCGAGGACTAAAAGGAGCACATCTTAAATACACCCTGCTAGAAAAACATGCCTATGCAGTCATCCAATCTTTAGAACACTTCAAAGGTATATTTGGCTCAAACAAAGTTTATTGTTGTATTCCCTTTATAGCAATAAAAGATATCTTTTCTCAATCAGAGCCATTAGGAAGACCAACAAGATGGATGGTAAAACTTTTGCAATACGATGTTGAATTCAAAATAGTTAAAATAGTCAAAGGGCAAGGTTTAGCTAAACTGTTGGCTAACAAAGAAGAAGCAGGATCTGAAAATATTCTCACCATAGATCAGACATATGATGATAGAAGAATAAAAAATGAAGAATGTAAATGGTATGAAGAAATTTTGTCATACTTACAAACGTTGTCTTTTCCCAGAGATATGTCAATAAACAGAATGAGGTCAGTCAAACTTCAAGCTCAGAAGTATTATATACAAAATGGAGTATTATATTGGAAACATCCTGATGGAGTATTATTAGTCTGCTTATATGAAAGAGAAGTCCCAAAAATAATTAATGAATTTCATAATGGTTTCTGTGGAGGACACTTTGCTCCAAGAGCTACAACTAATAAAATCATGAGAGCAGGATATTATTGGCCATCCCTTTTTAAGGATGTATATAAATATGTTAGGAATTGTCATAACTGCCAAGTTTTTATAGGGAAAAAGCATCTACCAACCATGCCCCTCAAGCCAGTAATTATTGAAGCACCTTTTGCTCAATGGGGTATTGACCTGATTGGAGAGATCAAGCCTAATTCATCTGGCCAACATAAGTGGATCATAACTGCAATAGATTACTTCACAAAGTGGGTGGAAGTTGCACCTTTGAGAACATCTACAACTACTGCAGTCATCAGATTCATAGAAGAAAACATCTTGACCAGGTATGGAGTTCCTAAAAAGCTTGTAACTGATAATGCTCAATATTTTGTGTCATATGAAATGGTAGAATTTTGTGCTGAATATGGAATTGAATTATCTCATTCTACCAATTATTACCCCCAAGGAAATGGTTTAGCTGAGTCATCAAATAAAAATGTAATAACAAGAATAAAAAGGTCATTAGGCAAAAACAAAAGGGGATGGGACAGTGAACTTAAATTTGCTTTATGGGCTGATAGGTTGTCTATCAAAAGAAATACAGGAAGAACCCCCTATGAGATGGTTTATGGAGAGAAAGCCCTATTACCCCCAAAAATAGAAAAAATGGCACTTTCCCTCTTATTGCAAGACCATGAAGACCCCAATCCCATACAGAGAAGGCTTGACCAAATTGTCTTATTAGAAGAACAAAGAAGAGAGACCCTCAATAGAATGATGGAACAAACCAAGAAAACCATGAAATTGTTTAATAAGAAAGCTAAGGGTACTCCTTTTTCTCAAGGAGATATAGTCATCTATTGGGATCCTAAAAATGATAAGCATGGTGAAAAGGGTAAATTTGAACCTAAATGGATTGGCCCATATCAAATTGCCCATGTTATTAGTCAGAATACTTACAAGCTACAAAATTTGTAGGGAGAAATAATGGCTATCCCTATTAATGGCCAACACCTCAAAATGTACAATCCCTATTGAAGGTGTACTTTACAAAAAAACAATAAAAAAAAAATAGAAAAACAAAAATCCAAAAACAGAGTGGTGTATTTTGTTTATTAGTTAAGCTTCCCTTTTGTTCTTGAATAATTTTGAGTTTACTTGTACACATGATATCTTAGTTTGATGAGTATATCTAACTATTTATTCCACCAAAGACAATAAGAAAAAAGGGGATTTATTTTAGATTCTGATGAGGTTTACTATTCTTTCAAATATGAGTGTTTATGCAATAGTTGTTTGATATGAGATAAAACAGAAAGAAAACAAAGTTGATTGAAACATCATGTCAAGCCTCACATTACAAATGATACTTAAGGTGACTTCAAAGGTCCGAAGAACTGAGTTATCTTTGAGAGGGTAGTTGAGCCAAAAATCATTACACTCATATTTCATAGCCAGAAACTAATCCTCAACTCAGGCATACTTATTGCACAATTTGCTTATATATCCAAACACTTCTCTCACGAGAAAGAAAAATAAAAAATAAAGTAAAACTGAGTCACTGCCTGAGATATCTTGGAAAACCTCTACCAAAGCTATAGACGCTTGACTGGCAGTAGGGTAAAACTAAGATGGGATTAGAAGCAACTCCACCGAGGCTATAGACGCCTGACTGGTAGTGGAGCCCTACAGAATGGTGAAAATTTTTAAAGAGTGAAATCACATATTAGGCTTGACTATTTTGCTCAGATATGGTAAAGTTCTGAAAGATTTAGAAATCCAAAAAGAATGCACAAACACACACATGGGCAAAAATATGATGAAACAAACGACTTTGACAAAATTTGTGTAATCATATCTTATGACTTAGCTAAAACAAGCATTACAATATTTCAAAATAAAACTCATTGATTTCTAAAATTTCTAACCTTTGTTTCCAAATTGAATGAAAAGGGATCTACAATTTTTCATACTCTACTTGCTTTGATATCATGTTGTTCATACAATTTTTTAGTATATATAAAAAAAAAAGAGCTAAAAAAGTTTTCTTTTATGTATTTCAAGTTTTACTTAGCAAGTCAAAGGTGTTATTCTTGTTTATTTTCTTTTGCAAATAAAACCGAGAGATTCTGGAATTCTCAAGAGCCTCAAGTTTTCAGCACCTTGTCCCAGTCAGAGCCTATGTTGGAGCCAAATTTGACTCAACTTTGAAACCCCCAAATTTAAATTTTTGGTTTCAATCAAAGTATCCATAATGTTGGTCACTTCTTCAAATTAGTGTGAGTATCTAAGTTTTTCATTGAATTGGTTTGATGAGTTTAAATCTTGGTCATTGATTAGGTAGACACCCTTTTAATAATTTCTTAATTATCTTAATAAGGGTTATGGCAAGTTTTATTAATAATTGACCTTCATAAGTAAAGCCTCCCTAAGGTCTAAATCCAATGTTAAAACATAAAGACCTAAAATCCGAAAGTATATCACTAAGGATTAAATAAATCATTATACCCTAAGGTCCAAATAGCTTTATACTTTAAAAGAGGGTCAAATAAATCATCGTGGTCTAAAAACCAAAATTCAAAAGTGCTAGCCTAAGGTTAAAATCAAATTTTAATTGAAACTAAAGGTATGCGCCCCCTTTGCTAAAAAATGAGCAACATTATTAAAATCAAAGGCCGCACCTTTACCGCTCCAAATCGAACGGTAGCGCTTTAAGCAACTCACCATCATATAAGTCAAAAGGTCAATAAGGTTATAACCTAAGTATTCTTAATTAAAATTGGATGCAACTTTGCATCATATCGTTGACCAAGCCAAATCCAATGATTGCACAATTTCCAAAGAGTCAAAACTTTAAAAAGAAGTCATCATAGGTCAAAACTTTCAATTAAAAAGTGAGCAACTCCGACGGATCAGACGATACCCAAGCAATTTAAACTAATGGTAGCTCTTTTTAAATAAATCATACATTAAAATTAATCGTTAAAGGTCCCCCTTTGGAATAACCTAAGAAGTTAGAAGATCACAACGCTCGATCGAGATTCAATCCGATGATGGCACTCCCATAAAATATGCTTTTAAAAGGTAAAAGTCCCCATAAGATTAATTAAAACATTAAGCATGAATTAACGAGGGTCTAAGCACATTGGATAATCACCCCCCTTTTAGCTTAATCATGATTAAAACCATGCGTCCTTTGGTAACTAACTTGTAGGTTGATTAAAATCTATGGCTATGCCAATAGCCATCTAAGATCCAACGACCACCAAAAATCATGGACGATAAGATATCGGATGAGGACAAAGATAAAGGTAAATTTAATCAAGTAATTAGCAAGGGTCTAACACGTCAGCTAATCTCCCCCTTTTGGCTTAATCGAGATTAATCAAAATTAAAAGATGCACCCCCTAGTTATTAAAGTGTGCAAGTACAAGAGATCCGATGGCTGCGCTCATCACCGCTCAAATCTGATGATGCGCATCGATAAAAGTGATCAAGGTTTAATCTAAAGGTTTTCTTTTGGTTAATTAAATACTTTATAATTTGTCCCTTCTATCTTATGTTAAACCAAGCACATGGTCGAAAGATCCAACGATCGCGCCTTCACCATGGTAAGATCTAACGGTGATCGCAAGGAAAGGTAAACGTGTAATATGCTACCTAGGTTTAAATACGCGTTATTAGAAAATTAAATCAATGAAGGTATGGTCTCTAACCTTTAAATAATGTCTTATGAATTATTACCAAACCAAAGATTTTTGACAATACAAGCATGATTAACCCAATAAGGTACATGTAGACTAACGATTGTGTAGGTTCCATGATATCAACGGTTGCATTGACTCTACTCAGAAATCCGATGGTAGCGCATGAGCCAAAGAGTTAAGTGATGAATCAACTATCAAGATCTAACGGTAGCGCTTCATTGAGATAAAAGAAATCCAACGGTCGTGCATGAGTCAGAGTAAAGACAAAGAAAATACAAAGGGTTTAACGAACAAGCATCTTCGATGGATCTAACGAATGCGCTCACCTACACTCAGATCCAATGGTAGCGCGCGATCCAAAGGTAAACCGAAGGTAAGTTAAATTGTGCTTTACTAATTAAAAGTTTTAAACACATTTAACAAGGTTGTAAACCCTTTATTAATCCCCATCCTTATTGGTCAAAATTAAAGAGGATTGGAGCATGTTTCTTTTGATTAATTAACCTACAGTTTTGAAAAGATCCATGGTGATGATAGGAAAGGAGCACATCCAACGGCTGTGCTTGATCACATTTGACTTAAGGAAAAAGGGAGACCTTCGAGGCAATAAAAGTTGTCACTCACACCAAGAACCAGATCTTGTAAGAATCTCGAGGGAGATCATTGCCTAAATGAAATATAATCGATCCCAAGGATTTAGTTACCATTCGAACCTGAGGTGGCACAAGATTCAAAAAGAAAGTCATCCCAGTGGCACATATCAGTTCCACGTATGATAAAAAGGTTCCCAGTGACCAATAGCGGAAGTTCATAAATGATTACAGGCACACAAATCAAAAGGGCCCGGGGCACGTAAGATAAAAGACATTACCTTTCATAAACGCTCAACTCCAGGAAAAATATGCGGTGGCAAATTTTCTTTGGCCAATTTTAAACAATAGTAGGTGGCATCGGTTTGATGACAAAACATGCAAATTTATCGAACCCATTCCACCACCCTGTATATGAACTCATGAAACCAGTCAAGGCCACTACCCTGGTAAGCTAAAGAGCAGAAGTTGATACATCAGAAGTACAGAGAAAGGAGGATTTTTGAGCTTCACAGCCATAGAAAGACTCGGCCTATTATCAAGAAATCAATAGCATCATGGGGAGACATTTTCATACCTGAAGACACTAGGGAAGCTATGAAATTCATCACAGATAGGTCACCCTACTCTGCAATTCTTGGACCGCCTGTCCTCGATAGCACCATGTACGAGTTTGCTCAGAGATGTGGAGTAGACAAAAGACCTAATCCAACTCAACAATACGAGATAGATAATGCTTGCATCAAGAGCTTCGCCCAGGTGATGGAAAATGATAACATGTTGGACATTTTGAGTCCCTATGAAGGGTTTTTGTGAAAACCAAAACAGGAAAAATAAAAGGTTTTATTTAATGTCAAAAGGATCTATGAAGGGTTTTTGTGAAAACCAAGACAGGAAAAATAAAAGGTTTTATTTAAAACCATGGACAACATATTTGATCTGGGTTTTTCTTAAAACCCAAGTTGGGCTTTCGTTTCATCGAAAAAGGTGCCCCGGTGATGGAGATATTTAAGTTTTAATATTTGGTTTAAATTTTAATTATTTAAAATTTGAATTCAAATTTAAAACTCAATATGCAAGATTTCCGTCGACGTCATCAAGCAAATAAAAAGTCATATTTCCGTCGACGTCTTCGATATGATTAAAGGACTATATAAAGGGGGCTTCAATTGATTATTATTTCATCCTTGCTCGTGCAATCAAATCGTTGGCTATCGAATCGTTTATGAGCTCGTGCGAAATTCTTGAGAAGTGAGGCAGCGAATAAGACAGACTGCGTTCGGAGAAACAAACATCATGGGCAGCGTGGCGCATTGGCAAGTGGGCCTTGGCTAAGGCGCGGGGTAGACAAAAATGCCGAGGATCGAATCCCCTTGACTGGTTTTTTGGAAAGCGTGAGAGAAGCGCTTCGGCACCTTTGGTTTTGCGGAAGGTGGAGAAGGGCATAAGGCACGTTGTGCCTTTCCCTTTCCAATGAGCGGCTAGCTCGTGTGGAATCTTAGCCGTGGCTAAGACGCTCGCGATGTGGGCAAGTCGGGGGTTCGAATCCCCTTGAGGAGGTAATTACGTTTTGCATTAATTTAATTTTATTTAGCCCTAAGGTTGGAGTTATAAGGTGGTTAGTGGAAATTAAAGTTTTAATTAAACTTTGTTTATTTGGGCTATGTTGATTATTGCAAAACTTGAGGGGTTTAATGATTTATTTGATGGTTATTAAGAATTGAATTTAGGAGAAATAAGGAGTTGTTTTAAAGTATTTTTGAAAGGCTTATTGATTGTTATTTTGATAAGGGTTTTATTAAAAAGGGACTTTGGTGGATGTGTTTATTTAGTTGGAGTAAAAAGGGTGTAAATTGAGTTATGCTTTATATTGTGATTATTTGAAGTCCACTAACCCTTATTGAGATTGGAAAGGAAAGTTGTGTTTAAGTGTGGCAGATTTTGTGGACAACTCCTTGGCATCAAAAAGGTATGGGCACATTCTCCTATTGATTGTTTATGGTGGTTGATTTCTGAAATATCTTTGGAGAGAAAAGGATTGATTGTGGTTTCCATTTTTGAGAGTTGTTGGTTTAATGCTTCAAGGTTTTCTGGTTTGTGAGTTGTAATTAAACCTTGTTTTAGAAGCATTGTTGTTGAAGCCCATTGATTGTGAAATGAACTTGAACTTGAGTTAGAGAAGAACATGAGTATAATTGTTATGTGAGATTTGTGATTGAGCATTGTTGGAAACATTTTGAGTTGGTTAAATACATGCTTGGACTAGGGTTTGTGAGAAAGGATTGTTCCTTGAGGTGATTGGTTGAGTTGAGTTGATTTAAGCCTAGTCAAGTGGATGCATGTGGTTGTTCAAGTTCCTAGAAACAAACTATTTCATATTCTGATTTGAGTTGAGATTGAGATTTAAGAATAGAACATATTGAGTCTCTAACAATTCTCTTTATGTTAGATTGATTTTAGTATAGAACATATTGAGTCTCTAACAATTCTCTTTATGCTTCTATTGAGTTGAGATTGGGATTTGAGTATAGAACATATAGAGTCTCTAACAATTCTCTTTATGCTTCTATGAGATTGATTTGAGTTGAGATTGGGATTTGAGTATAGAACATATTGAGTCTCTAACAATTCTCTTTATGCTTCTATGAGATTGAATTGAGATATTGATTGAACATTGAGCTTAGAACATATTGAGTCTCTAACAATTCTCTTTATGATTCTATGTGATTTGAGACAAGTCTTTGAGAAGGCTTGTGGACTGATTTGAGTTAAGATTTTGTGAAAGCTTACTATGCAGATTTGAGCAAGTCCTAGAGAGGACTTATTGAGCAGATTTGAGCAAGTCCTAGAGAGGACTTATTGATGATTTGAGAAGTCTAGAGTTATTGAGAATTTGAAGTTGGACTATTGAGAATTAAGTTTTGTGGACCTATTGAGAGATTTGAGCAAGTTCTATGTGGACCTATTGAGCAGATTTGAGCAGGTTCTTGTGGACCTATTGAGCAGATTTGAGCAGGTTCTATGTGGACCTATTGAGAGATTTGAGCAGGTTCTATGTGGACCTATTGAGCAGATTTGAGCAGGTTCTATGTGGACCTATTGAGCAGATTTGAGCAGGTTCTATGTGAACCTATTGAGCATATTTGAGCAGGTTCTATGTGAACCTATTGAGAAAAATTGTACTAGACCGACTATACTATGTTTAGTACAAGAGATTGAGCAGAACTATGCTAGACCGACTGAACTATGTTTGGTATAGTATTGAGACAGAGCTTTGGAGGTGATAGAGTATAGAGGATAGAGTCTCAGTGGATAGAGATCCAGCAACTAAGACAATTGAAGATAGATCTGAGTGAGGAGTCTTCAAGTGGAAAGAGATCCACCAATCAATGCAACATAGAGACAGAGTCTTCTAGAAGATCACTAGCTAGAGCAGAAGGGGAAAGAGTTCTCCTATGGAAGAGATCCACAAACTTGAGATTAGGGGATCAACATCTCCTTTGGACAGAAGTCCATAAACATTGTAATTTGGGAAATATTCCCAAGAGATTATTTGAGAAATATTTAGAAGAAATATTTTCTCTATGGAGGTAGCCCACATTGGGTGAACCACGTTAAAATCTGTGTCTCTATTGTGTGTGATGATTGGTGCATTGCTTTGGTTATTGCTATTGATATTGCCATTGATTATATTGATTAATACTATTTGGGAAAGAAAAGTAAAAAGTGGTCTTATACTATTCACCCCCCTCTCAATATAAGCTTGTGTTCTTCAATTGGTATCAAAGTTGGTTCCTTCAGAAAGGGTTTAACAACTTGAAGGAAGATCTTGCAAGAACACAAATGGCAAAGAAAGGCAAGAGTAAAAGCATGAGACACAAGAAGAAAAGAACACCTATGGTCATGAAAGAAAAGGAAGATGAGTTTAATATTGTTGTGTTGGGAGGACACATGGAAATAGATTCAAGAGATGAATCAAGTAATGGAGAAATATCCAGACTGATAAAGTTTTGTACCATTTGTGGAAAGACAGGTCATCATGCAACTTATTGTTCACAAGAAGGTGAAGAATATTTTATCTATGGTCAACTCGGTCATGATGCAAGTTATTGCAATGGGTTTGATAGTAGTGAAGATGAAGATGATTCTCTTAGATTTGAAGTTCTAAAGAATGAGTCAGAAAAGGATAACAAGAATAGTCAAAGTAGGTATCAAGAAGAAACTCCACTTTGGACAATAGAAGAAATTGAAGAAGAGGAAGATTCAGATAAAGAAAAGGAGGAAGCCACTCTTAAGGAACTTGTTGAATTGAAAAGAGAAAATTCAGAATTGAAGGCTCAAATACAAGAAGATGAGAAATGTAAGACAAAGCTTCTACAGGATATATCTGACTTGAGAGATAAGGTTGAAAAGGCAAGAAGAGTTGAAAAAGGTATGGTTGAACTAGTCAAAGGTAAAAGAGATAGAATGTGAAAGGCTTATGGTTACTCTTGAAGAATTAAAAAGGGAGAACTCAGGATTAAGGGTCCAAGCTCAAGAAGATGAAAAAGCAAAAGCAAGGTTTTTACAGGAACTCACCAACTTCAAAATCAAAGTTGAAGAGACAAGGAAAATTGAAGAAGGTATGGTTGAAAAATTAAAGACAAAAGATCTAGAGTGTGAAATATTAGAGCATGAGATAGTTTCACTAAGGATGGAAGTAAAAGGCTCTAAGGATAAGCTACACAAGTCTGAGGAAAATTCAAGGACCTTGGAAAGGACTATCAATGCACAAAGATCATCAGTCACCATAACAGGACTTAGTTCTAAAGAAGAACAAGGGAGACAAGAAGCAGAAAAAGGAGAGCCAAGCTACTATGCGGATAATGCAAGTAAGTACTCAATTGATAGTGATGCTAGTTTTTCAGACAATGATAGAGATGAAGTCTTGTTTATGGTTGAAGAAAAATATCTAGTTAAGAAAAAGACTCCAATTATTCTCAAGTGTTTTAGATGTGGTAAATTTGGACATCTTGAAGATGATTGCACTAGGGATGGCTATAGTTTCAGTGATGATGATTTTGAAGATGCACTTGGTAAACCGGATGAGAATCTTCTAATGGCATTAGAAGAAGAAGAAGTGAGTGATCCTATAGAAGATAAGTCAAAAGAAAGGAATGATATGGACAAAGGAAAACAAATAGAGGACTATTCAATAGAGAATGGTTATGATCTCAAGGGAGAACTTATCTATGCTCTTGACACAGTAAAGAAGGTAAGAAAGCAACACTCTAAACTTGAAAGTCAATTTCAAGAATGTGATGAAGAAATATTACTACTCATAGAGGACTTAGAAAAGTCAAAGGCTAAGGCAAGCAAGTTCAAAGATAAGTTAGAAGCAAAGATTCTGGAATGTGAAAAGTTAACACATGAAGTTGCACTACTAAAGGAAGATCTAGAGGATTCCAAGAATAAGCTATACAAGTATGTAACCAGTGAAAAGAATGTGGATAAAATAGTCAGGATACAAAGAGGAGCATCAAACAAAATAGGTCTTGGTTCTAAACAGGTTCAAAAGAAATGGGTAGAAAAGTCTACTTCAGGTCTTGAAGAAGAAGGTACTTCAGAAGAAGGATTCTCAGAGGTAAGCGAAAGTGAAAATGAAACTTCTAAGGATGAGTCAGATTGCAGTGAGTCCAACAGGGATAATGGGCAAAGAAGATACAGATGGAACAACAATCAGAATAGGAGACCAATGAGGTCTAGGCAAGGAAGCTTCAATGGGAGATGCTTCTCATGTCATAGGTTTGGGCACATGGCTTCATAGTGTAGGTCACATGAAAGATAGGTATATGGAAGAGAACAACTTTTTTGAGGATATTGTTATTCATGTAATGAATTTGGTCACAAGGCAATGAATTGTAGGATTCATGACAAAAGAGGATATGGCTTCACCAGGAGAAATCCTAAGACAGTTGTACATCCAAGGAATAATAACATTAAGTGTTATAAGTGCAATAATGATGGTCACATAGCAAGATGGTGTAGAGAAAATATTCCAAAAACAAGCATGAACAGGGAACAGAATATGAAAAGGAACAGGAACATGAATAGGAACAAGAACATGAAAACATGAAGATGAATAGGAATAGAGACTCAGAAAAGAAAAAAGACTCAAAAAATATAGAGAACAAGAACATGGATAAAAACAGAACAAGAACATGGATGAGAACAAGAACAGGAACAGGAACAGGGATGATGACTTGGAAAGAAATAGTGAGAGGATTCAACAAAAAGGAAGAGGAAAAGATAAAGGCAGAGAATAGTGCTTTCGAGGAGTAGAAATACTCCCACCCTAGAATTAACCACCTCATGTGGAGGTGGGGGAGGGGCTAAGCTAAGAGGCTCATTCTTAGCCCCGAGCCCCAAAGGTGACCCTTTGCCATTGATGTCAAAGGGGGAGAGATTTGTGTATTTTGGGGAGAGTTTTTGATATGAGGAGAGTTTTGATATCTGAGAGAGCATTGAGCCAGGGGGAGCAAAGTCCCAGGGGGAGCAGAAAAGAAGGTCAGATTTTAGTAAAAGGATTTGGGTTGCCATCAATGACAAAGGGGGAGATTGTTGGACATTTTGAGTCCCTAAGCTAATATGTTGTCATTGATGTCAAAAGATCATTTAATGTCAAAAGGATCTATGAAGGGTTTTTGTGAAAACCAAGATAGGAAAAATAAAAGGTTTTATTTAAAACCATGGATAGTATATTTGATCTGGGTTTTTCTTAAAACCCAAGTTGGGCTTTCGTTTCATCGAAAAAGGTGCCCCGGTGATGGAGATATTTAAGTTTTAATATTTGGTTTAAATTTTAATTATTTAAAATTTGAATTCAAATTTAAAACTAAATATGCAAGATTTCCATCGACGTCATCAAGCAAATAAAAAGTCATATTTCCATCGACGTCTTCGATATGATTAAAGGACTATATAAAGGGGGCTTCAATTGATTATTATTTCATCCTTGCTCGTGCAATCAAATTGTTGGCTATCGAATCGTTTATGAGCTCGTGCAAATTTCTTGAGAAGTGAAGCAGTGAATAAGATAGACAACATTCGGAGAAACAAACATCATGGGCAGCATGGTGCATTGGCAAGTGGGCCTTGGCTAAGGCATGGGATAGATGAAAATGTCGAGGATCGAATCCCCTTGACTGCATTTTTGGAAAGCGTGAGAGAAGCGCTTCAATGCCTTTGATTTTACGAAAGGTGGAGAAGGGGATAAGGCACGTTGTGCCTTTCCCTTTCCAATGAGCGGCTAGCTCATGTGGAATCTTAGCCATGGCTAAGACACTCACGGTATGTGCAAGTCGGGGGTTCGAATCCCCTTGAGGAGGTAATTACGTTTTGCATTAATTTAATTTTATTTAGCCCTAAGGTTGGAGTTATAAGGTGGTTAGTGGAAATTAAAGTTTTAATTAAACTTTGTTTATTTGGGCTATATTGATTATTGCAAAACTTGAGGGGTTTAATGATTTATTTGATGGTTATTAAGAATTGAATTTAGGAGAAATAAGGAGTTGTTTTTAAAGTGTTTTTGAAAGGCTTATTGATTGTTTTTTTTTATAAGGGTTTTATTAAAAAGGGACTTTGGTGGATGCGTTTATTTAGTTGGAGTAAAAAGGGTGTAAATTGAGTTATGCTTTATATTGTGATTATTTGAAGTCCACTAACCCTTATTGAGATTGGAAAGGAAAGTTGTGTTTAAGTGTGGCAGATTTTGTGGACAACTCCTTGGCATCAAAAAGGTATGGGCACATTCTCCTATTGATTGTTTATGGTGGTTGATTTCTGAAATATCTTTGGAGAGAAAAGGATTGATTGTGGTTTCCATTTTTGAGAGTTGTTGGTTTAATGCTTCAAGGTTTTCTGGTTTGTGAGTTGTAATTAAACCTTGTTTTAGAAGCATTGTTGTTGAAGCCCATTGATTGTGAAATGAACTTGAACTTGAGTTAGAGAAGAACATGAGTATAATTGTTATGTGAGATTTGTGATTGAGCATTGTTGGAAATATTTTGAGTTGGTTAAATACATGCTTGGACTAGGGTTTGTGAGAAAGGATTGTTCCTTGAGGTGATTGGTTGAGTTGAGTTGATTTAAGCCTAGTCAAGTGGATGCATGTGGTTGTTCAAGTTCCTAGAAACAAACTATTTCATATTCTGATTTGAGTTGAGATTGAGATTTAAGAATAGAACATATTGAGTCTCTAACAATTCTTTCTATTCTATTCGAGATTGGATTTGAGTATAGAACATATTGAGTCTCTAACAATTCTCTTTATGCTTCTATTGAGTTGAGATTGGGATTTGAGTATAGAACATATAGAGTCTCTAACAATTCTCTTTATGCTTCTATGAGATTGATTTGAGTTGAGATTGGGATTTGAGTATAGAACATATTGAGTCTCTAACAATTCTCTTTATGCTTCTATGAGATTGAATTGAGATATTGATTGAACATTGAGCTTAGAACATATTGAGTCTCTAACAATTCTCTTTATGATTCTATGTGATTTGAGACAAGTCTTTGAGAAGGCTTGTGGACTGATTTGAGTTAAGCTTTTGTGAAAGCTTACTATGCAGATTTGAGCAAGTCCTAGAGAGGACTTATTGAGCAGATTTGAGCAAGTCCTAGAGAGGACTTATTGAGCAGATTTGGAGCAAGTTCTATGAGAGGCTTGTTGAGCAGATTTGGAGAAGTTTTGAGTGGACCTATTGAGAGATTTGAGCAGGTTCTGTGTGGACCTATTGAGCAGATTTGAGCAGGTTTTTGTGGACCTGTTGAGCAGATTTGAGAGGTTCTGTGTGGACCTATTGAGAAAATTTTGAGCAGGTTCTAGGTGGACCTATTGAGCAGATTTGAGCAGTGAGAACCTATTGAGATAGAGTTTTGTGAACCTATTGAGCAAAATTGTACTAGATCGACTATACTATGTTTAGTACAAGAGATTGAGTAGAACTATGCTAGACCGACTGAACTATGTTTGGTACAGTATTGAGATAGAGCTTTGGAGGTGACAGAGTATAGAGGACAGAGTCTCAGTGGATAGAGATCCAGCAACCAGGACAATTGAAGATAGATCTGAGTGAGGAGTCTTCAAGTGGAAAGAGATCCACCAATCAGTGCAACATAGAGACAGAGTCTTCTAGAAGATCACTAGCCAGAGTAGAAGGGGAAAGAGTTCTCCTATGGAAGAGATCCACAAACTTGAGATTAGGGGATCAACATCTCCTTTGGACAGAAGTCCATAAACATTGTAATTTGGGAAAGATTCCCAAGATATTATTTGAGAAATATTTAGAAGAAATATTTTCTCTGTGGAGGTAGCCCACACTGGGTGAACCACGTTAAAATTTGTGTCTCTATTGTGTGTGATGATTGGTGCATTGCTTTGGTTATTGCTATTGATATTGCCATTGATTATATTGATTAATATTGTTTGGGAAAGAAAAGTAAAAAGTGGTCTTATATCTGTTCACCCCCCTCTCAGTATAAGCTTGTGTTCTTCATAACAAAACCCCGTGGATAATGGCCGATTTGTTTCACAAAGCCTGCAGGTTACAGTACAGGGGTTTCCATAGGAATAATAGATGGAACAGTAACATTAGAAAGATGATATATCTGAAGGTACACTTCTCCTAAGATTTGATGCCATGGATGGCAGTGGCGTATGATGAGAGAATGAAGACCTTCCGAGATAATAAAAATCGGTCCGTATTCAGCATCAAAGTTGAGAATATTCGAGAAGTTTTCAACTTTGCAAAACATACCTCCTTCCTAGGAGACCAGGTAATCGAACACCAATCTCGTATGTTTACATATTTGGTAGTTTTTAAAACTTTGTTCGATACACAAGAAAAAATAGTAAAAGAATTCCCAATTAATAAAAGTGCTTTTAAGCCATGGGTTCAAGATTTTTGTGATATGATAAACATAATTCTAAGAGTACAGGATCTTAGTAGGATAACTAAAAGAGTTTTATACTTAGCTACTCAATGCAATAGGGCATATAACACTCCAATTTACACCTGGGAAATAGAATTAAGTACCCAAATACATAGAAAAATGATAGAGTTGAGAAAAGCAATTTTCGAACAGAGGCAAGAAATACCCTATTTTTCACAATACTAATTTTTTATCCATCTGATTGCAGGTCAACTAGGTGAAGAAGCCCATAGAAGAGCAAGAGTCATTGACAACCCCTATGTTCAGAATAGCTTCTAGAGATTACACAAAGGATGAACTCACATAAGTTGGTTTTGTGACCATTTATTAGTAGAAATTCATTGGGCTTTAACTGGGCTAGTTCCTGAGAGATTAGGGCCAGGGGTAAAAACCTTTATCAAAGAGAAATAAATTGGGGAATTCTTCTTCACAGAGGGTTTTACTTACATAAAATTATATGGAGCTAAAATCCCTCCTAAGATTCTACCATAGTATTGCTCGTTGTCCATAGCAGCCTTGGAATTATGTAGACAAGTATCAAAAGAGGCTAAGATGAGACTGGTAAAGAAACATGGTAAGGTCCCCTAGCTCAATGTTCCCTATTGTTTTGGAGATTTTGTATTTGTTGGTTACCCTTCCCTGCTCAAGGGAATGTTTGAATTGGACAACATGGGGTTAGATGAAATATCTTGGAGATTCTATGAACCCAAAGGAACATACAAAAAAATGATGGAAAAGAGAGAATATGCTCAAATAAGACATCAAGAATATGCTTTCGAAGAAAGCTTGGTAGAATCCATAGAGAAAGGATTAGATTTGCAGGTAGTATAGAATAAATTTCCTCCAAAAAAAAGAGGTAGCACACAAGTTTATGAAGCCTATGATTACCCTACATAACTAAGAAGACTTCAAGAAAATTCAATGGATGTTGTAGCACCTTTTATACCAAGGATAGGCCCAGCAATCAAGGAAGACCCCTTATTAGAATTAATATAAGAACAAGGTATCGATCTAATGGAGGTCACTGTTAAAGCTACTGATGTAATAGAACAAGTCATACCCATTGAGAATGCTCAACTCAGAATAGAAGCAACACCAAACATTCCTCAAGAATCTTCTCAACAAACCAATGCAGTTAAAGGAAAGGAAATGGTAACTGCATCCACTCAAGAAGCGTCACCCATAGAGCATGTTGTAGTTCCCATTTTTGATAATGTATTAGTTGTAACTAGTGTGAATAAATTAGCACCCATGGCCATCCTTACCTCTATAAACATAAAGGGACAGGAGATTAAAATTCCATCAGTGATACAAATGAATCCTAGGAGAACTGGTGGATTAGGTGGCATTTTTCAAATCCACCTAGTGAAGGATCAAAAAGAGGTAACTCATGTGGAAATGAAGAGACCCAGATTGTCTTTGCCTACTACACAAGTTATTTTGGAAAGAAAAGGTGAGCAGAATGCCTTTACTGTCACAAATGAACAAGAATTGCAGTTAGTAGCAGGGATGGGAAATATAGGAGAACAGCTCACTGAAGAAGGTAAATCAGAGGCACCTATATTAGATATGGCAAAAATCAATCTTCCTCCTCTGCAAAATCCACTAGTATTCAGATTTAATGAGGAAATACGGGGTTCATCAGTGCTAGGAAAAGAGGAAGAGATGGCAAAAGTTGCTAAAGCAATGCAAGTCCAAGTCATAGATCAATTTGTTGAAACAATTGATAAACTAAGAAAACAACTGAGCAAAGAGGAGGAAAAGGTAGAGTTAAAAGCAATAATAAGTAAAAAACAGGAAGAAATGACTCAAAAATACAAACCAAGTGCACAACCCCCATCAATGACAAAGGTTCAAGATCATGTATACTATCTGAATGTAGTGAAAAAGGACTTGTTAAGGAGAATAAGAGCTCATGCCAAAGGTTTTTCTAAAATGTTAAGACAAATAAGGGTAATCCAAATAACTGCTCAAGAAATTATGACCTTAATGTAGGAAATATAAGAGGATTTTGGAATCATCCACCCTACCCTAGACTTTGTAGGAGATCATTTTCAAGAGTTACAAGGACAAGAAGTAATGACACCTGATGGAAATAAGATCCAGATCAATTTTGAGTTCTTAAAAATAGCCCTGTTTGGAGCAAACCAAGAGAAATGGATAAATTCTATAACTGAAACGAATGACCTAATAAAAGATGCTACAGTGAAACTGACAGATATTATCCTATCCCTAGACCAATGCTTAGAAGCCTCAGATATAGAAGAGGTATTCAAAGAAATCCTTGAAAGATTCTATTGTGAACTAGGTGATGAGGAAGAGATGATTAGGCAAACTACACTTGTGGTAAATGTTGTGGAAATATTATTGTTTCAATATGACAAGAGCATACCTGTTATTGTTGTATAGAAAAACAAAATCTTGCAGTAAATAAACATGTTAAGGATTGCAACCACATTTTATACAAGATTTTGAAAATTGATTGATGAACATATAAAACAGCTGCAACAAAGTCAAAAAGGAAAAATTTTAATACCCATAGTCAGCAGAATAAATTAAGTTCAACACAGCAGACAACTGCAAAAATAGCAAATATTTCTGGCATAGTTAGAGAGCCAAGTAATCAAAGGAGGACAACCCAAAAGAGGCCAGTCCGAAAGACAGCAGCTAAATGCACAAGGAAGTAGCAAAAGAAGATAAAGGTTTCCCTCATATTTTAATCACCGGTTGATAAAATTATGTTTGAAAGAGTCAAATAAGAGAACATAGTCAAAATGGAAAATAAAATAGAAGCCAGTTGTACCAATTTTTGAAGCTCAACTAGATGCTGACAGGTGTAAGGACAAAAATCAGCCAAAAATAACATAATCAAGAGCCAAAAGCTATAAGAAGAGGCAGCTATGGACAGATTTTGGATCAAGCAATTAGAGAATAGCATTTTTGCTAAGAGGTATACTTGAGTGCCCTGTTAGTTGTGTTGTTGTATCCCCTTTTGTGTCTATTTTTCTTCTCATTCTTATTATTCCCTTTACTGTGCAAGATTGTAATAGGAAAGTGCTCAAGAAGCTAAGATTATTTCATGTCCTATTGAGTTTGAGATTCAAAGATTCTACTATTACCATATTGGAAAAAATAGAGTAGGAGAGACCTATTACATTATTTGAACTGGATATTTTCATTGTATTGATATCTTTTTCCTGAAAACAAAGTTAAAAGGCATCCCACCCACTCTGAATGTAAAAATTCCTGAAATCAATACAATTCTGAGTTTCATTTTTATTATATCTTTGTTTCAGTATTGTGTGTCACTGTATAATGGGTTACATTATTTGAATGCATTATATATGTTTCTCTCATTGGTTAACTCCTAGTTTTATTACGATATTCGAATGAAGCTTTGAACGCCAATTTTCTTTTCCCCATTCTCTCTGTTCATAATTAAAAATTGTTGTTAAATTGCTATAACAGCCCAATGAATCTAGGCATCGATCTACATAAGGCATAACAGTTGGTTATTTTCATGCTTGGTCATTTTAAAAAGAATACCTATAGCTTTATATAAATTTGGAGCGTGTAATTATAAGTTTAATCAAAGAATTATTGTTGGGGTTTCCATACCCATTTTGTAGTCTTCTTTAACAATATTCATGTTTAGCAGAACATGAGGCAGGTCGACCTGTAATAGCTCATTGGTTTCAAATGGATTCTTGTAGCGTGACAATCAAAATCCTACGGATGCAAAAATCGGTTCCAACAGGGTGCATGGGGTTTGAAATTTTTGTTTTAAGGTTGTTGTGTGGTACATGCTAGTGGCCTTGAATTTGGTAGTGAGTACTGTTTGGTTAAGTGCCTTTGTGTAGAATATTTTACCTTCGCCTGAGGTCTGTTACTTATGCGTTTGAGTAGATTTTATCCAATGTTCCTTGGTTTCTTATTTGTATTAATTGAAATGTTATAGATGTCATGCTCTTCTAAAATCATTATTGTGCTAGAAAAATATTAAATATTTCAGATGCTTTAGTTTTTAATGTCCTTTATTGGAAGTATTATTTTATTTAAAGGAAAATATTGTAGATATAATGTTCTATTGGATTCATTATTGTGATAATAATAATGGTTAATAGAAAGTAAAGGGGTATCATAGCTTGCATTATCTTTATTGGAAATTATTGAGAGCTTGGGTTATGATTAGGGAAGATAAGTAGTTGTTTTATAAGGTTTATTTTGGAATCCTATGAATAGTTTTAAGTGTGTATGTTAAAGAATTCATTAAACCTTTGGTTGGTGAAAGATCTAGTGCTTTTGTACTTTTTGTTGGATGATAGTTAAATAAGATAAAAAAAGTACTTATTTATGAATGTTAACTTTGGATTTGAAACTATAGTGGTCTCTTGAGACTTGAGTAGGTAAGGGGGCCATTATAGAGAGAAGTATGGGATTCTCTCCTTGTTATCTTAAGTTGTATGTTTATTCTTGTGTGGAGTATGCTTTAAAACTATAGTGGTCTCCTGAGACTTGAGTAGGTAAGGGGGCATTATAGAGAGAAGTATGGAGTATGCTTCAAAACTATAGTGTCAACTTTCAAAATTATTTTAAGAATATGTCAACTTTTGTAAGAAGGAGAATTTTTGATTTACCAAGACTATGCAAAGGATGTTTGGTCTGAAAATTAATCTTGCCAATGTTTTCCTTTGTTTCGAAAGAAATAAAGCTCTAAGGATCTTTTTATGGAAAATTTTTATGTATGCATTTTTATGATGATGTGAGCATTATGAATTTGAGAGGAATGCTTATTTTACATAGTTATGCTTTAATTCTTGAACCAATATAATTATGATGTTATGTTGCTTTATAGTGATGGCATTATGTTGAAGCTCATGCTAGATTAAGTTAAAATTTAATATTATGTTGAAGCATTTATATCTATAGAGAAAGGATTGCTTTTAACACTTGAATGCTATCATGGGTTAGGGAAGAGTTCTTGGGTTGGATTTAGAATTCTTCTTTTAGGACCTAAGTCTTTGAAATAGCCCAATCCTGGAAGGAGTTGCGTTGATGCAATAACCAGGTGAATGTGGTTCCTAAGAGTTGTCAGAATGTAATAGCTAAGAATTCACAAATTTGGAAGGAGTTGAATGGATGCAATAGCCATATTTTTTGTGAAATGATACATATTTAGGAAGCTATGGAAATCATTCACAAGATAGTAGTGGTGGTTCCTTGAATGTGCAGGTTCGAGTGATCACATTGCCAATTGAGTGGTAATGACTTTAGTTAGCCCACGAAGGTGTGGTAACTAAGCACCAAGGCTTTACACCTAATTAACCTACCTAGATGGACTTAGGTTCAGGTTAGGGAATAGGCATCCCCCTTTAAGTGATATGGGTCTTAAAGGATAATCCCTATGTTGTGGTTAAATTGTCCTTTACCAATGAGGGTATAGGAAAGGTAGGAGGACCACTTTAGCATCCTTCTAAATGATGAGTTTAGTAAGGTGAACCGCAAAAAATACATGATTTTAGCCACTCATATCCACTAAGTGTTTTTTGTAGCGACATAGAACTCAAATGTCGTGAAGCCTTGATGATGTTGAAAAAATATTGGAATTCCATTTTGTGAACCTTACTTGATACATATATATACATACACACACACACACATATATATATATATAGGGTTAGTTTTTTGTGGTTATTACAAGGGCACACATCAAGATGTACAACTAGAGTCTAACACTCTATTGGAGCCTTCTAACCTTCTTTGCCCTAAAATCCAACTTAGCCTCTATGCATCAGCAAAAGAACAACACAAAGAAAGCAAGCAACAAGGACAACCTTCAACACTGAATGAGAGATGATGACAACTCCACTACGGACATAAAAACAAAATATTTATTATCGACTCAGGTGCATTGAAAGATACCAACCAAGTTTTGAAGCACTATCACTTCACAACAAGTATTAAAGTCCTAATTGGATAGCTTATACTGAAGGTTTAGAATACTATCATGAAGAGATCTACAGAAACTTATTCCAAAAATAATGCAAAAATAAATAACTTAGAAGAAATGACACCACACAATGCACATATGACACACGAGATTTACCCTGGTTCACCCGATGTGGGCTACTCCAGCAAAAACAAGAGCCACTCCTCCTTGATATTATTATTTTCCTTTCTTGCCCGAAAATGGGACATTACAATAAAATATAAAGGAAACTCTCACAACCCTAAACCACTATGTGGTATTAGAATACAATGGGCACAATACCATGGGCTAAACCACCCACACCCACCAACCACCCACCAACCATGGGAATCCCGGCAATCGCTCCGCCAATCGCTCCAAAAAAAGGGGAAAAATTTTTTGACGTTGCCGAAAACCGCCTTCGGCATGGCCGGGGGGCTACCGCCCCCTCGGACCCCCTCGACACCCTCGAGGAGGGCTTCGCCCTCCTCGTGAGGAGCTCCGCTCCTCTTACCCTCTCGTGCCTGTCGTACAGTATTTCCTCGGCAAAGGATGAGACACATCCAACATTCTCCCACTTGTTGAATACTTTGCCAAACCCATTTCAACTGTACAAAATCTAAACTTTTCTGTGCTAACTGCCTTGGTTAAAGCATCTGCAACATTTTCCTTTGTATCCACTTTCTCCAGCAACACTTTCTTTTGTTCAATCATGTCCCTGCTGAAATGGAACTTTGTATCAATGTGCTTCATTCTGGAATGGTAAGCAGGGTTCTTTGCTAGAAATATAGCACTCTGACTGTCACAATTTATCTTCACAGCTCCTTGAAAGAACCCAGTTTCAGCACATAGTCTTTGTAGCCATATTGCTTCCTTACTGGCATCGGTGGCTGCCATGTACTCAGCTTCAGTGGTTGAAAGAGCAACAACAGTTTACCTTTTGCTCATCCAACTAACAGCTCCTCCAAACAAATTGAATACATAAGCACTAGTAGATCTTCTATTGTCCAGATCTCCAGCCCAATCTGCATCAACAAACCCTTCTATATCCAAGGATCTATCTTCTTTACCTGTACCCTCATAACAGATTGAAAAATTAGAAGTACCACGCAGATATCTGAAAACCCTTTTCACAATAGTCCAATGCTCTTTACCAGGTTTGGACATATATCTGCTCAAAACTCCCACTGCATGGGCAATGTCTGGTCTAGTACAGACCATGGCATACATTAAACTACCTACAACATTTGCATAAGGAACATGGGACATTTCTTCTACCTCTTCTTCTATTTTTGGACATTGTTCAACAGACAATTTTTCCCCCAAAGGAATAGGTACCTTCACTGGTTTGCAATCCTGCATATTGAATCTCTTTAATACTGTCTCAACATATTTTTTTTGATCCAGCCATAGCTTTCTGTTAGAACGATCTCTGTTTATTTTCATGCCCAAAATAAAATTTGCAGGGCCAAGATCTTTCATATCAAACTGTGATGCTAACTGAGACTTCACTTCCCTGATCATTTTCTTACTATTTCCAATTAGTAACATGTCATCAACATACAAAACTATAATGACAAGTACATTACCAATTTTCTTTGAATATACACAGTGATCAACATTGCTACGAACAAAATCAATTCCTAAGACATAAGTATCAAATTTTTGATACCACATTCTAGGTGACTGTTTCAGTCCGTACAGAGATTTCTTTAACTTACATACAAGATCCTCCTTTCCTGCAATAGTGAAACCTTCAGGTTGTCTCATATAGATTTCTTCCTCCAAATATCCATGAAGGAATGCAGTCTTTACATCCATTTGCTCTAATTCAAGATCAAAAGCAGCAACAACAGATAACAAAAATCTAATTGAGGTTAGCTTTGCAACAGGAGAAAATACTTCACCATAATCAATTCCCTCTACCTGAGAATAACCTTTAGCCACCAAGCGAGCTTTGTATTTCTCCACTTTACCTTCAACATTCTGCTTCTTCTTGAAAATCCATTTACAACCTATTGCTTTTCTTCCACCAGGTAATTTCACTAAATCCCATGTTCTGTTCTTTTTCAGGGCCATCATTTCCTCATCCATGGCCTCTTCCCAAAGGTTTACCTCTTCAAAATTTATAGCTTCTCTAACAGTTCTAGGATCTTCATCAGTAACAGATAATACAAAAGAAGTAGGAAATGCAGATGGACTGTACCTTTCAGGTTGCCTTCTTTCCCGTGTTGATCTCCTTACCATAGGTGTATGAACCTCTTGTTCATCCTCATACAAATCCTCATCCAGATCCTCATCTGTCTGCTCCTCTACCAGATCCTCTTCTGTGTGATCTTCTTCCATGAGATCAAATTGGACCTTTTCAGGTTCTTCTTCTGTTACTTCCTTCCTGTGATCACTTTTAGTTTCCCTAAACACCACATCTCTACTGTACACCGTTCTTTTAGTTTTTGGATTCCAAAGTTTATATCCTTTAACACCATCTTTATAACCAATAAAGATACATTTAACAACCTTATTATCAAGCTTACTTCTTTTCTCCTTTGGAATGTGCATGTATGCATCACAACCAAAAACTCTAAGATGTGAGAGAGAGGGTTTCTTACCAAACCATGCTTCAAATGGAGTTTGATCTGGCAATGCTGATGTAGGAGATCGATTTCACAAGTAGCATGCCGCACTCACTGCCTCAGCCCAGAATTCCTGTGTCAAACCTGCACCACTGAGCATACTCCTAGCCTTTTCCATCAGAGATCTGTTCAATCTCTCTGCAACTCCATTTTGTTGAGGTGTATATGGAGTAGTCTTCTATCTTGCAATACCACACTGCTTACAAAAATCCTCAAATTTATTTGAACAATACTCTCCTCCATTATCAGACCTCAACACCTTAATTCTTTTATCAGTTTGATTTTCAACAAGTGCTTTAAATTCTCTAAATTTATCAAACACTTCATCTTTACTCTTAAGAAAATAAATCCATGCATATCTTGAAAAATCATCAACAAAAGAAGCATAATACCATGATTTTCCAAGTGATGGTATAGGGACAGGACCAAATATATCACTATGAATCAGATCTAATATCCCTGTTGCTCTAGCAGCACCAGATGGGAAACTCACACGATTCTGCTTTCCATAAATGCAGTGTTCACAGAAATCAAAAACCATTGAGCAATCAGGGATACCATGAACCATACCTTTTGTGTGCAGGGTACGCAATCCCTTTTCTCCAATATGTCCCATTCTTTGATGCCAGAGTGTTGAGATTTTATCTGATTCAACCTCAAAAATAGTTGAGCTATTGCACTCATTTGTCATAGTTCTTCCCAATAGCTTGTACAAAGTTCCAATACGAACTCCTCTTGCTAACACCATTGATCCTCGAACCATTTTGCATGAATATTTGCTGAAACTAACATTTACTACTGCATCAACCATTTTGCTTACAGAAATTAAATTTCTAACAAGGCCTGGAATATGCATCACACCTGGAAGGGTCTTAACCCTACCATCCTGCAATAGTATTTTCACCCTTCCATGACCAATGATCTTAAGTGGTGAATCATCTCCCAACAGTACCTCCCCTCCATCATATCTTTCATATTCACTGAACCACCCCCTATGAGGAGTCATATGAAAAGAGGCACCAGTATCGATCAACCAATCATTTTTATCTGATCGTGTGGAGCAGGATGCCAGATATACATCCCCTCCTTCATCAGTAGATTTATGTGTCTCTGTGGAAGTGGATTCATCAGACCTCTTTCCAGAATCAACATTCTTTGATCTGTAGTCCTTCTTCATGTGACCAGGCTTGCCACACTTCCAACACTTTCTCTCAAACTTTCCACGAGACTTGGATCTACCTCTAGACTTAGATCTATCACCGTATCTTGTTTTATCCTTTTCCTTGGCACGCCCTCTCACTGTTAGGGCTTCCTTTGAAGTGCCCTCCATGGCTTTTCTCCTCATATCCTCTGATATTAGAGATGCCACAATATCTTCAAACTTCAATGTAGATGAAGTTGTACTACCAATTGCTACAACTAGGTTATCCCATGAATCTGGTAAAGAGCATAGCAAGGTAATACATTTATCTTCCTCACTTAACTTAATATCAATAGATGTAAGCTGACTTACCACTGTATTGAATGAATTCAGATGATCTGCAACTGAATCTCCTTCATTCATCCTGAGATTGTACAGTTTCTTTCGGAGGAACAATTTGTTCACCAAGGACTTAGATTGATACAAAGCCCCTAATTTCTCCCAGAGATCCTTTGCAGTAGCTTCTCCAGAAATGTTGATTAGGACTGAATCTGCAAGACACAGTCGAATCAGACTCCTTGCTTTTCGATTCATCTTTTCCCAATCTTCATCGGATGTTCCTGCAGGTTTCGTTTGTTCAGAAATAATAGCCCACTGATCTCTGTCCACGAGCAGATCCTCCATCTTCAACTTCCATAGCTCAAAGCTTTTTCCATCAAATTTCTCGATCTCTATCCTTGAATGATTTCCTGTCATTTTCCTTCAAGCTCCTTCTACGAAAAAACTCACACTCCAAAATAGGTTTTCTCTCCCTCCTAGAAACCCTAGAAACCCTTCAAATGAAATGTAACCCTAGCAATAAAGGCGTCCCCCTATGGCTAACAACTTGGCTCTGATACCAAATGAAGAGATCTACAGAAACTTATTCCAAAAATAATGCAAAAATAAATAACTTAGAAGAAATGACACCACACAATGCACATATGACACACGAGATTTACCCTGGTTCACCCGATGTGGGCTACTCCAAAAAAACAAGAGCCACTCCTCCTTGATATTATTATTTTCCTTTCTTGCCCGAAAATGGGACATTACAATAAAATATAAAGGAAACTCTCACAACCCTAAACCACTATGTGGTATTAGAATACAATGGGCACAATACCATGGGCTAAACCACCCACACCCACCAACCACCCACCAACCATGGGAATCCCGACAATCGCTCCGCCAATCGCTCCAAAAAAAGGGGGAAAAAAATTTGGCGTTGCCGAAAACCGCCTTCGACGTGGCCGAGGGGGCTACCGCCCCCGACCCCCCCGCCACCGGGAGGGCTTCGCCCTCCTCGTGAGGAGCTCCGCTCCTCCTACCCTCTCGTGCCTGTCGTACAGTATTTCCTCGACAAAGGATGAGACACATCCAACATATCAAGGAGACACAAGCAAAATAAAAATATATCAAAGCATCCCATAAAATATCTTATTGAAAGAAAACAACCAATCAAGATGTCTATAGGCTTGGAAAGAGAACTAACCACTCTAAAACAATATTGAAGCAACAATAGCAAGAGCTAGCATACTAAAACTCAAGGTCTAAACCAACAAATAACAAGCAATAGAAAACCAAGCAAAGATCAATAAGAATCGAGCCATCATACTAGCAAGCATAACTAACCTACCAAAAGTACACAAGGAGAAAAATAAAGCACTCACTGCATTTAAAAGCTCTAACATTTTGATAGAGTTGAGGCTTAGTGTTAATCCTCCGACTCTCATCTTCTCTGGTTTTCTCTTCATAGCTCCAACATGAATGAACTTAGAAATCCCCCCCTCCCTATATCTTGGTATCCCCCAAGGAACAAGGATTATTTTGGTTTTCTTTCCAACACACTAGCCACCCATGATGTTATGGCTTGTAACATCTTCATCGAACATTACCAAGAATCACAAGCCAATGTCTCTTTCTTTTTCTTTAACATTAACTTCCATAATGTATGTCCTCTTGAACTTATTAGAACATTATCATTTCCTAATACTAATAGTACTTATTAGTATTAATGTAATTAAATTAATTACTCTTCTAATTAATTTAATTAGCCATCAATTGTTAATATTGACCATTAACATCGATCATTAAGTATCCTTGGGTATTAATGATACCAACATATTTATTAATACCAACTTAGCAAAATCATTGATCTTTAAACACAAGCATAAGTGCATCCCAAAGCAATCAATAATGCATACAACATTATTTTTCCTTGAGTAGGTGACTCTTTTTTTAAGATAACTAAAATATTATCACTTGCCTACTAAGGATGGCTCTTTTTCTAATAACAACCGCATTGCCCAATGGTGTATTCCAAACAACAAACACATATGCAATGCACCTATATGAAGGGTATTCCTTTGCCCTTGAGTTATAGATGAGAATGTCATCCATCATTTCCCAATTTTCTCTCATCTCTGGTGGGTGTCCCATACCAATCCACCCATGAGAGTACCTGGTCTTGCAACCACAAATTCATCAACAATACCATATTCCAAAAATAGTATAATCATAGAATAAAGTACAACTACCAACACATATTGGTAACATAAAATTATATTAGGGAGGTCTTTCACTTTTGGTGGGAGGACCCTGTTTCAAAATCCTTGCTTCCCCCTACTCTAGTCCTGTGGATCTCTAGCTAGGTATATCTTCCTAGAATATTCTTAGGGCCTCTCAAGATAAGCTTTCCCATTTTTAATGTGATTGCAGTTGCTTTTTGGCTGGAATGACCCAAAGATTCTTTCCTTGGTGGCCTCTGGTGGTGGCTAGATTTTGGTTGGCCCAGCTTAGGATTTGGAGCTTCGAAGCCTTTCTCGATGGACTTTTCTAGTATTTGGGGGTATCCCATTCTTTATTGCTATTTGCAAGGAGGGCTTCCTCCATTTCTCTCCAAAGCTAGACTTTCAAAATGGGGCTCTTGCTTTCCTATTTTCCTATTTTGGTTGCAGCCTAGGGTTTACTTTCTATGTTTTTCTTGGTCTTTGGGGTAGGACCACGTTTTATCATCCATAGTTGAGTGGCTCTTGTGGTTGTTTCTAGTATGGGATTTCTAGAGTGGATTCGAGATATTTTTATCTATCTCTCAAAAGATCTATTTTTTATCTGTTTTAGGCTTTTTCTAGTGGAACTTTTCTCTAAAGCTTTTTTATTTCTTTGGGACGAGACCTTATGCTTTCTCGTGCAGTTGTGGTTGAAGGTGTCTATGGATTTCTTCTTAGATGGATAGTTGGTGGGGCTGGGAGGTGATATGGTATGGGTGACTTTCTGATAGACTTCTTCTATAGTTTTTTCTGGTCTTTGGTTGGGGGACCCTATGCGTGCTTACCTACTACAAAATATTGTCTCTTGATGGTAGTCCCTATATAATATTTTCCCTTCCAGTCTTGAGGTACTGTAATGGATAGATTCTTCTCTAGTTTTACTAACTTCTGGCTATGCACTACGTCTCCATTATAGTGAGATAGCATAGCCTATGGAGATATCCTTGTACTGCTGAACTATCTTATAGGTCTTCAAAAGGCTCCTCCTTGCGAGTTTTACTTGTTTATGTTGCTTATCCGTTAGGGGAATTCAAATTCACTTTCAAGCGGGAATTGAGTTTCAAATTTGAATTTTCTAATATATTTTAGATGGGGCTTGGTGTTCCCTTGTTCCCACTCTAAGGTGCTACCTCCATTTTTTGTATGTTGGGTTTCCCAAGTTTAGGTAGGAAAACCTTTTTCAAATTTTTGATCCCTTTGTAGATGGTCCTATGGAGGTTATCTCCCTAGTTTTGATAATCCTTGTTTTTCTCTAGAAGTTGGTCTTTTGGAGATGGTCTCTTTTATTGTAATCTCTTTGTAAAAGGTTCGAGGATCCTTTCAAAACCCTTTATTTCAACCAATAAAAAAACATAAAATGATATTATGCATTAGATATCCACACATCGATACATAAATCAAATGTCAAGAATAAGTCCTGCCAAGGAGGGTCGTTACAAAAAAATTACGAAAACTACTACTTCTATAGTTTTAATGTTATCCTATGTGGATCCTTCTCTTATGCTACCTTTTATTTTGTCATGTTTTCATGTAGCACTTGATACAATAACATCTCCACACCAATTTAAACCTATAATCTGTATAACGACTCATGCAAGTCATGCTTTACTTCTATCTTTTATAGAACCTGCTTACTTGGGAATAAAATCTAATTGTATTTCTTCTCCTATTAATTACAATTATGCTCTAATAGTTTTGATATGCAATACTTTGTTATCATGGTGCAAACTGGAACCACCTCCTAATATGACACACTTTCTCCTTTATGTGCTCAACGATGCACCATCCCCTAGCATGCTTGGCAATGCACATACTCTTATCGACGATATGCCATATGCCACCCCCTCCCCTTGTGCCTATGCCCTATTGTCCTTTTGTACTCTTTACCATCACAACAAGTTCGATGATAGTTGCCACCTCTATTGCATTCATCTCCCCACAAACCTCCCATGGGTATCATTCCATTACCCTGTACTCCAATAGGTACTTGCACCCCTCCTTGGCCTTAATAGGCTCATGCACCCTTGTGCCATCACAATAAGGGTTGTTGTGCATATCAATGGTGACTTATTCTAATAATAATTATTTTATTAGTGCAAGGAAATGAGAGTTGTTCTTCATACCTTTCCATTACAGCTATGGATATGAAGAACAAAGGGAAAAATGGAAGTAATATTTTAGCACCATGTACCTTTTGGTTGTGTCTATTCAATATGCTAATGGCATTACATGGCACATGCTCTAGAATATAGTTGTCACTCGACATGCATTTTCAAGCATTATCCCACATGAAGCGTTGGAAGCTAACTTAGCCTTTATTTGTTTGACATTTTCCCTTCGTACATGCAAGTGAGACCAATGAGAACCATATAAAATTTTAAATAATATATGTAACCAAAAAGAATTGAGCAAATAAATAACGAGAGTACAGAGAAATGAAATTGCCAAAATTGCTTTCTTTATTGATGCTCACATTTTCCAAAAATTGTTAGTCACTCCTGTGCTTTGGAGCCAGTGCCATTAGACTTTGATGCTCTTGGTTTTTGATCTACACCGATTTGGATTGATTTATGTTTTGAATACATATTTTGTGTGTTTCGTTATTTTTTTTCAGAACCGCGCTTCTACGTTTCCATGTGCCAACTACGGATCTGTGGTTTATTGTACCCCACAAAATGCGGGTGTGCATTTTTAGTTGCAAACCATGGATGCACGATTTTCATCGCAAAAAATGACAATATATAGCCTTGGGTTGCTTTCATCCTTCATTCTTGTCAGCTGTAGTTTCTTGATTTGGTCTGAGTCATGAGTGAGATGGAAAGTGGTGAGGGGAGTAGAGGTGGCGCGAATGTGGGTGGCAGTAGAGGCGGAGGCTCGGCTGGAGTGGAAGTCGACGGGCGCTATGCTCAGGTAGGTGTTCATGTTCTCTTAGTGTTAGTTGCTTTGATTTGTTTTTGTTTTTATGTGTTTTTTTTTGTTCCATCACTAAATGGGGATGGTAAAGAACATGTTTTGATTTTGTTTTGATTTTCTTTGACATCACTAAGTGGGGATGGTAAAGAATTTTTTTTTTTTGAATTACCATGCTAGGGGTAGGTTGAATTTTTTTTTTTTTTTTGGAATGTGAATGTTTTTTTTGTAATTGTAGCTAAAATTATGGGGATGGTAAAGAACTTGTTTTGATTTTCTTTGACATAACTAAGTGGGGATAATAAAGAACTTTTTTTTTTTTTTTTGAACTACCATGCTAGGGGTAGGTTGAATTTTTTTTTTTTTTGGAATGTGAATGTTGTTTTTGTAATTGTAGCTAAAATGATAGGGATGGTAAAGAACTTTTTTTGGTTTTTTTTTTTTCTTTGACATCACTAAGTGGGGATGGTAAAGAACTTTTTTTTCTTTTTTTTGAACTACCATGCTAGGGGTAGGTTGAATTTTTTTTTTTTTTGAATGTGAATGTTGTTTTTGTAATTGTAGCCAAAATGTAATTTATTTTATTGTTTTTGTTGCTATTTTTTTTTTTTGACTACCATGCTAGGGGTAGGTTGAAAGTTCTTTTTTTTTTTTTTTTTTTGGAATGTGAATGTTGTTTTTGTAATTGTAGCTAAAATGTAATTTATTTTGTTGTTTTTGTTGTTGTTTTTTTTTTGGACTACCATGCTAGGGGTAGGTTGAAGTTTTTTTTTTGGAATGTGAATGTTGTTTTTGTAATTGTAGCTAAAATGTAATTTATTTTGTTTTTTTTGTTGTTTTTTTTTTGGACTACCATGCTAGGGGTAGGTTGAAAGTTTTTTTTTTTTGAAATGTGAATGTTGTAATTGTAATTGTAGCTAAAATGTAATTTATTTTGTTGTTTTTGTTGTTGTTTTTTTTTTGGACTACCATGCTAGGGGTAGGTTGAAAGTTTTATTTTTTTGAAATGTGTATTGATATTTTTGTTGTTGTTTGTGGTTGTAGGTGAAGTTGCTCAATGCTCGACATCGATGGCCTCGCATTATTTCAAAAGTGTGAAAGGCTTTGACTGATGATGATTGGAGGTTCTTGGAGGCCGTTGGTTTGGATGGTTGTGGACGTTTGGGTAATATTAGGGCGGATGAGGCACTTCTATCTGCTTTGGTCGAGAGATGGGATCTCGATCATGGTTCTTTCTAGCTTCCTATAGGGGAGCTTACTATTACTTTGGAGGACGTGTACCGTATCTTTTGGGTGCCTATCGAGGGTCCATCTATTAGTGTGGGCCATGACAAGGAAGAAGCACTACGACCTATCTATGGTGATTTATGGGATGTTGACTGCAGCAAGGGTGGCATCGCTTACCTTGACTTGTTCAAGGGTGAGAGATTGGGAGTAGTTCCTACATTTATGATGTATATATTGAGCAACATGTTGTTGCCCAATAGCATGGGATCGAGGATTCCATGGAATCAGGTTTCCATCGTGCTTGGTCTAATTGTAGATCCACAGAGGTTGGCATGGGCACCCGCTCTTCTGTGCCAGACTTATAGTGAGTTGTATGAGGTGAAGAGGTGGGGTCGCAAGGGTCTTAGTTGTAGTGTTTTGCTCCAGGTTTGGTCATGGGAGCATATCATTGTGGGTCACCTTGTTGGACTTCCTTGTGCTTGTGGTGCTACTGATCCTCATGCTTATCATTGGCTCCTTAGTGAGGAGTCTTCTCCTACACGCCCTTCAATTGAGGCTACTACTTATAGGGACAGTTTGAGTGAGCTGACTAGGGATTTTATGTGTTGGCGCCCATGGAGGGGTGTGGATTGGTCGTTAGATGTTGTGGAGCTTCATCGAGTTTGGTGAGGGTGTTGGGTTGTGGGTAGTCATATTCATGAGATGGAGTTTATCTAGTTCTCTCGGGTATAGAGGTAGTTTGGGTTAGTACAGGGTGTTCCTGATGATCCTATCATCTATCGATGATGGGGTGATGAGCTAGGTCTACCTCTTACCCCTAACTTCTAGAGCATTGATGATGCTTTAGATGACCCAGTCATTGTGGTGCCTAATT
Organism: Wollemia nobilis; assembly: GCA_028583015.1. NCBI lineage: Eukaryota > Viridiplantae > Streptophyta > Pinopsida > Araucariales > Araucariaceae > Wollemia > Wollemia nobilis. The sequence goes on from JAQPPZ010016726.1 coordinate 11,800,887, forward strand.
TGGATGATGTGGGCACTACTATAGAGTATGACTCATGGTTTGCTTCGTAGCCTCTTTGGACTCCCAACTAGGTTGTTGATGATGAGGGTAGTGGGGATGAGGTAGATGTGGGTGAGCCTCCTGGGCAAGCGAAGCACCACCGAGGTAGTGATGTTGGGACGTAGGCTACCACAGAGGTACAACAGCCTAAGATGGATGTGGAGCCAGAGGTTATGGAGGAGGGTGACGATGGGCATAGGGATGGCGATGGGGATGGAGATAGGGGAGATTTGCAGGCTGATGAGGGAGAGGAGGATGTTCCTCCTCGCCATATAGAGGAGTAGTGGGATCTACTCTAGGGAGAGCAGGCTAGTTTGGATTTGGAGGTGACTCACTTGAAGGGTGAGGTGACTTGGTACCAGGGTGAGGTGGTTCGACTTCAGAGTGAGGTGGATAGTCTTCATGATAGACCAAGTGTAGATGATGTTGCCACTCGAGATGCAGAGATTACGAGACTACAGGGTGAGCTGGCTAGGGCACAACATGCGACTACCAAGGATGATTCAGCTTCCACTATTGCTTCTCTTAGGGCACAAATATCTCAGTGGGTGGCTCGATAGGGTGCGGATTTGAGGACTATTCATAGGTAGGGGGCGTATATCGAGATGTTGGAGGACATTTTGCATGAGCACCAGATTCCCTTACCTATTCCTCCTTCTTCATCAGTTACTACTTCTAGTAGGAGGACCGAGACTAGTCACAGGGGTCATCGACCATCTAGTTCTCATGGTGCTTCTTCAGCACAGGGTCCTTGCAGGGATCCTGGTAGCGTTAGCTAGTGGCGCTTTATCATTTCTTTTTGTATTTTGTCTTTTGTCTATGAGCCTCAATGCTCTGATGTATACAACCTTCGGGTATTTTGTACTATGAGACTCACCTTTATATATATATATACATGGCTTTATATTTTTGCATTATTTTAGTGTGAATGCTTTTTGTGTATGCAATGCATGTTTATGAATATTTTTATGGATGCCTTATGGATGATTAATGCAAGCTAAATTATATGTATTTGGATGATTAATGCAAGCTAAATGATATGTATATGGATGATTAATGCAAGCTAAATGATATGTATATGGATGATTAATGCAAGCTAAATGGTATATGAAATTTAAGCTAATGATTTTGAATGCATGATGTTCTATTGATCATTTATAGTTCAAAACTTTGTTGGCCATTTTTGTTCATTGTTGTTTAATCAAGGGCATAATATTTGGTGGCATTTATGCGGGATGATCCATGAAGAAGACATGGATGTTAACATGGAAGAAGATATGGAAGTTTATTTGGAAGCTTTATGGAATAATATGTGAAAGTTGATATGGAATACTGAATGATTTTCAGAGACTCAAACATACTAGTGATATTTACCAAACTCACCAAAGGTTGTCTAATTTTCTTTAGGACCAATGTGTGTGCAGTGAATTCATGTACCAAATCTTGAGCATGACAATGACCCTAGACAATCAAGAACCAGTGTGTGTGCACGTGAAGTTCATTAACCCATATTGAGTAAATTGGGCATGACCTATTATGGAGTGGACCAAGAAGCTAGCTTGTCCGTATGTGTGGTCAGAGGTCTCCATTTTTGGAAGAGAGACATGTCACCCCGCATGAGCTTACTCCACTGCCAGTCAAGCATCTATAGCTCCGGTGGAGACTCACTCCATAGTCCAATGATATGATCTTTTAGGCCTTGGGGATGACTACATAACCTTCTGAGGGGAAATATAGTACGATCCTTACAACTTTATGGATCTATGGTGTGTGAGTGTGAGTAAAAATTTAGAGCTTTGGGGAATCAGATTCTCAACCGAAGTGTGATGAGAATTTGACCCTATCCTTACTACTCTATATTTTGTATTGGTAGTAATTGTGATAGTGGTGAAAACCATTGTTTTTAATTTTGGACTATGTTGCATGATAGGACAAGCGAGGAATACCCTTTTCACTTCAAGGTGCCACCCAAGTATGGTGTTATCCCTCTTTGACTCAAAATATTTTTAATATGTGAAGAAGTGTGGTTGGTGCAAGATTGTTTTTGGAATCAATTGACAATACTCAAGATTTTCTTAATGTGATAAAGTGATTTGGTCCTAAAGAAAACCAGACATATTTTTGGAGTTTGCTTAAAACACTAGGACTGGCTGAGTGAACGAAAACTTATGGTGTATGAACTTTGTAAAATGGTGGCTTTGGGTGTTTAGAGGAAAGTGCATAGATGCCTTTTTGTAGATGCCCTTGATTAAGGTAACTTGACTTTTTGTTTGACCTTTTCATCACTACTAATAAATGATTTTTTTAACATGGGGAATGAATGCAAATGGGTGGTGCAAAATGTAATGAATGCAAATGAAATGTATGTGAATGAAATTTGTGTAAATGAAGTGTATGTAAATGCCATGTGAAAATGTATGTGAATGCTAAAGTGAATGTATGCAAATGTATATGGCATGCAATTTAAAATTTGTTTTTATTCATTTTGTTTTATTTATTTATTTTTTAGCCATGTATATATACACATATTTTTAAGTCTCATTATGCATAAAATGCCTTTAGGTGCATTATGTTCAATGGCTCTAGCTCCAACTTTCCTTCCAAGCTAGCAAGTCGATATGTTCCCTTACCCAAATTCTGTTTGACAATGTATGGGCCTAACCAATTAGCCATAAATTTATCTCTCAAGTGTGGCAATGCATTGGTATTTTGTTGGTTCTCTTTGAGCATGAGGTCCCCTACTTGAAATTCATGAGGATGGACTTTTGCGTTGTAAGCACGTTTTATGCGGTCTTGGTACACTCGTAGATGTTCCAAGGTGTTGATGCGCCTTTCATCTATGAGTGTTAATTGGTCAAGGCGTGCTTGTCTAGTTGTGTCATCATCCATGAATTCTTGTAATGTGATTCGCAAGGAGGGAATCTCAAGTTCAAGAGGTATTATTGCTTCAGCACCATAGACTAGTGAAAAAGGTGTCGCTCCCATTGGTATTCTTATGCTTGTCCTATAAGCCCATAGTGCCAAGGGGAGTTGAGTGTGCCAATCTCTATGATTTTCTTTGATGAGTTTCTTGAGGATGGCTATTACTGTCTTGTTGGTTGCTTCGGCTTACCCATTTGCCTATGGGTAATAAGGTGTCGAGAAACTGTGTTGTATATTGTATTTGTTGCATAAGGCTCTAACATCCTTATTCTTAAATGACTTGCCATTATCAGAGATGATCTTGGAAGGTATTCCAAAATGATAGATAATATGCTGAAGTATAAACTCCACTATTCGAGGTCCAGTCATAGTGGTCATTGGGATTGCTTCGACCCATTTAGTGAAGTATTCCATGGTAGTGATGATGAATTTATGTTGTCCTGATGAGGCAGGAGAAATTTTTCCAATCAAATCGAGGCCCCATTGTGAAAAGGGCCAAAGGCTTTGAATGGGTTGTAAAGCTTGCGATGGTACATGAGTTAAATTGGCATGATGTTGATATTTTTGATATTTCTTGACATATTGACAACAATCACTTTCCATGGTGGGCCAATAATATCCCATGCATAAAATGCACTTTGCAATGGCCATTCCACTAAAATGACCACCACAAGTACCATCATGGGCTTCTATAATAGCTCGTTGTGCCTCAACGGGATCTAGACATCTTAGTAAGATTCCATCATAACCACGTCTATACAACACATCCCCCAAGAGAGTGAAATGAGCTACCTTTTGTTTGAATGTTCTTTTTGCAGTTCTTGTCATTTCTATTGGGAGGGTCCCAGACTTGAGAAAGTCTCTGATCTCATCAAGGTAAGAATTGTATGGTTCGACATGGATCAAACAGACATTCTTCTCACCTTTAGATTCTGCTCATTGGATTGTTGGCTTGGACACAATTGTTATGATTAATGGTTGGACTTCTCCATGTTCATTCTTAGGGATCAAGGATCCCAAAGAAGCCATTGCATCCACAAATCTATTGGTTGAACGAGGCAAGTTACTTATCTCATACCAATCAAATTTCTCTAGCAACTTCATTGCTACTTCATGATATTGTTTCAAGACTGGTTCCTTGCATTGGTATTCTCCTTTTACTTGGTAAACAACTAGTTGAGAATCTCCAAAGATGCTTAGTCTTTTGATGCCCATAGCTATAGCTGCTTGAAGCCCCAAGATTAAAGCTTCGTACTCTGCATTATTGTTTGTGCATGTAAAGTCGAGTTTGAATGATAAAGGAATTGGGATTCCTTTGGGTGTATAAAACACAACTCCAACACCTTGTCCTCTCTCACACTTTGATCCATCAAAGAACATTGTCATGTCAGCTTCATCCTCAGGAGGGACTAACTCTTCTTGTTCAGTGATAGAAAATATTGAATCATCTGGAAGCTCAATGATAAGTGGTTTGTCATTAGGCAATGGAGCTTCGGCAAGTTGATCGACAATCACCTGACCTTTAATGGATTTTTGACTGATGAATTTGAGGTCAAATTTTATTAAAAGCATTATCCATTTTATGGTATGGGTGTTGTTGTATGTGTGAGTCATCATGTATCGTAGAGGATTTTCTCTAGCTATGACATAGGTAGTGTTGCTTAGCATGTAGTGTCTAAGTTTCTTAGTGGCAAAAACCATTGCTAAACATAACTTTTCGACATAAGCATATCTTGTTTCATAACTTACCAATGTTCGACTAATATAGTAAATTGCTTGCTCCTTATGATATTCATTTTTTTGTGCAAGCATCGTCCCTAGTGCAAAATCTATTGCAGATATGTAGAGGTGAAAAGGGACTCCTGAATGAGGTGGTGTAAGAACTGGCGGTGAAGCCAGATACTTCTTTATATCATCAAATACCTCTTGACATTCAGCTATCCAAGAGAATGTCACCCCATTTTGTAGCAAGTGATTGAATGGCCTGCATTTATCTGAGAGTTGTGCAATGAATCATCGGATAGATTGAATCTTTCCTTGTAAACTATGCAACTCTCTCAAGTTCATTGGAGGAGGCATTTCTATTATAGCCTTGACCTTTTCGGGGTCTACTTCAATGCCTCGCTTGGAGACAATGAACCCTAGAAGTTTTTTGGATGTGACACCAAATACACACTTCTTAGGGTTTAGCCTTACTTTGTGCTCAAGCAATCGATCAAACACTTTTTCCAAGACTTCAATGTGCTCAAGATGCATTTTTGATTTAGCAATCAGATCATCTACATAGTCCTCAATAATATTATGCATATAGTCATGAAATATGTACGTCATGGCACGTTGATATGTAGCTCCTACATTCTTGAGACCGAAAGGCATCACTCTATAACAGAATGTGCCCCAAGGTATTGTAAATGTTGTCTTATGTTGGTCATCGAGATTGATTCGAATTTGATTGTATCCTAGAAAAACCATCCATTAACGAAAGCATTTCATGTCCAGCGTAAGATTCTACTAGTTGATCGATGTTAGGCAGAGGAAAATCATCCTTGGGGCATGCTTTGTTTAGATCTCAAAAATTAGTGCACACACGCACCCCCCATTCGGCTTACGAATGGGTACCATATTGGAGAGCCACTCAGGGTAATCAATTGGGACTATGAATTGTACATCCAGTAGTTTTTGTAGCTCTTCTTTTACAATTAATGCAACTATTGGATGAATTTTCCTAAGATTTTGCTTGAAAGGCTTAGCATCTGGCACTAAAGTAAGGTTGTGGACCACCAAGTTGAGGTCAAGGCCAAGCATATCTCTGTATGACCATGCAAAAATTTCTTTCTTTCTTGTCAAGACGTCGATCATACGCTCTTTCTCTTCTATGGATAAATCTTTAGCAATTTTGACAATTTGAGGGTTGTCCACGTCTACGCTAAGGTTCACATCTATAGATTCCTCAATCAACATGTGAGAACCCTCCTCTAATTGATGTGGAGTCGGGATGAGATGTATATCATCCACCACATTCTCAAATATTTCATGGGTCTCTCCCTCCACTTCAGTTTGAAAAATTGATGCATCGGAGGGTGAAGGTTGTTGTGGAATATATTCATTTGAAGCACGTAGAAACTCTTCGGATAGGATGAACTCAGCTATGGAGGGTGGGGATGAAATCCTATCCATGGTAATAAGGCTAGTGTCGATATGGATCGGCTTTGCCAAATCGTATGGATTGCAGAGTGGGTTGAGCAAGTCAACAAAAATCATATTGACTTGATGGAAATGATGTGGCTATGATTCAAGAGATGATGACTCATTCTCTCTAGGTTGCAACTGACCTAGTGTGGGTGAATGGATGTGTTGTAGGAGTGGCCAAGGTGGTGGTGGAGGATCTGGTTCAGGATGCTCATGCTCTTTGTTGACTCGAAAGAGAGTGTGATCTATGGGGAACATCTTTTGGTACCACTCATCTCTCTGGATGTGTTCAACATAGACTACATCTTCTTGGGGGCCATCTAATATTCGATTAAGCCATTCCAAATTGGCCTCCATTTGTTGGAATCCCCCAAAGTCTTCTTCGATGTGGTGCATATGTCTTGGTCCAAGATAGGCCATCTCAGTTTCATCCTCATAATCATCATTGCTTATGAAGAATCCATTAGCATTTGTCTTGGGCCCCAGGATGTGGCATGTGTATCTTGGCCCAAGGTAGGCCCTCTCAGTTGAGTCTTCTAACTCATAGCCACTTTGATGGATCATGAATGTATATAAATGAGGGGTAAAGTTAGGGTCCAAGTACTCATCATCTGCATCATCAAGATCCTCACATTCATCACTCTCCTCTTCCTCTTCTTCATACTCAATGGTTAGTCGTTGGAAGGTTTGATTGAAGGAAGAGTTTGAGGTGGAAGGTCTATACCCTAGACCAGAGTGATCATGTGGTTGTCTATATTCTAGCTCAACAATGTTACGAGGACCTTGCTCATGTCATCCAAGTCCATATCCCTACCAGTGGACCCTACAAAAATATCACACTAGGAAAGTTGGGTTGGATAGATAATCTAAATCTTCATTAAATTCTTGTAATGGTTCCTCATTAGGGGGAGGTGGATCAGATGAAGAATCCATTCCCCCATATATGAAATTGATCCTATTTGGTTGGGAACCCATTCTGTACACTTCACCTATGGCTAAGGGTGGGTCACGTGGGTGACCATAGTCTTTAACTGACTCAATGGGTGGTGTGACTGTGACACTTTCAATGATGTACTCACCAATGCTTGGATTAGCGAGATGTACTACAACTCAGGAAGGTTGGGATAATGATGGCTCGATGGATGAAGTGGGTGCATCTGAGCTAGTCTGTGACTCAGGGGGAGGTGGTGGATTTTCTTGGATAGGTGGTCCTATCTGTGAGACTATGGGTTGTGATGCTTGTGGTTGGATAGCTTTGTTGGTGGATGGAGTGGGTTGTGCTGTGAATATGAATGGTTCTTGTGGGTCTAGTAGGGTGGTTGATGGGGTTGATGATTGGTTGGTGGGATGATCAGGTGTGATGGGTAAATGAAATGTAGTGGTTGAGGGTTGACTAGAGTTGGTGCTCTTAGATGCAAAAGTAGGATCAACTATAGGTAGTTCCTCTAGGATGGGTGCTTTTGATGATGTGTCATTAGTGGGAATGGTTCGGATGATGAGTGGTTGGATGGATAAATGGGTTGATGGAAGCAAAGGCTCATAAGGGTTGGAGATCAAGTTGCAATATTTATAAGGCTCTGTGTCTGCTGGGATGCAATGTACTTTACCCTCATGTACATATTTTAGGTATTGATGCAATGTTGAGGGCACACACTTCATTTCCCTAATCCAGGGGCATCCAAGAAGTATGTTGTACTGCATCACCCCCTCCAAGATGTGGAAGAGGACATGTATAGTTTTCACCCCCATGGTGATGGGAAGAACAACGTTTCCCACAGTTGAGCATAAGGCATCATTAAAGGCTCTAAGGGTGAAGGTGGAGGTTGTGATGTGTGATGAAGGTACCTTTAGTTGTTTGATGGTGGGTGTGGTAATGAGGTTGATGGAAGAGCCGATATCAATAAGGACTCTCTTGAATGGCTTCATGTCAATATGAGCTACTATGTGCAAGGGAGGATCCGGTAAATCTGATGAAACTTGCTTTTCCTCAAAGTCATAAAAGGCTATCGAGGGTTCCATGCACTTTTGTACACTCCCCACAAAGGAATTAAAAGCATTGGGATCTTCAGATTGTACTTGGATGGATTTTAGGATTTCCATCAATGCTTCTCGATGTGGGGGTGATTGTTGTATTAACTCATAGATTGACAATTTTGTTGATGCCATTTTTAGACTTTGGGTCAACCGGCTACTTAAGGTGACAATTGGGCATGATGGATTACTTGGATTTTGAAGTGGTGGTGGTGGAATAGATGGCCCTAGTTGTATGGGGACACTTGGTTGTGTCGTCGAAGCTTGTGTTGTGCGATTTGTCTATCTTTGTCCATGGGTGACCACACTGATGGCCCCTACAAAACCTTGGTGTAGTTGAGACACGTAATTAACTTGGTTGGGAGGAACTATAGAAGTTGATGCTCTCATTGATTGTTGATTTACCTCATGATGTGGCAAAGGTGTCTGATATATACCAAGATTTTGATTGGATTGGGCCAATGGATTATCGACTTTGATCTTTCTTGCTTCCAATAAGTCTTGCACAATACCCTTAAATCCATGGCAAGCTTCAATGTCATGACCTCTTTGCCTATGATAAATGCAAAATAGGTGCTCTTTATAGCCTTTTGTTTTTGGCTTGTTAGGATCTTCGAGTTTAATCTCTGACAATGTAAAGAGTTGTGCCGCATACAATTTTTGAAACACAGTTGAATAGGGCTCTTGTAATGGGGTGTAGTTGCGTTTAGGCCTAAAATGTCATTGTTGCCGCTCTATAGGTTGCGTTTGATTTTGTACCTATTGTGGGGGTGGAACCGCTTGATAACTCGATTGTTGTGGTTGTTGTTGTTGTTGTTGGGGTTGTTGGATCTATACTTGGGCTTGTTGATTTGACTGTGGTTGGCCCAAGACTATCTAGTTAACCTGAGTGGCCTTGGACTGGTCATGGTTATTCCCCTTTTGATTTTTGTTCTGCCACTTCTTTTCTTTAGGCTTAATCTCGCCCTCTTGGATCTTTATCTCTTCTATCAATTTAGCTTGGGTGAGTGCCTCATCGAATGTTCTATATTATTGTAGTTGTAGTAACAAAGAGATGGGCTTGGCACAACTCTTTGTGAACATTCATGTTATTTCTATCATTGGGAGGGAAAATGGTAACTTAATCATAACCGCCCTCCAACGGTTGCCAAAGTCATGAACCGATTCATCATCATATTATTTTAAGTAAATCAAATCGGTCAATGTGGTTTGCTTTCTAACATTTAGGGCAAAACGCTCCAAGAATTGGTCTGCAAGTTGCTCAAAGGTGAAAACACTCTGATGCGGTAAATGGTTGTACCAATCTTGGGCTTCTCCCCCAAGTGTTTGAGGAAATGTGTGTAGCATGAGTGCATCATTGCTGCTAATTCTAAAGCATGCATTTACAAACCTTGTCACATGCTCTCGGGGATCCTCTTCCCCTTTAAACTCAAGCTTCGGCATCTAGAAATCCATTGGATATGGCGGCGTAGGCACCGAAGCATGGATAGGATGATTGAGTAGTTACCTTAAGGTTGGCTTCTGATATTGCAAACCTAGGGTTTGCATTGCTAAACTATCAATCTAACTCTGTAAGAACTGGTATCTAGGATCATCCATAGGGTTGAAACCCTGGTTTACTTGATGTTGTTGATAATGGGGTGCATTGTATGTGGGATGCATATGATGGGGAATGAAGGGCTGAAATGTATGATGATATGGGGGCTGATGGAAGTTTTGATATAGATGAGGCGATGGAGGGATGGTAGTATGCTGACCCATCGAGTTAGCATACATGGGATATGGTGGATTGGTTACTATGGTAGTGGATGGGGGATGCAATACCCAAGATGGATCTTGGACAAAGGTATGGGTTTGGTGAGAGGTAGGTGGTGGGTTATGCTCAATCCTCTACAAATGTTGATTGGGGTCAGGGTTAACGCTATGGTTAGCGTTATCCAAAATCATCTATTGCAACTGCAAGAAAGCTTGTTGCATAGCAATTGCATTTGACGTGGGCACAACCACATGGGAAGTGGTAGGATGAGTTGGTTGTGAGACAACCATGGTAGTGGATGCAAGTGGAGGGTAAGTAGCAAAAGGTATTGCCACCGAATGTGGAATAGTATGATGCATGGCACCTATGGGTGTAGTAGATGGAATAGATGTGGGAATCTATGAAACAACCTGAGTTGTTGTTTCATACAGGGGATTAGTGCAAGTGATGGTTTGTTGAGGCAATGTGAGGGGTGGTTGGTTAGATGATGAGGGTTGGCCAGCTAGGGCTGTAGTAGTCAACTCAAAGAGTGGATTTGTAAAGACTTGTCCCAACTGTTGTGGGTGTGTGAATGTGGATTCTTGGTGTAATGATGGTATGACATGGGATGGAATGGTGAGAGGTGGTAATGATGGGAAAACCATACCAATAGCATTCAGATACATCCTAATGGCATCCATGTCTACAAGTGTGACACGATCATCAGTTATGGTAGGGGGTTCACTCCTAGGAGTCTCAGGAATAGCTGTGTGAGTAGCCCTATGCATAATATCTATGTCCAAAATGGGGGCACTACTTGAGGGCCCTACATTTAGGCTTTGGGACATAGGAAGGGACATGCTGACTTGCCCTAGCATCGAAGTGTTAGGGGCCTCACTAGACTGAGTTGCCATGGGGGAAGACCACTGACTCTAGATCAATGTTAATTTCCTGGCCTGACTACGGGTCACTACCATACGCTAATATGCAGTCTATGTGAGTGAAAGGAAAGTACAATGCAATACAACATGCAAAGCAAATAAACACACAAAGTTTTTGGCCCTTAAGTTTGTGCTAGTTTTTGGAAAAGTTTTTGATTTTATTTTTTTTTTAGTGTGTTTTGATGTTTTTTTAAGTTTTTGAAGGAGTTTTGTTCTTTTTGGATTAGAATAATAGAACTCGATGAATATGGTGATTAGGAACACTAGCGCCAAGCGTGATTTCTCAAAAGAGTCTAGGGTACACCGCTTAAATCCTAGTGGGGGGTTCGCCTAGCTCTTCCACTCTGATTCAACAATCGTTCCAACAGTGGGAGACAACTTGAACACAAGTGACCTATACCAACTTAAAGAGTGCTTTTATCCTATCTAAGGATGATCTAGGGGGCAATCCGGTGGAAGGAGGTGAATTCCAACGTCACCGGTCTGAATTGGGGGTTGGTGATGAAATCCAACCTGACCAATATTTTGATGATACGTGTGTGTGTGAAAGTTTTGTTTTCTATTGTGTGATGCAAATCTAACATGCAATTCTATTTTTATGCCTAATGTAGAAAATAGGAAAGACAAAGAATAGCAGACAAAATCATATCAGGGGTAAAATTGCAACTTTAGGTAAGATTCGGCCAAATTCTATTTAACAGGGCTAACCGCGGGTGGGCGGTTAGTTCTGGTAAACCATGGGTATGCGGTTTGCCAACTCGCATGTGCATTTAGGAAATCCCAACCATGGGTGCACGGGTCCTTTCTATCAATAGAAAAGCCGAATATAGGCCCAAACCCCAAAAATAGATACCTAGGTTATTTCTAACCTGGTACATGCAAGATGATTATTCCCTACTATGCATATGTAGATTCTCATTTATTTCCCTTTGTTATTGTGTGTATGAATGCAAGATTTAAGTAAATTTTTCTATTCCTAAGACCTAAATGCAAACAAAGGCATACAGGACTGAGACCCTTAATCTACTTAAATGCAGCCTAAAACTAGAACTAAAGGAAAAATTGAAAATATGGCACAAGGTACAGACCTGTGTTCCTTTTACTACTCCTTCTAGCTCTCAACCATCGATCCATATTTCCACAGTACAACAACCGCACTTTTCTCCAAACTCCAACCAATATGCGTTTCCTCAACAAACTATATGTGCATTTTCTCAAAAGAAACCATGGATGCACGTTTCATAGTGACAGGTTAAGCAGCAACTCCCAGATCTACCGACCCGAGATCAAATTCTCATGCATCTCGAATTCTCGACACCTGTACACGCAAATAGAGATCAATAAAATTAAAAAGAAGCAAGGCAAAACAAAATGGAACCCTTGGGAGGTCCCACCATGATCGCCATTTTTGTAACCAAAAATAATTGAGCAATATAAATAACGAGAATACAGAGAAATGAAATTGCCAAAATTACTTTCTTTATTGATATTTGATACAAATGTTACAAATGAATTTTGAATTACCCCAAGTGTGTTTGGGAGTAATGTTACAATTCTCTCTATGTATTGATACAAATGAATGATCTGATGGAATGGGGTCTTCCAACTCTTCATAGGAACTCGTGCTCTTCATCCTTTCTACTACAATCCAAGATGAGTGGGCTTTGGTATCCAACAAGGGACCACTCTAGCTTCAAAACCTTCTCCAAAGTACCTATAACCTACACACATTCAAACCAACAAAGAGTTAGTAGCACCTATAGATGAGAATAAAATCAATGCTACACATAAACCCTAAGTTAGTAATCATGCAATGTAAATCACAAAAGCAAATTATACATAAAAGCCTTGCTAACAAAAAATTATTGATCTCTGCTATCGTACTATGTCTTGCTCTTGGATCTACTAAACTGTGAGCATGCGATGGTGGACTGGGAACCATGGATGCGTGATCTCAAAACCGTGAATGCATGGTTCTGACTGTGAAACCATGGACGGGCGGTTTAGGCTAGAAATATAGGTTGCCTTGGGAAATGGACCTCCAAGATCTGGTAAGGGCTATGCTCATGATCTGCTCGAGGGTCATGGTCAATTTCTGTAGCCTGGCGGTGTCTTAATTTAGCTCCCTTTGTTTGGTGGGGTAAGGGTACCTTTATAGGCCCCTTAGGGTTTTGGAGGGAAGTGGAAGGTGGCAAGCCTGGATTGCCAAGTGGTAATTTTGGGTTGTTAGGTGGGAGGGACAGTTACAGTGAGTCACTCAGTGTGACTCACTTAACTGGGGTGATGTGGCTACTAGTGGAGTGGGATGTGGGATCTTGTCCTATGTGAAGGGACAAGGGAGACAAGGTGGATTAGATGTGGCATGGGTGTTGGATGGGGTGTCTAGGACACATGTCCAGTGGGTAGGTAGGGTATCCTAGGGTGGTTTTTCTAGATTTAATAAATCTAGAAATTAGGATAATGTGCAGGATTTTATATCCCTAAGTTGAGACTTAGGTATATGATTTATTATGCTAGATTTTGAGGTGGGATGGCAGATGTGGTTTTGTGGGTGCTGAATTTTAGTGTCTACAATATAATATACTAAAGAATATTTCCTAAACATTCTAATTGGAGGGAAAATCATTTTATCTTTCTTTTTGCCTAATAAGAGATTAATTTATCATAAATCAAGGCATCAATCCAATTATGAGTATAGCCTTATATATACTCCTTAGAAAGCATTTTTAGTTGATCTAGTGGAAGTCAAATTTTCTAGTTTTATAAATATCTAATATGGCCAGTGAAACATCAAAGTTCTTATTGCATATCTTCCAGCTACTACAATCTTTGATCTCTCATCCTCAACTATCTCGGTCCTTTCCTTCCCTATTTTACGCATTGAATTCCAATGCCTCTATTTTGGGAAGAGTGATGGGGAATTATATAATAATTATCTAGGTTTATATTACAATAATTAATTAGTTTTACTTTATTTGGTACATTACTTTATCCCCCTGTAGATATGCACCTAAAAACTTAACCTATATGCATCAGATAGGCATATCTTGTAAGTGTATGCATCTAATATGCCTATCCTATCTAGCTAGGCTTTTGACATACCCATTAATACATTATTATTTGTAAGGGGCTAAAAATACCCATAAATATGGTTTATTATCAATGGAATATCAGGTACATTTTAAGCTTGATCATCATCAATCATTAAGGTGTGAAAGCGTCATCAGTGCATGATAGTACCATTGTTGTGCAAAACCATCATCCCATTTTTTTAGCATACTTTTTGAGGTTAAATTTTGTTAAAAGGGTAGAATTTTATACTCACCAATGTTGGTGCCCCTCCTCTTGCTGCAAGTGCCTCATTTGATCCATTTGATATGGTGGGCATGCATGTTGATCCATCAAAATTCAAGTCACTTTTACTACTCTAGAGCTCCAATATCCTCCCCTTGGACTTCCTAATCATTTTTTATTGGTTGTCATCATTTTTTCATTACTACACCAATGTGGATCATAATCAAGTCAAGTTTCCTCAGTTTAATTTGATTTTCCTTCCAATACTTGAGGGAGCACACTAGGGCACAATAATATTTAATGTTGCTAAAACATAAATTTTAACATCACCTCTAAGCAAAAAATCAACACATCAAGCATCTAGCATCACTAACTAGAAGCAACAGAAAATATTCCTATCTTAAAATTAGGGCATTTATGTCTGTTTTAACACATTTATTATGCAATAAATGCATCAAAAAATGGGTAAATGTAGACACCTAATTTAGAGTGCATTGTCAATCTTCAATTTTACCAAACCCTTAACCAACCAGCTAATCAATCATCCTTATACCCAAATTTAGAGCATTTATTGCTCCAAAAGTGAAAATGTTAGGGCATGAGTGAAAGTGTTGCCAGTGTTTTTACAACTTGGACAACACTTTTGCCATTTTTATTTTTTGATGTTTCCTACCCAAAGTTAACCTTCAATCATCGTGATAATGAAATTATCACCAATGCTTTCACTTGCAACACTTTTGACTATCATGTATCAAAACTAATTAAAATAATTGGTGATACCTTTTAGACCACCTATAATTAATGGATTCAATCATCAATATCTGATTCATAGCTCCCAACAAAAATCCCAAATTCAAGAATTGACATTTTGATCTGATTTCAAATTCTTACCACTATAATCCTATCAACTTCAATCTAATCCTTCCCCTAAGAATCCATGACTTCCTATAAAACCAACACTTGGGGTGACTGATTGGTCAATGTATTTTGAGGTAGCAAAACTCAACCAAAATTATATTCATATCATCTTGCATTGCAATAAAATTTTGCCAAAGACTCTATAGAATCATCATAATTAATCTCCATGCATGGCAAGGTCATGTAAAAATTGTGTCATAATCTTGTAAAGGATATATTTTAAGCATTCAAGCTCTCGTTCTTGCAAACATAGAGTCTCCAAGTAATTACATTTCCAAGCATCTAAGCATTCAAACAATCAAACATCAAGCATTCAAGCCTCCATGCTCAAGCACACAAGTGTCTACAAGCAAACTAGCATGCTTCTAACAAGCTTGCACAAACAAGGGGAAAAATAACTTAGCATCTTGGGTTGTGCTCTTTTCCCTTACTTGATTTTGACACTCTTTTGCTTTGTAGCACCAAACTTTAATGTTGTTGCATACTAGCTAGCTTTGCATATCTCATTTGCATCTAGTTTGATATCTCATTTTAATATTTATTTCAAGCATTTAATCTCTCTAATTTATGTCATTTTATACAACCTCTACACTCCCAAGTCAAAGGTCTTCATCATAGTGATCATTAAAGCATTCACACTTGCATTTAACCTTTCTTTTCTACTCTTTCAAGCAAAAGTGCTATTGGATTGTAGATCTGATGGCACAATTGCTCTCTGGTTTTTACATAGAAGTAGAGAGTGAAAACATTTTTTATCAAGTGAAATAACCAACAACACTATTGTTCACCCAATGGTGTTGTTGCCACTAATCATTTATTATATGCATTTATCACTTCTAGCATTTTAACACTTATTTGAATAGTGGTCTGATGTTATCTAAGTGATGATGTCCTCCAGCTCAAGCAAGCCCCTTTGTTGTTAATCATATATATATATATATATATATATATATATATATATTTGTTTTATATAAATTAAAAAGTGCCAATAGTAGGCAAAAGCACTACTATTGCTTATGTAGGACTGGTAGTGATTTAGCCTCTATGGTAGAAACATATTGTTTTGCTCAATTTCTCTTTTCATTCAAGCATTTAGGATTTAATTATTTTTTGTTGCTTGTTATATTAGTTTCTATTTCCTATTTATTTGATAAAATAAACAAAAGAAAAAGAAGGAACTAGTTTAATTTTTGATCATTTAAGGGACCAACTAAATCTTCAAGTTTTAAAATTAAATCAAAATTGCACATAGTTGCATTTACGACTTATATACTGTATTTTTTTTTACATCCTTGCCTCTTTGAAAAAAAAGAAAATTTGTAATTTGTCTCATCATCTAAAGCAAAATCATTTTAGTTTTATGGCTTGTTGTTGTATTTTTATGTTGCATTAGGGCAATATTAGGGTTAAGCTTAGTCAAATAAGTATATTAGGAGAAACATAGGTGTTCTTCAATCAATTTATCAAACTCTAGAATCTAAGCTAACAAAGTACCCCTATCCTTGAGGTGATGAAAGAGAAGAGAAGAAATAAATATGAAGAGGTCCTTCATGACATTTTTCCTTTTCCCCTTCTCTCATTTTCTTACATGAGAAAGAGGTAAAAAAAATTGTATATTTTTCCATTCCTTGCATAACCTTTGAGGTGATATGACTATACATATTTGGAGATAACGAATATGGAGGAAAAAATAATGATGCAAGTTGGATAAATCATGATAAAATAGTGCAAACATTGAAAAATAAGAAATCAACTCAATAAGGGGAGTATAACTATTGGTATGGTTATCCAATCCATTGAGACATTGTTTTTTATATTAGTAGTTATATATTTAATAATTTTTTGTGAAAATAAATGACCTTCATATTTGTTATTTTGTTTTATCATTGGAGTGGTGGATGGATTCCTATAATTTAGGATAACAAAAGATAAAATAAAAAAGTAATGTTTGCTTTATTCTCAAATGACCTCTCAATATTCACTTGAAGTTCAATGCAATTTGAAGTAACAAATAACAATGTTTTCAAATAGTTAAAACATATTAATTATGAATGATAATATAACACACATAACAATGTATTCATTACCATTACCATATTGTAGTTCAAATAAGGTGCATGAGGTAACATGCAAAAATCATAAAATGATCAATAAATTACCATAATTATATGTAAGAAAACCCAAAAATGATAATATTATAATCACAAAAATACAATAATGAATAAGGTTATGACATCAAGATGTTTTTTGTAAGTAGACTTTGTGATCTTGGATTCCTTTCTTCAGTGGCATAACATCTTACCTCCAGACCACTCCTATCCTAAAACTACATTCACTAATTTGGTTGCCTCCACTTTATTTTGTACCAAAATCATTATTGTCAAACAATGGAATATTCAAGCCCACTACCTCACTTGTCCATGTTGTCATTAAGACAAAAATCCAAAAATACCCATTAATCACCAATGAATCCCATCAAATTATCGTTTTTTTTGGGCTTGCTCCTTAAGTAGGCATTTTCCTTCTTTGACTTTGTCGACTTACCCTCCTCAATAAATATTGTTGATTAATATAAGGTAACATATCATTTAGATGATCTAATTTCATGCTCCTCGAGAACTTATGCCTCTACTTTGTGCTTCCCTCTACTCATCTAGTCCCTTTTTATTTTGTGATTGAGATTAAAAATTTAATCTTTCTCCCTATTAGGATTGTATATGCCAAAGTTAGTATTCTCATTCATGGAAAAATATTGTTTCTTTTTTGACATCTTCAAAGTCTATCAACAACCAAAGATTGTGAATTGTTGATTAGAAGGAACTCTCTTCAATCATGTGAAGCTCACTTAAAACAACTTATACGTTAGCAAATAATGGAATCCAATATGTCCCTTTTTGCATTTCTATTCCTTTTCGAAGAACAAATTAGGGTAATGCATAATAGAGATATTTGTCCCTTTTACCTAAAATACGTAAAAGAAACAAAAAAATTATCAATCCATAACATATGCTAGAACTGAAACTAATAAACATAGATCCCAAATAATATTATGAAGGTTATATAAAATATTTAAAAAATAATAATTATACACAACAACAAGACTTAAGTTGGATATTCAAAGAAATTATATTATTATATGTGATAGTATCTCATTCCTCACAAGGATTGTTGTAATTCTAATTATAGGATGAAAGTAAGCAACATTATGCTTAACTCTCTACAAATGGTTGATTGGTTGAGACATTAACAATGTCCTCATTCCTAACCATCATATATTCCTCAATATAAGTGTGAGTTAGTGCCATGAGTATTTATTGATCAATGTTATAGAATTTCATTATACCAACCTTACTTTTTGGATCTTGACAGAGGCAAATTGTTAGCAAGTATCCCATAGTTGACCTTAATAGCATACTTCTTTGCATCTATACAATTACAAAAAGAATAAAAAGGAAAATAAATAAAAATCAAGAAGAATATATATATATATATATATATATATATATATATATATATATATATATATATATATATATATATATATATATATATATATATATATATATATACATGCATGCATTATATCCTTGGTAAAAGCTAGGAAAACCATTGTTGTCATGCAAGTTTGTTCTCGTGCAATATTTATCTAAACAAAGAGAACCTAGATGCTTATCAAAAGAAATTTATAATTGAAAAACTGCAAGCGGCTATGGTTTTTTGTGATGTGATATAGCTTTATTATAATTAATTTTATCGTAAAAAAAGTGAATATCTTAAGTAAACATGTAGGAAAAATAAGCTACAAATCTATTTCCACTAGCCATGGGACAAGTACAAGAAAAACATATGCATATGCATATCATCATATTATAGACTAACATTTACTAGGTCAAAGCCCTATTGAATATATATGAAAAGCATCCACTCGTTATTCCAAGTCTAAGTCCACTTGAATTTGTTAAAATAGTCATTAATATGTTTATGGTGCATTCTCCATATAGTGAAAAATTGTGGCAATTAAAATGTATATTTTTTTTATATACATAGGGGAGTTTGTTACAGCCACACTATTTTTAGTAACTAAAAAGCGCAGGATTCAAACCATAGGAACTACTCCCAACAAGTCTATTATAACTCATTGTTATTGACCCAACATGAGGGGGAGACCATTGATTGCTCAAAGTCGTAGGTCAAGTGTGCACTCAAAGAATTCAAAGCAGACTACTACCTTTGCAAATTGGCTTAACATGGGTATGTACTCAAGGAGAAGGTATATGGACTTGTAGTACAATTTGTAGATATTATAGAGCATATTCAACCCCCTCTAACACACTTCACCACTATAACCTCTTCGAGGCATTACACTAGATATATTTTTAACCTTGTCTACTTTCTTGTGCTTGCTACTACTTTACCCATAACAATGGCCTCTAACACACTAATGGCTTCAAAGTTTCCTTTGGTCTATTAAGAAAGGCTCTATATAAAAACAACATGAAGATGCATTATTGCTTCTCCCAATCATAACAAATTGTTCCTTACTCCATGTGCATCCTAATAACTACATCTATGTAGGAGCTAGGGTGTTTTTTTGCTTATTGATTACAAATTCTATCGAGGCCACCATTATCAACTTGAATTTATCACCCACAAAGCTCATTGCATAATGTTGCATGAAATGACTTCAATTTCAATATCAGCTAGCAATGATATCTAATCCAATGTATTTTCAAATTAATCTCTCTTTCTCACCTTTTAAGTCAACAAAAGGTTCCTTCAAGCATATTTAAACTTACTGCCAACTCTAGATAAGGCTGATTCTAATCTAGATTTAGATGGGAAAATAAAATTATGAGATATTAAGTTTCATCGAGAGAATAATTTGATAACAAAATAAGTAGTTATTTATCATGGGTGTGAATGTATAATAGTATTTTTTTATGATAATAAATTTTCCTAGGTCTTCCCCTGGGAGCCCTGGGGTTTTCTTGGATTTCCCTAGATTTTTCCTGGGTCTTCCCCTGGGAGTCTTGTGTTCCTTCTAGATTCCTTTTTCTTGGAGCTTGCTGCTCTATCCTATTTTCGTGTAGGGTCCTATTTGGATCTGAGGATCGAAGGGTCTTTGGTGCAGTACTTTGTGGCTTGGGAGTTTGGCTTCATGTGCAACTTTTCATAGTTTGTTTTGGCTTTGGTGGGAGGCCTCATGCTTATTCCTGTGGTACTACTCTTTGGGTTTCCAGATGTTGGTTTGGATGTGGGTTTTTAGTTTTTTTGTGGCTTTGGGCAAACCTCTATGTTGATTGTTTTTGTTCTCCTACTTGTCTTCCTCTTCTGGATTCCTAAAGCTGCTTGTTGGTGGTATTGAAGGTTGCTTTGGAGTTCTTGCTATATTTTTTTATCTTGAGGAATGCCCTGTACTTTTTGAGGGCATATTGTGCTTCATGGATCCTTCTGCTAAGGTTTTCTAGGACCTCCCCACCTCTTTCCCATGGCCTATTGCTCTACACTATTTTTCTCTCTGTATCCTTTGGCTCCTGGATAGTTATCCTTGCTGCATCAGATTTTCTAGGCCTGGTGTTGTTTCTTCTCTGGTTTTTTAGCTGGTTTTCAAACCGTGTTGTTGCATCCTCATTGTTGCTTCCTGATCTGCATCTTCCTGCTGCATCCAAGGTTGTCCTCGGCAATAATGTTTTATTTTGAACTTAAATTTTAAATGTTAATTGTAGGCAGGATGGTCCTATTTTAATCATATCCTTTCTTTTGACAATATTGGTTTGTCTTTTCCCACTTTTAGTGCTTTGTATCATGTGTATTATTTTTCAAATTTTTCCTAGCAAGTCAGCCCTGCTTCTGTTTAGGCAGGATGGCCCTGTCCCTCTTCTCCTTTCTTCATGTCGTTAGGTTGTAATTTTGCTCGTGTATTATTGGGCTTTTCTAGGCGGGATGGTGATATCCCTATCTTCAATGTAATGTTTAAAAATATATATATTTGTCCTTTAAGGCTATCCTCTAGCCTTTTTGTAAGGTTGTCCTTAGCCTGTCCTGAAAGGCTTATGTCTTTCCTTTGGTTTTTGGGGTTCTTTTTCTTTGGCCTTGGGGCCTTGCCTTTAGTCTTATGACTTTTTGTAATCAGGTTTTGGGATCCTTGATAAAAACCCATTTTTAATTATTTTTAACTGACCAAAAAAAAATTATTTAAAATTAAGAATGATTATTTTATACACATAGATATGAATGCATATTTTCATTACATATAAATATAAAAATAAACTTTATTTAAAACTTAATACTAATGATAAATATGTGGTTACAAATATTTAAAATATCATTTTATTCTTTATACAATTTAAAAATACTAAATAATTTATAAAGTTAAAAATTTACTTCAAACAAATGTGATACTATGTTATGATTAACTTAGTTTAACTAATTTGAATTTAGCATAAGAGCAACAGATTCATTAGAAGTGTATCAATGCTTCAAACCCTTACCATGAATGCGATGATTATCATTTCCAAAAAATTATCGAAGCAAAGGAACATCAAGAGAAAGAATAGACATCAGTGATTGTGAGCCAGGAGGGAGTGCAAGTTGAGAGGGAGTGCGAGCTAGGAGGAAGTGTGAGCTGGGAGTGAGTGTGAGTCAAGGAGTGTGATCCAATCTTAAGATCTTCATATACGGTGAAAGAGCAATGGATTCATTCGGAGTGTATCAATGCTTCAAACGCTTACCATGAATGTAATGAATATTATTTTCAAAAAATTATCAAAGTAAAGAAACTTCAAAAAAAAAAAGAGATAAGAGTGAGTGTGAGCCAAGAGGGAGTGCAAGATAAGAGTAAGCCCCACCCCGAACCCCACTAGTTAGTTTGGAAGGAAAGTCATATTTAAAAGCCCTAAAGGGAAGTGAGGAAGCCCTAGCTAGAAGTATGGATACCCAAGTTGAAGAGAAGTGGAAAATAAAATATATAGATAGTTCAATCCAAGTAGCAGATGTTGCACTAGAAGTGACCATCAAGGATAAGACGATTGAGCATGATATAATGGTTTTGAAAAGCATGGGGTTAGTATGTAAGTTCCATAGATCCTTGCCATGGTTTTTGGAGATTTATTGATATGGAAGTAACACTCGAGAGCAAGATGCAAGGAATAGCACAATGAAAATTGTCTTTGCATTCAAACCAAAAATATATTTATAGGCATGTCTACCTTTATAAAAGTGGCATTTAATGCACCCAATATGTGTGAGCATTAAATGCTATACAATATGATCCATGTGATAGGGATAATATTAGATAATTAAATATTAATCCCTATCATTCCTCCCCACCATAGAATCATTGGACTCCAATGCATCCAAAAGTGAGGGAAAATCACGAGCTAATTATGCTGAAGTGATCCACCGAACCTGGTGAGGAAGGTCACCATGACATGCGATCAAATACAAAGTGGATGAACCCTGTCTGGTGTGTCGAGTCCTAGTTTCAAATATATGATCTTCTTCCAATGGAAGTTGAAAATGTGGAAAAACATTAGTAGGATGAATGATGATAGGTGGGATCTCTAATGTGGACTCATGATATGGTCGAAGTAGATCAATATTGACAACATCATGAATATCCAAGTGCGTTGGAAGGTCCAATCGAAATGCATTCTCAAAAAGCTACTGGAATATAGTTTAAAGCCCATAACAAAGAGGTTTGATATTGCTATGTGCCTTATCTAGAAATATATGATGGTCAAGGTACAACCATACTCTATCACTTGTTTGAAAGGAGTGTAGAACACGATGATGGTCCATTTCCTATTTTTGATACTATTGTGTCTTCTTCAAGATTTGAATGACTTTGGACTGGAGCTACTATAGGTGTCAAATGAAGTGTTGTGATTTATATTGTTCTTTCTGCATGTGGACTGTGACTAGAGATGGAAGAGCCAAGGGTAACTCATATGGAGCAACTGGATGAAAACCTAGATAGACCTCAAAAGGAGAATGACCTATGGAAGAATGGATAACTCTATTATACGCATGCTCAATATGAGTTAGACTCAGACACCACTTGGCTAGTGATGAATGGTGGAAGACACGAAGACTTTGGACAAGTTTACGATTGATGACTTATATTTGACCATTAGACTATGGATGAAAAGTTATGGAAAAATTAAGGGACACACCTAATAATTTCCACAAATACCTACATAAATGACCGATAAAACAAGAGTCACGATCAGACATAATACTTGTGGGAAGACCAAATGATCGCCATATGGCATCAAAGAACAGTTGGGCTAAGTCTACAACAGAACTTATTTTTCGACAAGGAATGAACTTAGCCATTTTACTAAAATGGTAGACTATGATAAATACACAATCATGGAAAAACCACTGATAAGATACATAGATATACTTTTCCAAGGATGAGACACAATGAGCAAGGGCTTACTAAGACCAAGCTTACGGTTGGACGATTTAGACAGACTACAAGGGACACACTATTTCAAGTACTTGAGGACATCTCACTACATGTGTGGCCAATATATCTGTAGATTATGAAGTGTTTTATGCTTGCTGAAATGACCATCATAGAGGATGGAATGAGCCTCTCACAAAAGTGAAGGTCTACTCTTAATAGGTACACAAAGTTTATCTAGATAATAAAGTAACCCCTTCTTGAGATGGAAATACTAAAAGAGACTTGAATTAGAGGAGGCCAAATGTTGTAAATATTGATAAAATATGGCAAAGTATGGGTCCTTAGGATACTTATAAGGCCAACATTGGAAACCCAAGTGAGAGGTAGTGACTATGGTTAAGGCATGAGCAGACGGAGGACGACTTAGAAAATTGACAACAAAGTTTTGACTCCCTTTCTTGTATTTGATAACTAAGTGAAATTACTAAAGATAGGAGGTCCATTTCATGTGGTGTGCTTCTTCAATCTTGGTTTGGTATTGAAAAAATTGCAAGGGCAAATGAGTAGTGTGGATAATAGTTTTCTTACCAAGAAGATAGTGATGCCAATATTTGATAGCTTGAACTAAGACATAGAGTTCCTTATCATAAGTGGAGTAGTTATGTTTTGTGGTGGAAAACGACTTAGAATGATAAGCTATGGGATGGCCATTTTGTTTGAGAACAACACCAAGGGTAAACTAAGAGGCATCAGTTTCTATTTCAAAAGGATGTCGAAGATCAGGAATGGCTAAGATAGGAGCTGAACAAATCTTATATTTGAGAGTAGTAAAATCTTGGGTATGGGCATCTATCCAATGAAAAATATATTTAGCCTTAGTCAAGGAATGCAATGGAGCAACAATTATGGAGTAGCCTGGAATGAATTTACGGTAGAAGTTAGCAAGGCCAAGAAAACTTCGTAGTTCAGTGATGGTGGTGGGAGTAGGCCATTTGAGAAGAACTTTGACTTTGGTAGGATCAACTTGAATACCTTCAACATTAATGATGAAACCAATGTATGAAATGGATGTTTGGCCAAAGGAGCACTTTTCATACTGGCATACGACTGATTCTTTTGAAGGATGGCAAGGACATGCTCAAGATGTAAATGTGTTATCTAGGTCTTGAAAAAGATCAAGATATCATCCGGATAAATGATTACATATTCATCTAGGTACTCACGGAACACTTCATTCATGAGCCTCATAAATGTAGTTGGAGCATTAGTGAGGCCAAAGGGCATAACCAACCATTCAAACAAACCCATATTAGTCTTGAAATATATTTTCCAAGTATCTTCTACCTGTATTCTAACCTGATGGTAGCCACTTTTAAGATCAAGTTTGCTAAAGAATTTAGCACCTTGGAGTTGATCTAATAAGTCATCAATGCGAGGAAGGGGATACCTATTTTTGATAGTGATTTTATTGAGTGCCCTAAAATCAATACAAAATCTCCACGTACCATATTTTTTAGAACAAGTAAAATGGGTGAGGCACAAGGAGAAGTTCTATGTTTGATGAAGCCCTTATCCAACAATTTTTGTAATTATTTCTTTATTTCATCATACTATAAAATGGATTGCCTGTACATCCGAATATTTGGAAGAGGTGCTGCTAGAAATATCTCAATTGTATGATTAATTGCCCTTTTAGGTGGTAAAGAAACGGGCTCCTAAAATACACTTTCATACTTGTGCAATATTTTGCTCACTTGAGACTTAGTGTTGTTTTTAGGCCCTTTTGTTTGTGTTGGCTGTTCTTGTTAATGAATGAAAATTAGTGCAAGTGTTTGAGAATTATTAGTGGCTTCTGGCTTGGTGGAAAGTAAGCAGAAGATTAGTGGAGTGCTTTGCAGAGAGTGGAGTGCTTTTAATGAGAAATTTCTTTTGATATTTCTGTAGTGTGTATGTGTTCTTATATGCATCATATGTTGCTCTCCTATCATATTGGTAAGGTTTACCTAGAAGTAACCCACAAAAATCCATTGAAGTGACATCACACATGATCGAGTCCTAAAACTTGGGGCCAAATGCAAATGTGATGGTGCACGTGTGATATTTTTGATGTGTTTTTGCTATCCTTCCACCCAAGAGAGTAGGGGTAAGGATGTTTTGATGTAGGGAGCTTGAGATTATCAACAATGGACTACGCAATGAGATTATTATGTGATCCATTGTCAATTATACAATCTACTACAAAGTTATGGAGCAAGTGAGCCCGAGTAACAAACAGATGGTCACGATCATCGACTTTGAAATGGTGATTCATGGGTGTTACATTATTGAGTTGCCCTCTCAACTCCTCATAAATTTCTTCTTCACCAAAATTCTCGATGGGGTTATCACAAGTTCCCTCATCATACTGTATAAAAATATTCTTCTTCTTTTGTGAGTGTGGACATTGAGTTTTATCAAGGCCTTGCCTCTTACAATAGTTATAAGAGGAAGAAGAAGAGGAAGAAGAAAATGAAATTTTAGAAGCGGGGGATGAGTAAGAAGTGGGAGTAACAAAAGAAGAAACGTGACAATATTTCTCTTTCTGGTTGATTCTTGTGCCCATCTTCTATTGATCCACCTGAAGAGTAGCGAGGCTCCCTCTGTTATGCCACAAACTTCTCCTCAGCTAGTTTCGCATACTTGAAGACATCGTCCAATGTACTACAAGGAGTATATTTGATCTCTCTATAAAAGTGGGTGAGAAGACCACTTTTAAACTTTGCAATCAAGACAACATCAAAATATGAAATGCCAAGTAATACTTCATGGTGGTTGAAGTGATGAATGAAGTCTTGTATATATTCTCTTTTCCCTTGACAGAGATGTAGCCATTGATTTAGTAAGTTCTCCTTGTAATTTTATGGATAAAATGAGGCCTTCAAAACTCATACCATCTCCTCCTATGTACAAATTTAGTGATTGGATATGAGGACTTTGACGATGTTCGAAACTTTGAGCTTTGCAAATGGAATCTTTTCCTCATCGGGAGTTTGAGTATATTCAAACCATGTCTCCATGTCAAATATCCAACTATTGAGAATATCAGAGTCTCGAGAACCTTCATATATTTTTACTTCACATCTTGGACAAGGAGGATGGGAGGAGCATTGAAGATTTTGCAACTTGGCAGCTATTTCCACCAATTATTCATCATGGACTGCAATGATTTTTGCCAATTTTTCAACAATGGTCATGTTTGTAGCCATATATGTACTAGGACAGGCCATGGATTTACTCAATGCCAGATTGAGATACAAAATTAGAGTAGGCAACAAAAATTTGGGTCAACTTAAATGGGACCTCCCTCTCTGATTGGCCAAGGATTTTTATTGGATTGGATTAGTTGAGACTCAATGGCTACCCAAGAGAAGTCACAAGAGACCCAATGGTCACAGCGAGTTCACCAAAGTTAGTCAACCACTACGGTGAACACCAAAAGTAGCACAATGATCACAAATACGAAATAAGTATGTTACCCAATGGTCACAGTGAGTCCCCAATGGTCAATCAACCACCGTGGCATGCATAAAAAGTAGCACCACAGACAATGATCAAATCCTTCCACCAATGTTCAGTCAACTGTGAGCACCCCCAAAAAATCCTCAATGGTCAAACAACTCTTTGACTATTACGATACCAATAAATTCTAACCAAATGATCAACAATTGACACACCTTCGATGACCATTGATAGACACGACATGTGACACAAGGAATACTGAAAGGACACGAGACATCGATAAGGAACACAAGATACTTGATGACACCTGACACAATTACTCAATACAAGGACTGGCTACAACCACTACGTTTGTGAGAACCAACAAAATGGAGACCAAGGGTGACACATCAAGGAAAGGGTGGTAAAATTGAGGTAGTTTGGGACGACAAGTGGTGGTGACACAAGGGTGATTTTAGATGATAGGCGGTAATGGGGAAATGACCACGCGGACAGGGAGGGTAGCCAATGGAAGTTGGCTACCTCTATATTGCAAATGAGCGTTTAAAAATGCTTAAGGATTTCACAATATCATGAATGTGGGATAAAACCTCCTCGACCAATTTTAACACAAACTTATTGTCGATAGTCAAAAAATAGGTTACACCATCGAAATTCATAAAACCCATCAAAAAATATGGAATGCATCCAAAAAAGGTGCAAAAACCTTAGCAATCCTCAAATTTTTTCTTGCCAAAATTTTAATGTGGCGTTAAAAATTTGAGAATTAGCCAAAAACATGTTGATAGCATAAACAAGTTTGAAAATACTATGGATAATCATCGAAGATGTACCAAAATTGACTAAGATCGCACCAAAAATGGAGTGGTTGCAGATCGAAGTTGATTTGGCATTGTAGGTGCACTGCGAATGCTACGATCTGAAAGTCGTCGAACAGTGAGCGACTTCGAAGGAGAACCAAAAAAAAAAATCATCAACATGATCAAAGAAAGGTAGTGAACATCACTGAAAGCAAAAATCAATTCTTTGGCATGATCGAGTAGATGGGAGCACCGAATATGGACATGATGAAACCTTAGGAAATGTTATTTTGGTTTTTTGACCATCAGGTTTTCGTTGAGTTCGTCAAAATACGTAGAGACTCTACGATTTGATCAAAAATATTGTAGAATCATGCTCGAAGGCTGGATCTCACTTAAGTGGATTGTTTTAGACATCGTCAACACCAAATATCACCTGATCTAAGATCAAACATCGTCTCCTCTCACCAAAAATTGCTGAAACCACCAGAGATTGATGCAAATCGTGAGAAAATATCATCGTCGGGATTGGTTGTCGTTGGATGGCCATAAAATACTGAAGTGATCAAGGTAATGCCCAAGATGTGCAAAGGATATGGAGGTGCGATGAGTGTGTGTTTGTTGTAACCATGAATTCGCTACTCAATAGCAAGCGACTTTTACCAGGCAGAAACTATTTGCGGTATGTTGTGGTAGCACGAGTCTGAAACCTCGAAAGTTATCACTGTGACAAAAGCAACATGAGTAGGCTCATAATTTCAAGTGTTAGTGAGCAATGTCCTCCACCACACGATGCAAACCATGCCAAATAAGGAGTCAAACCACCATACAAATGAAATCTCCTTGCTTTACAACTGTGGACTACAAATTCAAGTTATCAAGGATGACAAATCCAAGTGTGAGAACTTGGATCAAGAGTCAAGGTTTAGGGTCAAAGGGACCTTGGCTAGCTGAAGGTCGATGACTAGAGGGACCCTAGCAAGAGTTTTTTAATGAGGAGTGCTCGAAGGTGGAAAATGAAAGAGTGTTCCTCCTAAGCCAAGATATGTTGGTGGTTTTCTAATTCCTCTTTTGAACCAGACTGACCTCGAGGAAGAGGATATTCACCTATCCAATGCTCAGCTTTGATACCATTGATATAGAATTAACACTCGAGAGCAAGATGCAAGGAATAGTACAAATGAAAATTATCTTTGCATTTGAACAAAAAACATATTTATAGGTATGTATGCCTTTACAAAAGTGGTATTTAATGCACCCAATCTATGTGAGCATTAAATATTATACAATATGATCCATGTGATAGGGATAATATTAGGGAATTAAATATTAATCCCTATCATTCATGATTGGATCAAGTGGAAGTGATGATTGAATTTAAATTTCTTTATGAGATTTTTGCCTAAAGGTTTTTTCCTTGTCATTTTTTCTAATTAAAAAAATCAAGTATAAAATATTGAGTGGTGGCCCATGGTTTAGAGGGAGATATACCCTATATTTAAGACCATGGAATGCATTTTTTCTATTGAGATAAAAACTATTAATAATATTTCGATTTGGGTTAGGCTTTTTGGACTTTCATATCAACTTATCAATAAGGATGATATGAAGAATATAAGAAATATCCTAGGACAATTCATTAAGGAAATACTAACTATTAAGGAGCAAAAGCATGTTATATTTACCATAATATGTGTTGTTATGGATATTTTAAAACCTTTGCCACAATCCATTAGTATTAAATTTTAATCAAGATAATGAGATCAACAAGTGGAATATGAAAGCATCGCACTCCATTGTTGCAATTGTTGTTAGCTTCTGATGCCTAATACATAAAGCAAATTTACCACAAGATCTAAAATAAAGTTGTAACAAATATAAGTCAATGGTAATATTCTATACATATAAATCTCATAAATAACTTGTGTAGCAACTCATAAATATGCCATTAACAAATGCTCATGAAAATAGTATCTTGATATAGAATAAATATCACAATCAACTACATAGCTTCATTGTAACAATGTATATATAGCCTTCCTATAATGACTCTTGGATGGCTATGACTCTTCCATACCTTGTGACTCTTGACTATCACTTGCACACATATGGAGCTATCTTTGATGTACACTTGTAGCTTGACTCTTCACTAACTCTTCCTAATCTAAGGGCACATGTACATTATTAAATACTTTGCACACTTTAATAATCATTTGTGCATTTATTACATTACATAAATTAAATACTCACACTCTAATCTAAGACACACTCCTAATCTAAGGATGTACCCAAGGTGGTACATTGGCATGTACCAAATAATGTAATATATTCCAACACCCCCCTCTATTACATTATTTGATTATTGAAGACTTTAGTCTTCAATATGGTCTTCACCCTAATTTTGAAACTCTTGTTGTTAGTTTCTGCTTTCTTCAGTATGTTACCTTTCTGTATTCTGATCAAATGAATTATTAGTATACTCTATTCTTTGTGCTTTCAAAAAATACAAGTTTCTTGAATTCTTTCATAGTCATCATATTCTTGAATAAAAATATTTATTTTTCCTTTGTCCTTAGAAACTTTTGCTTCATCATATCCATTCTTTGATTCTTCATTATTTGGTTCTCAAACTGCTTGAGCTTCTTTGATTTTTGATGCATGGATACAGTAGATAAATTTGGATCACAATTGATCCAATTTTCTTTTTCTGATTTGATAATATAACATTGTTTTCTATCATTGATAATATTGAATTCTATTGTTATACCTTGATCCATGAGTTGAGAAACTAAAATAATGTTGGTAGTCAATCTAGGAACATATAAAACATTAATTAGATTGACTAGAACATTTTTTATTCCTTTTACTTCATAAGTCTTACTATCTCCTATAGCAACCAATTTCTCATATTTTCTTTTTAGAGTTAAACCATTGTTTGTTTCCAGTCATATGTTTACTTGCTTTAGAATCTATGTACCAATAATCCATAATTTACTTTGAATGATATATCTTTCAAACTTTTAAACCTTTGAGTTGAATCCCTTTTGTCTCCCTAATTTTGAACAAAGAACTAAAGATAATTTTGATACAATCTTACAATTTTTAAAAACTTTATGTTGACAACCTTATGTCTCCCTAATTAATTAAAAACTAGAAAAATAAGAATAT
The DNA here is from genome assembly GCA_028583015.1 of Wollemia nobilis. NCBI lineage: Eukaryota > Viridiplantae > Streptophyta > Pinopsida > Araucariales > Araucariaceae > Wollemia > Wollemia nobilis. The sequence continues at coordinate 11,831,835 of JAQPPZ010016726.1, forward strand.
TTGTAAATTTAATATTTATAATTTGATGTAGAAATCCTTATTCCAATCTTAAATTATTTGCAAATATTTCTATATAACTTGAATTTAAAAAATAATTCAAAAAATATTTCAAATTAAATCTTCTCCTCACTTCAAAAAACTTCTAAATTATTTAATAAAGCTTCTAAGTTTATACTTCTTTAATTAACTACCTTATCCCTCCATTAATTCAATTAATCAATAATGTATTAGATTAACTAACTTCAACCGTAAGATATTACCCTTATTGCTCCTTAACCTTAGTCAATTTAAATATTATTCAATCCTAATAAATCCAAACCTTATAAAACACCCTTATTGCTCCACTAAAATGTTAGAAAAAAATAAGATTTTAAATTTAGTATACCTCCTTGAGAAGGACCCGCAAAACTTTAGCACTCCTTTATCTCTATGATGATCAACCAAATCAACATAGCTTCTACAAGCGGTACATCCACCATGTTGGTAGGCATGCACCAACAATTCAACACATCTAATGCACCAACAACTAACCCTGCGTAAAATAGCCCTTCTCGACCACACATCCGTAGATGGTTGGGCATCGTGCTGGAGGATTAAAAGGATGTTTTAATTTTTTTCTTTAAATTTTTCCTTCCTATGGGTGATCGATCCACCCAATTATTTGTCTAAATGAAATGACCTCTATGTTATTTCTGTCATTTTGTCTGCCCCTACAGGATATAACTCACTATGATCCTGATTTCACATCTACTATAACTCGCTGGCCAAAAAACTAAAAATTGTAAGTTTACTCCTCCCAATGCTACTCAAAATATGTAGTCCAAAAACTCTTCAAATGCTACTCCAATAATCTAATTTCTTCTTCTTTATCTTGTTGTTAAAAAATAGTCTCTAACTCCTCCAATCCGATACCTTAGTTTGTTGTCAAATTCTCCTTCAATTGCTGCTCAAGGGCACTACAAAATCTACCCAAATTTTCTCCAATTTGTAGCTCTATGTCACCTTCAATTTTCTATCTTGTGACCCTTCAACTTCTACCTCAAAAATTAGCAAACTTCTTCTTTACAAATCAGCCTTCAAAATCTTAATGGTTATCTTCAAATTCCTCAAATCAATGGCCTCTCAATCCTCTTTCTTCTCCTTAGCTCTCACTGAATTTTGTCCTTTAAATTTGGCCTCTTTGTTGGCCTCTTCTTAAATAATATGAATGTCTTGAAGATATTCAAAAAATACTTTCTCAAATTTGGCAAAATTTTTTCCAAAAATCTTCTCCTTTTGGGCTTATTATCAGATGATGACAAGTGTCCCAAATTCCTCTTTTTAGGAGCTTCTCCTTCTTGCAATCTTCTTCCTTTTAAATTTTCTAGAAACCTCTTCTCTTGGGTTTCCAAATTGTTTAATCTTCTTCCTCAAATATCCTATATCTTTTCTCAAATCTATAATGGGGATCTCTTCTCTCGGGTCTTCTCTTTCTCCAATATTCAATCTTCAATGGAGTCATTTTTTCTTGGGTCCCTTCAATCTTCAATCTTCTATGAGAACCTCTTTCTTGGGTATCCTCAATATTCAATCTCCAATGGGACCTCTTTCTTGGACCTCCTTAGTCTTCAATGTCTACTCTTTGTTATAACTCAAAACTAATTCCTGCACAAGGAAAACACATAGACTTTCAGGCAATCAAAGATGAAATTCTTCTCTATCCATTGTAGGAAGCTTCTCAACTTACGAGAACTAATTTTTTGCAATAAAAAATTATACAGTAACCATTAAATACATTAAAATTTCCATAATTTTGATATCAATAAACTTCATTAGTTATTCTAAAAAACTAGTGGAAATAAATCTATGTTGAGTCCTAGTCTTCATGAGTTTTCCTTCAACCCCGTGGAAAGACTCCAACTAAATAGCAATCTGGAATCTTCTTCTATCAAAATTTTCAATAGGACCTCCTTCTTGGGTCTCTTAATCTCATCAATATCAAGGTCTATCTTCAAGACATGTGAATTTTCTTCTATTCTGAATTTTCTCTTGGAATAGGTAAATTAAATCTCCAATCTTCACTAGATTTTTCTTCAACACAGTGAAAAATACTATCTTCTCTTGTTTTTTTTTTCTAGAGGTAATTTCTTCAACTTCATTGGTTTCTCCTTAACTAGTGGAAAACTCCTTTGCAACTTTTAAAAACCTGTGTAAGACAAAACCTTGTTGTAGCTTTGATACCACTGTTAGCTTTTGATGCCTAATACTTAAAGTAAAATAACCACAAGATCTAAAATAATTTTGTTGTGACAGATATAAGTCAATGGAAATTTCTAAACATATAAAACTCATAAACAACTTATGCAAAATCTCATAAATATGCCATTAACAAATGCTCACAAAATAGTATTTGATAGAAAATAAAGATCACAATCAACTACATAGCTTCACTGTAACAATGTATATATAACCTTCCTATAATGACTCTTGGATGGCTATGACTCTTCCATACCTTGTGACTCTTGACTATCACTTGCACACATATGGAGCTATCTTTGATGTACACTTGTAGCTTGACTCTTCACTAACTCTTCCTAATCTAAGGACACATGTACACATGGACTATTGTGCACATTTACATTATTAAATACTTTGCACACTTTAATAATCACTTGTGCATTTATTACATTACATAAAGTAAATACTCACACTCTAATTTAATACACACTCCTAATCTAAATATGTACCCAAGGTGGTGCATTAGCATGTACCAAATAATGTAATATATTCCAACAATTGTTATGAGACTAGACAATTGGCAAGAGTTTGTAAAGTGAAAACTATGAAGAAAGAGATAAAAAAATTATTCATAAGATAAACTTCAAGGCAAAGCAAGGAAATCATACATTAATAGAAAGTAGATCAAATAAATTATATTCCTCCTAAAAAAGGGTAAATAAAGCCTATCTACAACATCTTATGGAAAAGGCCACCATAACTCACTTGGATCAACAATTAGAAGAAACAAAGAAGGATATAAGGGATGCGAAAGTACAATATGTAAGTTCAAGTTCGGAAGGAATTAAAGGTACAAAGGTAAATGTGGAGGAAAATCCAAACACAGATGATAGAAGAGATCAATATCTTTCCAGGTAGATCATCTTCATTTTCCTCAAGTAGTATATAATCCTCTCCTAGTAATAAAAGTGAAAATGGTATAGAGGTTATCCCTTGCACTTTAGGGTTTCAAGAGCAATATAATAAAGAAATGAGGATGGAATAAGTTTGTAACAATTTAGAGTTTTTAGGGCAAAATAAGAAGGTAATTGCTTTGGAAGAGCATCCTTGCACTTTAGGGTTTTTAGGAAAATATAAAGAAGGATGTACTTTTGAGGTTATTCCTTGATCTACAATTCCTGCACAACAAGACAAACCTATAGAGTGAATGATAAGTCTTACTTTGAGAAGTGTGAGAAGATTTAAGAGATGGATGAAGATGAAACTATTGGCGAAAATAAAAAAAGAGAGGAAGACCTAAAAAGCAAAAATAAAGAGAAAAAGAAACCCAAAGGGATATTGATATGGGAAAACAAAAGAAAATATTGCAAGTGTTAACAAGAAGTGGGGCCAAACCCACAAATAAAAATAAAAAATAACAATGAAAATAACATCTTGGAATATTAGGGGCATGAATAAGAACCCTAAAAAAGGTATTAAGAACCCTGAAAAAAGGTGTTAAGAAACTCTCAAATTGTTATAGACAATATATTTATATTTATAGATATGAAAAATGGGCAACAAATATTTTAGCCATTCATGGTGTTGAATTTTATCTTGAAATTTTTTCAATTTCGAAAGGCATATGTATGAAATGATAAAAATGAGTTGATTGTGAAAACTTAACATCGAGGAATATGGCAAATCTCTTTGATAAGAAAGGTATATGATGAATATTTTTTATAGAAAAGGTAGGTTGGATATGATGTAATTAAAATGAAGTGTTCTATTTTTGTAATGGGAGTGTCCCCCAATAGAAGCCACACACAGCTTATTAAAAAAAACCTTAGTTTAACTAACCCATTAAAAACTTTGTTGGTCATCTTTTTTATTAGGCAGGGTTTAATAATAGATATAACAAATTTAAAAAATATAATTATATGTCATTTCATAAGTCTTGTTAAGTCGAGGATGTAGTTAGTATTTTCATATTTTGAGATAAACTTCAATGATAAACTTAGTTGAAAAACATATAGAATAAAGAGAATATTTGAAGGGTGAAAAATACTTTTTATATTACAAAATAAAAGTAGAGAGGTTGAATTCCGTCAGGAAGATAATACAAGTTTTATTTGGGCTACAAGTGGTTCTAATGATATTGTATATGGTTGTGGAGTGTGGGTTTTAGTTTTTTCTAGAGAATAAGGGGTTGTACTTGGGTCCCCTACCCTTGACAAGTCATAACTCTCTCCATTAAAGCTTGAAAGTTTGCAAACATATTCAATTCTCATCTCATTAAGATGCTATAGCTAGATACCTACATTATTTTTCATAAAATGTTTGAATTCTTGATTTCCTTTTCTAGATCTTTAAGTTTGTGTGAATGCAAATATTTTAAAATTTAACATTCTTTTTTACATTTTTCTATAGTAGCCTTCATAATACCAAAACTCTACCTCTACTATCTATGCATTGCATCTTATTATAGTAATATTTCTAAAATATCATGCTATCATAGTCCACTTTATCAAATCTATATTGCTATTTTCCTTCCTTAAGCATAAGTGCAACCATAAAAAAATATAATAAAAAGTTTATATGAAAACACATTAATGTTATAATATAAACTAATATTACCAATGAAAAATATTAAAGTAAATATTAATCATTATTTGATTTGTAGTCAATATTTTCTTGTCAGCTTCAGCTAAACTTACTACTTCTTTTAACCATGGAAAAGAGAATTTAACATCACGATCCTCAATTTAAATGCCTCTATTGGCTAGCTATTTGCACATTTGCTTCCTTTCCTTTTTTTATAAGTAAATATTTATTTACTTAATAAAAAAAGTACAAAACTCTTTAATCAGAGTTCAAAGTGAACAGAGCATTCTAAAAAATAGAACAAGAAGACAAAAAGAACCTCATTATTGGCGCCTTTTTCATCCTCGCATACCACCCCTACCCTTCTACTTCTTTATGATTTGATGAGAATAACCAAGGGCTATATTTTGCCTGATTTGCTAGTGTGTCAACCTCTTTGTTGAATTCCTGCCTAATGTGTTGATAGGATATTTTTCCAATGATCATGCCTAGTTGTCTAATCTTGTCTTGAATAATCTTCAATTGTAAAGATCTAAAATCTTTATTTTTTGCAAGAGCTGTTATTATCAGTTTAGAATCCCTGTAAACTGTGACGTGAGTGATTCCTTACTTTACCACCAATTTTACATCCAATAGCCTCTACCACACTGTTAGATGTTGTTCCCAAGTTGATCATGTATTTGAGTAGGATCTCTCGAGGTCCTATAAGAATCAGTACCCTTGTTGCTGCTTGATCGAGGTTGGACTTGGAGGTACCATCAAAGAAGAGTGTTGGAAAACATATGTCAAGCAAAGAATTATTTGCTCTGCATCCTCCCTATGTTAGGAAAGCTTGAAGATTAAGTTGGTAGATAATTATTCTTTTTGTGGGTGATAGATCTTCATATTGTTGTTGACAAAAACTAGATATGACATTTAGGACTAATTCTTCTTTTATTCTTCGTATTAGAGTTTTATTGTCCTTACCTTTTCCTTCAAAAATCCTCTGGTTTATGTCCAAATAGATGTGATAGATGAAAAAATATGGTATAGAGCTCCACAAATATTTTAGGAGGGGGTAACCTACCAGTTTACCTTTATATTATTTGTTCCACTTGGTAAAACATGTGTCTATGGTTAACCTTCCAGAGTAGGAAATGCCAAGAATTTTGGTTATTCCTAACCAAATTGAAATTGCCTTTGGGTTTAAACAAAATATGGAAAATTGTTTCACTTTTTTGCCTACACATGTAACAAATATGAGACCCTGCTATACTCCTCTTTTGCAAATTATCACCTATTAATATTTTATTTTGATAAACTAGCCAGATGAATACTTGTATTTTAGGTGGTGCTCTAGCTTTCCATAATATTGATAGTTTTTTTCGGTAGACCCAATTTGTTGATGTTGGACTCCTAGATGCACTAAGTATTCCCCATAACTTTTTATGCTACCCCAAATAAGTTTATCAGGAATCATGGGATGAAGATATCTAATGCTCGCCATGTGGGACTTAAAATAATCCCAATTTCCTTGAAGTTGAGATGGAATGGGAGGGGAGATGCGGTTCAAAGTTTTTGAGGTCCAATAAAACAAGTCATTTAATTTGAGTATTCTTTGGCTTTCCAAGTGATTCTGCAATTCGATTGGAGTTCTCTCTCTTAAAGGTGGATTTACTAGAATCGGGTCTTCCCATAGATTAATTGACTTACCATCTCATGGTAGCCAAGAAATTTTATCCTCTAATATGCTCTTTGCAGCCACTATATGTTTTCAAACCAATGAGGCTCTAGGAAGTTTGTCTATATGTTTGAGCATTTGAATACCTATTTGATTATTTACATACTTGTTGACTAGTATGCGTTGGCATGCTTAATTGTATTTAAGCATGTTCTAGAAAAGTTTTGCTCCCAGTGCTTTTGAAACTTGAAGAACACAAGCTTATACTGAGAGGGGGGTGAACAGTATAAGACCACTTTTTACTTTTCTTTACTCAAACAATATTATCCAATATATCAATGGCAATATCAACAGTAGTAATCAAAGCAATGCACAAATCACCACACACAATAGAGACACCAATTTAACGTGGTTCACCCAATGTGGGCTACTCCACGGAGAAAATATTTCACTAAAATTTTCTCAACAAATCTCTTGGGAATCCTTTCCCTATTACAATGTTTATGGACCTCTATCCAAAGGAGACACCAATCCCCTAATCAAGTTCATGGATCTCTATCCACAGGAGACACCAATCCCCTCAGCTGGTTTGTGGATCTCTATCCATAGGAGAACTCCTTCTCCTCTGCTCTGGTTGGTGATCCTCTAGAAGACTACTGCCTCCACTACTCTGGCTTGTGGATCTCTCTCCACTGAAGACTCCTATCCTCACTCAGAAGACCTCTATCCTCACTACCCTGGCTAATGGATCTCTATCCACTAGAGACTACTATCCTCTGCTCTATCACCTCCAAAGCTTGCTCAAATCTATCTCAAATCTACACTAAACATAGTCCTTCGATCTAGCACAAATATTCTCAATATCTATCTCAAATATACACTAAACATAGTCCTTCAATCTAGCACAAATCTGCTCAATATCTATCTCAAATATCACACAAAACCACAAATCTCAATATTCTAGCACAAACCTATCCTCAAATCTACACCAAACTCTATCCTCAAATCTATCTTCAAGCCTTAACACAAAGCTTGATTCAATCACAAATCAACTCTACTAGATCTACCCCAAACCTTAACTCAAGGTTTGAACAAATCAATCAATCAAATCTACTCTTCAAGTCTTCTCAAATACTTACCTCAAATCTATCCAACAAGTCCTCACTAGAACTTGTCCAATCTCTCACAAGTCTTCACCAAGACTTACCTCAAATCTCTCAACAAGTCCTCACTAGAACTTGTCCAATATGCTCAACAAGTATTCACCAAGACTTACCTCAAATATACTCAACAAGTCCTCACTAGAACTTGTCCAATCTCTCAAAGTCTTCACCAAGACTTATCTCAAATTTCATTTAAGCTTCCACAAAAGCTTACTCAACTCAACTCAATCTATTACAAAAACCTCTTCAATTACACAAACAAGTTTCACATAGAATCTTGTTTTAATCATAAAACATATAGAGAATGGTTAGAGACTCAATATGTTTCACACTCACAACAATACTTAATCACTTTCAAACTCTCTTGTTTAACCACAAACATATAGAGAATGGTTAGAGACTCAATATGTTTCACACTCACACAACACTCAATCACTTCCAAACTCTCTTCAAATCAATTAAGAATAAAGAACAATTTGTTTCACAGAACTTGAACTATCACTCCAACACTTTCAATCAACTATGCTCAATCAACTCCACTCAACCAATCACTCAATGAAACACAACTTGCTTATAAACCCTAAACAAGTGTTTCACAATGCTTTCAACAACTCACACTATGGAACTCAACCTTGACTCAAGATGATTCCAAATTCACATAACAATGATATCATTCACAAACCCTAATCATGCACATGAAGGTTTACTCAAATATTTCCAACAATGCTTATCAAACAATCTCACATAACAATGATACTCATGATCTTTCACAAACCCTAGTTCAAGATAGTTCTCAATTTCTCACTCAAATGTTCTCACAAACATTCACCAATCATACACATGAAAGCTTACTCAACAATGCTTATCAAACAAACCTTTTCACTCCAACTTAGCATTCACAACATTCAACCCAACAATATTTCACTCACAAGGAAGATATGCCCATACCTTTTTCTTGATGGAGAAATGACCTCAAAACCTGTCTCAATCACAATCAACCTCTTTGCCAATCTCAATGGTTAGATATCAAAAATCTATCACTCAAATATTTCCCTCAATATATTTCACCATTACACAAATTATTAATTCTCAAGTACACCTTATTATCTCCAACTTTATCAAATAAAGATTTCAACCATTCAATTTCACAATAACCCCTTTCAAAAATTTAATGCATGAAATAATCCAAACACTACTTATGTCTCCCTACTCAATATTGCATTTTTCAAATAATTAACTTTATAAAACAATGCAATATATTTTTAACCTTCAATAAAATATTTCTCACTTTCTCTAAGGTAAAAATTAATTACCTTACCCTTTTAACTCCCTAAGCACTTTAACAAAATCCAAATGACCCACGTGCTAATAATTTTCCTCTTCACACTATAGTCCAAGCGCAAAAATAAACTATGCGCTTTGAGCGCCACCAACGACCTTAGATAATGCAAAATTTAATTAAAAAATTAAATACCTCCTTGCGCGCTCCCCATGGGATTCGATCCCTGGTCGAAGTGCCTACAACGCCTTAGCCATGGCTCCCTTGCCACGTGAGCTAAGCACTCACATGGGAGTCAAAGGTGCCTAGGGTGCTTTGACTCCTACTTGCCCGCCAAAAGCCAAAAAGGCTTTGTCCCATGTTTTCGACGAGAATCGAATGCAACACCTCTACATTCCAAACTCTTTGCACACCTCGGATTCACCACTAGCCCAACCATTGGTTGGTGTTTAGCCTTTCCACCTTAATCACTTTGACTTCCACAAATTTTAAGGGCAAATAAAAATTATATCCTTTGTCCTTTGCTTGCTCATGAATATATTTTGCATTCACTCCAAACTCGCATGCATTAATAAATTTGAAGACTTGTCTTTTTGGGGGAAGTGCTATGGTATTTATACCATATGCCTCCCTCTCTCCCACATCGATGGAGATTATAAAAATTAAATTATTTTTGGCACCCAACCCAACTTTGGGTTATAAACAATATTATTTTATAAATAAATTTATAATATAAATATTATAAATTATTTATAAACTACCTTAGGCATAATTAAACTTTTAATATTATAATGAAATATTATAATATTATTTCCATTAGGCCTAGGTGTTTTCCTCTTTCACCTTTAGACCTAATATTATAATAATGAATATTATAATATTATTCCTTTTAGGCCTTTTCTTCAGGGTATTTAACCATCCTTTTGACCAATCATGTGGAGCTCTTAAACCAAATCTCTTGGGATTAAAATATAAATATTTTAACCCTTCTTTTGCCAAGTCCTGCACTGATTCCTGACACTGACTCTTGACATCAATGACAACACAACTAACTCAAAATTTCCAACAATCTCCCCCTTTGTCATTGATGGCAACCCCTTTTTTTACCAAACCTTTTTCTTCTTTCAAAACTGCTCCCCTTAAGAAACTGCTCCCCTGATTGAATGCTCTCCCCCTAACTCAAATCTCTCCCCCTTTGACATCAATGGCAAAGGGCCACCTTTGGGGCTTGGGGCTAAGAATGAGACTCTTAGCTTAGCCCCTCCCCCACCTCCTCTTGAGGTGGTTAATTCTGGGGTGGGAGTATCTCTACTCCCAGCATGCACTGATCTTTACCTTTGTCCACTTTCTTCCTCAACTGATCCTTTTGATTCCTCTGAATATTCATGTTCCTGCTTGTCTCTAGAATTTTTTCTCTACACCACTTTGTTGTATGCCCATCATTATTGCACTTATAACACTTAATGTTGTTATTCCTTAAAGGTGCAAATATCTTGGGGTTTCTCCTAGTGAAGCCATATCCATTCCTATCATGAACCCTACAATTTACTACCTTATGACCAAACTGATTACAAGAGTAGCAATACCCTTGAAAGAGATGCATATTTCTAAAGTTCCCATATTCCTGTATTTCATGTGTCCTGCACTGTGTAGCCTTGTGCCCAAACCTATGACATGAGAAGCATCATCCATTGAAATTACCTTGCCTTGACCCCATTGGTCTCTTAGTCTCTTCTACCCTATGTTGCTTCCTGTTCCATATGTTCCTCATTTGTGCATTGTTCCTTTCCTTGTTGAACTTTCTATTGTCCAACTCATCCTCAGAAGTCTCACTTTCTCTTACACTCTCTTCTTCTGAAGCTTCTTCTTCTTTGGAGCTTGAGATTGACTCCTCTCCTTGTTCTTTTTGTACTTGTTCAAAACCAAGTCCTATCTTGTTTGATGAAGATATTTGTACCTTGATAATCTTATCCAAGTTCTTTGAGCTTCTCCCAAACTTGTGTAGCTTATCTTTAGACTCTTTTACTTCCTTCCTTAGTGAAGCTACTTCATGCTCTAATTTTTCACATTCTAAAACCTTTGCTTCTAACTTCTCTTTAAATCTCCTTGTCTTAGCTATTGAGTTGGTTAGATCCTCTATAAGCTTTCCTTTCTCTTCATCACATTCTTGAAATTGAAGCTTGAGTTTTGAGTTCTGCTTTCTTACCTTCCTTAATGCATCAAGGGCAGAAATAAGCTCACCCTCAAGATCAACTTCTCCTTTCTATGATTCTTCCTCTATTTCTTTACCTTTAGGATCATCTTCATTCCTTTATGATTTATTTCCACTAGAAGCACTTCCTTCTTCTTCTATTGCCATAAGAAGACTTTCTTCTGGTCCTTCAAGAGCATCTTCATATTCATCATCATTGAAACTGAATCCATTCCTTGTACAACTATCTTCAAGATGACCAAAGTTACCACATCTAAAACACTTGAGAATCATTGGTGCCCTTTTTCTAACCACTTATTTTTCTTCTACCAAAAATAGAATTTCATCTTCATCATTATTTGAGGAACTTTCATCACTATCACTTGAACTCTTACCTGCCTTATCTGCATAAAAACTCTTCTTATGCCTTTGGAAAAACTTCTTTCCTTGCTTGCCTTGTCCATCCCTACTTTTCTTTTGGTACCTGTGTTTTCTTATTTCCCTGTTCTTATGATCCTGTTTTTCTTCATCATTGCTATTTCTAGCCTCTGGACAATCAGTTGCATAGTGACCATATTTTCCACAATTAAAACATCTAACTAATTTTGTACCTTTATACTTTCTTGAGTCCTTGTTCCTTCTGCCATAATTTGCTTCTTCATCACTGGATAACTCATTGCTTGAATCTGACTTCTTACCCTTTGTCTTCTTAGTAACTTTGAAGGTTGCTTCTTTCTAGGGAATAGGTTCCTCTTTTATTCTCATCTCAAAAGCTGTGAGAATTCCATGTAATTCATCCCTTGTCAAAATTTCAATATCTTTTGACTCTTCTATAGCTGAAATATTTTCACTATACCTTTTTGGGAGTGACCTTAAAATCTTATCACAAACATCTATTTCTTCAACTTTAAGCCCAAGTCCTTGCATGGAGTTAACAACCTCATCCACACAAAGTAGATATGCAACAATGTTTTCCTCATCCTTCATATTTAGGTCTTCAAATGTTCTCTTGTAATTTTACAACTTTACCCTTTTGACATTTTTGTCTCCCTCATATATACCTTTCAACTTATCCCAAATTTCCTTTGTTGATGTGCAATGCATAACCTTTATAAACTCTATTTCATGCAAACCCCTTAAAATTCCATTCATTGCCTTTGAATTACTCAGTTGTAGGAGCTTACCATATTTATCTATAGGTGGAGTTGTTGGTGGTATGTATCCATTCTCAACTGCTTCCCATATTTCATTTCCAAGTGCCATTAGGTGAATCTTCATTCTCATACTCCAAAGTACATAATTGTTCCCATCGAACAATGGTGCTGAATTCCCTGAAGATCCATTCTGAGAATCCATCTGTGTTCTTGTGAGATTTTCCTTCAAGCTATTAAACTCTTTCGAAGGAACCCACTTTGATACCAATTGAAGAACACAAGCTTATACTAAGAGAGGGGGTGAACAGTATAAGACCACTTTTTACTTTTCTTTACTCAAACAATATTATCCAATATATCAATGGCAATATCAACAACAAGTAATCAAAGCAATGCATAAATCACCACACACAATAGAGACACCAATTTAACGTGGTTCACCCAATGTGGGCTACTCCATGGAGAAAATATTTCACTAAAATTTTCTCAACAAATCTCTTGGGAATCCTTTCCCTATTACAATGTTTATGGACCTCTATCCAAAGGAGACACCAATCCCCTAATCAAGTTTATGGATCTCTATCCATAGGAGACACCAATCCCCTAAGCTAGTTTATGGATCTCTATCCATAGGAGAACTCCTTCTCCTCTACTCTAGTTAGTGATCCTCTAGAAGACTACTGCCTCCACTACTCTAGCTTGTGGATCTCTCTCCATTGAAGACTCATATCCTCACTCAGAAGACCTCTATCCTCACTACCCTAGCTAATGGATCTCTATCCACTAGAGACTACTATCCTCTACTCTATCACCTCCAAAGCTCTCTTAACTCTATCTCAAATCTACACTAAACACAATCCTTCGATCTAGCACAAATATGCTCAATATCTATCTCAAATATGCACTAAACATAGTCCTTTAGTCTAGCACAAATATGCTCAATATCTATCTCAAATTTACACTAAACATAATCCTTCGATCTAGCACAAATATGCTCAATATCTATTCAAATCCTCATATCTCACCAAACTCTATCCTCAAATCTATCCTCAAGCCTTAACACAAAGCTTGATCCAATCACAAATCAACTCTGCTAGATCTACCCCAAACCTTAACTCAAGGTTTGAACAAATCAATCAATCAAATCTGCTCTTCAAGTCTTCTCAAAGACTTACCTCAAATCTATCAACAAGTCCTCACTAGAACTTGTCCAATCTTCTCAACAAGTCCTCACTAGAACTTGTCCAATATGCTCAACAAGTCTTCACCAAGACTTACCTCAAATATGCTCAACAAGTCCTCACTAGAACTTGTCCAATCTACTCAACAAGTCTTCACCAAGACTTATCTCAAATATACATTGTAAGCTTCCACAAAAGCTTACTCAAATCAACTCAATATATTACAAAAAACCTCTTCAATTACACAAACAAGTTTCACACATAATCTTGTTTTAATCTCACAGAAACATATAGAGAATGGTTAGAGACTCAATATGTTTCACACTCACAACAATACTTAATCACTTTCAAACTCTCTTGTTTAACCATAGAAACATATAGAGAATGGTTAGAGACTCAATATGTTTCACACTCACACAACACTCAATCACTTCCAAACTCTCTTCAAATCAATTAAGAATAAAGAACAATTTGTTTCACAGAACTTGAACTATCACTCCAACACTTTCAATCAACTATGCTCAATCAACTCCACTCAACAAATCACTCAATGAAACACAACTTGCTTACAAACCCTAAACAAGTATTTCACAATGCTTTCAACAACTCACACTATGGAACTCAACCTTGACTCAAGATGATTCCAAATTCACATAACAATGATACTCACAAACCCTAATCATGCACATGAAGGTTTACTCAAATATTTCCAACAATGCTTATCAAACAACCTCACATAACAATGATACTCATGATCTTTCACAAACCCTAGTTCAAGATAGTTCTCAATTTCTCACTCAAATGTTCTCACAAACATTCACCAATCATGCATATGAAAGCTTACTCAACAATGCTTATCAAACAAACCTTTTCACTCCAACTTAGCATTCATAACATTCAACCCAACAATATTTCACTCACAAGGAAGATATGCCCATACCTTTTTCTTGATGGAGAAATGACCTCAAAACCTGTCTCAATCACAATCAACCTCTTTGCCAATCTCAATGGTTAGATATCAAAAATCTATCACTCAATTAATTCCCTCAATATTAATTCAACATTACACAAATTATTAATTCTCAAGTACACCTTATTATCTCCAACTTTATCAAATAAAGATTTCAACCATTCAATTTCACAATAACCCCTTTCAAAAATTTAATGCATGAAACAATCCAAACACTACTTATGTCTCCCTACTCAATATTGCATTTTTCAAATAATTAACTTTATAAAATAATGCAATATATTTTTAACCTTCAATAAAATATTTCTCACTTTCTCTAAGGTAAAAATTAATTACCTTACCCTTTTAACTCCCTAAGCACTTTAACAAAATCCAAATAACCCACGTGCTAATAATTTTCCTCTTCACACTATAGTCCAAGCGCAAAAATAAACTATGCGCTTTGAGCGCCACCAACGACCTTAGATAATGCAAAATTTAATTAAAAAATTAAATACCTCCTTGTGCGCTCCCCGTGGGATTCGATCCCTGGTCGAAGCGCCTGTAGTGCCTTAGCCGTGGCTCCCTTGTCGTGTGAGCTAAGCGCTCACGTGGGAGTCAAAGGCGCCTAGGGCACTTTGACTCCTCCTTGCCCACCAAAAGCCAAAAAGGCTTTGTCCCACATCATCGATGGGAATCGAACGCAACACCTCTGCATTCCAAACTCTTTGCACACCTCGGATTCATCGCTAGCCCAACCGTTGGTTGGTGTTTAGCCTTTCCACCTTAATCGCTTTGACTTCCACAAATTTTGGGGGCACATAAAAACTATAGCCTTTGTCCTTTGCTTGCTCACGAATATATTTCGCTTCCACTCAATAGTCGCATGCATTAATAAATTCGGAGACTTGTCTTTTTGGGGGGAAGTGCTATGGTATTTATACCATATGCCTCCCTCTCTCCCACGTCGATGGAGATTATAAAAATTAAATTATTTTTGGCGCCCAACCCAACTTTGGGTTATAAACAATATTATTTTATAAATAAATTTATAATATAAATATTATAAATTATTTATAAACTACCTTAGGCATAATTAAACTTTTAATATTATAATAAAATATTATAATATTATTTCCATTGGGCCTAGGTGTTTTCCTCTTTCACCTTTAGACCTTTTCTGACCGCCTTTAATATTATAATAATGAATATTATAATATTATCCCTTTTAGGCCTTTGCTTCAGGGTATTTAACCATCCTTTTGACCAATCATGTGGAGCTCTTAACCAAATCTCTTGGGCTTAAAATATAAATATTTTAACCCTTCTTTTGCCAAGTCCTGCACTGATTCTTGACACTGACTCTTGACATCAATGACAACACAACTAACTCAAAATTTCCAACAAAACTATCTCCATTTTTTTATTCCTAATCCTCTCTGAATTTTACTTTTGGTGACCATCTCCCAATTGACCAAGCGAAATTTTTTTCTTTCTGATTGCCTACCTCCTTGGCATAGGAAGTTGCGCATGATTCCATTTGCCTTTCATAAAATAAACTTGGGAGCATGATATACTAATAGTTGGTAGACTGGAAGAGAAGCTAACACTAATTTGATCAATACTACCCTTCCTGCAAGACTAAGCCAACTATTACTATAACTTTGTATCCTCCTAACCATCTTGTCCAATATTGGGGTCCAACAGTAGTCTAAGGCTTTGATGTGGAAGCTCATGGGCACTCCTAGATATTTGAAGTATTTTTTTGTGCTAGACCAGAATCCTAGGATAGTGTAAAAGAGTTTGATTGTTATTGCTGCAACGTTTTGTGTATAGAACTGACTTTTTTGAGTGTTTATATGAG
Source organism: Wollemia nobilis (assembly GCA_028583015.1). NCBI lineage: Eukaryota > Viridiplantae > Streptophyta > Pinopsida > Araucariales > Araucariaceae > Wollemia > Wollemia nobilis. The sequence continues at coordinate 11,848,076 of JAQPPZ010016726.1, forward strand.
CCCTGATAGCTTGTGTGAACCAATCCAGACATTGCTTGAATTATCTAACATTTTTATTGGTGGCTTCACCTAGAAGAATGATATCATATATAAATTAGGCATATGTTACAACTTTACATCCTACTGCAGCCTCTATCCCTGTTATTTTTTTCTCTTCAAAGATGGTTGATTAATCTTCCAAGAGTCTCAACTAAAATGATGTAAAGATATGGTGATAGTGGACACCCTTGTCTAATTCCTCTTGTAGCCTGAAAGAAATTTGTTGGTTCTCCATTTATTAAGGGGGCTATCCATGGGATTTTTATGCATGCTACAATCCACTTATTGACCTGATGTGGGAATCATAACTTTTGAAGGACATGTTCTGCAAATTGTATATTAACTTGATCAAAGGTGTTTGCCATATCAAGTTTTATAACAATTTGTTTCTTTTTTGATTTTCTACTACTATGGAGGGCTTCATGCACTGTTATGATATTATCATATATTTTTTTTCCAGGTATGAGCCCTCCTTGCTCTTCTGATATTAGTTTGTCAATTTTTTTCTTTATTCTATTTGCCAACAACTTGGTAATAATTTTATAAAAAGAGTTACATAGAGAAATTGGTCTGAATCTAGAGAAAGTAGTGATATTTTTTTCTTTAGGAATTAATGCTAGAAAGGCGGAGTTGATGGTTCCAAGAAGCTTACTTTCACCCTAACATCTTCAATCATGCATAGCAAATATTCTTCGATGATGTGTAAGTATTGCTGGTAAAAGTTATCTATGAATCCATCAGGTCCAGGAGCTTTATCCTTTGGTAGAGCTGCTATAATCTCCTTAAGTTCCTCCGTAGTGATTGTTTGACTGAGATCTTGTTTTTCTTCCAAACTTAATACTGTTGGTATATGTTGCAGCAGTATTTCCTAGGAATGAGGGTTACCATTTTCTCTGGAGAGCAAAGCTGAGTAATATTGATTGGCAAGTTCCTTAATTTTATCCTTGTCTATATAAGTGGTTCCTTCATGCTCTATCTCCTTTATTGTGTTTCTTTGGTAGCGTTGCATGGTTTTTAGATGAAAATATTTGGTTTTTTTATCCCCCTTACTTAGCCAAACCATTCAGGATCTAAGCCTCCACTGTGTTTTTTCTTCAGTGCTAAATTTATTGAGCTTCTGAATCATGTCATTTCTTACATCTTCTTGCCATGGTTGAGGAGGATGATCCTCAATTTATGTTTCTAGATGCTCTAGTTGTTGCATCAACTGCTTCTTGTCTAGTTTGACTCTCGCTTTTTCTACCAACCATTTTTTATCATGTGCTTCAATTTTTGAATTTTAATTTTCCACTTTTCTTGGGGATTGGTGGATTGGACCTGTTGGTTCCAAGTGCTTTCCACAAGTTCATTGAAATCTTCTTCTGCTACCCATTTAGAGTTGTATTTAAAATGAATTTTCAAGGTTGTAGGATTTGACTGCTATCCAAGAAAATTGGCTTATGACCTGAGATAGAGTTTTGAATGATGTGACTAGAAGTGAGAGGAAAGTGTGTTAGGAGATTTTCACTGATAAAAAATCTATCCAATATTTCTACAATATTGTTTACCTCTGCTCTTTTGTTGCTCCAAGTGTACTTTCCTTTGGTCTGTCAAATGTCGTGTAAGCTTTCATCTGCCATAATTTGATTGAGTATATCTCTATTTGGATCCCTTGCTAAACTTTCCCCAACCTTCTCCCAATGGTAGAGAATCATGTTGAGATCTCCTCCCAGTATTATGTTGTCGAACTTCTCATTGTCTAGCCATTGTGCTAAGTTTTGCCATGCTTCTCTTTTATGGATAGGATGATTTGGACCATAAAAAATTATTACTGCTACACTAATTCCAACTAGTAAGACAAATTTTGTACCTATCCAATTATTATTCTTATGTTGTAAGCTACAAACTAATTTTTGTGGGTCCCAAGCCAAAGTTAGTCCCCTTGAAGCTCCCAAAAAATCAATAGTTATCAGTTTTTATTGTGCCCATATCTTTTGCCATTCTATAATCAGTGTTGCCTCTATTGTTTTTATTTCCTGAGTACAAACTATTGTTGGCTTTTGCTCCTATATTAAAACTTTGAGATAGTTTTTTTCAGATGACTTCCAAGTTCCCTACAATTCCATGACATAATATTCATTTTTTGGATTGCTTCTTATTTTTTACGAAGCTCTCCTCAATTCTAACCTATATTTTGGATTGTAAGTCTTTCTATTCTTGCTCATTTCTGAGTTGTTGGTTCGATGTTCTTCCCTTAGTTGTAGATCGTGTGGTTGACAAGCCCCCAAGAATCACTATTTCCTCCACTTGTGTTTCTTCTACCTCTTCCTCTGAGTTTCCATTAGTTTATTCTCCAACTGTTGTGTTCTCTGGTGTATCTCCTAATATCTCTGGTGACTTGTCAACTTTAGTTGTAGGTATCTTCTCTTTATCTTTAGGAGCCATCACATCTAGAGAGGTGATTTCCTTTTCTCCTTCATTAAGACTTGCAAATTTATTTTTGTGCTAGAAGCATTTTTGATCTTGTGGTTGAGGTTGTTGATTCTTGCTTCTTGATCTGTGCAATCTCCGTTTGACTTCCTGGAATCTTAGTTCTTCCTTTTTTGTTTCCTATGCTTGTTTAATTGGGCATTTTTGGGAGAAATACCCATGCTCATGGTATGTTATACACTTGAATGGTATATGCTCATAGTCCAAGGGTTGGTTATGTATCCAATCAAACACCTTTATTCCAATATGCTCAAGCAAACCCTTTTTCAGATTAACTTGCACACAGATGCGTGCACATATAGCATTATTGGCCTTTGGAGGAGCCCAATCAATGAATGTTCTAATAGCATTTCCTATTAATTCCATCGAAGGTTTGTTCCATAGGTGTAGTGGCAAAAATAGTAACCTCACCCAAACATAAACTTCTTCAGGCTCCTCTTGAGGATCAAATATTGTGCTCCACAGGGTCATGTAAAGTGGGCTAGATCTCATAACCAAGGATCTCCATGAAAAATAGTGCTCTTGTCCTCCATATAGGCAAGTGTAACGATAAAGTATCCCCTACCTGTCATCATAAATTCATAAGAGAAGATTTTACTACCCCAATGTGTGTTAATCCATTTCTGATTGTGATTGGACTAGGCCATATTCCCACAAATTTACATGCAAGGGCTTGGGTGGAAAGCGTGAGCAAAGGCTGTTGGATGTAATCTAGGGGTACCTCAATCATAGGAGACTCATCTAACTTGGGCACAAAGGTACCATTGTTAGAGCGAGCAGGTGGTTTTGGATGGGGTACTTTTCTTGCTTTAAGCACTTGACGCATATGATCCAAATTCTCCTCATCAAAGGGAAACTGTTGTGAAAACATGGATAAGGTATAATTGTCTGCTTGTTTGAAAAGTGAGGTTGCAGTCATCATTGGAACCAATAGACTACCATAAATCTCTTCCCAAATAAGAGGTCCATATTTTTAAAGCCCTAGCCAATGAAATATTTTCAAAGCTAAATCCAAAGAAGTACCATACCTAAACTGATACTCACAATCTCTCCTAGAAAAATTGATCGATGCTAGGGTTTTTTTTCTTCCCCCAAATTCATTTCTCCTCCAAAAAATAAAATATTTCTCCAAAAAATAAATTATTGTCACTTTGCAAACCCTAGCTTTGTTGCGTGCACTCCATGATTCTAGCCAAACAAACTTCTTCAAATTGTTGTTCACATGCACTAAAAAATTGTAGATGGATCTTCAACTATCACCATGGCTGCTCTGATCCTTGGAATTTTTCTACGGGCTACTTTCCTTATTGTGAAGACTCTTCTTTCCTTTCCTTAATGTATGTTTAAACCTGATTTCTTCGAACTCTATAGCAAGGTCTTGAATTTCCATAATTATCTCATATGTTCCATGGAGCCTTTGCTTTCCTCAAAATTGTATTTATTACTATGATTGAATCATTGTCTATCCATACATTGTTCCATTTTATTTTTTTGCATATTTTTAACCCTTTCAAAGATGCTCAAGCTTCTACTTCATTATTTGTCTTAAATCCACTATTTAAAATATAATGAGATAAAATATCTCATCTATTATTTCTACTTTTTCCTCCTCCTCCTACTTGTCTTGGATTTCCTTTAGATGCTCCATCAAAATTCAATTTGACCAACTCTACATCTGGTGGCTTCCACTTTATATTTCTTTCCTTCTATATCCAACATCATAATTCCATCTGATGACTTGAATCCATCTATCGATGCTAGGAATTGGATGAGTTGATAGGGTTGGTTTAGACTCCTATATGGATAAACAAATCTTCCTTTTCATTATCTCTAAACTACTTTCATTTCCTTTAAACATTCTTTTACTCATTTCTAACCATACAATTTAAAGTATTATATTTTTTGGTAATCTTTAATTATTTGTAAAGCCTCACTTTTAAAATTGCTCTACCATTGCTTTAACCATTCTTCAATTCTTCCATTCATAACCAAGCATTTACCAAACATATTAGGAATTCTTTGTCATAGATTCCAAACTATTGAGCAATGTCCCAAGAGATGGTCTATACTCTCTTCCTCTCTTTCATAAAGAACACATTATGAGGGGCCATGAAAACCCCTTTTCATAAGGTTATCCCATGATCAAATTCTTTTATGACCTGCTAGCCAAAAAAACATTTTGACTTTAGAAATGTTCGGGCTAACAAAATATCTCTTCATATTATTGTGATATTTCTATTTTGTTGGTGCTTTACATTATATCTACTTCTTGTGTATTCTCTTGAGCTATTCAACTCCCAAAAAAGTTTATACTTGGATCCTCTTAAAATAATTATTATTGTTATCTTTATGCTCAACTACCTTCTTGCATCAATGTCTTGTAAACTTGTAAAAAAACCTTCTTTCCATCTGTATCTTCCTTCATAATCCTTATACATAATGTTTGAAACCCTATCACCATATTTGTTTTGAAGTAATCTTATCCATGGTTTCAAAATTGGATCTAGATTGAGTGATTTTTTTATGAAGTATCCATCCAAATAGAAATCTTTTCTCCAGTTCCCACCACCCATCTTAGACCTTTAATCACTAGGTCAATATATTTTTTAAAACCATTCCCTAGAGTAGAACCATTTCAAAGTAAGAACGCAGTAAATATATTAAACTCAATATACAGAGAAGAGTTCTTGCCCATTGTCTTTGACTCCCTTTGTATAATCTCCAAATTACTTTTCCCCTAAGACCTAAGTTTGCATCCATAAGAACACTTAAACCAAGAGCAGAGTGTGGGTTAATAATAGATCAAAATTGAAATAAAGGTAAATAGAAAGGATCAAAATAAACAATTTCAAAATTAAAACATCAATTTTATATAAATTACAAACAATTTAAAAATAAAACATCAGTTTAATATGATATATATTTTAATAGAAACAAATGTATTTCTTATATAAGAAGGTGCTATTGTTTGTTTTCTAATATGTTTGAAAAAAATCGAATAAATAAATACAAGTAAATAATCTAAAACATGTAATTAAATAGGCACATAGGGGTGCAGAGCAACGGTTTGGGCTTTGGCTCTTCTTCGGGAGGTCCAAGGTTCTAACCGTGGCATGGGTGAGTGTGTGAGGGGGTGGGTGTGTGTCTCCGTGGTGGAGTTGTTGTAATAGGTTGGGGATTCCTGGTCAAAACCCCCTCCCCCCAAAAAAAACATGTAATTAAATAGATAAAATTTGATTAAATGACTAAATAATAACAAAGACAAAAAAAACATTTGTTAAGAGAAAATATTGAACAACTATAGAGAAAATAATTAGGAAAAAAGAGAATATTATGTTGTTAAATTTTAGACTACACAATCACCACCAAAAGGCCTATGTATGGGCAAACATTAATTGAACCATAAAGATTTTATGAACCATAAACATTAATTAAAATGCACTATGCTTTTAAGGTAAATTACAAGAGGTGGCACAACTAGGGTCACATTTCTTGGGGGCATAACAGGCCTCCCTTCCCATGATTTGAATTTTGTAGCTTGGATAACAGTCCAATAATATACCATTAGGTATCCTTGCAAGATGTGAAATGAATTGTCTTTTATTTATTTTACATGGTGGAATTGGTAGCCGCTACGATGATCCAAGCATGTTGTTTTGTCTTTTATAATTGCTATAGTATTCTGCGTTGTCTGTCTAGAAAGTGTCACACAATACTTCTTGCAATCCATCCCTATAACCACCATGCCATAATCATTTTAAACTTTTTGTCATTGAAAGCACTAGAAAAGGGACAAGCATCTGTCCCGAAAGCACCACATAATACTTCGTGCAATCCATCTCTATAACCACCATGCCATAATCATTTTAAATCTTTTACGTCATTGAAAGCACTAGAAACGAGACAAGCGTTCAGTCTGGTAAGGCCTAAGATTTGAACCTTGGATGTTCATCCCCTTACAAGGTTTTGTCGCACCAATTGGTTTACACCTCGGACCTTAAATGAACTGTTTATATAGAGACAAACATCAATTGAAAGACAAATATATTTATAGTTTAATTGAAGGACAACTCACATGTAAAACTACCCCTAAGGGCTAGGTGGATTGATAACCAAATGTTTACCTAGAAGAGACCTAGATTTAAACCTTGGAGGCATGTCTGTTTGCAAAGGTAGTAGTTTGCTTCAAATCCTTTGAGTGTATGCTAAACCAACGATAATACGAGTCCCGAGCGATCAATGGTCCTTTTCATGTTGAACTATAAAATAATGAGGTAATATAGGCTTGTTAGGGAAACCCTGTTATTGTGATTTGAAACATGCAATTGGTAGTTACTAAAAATAGTGTGAATGTAACCAACTCTCCTATGTATATATAAAAAAAACTCACATGTAAAACTAACAAATAATAAAAAATAATAATACAAATAAAAAAAATTTAAAAATAATATATATCTTTTATATATATATATTAAAGATATATTTTAAAATTAATTATATGGAATTGAAATGCACCTCATTCACATTATATAATTCACATTATATAATGACCATACACTGTTTGTTTGTTTGTTTTTTTTTTTTTTTTTTTTGTTGTAATATTAAAAGATGGAGGTTTTGACCAAGAATCCCCCTAACTTGTTACAACAACTCCACCAGGGAGACACACACCACCCCCTCACATACTTACCCACACCACGGTTAATGACCATACACTGTTACTATAATAGTTTGTGTATATATAAAAAAATCACACATAAAACTAATAATAAAAAATAAAAAATAATATATATCTTTTATATATATTAAAGATATATATTTTTTAAATTGGTTATATATATACTTTTTAATATATATCTTAGCCACTAGTTGCTAAGATGATGGTTGTTTCTTAAGTGGTCTTGTGTTACCCCTTCAGGGTGGTTGTTGATGTAATTTGTAAACGTTCTCCTAAAAAAATATATATACTTTTTAAATTGGTTATATGGAATTGAAATGGGCTATATGACGATCATATAGTGATATTAACAGCTTGTCTGACCAGACACTTATCAAGAAGATATCCAAGTTCAAACCTTGGGAGCAACCTGTTTGCAAAGGCAGTAGTCTGATCTAAATCCTTTGAGTGCGTGTCAAATCAAAGATAGTAGTCTGATCTAAATCCTTTGAGTGCGTGTCAAATTAACGATGATAATACAAATCCGAAGCAGACTGGTGGTCTGCCTCACACTAGGTCAATGACAATAAGATGAAATAGATTTGGTGGATGCAATCCCGAACCCTGCGTTTAACAATTACTAAAAATAGTGTGGTTGTAACCAACTCTTCTATGTATCACCAAAAAACAAATTAATATTATAACAGTTTGACAATTATACATATGTAGTTGTTGGGCCATATACGAACTTGGATCTCCTTTTTAAAAATAAAAAATACAACCAATTAAACTAATACCATTTAATTATATATTAAAAAAATTAAAATAAAAAATATTTTACTTTAAAATGTAAAATTATATTTTAATATTTAAATTCCTACTAAAATCATAATAAAATTATTTAAAAAAAGTGACATAAAAGAAATTTTAATTATTATTAAAAATTCAAAATTAAAATAAATAATTAAACATAACGATAATTCTAAGTAAAGTTTATTCTCCTAAAAAATGATTTAACCTTGTCCACTTTAAAAATCTTCTATTCTATTTAACGAGGAGACGTTGAGTGGTCATCTAAAAATGCACTCTTCTTAAAATTCCGAGGCTGAGGAACTTCCGGAAGCCTTCTTGAATTGGACATTTCGTAGGCTTTGGTGTAAACAAAAGTTCAGAAGAAACCAGCAGCCTTCCCCTTCAACTTAAAATTCAAATGGAGAGAGTTGAAATTGATGCAAGTTGCGATCAAATTTTAGATATGAACCAAACCTAAATCTAGAGAGAAAATCTACGAAGTGTTAGAAAGGGGACGCATGCTTTTCGAACGAGGCTGCGACAGCCATGGCTTCCACCAGAAACCTCATCAGATCCTCCCTCAAACCTGGTAAGTCCTACTTCATCATGAAACCATTTAGATTTTTTCACAAACAAAAGCCTAACCCTTACCACTCATATTCTCCACATGAAAATAATAACAACAGTCCTTCGCCACAGCAATCCGACTTTCACAATCGCATGGTGGCCCTCTGCACAAACAATGTCCTACTCGCCTTCACTCGCTTAACAAATACGTTAAACGATAACTTCATTCCCGCCTTCTCCACCTGCAATTTGGTGCTCACAGCCCTAGTCCGGGTTAAGGAATACAAATCGGCTTTGGCCCTATATGACCTCATGCTTAAGAAGGGAGTGAACCCCACTGTTGTTACCTTCAATACAATGCTTAATTGTTACTTTGAAATCGGTCGGGTTGAGTCCGCCTTCCAACTCTTTACCCAAATGGAGGAGCATGGCCCCGACCCCTCCCATGTGACCGTGGGCACAGTGGTCAAGGGGCTCTGCAAGGCGGGTAGAGTGCAGGACGCCATGGATTTTTTTAGGGCATTTCTTTTCAAAGGCCACATGCCCAATGTCGTCGTTTATAACACATTATTGGATGGGTTGTGCAAAGAGGGTAAAAGGGGATACAGGGCTGCCATGGGGGTTTATGGTCACATGGTGAAAGCCGGGACGGTCCCCACCTTTGTTACCTTTAATACCATCCTCAATTATTATTGCCAGTGTCAGCAGATTGAGTCTGCTTTCCAGCTTTTGAGGGAAATGGATGAATTGGGTCATAGCCCTACTGTTGTGACATTGGGTACCATGGTGAAGGGGCTGTGTAAGGCGGGCAGGGTGAAAGATGCCATGAGTTTTTTTCGCATGATGTTGGAGAGGGGATATGGGGCCGATGTTGTGGTTTACAATACGCTGATGGATGGTCTGTGTAAGTCGCAGAGTGTAAGAAAGGCGGTGAGTTTGTATGAGGAGATGTTGGGGGAAGGCATTCACCCGGACGTCTGGACTTATACTATTCTGGTGGATGGGATGTGCAAGGATGGCATGGTGAAGGAGGCTGGGAAGATTTTTGATGCGATGCTAGAAAGGGGCTTTAGGCCGAATGAGATCACCTATACTGCGCTTGTTGATGGGTACTGCAAGGAAGGGGATATTACAGCGGCAAGGGAGCTTTTTGACGAGATGGTGGAAAAAGGTCCTGCTCCTGGATTGATAGCATACAGTGCCCTGATTGGTGGGATGTGCAATGAGGGCCTTGTTGAGGAGGCTGTGAGTTGTTTTCAGGAGATGAGGGACAAAGGTATTGAGCCGGATGATATTTTGTATGGTGCTCTGATGAATGGACTAGTCAGATGTCACAGAATTGAGGAGGCCAAGGAACTCTTGAATGACATGGTAGAACAGCGTCATAAATTTAAGGGTATGCCCTGTCCTTAATATTTATGCGCCGTATGAGATTGGTCACAGCTTATTGTTCAAGACTATGTGGATTGAACATTTTCTTCTGCAGGAAGTGGCATTTGAGCCTAGTTGAGAGACAGAATGGGTGATATTTTCTTCAAGAGCAGCCTATCAAAACTGTTGGGACTTCTACCTGATCATAGTGATTAGTCAGAGGGAACATATTCAACAACAACTGAACATGGGCTTGTTGCTTAGCAAGCACTCTAACTTGTTGAAGAGACCACAGCCTTATAGATGTGATTTGAGTCAAACCTTGACGCCAGTACTGCAGTGCAAGTAAAGGTAACTTCATTGTCTAATCTAATCTTTAATGGCATTTTTGTACTATATGTAAATTCTGTTAGTGTAGTATTTTAAAGAACTTTTTAATCATGAAGTCTTCAAAATTTACCTTTAGTTTGCAATAGGGAACCAATTCTTTCTTCTTTCTAGCTTGCTTTAGCAAGCATATACTTTGCTTAATAAGTTCTGTGGATAGCTTGACACTGTTATAGCTAAACAATTTCATTTGGATAAAAAAAAAATGTTTTTGTTACCTCAAGTGCTTTTTGCCTGTCTTTTTTAAAATTATAGAGTTTTTTCATTTGATTTATTTTTATGTTTATGCCACATATGAAAGTGCATTTTTTTGTTTGTTTTCCATTTCCATGTCCTTTTCATTGTTAAATGGGGTGTTTAACTGGTCTTTCTTCCCTTTCAGGAAAAAAATAGATATTCAATTTAGTAAAGAATTTCACAGGCTTGAGCTATACAAATTAATGCACAAGCTTAGATAAACTTTAGACTTATTTAGTTACTACTGTTCCGTCTTTATTACTAGAAACTCACTACTGTCACCAATCCTATATATCAGAAAACAAACAATTAGAATTACAGGCATTGTTGGACTTACAGTTATATGGAGGCACATTTTTATTTAGGAAGAGGAGGTGATGCTTCTCAGCAGTTGCTACCATTTGAAGTTTGAACACAACAAAACAGCCCAGGCTGATCCATGGAGAGTTTTAAAGCCTCTACCAGTAGGAATTACTTAACCTTGATGCCCTTCATATAGCATATCATCATGTACAAGCAGGAAGAACTCACTTAATAGATCTTCGACTTTGTTTTAAGAAACTGCAGAATAACATTTTACAGGCAAAAATATACACTTCAAATTCCAAAAAGAGGATTATTTCTCTCGCACATGATGATCCATCTCCTACAATAGATTAAGTTTTACAAGACTAAATTGGTCTATAGGTAATGCTTGTAATTTGTTACAAATGTACCAAACATCTGAAAACAATTACAATTGATTACACAAAATATGATAGCTACTACAGATACAACTTATTTGTAAAACTATACTTATTTGGAGGCATGATGCTGGATGATTTCACCCCTTGCCTGTTGAGGGCTTTTCACAGTGTGATATAAGGTGGAATATATGATCCAAGTGTCTTCTCAGCATAGCATATCCCAACTGAAATGCAAGGATAACTATGTCAAATATTAGATCAAAAATCACAGACAACATCATTCTTGATACATCAACATATATAGTCAAGAGTGCATCCAACGTAACCTCAAGAAATATTCTCTCTATCAAAGAACTAATAGGAAAGCCATTACGTTGAACACATCCTTGCATACTTTCATGCAGTAAATATTCCATCTATACAACAAATTCTCAAGTACTTATAATAGATTTCTGTCAACAGCATTGTTTCTGGTCAAATACCTAGTCAACTGTACATTTAAACAGCAGTCACTAACAGCTCTAATGTCACAACATGCAAATTGCTCAACTCAGAAGTCAACTGGCCCAAACTACAATCAATTAGTCAGCTCAGCAGCCAATCAGCCAACTACAGTCAGTGAACACACAAGTCAAATGGGTCAACACAAAAATCAGAGATCACAACAGTCCTCCTTAGCATCCCCAAAATAATTCTGATGCCACCAAATGTTACACCAATTTTTGTGGATGTGAGAAGGAATACGGGTAAGGCAGGGACATATGCAGAGATCCCCAAATTTTAGGGAACAGCAAGGAACTGTGGAAACCCTTTTCTGAAAATATATAAAATAAGTCAAAAATAAGGAATTAAATTTTTTTAAACATTAATATCCATGTAATGATCAAATCATTAGTAAATAACTACCAAAAGTCCCCTGGTAGTGAGGCATGAATAACTTGAGGAATTCAGCTAACTGGACGCCTCTGTTTTTTTTTTGGCTGGATAATAAGGGGTTGTATTCAGGTCCCCCACCTTTCACAAATTACAACTCTCTTCTTTAGAGCTTGAGAGTTTACAAATAGATACACTTCTCATCTCAATCAAGATGCTATAGCTAGAAACCTACATCATTTTACATAAAATGTCTGAATTCTTGATTTTCATTTTCTGGATCTTTTCAATTTTCTCTATGAATACAAATATTCCATAATTCAGCATCCTTCTTAACATTTTCTATAGCCAGCCTTCGCAATACCAAAACTTCACCTCTACTATCTATGCATTGCATCTTAGTAGAGTAATATTTCCAAAACATTGCACTACAGAGATAGTGGAAGTCGAGACCTAGTGGACGTCTGCACACTAATTATCTTGACCCACCCTCACATTGTGCAAGTATTTGGGCCTTGTGTGGGGGTTGTTGCATCTTTTTACTCCATGTACTAACAAGAGACACGATTTTATCTATATCTGTTTTTTGGCTGACAGGCAATAGCTTTTTTAATTTTGTGTTATGCTTCCCACCTTAAGGTTCTATGATGATTACAAGGGTCACGCTTCAATATAGTCTACATTGCATTTGTAATAGATTTATATAGGTAATATTCTATGATATTTGAAAGCTTTAGTACTGGGGTGTATTTTTGTCTTTATAAATTTGAGCCAAAAGGATATTCTATGACTTCCTTGTCCTTTAATTGACAGTCCTGCTTTGATCATTTAGACAATTTGGAAGGAAATGATTAGGCACCTTTTTGTAAGAGGTATCGTCACCTTTGGAGTTGCTTTTAACACAAATTTAAGTTTGCAATTGTAGAAGTGGTGGGGGTTTGCATTAAGAAGGAAAGGTACATATCAGGCTTTGAAAGGCATAACTTGTCTTAGTGGAATCTAACTTCTTTACCCCTGATAATGGGATCAGTTGGAAGAAGGTTATGAAACCACAAACCAGCTGGAAACCTCCAAATTCCTTTTATATCTGAGTCCGGCACCAAGCTTCAGCAGAAAAGAGGTCTACCCCAACCCTTCAAAAATCACCCTACCAGTCCTGTGTTCAGCATGGCTAGCCCTTTAAATCAACACAATGAAATCTATATATGTGACTCTTGTTAAAGTCTCATGTCTTATTCCATCCTCACGCTTTCAACAAGAAGTTCAAAACATACGACATTCTTTGTGTTGAGATAAAAGGCTATGGGGCATACCAACCTTCAACACCAACAAGGATTATAGGATAAACTTCACTTATGTTCAGGGCAGAGGTTCATGGGATCATGCTAATGACAAAGTGGATCCCAGAGTTAAGGGGTGTCTACTTGATTCCTTGCTCCTCTAATAGACCACACAGGTGAAAGTGGCAGCTCAATAGCCACAATGCTTAAAGAACACAATGAAAAAATACAACACAAGACATCATAAATTGGCAATTGCCAAGCACTCGTATAAGACAAGCCATCATTTATGCTTAGAGGATCCAAAATTTTTGGTCAAAGGACATTTATTAAAACGTAAAATAAAGGAGTATACTGGAAGTTGAAAAATACCAAAACAATCTTTATCAGGGTGTCAATTTAAAGTTGAGTAAATCATGGAAACCCTCTAATTGGCATTTTTAGAAGTTTCTAAATTGAGAGGTCCAAGCTGGTTCAGAATTTGAGGTAATTCAACTTTTTTGCATGTAATCAATAATCTTTCTGGAAACCTTTGCAAAGCCGATAATAGTCATACACATAGTATTGAAATTGATGATTTTTTGAAAACCTTGCCAAGTCCCAAGCTGAGTTGGCTCAAACGAGTCGTTTGGGCTCAACTTGTGCGTTTTTTGAAAACTGGTCAAGTTCTTGGAAAAACTTGTCTGACTTGCCGAGTTTTTACCAACTCTCGAGCTTTTGCCCAAGTCAATGAAATTTTGTACTTTTTATGGTTTTTATTTTGCTGAGTCTCTGCCAACTGCTGAGTCAGTCAAAATTGGCCTTGTCAAGTCTGAACTGAGTCCGAGCTTGTCAACTATGATCATACATACATGATCGAGCATTTGGAGTTTCATATTTATATAACAGAACTTTATGTTATCCTTGGGTAATCAAACCCGGCTTGTCCCAGAGGATGTGTCTAAGTTGACTTGAAACATTGGGAATTAATAACTCCTAAACAGAGTCTCCAGAAACTTATATAACCACTACATCAGGCTGCAGAAGTTTGAGAACTTATATATGAAATTTAATTTTGACAGGATATATAGAGATAATGCTGAGAAAGCTGAAGCGGGCAATCTATTTGGGAATAGTAAGGACAATCTTGTGTTGGACTTTTGGCTTAGTATTTCTTATTGAAGAAACAATGAAGCAGAGGCTGTGGGGTTGTTGCAAGATCTAAAGCCTGGTTCTTTGTAGCCAAATGAGAACCTTGGAGGTGGAAGGAGACTCTTACATAGTCAATAAACACTGGCTTTCTGGTTAACTGGAGAAATGAAAAATCAAATAAACACCTAGAAGCTGTCAAATGTTCTGGATGCAATCACAGCTTGGAGCTGTTGAACTTGATTGCTAATGATATCCATTTATAAGAACAAAAAATAAATAAAAAGTCCCAGTCAGGATAAGATAAATGGAAAAATATAATAGGTTCTAATCATAAGCCATCAAAAAGGATGACACATACCACATACAGCATACTTGGGGGATCTGTCCCGTTTTTCATTATGAATTGTGTGTTGGAGATGGTGGGAGGGAAGGGATGCAGGTGACATGGATCCCATCACCTCTATACCCCATAATTTAAACCTCTTGCTATTTGACGTCTCAAGGAGGAGTAATTGCACGGTTCAATCAAGCAATCCAGGCTTTCATTACCAATCTCTAAACCAATGCTATGAGCGCTGATAATTTGCAGGAGGAACCTTAATGCCAAATGATGAAATTGCAAACACAACTATGGTCATAGTGTTGTGCTTCTCAGAAAGATATAGAGCAGGATTATCGGGGAAGGGGTCTCTGATGAACGATAGGTAGAGCTCTTTGGCCATAAGAAAGGAAGGGGTATTCAGCCTGTTCGGTACCTGTTGAAGAAAGAACTGATAGAGAAAGAGAAGAAAGTAGGCACAGCCACAAACCCTAGCAGAAGCACTGGAAGAGGGATATGAAGCTATAATGTGAGGGGGAAAATATCGCTTACATGATGTTTAGACAATACATCAAGGCTTAGAGGACACAAGCCAAGGAGCATCACAGAACATGTGGACAAATTGAAGGAGAAAGTAAATACTAACATCGACAAACTCTTCAGCAAGCAAACCCAGATGGACAATAAGATTGTGAACCATAGGATTTATGAAAGACCTGTTCAGGTGGATAAAAGCCATTAAGTTCTAACTTCAAGGAGCCTCTGCAAAGGGTCTGAGAGAAAATAACAGCAGTGAAAAGCTCAGCTTTGGCAAACTTATCAGGACCATGCCTAGAAAATGCCTAGTGCATGGGAGCGTCCATTTTCAACACACAGGAAGACGGATGAAGGTAATGCAAGTTCAGAATGGGCAACAGATGGCACGGATAGAAGCAGCAAAGAAGGTATTAGGGGTGGAAGCATTAGCGGCTCTGACTAAACTGTTTGAAGCATTAGCGGCTCTGACTAAACTGTTGGGAAGAGGTGGTGGCTTTCCTTGCAGCAGCCTGAAGAAGCACCCTCTTCAACTGTTTGAGTCTCATGTGAATAGTATCTTTTGGTATATACCAACCATAACAATTGTAGTAGGATAGCTGAAGGGATTCAAATCTATGCCCTAATAAGTGTAGGTAGTGTTAAGTGGAAAATGCAGCATTTTGGTTTATTGCTGCATGACTGGAAGGAAAAGGAAGGAATGAATATGAATGTGATCTCTTTGATTATGGGAATGAAAACTTCCATTTGTGGTTTACACGGTGTGTCTGTGCAGGGGCATCTGCAGTAAACAATGCTGAACAATTTCGCTCTGGAAATATTTTTGTGCCGTTTCCAATGACAATAATATGGCAGATCATTGTACTTTGTTTTTTATCAGATTTAAGAAAAAAATGAACATTAGCAAAACTAAAATTCATTTTAAAATGAGAAAAGGTTTAACAATACAGCAATGTATAGAGTTTCTGGAGAAGCAATAAAAAACCCTTTGATTCAAACTTTTTGAATGGAAACTTCATGTTTAAAACAACAAGAAATATTATTTTGTGCCAGTAACATTTATAAATTTGCATGATTCATCACCAGTTTGGTCAGCCCAAAAATTCCGGTTCAGACCAAACCCGGTAACCATGCAATATTCTATACACACAGCTCTTTACCTTTGGAAAGGTTTCCAAAAATATCACATCAGACAAACAAGTCACATGATTATAAATAAATGCAAATTTGATAAAGTTTTGACAGTAATGTTTCTAAGTTACACTGATACAGTAAATGGAGTGCCTGCTCAGTTGCCGAGATGACCAGTCATGATATTGCATAAATATTCAAACCTGCATATTTAAAAGTGAAGATGGAAGTGAATTTATAATACTGATCATTCTTGTTTGTTTTAAATTGGTTATATGAGATTGAAACAGGCCTCACCCATATTACATCAAAACCACATAGTGGTGTTACAACAGTTTGGCAGTTATGAATGTATCGCTCGGCAAGATTCAAACCTAGTTCTCTCCTTGAAAGTTGAGGAATATAACCAGTTCAGCTAATGCCATTTGATATACAGGTGATTCTTTTAACTTAAGAAATATATTTTAGTAATACCATGCTTTGACTTTGGAATTACCACAACCTTGCTATTATAACAAGAAATTAGGTTCCTAGATCTAAAAAAATGTTCATGATGTAGAAAATAACAAAAAGTTGTAAAAGAACCTTGCAGTTGGGATAGAATGATATAAAAGCAGATTTCCGTGACACCACTTAACAATATAGTAGAATTACCCACACAAGCAGATGCTAACATTGGAAGCTGTGACTTGGATTGCTTAGCAGCAGTTGCAAACTGTCCTCTGTATGGTTTGACAAAATCTTCAGAGGCTTCAATGAGTGATAAATCTCTGCTACAGATTGTGTCAAACAGTGCCTTGACACCTAAAGATGTTAAAAACCAGTGATCTTTTTAAATACCTGAACACCACAAGCAATATGTCTGCATACATCAGTTTTTTTTCGAACTACTAAAACAAAACAAGAAACAGCAAGAACATAGAAAACTGTTTTTGTCCAGCCAAACGAACCAGAATATACTACTATGCATTTTTCATATGAAATTATACACTGCACATGCAATATTAAGTGCAGAATTCAATGTCAACCACAGAAAATCTAAGAAGCAAAATCTAATGGGTTTGATTACAGCGATTTAGCTTCCCGGAAATAAACTTATTAATGGAATTGACTCTAGTATAAACCTTCAGGAAATAAATAATAAAAAACAGTTTTTAGGAGAGAAAAATAACTCTAATATGTCAAATAAATTGCAAGATGAATTGAACTATTAACGTGTACTTTAGTTTAGTATTAACCAGAAAATGTGGTATGGCTAGACGTGTCACTGGAATGGTTGGGATTTGGCCCCAGTTTTGGGGGTGGCAACAGGATGTTCGCAGATGACATATATAAAATAAAATATATTAATTTTTTTTAATACAATATGGACTTTTTAAGCATAAGTATGCAATTTGACCCAATGTAAAAGCAAAATAAGTAAATAATGCCACCTCAAAACATAAGAAAAATGCAGAACCGTAGGCATACATCAGAGTTTAAGGATGAAAAATCACAATTTTGAAATTTCAGCCACAGTCCATCGTTCAGCTGTCAAGTAAATCCACAGAAATCTGAAATGAAAATCTAAAAGTCTAGACTCTAATACGTGTCAGCATCCCTGAGACCTCTGAGGGGCCATCTCGACATCTGCTACTGCCTCGGGGACTTCAGGGCGTTCTTGAAACTCCCATGCACCGCAAGACTTCCTCAGGACATTTTGGTGTTCCCATAGTGTTGTGGGGATGGCGTCCCAATTTGCATTCGTCTCAAGGATGGCTCCCAAAACTCCAGGATGTCAAGACAGCCAGCGAGCAGTTTCGTACCATTCCTGGAGTCCCTGAACCATTGGATACAGCAGGACGGGGCCCTTGGTGCCTTGGGTTGAGCACACATAGAACATAGAATTTTATCCATGTCTATCCACATGTCATTTTTTCATGTCTAAGTCATCAACTAAAGTCTAAAATATAAGTCCCAATTGGGGCTAAAGCAGAACTTAATGTGTTAATCTTCTGTATAGTTATACTGACCCAAGGACTACTTACTGGTGTTCCTGGAAGAGGAAGACTTAATAATGGATCAATATTTGAAACTGACCAAACTTTCCATATCTTCTCCTCTATTTTGAGAGTCAATATCAATGAGTTGAAGTTTCTTATTCTCAGGAATCAGGATTACAAATTTGCAACTCCTCCGATAATGAGTTGAAGTTTCCATCCCTTCTCCACTATTCTGAGAGTCAATATCAATGAGTTGAAGTTTCTTATTCTCAGGAATCAGGATTACAAAATTGCAACTCCTCCGATTTTTTTCCCTTTCTTACCTTTATTAGGATCTCCTGGATTACGATCATGAGCCTCTGCTGCGATGTTGAAATCATATGCTCCTTAACAAAATTACTGTCATTTGTAGGATTTCCATGTAATTCAACACCTTGGATAAAATCTTCTTCAAATTGAAATATAGTAGGGACAGGTTCGCTATAGCCTAGCAGATTATTGTCCTTCTCAACAAAGAAATTCAAAAGGAAATCTATTCTTTGATTGATTTGCAAGACATTTGTCAACAGGAACAGTCTGTGTAACAAATTCCTAACAAAATAATCGACTAAAAAGAAGGAAGCAAATACAGAGATTCTTCAAAACCAAAAAATTATGAACCCTTTCACCAGAGCAATTTGCAACTTTTTTCAGATCGGGCTTAGCTTTCTAAGTCAGTCTGGGATGTCACCTATTTTTCAATAGGGTGTAGATTTAATAAACAAACTTCTTAAAATCTTCCTTACACTGGGACATGGTAAGTTGCGGAAATCATAGATGGATTGCATTATTGAAAATGGTGCATCGACATTTATCTCGTCAAAGTGACAGTACTTAAGCCAGGGATAGGCGGGTAGGCTGTTATGAACCGATCAATATCGGGGACTGAAACTTGCTTAACCTTATTATATATTAAAAAAAAAACAACTCTAAACTCTGGATTCTGGACTGAATCATACAATCTTAACACAACAACAACAACAACAACATCATCATCATCATCATCATTATTATATATATTTATTTATTTATTTATTTTATAATAGGTGCTGAGATGAAACATATAAGAGAACAAATCCAACAATATACTCCTATTAAAAAAAACGGAAGAATTCTCTTCTGTGTACAACCAATATACAGAACAACCCAAGCTTGTAGGTGGGTCACCTCAGGTTTGAAAGATAATCATTTTTCTCACCTCTGCAATGTGAAAACCAATTTTAAGTTCAGCAAAAGACCTTTTATTTATAAGTGGTTTTTACTTGTCTCACTTTGAAAAATTGAAGAGATAGATGAAGATAAAAGTATCGGTGGAAATGAAAAAAAAAGGAGAAAAACCCTAAAAGCAAAAACAAAAAAAAGGTAAAGAAAACTCAAAAAGATATTGATATGAGAAAATAAAAACAAATATTGCTAGTGTTAACAAAAAGTGGGGTTAAACCCACAAATAAAAACAAAAAATGATGATGAAAATGATATCTTAAAATATTAAAGGTATGAATAAGACCCTAAAAAAAAGGTTTCCTTGGTTGTTATAGGCAATAAATAAATGAATAAATAAATAAATATTTATGAGAAAATAAAAACAAATATTGCTAGTGTTAACAAAAAGGGAGTTAAACCCACAAATAAAAACAAAAAATATGATGAAAATGATATCTTAAAATATTAAAGGTATGAATAAGACCCTAAAAAAAAAGGTTTCCTCGTATTTACGAAGGAATTGACAGGTTGTTATAGGCAATAAATAAATAAATATAAATATAAATATATATATATATATATATATATATATATATATATATATATAAAAGGAAACGGGGAAGCAGATACTCTCGGTAAAATTTGAATTTAGTAGGCATATAATGAGATTTTTTTCTCTTAATGCAAATGATACTAAAGAGTTGATTACAAAAACTTACGAGTTTGAAGAAGATGAAAAATACCTTTAATAAAAAGGCAAACTGGATATAATTTAATTAAAACAGAAATATAAAATTTTGTTATTTTTGTTATTTTGATAAAAATGGTTTCTAATAAAAATCTCAAATAACTTATTTAAAAAAATAATAAATACAAAGTTATTCAAAGGATAAGTATACAAATTTCTAAAGAAAGTATATAGGTACAAGCATGCAGGGATACATGGATGTCACGATGCCAAGATAGATAAGACGCATGGATGTAAATATATAAAAGATAAGGGATGTTGGATGCACGTAAAAATAATAAAAAATGTATTTGGTGTATCATATCTAAATATATTTGAATATTTTGATCACTGGCTGATGAAATTAGCTCTGAGGCTTGCATGTTGGCTGGGAGCTGGTTGAGAGAATTGCTTTTTTTCTAGGTTTACGTCGTTGTATGCATAGGGATTTGTGTAGGGTTTGGTCGGTTGTCATCTCTAAACTCCACGTCGTTACACATTTATCACCTTGGTGGTTGGTTTCCTTTTAAGATGGTCGTCGGGCACGCGATGACTTCGACTCCTCTCGAAGCTACTGGACTTGGCTATGGCGCGCAACAAGCAACCGAGGAAGTTCGTCCCGAAGGTCTTCCACGAGGTATGGATCAGGTGCCCGATGTTACTATTCCTTTTGATGATTTCAATCAGTCTTGTAGTTGGTTAGAAAGTAACACTCTTATTGGATATTTCCTGGGTCGAATCCCCAATGAGTCGCTAATCCGTAGCTGGATTCAGCATTACTGGACTCCTCATGGCATAGAGGTTGATGGAATTCAAAATTTGACCAAGGGGTTTTTTCTGTTTCGTTTCCCTGCTCCTGAGCATGTGCATGCAGTTTTTAACCATGGCCCCTGGTATGTGCGTAACTCTTTGTTAGTTTTTCAGCCCTGGTCCCACGATTTTTCTATTGAAGAGGGTGCTTCCTTGGAGGTGCCAGTGTGGGTTGAATTCCCTGGCCTCCCATCGGCTCTTTGGCCTTTCCTAGAAACCCTTGTTGCCCCTTTAGGTCATTTTGTATGCATTGAGAATCCTCGGTTTTTTGGTGCTCGGCCCTATCGCAGGGTTTGTGTGAAAATAGATCTTTCTAAGGATCTCCGTGACCATCTTACCATTTGTGTTGGGGATACCTCCTTTGTTCAGAAGCTAGTTTATATTAATCTCCCAAATACCTGCTTTCGCTGTCATTCGGCATCACATATGATCAAAGATTGCCTGCTCATGGAGGGGCGTTTCAGGCATAATAAGGTTACCCTGAACCCTACAAGCTTTGCGCATGCGCTGTCATCTAGGGCTGCTCCCAGCAAGCAACGAACCACCCAGACTGGTTCGCAGGATTCCTGGACTACTGTTGTCAAACGAAATCGTCCAATCAAGCCCTTGGGTAAACCTACTGGTCTGCGAATGGCTCCTCTGGTGCATGCACCGAAAGATAAAATGGCCATGCAAGGTGCCGCACCATCGTCCTCTCACAAGGCTTCTGCTATGGCGGAGAATGAGGGTTTACAGAGTAATTTACATGTGGCCCTTGAAAAGGCGCGAGCGAGAAGGTCTCGTAGTCCCAACACTGATAAACACCCTTATACCATGTTTCTAGAAGGAAATCATGACCGATTTATCTCAAACTCTTATTCCTCGCTTGGGGATTTAGGGGCTTCTGAGATTATTGAAGGTGATATGTAGCTTGACAGTTCCTCATGATATTTCTCTCATGGAATGTCAGAGGCTTAACGGACCCAATTCGTAAGTACTTGGTCCGTAGTGAGGTTGATAAACTTTGTCGTCTGCATGGCAGGTTTGATTTTCTTTGTTTACAAGAAGTTAAGGTTTTTGCTTTTAACTTGCAATGTGCCTGTTCGTTTATTTGGCCTGGCAGCCAATTTTATGCAACTAATCATGCAATTGGTCGAGGTGGAGCTGTCACGTTTGTGGCTCCCACCTGACAATCTCATATGGTTACTTGGGGAGTGGACCCTTCTAATCAGGTGGTGTGGACTCTTTTTGAAATTGATGGGCATTCTTTTGGTATTGTAAATGTGTATGCTTCCAATCATGCCCCTGACCGATGTGCCCTTTGGCGGTGGTTGGCTTTGTCTTTACCTCCTGTTGTCTGGATTTTTTTGTGGTGATTTCAATATGATTGAGACAACTTTTGATAAAGTGGGCCGCCTCCCAATGCGGTGGTGTGCTGGGGAACGCGAAGCTTGGTTTTTTCTAAAAAATAAATTAGGGCTTTTTGACCCCAATGCTTGTTCTTCCTCCAAAGACTTCCCGCACTCACTCTGGTTTTCCTGGTCAAATTTTCAAAGTGGGGATGACCGTATTCTCAAGCGATTGGATAGAGCCATGCTTACGGACCATTTTGGGTTCAGTTTTCAGCCCCTTGTGCCTTTCGCTCCTCCGGTGACAGCTCTTCCGGGCTCTACAGTGTCAGATCATGTTCCTATTATCTTTAATATTTCTTCGAGCATACTGCCAGCTAGGACCTTCTCTTCTCAATTTTTTCTGAATATTTCCTTCCTCCAGCATCCTGCTTCTGTTGCACACATTACTAGGGTTTGGAATTTGGTTCCTCGACCTTCAGGACATTCGGGTTGGATTGAGTGGTGGAATGATGCTATTAATCGCACTACCACTTTGCTTCGCAATCTTGGTGTCAAGCTTGCTCAGTTGCGTAAAAAGTCAAATTGGCCCTAAAGCGGGAGTTTGCCTCAACATCTGTTAGACTTGATGCTTCCCCTCTCAGTGTCACTCTGCAACAGTATGTTGCGATTCTTCGGCATGAGCTTAAGAAGGCTGAGCTCTATGAGGCTCGAGGTGCTCAGCTTCGTGCTCGAATGCATTGGCTCAAGGTCGGTGATAGGGTTTCCAAGGAGTTTTTTCAGCGCCTTAGACCGCCTCGGCAGGCGGTTCAGTTCAAAGCCATTGTGAATAATGGCGAAAGGCTTTCAGAGTTGCCTGATATTTCTAAGGCATTTGTTCACCATTACCAGCAGGTCTTTGCTGCTCAGCATCTCTCTGCTGAGAGACAACAAGCGCTGGATGAATGTTGCTCGGTGGTTCCTACTAAGCTTTCACCTTCTCAGACTGAAGCTTGTGATAAACCTCTTGCTTTAGAAGATCTTACTGAAGCCTTATCTCATATGGCTAATGACAAGGCGCCAGGCCTTGATGGGTTTCCTTGTGAATTTTATAAAGCTTTGTGGGCTATGGTCGACCCTGACCTTTTTCGGGTTTATCAGGAAGCCCTGTATTCTGGTTCTCTAGGATCACTCATTAATAGAGGCAACATAAAATTCATTCCCAAGCCTGGTGATCCTGAGGTGATCACCAACTGGAGGCCTATCACTTTGCTGAATGTTAGCTATAAAATTATTGCTAAAGCTCTTGCTCTTAGACTTCGACCTCTCCTTCCTCTTATTGTGAGGCCTGAGAAAACAGGATTTATTCGCAATCGCTATATTCTGGATAATGTTCTAGCAGTTTGGGAAGGCATGGACTGGGCACGACAGTCTCAGCAAGATGCGCTTTTTATTAAAATTGACTTTGAAAAAGCCTATGACAGAATTGAATGGCATTTCATTCTCTCAATGCTTACAACTCTGGGCTTTGGACCTGGTTTTGTCCAATCTGTGAAAATGTTATTTACAGATGCTTCAACGGTTCTCACGCTGAATGGTGTGCAATCAGAGCGCATTGGTTTGTTCAGATCTGTTCGTCAGGTTTGTCCTCTTGCCCCCTCCCTCTATGTGCTTGCAGCTGAAGCCTTTGGATACCTTCTTGCCCGTAAAGCCTCGCAAGGACTGGTTAAGGGTATTTCCCTACCAGGAGGGCAAGGGCAGCTCATTAATGGACACTTTGCGGATGATTCCTTCTTAACGCTCACTGAAGATGAAGTGTCTGTCACACAGGCTCTTTCCAGCCTGGATGTTTTTTGCAAAGCCTCTGGTTCCAACATTCAGTGGAGGAAAACTGCTTGCTATAGACAATCCTCACATCCCCTTCCACCCTGGTTGGAACATTACCAATGGAAGTGGATACATTCAGGGGAGATGTTCAAATTTTTAGGCATTCCCTTTGCTTTTCAAAGCACCCCCTCTCAGCTTTGGGAATATGTAGTGCAAAGGGTGGAGAACAAGCTCAATTACTGGATCACCAAGAAGTTGTCCCTTGCGGGAAAATTCCAAATCTGCTCTAAAATTCTTGCCAGTACACATGTTTACTATTCTTCCTGTTGGGTTCCTTCTCAAGCTTGTTATAAGAAGCTGGAAAAGCTTCTACGGGATTTTTTATGGGCTAATTCCTCTCAGAAAAATGGCTTTCATAGAGTAGCCTGGGAATTTTGTTGCCTCCCTAAAAAATCAGGAGGTTTGGGACTATTTAACTATTTCCGTCAAGGATTAGCTCTTAGCGCTAAATGGATCATCAGATCTCTTAAAGGGGATGAAGCATGGAAAGTTTTGATTAGGAATTGTGTGGCAACAGGGTTACCCATTGGCAAGAAATGTTGGCAAGGGTTGGATTTCCCTTCCATTATTGTAGCCCCTATTTCTTGTAAAATTATTGGTTCCTTTGTGACTCAAAGTCTTTGGAGAGCTTGGGAGTCAATCAAGCCCTGGCCGTTGGAAAGGAATCGGTCGCCACAAGGGGGCAACTATTGCCGATTTGAATGTTTGGTGGTCCCCTGTGGTTCAGTATCAGGGACAACCACTTGCTCAAGTTCAATGGATCCATGCTAATTTTTTTTTTAAAAAGGGTATTGTGTCCCTTTTTGATTTTTTTTGCAGGCAGTCTGGTGATTGGATCCCTTGGGAGAATTTTCAACAATAGTATAGGATACAGTTTATTGACAAAGATATATATGATGTGGTTATTAACAGTACACCTTTTTCCTTGTGGCCTAAGCTTGGTCAGGTTTTTCAGCAACCATTGTGGAAAGAGTGGGAATGGTATAAACATGTCCCTCTGTTTAATTACAGTACTAAGCAGGGATACAGTTGGCTTTCACCCAATTTGCCCATGGTGCCCAAGCTCAATGCACGCTGGGATTTGTTCTCTTCCAAATCCAGATGGAGAGCTCACTTTCAGCTCACTTGGGCACCCTATATTGAACCTAAGCAGGCCTCTTTTATCTAGAGTTTGTTGTACCAGGGGTTGTCGCTTGGCTCAAGGCTTAGGCATTTGGGCATTGATTCTCCCACTTGCCCTTTCTGTGGGGAAGCAGAATCCACTTTGCATATTTTCTGGAATTGTCATAGAGTTCAGATGGCCTGGGAGTGGATGGAGTCCTTCTTTCGGCCTTTTTTGCTTACTCCTTTAACCTGGCTTCATAATCTGTTGGGAGATCCTCCATAGTTTTCTCAACCTTTGCTAGAATTCTGGAACATTTTAAGAATTAGCATTTTATTTCATATATGGAAATCAAGGAATGAGATAGTTTTTGCAGATAAAACTCCCTCTATTATTTTTTCTCTCTTAGATAAGCTTATGGTATTTCATGATGCCTGGTTACAGATTCAGGTGCAAGCTAATAAAGTTGCAATGGAGCTTAATCATCTACAGGAGTTGATTGATCATTGGGGTAATGCCCCATGTGTTGTGAGTAGAGTCCCCCGGTGCATGAACAACGCACCCGTTCCAGATCCAGACAACGTAGGGACCGACCACCTTCTAGGGCTCGCTCTCAACCCTCTGGAGATCAAGCGCAGGGTCTGCTGCGTTCCCACCCTGCTCAACAAGTTTTTGCTTGGGATGCTCCTCCTCAGCCTGACCAGTTGCATTGTATGGTTGGTTGGAGAGCTCATCAAGGATGGGGAACTCCCCTAATTTCTTCTGGTCAGGTTGGTTCTCAGAGGGGTAGTGATGGTGATGCTAATGCTGGTTGGAGCTCGGGCACTGCTGGTGATGCAGATGGATGGACCACTCCTTTTGAGGCTCCTGCTCAGCTTGCAACTGATAAGTCTGACAACCATCCCGAGTCGAGTTGGAATATTTAATGGCTTGTGTCCTTGAACTTAATCCTGCTTGTTTCTAGTATTCTATTGCTGATGTTTTGATCGTTGTCCTGGCTATTTATAAAGCCAGTGTGTGGTTTACTTGGGGTTTGTTGTACCTGATGGTTTTTTTCCTGGTTGTTTTTCTCAACCGGTTTGGCTAGTGCATGGGGTGTGACGTGGTAGTCCACCCACTTTTGTATGTTTAGACGCTATATTTAATATATTGCTTCTTCATTCAAAAATATATTTGATACATATGTTCATTAATCGCTTAATATAATTTCTATATATATATAATTAATAAAATTTAAGATTAAAAAATCTAAACGCTAAAGCGTTACCACTCTAAGTTGACAGATTACCATTTAAAATATATTTACTTTTATATAAGGGAAGTGTACCACTCTAAGTTGACAGATTACCATTTAAAATATATTTACTTTTATATAAGGGAAGTGTTGTATAGTTGTGTTAATGTTTTACTTAATTTTTTTTGCCGAGAAAACTTTTTATAAGGTTGACTATATAAAATTTTTAACACTTCAAAAATTTATTATTTGTTCAAATTCATTTATACCTTCACAAATTAAAGAAAGTATAATACGTTTACTTTACAACACTTTTAATTCATTTGTTTTGTTTTAATCAATATTTTATCTAACCTTTTAATTTTTTTTTAATATATATATATATTTTTTACGTTGAGAGGCGTTCCTATAATGGATAGGGGTGGGAGGCAAAGAGGTCATAACATGTCATGCCGTAAACAGAGAGGCGTTCCTATAATGAATAGGGGTGGGAGGCAAAGAGGTCATAACATGTCATGCCGTAAACAGAGAGGCGTTCCTATAATGGATAGGGGTGGGAGGCAAAGAGGTCATAACATGTCATGTCGTAAACAGAGAGGCGTTCCTATAATGGATAGGGGTGGGAGGCAAAGAGGTCATAACATGTCATGCCGTAAACATTTTTTTTTTATTAAAAAAGTCGACATTAACAAAAACATTTAAAAATTTAAATTAACACAACCGACTAACCAACCGTTGCAACTGTTTAATAAACTAGCTTAGATATAAATGATATATATCTAAAAACGTCGAGAGTTATCAATCCCGCGACACTTTTCTTGGAAATCACACCCCCAAGAAATGAGATAAGCGCCTCAAGATTGATAACTCTCGTCGTTTTTAGATATATATCCTTTATATCTAAGCTAAGCTAGTTGTATTGGTTATAGATTAAAATGCTTTCGTTCGTGTTACACCATCACTACATAGTGTCATTATAACAAAGTTTGGATATTATTCATGTAATGTTTGACAAGATAAAAATTTGAGTATCCTCGTTAAAATGTTGAAAAATTTAATAGGTTAAACTAATATCATTTGATAATATTTTATCTACTTTAAACATATGTAAATATATTTTATTTTAGAATTCAATTCAAGTTGATTTGTTAGAGCGTATCCTTAGTTTATGTTTTTATTCATCTAATATATTATTATATATTTATTTATATTTTTAGATTTAAATAGTGTGATAAATCTTTGGAACCAATGCATAGGGCTAAGCAGTCTCCTCTCAATCATGATCTTTAGTAAGATTGAGAGCTATGCTTATCAATAGAGGATTAACACACAACCCCAGATATATGAAATGATATTCATGTAATTTTTTTTCGGTTACATCCAGTCCTTTCCTACTTCCAAACAGGATGAGGATGCTATGCTTATCAACAGAGGATTAACACACAACCCCATTTTTAGTTTATGTTTTTATTCATCTAATATATTATTATATATTTATTTATTTATATTTTTAGATTTAAATAGTGTGATAAATCTTTGGAACTGATGCATAGGGCTAAGCAGTCTCCTCTCAACCATGATCCCTAGTAACACTGAGAGCTATGCTTATCAATAGAGGATTAACACACAACCTCAGATATATGAAATGATATTTATGTAATTTTTATTCGGTTACATCCAGTCCTTTCCTACTTCCAAACAGGATGCTATGCTTATCAACAAAGGATTAACACACAACCCTAGATATACGAAATGATATTTATGTAATTCTTTTCAGTTACATCTAGTTCTTTCCTACTTCCAAACTGGTTAAAATTAAGCTCCAAGCTTATTATAGTGGTAGGGTTTCTGCCTCTTTTTAAGAGGTTCAAGGTTCAAGCTCCACTCAATATAAGAGGATCAAGACCCTTGCAAAAAAAAATTTAAAATAAGTATTATATATATATATAAAGTAGTGTGAGAAACTCCTATGCTCAAGGTTAGGCATCTCCATCCTAACCATGACCTCTCATGAAGGTGAAAGTTGAGCTTTTCAATAGAAGCCAAACACACATCCACCTTCTTACACACTCGTCCACGCCACGGTTTGAACCTTGAACTTCTTAAAAAAGAACCAAAGTTTGTACCCTTAATCCCAAGGGACAACGCAATTGTCCGAGCTTTGGCTCTTCTTTGAGAGGTCCAAGGTTCAAACTGCGATGTGGGCGAGTGTGTGAGGGGGTGGGTGGTGGGTGTATGGTGGTTGTGTGTTAAATTCCTTATTGATAAACATAGCTCTCAACTTTACAAGTTAGAAGAAAATTGTCCAACCCCGAAAAAAATAATCTAACCATTACATTATCCTAAACAAAATATAATATTTTTTAATTAGTATAATTGATTTAAAACTAACTTTAATATGTTCAACAGCCCTATACATTTAATTGTCCTCCTCCACCCTTAGCATCCTTGTTCACCATTTGGTTCACATTATTATTCATTTAATATTATTAGACTTACTATTCAATCTAAGCTCTATGATATTTTAATTCTAAATCTAAAATAATAATAATATGTATTTTGTATATTGATTATAAATATTTTAATTTTTTTTTTAGTGATAACGGTTATAAGTTTAGCTCGTTATTGATAAAAAAAATTTGCATTTACTAATCCATCTAACCCTCATAAACTTATTTATAAAAATATTATTTTATAGACCACTTGTAAGGTGATTTTCAAAATCTTAAACATAAATTGAAACTTTGGGTTACATGCAAGGTAATCTTAGCTTGATTAGATTTACATGACGGATAAAGCTAAGCTCAGACTTTGAGGGTAGTTTATTTGCAAAGGTAGTAGTTGGATCTGAATTTTTTGAGTGTGCATCAGACAGACGATAACGTACGAATTTCGAGAGTTTGACTTCATGTCAAGTCAACATAGTTAAAAAAAATTATTAATTATTTTATAGACCGCTTGAAATGTAAGGCAATTTTTAAAATCATAAACATAAATTGAAACTTTGGGTTACATGCAAGGTAATCTTAGCTTGATTAGATTTACATGACGGATGAAGCCAAGCTCAAACTTTAAAGGCAGCTTATTTGTAAAGGTAGTAGTCTGATCTGAATTTTTTGAGTGTGCACCAGACATACGATAATAGTACGAATAACGAGATGAAATAGATTTGATAAAAGCGGTACTTGTAGTTTCAACCTACACTTATTAATTACTGAAATTAATGTGATTATAACCAACTCTACTATAACAATTTTTTTTTTTATATATAATTTAATAATATTAATTATGCATATAAATTGAATATTTTTTTTAATATTGGAAACTCATAATTTGAATTATTTTCATAAGGTTACCCATAAAATTATAACTTTCTCTTAGGTGAAAACTCATTTATTTACATGATTAAAACCTTTGAAACTCCTTTCATTGATTTTTTAATCTAATGATTAAAATATTAAGGTACTTATAAAATTTGGAAACTTATTTATTTACTTGGCTTTTAAACTCCTTTTATTGATTTTTGTAATTTAATAAATAAAATATTAAGGTTTATTAATATATTAGGTTTATAGTTTAACTGAAACTGTTTATTCTAAATCTTATAATATTATTAAAATTCATCTATAAAATTAAAACATTTAGCTACATACCCTAAATCCTCCTTTAACCTGGTTCATTTTTTATAAGTTACTCAAATATTTAAAAGAATAAAGTGTTAATGATAAATACATGGACACCCCATATAGTGTAGGTCTTAGTGAGATTCCTGTTTGATTTTTTGTGTTTCGACCCTGTGACCCCTGCGTTATGCCTTCACGTTGGCAGTTTGTTGGTGCATTGATCTGACAGACGAGTTAAAGAATCACCGCGCCTCTTCCCTCTAGCACGGTGCCACTGAGGCACGAGGCACATGGACTTGAACGTGTTTACCATGAGCAAAGGTGAAACAGGGGAAAACCTTGCAAATAGGATGGATTATGTCAATGCTCTGTGATGCTCCTGCAGAACTTGGCCACCCCTGCTCCGTTCATCTCTGCTATTTCCTATTTAACAATATGTGCATCCTCAGTAACTCTATTATGCTAGAATACTTCTTCTTTTCAGTATCAGCTTAGTGACCCCTCTGTTGGTCTTTCCATACCGACTCCGATGTAGTTACTAGGGATATCTGTTACCTTGTTTCTGGTGTGGCTTCCCCTTTTCTGACCCAGTCTCTTCTTTTGCCTAGCTCAGGTTTCTAATTCACGTGTATTCTTTGATGAATTCTGTCCTCGAAGGGTTTCCCATCTTGAGTTTGATTCTGTGATAGGCATTTAACATTATTAGCTTATATGCTAGCCGTGCACTATCTGAAACCTTGAGTAGTGGTGTTGTCTAGTTGGCTTCAACCCTCACTAAATCAAGTGCCCTAGGAATGCCCCCTTCTGGAGTTCTAGTCGACCATATTTAGCCAAAGCATAGGTAGTCCAGTTTTAAAATCCATCCAGCCACCTAATTTTGTGCCCGTTTTGAGTCTAGATAAAGTTTTCATTCTTGGTCTATAGTCACAGCGAAGGCCAATCCATTGACCTAATGCACTGGTCAATTATAAGTAAGCGATGCCAGGTAGTGAGGACTCTGGTTCTACCCGTAATAGCCAATCCTCAGATTTGGCTCAGGGTATGCAAAGGAGAAATTTGGCAGTGGGAGGGTTCTCCGGTTGGAAACCTAGTGGTTGAACAAGAGATGACAGTAAACCCTCCACCTGGCAATAAAAAAAAAAATCAATTTGATGGCAAAAATAGTGATAGATTAGAAGAACAGAAGTCACCCTTCCCAAGACATGTTGATATGGAAGCTGAAAGCCCAAGTCCAGTCCCAGAGCTTCGTTTGCTTGATGAGATAGTCTAGAGAATTATGCTATGTCAAAAAAGAACAGTTATCCCTTTTTCCTTGCAAGGAGTCTTGGTCGAACATGAATTTTACAGATGGACTAGGAATAATTTGGATTCAAGGGGATGGTTTGTTTAACTGATGCATGGGATAGGCAAAGGGTATGTAGCTTGTCAATTTAGTATTAAAGAAGCAACTCAAGCAGTGCTCCAGATAGAGACTTGGATTATTTGTTGTCAAGTATGCCACCTTCAAGCCTGGTCATTTGAGTTTCACTCTGAAGGACACTTCAGAGCCAAGTTTCCCTTCCTAAACGTAGCCTTCAGACCCTAAATCAGAGACATTGCAGGCAGATTAGGCAAAGTAATATGATGTAAGAACGACTGGGAGAAGTTCTCGAGCTTCTGAGTCCAGCTACATACCTGCATGGAAATGGACATGGCTGGTGAGCTTCTGCAACACACTCTTTTGAAAAGGACAAGTTTCGAGTGTATGCGAAAAGCAGTGTATCTGAATCAACCGAACGCCTGTTTTACTTGTTGTGAAGTGGGACACATGGCAAGAGAGTTCCCTTGCAAGCAAAATTTGTTGCCCAAAATTCCTTACTCTAATAGAAACATCGTTGCAGGTTTTAATAATGCAAACCATGCAACTTCTCAGAACTCTCAAGACATTATTTACATCCCTCATCAGCAAGAACCTAAGGATCATGACATGACTTGTGAGAATGATATTTCTAACTCCCTTAGTGCATCATTTCGACAAGTCCATGAAACACTGGTGCCCTTAGTGGCCCATTATAATCCTAGATATAGGGAGCAAGTCTTAGTCAATGTGCCTGAGAATGCAGACTTCCAGAAAGGTCCTGCTTAGCAATTCGTAAAAGTTCCATCTCAAGTTCAAACACAAGCCCTCCATTCAACTTAAGAGGGCCCCTCTAGGGCATGCTCTTACAAGGATGCGGTCTTGTCTAAGGGTAAAGCACAAGTGTGGTCCTGCTTAGCAATTCGTAAAAGTTCCATCTTAAGGCCAAACACAAGCCCTGCATTGAACTTAAGAGGGCTCCTCTAGGGCATGCATTTACAAGGATGCGGTCTTGTCTAAGGGTAAGCACAAGGTGTGGCATAAACGAAGGGATTCTCCACCTTGTCCTCGTTGGCCTTCTAAGAGTAAAGGGGTGCTCAGAGATTGGGGGGGATAAGTGATGAGGAATCCATGGATTCATCTGTTCAGCTTCTCACCTAGCAGAACAGGGATCGGTTCAAGTCACCAATCAAAGATAGACAAGCTATGTTGCTGACTAATTCTTTTGGGACTCTAGCCAGTGAACCTCAGATGGATCTTAGTAGCTAATAGTTTTTGTGAGAGGTTTGTTGGTCAAGGACAAGAATCACAGAATAATGCATTTGGTTGATAGGCATAAACCTGACATTTTGATGTTATAAGAAATCAAATGTATTATTAGTCGGATGGACAGAAGTTGGCCTTATTTCCATCTGCCTCTCTCTACTTGAAAGTTTATTAGTTGGATCTATTTCAGGAATAAAATTAGAGTTTTGGGTATTTTGAAAGCTCCTTATTCGGTGGACAAATAATTCTGGTTTACCTGGAATAATAAAAGACCAGGAAATGAAATCAAATTTAACAAACTTGATCATATCTATTGTTCTAAATTTTTCACTGCTAGGGGCATCTAGGATGATTTTAGTATTTTTTTTGTGATTATAATGTGATTGTTTCTAATCATTTTCCAATTCTTTCTGTCCTTAGTTTTAGTGAATGTGATAGGAAGTTTGAGGGCCTCCGTTACGAGCTCAGTCATTCTCTTTTGCATAATCCAGACTGTATTCAGGGCCTAACTGTAGCTTGGTTAGAACAGGATAAACCTTCCTCAAAAAATGGCTAGATTAATTGGTAGGAGAATGTTGTTAAGAGAGCTGTGTTTTTTTCTGAGGATTTTTGAAAGGAGAAAGGCTAGCGTTCACATAAGAGGAGAGGTCAATGTTAGTCTCCATTTTTAAATCCAAGCAGACCTTAACTCAGGATCCTTCGTCCATTTTTTTGGCAGGAGCAAGTGGCTACTGTAGAAAATAAATGATGGAAATTTAAATTGTACAAAACAAATGGGGACAGGATTCGGTCCAGGGTATAGTGGATTAAGCTTGGGGACAAAGGGTCAAAACTTTTTTTTTTAAATTATATCAGACAAGCGTAGAAAGAAACTGATTTTGGAAATTAGGGATTCTAACGACAACGCTAGAGTCAATGATAAAGGCATAGAGCAAGTTTTCATTTCGCATTTTCAAGATATTTTCAAGGATGATAATAGGGAGTTTGATCAGTCAATTGCGAAACAGTTTGCTTCCTGTATTCCAAAAGAGCTTGATGATGCACAGAAGGTGTTGCTTGATAGTCCCTTATCCTTCAAAGAGTTTACTGATTCATTATTTTTGACGCCCAATGCAAAGGTGCAAAGGATGGATGGACTCCCTGCTAAATTCTATAAAATAATGTGGCATATCGTAGGTCCTAATTTTTATCCCATGTGCAAGGAGACTGACAAGAATGAGTTTTTGTTCATTCACCAAATAGGGTTTGATAAAATTGATTCCTAAAAGTTCTAAAAGAGAGTATCAAGCTGGAGGCCCATAACCTTCTTATATGTCTTACAAATTTATAGCTAAAGCTTGGCCCACCACATAAGTGCTATTGCCCAATAGATTGCAAGACTAGAGCAAACTGGCTTCTTAAGGGGAGATTCATTTTAGACAATCTCATTTTGGCTTGGGTGACCCTTGAATGGATGCTAAATTAGGGACTAAATGTTATATTTGTTAAACTTAATTTTGACAAGTCCTATGATAAGATCTGGTGCCCATTCATTCTGCAAATGCTATAATGGATAGGGTTTAGACCTAGCTTCTGTCCTCAACCAGGGTGGATGTTAACGGTACCCTTTCTAATCCTATTGCATTGAAAGGATCTATTCGACAAGCATGTCCTTTGGTGCCTTTTTATATGTTTTTGCTGTTGAAGCTTCTCATACAAATCTTATCAAAGGTGCCATGCACCCTAATGGTGTTACAGTTCTTAGTTCGCATTTTACAGACAACTCTATGCTTTTCCATAAAAATGATAAAACTGCCTTGAATATTAAATTTTTTTGCTAATATGTCAGGAGCTAATCTTTTTGCTAATAAACCTGACTTTATCCTAGTCTTGGATGGGAATTGACTTGGATGGATTCCAGGAGAATGGAGACAACTTGTCTATGCAAAAATTATGAGGTATCTGGGTATTCCCTTTGGATTTAGGGTGTCCCTTAACGATATGTGGAGACAACTTATCCATGGAAAAATCATCAGGTATCTGGGAATTCCTTTTGGGTTTAGGGTGTCCTTTAATGATATGTGGAATTGTTTTTTAAGACAAATTTTAGTGAAAATTAGATAACAAGGTGACAAAGCATCTTTCTTTGGTGGGTAGATTACAAATAATTGAAAAGGTGTTTGTATTCACTCATGTTTTTTTTACTATTCTTGTTGGCTTCCCTTTAAATCGCATTATGACTACTAGGATGGTTTTGGTTTGTAGTTTTTGTAGTTTTCTTTGGAAAAAGTGGGATCGCCCTAGAATGAGAACTGTTTTATGGGCTTAATGCACTCACCCTAGGAGGAAAGGCGACCTAGAGATCCCTATGTTCAAGGTTTAAGTTTGATGTCAAAATAGGCTGCTAAGGTCTTCTATAGGAGTGAGCCAGGGAAAAGGCTGGTTAGGCGTCGTATTCAAATGACCCAAGCAAATGGATTATGATAAGATGTAGGATACTTTGACAAGCTTTTAAATGCTCAATTTTCCACCATTAAGGGTTCTTTGCCATTCCAGGTGCTTTGGAAGGTCTGGAGAGCAGTAACCCCTCTCTTAGCCTAGGATGGATCTTCTCTTAGGCAAGCATTAAATTTTGCTTCTGCATATATCTGGTGGAATCGACTAGTTATTATAATGATAATCCTCTTGCTCTTGATCTGACTTTAAAAGGGAAGCTCCTCTTTAGGAGATATGTCTGCCTTTTCGTTGATTTATGGGATGTCTGCAGCATAATAGAAAGTCTTGGTGTATGTTGCGACTCAATTTAATATTCCATCCAATCTTAGAGGGGCTATTTTGACTATTTAGGGTCTAATAGAATGAGGAATTACAAGTCAATCTCTGCCATTATGGCTTGTAACAGGTTCAAAGATTGGAGGTGGCCTGATGGGGTCCTCAGCTATCGAGATAATCTATAGATCCCTTATTCCCTCTAATTTTGGTTGCTGATAGATTGACTGCTAAGTGGAACACTAAATTTATAAAATTGACTTGGAAGGTTCTTAGTGCCAAGTATTAAAATCTCAAGCCTCTATGCAGAACAGACTTTTAGCCTGGAGGGTCCTTCATACGAAACTCCCTAGCAGAACTCTTTCTTTTTAAATTTGGCATTTTTGCATTAAGGCTTGGGACTGTCAAACATATTTTCTAGTCATGTAGATAGGTGAAATCTATTTGGAACAGGGTATTTGAGGAGTGTCCAACTTTATTAGGTAAGAAGCGTAAGTGGAGAGAGGTTGTGGTGGGATTTGTTGACAGAGTTTGATATAATTTTTGAAACTTTTAGGCAATTAGTTGTTGGTTATTTCTGGTTTATTATAACTATTTATCATGGAGTGATGCTTCTTTAGTTAATAGGAGGCTTATGAATTTACTCTGACTTTTTGCTTCAGATCCATGCTTTGACTGCTAAGCTTCGGGAGGAAATCCAGAAGGCAATGAAAGAAGGGATCCACTTCAACGTGATGTTGTTTGATATGGGAACACAACTTATGTGTAACAATGATTGAAGGAGCACAAATAATTGTTAGTCGAGTATATGGAGGTGATTGCAGACAAAATGGATGGTGATTTGGTCCCACTACTTGAAATCATACAAAGCCTGGACCCAAATTTTCGCAAAGATTAGACATTGTGCTAGTTCTTCCGGGGACTGCGTTCAAATCTATGATATGCTTTAACATGGACTTGGTTTCATTTCTTATGTTTTTTTTGGTAGACATTGTTCTTGTTTTTTTTGGGGACTGCGTTCAAATCTATGATTTGCTTTTACAAGGACTTGGTTTCATTTCTTATGTTTTTTTTTTTTGGTAGACTTTAACTAGCAGTTTGCCTTACGAAAAAAAAAAGCTTTTGATGTAGAATTGTTATGAATTTTTGTAATCTTTATGCATTTTCAATGATATTTTTATATATAATGTGATAATTGTTTTAGTGTATGTAGACTTATTTTTGGTTATATGATATAAAAATAGGTTTCACCTGTATTACTTGATTATCATGATATAGTTAATAGTTTAACCAACCATATTAAAATATTATTGTTTTAATGGGAATTGGAACTTTGTGAGATTTTTATTTATCAAATATTTCACTGATTAGACTTCAACCTTACGGACATTTATCCTGGTGGAACATGTAAGAAATAATTAATTTGATTTGTTAGATGGGATTGAAACAGGATTCGTAGTATTACATCATGACCACATAGTTGTATTAAATAGCGTGAATTATGTATGCATTGTTTGACAAGATTCGAATTTGGATTTCCTCCGTAAAAGTTAAAAGAATATAATTAATTGAGCTAATGCCATTTGATTGATTTGTGTCTTTGTTATAAATATTTATTTAAATAATTTTAAAATTAATAAGTATTAATGATAAATATATGAACATCGTTTGCCTTTGTAGTGCAAGTGGAGAAGACAAGCTTGGTCCCGTTGAACGAGAGGTATATGGTTTGAACCTCTGCGATGCAAAGGGGACACAAAATCTCTTGTGGCTTCTCTCTAGATAGTGGTATACCCAGCTGGGATGACATTGCCGACCACTTAAGAGCGACTTTTGAGGTTTATTTCTAACCTAAAAGTTTTGTTCCATGGAAACAACGCATTTTGTGGCTTCCCTGTAGATAGTGGTATACCTAGTTGAGACGACATTGCCGGCCACTTATGAGCGACTTTTGAGGTTTATTTTTAACCTAAAAGTTTTTTTCCATGGAAACAACGCATTTTGTGGCTTCCCTATAGATAGTGGTATACCTAGTTGGGACGACGCATTTTGTGGCTTCCCTGTAGATAGTGGTATACCTAGTTGGGACGACATTGCCGGTTACCTAAGAGCAGTTCTTGAGGTTTTTTTCTAACCTAAAAGTTTTGTCCCAAGGGAACAACGCAACGGTATTCGAGCTTTGACTCTTCTTTAGAAGGTCTAAGGTTCAAACCACAGTGTGGGCGAGTGTGTGAGGGGATGGGTGTGTGGTGGGTGTGTTAAACTCCCTATTGATAAGCATAGCTCTCGACTTTACAAAGGGTCATAGTTGGGAGAGGACTAATCATATATATATATATATATATATATATATATATATATATATATATATATATTATATATATATATCAAATGCTTCAAAAATCAATTTGGTAGTGATGTTATGACACTGGATATATAATTAATGATTTGTTTAATGCACCCAAGTTTATAATTTATGGTCCTTAGTCCATGCTTATGATTTGATTTACCCTTAACTTGACATTGACTTCATGGTGCTTTTGAAAATATTCATTTTAAAAATCTTTATAATATGAAAAAGATTTAATATCAAATGGTATTAGATGAGTTGGTTAAATTTCTTGAGTTTTAAGGAGATTTTTTTTTTTTAAAAGCCTATATTAATAGCAACCATGCAATATATAAAATTATAGGGTTTTAGGTTTTGCAAATCAAATCGCTCTCAATCCACAATACATGCATAATAGGATCTACATTCAAATTTTGTCAAATTATACATGTATAATAGTCAAGCTATTATAATGTCATCTGATGCGAGTTTCAATCTCATCTCTCAAATTAAGGAAAAAATAAAATGAGTTAATAATCACTCGGGTATATCATGGGTCATATAAGAAATAATTAATTTAGTGTCTTTTTTTTAATGGAGAAAAGGGGTTGTATTTGAGTACTCCATCCTTGACAAGTCAAAACTCTCTCCTTTAGAGCTTGAGAGCTTACAAATAGATTTAATTCTATCTCTAGCTTGAGAGTTGCTATAACTAGATACCTACATTTATTTTCATATTTTTGAATTCTTGATTTTCATTTTTTTCAGCAACCTTCACAATACCAAAACTACACCTCTATTATTTATGTACTAACCTTTACAATACCAAAACTACACCTCTATTATCTATACACTACACCTTAGTAGAATAATATTTCTAAAACTTTGCACAATCATAGCTTGTTTTACTAGATTTGGACTATTAGTTTCCTTCATGAAGCATAAGTGCAACCACCATAAGTTTGAATTCTTGATTTTCATTTTTTCAGCAACCTTCACAATACCAAAACTACACCTCTATTATTTATGCACTAACCTTTACAATACCAAAACTACACCTCTTTTATATGTGCACTACACCTTAGTAGAATACTATTTCTAAAACTTTGCACAATCATAACTTGCTTTACTAGATTTGGACTATTAGTTTCCTTCCTAAATCATAAGTGCAACCACCAAATTTGTAATAAATAGTTTATATGAAAACACATTAATGTTATAAATACAACAAATATTACCAATGAAAAACATTACAATAAATCTTAATTATTATTATTTAATTATTACTACTTTAACCATGAAATAATAATTTAACTTACGATCCTCTATTAAAACCCCTCTTTTGGCTTGTTTATCTGCACATTTGTTTCCTTCCCTTAACGTATGTGTAAACCTGATTTCTTCGAACTCTGTAGCAAGGTCTTGCATTTCCACAATGATCTCTTGTATGTTCCATGAAGCCTTTGCTTTCCTCAAAATTGAATTTAGTACTATTAGAGAATCGCCTTCCACCCATACTTTGTTCCATTTCATTTGTCTGTATATTTTTAATTCTTCCAAAGTCACCCAAGCTTCAGCTTCATTATTTGCCTTAAATCCACTATTGAAAGCATAATGCGACAAAATCTTAGCCCTATTATTTCTAATTATTCATCCTCCTCTTGTAGGTCCTAGATTTTCTTTAGATGCTCTATTAAAATTCAATTTAACCAAACTCTGCTTTCGATGGTTTTCATTTTATATTCTTTGCCTTTTATTTCTCTTGTACCTAACATCCTAATTTCATTTGATGACTTGACTCCATCTATCAAGGCTCTTTGCTTCAAGATTAGGGAGCGGGTGAGTTGATAGGGTTGGTTTAGACTCCTCTATGGCTAAACAAATCTTCTTTTTCATTGCCTCTTAAGTTGATTTCCTTTCTTTTAAGTATTTTTATGTTCCTTTCTAACCATACAGTTGAATTTATTATATATTTCGATGTATCCCACGTTATCTGTAATGCCTAACGTTAAAAAGTGCTCTGCTATTGCTTTAACCATTTTTCAACTCCGCCATTCATCACCTTGCATTTACCAAACATATTAAGAATCCATTGCCATAGTTCCCAGAGTATTGAATAGTGTCCCAATAGATGGTCTATACTCTCATTCTTTTTGCATAGAACACATTGTGAGGGGCCATGAAAACCCCTTTTCATTAGGTTATCCCAGACTAAATTATTTATATGACCTACTAGCCATATAAACATTTTGACTTTTGGAATGCTCAAGCTATCCCAAATATCTCTCCATATTCTTGCGGTGTTCCTATTTTGTTGATGCTTTACATTATATTCGCTTCTTGTTGTGTATTCTCTTGAGCTATTCAAATCCCAAATTAGTATCCTCGGCTCCTCTCAGAATAATTATTGTTGTTATCTTTCTACTCAACTCTCTCCTAGCAACAATGTTTGGTATACTTGTAAATAATTCTTCTTTCCATTTGTATCTTCCTTCCCGATATTTGTACATAATGTTTGAAACTCTATCACCATATTTGTCTTGACGTAATCTCATTCATGGTTTCAAAATTGGATCTATATTGAGTGGTTTTTTCACATAAAGTATCCATCCAAATAATTTTATTTTTATCCAGTTCCCACCACCCATCTTAGACCTTTAATCACTAGATCAATTAATTTTTTTTAACCATTCCATAGTGCAGAACCATGTGGTAGTGAGAATGTTGTAAAGATTAAGCTTGGGTCATTGAGCTCAACATAGAAGAATTCTTGCCCATTGTTTGACTCTTTTTGTACAATTTCAAATTACTTTTCCCCTTAGAGCTAAGTTTGCATCTGTAAGAACTCTTAAACCGAGACCTTCCCTAGTTTTTATCATCACACGCCTTGCTCCATATCACCAAAGGATTTTTTCTTTTATTATGTAATCCTAACCACAAAAATGATTGCATAATATAGATTAAACCTTTTTATAATATACAAGGTCAAATAATATGTTTGGATAGCTTATAAGATCAATTTAATTAGTTGCACTCTTTGTGCTAATGATAACCATCTACCTTCCATGTTGATAGTTTATTATAAACTTTACTTATAACTGGATTCCATAATTCTATCCTCATTCTCCCCTCAAATAAGGGCAACCCTAGATATGTTATTCGCAAATTTGCCTCCATGAAGTAACTTGCATATCCTTGCTTTGATTCTAGTTGAAGTGTTGAGGAAATAAGTTTTTGGATTTTGTCCTATTAATTTTATGCCTTGATGCTCTTTCATATTCCTTTGATAAGTTATTAAAAGCTTTGGCCTCATTTTTCCCTACCCTCCCAAAAAGGATTGTATCATCTAGAGGTTGTTGATGGGTGTTGTTGTCGATGTTATTACTAGCCTTAAGTCTACTTATTAGCTTGTATTTGTATGCCTTCTTCAAGTTCCTTCCCAATACATTTGCCATAATAATGAATAGATATGGTGATAAATGATCTCCTTGTCTAAGATCCCTTTTGGCTTTAAATGATTTTGTTACTAGCCCATTGACCAACAATGAATATGATACTATAGAGACACAAACTTTAATCTATCTGACCCATTTCTTTCAAAATACAAACTTTTCTAATACTACAAAAACAAAATCCCATTTGACCCTATCATAGGCTTTATTCATATCAAGTTTTAAGATCATTGCTCTCTCTTTGTTAGAAGCTGTTGAATGCATTACTTCATGAGTTGCTATGGTTTTATCCAAAATCTCTCCTTGCTCTTTTGAAATAATTTTATCTAATAGTGATCTTAACCGATTTGTCATAACTTGGAGATTATATTAGATGCCATAGTACATAGGTTAATGGGCCTAAATGAATCAAATAATTCTACATCATTTTTTGGAATCAAGGTAAGATATGTTGCACTTATTTTATAAGGTATGTATTGTTTTACCTTAGACCATTCCACTGCCACCAATAAAAAATCCTTCACTATTTCTCAGTTATACTGATAGAATATTGTAGAGAGTCCATCTGGACATGGGGATTTATCCTTATCAAAAGAGAAAAGAGCTCAATGAACTTCTTTTAGTGTAATAGGCTCCATCAATTTACTATTGTCTTCATTTGTTATAACTAAAGCTACTTATTGCAGTAGTTTATCATTAAGAACTTCAATCTCTTCTGATTCTAAAATATTCTGGTAAAAAAACCTTGTCTCCTTTTTTATTTTTCTATGGTCTTCAATCCAAACCCTTTCTACGGATTTAATTCTACTAAGTCTAGATGCTAATCTTTGTACTATTGTCATCCTATGAATTTTTTTTTATCTCATTTTAACCAAGTCTTTCTCAATATTAATCTCCAAAATTTATCTTCCTTACTCAAAATATTATGATATTCACTAAGGAACTCCCTTTCCTCCAAGCTTAGATTATTGTGCTCAACTTTTTGGAATTTTGAAAGTTTCTCTTTTAATTCTTCTTTCTTCTCGAAAATGTTATTGTTTTATTTTTTTAGTCTAGATGTCATTGATTTAATTTGTTTTAGAAGTGTATACAACCCACCATTTCCAGAAGAATTCTACATATACACCATCATATCAACAAATTGAGGATGGTCTTCTCACATTTGATTTAGAATATGATATTTTTTGAATTCACTTACCACCATTTTAACTCTTATTGGTGAGTGATTTAAACCAATCCTTGTCAATGTATTAATTTTAGCACAAGTGCCTTCATCTAGCCAATGATATGAGAATATGCATCTGTTTAAATTTTTTGCTATCAAGTTATGGCCTATCATGTTGTTGGTGTATGTATAGTTGTCCTCTTCAAACTCAACCTCCCATGGATTATTATTTTGAATAAAAGCTAAGAAATCTCTCATACTTTGGGTTATTTTCCTAATTTTACCAAATTTTTCATCTAGCTTGGCTATGGCATTAAAATATCCTATGATCATGAATCATATTTTTTAGTATTTATGTCTCATAAAGGTTTCAATCCCATTCCATACTTCTGATTTGCCAAACTGAGTTGTAGGTCCATAGACATCGATAAGGTTGAAACCAATATCTACAAAGTAGCATGTGACTAATGAGGCTATCCAATGCCTAGTTTTATAAATGGTTTCACTAAAGGTTCTAACTAGATTTCAACATGTTAGAATTCCTCCTATTGCTTCTTCTGAATCCACCACATCACATTCACATCTTACCCATATTGCTTTCATAGTTTTGGAAAATTCTTCCTTGGTCATTTTAGTTTCCTAGATACAAAGAATAGCAGGCTTATTACTTATATAAAGGTCCCTAATACACCTTTGCTTTGAGGGGACATTAGCACCCCTTATATTCCATGAGATGGTAATTATGTCTCATTAGGGACTATTGACCCCCCACCCCTTGCGAATTACCAATATCAATTTGTTTTTTAGTAAAGAAAATTTCAACCAACTTAGATTGTGTTCCTTTCTCTATGTTTGTGTTTGCTTTCCTAGCTCTCACTTGATAATGCAAAGGTTTTTCTCTGTTTTTCTTTCTAGTATCGAGAGTAGGTTTTGTTATTCTATTCCTCAATATTCTTTTCATTAGATTTATTCTCCCTTGGCTCTGCTAAGGAATATTTTGACTTATCTTGCTCATTTTTTAGTATTTCCTTATTAATGGTAGAAGTATTAACATCTAACACTGTGTTTTATCTACCACTTTCTTTCTCTAGAATGATACATGGAACTTCAAGAGAGTTCTAAATTTGATGAGGCACATTCCTTAGGTTCAACAGGAATGTTCATCCCTAAATCAAGATCATACTAAGTAGACAGTTCCTTGTTAATATTATGATCTTGTTGTACCATGTCCTCTAACCTCTAATCTGCTTTTTCTTT
The DNA here is from genome assembly GCA_028583015.1 of Wollemia nobilis. Taxonomy (NCBI): domain Eukaryota; kingdom Viridiplantae; phylum Streptophyta; class Pinopsida; order Araucariales; family Araucariaceae; genus Wollemia; species Wollemia nobilis. The sequence goes on from JAQPPZ010016726.1 coordinate 11,892,016, forward strand.
ATAGGCTAAAACCTCAAAATAATTGGTATTTTTTTAATATCCTTACTGATATCCACTATTTATTTACTTTTATCTGTCTTAACCTATTTTTTAGAAGTTGAAAACCATCCCCATCCATATCCATTTGTAAGTTTCTCTTGCAATTTTATACATATGTTTTTGTTGGACTCTTCTTAGGGCATGATCTCTCAATATGCCTCACCTCATGACATCTTCTACATCTAAAAGATATGTTTTCATATCCATAGCTTGGGTCCACAACTTACCCCCATACTTAAGAATGATTGATTTTGGTAAAGGTTTACTAATATCAATAATGACCAATATCTGGGCACAAATAACCAATAATTCATCTTTGTAGTTTCTAATATCTCAAGAAATTTTTCTAGAGTGTTTCCTATTGCCTTGAAGGTATCTATTTCTCAAAATTCAATGGGCAACCCATACATCCTAACCCATATTGATACTAGATATATATTTACATTTTCAGGTGCATAGTCTTCATATGCTCTTCCCATAAACCAAGGACCCCCTTTCAGGATTCTATCTTTTTCCTCCTCGGAACAAAAAATGGCCAAGAAGAAACATTTTTGGGAAGAAAAGATAGACGCACTCCTATAGACTTCCAACTCCTATCATTGTGTTTTCTTAGAGTATAATCCCTTGACCAAGACCCATTAAATTTACCAATGATTGCCTTATCTTTGAGCAACAAGGATCTCTGCTCTATGAGGTCCTTCCTAACCTCTACTACTAGGGATGAATTTGAGGATTTAGTTGTAAATCCGCCCATGGGAAGGATACTATAACTCAAGTTTCACTTAAAAATACCAATATATCCTATAACAATTATATTATTTAAAAATAAACCTATAATAATTTGCATGCAAAAATTCTAAGATAATGAAAGGATAAATGAAACTTAGTTGAAAAATTCCATGTCTAGATAGAATGTCTTGCCTTGATGATGCCCTACTCTTATTACTTCTCCCATCATTCAAACTCCGACTAACAAATATTTTCAATTTCGTTTTCCATGACTTGAAAAATCATCACTACCCTTGTTTCGGATGGTTGACTTCACATGGTTGTATCTCCCTCAATACTATTTGAATTCCTTCATATGGCCACTCATTTTAAAGCTCTTCAAATTCCGTATAAATTGGTCAAAGAATCACTTGAATTAGACATTCCTTGCAAAGATGTGACTCTTGAAACATGAGATGTTTTTCTAGAAAAAATTGCCCTAACACTACCCTTGTTTCATATAATCGTCTTCATTTTAGTTTATCTTTTATTGTTAGTAATTACTCAAAATATGAAATGTTATTTAGTCTTTGCAATCCTAATTAATTTCCTTCGAAATTCTTGTATATATTGGTTTGTATCTACAATATTGAAAATAATCTAGAACAACTTTGAAAATACAATAAAGTTTAACCAATAGGTTATCTGAGAAATGGATCTAAGAAAATTTTTCTAAAGGTTAAAAAAAATGAATAGTTTTTTTCAATTGGTTATATGGGATTGAAACATGGCCCACTTGTATTACAACAAAGCTTGAATATTATTCATATATCACTTGGCAAGATTTGAACCTTGGTCTTCTCTTTAAAAGAATAGTTGATAGACATAAATGAATAGTTGATTGGTTCAACCATTGGATTTTCTCAAGCAGTGGATATTCTAACATTGTTTCTTCTTTATGTTGAGATATATATGATACTCTAGTTTCTTATTTTGAATGTTTAAAAGCTTTGTGATTAACTATATTACACATTTTGTAAATTTTATCTCTTTTAGAAAACAATTAGACTATTCTATTGTTATTTTGAATATTTATGTTAATTTAGTAAGCTAAAAATTCATTTGCTAATTTTGTAATATTCTTAAATGCATCTCTAAAACTACAAAGTTACTCAAACATGATAATAATTGATTTAATAGGATTTTATCTATTGATTGATATCTTCATTAGAAAAGCAATGAAAATTCATGCCTTCATATAGTGATGATCTATACGAATTTGTACTATATCTAGTTCCTTTAAATTTTGTGCGAAACATCTCTCTATCTATGTAAACCATACCACTAAAACCCTTTTTGAAATTACATAATCAATTTTGTTATTAGTCAACATCCATTGACATCTCATAGTAATATCTCCATTGCTTTGCCACAAATACAATGAAAAATTAGGTTATGTGTAATAATAACATACATAATTTGTATTATAAAACATAATTTCCTCACCATTTATATAATTAAAATATTAGATCGAAACTATTGAACTCTTAACCTTTTATAAAATTACACAATGGATTTTGTTATTAGTCATCATCTATAAATATATTATAGTAAAACCTTCAATGAGAAAACATGTTGATCAAGTTAAACTTGCTCGAGCCATCCTAAGTGGCCCCACCTTAATACTAGGTTGGTGTTCAAAGAACCATTAAGCTCTAATATTTTTTTACTCATAAAAATACAAAACTTTACGTTAGTTGGGTTGCTTGATTGTGCTAGTCATTTCCATACTAAGTAAGTAGCGACAAAAGTATTAAAGGGATTAGAATCCCACTTGAAGCCCTTTAACCTTTAGCCAACCCAAAAGCCTAAAATGGTGCAATAAAAAGTAAGAACTAACTCCATATAAAAGTAATAATGACAAGAATTACTTAACATAATCAAGAAAAAAACCTTTAAAAAGTATAAATAAATAATGGACACAACTGTAAGAGATCATGAATTATGCACAATCATTAGTACAATTTCCATTGTAATAATGCAAAATAAAGAAACATACATCATTTTGATAAAGTTTGCACAAGTCTTATTCATATCCTCATCAAGAAGAGTCATAACTTTGAATCATGGATATTGTACAACTCTGAATTACAACATTAAGACAAGATTAAGCCCATCTTGGTAGAGAATGGTATTGTGTATAAATCTATTTAAAAAAAAACTTAATATTTAAGTATTAAATATTCTAGAAATCAATCAAACGGAATTAGTTTAGTCAGTTAGATTCCTTGATTTTCAAGGAGACTTAGATTCAAGAGGAGACCTAGGTTTGAATCTTGCCAAATAATACATACACAATAAATAAGTTGTTATAATACTACTATGTAACTGTGATGTAATCCAAATAAAATCAATTTCAATCCCATATAGCTAATTAAAAAAAAATTAAAAACCAAAAAAATAAAATGAAAAAGACCTTCAAAATAAAAATAAAAATTATAAATTAAACTTTATAAAACCAAAGATAGCCTTATTTACAATAGCAACTCAATTTCATTAAGAATTATGAACTATTTTTTTTAATAAGCTATGTGTGGCTTCTATTGGGGCCACTCATATTACAAAAACAAAACACTACATTGCTCTAGTTACATTCTATCAAATTAATTAAACCATATCCAACTTGTATTTCTATCCAAAAATATTCTTCATCTTCCTTTCTTATCAAAGGGATTTGCCATATTCCTCCTAATTTTTCACAATCAACTCCTTTATATCATTTCTTACAGAACCCTTTCAAAATTAAAATTTTGTCAAGATAAAATTCTACACCATGAATGACTTAAATATTTGTTGCCCAGTTTCCATATATATAAATATAAATATATTATCTATAATAACCTAAGAGTTTGTTAATGCATTTTTTTAGGGTTCTTATTCATACCCTTGATATTCCACGATATTATTTTCATTGTTTTTTTTTTTTTTTATTTGTGGTTTTAGCCCCACTTCTTGTTAACACCTACGATATTTGCTTTTGTTTTTCCATATCAATATCCCTCTATGTTTTTTTTTCTCTCTATTTTTGCTTCTTAGATCTTCCTCTCTTTTTCATTCCCATCAATACTTTCATCTTCATCAATCTCTTCAATCTTCTCACATAGCTCAAAGTAAGACTTATCATCTATAGGTTTGTCTTAGGTTTCTTTTTATCTCTATTTTTGTTTCTTGGGTCTTCTTCTCTTTTTTCCATTCCCACAAATACTTTTATAATCACGAATCTCTTCAATCTTCTCACACTACTCAAAGTAAGACTTATCATCTATAGGTTTGTCTTTTTGTGAAGGATTTGTAGACCAAGGAATAACATCAAAAGCACATTCTTCTTTATATTACCTTGGAAACCCTAAAATGTGAAAAGGATTGAAAATCCAACTAAGTGTTCTATTATTTACAATTCAATTTATAGGCACTAATGGCCCAAAATACATAACCAAACCCATCAAATCATGGATTTGATCCAATATGCTTAACCATAAGCTACAAAAGTGCAAAGGAGAATGCACGTAACTTTCTAAGCTAGGAGAAAGGAATATTGCTAACTAGAAGATCCATTTTAGCTATCTTGAAGTACACACTTCCTACTTTGAGTTCACACTTACTAACTAACACTCTAAATGACAACTAGAAGATAACTAGTGCCCACAAGTGCATGTGAGAAGGAGACTCACTTACAATTATTAATTTGCAAGAAATAAACTATGCAAACCTAGCTAGGAACTACTAGAGGGGTCATATGAAAGATCAAACATCAATCCTCATCATGCCTCCCCACAATAGAAGCATTGGACTCCAATGCTTTCAGAAGAGTAGGAAAGTCACGGGACATCTGATGAAAAGAAATCCAACGAGCCTGATGCGGCAGCTGTCCTCGTCGAGCCACAAGATATGAGGTGGTAGACCCCTGGCGAGTCTGTCGAGTCTTCGTGTCATAGATCTGATCTGCATCCAATGGTAACTGAGCATCAGGAACCACGTCCACAGGATGACTGATAGTTGGTGCAGTCTCCAATGTAGAGTCAAAGTACAACTTCAAAAGATCTACATTGACGACGTCATGAATTCCCAAGTGTGCGGGAAGATCAAGGCGAAAAGCATTCTCGGACACCTATTGAAGAATAGTATAAGGCCCATAGCGAATTGGTTTGATTTTGCTATGAGTCTTATCAGTAAAACGTCGCTTGTCAAGATGCAACCAAACTTTGTCACCAACCTGAAATGGATGAGGAATTCGATGTCGATCCATGGCCTTTTTCTGTTGTTGTTGTGTCTTTTGCAAAATCTCAACCACCTTTGATTGCAGATTGTGCAAATGCTGAATAAATGAGTGTGCCTTGTCTTGCTCCTTCTGAAGATGTGAAGTGACAGGAGAAGGCAAAGACAAAGGTAACTCATAAGGTGCCAAGGGCTGAAATCCCATACAAACCTCAAAGGGTGAATGACCTGTAGAAGAATGTAGGGCCCTATTGTAGGCATGTTCAATATGAGTGAGACTCAAGTCCCACTTTGTTGGTGAAGCGTGATGATAGATTCGTAAACTTTGCACAAGGGTACGGTTTACCACTTCAGTCCGCCCATCGGACTGCGGATGATAGGCGATGGAAAAGTTAAGGGAAACTCCCAAAATTTTCCACAAAGAATGCCAAAAGTGACCCACAAAGCGTGAATCACGATCCGAGATAATGCTTGTAGGTAGACCAAAGGAACGCCAAATGTTGTCAAAGAAAAATTGGGCTAAGTCCGATGCAGAACTTGTCTTGCGGCATGGAATAAACTTAGCCATTTTACTGAATCTGTCAACCACCACGAACACACAATCATGTTGGCGCACTGTCATAGGAAAACCACTAACCAAATCCATGGAAATGCTTTCCCAAGGACGGGAAGGAATGGGCAAAGGCATGCCTAAGCCAAACTTCCTGTTAGCTGGTTTTGAGCGACAACAAACTGCACACTGTTTGAGAAATCTCAACACATCCCTCTCGCATTTTAGGCCAATAGAAAAATCTTTGCAAATGATGAAGTGTTTTATGCTTCCCAAAGTGACCACCATAAAGTGTAGAATGAGCTTCCTTAAGAAGTGACACTCTAGGCTCACAAGGAACACAAACCTTGTCCAATTTGTAAAGAAGTCCTTCTTTGATGTAGAAATCTTGGAAAGGACGCAAATTGGAAGAAGAAGGCTTACTCACTTGCTCAAATATTTTTCCAAAATCAGGATCCTGTGAATACTGATTAGGCCAAGTCTGAAATCCCAAGTGTGAAGTGGACATAACTGTTAAGGCAAGAGCGGCTGGAGGCCTACTCAAACAATCAACAACAGTATTACTCTTCCCCTTTTTGTACTTGATCACCAAGTGAAATTGTTGGAGGTAAGAGGCCCACTTCATATGTCTTGATTCTTCAATTTTACTTTGAGATTGTAAAAACTTGAGAGGCATATGATCGATGTGTACTACTCGTATCTTTTCCCAAAAGATAATGTCTCCAATACTTAATAGCTTGAACTAATGCATACAACTCCTTGTCATATGTAGAATAGTTCAACTTAGCAGTAGAAAAAGTTTCCGAATGATAAGCAAGCTGGATGACCATTCTGTTTGAGCACAGCCCCTAAGGCAACTTTAGAGGCATCCGTTTCAATCTCAAAAGGTTGAGAGAGGTCGGGTAAAGTTAACACAGGTGCTGTACAAAGTTTCTTTTTGAGTTTCTCAAAGGCAACTTCTTGGCTTTTCTCCCAATGAAATGGAATTTTAGACTTAGTGAGATAATGCAATGGAGCTGCAAGGGTGGAATATTGAGGAATGAACTTGCGATAAAAATTCGCAAGTCCTAGAAAACTCCTTAACTCGGTGAGAGTTGTAGGAGGGGACCACTTAAGTAAAACATCAACTTTTATGGGATCTACCCGAATTCCACTTTCACTAATCACATAGCCAAGGTAAGAAACTCGAAGTATTGCCAAAAGAACACTTGGAAGAATTGGCATATAATTGATTCTTCGCAAGAAGATCAAGGGTTTGTTGGATATGCCTAAGGTGTTCCTCCCAAGTTTTTGAGAAAATCAATATATCATCAAGATATATTATTACAAATTTGTCAAGTACATCACGAAATACATCATTCATCAACCTCATGAAGGTTGCAGGAGCATTAGTAAGACCGAAGGGCATGACCAACCATTCAAAGAGGCCCATCTTCGTCTTAAAAGTTGTCTTCCATGTATCCTCAACTTGGATACGCACTTGATGATATCCACTTTTGAGATCTATTTTTGAAAAGAACTTAGCTCCTTGAAGCTGATCTAATAAATCATCAATGCGTGGTAATGGATATCTATTCTTTACAAAAATTCTGTTCAAAGCACGAAAATCAATGCACAATCTCCAAGTGCCATCTTTTTTAAGAACCAACAAAATAGGTGAGGCACAAGCAGAAGTACTTTCCTTAATGAAACCCTTAGACAACAAATCTTCTATTTGCCTTTTTATTTCTTCATTTTGCAAAATAGATTGTCTATACATGGGTGCATTAGGTAGTGAAGAACCAGGAATGATTTCAATGCTGTGATTAATTGTGCGAATTGGAGGAAGAGACTTTGGCTCCTGAAATATGTGTGAATAACTTTGCAATATTTTATCCATTGAAGAGTGTTGCTTTGGAATGGATGTGGATGTAGAAGTGTTTTGAGAGCGAATGAAAATTAGAGCAACATCACCACCTTTTTTAATTACTCTTTTTGTTTGCTTGGAACTTAGAATGATGTTAGGAGTGTTGGTGCTTTTAATGAGAAAGACCTTACCATATTTTTGAAGTGTGTAGGTTCTTTTGAAAGCATCATAAACAGCTCTCCTATCATACTGAAAAAGGTTGTCCAAGCAAAATCCCACAACAATCCATAGGAGTCACATCACAAGTGACTTGATCTATGAAATGTGGGCCAAGTGCAAATTTTAATGTGCAAGTGTGAGTGATTTTTGAGCCTCTTCCACTATCCTTCCAACCCAAAGAATAAGGTTGAGGATGAGGCTCCATAGGTAACTTCAAACGCTCGACAATGGACCTCGCAATTAGATTTTTCTGCGAGCCATTATCCACTATACAATCTGTTGCAAAATTATGAAGCAAATGAGCTCGAGTGATGAACAAAGCATCACGAGCTCCTTCTGATGAACTTACATTTACCAAGGTAACTTCATTGAGCTTACCTCGTAATTCCGTGTATACTCTACTCTCTCCTACAGACTCAAGGGGACCTTTGGGAGCATCCTCCTCTTGAGTAGTAATTACTAAACTCTTCTTTTTAAGCTTAAAGCAATCAACTTTTTCATGACCTTTCTTCTTACAATAGTTACAAAAATTTTTAGAAGAAGAAGAAGAAGAAGGTTTAGAAGAAGAAGGAGTAGAAGCGGAAGGGGAAGGAGAAGAAGGAGATGGAGAAGAAACATTCTTCTTTTGAGCAAAATTCTTCTTTTGTGAGAAAGAATTATTCCCTTTTGATGAGTTTGCAACCACTTGAGTAACAGGTGCGCGGAATGCCTGCGAATGCGCCTTAAACTTGTCCTCCGCAAGTTGCGCCTGGTTGAAAACTGAATCCAATGTTTCCATAGAAACAAACATTAGTTCCCTGTACAAATGCTCTAACAAGCCACTTTGAAATTTGAGAATCAAAGCTGGAACATCATCCTCCACATTCACAAGTATCCTGAACCTGTTGAACTGAAAAATATATTCCTGTACAGACATATTAGTACCTTGTCGAAAACGAAACCATTTAATGACCAATTCCTTAGAATAATTGGAAGGATAAAAATTGGTCTTAAGACAATCTACAAGCTCATCCCATGAGGTGAGTTCATCATGACCTCTTTTTCGTTCAACAAGTACTTTAGCTAAACCAGAAAGTTTTAGCTTAGCATAAGGAACCACATCTTCATCTGAAAGTTGAGAGTAAGAAAACCAAGAACTCATGTCAAGAATCCAACTATTCAAGACATCAGGGTTCCTGGATCCATCATAAAATGGAACTTCACAACGAACTCTCAGACGAGAATCATGAGCAGAAGTTGAAGCATTATGCACAGAAATGTCATTTACCTTCATGGCAAGATTGCCAAGGACTTCTGCCATGGTAGTATCATTAGCTTTATCTGCTAAAGCATTTACAACATGGGCAAGTTCTGCCACTTGGGCAGCCAAGTCAGAAGCCATGTGAAACCGGGTATAAGCCAGGAGTAAAAAAATGAGAAAGCACTAAATCAAGGAAAGAAAATGAAAATTTTCCTTGTTACAATGGAGTGCCTCTGAATTTGAAAATTTACTCCTAAGGCTCAAAATTTTGAAATTTTAAACTAACCTAAGGTGCAATTTAGAATTTATTAATTTAAAAATAACTTAATTAAAAATTAAATTTCAATTAATCAAAGATTAATGAATTTAATCAAGTTATTAAAAATTAAATTAATAAAAACAAAATTTAACATGCAACCTTAAATAGTAAAAATTAAAAATTACAATAAATTACCCTTGAAGATGACTTACACTGCACTCCAACTTAATTTTAGTTGCATGAAATTCTGCTGTTACTGTGGCACACTTCTCGAGGCAGACTTCACTCTCAAGTTTGGCACAAAACTCCTGTTGCACGCTTCTCGAGCAAATAAACCAACAACAAATTACAGTTACAATGCAGAATAAGTTCAGTTGGCACAAATTTTTGTGCCACAAATTTGCGTGCACAAACTCCCGTGGGCTTGGCCTGCACGGTTCCAAACCCGCAGCTGGATAGCCACAGCCGCCCCTGGCCAGACTGCCGTAGGCCCTGGCGCTGTCGATCGCAGGCTCAGCAGATGCCTGACAGCACTGTCAGGCGCTGCTGTGGCGGCTCTGCGAGCAGCAGGCCCTGCAGTCGCCTGACAGTCTTGTCAAATGCTGCGACGCATGCAGCAAAACCTGCAGCCGCCTGACAATTCTGTCAGGCATTGCGATGGCTGATCTGTCGCACTGGTGCCGATGCCTAAAAAAATGTCAGGCTATCAGGTCGACGGGCAGTGCAGTCTGCCATCGGCTCGACACCGGGCGGTGTTGCTGTCGCGGCCTGCGTTGCAGGCGCTGTCGACTGACAACGTCTGCCGCAGGACTGACGCCTGACAAGAATGTCAGGCTGTCAGGTCGCGGGCAGCGAGCCGAGTGCGTCAGGCTTGTCTGACGTGCTCGACCAGCCCACGGCTGCCGACCACGCACCCTCGGTGCTGGCGCGGTAGCCAAAAAGGCACAGAAGCCTTAGGCTGCTAAAATAAAAAAAATAAAAAAATTTGCAATTTTTTTTTTTTACAATAGCTTAAATTAATATATTAAGAAGATAATATATTAATAAAAATTTAAGCTTTTCTAAGACAAACTAGAAAATTTTAAAAAATTAACCAGGAGGGTTAATTCCAAAGCTTGAAAAACTTAAATTGTAAAAATACGAGCAACCAGATCCCTTCAGTAGCTCTCCTTTCAAGATCCAGTCGACACACGACCAGCGTTTGAAAGGCAACCAGACCTAAGTCGACACACGACCTAGTTTTGATGACCTCCTGGAGCTCTTCAGTACTCAAAAATGGGGGGGCGATAGGGTTAAATGGCTCCCTAATCCTAATTGGACCGTAGCTACGATCCAATCCCTTCCAAGGATCACAATAAGAAGAACTCTGAGGCAAACTTTTCCTATACCTCTTGAGCATAAGCAAAAAGTTGGAACGAGGAGTTTGTCGTCGAAGGAACTTCCTTCTCCGAATGGTTTTCAAGCTCCCCTTGAGCTTAAACCGAGTCCTCAATGAGAAAGAATTTCTCATAACAAAATTATCTCCTATCCTCTCACCTCACAAGCCCTAGTGCAAACATGAACTAGGCTCGATACCAATGAAAAGGATTGAAAATCCAACTAAGTGTTCTATTATTTACAATTCAATTTATAGGCACTAATGGCCCAAAATACATAACCAAACCCATCAAATCATGGATTTGATCCAATATGCTTAACCATAAGCTACAAAAGTGCAAGGGAGAATGCACGTAACTTTCTAAGCTAAGAGAAAGGAATATTGCTAACTAGAAGATCCATTTTAGCTATCTTGAAGTACACACTTCCTACTTTGAGTTCACACTTACTAACTAACACTCTAAATGACAACTAGAAGATAACTAGTGCCCACAAGTGCATGTGAGAAGGAGACTCACTTACAATTATTAATTTGCAAGAAATAAACTATGCAAACCTAGCTAGGAACTACTAGAGGGGTCATATGAAAGATCAAACATTGTCTTTTTGTGAAGGATTTGTAGACCAAGGAATAACCTCAAAAGCACATTCTTCTTTATATTACCTTGGAAACCCTAAAATGCAAGGACACTTTTGTAAAGAAATTACCTTCTTATTTTGCCCTAGAACCCTCAATTGTTATAGGCTTCCTCCATCCTCATTTATATATTATGCTACTCTTTAAACCCTAAAGTGCAAGGGATAACTTGTATTCCATTTTTACTTTTATTACCAAGAGAGAATTCTATACTACTTGAGAAAAATGAAGATGATTTACCTGGAAAAATATTGACCTCGTCTATTGTCTTTGTGTTTGGATCTTCCTCCACATATTCCTGTGCACCTTTAATTCCTTCTAAACTTGAACTTACAAATTGTACTTTTTCATCCCTTATACCCTTCTTTGTTTCTTCTAACTATTGATCCAAGTGAGCTATGGTGGTCTTTGCCACAATATGTTGTAGATATGATTTATTTTTCCCTTCAGGAGTAGAATATCCTTGAATTGATCTACCTTCTATTAACGTATGATTTCCTTGCTTTACCTTGAAGTTTAACTCATGACCAAAATTTTCTCTCTTTCTTCATAGTTTTCACTTTATAAACTCTTGCCAAGTGGCTAGTCTCATAACAATTGCAACAATGAAATGCAATATTTTCATAATCCACTTATTGATCCCATTCTCTTGATTCATATTTAATCTTAATGGATTGTGACAAGGTTTTGAAATATCCATAGCAACACATTCTAGTATATATAACATGCTTCCACTCCTTAATAGTTAGTCCTTCCTTGATGAATTCTCTTAGGGTATTTCTAATATTCTTCAAAACTTCCTTATTGATAAGTTGATATGATGTCCAAAAAGCCTAACCCAAATCAAAATCTTCTTAATAGCTTCTATCTCAATAGAAAAAATTTCATTCCATGGTCTTAAATAAAGGGTATCTCTCCCTCTAAACCATGGGTCACCACTCAATATTTTATCCCTAATTTTTTAATCAAAAAAAATAACAAGGAAAAAATCTTTAGGAAGAAAAGTCACAGACTAACTTGAATTCAATCCCCACTTCCATTTGATCAAATCTTGAATCTCAAAAAACCTTATCCAAGATCTATGGAACTTATAGATTAAACCTTTGCTTTTCAAAACCATTATAATATTCTCAATCATCTCGTACTTGATAGTCACTTATGGTGGAATATCTACTACCTAAATAAAACTTGTCATATATTTATTCTTCAACTTTAGCATCCATACTTCTAGCTAGGGCATCTTGACTTCCTATTAGGGCTTTCAAATATGACTTTCCTTCCATACTAGCTAGTGGGGCTGGCTCCTAGCTTACACTCCCTCCTAGCTTGCATTCCCTCTCGGCTCATACTCGCTCTTGGCTCACACTTCCTCCTAGTTCACACTCCTTCATAGATTACACTTCCTTCCGGATTGCACTCCCTCCTATTTCTTCTTTCTCCCGATGTTCCTTCGCTTTAGTAATTTTTTGAAAATAATTTTTTATGCATTCGTGATAAGGGTTTAAAGCATTGATACATTCCAAATGAACTTGTTGCTCTTCTACCATTTTTTAAGATCTCAATATTGTAAAATAAATTGAATCCTCCTCCACTCTAAGTAGTACAAAATCATCCCACCATACTCTACAACTCTTCGGGTTTCCTATTTGCGAATTCTCCTTCACTTTTGGCTCTTTGAGTGATAGTTTTACATTGTAGGTCATCTCATGCCCTACCTTGGATAACCAGGCTCTCTAGTTCGTGCATCATGGGTCCAGCTTCACCCATAGTTTGTTTGGACCTCCTCCTTCATCTTGATCGACCAATGTCTTGAGTTTAAATTTAAAATAGGGATTTCCAATTTGGTTTTTCCTCATTATTGACTTTATGGTGCTTGAAAATAGTCCTTTATAAATATTTATAATATGAAAAAGATTTAATATCAAATGATATTAGATGAGCCAGTTAGATTCCTTGAGTTTTAAGGAGACCTAAGTTCAATTTTTTTTTGGTTGAAAAAGAAGCTTATATTTCCTATGGGGCTTTAGGCCTTGCAAACCAATTTGTTGTCAATCCATAATACATGCATAATAGGTCCAGGTTCAAATCTTGTCAAACTATACATGCATAATATCTAAGCTATTATAATGCTATGATGTGGTCATGATGCAATACAGGTGGGACTAGTTTCAGTCTCATTTAACAAATTAAAGAAAAGAAAAAAAAATGAGTTAATAATCGCTAAAGTATTATCATGGGTCATGTAAGAAATAATTAATTTTGTTTATCTTTTTTTGTTTTTAGAAAAAAATGTGTTGTACTTGGATCCCCACCTTTGAAAAATCACATATCTCTCCTTTGGAGCTCGAGATTTTATACACAAATTCTATTTTCATCTCAATTGAGTTGCTATAGCTTGATACCTGCATTTATTTGCATAATAAGTTTAAATTCTTGATTTTTGTTTTTTTGGATCTTCTTCAATTTTCTTTATAAATACAAATATTTTAAAATTCAACATCCTTCTTGACATTTCTTGTAGCAACCTTCACAATACCAAAACTCCACCTCTATTATCTATGCATTGCATCTTAGTAGAGTAATATTTCCAAAACTGCATGCTATCATAGCCCGCTTTACTAGATCTGGACTATTAGTTTCTTTCTAAAGCATAAGTGCAACCACAATAATTGTAATAAATAGATTATATGAAAACACATTAATGTTATAAAATATAGAAAATATTACTAGTGAAAAATATTACGATAAATCTTAATCATTATTTGATTCATACAATCAACACTATCTTGTAAGTTTCAACCAAACTTACTACTTCCTCTAACCATGAAAAAAAGAGTTTTAACTTCATTATTCTCTATTAAAATTGCTCTATTGGTTAGCCTATCTGCACATTTGTTCTATTCCCTTAACGTATATGTAAGCCTGATTTCTTCAAACTTTGTAACAAGATATTGAATTTTCACAATGATCTCTTATATGTTCTATGGAGCCTTTGCTTTCCTCAAAGTGCCATTAGTGAATCACCTTCCATCCATACTCCATTACATTTCATTTGTCTACATATTTTTAACCCTTCAAATGTTGTCTAGGCTTTAGCTTCATTATTTGTCTTAAATCCACTATTGAAAGCGTAATGCGATAAAATATCACCCCTATTATTTCTAATTATTTATTCTCCTCATGTTGGTTATAAATTTTCTTTAGATGCTCCATCAAAATTCAATTTGATCAAATCCATTTTCGATGGTTTCTACTTTATATTCTTTACCTTCCTTTTATTCCTCTTGTACCAAACATCAAAATTCCACTTGATGACTTGACTTCATCTATCAAGGATCTCTACTTTAAGATTAGGGATTCGATGAGTTGATAGGGTTGGTTTAGACTCTATGGCAAAAAAAATCTTCCTTTTCATTACCTATAAACTATTTTCCTTTCCTTTAAATATTCTTTTGTTGCTTTCTATCCATACATTTGAACATATTGTATATTTTGATGTATCTCAGGTTATTTGCAACACCTCACTTTTAAAAGTGCTATACCATTACATTCTATAATCTACCATTCATCACCATGCATTTATAAAACATATTAAGAATCCATTTCCATAGTTCTCAGACTATTGAACAGTGTCCTGATAGATGGTCTATGCTCCTTGTTACATAGAACACATTGTGAAGGGCCATGAAAACCCCTTTCGTTAGGTTATCCTAGGATAACATATTTCTATGACCTACTAGCTATACAAACATTTTAACTTTTGGAATGCTTGGGCTATCCCAAATATCTCTCCACATTCTTGTGGTATTCCTATTTTGTTGGTGCTTTACATTATATCCACTTCTTACTATGTATTCTCCTAAGCTGTTCAACTCCCAAATAAACTTATCCTTGTCTCCCCTCAAAATAGTCACTGTTTTCTTTTTGCTCAACTGCCCCTAAAAATAATATTTGGTATACTTGTAAATAAATATTCATTGCATTTGTATCTTCCTTCCTAATACTTATACATAATATTTGAAACCCTATCACCATATTTATCTTGAAGTAATCTCATCCATGGTTTCAAAATTGGATCTAGATTGAGTGGTTTTTTATCATACCAAGTATCCATCCAAATATAATTTTTTTCTCCATTTTCCACCACCCATATTAGACCTTTAATCACTAGATCAATTTATTTTTTTAAACTGTTCCATAGTGCAAAATCATCTTGTAGTGAGAATGTAGTAAATATTAAGCTTGGGTTATTGAAATCAATATACTTAGAAGAATTCTTGCCCATTGTAGTTGACCTTTTTTGTACAATCTCTAAATTACATTTCCACTTAGAGCTAAGTTTGCATTTGTAAGAACTCTAAAATCGAGACCTCCACTAGTTTTATCATCACACACCTTTCTCCATCTCACCAAAAGAAATTTCCTTTTATCATGTAATCTTGACCATATTTTTTTTCATAATATAGATTAAAATTTTTCCTATAAATTCTGGTATAATATAAAAAGACATATAACATGTTTGAATGACCTGTAAGATTGATTTAGTTAGCTATGCTTTTCTTGATAATGATAACCATCTACCTTTCCATACTAGTAGTTTAATATAAACATTACTTATAACTGGATTCCATAATTCTATTCTCATTCTCCCATCAAATGAGGGCATCCCTAGATATGTTGTTGGCAGATTTACCTCCTCTAGTTGAAGTAGCCTGCATATCCCTACTTTGATTCTAACTGAAGTGTTTAAGAATTAAATTTTAGATTTTTTTCTTTTAACTTTTTGTGCTGATGGACTTTCATATTCCTTCAATAAGTTATTCAAAGCTCTAGACACATTTTTTCTTTCCCTTCCAAAAATGCTGTATCATCTACAAATTATTTATGGATGATGTTGTCGATGTTATTACTAGCATTAAGTCTACTTAGTATCCCATTTTTGTATGCTTTATTCAAGTTCCTTCCCAATATCTTTGCCATAATAATGAATAGTATGGTGATAGAGGATCTCCCTATCAAAGACCCCTTTTGGCTTCAAATGATTTTGTTACTAGCCCATTGACCAACATTGAATATGATACTAAAGAGACTCAAGCTTTAATCCATCTAACCCATTTCTTCTCAAATCCAAACTTTTTTAATACTACAAAAATGAAATCCCATTTACCCTATCATTGACTTTATTCATATCAAATTTTAAGACCATTGATATCGTTTCTAGAAGTTGTTGAATGCATTACTTCATGAGCTACTATGATCCTATCCAGAATCTATCTCCATTTCAAAAATCCTCCTTGCTCTTCTAAAATAATTTTTCTAATAGTGGTCTTAACTGATTTACCATAACTTTGGAGATTACCTTATATGCCACATTGCATCGGCTTATAAACCTAAATGAATCAAACAATTTTGCATCCTTCTTTTTTGGAATCAGGGTAAGATACGTTGTATTTATTTTATAAGGCATGTACTATTTTACCCTAGACTATTCCATTGCTACCAATAAAGAATCCTTTACTATTTATTAGTTATGCTGATACAATTTTATAGAGAGGTTATTTGGACCTAGGGATTTATCCTTATTAAAAGATAAAAGAGTTGAATGAACTTCTTCCAGTGTAATAGGTTCCATAATGTTGTTATTTTATTCATTTGTTATAAGTAAAGGCACTTCATGTAGTAGTTTATCATTAAGAACTTCAATCTTCTTTGATCCTAGAATATTCGAGTAAAAAAACCTTACCTCCTTTCTTATTTATTTTGATCTTCAATCCAAACCCCTTCCATTGATTTAATTCTACTAATTCTGGATGTTGCTCTCTATACTATTGCCATCCTATAAAAAAAACTATGTTTTTATCTCAATTTAACCAAGCCTATCTTGATTTTAATCTCCAAAATATTTCTTCCTTACTCAAAAGATTATGATATTGACAAAGCAACTCCATTTCCTTTGAGTTTGGATTATTGTACTCAACTTTTTATAATTTTGAAAGTTTCTCTTTTAGTTCTTTCTTCTAAAAAATATTCTCAAAAATGTTCTTGTTCCATTCTTCTAATCTAGATGTCATTGATTTAATTTGTTTTGGAAGTGTGTACAACCAATCGTTTCTTGAAGAAATCCATATTTGCGCTATCATATCCAAAATTTGAGGATGGTATTTTGACATCTGCTCATATAAAAAAGATATTTTTTGAATTCACTTACCACCATTTTAACTCTTATTGGCAAGTGATCTAAACCAATAATTTTCAAGGTATTAATCTTAGCACAAGTGTCTTCATCTAGCCAATGATATGATAATATGCATCTGTTTAATTTTTTTATTACTAGGTTATGGCCTATCCTGTTGTTGGTTCATGTATAGTTGTACTCTTAAACTCAACCTCCCATAGATTATTATTTTGAATTAAAGCTAAGAAATCTCTCATACTTTGGGTTATTTTCCTAATTCTCCCAAATTTTTCATCTAGCTTATTTATGGCATTAAATTCTTCTATGATCATGAATTGGGTTTGGTATTTACGTCTCATAAAGGATTCAATCCTACTCTATACTTTTGATCTACCTAATTGAGTTGTAGGTCCATAGACATTGATAAGTATGAAACAAATATATGCAAAGTAGCATGTTACTAATGAGGCTATCCAATGCCTAATTTTATGAATGGTTTCATAGGAGGTTCTAATTGGATTCCAACATGTTAAAATTCCCCTTGTCACTCCCTCTAAATCCACAACATCCCATTCACATCTTTTCCATATTGCTTTCATAGTTTTGGAAACTTCTTCCTTTGTCATTTTAGTTTTATGGATATAAATAATATTAGGATTATTACTTAAAAACAGGATTGTGATACACCTTTGCTTTGAGGAGGCTTTAGCACTCTTTATATTCCACGAGATGGTAATCATGTCTTATTAAGGTTGCTGACCCTACCTGTGAATTACCAATATCAAATTGTTATTTAGTAAATAGAAGTTCAACCAACTTAGATTTGTTCTTTTCTCTATGTTTTATTTTGCTTCCTTGGATCTTGCTTGATAACTTGAAGATTTTCCTCTTTTTACCTTGCCAATAATCGAGAGTAGGTATTATTATTCTATTTCTCAACATTCTTTCACAACTTTCATTTTCATTAGATTTATTCTCTCCTAGCTCTGCTAAGGGAGCTTTTGACTTATCCTACTCATATTTGGTATTTCCTTGTTAACGGTAGAGGTATTAACATCTAAAATTGCATTTTCTCTACCACTTTCCTTCTCCTAAATTGTGCATGGAACTTTAAAATAGACTTTTAAATCTAATGAGGTACATTCCTTAGGTTCAACAAGAATTTTCATCCCTAAATCAAGATCATACTAAGTATACTATTCCTTGTTAATATTTTGATTTTGTTGTACCATGCCCTCTAAGCTTTAATCTACTTTTTTTAAAGGCTAAATCCTCAAAAAATTTGATTTTTCTTCCAATATCCTTACTTGTATTCACTGTTTATTTACTTTCATTTGTCTGGACCTATTTTTTGGAAGTTGAAAACCATCCTCATCCACATCCATTTGTAAGTTTCTCTTATGGTTTTCTACATAAGTTTTTGTTGGACTCTTCTTAGGAAATTATCTCTCAATATGTCCCACCTTATGATATCTTCTACATATAAAATATATGTTTTTATAATCCATGGATTCGATCTACAATTTACCCCCATACTTAAGAATGATTTCATTAAAGGTTTACTGATATCAATCATGACTAATATCCACGAATAAATAACCAAGAATGTCTTTCCTAGTTTTTGAAATCTCAATAAATTCTTATAGTGTTGCCTATTGCCTTGAAGGTATCCATTTTCTAAAATTTAATGGGTAACCCATACATCTTGATCTAAACTAGTACCAAGGATAAAATTAAATTTTTAAGTGTGAAGTCTTCATACCAATGAGTAAGGAAGAGTCCTACTCTTCATATAAACCAAGGACCCCCTTTCAAGATTCTATCACTTTCCTCCCTAGAACAAAAAATGGTTAAGAATTTTTTTTGGGGAAGAAAGGATATACTCACTTCTGGAGACTTCTAACTCCTACTAATCCATTTTCTTAAAGTCGAAGCCCCTAACCAAGACCCTTTTAAATTCACCAATGATTTACATGTATAACTTCGAAGATATTGAAGGGATGAATGAAAGTTGAAAATTTTCATGTCTACACATAATGTTCTACCTTGATGATGCCCTAGACCTTTATTAATCCTCCCATCATCCAAACATTGGCTGATAAATATCTGTAATTTTGTTTCCCATGACTTGAAAGATGTCACTACCCTTGTTTTGGATGGTCAAATTCTTAGGGTTATATCTCCCTCAATGCTACTCGGATTCCTTCATATGACTACTCATATTAAATATCATCAAATTCTGAAAACATTGGTCCAAGAATCATTTGAATTAGACAACCCTTCACAAAGATATGGCTCTTGAAAGATGAGATATTTTTCTAAAAAAAATGCCTTAATGTTGCCTTTGTTTTGGACGATTATCTTCGATTTAGTTTTGCTAGAATATTAATGTCCACTTTACCTATTAGGGTTAGGGTTAGGGTTTTCCTTTCTTCAAACCCTAATACCTCTTGATGTATATATGTACTCATCCTTCAATAATAATACATCTCTTTTAATTCTAACATTTGGTATCAGAGTAGGACCCCTTCCTGTCTAAAGACTTGATGGGGGAATTGCCTATTTGGCAATTCTCCCCTTTCCCATTGGTGGTCGAAAATTCTCCTCTCCTTCCTACTCCAAATATTAGGGAGTATGCTATCTACTTTCTAAGTGGATAAAAAACCAGAAAGTTAATGGAGAAAGATTCATGGCTTCCCCTAAATCTTAAATGATTGGAGCCATGAATATGACTATTTTTTTAACAAAGTTCCACACCAACCATGTTGATTGTAATATTTTTCATCATTGCAAAATTGCTCACTTACTTTCTATCCATAGTTCTGGGCTATACACAACAAAGGAAGGGTCATTGCTAATGTTTCATGGCCATGGCAAGAAATGAGCCACCGTGTTCTTCGCATGAGGGGAGCTTAGGTTTCAAGCAAACATAGACCATAGTGATGCCTCCTCATTTTTTCCTTCTCCATTCCCATAGTTATGCCCTTCTCAATATTTTCCTTCATTTTAGTTGGAATATATTATCCTCTTTCCCCAAGCCATTTTTGGTTTAGACGAGAAAAGAAAAATCTTCCACTAATAATGTAATGGAAATAAGGGATATTGTGTTTTTCCTCCATGTATGTTTCCAAATATCCATGGTGTGGTGGACTCATGCTTTTAAACCATGTTTAGGGATATTTTGTTAATATATTTTAGTACTAGTATTCATCCATATTTCTTGGTTTAATCTATGTCAAGCATTGTTTTGATTCAAGTTTTTAATACCATTATGGTTTTTGGTTTAGTTTTGTAATCCCCATGGAGTTGTTTTAGCTAGAATGGAGTTATTTTATCCAGAGCTAAAACTGCCCATTGCTCAAGCATTTTGTTATTGTCTTCGCTATTCGTTGCCCGATCTACAGTTTCAACGAGACCCCAATAGGCCCCCATAGGCCTATAGAGACCCCTAAAGACCACCAACAGGCCCACAAAATTCCATAGCAGGCCCATAGAGGTCCCTAGTAGGCCCACAATAGACCCCCAATAGGCCCATAGTAGGCCCCCAATAGGACCACAGTAGGCCCATAGAGGCCCATATCAAACCCATAGAGGCTTCCAACAGACTCACAAAGGCCCATAGAGGCCCCCAACAAGCCCATAGATGCCCCCAACAGACCCATAGTAGGTCCCTAACAGGCCCACAATAGGTCTCCAGTAGGCTTGCAAAGGACCATAGTAGACCCACAAAGGTCCACAACAATCTAAAATAACCTTTCAAAGTTTTATTCTTGTTGTGTTGACTATAATGAAAAGAATGTGGGGCCATGCATTATTGTCCCATGTTATTGGTGGGCAAGCGAAATTCACTTTTTTCATATGTATGGAAATGAAGGAGGGCCCATGTAATTATTTTGAAATAAAATTCTCGAAATATTCCCCTGCGGGAAAAATTACAAATTGTAATGATGCAAAATATTCACAAATTTAATTCTGCTAGAGGGAAAAATTACTCTCCATTTTATTTTTCCCAAGTTCTCCAAGTTTTTCAACAACATTGTGAGTCGAACCACATAAACTAGCACTAGTATTATGAGTCAAACTACGTAAACCAACTTTATCTTCTTTGATCAGAGACTACAAAACTTAGACACTCTACATTAAAATTACCCTAGGTACTACAAAATATTGATACCATAGACTCTATTTGAAGACTACAGAAACATTGACACTTCGAATCTCATCACCATCTGAAGACTACAAAGTTTTTTCGACACTTTAGATTTTCTCAATTTTTTTCTTTCTCAAAATTATTGTATACAGGTGCATTTTCGATAGATACCAACATATTCTAGATGAGTTTCTCCTTGAGGGGGGGTCATATTCATTAGACCAGAGTGAAAATCATAGTTGTTTTTAATTTGTGGTAGGTTTATTACATCATTTAGGATGTTGACTTATTTTTTGTATTTAGGAAAGTACACATTAAGGGGAGATGTTAGAATATTAATGTACAATTTTCCTATTAGGTTAGGGTTAGGGTTTTTCCTTTCTTCAAACCCAAATGCCTCTTGATATATATATATGTACTCATCCTTCAATAATAACCAACACCTCTTTTACTTCCAACATTTGGTATCAGATCTATTAATGGGTTCTTATGGGTAATAGGGTTACACCCCTTCAATATCCACACTAAGAAAGTACCAGGGGTTATGGTGACTCCCCCCTTGCTAAAATAATAGCAAAAACACAAATTGTACCAAAATAACATAGATTGAAACAAAACAACACAAATTGTGCCACTTAGCTAGGTCTTAAAAAAACAAGTGCAATAAAAAAAACAAACAACACCTTTTTCACTCTTCAAGAACATGCAAAAGACATATTCCTTGCCTATAGAATCTAATGACTTCAAGAAGACCATCAATGAGCAAATCTGGAGGTTTAATATGGGAGGAAAAACTAAATCCACCACCATTATCATAACAAAACTAAATCCAAGAGGATTTAAGCCTTAAAAAAGGTAAATATAATGTCTGTATTTTGATACAAATCTCTAAAAAACTAACACAAAAAATACATCCATGGTCATGTGGAAAATTTCCCATTTGATGACAATCATGTTCCCCCTTTTATCATGTGGAAACTTGCTATTTTTCTCATTTTTGAATAGGAAACCCTAATTTCTCCATAAGAGGGCTAGATGGGCCATGACTCATGTTTTAAAATGATATTTTTACTCCTTTGCTTTAGTGATGGAGCCATGACAAGGGAAGCTCAATATGCAAGGTGAAAAATCATGGAATGCCACATTTTGGGCAGAATGTGTGTCATTGATAGAGAAGCATATCCTCCATTGTGACATATCTTGTGGTTGTTAGCAATTATGGGTTGCTGCATTTTTATAGTTCTCAACACAGGGAAATACACACCCTTTTTGGCCAACCATGGCCACAATTGTTGTGTGCCATACAGTCAATAGCCTTATTTCTACATAAAGTCACCCAACGTTACCTTTTATGCACTTGCTAGCTTTTACCACTTCACTAGGGTGTTTACAATGAGATCTCCTTCATGGCTAAACCAAATCACAACGAAGTTGATATTTGCCAATATTGACCAATCAAATGGATGTATTCATGGTTCCAAGCATTCTCAATTGTATGGAGTGCATTTTTGGTTGTATCTGACACTCCCAAATGAGAGTCAATATTAAGGCGGGACATATCTAATGTTGACTTACTTTTGTAAGTTTGACTTATTTTTGTATTTAAGGCTCAATTTTCCAATTTTGTTGTATGGAGTGCATTCTCGGTTGTATCCGACACTCCCAAATGAGATTCAACATTAAGGGGGGACATATCTAATTTTGAATTACTTTTGTAAGTTTGACTTATTTTTGTATTTAGGAAAGTGCACATTAAGGGGGGATGTTAGAATATTAATGTGCACTTTTCCTATTAGGGTTAGGGTTAAGGTTCTCCTTTCTTCAAACCCTAATTCCTCTTGCTATATATATGTAATCCAATAATAATACATCTCTTCTACTTCCAACAGGTTTATCTTTTGCTACTAGTAATTACTCAAAATATGAAATGTTATTTAGTCTTTACAATATTGATTAATTTCCTCCAAATTTCTTGTATATATTGGTTTGTATCTACAATATTTATAATCATCTAGAACAACTTTGGAAATACAATAAATTTTAACCAATAGCTTAGCTAAGAAATTGATCTAAGAAAACTTATCTAGAGGTTTAAACAAAAACTAATAGTTGATTGGTTTAACCATTGGATTTTGTCAAGAAGTAGATATTCTAACACTTTCTTCTTTATGTTGAGGTATATATGAAAATCTAGTTTCTTATTTTGAATGTTTCAAAGCTTTGTGATTAACTATTGTAACATAGAAAATGCACCATTCCATTAAATGAGCAAAATATGATATTACAAGTTCTTTTTTGGTTACAAATGACCCTCTTGGGGTTATACAAATAGGGCCTCTAAAATAGAGAGTGTCCCTTTCATAACAAGATAACAATCATGGTGGTCTACAATCTCCTATGCCACCTCAAAAGTTGGGTGGATTTTGGAAACTCCGATAGCTCGACCACCCTAAGCTAAGTGTTTCTCCAGACACCTACATATAGCCAAAAGAAAAGGATTAGTAGAACCAAGTGGGCCCACCTTGGTTGGGCCCAAGTCTAAAATATGCAAAACAAAAGTTTCAAAAAAACTTGATTAAAGGAACAAAAATGCATGCAAATGTGATAAAAATTCATAAAAGTACCTTTCTTACATTTTTGCAACTGGTTTGATATATGTATCTAGCATCACAATACAATCACCTAGGGGTAGGTGGTTGGGTCTACTGATCACCTAGGGGTAGGTGATTGGGTTTGCTAATTGTCAAGGGATAGGCGGTTGACTCTATGTTTCTCTATAGGTGTTAACATTTGTTGTAGATATTTTGTGGCTTGTAAGGAATCTCTGATGTCAGTCTGATGTAGGTCTAAATTTCAGTTTGAGAGCAGATTCAAGATGAATGTGGATGCATGCTTTTAGATATCTTCATTCCATGGTGGTTTTGTGCACTCCAAAGAGGGGTTATCACCTTGAGAGGGTTGAACACACACAAGGGAGCAAAGGGGGCTAGGATAATTTTGATAGAGTTTTGGTAAGGGAACTCAAACTTCTTATGCAAATGAAGAAATGAGGGAGGTATTTATAGAAATTTTCAAGGGAGAGGGGGTGGTGACTAGGAGGTGAGGTGGCATGAGGTGGCAACCATGTGGTAGGTGTGGAGAACAAGAAAAATCTAGAGATTTCCATGGAGGAATGTGCACCTTCCAACATTAATGACCTTGGGTGGGGAGAGTCCTCACCCACCCAAGTGTCATAAATGGGCATGGAAAGTGGTGATGGATCTTGGGGATGTGTAGACCTTGGATGATGTGGAGAAATTTTTAATTCATATAAATTGCAAGGGAGGATGTGGAAGGACTTGGGAATTTATTAGGAGTATTCATTAGGGGCTTTGACTTGGGATTTGGGGCATTTTTAAATTCATACAAAATTGCCAAGGAGGATTTGGGAGGACTTGAGGAATTAATGTGGGTATTTCCTAGGAGATTTGGTGGGGATATGGAGGGTTGATTAGGATTTTTGGGGATTTTATTTAGGATGTGGAAATTTATTATGCATTTTACTTAGGATTTGACTAGGGGTTAGGAAATGATTAGGGTTTAATTAAAGGTTTGATTAGGGAATTAGAGATAGAGTTTTAGGATTTTTGAGAATGATTTGGGGATTTGGGAGAATCTTTTAAAATTGGAGAATTTTAGGGTATTTATTGGAATTGTTTAGGATTTGGGGGATTTTGGCACTTTTATTGGGAATTAAGGGGATTTAATGGGGTTTAAGAGAATATTTTAGGATTTGAAGATTTATGGGGAATAGTTTAGGGATTTTGTAAGGTAGGGGATTTTAGAGGATTTTATTAGGATTTTGGAAATTTTGGGGATTTTTGGAGGTAATTGGGGAATTTAGGAAATGGCTTGGGATTTTGGAAAATTAAGTTAGAATTTAGGGATTGATTGTGAATTTTGTGGATTTTGGGAGGTATTTGAGATTTTGTAAAATTAGTAAAAAATGGGGTTTTTAGGGATTACAAAATGACAAATTTTGGGTGTCTACATTTGCCCCTATTTGTATCGCATTGTGTGTAAACACAATGTGGTGTAAAAAATATGACACAAGCTAACTAAATTGGTTACTAATGATGATGAGTCATGTCATATTACCATAGACTTTAGCACGCCACAACAACTCAAGGAGGGAGACATAATATTACCTCAAATAAAAATCAATGTAAGATGACCCAATTATGGAAGGGATAAATTCTTTTGAAACTTTACCTTCAATAGATTAATGAGATCAATTGATGTGGTAAGCTGACCAACCATTGCTAGGTATCTTCACGATACTTCAATTGATTTGTCGAAGCGTGATTGGTGAGTAACCCTATAGTAATTGGCATGGGGTGTACCAAATAGATCGAATTGGAGTTTAAGTTATGAAGATAAGTTTTTATATTTGCCCTAGTAGAGGAGGTTTAATGATATTCTAAAACAAATATTTTTGGACATACATGATTCTGCAAGTGGGTTTTTGGGTATTTGACTTGTTTGCGATAGAATTTTATGGGTAATGTTTACCCCCTCAAGTGATGAGTGGATGGTGAAATAATAGATGACAACAATAAATTGGTTGACAAAAAGTCATTACATAATGAAGAAAAATGTGATGAATTAGATGGAGGGTGAGATTTTAGGGGTTAAATGGAGCAAAATTTGTTAGTGGAAAACTGTATGGGGGTAGGTGGTTGGCAATGGTAATCATACCAAGTGGTTGGAAACTACCCTAGGTAGTTGGTAACCATTCCAAGTGGTTGGAAATCATTCTAGGTAGTTAACAATTTTCTAGTGCAGTCACCCAAGTGATCCACGTGCAATATTTTTGTAGTTTGGAGGACCAAATAATTTCAAAATTAGATAAAATTATACTCATAAAAAAGCTCTTTCAAAGCCTATTCTAATGGTGGTATTTTTAGTAAATTTAGAGAATATTTGATAGGTTAAAAGGTGGCTCAAAAATGACCATACCTTTGGGAGTGAGAAATGCTTAATTTTAGGTTATGAAAGGTGAATTTGGCTTGGGTGGTGAGACAATAAATGTATGAGGGTAACTTGATGAAGGTTGAAGAAAAGTGGGTTAATTGTGAGTGCTTATAGAGATGGTGGATATGAGGGGAGTGACGATACATCTAATATGAGGGGAGTGCTTAAGGGAGGCATGTGGTTGGGTAGATAGGATATTTTAGATGACAGGGATTTGATATGTTGAAGTGATGGATGATGTTGTGTCTACTTATTTACATGTTTTATACTTATATGTGTTTGTTTGATCATATTTTTGGATCTTTGTATATGCATTTCATAATCAATATTAGTTTAATTAATCATTAACAAAGTAGTTTTCATTATGACACATGAGGAGGGTATGAGACATGATAATTACAATGGGTATAAGGCATAAGGAATAAGGCATGGATAGTGACATGTAGATGTAATGAACGATGAAAATGATATATGATACACGATACAAGTGGAGATATAAAGACATGTGTGTAATGAATGATGTTAAATGATAAATGATACACGATACAAGTGGGGACATTAATACGTGTGTAATGAACAATATGGAACTAAAATGCTTTGTTGCCTTAGATGCCTTGAGGTTTTTATATCCTAGTAGTGTTTCAAGAAACTCAAACACCCTAGTAGCACCAATAAAACTCATCTACTACCAATCAATATATTTTAGAGACTTAGACTATCTTGGATAAATGAAGCCAACCATGGATCAATGTATGTGCAATGAGGTTTATTTTTTATTTTGAGTGAGGTTGGACTGACCAATTGTAGCTCAAGCTATTGTAAGCTAGCTCATCCAAAAGTGGTTAGAGGTCTATACAAAATAAGGTCGCTAATGTGATAGACATATCATCACATGGAGGGCATACTCCATTGCCATTCAAGAATCTATAGCCCTATAATCCTTCAATGTAGCTCCATTGCCAACCTAACATCTATAGCCCTAGTGGAGGTATCTAAAATTCCCAAGGATCCATGATTATTAATATTGCTCCTTTTTTTAGATATATATGCTATTGGGATCCTTAGGTTTGGATTATGTGTATGATAGGATGAGAAAGAGAAACCATTCACTTCATGGCAAGAGCTATGCATGGCTTCATCTTCCCTAAACTCAAAATTTGATTAATATATGATTTGTGTAGTCCAAGAGAGAACTCTAGTTAGCTAGAGGAGGCTGAAATCTCCTTAGAACATGATGATGTTTGATAAAGATTGTGTGGAACACTAGGTATGGTTGAATAATTGAAATGACCTCTAAGTCTAAGCAACCTAAGATATTGGTATGATCGAGCCAAGTAGGGTGTATGATGAATAAACAATAAAGACATAATGGGTATAACAAACAATGGATAAAATGATATGATACATGATCAAACAAGATATAATGGATAATGATGGAATAAACAACATGCAAGACACAGAATGTATATAAATTGTACAACTATTTGATGTCATTGATTCATTACACCAATTGAGATGAATAACACATATTTACGAATCCAAAATAAGATCACATTGGCATGCTATAAGTCTAATATAGGATTGTAATGGATGAATGGGGTGGATAAGTGGAATGAATGGGTGTAATGCAATGATATTGATATCATGGAGGGAGTGAAATCCTTTGGTAACAAAATGGGATAAAAGAAGAGGTGACTCCCCTTATTCTAGAAGGAATGGTTATGAATAAGAAAATAGGAATGGATGAGGGTAGATGAAAGGATGTTGAGAAATGGTTGGATGAAAATGAATAATGATGAAGAAAGAGGTGATGCAGAATGTGTGATGAAGACACTAAAGGATGTCAAGGGATAGTTGGATGAAAATAGATAATGATGAAGAAATGAGGCAAAATGGTTGGATGAAAATTAAGAAGTTGAAAGGATGTTGAAGAATGATTGGATGAAAATGAAGTTGAAGGATGTTGAAGAATGGTTGGATGAAAATGAAGTTAAAGGATGTTAAAGAATGGTTGGATGAAAATGAAGAATTATGAAGAAAGGATATGAGTAGTTGGGAGTTATATGATGTGACAAAATTGGAGGTGGAAGGGGTTGCAACTCCCTCCAGATCAATGGGAAGGTAGGATAAGTACGATATCCCTCAAGGAAGATGACGGTTTAAGAAAAGAAAGGACTCCCCTAGACTATAATATGGTGTATAATGAGGATGGACTCCCTCAGTCACCTTAGGGATTTGGGGAGGAGGAGAAGAGTGAAAAAATGAGGGAGGTTGGAGGAGGTGAAAAGGATGAGGAAGGAAGGGAAGAGGAAGGGAGGAAATAATAGAAAAAGGTGAAGGAAGGATAGAAGGGAAAGAAATCAACCATGGGTATGTAATTGCTTAAAGTGTGACCGTAGAATTGTGATGTGGTATTATAAAATAAGGAGAGGCAGAGGAGTCTAAAAAAGGTGATGAAGGAGAAGCTAAAGCAAGATTGACGAGCGATGGGATGATGTCATGATGATGGTGGTCAATGATGGATGCAAAGGGGGCTGAAATGACACTTGGGAAGGAGATAAGATTATATCAAATCATGGTCAATGTGAGATACCCCAAGGATGGAAGGGGTGAATATATTTGAACCTTATAGTTGAAAACTTATCGAGGATATTTGATATGGTAAGCTAACCAGCCATTGATAATCCTCACAATACTTCAATCAATTTTTTGAAGCGTGATAGGTAAGTGATCATACAATGATAGACCTAAAACATACCAAATTAGATTTGATTTAGAGTTTTTGTTGAGAAGAGAAATTCTACATTTTGACTTGGTAGAGTAGGGCTAATGATAGTATTAGGCAAGGATCTTAGACAAATATTGATTCCAAGAAAGGGGGGTTTGGATATTAATCAAGATCATGACAACATTGATTAGGTAATGTTGTCCAACTCAAGCAATAGGGTGATTTATGATGGGGTGTGATGGGTGGATAAATGCAATTGGGGATTATGTGTAATATGAATATGGGTGAAAAAATCCAATTGATGAAGAGGGGATCGAAGAAGAATGGATCCATTGGAAGGGGGTCATGTTGATGAAATGGGTAATTTTTGGAAATCTAGGTCTTGTACTAGATGCTTAAAATACCAACAATCCTTAATGTCACGACCCTTTTGATGATGATAGACTAATTAGTGGTCTTATTTGTACCATTTAGGTTTGGTCTTGTTGGTTTGCTCTGGATGTATGCCAGGCAACAAAATCACTTTTGCATCATACAAATTTTGAAATATGGTCAACAATGGCTCTGATAGGGGTATCCAAGGATGAGATGGATGAGAAGATGATTGGAAGGGTTATAAGAAGGTGATGGAGTAGAGGAAGGTTGGATGGGGGAAAGTTTTGATAGTGATGGAGAAGTATTTTGATGATGTGGCTACATCTCAAGATTGACAAGTCAATATAAGATATGCTATAAGTTAATTGGAGGTGGAATGTGAATAGTTGACATGATTAGGATGGAGGTGATAGGAAGGAGGACATAATTGTGGTAATGGATGAGATAGAGGAGGATATGAGTGGAAAATATACAAGTGCAAGGTCTTGGGGACCACATAGGATAAAGGTTGAGGTATCAGGAGTAGAGGAGGGAGAGATGGTGTTGGAAGAAGAGGTGGAAGATACAAGGTTGATCAATGCAAGGAGGACATAACAGTCCTATTAGGAGGGATTTTGGTTAGAGGGGTATATTGGGCTTGAGATATTAGGACTAGATCATAATATGAGGGTTGATAACAGGCCTTGGTAGTTGGACATGATATAGGAAGGATGGTGGAGAAGGTATTAGGCAAGATTATAGGTATGTCCACAAAATGGGTTGGAGTTACCAAGGTATTAGGGACCAACTCAGAATGGTGCATGTGAGGGTGCACCTGAGCTTGGGCTTGGTATAAGAGGTTTGGGACCATAAGAAGCTAAATATAGGATAGAATGTGAAGGAATGAATTTTTGGGGTGTTCCTATGGTTTTGATGGCAATTTTTGATGGCTTTCGTGAAATAACTATGCTATATACACAAACAAAAAAACAAATAAGCAAACAAACAATCAATGACGATGTGGATGTTTAAATGAGTGTGTTTTTGTTGTTTGATATTATTTGGAAGTTTTTGGGTGTTTTTTGGTTTGTTTTTGTTTTTTTTGTTTGTGTTGGTGTTTTTATTATTTTTTTGGTTTGTGTGTTTTGATGTATCTTAATCCTAGGAGCTACAAAAGGAGTGGTATCTACAAGGGTGTGTTTATGCACTCTCCTTGAAGGGAAGTGGTACACAAACAACTAAAAATTGATTCTTAGGGAAGGTTTGGCTTTGGGTATCCTAAGGGGAAAATAAACCTATAAATAGAGACAACATTGTTTAGAACCTGCGATGGCCTAGTCGAATTTCACTTCACACTCAGTCAAGCTCAGTCAAAAAATGATAGTTGTGAACCCAATGATTATTAAGCCCCATGAGAAAGAGTGTCTAACCTTAGATTACCTTGAGTTAGTCCCAAGGGTAACCAATTTTCCAATGATGAAGTCCAGGAAACTATGTGATCTAAACTATGGTGTCTAAGGGCTCATCTGATGGTTGAGGATGAAGTCCAATATCATCGATTGGTTTTCCTCATAAAATTTTGTGATAAAATTGTACAAGTGTGTGTGATTTAGATGTTTTTTTATTTTTTTGCATATCAAATATGCCTACTTGTAATGCATAGTTGAAGCTAATTCAAAATATGCAAGACATAAAAGCGTACCTACACTAAATGCAAATACTAATCTAGAATGCTTGTTGACTATCTAGGATGCAATACAAAAACCTTGAGATCTAATGACTTTTAGAAAGTTAATTCTAGTCTAATGAAAACAAGTGGTAAAAATATGAAGGTGAATCTAATATAAGAAAGCAAAGTACAAGACATGAGAATAAATCTATGTCTAACAAAGTAAATAGAATTGCATGAAAGGATAACTGGCCTAAGAAACAAGAACAAAATTGATTTACTAGGTGGTGAGGAATCACACACACCCAAGCCTAAGAAACAAAAACCAAAGTGATTGATGGGAAAAGAGGTGATAGACCTATGGTCCCCAAGGTTATTGACTATATGGTGAGGAATCACACACACCTAAGACTATGAAACAAAAACAAAAGTGATGGATGAGAAGAGAGGTGATAGACATGTGGTCCCCAAGGTGATTGACTAGGTGGTGAGGAATCACACACACCTAAGCATATAAAACAAAAACAAAAGTGATTGATGTGGAGAGAGGTGGTAGAACTATGGTCCCCAAGGTGATTAACTAGGTGGTGAGGAATCACACACATCTGAGCCTACAAAACAAAAAAAAAATGATTGATGGGGAGAGAGGTGATAATCCTGTGATCCTCAAGATGATTAACTAGGTGGTGAGGAATCACACACACCTGAGCCTAAAATACAACAAAAAAAATGATTTATGGGGAGAGAGGTGATAGACCTGTGGTCCCCAAGGTGGTTGACTAGGTGGTGAGGAATCATACACATCTGATCCTAAAAATATAAACACGAGCAAAAGGACAATGAATGAAGGTAAACTACCCTAATAAGGGAAGACAAAAGCATGAAATAAGAGCTAATCTATGACATGAAGAAGAGGCTAACCTAGGAAAGAAAATAACATTACATGGAAATAGGAAAGCAAGTGAGACATGAAAATAAAAACTAAACTTGGGGGAATGGAGGGGAAAGAAAGAGATGTTTGCAAAGGAGAACAAAGATCTAAACTAGTTATAGAATGGATAAAGTAGAAGGGGAAGGCTACAAAATGACCTAGGGATTGATAGTCTGGAGTTAGTTAGTTCACAGAGCCAACCACCTGGGGGCAGGCAATTGCTAATTGCCTAGGAGCAGGTAGTTAGACCTAGAGGTAAATTACAAGGAAGGACAAAGTAGGGGTAGCTTGACAGACTGATGTAGGCCCTGTGAATGGTGACTACAAATAATTTGGTGACTAAATCTAACCTAATATAAGTGAAATGAAGAGACAAAGAGCTATTCTAATGGAGCAAAGGAATATTATGAACCTATCCTATGGAAACAAGGAAGACACTTTGAAAAACAACTATTCTAAAGGATAGTCAACTATGCTAAGAAATTACAATAACTATGCTAGAAAGATGAAAGCAACTAAGCTAAGAACATGATAAGCAACTAATCCAAAAACTTAAAAGTAACTATTATATAGCGACTATGCTAGAGAGATGAATGTCACTAAGCTAAGAACATGAAAGTAACTAATCTATGAAAATAAAAAGCAACTACTCTATGGAAATGAAAAACAACTATACTAGAAAGATGAAAGCAACTAAGCTAAGGAAATGAAAAGCAACTAATCTATGAAAATGAAAAGCAAATACTCTATGGAAATGGAAAAATATTATGCTAAGAAAGATGAAAAGCAACTACTCTATGAAAATTAAAAGTAACTTTTACTAAGAAATGAAGAGAACCATGCTAAAGAAATGAAGACAATTATGCTAAAGAAATGACAACAACCATGCTAAGATAAAGAAAGCAACTATACTAAGAAATTATTCTAAGAGAATGAAAAAGCAACTTTGCTAGGAAAGGAAGACAACTATGCTAATGGAAATAAAGAACAACTATGATAAAATATGAGAAAAATAAAAAACAACTATGCTAGAGAAATGAGGACAACAATGATAAGGAAAATGAAAAGAAAATACTCTAGGGAAAGGGACTATGCTAAGGAACTTGAAAGCACCCATTCTAAGGCAATGAAAGAAACTATGCTAAGAAAAGGAAAGCAACTAAGCTAATGAAAGTAATGCACCTAAGCTAAGAAAAAATAAAGCACCTATGCTAGGAAAAGTAAAGTAGCTAAATTAAGACAATAAAAAAAACTACTATGCTAAGGAATTTAGAAAGGGATTGAATAACCATGCTAAACTAAGGGATTGAACAACTATGCTAAACTAAGATATTGAAAGACAACTAAGTTGTGGAATTGAAAACTGTAACCAAAGAACTGAACACAATTTATTTAAATAAAAACAGAGAGAGAAGTAATTTTGCCAAAATGCCCCTTTTTGTATTAATGGTGATACAATGTGTTACAAAAAGGATTTTTGAATTGCCCCAAGCGTGTTGGGAGCAATGTTACAATGCTTCTTCTTGTCTATCTGATATCCAATGCTTTCATGGAGGAGGGGAGATCTTCCGGCTCTTCCGCAGGGTGTGGTGTTCTTCGTTCCTCTGTTACAGCTTCAAAGGGGTGAGTGGGCTTTGGTATCCAGCAAGGGACCACTCCAGCTTCAACAACTTATCCAAGGTACCTGTTACCTGCGCACATACAAAACCAGTAAAGAGGATTAATAGCACCTGTATAGTAAAGCGGTAAACCCAATGCTACGCATAAACCTATCACTGATATGTATATATATGAAAAGCAGATAACATAAAATGTTTAATAAATACAAGCCTTGCTCAACATTTTCAATTGCTTATCTCTGTCAATAAAAACCTGTTCGGGACTGTAGAACCGCGGAAACGCGGTTGCGGACTGGAAACCGTGGACCTATGGTTGTGAAACCGTGGATGCACATTTTTGACTGTAGAACCATGGGCGGGCGGTTTCGGTTGAGATGACAGGTCACCTCGGGATGCGTGCCAACGGTCACAATCGAGCTCGCGCTCTTAGTTTCTCGTCGGGTCTGGGTGTATTTCGGTAGCCTGTCGGTACGCAAATTCAGCTCCTTTTGTTTGGTGGATTGATGGTGCCTTTATAGGCTTCCTGGGGCTTTGGAGGGGAATGTGAGGTGGCAAGCCTGACTTGCCAAGTGGCAAATCTGGACTGCCAGGTGGAAGGGGCAGTTACAGTGAGTCACTCAGTGTGGCTCACTTAACTGGGGTGATGTGGCTCCAAGTGGAGTGGGATGTGGGATGTTGTTTTATGTGAAGGGACAAGGGGACAACAACAAAGGAGTTGTGGCATGGGTGTTGGGAATCTGTCTCATGTGCAAGGACAAAGGGGACAAAAGTGGGTGAGATGTGGCAGGGATGTTGGGTGAGATGTCCAGGACACATGTCCAATGGGTAGACAAGGTATCCTAGGGTGATTTTCCTAATTAAATAAATTAGGAAAATATAATGATGTGCAAGATTTTATATCCCTAAGTTAGAACTTAGGCATATATCTTTATTATGCAGGATTTGATGGTGAGGTGGTGAATGTGAACTAAAGGGTGCTAGATTTTGGTGTCTATAGTTGCCCCTTTTTGTACCGTGTTGTGTACAACACAATGCGGTGCAAAAACTAATGACATCTAACTTTATTGGATGAATGGGTTCATTTCTCTTTGACACACAGAATGAATGAATTTAAAATTTTTGATTTGTTTGCTTACCCCCTCAATTGACGATTGGGTAAAGGTTGACACCCATAAGTCAATTGACGAAATACAGATGTTGAAAGTGGGTTGTTTATTGAATGATGTTGATATTGTTAATGAATTTTGTCTTGATTTCTTTGTGCCCCAAGCTTGGGATTATTTGTGTTCTTGCAATTTTGCTTTTGGTTTCATTAATGTGTAGAATACATGGTAAAAATCTGACCACTCTTTGAGTTTTCGTCCACTATGACTTTAGCAATTCCTTCCAAATGATGGGTTTAAGGAACCAGTCGTCGAGGATTTGATGCTCAAGCGGTTTT
Organism: Wollemia nobilis; assembly: GCA_028583015.1. NCBI lineage: Eukaryota > Viridiplantae > Streptophyta > Pinopsida > Araucariales > Araucariaceae > Wollemia > Wollemia nobilis. The sequence goes on from JAQPPZ010016726.1 coordinate 11,927,246, forward strand.
TGATTATTACCAAATTGTTGTTTGTTGTCCCGCTTTTGACCCAACGGAAGGTGTTGTAGGATTACCTTGTCAAATCTATTTTTGAACACATTTAAGCTCATAGATTTAGGGACCTATCGTCTTGATTCATTGTTGCTTGTTGCGATTTTTAAATGAGCTTCCTTATGGTGATTTACCCATCCAACCGGATTGCATGGATTGCTAGTCGCTGCAACCGCTAGGTGTATAGGATAATCCACTAGATACGAGTTTCACTCTAGATGATTAGGTGGATTGCATTTTTTTTGAAACCGCTGACTTGCGGTTATTTTGGCGAAAAACGCGGATTTGCGTTTTCCTTTATGAAACCATGTTTTTGTATTTTTGTGCCTCAAAACGCAGGTTTGCATTTTCGTGCACATGAAAATGCGGGCGCGTATTTTCATCGCTAAAAGCGGCTATTTATAGGTTGTTGTCATTTTCAAAATCATTCTGCCAGTTGTCATTGGTTTATTGGTTGAAGTGATGAGTGAGATGGAGGTTGGCGAGGGGAGCGGTGGTGGTGGCTCAGCTGGAGCGGAAGTTGGCGACCGGTTTGCAGAGGTAGGCGATTTGGCCTTTATTTTTTTGTTTTGCATTTGTTTTGCTTGTTTGATAATTAAGTGGGGCTGGTAAATTATTATTGTTTGCTCATTAAGCGGGGTTGGCAATGAACTTGTTTTTTTTTTTTTTTTTTTTTTTTATTATTTATGGTAGGTAGAAATTTTTCATTTTTGTTTTTATTACCTAGTGTAGGTTAGAAAATTTTCGTTTTTGCTTTTATTACCTAGGGTAGGTAATAAAAAAAATATTTTTATTACCCATAGGTAAAAAAAATTTTTGCTTTTATTACCTAGGGTAGGTAAAATTTTTTTTTTTATTACCATGCATAGGTAAAAAAAATTCATTTTTGCTTTTATTACCTAGGGTAGGTAAAATTTTTCTTTTTTTTTATTACCATGCATAGGTAAAAAAATTTCATTTTTGCTTTTATTACCTAGGGTAGGTAAAAATTTTTTTTTTTGTTTATTACCATGCATAGGTAAAATAAATTTTTTTTGCTTTTATTACCTAGGGTAGGTAAAAAAAAATTGTTTTTTTTTATTTCTAGCATGTTGTGCTAATTTTTTTTTTTATATGTTTTCTTTTCAGGTTAAGCTTCTTGATGCTCGGCATAGGTGGCCGAGGACCATTCGAAAAGTGTGGAAAGCACTTTTTGATGATGATTGGACTCTACTTCAGACCATTGGTTTAGACGGTTGTGGGCGGTTAGGCACCGTCCGAGCTGATGAGGATCTCCTTTCGACACTTGTTGAGCGTTGGGATCCAGACAAGGGCACATTTTAGCTCCCAACAGGGGAGCTGACTATCACTCTCGAGGATATCTACCGTATCTTCCGCATTCCTATCGAGGGTCCTACCGTTCGAGTTGGCCTCGACAAAAAGGAGGCTCTATTCCCTTTGTTTGGTGAGATGTGGGACATTGATTGCAGTAGGGGCGGCATTGCATATTTGGATCTCTTTACAGCTGGTAGCTTGGGTGCATTACCTATCTTTATGATGTACATATTGAGCAACATGTTGTTGCCCAATTCCATGGGATCGAGGATCCCGTGGAACCAGGTGCCTATTATTCTGGATTTGATAGTTGATCCTCGTCGGTTAGCCTGGGCTCCCACTCTTCTCTACGAGGTTTACAGTGAGCTCTATGAGGTGAAGAGGCATGGGCGTAAGGGCCTGGGCTACAGTTTGTTGCTCCAGATTTGGTGTTGGGAGCATATTATCATTGGTCGCCCAGTTGGTTTACCTTGTGGCGTGGATGCCACCTCTCCCGGGCATACAGATGGTTACTCAATGAGGAGGTCAATCGATCTATTGTGAGTGCTTCAAAGTTCAGAGATATCTTGAGTTCTCTGACTAGGGACTTGATGTGTTGGCGGCCTTGGAGGGGTTTGGATTGGGTGACGGATGCAGTAGAGCTTCATCGCGTTAGGCGAGGATGATGGGTTGTTGGCACCCATTTGAGGGATATGGAGTTTATCCAGTTCTCTCATGTACTACGATAGTTTGGGCTTATTCAAGATGTTCTTGATGCACCTATTATGTACAAGCGATGGGGTGATGAGTTGGGGTTGCCTATTGCTCCTAAATTTTGGTGAGTCGATGATCCTGTTGATGACTCAGACTTGGAGGTGCTTGACTTGGATGATGTTGGCATGACTACTGAGTATGATGCATGGTTTACGAGTCAGCCTCTGTGGACTCCTAGTGTCATCGTAGACGATGATGGGAGTGGTGATGATGTAGATGTGGGTGGATGGGTTCCTTGGTCGATGAAGCACCGATGTGGTAGCTCTTCGAGAGCTGACATGGGTACGAATGTTCAGCAGCCTGAGGAGGGTGGTGGTGATGATGATGAGGGTGCACCTCCTCGATGGTCAGAGGAGGAGTGGGGGATTCTCCAGGCTGAGCGAGATAGCCTAGATTTGGAGCTGGGTCGAGTGAAGGTCGAGTTAGCATGGTATCAGGGTGAGGTGACTCATCTTCAGGTTGAGGTGGATGGGTTACGAGTTGGACCTAGCAATGTTGCTCTTGTTGCTAAGGATGTAGAGATCACCAGACTTGGTGATGAGATTACCCATTTACAGGGTGAGCTTTCTCGATTGCAGTCAGGTTCTAGAGGTGATGATTCTGCCTCGACTATTACATCTCTATGAGCAGATATTTCTTAGAGGGTCGCTCACCAGGGTGCTGATTTGAGGAGCCTGCGTAAGCAGGCTGTCTACATCGAGATGTTGGAGAACATTCTTCATGAGCATCAGATTCCTTTACCTATTCCTCCTTCATCATCTACTGCCACTACTACCCGAGGGACTGAGATGAGTCACAGGACTCATCATACTTCTAGCTCTCATGGGGCTTCTACAACGTAGGGTCCATGGAGGGATCCTGTTGGCACTAGCTAGTTGTTGTATTGCCTTATTTTTATTTTTTTGCATATTTTATCTTAGTATGAGCCTCAGTGCTCCGATGTATACTGCCTTCGAGCATTTTGTACTTTGCAAAATTTCGTATTTATATATATATATATATATACATGGCATTTATTTCGGTATTCACATGTGTTATTTGTATATGTATTCTTCTTGTTTATGCTTTGCAATGTTTATATAATGCAATCTAATATTTCTATGTTATTGCTATGATAATGAATGCAACTGAACTTGTAAAATGCATTTGATTTTTATTCATGTAACTAAATGACGGTATGCATGTTGCTCGTGTAATATTTTTTAGCTCAGAGTATTTGACCTTTACTCGTTCATATTTGCAATTGGGGGTATCCCACTTGATTATTCTTTGTGGTGATTATGTGGTATGTATACATGGTATGTGGATGGTGATATGGATTATGATTTGGTTTTTGATATGTAACTGAAAGTATTCTCAAATACTCAAAGAAGCTAGTAATGTTAACCATTTTTCTTGATGTTATCTTACTTTCTTTAGGACCATATTGTGTGCAAGTGAAGTTCATTTACTAAATCTTGCGTGTCGATGACCCTAAGCAATCCAGAACCAGTGCATGTGATTGTGATGTTTATTGCCCCATCTTGAGTAATTTTGGACGGTACCTTTTTGGGTTTCCCTTTTGGCTAGCTTACCCGTATGTGCGTTCAGAGGTCTCTTTCTTGAGAGAGAGACATGTCGCCCTGCATGAGTTTACTCCACTGCCAATCAAGCGTCTATAGCCCCGGTGGAGGCTCACTCCATAGTCCAATGATTTGATCTTTAAGCCTTTGTGATGACTACATAACTTTCTGAGGGGAACATAGTACGATATTTTCAGCTTTAGAGATCTGTGGTGTGTGTTGTTAATTATTTTTGTATAGAGTTTTGGGGAATCGGATTCTCAACCGAAGTATGATGAGAATGTGACCCTATCCTTACTACTCTACATTTATTTATATTTGTTGTTTCACTGTGGTAGTGGTGATAACCACTATTTTTGTTTTTGGACTATGTTGCATGATAGGGTAAGCGAAGAATTTTACTTTTTTTGCTTTGAGGTTTACCCAAATTGGTGTTATCTTTCTATCATTCAAGATGTTTTAAGATTTGTAAAAGTGTATTTGGTTCCAGATTGCTTTTGGGTCAATCTACCATACTCAAGATTTTCTTAATGTGGTGAAAGTGCTTTGGTCCTAAAGAAAATTGGACACTTCATGAAGTTTGGTTTTTCACTAGACATTTTTGAGTGACTGCAAATTGTATGATGTATCATATATGATGTGTATGATTTGTGAGTTGTAAAGAATCTTTAGTTGAATACCCCCAACTCTTGGAACTTGTTTTCTTGGTCTTATCATCACCACTATTAAATATTACTGAGCAAGGGATGGGATGGATGCAACTATATATATATATATATATATATATATATATATAATTTTGTGTATGAACATATAATTGAAATGCAAATGCCATATGAAAAATGTAATTTAAAATATGTCTATTTACAATGTGAAATGCATGCAAAATTGTAAAATGAAATCTTTTTTATTTATTTATTTATTTTTTTGTGTATGAACATATAATTGAAATGCAAATGCAATATGAAAAATGCAATTAAAAATGCAATATGAAATTTTTTCTTTTTATTTATTTATTTATTTTTTTTTTAGCCATGTACATATATATACATATATTGCAAGTCGTTTTATGCATAAAATGCCTTTAGGTGCATAATGTTCAGTGGTTCTGGCTCCAATTTCCCTTCCAAATTGGAAAGTTTGTACGTTCCTTGTCCCAAATTTTGCTTTACTATATATGGGCCCAACCAATTTGCTGCAAATTTATCCCTTAAGTGCGGTAAAGCATTGGTATTTTATTGATTTTCTTTGAGCACTAGGTCCCCCACTTGAAATTCATGAGGATGGACTTTTGTGTTGTAAGCGCGCTTGACTCTATCTTGATATACTCGTAAATGTTCTAGAGCATTGATACGTTTCTCATCAATAATTGTCAATTGGTCAAGACGCGCTTGTCTAGTTGTATCATCATCCATGAATTCCTGTATCTCGATTCGCAAGGATGGTATCTCGAGCTCTAATGGTAATATCGCTTCTGCATCGTAAACTAGTGAAAATGGCGTTGCTCCCATTGGCGTTCTTATGCTTGTTCTGTAAGCCCATAGTGCTAAAGGGAGGTGAGTATGCCAATCTCGATGATTATCTTTTACCAATTTCTTGAGAATAGATATGACTGTCTTGTTGGTTGCTTCAGCTTACCCGTTTGCTTGTGGGTAATAAGGTGTTGAGAAACTGTGTAGAATTTTGAATTTGTTGCACAATGCTCTAACATCCTTATTCTTAAATGACTTTCCATTATCAAAAATTATTTTTGAGGGTATTCCAAAATGATAGATAATATGTTGAAGTATAAACTCCGCTATTCGAGGTCCAGTCGTAGTTGTCATTGGAATTGCTTCCACCCATTTTGTAAAGTATTCTGTAGCGGTTATGATGAATTTATGTTGTCCTGATGAAGCAGGTGTTATTTTACCGATCAAGTCAAGGCCCCATTGTGAAAAGGGCCACAAAATTTGAATGGGTTGCAAATTTTGTGATGGCACATGGGTCAAGTTTGCATGATGTTGGCACTTTTGGCATCTTTTGACGTATTTGCAATAGTCATTCTCCATTGTCGGCCAATAGTATCCCATGCGCAATATTCTTTTTGCAATTGCCATTCCGTTGAAGTGACCACCGCAAGTACCATCATGGGCTTATGATATTGCTCTTTCTGCTTCAATTGGATTTAAACATCGTAGTAATATTCCATCATAACCACGTTTATATAACACATCTCCAAGTAAAGTGAAATGGATGGCTCTTTGTTTGAATGTTCTTTTTGCAGTTCGTGTCATTTCTATTGGTAGTGTGCCTGACTTGAGAAAGTCTTTTATCTCATCAAGGTAAGAATTGTAAGGTTCAACATGTATCAAACAAACATTCTTCTCACCTATAGATTCTGCTCTTTTAATTGATGGTTTGGACACTATCGTTATGATTAACGGTTGCAATTCTCCATGTTCATTTTTAGGGATGAGAGATCCCAAGGAAGCCATTGCATCCGCAAATCTATTTGTCGATCGTGGCAAGTTACTAATTTCGTACCAGTCAAATTTTCCTAGCAACTGTATTGCTACTTCATGGTATTTCTTTAAGACTGGTTCTTTACATTGGTATTCTCATTTTATTTGGTAGACAACCAATTGAGAATCACCAAAAATGCTTAATATTTTTATTCCCATTGCTATAGCTGAATGAAGACCTAGTATTAAGGCTTCATACTCTGCATTATTGTTAGTGCATGTGAAGTCGAGTTTGAATGATAAGGGAATGGGTATTCCCTCAGGTGTGTAAAACACAACTCCTGCACCTTGCCCTTTTTCGCACTTGGATCCATCAAAGAACATTGTCATATCTGCTTCATCCTCAGGTGAAACCACTTCTTCTTGTTCTGTGACAGAAAATACTGAATCGTCGGGAAGCTCAATTATTAATGGTCTATCATTGTGTAGTGGAGCTTCCGCTAATTGATCAACTATCACTTGCCATTTTATGGATTTTTGACTTGTGAATTCGAGGTCGAATTCTGTTAAAAGCATTATCCATTTAGCAGTGCGGGTGTTGTTGTAAGTGTGAGTCATCATGTATCGCAGAGGGTTTTCTCTAGCTATAACATAGGTGGTATTGCTTAGCATGTAATGTCTAAGTTTCTTAGTGGCAAAAACCACTGCTAAACATAACTTTTCGACGTAAGCATATCTTGTTTCGTAACTTACCAATGTTCGACTGATGTAATAAACTGCTTGCTCTTTATTTTTCTCATTATTTTGTGCAAGCATTGTCCCTAAAGCAAAATCTATTGCAAAAATGTATAGGTGAAATGGGACTCCTATTTTAGGTGGCGTAAGAACTGGCGGTGAGGCCAGATATTTCTTTATATCATCAAATACCTCCTGACATTCAGTTGTCCAAGAAAATATCACTCCTTTTTGTAACAAGTGGTTAAAAGGCCTGCATTTATCTAAGAGTTGCGTGATGAATCATCGAATAGATTGAACTTTTCCTTGCAAGCTTCGCAACTCTTTCAAGTTTTTGGGAGGTGACATTTCTAATATTGCTTTTACCTTGCCCGGGTCTACTTCAATGCCTCGCTTGGAAACAATGAATCCTAGAAGTTTTCCTGATGTGACACCAAATACACACTTCTTAGGATTTAACCTTACCTTATGTTCTATCAATCGATCAAATGCTTTTTCTAGCACATCTATGTGTTCAAGACGCATTTTTGATTTAGCAATAAGATCATCTACATAATCTTCGATTATCTTATGCATATAATCATGAAATATGTACGTCATGGCATGTTGATATGTAGCTCCTGCATTCTTTAACCCAAAAGGCATCACTCTATAGCAGAATGTCCCCCAAGGCATTGTAAATGTTGTTTTATGTTGATCTTCGGGATTAATCCGAATTTGGTTGTATCCGGAGAAACCGTCCATTAAGGAAAGCATTTCATGACCAGCACAGGAGTCTACTAATTGATCAATATTCGGCAAAGGAAAATCATCCTTGGGACATGCTTTGTTTAAATCTCGAAAATCAGTGCATACGCGTATCCCCCCATTCGGTTTGCGAATGGGTACCATGTTTGAAAGCCATTCAGGATAATCGATTGGTACTATGAAGTGTACATCCAATAACTTTTGCAGTTCTTCTTTCACAATTAATGTGACTGTTGGATGGACCTTCCTAAGCTTCTGCTTGAATGGCTTGGCATCATGTGCTAGCGTAAGGTTGTGGACTACCAAGTCCGGATCTAAGCCAGGCATGTCTTTGTAGGACCATGCGAACACTTCCTTCTTTTTGATAAGCATGTTTATGATGCGCTCTTTTTCTTCTACGGATAATTCTTTTGCTATTTTGACAATCTAGGGATTATCCGCGTCTTCACTAAGGTTCACGTCTATAGACTCTTCTATTAGCATGTGAGAACCTTCCTCTAGCTGATGTGGAGTTGGGATGAGGTGGATATCATCGACCACATTTTCAAATGTGTCTAGGGTTTCCCCTTCTATCTCAGTTTGAAAAACTGAATTGTTTGATGATGAAGGTTGTTGTGGAATATAAGTGTTTGAAGCGTGCAACAACTCTTCGGACAGGATGAATTCAGTAGTGGATGGCGGGGATGAAATCCTATCCATGGCTATGAGACTGGTGTCGATATGGATCGATTTTGTCTCATCATATGGATTGCGGAGTGGGGTGAGCAAATCAACATAAATCATGTTGACTTGATGGAAATGAGGTGGCTGTGATTCAAAAATTGATGACTCATATTCTCTAGGTTGCAACTGACCTAATGTGTGTGATTGGTTTTGTTGTATGCTTTGCCAATGTGATGGAGGAGGTTCTGGTTCAGGACCCTCACGCTCTTTGTTTAGCCAAAAAAGTGCGTAGTCTATTGGAAACTTCTTTTGATACCAATTATCTCTTTGCATGGTTTCTCCATATATTATCTCTTCTTGAGGCTCTTCTTCTTCTTGATTAAGCCATTCAGGATGTGCTTCAGCTTGGAGCATTCTCCTGGCTTGTATCTCAAGAGCATGGTTGATGAAAATCATTTCAGTTTCATCGTCATCATTGTCACTCATCCAGAAGCCATTAGCATTTGTATGAGGTCCTAGTATTAGTGGCTCAAGGTCTTGCCTAAGGTATGCCATCTCAGTAGGGTCTTCATAATCTGCTTCTCGTTGTAAGGCTTGCTCTCGAGGGTAAAAATTGTAGATTTGGTATCTACTTTCTATTTGTTCATCCTCATCATTAGGTTCATCCTCATCATCGCTCTTTTCCTCCTCTTGTTCGCATTCTATGTCAAGTTCTTGGAAAGCTTGATTAAGCGAAGAGCTTGCGATGGAAGGTTTATAGCCTAGACCGGAGCGGTCACTTGGCTCTCTATATTCTGGTTCAATAATGTGGTGAGGACCTTGTTCATGTCTTCCAAGTCCATATCCTTGCCAACTAACCCTTCAAAAATATCTGACTGGGAAACTTGGGTTCGATAGATAATCAATGTTTTCATTAAACTCTTGTAAAGAGTTGTCATTTTGAGGAGGTGGGTCCGATGAAGAATCCATCCCTCCATATATGAAATTGATTGCATTTGTTTGAGAACCCATTCTATATATATCACCAATAGCTAAAGGTGGGTCGCGAGGGTGACCGTAATCTTTGACTAACTCAATAGGTGGTGTAACTGTGACACTTTCAATAATGTACTCACCAATACTTGGATTGGCGAGATGTACTACAACTCTAGATGGTTGTGTGGCTAATGGCTTGGTGGATGAAGAGGGTTCTTGAGCATTAGCTCTTGGCTCTACTGACGGTGGTGGATTATCTCTAATAGGTGGCCCTATTTGTGAGACTACGGGTTCTAATGACTGTGAAGTAGTGGTTGATGATGTGGGTTGTGCTTTGAATGTGAATGGTGGCTTTGAATCTGGAAGTGTACTAGATGGAGTTGGCAATTGATTAGCAGGATGGGTGGGTGTAATTTGAAAATGAAATGCAGTGTTTGAAGGATGCACTGAGCTAACGCTTTTGGATGCAAAATTTGGGTCAACTATAGGCAACTCTTCTGGAATGGGTGCTTTTGATGATGTGGTGTTGGATGGAATGGTTCTAATGACTAGTGGTTGGATGGTTAGATGTGTTGATGGAAGCAATGGCTCATATGGATTTGAAATAAAGTTGCAGTATTTGAAAGGTTCAGTGTCAGTTGGTATGCAATGTACCTTGCCTTCATGCACATATTTTAAGCATTGATGCAATGTTGAAGGCACACACTTCATTTCCCTAATCCAAGGGCATCCAAGAAGTATGTTATATTGCATTTCCCCTTCCAAGATGTGAAAGAGAACATGTATTGTTTTCACCCCCACGGTGATGGGGAGAACAACATTCCCTACAGTTGAGCATAAAGCATCATTAAAGGCCCTAAGAGTGAATGTGGATGTTGTGATGTGAGATGATGGGACATTGAGCTTCATCATGGCAGGTGTGGTAATGAGGTTGATTGAAGAACCGGTATCAATAAGCACTCTCTTGAAGGGTTTCCTGTCAATGTGAGCTACTATGTGCAATGGTGGATCAGGTGAATCTGCTGATATTTGTTTTTCCTCGAAGTCATAGAATACTATCGAGGGTTCCATGCACTTTTGCACACTACCCACAAAGGAATTGAATGCATTGGGGTCTTCTGATTGTACTTGAATAGACTTTAAAATTTCCATCAATGCTTCCCTGTGAGGTGTTGATTGTTGTATTAGTTCATAAATTGACAATTTTGTTGAAGCCATCTTCAAACTCTGTGTTAACCGGTTGTTCAGTGTAACAATAGGGCGGTTGTGGAAAGGTGGTGGTGGCCCACTCGATCCAAGTTGTATGGGCACATTAGTTGGTGATGTTGTCGGAGCCTGAGTTGTGCGATTAGCTTACCTTTGTCCATGGGTAACTATACTGATAGCCCCTACAAAACCTTGTGGCAGTTGAGACACATAATTAACCTGATTGGGAGGAACTGTAGAAGTTGATGCTCCCATCGGTTGTTGATTTACCTCTCGATGTGGCAAAGGTGTCTGATATATGCCTAGGTTTTGGTTATTTTGGGCTAGTGGGTTGTCAACTTTGATTGTACCCGCTTCCAATAAATCTTGCACAATTCCTTTAAATCCATGACAACCTTCAATATCATGTCCTCTTTGTCTATGATAGATGCAAAAGAGGTGTTCTTTGTAACCTTTTGTCTTTGGTTTGTTAGGATCATCAGGTTTCATTTTCGAAAAATTAAAAAGTTTTGTCGCATACAACTTCTGAAATACTAATGAATATGGCTCTTGTACTGGTGTGTAATTTCTTTTTGGCTTAAAATGATGTTGTTGCCTTTTCGTAGGTTGTGTCTGATTTTGTGCCTGTTGTGGGGGTGGAACCACTTGATAATTTGATTGTTGCGGTTGTTGTTGTTGTTGGGGTTGTTGGATTTGTGTTTGAGCCGGTTGATTTGACTGTGGTTGGCTCAAAACTATCTGATTAACCTGTGCGGTCTTGGACTGACCATGGTTATTCCCATTTTGATTCTTATTGTGCCACTCTTTCTTCTTAGGCTTAATCTCACCTTCTTGAATTTTGATTTCTTCAATCAGTTTTGCTTGGGCGAGTGCCTCATCGAATGTTCTATACTTGTTGTAGTTGTAGCAATGAAGAGATGGGTCTACCAAAACTCTTCGTGAACATTCATATTATCTCTGGCATAGGGAGTGAAAATGGTAACTTGATCATGACTGATCTCCATCTATTGCCAAAGTCATAGACTGATTCATCGTCATATTGTTTTAGATAAATCAAATCAGTCAATGTTGTTTATTTTCTAACATTTAGGGTGAATCTTTCCAGGAACTGGTCCGCTAGTTGTTCAAAGGTAAAAATACTTTGATGTGGCAGGTGGTTGTACCGGTCTTGGGCTTCTCCCCCTAATGTTTGAGGAAATGTATGTAATAGCAATGCATCGTTGCTTTTGATTCTGAAGCATGCATTCACAAATCTTGTTATGTGCTCACGGGGATCCTCTTCCCCTTTAAATTCAAGCTTCGGTATTTGGAAATCCTGTGGATATGGTGGCTCTGGTATCGAAGCATGAATAGGGTGATTGAGTAGTTGCCTTAAAGTTGGCTTTTGGTATTGCAAACCTAGGGTTTGCATGGCAAGACTATCAATCTGACTCTGTAGAAACTGGTATCTAGGATCATCTACAGGACTGACACTCGAATGTACTTGATGCTGCTGGTAATGAGGTGGATTGTATGTAGGTTGGGGGTGATAAGACATGGGTGGTGGAAATGTGTTATGGTATGGATGTTGAGGGATGTTATGATATGGATGGGGTGATGGAGGTATGATATTATGTTGACCTACTGCATTAGCATATGGGTGTGGTGGTTGATTATGAACCATAGTGGTAGAGGGAGGATGCATTACCCAAGATGGATCTTGGATAAAGGCATTAGGTTGATAATATGTAGGTGGAATATTTTGCTCAATCCCTTGCAAATTTTGGTTAGGGTCAGGGTTCATGCTATGGTTAGCATTATCTAAAATCATTTGTTGCAACTGTAAGAAAGCTTGTTGCATAGCAATTGCATTTGATGTAGGGACTGCTACCTATGATGTGGTGGACTGAGTTGGTTGTGGAACAACCATGGTAGTGGAGGTAGATGGGGGTAAGTAGCAAAGGGTATCGCTACTGACTATGGAATGGTATGAGATGTATGTCCTACAAGTGTGGATGGAGGAATGGATGTTGGGGCTTGCGAAACAATAGGAATTGTTTCATACAAGGGATTAGTAGTAATGGTCATTTGTTGTGGTAATGTGGGGGGAATTTGGTTGGATGACAATGGTTGATTGGCCAATGCTACAGTAGCCAACTCAAAGAGAGGATTGGTGAAAATCTGTTTCGAATGTTGTGGATAGGTGAATATGGATTCTTGTTGTGATGAGGGTATGACACGTGATGGGATGGAGAGTGGTGGTAATTATGGGAAGACCATTCCAGCTGCATTCAAGTACATTCTAACAGTGTCCATATCTATCATGGTGACCTGACTGTCTACCGTTGCAGGAGGTTCACTCCTAGGTGTCTCAGGTATGGTTGTGTGAGTAGCTCTATGCATAATATCTATGTCCATGTTGGGGGCATTACTAGAAGGCCCTACATCAAGACTCTGGGACATAGAAAGGGGTATACCTACTTGTCCCACCACCGAAGTGTGAGGGACATTGCCAGACTGGGAGGCCATAGGGGAAGACCACTGACTTTGGTTTGACACTAGTTTCTTAGCTTGATTACGAGTCACTACCATACGCTACTATGTGGTAATATGCGAAGTGAGACTATCTATGCAAGTAAAGTGACAATACAATGCAATACAACACACAAAGCAAATAAACACACAAAATTTTTGATGCTAGATTTTCGTATATATTTTTTTTTGAAATTTGTTTGAAAAATGAAAAAGACGTGTGCTCAATGTTTTGCCCTAAATGAATCTAGGATTTCACCTGTATACTCATAGCTCGACAACCTGGCTATGAACTCCAGGTCACGTAATCCTACCTATAATATGTGGTAATGAAGTCCACACATGGCCAGGGAGCACAGGTCCTACCAATTCCTCACCCAGTTCACCCGTAGTCTACGATACACCTCTCCGAAGAGAGATGCGTGCTATCACCCATGGGTTATGATGGATCTTGGAATCGGCCTTGGCTAAGAACAGGGTATAATGTTGGTGGTTCGATGATGAAATCCAAACCCGACGGTGATGAAATCCAGCCATTTTCCAATGTTTATGTGAGTGTGTGGTGGTTTTGTTTAACTAGGGTGTTATGCAAAATTACTATGCAATTCTGTTTCAATGGCCTAAATGCAGAAAAGCAAAAAATAGAGAATGAAAAATAGTAGATCAGGGGCAAAAATACCAATTTTAGATCTAATTTAATCAGCTTCTATTTAACAGGGCTAACCGTGTGCGGTTAGTTCTGGTAAACCGTGGGTGCGCGGTTTGCCAACCGCATGTCTGCATTTGGGATATCCCAACCGTGGATGCATGGGTCCTTTCTATCAACAAAAATAGAATAACCTTATAGACCCGAACCTGAAATAAACACCTGAGCTATTCCTAACCAGGTGAATGCAAGATGATCTATTTTCTACTATGCAAATGCAGAGATTTTTTTTTATATGAATGCAAATTTTTTAAGTACTTTCTTCTACCTCTAAGACCTAAGTGCACACAAAGGCATACAGGACTAGGACTCTTAATCTAGTTAAATGCAATCTAAACTAAAACTAAGACAAAAATTAGACAAGAAGCACGAAGTACATACCTGTGTTCCTTCCTGTTGTAAACCGTCGACCCGCATTTCTGATGCAACAACCGTGCTTCTGCATTTTCTCAGGCAGAAACCACGTGTCTACATTTTCTCCTATCAAGAACCACGTGCCTACATTTTCTTAGACAGAAACCATGCTTTCACGTTTCCATAGTAAATGATACGACCACAAGATTTTTTGAATGTATCGATTTTGGGTCGAATTTGTGCACTCTTTGAATTCCCAAAACCTGTAGGTGCAGACAGAGATTAGTAAACAAATTTAGACAGCAAGGCAAAACAAAATAGGACCTTTAGGGGGTCCCACCATGATCGCCATTTCTGTAACCAAAGAACTGAACACAAAATAAAATGAATACAGGAAAGAAGTAAGAATTGCCAAAAATAATCCCTTTTGTATTAATGGTGATACAAGTGTTACAAAAAGGATTTTGGATTTTGCCCCAAGTGTGTTGGGGGCAAAGTTACAATGCTTCTTCTTGTCTATCTGATATCCAATGCTTTCATGGAGGGGAGATCTTCCGGCTCTTTCGCAGGGTGTGGTGTTCTTCGTTCCTCTATTACAGCTTCAAGGGGTGAGTGGGCTTTGGTATCCAACAAGGGGCCACTCTAGCTTCAGTAGCTTATCCAAGGTACTTGTTACCTGCACACATACAAAACCAATAAAGAGGATTAATAGCACCTGTATAGTAAAGCGGTAAACCCAATGCTACACATAAACCTATCACTGATATATATATGAAAAGTAGATAACATAAAATGTTTAATAAATAAAAGCCTTGCTCAACATTTTCAATTGCTTATCTCTATCAATAAAAACATGTTCGAGACTGTAGAACCACGGAAACGTGGTTGCGGACTGGAAACCACGGACCTACGGTTGTGAAACCATGGATGCATATTTTCAACTGTAGAACCATGGGCGGGTGGTTTCGGCTGAGATGATAGGTCACCTCGGGATGCATGCCAATGGTCATAATCGAGCTCATGCTCTCAGTTTCTCATCGGGTCTGGGTGTATTTCGATAGCCTATCGGTACGCAAATTCAGCTCCCTTTGTTTGGTGGATTGATGGTGCCTTTATAGGCTTCCTAGGGCTTTGGAGGGGAATGTGAGGTGGCAAGCCTGACTTGCCAAGTGGTAAATCTGGAACTTCCAGGTGGAAGGGGCGGTTATAGTGAGTCACTCAGTATGGCTCACTTAACCAGGGTGATGTGGCTCCAAGTGGAGTGGGATGTGGGATGTAGTTTTATGTGAAGGGACAAGGGGACAACAACAAAGGAGTTGTGGCATGGGTGTTGGGAATCTGTCTCATGTGCAAGGACAAAGGGGACAAGAGTGGGTAAGATGTGGCATGGATGTTGGGTGAGGTGTCCAGGACACATGTCCAATGGGTGGACAAGGTATCCTAGGGTGATTTTCCTAATTAAGTAAATTAGGAAAATATAATGATGTGCAAGATTTTATATCCCTAAGTTAGAACTTAGGCATATATCTTTATTATGCAGGATTTGATGGTGAGGTGGTGAATGTGAACTAAAGGGTGCTAGATTTTGGTGTCTACAAAAACAACTATGATAAATAAATAAAAGGGATGATGATGGTTTAGATTGAAAATAGATGAGAAAACCTCAAACATGTGATCCTATGCTGTTGATGGAGTTGGTGGAAGGTGTTGTTTGTCTTTGTGGCCTAGATTACCTCTAGAATCCCAACTACCCAGGGGAAAGCAATTGGCACTGTTAATTGCCTAGGGGTAGGCAGTTGGGTCTATTGGAGGTTTTGGTCAACTCTATTAGGTACTTGCAACTCTTTGCTTCCCAAAGGATAGTCTAGCCAAGCCTTACCTACAAAACAATGCAGAATAGAATGATTAGAAGTATTTTTGTAATAGTAAAGAAAAGGGAATGATAATTTAAAATGAAGAGCCCCAATCCACAAGGAAAAACAAACAAATGTCTACAAAACAACAAATAAATTTGTGGACTAAGAAGAAGCTTAGCTAAAAAAAAATTAAAACTAAGGACTAAGAAAAAGCAATGATGATATTTTGCAAAGGAGTGTGAAGGGTGACAAACCTTAGGCATCCCAAGCTTATTGGTAAACTGAAAGAAAATCTAACTAACAAGTGGATGATAGAACCTATATGAGGAGATGATGACTAAGGTACTTGATTGTTGCAAAAGAAACTAAGGCTAAAACAAAGGAAAAGTGATGATGTGATAAGAAGAAAGAGGAAGGTTACTAACCTTGATGTTCTAATCTTGATGACAAACTAATGATAAACCTATCTAACAAGTTGATTGTAAACCTAGTTAATGAGAAACCATACTTTGTAAAGAAAAACTAAGATTTTGGAGATGAAATGATGATGTTTGATAAGGGTGAAGGTGACATACCTCAAACACCCCAAATTTGATGCATGATAAGGCGATAAGGATTCATACACACCTTGGGATTTGTTGTGATAGGCTATTGGATACCCGTACCTGACTTGTGGGTAAGGTTATGAGCGGTAACAAGTGATGAATAGCCAACTACCTAGGGGCAGCAATTGGTACTATTGATCACCTAGGGGTAGGTGATTGGACCTGGATGCAGATGATAGAAAGTCAATAGGGGGCCTGATTGTTGTAATGATGACTTTGATGTGGTTTTGGACCTATTACAAAGACATAAAGCAGTGAAATTAGCAAGCAAGGTAATATGGGCAGAGAAACATAAAAAATCCTAAAAGAAACACATAAGACATGTTAAAATAGAAAGCAACAAGAAACAACTATTGCTACAACCTATGAAAGACAAGAAATGCCTAGTGTGTCATGGGTAAGTAGGGTCCCACCGTGATCGCCAAAGATGTAACATAGGAAATGCACAATTCCATTAAATGAATAAATTATGATATTACAAGCACTCTTTTGGTTACAAATGACCCTCTTGGGGTTATACCAATAGGGCCTCCAAAATAAAGTGTCCCTTTTATAACAAGATAACAATCATGGTGCTCTAAAATCTCCTATGCCACCTCAAGGGTTTGGTGGGTTTTGGAAGCTCCGATAGCTCGACCACCCTACATTGAGTGTTGCTCCAATAAACCTGCACACAAATAAAAGAAAAGGTTAATAGCACCAAGTGGACCCACCTTGGTTGGACCCAAGTCAAAAATATGCAAAACAAAAGTCTCAAAAAAAATTGATTAAAGGAAAAAAAATGCATGCAAATGTGATAAAACTTCACAAAAGTAAATTTCTTACCTTGCTTACCTTTTTACAACTGGTTTGATATCAATAATTGGCCTCATAATACAACCATCCAAGGGTAGGTGGTTGGGTCTGCTAACCGCTGAGGGGTAGGCGATTGGGTCTGCTAACAACTAAGGGGTAGGTAGTTGACTTTATGTTGCTCTATAGGTGTTAAGATTTGTTGTAGACCTTTTGTGGCTTGCAAGGAAGCTTTGATACCGGTCTAATGCAGGTTTGACTTCCAGTTTGGGAGTAGCTTCAAGATGAACATGGATGCATGCTTTTAGAGATCTTCATTCTATGGTTGTTTTGTGCACTTCAAAGAGGGGTTATCACCTTGAGAGAGTTGAATACACATAAGGGAACTGTTAGAATATTATTGTTATAATGTGCACTATGCTTATAATTGATAGGTTGACATTTGTCTTCTGCCATTTGTCCCTGTCTTCAGTTTGAGTTAGAGTGGTGTCTTCTGAAAGACACTTGTCATGGAGCTTATGACACTTGTCATGGAGCTTATGACACTTGTCATATCTCCCTCCTAAGATTGATGCTTATATATTGTAAGATAACTTGTAAATAATCTAATGCCTTATTTTTCAGTCCTATCATTTGGTATCAGAGCGGTGAGATCCGCCTGTAGAATATGGAGTCAGGGAGTATGCTCTCCACTCATTGAGTGGATAAAAAACCAGAAACTCCATAGAGGACAATCCTCGCCATCCGAGGACATGCCTCTTTCCAATTTTTTTTTTTTTCAGGTATAGCAGTGATGACAAGTTCGTCATAAGTGTTGAACGGAGCTCTCAAAAGCAACAAACACATTGGAAATAGTTGTGACTTGCATGATTTCTTCTGGGAGGAGCCACTGCGGTATTCATTGCTTCCACTCTGTGGGAAGCCTGCACAGTTGAACCACCCAGCGCCTGTCATATCGCTGCGGTTGCTAAAGATCTACGTCTGAGCTTTGAAAGTCCTCCGCGATAACATTCAGGGCATCACCAAGCCCGCCGTTCGCCGCCTTGCAAGGAGGGGAAGCGTGAAGCGTATTAGCGGTCTCATATATGAAGAAAACCGAGGGGTTTTGAAGATATTTTTGGAGAATGTTATCAGAGATGCCGTTACTTACACTGAGCATGCCCGCAGAAAAACGGTTACTACCATGGATGTGGTCTACGCTTTGAAGAGACAGGGTAGAACCCTCTACGGCTTTGGCGGCTAAATTGATTCCTTATTCTTTGTTTTAGTTCAATTTATCTAGTGTCTACGAACACCAGTTCCACCTGAACATTTGTTGAGACATATGTGAAAAGCAGACTCATTTTTCGGCGTGATTCTATTGAAGATAAAAAAAAAAAAGAATGGCCTGGTTTGGATGGACAGGGATCTGAGCTCCCAGGCCTAATTTTGTACCTTTCGGCTCAAGAATCTACCTTTTTGCTGCTTGAGTAAGTCCTCCCGCTCTTGAGGCCTCCGGCCCGGGGGGCGTTTGATCGAGCCACCATTGCAGTTCAAGATTTTTGGTCCAAGTTATAACTGGATCTATAAAAGCTGGATTATCTTTGCCCAAATTTATCCAGGTCTGTGCTTTCCACGCCTCGAGGTTGTGCTCGAAGCTGCCATTTGTTCGTCGATCGACGGGAAAATCAACGGCGAGGAGCCAAAATTTGAAGTTTTGAGCGGTTGTTTCCGCTTCATTAGTGGAGAAACACGGGGCTCGGCTTTTCTGTGGTTTCAGAGCTTTAGTTTAGTACTATTTGTCGTCACCATTATTTTTATTCCGCCCTTTTCCTTTTGAATGTCGCCCCGAATAAACCTGAATAGTATTTTGATTGGAATCGTCCATCAAGGGGAAGCCAATCGCCTGTAAGAGAAGAGAAGAGTTCAGATTCTGTTGAACTTACACAGGTGAATACAGTTGGTAAGGGCGGATTCTGCAGAGAATAGAATTGGATTGAATGGACCCTGCAGTTGTGGGCGACATAATACAGCGGCTTCTGGAGGTCAAGGGTTCCAGACCCAACAAGCAACCTTAGCTCCACGTCTTCCATTGAAGAGATACTATGAAGTCAGAGGCGCAATGGTGACATTAGTGGTAAAAGAGCAAGATTACTACCGGTCAACTCAAATACAGCTCCACGTCTTCCGTTGAAGGTGAAAAGCACTAAAACTTAAGAATATTTTTTCATTTTTCAAAGAAAATTTCAAAACAGTTGTATAACTCCTTGGTGTTACGTATCATAAAAACTCCCATACTAAGCATTTTGGTCCAAATTAGAACTCGGATGGGTGACACTTGGGAATGTCCTGGGGCTGCACACATTTTTGAAGGTCATTGTATTTGCTATTTTAGAACATTAATTTGTATCCGACTATAGCCATATTTATAGTCGTTGGAAAGAGAATTTCAAGGGGGATCCATTGGTGCAATTATTTTTCAGTTTTGAGATCATTTACTCAACTGAATTTTAAGTCAAAAATGAGATTGTAAAAAGAGTGCATTTTCGGTTGCATCCGACACTCTTGGTTGATAAGTTTAGCAAATCTTGTAAAAGGAGGCATTGATATTGTCTCATTTTTTTGGAGGCACATTTGGGGCTAATTTGTTTTTTTAGCCAAATACAAATCATCAACTTAAGGGGTGATTTAGGACCCCTTGTCCCTTGTCGGTGGATTCATTTTGTGGCACTCTCTTGGCCACTAGGTGTATGTTGCTTGCATCTTCTATTTTTGGGCTTTGTCTACATTTTATGCTTGCTATTACCCTTGCATGACTTTGGGTTTTATAATTGTAATCAAGTGTAGTTCCATTTCATACACACTTGACACTAAGCCATATACAAGCAAGCAAACACATACAGGCAAATTCTTATAAAGCAATACACATTGGCACATCTATTGTAACAATTCTACAAAAAGTAGGCCTCACACTTTTATAACCGCCTATGTTCCACGTATCAACTGCTCAAATACTTATAGTCTCCCTCACGTAAGGGCGGGTATATTGAGTAGTTTGGTATAAAGGTCTGGCAGGTTATTCCCTTTTAGAATCTCCTATGTTCCACGTATCAACTGCTCAAATACTTACAGTCTCCCTCACGTAAGGGTGGGTATATTGAGAAAGTTTGGTATAAAGGTCTGGAAAAATTCTAATTCTTACTCTCTTTGGATAGAAAAAGGCACTTATGTTCAACTTAACCCTCCCACTGTTGGAAACTCTTGAAGATTCAGAGTGGAAAACTAGGCGAACCCTCCTCTGGATCTTCAGCGGTGTACCCTAGATTTTTTTGAGGGCTCTAATTTGGCATTTATTGTTCTTACTTCATCCTTTGTTGAGCTCCCTCTTCTCTTGATCCTTTTCTAAATCATGGCTACTACAAATCTATTAAGTGGACTTACAAAGAAACTTGAAGGAGCACAAACTTTTGCAAATTGGAAGTATGAGATGGAGTCAATATTGATGATGAATGACATGTGGGACTTTGTGAGAGATAGACAGGCTAATGAAGACCCACTCACTGCACCTACAGACCCTAAAGAAAAAGCAGAATTTGAGAAGAATTCCAACATGGCTTTAAGTTTAATCAAGCTAGCTACATGAATTCAATGCAGAGAAACTGTAAGGGCTGCAAAAACACCTAAACAAGCATGGGATGCTCTCAATAGATTGTTTGATAGGCCAAGTCAAGATAATATTTTGTATCTCAAACAAAAATTGCACAATCTATGTATGAAAGGCTCACTTACCGATTATCTTATGGAAGTGAAGTCTATTAAAAATGATTTCTTAGTTGTTGGTAAAACCCTAGAGGATAATGAGTTAATTCCAATAATGTTGCATGGTCTTCCTTCAAAGTTTCACTCCTATGCTACCATGTTAGACTTGAGTGGTAAAACAATGAATTCAACACTTGAGGATATTGAGATCCTACTTAAGAAGCATGAGCAAGCCCTAATCAAAGATGAAGAAATTGAAGCCACATCAGCAGCTTTTGCCACCAAGGCAACTTTATAGCCTAAACAAAACAAGGGTCAAAATCAAAATAATCAAAATCAAAGGGGTAGACAACATCGAGAGATATACACAGTACCAGAGTAGCCAAATCAACAGTACCAGCAGCAGCAATACCAGCAAGGGCAAAGATGGCAAACAAGACCTCAAGGGGGTCAAAACAACAATCAACAAGGATGTGAATATTGTGGAAAATGGAATCATAATATTGCTAATTGCTATCAAAGGCAAAGAGAACAGGGAGAACCACAGAATAATAATATGAACACATTGTATGCAGCCAACCAAGTTAATGTTGAAGATAAAGAATGTTGGTATATTGATTCAGGAGCGACAAAGCACATGACGAGGAAGGCAAGATTGGTTGACCAAGGTTCAGCCCACATCAAACCAATTCATTACTTTTGGTGATGAAAGTGCTCTACCCATTGAAGGTGTTGGGGAGGCACCACTTACTTTGCATGATGGTAATAATGTTCACGCAACAGATGTTTTGTATGTGCCTGGTCTTAAAAGGAGTCTTCTTTCTATTGGACAACTTACTGATAAGGGCTATAATGTCTATTTTGAAAAAGAAAAATGCTACATTAAGGAACCCAATGGCAATGTCAAGGCCATGGGAATGAAAAAGGATGGTGTTTACTACCTCCTTACAAAATTTGTAACACAAACATCTTTGCATACAACAACAACTTTCTCTTTGGAGTACATGTGGCATGAAATATTGGGACATTTAAATTTTAATAATCTCCAAATGATGGCTACAAAAGGATTAGTTAAAGGACTCCCACATCTTAAGGAGTCAAAATGTTTTTGTGAGCCATGTGTAATAGCCAAACACCATAGGCAACCATTTGAAACAAGGAAAGGCATGGAGAGCCAATAGACCTTTGCAATTGATTCATTCAGACATTTGTGGGCCAATGTCTGTTCAATCTTATACTAGGGAATACTACATCACTTTTATTGATGATTATAGCAGAAAGGTATGGATCTACCTAATTCAATATAAGTGGCAAGCCCTTGATAAGTTCAAAGAATTCATCGCACTTGTTGAAAGAGAAAGTGGCTATCAAATCTCCACCTTAAGATCGGATAATGGTGGAGAATATGTCTCCAATGAATTCTTTAATTTTTGTAAGTATCATGGGATAAGGAGGCAATTCACAACCCCTTATACCCCGCAACAAAATGGAGTTGCTTGAGAGGATGAATCAAACAATCACAAATAGGGCAAAATCAATGTTACACATTGCTAAATTACCTAACTCATTTTGGGGAGAAGTTTTTCTTACTGCTGCATACTTGACTAATAGGTCATACACAAAGGCCTTACATGAAAGAACACCTGAAGAAGCATGGAGTGGAAGGACGCCCTATGTGGGCCATTTGAGAATATTTGGATGTGATGCCTATGCTCATATTCCTCATAAGAAAAGGAAGAAGTTTGATGATAAGAGCCAAAAATGCATCTTTGTTGGCTCTAGTGATAGTGCAAATGCATATAAATTATATGAGCCTATTGCCAAGAAAATCATTTTATATAGGGATGTTACCTTTCATGAGTATCCCCCATATAATCCTCCTAAAGCCCCCACTTTAGAAATAACTAATGAAATAGTTGCTCCATTCATGCATACAATATCATCTAGCCCTTCTCCTTCACTCATAAATCAAGAAATTCTTCCACAAGAAGAAATTCCTACAAATGATCCATGTCCTCCATCTCCTCCTACTAATAATCAAGTAACATCATCCAATCCTTTACCCAAGTGGGTTCAAGCCACAATAGATGAAGCCCAAAATCATTTGCCCACCTATACAGGTAAAAGGCCCTCAGCCCTAAGACACCAAGTGAATTATGCCCTAATGGCAAAAGTCCTTAGCCAACCTGAACCTTCTAATGTCAAAGAAGCACTTGGTGATCCTAAATGGGTTCATGCCATGGATCAAGAATTGGATTCCATTGAAAGGAATCACACTTGGGAGTTAGTTGATTTACCCAAAGGAAAGTATACCATAGGCACAAAATGGGTATACAAAGCAAAATATAAAGCAGATGGCTCACTAGATCGCTACAAGGCTCGCCTAGTAGCTCAAGGCTATAAGCAACAAGAGGGAATTGATTATGAGGAGACCTTTGCTCCTATGGCTAAGATGACTACAATCAGGACGGTTATTGCTATGGCAGCTCAAAAACATTGGCCAATATATCAAATGGATGTCAAAAGTGCATTTCTCAATGGTCATTTGAAGGAGGAAGTGTATGTGAAACAACCACCGGGGTACACAGTTGAAGGCCAAAACAACAAAGTCCTCCGATTAAAGAAAGCTCTATATGGGTTGAAGCAAGCACCCCGAGCTTGGTATGCAAATATTGACTCCTATTTCCTCAATCTTGGTTTCACTAGATCTGCAATAGAATCTACTCTCTATGTGAAACATTGGAGGAACCACATCATTTTGATTACATTGTATGTGGATGATCTTCTCATTATAGGTGATGACATAGAAGGAATAAGGTTGCTCAAAGAGGACTTATGCAAAAACTTTGAGATGACAGATTTAGGCCTCCTCCACTATTGCTTAGGAATAGAGGTATGGCAACAGCCTGGTAAGATTTTTATCTCACGAGGCTAAGTACATTCAATCTATTTTGGAGAGGTTTCGCATGGAGGAGTGTAAGCCCTCTCTAAATCCCATGGAAACTAGATTGAAATTGCTAAATAATGATGAAGAAGAAAGGGTTGATGGTACACTTTACAAGAAACTAGTTGGAAGTTTGATCTACTTAACTTCAACTAGACCAGATATTTGCTATTCAGTTGGCCTTATTTCCAGATTCATGCAGGACCCTAAGAAGAGCCATTGGATAGCAGCTAAGAGGATTGTGAGATTCCTAAAAACCACACCCCATCATGGCCTTATGTATAAATCAAGTGATAATTTTTCTTTGATTGGATACACAGATTCAGATTGGGCCAGTTGTCCTGAAACCAGAAGATCTACATCGGGTTATTGCTTTCAATTAGGCCAAGGCTCTATTTCATGGAGCACAAAGAAACAAAACACAGTTTCACTATCTTCAGCGAAACGAGAATATAGAGCAGCGAGTTGAGGCAACTAAGGAGGCAATATGGTTGAGGCAATTAATTCGAGATATTGGGCTATTCATACATGGTCCAACCTATATATCTTGTGACAATCAAAGTACCATCAAGATGACCAAGAATCCAATTTTCCATGCTAGAACAAAGCGCATTGAGATCCATCATCACTTCATTAGAGAAATGGTCCAAGAAGACATTATACACATGGAATATGTACCAACTCAATATCAAGTGGCAGACATCTTCACCAAGTCACTTGGGACAGACAAGTTTTCTCAGTTTTGCAATTTGCTATATCTATGTAAAAGAAGTCAACATTAAGGGGGAATGTTATCTAATATTGATTTATCTTTTTAGGATAGTGCACATTAAGGGGGAATGTTAGAATATTATTGTTATAATGTGCACTATGCCTATAATTGATGAGGTTGACATTTGTCTTCCGCCACTTGTCCCTGTCTTCAGTTTGAGTTAGAGTGGTGTCTTCTGAAAGACACTTGGAGTGGAGCTTATGACACTTGTCATATCTCCCTCCTAAGATTGATGCTTATATATTGTAAGATAACTTGTAAATAATCTAATGCCTTATTTTTCAGTCCTATCAGGAACAAAGGGGACTAGGATAATTTTGATAGAGTTTTGGTAAGGGAACTCAAACTTCTTATGCCAATGAAGAAATGAGGAGGGTATTTATAGAAATTTGCAAGGGGGAGGGGGGTGGTTACTAGGAGGTGAGGTGGTAGCCATGTGACAGGTGTGGAAAACAAGAAAATTTTGGATATTTCACCATGGAGGAATGTGCACCTTCCAACATTAATGACCTTGGGTGGGGAGAATCCTCACCCACCCAAGTGTCATAAATGGGCATGGGAAGTGGTGATGGAGCATGGGGATGTGGAGACCTTGGGTGATGTGGAGGAATTTTAAATTCATAAAAATTGCAAGGGAGGATGTGGAAGGACTTAGAAATTTATTAGGAGTATTCATTAGATGCTTTGACTTAGGATTTGAGGTATTTTTAAATTCACACAAATTACCAAGGGTTTGGGAGGACTTGAGGAATTAATGTGGGTATTTCCTAGGATATTTGATGGGAATATTGAGGGATGATTAGGATTTTTGGGGATTTGATTTAGGATGTGAAAATTTATTATGCATTTTACTTGGGACTTGACTAGGGGTTAGGAAATGGTTAGGGTTTAATTAAAGGTTTGATTAGGGAATTGGAGATTGATTAGGATTTTTGAGGATGATTTGGGGATTTAATTGAAACTTTAGGGGATTTAGTGGGATTTGGGAGAATATTTTAAGATATGGGGAATTTTAGGGATTTTTTTGGAATTGTTTAGAATTTGCGGGATTTTGGGGCTTTTATTGGGGATTAAGGGAATTTAATGAGATTTGGGAGAATATTTTAGGATTTGAGATTTATGAGGAATAATTTAGGGATCTTGTGAGGTAGGAATATTTTAGGGGATTTTATTAGGATTTTGGGAATTTTGAGGATTTTTGGAGGTGATTGGGGAATTTAGGAAATGGCTTGGGATTTTGGGAAATTAAGTTAGAATTTAGATATTGATTGTGAATTTTGTGAATTTTGGGAGGTATTTTGGATTTTGCAAAATTAGTCAAAAATAGGTTTTTTAGGGGATTACAAAATGACATGTTTTGGGTGTCTAAAACTATCTTACACATTATAAATTTTTTCTTTCTTTTAGAAAATAATTAAACTATTTTATTGTTTTTTCTTTTTCTTTTTAATTTACATAGTGGAATCGATAGCCGCTACGAATTTGGGTAGGTTGTCTGACTTTTATGGCCGCAACAGTATTCTGCGTTGTCCACCCCAGAAGCTGCCACATAGTTCTTCACGCAGTCTGCCGCTATAACCACCATGCCACAATCATTTTAAACCTTTTACACCACTGAAAGCACCAAGAAAGGGAGAAGCCTTCAGTCCGAGCGAGACTCGAGATTTGAACCTTGGACCTCCGCCCCCCTTACGGGGTTTGGTCGAACCAATTGGTCTACACCTCAAACCTTAAATTATTTTATTGTGATCATGGATGTTCTTGCTAATTTAATAAGCAAAAAAATTATTTTCTCAATTTGTAATATTATTGTTTGTATTGTTCTTAAATGCATATTTTCAAATGCAAAGTTACTCAAACATGATAATAATTAATTTAATAAAAATTTTATTTGTTGATTGATATCTTCATTAGAAAAGCAATAAATATTCATGCCTTTGTGTAGTGATGATCTATACAAATTTGTACTACATTTAATTTCTTTAAATTGTGTGTGAAACATCTCTCTCTATCTAGGTAAACCATACTCCTAAAATATTTTTTGAAATTACATAATAAATTTTGTTATTTGTCAATATCCATTGACATCTCATAGTAATATCTCCATTGCTTTGCCACAACCATGAAAAATTAGGTTATGTATAATAATAACATATGTAATTTGTATTATAGAACATAATTTCTTCACTATTTGTAATACACAGTGGATTTTGTTTTTAGTAATCATCCATAAATATATTATAATAACACCTTTAATAAGAGAATGTGTTGATCAGGTTGATAAACTCTTAAACTTTTATGAAATTACACAATGGATTTTGTTATTAGTCATCATCCACAAGTATATCTAAATAAAACCTTCAATAAGATAACATGTTGATCATGTTGGTTAGGTTAAACTTGCTCGAGCCATGTTAAGTGGCCTCACCTTAGTACTAGGTTGGTGTTCAAGGAGCAATTAAACTCTAATATTGTTTTACTCTTAAAATTGTAAAAAAAATGGAACTCAAACCTTAGTCTATTTTTATTCCTAATCCTCACCCAATATTTATCTCTTTATAATCTAATCCTAACCATAACTCCATTCTGAATTTGACTTTTAAAATAACTTAGCCTATAAATTCTATAATATTGAAGGAAGCATATATAACATTTCCATCACAATGATGATCTAAGGTCCAATTCTCTTGGAAGTAATTGAAGCTCAAGTAGATATGTAAAAGGAAAGTAATTGGATTTATTTTTCAAAAATTTAGAAAACATGAACATTCCAAATTAGAAACAAAATTTTAATTTGAACACCAATCTCCACCTAATTAATCTTCTATTTTAAAAATTAATATATAAACTTTATCCGTCTTATCTCTTCAATACAAATTATAACATGATTGTTGGTTTGAACATTGATTTATTCTCTTTATTGTTTGTCTTTCATCCTAATTTTTAATAACTCTCACTAATTAATCTTAGCTTTGTTATAATCTACATTATTATTGTCCATCCATTATCATTTATACAAATATTCTATGGTGTGTAGGTGAGAAAATAAGAGTTCTTGCTTTTCTCATTTATTAAAAAAATTCTACAATTTTTTTGTAATTCATAATCCAAATAGGTTCCCTAAGGATATCTAGGCCTATATATACTTGTATAGGTGCCTCACTCTCTCTCTCTCACTTTAATAATTTACACCTTGGTCATTTATTAAAAAAATATATATTAAAGTATCAAATATTTTAAAAACTAATCAAATGACATTAGTCCAATTGATTAGATTTCTTGACATTCAAGAAAGAGACTCAAGTTCGAAAGAAGTTTGAATCTTGTCAAATGATACATATGTAATAAATAAATTGTTTTTTTTTTTTTGGATAATATTAAGAGATGGGGGTTTTGACCAGGAATCCTCCAACCTCTTACAACAACTCCACCAAGGAGACACACACCGACCCCCTCACACTCACCCACGTCACGGTTTGAACCTTGGACCTTCCGAAGAAGAGCCAAATCCCAATCTGTTGCGTTGCACCCCCCAAGTGCTATGTAATAAATAAATTGTTGTAATACATTATATAATTGAATTTGAATCTTCTCAAATGGCACATATGTAATAAATAAATTGTTGTAATGCATTATATAATATAATTGAATTTGAATCTTGTCAAATAATACATATTAATAAATAAATTGTTGTAATACATTATGTAGTTGTGATGTAAATAAATAATTTTTTTCCAATCCTATATAATCAACTAAAATATTCTAAAAATAAAAATAAATTTAAGTATGATAAAAACCTTAAAATTTATTATTATTATTTTTTTTGATGAGGAACCTTTTATATACAACATATCCGCAACATGTGAGGGGAAAGATTTGAACCTGGGCCTCTCGATAACTCGAGAGTTTTAACTACCCACTTGCTCTCCAACTCTTTTAGATAATTTATTTATTTTTTATAAAATAAACTTTATAAAATCAAAGATAGCCTTATTTACATTACCGACTCACTTTCATTAAGCATTATGAACTATTATTAAACATTATCCTTATTTTATAGTTGGTCCTAAAATAAGGATGTATGGGTGAACGTGTTTATTTTTATTTAGCTTACAAGTGAAGGTAGGCATATAGCAATTGTTAATTTTCTTCAACAATTTTTTAAAGAAATTGATAAGATATGAAAATAAAAGGGTTGTTAATTATATATTTTATTATTATTTTTATTAAGAAATTATATTTATATGTAAAAGTTTATAATCTAAAAGATTATATAGATAGATTAGACATAGAAAATTTATAATTTATAATTATTTAATCAACAATGAAACTTTAAATTGATAACGTGGTCAACTATGGCTCGTTTATCTGGTTAACATGATTATATAGATAGATTAGACATATAAGATTTATAATTAATAATTATTTAATCAACAATGAAACTTTAACTAGGTTTGATAACGTGGTCAACTATGGCTCGTTTATCTGGTTAACATGGTTGGAAATGGATTATAAATTATTATAGGGACATACGGAAATAATTTGACGTCATAGATGAAATCTAGACAACCTATATATTAGAATACAATTTGAAAGGATATGTCAGGCCTGCAAGTGATATATAATATATAATGATAGTTTTTTAGGATTCGAATTACATCTATTAAATAAAATAATAAAAATATTATTTTTTTATATTAAAAACATAAATATCATAATATATTACATAAAAATAAAATATAATAAATATCATTATTTATTAGATGTATAACTAAGGCACCAACATAACAATAAAGTCTGAATAATAATAATAATGATGTAGAGACAAATGGAGTAAATTATATGGTTTAGATTTTTTTTGGTTGTATGAATAGATAATTCCATTTGGAACATGATTCGTCGTTGAATTCGGACACGCCATTTAAAAGGACTGCATGCCTTACTCATATATAACATGGAATAAAATAGGTAAAAGGTTATTATTATTTTTTATTTGGTTATTGGGAGAAACTCTATGATCGATTCGACGTACAGGGTTGAGCAACCTCCTCCCAATCATGATCTTTCATGACTCTTCGTAAAGCCGAGAGTTATACTTATCAATAAGAAATTTAGCACAAAGCCACCACACACCTACCCTTCGCCCACTCGCCCACACTCGCCCACGCCGCGGTTTAAACCTTGGACCTCCCGAAGAAGAGCCACAGCCCGAAGCCCGAACAGTTGCGCTGCATCCCAAAGCCCAAACCTTGGACATCCCGAAGAAGAGCCAAAGCCCGAACAGTTGCGCTGCATCCCAAAGCCCAAACCTTAGACCTCCTGAAGAAAAGCCAAAGCCCGAACAGTTGGGCTACATCCCAAGTGCAATAATATTTTAATATATATTTTTTATTTGGTTAGATAAAAAGGTCATGTACATATAATACACCAACATCATAATAATAATAATGTCTAATCATAATAATAATAATATTTTTTTTTCGAGATAAATGTTTATGTGAGTAAATTATATGGTTTAATTTTTTTTTTGGTAAGTAGTGTTTGTATTTACAGCGGGTTTTAACAAGGATCCCAAAACCTGATTACATAAGCAATGGGCCTAGGGCATCAATCCCTTAAAACTGAACACCAAAACAGAAATCCCGCCTAGCGGTAACAGTAAGCATGAAACAATCCCTCTCAGCGGGAAACAAACAAATAATAAAGAAAGTAGTTTTGGAGATCCCGGGGAGTAGCCAAAAACCACCATCGAGAAGATCCCGCCGACGAGAAGCAAAGAAAAACCGTTACAATAAAATCCCGCCTCACGGGAAGCAGTCAAAATCACCACAAACGAGTCCTGCCTAGCGGGAAGCAACGGGGAAATCCGCCATCCGGAAACCGGCGAGAAAGAAAGGATCCCGCCTCACGGAAAAGCTGGCAGATTTGGCGGATCCCGCCCTGTGGAGAAACCATCCCGCCCATCGGGAAAACATTTCGTTCAGCGAGAGCCATCCTGTAGGAAGCCGACAACCAGCATAGAGAGGATCCAGCCCATCAGGAAGTGACCAGAGAGTTGCACCATAAGGAACCCGCCCTGAGAAAACAGAAGAGGATCCTAGCAGCAAGGACCAAGAATCCCGTCCAAGCACAGAGCCTGTCGAGGATTCACAAGAAAAAGGGGGAAACTGTCCAAACCCTAAACCGTCACCTCCATCGCACTGAGAAACGTAGGGGACCAGATCCACGCGAATAACCTGCAAAAAACCCCAGGGGGAAGCCTGAGGGAAAAAGGGAAGGGATCCCCAACCAAACAGGGATCCCTGGGAAGCACCAGTCCAAAAAAACAACCAAGGAAACCCTAGCCGACCGGGAGGGGCCACGAGATAGTGGAGAAGGATCTCCCCCCAGGAGATCATCTGCAAACAACCACTCCCCGGGGAGGGATGACCCAGGTTGAGCCGGGGGGCGAGGCGGGAACCAGGGAGCCATGGGAGGGGGAGCAGGGGAGGGACCAGAGCCCTCCCCTCTCAGTATATGGTTTAATTTTAACCTCTTTTGTTTTATTTTATTATTTTTTATCAAAATTTATTATTATATGGTTTAATAATATTTTTAATTTTAATTATTATAATTTTTTTGATGAAGATAAAATCGATAATACTTCGATGTGGAGATAATTTGAGACAGTCTTCCTCACTTCGGGTTGTGTTTACCGAGGCGAGATAGGGGTTATAGTGGTAGCTCCATGAGTTGACGCTACGACCGAAGGTAATGTGATTTGACCTTGTGACTAGTTGTTCAAAAAGGAAAGGCAGTTGCCAATTTCCCTATGTATCAAAAAAAAAAATTTGAGACAGTCTATCGACAAACACACGACCATAAGCAACCAACTTGTCCCTTTAATATATATGATTTACTAATTATTATGAATGAATAAGATCCTCTCAAAACTTGTGCTTTACTTTAAAATTTTGTTTTAGGAGGGATATCATAGTGGTAAGTTCTTGGGTTTTCATCCCAGAAACCTAAGTTCAAACCCCGATGGTGTGAGGAGGCCAAGATCCCTTATAAAAACTCACACTTTCCTCTAACATTTTTTCAAGAAGAATAGTGTAGTGGTAAGTCCTTGGATTTTTATCTAAGAAACTCAAGTTCAAACCTTGGTATGAGGAGATGAGGGCCCCTCATAAAAACCTACATTTTACCCTAACATTTAGTTCCGTGAAGAATACCATAGTGGTATGTCTTTGGATTTTCATACCCAAATTCAAACCCAAGAACAAGGAGATTATGACGCTTTCAAAACTCATGTTTTACCCTAAAGTTTTGTTTTGGAGGGATATCGTAGTGGTAAATCCTTGGGTTTCAATTTAAGAGGAGCCAATTTCAAACCTCGATATGAGAGGATTGGGACCCCTTATAGAAACCCATACTTTTCACCTTAATATTTTAGTCCTAAAAGGGATACCGTAATGGTAAGTCCTTGGCTTTTCATCAAGAAATCCCAAGTTCAAACCCCAGTACAAGGGACCAGGAGCCCTCATAAAAACTCACGCTTTACCTTAACATTTTTTTGTTTGCAAAGACATTACAATGGTAAGGGTTTTGGGACCTCTTTGGGGAGACTCAGGTTCAAACCATGGTGTACCTAGAAGGAGATAGGTGAAGAACAAAAGGCCCCGATAAACTAAATCTAGAAAAACAGTAAATATAGAATCAAAGGTAAAAGCAGAAGAAGATAACAAATACACACATAACATAATATTTCACCTCGAAAATACTTACAAGAAAAAACCAAACACAATAATATCTTCTTATTGTATAAACTTAACTATCTCCAATATAATAATGTTCATTTCTCATCTCTCTTCAAACCCTGATGTAAGTGCAATTAAATAACAACACAATAATGGATTTTACAATACCATGAGTTCAAATATTTAACCCTAAACATTTAATGTAGGTCTAAAAATAACTTAAGAAACCCTAAAACTTCCGTTGAGGACTGTCGCCCTTGGACCCCCGCTTTTCGGGTGTTGCCACCCCTAAACTCTGACAAGGATACATGGAGAGTGTCTAGTACCTTTTAGAGTTAACCCCACCATAATAACATAGAAAATATTCAACATATTTCCAACATTCTCCCACTTGTTGAATACTTTCCATAGGGGCCAAAAATTGCCATTGCCAACTGTCAAGGGTAACCATGCCCATAGATCTTCTACACCAAGAAAATTTCTAATTAGGTACAACCTTTGTTAATGAATCAACATCTTTGTATCAAGTTTCTCCAACATCACCCGATTCCATTCAACCATTTATCTCATAAAATGGTACTTGATACCAATATGTTTTGATCGATCATGAAAACCAAGATTGTTGGCCAGAAATATTATTCTGATTATCATTGTCAATTCTCATAACCTTCTGCTTAAGACCATATGTTGAACACAACCTCTATAGCCACATTGCTTCTTTAAGGATATGAGTTGCTGCAATGTACTCTGCCTCTATTGTGGACAAAGCAACCATTGATTGCTTTTTAATCATCCAACTTACTACCCATCCAAATAGTCTTAACACATAAGCACTCGTGGATCTTTTCTTGTATAGATCTCCAGGCCAGTCAACATCCACAAAATCTTGTAGATTTACAATATTACTATCTCCATATTTTCCTTGGTAATAAATAGCATAGTCTGAAGTTCCACACACGTATCTAAAGATCCTCTTCACATCAATCCAATGTTCCTTTCCTGGATTTGATATATATATATACTAACTACTCCCACTGTATGTGTAATATCAGGTCTAGTATAGACCATTTCATACATCAGACTACCAAAAATGCTAGCATAAGAACATGATGCATTTCTTCAATTTTCTCATCTATTTTAGGACATTGTTCAATAAATAAATTTTGACCAATAGGAAATGGAGTACATACTAGTTTACAATCATGCAACCTAAATCTGTATAGTATCAAATAAACATATTTCCTTTGATTTAACCACAATTTTTATTTACACGATCCCTTATTATTTCCATATCCAAAATAAATTTTGTAGCACCTAAATCCTTCATGTCAAATTCAGAAGATAACTAAAATTTTAGTAACTTTATCATCTCATTATTGTTACCAATTAACATGTCATCCATACAAAACAATTTTAACAAAAATTTTACCGTCTTGTTTAAAATACACACATAGATCTACTTTGCTTTTTCCAAGCCCAAGTATCAAAACAAACCTATCAAATTTTTGGTTCCACATTCTTAGAGATTGCTTCAAGCCGTAAAGAGACTTTTTCAACTTGCATACCAAGTCCTCCTTATATTTTATCCTAAAGCATTATGGTTGTGACATATATATGTCTTCATCAAGTTCACCATGTAGAAATGTTGTCTTTACATCTATCTATTCTATTTCAAGATTAAAAGTATTAGAAATAGCCAACAAAAATCTAATTGAAGTTGGTTTAGCCATAAGAGAAAAAATCAAACCAAAGTCAATTCTCTCAACTTGGAAAAATCCTTTTGCTAACATGCAAACCTTGTACTTCTCCAACTTTCCTTCTACATTGTACTTCTTGGATACCCACTTACAACCAACCAATTTTCTTCTAATGGGTAATTTCACCAAGTCCCACATCTTATTTTTATCCAAGGACTCCATTTCTTCCTTCATAGTCTTTTTCCAAGACTTATTCTCACTTGACTGAAGTACCTCCTTTACAATATTGGGTTCTATATCAACAACTGATATATTATATGTAAAATAAATATTTGAAGGGCTATACTTTTTTTAGAGTCTTCTCACTCGATCTAATCTCCTCAAACTTGGAGTTCTAGGTTTTGCATCTTCAGCTTCCTCCTCACCTTATTCCTTTGAATTTTCCTCTTCAAACTCTCTCTATAGTTCATCTTCTTTTGTAGTACTAGGTTCTACCACATGTTTTTCCTCCTATTCCAATTTTACTTGAACTATTTCAGGTTCTTTTCTTGGTTGCATTTCTTGTTTTGGAACTTCTTTTGTTTCTCTAAAGATCACATTACGATTGTAAACAATCTTATGTGTTGTTGGGTTCCACAACTTATATCCTTTAACACCAATACTATAACCCACAAATATTTATTTTTTAGATCTATATTCTAGCTTAGTCTTTTTTCTCTTTTGGGATATGCATATAAGCATCGCAACCAAAAACCCTTATATGACTGAGAGAGGGTTTCTTACCAGTCTACACTTCTTGTGGAGTCTTATCCACCAAAGCCAAGGTAGGAGATCTATTAATGAGGTAACAAGCATTTAACAAAACTTCTACCCAAAATTTCCTTTCTAACCCTGCACCACTTATCATGCTTCTGGCCTTATATATCAATGTTTTATTTATCCATTTTACAACTCCATTATGTTGTGGAGTATACGAAGTTGTTTTCTGCCTTTCTATTCCACAGTCCTTGCAAAACTACTCAAATTCATTAGAGAAATACTCACCACCATTGTCACTTCTCAAAACCTTTATATTTTTTTTCTATTTGATTTTCCAACAAGAGCCTTATTGAAACATCAGATTTGTTCCATAAAAAATATACCCAAGTATTTCTTGAAAAAGTCATCTATAAATGTAATAAAATAGATAGATTTACCCAATGATGGTACTTTTGTAGGTCCAAACACATCACTATGAACTAGATGCAAATTCCTTTAGATCTTGTAGCACTACTAGGAAACTTGACTCGGGTTTGCTTTCCAAAAACATAGTGCTCACAAAAATCAATATTTAATGGGCAATCAGAAATTCCTTCTGCCATACATTTTATTTTTAATGTTCAAAGATCTTTCTCACCAATATGCCCCATGTGTTGATTCCACAATATTGTCTTCGCTACAAGAATACTCAAAACCACTTCTACCATATTATTCTCATCTATAACTAAAGAGTTATTGTAATCAATACTTACAGTGCTAGCCTCAAGTTTGAACAAAGTTCCTGTACAAAATCCCCTTGCCAACACCAAGACTCCATGAACCATCTTACAACTATCCTTATTGAATACCACAGTCACACTTGCATCATTCATCTTACTCATAGATATCATATTCCTTGCCAAACCCGAAATATGCAACACACTAGGAAGGATTTTAATTCATTCATATTTTAACCTCAACATGACTCTTTGTCAACTTATTATTTCATATGTTGAATTGTATCCCAAGAAGACTTCACCCCCATTTATCTCTTCATATTCATAAAACCCCTCCCTATGAGGAGTCATATGAAAGGAAGTACTTGAGTTAATCGACCATGAGTCATGGCATTCACTTGAGCACGTTGTAGTTAAGAATAAGTCCCTTGAATCTTCATTTGTGGTCTTCATTTTTGTAGAAGTTCCTTCATCAGATGATCAACTATTATCAGTATTTTTAGATCCACAATCTCTTTTATTATGCCCTATTTTACCACACTTCTAAAATTTTCTCTTTTCTAGAGTAATATATTTACCCCTAGATCTCAAATTTCTTTCTCCTTTTTTTCTGTTTGCTTCTTTCTTGAAAATGACCTTTCACAACCAAGGCATCCTTCTGATGATAATCCTCAAAATATTTTTGTCTCATTTCCTTACATAACAATGTTACTACTATATCCTCTACTTTCAATGTAGAAGTAGTATTGGTGATAGCCATAACTAGGTTATCCCATGAATCAGGTAATGAAAAAGTAAAGTAATACACTTTTCCTCTTCATCTATTTTTACTTCAATAGAGTTTAATTGACTTACCACAATGTTAAAAGCATTCGGATGTTCAACTACAAACTCACCATCATTCATCCGAAGTAAATACAACTTCTTTTGGAGAAAGAACTTATTTACCAACGACTTTGTCTGATACAAAGTTCCTAGCTTATCACATATCGACTTTGTCGTGGTCTCTGTCAATACATTCAACAACACCGAATTAGATAAGCATAATCTGATAGAACTCCTTACCTTCCTATCAATCTTCAGCCAATCCTCATCTATTGTTGATGCTCATTTTATTCCCAAGACCGTAGTCCACTGATCTCTATCAACCAACAAATCCTTCATCATGAGTTTCCATAACTCAATTTTTTGTCCATTAAAGTTTTCAATCTCTACCCGTGTGCTTCTTGTCATTTTCCTTCACCTAGATTCTTTCGCGTATGACTCCCACTCAAAAATTAATTTATCATAGGGTTGAAACCCTTCTCCTCGAACAAAGCTAAAAAACCTAGCTCTGATACCAAATGAAGAGCAAAAGGCCCCGATAAACTAAATCTAGAAAAAACAGTAAATACAAAATCAAAGAAAAAAAGAAAATAACAGATACACATATAACACCGTATTTCACCTAGGAAACCCTTACGAAAAAAACCCAACATATAACACAGTATTTCATCTCAAATACAATAATGTTCATCTCTCATCTCTCTTCAAACCCTGATGCAAATGCAATTAAATAACAACACAAGAACAAATTTTACATTACTATGGGCGAAAAACCATGGGTTCAAATATTTAATCCTAAACAACCCATATAGGTATAAAAATAGCTTAAGAAAAACTAAAACTTCCTTTGGGGGTTGCTACCCCTGAACCCCTGTTCGGGATCTGATCCACCTCCGAACCTCGATAAGGATTCATAGAGAGTGTCTAGTACCTTTTAGAGTTAACCTCGCCAGCATAACATGGAAAATATTCAACATATTTCCAACATTAAGTTGGATGGTAATGTTCGAGTGTTTGTCGATTACTTGTCTTAGTTCGATTCCCTAAAAAATGGGATCTTGTTAACGTTATCTTACCCAATAAATTAAGGTTTATAGTGTTTAATCGATATCTTACCATATCCAACAAAAAAATCCCTACTTATTATGGATGAAACTTAAAAGGATAACTATTTTTTATATCTATATGATATGCACATTCTTAAAAGTATATTTGTCATGGTTAATGCCTATAAGATGATTAAAGAATGATTTCTTTCTAGGGAATTTTGTAAGAATAAAGTGCTTTTCAAACTATGCAACACTTGCATAAAATCTTTGAAGCATAGTAAATACATTATTATATTAAATTAATATTATCAGTAAATGATGAGCGTCTTACAGAGTATCATCGGCTCAAACATTATATAAATTAATATCATCATTAAATGATGGACGTCTTACAAAGTATCATCGGCTCAAACATTAAGATTCACATTGACACAAATTAGATGTTTAATGATAGTACTAAAATAATAATAATAATTATTTATATTAATTAATAATAATTAATTATTAAATAAAATTATTTTTATCATTTTAATTTTTAAAGTTTAATTATTCACGTGTTGTAGGTGAGTTGAAGAGAATGGGACAATCTTCTAAGGGAGGTTCCTAGTTCGAATCTTCACCCTACCAAAAGCACATTGGGTACCCAAAATTCAGTTGATAATACTGTTGCGGTCTAAGGCGGGGCACACCTCTCAAGTAATTTTGACGATGTAGAACCCCTAGTCCCCTGGTCAGACCACGTAAAAGATTTTTCGTTGTCAATCTATCACATATTAATATTTATCTAAATTAATCAATAGTTATATGCTAAATATAAATAATATATTACAATCCAAGGTTAATCTCAGGACATTTATATGGTAGCTTTTCATGAATAATTTTTCAACCTAAATATGAAAAATAAAAGTAGAAAAAGCCGTGAAAATTGGTGAATCAAATTGTAAGAAAAATATGATGTCGAAGATAGATAGATATTAATGTGAACTGAATTCCAATCATGGAATATGTCATTAGATTTTCATCATTGCATTAATCGGTTAGAAAACAAGAGGGCCAACCCCACACATGCCCAAACTCAAAATAAAACCAAAAACTCACAATATTATTTTATTCTAGTTGAAACTATGTAAGCATGATCATCATTAAGAACAGTATTATTTCATTGTAGTTGAAACTATGCACGCATGATCATTATTAATTATTAATTAATTAGAATTTTTATATTAAGGTATTTATGTGGTTAAATATACTTATATATTTTTATCATTCAAGTAAGTATAAAGTATCTTACTGATAAGTTTCTTCAATTTTCGGAAAGAGGTTTAAGGTTCAAGTCTGATGGCCTATGTGAAATACACAAAAAATGAGATAGGTCATGTGGAATAGAAAGTCTTATCCCATAGGTACACAGAAATCAAATAAAAAAAAAATATTCTTGATAATGACAAAAAATATTAAATTATTAGAAGTATTAAATTATAAAAATTATTCTCAACCTCTAATTTTAGAGGTTTTAAATTATAAAAACTTTAGATTTATAACGTATATAAAATATTTAATCAATTTAAAATAAAACATATTTAAAATATTAATTTAATAACATGAATACAAACTTACGAAGGATTCTTTAAGCTTGTGAAGTATTCTATAACTTCACTAAAGAGAAAACTTAAACCATACATATCACTAACTATTCATTTTTAATACTTTTCAATTTATTAAAAAAAAAAAAATCGTTCTCTAACATTTAAGAGAATTAGTAATGCAAAGATGTAAGAACAATCCATGTAGAAGAATAATTTTTGGGTTTTAACGTGCTTAGTATTAAGTTTATTGAAGGATTAATGATTTATTTATTTATTTATTTGGTTAGTATGGAAAGTTTTAACAAGTAATTTTTTTCAACCATGATCTTTATAAAGTTGAGAGCTATGTTTATTAACAGGGACTTTAATACACAATCATCACACATCCACCTTTCACACTCGTTCATGCAATGGTTTGAACCTTGGACCTCCCGAAAAAGAGGATCAATTGATCTAATATTGATTTTAATATTATAAAATATATATATATTTTTTGTAATATTAAGAGATGGGGGTTTTGACGAGGAATCCCCAACCTGTTAGAACAACTCCACCATAGAGACACACACCCACTCTCTCACACACTCACCCATGCCATGGTTTGAACTTTGAACCTTCCAAAGAAGAGCCAAAGCCCAAACTGTTGCACTGCACCCCAGGTGCAAAAATTTATCTATCATAAAAATTTATGATTTAATTACATATGGTATTAGAGCAAGTGATGGGGACAGAAGAATTTTACATTATAAACCAAGATACCAATCTTATGGATGAACCTTAAAATTTATTAAATGATGAAAACAAGTACTTAAAAATATGAGTTTTCAAGGTGAAAACTTTGAATACAAATCTTATTATACTTATCAAAATGTTATTATATCATTATCACTATAGTTTGTTGAATTCCTATAATAACATAATTATAATATAATATAGATACGTCCAGTTTATAAACAATTAAAAACCAATGATTTGTTTGGGTATGAATAATGAATATGATAGGATATTAGAGATTATTCACAAATATTACCGTAATAAATTCTTAAAGAACCAAGGACACAAATTACTATAAGTACTATTGGTGATCAATTATGTCACTTCAATAAAGTGGAGAAATAGATTAAGCATTATATTTAGAGATTTGATGGTTATTTTAATCTAGAATTGATGATTACAAGGGAAGGCATCCATGGCCATAAATGAACATATAAATATCTTTGAAATCTTAATTACTAAACGTGTTCAAGTTGTTAATCCTTATGCTAGAATGTGTTGAAGTTGTTAATCTTTATGCTAGAATTACTAATATACTAAAGCAGGAAAAGGAGATAATCCCCCTTTAATATGTGATCCTAAATCCTCCTATTAGAATGTCTTTATGTGATATTTTACTTGTCATTATTAAAATTTTTAACTTTTCTTTCAATATGATAATGTTCTATCCTTCTAGATTGTATAGGTTTGATAATAGATGTATTAATTTAATAATTGGTATTTATATATTTTTAATTGTTTTATATAAGATAAAAATAAATTTTACTTGTATCACATTATAACTATATTAATTGATTATATTA
Source organism: Wollemia nobilis (assembly GCA_028583015.1). Classification (NCBI taxonomy): domain Eukaryota; kingdom Viridiplantae; phylum Streptophyta; class Pinopsida; order Araucariales; family Araucariaceae; genus Wollemia; species Wollemia nobilis. The sequence goes on from JAQPPZ010016726.1 coordinate 11,967,913, forward strand.
AATTGAAATAAACTACTTTTCTTAGATAATCATTATTACTATGGTAATTTTTTAATAAGCTATATGTAGTTTCTATTGCAATCAAAATAAAAAAATATTATATTGTTCGCATTACATTGTTATTAGGTTAATTAAACCATATCCAACTTGCATTTTTATCAAAGATATTCTTCATTTGCCTTTTCATCAAAGATATTATAACATTGTAAAAGGCTAACACCTAATGCTGTAATGGTTGTAAATCATATGAAAATGAGCATTCATACACAAATTGACAAGAAATAACACATAACAAGAAATGTATCTTCCATTAATTTGAATCAATCCATGTTACAAATCCATCCCTCTTAGGGATACCCATTTGATACAACAATTACAATAGTGAAAATCCCTCGCAAGGGTAGGTGTCTTCCAAATGCCTTCTAAAATGACATGAACTGCTCCAAGGTGTCGATGACCTTCTTCTCCATGATTAGAGGTATTTGTTGCCTTGCATGTCAAAACCCTGTTAGTCCTGCGTGCAATAAACAACAAGAAGCATATCAGTAATAAAGGATGCCTCTCTTGATGAGGCTTTTTGAGGAAGATTGTACAAAAGATGTCATAGCAACATGAAATCAAGAAAGTGCAAGAAACATGTTAAACTACATTAAACATGATAATTCTACCATCAATACTGTAAAGGAAAGCATCAATGTATCTATCTAATGGCCTAATTATGAATTTGAAAGCATGGAAGCATGAAAAAGATTCATTAGTATCCTAATTGCAATATTGAAAGCAAAGTGACTAAAACACCTAATTCTATCGATCAAAGTCTCTATTAAAGCAAATAAACATGAAATATGCTTAATCTAATGGAATTAAAAGATCCTATGACTAGAAAACAAGGAAATCAGAGATAATACCCTAACCATGGCTCTGTGGCATGGTGAGCACTGTTAGCCATGACTGACAGCCATAGCTGAGCTTGAAATGTGTTTATCCTCCAATTCAAGGGTTGAATCTCTGAATCTCTCTACCAAATTGATGGTCAAGGGTCGCCTCTATGTCCTCTGACTAGTTTGGTGGTTGGATTGCTCAGATTGCATGTGAAGTTGGCGTAATTGAGTTTCTTGGCTCTCCTAGCCTCCTAGGACCTCCATGGCTTGAATTGCCATTTTGATCTCTCAATTTGGGGCAAGAAAGCAATATCACAATGCAATTAGGTGAGTGTTGAATTCGATAGGGCTTCGCTACTCAAATTCACCTATGCATCTCTCTTATCTCCCAATTTGGATGGGGGTCTTATAGCACCTAGGAGGGCTATGTCCTAGCTTCATGAGGAAGCCAAGATCAAGAATGGGTAGTTGGAGTAGTTGGAGGGAAACTTCTAGATCTTTCCACCCCTAAACCGCTCGGATCTACAACCAATTGGCCATTGCAACCAATTTTGGATCGACCAAGGTCCAACTGATTTTGACTGCTAGTCATGGCTCTGAGGGGATCAACACTGCTAACCATGGGTGTCAACCATGGCTAACACTGATTAGGCCAAACTACCTAAATGAGTGGTTAAAACCACTGCTATACCTTGGTATTTGTCCAAGGTCTTCCATATGGTCTTCTAGCATGTCCCATATGAGTAGTCACCTCGACATGACGTATTTTAGGTGTCTACAGATGCCCCTTTTGAGATGCATTGTGAGATCGAACAACGTTGAGCAAAAATAGACCTCCTAAAATGATGTCATAGGTTGGATGATGATCATTAGTCTGATCAACATTAGATGCTCAGGGTCCAACAAAAGGATGTGCATCCTAGAATCATTGCTTCCAACTGGATGGAAGGCTTAAATTTGCAAAGCTTTGGCAAGCTCCAGCGATGATCGGGTAGCTTTAGTGCTACTATAGGATTCTGCACCATATAGATCTGAAAGGAGGAGAGCTACTAACTAAACTATCATATTTGCTTTTTGCCCCAGCAAAGGGTAAGCTTATGATAGTCATTGGCAATGATTCGTAAGATGAACATAATTTTGACAAGATCAAGGGATCTTCTATTGAATTTGATTATGATTATGATATTATGACTACCCCCTCAAGCGATGAGTCGATGAGGGTAATGACAATTAAATGAAGTGACGAGTCGCTTGACCACTATGAATGACTTTGAACAAAATAAGATTTAGCATTTGATAATTGATTAGGCCTAATCAGCTATGATTGCAACTATTAAGAGTAATTGTACATCTCTATCCCATGGAGCGGTCCAACCTCAATGGCCTTCTTAGGGAATCAAGATGATAGCAATTCCAATTAGGCATGTGTTGAATCATATTGTTCGATGATCTGCTAAAAATGTCATAGAAGAAGTGATATGAATACCTCATTCCCATGGAGCAGTCCGATCATCTAGGCCTTCTTAGGGATTGAAATGAAGCATAGCAATTCAATGATGATTAATTTACCCCAAATGTCCTTATGGTAATTTACTCATCTTGTCGGATTGCATGGAGCGCAAGTCGCTACAACCACCAAGTGTATAGGGTAAATTACTAGATACAAGGCGCATTTGGATTTTTAGTTTATCTGATTTTTTTATTATTTTTAATATTTTTGACAATTTTGGTCAGATGGGTATTTTTAATTTGGCATTTTTTAGCTCCTCACGATGGGATTTTTGAGCATTTATTATAGTTTCTAGCCACGTTTGTCAACAACAACTAGGTTTTCAAATTTTCTAGTCAGTGACATCCATGATCGAAAACCCTAGTTCTACGCCTGCGGGTGTCAACCATGATCAAAAAAAATAAGAAATATTTAAAAAAATTCCTATCATTTTTGACATCATTTTCAATTTGATAGCTTGCAAACCTGAGTGCTCTGAGAGGTGAGTCAACAATTCTGACGTGAAGTGCTACTGAACTCGACCTCACCACCAACCGCATTGATGGCAGCCCAACCTGGAGGAGCCGATGCTACTAAGGTAGAAGCACACAAAACCCTTGACCATTATTTATTTTATCCGTTTTAAAATTAACCTCACTAATTAATGGGTCAAATGAACATCATTAAACCATCGATAATGAACCTCACCCTAGTTAGGTTTAGCTTAGGTTAGCTTAAGGGGAGGGTTAAAATTTTTTTTTTTTTTTTTTTTATTTTATTATTTTATTTTTTATTTTTGGGGGTCTCGAGATGAGGAAGGACCCTGAAAAGGTCTTCCCTCCTAGCATGGTAGCGGTCCCCAATTGGAAATTGGGGCCGTATCACGATGGGATTTAAATCCCAATGGTCATAAAATTGACCGCCATCCCGACCAGGGGTCTGAGCCAGCTCGAAACCTTAGAAAATTTTTTTTTTTTTTTATTTTTTTAATTGATTTTTTATTTTTAATTGCATTTTTCATTTTTTTTTTTTAATTTTTATTTTTTTCATTTTTAAGTCATTTTTTATGTATTTATGATTTATTTTTATTTACTTTTGCCTTATTATCTTGCTATCGACCAGACTCTAACTACGAGGGCGAGGGAATCAGAGATCCTTCACAACCTACATGGTGCCGACCTAGGTGGAGTAGGATTGGTTCAGGGCTATGGGATTTGGCTATGTCTTATGCCTCCCCACCATTAGGGCCGATCAGGCCTACATGACTGCATTGGCCCGATGCTGGGATGCACGGACCAATACCTTTCACCTACCGATAGGTGAGATGACTATCACTCTGGAGGATGTCTACCACATCTTCTGACTCCCTCTAGATGGTGAGGCCATCACATCTTCATCGATCGAGGTGAAGGATGCAGTATTTGATGATATTTGGTGCATAGTGAGGCAACACAATGACACTCGGACCATGGAGGGGTCCACATTGAGCATTGGTACACCCAGCAGGTCTTCTCCCAATGAGCAACCATCTTCATGCACCTGATCATGCAGATTATCCTACCCGACTCTTCTAGAGTGAGGTTCCCTTGGAACCTCCTAGCTAGGATGATGGATGTCCTAGCGAGCAACACTGATCAACCCCTGATCCTATCTAGGGGAGTGCCCTACTAGCGTAACTCTATAATGAGTTGTACCAGATCATCAAGAGGAGTAGAGTGGGCATCGATTATAGCTTACTACTTCAGATCTAGGGGTGGCAGCACATTAAGATTGAGCACCCCACTAGCCTACCACTCGAGATTGGCACCATTGAGGAGGTGCACCAGTGTTATGCAACATGTTGGCCTCATGAGCAGGAGGGTTTCTAGAGTAGGTCTCACATAGGGGACCTAGCTCACTACATTGGATAGTTCTCATGACTACAGGTGGATCAGATTGATTGGCACCCATACCTAGACTACCCTCCATGGATGGAGGTTGATGATCGATTACATCGAGCATGCAGAGATAGATGGCTCCTCGAATGCAAGTCTAAGGTACGAGAGTTATTTTACTTCTCTCATATCACCCAATAGTTTAGGATTAGGTAAGACATTCCAGAGCTACCTACCATCTACCATCACCTCACTCTAGAGAGGGACTTGACATGGCCTAGGGTGACTCCACTAGGGGATGAGGATGATGAATTTTAGGAGTCAAGGCTGACAGATGTAGGGACTACTCCTGACTATGACACTTGGTGGACCCTCAGGGTATGGTGAGGCTTTGAGGGCCCCTTAGGTAGGATAGTAGATGATGTAGAGGGTGAGAGGGAGTAGAGGTCGATCCTCATGATCATCGAGTCCATCAGAGGACTGAGGGTGGATGGGGTGAGGGAGGAGCTACAGAGGAGGCACCTCCAACTAAGGAGGAGGATGATACTCTCAAGGAGGGTGAGGCCACACCTAACAATGAGATTGGATAGCTCAAGGCCTAGGTTGCTAGCCTACAGACTCAGGTAGGCTCTCTATAGACACAACTCCTACATCGAGACACCACCATTGCCACCTTACAGGCAAAGGTTGGGGATCTATAGTCTCGACTCATAGTAGGGTAGTCATAGTGGCACAACTATGAGGAGGAGAAGACCACTCTATAGGCTAAGATTCCTCGATAGATACAGAGATACAATGGGTTACAGGCCAACGCATCCTCCTATAGTCTCAACTAGATGCTCTTAGGGCACAACATGATGCACTCAAGGTTGAGAGGGGAGATCCCTCTACTTCATAGGTTGCTCTAGCACCACTAGCTACTCCAGAAGCTCAGGTAGTATAGGGATTAGCAAGGCTAGATCAGGGGGCAGAGATCAAGAGACTCCGGGCTCTAGTGTAGCAACACATCGATGATAGAGCACGAGATTCTACCTACATCACTACCTTGAGAGGATCGATTCAGCTACTTAAGGGTGAGATTCTAGAGATGCCCATGGCTTTAGGCTCTCAGAGGACTCACACTCGAGAGACAGGCCAGTCTTCATCTCACTCCAACCATAGGAGTCATAGATCAGAGAGGACCTCTAGTGCCAGCTCTAGATAGGGATGGTGGAGGTGAGGGTGGAGCCTCACAGACTAGGGGTGTAGGCACTACTTAGTACAGATCTATGCTAGATGCTTGTACCATTTTTATGTGTAAGGTCGAGGACCTACACAGATGTAGCCTATGGGTATTTTTGACATATGTCGATGTACTATTATATTGTATATTTTTCATACACATATATATATGATCTATCATTTGAGACTCATTATATGTGCAATTTATTATTTTTATTATTTTTAGATTTTATGAGATGCATATGGATGCAATGCTTAGATGTGATGTTTATTTTATGCTATATGATGTGATGTATGGATGACATGCACTAGATAGATAATGGATGTATGATTTTAAATGCAATGATATATATGTGTAGATGGACTACTTATGATGAATGTATATGAATGCAATATTTGTTGTTAAATGCATGTTTAATTTATTGTACTTGTATGCATTTAATTTATGTTGTTATGACATAATTTATGCCATGTATGTATTGCATAACTTTTTCTATGATGAATTCTATGTAAATGAACATGTATGTTTTAATCACTTAAAACATAATGTATGAATGCAATATGAGTTTAACAATCTAATGGATGACACCACAGAATGTATAACAATCATGAAATGTAATTGCTATATATTTTTATGAAAATTGATAAATTGTGCACCCATATGTGAGATGCAATTATATATGGTTTCTATTCATAAGCGTTTGTAGATTAAAATAATATGGATAATATAGTCAGTGGCCATTTAAATATCATTTCTGACATCCATCCGGTATCTAACCTATATTACAAATAGTTCTAATAAACAAACTCTCATAAAAGAAATTGATTTTTGATGATTGCATTGAAAATTGGTTGTTGCTATTTGGGAATTTTTGAGGTTTTCCATGAGACTCAAACACCCTAGTTGACTTATCAAAAGTTGTATACTGACCATACTAGACTTCTGAAAAATAAAGCTTTCGCTAGGATAGACCCTAACTATTCATTATCCCTATGTGTGCAAATGAGTATATTAGATAAGGCATAAGCATACCCCGATGTCAAGTGGGATTCTTTCAGCCCATTGCTAAGATTGGGGATCCTCAAATGTCTATCCAATCCTAGGTTTGGATTTAGTTAGACTAGACCACTAGGCGATACAGGACACCTAAAGCTAGCTCTTCTAAATTTGCTTAGAACTACCCCTTTTCAATGAAAGTGAAATTCTAATTCCCCATTTGATATAGGATCACTCTATGGCTTTCAAGTATTGATAATTCCAAGGATTCAAGCTCACCCCCTTATTTTCTTCAATTTATTGGGATACTTGCTCATATAAAGTGATAAAAATCACTATTTATTTTGTATAGTGATAAAAATCACTATTTATTTTATTTTTTTTTTTGAGCAAGGGATTTGATACTGATTTGATTTCATTTTGAATTTCATTCTAGGATTTTGCTCCTTCATTTGTAAGCAAGGGATTTATTCGGGTAGGGGGTAAACTTGTCCTTTTGCCAATGACCACTACTCTAGACCATTGCCTCACAAAATAAGCAAGTAACAAAACCTTTCACCTCAAGGTGACCCAGACCACTTTTGTAGTGTTCATCCTTCCTTACCCTAATTAGGATTGTTAATGTGTTTGATTAGTGATAGGATTATGATATGCTAAGTGCTATCAAAACTAGACCTCATCTACAAAAGCAAAGCAAGCTTTCTACCAAACTCTTGAGAAGACCACTAGGTATGGTTGAATGATCGAAAAACCCTAGTATATTCTTCATAGCAACAAGAAGGGTTGTGTTGAAAAACACAATTACTCACACGGGTGATGAATGATGATGATAGTGCAAAGATGCATGATTGAAATACAAACGTGGTGTCATTTGTAAGATTGTAAACACAACTATCCTAATGCAAGTGCGATGGATGGATATGCCTAATGCAATGCAAAATGAAATGCATGCAAATAGAATGCATGATGCAAATGAAATGCAATGTGCAATTATTTTTGAAATTTTGATATTTTCCAATTTTTTAAATTTTATAACTTTTTAATTTGACCAAAGGGCTTACAGATGCCTTTGGAGCCTTTTACTGAATGACCAAAGGGCTTACAGATGCCTTTGGGGCCTTTTGATGGTTTTAGGCATAAAATGCTTTAAGGTGAAGGATGTTGAGAGGTTCAGGCTCTTCAACCCCTTCCAACGATGTCAAGTGATATGTCCTAGGTCCAATATTCTCAGAGATGATATAAGGACCTAACCAATTAGCCATAAATTTATCTCACATTTTTGGTGATAGATTTGAGTTCTATTGGTTCTCTTTCAGCACAAGATCACCAACCTCAAAGTCTCTCAGATGGACTTTGTCATTGTAAGCTCATTTTAAGTGCTCCTGATAAATATGAAGATGCTCAAGGGCATTCACGCGATGTTCATCAAGTAGCATCAATTGATCTAGGTGAGCTTGTCATGTAGTGTCATCATCGATGAACTCTTTCAATGTGATGCACAACATTGGAATTTCCAACTCTAAGGGCATAATGGCCTCAGTGCCATATACTAGTGAAAATGGAGTTGCCCTAGTGGGTGTCCGAATACTAGTCCTATAAGCCCATAATGCAAGGGGCAGCTGGATGTGCCAATATTTATGATGTTCTTGTACCATATTTTTCAATATGGATACCACTATCTTGTTTGAAGCCTCAGCCTACCCATTTGCCTATGGATAATATGGAGTCACAAAACTATGTTTGATCTTGTACTTGAATGTCAAAGCTCTCATAATTTTATTTTTGAATGATGTTCCATTATCCAAAATTATCTTGGATGGTATCCCAAAATGACTTATGATATTGGTGAGTATGAACTCAACAATACATGCTCTAGTTGTCATTGTTAATGGGATTGCTTCCACCCACTTAGTAAAGTACTCAATAGCCATAATAATGAATGTATGTCGACCCGATGATGGAGGAGAGATCTTACCGATGAGATCCAAACCCCACTGAGCAAATGGCCAAGCCGCTTGAATGGGTTGTAAGGCCTATGATGGTAGGTGTGCAAGATTAGCATGATGCTAGCATTTAATGCATTTCCTGACATACACATTGTAATCCTTCTCCATAGTGGGCCAATAATAACCCATGTGAAGGATGCACTTGATGATAGCCATGCCACTAAAATGGCCACCGCACGTACCATCGTGAGCTTGCAAAATTGCCCAAGATGATTCTTGGGGCTCAAGACAATGAAGGAGAACTCCATCATAGCTTCGATGATACAAAATATCTCCTAACAAGACATACTTTATCACTTTCTATTTAAATGTGTGCTTTATGACACGTGAAAATCCCTGAGGGATTACACCAAGCTTAAGGAAGTCGTATATCTATGACATCCAATTCTGATAGCTCTCAGCCTCAACTGACAAGACAACATGTTCCCCCTATGGTTTAACATTCACAAATGCAGACTGGGAAACAACCTTATGGTGAATGGTAGTACCATTCCCCGTAGGACCCTACGAGATCAATGACCCCCAAGGTGCTCTCTTGAGAAAGTCTCTAGCTCTGTAGAACCATTCATGGTTTGGTTCTACATGAATCATGTTGATTGACTCTTTATTATCCAAAGCTTCACGTTGCACAATAGAGTGTGACAATATTTTTACATGGATGGTAGTAAAATCGGTAGATGGATTCTGAGGGATTAAGGATCCCAAAGATGCCATAGTGTCTACAAATATATTTGATGAATGAGGGATTGCCTCGATGTCATACCATTCCAACTGAGCTAAATATGTATCAACAAGATCTTTGTAAGACTTCAAGATAGGACATCGACATTGAAAAAGTCCCTTCACTTGGTTAACAATGAGAAGGGAATCACCAAAGATATTTAACCTTTTAATCTTCATGGTGATAGCTATTTGGAGGCCCAAAATTAGGGCTTCATATTCAACATTATTGTTAGTGCAAGGAAAGTCCAACTTGAATGACAAGGGCATAGGAGCACCTTGTGGCATGAACAACACTATTCCTGCACCACCCCCTTGCTCACACTTTGAACCATCGAAGAACAAGGTCATATCAGCTTTGTTATCTGGTTCTTCAGGTTTGGGTGCTTCTGATAAGGCAAAAACTGCATCATCAAGAAGCTCAATGGTGAGGGGCCTACTATTTTCAAGAGGTGCCTCAGCCAGTTGATCAGCTATGACCTATCCCTTAATGGAATTTTGGCTAATGAATTCCAAATCAAATTCTATCAATAGCATGATCCACTTTGTAGTACATGTATTATGATATGTCTTGCTCATCATATACTACAAAGGATTTTGTTTTGATATGACATACGTCGTATGAATTAACATATAATGTCACAATTTCTTTGTAGTGAACACTACTGCTAAACATAATTTTTCCACATATGCATATCCTAGCTCATAACTCACCAAGGTTCGGCTAATGTAATATATGGCTTGCTCTTTGTTTTGCACATTATTTTGGGCTAACATGGTCCCTAATGCAAAGTTAATCATCGATATATATAGCAAAAAAGGCTCATCTAGTCTTGGTGGAGCTAGCACTAGTGGCATTGCCAGGTATTGCTTAATCTCAACAAAGGTTGCTTGATAGTCCTCATCCCAATTGAATGGGACCCCCTTGTGTAGCAGTCGATTCATGGGTCGACATTTATCTGATAATTATGTGATAAATCACTTTATGGATGCTACTTTGCCCTATAGGCTTCTTAATTCCTTGATATTCATGGGAGGATGCATTTCTAAAATTACCTTGACCTTCATTGGATCAACTTTGATGCCTCACTTTGAAATGATGAATCCCAAGAGTTTTCTTGAAGTTACACCAAATACACACTTCTTAGGATTCAACTTGACATTATGCTCTATCAGGTGATCGAAGACCTTTCTCAAGACCTCAGCATGCTCTGAACGCAGCAATGACTTTGCCAATAAGTCATCGATGTAATCTTCCAAGATCTTATGCATATAGTCATGAAAGATATATGTCATAGCCCACTGATATGTGGCACCAACATTTTTAAGACCGAATGGCATAACCTTATAGCAAAATGTCCCCCATGGCATTATGAACATGGTTTTATGTTGGTCTTCGGGCTTAATCCGAATTTGGTTGTAACCAAAAAACCATCCATTAGGGAGAGCATTTCATGACCCATAGTTGCATCTACGAGAGCATCTATGTTCGAAAATGGGAATGAATCCTTTGGTGTTGCCTTATTGAGGTCTCTAAAATCTGTACAAATATGGATCCTTCCATCAAGTTTTCCTATAAGCACCATGTTTGATACCCATTCTGGATAGTCGATGGAAATGACAAACTCTACATCCAATAGCTTCTACAATTCATATTTAACCATTAAGGCTACTGTTGGATGCATCTTCCTGAGTTTTTGCTTGACTGGCTTCTTTGAGAGATCTAGCGAAAGGTTATGAGTAACCAATTTTGGATCTAGACCTGGCATGTCCTTATAAGTCCAAGCAAAGAGATCAGGTCTCTCTCTCAGTAGAGGGATGAGGTTGGCATGCTCATCAAGAGATAAAATTTCTCCAAATTTAACCTTCCTTGGATTGGTGGGATCATTACTGATATCCACTTCAAAGGTTTCCTCTACTGACATGTGGGATCCCTCCTCAAGCTGATGAGGCGTAGGGATCAAGTGGATGTCATCTACTGGGTTTATGGGTTCCGCATTGGAAGCATCCTCAACATGATAAACATCATGTGCACAGCCTAGCGCAAAATGAAAAGGTTGCAACATTTCTTCATTAGGGAAGAAATATTTAGGCTCTAGTGGTGAGTCAACATGATCCCAATCAATAGCATCTACATTAAGACACAATGGTTTGGAAGGATCGGCTGGGTTGTGAAGTGGAGTGGTCAAATCAATGGAGATCATATTGATGGAATGGATCATATCTCTAAGACCATATGCATGTGACTCTATATTTATATAACTTCCATCCTCGAGATGTGGTTCTGAGGGTATGGGGATCTCTAGATCCGGTCTATGAATAGACTCAAAAATAGGATCGCTAGGCTCGAGGAGCTCTCTGAATGTCGATGGATTAGGGAAGACCATATGATAAATCCTATCCAAATTAGGTGGTCTTCCTCTGAGGTGAGGATGAATATTGATATCTCTGTACATATCCTCTACAGTGTATGGTGCATTACGATGATGTAAGTAAGGAGGTCCCAAATAGGCTCTCTCTATTTCATATTCATCATCACTATCGTAATAGAGACCTTCACCACTATCGACTAGAATCAGACGATTAGGAAGATGGGGCCCCATGAAAGCCCACTCTTGATAACTGCTATCATCCATGAAGGATTGATTATCCTCAATGACTATCTCTGAAGGTAATAGATGATGTAAATTAAGAGGGCCTAGATAAGCCAACTCAGTCTCATCCTCATATCGCTCATTATTTGAGGACTCACCATCATCATCAATCTCATATATGCAACTCGGTCCCCTATCTCAAAGATGGACTCTACTATATCCTCATCAAAATGATTCTCTGACTCAGAATCTATCGCTATGCTAGCATTGTGAACTTGTAGGCCTATGTCATCGACTTCATAGAATTTGTTCATCCAAGTTTTCTCTTGGTATATGCTCTAGACCGGTCTCCACCAAGATATCTTCATGATATGTCTCAGGTGGTCCTATAGTGACATAAGACACTATCCAGTTATCCCTCCAAAAGAGGAAGGATTGGGGTGATAAGGATTGAAGTCGACTTCACCCCCAATGAGGTACAGGTGGTCTAAAGATGCCATGAGGAGTTCATCCTATCCTCCAATATAATATCCTAACCTGAACCTATCAGTAGGCAACTGATACTAAGGTTCATAAGACCTCCTACACCCCTACTCAAATAATCTGAGACCATAACCATGCCAATGGTAACATTCAAAATATCATAAGGCATACTCTAGGTTAGAAAGATAATGAACATTCATAGAATGGTTCATCATCATCTTCATCCATGGGGGTGTGAGATGCAATCTGGTCGAGCCCTCCATAGATAAAATTAGTTTGGTTAGGAGGTACCCCTAATGGTACCACCATCCCTACGGGAAGGTGATGGGCTTGTGGTCAGCCCATATCTTATGCAGTCTCGATGATCGATGTAAATATCACATTCTGCATAATATATTCCCCCAATCTAGGATTAACCAAATGAATGGTCACCTACGATGCAGATGACCCTACTGAAGATGTAGGTGAAGTAGGCTGAGGTGCCTCTTCGACTTCTCCTTGAGCATTCTCTACTTCCATGGGAGTAGGAACCTCGATAACAACTAGTTTGGGCACTTGCTTTATCTCTTTTTTGCCCATATTTACTTTTAGCTTCCTATCATCCCGATGCATCATGGATGTCGATGGTCTAGTAGAAGTAGCTATCGTGTGCTCCGATCATTGAGATACAGATATTGTAGGTTTGGCACACACTTCTCTTATTTTACCTCCTAGCTCTTTGATCGGTGATACAGGTCATATGTCTAGGTGCATTGAGGGGAGCACAAAATCCCTTAACAAATCTACTAGATTCACGTATTTAAATGGTTCTTCATCGGAAGGCACCACGTGAACCTATCCCTCATGCACATATTTGATACATTGATGGAGAATAGAAGGGACACAATGCATTTCTCATATCCAAGGCCATCCTAAAAGTATATTATATTGCATAGCACCTTCAATCACATGACACATCACAGGGATGGTCTTTAGTCCAACCTAAATAGGTAAGAACTATCGTACCTACCATTGAGCATAATGCATCATTAAAAGCTCTCAAGGTGAAAGTGGAAGGTACAATATGTGATTTTGGTAACTTCAAATATGTTAATACCTTGGTCATGATAATATTGATTGATGATCCTATATCAATCAAAACCCACTTGAAAGGTATGTGATTCACACATGCAATGATATGGAGTGGTGGGTCCACTATGATAGTGGAAACCATCTTGACTTCATGATCATGAAATTGTATGACCGGTTCCTGACACTATTGCACATGTCCCACGAAGTGTGTGAATGCTTTAAGATCCTGGGACTATACTTCTATGGACCTTAGAATATCCATAAGCATCTCCCTATGCTTGGGAGACTACTGAATCAACTCATAAATCGACAACTTCGCTGGAGTTATCTATAGGTTTTGGACTAACCTACTCCTGATTGTCACCACCGGTCTAGTTGGTGGGCCTGGTACATGTTGGGTTGGCCTTGGAGGAGGTACAACATGGACTCTAATAGGAGCTAGAGGTTGATTTGGTCTCTCATACCTCACATGTCTTGTGACAACATTGACCATTTTGATGAACCCATGGGTTGGTGGTTCGATTCGTACTTGATTGACTTGGCCAATATTATTCCTTGGTACCTCATGGTTGGGTAGAGGATTCTTGTAAATCCCCATATTCTGATTATCCGGTGCTTGAGGATTATCCACAATTAGCTTACCTCTTTCTATCATGTTTTGCACTAAATGTTTGAAAGTCCAACATACTTCTATGTCGTGTCCTTTCATTCGATGAAATATGCAATATTGATCATCCTTATACCCCTTAGGCTTGGGTTGATTAGGGTCCACCATTTTGATCTCTGGTAAGTGTATTGCCTTGGCCTCACATAATTGATGGAATATCAAAGTCAACAATTTCAATAATTGTGTGAATATGCGAGGAGGGCATCTTTCTTTGTCCTTACCCTTATAGTTGTTGCACTACTCATATTGCACAAGAGGAGGTTGGGCTTGATAATTTCATTGTTGCTACCCCTTATCTCCTTTCTGAAGGTTTAAAACCACCTGATTGACATGGGTCAGCTTGGCCTATTGTTTCTCAGTGCTTTTCTTGTTCCATTCCTTCTTATTCCTAAGCTTCAAGTTACCCTCCTATAACTTGATATCCTCAATCACTTTGGCTTGTGCCAAAGCCTCTTCAAAGGTCTGATATTGCTACAACTATAATAATAACGAAATGTGCTTTGCACAACTTTTCATAAACATTCTAGTTAATTCAATAGTAGGGATGGAGAATGGTAGCTTTGCCATCATCTTTCTCCATCATTTCCCATAATCCATAACTGGCTCATCATCATGTTGCATTAAAGTAGCCAGATCAGATAAGTTCACCTTCTTCTTGATGCCAAAGGAGAAGCGTTCAAGAAATGCATCAACCAATTGCTCAAAATTGGTGATATTGTACCTCTTGAGTTGATTAAACCACTCCCAGGCTGGGCCTGAGAGGGTCATGATGAAAGTCCATAGGAGTAGGGCATCATTGCTTCCAATATGAAAGCACATGTCTAAAAAACTCGTGACGTGCTCCTGAGCATCCTCCTCTCCTCTAAAATTTTCTAGCTTAGGCATTTCAAAATGCTCAGGATAAGGTAGAATAGGCACTGATGGACATAAAGGTTCATTATGGATTTTATTCAAGGTTGGCTTTTGATAAGTTATTCCTTGCTTTTCTATAGCTTTGACCTTTTCTACCAAGACTTTATAAGCCTACGAAGATAAGAACTCCTCTTCTATGGATTGCCTTGGAGGCACCTTTGGAGGCACGTTCCTCTTCGATCGAGGTGAAGGAATAGGCTCATCCTCCTCCTCGACTTGGGAGATTTTAGGATATTCTTGATCTAATTCATCTCCCACTTCTTCTTCATACTACCTATGCCCATGATGCTCGGGTGGAGGGCACCCATCTCTATGTTGGGTCATGTAGCGAGTACGAGTATCTATATACTCAGGGTGCAAATCGGGTTGCGAAGCAACTCATCTATCAATGCGCTCCCTATGCTCACTATGGGGATGTAAACCGACACTAGCCAGTCGATCCTCCCTCTCAACATGCTCCTTTTGATCAAGGATGCATTGCTCATGCATTCATTGTTCATATAAGCATTGTCTTATGAACCTTTGCCTCTGAGTGTTCTCATTTTTGAGGTATTCTTGCTCTACGTGAACATCCTCCAATTGGTCTTGGAGGATCTGACATCTCTGCTCTGACACCAGCTTGTGAGATCTATCTATGTGATCAGCCGTATGAGGCCTCTGGTGTGTGCGCTCTATTCGAGCGGATTTGTGGGTGTGTCCCCCAATGGACTGATCTGCTATGCTCTTGCCCTTGTCTATGAAGATGGCATTCACATCTAGATGTTGCCTACACTTGTGCTTGCATGAGATGTAGGGGCATGCATATCTTGAGAATGCTTGGAGCACTCTCCAGGTTCTCTGATAGTCCTAATGGTACTACCGCTATGCACACTCATAGGATGAGAAGGCGCAGGAGTAGGCTTGTAACCTAGTTGTCCTAGAACCTTACCCAAACCATCCAACTATCTACTATGCCATGGCTCATGAGGTGGCGTACCATTGGCTCCCACTTTAGATACGTCTATAGTGATCCTACAAGGCTCACCTTTATTGGGAGTTTGAGTGGGCCTACGCTCGAAAGTGGCCCTCTCCATTTACCCCTGGATGGGTGGATCCTGAACTCATCTATACTCAGATGTTGGGGGCCTCAAGCCTCCCTTAGCTACAGGATGAAGGGGTACCAATCTGGATCCCTCAATGACAAACTCTTCAGCAGATCCCGTGGATGCACGTGGAGTGCGGTCATGGTAAATGCTAACATGTTTGGAACCCCCATGTTGGGAAGCTCCATGCTCTGATCTATGTCTCGAGGAGTGTCTAGTAGCTCCTCGTACTAGGGTATTCTCAACAAGATCCCCACGCATAGAATTATCCCCTCTAATACTCATCGAATGACGTTCGGGAGGATTCTGTGATTGAGGGTGTTGTGCATCTTGTTGTGCATTGGGTGGAGCTTCGACCTCGACCTCGGATCTACGCCTGGGTCGGCCTCTCCGTGTAGCCACCATGATATTATATTATCTCTTATGTAAGTTTTAAAGCAAACAAAGTAAACAATGGTGATTATCTCTTTTAAAGTTTAAAGTGAGCCCTAAACTATTTGATGTGTTTTGCAATTTGTTGTATCAATAAGTAACTCTCATCATGTTTTCAATATGTTGATGATATACTCAATTGTTAAAGGGCTTTCACCTGTATACTCATAGCTCGACAACCTGGCAATGAACTCCAGGTCGCGTAATCCAACCTATAATGTGTGGTAGTGAAGTCCACACACGGTCAGGGAGCACAGGTACTTCCAGACCCTCACCCAATCAGTGTTATACCCTTCGAAGAGAAGTACATGCAAATTTTCTGGGCTACGGATGGTTCTTGGGTCCGGTATTGGTCTAGTAACAAAAGGATCGAGGGAGTTGGGCCAATGGATGGAAATCACTGCCACCGTCGTTGAACCCTACTAGTGGTTGGATGTGACTTCCAACTCACTAGCATTTAAATGTGTCATGGTGTGTGGGGTTCCTTTTATTTTGCATGAAAATTAAATGCATAAAACAACACTCAAATGATTCTTCTATATGCTATGCAAAAGGAACGTTTAATTTCAGAAAGTATGCATGATTAAGCTATATGACTTTCAAAGAAAATGCACACTAATGATGATGACGAGATGGCCACTAGATTGGGCCTCATACAAGAAAACCAACATACAAAAAGGGCCTAGACCACTGGAGACTAGGGCGGACTGCACTCAGAGGTCCGTTGTTCCTAGCAGCGACTAGTGGAACCTAAGAAAAAGGACCTAGGGACTCAATGCATTTTATCTTTTTTGTTGCATTCCCTAATTATGCTAGCATTTTATGCTTTTGGAAAAACATAGATAGATAAAATAGGAAAACCAGGGAGATATGGGTCCTACCGGAGGTCCATATCCGATTAATATTTTATTTCCCTATTGTACGACCTATCTGTTGCTAACTGCGGCTCTATAACGTGACTGTAACTGTTGCCCATGGGTGTCAACCGCGATGACAACTTTTGACCATGGCTATCAACAGCGGCTAGCACCTATCATCACAAAACACAAATATCAGTGGTCTATGGCATTTAATGTGGATTTCCCACCGTGATCATATGAAAATGCGCATTCATTAGAGTATTAAGTATTATATGAACTTTTCATTTCAAGATCATATTTATCTAGACTTCATATTTTTATGAAAGTTTATTATTTTAAATATTAAAATTCATTCATGTTTTTTTATTAGGTTAGTGTGAGACCCTTACCAGGGATGATGTTCAGGGTTGAGCATCCCCATACCAACCATGACCTCTTATAAGGTGAGAGTTGAGCTTATCAATAGGGACCAAACACACAACCACACACACATCCATCCCTCACACACTTGTCCATGTCGTGGTTTGAACCTTGGACCTCCCAAAGAAGAGCCAAAGCCTGAATCGTTGCGTTGTCATTGTCCGCTATCCCTTGATAAAATTCATTCATGTTAATATCAAAATTTTGAAAATCTTGGAAATATTTTTTAAATCAATTTTTAATATTACTAATTATTATTATTTTGTTGTTTATCATTTTTTTTAATATCTTTTTGATGATATATGTTTAATGTTTGTAGTCCAACAACATGAATTTAAATGTATATTTTTCTTAATTCTTTATTTATTTTTGTTTATGGAAAACATCCCAGAAGGGATGCCACTTTTGGGTAAGACCCAAGGAGGCATGAGTATCTATTCTTCCAAAAACACCCAAGGCTCGCACCTGGTCTACCACCTTTGACACATGCAAGGAGCATGCCTGAAATAACACATAACAAGAAAAAACAAACACAAACACACAAAAAAGCTAAAACAAATAAAACATACTCCTTGAGTGTGTCGGCAAGAAAAGGCACAAGAAGAAAAAAACATGAACCACACAGAACAAACACACAAACAACATAGGAAAACACATAAATAAATAAATAAATAAATAAAATTAAAAAATATATAAAATTAAACAACACCAAAACACGAAATACACAGAAAAAATCACCAATGTAACATAACAAACACTACCATAACAAAAACAATAAAAAGAAACAAAAAACCACATAACACAAAACACACAAATGAACCCCAAAAACAACAAAACAAAACCAAAACATAAACAACAAAAAGAATAAAAAACACCACAAACAAAATTAAGAAAAACAAAAACAACAAAAACTAAGCCAAAGGAACAATTGACAAATCAAACAAAATACGATAACACTAAGAAAAAAACCAAATCTGAACAAATTACCAAAAATATCAGAAATCGCTCAACAAAATAGCCAAAGCTTCCAACATTGCCATAAAGAGACTGACTATAAACCTTAGGATTATGGCATCCTTATCCTTTTATTCATATCTTGCTTCATTCCAGTTGGGACTATAGGCTGGTTACTTGGTACCACAACACTACTATTGGAATTTGTATGGTCTTTTTGAGGATCCGTTTTGTTTGTAGTTTGAACCTGCCCTTTTGTTTTGCACTTGGGTTGGTTTTCTACATTGTATTTTTTTTCCTTTACTATTATTTCTCAAAGCATCAAGGCAAACTCTTTTAATGATTTCTCATCATGCAATCCTTCCTATTCCCTCTCTTCATCAAACTGTGTCTCCATAATAATTGTTTCCATTTGACCATCCTCATCATTTGCTTGCTCATCCGTGGAGAGAATTTCAAAGGTGTTAGGAGAAATAATTATTTTCTCTTTTGTTGCTATTTTTTTTTGTGTTTTTTTTTGTTTAGGGATTTGAAACCCTGCCAAGTCCCCATCCTATTTCTCTTTATTAGGGACCTTATGTGGATAATCCTTGGCTATATGACCATATTCATGACAAATTATGCATCTAAATGGAATATTTTCATAATCTACTACTTGGTCCCATATTTATTCCCCATATTGTAAAGTAATCTTCTCTGAAAGTGGTTTGTCAAAATCAATCAAAACATAAATCCTTGCATAAATCATATGCTCTAAGTGTTGGGTACAATCAAAATTCATCATGTAAACTCCTAAAGAATTTCTAATTGTTTTGAATATCTTTGGATGCTAGTATTCTATGGGACCAAGTAGTAGATTATGAACTACTACTCTAAGTAGTAGTTCACTGCTTAAATTTACCTATGCATCTCTTCGTGTATCTCCTATTTTGGATGGGGTTCTTATAGCACCTAGGAGGGCTATGTCTTAGCTTCTTAAGAAAGCCAAGATCAAGAAGGGACATCTGGAGCAGTTGGAGGGAAACTTATGGATATTTCTACCCCTAAACCACTCGGATCTGCAATAAATTGGCTGTTGCAAACGATTTTGGATCGGCCAAGGTCAAACTGATTATGACTGCTAGTTGCGGCTCTGAGATGCGATCAGCACTACTAACCGAGGGTGTCAACCGTGGCTAACACTGATTAGGCCAAACTACCTAAATGAGTGGTTAGAACCACTGCTATACCTTGGTATTTGTCCAAGGTCTTCCATATGGTCTTCTAGCATATCCCATATGAGTAGCCGCCTCGACATGATGCGTTTTAGGTGTCTACAAATATTTTTTTCTTCCTTATTTTGGTATGTTTTTATAATCAATTCATTGACATCATTTTCATTGAGAGAGAAAATTCACTCAGCTAGTTGCCTTCTAAAATTTTAATTTTTCTAAGACAAAGATCAAATATCAATTGGCTAAAATATCTCCTATATAGTTTCCTTCTCTCTCCTAGTTGCCTTCTAAAATTTTAATTTTTCTAAGACAAACATCAAATCTCAATTGGCTAAAATATCTCCTATATAGTTTCCTTCTCTCTATATATGTTGACTACTACAACATATTAATACCCTAATACCTATTTTTTTGGGATGTATTCATGCCCTAATATTATAGTATATCATTTTCATAATCACTTTATATTTTTATTTGTGGGATTAGCCCTGTTTCTTGTTAACACTCGCAATATTTACTTCTTTTTTCCTATGAGTTTTATTTTTTCTTTGTTTTTTCTTCTTGGGTTTTAGTCTCCTTTCCCATTTCCATCAAACACTTTCATCTTCATCAATATCTTTGATTTTGAATACTATTTATAATGAGTCTTATCATCTATAGGTTTGTCTTTCTTGCTCTAAAGAATCCAAAGTGAAAGGAATTACCTCAAAAGCACTTCCTTCTTTATGTTGCCCTCAAAGCTCTAAAGTGCAAGATGATCCTCCATAGAAATTATTTTTTTGTGCTACCCTAAAAACCCTAAGTTTCTATGGATATCCTCCATGCTCATTTTCTTACTACGATGCTCTTGAAACCCTAAAGTGCAAGGAATAACCTCTACACTACTTTCATTTGTATAGTATCAAGAGGACTAGTTGAGGAAAATGAAAAATATTTACTTGGAATAAATATTGACTTCTTTTGCCTCCTTTGTATCTTTAAATTCTTCTAAATTTAAATTACAAATTATACTTCCTTGTCCCTTGTATCCTTGTTTATTTTTTCTAATGGTTGATCCCAATGAACTATTATGACCTTTGTCATTTGATGCTACAAATAGGTTCTTTTTATCACTTTCTTAGAAGTGGAATATGTTTGATTGAATCCAAATTCTACTATACTGTGATCTACTTGTTTCATCTTGAAGTTTATCTCATGATCCAATTTTTTGCTTTGTTTCTCCATCGTTTTCACTTTGCAATCTCTTACCATGTTTTCGATCTCATAACATATGACATTCAAATGCAATTATTTCATAATCCAGTGGTTGATCCCATTCTCTTGATCCAAATTTGATATTAATGGATCATGAAAAAGGTGTTTAAATACCATAGCAACACATATATAGGTATATACAATATGCTTTTGCTTCTTAGTACTTGATCCCTCCTTGATGAACTCCCTTAGAATATCATCAATATTCTTCAAAATGTCCTTATTGATAAGCTTATATGGAAGTCCAAAATTTCTAATCCATATGAGGAGCATTTTAATAGTTTCTATTTCTACAAAACAATTGTCACTACATGGTTTTGAATATAGGGCATCTTTCTTTTTAAATCATGGCCCACCACGTATTATTTAATTTTTTAATGGGAGAAGATGATGAGGAAAGAACCTTTTAGAAGAAAATTCATAGAGTAATTTAAATTCATTCCCCACTTCCATTTGATCCAAATTTGAATCTCCAAAAACCTTAGCTAGTATTCATGGAACTTGCCTATTAACCCTTCACTTTTAAGAACCATTATATCAAGCTTGATCATCTCATCCTTGATAATTACTTCTAGTGTAACATTTGATGCCTAGATAGGGCTTATTGTAGATTTAATCTTCTCTTATCTCTAGATGAAGCATCCATAGTCTAGCTAGGGTATCCTTACTTCTATTTAGGGATTTCAAATATTACTTTGTTTATGCACTACCTAGCTTTTCATTTAAATAATTATTTATTTTTTGAATTTTCTTGAATATCTAAAGTAAGAAAAGGTGAAGATGCCTCGTTACTCATACTTGCTTTCTATTTACACTCTCAACTTGGTGACACTTCATCCTGCTCTTCTCAAATATCTAAAACAAAAAAAATGAGGTTCACGCTCACTCAATCTTTACTTAATTGATAAAGTAATAAAATAGGATTATTTATTTTTAAAAGGAATATAACAACATATCTATATCAAAATAAATGCCTTAATATGCAAGGGATAAGTATCATATGGGATACTGTATGTGCATGCAATTTGTCATCCATGCAACATAAGTGATGTATGCTAGATATGGGGTAAGTGTTAACACATGTATATCTGATAGCACTACCACAAGCATATAAGATTCATCATGCATTTTTTTTTAATATATTTTAGATATTATAAATAGATAAGTGATATAGGTTTATAAGATTATAAAGAAATATGTTATTGTAAACATAATACACAAATCATTCTATCAAAACATTAAATATTCTTATATTTTCTCTTCAATTTTAAACCAATAACCTCTACTTCTACCTTATTTGTAAGAAACAATCTATAACAATTCCAGTGCAAACATTTTTAAATTATACTTCATTAATATTTTATTATTATTGCTTTTAATATCTTATTTCTATTTTACTTATATTTAAATAATTTATATGTTTCTTTTATACCATGAATTTTGACATCTATAGGTTGCCTCTTGTGCTTGTTTAAATCATGTATGCATGAAAATGATTATGATGAAATCCAAATAACAACACATATTTTTTTTCAAATGAAATTTATTACTTTGTTTATAAAATCAAACTTCAAGAACAATGAATACAAATAAAGTTATATTAAAACACAAACAATTTTTTTCCATCTAAAAATAGATAAAATAGAGCTCGTATTTAGTTTAACACATTTATTTTATACTATTAGCTTTTATTTATACTTCTTTTATAGAAGATGATTAACAACAATCCCATTACAATAACTTCTTAAAGAATTCTTCATTATTATTTTTTTTGGTATAAGGTAGAGGTGGTTATAAGGTCCACAAACCTTTTACAAAGTCAAAATGGGCTGGTTCTAGCATCAAGCCCGTATAATCAAAATACAAAATGGATCTTTCTAAGACTCACATTAAGCCATACTTAGAGTCCACAATCCTATACTTGTCGCTTGACTATTCAGGATAAAACAAAAACCAAACAACACCTAGCACTTACTAACACTAGGTTGCCTGTATCTGTACACTTGTCACCTCCCGGGCCCCAACAAATGGGATGCCTTCCGCCTAATTCCATCCGTCGGATTACTCATCATCAGCCCCTCCGATCTCCCGATGCTCTAACGAGGTTGATCTTAGCTCTTCTCTAGCGACCAACACCAATAGTTCTTGAGGGAAGTTATCCTTCCAAATTTGCATCTCCCCAATGAAACCGCAATATTTGCCATTAGATCCGCCACCGGTTCCCTTCTCTCGAAGGTGTGTTGGATTCGGGCATTAACCAAATGAGATTTATGAATCTTTGCTTCTAGGATAAGCTCCAATATGGTCCAAGTGGGGTCTTTATCCTCCTTAATTGCCTTGATTATATTAAGCGAATCCCCTTCAAAGATAACTTCCTTATAACCCTCAAGTCCGGCAATTCTCATTGCTCGCATGCGAGCTCGAGCTTCGCAAAATGATTTGTTTGAGTTCCCAAAGGCTCTGCAAAGGCAAGGACCACTTTTCCTTCCTCATTTCTCAAAACTCCTCCTCGCTCCTGCGACCCCGGATTTCCTTTAGCTGCCCCGTCAAAATTAAACTTAACCCACTTTTGTGTGGGGGGTATCCACTTGACACCATCCCGTGGGTTGGTTGTAATGTCTAGGTCCGGAAGTTCCTCTCCCCGGTTCCGCAAAATCCTCCTTTCCCTTAGAGACATGGTCTCATTTTTGAAGAAGAAAGTTTTCCAGTTTTCTTTCAAAGCTCTGATTATTTTATTACCACATAACCTGGGATCTTTCTTACGTCCTTTAAATACTCTCTTATTTCTCTCATTCCATATCCCCCATAAAAAATGGGGTAAGCTGAGCTTCCGAGCCAAGTCAAAAGCTTTTCCCGGAAGGGGGAAGCCCACTGTATGCAGAAGTCAGACATGCTATTTGGACAGACCCAATCTATATGAAATTTGGACAAGATCATTTGGAAGACTGTACAAGAAAAATCACAAGTTAGAAATATATGACTTACGGATTCTATCGCTTTCTCACACAAGATACATCGATTGATGAATTGGAAACCTCTCCTTTGCAGATTATCCGTTGTTAGAATCTTATTTTGAAATGCCAACCAAAAGAAGAAAGCTATTTTTGGGGTTAAATTATTTAACCAAATAACAGTAGTCGGAGTCCAGCCATTGAATCCTGAGTGGATTAA
The DNA here is from genome assembly GCA_028583015.1 of Wollemia nobilis. Taxonomy (NCBI): domain Eukaryota; kingdom Viridiplantae; phylum Streptophyta; class Pinopsida; order Araucariales; family Araucariaceae; genus Wollemia; species Wollemia nobilis. The sequence goes on from JAQPPZ010016726.1 coordinate 11,992,215, forward strand.
CTTATAGGCAGTTTTTACTGAATAGATCCCACTTGTAGTTTTGCCCCAAATCGCCTTGTCTCTTCCTCCCCAAGGAATGATCGGGAACACCCTTAAAGCATCATTGAGTTTGGTTAGGGCCACCTTCTCTTGCTCGAACAGATTATGAACTGTGATTTTCTTCCAAGAAGAAGTTTCCTGTGCTACAGCAATAAAATCCCCTACTTTTCCTCCCATTTCCTTCGAAAGTTTATGTTGGAGGACCTCGAAGGTCTAAGTTATCTTTCGGAGGGGCCTCTTCCAACCACGGGTCTTTCCAAAAGTCCACTTGTCTTCCATTACCAATTCTCCATCCGATGCCTTTCCCCGACTACCTCCCGACATTCGAGCAAACAATTCCAAAAATAGGATCCTCTAGGAAGATTATCAGCTTTCAGGAAGTCCCGATTATTTCGATATATTTTGCCTTAAGAAGTTTTACCCATCCCAATTGATCATTATTGATAAATCTCCATACCTGTTTGCCAATCAGAGCTTGATTCAATTCTTTCATTCTCTTTAACCCCAGGCCCCCCGATCCTTGCTTGCACACACTGATTCCATGCTACCAACGAAATTCTCTTTCTCTCCTCTGAACCTGACCACAAGAAGTTGCGTTGAATTAGCTCCAATGTAGCTCGGACCTTTGCAGGCATTCTAAATAGAGACATGCAGTAAATTGGAATGCTCTGTAAAGTAGTTTGAACTAATAAGGCTTTTCCTGCGGAGTTGAGAAGGTTGCCCTTCCACCCTGCTAACTTTTTGGAGATCCTGTCAATGACCGAGTTCCACAAAGTAGCCTTCATTCTTCCTTCGAACATAGGCATGCCTAGATAAGTTGCTGGTAGAAGCTCCTTTCCACAACCGAAGAGGTTAGCTATTCTTTCCTCCCTCCCACCAGGCGTGTTAAAGAAATAGATGCTACTCTTCTTATAGTTTATGTACTGTCCTGCGTCTGTCTCATACTTGGTTAGAATTCTCTTCAACTTCCTAGCTTGAGGCACCGAGGCTTTGGACACAATGATTGTATCATCCACAAACTGTTGGTGAGACATTGGCTCTGCTTGTTGAGGCTGGTTTAAAACCTTCCAATTGACCATCTGCCACCGCTACTGAAATGTTCCTACCCAATGCTTCCGCTAAAATAATAAACAAGTATGGAGACAAAGGATCTCCTTGTCGCAACCCCCTTTCACTCTTAAAGTAACCGGAGGGTGACCCATTCACCATGACAGAAAATCTTGTAGTAGAGATACAACTAAAAATCAACTTAATCCACTGGGGACAGAAACCAAACTTACCCAAAATCTTGGTGAGGAACCGCCATGAGACCCGGTCGTAGGCTTTATTCATATCAAGCTTTAGTAACATACCTGCTTCCTTACTAGTCACCATTGAATGAATAACCTCATGAATTGTGATGATACCATCCAATATTTGTCGCCCTTTCACAAAGCCACCTTGGTTCATATCAATGATGAAAGGAAGGATAACCTTCAGCCTATTGGCGATTGTTTTTGTGAGAATCTTCATCAGAGTGTTACATAAACCGATAGGGCGAAACCGGAAAATTCCATTGCTCCCACTAGTTTAGGGATGAGAACTAAAAAAGTAGCATTAACTCCTTCTGGGATTTCCATGTCCTTTTGAGCCTCAATTATAGCTTCCACTACATCATTGCCTAGGATATCCCAAAACTTCTGGAAGAAAGCTGCAGGGAAGCCATCCGGTCCTGGGGAGCTGTTACCATCCATGTCAAAAATGACCTTCTTGATTTCCTCCTTTGTGAAAGGACTAAGTAAGAATCCATTAAGATTATCAGTTACGAGGGGTGGAATGGCTGCCAACAGAGAGTCCTCTTCTTCAATAGTCGGATTAACATCTTCTAGCAACGATTTAAAGTACTCAACCGCTTCCCTCCTTATGTCTTCCATATCTTTGGTGTTAGACCCATCGGCCATCTTGATCTCCTTAATTTTGTTAGTACTCCTGTGGCGAAGAGTAGAGACATGGAAGAAATTTGTATTTCTGTCACCCTCCTTTAACCAACGCAGTTTGGATTTCCTGCCTCTAGAAGGTTTCTTCAAATCCTAGCATCGTGTGGTATTCGGCTAATGACTCCCTCTCCCGGTTTCTCGGATCCTCCGTAAGTCGCTCCGACTTCAACTTCTCCTGTAGTTCATTGATCTTGTCTTTTAGTTCTGCCTTTTTAACAAAAATATTGCCAAAGGAAGTTTTGTTCCACTCTCTAATGTTAGCATTCACATTCCTTAGTTTACATGCCACTTGGGCCAGTTTCGAACCATTATACTTTTTGTCCCACCATTGGGCAACCAGATCCTTGAGATCCCAATGTTGGAACCACATAAGTTCGAATCGAAAGGGTCCGATGTATCTTTTCTTAGAGTCCTCCCCTGTTTCCCGCGAATTGGGTTGTGATCAGACCCGATTCTTGGGAGTGCCGTTAATGAAGAGTCCCCAAACCTCTCCAGGCATTCTTGAGAAAGAAGAAACCTATCTAATCTTATCTGAATTTGGTTTTCCTTCAATCTTTTGTTAGACCATGTATAGGAGAATCTACGCAGGTCCACATCCATCGAGTCATGTTGCTCAACAAAATCTCTAAACTCGTAGATATCGCGAGTTATTCTTTGAGAGCCCCCCAATTTATCTACAGGATTAAGGTAGCAATTGAAATCCCCCGCCACAATCCAAGGGTAGTTGGGGACCGTCTCCCTCAATTCAGCCTAGTCGACTCCAAAGAACCCTTCTCGATCCTCGTCTAACCGGAGCATATACATTCGTTAAGATCCACTCTTCCTGTGTGGTTTTATCCACACATAAGAGACAAATAAACCAACTAGACATCGGAATCACTCTACTATCAATCACATTTTTGTTCCACATAACCAGGTAACCCTCCCGCTGTTCCAGGTGGCCTCTTGGCCTACCACTTCGACTTCTCGCCAAGTCCTATTCTTAAAAGGAATAACTCTACTCTCCTCCATTTTATTTTCTTGCGATAAAATCATATCCGATTTGTGTTCTTGTCTAAGAGCATACAAAGCTCTTATTTTTGCAGGATTACTCCCACGAATATTCCATGAAAGGATCTTCATTTATGGGCTTTGGATCCTCGAGCCTTCGCCCCAAAGAGCACATCTCGCTTGAGTGCCATCGACCACTCCTCGCTCGCTTCTTTCGCCTTAAGGCAGCATTGCTAGGTTTCCCTCTTCCTACCGAACCATATCCCCATACATCCGCTCTAGGTTGAAGTTCCTTGGGATTCACTTGGCTTCTAGTAACCATCTTGGGTAGGTCAGTCTTGGTATTTGGGGTAACAATCTGGCTTTCCGAGTTAACTCGTCTTTTTGACGGTGGAGATGATTCCATGCTCTTAGCTTCTTGATTAGTAGATTCTTTTTTCCCTGCTTTGGGGTTACACTGATCTTGGTGGTTCACCTCTTCCTCCTGAGTATCCTTGCCTCGTATTATTAGTTTCCTGCTCCTTCCTCTCGATTTTTCTCCTCTAAATCCTTCTCTTGAGTCTCCTCTACCTCGATTCCACTTCTTTGCTGTCCATCTGATCTCCCTTCAAATGATTTAATGCATCAAAACTGTTCTCCACTGGGATGTTGATCTCCTTGGAATTTCTTCCCATAAATTCCTCTCGCGAGTACATGGGACCACTTCCACCGAGCCTCCATAGGCCTCCCGTATCACCCAATCAAACTTACTTGCCCCGTGGCGTTGATCTATGTGGTTCTTTCCTTTGTGATTTGGCTCGAGGCTTGTCATATCATCTTAGGAGCAAAGTTGAGCTTGAGGGTTCCCATCAAAGGGACCAGCTCCCCGGTGAGAGGGTTTTGGGGCATAGGAATTTTTTGGAGGAGGGTTAAAACGTTGCCTCTTGCTTACAATAGGGCGAACGGGGTCTCCGATATTCGGATTTCGAGCTCCACGTCCTTGAGGCCCAGATTGGGTAGGAATGGAGATCTCAGGGGGAGGGATATTATTCGGGTTTGAGGATCGATATTTTGGAGTGGGGGTCGGTTCTTGGAAATGCAGTGGATACCCTGGTTCCCTACCTTCCCACAAACACTACACTTAAAAGACATATTTTCATATTCAAATACCTGAGTATGAAGGCCAAACATAGACGACAAAATAATGGATTTAGGGAGCTCTTTACTCAGGTCCGCCAACACACACATGCGAGCAGACAGAAGTCTTGTTTTGCTCAAGGTTGCAGGATCAATAGCTATTAGTTCTCCAATCTCCGTAGCTATCCCGCCCAATATTTGTTCGTTCCGGAAAAGCGGAGGTAATCCTGGCATCTTAACCCAAATAGGAGCCAAATCCAAGGACTCGAGTCCGGGGGTTGAAATCGGGGGACCAACGCTCGGATACAAGCCCCTTTTCCCAAAAAACCAAGGACCTCCTTGGAGAGTCCTTTCCATGTCCTGTTCACATTGAAATGTCACCAAAAGAAAACTCTTGGGTAAAGCCTTAATCATCATACCGGCCCTTGGTCTGCCATTTTTGGATGGCCCATCTCCTTATGACTTCCATGTCCGGCCTCACCCCCATAAATTTAGCCACCAAATATGTTCTGCCCTCCATAGCCACATGCTGAGCTAAGGAATCCGGGACGTGCAACCTACCATTGACATATTTTAGATTAAAACAAGAGTCGGATAATTTTTGCTTACCGCGAAGAGCATTAAGATATGAAGGTCTCCAGTTGCCAGGTTTCTCTTTGTCTCCTTTTTGGGTCTTCCTTTGATCCTGACGCATAGAGTCCTGGTCCCCCTCAGAGAAATCTTCAACCGCATCCGCCCAACGCCCTTGGACCGGTTCCAATAGAACTTCCTTGTCCACATCCTCCGCTCGGGGGCTCGCTATCTCGCCGAGCCCCCACCTGCCGCGTCTGCTGATCTGCCCTCTGAAGTCCCACACCTAGGGTTTGATGCCCCTAGACCTCTCGCTCCTCCTCCTTGCTGCTCCATCCGTCACAACTTGTTGCCTCCCTCAAAGAATTCTTCATTATTGTTTCATAAATTTTCTTCTAATTTTATTTATATTTCATTATTTCAAAATTATTTAAAAAAAAAAATATAATTTTTGTGTTTGCTTTAGTCCATTGTTTTTTTAGCATCTATAGGTTATTTGTTGAATTATGGATAAGTCACTTTGAGATTTTTGTATATTAGATCTCTTTGTGGAGTAGTCACCTTAGAGGTTTTTAATTGAATTTGTGTGATCTGGCATGTCATTATGCTTGAGTGGATCACATGATTCTCAAATTAACTTATCTCATTTTATTTTATTTTTTTAAAATTGAAATAATGTGTCATTTTTTTTAAACTAAACTAATTTTTTTTTGGTAAGTAGTGTTTGTATTTACAGCGGGTTTTAACAAGGATCCCAAAACCTGATTACATAAGCAATGGGCCTAGGGCATCAATCCCTTGAAACTGAACACCAAAACAGAAATCCCGCCTAGCGATAACAGTAAGCATGAAACAATCCCTCTCAGCGGGAAACAAACAAATAAGAAAGAAAGTAGTTTTGGAGATCCCGCTCGGCGGGGAGTAGCCAAAAACCACCATCGAGAAGATCCCGCCCAACAAGAAGCAAAGAAAAACTGTCACAATAAAATCCCGCCTCATGGGAAGCAGTCAAAACCACCACAAACAGTCCCGCCTAGCGAGAAGCAATAGGGAAATCCCACCATCCGGGAAACCAGTAGAAAAGAAAGGATCCCGCCTCGTGGGAAAACCGACGGATTTGGCGGATCCCGCCCTGTGGAGAAACCGGCCGCCCATCGGGAAAACATTCCGTTCGGCGAGAGCCATCCTACGAGAAGCCGACGACCCAAGACAGAGAGGATCCAACCCATCGGGAAGTGACCGAGAGAGTTGCACCACAAGGAACCCGCCCCAGGAAAACAGAAGAGGATCCCAGCAGCAGGGACCAAGAATCCCGTCCAAGCACAGAGCCTGCCGAGGATTCACAAGAAAAAAGGGGGAAGCTGTCCAAACCCTAAACTGTCACCTCCACCGCACCGAGAAACGGAGGGGACCAGATCCACGCGAATAACCTGCAAAAAACCCCAGGGGGAAGCCTAAGGGAAAAAGGGAAGGGATCCCCAACCAAATAGGGATCCTTGGGAAGCACCAGTCCGAAAAAACAACCAAGGAAACCCTATCCGACGGTGAGGGGCGCAGATAGTGGAGAAGGATCTCCCCCCAGGAGATCATCTGCAAACAACCACTCCCCGGGAGGGATGACCTGAGTTGAGCCAGGGACTGGGCAGGAACCAGGAGCCATGGGAGGGGGAGCAGGGGAGGGACCAGAGCCCTCCCCTCTCTACTTTCCCTTTACGTTCTTTTTTGTAAACTAAACTAATTTAAGTATTATATGAAATTTTTATTTCGAGATCATATTTATCTAGACTTCATAATTTTATAAAATTTTATTATTTTTAATATTAAAATTCATTCATGTTTTTTTTATTAGGTTGGTGTGAGACCCCTACGAGGAATGATGTTTAGGGTTGGGTATCCCCGTGTCATTTTTCTTTTATACTAAACTAATTTAAGTATTATATGAACTTTTCATTAACACAAAAAAAGCTAAAACAAATAAAGCATACTCTTTGAGTGTGTCGGCAAAAAAAGACAAAAGAAAATATGAACCACACAAAACAAACACACAAACAACAGAGGAAAACATATTAAAAATAAATAAAAATAAACAACACCAAAACACGAAATACACAGAAAAATCACCAATGTAGCATAACAAACACTACCATAACAAAAACAAAAAAAAAAAACAAAAAACCACATAACACAGAACACACAAAAGAACCCCAAAAACAACCAAACATAACAAAAACAACAAAAAGAATAAAAAACACCACAAACAAAATTAAGAAAAACAAAAACTACGCCAAAGGAGCAATTGACAAATCAAACAAAATACGATAACACTAAGAAAAAAACCAAATCTTAATAAATTACCAAAAATATCAGAAATCGCTAAGCAAAATAGTCAAAGCTTCCAACATTGCCATAAAGAGACTAACTATAAACCTTAGGATTATGACATCCTTATCCTTTTATTCGTATCTTGCTTCATTCCAGTTGGGACTATAGAATGGTTACTTGGTACCACGACACTACTATTGGAATTTGTATAGTCTTTTTGAGGATCCGTTTTGTTTGTAGTTTGAACCTGCCTTTTTGTTTTGCACTTGGGTTGGTTTTCTACATTGTACTTTTTTTCCCTTTACTATTATTTCTCAACATCAAGACAAACTCTTTTAATTATTTCTCATCATGCAATCCTCCCTGTTCCCTCTCTTCATCAAACTGTGTCTCCATAATAACTGTTTTCATTTGACCATCCTCATCATTTGTTTGCTCATATGTGGAGAGAATTTCAAAGGTGTTACGAGAAAATAATTATTTTCTCTTTTGTTGCTATTTTTTTTTTTATGTTTTTCTTGTTTAGAGATTTGAAACCATGCCAAGTCCCCATCCTCTTTCTCTTTGTCAGGAACCTTATGTGGACAATCCTTGGCTAGATGACCATATTCATGACAAATTCTGCATCTAAATGAAATATTTTCATAATCTACTACTTGGTCCTATATTTCTTCCCCATATTGTAAAGTAATCTTCTCTCGAAGTGGTTTGTCAAAATCAATCAAAACACAAATCCTTGCATAAATCATATGATCTAAGTGTTGGGTACAATCAGAAGTCACCATGTAAACTCCTAAAGAATTTCCAATTGTTTTGAATATCTTTGGATGCTAGTATTCTATGGGAAGACCAAATAGACGAACCCAAACAGGGGCAGTTGATGGCATCTCTTCCTTAGCTTTGAACTTGGTATGCCAGGGCTTCATGAAGAGCCCTGCCCTACCAAAAAACCATGGCCCCCTTGAAAAATGTTCTTCCTATCTTCTTCATTTTCAAAAAAAAAAAAGAAAATAGCCATTAGGGTATGTAAAAATTTGGAACTTACCTTTAGTGCTCCAATTATTGGCAGCCCATTGCTTGAAGGTTGCTACCTTCAATCAATCGTATCTATTTTTTTTAGAACATCCGTTATTTCTAACTTCACTATTGGGATCCATTAGTTGCTTTCATGCAACCCATCTCTGTTTTGGCATCCTCAATAGTTTCCTTGCAATCGTTGATTGTGTTCCTCCTCGTGTTTGAGGTGGTCCTCTACGGACTCAAATTCATTTTTGATTTAATGCATGCATCTTTGTTGAAACCCTCCATCCCAATATCCAAAAGGTGAAATTGTAAGAAACCCTAAATTTTCATTGTAACCCTAATGCAGCCGCTTTCACCCTCAAACCGTTCTACTATAAGAAAAATTATAAATCCATAATCTGCATCTTCGATTCCCTAACCTTCAGCAAAATCCGCTGTCCACCATTTAGCAGTATTCAGGATCGCACCGTTTGATTGTAGTTGTTCGCTACAGTGAACTCTCGGGAACCGTTCGAACCTACAACCTTGTTATTAAATTTTCTTCCCTGACCATCTTCTGCCAGAAGAACAGGTCAGGTCAAGACTATTCTTTCATCGTTTCAGTCTCGGGTTATTTGTTCCAAATCCGCTCTGTATAGATCATTTTAACAAGCAATAATAATTTTAACATAAAATAATTTTCATTGGTGAAGGCCTATGTATATCCATCTTAACTTCGAAAAATAATTTGAATGACAACAAATACTTTTTACAGTGATATTTGCTATTTCAATAATCTTCTTTTTTATATCAATGAGTAGAAAGGAAACCTTACATATAATTATACCACAAACCAAATCGCATATGTAATTTAACACCCATAATTTAATAAAATATATTCATATTATTTATTAAAAAGTGATCACATAAAATTAAAACAATTTTTTAAATGATCATATAAAATTAAAACAAATTTTATTGTTGTTATATAATAATATAATGCTCTTTCAACAATTTAACTATTTAAAATTTAACAACATCAAAACTTAAATTTTTATAAGAATATATATATTTTTTATCTAATTAAATTAATACATTTTATAAAATATATCTACCTTATTTTATTTTAATGCTTATAAATATTCACTTTTATATAAATCAAACTTCTATCTTTCTTAAAAAATGAATTAAACAGCATAGGGGTCTGAACTTCTGAGGGGAGAGCTAGGGTTTTGACGGCCAAGATGACAGCGGGCGGGAAAGCTTCTGCGGGAGAGCATGGGAACGCCAACAGACTGAACCAAGGGCACAGCAGGGCGAAGGGAGGGCAGTCAGAGATCGGGGGCGCTAAGGAGTCCTCTCCAACCGAAGAGGATGTAGGTCATGACAAGGATCCACCAGACAAATGGGGAGGTGGACCTCAGAAGTCGTACGCTCAGGCAGCGGCTTCAGAAACCCTTAGCGGTCTGCTCTCCAAGGAGTTGTTTCCTGTCGGGGACGAGTTGGACATCCCGACAGAAATTCTTTCAAGCTTTGTGGAATTCGAAAAATTTACCCTCATCGGTAAGTTTATTGGCGGCCGTCCCGACATGGAGACCATTCGCAAGTGGGCGGCAGGTAAATGGCGAACCTCTGGTCACATGGAGTTGGCGGCCTTATCCCGGGGTTTTTTCGCGATTAGACTGAATAACAAGGAGGACTACTGTAAAATCCTGGCTGGTGGTCCCTGGGTCCTAGGTCGCAGAAGTCTCTTTCTAAGGAAGTGGGGTATGGACTTCAACCCCGAGACCCAAAATATCAACATTGCTCCAATATGGGTTAGACTCCCGAGTCTCCCCCTCTTCTGTTGGCATGAAAATGTAATCAGAGGAATTGCACGCTCCATTGGTGAGTTGGTTACCATTGACCCTCCCACCAAAGCTCGAACCAGATTTGTTCAAGCTCGGCTCCGCATTCCGGCAGCATTTGGAGGCCGACCTTCCATCATCCATCACTCTCCGGTCCTGGAGATATCATTCTTCACAAGCAAGCCATTGTGTATGAGAACAGACCGGCTTTCCGCCCCCGTGCAGCTTCTCAAGGGCACCTCCAATCCAACCGTCCTCTTCAAAATCCAGGGATGAAGAAACGGGATTCCAAAAACCCCTTGGAACACGGTGAAGGTCAGACAAAGCACCCTGCCGCAAAAGGGCATGATTCTCCAGGCCCGTCTAGGGACCATCCCGAATCCTCCCACCCGGTGGAAGCAGTCTCCCCCAAACGGTCTCTGAGCCGTGTGGTGCAAGCCCTCACCTTGGACCACAAGAGGAGAAGGACCAGTCCCTTCCACCAATCACCGCACAGTGCATTCACCCAAAATCCCGGACCATAACCACCCCGAGTCCCAAAATGTGGCCGGAAGATTACCTACTAGGAAGAAGGGGTGAGCAGTCTGGTAATATCAGCCCTCGTAATACGAGAAGCCGAAAGCAAGGTGTTGATTTTGGTAGCGAAAGGAAGCAAGGTCGTCCCCCCAACAAAGACAAAGGGACAAGGAGACGGCGGCAGATGTTGCAAATGGTACTCAACGGCCGCTTTTTCAGATGATTCTCGATTCCCGGATGGGTGACTCGTTCTGTCCCAAAACCTCCCCTCCAAAGAAGGAAAGGGAGGTAAGAAGAATATCAAACTCTTGAGATGAAAGTCCTCTCATGGAATGTGAGAGGGCTTAATGCAACTGCCAAACGGAGATTGGTGGTTGATCTCGTAAAAAGGACGAATCCGTCCATCCTAATTTTGCAAGAGACTAAGACCGATGCTATCTCTTCTGCCAGAGCTGCTAAGGTCATTTGGGCTAAGGCAAAATTCCTCTCCAGTCCTGCAGTGGGAACGGCAGGCGGTCTCATGATTCTTTGGGATCCAGAGATTTTTGAGGGCAGCCTTCTCTCAACTTCCAGCAGGATTATCAATGTTTTGTTTCATTCCAAAGCCATTAACTTTTCTTGGATCCTGTCTAATGTGTATGCCCCAAACTCTATCTCGGAGAGAGCAGAAATGTGGAAGGCTATTTCCCGTATGAGGGAAACGTTCTGTAATTTCCCTTGGGTTCTAGGGGGAGATTTCAACTGTCCTCTTCACCCATCCGAAAAGAAAGGAGGATCGGACCACTCTAGCCACATCTGGAAGACTTTCGAGATTTTGTTTCTACCAATAACTTGCTTGACATTGACCTCAAGGGGGCATCCTTCACTTGGAGCAACAGGAGGATTGGGAGCAATCTTATTCAAGTCAAGCTTGACAGATTCTTCATATCCCAAGAGGCTATTCCCATACTCGATGCGGCAACTCTCTCGGCCTTACCGAGGATTGGGTCTGATCACAATCCTATTGTCCCGGAGACGGTTGATGGGCCTATTTTTAAAACCCCTTTCGTATTTGAGTCCATGTGGATTTCTCACAAGGACTTTAGAGGGTTGGTTACACCTGGTGGCAAGCAGAAGGTAGCAGGTTCCGCTTCCAAGAGAGTGGCCTTAAAACTCAAGTTAATCAAAAGGAATTTGAAAACATGGAACAAGGAGGTGTTCGGCAACATTTTTGAGTCCAAAAGGTCCATTTCTCGCGAACCTAAAATTGGTGGAGGAGAGAATGGAGCTCGAAGGTTACACCGATTGCCTCAGGGAGGAGGAAAGGAGGCTCTTGGTGGATTATCATTCTATTCTTGCAAGGGAAGAAACTTTCTCGGCGCCATAAATCTAGGGACCTCTGGTTGAGAAATGGAGACTCCAATACGAAGTTTTTTCACGCGTCAACTTTGCGGCACATAGGGGCTAACAAAATCAGGGAAGTGGTGTGCAAGGATGGACGCGTTACCAAGGATATTGAGGAAATCCGAAGTGAAGCGGTTGACTTCTTCCGAGGATCTCGCTCGGTGTTCCTCCCGACGCTGATCTCCAGTGTTCAGAAACTCTCGTTGGATAACTTCCCACCAAAGTTCCTCCCGAGGTAAGCTCTAAGCTTCTCGGAGCCTTTTTCTATGTCTGAGATTAAAGAAGCTTTGTTCTCCATGCAACCAGACAAGGCGCCTGGGCCTGACGGTTTTCCCCCCATTTTTTTCAAGTTATGTGGGATGTTGTGGGTTCGGATGTGTGCGAAGCAATTCAGGAGATTCAAGCCTCCAGATCCATCCATCCAAAACTAAATTCTACCTTTCTTGCTCTCATCCCTAAGTCTTCTGCCTGCAAAAGTTTCTCTGATTATCGTCCCATTAGCCTGTGCAATGTTTTTTATAAAATCTTAACCAAGTCCATAGCCAACCGTCTGAGGTCCCTTCTTCCCTCCTTGGTTGGTCCTTCTCAGGGAAGCACCGTGAAAGGCAGAACATTCTCGATGGTGTCATCACCATCCATGAAACCCTCCATTCTGCTCACCGCTCCAAAAATGCTGCTCTTTTCCTCAAGCTGGACATGAATAAAGCTTTTGACAGAGTTGACAGGAGGTTCCTCTCGTGCTGTCCTCTTCAAGTTCGGTTTTCACCCTCAATGGATTGACCTTGTCAGTAGTTGCATATCCACTCCCTCCTTTTCTCGTTCTAATCAACGGATCCCCCGCCGGGTATTTCCAAAGTGCCGGAGGCCTCGTACAAGGTGACCCTCTCGTCTCCTATTCTATTCATCCTTCCGGGCCGAGGTTCTGAGTTGGTCTTTGAAAGAGGCTCTTCGTCAGAATAAGATCTCTGGCATTTTTCCCACCTCCAGAGTCGATCCTGTCTCTCATCAGCAATTTGTGGATGACACCCTCATCTCCACTGGGGCGTCCGTCACTCAAGCCAAATCCATCAAGCGAATCCTCTCCCGTTATGAAAAGGCTGCCGGACAGAAAGTCAATTACATCAAAAGCAAAATTTATTTTATTAACACTCCTATGCGAAGGCAGCTCCGCATAGCCAGAATTTTGGAATGCACTATTGATTCCCTGCCTGCGTCTTATCTGGGTTTGCCTCTGGCTTGTAATGGCCGGGCCAATGGAAGCTTGTGGGACATGATCCTGGAACGTCTTCACAAAAAGCCGAGCACTTGGAAAGGCAAATTCCTCGTCGCAAGCCGGGAAAGCCACCCTTACCAAAGCTTGTCTCCAAGGAATCCCAACTTACTTCATGTCCGTGTTCATGCCGCCTGCTTCGTCCATTCCAAGATTGAAAAGATTCGGAGGACCTTTCGTGGTCCGGCAATGAAGAAAAATCCAGAATTCCTCTTGTGGCCTGGGATAAGGTTTGCTTGCGAAAGGACCAAGGTGGCATGGGAATGAGGAGATCAAGACTCATGAACACTGCTTTGATCGCTAAGCACGCTTGGAAGATCCTGACTAATGACCCAACAGAGTGGGTCAAGCTGGTTAAGAGGAAGTATCTTGGATCGAGTTCTCTTTTGATGTCGGGATTCCTCCCGAAGCGTCCGCCTTTGGAAATCCGTGCTTCAAGCCCGCTCTCCGATCGACTCGGTGCTCGCCGGATTTTGGGTGATGGCAACTCCATTCTCTTCCGGAAGGACAGTGGGTTATCGATGGAGCTCTCGAGTTGAGAGCGGACCTTGCCGGCCCGAAAGCCTGTGGATCCAAATTCCCAACTCAAGGTTGCATACTTCATTGATCGGGGGGACGACTTTAACAATGAAATGACTTTTTTGTCTAATATTCTTCGGTCTGTTTTAATTCCATCTGTTAGAAGAGATGACATAATCATCTGGCGTGGCACGGAGGATGGTCTGTTCTCTGTCAAGACTGCCTATGACCTTCTTACTTGCGAGATTGCCATGGATCACCGGTGGAAAGTGATTTGGAGGAAGGGTATTATTCCTAAAGTTAATTACTTTGCATGGATTGCCTTTCATAATAAAGCCTTAACCATCGACAACCTCCATAAGAGGGGTTTTGCTATTCCCAACAGTGCTTCTTGTGCTTTGCCGATTGTGAGACGACATACCACTTATTTTTGCACTCGTCCTTTTTCCCATTCTCGTCCTCTGACCGTCCTCGTCTTCCTTTCAAATCCTTTGGTGCACTCCCCGCTCCCTCAAAGATGCCTTCCACCAATGGCCCAATCCTTTCAAGAATCCTAAACTTCGCTTCCTTCTTGAGGCCTCTTTCCACCACTCCATTTGGCGGATTTGGCTAGAGAGAAATTCCATAGTCTTCGGAAAGGTCCCTAGAGTACCTCCCCGTGTCGCTCAGAGAGCCTTATCCTTCGCCATTGAGAATTCTAAAGTTGTTCCTAGTTCCCGTCCCCGCCTTCCCCGGCGAAGCGCCGATCTTCCAAAGTTTGGGCCTTTTCCCTATTCTTGATGGTGTTTCTAAGTCTCGGCGTGGGGATGTTATTTGGACCAAGCCCCCGTGGGCCGGATTAAATTAAACTTTGACGGTGCGGCCAAAGGCAATCCCGGCCCCGCCGGGTTCCGGTGGTGTGGTTAGAGATCATAACGGGAATCTCGTGGCCGGCTTATTGTGAAGATTTGGGTGCCCGTACTAATCACTATGCCGAAGCCGAAGTGTTTTGAAAGGTATCCGCATCCTCTCCGAGGATCCTCGGCCTTTGATAGTCGAAGGTGATTCGCTCAATATAGTCAACTATCTCCTAGGCTCTAAAGACCCGTCTTGGAGGGTCTACAACATCATTCTTGAGGCTAGGATGCTCCTCTCTCAACGTGACAGTTGGAAGGCATGCCATATTTTCAGGGAAGGAAATCGCGTGGCAAACCACATGGCCAACAAAGGGCTTGTGACCACGTGTCCTGTTGTGTGGCGCTCATGCTTCCCGTCTGAGGTGGTGAGTTTGGCCAATGCGGATATCCTCTCATGATGTTCTCCTCGCTCCAGAAGGTCATTCGTTTGGTTTGGCTGTTTTTGCTTTCGATGGTCAAATTTCTCCAGCTAGTATTTTTGTTTTCCTTGGTAAAATGTGGTTTGTTTCCAGGATATTCAGACATAAGGGCCCTACTTATAGCCTTCGGGCAATTAGCAGTTTTTGGTTTCTGTCATCAAGTTTATTCCTCCAGCCACAAGGCATGATGCACATTCCAGCCAGGCTGATTTTGTACATAAGGTTTTGGGATCCTCTATAAAAACCCACTGTTAATCTATTAAAATAATTACCAAAAAAAAACTTCTATCTTTCTTAAACCGGATATGATTTTACTGCAAGAAACTAAAATGGAGGAGAGTAGAGTTATTCCTTTTAAGAATAGGACTTGGCGAGAAGCTGAAGTAGTAAGCCAAGAGGCCACTGGAACAGCAGGAGGGTTACTGGTTATGTGGAACAAAAATGTGATTGATAGTAGAGTGATTCTGATGTCTAGTTGGTTTATTTGTCTCTTATGTGTGGATAAAACCACGCAAGAAGAGTGGATCTTAACGAATGTATATGCTCCAGTTAGACAGGGACTGAGAAGGGTTCTTTGGAGTCAGCTAGCTGAATTGAGGGAGACGGTCCCCAACTACCCTTGGATTATGGCGGGGGATTTCAATTGCTACCTTAATCCTGTAGATAAATTGGGGGGCTCTCAAAGAATAACTGCTGATATCTACGAGTTTAGAGATTTTGTTGAGCAACATGAGCTGATGGATGTGGACCTGCGTAGATTCTCCTATACATGGTCTAACAAAAGATTGAAGGAAAACCAAATTCAGATAAGATTATATAGGTTTATTCTTTCTCAAGAATGCCTGGAGAGGTTTGGGGACTCTTCATTAACGACACTCCCAAGAATCGGGTCTGATCACAACCCAATTCTGTGGGAAACAAGGGAGGACTCTAAGAAAAGATACATCAGACCCTTTCGATTCGAACTTATGTGGTTCCAACATCAGGATCTCAAGGATCTCGGTTGCCCAATGGTGGGACAAAAAGTATAATGGTTCGAAAGCGGCCCAAGTGGCATGTAAACTAAGGAATGTGAAGGCTAACATTAGAGAGTGGAACAAAACTTCCTTTGGCAATATTTTTGTTAAAAAGGCGAAACTAAAAGACAAGATCAATGAACTACAGGAGAAGCTGAAGTCGGAGCAGCTTACAGAGGATCTGAGAAACCAGGAGAGGGAGTTGTTAGCCAAATACCACACGATGCTAGGATTTGAAGAAACCTTTTGGAGGCAGAAATCCAGATTGCGTTGGTTAAAGGAGGGTGACAGAAATACAAAGTTCTTCCATGTCTCTACTCTTCGCCACAGGAGTACTAACAAAATTAAGGAGATCAAGATGGCCGATGGGTCTAACACCAAATATATGGAAGACATAAGGAGGGAAGCGGTTGAGTACTTTAAATCGTTGCTAGAAGATGTAAATCCGACTATTGAAGAAGAGGACTCTCTGTTGGCAGCCATTCCACCCCTCGTAACTGATAATATTAATGGATTCTTACTTAGTCCTTTCACAAAGGAGGAAATCAAGAAGGTCGTTTTTGACATGGATGGTAACAACTCCCCGGGACCGGATGGCTTCCCTGCGGCTTTCTTCCGAAGTTTTGGGATATCCTAGGCAATGATGTAGTGGAAGCTATAATTGAGGCTCAAAAGGACATGGAAATCCCGAGAAGGAGTTAATGCTACTTTTTTAGTCCTCATCCCTAAACTAGTGGGAGCAATGGAATTTTCCAGTTTCGCCCTATCGGTTTATGTAACACTACGATGAAGATTCTCACAAAAACAATCGCCAATAGGGTGAAGGTTATCCTTCCTTTCATCATTGATATGAACCAAGGTGGCTTTGTGAAAGGGCGACAAATATTGGATGGTATCATCACAATTCATGAGGTTATTCATTCAATGGTGACTAGTAAGGAAGCGGGTATGTTACTAAAGCTTGATATGAATAAAGCCTACGACCGGGTCTCATGGCGGTTCCTCACCAAGATTTTGGGTAAGTTTGGTTTCTGTCCCCAGTGGATTAAGTTGATTTTTAGTTGTATCTCTACAACAAGATTTTCTGTCATGGTGAATGGGTCACCCTCCGGTTACTTTAAGAGTGAAAGGGGGTTGCGACAAGGAGATCCTTTGTCTCCATACTTGTTTATTATTTTAGCGGAAGCATTGGGTAGGAACATTTCAGCGGCGGTGGCAGATGGTCAATTGGAAGGTTTTAAACCAGCCTCAACGAGCGGAGCCAGTGTCTCACCAATAGTTTGTGGATGATACAATCATTGTGTCCAAAGCCTCGGTGCCTCAAGCTAGGAAGTTGAAGAGAATTCTAACCAAGTATGAGACAGAAGCAGGACGGTACATAAACTATAAGAAGAGTAGCATCTATTTCTTTAACACGCCTGGTGGGAGGGAGGAAAGAATAGCTAACCTCTTCGGTTGTGGAAAGGAGCTTCTACCGGCAACTTATCTAGGCATGCCTATGTTCGAAGGAAGAATGAAGGCTACTTTGTGGAACTCGGTCATTGATAGGATCTCCAAAAAGTTAGCAAGGTGGAAGGGCGGCCTTCTCGGCTCCGCGAGAAAAGCCTTATTAGTACAAACTACTTTACTGAGCATTCCAATTTACTTGCATGTCTCTATTTAGAATGCCTGCAAAGGTCCGAGCTACATTGGAGCTAATTCAACGCAACTTCTTGTGGTCAGGTTCAGAGGAGAGAAAGAGAATTTCGTTGGTAGCATGGAATCAGGTGTGTGCAAGCAAGGATCAGGGGGGCCTGGGGTTAAAGAGAATGAAAGAAATGAATCAAGCTTTGATTGGCAAACAGGTATGGAGATTTATCAATAATGATCAATTGGGATGGGTAAATCTTCTTAAGGCAAAATATATCAAAATAATCAGGACTTCTGAAAGTCGATAATCTTCCTAGAGGATCCTATTTTTGGAATTGTTTGCTCGAATGTCGGGAGGTAGTCAGGAAAGGCATCAGATGGAGAATTGGTAATGGAAGACAAGTGGACTTTTGGAAAGACCCGTGGTTGGAAGAGGCCCCTCTGAAAGATAACTCAGACCTTCAAGTCCTCCAACATAAACTTTCGAAGGAAATGGGAGGACAAGTAGGGGATTTTATTGTTGTAGCACAGGAAACTTCTTCTTGGAAGAAAATCACAGTTCATAATCTGTCAGAGCAAGAGAAGATGGCCCTAACCAAACTCAATGATGCTTTAAGGGTGTTCCCGATCATTCCTGGGGGAGGAAGAGACAAGGCGATTTGGGGCAAAACTACAAGTGGGATCTTTTCAGTAAAAACTGCCTATAAGTTAATCCACTCAGGATTCAATGGCTGGACTCCGACTTATGTTATTTGGTTAAATAATTTAACCCCAAAAATAGCTTTCTTATTTTGGTTGGCGAGTTCAAAATAAGATCCCGACAACGAGATAATCTGCAAAGGAGAGGTTTCCAATTCATCAATCGATGTATCTTGTGTGAGAAAGCAATAGAATCGTAAGTCATATATTTTTAACTTGTGATTTTTCTTGTAGAGTCTTCCAAATGATCCTGTCCAAATTTCATATAGATTGGGTCTGTCCAAATAGCATGTCCGACTTACGCATACGGTGGGCTTCCCCCTTAGGGCAAAGCTTTTGACTTGGCTCGGAAGCTCGGCTTACCCCATTTTTTATGGGGGATATGGAATGAGAGAAATAAGAGAGTATTTAAAGGACGTAAGAAAGATCCCGGGTTATGTGGTAATAAAATAATCGAGCTTTGAAAGAAAAGCTGGAAAACTTTCTTCTTCAAAAATGAGACCATGTCTCTAAGGGAAAGGAGGATTTTGCGGAGCTGGGAGAGGAACTTCCAGGAACTAGACATTACAACCAACCCACGGGATGGTGTCAAGTGGATACCCCCACACAAAAGTGGGTTAAGTTTAATTTTGACGAGGCGACTAAAGGAAATCCGGGGCTGCGGGAGCGAGGAGGAGTTTTGAGAAATGAGGAAGGAAAAGTGGTCCTTGCCTTTGCAGAGCCTTTGGGAACTCAAACAAATCATTTTGCGAAGCCCGAGCTCGCATGCAGGCAATGAGAATTGCCAGACTTGAGGGTTATAAGGAAGTTATCTTTGAAGGGGATTCGCTTAATATAATCAAGGCAATTAAGGAGGATAAAGACCCCAGCTGGACCATATTGGAGCTTATCCTAGAAGCAAAGATTCATAAATCTCATTTGGTTAATGCCCGAATCCAACACACCTTCAGAGAAGGGAACCGAGCGGCGGATCTAATGGCAAATATTGCGGTTTCTGTTGGGGAGATGCAAATTTGGAAGGATAACTTCCCTCAAGAACTATTGGTGTTGGTTGCTAGAGAAGAGCTAAGATCAAACCTGTTAGAGCATCGGGGAGATCGGAGGGGCTGATGATGAGTAATCCGACGAGATGGAATTAGGCGAGAAAAGGCATCCCATTTGCTTGGGGCACGGGAGGTGACAAGTGTACGATACAGACAACCTAGTGTTAGTAAGTGCTAGGTGTTGTTTGGTTTTTGTTTTATCTTGAATAGTCAAGCGACAAGTATAGGATTGTGGACTCTAAGTATGGCTTAATGTGAGTCTTAGAAAGATCCATTTTGTATTTTGATTATACGGGCTTGATGCTAGAACCAGCCCATTTTGACTTTGTAAAAGGTTTGTGGACCTTATAACCACCTCTACCTTATACCAAAAAAAACTTCTATCTTTCTTGATGGTTTCGGCATTTACTACAAGACTAAATTCTTAAAATTAATATCGAGTTTTAAAAAAAATAAAAATCTATCACTTCTTTAAAAATCAGCTTGTACTTGATCCCACTAATATTTTAAATTAATATAAAGAAGAATTTTATTTAGTTTAATATTTTCATACTTTTAAAATTTTAATTTTTTTTTAAATACTATGAAACTTATAAACATTTAAATTATTGTTTTGTAAAACAATGTAATAATTTGACTTTGGACTCTTTTCCAAACTTAAATGAACCCCTTAACAAAAAAAATTAAACTATAGTAATAATTTAACTTTAAAACCTTTTCTTAAAAAACTTAAATTCAAACCATGATATTATACTATGAAAAATACATTTAAACTATTTATAATTAAATCAAAATCTATATAACAGTCCCATCATTCTGTAAGGGACAGGTATTACTCAACCATACAAAATCACAAAATTATATTAAATTAAATATTCGATCGCCTTTTCTTGCTATGTATCAACTTCCTCCTCCATTATTGTTATGCTATGTATCGACTTCATCTTCCTCCGTTATTGTAAAAAAAAAAAAACTTCCTCCATTGTTATTAAAAACAAATGTTTCCAACGTGAAATCATAGAATGAAATCATGTATAAGTGTCTCTCCCAATCCTTACACGATAGAATGTCACTAAATACATTGTACGAAAAGTCAAATCATGATCCATCACATATATAATGAAATCGCCTTTCTTAATATCCTATGACAGATATGCACGCACTTTCCACCAATAAGTCTCGTCATACCACATGCCTCAAAGCCTGCACTCCCTGACAATGAATCCACAAAAATAATATAAATAGGTACACATCCTTATCACAACCCTCCAATATCTTTCTTGTCCGCGTATCCAACTATATATTTTTATATATTATTTATTTTTTACATAAGCACATACGTAAGATCTTATCATTCAATTATTTTTTTGATTGGGTTAGTGTGGAAAACCTGGATTGGTTAGGTTTCCTCCAACCACGATTCTTTATAAAGCATAGAGTTATGCGTATCAATTTAACACACAGTCACCACCACACACCCATGGTCTTACACACTCCCACTCCACGGTTTGACCCTTGGACCTCTCGAAGAAGAGTCAAAGCTCGAACCAAGAGTTGCGCTGTCCTCCTGAGACTAAAATTTTAGGTTAGTGTGAAAAACCCCTATGGCCAACGCAGAGCAATCTCCTCCCAACCATGACCCCTAGTAAAGTTGAGAGCTATGCTTATCAATAGGAATCCCCTTTACATATTTGAATTTTTTCAAAGAGAGTTCAAAATCCTAACCACTGCCTTGGCCTTGTCTGACACATATTCAATTATTATGTTAGTGGATCATTTATCATGAAGAGGTCAAATTTTCAATTAAATTGTCCTTTGAGTGATATTGTAGTGGTATGTTTTTAGTTTTCAAGAAGGAGACCAGTTCAAACCCTTGGTACAAAGGACTTAACACCTTTCAAAAACCTGAGCTTTATCCTAACATTTTTAGTCCACATAAAATACTACAATAATGCCTTTAAGTTTTCATTTAGTAAACACAAATTCAAACCCTTGTACAAGAAAAATTGAACCCATAGAAAAAAAATAATTAGTAGGTACTAAATGCTACCCGAGATTCCATAAAATGTCGGGCCACTTAGATTATAAAGGTTCCTATAATAAAATTTTTAATAAAATTTTCAATAAAATTTTAAGGGCAATGTCACCACTTATATTATAGTAATGTGACCCGAATTCAATCCCCACGAAAATATGTATAAGAAGTATTTACTCAAAAAATTTCAATAAAATTCTTTCAACATTACACAATACTTTATAATTTGTTTGTTTTTTTGGGTCATATTCATTGCCAACACCGACCACGTTAAAATCTCACCCGTCGTATTTGGCCGCATTGGGCAATGTAAACGTGAGGCCCAAAATAAACGATGTTGACGACAACGAAGTTCACGTGATAATGACTAGGATAACAAAATAAGATATTCAACCCTAAACATTATTATCTTGTACGGCTTAAACGAATTTTTATGCCCTCCTATTTTTTCCAAAGCTTTTCCTTAGTTATTCATTTTAATTTTTGGATGACATATGACTTTAGACTATAATAATCTTTCAATTAATTATTGAAATAAATTAATGTTTCCAAGTGATTTTTGTTGAATAAGATGGTTTAATTCGGCACTTAGGTAATTTTTTTTTTTTACTTACACATGTTTCATATGGACACGCAATGATATTGGTCCTCTTTCCTCGAAAGCACCAACAGAATTGAGGTAATGTGTTTTTGTATAAAAAGACCTCCAGCCTCCGGATCTCCCTCGCGTGTTCTCTTTGATTTCTTGCAGAAGTTTTGAAGGGCTGTTAGAAGAATTGAACGTGATGGATACTGGAAAGGTGTCGCGGAAGCCTCAATTTGACTGCCTCCTCTTCGGTAGGTTTCAGAAAAGGAAGAAAGATCGGCTATGGAATTCGTTTCTTGAATTATTTAGGGAAAAAAATGGCTTCAATTGCGGCAGTTAATTAGACAATTGGATTGTGAATTGGCAGATTTGGATGATACGTTGTATCCTTCGAGCACAGGGATGGCCAAAGCTTGCAGGAAGAATATTGATGGTATGTATGCTACAAAAAAAATCATTTATTTGAAGATATAAATTGATGTCAAATTGACAAGTGTATTTGTGATTATTTATTGCAGATTTTTTATCGACAAAATTTGGATTCGGCGTCGACGTAGTTGGCAGCATTCGCAGCCAATTTTACAAAACCTACGGAAGCTCTTTGGCTGGACTTAGAGTAAATTTCTTTCTCATATATCCCTTTCAAAAGCAATCATTTGTGTATAAACAGATTTATGAATTAATTTAAAGAAAATGAAAATAGAGATGTTTAATGGGCATGGAATTCTAATTTACCTGCAGCAATTGAATATCAATGAAGTCTCTGTGTCTTTCCCTCTTCTTTAATTTAGAGCTTAAAATTCTTTCCAGGCGGTCATGGGAAATTCTTAATTAATTCAAAGCAGAACAGAGGTATAATTTGCTTCGGCGGTTTAGGCTTTTTGATGGAAATGAATTGATACCATTACTTTTCAATTGCAGGCATTG
Source organism: Wollemia nobilis (assembly GCA_028583015.1). Taxonomy (NCBI): domain Eukaryota; kingdom Viridiplantae; phylum Streptophyta; class Pinopsida; order Araucariales; family Araucariaceae; genus Wollemia; species Wollemia nobilis. Next base: position 12,015,015 of record JAQPPZ010016726.1, read on the forward strand.
GGATATGAGCTAGACGCAGATGAATACCACAGGTATTCTGTCGAATCTCACATATTATTAAATTAAAATAATGCATTTGCTTTTAAATTTATATGCAAATAATCCTCTATTGCAATACAAATCACGCAGTTGGATTCTTCTACCATTGCTTTGTTAAAAATACCTAATTTTGCTCTGTTTATAACATAAATCAAATAAATCTTAAACATGTCTTTTTCTGTATGCGTAGTTTCGTACATGGAAGGTTGCCATACGAGGTTATCAAGCCTGATCCTGTTCTGAGGAGCATTTTGTTGAGCATGCCCCAAAGGAAACTGGTATGTATTGGATATGCAATTGTTCTTTAACAAAGAGTCGAATTTAGAAAATAAGAGGCTGAAAGTTTGAGTTCTTTTAATATTTTATAATATTCCTCTGTTCCTCGTCCTCTTAGTCTCAGGTTCTGTCCTTAATGTAAAAAAACAAATTAAGAGAAAATCCCCACTACCAGAAGATGGGGTAATGGCTATCGGCTATTCAAAAAATAAAATGATTATCTAAGATACTCAAATGCAACCCTTTAGGATTTGTTTTTTTAAATATTATAAAAATAGTACACAATCTAATATGGAATAAAAAAAGCTTAATTTGGGCATGTTACTGTGCAGATATTCACAAATTCAGACAGAGCTCATGCAACCAAGATCCTGACGAGACTAGCCTTAGAAGACTGTTTTGAAGACGTTATTTGCTTTGAGAGCCTTAATACGGACTACGCTTGTCAGCAACAAAATCAGCACTGCAATCCCCATACTTCTCCTGTGATCATGAAGCCATCTATTGAAGCCATGAAGCGGGCAATTGAAATTGCGAACGCAGATCCGCATAGAACAGTAAGTTCACAGCAAAATAAACTTACTTTAAAATTAATTAAAAAAAAGAAATATTAATTTTATATATCAGTCAAAGCCATTAAGTTCATATTATTTAAGAAAATATTAAAATTTACATAAAATTTAAACTTTGATTTAACACATTGAAATCTTTCCTGACAAAATTATACTTATTTATTCTATGTTACAGCTTTTCTTTGATGACAATGTGCGAAACATAGCAGGAGCAAAAGCAGCAGGCATCAATACAGTCCTTGTAAGTTCTCAAGTAATTACAGTTATAAGTTAGAAATGATTTTGAAATCTTTCAAATGCCCATAAGCTTTGCTAGTAAATGGTTTCTTACAAAAAAAATGGCTGTATGATTTTGAAGGTTGGGAGCCCTGTGAAGAGCGAGGGGGCTGATTATATGGTAGAAGATATTCATGATTTGAAGCAGGTCATTCGTGAGATTTGGGATGGCACAGAAAAGTACAGAGTTCATGACAAGGATGGGTGTTCAACCGGAATAGTAAAATCTATTGAAGCAACTCAAACTCCTGTTGGGGCTTAAAAGTGCTCAGACGACTAGTGAGCAATCATTGGATCTCTTGAAAACAACAATAGAGATCTGAAAATGAATTACTTTACTTGTATTTGTCACTTGTGTATGAAAAATGTAGAATTTGCAAATTTGTAAAATTGGTCAGAGAATCAATGTATCATGTCATAATGTTTTATAAGCGTAGTATACTTTCTCAGATAAGAGGTAATGTCTTGAAAAGATCGACGGTTCAAATTTATTGGACATTATTTTTTATAATTTCAAGTTTAGCATGTGCATATAACATTACTTAATAAACACATTACTTGAAATAGATAAATAAATAATAACAACGCTGCAGTATACTAATGGTTAAAGAAAAAACAGGGCCCTACTAGGTTCCCTCTGAAACTATTTTGAACTGTTGCTTATTATTATTATTAATAATAAAATAAAAATAAACTGTTTTTTTTTTTTGAATTTGCATGGTGGAATCGGTAGCCGCCACGAATCCGGGCAGGCTGTCCAGCTTTTTATGGCCGCCACATTCTGTGTTGTCCGCCCCAGAAGCCGCCACACAAATCTTCGCACAGTCCGTCCCTATAACCACCATGCCACAATCATTTTAAACCTTTTACGCCGCTGAAAGCACCGGGAAAGGGACAAGCATTCAGTCCGGCGAGGCCCGAGATTTGAACCTTGGACCTCCGCCTCCCTATGGGGTTTGGATGAACCAATTGATATACACCTCGGGCCTTAAAAAAACTAATATGAACTGTTAGCTTGCTATTATTTAATTTAATTTTTTATAAAATATTGTAGATTAAGAAAATTTAAAAAAATGGAAGAAGAGAGTAGTCCTTTGCTTTCTATTGTGAGATTAAAGGAGAGGAATCAACTTGAATGTTTTCATCTAAAAACTCAAAAATTATATGAGAATTTGTATATTATACTTATAATTAGATAAGGCTATCAAATGTATTAATAATAGTTGCATATTTTGGGAGTGTTTTTTTAGAAAGGAATTTTATGAATGAAGATGAGAGTATGCACAACTTATAAGGGAATTTTTAAGGACGAAATGGAAGGCACACAAGTGGAAGAAAATTGATATATACATCTTTGATGTATTTACTGGATATCATTATAGAAAAAAATTATCATGCCCCTTCGAAAGTATAAAAAAGAGGTGATCCATGGACTTAAAAACTAGTAACCAAACACTAATGAAAGAATGGTGGAGATAATGAAAATGAGAATGGGATGACCAAATGCATTCATTAAATTGAGTGTTTATATGAGAGCAACAACTATGGTTAATATTCAAATGTTTATGAATGAGTTTTAATACATATTATTATGAAGAAATAAGTTTTGTAATCTTTATGCTTAGTAATATTGGGAAATAGTATTAGGTGAAAGTATGACATGTGAAATTTTGTATAATCTCTAAGATCGTTTTGTAGGTTTTCTAAAATCCTCTTTGGTGAATAAGTTTTCATAAAAGATGACTTCTAATTTTTGAAGGTACAAACTTCGTTTGAAATATTAATGCATGTCATATTTCTTAGTTAATAAAACATTTTAACAATTAAAAAAATATGTAGGAGAAACTTTTCTTTTTTTTGGCAAATAAGTTCATATTCAAAGAAATAGAAATCTAATTTCCTATTAGGACAAGTCTAATTTGTATACTTCAATAGCGTTTCTTTCCACTATTTTTTATTTGTTCAAAACTTCATTTGATTTAGAGGATATTTTTTTCTTTGTATTGCCTTTTATTGGACTAGATCATAATCGTAGTGGTTTGCCACCACTCCTATAGAATGATCACATTTTCTAAATGAAGTAAACATTAAAAAATTTGGCACTTGAAAGTACAATGACAATCAGTTCAATGAGACAAAATAATTCCCAAAGAAGGCCTCAAGAGTATGAGAATGCAAAGGAAGAAAGTGTTAAAATTTTAAAAAATACCAACTATTAACAGGTGTCTATTTGTCAAATAATTAGATAAACAAATGTTGATTTATTGATAAGAGTTTATTTGTTGACAAGGTATTGATCCATCGATAAGTATGATCAACATGACGTCATTCTAGCCAATCAAATATAAAATCAACCAAATGGAACAAAATATTAGAAAGATTTAAAGATATGCATTGATCCAATGAAAGATGATGTCATTTTGACATAAGCCTCAATCCATCAATTTGTCAAAAGGGAAAGAAGGTGAAGAAGAAAAATTGCTTAAGGAATAATTGACACTTACCAATTAGAGGCAAACAAGACACTAACACACTAACCTTTTCATATGTTGAATAGAAGTACCATTAACCTAATATCAACATGGTCATTCAAATAATAAATTGATCGAGAAGAAAAAATATATGAGGGTCCTAGCATGAAGTCGTTGATCCACTAAAATGTAACATGAAGATGATGTTAGCATGCTAGTCATCCAACGAGGTAAAAAAAAGAGACCAAAGGCACTGATTGGACAAGTCAATGAAGGAAGCTAAGAAAGGAAGTAGTAGTCACCACATCACTTAACATGCTAGAAGTGGGGCTTACATGGGTATCAAAGAAATTAGGGAAGAAATAAAGGAAGAGGAATGAACAAAGATAAGTAGTCAATAGGGATAACATTCATGGAACCTATTGCCTTTCATGTCAACATAAAATTGAGTTGGAAACAACATATGAAAGCAATAGTTAGCAACATGTAGGAGTTGGGTCAGATGAGGACGAGGATGGTAGGATGTTGATCAACTAAGAACCACCAAAATTACTAAATATTCAAAGTGTCAACCTATGGATTCACTGATCCATATATCCATATACTTTTCATCCTCTTGATCTACTAATCTATTAAGTGATCAAGCTAACTTCATGCTGATATCAACATTGATTTGTTGAACAAATTAAATTTTAGGAATAGAAAAAGTGAAAAAGACATCAAGGACATAGATAAAGGGATTGATTAAAAGAAGTAAGGCTCATAATAGGATGAGTGCCTAGATTAAAGAAGATTTAAGATAAATAATGTGGAACCCATGAAAATTATTGATCAAATATAAACCAAGTGTCCAAATTAGAGATAAAGAAAGAAGCAACTACAATTGCATTATACAAGGATTCAAAAATGCAATTAGCTGAAAAAAAAATCTTGCCACTAGAATGTTTGGAGGAAGCTAGTATTTTATTTTAATACAAAATTAGAAGTTAGGGATTTTAATTAATTTGAAAATTTTCAACTATAAATAAGTGTGGAGGCACATTTGAAACATCTTTTTGGCAATCCAAAAACTCATTTTACTTTTTTTTTTGTAATATAGAGTTGAAGAAATTTCTATAATGGTTATTCATGAATTGTACATGGTCTTTTGCTTTTAATTTATGTGTATGCTCTCTCATCTTGTTGAATATAAATAAAAAGTATAATTGTGGCTCTACTCTTTCATGGGTGTTAATCCATTTTATGAATGTATGTTATAAATTTCTTTGGCAATGAAAGTAGATTTTGGATATAAAGTTTTTAAGAAACCCACATGGATCAACCTAATAAACCACTTTTTAATTTCTTTGTTATAAAATTTTAACTAGGGAGTTGCCCCTCTCTAGGTTGATTAGGTGAAAACTCTTTCATCCAAACTTTTGGGGTTTGAAACACACTTCACTATTAAAAAAATTAATAGTAAGAGTTTTTGGCATGCCCAATGGGATACAAATCCAATATTTTATGTTTAAATATTCAAGGTTGAAAAGGATTTGGTCTATTTTATGGTATTACCATTAGGGATAAACCCTACCATGTATTAAATTTAGAGCATACATATAGGATTTTAGTAATTTTTGACAATATTCATCAAACCTTATGTAGAAATTTAAAGAGACTCATACCCACAATATTGTATGGTCTTCGTGCAATGCAAATAATGATTTCTATCACATCCAGTGAGAGCATCAAGGGTTTCATTCCAACTGAATCAATAAACTTGATAAAATCCTGTATACACCTAAAATGTATCATGTCGATGAAAACTACTCATATGGGACATGCTACAAGACCATATGGAAGATCTTGGATAGACTCCAAGATAGAGCAGTGGTTTTAACCACTCAATTTGGGCTCCTTGGCCTAATCAGTCTAAACCGTAGTTGAGACCTACGATCTACAGTCTGAACCGTAGCTGAGACTTATGGTCTATAGTCTAGATCGTAGTTATCACCTGTGGTCTACAGTCTAGATCGTAGTTATCACCTGTGGTCTACAGTCTAGATCGCAGTTATCACCTGTGGTCTACACTAAAGTTCAGTTGGCCTTCATCCGATCCAAATCGGTTTGAACGACCATTTGTTCTAGAAGAGAGTAGTTGAAAGACAGAAGATTCTAGAGGCTTCCAATCCAACTATCCCAACCACCTCTTCTTGATCTTGGCTTCTCCATGAAGCCACCCCTAGCCCTTGGGTATTCGTATAAGTACCCCTCAGAATTAGGGCAAACTATCGGAGAGTGCATTGGATATTAAAGTAGCGAAGCCCTGTTGAATTGTGGACTCACTTGAGTGCATTGAGAGGGAGTTTGGTTGCTATCCACTTGTTAACTAATTAAGTATCATGTCAATTAGTTCCATGGATGCCCTATGGAGCTAGAACACCAAGAAACAAAAATTTAGGCAAACAAAGGCCCAACTATTCAATTCAACCGCCAATCCAGCCAAAGGACATCAAGGTGACCCTTGATCATCAATTGGATAAGGAAGATCAAGCCCACATCCCTTGATTTGGATGGCAAAGGTACTTGATTGCTCGTTGTGATTGACAACCATGGTGTACAGTGCAGACTGCTCATTTGAGATGCAGTTTGCAGTAGGTGATGGATCTCCTTACTGTTTCTTTTGCTTTGTACTTAATTAGGTTAGATTAAGCATTTCAATGGTTTACTTAGTAATTTAGAGACACTGACCGGTATAATTAGGGATCCATGCAAGTTATTCTCATTATGGTAATTTAGGCAATTTTGTACTAATATCTTGTTTCCATGCATTATTTCATGCAATTGATTCAATAGGTAGATAGCAGTATGTTCTATTTCTATGTTTCAAGTAATATTTATGAATTTGGTATAAGTATAGCATGTTTTGTTCATTTTATTGATTTCATAGTTGTTATGGCATCTTCATGTTTACTTTCCTCAAAGGGCCTCATCATGAGAGGCTACCTATGCTATTAATTCTTTTGTGTTGTTTCTTGACCACAAGAAAGCAGATTCGAAGGAGATTTAACCATCCAATTCTTTCCTCAACGTGAAGAAGAGGGTCAACTCCACCCTACAACAGTTCATGTCACCTCGAATGGCCTAAAAATCACATTCACCCTTGAGAGGGATTTCATATGCTTTTTGTACTGTAATAAGAGTATCAAAATGGTATCCCTAAGAGGACGTATTTGTAACCAAAATTGGTTTATTTAATGGAATAAAAGTGTTCTTCTTTCCCATTTTTTGTCGATTTTACAATGCATTCTTTTGTATCTCTTGTTTCGTTTATGCAGTAGGAAGCATAGGTGTGAGGCTATTTTGGTGGTCATAGAAGGCGATCACGACGGAACTTCGCAATGCATGCCCCTAATTTTTGATATTTTTTTGTGTTTCTTTATATCAGGTGCAAACCACAGCTTACAACTATGGTCTCATTGTTGGCCTATGACTGTAAAATGTGGTCTGCAGTAGCAACTGCGCCACAAATCTATGATTTACAGTAGACACAATAGACAACAAGAGTTAAAAGCTAGATAAAATGAGGACCTGAGGTAGGTCCTTCTAAAACTCTCTGTCTTTGTATTTTGCCTCTATGTTTTTACATAACAGAGAAATTGAAACCTAAATTGTTTAAGGATAAAAAGGAACGTGAGAATGAATTAGGTCCTTAGGGTTTCCTTTTCTGTTTTTTAGCTAGGTGTTGCTAGGAACAACAAAACTCTGATTGCAGTCTGCCCTAGAATCTAGCATGCTAGAGTTGTATCACCCTAAAATTAGCGTAGTTAAACCATCAGTAAAAAGTAAAAATTTGAATTTTAACCCCGAAACCGCTTTTTAACCGCTCACCTCATTTTTAGCACCATTTTTAGAAGTTGTTTTGACCATTGGATGATATCGTCGTCGATCTAACGATATCGTCCCAAATCAAACGAATTCATCTAGAACAGAACGTCCAGATGATTTCGTCCCAAAACCAAATTTTCATAATTAGCTTCTATTTCAACGACCTCTCCAACTTGGGCAGAAGCGTGTCTGCATGGTTGGATATTCCCACATTGAGGATCTCCCAAATCGGGATGATCCCCAACCTCCTAACCTCTCCCTAATCCTATATACACTGGGATTTTTCTAGTTTATCCCCCTGATTCCCTGATTCCCTAATCCCCTGATTCCTTGGTTATCTGATTTCCTGCCTGCTCTCCCTGACTCCCTGCAAGATTTTATATTCATGTTTTCAAGTTTTTGTGTTGCAGGATTTCATTGTGTTTCAGTCGAAGATAGCTCGGATCGTCGCAGGCGATTCAACCACAATTTTGAACGATCCTGTCAAGATCGACGATGATCTCGTACGATTGCAGACGATCTTGACTGCAATCTAGCTTGGGGGCAATCAGAGTCCCGAGTTTGTATTTTCTACCTTGTTTCTTTAGTTATTAGTGCATTAGATTAATTTACTTTTGTTTTGCATCTTGGAGTTCACCTCATTTAGCATAATTGCATGATAAGATTCAAAATAAGTTATCAAAACATTGCATCTCATTTAATTTGATATATGGATTTGTTATTTAAGCATCTACACTCTCATTTCTATCACTTTGCATCATTCTTGCAATAGTATTTTTTGTTTTTGGTGTCTATTTTCTTGATTGCAGGTTTTTGATGAATTCGTCTGACGAATTCATTAGGTCACTGACGATCCTGGGTGATCTCAGACGATCGACTGTGATTTGGGACGATTCTATACAATTACAGATGATCCTGTCATATCCAAGATGATTTGGACTCCTACAAGCTTTAGAATCTTCATCAGACATTAGAAATCAGGTGTACTCTTCTTCATTTAACATATTTTCTGTATTTAATCGCATTAGGATTCATTTATGTTTGTTGTCTTCATATAAATCAAAATTTTCATATAGAATAGCTTAGCTTCATTTTGGCCAACCTAGGAATATGAATGATTGAACATAAAATGAACAAATCAAATCCATTCTCAACCTAGGCGTGGAAACTGCCACTCAAAGTTTCCTGGTGAACCCCACCATCCGTAAAAAATTCACCTTTATACCCCTCCCCTGAGAGGTGCGACCTTCAAAGGGCATCTCCTCTACTGCTCTATTTTGCCAAGATCTTGATCAACATACCTCAAATAAACAAAAACCCAAAATAAAATCGAACACCAATTACCAACAATCTAAGGTACAACATAATATTATTACAAATCCCCTTCATAACACTCTTCCTACCAACACTTTGCATAATAGCAATATAACAACTAATCCTTATGTCACACCATCATACACTCATAGGTCCCATACCTATGTGCTACCGAACCAATATGGTGGACAAACTAGCAATCTTGAAGCCGTGGTGAAATAGTTAGTTTCCCGCGTGGACCAAATAGATCCCTACCATCCCTCGTAAAATTATTGAGAGATGTGTAGTCAACCTTTAGATCCTATAGTCGTAGCACAACCGTATCCTAAACATTTTCCTATGCCTGTTCTTCCCATATATAAAGGAACCGAAGATCCCATAGAGCACCTTCGTATATTTAGGATAACATGTCACGATATATCACATGATGACTTGTTATTACTAAAAATGTTCCTGAAAAGCTTGGGAGGAATGGCATTAGAGTGGTATTATCAATTACCCACTAATTCTTTGAGGAATTTCAAAGAAACTGCCGAGTCTTTTGTTCATCAATTTAGTGCTTACATCGAAAGATATGTGACCATTAAAGATTTGTATGACTTAAAACAGGGCAAATATGAATGCTTTGCTGATTTCCTAGCTAGGTGGAGACAATTGATAGGAAAATTACACTTTGTGTTACCTTATAGGGAGATGTTGGACATATTTATTATTAATTTGCAAGAGCAACTATCTTACGAATTATCAACTGCTACCTTGACCACCTTCGATCAGGCTATAGAATTATCCCGAAGAGTGGAAGATGCTCTCATTAGGAGAGGCCAACTTAAAAAGAGAGATGATGAGAAAACATCCAAAAATCAATATAAGAATAAACAAGTTGTGGGTTATGGAGTCATCGATAGCAAAAATATTGCTAATGTTAATGCTGCGAAGACAACGTAGAAGTTTGTACTAAAACCTCCTGATAGACCTCCTCAAGAATTTACTAGGTTAAATCAACCTTTATCAACTATTCTACCGCAATTATTAGAATAAGGTTTGATTCAATTACCAAATATTTGGGAACCTGATCCAACTATACCCGGATACAGAGCAGATTTACACTGTGACTTCCATAGAGGACCTGGACACACTACCAACTCTTGTAAAATATTAAAACATAAAATACATGACTTGATTGATAACAATGAGATGGAGGTGCAAGCCTTTCAACCTAAGCAAAATCCTCCTAATAATTTTCAAAAGAATACCCCACAAAACCAGAATCAGAATGCCAATCAGTCATTGGACATCTTTCAACATCCCTTACCAAAACATGGTAAGGAGGTGGCTAATCAAATTGAACATCATAATGTTCCTCCTCCTGCCCGATATGTAGGAAATATTAGTGGGTATTTACCTGTTCATGATATAGAAATCTTTGACACAACTTTATCCGTGGTTACAACCAGGCTTCTATATAATATTCAGATACCTGATCTTAGTGATACAGAATACAAGACTGAGAGTGATATGGAAATCACATCAAATCAATCGAATAGTTCTAATGATGAATCAGATCCTATTCACCCTATCATAAGTTATATGGTTCCAGAAGATCCATTTCCAAGAAGAGTCACTACTAGACCCTCATCTCACCGATTAATTTCTAATGAGCTAGCTATAAACGCTAGACCAAGACCCATTCATCATCCATAGAATAATATTGTGGGTACCATCGGAGCTGTTACTAGACAACAGGCTCAAAATTCTCAATAAGATCAAATTCAGAATGGTGGATCAACTCCATTTGTTTTGAAGGTTCCTAATAAAGGGAATCATTCACCTAATGTTCAACCTAAACCTCCTTATAATATTAATGAACAATTATCAAATATTACAGCTAGAATTTCTCTTTTGGACCTTTTAAGATCTTCTCCTACGCATAGAGATGAATTAATACTCACATTGATCCAGATGATGGTACCACAAGACATTAAACCTAAAGCCATGGCCAATACTATAATAACTCGTGAGGTTGATTGTATTGACTTCTGGGATAGAGACATACCGCAACATAGTTTACATTAAGATAACCCCCTGTATATTACTGCCTTAATTAGAGGTGTAGCAGTCAAACAAGTCTTGATTGATAATGGTTCATCTTTAAATATCTGCACTTTTGACTTGTACCAAATATTTGGGTTTAAAAGTGATGAAATGAAAAGAACTGATATGATCATAAAATCTTTCAATGACGAAACACAAGAAATGTGTGGAGTTATTACCATTCCATTACAGGTGGGTCCGAGAACCTTGGATACGACTGTGTTTATTGTATATTGTCCTACATCGTACAATATACTCTTGGTTCGTCCTTGGATCAATGAGATGCGAGCTGTTCCCTCAACTTTACATCAATGTGTTAAGTTCGAATTTAAGAATCAGTTGGTTACCATTCATGGTGATCCAAGACCCTTTGATATGTGTGCTTTGGTAGAACCTATTGGAGTTCAATTTTACCCTGCTCTATCATCCACACATCCTAATTCTCATTATCCATCTAAACGTGTGAAACTCACACCCACAACATCATCTACTTCTTCTCCATCAATTGCACCTTCACATATAGCTCAACCATCTTCTGAACAAACTACATTAGGACCTAAGAAAGATCCTAATCCCACAACCAATGTCTCTTGTTCTACTCCTATAACTTCCATACCTGTAATAGACCCATCTATTGACACCTCTACACCGTCTACATCCACCAAATTCACATTTTTTGCATCAGAAGACGTAGGGAATGTTCCTTCTACCTCTTATGCTCTTACTGACGAGCTCTTACTCGATCTATCTAAAATTCTCATATCAGAAGAAACGAATGATTCTATGCAAGATTTCATTATTTTAAATAAATTGCCACCATCTCCTCGTACCTTGGGCCTCCCACAGCCTATGGGAAGTATTTACCAAGTCAGGAGCTGTACCTTTATTTATAAGGGATATGACTAGGATAGAATACCCAGAAACATCAGAATTCATTATGATGGATATGCTCTATGTTATTTTACTAATGAGTATATTAAAGCCAAACCTATAATGCTTAAATTGGGATATAAAGGGAAAGGTTTGGGACCTTTCTAGAATGGTATGAAATAACCTTTTGAGGTAGAAGTGTGGCACACCCGGTGTGGTGTGGGCCTATTTTCTAGTAAGGGAGCCATTCCCATTTGAGGATGATGACCATCTTATATGTTACCAAGATTTTTTAGATGAACGTGATGCTTTACGTTTAATGAATAAGACATTCACATGTAATATGCTATCCATAGCTTATCCTGAGATGATCGTCGAATTCGACGATGAGTTGAAGGGATATATCTTCCATGATGTCTCCGTTAAGGATTTATTACATAATGGATTTTATTTCGATGGCTCTATACCTAGTATAGCCCAGCTTGAGGCCACGACTCCTCAAGACGAATTATCCAAGCTAACCTTGGAAGAATTACAAAAATTGGGTGTTTCACCTACCCCACCTAATTTTGAGAGAGATCTACATATGGAAGTAGAAAATGTCATAAAAATTAACATTGGAACCGAGGATAACCCTCACATAATCAACATTGGATCAAAATTGAGTCAAGAAAAATAGGATAAATATATTGTGTTTCTTAAAGAATATGAAGATGTCTTTGCTTGGACATATGAATATATGCTAGGTTTAGACCCTTCTGTAGTTATGCATCACCTAGTAGTGCATTCGGATGCTAAACCTGTTAAACAGAAGCTTAGAAAAATGCATCCTAAAGTGGCCTTACTAGTCAAAGGGGAGTTAGAAAAACTCCTGAATGTTATTTTTATACAAGCCATTGATTATGCTGAATGGATCTCAAATGTAGTTCTAGTAACTAAGAAAGAAGCTACTAAGATTAGGGTTTGTACAGACTTTAGAGATATTAATGCCGCATGTCCTAAAGACGATTTTCCCCTTCCCAATATGGATCAGATAATTGATTTTACTACTGAGAGTGGAATGATATCCTTAATGGATGGATTTTTTGGTTATAATCAGATCAGGATTGTTCCTGAAGATCAGGCTAAAACAACCTTTATTACCCCTTGGGGGACTTTATGTTGGAAAGTGATGCCATTCGGTTTGAAGAATGCAGGTGCAACCTATCAATGAGCCATGACTTATATATTTCATGATATGATGCATGATATACTACATGATTATGTAGATGATATTATAGCGCGTTCTACTGAAGAAGATGACCATTAGATGACTTGAGAAAAGTATTTGATTGGTTAAGGGAATATCTTATCCAATTGAATCCAGCCAAATGTATATTCAAAGTTAAGTCAGGTAAATTATTGGGGGTTATAGTTTCTTTATGTGGCATCGAAATTGACCCTCTCAATATTACGACTATCACTGATATGCCCACACCTACAAATATATCTGACTTACGGAGTCTACAAGGTAAGCTTCAAGCTATCCGTCACTTCATCGATAAGTTGGCGGATAAAACTGGACCCTTTCTTAAGCTTCTTAAGAAGGATGTCTCTTTCCATTAGGACGATGAATGTAAGGAAGCATTTGAACTCCTCAAACAATATCTTCTTAAACCACCTGTACTTTCACCACCTAAACCTAATTGCCCATTTATCTTGTATATTTCTACTTCAGATCTTGCTTTAGGAGCTATGTTAGCTCAACTTAATGATGAGAAAAGAGAGTGTGCTAATTATTACATTAGCAGAACATTAATTAGTCATGAAACCTGCTACACAACATTAGGGAAGTTATGTATAGCAGTTGTATTTTCTACATAGAAATTACGCCATTATATGCTCAGTCAAAAAACATACGTTATTGCTAAATATGATCCCTTGCGTTATCTCATGAGTCGACCTTATTTATTGGGTCACACAGCGAAGTGGGTTCTTGCTCTAAGTGAGTTTGAACTCACGTTTATAGGACATAAGTCTGTTAAGGGTCAAATCATAGCAGATCAATTAGCTGTTGCACCCTTAGAGTCCACCCATCCCCTTGTCATTGAGTTTCCTAACGAATGCCTTAACCTAGAGGCAGATCATCTAGATCAATGGTCCTTATACTTTGACGAAGCTCGATGTATGAGTGGGGCTGGTGCAGGTGTTATTTTGATATCTCCACAGAAACATCTCATACCTCTATCCTTTAAATTAACATTTTCCTGTACTAATAACACTGCTGAATATGAGGTTCTAATCCTTGGATTACGAGCTGCCCTGGAATTGAAAATTAAAAATCTATTAGTTTTTGATGATTTTCAACTTGTTATAAATAAAATTAACGATGTTTATTAGACCAAAGATGATAAATTGCATCCATATAAAGCATATGTATTACAATTAATATCTTTATTTGATCAAGTTACCTTGGAAGCTATTCCTAGAACTAGCAATTGTGTGACTGACACTATGGCCATAGCTGAATCTCTTTTACCCTTGGAGTTAGATGATGAATATGCTACCATCATTATTCGTTGACTCCAAGAACCTGCTTCAACTAAATTAGCTTGGAATCTTTGGACGTGTTTCTAATCAACGAAACTATTCCTGAACTTTGGTACACTAACATCCTCAATTTTCTTCAAAATGGGACCTTCCCTAAAGGTTTTAATAGAAACCAACACCGATTATTATGTAGACGAGCAAGTCGCTTTGTAATAATTGGCAATACGTTATATAGGAGATCTTTTGAAGGTATCCTATTAAGATGTTTGAATCTAGAAGAGTCTAGATTAGCTTTGAGTGAAGCCCACGATGGATCTTGTGGGGGACACTTTAGTGGTAGCGCCATTGCTAATAATCTCCTTAGGATAGGATATTTTTGGCCTACCATAGAGAATGATCCACATGATTACGTGCGCCATTGTGACATGTGCCAGAAACATGCTGACCTTGTCCATGCGCTTGCACAAGAACTGCAGGCTATTTCATCTCCTTGGCCCTTTTCAAAATGGGGCTTAGACATCATCAAAAAAATCAATCCTGTGTCATCTGATGGACATAAATTCATCATAACCGCCATCGAGTATTTTACGAAGTGGGTCGAAGCTATGCCCTTAGCTTCTTGCACTGGAACACAAGTTTCCAAGTTTATTCTTAATCAAATTATTTGTAGGTTCAAAATTCTTGCAAATCTCATCTTGGATAATGGAACTTGTTTCAAAAACAAATATGTAAAGAAACTATGTCAAAAATATAAAATTCAACATCGTTGGTCCACTCCCTATTATCCTCAGGGTAATGGCCAAGCAGAAGCATCTAATAAAACATTAATTAAAATCCTCAAGAGTCTGGTCAATAAATCTGGTCGTGATTGGCACATTCAATTATATCCTGCTTTGTGGGCTTATCGAACTAGCATTAGTACTCCCACGGGCACTTCACCTTTTGTTTTGGTTTATGGCGCTGAAGTTGTTTTTCCCTTTGAACTAGAAGTTTCTTCTTTGGCTCTCGCTACTTCAAGATACCGAAGTAGGAGATGAATATCGTGCTGGCAGATTTAGTCAGCTGGAACTCCTAGATGAGAAGCATATTAATGCTTTGGAACATCTTCGTGCCTACCAGAACAAGCTCAAACGAGCATATTTCAAGAAAGTTCATAATGGATCCTTTGAGATCGGCGACCTCGTCTTGAAAGAAAATAAAAAAAATACTAATGCAACTAAAGACCTTAAAGGCAAATTCGAGCCTAACTGGCTTGGGCCATATATTATCACTGCTAAATTTGGATCAGGAGCATACAGATTGCTACCTTAGATTGCAAATATCTTAAAGAACCTATGAACATTATGCATCTTAAGCGCTATTATGCATAAATCTGGTAATTTCGTCACTGTATATATTATACATATTATCTCATATTAGTAATTCATATAAAAATTTCAAAAACAGTAATATTATGTATTCTCTCAAATCATAAATTAAAATTAAAATATAAAAAAATCAAAATCATCAAAATCCTCAAAAACATTTTCTATTTTGCACTTGTCAATTCTTGAAGTATTGCAGTTATATTTTTAGTTATTTTGGATAAATTAGCATTTATCCGGAATCCCTCACTTTCACACTCACATGAATAAATATCTTGATCTTATTTGGTATGATTATTAATCTCTCTTATATCAAAGTCCACAGTTGAATTAAATAAAGTTTTGAGCATAGAGAACTGATCTTGTTATTTACTTGAACCAAGTACACCTTTTCACATTAAAATGATTTCATTGCAAATTCAAAACGATGCTACATAGTAGAGGTGGTTTCTTGAGCGAAAAGTTTCCCCTGCTATCCTATCATGCACATGGTCTAGAATCTTTGAGAATTGACAAAAGGACAAGCTCACCCCCGCCTGGAATAAAAATCCTTGCTCTACAACCAATCCGAGCAAGTATCCCTAGTCTAGGAAGAAAAAGAAAAAGAAAAGCAAGAAAAATCATGAGAAAAAGAGAAATTATTCAGAAGCATTATCATTTTGTACCATCTCAACAATATTTCAGCATTATCTCAGTGGCAAGCAAAATATATATATATATATATATATATATATATATATATATATATATATATATATATATATATATATATATATATATATATATATATATATATATATATATATATATAAAGAAAAGAAAAGAAAAAGCAAAAAGCAATAAATCCTTCCCCCCCTTTGAAAGAAAAGAAGGGTGAATGAGCTTGAATCCTTGGAATCCTCAATTATTCAAAAATCATGAGGTAAGCCCCATAACAGGTGATTTGTGCCCAACCCGCTTGGCCTTGGGTAACTCCTAGCATGGTGATATGTTTGTCACATTAGCGACCTTCTTTTGTACAGACCTATGTTCGCTCATGGATCAGCTAGCTCTTGATGACCCGACTTACATAGTAGTCTGGTACGGTTACATGCATATAAATCATGGTCAACGAACACTCATTTGGTTAATTCAAATTACTTGTATCAAATTATCTTGCTCAAAATTGGTAAATGAACAATACAATTGCACACACATTTGTGTTTGAGAGATTTTGTATCATTATGATAGATCAAGATCGGAAACGAACTCACATATGCACACGGGGTTCCTTATAAATGTCAAATTTGTCTTTGAGATAATTTAAAATATTTATGCAAATATTTTGGAATAATTTGATTTTTTTACTTGAGAATATCTGCTTAGCGTAAAATCAATTAAATAATTTTTTTTTCAAAAATTCAAAATTTTCTTGCAAAACATGTTTAAAAGCTAGCAATAAAGTCACATTTATATTTTCGACTTTTGTGACGATGGTATAGTTCCAAAACCTAAATTGGAATTTTATGCCTAATGCAAGTCCTCATTTTTATATTTTTTGTTTATCTCAAAATCAAAAATCAACTATGCAATAAAACTATTATATCAATTTTTTCTTTGGATTTCACGATGATGGTATAAGTCTATACCTAAAATTCTATACCTAGCGCAAACCATCGTTCTAATTTTATTTCCTATTTATTTAATCCATAAAAGCATATGGCTTAAATCATTATGATACACAATTGTTCTTTAAAAAGAACGAAATCTTTTCTATTTCATTTCATTATGTCAACATTCCTTTTTGTGACGATGGTATAATTCCTAGGGAATTGTTCAAATTTCTATCATACTTAGGAATTTTATGCCTAGCAAAAATCATATTTTTTTCATGCATAGTACTTTCATGGAAATCTGAAAACAAATCATCACTATTAACATTTTTCATCATCACAACACAATCTTAAGAAAGTCTCTTAAGCACCCTTTTACTTTTAACAATATTTCTCTCATACCGGGATTAGCTTAATGATCTAACGAGCGGCGACTCCATGAAATGGTCATGTAACAACGACAATGTCCTTTGAAATAATTATTAGAAGTCACTTTATTTTCATCAAAAAACATCACAACAACCAGTTTGTTTACATCAGATTATTTCATTTAAGTTTATCACATGACATAAAATTATAATATTTTCAACGAAATAATTACATGAATAGTCAATCAACAATTGAAATATTAAAGCATCATAAAACATATGCACAAGTCATATCACAAAAGAACATCATATATATATCAAGAAGTATATACATCATATCAAAACATATTGGTATGCCACAATCTATACCCTGGCATACTCAATCCTCTCAAAAATAGTCTATGTACAATATACATCTAGCCTCGAGAAGACCTCGAGCTCTCAGCCTCATCTCCTCTCCCGTCCTGAGGTGGAGGAGGTGGTCCCATCGAAGCTCATCTTGTGTCATGGGTCCTCGACATTGATCGTGATGATGTCCTTGACAACCCCATCCTGATCGGCTTCGCAATGCCGACTGGCAGCTATATCCTCTGGCCCTCTAGAACCAGCTGGTAGTACACTCCCTGATAGAACACGGTCTGAGCAACCGACCGTGCCAGCTCCAGAATGCTCATCCCTCTACCCCGAGTCCTGAGCCGTGTAGCCTCATCCTGTAGAGTCTACACCTAAGCTCGTAGGTGGGCATTCTATGCCCAGAGAGTTGCCATCTAGCTGCTCTCCCCCACCTTGACACCCTTACCCCTATCAAGAAATGGTGGTCTATCCCTTTGCTGAGAAGGGAGTCTATCTCTCCTCTCCTCCATTCTCTCTGACTGTTGCTATCTCTCTGGAGCCTGTGGTACTCTCCAGTGTCTCTCCTAAGGAGGCCATCATTGATCCCTCCCTCTGTGACTCCTCGTTGCATTGATGGCAGCCTGACATCGCCTCTCCATCCATTGCACTACAACGTGCATCGAACCCTATGCCCTCGTCATCTGAGGAGGGCGGATGCCTGCATACCAGGCATCATACCCATCTGCTACCCTAACATCATCCCCATCCATTGGCTGAATGGAGGCATCATCAACATCCTGACTCTAGAATCACTACATGTTTGGAGCCCCTATCAGTGTGGTGTTATCCTGCACAGTCCAAGAGTACTCATAATCCCTAAGAGAAGGGATCCCTTGCTATAGACTAAACTACCTCAAAACTTGATCGTAGCGGTGGAGCTCTACCTCTCCCCGCTCTGTCCTCAACCATATGACTCGTATGATGCAAGCTAACTCCTGTCCGTCCTCTACCCACCCTGGATGCTCCCTCTATGGTCTCTAGGTGATCCAATATGGGGTGAGGTCATCTAGCAACCTTCGGGATGTTGACAGATCTATCCGCTAGTATGACCCTCTCTGGAGCCACCAATAGAAAACCTGGGGTCTCTCCCGATCAACTCTTATCAGTGGAAGCCCTACTAGCCTTCACATCGTAATGTGCTCCTAGCACAAAGCCTATAGGAGCGATGTTAGCACTAGACATCGACCTCCCTTGTATACGACCCCGTAAAGGATCCTATACAATCGACACAATACAAAGCTGCCCCAAGAAAATATGTATCCGTGGTCTCTCATGTCATAGACCACATATGACAGTAGTCACGGTAATCTGCATTCGCTCTTGTGGCATAGAAGAAGGCCACCCACCACCCCTACCAACACCCAGGTCAACCGAGATGCCCCAGGCATTTGCCTCAAATCCTCGATGTTCACTTCACCCTTCTCCAGGGTGAAGCTTGGGTCACTGCACAATCTCATCATAGCATGGCCCTGATTGGCCGAAGGGGTCATGAATCGACCATGTATGGGGATCCTCAAGATCCTCCATACATCCTCTAGAGTGGGAGTCATCTTCCATATCGATAGCCAAAAGTAGGATGACTTCGGATACCATATCTCTGCTAGGGCTGTCAGTAGCCCCATGTATGTAGAAAGTTGTGGCATCTCTGCCACATGTTGCAGTCCTACCTCTTCCAGTCTGTCTCGCTCTGCCTAATCGAGCATGACTAAGTCATCTCTGAGACCTCCGTATTTCCACTATTGACTTTTTAGTAATCCCCTCTGCAAAATAAACAATAAAACAACAAAAATCATTAGTACATAATCATTAAAAAAATCAATTAAAATTAAATCATCCCATAAAAATTGATATCGCCCATTATTGGACGATATCATACCAAATTTAGATAAAATCATCCTTAATAGGACGAAATCGTCTCCGTTCTTCAATTTGGGGATCACCCCTTATTGGATGGGATCGCTCTTATTTCTTCGATTTTGTCTAAGATGAAATCAACAATATAGGGATGATTTCGATGAAATTGGGACGATTTGTCCCGATGTCGTCGACGACCTAAAAATGGCCGTGATGCCCAAAAATAATTAAAATTCAAATAAAAAAATCAAGTAACTCAAGATAAAAACATAGTACACTAGGTTTAGATCCTTACCCGCAACCCGCGTTGGACCTCTGTCGATCTGTGTGTTGTCTCCACCATTTCGCCTGCAGAGCTCTGAAACAGCAAAAGTGAACAGTAAAAATGAATTACGGTTTTACCCTATTTTTCTTATTTTTATTTTTTAAAACGACATTTTTTCAATTTTTTCTTTTTTGCGCTTTTACCTCAAACGTCCGATTTGGGTAAAAACTCGGAGGGGGCACCATAGCAAACAGTCGTACGATTCAACCTAGAATCATCGTCTAAAAAATGGAATAAATTTTTGCTTTCTCATAAAGCATAAAGAACTCGTATTTAACGCATTTTCTTTAGAAAATTTGCTAAAGAGGGGGCAAAATGTAGCACCCTAAAATTGGCGTAGTTAAACCATCAGTAAAAAGTAAAAATTTGAATTTTAACCCCGAAATCGCCCGTTAACCGCTCACCTCATTTTTTGTGCCATTTTTAGAAGTTGTTTTGACCGTTGGATGATATCGTCGCCGATATGACGATATCATCCCAAATCGGATGAATTCGTCTGGAACAGAATGTTTAGACAATTTCGTCCTAAAACCAAATTTTCATAATTAGCTTATGTTTCAACGACCTCTCCAACTTGGGCAGAACCGTGTCTGCATGGTTAGAGATTCCCATGTTGAGGATCTCCCAGATTGGGATGATCCCCAACCTCCTAACCTCCCCCTAATCCTATATAAACTAGTATTTTTCCAGTTTATCCCCCTGATTCCCTGATTCCTTGATTCCTTGATCCCCTGATTCCCTGGTTACCTGATTCCCTACCTGCTCTCCTTGACTCCCTATAGGATTTTATATTCGTGTTTTCAAGTTTTTGTGTTGCAGTATTTCACTGTGTTTTAGTCGGAGATAGCTCGGATCGTCGCAGGTGATTCAACCACAATTTCGGACGATCCTGTCAAGATCGACGACGATCTCGTACGATTGCAGATGATCTTGACTGCAATCCAGCTTGGGGGCATTCAGAGTCCCGAGTTTGCATTTTCTACCTCATTTCTTTAGTTATTAGTGCATTAGATTAATTTACTTCTGTTTTGCATCTTGGAGTTCACCTTATTTAGCATGATAAGATTCAAAATAAGTTATCAAAACATTGCATCTCATTTAATTTGATATTTGGATTTGTTATTTAAGCATCTACACTCTCATTTCTATCACTTTGCATCATTCTTGCAATAGTATTTTTTGTTTTTGGTGTCTGTTTTCTTGATTGCAGGTTTCTGACGAATTCGTCAGGTCGTTGATGATCCTGGGTGATCTCAGACAATCAACTATGATTTGGGATGATTTTGTACAATTAAAGACGATCTTGTCATATCCGATATGATCTGGACTCCTACAAGCTTCAGAATCTTCATCAGACATCAGAAATTAGGTGTACTCTTCTCCATTTAACATATTTTATGTATTTAATCGCATTAGGATTAATTTATGTTTGTTGTCTTCATATAAATCAAAATTTTCATATAGAATAGCTTTGCTTCATTTTGGCCAACCTAGAAATATGAATGATTGAACATAAAATGAATAAATAAAACCCATTCTCAACCTAGGCGTGGAAACTGCCACTCAAAGTTTCCTGGTGAATCCCACCATCCGTCGAAAATTCACCTTTATACCCCTCCCCCGAGAGGCGCGACCTTCAAAGGGCCTCTCCTTTCGAGGTATTGTTCCATCCTTTTTGCATCCCCCTTTCGGGCATGGATCCTTTAGCCTGAAGGTAAGGGTGCGAAAAATTTGGGCGATACAAGAGTATTTCATGTGGTGGTTTTGCATGCTTGAGGCCTAATCAAAGGCCATTAGTCATCGTAAACTTGCATTGTCAAAAGGTCATGTAGGATGTAGCATGCATGTTTTCTGAATATCAAACATTCTTTTTATGCATATCATGTAGGAAATGATCATGTGAGTGCTGTATTATGCATCTTTCCTTTTATGCAATTTAAAAAGAACCACACACACCACGTTTCAATTAAACGCTAGTGAGTTGGAAGTGACATCCAACCACTAGTAGGGTTTCAACGACGGTGGAGGTGATTTCCATCCGTTGGCCCAAATCCCACGTACCCTATGTTCTAGACCAATACCGGATCCGAGAACCTTTCGTACCCTAGAAAATTTGCATGTATTCTCTTCGGAGGGTATAACACTGACTGGGGGAAAATGGGTGAGGATCTGGGAGGACCTGTGCTCCCTGACCGTGTGTGGGCTTCATTACCACACATTATAGGTTGGATTACATGACTTGGAGTTCATAGCCAAGTTGTCGAGCTACGAGTATACAGGTGAAAGCCAATTAAACTGAGATTATCATCCAACAAGCTTTCAAACATGATAAGAGTTTCTAATACTGATACAACAAATTGAAAACACATCAAACAATTTAGGGCTCATTTTAAATTGTAAAAGAGATAATCACCATTGTATACCTTGTTTGCATAATAAAAGATAAATCTAGACACTAGGTGCACCATGGTGGAGACACGAGGAGGTCGACAGAGGCTTAATTTTGATGCCAATGACCAAGCCCCACCAAATTCACAACAAAATGTGTCGAACCCTCACCCACATGCGCTTCTCGAACATCATTCGATGAGCATCAGAGGAGACAATTCGACATGAGGGGACACCATTGAGCATACCCCCGATAGAGGAGCTTCTATACACTCTTCTAGACATAGGATAGAGCATGGAGCCTCTCAACATGAGGGTGCTCCACTCAGAAGCCATTACCGAGATCGTAGTGCACGTGCATCCATGGGATCGATCGATGAGTATGTCATACAAGGGGCCAAGTTGGTACCCCTACATACTAAGTCTACAAGAGGTTCCATACCTCCAAATTCAGAGTATAGAAGAGATCGAGATCCACCCATTCAGGGGCATGCTGATAGGCCCACTTTCGAGCATAGGTCTATTCACACTCCCATGCATAGTGAACCTCGCAAGATCACTATCGACATATCAAAGGTGGGAGCCAATGGTACACCACCGCATGAGCCATGGTGATCCAGATAGTTGGATGGTTTAGGTGGCATCCTCGAGTAGTTAGGCTATAAGCCTTCAGCTCCGCCCACTCATGCTCCGAGTGAGCATAGTGGGAGCATTATTAGGGCTACCAGAGAACATGGGGAGGCTTCCAAGTGCCCTCATGGTTCGCATCCACCATCCATGCATGGTGGCACACAACATAGGACTCAACATGATGCCAATGTCATCTTCATGGACAAAGGCAAAGGCATAGGAAATCTGCCAGATGGGTACAGAACCCATAAGGTCACTCGCATGGAGCACACATACCAGAGGCCTCTTACGGCTGATCACATTGATAGATCGCATAGACTGGTATCCGAGCAGAGATGACAACTCCTTCAAGATCAATTGGAGGATGCCCATGCAGAGAGGTAATGCATTGAAGATGAGAATATTCAATCACAAAGGCTCATTAGACAAATATTATATGAGTAGTGTATGCATGAGGAATGCATCCTTACCCAAAAGGAGCATGTAGAACAAGAGGATAGGCTAGCCAGGGCTGGTTTATTCACTCACACTGAGCATGGAGAGCGCATTCATAGGAGGGCTTTTTCACAAGTCGACGTGCATCAGGAGCGCAGAGATGCTCACACTCATGTCAGTGCCCAACAAAGAGAATGACCACCACCATTCGAAGATCAGAGGCAAAGACAATATGAGGAAGAAGAGGGAGATGGAGCTGATCATGGATATCCTAAAAGCTCCCATGTTGAGGAGGAGGAAGAGCAATGTCCTCCACCTCGATAGAGGAAGAATGTACCTCCAAGACCACCCTCACATCAGCTTAGGGAGGAGGACTTTCTATCCTCGTAGGCCTATAAGGTTCTAGCAGAGAAAGTGAAAGCAATCGAGAGGCAAGGCATGACTTTTCAAAAGTTGACATTGAGCAAGATTCATAATGAGCCTTTGGACCCCTCGGTGCCTACTCCAACATATCCTGAGCATTTTGTCATGCCCAGGCTAGATAAATTCAAAGGTGACGAAGATATGCAAGAGCATGTCACAAGATTTTTGGATGTATGCTTCCAGATTGCAAGCAACAATGCCTTACTTTTGTGTACATTCATCACAACCCTCTCAGGCCCAGCCTGAGAGTGGTTTAATCAGTTGAAGAAGCATAGTATCACTAGTTTTGAGCAACTGGCTGACGCCTTTCTAGAACGCTTTTCTTTTGGCATTAGGAAGCAAGCTAACCTTTTCGATCTAGTTGCGCTAGCTCAATGTGATGATGAGCCAATCCTAGAATACGAAAAGAGGTGGAGGAGATTAATGGTAAAGTTGCCATTCCCCATTCCTGCTATAGAACTGACTCGGATGTTCATGAAGAGTTGTGCCAAGCACATCTCATTATTGTTGCAACTACAATAGTACCAGACATTCGAGGAAGCTTTGGTGCAAGCCAAAGTAATTGAGGATATCAAGTTGCAAGAGGGCAACTTGAAGCTCAAGAATAGGAAGGAGGGGCACAAGAAGAGCTCCACAAAACATCAGGGCAAGTAGGCCCATGTCAATCAAGTGAGGTTAAACCTCCAAGGAGAGGATAAGGGGCAACAAAAGTAGAATTATCAGGCCCAACCTCCTCCTACGCAATACGAGCAATGCAAGAATAATTACAAGGGAAAAATAAGGAACAACGCCCACCTCACCAATTCATGCCTTTGATAGAATCATTGACATCAATATTCCATCAATTATGTGAGGCTAAGGCAATCAGGTTGCCCGAGATTAAGCTAGTCGATCCTAACCAACCCAAGTCAAAGGGGTATCAGGATGATCTATTTTGCATCTTCCATCACGTGAAGGGCCACGACATCGAAGTGTGTTGGTCCTTCAAACATATTGTGCAAAATATGATCGATAAAGGTGAGCTTATAGTGTCGAATAATCCATTGGCGCCTGACAACCAAAACATGGGGATTTATAAAAATCCATTGCCAAACCATGAGGCACTGCACAACAATGTTGGCCATGTCAATCAAGTGCACGTCGAACCACCTACCCAGGGGTTCGTAGGTATGGTTAATGTTGTTACCAGACATGGGAGGTATGAGCAGCCAAATCAACCTTACGCTCCCATCAGGATACAAGCTATGCCGAATCAATGACTAATTCAAAATATTCTAGGCCCACCAACTAGACCGGTGGTGACCATACGAAGTAGGTTGGTTCAAAACCTACAGATAACTCCTATGAAGTTGTCTATTTATGAGCTGATACAATAGTCCCCTAAGCATAGGGAGACTCTCATGGACATTCTGAGGTCCATCGAGGTGCAGTCCTAGGATGCTCAAGCATTCACCAATTTTGTGGGACATGTACAATAGTGCTAGGAACCTATGATCCAATTCTATGATCATGAAATCAGGATGGTTCCTACAGATACGACTGACCCACCATTACATATCATCACATGTGTTAATCACATGCCATTCAAGAGGGTCTTGATCGACACTGGTTCATCGATCAATATTATAATGACCAAGGCATTAAGTCATTTAAAGCTGCCCAAGTCACATATTGTGCCCACCACATTCACATTGAGAGTATTTAATGATGTGCTATGCTCGATGGTTGGCACAATCATCCTACCTATTCAGGTGGGCCTAAAGACCATCCTCATGATGTGTCATATGATCGAAGGTGCCATGCAATATAACATCCTTCTTGGAAGACCTTGGATTCGAGAAATGTATTGTATTCCCTCCATACTACATCAATGTGTAAAATACATTCATGAGGGATAGGTTCACGTGGTGTCGTCAGATGAAGAGCCCTTCAAATTTGTGAACCTAGCTGATTTTCCAGGGGGTTTCATACTCCCATCAATGCACCTAGATGTTCGCCAGCATCATCGATTAAGAATCCAGGAGGTAAACAAAAAGTGTGTGCTCAACCATCGACATCTGTATCAATCAGATCCGAGCACACTACAACAACTTCTTTGAAACTGACTGCATCAACGATGCTTCGGGATGAAAGGAAGTTAAAGGTAAAAATGGGTGAAAAGGAAAAGAAGCAGGTGCCCGAACTAGTCGCCAAAGAGGCTCCCACTCCCATGGAAGTGGAAGAAGCCCAGGACAAAGCCGAGGAGGTACCTCAACCTACCTCACCTGCATCATCAATAGGGTCATCCACATCATGGGTGACTATTCATCTAGCCAACACAAGGTTAGGTGAATATATTGTGTAGAATGTCACCTTTGGACCAATTCTAGAGACTGCACAAGAGATGGGCCGACCGCATGCTCATCATTTTTTGGTTGGATCAATAGTGCCATTGGGAGAGCCACCCAATCAAATGAACTTCATCTACGTTAGGCTGGATCAACTTCCTACTCGAACGCCCATGGATGAAGATGATGATGAACCATTCATAGTGAATGTTCATTACCTATCCAACCCTGAATATTCCATGCATATTTTTGAATTATATCATTGGCATGGGTATGGCCTTGGTATTTTTGAGCAAGGACGTAGGACTCCGCTTGAGCCGCATTATCATTTGGCAACTGATAGGTTCAAGCTAGGGTTGCAAATACGAGGATAGGATGATTTGCTTATAACATCTTTAGATTACCTATACCTTAGTCTAGGGGACGATGTGGATTTCAACCCATATCACCCTAATCCTTCTACATTCCAGAGGGATAACCGGATGGTGTCTTACATCACCATAGCACCACCCGAGACATATCATGAGAATATCTTGGTGGATAATGAGTCTTCACCCGACAATCAATCAAGGGATGAGGTTGAGCCGGTTTATGAGGTAGTATCATATTTATGACACTTATACCCAATTTTACTAGACAACAATGATAGTGATCAAGAGATAGCCTATATGGGGCCACATTTTCTAGAATATCCCATTCTAGTGGGGGAAATGAAGGATTGTATTATGATAGTGATGAAGAAGATGAGACAGAGAGAGCCTACCTAGGACCTCCCTACTTACGCTATCACAATGCACCGTATACGGTGAGGACATGCACAGAGAGATCAATCTAAATCCTCACCTTAGGGGAAGACCACCAAACTTCGATGTGATCTATCACATGGTGTTTCTCGAACCACCTATGTACATGGAGCTCATTGAGCTGAATGATCCAATATTGCAATCAGTGCATAGAGAGGACCCAATTATCCATAGCCCGCATAGAGAGGACCCATTTGTGCCCATGTCGATAGAGCCAGATCTCAGGTATGGGAGCTACATCGATGATGTAGATGTTTGTTCATGTGGTCCTGGAGATCAATTCCATTCCATCAATATGGTCTCCATTGATTTGACCACCCCACTCCACAATCTAGCTGATCCATCCAAACCATTGCATTTAAATGTAGATGCTATCGACTGGGATCATGCTGACTCACCTATTGAGCCTGAATATTTCTTCCCTAATGAAGAAATGTTACAACCATTTCACTTTGCACCAGGCTATGCTTATGATGTCTATCATGCTGAGGATGCTTCCAATACGGAACCTATAAACCCAGCAGATGACATCCATTTGATCCCTACGCCTCATCAACTTGAGGAGGGATCACACATGTCAATAGAGGAAACCTTCGATGTGGATATCAGTAATGATCCCACTAATCCAAGGAAGGTTAAATTTGGAGAGAGTCTCACTCCAGATGAGCGTGCCACCCTCATCCCTCTACTGAAAGAGAGACCTAATATTTTTTCTTGGACTTACAAAGATATGCTAGGTCTAGACCCAAAATTGGTTACCCATAACCTTTCGCTAGACCTATCAAAGAAGCCAATCAAGCAGAAGCTTAGAAAGATGCATCCAATAGTAGCCTTAATGGTGAAGGATGAATTGCAAAAGTTGTTGGATGTAGAGTTTGTAATCTCCATCGACTATCCGGAATGGGTATCCAATATGGTGCCTGTAGGAAAACCTGATGGAAGGATCCATATTTGTACGGATTTTAGAGACCTGAATAAGGCAACACCAAAGGATTCATTTTCATTGCCGAATATTGATGCTCTTGTAGATGCAACTGTAGGTCATGAGATGCTCTCCCTGATGGATAATTTTTCTGGATACAATCAAATTTAGATTAAGCCCGAAGACCAACATAAAACCATATTTATAATGCCATGGGGGACATTCTGCTATAAATTTATGCCATTTGGCCTTAAAAATGTTGGTGCCACATATCAACGTGCCATGACATATATCTTTCATGATTATATGCATAAAATATTAGAATATTATATTGATGACTTGTTGGCAAAGTCATTACTACATTTTGAGCATGCAGAGGTCTTAAGGAAGGTCTTCGATCACTTGATAGAGCATAATGTCAGGTTGAACCCTAAGAAGTGCGTATTTGGTGTAACTTCAGGAAAGCTCTTAGGGTTCATCATTTCAAAGTGAGGCATCGAAGTCGACCCAGAAAAGGTCAAGGCTATTCTAGAGATGCATCCTCCCTCAAACATCAAAGAATTAAGAAGCCTACAGGGCAAAGTAGCATCCATAAAGTGATTTATCACTCAATTATCAGATAAATGTCGACCCATGAATCGACTGCTACACAAGGGGGTCCCATTCAACTAGGATGAGGACTATCAAGCAGCCTTTGCTGAAATAAAGCAATACCTGGCAATGTCACTAGTATTAGCTCCACCAAGGCCAGATGTGCCATTTCTACTATATATATCGACAACCGACTTTGCATTAGGGACCATGTTAGCCCAAAAGAATGTGCAAGGCAAAGAACAGGCCATATATTATATTAGTCGAACCTTGGTGAGCTATGAGCTCGGATATGCATATGTGGAGAAGTTATGTTTAGCAGTAGTGTTCGCTACAAAGAAATTGTGACACTATATGCTGAGTCATACGACATATGTTATATCCAAACAAAATCCTTTGTAGTACATGATGAGCAAGACATATCATAACACACATACTACAAAGTGGATCATGCTACTGACAGAATTTGATCTAGAATTCATAAGCCAAAATTCCATTAAGGGACAAGTCATAGCTGATCAGCTGGCTGAGGCACCACTATCAAATAGTAGGCCTCTGACCATTGAGCTTCTGGATGATGCGGTCTTCATCATATCCGAAGCTCCCAAACCTGAAGAACTAGAAAATAATGTTGATATGACCTTGTTCTTTGATGGTTCGAAGTGCGAGCAAGGGGGTGGTGCAGGAATAGTGTTTGTCATACCGCAAGGAGCTCCAATGCCCTTGTCATTCAAATTAGACTTTCCTTGCACCAACAACAATGTTGAATATGAAGCCCTACTACTGGGCCTCCATACAACCATCACCATGAACATTAAAATATTAAACATCTTTGGTGACTCCTTGCTCATAGTCAACCAAGTTAAGGGGCTCTTTCAATGTCGATGTCCCATGTTAAAAGCTTATAAAGATCTTGTTGTTACATATTTGGCTAAATTGGAATGGTATGACATCGAGGCAATCCCTCATTCATCAAATAGGTTCGTAGACACCATGGCATCTTTGGGATCCTTAATCCCTCAGAATCCATCTACCGATTTTACTACCATCCATGTTAAAATGCTCTCGCATCCTACAGTAGAGCGTGAAGCCTTTGATAATAAAGAGTCAATCAACATGATTAGCATGGAACCAAAAGTTGAATGGTTCTGTAGAGCTGAAGACTTTCTAAAGAAGGCACCCTAGGGGTCATTAACCTCTTAGAGTCTGACGGGGAGTGGTACTACCATTCACCACAAGGTTGTTTCCCAGTCTGCATTTGCACATGTAGATACGTAGGGGGAGCAAGTCATCTTGGTAGTCAAAGCTGAGGCTTACCAGAGTTGGATGTCATAAATCCAAGACTTCTTAAAACTTGGTGTGATCCCAGAGGGATTGTCGCATGTCGCAAAATGCACATTCAAGCAGAAAGTGACTAAATATGTCTTGCTAGGAGATATTTTGTACCGACGAGGCTACGATGGAGTTCTCCTTCATTGTCTAGAGCCCCAAGAGGCATCTTGGGTGATTTCACAAGCTCATGATGGTACGTGCGATGGCCATTTTAGTGGCATGGCCATCATCAAGTGCATCCTTCGAATGGGTTACTATTGGCCCACTATGGAGAAGGAGTGCAATGTGTATGTCAAGAAATGCATCAAATGTCAGCATCATGCTAATCTTATGCACTTGCCATCATAGGCCTTACAACCCATTCAAGCGGCTTGGCCATTTGCTCAGTGGGGATTAGATCTTATCGGTAAGATCTCTCCTCCATCATCGGGTCGACATACTTTTATTATTATGGCTACTGAGTACTTTACCAAATGGGTGGAAGCAATACCCTTAACAACGATGACTGGAGCTCGCATAGCAGAGTTTATACTCGAGCATATCATATGTCATTTTGGGATTCCATCCAAGATAATTTTGGATAATGGAACATCATTTAAGAACAAAACTATGAGAGCTTTGACGTCTAAGTATAGAATCAAACATAGTTTTGTGACTCCTTATTATCCATAGGCAAACGGGCAAGCTGAGGCCTCAAACAAGATAGTGGTGGCTATCTTGAAAAATATGGTCCAAGAAAACCATAAATATTGGCATATCCAGCTACCCCTTGCATTATGGGCTTACAGGACTAGCATTCGGACGCCCACTAGGGCAACGCCATTTTCACTAGTATATGGCACTGAGGCCATTATGCCCTTAGAGTTGGAAATTCCAATGTTGTGCATCACATTAAAAGAGTTCATTGATGATGACACCATGCGACAAGCTCGACTAGATCAATTGATGTTGCTTGATGAACATCACATGAATGCCCTAGAGCATCTCCACATTTATCAAGAGTGATTAAAATGAGCTTATAATAACAAATTCCATCAGAGAGACTTTGAATTTGGGGATCTTGTCTTGAAAGAGAACCAACAGAACTCTAATTTACCACCTAATATGCGAGACAAATTCATGGCTAATTGGCTAGGACCCTATATCATATCTAAAAATATTGGTCTAGGTACCTATCACCTAACATCGCTAGGGGGTGTTGAAGAGCCTGAACCTCTCAACATCATCCATATTAAGGTGTTCTATGCTTGAGAGCATAGCAAAAGGCACCAAGGGTTCCTAAAACCACTTGGTCATGTCAGTTAAAGGCCTCGAGGGTTTGCTTAAAATCTACTTGGTCAATCCCAAAAGGCTCCAAGGATTCCTAAGAACCACTTGGTCATCCCTAAAAGCTCCAAAGGTGCTCATAATCCCTTTGGTCAACCTAAAAGCTCCAAGGATTTTTAAAAAATCCTTGGTCAATTTAAAGGCTCCAAGGTTACTCTTTGTATCAAAAAGGCTCCAAGGGTTCTTAAAACCACTTGGTCAAATACCAAAGGCTCCAAAGGCATGTACTCACCGTTTGGTCAAATATAAAGGCTCAAAATCCATAAAAATTAAAAAATCAATAAAATCAAAAAAATTGGTAAAGCATAAAATCCAAAAACATTTGCATTTGCATTATGCATTTTCATTTACACATGCATTCACTTCATCATTGCATTGCATATAGGCATTTTGCATCCATTGCATTCCGTAGTAGGATGCATTGTGTTTGTCAGTCTTACAAATGATGCCATATTTGTGTTTCAATCATGCATCTCTACATTTATCATAATCCATCATTCATGTGAGTAATTGTGTTTTTCAACACAACCCATAATGTTGCTATGAAGAATATACTAGGGTTTTTAGTTATTCAACCATACCTAGAGGTCTTCTCAAGAGTTGATAGAAAGCTTGCTTTGCTTTTGTAGTTGAGGTCTAGTTAGTATAGCCCTTAGCATATCAGAATCCTATCACTAATCAACAAATTAAACAATCCTAATAAGGACTAGGGGAAGATGAAAGCCATGAAGTAGGACCAGGTATCCTGAGGTGAAAAGAGTTATTCTTGCTTATCCCCCTATGCGGACGGTATGGGAAATGTTGGTAATTGGAAAAAGGACAAGTTCATTCCCTACCCAGAATCCCTTGCTTACGATAAAATGAGCAATATCCCAGAGTGATATCCCACATCAATCCTCAATATTGATACCCTAGATCGATATCATAGATCGACATCCCAGATTGATATCCCATATTGATATCATAGATCGATATCCCAAAAATAGTTCTCCAAAGTAAAATCCCCAAAGGGAAGTTTCTGAAGAAAATTATCAAATGTAAATTCCAAAAAGTGAAGATCAAATGAAGATCAAAAATCAAAGTTCAAATGAAGATCAAATGAAGATCAAAAGAAAGTTCAAAGTCAAAGTAAATAAACAATGATTTTTATCACTTTATATGAGCAAGTATCCCAAAAAATTGAAGAAAATAAGGGAGTGAACTTGAATCCATGGAATTGCCAACACTACTATACCTTACGCATGATGATATATCTGATGCATTAGCACCTCACTTATGTACAAACCAATGTTTGAATGTGGAAGAGCTAGCTTCAGGTGTCCTGTATCGCCTAGTGGTCTAGTCCAACTAAAATCTAAACCTAGGATTGGATAAACATTTGAGGACCCCCTATCTTAGCAATGGGCTGAAAGAATCCCGCTTGACATCGGGGTATGCTTATGCTTTATCTTAATATATTCATTTGCACACACAGGGATAATGAATAGTTAGGGCCTATCCTAGCAAAAGCCTTACATTTCAGAAGTCTAGTTTGGTCAGTATACAACTTTTGATCAGTCAACTAGGGTGTTTGAGTCTCATGGTAAACCTCAAAAATTCCCAAATAGCAACAATCAAATTTTCAAATGCAATCATCAAACATCAATTTCTTTTTATAAGAGTTTGTTTATTAGAATTATTTGTATTATATGATTAGATACCGGATGGATGTCAGAAATGATATTTAGATGACCACTGATTATATCATACATATTATTTTAATTTACAAAAGCTTATGAACAGAAAACATACATCATTACATTTCACATATGGGTGTATTATCTTTCACAAAGAGATAAAGCAATTACAATCCATGATTGTTATACATTCTGTGGTGTCATCCATTAGATTGTTAAACACATATCACATTCATTCCTTATGTTTTAAGTGATTAAAGCATACAAGTTCATTTACATTAGATTACCATCATGTAAATAATGCATTACATACATTGCACCAACATATCGTGACATCATCATAAATTAAATGCATACAATAAAGCAAAATTAAATATGCATTTAAAAGTAAATATCGCATCCATATGCATCCATCATAAATAGCACATCTAAGCATCTAGATCACTACATATCATCATCATCATAAATTAAAATAGCTATCTAGTGCATGTCATCCATACATCACATCATATAACATAGCATCAATATGAACATCTGCATCCATGTGCATAAACATAAACATAAAATCAAAAATAAACAAGTACACATAATGAGCCAAAATGATCATATATCATATAAATATGTGTATCAATGAGTACATAGAGGTACATCAAATACCCATAGGCTACAACTATGTAGGTCCTCGACCTTACACTCAAAAATAGTACAATAAGTATATCTAAAATATGTACTAAGGGCCTGCACCCCCAGCCTATGAGTCACCGCCATCACCCCTACCATCCCTATGGCTCCTGTGCGAGCTAGCTCCATGTGTGCTAGAGGACCTGTGTGTCCTCTCGATCCTATGGGTCCTATGGCTCGAACTCGTAGAGGACTACCCTATCACCCTAGTCCTAGATGGCTCTACTGAGTACCGAAAGCATGTGGATCCTCTAGGACCTACCCACCAATCAACCTGATGTAGCCCTCTAGCTAGTCTATGTGGGCTACCCTACCTATGTGCCTCTCATTTCCCTCCTCCATGAGGGCCTATAAGCATCGGATCTCTACCATGGGGTCACGACCACTTGGTAGCAATGAAGATGGTGTGGTTGGAGGTCCCATGATAGCCTAGGAGGATGAAGGATCCCCCTCTATACCCGAAGCAAATCCCTCTCTATAATAGCTACACTCAATCATG
Organism: Wollemia nobilis; assembly: GCA_028583015.1. Lineage (NCBI taxonomy): Eukaryota > Viridiplantae > Streptophyta > Pinopsida > Araucariales > Araucariaceae > Wollemia > Wollemia nobilis. The sequence goes on from JAQPPZ010016726.1 coordinate 12,049,249, forward strand.
CCTGTGCTAGATCATGCTCACTAGTGAGATCATAAACCTATCCCTCCACCACTATAGCCTATGCTTGGAGAGTTGTCCTCTCCTCCTAGGCCTACTATAGCTACCTCTCGCTATGAGCCAGCTTCACCTCTAGTACAATGATAGAAGTGTCCCTATGTAACAGCTAGGTCTGCAGCCTCCCAACCTGACTCTGAAGATCAACAACCTAAGCTAGTAGCTACCCCACCTCACTATCAAGAGGTGCCTCACCCTCCTATGATGCCTCCTCCTTAACCTCAACCTATGGAGCATCCTCTACGATGGCCTCTATGCCCCATCCACCCTCGGTCCACTAGCGCACATTGCGCCCGTCTAGATCAACCTCTACCATCATCTATCCGATCGAGGGGCCCCTCTCCCTACCACTATAGTAGGGACCACCAAGTATCATACACTAGGGTGGTCCCAGCCCTAGCCACCACCTAACTCCTAGAAGTCATCAACCTCATCTCCAAGCGGTGTCGACTAAATCCAGGGCAAATCCCTCTCTAGTACCAAGCATCGATAGATGGTAGGTAGCACCAAAATATCCTATACAAGCCCAAACTAGTAGAACACATGAGTAGAACTGATACTCATGGATCTCAACCTTGTAGTCGAGTAACCACCTATCCCTCCTAGCCTGGCATAGCCGCTTCAGCCTCCGACCACATAGGACAATCCATGTACGGATGCCACTCTATGTCATCCACTCGAGCTATGCAAATATAGAAATATAATGGTCCACATCCCCAGCATGGGACCTACTCTAGAACCCCTCCTCCTCATGAGGCCAACATGCCACATAGCACTAGCGTGCGATAGGAATAGTGGTAATAATGAGCGATAAGTCGATCGACCGCTCGATCCTGATATGCTGCCAACCCTAGATCTGAAGTAATAGGCTACAGCTGATACCAACCTAACTCCTACATGTAGCCTAGTATAACTCCTGATATAGCTAACATAGTAGAGTGCTCCCCCAAGCTAAGAGTAGTGGCCACTATAGAACTCTAGGTAACTCTCCTGACAATGGCCAGGAGGTTCCAAGGGATCCTCATACCCGAGGAGTCTGGAAGCACAATATGAACAACTAAGTGCATGAATACCACCTCTCAAACTAAGAAGATACCCTTCTCCTACCAATATATGATATGGATACCTCCATGATCAATCCTACCTTAGGCATCCTCACTACGATCACCAAATATGTCATCAAAGATATCCTCCTTGCTCCGAAAGGGAGAGGAGGTGATGGGCTCACCATCAATCGAGATCCTAAAGATCCGATAAATGTCCTCCAATGTAATAGTCATTTCACCTATGGGCAGGTGAAATGTGTTGGTCCATGCATCCCAACATCGAGCCAACGTAGTCATGTATTCTGGATCTACCCTGATCATAGGTAGATCGAGCACATAGCCAAAGCCAACCACACCGAACCACTCTCACTCTAGGTCAATGAGCTATCCATAGAGGGTGCAGAGGATATCTAGCTCCCTAGCTCTAGAGGTCAATTTTTGAAAGTAGAAATTTATAAGGAAAAGATAACTAAATAATAACTAAAAATAGACTAAAAATATACTTAAAAATGTCAAACAAATATAAAAATTGCTAAAAATACAAAAAAAATTAATTTTTTTCAAAAATTGCGAAACCGTGGGTCAAATCTACGGTCCATGTAATGGTCAAATTTTTGACCATTGGGATTTGAATCCCATCATGGCTGATAGTCGCGGTCCCCAATATATCAATTGGGAACCACATCTACCAATTGTAGTCTAGGAACGTGACCTTTTATGGGTCACTTCCTAGCCTGGCAACCAAAAAATTAAATCCTAATCTAGCCTAAAACTAATGTGAGGTTCTTTACCAACAATTTAGTGAGGTTAATTGGACCCATTACTTAATGTGGTTCATTTTAAACTAGTAAGGAGTGCGAGGACTCGGTTTTGAGTTACCTTTCCCGCATCGATGCCTCGGCTGGATGAAGGTTATCCAGGGTCTACCATCAAGATGTGTAGGAGGTCGTAGGTAGCATTTTTGGTAGCACTTCACATCAATTATGCTTCCTCACCTCTCAGAGCTCTCTAGTTGCAATCGCTTTCAAGGAATAATAATGAAATTTTCAAAATGGGAAAATTTATATACTTTTCCTAATTTCGTTAGACCGCAACTGACAATCGTGGTCCCAAAATTAGGGTTTGTCGATCGCAGGTCTGAGCTACGGTTCCCAAAATTTGAAATTTCTAACTACAGCCCGTGAGCGCGGTTTGCAACTGGCATTAAATGCACTAAAATCCCATCATGGGAAGGTTTTAAATGATAAATTAATGATTCCTAATGGATCAGAATCTCAATAAGAGCAATCAATTTATCAAATTTGGTGATTTTCAAGCACCAGGATCAATTAAAAATTCAAAAAGTCAAAAAAAAATATTATAAAACAAGTCAAAAGCCAAATGCACCTCGTATTCAGTTATTTACCCTAGACACTTGGTGGTTGCAGTGACTGATGCTCCATGCAATCCGATGAGATGAGTAAATAACCATAAGGACATTTGGGGTAAAATTATCATCATTGATTTGATATGCTTCTTTTCAATCTCGAAGAAGGCCTTCAAGGTTGGACCGCTCCATGGGAATGAGGTGTTTCATGTCATTTCTCCTATGACATATTTTTAGTAGATCATCGACAAATTGATTCAACATAAATCTAATTGGACTTGTATCATTTTGATTCCCTAAGAAGGCTATTGTAGCCTGACCGCTCCATGGGATAGGAATGTGCAATTACTATTAATAGTTGCAATCATAAGCTGAACTAGGCCTAGCCAAGTAATTAAATGCTCAAATCTAAGTTTGTTCAGATCATTCATAATGGTCAAGTGACCTCGTCGCTTCATTTATTGTCATTACCCTCATCGACTCGTCGCTTGAGGGGGTAGTCATAATTTCATAATCATAATCAAAATCAATAGAAGATCCCTGAAATCGTAGATCCCTTGATCTTGTCAAAATTGCGTTCATCCTTGCGAATCATTGTCAACAACTATCATAAGCTTACCCCTTTGCTTGGGGTAAATAGCATATATGATAGTTAGTTTGTAACTCTCATCCTTTCGGTTATATAGGCCTAACTCCTATTGTAGCACCAAAGCTACCAGAATGCTCGATGATGAGTGCAAACTCTTTCAAATTTAAGCCTTTCACCCAGTTGGAAGCAATGATTCTAGGATGCGCATCCTTTTGTAGGACTTGGGGCATCTAATGTTGATCAGATCAATGATCATCATGGAACCTTCGACATCATTTTAGGAGGTCTATTTTTGCTCAGCGTTGTTCGATCTCACAATGCATCTCAAAAGGGGCATCTGTAGACACCTAAAATGCGTCATGTCGATGGCGACTACTCATATGGGACATGCTACAAGACCATATGGAAGATCTTGGATAGACTCCAAGATAGAGAAGTGGTTTTAACCACTCAATTTGGGCTCCTTGGCCTAATCAGTCTGAACCATAGTTGAGACCTACGGTCTACAGTCTGAACCGCAACTGAGACCTGTGGTCTACAGTCTAGGCCATAGCTGTCACCTATGGTCTAAACTGAAGTTCAGTTGGCCTTCATCCGAGCCAAATCAGTTTGAATGACCATTTGTTCTAGAAGAAGGTAGTTGAAGGATGAAAGATTCTAGAGGCTTCCAATCCAACTATCCCAACCACCTCTTCTTGATCTTGGCTTCTCCATGAAGCCACCCCTAGCCCTTGGGTAGTCCTATAAGTACCCCTTAGAATTAGGGCAAACTATCAGAGAGTGCATTGGATATTAGAGCAGTGAAGCCCTATCGAATTGTGGACTCACTTGAGTGCATTGAGAGAGCCTAGTTGCTATTCACTTGCCAATTCACCAAGCATCATGTCAATTTGTGCCATGGATGCCCTAAGGAGCTAGAACGCCAAGAAATGCTAATTCGGGCAAACGGAGGCCCAATTGTGGAATTCAACCACCAATCCAGTCAGAGGACACCAAGGCGACCCTTGATCATCAATTGGACAAGGAGGATCAAGCCCACAACCCTTGATTTGGAGGGCAAAGCTACTTGATTGCTCATCGTGGCTGACAGCCATGGTGTATAGTGCAGACCACTCATCTGAGCTATGGTTTGCAATAGGTGATAGATCTCCTTACTGTTTCTTTTGCATTGTGCTTAATTAGGCTAGATTAGGCATTTTAGTGGTTTATTTCATGTTTTAGAGACACTGACCGATTTAATTAGGGTTTTATGTGAGTTATTTCATTATGGCATTTAAGAAACTTTGCACTAATCTCTTGTTTCCATGCATCATTTCATGCAATTAGTCTATTAGATAGATAGCAGTACTCTTCATTTCTATGTTTCAAGCAATATTTATGAGTTTTGCATAAGTATAACATGTTTTGTTCATTTTATTGATTTCATAGTTGTTATGGCATCTTCATGTTTACTTTCCTAAAAGGGCCTCATCATGAGAGGTTGCCTATGCTATTAATGCTTTTGTGTTGTTTCTTGACCACAGGAAAGCAGATTCGAAGGAGATTCAATCATCTAATTCCTTCCTCAACGCGAAGAAGAGGGTCAACTCCACCCTAGAGCAGTTCGTGTCACCCCAAATGGCCTGAAACTCACATTCACCCTTGAGAGGGATTTCATATGCTTTTCCTACTGTAATAAGAGTATCAAAATGGTATCCCTAAGAGGGACGTATTTGTAACCGGAATTGGCTTCTTTAATGGAATAAAAGTGTTCTTCTTCTTTCCCATTTGTTGTCAATTTTGCAATGCATTCTTTTGTATCTCTTATTTCATTTACACAGTAGGAAGCATAGGTGTGAGGCCATTTTGGTGGTCACAAATCCTACATAAGCAAAATTGATATCCTTATATATTTAGAATTATTTTAAATATTTTTAATTATGACATTGTAGAAGAACCCAAAGGTTTATGATTACATAATTTATATATTGATAACTTAGAATATGCAGATGATTTTTTTGAGCTCTCTCTAGTCCAAACGAGGTTCTCAAAGAAAGTGGATCTACATCTGTAAAGAAAGAAAATTTACCAAAAAATCATAGAATCATGAAGGATAATTTTTTTATAAAGTCTAAAGACACTGCAAATCCCAATAGTCTATAAATTTACATCACTCATAAGATCAAAAAATTCATATCCAAAAAAGAAAGTCAAAGCTCATTCACATAAATCACAATTCATAGCTCAGTCTATCCAACCACCATAGAATAATTATCTAGTATGGTATCACCAAAGTCCATTGAATATGGACTGATATTAAGACATTCCCCAAATAAATTTGAAGGTTTTACGAACCTTCAATAGAGAGGAGGGAAAAGAATCCCTAAAACTCTTCCATGATCAATCTACATTAAAATCCATTCATTGAATTTAAGAAGAAGATGTGATGTTTAGGTTGTTGCTTATTTTGCTAAGGGGAAAAGCATCCATATGGTATAGAAACCACAAGGATGGAAAAGTAACTAATTGGGTAACCATTATTAATTCATCTATAGCAAGATTTGTCAATGCAACTAATACATTCTATTTTTTTTGCTAAACACAATTTCTATGCTTCTTAGCAGAAATATTCATGATTTTAATGTTAGACTCAAATAGATGATAATTTGTATCCTAGTGAAGATTAGGTAATCTAGCCAATAAGTTATGATTTATAATGTAAAAGCATTGCATCCAAATTTAGCTATGATGATCTAAGCTACAATCATGCTACCATTCCATGAGCATTTGAAGTAGTATACATAAAAGAAATACTAGTGTAGATTAAGAAACTACCACCAATACCTCCAATGTCCTTTCCAATGAATAGAAATCAAGCTCCAACTTTGTAGATTCAGTCTCCTCCACTGCTACCTCAACAATGAGCCAGGTTTTATACATTATCTTATCAGAACCAATCCCTATAGGACTAGAGAAGGGTAGATTATGATGAGTAGAGGTTAGACGAAATACATTCTCTCATGAGGGAGATATCCAACAAGCTCACCATCAATGAATTCTAAGGTATCACTAGATATATGATGATGGATGGTAGTAAATATAAATGTTGTATGTGTTTAGGTATCAAGCTAAAGGTAATACGAATAGACTAGCTTATAACACAATGAGTCACCCTCAAAATATTATTGTGAATACAATAGTAAATATGAATACGTAGCAAAATATATGCTAGTACTACATATACAATTATCTCCATGATCGAATGAGTTGCATTTTGGATATCCACAGAGCTCAAGCAATGGCATAAGATTAGAAAAATTAGCCACATTTGTAAGCTACTATAGAAATTCAACCAATGGTATCACCATATGATGTAGCCGTAAGTGGATTCAATGTAATCCTTGCTAACTTTAGGTTATGATCCAAAGAGGAAGGCTACCCCTTTGAAGACTGTGTGGTCCATCAATCAAAATAATGGGTTGTGAAAAATGATAAAAAAGAGTGATGGATAAGTAACCCCAACCACTTGCATCTCAACCAATTTCTCAAAGGTAATTTGAATCAAAGGCCAAATCCAATAATATTAAAAAGAGAACAACTAGCTCAATTCAAAATTTTGGTTTAGCATGAACCTCCTCAATAGCAACAAATATGAAATTATGTATCCACCAAAGGTTATAACCATAGTTTGCAAGATAAGGAAAAATATTTAGTAATACTAGAATGGGAACCAAATACGTATAGATAAACAAAAAAATAGGAATGATAGACAAATCCTAGAAAAGAACCTGAATAACCATTGCTCACCTAGGAAGATCGATAAATCATTTGCCAATAATTTTGAATATTTATTCTCAAGGGAGAAGTTGATGCATTGAACAACTGATTCAACATAGCTAAAGAGTTGAAGAAGACCCCTATGAGAGTGAGTATCCTTGAAATGCCATCCTTAGTAGATTATTTTGACTTATTATAGAAAGCTATAAAATAACAAGAACAAATTTATGTGAGAGTGAAACTAACATAGCAAAAAACACCAACAAATAAATATATTCAACAAAACTAACATAATTTTAAGCTTGGGAAACTAGTAGAAGTTCAAGTGGATGCAACAAAATTGGTTAAGTTACTAAAGTTAAAAACAATGAAACCCCCACCATTTTATATCATGCTTTGAACTGAAGGTTTCCTATTGCAAAATGTAATCGAAGATTTAGGGGTAGTAGTGAAAGTTATGCCAAAAGCAATTTGTGTAAATACAAGACTCACATACACCAAGACTACTACCAAACTTATTCATATAGATGAGACATTTGTGAATACAACAAAGGATATAAATGATTTGATTGTGATTATGCAATCATATTTTAAATTAATTATTATGCAGGAAGTGATTGTAGTTGATTTACCCTTGTATTTTTGGATGCTACTATCTCATGAATGGACATAAAATTGTTAGAGAAGGGCTACATGTCAATGGACTACAAACATATGAAGGTCCTATATCATGAATAAATCATTCAAATTGAATCTAAAAGAACATTTTTATATCATCCAAAAACATTTGAGAAATCTAATGTTATCCATTAGAATAGAATTTCATAGTTAGATGATGAGCACTCATTGGAATATGATCATATCAATAAAGTAGATATGATAATTGATAGCCTCCAAGAGGACTATGCAAAATTTTTGATCTCGTATAAAGATATAGATCAAGAAAATTATGTAATTCTTAATAATATAGATGGGATCTTAGTCTTAACTAAAGAAGTTTTATAGGTCGTTAGAGAGATATGGGCCCTGTATTTTGATAAATCCTAAACACATGAGGGTATAGGATATGGAATAAAACTCACTATCCCATAAGGAAAAAAATATTAGTATACATGTCATCAAATTTTTAGCTGCACAAATGATAAATAAGAGTACAAGGTGTTTTATATTAGATTCTAGAAGACAAAGCAAATTGATATAAGTGAGACCAGTTTGTTGTACCAAACACAAGTTGATAAAGTACTTAAACAAAGAGTGTGGGATCTATTATTAATATTTGATGCTATCAACATTGAAATGATCATATTAAAAAAAAAACTAGGAAGCACATTAACTAGTTGCTTAAGTTGTGAAATTTGATCCCATGATAGATATGTGGGCCAAACTAGACAAGATAGAGCATTGGCAAGTCTTTCAAAACGATGAACAAATTATAGAATCCCTAGTCAAATAATATCAAAATGCATAAGAGCATATTAGAAAATGAATGATATTAATGATAATATCATACAAATGAATTCAAGCCAACTACTAGGGATGATCATATTGGAAATTATATTCTACCGAGATGAAAGTGTGAAGAAGAAGAACATTTGGGTCAAATACTCTCATTACCACCCTATTGAAATTTATATTTAAAAATATTTGCCATTAGGAGAAGAATGCATGGACACGATGAGCAACATATTCTAGGAGTCATATGCTAAATATTATGATATCATTACCTAGAGTTACAAGGACATACACGTGTATGACAAAGGAGTTATTCAAGATACCATTGACTTATTGTTAGAAATAAATCCTTTTCATCAAAAGCAAAAACCATTAAATTTAAATATTGAAGCAGTGATAAGAAAATTAATATTAAAGTTGTTGTAAGCATAAATAATTTATTCCATCAAGCCCTCCACCTTGTCATAAACAAATCATAATTTTGATAACTATTCACTATGTCTGATTGATTAGATTTTGCAGATAGCATTCAAATCAAAGATGTCATTATTATTGTATATATTTTCAAGACAAAATAAAATTTAAATGTAATATGAGGACCAACATAAAAATTGCTTCATAACCAAGGGGACATTTTATTATCAGAGAATACCATTTGGATTATCAAACGTAGGGGCTATCTTTCAAAGAGCAATGGACATAATATTCAAGATCGTAAATAAATGAGACTATCTTGATTTATCTCAATGATACTATACTCTTATAAAAAAATCAAAGCAAGCATGTGGATTATGTCCTAGTATTTTTTGAAAGGTGTATAAATTACAATGTCTCAGTGAATCCATGGAAGTCCATATTTTATTGAGGAAGAGAAATTATTGGGCATGTATTTTTGAAGGATGGGTTAACCATTGATCCATATCATGTAAATGCCATACTAACCTACCCTTTCCATCATCAAAGAAATAAATCAAGGCTTTCCTTAGTAAAATCACTCTCATGAGAAAATTCATTAGTAAATTTTCTCATATTGCAGGCCAATTACCACGATGCTAAATAAGGATACTATTTTTATGTGGTCATAAGAGGGAAAACAAGAATTTCATCTAAAAGATACTATCTCTTAAGCTCTGATGCTAGTCAACCCAGACTATAGTAGGAACTTCATGTTATACATGTTTGAGACAAATACAAGAATTGTTATTTACTAGGAAGAAGAGCACTTGATTGCTTTCTTGAGTCAAATGCTACATAACTATGATAAAAGATATAATTTCATCCAAAAATAGGATTATTCCTTGATAAAGGTGTTGAAAAATTTTAGACACTATATGTTTGAAATCTAGACAACTATCATCATATTAACCAAGATGTTTGAGATTTTGTACTTTAGGATAAACTAGGAGAGAAGCAATATGGTTGGATCTCTAAAATTTAGAAATTTGATATTTAAATGAGTCCAACTAACTTAGTGTAAAGTGGAACACTATGGAAGAACTTGGAAATACTATACAAATACAACCAAATTATTTTAATTAATTAATAGGGAAAATAAATAGAAGAGAAGCACACTTAAGATTAGTTTGAGTAGATGCATGATATATTTAAGTATATGTATAATATAATTATCTTGCAAGATATCATACTTATGAAGAATAAGTGATTTAGACATAAGACTACCAATTATAGATTGATATAAAACCTTATTTTGAAAGGTCTATGATGGTATATTCTTAGATGCATGAACAATGAGGTACTTGATCTACTTCAAGAATACAATGAGGTAGGAGGCCACTATTTGACATATATGATAACTCATAAAATATTAAGAGCTAGATATTACTAGCCAAAGAGCATCTCTTATGCTTTTCAATGGGAAAATAAATGTAAGTTTTATTACATGTACATTGGAAAGAGAATGAAAGCGTCACTTCTATTGCAACCCATAGTTGGAGCCCAAATATTTTAGAAATGAGAATTAGAATTTATCAAAAATATCAATCCAATGTGCCTTGTAAGCCATGGTTGGATGTTGATAGCTATCGGTTACTTCACAAGGTGGGTAGAAGTTGTTTGAGTAAAGAGTGTCAACTAGGAATCAATAATTTAGCTATTGAAAGACTTTGTCATAAGACTCAAAGCGCTCATGGTAATAATAAAAGATAAGACATAAGTATTATTATGATAAAAAATAATGTAGTTCACTTTTGAATATGACATAGTCACGAAGACTTCATCAAACAATTGTCTTTAAGGTAATGACTTAGATAAATAAATGAATAAGTTTATGGTCTGAATACTCAAAAGAACAATAGCAAAATCATAAAGAAAATGTTGTACTCAATTGAAAAAAGCATTATGGGTAGATAAAATAACTCCTTAGTCTTCCATTTACAGTTCTCTATAAAATTTAGTGTTAAAAAAGGAAGCAATGTTGTCCATCAACTTGGAACTCCCATTGATCCAACTATCAAAGAAATTAGAAATAGAAGACAATGACATAGATCTAATGCAAGCAAGGTTGATTGAGTTTTATTCCTTGAGGAGAAAAGAGATAAATCACTTAAGAAATTTAATGATTACTGAACAATATCATATGCTAGTTCAACAAGAAGTGAAGGTTTAATTCAAGATCAAATATCTAGTGCTTAAGTGGGATGATGAAAAGGAAAAACTAGGATGGAATGGCCTGTACTAGATCACAAGGAGCATTCATTTGAATGCATGAGTTGATTACATTAGATGATCATATTGAAATATGTGTAATATGATCTTGCTATGCCATGGCTAAAAGTGTGAAGTACTTATGATCACCATTAATATAGCCTAGGACATGCATTTATGTAATCCTATGGGCATTTATCATTCATCTAAATATTTGGGCATGATCATGTAATCCTAAGGACCCCTTTTATATTTCACCCTTAGTGGTATAAGTTAATCCACCTTTATGGATAACCTTACTTAAAGGGTGTAATTTATTATTATTTTATTGTAAATTAACCTCAAGGTCAAGTCAATGTCAACTTGAAGTTAACCTATTATTGGGGTTTTGGTATCATTATAAGTAACCCTCAATGAGAATTCATTTTTAACACAAGTGTGAATAAAATGTGATATATTGGAGTTCCTATGGGCATCCACCTTTTATCTCTTCTTGTCGTCTCCCTTCATATCTTTACTTCATTTACTACTACTATCTTTGTAATTGCTTCTACTTATTTTTTGCATGTGATTGTGGTGAATGCATATTTTTTTTATTGAGTAAATACTTAGTATACATATACATATCTGCCATGGGGATTGAACCTGGGTCACATCACCGATAATGCAAGTGGCGTCCTTGTGAATGCATATTTTGGAATATTTCTATAAGATATTATGGATTTGAAAATGGTATTAGAGTCAGGACCAAAGCTATGTCACTCATAAATGGAAAGGAATTCTTCCCTAGCAATCAAAATAATCATATCGTCAAAATCTAGGTTATTTTATTTAAAATTTAAAATTTGTTTACCACCTTTGTTTTGGCACTAAAAACAGGCATTGTTTCATTCATTTTATGTTTATTCCATGCACCATTGTTATCGCACATCCATGTATCATGGTGCTATAAGAGTGATTGCATTGATGTAGATGACATTACGATAGGGTCACATGGTTTCTACTGGGAATTGATAGATTTAAATATTGAAGTGCTTCTTTTATTTGTTGTTATATACTATCACCATAGTTTACATTTTAGGAGATATTTATCCTTCTTACGTTAAAGGGAATGGCATGATAACAAAGGTGATGCTTATTTAAGTGAGTGCCATATCTTCAAATCCTTAAGACTAAACTATTATAGGCAAATTTTCTTGATTGATTTATGTACATAAATACCAAGAGGTTGTTATAAAAACTCTGCTCCAAATAGAATATGATGATTCAATAGTTTGACCTCTCCTTTGCTTAGATGAGGTCATTGGTTCAAATTTTGACAACCTTTTTTACAACTACTCTTCAAAAAGGATAGCATTAAAAAGAATCTTTCACTTTTTAGTCATAAATAAGTCTTCATAGCACAATGGTTGGACAACCTACTTGTAGCATTTAGGTCAGTGGTTTGATCCTCATGAGCAACCTTTTTTAAGTGGATTATTTACCATTTGAGAGATGTCATACATGCCATATGGAATAAGATCACAATTACTCTCAATCGCAAGTGTGGCATAAGTGGTTGGTGGCATACATGCCATATGGTCATGAAAGTACATGTGGCACATTAGTCCACTCCATTTACAAGTAGAAAATCATTGGTTCAAACGAAACTAGATCCAAACCCATCAAATTATTATATATATATGAGGATCTCATCCAATCGGGATAATCAACTTGTCAATCCTAGATTCACCAGTTGAAAGTGTAGTACTCAATACAATGGTGTCAAGTCATAAAATTTAATTTGAAGTATTTTTTCTAAGGTTTGGCGATTTGATTTTTTCCTGATTTAAGTGCTAATATACCATATCTTTTAGAGGCCATAACTTTTGCATACAAATTATTTTTGAGCCTCGTTTTTCTAGATCACATCATTTTTTGAGTTTTATGCAACGATGATATTAGTTTACAAACAATATATAGTTATTTTTGTGTGAAATGGATTTCTTAGAGTATGTTACTCATCTCAATGGAAAAAAATTATAACACTTGGTCAGTTCAAATGGTAAGATTATTCAGAAGCAATCATCTTTGGTTCATTTTAATAATGAATGAGAAGAAGGTCCCAATGATCATGAATTTAGTAAGAGATAAAAGGAAGCTCTTGGACTCTTTCTCATGTTAGTGGAACCAAATTTAATTTTCCATATTAGAGAGAAATCTAATCCTATTAGATTAGAGATCTCTAAGGAAAAGTAAATGCTAGTGAAGTTAATAGATTAGAGATGGAGCTTTCAAATATCAAAATTTTAGATTTAGTAATGTTTAAGACTACATATCTCACTTTGAAGCTCTAGAATTTGATCTAGATATGCCAAGAGGCAAGGTAAAGAGTGATTAAGAGTATGCCAAATCTATTACTTCTAGTATTTCTCCTTCTTTTCATATACTTAGTTTAATTTTTTATGTGAATGCAATGACTATCAAGGACCCAAAAGCCATCTCTCTTGAAGGAATTTTTAAGCTTCTAATTCATTATGAAGTTGCAATAAAAATTTTTGGAGCTCTTTCTCATACACAAGCTCATCCAAAATACTTTGAATCAATTGAATCTAAGGGTCAATTTCCTAAGGAAAAATCTAAGGTTTCAAAGAATTTAAATACATGTGATTATTATAAAAGGAAAGGGCAATCCATCAAAAATTACATTACAAGGTTGAAGAAGATTGAGATAAAATTTTTGAGGGCTATACACAAGTTTTTTCATGATGAAGATGAGGATGAATATGGTAAAGCGGAGGACCAATAGAGAATCCATTATGGGGGGGAGGTGTTACCTTTAATTTCTTCTCTCCTTTAGCTTAGATTATGGGGGTGTTGAAATATGTGTAATCTAATCATGTTAGTCCAAGGCCAAAAATGTCAAGTGCTTATAATCACTATTAATATATCCTATGAGCATGTATTTATATAACCTATGGGTATTTACCATTTATGTAAGCCTATAGGTATGATCATGTAAGCCTAAGGGTCCCTTTCATATTTCATCCTTAGTGGTATTGGTTAATCCACATTTATGGATAACCTTGCTTAAAGGGTGTAATTTATTATTATTTTATTATAAGTTAACCTCAAGGTCAAGTCAATATCAACTTGAGGTTAACCTCTCATTGGGGTTTTGGTATCACTATAAATACCCCTCAATGAGCATTCATTTGTATCATAAGTGTGAATAAAATATGATATATTTGGAGTGCCTACGATAACCCACCTTCTATCTCTTCTTTTCATCTCACTTCATATCTTTACTTCACTTACTATTGCTATATTTTGAATTTCTTCTACTTCTTTTCTACATGTGATTGTGGTGAATGCATGTTTTGTAATATTTTTGGAAAATATTATGGATTCAAATATATGTCCATTTTAGTGAATTAGCAACATCTTTAGAACTTGTAGTTAATTTGAGGCCGAAGCCTCACTTGTATAGTATGTAAATATTTTTCTGGTTTTTTATCTTCTTTTTCTATCCATCTTTGGAAAATTTCTTCCAAAAAAAATCCTCTTTGATTTTTCTAGTGGACAACACAATTTTCCTCTTTCTCGTTACTTTATGTCTCTCAAAATCAAAGAGGAAGTCCTTCAAGAAAACATTAATGTCAAGGGTAAGGTGTACACAAATTTAAAAATATGGTTATTTTTAATTTATATATTTGTTGACTCTAATGTTAATTTATTGACTTTGATGTTAATTTGTTGAATTTTATGTTAATTTGTTGACTTTGATATAATTTTTTGGCGAGGATCATGGTCAATAAATTTACCAATTTGTTGGGCATGGCCACAAATGTTAATTTGTAAAAAGTATGACCAACATAGTAGAAAAGAAGAGCAACATTAGCATGTAGTCACCTAGGGTGACGTGGCCTCACCAAAATGGTCAATCAAAGTTCAAAGTTCATTGAAGGGAGGTAAAAAGGGATAATTCCAAAAGATTGATTCGTCATCTTAAACCATCACGTCACCATATTTAATGTCAGTTAGAGGTTACATCATAAATAGGGAAGGTTGAAATATGTATGTATTGATCCATTGACCTGCAAGATATCTTCACCATATGGTTTGATGATGTCATCACTTTATAGATAAACTTTGAATTTAAAAGAGGTATGCATAAAATCCAAGGTCATAAATGACACAACCTAGATACATGTTGATGATATATGTGAGTGAATATGGGGAAAGCAAATAACAATGGCAATAGGGCCTTCGAGGACAACTTCAAATTCTGAAGTGGTATGAATTAATGATGTATAGATTCACAAAATACACATGCTTAATTAAAATAAGGATATAAAAAGGGATACAAAAATATTTTGAAGCCATCATAGAGTACACTAAACTCTCATCCACTTGGGGTAAGCAAATCATTTGTCATTTTTTGGGTTTAATGGTTATGTGAAATTTTAGCTTCAAAATCTATGGAGAGATATATATTTTTGTAAAACCCTAGTTTGCATTATCTTTTTGTTGGGGTATGAATCTATGGAGCTACACCAGTTTTTTGGAGAAAATTATATTGATTTTAGAGAATTGTGGAAACAATTTAAATCCTTGTATTCTACTAGTTATTGTTGGAGCATTAGACTTGCTTCTTATTTTGGAGGAAAATATATCTCTTGGTTTCATAGTTTTCTTCTAGATCATAATTATGAACTGACTTGGCAAGAAATAAAGCAAGCGTTCATGAGTCAATGGAACCCACATAGAAATATTTCTAGGCTCCAAGATGAATAAAAGGAATTAAAAAGAAAGTTGAAGCATTAAAAGAAAATGATTGAAGGAAAATATAAGGATGATAGTGTGTAGGTTGAAGCAACCATAAATTTGGTGTTAGATAGACCAAATAGTGTTGAAAAGGATCTGTTTGAATCTAAAAAAACTATTTTGTAGATTCATGGTTGCATTTAAAAGGAAAATGTTATTATTTCTATAAACCCTGGTAGCAAATATAATTTTATTAATATTGCTTTCACTAAGATGTTGTAGGTTCAAGCAACAAAAACAAATACATACAACTTGAGAGTGAGCATGTTCAAATTTTGAAGATTTGAAGGTCACCATGGATAAATATGTTTTATATTTAAATTTTTATGCTATTGAGATGGATGATATGGATATTATTTTGGGTTATCCTTGGTTGGATTTTTTGGGTACTTTAACATTAATGTGCAATTTTTTTAATGAATTTATGGTACCAAAAAAAGAAGATATCTTTGTAGGATATTTATTAGCTTAAGGAAAAAGGATCAAAGGAGAAGAAAGAAGCAATTATGGTAGGGAAACAAGTTAAGGAACCAACAAAAGAATAAAAAATCGAATCTAGAGTACATGTGTTAGAAATAGTATTACAACATAGGAATACTTTTTAGAGTTGTTATAGTTGTTTGTTTGATTCTACTAATTGGTGTCCAACATGAGTGTTTGTTATTTCGAGTAATAGCTTGAAGACAATCAAATTGGTTGTGAATAGAAAATTATGTAATGTATAAATTCTCCTCTACATGAATAAAGCATGGAAGTATTACATTTCCCAACATGGTATCATAGCAAGATGAGGGCAGAGCCATGGGTTGGTGAGGTTATCCTCCTACTCAATTATGTGGAAAGCATTGTGAGTTTTATTTCATCAAGCAAAAATAGGGTTCTAACAAGTTTTATTTCTAGAATGCTTAGAACAACGATCATGGTGGACACTTCACCATAATTAGGAATAAAATTGAAATCAAAGCTTGCAATGGAATTGGAATACACCACTTCCTAAGACTTATTATTTCTTTCTCATACACCAAAAATACACTCTTCAATATTAGGGTTGAAGTGTCACTCGATATTGCCTATATGTGTCGTAACAATGTAGCCCTTATGGTGAGCCTAGAGGATTAGATTCTTGTCATGGATGACTCACTAGTAAAGATATAGTAGGCCAACCATTTCTATCAAGGATAACTATCTTAGTGTAGGAATTTTAGGTGTTATATCCCCCAAAGGTAAGGTTCCTAGGATTGACACTATCCATGATAAAGGTTTAGGGGATTGTGGTGTAAAACTTGGATGTGTTGGGGAAGTTTCGACTACACCAATACAAGTCCATGATGTCATATTAGGTGCTTGACATGGATAAAAATACCAACAACATAAGGTATGAGGTAGTACTCATATACTCATGTTTGGATAACCTCAATGACATGTTGTCACAAGATAATATATTCATTTTATCTAGTGATATGACTCTTGATCACAACTTGTTTCATAGGTTCACACATATAGCCAGGAGAAATAAGAATTATCTTAACTATGAGAATGAATTCATTCATGAGTCAAAAAATCATGGGGCTTGTTAAATATCATAAATAAAAATTAAATATATGGGTTTTGTTTTAGATAAGACATCCATTCATCCTTCCATTTAAGAGATGAATCAATGCTACGATGCATATGCCACTTTCATGATGAAAAAGTTATTTTTTTATGAGAGCAATGATGAAGAATATGGTTTTGTAGTAAAATAACCTTCCCATGAGGAAAGTGAGGAGGATTATCTCTTCTAGATAAAATCCAAGACATGTGCTTGTGAATAGTTATGTTTTTTCCTATTCACAAATTGATGTTGTATTGATGATTGGTTGATCAGAAAATTATCACAAATAGTAGAGTGTGTTTCTATTCACACATGTTCTTGTGAATGGTTATGTATATCCATTTTTCACAAGAGGTATGTTGTACTTATGAATGGTTGTATATCTCTCTTGTTGTCTCGCTTTTGAATGGGGTATTTCCTTAAGTGAATTGGGGCTATACAAAAATTTCCCTACAGTATTAGTAGCTCCCAAGGGTTCTTCAACCTCCTAAATATGGCAAATCCCAAAACAATTACCTTATCATTGGGCATGGAGTCAAAATAGAAATTGAGGATAGCTAAAATACAAAATAGAAATAAGGGAATTAATCACAATGAGAAAGGAATTAGGGAAGCTACTGCCTTTGGTTTAAGACTCCTAGGGACCTAGTTGGTTCGATGGTATTTCCTTTATGCTCGCTTTATTGTGGAACTCTAATTTTAGTGGAAGGTTTTACTTGGATTCTATGTGTAGAAAAAAGTTCACTACATAGATCTTGAGAAATTTTAAGCCTAAAATTATTTGTTTAAGCTTTTGGAACATTATTCATTAGACAAGTTTTTCAAACTTGAATATTAACCAGAGTTCTAGTTGTCGCTTTCATGATCATCTTCTTGTCCTGTAAATGCCACTTTGGTTATCACCTTGCTCCTTGCTTAATTTATAATACTTCAAAGATACTTTCATATATGGATTACTAGACTTATTTATTTGATGAGTGTGTCTGATTTATTCTCTTCATCCTGTTCTAGCCAATATGCTACTTTTTCTCTTTTTGCCAAGAATTTTTTGTGTGGCTTTCATATGCATTGGGAAGCTTAGATAATCTTATGGAATCCTTGCTTGAACACCTTGTACTCCTTATTTTATTCATATCTTGCTCTTGGGTTTTTTCATTGTTATATTGTTGGTGCCATTTTGTAACTGCACTAAGGTATATGATGCACTACAAACCCAATTAATAAAAGAGGATGGTTTATTTTTGAATCCACCCATCTAGTTAAGGGATGGATTTGTGGCCATCGAGTGGATATAAACCCTATCAACTATAGATCCATTTTAGTTACCACTAAAAAGGTTCTAGGGTTCCTACTTATGGCTAGGTTTGTCTTAACTACCACCAAAAAAGCTATAGTTCTTTGTTTGATTCAAGTGGTCAAAATCACCTCATGGTATGGAGTTTTGAGTCTGCTAGAAGCTTTTGGTATAGGCCTTATCTTGTTAGTATCCTTAGAAATTTCTTAATTCCAAATACTTGATATATAGAAGGAGATTTTAGTTTCCTCATCTCACTCAACTTTGTACAACAATTTTGCTCAAAATTCCTCCTTCAAGCCAAATTTACCTATTATAGCAAAATCTCAGAGAGGCAAATTTCTCACTTAGACAACAACTTTTGTCAAGAGTTCATGAATCATAATGAAGGAAGATCCTCTTTTATAGGCCTCCCCCTTTAATAAATTCATTGAAGTACCTTATCATATTGGTCCTTGTTTCTATTAGTTCTTATTTGGAACGCCAATGGGAAATAAATCAACAAAGACATGAATATCACTATTATTCCTTATGTTTAACCATGGTATTTATATCTTCATTAATCCAATGGGATTATGAGCAATAGGGGATAATATATTCGATGAGGTAAATTTCCAATGGTATCGCTAGCCATTGATTGCATTCAACCTGTGTGACTTCCCTTTCCTACATTAATTCATATTTAAGCACATAATAAACATTACTAAAAAATATAACATCATTTCTTGCTCTAAGATATTTGGCAATTATGCCAAGGTATAGGATCCACATGCTTTGTTTCTATGGGTGGTTGATTGAGGCATTAAATGCTCCTTGGTTCAAACTTACCCTATGGAAAATTAATCCTTCATGTTATTAGCATGGTGAAAAGGCACACCATATCTCAATGGTTGGGGGTCTTTCTTGCATATAATTGGGAGGGTCACATGACTCCTCATTTCTTGAAAAAAATTCCATCCTTTAGACCTATGCACCTACCATGATTATTTATGCTTTTGGATTCTTCACATAACTTCCGAGTGTCATCCATCATGGTCTTATAAGCAACCTCCTTTAGATAGATATTAATGCACACCTCCCAAAGCAAGGATTGAGAACATGTGTCTCTTGATAGCCTGAGATTGAAGTGTGTACCATCTTAAATGTTGACTGCTTGTAGGATCTCTTAGAGTTGTCTCACTTATAGCCATTTATGATCTTCAATCTAATGGTGGATGTTTCTTTACCCTTAGTACATTTTGATTTTGGCTCTAGGTTTTCATGGATTTACCATGTGATTGGTCTAAGAGTTGGTGTCATTTTGTAAAGTAAAAATGTTTGAGCACTTTTATCTTTTTTTGATCTTTGATCAGGTGATTGACACTCCTTTGGAAAAGGCCTTCTATTCATCAAGAATTCATCCCTAATATTGAGCCATATGTCTCCATGGAGATATGCCTCCTTTTGATCAGTCAAATAATGAGGTTACCTTGAGATTTTCTTCATAGTTGAACGACCCATTATGCTTTTGGAAAGACCTTTCAATTTGCAAGGAGAAAAACCTTCTCTCCCTTAATTTTTTTGAGTGGAAATATTTTTAATATATAGAACCTACCTATGGGGGTGGATCATCCTATCCAAGCTGGATCTAATGTCTTGTAAAAAATTAGCCCCCATGTGAGTTGACAAATGTACCTCATCCATAGAATGGTCCAATTCTAATGAATCCTTCTAGTTATGTAGGCTTGCTCATCCTTAATCTCCATGGAGAGAACATGCTCCACATGGTGGATGTGGAGAGGTTTTTATGGGATTTTAAATTTAGTTTTGTACTTGGTTCATAATAGCATGTGAGTACAGTCTAAGAATAGTTATCCCACGATCTTAGTGATGAAAGCCATATGCCAAATATGGTCAATAGATCAGTAACCACTATATATTGGTGTATCATTAGGGTAGGATAAGCTTGGAGAGAAAGGACAAGAACCTGTACTATCCCAAAGATTGTTATCAAAGTGTCATCTAGTTGAACTACCCTGATGAGGACATAAATAATGTTTACCTAAAATTAACTATTTAATTAGCTCCTAATTTTTTATAATTAGTGAACCTTATCTCATGTGAGCTTCTAGACAACTTATGTTTAGCTACTAGGCTCAATTTAGCTTTAGTTAGCTATAGTTAGGGGTAATTTTTTATTTTCACCTATCGTGCAGATTAGAAATTTGGTATTTTGGGCATGTTAGTGCCTATATATGTTTTGTAAATTGATAAATTAATCAGTTCCATTTTGGAACCTTATTATTGGTATCAGAGCAGGAAGAACTTGCATTATGAGGAGGAATTCCCTCATCATGGAATTCCCCCTCCTCCTTCCTCACAACGCTGCCATAGAGCATCCTTCATTCAAAAATAAAATTATATGATGACTATAAGAAAGTTGTGTAATCATTGATGATGGAGACTGAATGTTGAAGTGATGTCGTCAAGTAGGAGAAAAAAGTTGTGTCATGTGCAATTTTTGTAGATCAAAAGTTGTAATATCAGAACTCATCACAAATAATTTTGTGGTTGCACATTCATTCCACTCAGCTTATTACTGTGCTGTAGGTACTACTCTCAAATTACCACAATGCCTTGTGGTGATCCATTTATGTCGAGCTCTAGATTAGATAATGCATGCGTGCACACCACCACGACACCCACATCATGCCTTTATCATTGTAGATATCCACTATGATCAAATGCATGGACTTGATAGGCCCAAATGACACACTTCTCATCACCTCCTCTAGTCCATACAACCTTCTTTGGTTGATGTTGCATCACATAGGTAAGAAGGCATATCCAAAATTACTATGTTGTATGGATGATACATGAATACATGATGAATCTTGAAATTTTTTTATCCATTCAAATTCCAACTATGTTTTGATGGATGGATCAATAGTTTTAAAGCAACAATTGGTGATTTATAGGTGGTGGACATTGTTCATCATTTTTTATGGATCACCCCTAACATTTTTTATGCCTCCGTGATGTGGGAGGATGCAATCCAATGCAAATAAATTTGGGCAGACTTTGGTGCTTTCATCATGATTTTCAGCTCCTCCCATCGTTGTAGCTAGCACCCCCATAGATTCCTTGATATTATGTGAATACACACTGCTAGTGGCTAAAATAATAAATCTGGTCTGAGTTCATATTGGCATAGAAAACATGCGATCACAGTTGGAGATAATTTACAAATTGGGTAC
Organism: Wollemia nobilis; assembly: GCA_028583015.1. Classification (NCBI taxonomy): domain Eukaryota; kingdom Viridiplantae; phylum Streptophyta; class Pinopsida; order Araucariales; family Araucariaceae; genus Wollemia; species Wollemia nobilis. The sequence goes on from JAQPPZ010016726.1 coordinate 12,071,106, forward strand.
CCTTTGAAAGGTAAAATAAGATGTCATCATTGTGATTAATAGTGTCATCGTGATTCTCCTCTCTAAGTCTGTAGCTATGCAATTTCAACAAGGAGATCATTTTGAACAATAAAATACTATTTTTGCTATTCGTAGACCTCATCTCCCTAGCAGATCTAGTTTTGATGATCAATTTTCTCCAGTTCTTACACAAATCTTGTGCACAAGATTATGTTTTAATACAACTATTTGTGTATGAAATCCCACATTTGTAGGATAAGCATAAATCCATACCTTTAATAGGTGTTCATCTTACCTTTATCATCACCTATTGTTAATGCGGTCCCATTGTGTTTGTTTGGGTAGTCATTGGCTATAGTGACATGTGGATGATTTTCGGAGCAACAAAAAGTTGTAGTCATGCTCAGATGTGGTGTGGACTGGTCTTTGGTTTGCATTAACGACTGAGCCATCATATGGTTTTCCTTCATAGTGGGCCATTCAATTTGCTTTTGCTTGGGTTAGCCGCCATTTAATTTTATTAATTGAATTCATTAATTGATCAAATAATTTCACTTAATTAATTAGTTAATAATCTAATTAATTAATTATATAATGCACTTTGAATTAATTATTTTGCAATTAATTAGTTCTCCAACCTTGAATTAAGGTGCATTAGTATTTTTTTGGATTTTATTATGGCCACATGCCATTTATATGCTTTCAACAACATCTTTATCCACTTGCATTTGTGGATTGAGCTCCATTGGATCTTTGAGGAGTTAAATTACTCCTTCCATTTGGGGTTTTGCAAATTTTTATGGACTTGTACTGGAGTGTAATTCGGTGGTACACAAAACTCCATACTTATGTTTTTGGAGTGCAATTTGATGGTACCCAACATTATATCCCACTTGGGCATTTTTTTTACTCCCTTAGTAGGAGTTGAAGTCACTATTGTGACTTTTTGAAGGTATTTCTCCAATTCATCCCTTCTTCACCTTGTTCTTTGCTCGTAAGGAATTATGCCTTTGTCCTCTTTGTTCTAATAAGAAATATTTTGTGAAGACCATTAAAAACATTACTACCATGGCCCTTTTAGCCTTGTTTTCTTATGGGTACTCCCTTTGCAGGAGTAGTAGTTACTTCTCCATTCTATTTGGGTAATTGTCTACTCTTGAGCAGAGTCTTCAACCATTGTATGCTCTTTGTGATTGAGAAAATATTTGATGCAATTGTATGATACCTATTTTTAGTAGAGCTTTCCGTAGGGATCTCTCTTCTTCATGTTCAAGGATTGCATTTTGAGGCACTACATTGGATCTCTCCCACTTCCTTGTAAAAGCATTGGAGTCCAATGCTTCTTAAGTGGGGAGGTATGATGAGGGCATCTTATTAGACCTAGGGTTAGTTTATTATTTCATTTAGTTCCTAGGTTTTTCTAATAATTCACATGAGTTTCCACCTTCATGTATTATCTAGTTTCTAGATAATCTTAATTGGCAGTTAGACTTATATTAGCTAGAGAATATATTAGTGTTGGCTATCTTATCTTCCAAATCATATGTGCCCTATTGTTGGCAATTTCATCTCCAAATGAGACTCTCAATTTCTTGTATATATTCATGCATTTTTCAATAAAATAACATTAAGGGTTTTTAATTCTTTGCATCCTCCTTAGCTCTTGCTTGTAGGGGGATTTTCCTCATGGAAATTCCTCTCACTTTCATAAATTCCATTCTTTCCTCTAAAATTTTATTCTTCCCATGTTCAATGAGAAGCTTGTTGACGTTCCCCAACCCTAAAATTGGATCCAAACCGTACTCTATTATGTTGTGTTTTCTAGGGTTGATAAATTAGGGGCTCAAATTGACCTTAGATTTGGCTCAACTACACATTTTTTTAGTTTAATATTTGTGGTCCTGAGATGGATTTCTCATCTCCACTAGTATGATGCCCATACTATATTACATGAGTTGATATTCCTAGCTTTCTCATATTGCATTTTGTCATTCTTTTACAAGTCTGCAAATTAAGGAGGCAACCTCCCTGAACCTATTACACAATGGATCTAATAGTCATCCTATAATACCCTAGTTCAGTGACATGCGGGTCATCATTTCTCTACCTTTACAGTTATCAACAACTACTTTATGTCCAATCCATGTGGTGTTTCTATCCATTTTGATTTGAGATATTGTTTTTGATAGCATGAACGTGGAGGTTAATATGTTATGATACACAATTTAATGGTGGTCTTTAAAATAGGAATGAACACCCCTCTTTACCATATTTATTCCTTTTTCATCACATGGCACAACTTGGATGCCATAAAATTTGACTCCATATCATAAGGTTGCGTGTCTGTTACATGCAAGCAGTCAATAAGTTAATTCAAGACAAAGCGTACGATACTAATATCGTTGTTGTTGAGACGCCTCCACTAACAAATTTGGACTACCATGTGCATGTTGGGTTTGGTATCTAGTGCATTGACATTGAAGTTATCTTCCAATGATCACTTACAGACAATGACCTTTATATTTCGTGACGTAAACCATGAACACCATTGCTATATGTTCTCTATGTTATACATGCCCCAAGCCCTGATCTTTTTGGAGATCAATTTTTTTGTTGGGTAGAATCGATCAAAGCCAACCCATAGCCCCAAAACCATAATGGATGGTCTATGTGACATTGTATACATTCTAGCATATCGTCTATTGATGATTAAAGAACAACCTATTTATGAGCGATATTAATCGAGGTCTAGTGGTTGTAGCGACGTGTTCCATAGCCACATGAAGGTGGAGTTGTAGATCAATAAATTTTAGACAACGTACATGTTTAGACCTTTGAAATGACGATAGGGATGTTTTATTATTTTATATGTTTTCTAAACCACTTGCCACATTTTGACACTTCTCAATGGCCACCTAGACTCCCTGATGACATATCCATCCTATGCTTGTCACAGTGCATCATAGGAAAGTATGAGATTTATCCCATATTTTTGGGATAGATGATATTTGTTAAGTGTATATTTTTCCCAATTACAAAATACCACTACATGCAGAGTATTGAATAGAAAACTCTCTCTTAAAAAGAAACCACATGACAAACATTCAACTTCTCCAAGGTTTTGGTAAAATATCTAAAAGATTACAATAGTGCTAGAAATAATTCAATAATGCATGTGACCATAAACAAGGGGCCTTTACTGGTTCTAAACAATGCTTAGTGATTTGAAAGATTTAACTAAAAATAAAAGCAGTTCTTTTTAGGGTTTTTTTAAATTGGTGCTACCCTGAATCCCTGTTAGTAGAGTATTTTATCTTCTTTTAAAAGGTTTCAAATGATAAAATGTGGAATTTTCCACCTCATTTTAATGCTCGTGCCTTTGAGATGAAGTAAATTTTAGATAGTTGGATTCATTTTATCTTCCTTATGTTGATGCCACTACCCTAATAGTGGTTAGTAGAAGTTAGCATGTTAGCAATGTTAGCAAAGTTAGCAAAGTTAGCTTTCATTTCTTATCTTAGTTTAATGTGAAATAGTAGGTTAGTATCACTCCTAAACCATGTGTTTTATTTGAAAGCTTTAGATTAATGAAAATTGGAGGTGCAAATTTTTTGGAAAATGACCAGAATGGAAATAACTTGAAAGCTTAACAATTCTGGAAATGGACCAGAAAAAATGAAACTAATAGGAAATTAGCAAAAATTATGGAAAAGGACCAGAATGAAAATGAAAGAAACTAAAATTCTGGATGGACTAGAATGGAATGATTGAATGCTTGAAATAAAATAAACTTTGAGAAAAATAAATGAACTACACATGTAAATTTGGTTAGCTGAAAAAGTCAAATTCTGAATTAGTTTAGCAAGCTCCTCCCTACAAAATCCCAAGTTATGAGGTATCATAAAACAACCTGAATCAATGGACCTGCAACATAAGCACAATACCATTAAATCAAGTGTGAGACTCAAAGGAAACATAAAGAAACTGCATAATCTTGACCTTTGTCTATTGCAACCCATTTCATGGCATAAGACAATGGCTAGAAGTCACTAAAATACAGAAATGATAAGACACTAAAAACGTTAGTTTTATGATAAAAACCCTCCTTTTGATTTTGCTCACAGAAGTTTGCTACCCTCTCAAAATATGAAAAATGCTCTTTCTTTATTGCTTTCTCGGAATGTTACATCATTTCCAACCCCCATTTGAAAAAGGTAGGATAGCAAGGTATAAATAATGCTTAGAAGTCCTTTCGCTTCATCTTCTCTCACAACCAAAATAATGAATGGATATAAGAAAGTAATCCATCATCATTTTCTGTGATTTAATAAACATAACACTTCTAAACGTTATTTATTTAAAAAAAACTAACAAAAACATAACCCTGCATGACTCCTTATATCTCCCCTTTCTCTTATAAGCATTCTACCCAAGAATAACCCTTTACATCCATCAAACAAATGATAAAAGCATTAACTATACCTTATAATACCTACGATTTTAGACCTCCTTTAAAACATTGAACGTGATAAAATCACATTCACATTAACTAAAATAATATAGGCCAATCTTATTCAATGAAACTTTCGTTGTCACTTTTTGAGGCCGAGACTCGATGGTATTTCTCCTAAGCCATACCAATGTGCCTAAGGACTGGGATTGCATTCCCTCATCTTGGGCACTTTGGTTTCCAGGTAACCAAATGAAACCATCGCACTGCCTACGCAACCATGGTACTATCCAACTTACGCAGCCATAGCACCGCCAATGATGTAGCCATGGCGTTGCCAAGGCTACGTAGCCATAGCACTACCATTGTCATCGTGGCATTACCTAACCTATGCTACCATGGCACTGCCAAGACTACACAACCATAGCACTGCCATCGACATCATGGCATTGCCAAACCTACATAGCCATGGCATTGCCAAACCTACATAGCCATGGCATTGCCAAGACTACACAGCCATAACGCTGCCATCGTCACCGTGGCACTTCTAAACCTATGCAGCCATGGCATTGTTCAACTCCCTACTCTCACGTTCACACTGCCATAGTGTAATGAAATAGATGCAACACTAAAACATTCCATGCTCTTCGAGGCCGACCTTTAACTCTATCAATTGGCATCACAGGTTGCCCTAATAACGCTTCTTCCTTCCTTGTTCGATGGCATGCCTTTGCCTCTCAGTCGTTTCACTAACAAATCTGGTGCCTTTCATGCTATTCTTCTGAAACCCTAATGCCATCTTGGACTGCCTCTTCTTTGTTGTCCTTACTCCGCGAAGCTTCGCTGCCATAGCACTAAACGTTCTTTGACTAGCCACTCATGTCTTTGAATATTTTCGAATAGCCACCATCGCCTTATCTGCAATCAAACGAAATGGTGTTAAACTTTACCTTATCGTAAATATTATTATCACGTATTTTATAAAGTACATTATAATAATATTATTATATACATTATAATAATATTATTATAATAATAACATTATAATATAATCATAATAATATTATTATAATGATAACATTTTAGAACCTTATAACATAATCTTAAAAATATTACTATTATGTACATAATATAGTTAATGCAATTTTATTAGATAAATAATAGCATATTGGCTTCTATCTCAATTTATTTATACCTTTTGTATCCTCGTTTTGTTTTAGGTCATGTCTTGCTTTGTTAAACACATTCCATCACCTTAGATAGTATGAAGAACATTAAACTCTTATTCATCAAAATGGATTTTAATTAATCTAAGCATTAATGCCTATATTAATTAATCATTAAATATCCAATAACCAAAGCAATTAAAATCATTAAAAAAAATGGTCAAACATCCCTATTCTTACAAACCAAATAAAACCAAAAATATTTCATATAAAAATATGACACGTGGGTCCCCAAGAATTTTGGGGTGGTTGTGGAAACTCCACAACAAATGGTGACTCTGTTGGGAAATGCTCCTGAGCATTTCGGTGAGAACCCAAAAATAAAATATGAAAACACACTCCAAAAGAAACAAGCATCAACAAATGCATTTATAATGTCAATAGACTTATAAGAACAGTAAAATATTAGAATCATGCAATATTAGCTCTGGGTGTGTGTAGCACTCCACACCTTATTTTTTTTGTAACTTTTCCGCATTGCATCATAAATTTTACCTGACTAGAATTATGGCAATGGATATGGAGAGCTTTGAGGGTAAAATTTTTTATAGCATGAGTAGCACATTCTATGGTGGCTTGAGCAAACGCCTCAAAAATGTCTAACCATCTTAGGATCAACTGTGTGTGCGATGAATTCATTGACTAGATCTAGGGCTTGGTTATGAGCCATCATCAAGGACCAGTGTGTGCAAGTGTACCTTAGAGCTTTGGGGAATTGGATTCTTATCCAAGGTGTGATGAGAATATAGCTCTATCCTTTACTGCTCTCATATTTGACCAAAATAATTAAACTGGTTATGGATGAGGTCATCAGACTAATCTATCCTCATGGCGGCCATAAATCTCAACCTTATAGGAGTCATGTCACCAGGCATGAGTGTACTCCATTGCCAGTCAAGTGTCTATAGCCTCAATGGAGGTTAACTCCATAGTCTATGATTTTGCTCTTGACTTCTTGAATCTTGGGATGACTACCCATCCTTCTGAGGGACACATAGTACGATCCTTACAACCCAATAGTCAATGGTGTGATGGAAACGGAGTGGTAAATATTTTGCTTTGGATTTCTTGAATCTTGGGATGACTATCCATACTTCTAAGGGACACATAGTACGATCCTTACAACCCAATGATCCATGGTGTGATTGAGGCAAAATAAAAGCTTTGGGGAATCGGATTCTCAACCTAAGCATGATGAGAATTTGACCCTATCCTTACTACTCTGATTTTGGGCTTTCAAGTATTGCAAAATTAGTAAAAACCATTGTTTTATGGACTATGTGTAGGGCGGGATAGACCAGAATTATCTTTTCGCCTCACATACCCATCCAAGTATGGTTTCATATTATTTTACCCAAGATGTTGGACATGGAAAAAAATGTGATAGACCTACGACAACTTCGATAACAGCTTCCAAACCTAAGATCTTCTTAGTGTTCTTTATGCCTTTGATCCCAAGATAATTGGACACCAATTTCAGTGTTTGGGTTTAGCATACGATGTTTATGTAATAAGAATATGCCTTTGAGACATGGGTGGATGATATGCAATATCAACGACTTCATGCTTCATGAGCTGCAAATAATATTTCACATGTTCAAGCCTTTTGCCATATGATTCCAATTTTTTACATCCTTTTAGTCTTGGTTGACATTCGTATACACATAGGCTAAACTCTTACTCCTACAATCAAATCCAAAACTGGACCACTTTGACATACTAAAGACTTCTGAAATCAAAGAAACAAGATCAAATAAACAAGAAATAAAACTGATAAGACAAACAATTAAGTAAGCTGATTAGTGTACATATAATACAATGACTCGACCCTTAGGCCTAAAAATAATGCTTTAAATAAATTCCACTGATGGATAAGGCCAAATATTATCCATCCAAGGTTTTTAATATGAAACTATTTTCACCTAGGACTTCGGATATTAGATAGGGTCCCAGCCACAAGCAATCAAACTTTTCATGTTCTCCTTTTTTTCATGCCTTTTATCCCACAACAAAACTAAATATGAAACTTTAAAGACCTTAATTTTGGACCATTTATCAAACCACCTTTTTATTATGTCTTGATGTTTGCTGAAATGAAGCATGGCTTCCTCCCTTTTCTCATCAAGATGCATTATTGGGTTAATTTGGTTTCAAGTTTACCATCAGTTCCAACATAGTCTTTTATAAAATGTAAAGTTCGCAATTTCATATTAGTAGGAAAAATAGGGTCTCACCCATAGACTAAGTGATAAGGAGATGTCCCAATTGACTCCTTGCTTCTGGTCTTATCTGCCCAAAGGGAAAATTTTAACTTACTATGCCAATCTCTAGGGTTCTTTTCAAGTAATTTTTTGATTATGCATAATAAATTTTTGTTTGATGATTCTGCCAAACCATTGCCTTGGGGTTAATAATTGGAAGAGAATTTTAGACTCACCTTATTGTTGTACGCCCAATTTTCAAATCCTAAATAGGAAAAGGCAGAACCATTGTCACTTACTATGGAGTTAGGTATTCCAAAATGAGTGACTATGTTTTCCTCTAGAAATCTAATCACAACCTCAGAGGTGGAATTCTTAGTAGGTATAGCCTCTATCCACCTTATGCAGTAATCAGTAGTGATGAGGATGAACTTATGGGAATCAAATGAGTTAGGATTTATCACCCCAACAAAGTCTAATCCCCATTGTGCAAATGGTCTCATCTCTACCACTAACTGCAATGGTATTGCTGCATTCCGCTCTCTATTGGCTGCCACTTGTCATATGTGACATGTTCTTACATGTGCATGTGTGTCTTTAAACAAGTGGGCCCAATAATACCCAGCGCTAAGAATTTTGTGTGTTGTCACATTTGTTGACCCATGTCCAGTTCCATACTTACCATGGAAGTATTTGAGTACTTGGGTTGCTTCCTCTTAAGTAATGCAACGAAGGAAAATTCCTTCATGATTCTTCCTGTACAACACACCATATTTAATCAAAAATCTAGTTGATTTTAAATGCAGTGCCCTGCGCTGAGTGGAATTCAAATGAGAAGGGCACTTACCATGCAACAAAAAATATACAATATCTACGTACCATTCCTTTGTAGTGATATCATTAACCTCGTAGTTTTGGCACATTATTAAAGGGTCAATTTCTGCGATAGCCTTGACCAAACCTTGTCCACGCACTATCTTCATGGGATTTATATCTAAGTCAAATTATTGAAGGGTGGAAAGCCATTTCCCCCTTCTTTCACCTAGCTCACTCTGTAAGAACATGGACTTTACTGTCGGGTCAGGAACTATAGCAAAAAATTTACTATGCATAGTGTAATGCTTGGAATTTTTTACAGTTTTAAATAAGGCATACATTTGCTTGTCTAGGACAAAATACCTCAATTTCATATCCTTCAAAGGAGAAATCAAAAAGGCTATAGGACTTTCAATGTTGTCTTCACTTTTCTGAGTTAACACACGTGCAAAAGAATGATCTGAAGCAAATGTGTAAATATAAAATGGTTTAGCATAGTCTGGACTAATGAGAACAGGGGCTTTGGAAATAGCATCCTTGATGCTTGTGAAGGCATCCCTATTCTCACTAGTCCACTTTATCTAAACATCTTTTTTTAGCATGTCATTTAGGGGCTTGGCAATTTCAGCAAAACCTGAAATGAATTTTCTCACAAAGTTAATCTTACCAAAAAAGGACCTAAGCTCCTTTTTGCTATTGGGATGAGGAATATCCTGGATAGCGGCTATTCACTCTAGGTCTATAGCAATCCCATATTTCGAAATGACATGTCCTAATAGCTTACCCTCCGTTACCTCAAATATGCACTTTTTTGGATTTATGGAAATTCCATGTTCCCTGCACCTTTGGAGCACTTTACTCAAGTCTCTACTATGATATTCCCTCTTCTTGGAGAAGACAGGAATATCATCCACATAGACAATAATGCACTTACCACTGAGCCCCTTGAATGTGAAATCCATGGCTCTTTAGAAAGTGGCTCCAACGTACAACAAACCAAATGGCAGATGTTCTCCGATAGGCAAATGTTCCCCACTTTGTGGTGAAGGCCGTATTCATCCTGTCATTTGGATGTATGATAATTTGATTATATCCCGAGTATCCATCCAATAATGACATCATTTCAGACCCATTTACCTTTTGGAGTATCTTGTCAATGGTGGGTAATGGATAATTGTCTTTTTGGTAAGCTTTTTTCAGATTTCTAAAATCTATGCACAACCGAATATCTCCACTCTTATTCCTAACAGGGATAAGATTAGCCACCCATGTGGAATTCCTAATAGGGAAGATGATTTTGGCTTCGAGAAACCTCTTCACTTCCTTCTCTACCAAGGGCTCTAGGATTGGGTTAACTGTTCTTTACCTCTGTCTAAAAGGCTTGGAATCAGGCTTCAGAGGAATAGTATGCATGATTACATTCGGGTCAAGTTTTTAGCTCTTCTTAGCTCAAAGCTATGCAATCAATGTATTCTCCTAAAACCTGAGCTATTGATTCCTTCTCTCGTTGTGTGCATGCCTTTGCAATGAACACTTCATGTGGATCTACTGCACTCCCCAAATTGATTGAATTGCATGATTCCTTGGGGGATGGTATTTTTATTTCTTTTTTCTTTTGATATCTAATATCAAACAACTTTTCTAGATAGGCCCTATCACTTGGAATTTCGTTCCATAATCTGGTTGTTCCTACTTCTACTTGCCTCCTCTCTTCTTCGTCTATAACCTGATTTTCAAATATACCAGAATTAGTGAAAAAACTAAAAATGTGTCTATCACTATCAAAGACCTGTAAGTTCGTGACATTGTCTGGTATGGAGGGGCAAGGCACTAACTCAATGGAATTTTTTTTACATTTTTTATGGTTGGCAGGTGAAAGCATGCTGGTTGCTATGGCTAACGAATCAGCCATTTTATTATTTTTTCTTGAGATGAGGGAAATATTGAAAGCATCAAAATCATTAATTAATTCCCTCACTCTGGTTTTATAGAGGTTCAACCTCTTGTCTCTACAGGTATATTGCTCCTTGACCTATTTGACTACTAACTCTGAGTCTCTCGATGCCTTAAGGCATTTTACCTTTTCTCTTAGGGCCAACTGAAGTCCAAAAATTAGGGCTTCATATGCTGCCACATTATTGGTGGCTAGGAACTGTAATCTGTAGGTAGCAAGCAAAGGCTTACTACCAGGACATGTGAGCTCTACCCCAAATCTCACACCTTATTTTTATTTGGACCTATCAAAATTTAGGGTCCACACCCTCTTGTTTTCTTCCTAAGTACAATGGTAAAGATTATTGTTTTGGGACCTTTCGGCTATGTCCTCTATGTCAAAATTGTAAACCCCTAATTTTTTTTTAGAAAATTGAATCTCATTGCATTTATTATATTCTGTAATAATTTCCCTAAGTTTGGGCTCTCTGTCTACCCAGATTTGGTTTGCAACTCCTCTCCATGGCAACCACATATAGGAGGAATTAGTCACCACATAACCATTGAGATTTCTGCTCCAATCCCTACCCAACACCATGCCATAATTGGCAACAATATTTAGCACAAGTATATCCGTGTAATGTTGTAACCTAGGCTCTAAGTTGATTTGAAATAGGACATATTTTACAACACCTATACCATAGATCTGTTTAATTGGACCACTTTGATATTCAAATGAACGAGCTGAAGTCATAGCTTTTTGCTTATCTCAAGAGGTATGATGTTGGCCGAGGCACTAGAATCAATCAAATAGTTGTGTAAATTCTTGCCTGTGATCCTAAAAGTTATGAGAAAAGGAGGTACCTCTGGTTTCTCTTTCATCATAGCAAGTTGGGGTTCTACATATTTAACCTCATGAATTTGACTCGGGGAATTTAATCTCTTCCCCACAATTTTATCTTGCTCCAACAATAAAGAGACCTCATACATTGAGATATTGACCTTGGTACTTTTCATATCTTCTTCTAAGTCATAAGTGGATGTTCCAGGATTTGACACTTTTGGCATTGTCCTAGGTGTTTCCAAAAATAGAGGTGGTGGATTCACATCACCTTTTGTATTAGGAGGAACTAAAGGATTGTTTGGGGGAGTAGAGGAGGTTTTGGGATCCTTAGAACTCCTGGTAAAATACTTGTGATTAGATTTCCCAAAATGTTTAGCAGCCTGGGCTTCCAAAGCTTCATCCTCTTCCTCTCCTAATACATTCATATCTTCCTCCATCTCATCATTTTCTAAATAATGAATGACTTAAAACACCAAAGAGTCTGAATTTCTATGGCAACAGTGATGCATTTCATCATCACATGACTCTGACTCATCACAATATCCTAAGGCATTAGCCTGATTGGCTATTGAATTGGATACACACCCATTATTAGGCTATGTATTGTACGGTCATGTTCTCCTATGGCCATGGTTTTTATTGGGCATGTGATTTTGAGCAACTTGTTTTTGTGCATGATAGCCCCAGATCCACTGACATTCTGACATTAGCAACCTCTGGATTAGGCACTAAGGTTTGACTTTGGGTGTTTTGGGTCCACCATGGAAACTTGGCCTGAAGAGGTGCAACCATGGGATAGGCATTTGAGGCTTGAGTACTACTCACCTCAAATCCTGGAAAGGTTATCTGATTAGAAGCCATCATTTTTGGAGTGGGTGGAATGGTAGCACTAGGGTATGTCAAAAAATATGGAAGCATGGGAGCGAATGGGTATGACTGATGATATGGCAAAGCATTCATCATGAGCATCTGAGGTGTCACAACTTGATTCATCAGGGCAAATTGATTGTAAGGGCCATATTACCCTAACATGGGAAATTGAGGCATAGTGCCACATTGTGGTGTCATTTGTTGCTCAATAGTCATGGCTTCAGCATAGGCTAAGGCCAGCATTGTAACTTGAGGATTTCTCTGTAAATATGGTTGTCATCGGATCTAAGGTTGTGAGGTATAATTGCAATGCCACAATAGCGTATATTGCAAAGTGATGAGTCATGTTTGTGTAAATATTTTGGAATCTGGCATTAAATATTCTGATATGTTCATTAGGATACCTCTTGCATGACACGAATTGGTTATACACGATGGTAGGATCTAGCAATGACCTAAATTGATTAACAAAGGCAGCTTCCAAATGGGCCCAAGATGTAATGGACCCTACAGGAAGATTCCTATACCATTCATGAGCCATTTGGTCAAAGATATTAGGAAAGAGAAGACAAGCGACGTCTTCATGACTGACTCCCTGCCTAATCATATGGTCCTTGTAAATTTGAATGTGCTCTTCAGCTGAAATGGGACCATCATGGAAAAAATTAGGGATAAACCTCTCAAGGTGGCTAGGTATGTCATGGACATACCCAGGTATACTTAACAAAGAACTTTGGGTACCAAACCAGGGAACTAGTTGTTGCTGCCGTTGTTGGGTCATATTAACCAAAGGTAATGACCCTACTAAAGCAGTTGATACACTAGGGATGACGAAGATGGGTACACTTGATGTAGCTCTTACGGCAGAACTAATGGGTGCACATCCACTAAAGGTATTCAGATTCAGAGGTCTGAGAGCTAGCCTTTCTAAATATTGGCAAAGCGTCTCTAAACCTAACGTATCAAAAAGCTCGGACGATATTTTAATCTCCTAAATTTTGTACCTCGATTTCCCAGTTTTGGGAGAACGACTTTGAAAAATGGTTTCCTCAGTGGTTTTAGACCTAGTAGTAATGCGTCTAGGTGGGTACAGCTTGGGAAAACTCAAATATATTCTATTAAGGCTTCTCACAAACTAGTCAAGAGTAAAATGTTGCACCTGCAAACACAATATTGTTGAACCAAAACTGACCACGTTAGCATTAGCAAAAAACTAAATCACAAAGCATAAAATAAGGCCCTCCTTCTAGCGCCAAAGATGTTGAGTGTATATTTTGCCCAATTGCAAAATACCACCACATGCAGAGTATTGAATAGAAAACTCTCTCTTGAAAAGAAACCAAATGACAAACATTCAACTTCTCCAAGGTTCTAGTAAAATATCTAAAATATTACAATAGTGCCATAAATAATTCAATAATGCATGTGACCATAAACAAGGGGCCTTTACTGGTTCTAAACAATGCTTAGTGATTTGAAAGATCTAACTAAAAATAAAAGCAGTTCTTTTTAGGTTTTTTTTTTAAATTGGTGCTACCCTGAATCCCTGTTAGTAGAGTATTTTATCTTCATTTAAAAGGTTTCAAATGATAAAATGTGGAATTTTCCACATCATTTTAATGCCCGTGCCTTTAAGATGAAGTAAATTTTAGATATTTGGGTTCATTTTATCTTCCTTATGTTGATGCCACTACCCTAATAGTGGTTAGTAGAAGTTAGAATGTTAGCAATGTTAGCAAAGTTAGTAAAGTTAGCTTTCATTTCTTATCTTAGTTTAATGTGAAATAGTAGGTTAGTATCCCTCATAAATCATGTGTTTTATCTGAAAGTTTTAGATTAATGAAACTTGGAGGTCCAAAAATTCTGGAAAATGACCAGAATAGAAATAACTTGAAAGCTTAAAAATTCTAGAAATGGACCAGAAAAAATGAAACTAACAGGAAATTATCAAAAATCCTGGAAAAGGACCAAAATGGAAATGAAAGAAACTAAAATTTTGGATGGAGTAGAATGGAATTCTTGAATGCTTGAAATAAAACAAACTTTGAGAACAGTAAATGAAATAAACATGTAAATTTGGTTAGCTGAAAAATTCAAATTCTGAATTAGTTTAGCAAGCTCCTCCCTGCAAAATACCAAGTTATGAGGTAATCATAAAACAACCTGAATCAATGGACATGCAACATAAGCACAATACCATTAAATCAAGTGTGAGACTCAAAGGAAACATAAAGAAACTACATAATCTTGACCTTCGCCTATTGCAACCCATTTCATGGCATAATACAATGGGTAGAAGTCACTAAAATGCAGAAATGATAAGACACTAAAAACGTTAGTTTTATGATAAAAACCCTCCTTTTGATTTTGCTCACAGAAGTTTGCTACCCTCTCAAAATATGAAAAATGCTCTTTCTTTATTGCTTTCTCGAAATGTTACATCATTTCCAACCCCCGTTTTAAAAAGGTAGGATAGCAAGGTATAAATAATGCGTAGAAGTCCTTTCGCTTCATCTTCTCTCACAAAAAAAATAATGAATGGATATAAGAAAATAATCCATCATCATTTTCTATGATTTAATAAACATAACAGTTATAAACGTTATTTATGTTTAAAAACCTAACAACAAAAACATAACCCTGCATGACTCCTTATATCTCCCATTTCTCTTATAAGCATTCTACCCAAGAATACCCCTTTACATCCATCAAACAAATGATAAAAGCATTAACTATACCTTATAACCCCTATGATTTTAGACCTCCTTTAAAAAATTAAACGTGATCAAACCACATTCACATTAACTAAAATAATACAGGCCAATCTTATTCAGCGAAACTTTCGTTTTCACTTTTTGAGGCCGAGACCCGATGGTATTTCTCCTAAGCCATACCAATGTGCCCAAGGACTAGGATGGCATTCCCCCATCCTAGGCACTTTGGTTTCCACATAACCAAATGAAACCATCACACTGCCTACCCAGCCATGGCACTGTCCAACTTACGTAGCCATAGCACTGCCAACGACGTAGCCATGACACTGCCAAGGCTACACAGCCATAGCACTGCCATCATCACCGTAGCGCTGCCCAACCTACACAACCATAACGCTACCAAGACTATGTAGCCATAGCACTGCGATCGACATCGTGGCACTACCAAACCTACGCAGCCATGGCACTGCCAAGACTACGTAGCCATAGCCCTGCCATCATCATCGTGGCACTGCCAAACCTATGCAACCATGGCGTTGTTCAACTACCTACTCTCACACTCATGCTGCCATAACGTAATGAAATAGATGCAACACTAAAACCTTCCATGCTCTTTGAGGCTGACCTTTATCCGTCAATTGGCATCACAGGTTGCCCTAATAACGCTTCTTCCTTACTTGTTCAATGGCATGCCTTTGCCTATCGGCAATTTCACTAACAACTCTGACACCTTTCATGTTGTTCTTTTGAAACCCTAACACCATCTTAGACCACTTCTTCTTTGTCGGCTTTGCTCTACGAAGCTTCGTTGCCATAGCGCTGAACGTTCTTGGACTAGCCACTCATGCCTTCGAATGTTTTCGAATAGCCACCATCGCCTTATCTGCAATAAAACAAAATGATGTTAAACTTTACCTTATCATAAATATTATTATCACATCTTTTATAAAGTACATTATAATAATATTATTATATACAATATAATAATATTATTATAATAATAACATTTTAGAAGAATATAATCATAATAAAATTATTATAATGATAACATTTTAGAACCTTATAACATAATCTTAAAAATATTACTATTATGTACATAATATAGTTAATGCAATTATATTAGGTAGATAATAGCATATTGGCTTCTATCTCAATTTCTTTGTACCTTTTGTATCCTCTTTTTGTTTTAGGTCAGGTCTTGCTTTGTTAACCACATTATATCACCTTATATAGTATGAAGAACATTAAACTCTTATTCATTAAAATGGATTTTAATTAATCTAAGCATTAATGCCTAGATTAATTAATCATTAAATATCCAATAACCAAAGCAATTAAAATCATTAAAACAAAAAGGTCAAACATCCCTATTCTTACAAACCAAAGAAAACCAAAAACCTTTCATATCAAAATATGACAAGTGGGTCCCCAAGAATTTTGGGGTGGTTGTGGAAACTCCACAACAATATTGAAGGCTTTTAAATTTATCTTTGGGAGAGATTGGAATTAGCCAACAAGTCGATGATTGGTTACAAATCCATCTGTTGCTTTGATCTAATGCAATGTTGGATTATCACACTTAGTAGCAGTATCAAGATTTATCCATTTTGTATGGATTCCTTTGAAGGATATTTTATGAAGAACTTGTTGTGGTTTACTCGTATTTTATCCCATATTTGCTGTGGGATAGTACATTAAGCACCTTAAGAGGAAGGATGCCTCCTTTAGAATCGACCACCCAACGGTGGTCAAGTGACCCCTTGCATGTGGTCATCTTGAAGAATCAGTGTTGGGTGCCCGTGATACTAACACGTGGTTTATGTTCAGTATCTTGACCTATTGTCTCTATGTGGTTTTGAATTTTTTATGCAGTTGACCTTCCATGAGCACTTGATAAATGATAACCAGTTTGACTAGCAGACTTTGACAAACTACATTTTTGTGGTTGGCTCATTTTTTAAACAAAGGGTTAATTTTATTTTTTAACTTTAGGCTATGTGGTGTTGAATTTTTGATGCATTTGACCTTCCATGAGCACTTGACAAATGACAACCATTTTGACTAGCAAACTTTGAACGAATACATTTTTGTGGTTGGCTCATTTTTGAAACAAAGGGTTAATTTTCTTTTTTAAATTTAGCAAGGGCTAAAGTTTCATTAAAATTAATTAATTAAAAATTAATATAATTTAATTAATTTTATAATGCACCTTATACTTAATTAATTTCTTTCACAACTTTGTATTAAGGTGCATAGTCAAGCCCTTTTGTATATTTTCAATATTTCCATCCTCTTTAAGGAATTGTGTATTTGGAGGAATGAGTTATCTTTTCATCTTCTTATTTGGGGCTTTTGAAAACTTTGTATCAAGTCCTATGTTGGACTTTATTTTGGCTACAAGCCATGTATATGATTTTACACATATTTATCCACTTGTAATTGTGGATTTTGTAATACGATCTATGGGATCATTTGAAGGTTTTGAGGATTTGAGTTGGCTTCTCACTCCTCCCATTTGGGTTTTGATAACCTTCTTTGTACACTTCTTTGAAAGTGTTTATGGATTTGTAATATGAAGTGCAAGCTTGGTACCCAACACTCCATCCTCTTATTTACATCCACTTATATGCCAATTGGGCATTCTTATACTCCATCCGTTGGAGTTGAAGTCACCATTGTGACTTTTTGAAGGTATCCCTCCTCTTCATGCATTCTTTCACCTTTCTATTTGCTCCTCAATACAAGTGAACCTCATAACTAGTAATATCCTCTATCACACTTGGTAGTTGCAATGACTAGTTATCCATGTAATCCAATAAGATGAATAACTTACCATAAGGACACTTGGAGGATTTGTACCCTTGTTATTTTGTCCTCTTTGTTGCAAACAAGCAATATTTGGTGAAGATGATTGTAGACTTGCTACCATGATATTTTTTCTTATGGGTGCTTCCATTGCAGGAGTGGTAGTCCCTTCTCCATTCTATTGGGATAATTATCTATTCTTGAGCAGAGTCTCCAAAAATTGTATGCTCTTTGTGACTAAGAAATTTTTTGAGATGATTGTATCCTGCTTATTTTTTAGTAGAATATTCTAGAGAGCTCTCTCTCTTTTTCTCCACATTCAAGGATTTCCATTGGATCTCTCCCACTTTCTTGTACAAGCATTGAAGTCCAAAGCTTCTTGAGTGGAGGGGTATGATGAGGGCATCAATAATGTTTACCTAGGATTAGTTATTTAATTAGCTCTTAGGTTTCTATAATTCGTGAGCCTTATCTCACGTGAGCTTCTAGACGACTTATGTTTAGCTGCTAGGCTCAATTTAGCTTTAGTTAGCTATAGTTAGGGGTGATTTGCTATTTGCACCTATCGTGTAGATTGGAAAAGTATGTTAATACCTATATTTGATTTGTAAATTGATAAATTAATTAGTTCCATTTTGGAACCTTATTATACCCTATTATTGGCAGGATCACATATTAAATCGATTCCATCCACTACTATATTTGGTAATATTAATGTACTAGACCTAAATTTGACCAAAAAATTATCTATCTTTGGAAATTATAGTAAAATAGAAAGGCATAGGCTTGGTCTAAATAGCCTATAAACTATATACTTGTAGTACTATAGACACTTTCTATTTGCCTAGCTCCTTTTGATTTTACAAGGCTTCTTCTGAGAGCTTTATCTATTTAGGAATTGAGAGGACATCCTAAAGAGGCATGCCACCATGGAATTCCTCAAATGATCTAATGTTGAAGGATCTAATGGAAGGATATTTTGAGATGATTCCTGATGATGGTGGAAGCCTGGTCTTTTTGTCATCATCAGAGGTATTAGGGGATCTATAATGGACTGTTTTGGATCTCTAAATCAACTTATGCAATTTTCAAAATAACTTGGGTCTAATTGTTTGGTTGAGATTATATTAGGGTGCTCCTTAGATTATTCACATTTGTACCTTGGGTTCTAGGGTCAAATGAACTAGACCTCCCTTGCTCTTTGATGGACTTTCTCTTAGCCCTAGTGATATAGTCCAACCAGACTTGTAGCCTCTTAGAAGTGGCGACACCTACTTCGTCTGATACAATATATACTTTTGCTTCATCCTAGGTGATGATATTCTTCAAAACTAAGGGATCAACAAGTGGTGGCATAATCAAATGTTGTGGTATAGGTTATAGACTCAACATCTATGCTTCTCATTATGTAAATGGAGTGGGCGTATGATCCAGTAGAGCCATTTTGACTACTTGAAACTAATTTCTAACATGAAAGTCGAAAGGGTAAAATTCAAAAGCAGCATAGTACCATACACTAGGATTTTCATGTAATTATTTAGTGAAATGACCAGGTACTTGATTAATTTTGGGTAATTCTATTGAGATGGTATTGGCATGGGTATTATCTGTTGAGTCAAAGCTTATAGCTAACAAGGATTTCTATTGGTCAAAGTTAGAGGCTTTTGATATCCATTTGGATGAGGTTAGACACTCTAATTTACCTATTGGAAAGGAGGTTTTGGGTAACTTTGGTAGGGAAATATTTGAGAAATTTATTGCATTTATAGGGATGTGATTTTGTTAGAGAATGTTCTCATCATATTCCACATTATATCAAATTTTGAAGCATAATAATTGGGCATGGGGAAATGTTGGACTAGGTCAAAGTCTAAGCTTACCCTGAGCTTGTCACAAGAGTAGTCAGATAGGTGACAAGTTATTTGGTTGGAGTGGGGTTATATAAAAGCTACATAGAGTTAAATAATAGTAGAGGGAATCTATGGGCTAATATTTCTATTTGGATTTGTTCCTTTTTATTCTAGATGGCTATTCCATAGACCTCCAATAATGAGTTTCCTCCCTTAGACTTGACCATCATGGAAATTTCAATATTAAAAGCTTCCAAATAGTAGATGAATACCATACCTAGTGAAGGTTGAATCTCATTGGGAATCCTTTACCAAGTCTTATGGAACCAGATTTTCAAGTCATCCATTATCTCCATGGGTGCTCTTTTGATGGTTGTGAGTTGTTCAATGAGAGATACCCCGTATATCTTTTCTTCAACCTGTATATTAGGAGGTATGATAGGTGATACCAAATCAAAATTGATTGAGGATTAAGACTAATGTACCATTATCAAGCTTTTATTTGAAATAAGAAACTAGTAGCCTCAGGGCTATGTCATATTTTTTAAAAAAGTGCATTGTGCACAAGCTTACCAAGTGATGTAAATGTTTTTTCAAACTAACGTTATCTTTCCTTATGAAATAAGGAAGATACTTGAGTGTTGAGGAAGGAATAAAATCCCATACAACAAGAGGAGTAAGCGAGATCAAGGGACATCTATCATTCCACATCAAAAATCTTTGAGGAGGTTGGTTCGATGAAGCTACCATGTTGCATCATAAATTCCTCCTCCTTGCTTTTTTATTCAAGGATGACACTAGTTCTTGTTGATTAGCTCTAAAAAATCCTCTAGTTATAGGTCTTCTACTCATATATGTCTAGGTATTTTCCTTAAGAACATAGTTTCTAGGTGGGGAGATAATGCTTCAAGAAACCTAAGAGGTAGAGACCCCCACTAGAATATTAGTCTTAACATTTGGTGGATGACTTCTTCAAAGTATTTATTTTTAGTAGAGTTTCCAGGTGAATCTCTTAATGCTCCACTACAAGTGAAATGGCTATGGCATTCATAAAATTCAAAGTCAAAATTTCTCTTTTAGTATTATGGGGTAAATGTAAAAATCTCATCCCATCAAGCTTGCTAAATGGGTTGTTGTCATCTTTGGATGTTTTGGCATGTTGAATTAGTGGCATGACATGTCTAGGACACATATATATCACATAGAGCGACACAGTGGGAATATTCATGCATGAAGGGAATGTTTTTAGGAAAACCTCCTAGATTTTTAGTCGAGGCTGACTCCTCATCGAATTTTATCTTTGCATGCTTTTATACATCGTAGGCTTAGGCCAACATTTATAGTGGTATAGGAAAATAAAAGATAACGAATGAAAGCAACGAAAATCATAAAACAAGAAAGTAAACTTTTTGGAAAGAAAATATGCAAAAAAGTAAAATCTAAGCTATAGGGGCTATGCACCAAGATCAAGGCTCCCCTTCAGACTGCATGAACAAGATATAAATAAATACATTCACCATAGTCTAATAGTCAGGATTTAAACACACTTTGTCATGCATAACCCAAAATTTAAAACACATTGAAGAAGTAGAACAAAGCAAAATTAGTCACAACATCCATTCATGTATCTAATAGTTACAAGGCATGCAAACTAAAGAGGCTTGATGCTCCTTATATAGTGGCTCAAGGTTCGAGATTTTCTCATACAATTGAAAAGGAGGTGAAATAAAGATCTTACAAGGTCAAATATGAGGTATGAATAGGTAGCTTCCAATGCCTTTACAATGAGATTTATAGGCCTATTTATAAGTTGAGGACGAGGGCTATTTACCTATAAAATATTGCATAAAAGGTCTACATGTTCTTCTCTATTCTACAACAAAAATCCTTCTACAACTTTAGTTGAAAGCCTCAAGGTCTTTGGATTTTGGGCCATCAATGCTGGGGGCTTTTGGGTCCTTAGATGACAAGTTGTTACTACCATCTCTCATCACTATGAATTTAGGATGGTTATGACATATCAAGTATGACCTACTTGATTGGTGTAGGCTAGAAATATAGGATTACTTATGTGGTAGGCAATTATTATGACTTCCATGCAGATGATTCTAATAGGCCACATTGTGAAAGTCAACTTTAGTGATCTATGGAAAATATCTCTTTAATTGCCCTTATGCTACTTAACCTCATCTCATGAGTAGTCATCATGTGTCTAGGATGAGGAGGGTATATTTCTAAGCTAATGGAGGATATTATCACAATGTGCGTTATCACTTATTTTATTTTTGACTAGCTACCACATGTTTGGTCTTAGCTACAATGGAGCCTTTTTATTTTGCTTTCTTCCATAAAAAGGATTAGTGCAAGACGTCAGATGGAAAATTGATTTCCTATAGTTCTTGGCACTCATAAGTTGTATGCTTTAATGTAGAGGAGTGTTGACCATTGATGATATATCTAATGGTTGGAATAGCTTGAAACATGTTTGCTTTTTGTACTACAAAGCTTGCATCTAACCATCCAACTAGAAGCGAGATACACCTTTTGAATCCTCCATTTTTCTTCTCTCACTTTTGAATGCGGTATTTCCTTAAGTGAAGTAGATCTATAGGGATTATTCTGTACAACTATCACATATTGAATATGTGACTAGTTGTTGATCCTAGGTCATAAAATGTTGAAGATAGTGTGTTTGTGCATATCTACTAGTTTGCTAGATAGAGTGTGTGTCCCTATCCATATTGGTTGTACAATCATAAATAGTTTGTGTAGACACTAAAATCCAACACCTTCAAAACCACATCTGCCACCCCACCATCAAATCCTGCATAATAAAATTATATGCCTAAGTCTAAACTTAGGGATATAAAATCCTGCACATTATCCTATTTTCCTAATTTATTAAATCTGGAAAATCACCCTAGGATACCCTGTCTACCCATTGGACATGTGTCCTAGACACTTCATCCAACACCCCTGCCACATCTTACCCACTCCTGTCCCCCTTGTCCTTGCACATGAGACAGATTCCCAACACCCATGCCACAACTCATTTGTTGTTGTCCCCTTGTCCCTTCACATAAAACAACATCCCACATCCCACTCCACTTGAAGCCACATCACCCCAGTTAAGTGAGCCACACTGAATGACTCACTGTAACTACCCCTTCCACCTGGCAGTTCAGATTTGCCACTTGGCAAGTCAGGCTTGCCACCTCCCATTCCCCTCCAAAGCCCTAGGAAGCCTATAAAAACACCATTAGTCCACCAAACAAAGGGAGCTGAATTTGCATACCGATAGGCTACCAAAATTGACATAGACCAACGAGAAATTGTGAAGCACGAGCTTTGTTTTGACCATTGGTTCAAATCCTGAGGCGACTTGTTCTTCAATCGAAACCGCTTGTCCGTGGTTCCATAGTCAAAAACGTGACTCTACGGTTTCACAACCACAGGTCCATGGTTTCTAGCCCACAACCATGCTTCCACGGTTCCACAGTCCCGAGCACGAAATCGCATGCACATCAGAGATCTGTAACATAATTTACTTGATTAGCAAGGCTTTATTTGTTTATTTGTTCTGTCATTTGTTTCATATAATTATCTGCTTAGGGTTTATGCATAGCATTGATTTTATTGCTCAAATATACAGGTGCTACTAATCCCTTTGTTGGTTTGAATGTGTGTAGGTGATAGGTACTTTGGATAAGCTGCTGAAGCTGGAGTGGTCCCTTGTTGGATACCAAAGCCCACTCACCCCTTTGGAGTTGTGGCTAGAAGAACGAAGAGCACGTGCCTCTACGAAAGCGTTGGAAGATACCTTTCCATAAGTTTTCATTCATATGCATCAATATAGAGTGAGAAAGCATTGTAACATTGTCCCAAACATACTTGGGGAAATCCAAAATTATTTTGTAACAAATTGTATCAAAATCAATAAAGAAAAGCAATTTTGGCAATTTTTCTCTCTGTGTTTTACATATTTCAGTGTTCAATTATTTTGGTTACAAAAATGGTGATCACGGTGGGACCCCCTAAAGGTCCTATTTTGTTTTGCCTTGCTTTTAAATTTGTTTACTAATCTTTGTTTGCACCTACAGGTTTCGGGAATTTGAGATGCACGTAGATTCAACTTTGGATCGATATACTTGGAAAACCTCGCGCCCAAATTATTTACTATGGAAACATGGATGCATGGTTTCTTTTATGAGGAAATGCAGACATGCGGTTCCTATTTGGAGAAAACACGGACGTGCGGTTCCTATTCTGAGGAAATGCAGACGCATGGTTGTTGTCTCAGAAACGCAGATCGATGGTTGACAGATGGAAGGAGCAACGATGGGATCACAGGTCTGTACCTTTTGATTTATGTTCCTTCTTTTTCTCCTTTGTCTGCATTCTGTTATTAGCATTGAAAGGTCTAGTCCTGTTTGCTCTTGTCTGCACATAGGTTTTAGGATAAGTCCAATTAGTTTAAGTCCTACATCCATAAAAAATAAAAAAATCATGTTGCACGTGTCGGGTTAGGAATAACCCAGACATTATATTTTTGGGTTCAGGTCTATTTTGGCCCTGTCCTACTGATATAAAGGACCCCCGCATCCATGGTTGGGATTTCCCAAATGCAGACGTGCGGTTGGTAAACCATGCATCCGTGGTTTACCAGAACCAACCGCCCACCCGTGGTTGGCCCTGTTAAGTAGGATTTGGCCTAAAAGCTTATCTGAAGATGGCATTTTACCCCTGACTTGTTGTCTATTATGTTTTCTACTTTCTATCTTCTGCATGTAGGCATTCAAATATAAATTCATAATAGTTTTGCATAACACAATAATTAAACAAACCATCACACACTTGCACTTAAACATTGGAAAATGACTGGATTTCATCACCGTCGGGTTTGGATTTCATCACCGAACCACCAACATCATACCCCATTCTTTTCCAAGGCCGATTCCAAGATCCGTCATAGCCCGTGGGTTATAGCACACATTTCTCCTCGGAGAGGTGTATCGCAGACTGTGGGTGAACTGGGTGAGGAATTGGTAGGACCTGTGCTCCCTGGCCATGTGTGGGCTTCATTACCACACATTATAGGTGGGATTACGTGACCTGGAGTTCATAGCCAGGTTGTCGAGCTACGAGTATACAGGTGAAATCCTAGATTCATATAGGGCAAAACATTGAGCACACATCTTTTCATTTTTAAAATGCTTAAAAACAAAAACTAACAAAAACCTAGCACCAAAAGCTTTGTGTTTGTTTGCTTTGCGTGTTGTATTGCATCGTATTGCCATTTTATTTACATAGATAGTCGCACTTGGCATTGTACCACATAACAGCGTATTGTAGTGACTCGTAGTCAAGCTAAGAAACTAGTGTCAAACCAAAGTCAGTGGTCTTCCCCCATGGCCTCTCAGTCTAGAAACGTCCCTCACACTTCGGTGGTAGGACAAGTAGGCATGCCCTCTTCTATGTCCCAAAGTCTTAATGTAGGGCCTTCTAGTAATGCCCCTAATACGGACATAGACATTATGCATAGGGCTACTCACACAGCCATACCTGAGACACCTAGGAGTGAACCTCCTGCAGTGGTAGATAGTCATGTCACCATGTTCGACATGGATACTATTAGAATGTACTTGAATGCAGCTAGAATGGTCTTCCCATCATTACCACCACTCTCCATCCCATCCCGTGTTGTACCATCATTACAACAAGAGCCCGCATATACTTACCCACAATAGTCTGAACAAGTTTTTACAAATCCCCTTTTTGAGTTGGCTACTGTAGCATTGGCTAACCAACCATCATCATCCAACCAACCACCCCACACATTACCTCAACAACTCACCATTTCCACTAACCCCTTGTATGAAACAATTCTTGTTGTTTCACAAACCCTAACATCCACTCAACCCACTACCCTCATAGGTTCTACATCCCATATCATACCATAGTCAGTGGCAATACCCTTTGCTACTTACCCCCCACTCACTTCCACTACCATGGTTGTTCCACAACCAACCCAACCTACCACATCATAGGTGGCGGTCCCTACTTCAAATACAATTGCTATGCAACAGGATTTTTTACAGCTGCAACAAATGATTTTAGATAACACTAACCGTAGCGTAAATCCTGACCCCAACCAGCATTTGCAAGGGATTGAGCACAACTTCCCACCTCCATCTCACCAAACAAATACCTTTATCCAAGATCCATCTTGGACAATGTGCCCCCCATCCACCACTATAGCTCAAAACCAACCTCCACATCCATATGCTAATACAGTAGGTCAGCATACCATCATGCCCCCATCACCCCATCCATATCATAATCTCCATCATCATTCATATCATAACACATTTCAGCCAACCATACCTTATCACCCATAGCCTACATACAATCCACCCCATTACCAGCAACATCAAGTACATTCAAGTGTCAGTCCTATGGATGACCCTAGATACCAATTTTTACAGAGTCAGATTGATAGCCTTACCATGCAAACTCTAGGTTTGCAATACCAAAAACCAACTTTAAGGCAACTACTCAATCATCCTATTCATGCTTCGGTTCCTGAGCCGCCATACCCAATAGATTTTCAAATACCTAAGCTTGAATTTAAAGGGGAAGAGGACCCCCGTGAACATATAACTAGATTTGTAAATGCATGCTTCAGAATCAAAAGCAATGATGCATTACTGTTACATACATTTCCTTAGACACTAGGGGGAGAAGCCCAAGACTAGTACAACCACCTACCACATCAAAGTGTTTTTACCTTTGAACAACTAGCGGACCAGTTCTTGGAAATATTCGCCCTGAATGTCAGAAAATAAACCACATTGACTGATTTGATTTATCTAAAACAATATGACGATGAATCGGTCTATGAATTTGGCAATAGGTGGAGATCAGTCATGATCAAGTTACCATTTTCCCTCCCTATGCCAGAGATAATACGAATGTTCACGAAGAGTTTTGGTAGACCCATCTCTTCATTATTATAGCTACAACAGTATAGGACATTCGATGAGGCACTCGCCCAAGCAAAGCTAATAGAAGAGATCAAAATTCATGAAGGTGAGATAAAGCCTAAAAAGAAAGAGTGGCACAATAAGAATCAAAAGGGGAATAACCATGGTCAATCTAAGACCGCACAGGTTAACCAGATAGTTTTGGGCCAACCACAGTTGAATCAACCAACCCAAGCACAAATCCAACAACCCCAACAACAACAACAACCACAACAATTGAATCATCAAGCGGTTCCACCCCCACAATAGGCACAAAATTAGACACAACCTGTAGAAAGGCAACAACATCATTTTAAGCCAAAAAGAAATTACACACCAGTACAAGAGCCATATTCATTAGTTTTCCAAAATTTGTATGTGATAAAACTCTTTACATTGCCGGAAATGAAACCTGAAGATCCTAACAAACCAAAAACAAAAGGTTACAAAGAACACCTCTTTTGCATCTATCATAGACAAAGAGGACATGATATCGAAGGTTGTCATGGTTTCAAAGGAATTGTGCAAGATTTATTAGAAGTGGGTACAATCAAAGTTGACAATCCACTAGCCCAAAATAATCAAAACCTAGGCATCTATCAGACACCTTTGCCACATCGAGAGGCAAATCAACAACCGACGGGAGCATCAACTTCTACAGTTCCTCCCAACCAGGTTAATTATGTGTCTCAACTACCACAAGGTTTTGTAGGAGCTATCAACATAGTTACCCGTGGACAGAGGTAAGCTAATCGCACAACACAGGCTCCAACAACACAACCAACAAATGTGCCCATACAACTTGGACCAAGCATTTCACCACCACCTTTCCATAATCACCCAATGGTCACCTTAAATAGCCGGTTAACGCAAAGTTTAAAAATGGCTTCAGCAAAATTATCAATTTATGAGCTAATACAACAATCAACACCTCATAGGGAAGCATTGATGGAGATCTTAAAGTCTATACAAGTACAGTTAGAAGACCCCAATGCATTCAATTCCTTTGTAGGGAGTGTGCAAAAGTGTATGGAACCCTCGATAGTATTTTATGACTTCGAGGAAAAGCAAATTTTGGCAGATTCACCTGATCCACCATTGCACATAGTAGCTCACATTGACAGGAAGCCATTCAAGAGAGTGCTTATTGACACCGGTTCATCAATCAATCTCATCACCACACCTGCAATAAAAAAACTCAACATCCCATCATCTCACATCACAACTTCCACCTTCACCCTTAGGGCTTTTAATGATGCTTTATGCTCAACTGTAGGGAATGTTGTTCTTCCCATCACCGTGGGGGTGAAAACAATACATGTCCTCTTCCACATCTTGGAAGGAGAAATGCAATATAATATACTTCTTGGATGCCCTTGGATTAGGGAAATGAAGTGTGTGCCTTCAACATTACATCAATGCTTAAAATATGTACATGAAGGAAAAGTACATTGTATACCAACTGACACAGAACCTTTCAAATACTGCAACTTGATTTCAAACCCGTATGAGCCCTTGCTTCCATCAACACATCTAACTATCCAGCCACTCACCATTAGGACCATTCCATCTAGTAACACTTCATCAAAAGCACCCATTCAAGAGGAATTGCCTATAGTTGACCCAACTTTTGCATCCAAAAGCGTCAACTCAATTCAGCCTTCGAACACTGCATATCACTTTCCAATCACACCAAACCATCCTGCCAACCAACAACCAAGTCCATCTAGCGCACTTCCAGATCCAATACAACCATTCATATTTGCAGCACAACCCAATCCATCCATCAATAAACCACAATCATCACAACCCGTAGTCTCACAAATAGGGCCACCTATTAGAGAAAGTCCACCACCACCATTAGAACCACAAACTAACTCAGAAGAACCCTCTTCATCCATCGAACCATTAGCCTCTCAACCTTCTCGAGTTGTAGTACACCTCACCAATCCAGGTATTGGTGAGTACATTATTGAAAGTGTCATGGTTACACCACCTATTGAATCAGTCAAGGATTACGGTTGCCCCACGACCCACCTTTAGCCATAGGTGAAATATACAAAATGGGTTCCCCATCAAATGAAATAAATTTCATATATGGGGGAGTCGAATCTTCACTAGGACCATCTCCCTCGGAGGAGGACCATGTAAAAGAGTTTAATGAGAACATTGATTTTTTATCTAACCCATCATTTCTAGTGAGATACTTTTAGAGGGTTAATTGGCAAGGATATGGACTTGGAAGACATGAACAAGGTCCTCACCGCATTATTGAGCCAGAATATAGAGAGCCAAATGACCGCTCAGGTCTAGGTTACAAACCTTCCATCGCAAGCTCTTCGTTAAGTCAAACATTCCAAGAGTTGGATATTGAGTGCGAAGACGGGGAAGGAGAAAGTGACAAGGAGGATGAACCTAATGATGAGGATGATGATATAAATGGTGAATACCTAATCAACAATTTTTACCCTCATGTGTTTGGAACTTTCCTAGAACAAGCCTTGCAGCAAGAACCATGATACGAAGATCCACCAGAAATGATCGACCTTAGGCCAGACTACACACAACTTGTTCTGGGACCTCATACAAATGCTAACGGCTTTTGGATAAGCGATGACGATTATGAAGATGAGACAAAAATGATATTTCTAAATCATGAGCATGAAATGCAAGCTAGAAGAATACTACAAGCAGAGGTGCATCACGAACAACATAATCAAGAGGCAGAAGAACCTAGAGAAGAGTTAGTACATGCAAAATCTATTCGGAGAAATGATTGGTACCAAAAGAAGTTCCCAATAAACCGAAATCTCTTTCAGCTGAGCAAAAAGCATGAAAGTCCTGAACCAGAACCTCCTCCACCACCTTGGCTGCTCCTGCAGCACCGCCAATCACACACATTAGGTCAGTTGCAACCTAGGGAGGATGAGTCGTCACCTCTTGAATCGTAGCCACATCACCTTCATCAAGTCAACATGATTTTTGTTGATTTGCTCACCCCACTCCACAATCCCTATGATGAGGCAAAGCCGATCCATATCGACACTAGCCTCATTGCCATGGACAGGATCTCATCCCCACCATCCATTGCTAAATTTGTCCTGTCCGAAGAGTTGTTGCGTGCTTCAAACGCGTATATTTCACAACAACCTTCATCATCAAATAATTTAGTTTTTCAAACTGAAATAGAGGGGGAAATCCCAGAGACATTTGAAAATGTGGTGGATGATATTCACCTCATCCCAACTCCACATCAACTAGAAGAAGGTTCTCACATGCTAATTGAAGAATCTATAGATGTGAACCTTAGTCAAGACGCGGACAATCCCCAAATTGTCAAAATTGCAAAATATTTATTTGTAGAAGAGAAAGAATGCATAATAAACATGCTAATGAAAAATAAAGAAGTGTTCGCATGGTCATACAAAGACATGCCAGGTTTAGATCCAGACTTGGTAGTCCACAACCTTACACTGGCACATGATGCAAAGCCTTTCAAACAAAAGCTTAGGAAAGTTCATCCAACAGTCACATTAATTGTAAAAGAAGAGCTGCAAAAGTTGTTGGATGTGCACTTCATAGTACCAATTGATTACCCATAATGGCTTTCAAATATGGTACCCATTCACAAACCGAACGGAGGGATACGCGTATGCACTGATTTTTGAGACTTAAACAAAGCGTGTCCCAAAGATGATTTTCCTTTGCCTAATATCGACCAACTGGTAGATTCCTGCGCTGGTCATGAAATGCTTTCCTTAATGGACGGTTTCTCGAGATACAACCAAATTTGAATTAATCCCGAAGACCAACACAAGACAACATTTACAACACCCTGGGGGACATTCTGTTATAGAGTGATGCCTTTTGGACTTAAGAATGCAGGAGCAACATATCAACGTGCTATGACATACATATTTCATGACTATATGCATAAGATCATCGAGGATTATGTAGATGATTTGATTGCTAAATCTAAGACACGTCTTGAGCACATCGATGTACTAGAAAAAGCGTTCGATCGGTTGATAGAACACAAAGTAAGGTTAAATCCTAAGAAGTGTGTATTCGGAGTCACATCAAGAAAACTTCTAGGATTCATTGTCTCCAAGCAAGGCATTGAAGTGGATCCAGGTAAGGTAAAAGCAATATTAGAAATGCCACCTCCCAAAACATTGAAAGAGTTGCGTAGTTTACAAGGAAAGATCCAATCTATCCGACGATTCATCGCACAACTCTCAGATAAATGCAGGCCTTTCAATCACCTGTTACAAAAGGGAGTGACATTTTCATGGACAACTGAATGTCAAGAAGCATTTGATGACATAAAGAAGTATCTGGCATCACCACCAGTTCTTACACCGCCTAGATCAGGAATCCCTTTTCACCTATACATTTTTGCAATATATTTTGCACTAGGGACTATGCTTGCACAAAAAAATGAAAAACATAAGGAGCAAGCAATTTACTATATTAGCCGAACGCTGGTAAGTTACGAAACAAGATATGCTTATGTCGAAAAGTTATGCTTAGCAGTGGTTTTCGCCACCAAGAAACTTAGACATTACATGCTAAGCAATACTACCTATGTCATAGCTAGAGAAAATCCTCTGCGATACATGATGACTCGCACATACAACAACACCCATAATGCTAAATGGATAATGCTTTTAACCGAATTCGATCTCGAATTCATAAGTCAAAAATCCATAAAAGGTCAGGTGATAGCTGATCAACTAGCAGAAGCTCCGCTACATAACGACAAACCACTAATCATTGAGCTTCCATATGATTCAGTATTCTCTGTCACAGAACAAGAAGAGTTAGTTTCTCTTGAGGAAGAAGCAGACATGACCATGTTCTTTGATGGGTCTAAATGCGACAAAGGACAAGGTGTGGGAGTCGTGTTTTATACACCTGAAGGAATACCAATTCCTTTATCATTCAAACTCGACTTCACATGCACCAATAATAATGTAGAGTATGAAGCCTTAATCTTAGGTCTTCAATCAGCTATAGCAATGGGCATAAAAGACTAAGCATTTTTGGGGATTCTCAACTAGTTGTATACCAAGTAAAAGGAGAATACCAGTGTAAAGAACCAGTCTTAAAGCAATACCATGAAGTAGCAACAAAGTTGCTAGAAAATTTTGACTGGTACAAAATTAGTAACTTACCCTGGTCCACAAACATATTTGTGGATGCAATGGCTTCTTTGGGATCTCTCATCCCTAAGAATGAGCATGGAGAAGTACAATCGCTAATCATAACAACAATGTCAAAATCATCAATTCAAAAAGCAGAACCTACAGGTGAGAAGAACGTTTGTTTGATACATGTTGAACCTTACAATTCTTACCTTGATGAGATAAGAGACTTTCTCAAGTCTGGAATACTCCCAGTAGAAATGACACAAACTGCAAAAAGAACATTCAAACAAAAAGCAATTCATTTTACTCTACTGGGGGATGTGTTATACAAACGTGGGTATGATGGAATATTATTATGATGTTTAGATCCGATTGAAGTAGAACGAGCAATAATAGAAGCCCACGATGGTACTTGCGATGGCCACTTTAGTGGAATGGCCATTGCAAAGAGAATATTGCGCATGGGATACTATTGGCCGACCATGGAAAATGACTATTGCAAATATGTCAAAAAGTGTCAAAAGTGCCAATATCATGCAAATTTGACTCATGTACCATCGCATGCATTACAACCCATTCAAAGTCTTTGGCCCTTTTCACAATGGGGTCTCGATTTGATTGGTAAAATATCACCTACTTCATTAGGACAACATAAGTTCATCATAACCGTGATAGAATACTTCACAAAATGGGTGGAAGCAATTCCAATGACCACTACGACTGGACCTCGAATAGCGGAGTTTATACTTCAACATATTATCTATCATTTTGGAATACCCTCAAAAATAATTTTCGATAATGGGAAGTCATTTAAGAATAAGGATGTTAGAGCATTGTGCAACAAATTCAAAATTCAACACAGTTTCTCAACACCTTATTACCCACAAGCAAATGGGTAAGTTGAAGCAACCAACAAAACAATGGTATCCATTCTCAAGAAAATGGTCAAAGAAAATCATCGAGATTGGCATACTCAACTTCCTTTGGCATTATGGGCTTATAGAACAAGCATCAGAACGCCAACGGGAGCGACACCATTTTCACTAGTTTATGGTGCTGAAGCTATATTACCTTTAGAGCTCGAGATACCTTCCTTGCGAATCGCATTACAAGAATTCATGGACGATGAAACAGCTAGACAAGCACGTCTTGACCAATTGACACTTATTGATGAAAAATGTATCAATGCTTTAGATCACTTACGAGTATATCAAGACAGAATCAAACGTGCTTATAACGCAAAAGTCCATCCTCACGAATTTCAAGTGGGGGACCTAGTGCTCAAAGAAAATCAACAAAATACCAATGCATTGCCACACTTGAGAGATAAATCCAAGTATGCTATGCCACCCCTGTTACACTTATATCACATTAAGAAAGTCTTGAGTATGGTAGATTGACCTCAAGCAATCTTGAACCAAAAAAACTTTATAAATTTAAAAACATATTGAGCAAGAAAATATAATGCCAACTTGGGTACAACCTTGAAGCAAAAAGGAAATATTCCCCGCTGGTCCCATTACACACATAGTACAAAATCAAAAAGGTGGTTTTCACCACCATCACAACAATACAAACAATTAAATTAAAAGGTAGACAATAATGATAGGATCACATTCTCATCACACTTCGATTGACAATCCGATTCCCCAAACTCTATTATGATAAATACTATACACACACCATAGATCACAAAAGCAAGAAGGATCGTACTACATTCCCCTCAGAAAGTTATGTAGTCATCGCCAACGCTTGAAGATCGAATCATTGGACTATGGAGCGAACCTCCACCAGAGCTATAGATGCTTGACTAGCAGTGGAGTAAACTCATGTAGGATGACACGTCTTTCTCCCAAGAGAAAGACCTCTGATCACACATACGGATAAGCTAGCTAATTGGTAAACCCATATAGGTACCGTCCAATTTTACTCATCATTAGTTAATGAACTTCACATACACATGCATTGGTTCTTGATTTCTTAGGCCATTCCCAAACCAAAGATTCAGAAAATGAACTCCATGTACGCACACCTTGGTACTAAAGAGGGTTAGACAAACATTAAGAAAATGGTTAAATCACTAGACTGATTGAGTCTTTGAAAATACTCCAATGTTATATATCAAAACCATACCAAATATCATATCATTATCACATGTTGTACAATATCACATACATACACCCACCATACATCAACCGCGAAGAGTCATCAAGTTGGATACCCCCAATTGCAAAAATGAACAAGTAATGGCCAACTACTCTGAGCTATAAAAGATTACAAAAACATCATGCATGTCATCATATAGTTAAATGAAAATAAACATAAACTGCATATTACACATTTGTTTACATTCATTTATCATAACATAAATATAACAATGTGAACATTACATCACATAAGCACCAAAAAAGCATAAAAAAAAAGCATCCACATAAACATTAACACATGAGATAACAAAAATACAAATCCATGTCTATATATATATATATATATATGAAAGTCCTAAAGGTACAAAATGCCCGCAGGCTGTATACATCGAAGCACTAAGGCTCATAGCAAAATAAAAATAAAATACAAAAAAGAGAAACGATATGTCACGCTAGCTAGTACCAACAATATCTCTCCAAAGACCCTATGCTGTAGAAGCACCATGAGAACTCGATGACTGATGAGTCCTGTGACTCCTATCGGTCCCTCAGGTAGCAATAGTGGCTGATGAAGAAGGAGGAATAGGCAAAGGAATCTGACGCTCATGCAGAATGTTCTCCAATATCTCTATATAAATAGCCTACTTGCACAGGCTCCTCAGGTTAGCACCCTCATGAGCAACCCAATAAGAAATCTCTGCTCGAAGAGCAACAATAGTAGCTACAGTGTCACCTCCATCGGACCCTGCCTGTAGTCGAACCAGGTCACTCTCTAACTGAGTTACCTCACCTTTGAGCATGGAAATCTCCAAATCCTTTATAGCGAGAGCATCACTGCTAATCCCATCACGCATCCTATCCACCTCACCCTGGAGGTGAGTCACCTTACCCTGGTACCATGCTAACTTGCCCTTTAGGTGAGTCACCTCTAAACCCAGGCTGTCATGCTTAGCTTGTAACGTATCCCAATCCTCCTATGTCCATTGAGGAGGGGCATCCTCATCACCACCACCCCCATCACCATCCTCATCACCATCACCACTAGCCTCCTTGGGCTGCTAAAAACTGGTGCCCATATCAGCTCTAGAACTACCTCATCGATGGTTCGTCGAGCAGGGAACCTAACCTCCCACATCTACATCGTCACCACTCCTGTCATCATCTATAATGACACTCGAAGTTGAGAGAGGCTGGCCAGCAAACCAGACATCGTACTCAAGGGTCGTAACTACATCATCCAAGTTGAGAACCTCCAAGTCAGGGTCATCCAAAAGATCATCAACTCACAAAAATTTAGGAGCAAAAGGTAACCCTAACTTGTCACCCCATGGACTATAGGTCACAGGTGCATCAGGAACATTTTGAACTAGCCCAAACTGATGCAGCACTCTAGAAAATTGAAAACCCATCGCCCTCGCCTGATGCGATGAAGCTCTGCTACATTTGTCACTCAATCCAGACCTCTCCATGGCCACCAACTCATAAAATCTTTGGTAGGAGAAATAAGGATATCTTTGTACTCCGAGGCACCCACCACTGGATGACTAAGCTCCTCACTAAGTAGCCATCTTTATGAGCAATGAGAAGTGGAATCGATAGTGCAAGAGAGACCAATAGGTCGCCCAATGATAATATGCTCTCACAACCAAATCTGAATCACCAAACTACAGCCTAGGCCCTTCCACCCCTGCCTCTTCACCTCATATAGCTCACTATAAACCTCAAAAAGAAGAGTGGGAGCCCATGCCAACTGTTGAGGATCAAATATCAAGTCTAAAACAATCGGTACCTGGTTCCATGGGATCCTCGATCCCATGGAATTGGGCAACAACATGTTGCTCAATATATACATAATAAATATTGGAAGCGCCCCTAAGCTACCAGCCGTATACATATCCAAGTACGCTATGCCACCCTTGCTACACTTATATCGCATTAAGAAAGTCTTGAGTATGGTAGATCGACCCTAAGCAATATTGAACCAAAAACACTTTACAAATTTAAAAACATCTTGAGTAAGAAAAGATAATGCCAACTTGGGTACAACCTTGAAGCGAAAGGAAATATTTCCTGCTGGTCCCATTACACACATAGTCCAAAATCAAAAAGGTGGTTTTCACCACCATCACAACAATCCACACAATTAAATTAAAAGGTAGATAATAAGGATATGATCACATTCTCATCACACTTCGATTGAGAATATGATTCCCTAAACTCTATTATGATAAATACTATACACACACCATAGATCACAAAAGCAAGAAGGATCACACTACATTCTCCTCAGAAAGTTATGTAGTCATCCCCAACGCTCAAAGATCGAATCATTAGACTATGGAGTGAACCTCCACCGAAGATATAGATGCTTGACTAGCAATGGAGTAAACTCATACAGGATGACAAGTCTTTCTCCCAAGAGAAAGACCTCTGATCGCACATATGGATAAGCAAGCTAATTGGTAAACCCATATAGGTACCGTCCAATTTTACTCATCATAAGTTAATGAACTTCACATACACATGCAATGGTTCTTGATTGCTTAATGCCATTCCCAAACCAAATATTTAGAAAACGAACTCCACTTGCGCACACCTTGGTGCTAAAGAGGGTTAGATGAACATTAAGAAAATGGTTAAATCACTAGACTGATTGAGTCTTTGAAAATCCTCCAATGTTATATATCAAAACCATACCAAATATCATATCATTATCACATGTTCTACATTATCACATACATACACCCACCATACATCAACCACGAAGAGTCATCAAGTTGGATACGCCCAATTACAAAAATGAACAAGTAATGGTCAACTACTCTGAGCTATAAAAGATTACAAAAACATCATGCATGTCATCATATAGTTAAATGAAAATAAACATAAGCTGCATATTACATATTTGTTTACATTCATTTATCATAACACAAATATAACAATGTGAACATTGCATCACATAAGCACTAACAAAGCATAAACAAAAAGCATGCACATAAACATTAACACATGAGAACCAAAATACAAAGCCATATATATATATGAAAGTCCCAAAGGTACAAAATGCCCATAGGCTGTATACATCGAAGCACTAAGGTTCATAGCAATATAAAAATAAAATACAAAAAAGAGAAATGATATGTCATGCTAGCTAGTACCAGCAAGATCCCTCCCAGGACCCTGCGCTATAGAAGCACCATGAGAACTCGATGATCGATGAGTCCTGTGACTCCTATCAGTCCCTCGGGTAGCAGTAGTGGCTAATGAAGAAGAAGGAACAAGCAAAGGAATTTGATGCTCATGCAGAATGTTCTCCAACATCTCTACATAAATAGCCTACTTGCGTAGTCTCCTCAGATCAGCACCCTTGTGAGCAACCTACTAAGAATTCTTTGCCCAAAGAGCAGTAAAAGTAGTTGCAATGTCACCTCCACCAGACCCTGCCTGTAGTCGAGTCAACTTGCTCTCTAACTGAGTGACCTCACCTTCGAGCCTGGAAATCTCCAAGTCATTTGCAGTGAGAGCATCGTTGCTAAGCCCATCACACATCCTATCCACCTCATCCTGGAGGTGAGTCACCTTGCCCTAGTACCATGCTAACTCGCCCTTTAGGTGAGTCACCTCTAAACCCAGGCTATCACACTTAGCCTATAACGTATCTCAATCCTCCTCTGTCTGCAGAGGAGGGATATCCTCATCACCACCACCCCCATCACCACCCTCATCACCATCAATACTAGCCTCCTCGAGCTGTTGAAAATCGATACCCATATCAGCTCTAGAACTACCTCATCGACGCTTTACCGGCCAGGGAATCTAACCTCCCACATCTACATCGTCACCACTCTCATCATCGTCTACAATTTCACTCGAATTCCAGAGAGGCTGGCCAATAAACTAGACATTGTACTTAGGGGTGGTACCTACATCATCCAATTCGAGAACCTCCAAGTCAGGGTTATTTGAAGGATCATCAACTCATCAAAATTTGGGATCAACAGGTAACCCTAACTCGTCATCCCACGACCTGTAGGTCACAGGCGCATCAGGAACATCCTGAACTAGCCCAAACTAATGCAACACTCTAGAAAATTGAATAAACTCCATCTCCCTTAGATGGGCACCAACAACCCATCGCCCTTGCCTGATGCGATGAAGCTCTGCTACATCTGTCACCCAATCTAGACCTCTCCATGGTCACCAACTCATCAAATATCTAGTAAGAGAAATAAGGATATCTCTATACTTCGAGGCATCCACCACTAGACGACTAAGCTCCTCACTAAGTAGCCATTTGTATGAGCGAGAAGTGGAATCGACAGTGCAAGGGAGACCAATAGGTCGCCCAATGATAATATGCTCCCATGACCAAATTTGAAGCACCAAACTATAGCCTAGGCCCTTCCACCCCCACCTCTTCACCTCATATAGCTCATTGTAAACCTCACAAAGAAGAGCGAGAGCCCATGCCAACCGTCGAGGATCAGATATCAAGTCTAGGACAATCGGTACCTGGTTCCATGGGATCCTCGATCCCATGGAATTGGGAAACAACATGTTGCTCAATATATACATAATAAATACTGGAAGCACCCCCAAGCTACCAGCCATATACAAATCCAATTATGCTATTCCAACCTTGCTATAATCAACATCCCACATCTTGCCAAACACAGGAAATATAGTTGTCTTCTTGTCAAGGCCAACCCGAATAGCAGGACCCTCGATAGGGACACAAAATATCTGGTAAATATTCTCAAGGGTAATAGTAAGCTCCCTCGTAGGAAGCTGGAATGTACCTCGATCAGGATCTCAATGCTCAACAAGCACCGAAATAAGATCCTCGTCAGCTCGAACGGTGCATAGCCGATCACACCCATCAAGATCGATAGTCTGAAGGAGAGAACAATCATCCTCAAAAAGTGCCTTCTGCACCTTTCGGATAGTCCTCGACCACCTATGTCGAGCATCAAGAAGCTTAACCTAAAAATAACAAACAATAAAAAAGTTAGCAAATAAAACAACAAAAACAAACAATAAAAATAAAAATAAACAAACAATAAAAACAAAAACAAACAAACAAAAAACATGAATTTTTTTTTACCTACCCCTAGGTAATAAAAAACAAACAAATAAAAAAACATGATTTTTTTTTTTACCTACCCCTAGGTAATAAAAAATAAATAGAAACAAACAAACAATAAAAACAAAAACAAGCAAACAAACAAAAAAAAAACATGATTTTTTTTTTTTACCTACCCCTAGGTAATAAAAAACAAACAAACAAAAAACATGAAAAAATATTTTACCTACCCTTAGGTAATAAAAAATAAACATAAATACACAATAAAAACAAAAACAAACAAACAA
This sequence comes from Wollemia nobilis, assembly GCA_028583015.1. Taxonomy (NCBI): domain Eukaryota; kingdom Viridiplantae; phylum Streptophyta; class Pinopsida; order Araucariales; family Araucariaceae; genus Wollemia; species Wollemia nobilis. The sequence goes on from JAQPPZ010016726.1 coordinate 12,110,503, forward strand.
AAAAACATGAAATTTTTTTTACCTACCCCTAGGTAATAAAAAATAAACAAAGAAAAAAACAATAAAAACAAAAACAAACAAACAAAAAACATGATTTTTTTTTTTACCTACCCCTAGGTAATAAAAAATAAACAGAAACAAACAATAAAAACAAAAACAAACAAACAAAAAAACATGATTTTTTTTTTACCTACCCCTAGGTAATAAAAAATAAACAGAAACAAACAAACAATAAAAACAAAAATAACCTACCCCTAGGTAATAAAAAACAAACAAAAAACATGATTTTTTTTTTACCTACCCCTAAGTAATAAAAAAAAAACAAAAACAAACAAAAAAAAAACATGAAAAAGAAATTTTACCTACCTCTAAGTAATAAAAAATAAACAGAAACAAACAATAAAAACAAAAACAAACAAACAAAATAACATGAATTTTTTTTTACTTACCCCTAGCTAATAAAAAATAAACAGAGAAAAAACAATAAAAACAAAAACAAACAAACAAAAAAACATGATTTTTTTTTTTTTTTACCTACCCCTAGGTAATCAAACATAAACAGAAAACAAATAAACAAAGATAACAAAACAAACAAAACTCATAAAAAGCAAACAAAATGTTAATTACTAGCCCCGCTTAATTAAACAAAAACAACATGTTCATTACCAGCCCCGCTTAATTAAACACAACAAACATCCAAAAACAAAAAAAAAAACAAAGAAACAACAAACAACAAAGAAAACAAACAAATTCAAGAAAAAAAAACAAAGACCACCTACCTCGGCATACCGGGCGTTGACTTCTGCTCCAGCCGAGCCACCACCACCGCTTCCCTCACCAAGCTCCATCTCGCTCATCACTCAAATGAATTACAAAATGACAACTGACAGAATGACAATTGAAAGCAACGTTAGGCCTTTAAATAACTGTTTTTAACGATGAAAAATGCACACCCATATTTTCAATGGCGCGTCAAAACATAGACCCACGGTTTACAGCACAAAAACGCAGACCCGCGGTTTGCGATGCAAAAACGCGTTCCTGTGATTATGAGGTCACAAACTCCCACCCGTTGTTATAGCCGGGTAAACTGCAACTTAGCGGTTACAAAAAAAACAAAAAAACAAAAGCAGAATCCAAGGTTAAATGACACCTACTCCGTGGGGTTACAAAACATGGTAAGTTCAAATCAAGAAAATGCACATTGGAATTGCTAACAGTCACTAGGACAAGCAACTAGGAGGATTGGTTCCTTTTTTTACTTCATCTCATGCATGTCAGGCAACCAAAAGATAATCTGCGAAAAAAAACTTAAACAACTCAAAACGAAAAAAAAAAAAAATGCTATCAATTGGCCATTGGGTCACAATTGTTACCCACTCGCCAATCGAGGGGGTAAACATGCAAATGAAAACTTTATTTACAATAGTCTTCCATCTTGCTGCACCAAAATAGAGTGAGTCCATCCATCTAATAAAGTTATATGTCATCGGTTTTTGCACTACATTGTGCTGTACACAACGCAGTACAAAAAGGGGCAACTGTAGACACTAAAATCCAACACCTTCAAAACCATATCTTCCACCCCATTATCAAATCCTGCATAATTAAATTATATGCCTAAGTCTAAACTTAGGGATATAAAATCCTACACATTATCCTATTTTTCTAATTTATTAAATCTGGAAAATCACCCTAGGATACCTTGTCTACCCATTGGACATGTGTCCTAAACACTTCATCCAACACCCCTGCCACATCTTACCCACTCCTGTCCCCCTTGTCCTTGCACATGAGATAGATTCCCAACACCCATGCCACAACTCATTTGTTGTTGTCCCCTTGTCCCTTCACATAAAACAACATCCCACATCCCACTCCACTTGAAGCCACATCACCCCAGTTAAGTGAGCCACACTGAATGACTCACTATAACTGCCCCTTCCACCTGGCAGTTCAGATTTGTCACTTTGCAAGTCAGGATTACCACCTCCCATTCCCATCCAAAGCCCTAGGAATCCTATAAAAACACCATTAGTCCACCAAACAAAGGGAGCTAAATTTGCATACTGATAGGCTACCAAAATTGATGTAGACCAACGAGAAATTACGATGCACGAGATTTGTTCTGACCGTTGGTTCGAATCCTAAGTTGACCTATTCTTCAACTGAAATCGCTTTTCTGTGGTTCCACAGTCAAAAACGTGACTCTACGGTTTCACAATCGCAGATCCACAGTTTCCAGCCCATAATCGCGCTTCCATAGTTCCACGGTCTCGAGCACGAAATCGCACGCCCATAAGAGATCTGTAACAAAATTCACTTGATTAGCAAAGCTTTATTTGTTGATTTATTTTTTCATTTGTTTCACATAATTATCTGCTTAGGGTTTATGCATGCATTAATATTATTGCTCAAATATACAGGTGCTACTAATCCCTTTGTCGGTTGGAATGTGTGTAGGTGACAGGTACTTTGGATAAGCTGTTGAAGCTGGAGTGGTCCCTTACCGGATACCAAAGCCCACTCATCTTGGATTGTGGTTGGAAGAATGAAGAGCACGTGCCCCTACGAAAGCGTTGGAAGATACCTTTCCATCAATTTTCATTCATCTGCATCAATATAGAGCGAGAAAGCATTGTAACATTATCCCAAACATACTTGGGGCAATCCAAAATTCATTCTTGTAACAAATTGTATCAAAATCAATAAAGAAAAGCAATTTTGGTAATTTTTCTCTCTGTGTTTTACATATTTCATTGCTCAGTTCTTTTGGTTACAAGTTGCATTTATCTTTATCCTTGATTGAAAATTTATCGAGTAATTGTATTTTTCCATGTTCACATCAATGTAAGTTATGGATCATAGAGTTTATCCTAGTATATGATTCTCATGTATTGGTGAAATTTTAAGTTTATCCTATTTCATCAGGTGGTTGAATGGACTGTTGTGTTTATCCTAGTATAACTATTGGTATTCTTGTCCTTATTAATAAATTGATGTAATAAATGAGGGTGTTAAAAATAGTATTATATCATAGGAATAATGTTCAGAGTTGTTATAGTTGTATGTTTGAGTCATGGGTGTCCAATGTGAGTGTTTGTTATTCCAAGTAATATCTTGAAGACAACCAAGTTGGTTGTGAATAAAAAATTATGTGATGTATAAATACTTCTATACATGAATAAATCATGGTAGTATTCAATTTTCCAAAAAGTAGCAACAATGAAGTCCATGGAAGAAGTAGCAACAATAAAGTCCATGTAAAAAATATTAGCAAACTCCAAGGAAGATGCACCAAAAGAAGGGAAAAAGAGAGAAGAACATGAGCACAAATTTAAAAGAGGGTAACAACATGTTTAAGAATCAAAGGAAACAAAACATCAAGTTAAGGTTTTAGCATATCGTCACCCACACCACCATGAGTGGAAATAATATTGGAGGCATGGATGAGGGCATCAATATTATTATGGATCTACATGGAATAAAAAAGGCATAAAGTATGCTAGTGTTTGCCACAAAAAGAATAGAGATTCTAGATGTCAGAGTGGTGCAAAAACATTAAGAAATAATAGGACCAACTGTTCGAAATACCAAAGTAGAGCAATAGAATCATGGAGTAAAAAAATAGTTAAAAATATTCAAGCGGCACAAGTATAGCTTGGCATCATTGTAGACCACCACCAATCAAGATTTCACTTGGATGGAGGGATGTTCAAGATTGGTACAAGTTGTTAAAATTGCTTAGAAAGTCATATTATTTAGTTTCTTCTTATATTTTGAGGATAAAACATTTGTAAGGGGGTGGAATGTTAGGTACCTATGGATAGGAATATGGGGATATTATATTATATTGTATATGGATATTATGGATAGTTGGTAGGGGCCACATATATTGTATAGTACTTGGAGCCCCTAAGTTGTTTGCTTTATGCAAATAAGTGTTGATAGTTGATGAGAGATCTAATGGTTAACACGACTTGAAACACGTCCACTTTATTTTGCAATGTGGAGCTTGTGTCTACCCCTCCAACTAAAGGTAGGCTGTGTATTTTTACTCCTCTCATCTTGCTTGTACTACTTTTGAATGGGGTATTTCTTTAAGTGAAGTGAGGTTATAGGGAAAATTCCTTACATCTATTCACATTTTGAATATGTGACTAGTTGTTGATCATTGGTCATAAAATGTTGAAGATAATGTGTTTGTCCATATCTCCGAGTTTGTTGGATAGAGTGTATGTACCTATCCATATTAGTTGTATAATTATTAATAGTTGTAATTTTATGTATCATTGATTTATAATTTAATAAGCGGTTGAGTTTGTCCATGTTCACATCATTGTAAGTCATGGATCATAGAGTTTGTCCTAGTCCATGATTCTTATGTACTAGTGAACTTTTGAGTTTGTTCTAGTTCATCATCTAGTTGATTGGATTGTTGTGTTTGTCCTAGTCTAGCTATTGGTATTATTGTTCCTATTAATAAATTGATGTAATAAGGGAGGTGTTAGAAATAGTATTACATCATAGGAATAATGTTTAGAGTTGTTATAGTTGTTTGTTTGAGTCTATTCATGGGTGTCCAATGTGAGTGTTTGTTATTCCAAGTAATAGCTTGAAGACAACCAAGTTGGTTGTGAATAAAAAATTATGTAATGTATAAATACTCCTATATATGAATAAATGATGGTAATATTAAATTTTCCAAAAAGTAGCAACAATAGAGTCCATGTAAAAAAAATTAGCAAACTCCATGGAAAGAGACATACAAGGATGCACCAAAAGAAGGGAACAAAAGAGAAGAACATGAGGAAGAATTTAAAAGAGGGTAACAACATGTTTAAGAATCAAAGGAAACAAAACATCAAGTTAAGGTTTTAGCATATCGCCACCACACCACCATGAGTAGAAACAATATTGGAGGTATAGATGAGAATATCAATATTATGGATCTACATGAAATAAAAAAGGCATAAAGTATGATAATGTTTGCCATAAAAATCATAGTGATTCTAGATTTTAGAGTGGTGCAACAACATTAGGAAACAATAGGACTAGTTGTTCAAAAAACCAAATTAGAGCAGTAGAAGCATGGAGTAAACAAATAGTTAAAAATATTCAAGTGGCACAAGGATAGATTGGCATCATTGTAGACCACCACCAATCAATATTTCACTTGGATGGAGGGATGATCAATATTGGTAAAAGTTGCTAACATTACTTAACAAATCATATTATTTAGTTTCTTCTTATGTTTTGAGGATAAAACATTTGTAAGGGGGTGGAATGTTAGGTACCTATGGAAAGGAACATGGGAATATGATATTATATTGTGTATGAATATTATGGATGGTTCGCATGGGCTACATATAAATAAAGGTAGATTATATTATAATAATGAGTTGGATAATGGTTTAGGAAGAGGTATATATAAAGAAAGGATATTGTCATTGTAATCAAGCATTCATATTGAGTATTCTCTTGTAATGGTCTTGGCTCATGGAGTAGATCTAGAGTAATTCATTCCTTAAGAAGTATTATCAATATTGTCTTACCATAAGGGTATTACATATATCTATGTCTTATTGCATGGATTGTTACTATAGATAATTATTTGTGGATGAGTGATTTGATATTTCTACATAATAGTGAATGATTTATGGTAATGATAATAAAGGTTCGTAATATTCTTATTTAGTTTGTCCAAAACCCATATAGATTTAGATACTTCTATAGGATGCTTAGTCTATTATATCTCTAAAGAAACACTATAAGGCTCATCCTTAATCATTTCTCTTGAAGGTTGCTCAATCTTCCTCTTACATATTCCTAGGCTAAGGTTCAACTAAAGTGGAAAGATGTTATGCTTACAAAGTATAAGGTCTTGATGAAGAATACAACATGAGAGTTTGTTCCTCTTCAATAAGGGAATAATGTGGTTGGATGCAAATAGGTCTACAAGTCCAAGTACACTTCATATGGTTAGGTGGAGAAGAACAAGAAATACCTTATCACTAAGGGGTTCTCTTAACAAGAGGAAGTTGATTATTCTAAGAAATTTACTCTAATTTTTAGGATGGATTTTATCAAGATTATTATTTCTATAGCAGCTTCATTTGAATGGAAGGTACATCAATTGAATGTAAAAAGTGACTTTAAACATGGTCAAATTTACGTGGATATCTATATGCAACAACCACTATGGTTTGAGCTTGAGTATCCTACTCCATTGGTTTATCAGTTGACTAGGTCCTTGTATGGACTTAAGTGGGCACCCCACACTTGGTATGAAAATATACACTCTTTGTTCCTTAGTTGTGATTTTTGGTGATGTAAAGCCAAACATGATATTTACATAAAATTAAAATATCAAGATAGGGAGACTTTAATGATTTTGCTCCATGTTAATGATATTCTCATGATAGATAGTTATCATACCTTGATTTAGGATATGAAGTCATGGCTTAGTTCTACCTTTGAGATGACAAATTTAGGGCTCTTGCACTATTTTTTAGGGATTCTAATTGATCATATAGGTTATGGCATCACTATTTCATTGATCAAGTATGTATTCGACCTTTTTTACCACTTTAGTATGGAGTATTGCAAGTCCACTTGAACTCCTTTTGCTTTGATACCAAAGATTCAAGCTAATTGCATGACTTATTTGTAGATGCCACTCTATGTAGATCTCTTGTGGGATATCTTCTTCACCTTACTCACACAAGACCTGATATAACCTTTGTTTTTAGTTATTACGTCAATTACATACAAGCCCCTTGAGAGAATTAGTGGGTTGCAACTAAGAGGATTCTTAGGTATATTAGAGGGACTTATCATATTAACATTCATTATTTAGTTGGTTCACCTCTAGATTTAAAAGGGTTTTTAGATGTTACTTGTGTTGGTGATTTGGATGAGCAACATTCTACAATAGGTTTTATGTTCTATTATAGGTATGGCTTAGGTTATCAATATTATTATGGATCTAGATGGAATAAAAAATACATCAAGTATAGTAGTGTTTGGTAAAAAAAGCATAGTGATTCTAGATTTTAGAGTGGTGCAACAATATCAAGGAATGATAAGACCAATAATTTGAAATGCCATAGTAGAGCAACAAAAACATGGAGCTAATAAAGCAGTTATGAGTAGTCAAGTTGATGTAAATCCAACTGCAAGAGGTCAGAACAAGAACCTCCAATCACATAAATTGCAATAAATGAAAATAAAGTGGCAAACCCACAATCACACAAAATTGCAATACATGGAAATAAACCGACAAATGCTTTATTTTATAATTTCTTAATTTCAACCTTTACAATATGATACCAAGGGAATATGTATCCCAAAAATACCTAAAATAAAACCCTAAATATTAAAGCCTTAAAGATAAGAAATTATAAATTTTTAAGGATAATTTCATCTTTAGTGCCAAAAGCTAAGTCACCAAAAAAGCTCGGATAACCCCCTAAATTAATACACACCATCGTATCATCTATATTAATCCTCCTAGAAAATATCAAAACCTACCCATGCCTAAATAAGAAGTTATTCCAAATATATTTTCTTCCAAAATTTTCAAAAAAATACTAAATCTCATTTTTTGGGCACTAGATAAAGGAATTAGGGTCCCAAAAAATCCTAAATAAACAACTAGATGATTGGTATGGTCTAGCCCATGATATGCCCACCCCCTTTATCAAGCTCCCCGTAAAATTTCAAGCCGATCCAATGGTCAGATCAAAAGTTACGCCCTTTGGAATATATGCTCTTGCATCACAAGTGGCACAAGGGTAGATTTGCATCATCGTAGAACAACACCAATCAAGATTTCACTTGGATGGAGGAATGATCAAGATTATTACCAATTACTAACATTGCTTAGCAAATTATATTATTTAGTTTATTCTTATGTTTCAAGGATGAAATGTTTGTAAGGGGGTGGAATGTTAGGTACCTAGGGATAGGAATATGGGGATATAATATTATATTATATATGGGTATTATGGATAGTTGGCATGGGTCACATATAACCCAAGGTTGATTATATTATAATAATGAGTGGGATAAGGGTTTAAGAAGAGGGGTATATAAATAAGGGATATTGTCATTGTAATCAAGCATTCATATCGAGTATTCTCTTGTAACATTTATGGTTGGTGGAGTAGATATAGAGTAATTCCTTAGGGAGTATTATTGGTGTTGCCCTACCATAAGGGTATTATCTATATATGTCTCTTATTGTGAGGATAGTTACTTTGAATAATAATTTTTTGATGAATGATTTGATATTTTTTCATAATGGTGAATGATTTATTCTAATGAGGATAAAGGTTTATAACATTCTTCTTAAGTTCATCCAACACCCATCTAAGTTTAGATACTTATAAAGGATGTTTAACCTATTATATATCTAGAGAAACACTAGAATGCTCCTCAAGCATTTCTTTTGAAGGTTTCTCAATCTTGATATTCTCTTATATATTCCCAAGTTAAGGGTCAATTAAAGTGGAAATATGTTATGCTTGTAGAGTATAAGGTCTTGATGAAGAATAAGGAATGAAATCTTGTTCCACTTTGAGAAGGAAAGAATATGGTTGGATGAAAATGGGTCTACAAGACCAAGTACACTTCATATGGTTAGGTGGAGAAGCACAAGATACACCTTATTGCTAAGGCATTCTCTTAAGAAGGGGAGCTTATTATTCCAAGACATTTAATCTAACTGCTAGAATGGATTCTACTAGGATTATTCTTTCTATAACAACTTAATTTGGATGGAAGACACATCAATTGGATATGAAAATTTCATTTAAACATGTCCAAATTCATGTGGATATCTATATGTAACAACCACCATGATTTGATATTAAGGGTCCCACTCCATTGGTTTATTAGTTGACTAGTTCCTTGTATGGACTTAAGTAGGCATCCCACACTTGGTATGAGAAGATATAGTCTTTGTTCCTTAGTTTTGAATTTTGGTGATGTAAATCCAAACATGATACTTATACAAAATATCAAGATAGGTAGGTTTTGGTGATTGTGCTCTATGTTTATGATATTCTCATTATCAACAATTCTTATATCTTGAATATGAAGTCATGGCTTAGTTTTACCTTTGAGATGATAGATTTGGGGCTCCTACACTACTTTTTGGGAATTAAAATTGATAACATAGGTTTTGGCATCAGTATTTTATTGCCTAAGTATGCATTGGACCTTCTAAAATACTTCAATACGAAGGATTGCAAGTCCACTCAAACTTTGCTTTAATACTAAAGCTTCAAGCTGATTGTATGTCTCCTATGCTAGATGCCACTCTATGTCGATCTCTTATGGGAGGTATTCTTCACATTACTCACACACAATATGGTATAGCCTTTTTTAGTTATTATGCCAAGTATATAAAATACCTCTAAGAGAGTCGATGGATTATGACCAAGAGGATTTTTAGGTATGTTAGAGGAACTTATCATATTGGTATGCCAGTTCACCTCAAATTTTGAAAGGATTTTTAGATGCTAATTATGTTGTTATTTGGATGACCAATATTCCACCATAGGATTTGTGTTCTATTTGGTATCCAACCATATTTTATGGCACTCTAGATGATAGTCTACCATATCTTAGTCTTCTACAAAAGTTGAATATTATGCTACCAATGAGGTAGCTAAGCATCTTTGATGGTTGGTTATGGTTTTGGAGGAGATTGCCATTCCTCTGACATATCTAATCACTATTTATTGTGACAATTAGAGCATCATATAGCTTATTCATAATTTAGTGTTTCATAAATGGTCTAAGCACATTGAAACTTAGATACATTTTGCGAGATGGCTTGATGTATGTGGGATGTCTAATCCTAATTTTGTGCCATCACCCAAGGAGGTAGTGAATATCTTGGACAAGATCATGTCTAAGGTTAGTTTTATGTTCATGTGGGATATACTTGGTGTGGGAGAATATCCCTTAAGGGGGGTGACCAATAAGTGCCTCTCTACATGTCCTCCATTCAACTTAAAGGGGGATGTTGTAATATGTAAATTCTTATTTGACATGAATAAAGCACCCAATTTAAGATATTTTTGCATGTGTTTTATTTTAGTTACAAATCATAAATTAATTTAATAATTATGGGTGAATTTTGACATCACCCTCAACACTTACCCTTCAAACAATTTGAAAGTTTGACTTTTACTTGTGTAATGAACAATCAAAAGGGAGGAGGTTATGGAATTTATTTTCTTGCACTAGTTAAAACTCTTGATAATTTATAGGGAAGGGGGCCATTGTAATGGAGTTGTTTGGGCCACTTTATCTCTCAAAGGGCATATAGTTAGGTTTTTTTTATTTTATACCATAGTTGAAAAAATCAGAATTGGCAAAGAATTGACATTTTTAAAAATTGACAAATTGAGAATTGGCAAAAAATCAAGGAAAAAACCGGAAAAAAAAACAAAGAAAAAAAAAATTCATTGATTTTTTTTCATGCATATTACAATGAATTAACATTATGTAAATCAAATATTGCAATAAAAACAATAATTTATGTTAAGACATCATACAAGGCTCAAAGTTTAAGTACACATGAAAGTGACAAAACACATCTTGTATTGCTTATAATATGAAAAGGTACAAAGTTACAAATAACAACAAGGAAAAAAGATTTTATTTTTTATATGTCTGCACAAGGAAACAAGCAACAACAAAGTTATAATCACTTGGAAAAAAAGAAAAAAAGAACCTAAACCTTAAACCAAAAGGCTAGGGTTTAGGGTTTAAAATTGAAACATTGATAGCTAAAAATTGAGCTTACATACATAGTTATTAGGCAATAATATTTACTTAAAAAGAGGAGGAAAAAAACCCAAAACCCTAGGGCCTAGACTAGGGTTTAGGATTTAAACTTCAAGTTTAAAGTTTCAAATTCAAACATTAACAGCTGAAAAATTGGCTTTGCATATAGTTACCAGACATCAATATTTACTTAAAAAGAGGAGGAAAAAAATAAAACCCTAAACCCCAAACCCCAAACCCTAAGGCCTAGCCTAGGGTTTGTTACAATGTGCAGGTGTTGTATGATTTTCCTGTTTAGTGATGGAATCTTCTGAAAAGTTCATGAAAACCTCTTTTTGGAGACTTCATGTTTTTTGTATGACCTGGAAGATTTCAGAAGACTAATAAGCCCTGAAAGATTCTAAAATATTGTTTGTATGGACAAATTAGAAAACCCTCCCATTTTGTGATTATAAAAAGAGAGTTGCATGTATGTAACATAGCATTGGAAAGTTTCTCTAAATAAATACATGTTTTTCTAAAAATATTGAGTCCTCCTTTTATCTGTTGTTCATGTTTTTTCTTACAGTTTTTATTCTGTGTTTGTTTTAGCATCTGCTTTATTTTTCTTTTCATGGTATCAAAGAACTATAGTAGAAGAGATACAGGTTGTATATGCTTTGGTAGTGAATCATGGTCTCCCTCTCTGCAACATTGGTTGTTGTGTCTTTATTTTGGAGTGATCTCGAGGGCTAGTGCATTATTTCATAGTTTGAGTGGAAGAAGAGGATGATTCACATAAAATGAGTAGCAAACTGGATATTGAGAAGTTCAATGGATCAAACTTCACATTGTGGAAGATCAAAATGGAGGACTTACTAGTGGAAAGGGACTCGTGGGTTGTAATCATGGAAAGTCCATTGGAATGGCATAAGAGGAGTTTAATAAGCTTGATAGAAAGTAATGTCCCTTATTACATCAAGTTTAGTAGACTATGATTTTAAATGTGAAAAAAGTATGGTTTGATCAAGATATGTGGAAAAAGTTGCAGAGCATATATTCTTCTATGTCAATAGTGAACAAGTTAATGTTGCAAAAGAAGGTGGAAAATATCAAGATGAAGGAGAATGGTAAGTTCTCAGACCACTTGAATGATTTTAATATGCTAATGAAGCAACTAAACTCCATTGGTGATAAATGGAGTGATGAGGATGAATATCTAGTACTATTAATTACTATGCTAGACTCATGGAAGAATCCTATTATTTCCATAAGTGTTGCTTCTTACAAGTTGCATATGGAGTCAGTGGTTAGCTAGCTGGTGAATGAGGAGATAAGAATGATATCTGCTAGTGAAGAATCCACTTCAGAGGCATATTTAGCACATGGATGCTCAAACGAAAGAGGATAAGATAGATCCAGTGGGAGAAGCAACTCTAGATGCAGAGGTAGATCATCCAACACAGGAAATAAATTTTTTAGCAATGTAGAATGTTACTACTATCACAAAAAGGGTCATATCAAGTTTCATTGTCCCTAGTTTAAGAAGAAAAATGAAAAGGTAACATAAGAAGAAATAACTGATAAAGTTGTAGATGAAAACTCCTCTATATTTCTTTCTTCTTCCTATCTATCAATTGAAGGGTGTCCTAAAGACTGGATTATAGATTTAGGAGCTTCTTTCCACATGATACCAAACTGTGAGTGGTTTTTCAATTATAAAAAGGTAAATGACGTTAAATTTTATATGGGTGATAATATATTTTGTGATATAGAAGGAGAAGGTACAATTCCTGTGAAGTATTCTGGTGGAAAAATCAAGTATATGTAAAAATTTAGATATATCCCTCAATTGAGAAGAAATCTTCGCTGAGTTGGACAATTTATTGAAAAATGAGTAACAATTACCTTCTTAGATGAAGGATGCAAGCTCACTAGAGGTGCACTAGTGCTTGCAAAAGAAAAGAAGAAAGACACTTTGTTTAAACTGGATGTTAGCCCTTGTGAGAAAATTCATTGCAATGTTTCCTCATTAAAAGAAGCTAATGCCACTGAGAAAATAATGAAGTAGATGTTGGATATTATCTTCTTTGGAACAAAAGACTTGGCCATTTGGAAGAAACCAGCTTGAAGCAGTTGGTCATCAAAGGCATGGTGTATGGCCTCAAGGATATCAAATCTAACACTCAACTTTTGTTAATCATGTGTTATGAGAAAACAAAAAAGGGTAAACTTCTCTTATCACCCACATAGAGCTAAATCTGCTTTGGATCTTGTTCATTCAAACATTTCTGGTCCTATTGATACCTCATCTATTGGTGGTGCATTATATTTTACCACTTTTAATGATGATCACAACAAAAAAACATGGACTATATTTTTGAAGAAAAAGAGTGACATCCTCGATCATTTTAAAAGTTTTGTTGCTAATGTAGAAAGGTAAACATATAAGCAACTTAAGATATTGCATAGTGACAATGGAGGAGAATATTGTTATGCTAAATTTGAAGAGTTTTGTAGGTACAAAGGCATCTCTAGACAAAATTATACACCTTATTCTCCTCAGCAAAATGGAGTAGTAGAGAGAATGAATAGAACATTGTTGGAGAAGATGAGGAGCATGTTTTCAAATGTAAAACTTAGTAAAGGGTTTTGGCTAAAGCAAATTCAACTACCAACTATTTGGTTAATTTATCATCTTGCACTGCTTTGAATGACAAGACACTACAAGAGGCATAGAGTGGGACAAAACCATCAATCTCTCACCTAAGGATTATTGGTTGTGAGCTCTTTATGCACATTCTTGTTGAAAAGACAAAAAAAAATGGATGAAAAATCTAAAAAGTGTATCCTTGTTGGTTATGAAGATGTTGTTGGAAAAAAATGATATAAATTATGGATTCCATATGAACACAAAAGTGTTTTCAACAGAGATGTGATTTTCAAATAAATTAAGATAGCTGGAGATATTCAAGAACAAGAATTACAACAATAGTTGAAAGATAAGGTTAGTGTGCATGAATGCACTATGTCAGGTCAACCTTCAAGTGAAGCACATGCTCAACCCTATCAACCTCAAGAAACAATATCTTTTGATATTTTAGATAGAGTTTCCAACCTATAAATACTTGATAAATATTTGCCTTCTTATGTGCTTGAATATGTGCATCTAGAGGAGCAACAAATTGTGCAACCTGATTCTCCACCTTGTAGATAATATGTCCAAGAATCAGTGGAGTAGTCTAGAAGAACTAGAAGGAAGAGACATATTTCCAATAGGTTTCAAGATTATTTATGTGGATTTATAGCTACTTGTGATGATCCTATCATATTTGAAGATGCAATGAATAGTTAAGAGAAAGAGCATTGGAAGAAGTGAATGCAAGAAGAAATGGATTCAATGAAGAAGAACCATGCATGGGATTTAGTTCAACAACCTATAAGGAGAAAAATAATAGGCAAAAAATGGGTGTTCAAAAAGAAGTTAAGGCCTAATAGGTCTGTGGAAAGATACAAGGCTAGGTTGATTGCAAAAGGATTCTCTCAGATCCCAAGTATTGATTTTCATCAAAATTATGCTCCCATTGTGAGGCTATCTTCTATTAGACTTTTACTTGCATATGATGTTGCTTTTGATTTAGAATTTGAATAAATGGATGTAAAAACTGCATTTCTGCATGGAGATTTGAAGGAGGAAATATACATGCAACAGCCAGAAGGTTTTGAAGTAGGAGATGCAGGTGTTTTGAAGTAGGTTGAAGAAATATCTCTATGGAACTTTGTAGATCCATGTGTGTATTACAAAAAAAAAAGTAAATTTTTTGTAATTTTGGTTTTGTATGTGGATGATATCCTCCGGATTGAAAATAATAAACAGTTGATTTTAAAAACTAAAGAGTTGTTGTCAAATAACTTTGATATGAAGGACTTGGATTAGGCACGTCATTGCTTAGGCATTGATATTATCAAATATTGCAAGAGAAAATAATTGTAGCTTTCCCAAAAGGATTACATTAACTAGATTTTGAAGGAATTTGAAATGCAGAAGAGTAAACCTGCCAAAATTCCTATGCAACCCAGAGTTAAATTATCTGTAAAAATGTATCCATCTACAATCGAAGAAAAAGAGAGAATGAAGAAAATTCCATATGCAGAGGTTGTGGGTTCATTGATGTATGCAATGATATGTATCAAGCCTGATATTGCTCATGTTGTTGGTATAGTCAGCAGATATATGTCCAATCCTGGAATGGAACATTGGATTGTTGTAATTTTTTTTTTAGATATTTACAAGGTACTAAAGATCATGTTTTATGTTATTAGCCCAAGAAAATGAAGAATTTTGTTTGCAGGGACATGTAGACGTAGATTGGGTAGGTGACTTGGACAACCGTAAGTCAATAGGAGGATATGTCTTCACTTTGTATGGTGGTGCAGTGAGCTGGAGGAGTAAAAAGCAAATTATTGTAGCTTTGTCAAGTGTTGAAGTAGAATATATTGCTTCTACAAAATAATATATTTAGTTGATGAGGTTGTGCAAAGGTTTGCATTTGAACCAAGAATATATTGGAATAAAATATGACAACCAAAATGCAATAAAACTTGCATATTCTTCAACATTCCATAAAAGGATAATACACATTGCAGTGAAATATCAATTTGTGCATGATATGGTGGAGAGTGGAATGATCAACTTGAGGAAATGCAAAACCCAAGAGAATGCAACAAATGCACTTACTAAGGTTGTCACAACTCAAAAACACCAACTTTGCAATAATGAGATTGGGATAAAAGATTGTAAAAAAATCCTGCATCAAGTGGGAGTTTGTTACAATGTGCAGGTGTTGCATGATTTTCTTGTTTAGTGACGAAATCTTCTAGAAAGTTCACGGAAACCTATTTTTGGAGACTTCATGTTTTTTGGTATGACTTGGAATATTTCATAAGACTAGTGAGCCCTGGAAGATTTTAGAAGATTGATTGGGTGGGCAAATTAGAAAACCCTCCCATTTTGTGATTATAAAAAGAGAGTTGCATATAGGTAACATAGCATTGGAGAGTTCCTATAAATAAATACTTGTTTTTCCAAAAGGATTGAGTCTTCCTTTTATCTGTTGTTCATGTTTTTCTTATAGTTTTTATTCTGTGTTTGTTTTAGCATATGCTCTATTTTTCTTTTCAGGATTTAGGGTTTAAATTTTAAAGTTCAAAATTTCAAACATTAACAGATGAAAAATGGGCTTACAAACATAATTATTAGGCAACAATATTTACTTAAAAAGAGGAGGAAAAAAAACTGAAACCCTAGACTAGGGTTTCGGGATTAGGGTTTAAACTTTAAACTTCAAAGTTTGACAAAAAGCTGGAAAAAAAAAACTTCAAAAAATCTTTGCATCACCAAGAGTTTTCCGATTGCATCGACATTTTAAAAAATGGGCAAAATTTTGGGATTCTACAAATTTTTGTAGATTTTCTTAACTATGGTTTATACTCTTAATTACTTGGGTGACCATTCAACTTTTTAGGACTAGATGGATAATAATGCTCCTTTTTTAAAATCAATTATAGTTGGGGGATGTTAACATTATAAAGGTCAGTTTTAATGGGATTTGGATCTTTTTCTCTTCTCCACTTTCACTTGTAGAGTTTAATGCTTGGGTCTCATTTGTTAGAAAAATTTGATGTCCTTAATAACTTGTCTAATTTATATAAATAATTTTGGTTTAGTTGATACAAAAGAAGACCTAGTGATGAAGCAAAAATAAGTAGGTTACATAGATTTACAATTTGAATACATTTATAAATACAATGTTCTATGATTATAGTACTGCACTATTAGTTCATGCTCCTAATTTGTTAACCTTTTGTCTACATCATAATTTTAAAAAATTAGAAGGATTTCCATACAAAGTTAAAGTTTCTCTTTTGAATGACCCTAATTGTATTATTGGAATAAAATTAGCTTGGTTAGTGAAAGAGAATCCTCTTGAATAGGATGGTTGTATATCATGATGAGAGAGACCTATTTTCAAGGTGGTAATATTTCTTGATGCATTTAGTAGGCATTAGGCTAAGGCTTGTAGGAGGTTTAAATTTTTTGTTTCCTCCTACCTTGTGGTGGTATAGGATCCTACTTTTCAATTCTAGTAGAACAAGGTTGCTACGGGTGAATTTAGTTTACATAAAATAGAACAATATAAGTTGACAAGGAATAGACTAAGATCTATAATTCAACTGATAGACTAGGGGGATAAGGGTTCATATTTTTTCTTTGATTAATTATCATAAGGATAAACAAGAATACATTACATAAATTAAGGATGAAAATGATAAATTGAGGGTTGTGACATGTGAGAGAGCTTAATTGTTTACTAAATATTTTTAGAAATTATTCAAGGATTATTTGGAGGCTATTGAATAGTCCTTTGTTCAATAGTCTACTTATTGCATCCCCTATAAAATTTGTAAAGAAGAAAGGTTTTTTCTTGATAGTACTTTGTCTTTCAAGAAATTTATTGATGCACTACGTGCCATGCCCAAAGGAAAAGCGTAAATTATTGATGATTTGCCTTAGAGTTCTTTAATATCATGTATAATTTTTTTGGGAAGATTTATTTATGATGTATAAAGAGACTAGCAAGAGGGGATTTTTATGGGCAATGATCAGTTAGGGATTAACAAAACTTATTCTTAAGGGTTCAAATAGAGATAATATGTTTGGTTGCAGGTTGATTACTCTGCTTATAATGACATATAAAATAATAACTAAGGCCTAAGCAAGAAGAATCAACATTGTTACTTGACAAATTATCATCTTAAGAAAACATATTCTCTGAAAGGTAGATATATTCTTGAATATCTCATTTTTGGCATAGGAAGCTCTTAAATGAGCTATAAAATTTGGTCAAGATGTAGTCTTTATTAAGTTGTTTTTTATTAGGCATATGATAGAATTATTATGTGCCAAAGTGACAATTAATGGTAAATTGCTGGAGCCTATTGAATTATAATGTTCAACCAAGTAAGTTTGCTCCTCATTCCTTTATGTTATTGTTGTAGATGCCTAAAGGCATCTTTTTGAAATAACATCCTAGGTAGGTTTGATTGGCATCACTCTCTTTGAAGGGGGTATAATCATTAATTCTTCTTTTTCAATGACTTGATATTTTTTAACAAAATAAAATAGGAGAAAATAATAATGGTTTTGCCATTTTGGAGGTCTTTTGTCAAATTTCAAGAGCTAAGTTCACATTTAAGTTTTTATTATTTCAAAGCAATAATAGACCAAATTTGATTCCTTAGGAGTGGAGGTAGATATGCTATGGTGGAGTTGTTTGTTATCTTGGAATGCCTTCTAGATTTAAGTGTCAGCTACTAATATATGGAGTTGGTTTCTAGTCAATTTTTGGAAGAGATTAGATAATTGGGTCACCAAAAGCCTCTCCCTTATAGGGCAATTATAGATTATAAAAAATATTTTTATTGCTACTCATGGGTTCTATTCCTCCTGTTGGATTCTCTACATGTCACGTTATAGTAGGTTCATTTGTATTGTTCAAAGTTTCCTTTGGAAGCACTAGAATAAAAGTGAGATGAAAGTTATAGATTCATAGATTCACTATACACAACTTTAAAAAAATGAGTTAGAATTTATTTCTTTCTATACATGAGGGATCAATATTGTGTCAAAGTGGACTGCTAGACTTGTAACAAGAGAAGAGCCCTCAAAAAACTTAATAAGATATAGAGTGAGTCTAGCATAAGCTAGTGGACCTTGACAATCAATTAACAATTTTAATAGAATTCTTAATACATGATATTTTTCATTCAAAAGTTCTCTCTTAATTAGAGGAATATGGAAGGTTTGAAAGATCTCTACTCATTTTATAGGTTGGGATGTCTTTTCTTTTAGACTATAGGTTCTAGCTTTGCTACTTCTTTTATTCGGTCAATAAATTACTGGCTTGGACAATAATTCAGCCTAAGCTACCTTATAGAGTTAGCTAAATATAGTGTTTATGTTCCTTACTATGTCAATTATAAGATGTAAGATGATCAAGCACATCTTTTGGGTCTTGTGGTAGCAAAGCACATTCATTTAAGGTAGCATGAAAAAAACAGTCTTAGATTTCTACAATTCATTTAACAAAGCATTTTAATCTTTTAGACAAATTGTTTTGGTACAAGTCTTATAATAACTTTAATGACTACACTTTCCTTATCAATCGGAATTCTCCAAGAATATTTTAAAAGTTTACCACAAATCTTTGGCAAAAGAATTTAAAGAATATTATAATTGTAGTGAAGATGCACCCTGCATATATTGGGTGTAGTATTTTTTTTTTAATGAGCTTCTAGTTCAAAGTCAATAATGACAATTTTTTTATTAGCTTAAGGAGATTTTAGAGGATTAGTTTAGTGTTGATTAAAGTAATGTGGAGTTGGTTATGGTTATTATTTTTGTAATTAATATGTGTAGGGTTCAAACCACAGGGACTGCTCACCACAGTTTATTCTTCTCGTTATTCGTCTCGTTGTTGTTGACCTGGCTTAAGATGGAGACCATACGGTTGTTGTAGGGTTCAAACCACAAGGACTGCTCCAGAAAGTTTATTTGTTAAGTTGTTGTTGACCTGGGGTAAGATGGAGACCACTCGTCGCTAGTGCTCGACCACCAATCACTCGGGGTTTATACCGTTGTTGTCGGTATAACACTTGTTGGTATGGTACACTCTGATTGGTATGGTACACTCTGATGATTTAACACGGACTACTACCTTTGCTAAAGCTGGCAGCATACAGTAATGTTTAAACCTAAGTCTTCATCGGTGGCTAGTGATCCCACCAATCACTGTGGGTTTATACCGTTGTTGTTGGTATGACACACTGATGATTCAGCACGGACTACTACCTTTGCTAAAGCTGACAGCATACCTTAATGTTTAAACCTAAATCTCTTCTTAACAAATACTTGACAAATCAAACCTTTACATCCATTAATCTTTGAAAAAAGTTAAGTTTGAATTGATGGACACAACGCCCAAAATAAAATATTTGGACCCTGCAAAAGGACATAATTGGGGATGCTTATGATTTCGTCTTTCTAATGTTTTATTTTTTATTTTTTTTAAATGTTCTCGACACTGTTAAGTTTTTTATAATAATTTATATTTACATCCATTATCTACATTTTCTATCTGGCAAATCGACATAAGCTTGTATCCAATTTAGCTGTCTACCTGGAAAATCGCCATGAAAGCACAAATACGATTACATCACTTGGGATCAATTGGAGCATTGCCTTTGATGGCACCCAACGGGGCTGTGGGCATGAATGGGATGATTGTTCTGGTGGAGCAGTGACCAATCCATTCAACATCACATATTTTTAAGGTGATGCAAAGGCACCATTACCATTACAGGTAATCAGGGTGTCAACAGGACATGCCCACACCGAACTAGGAAATATGACGGAGAACTGATATTATTTATTTATTTTTATCCAGGGAAGTTTAAAAAATAAACTTGTTCATATATAAATTTATTTATTTGAATTATTTATAAGTTATGTTTATTTATTTTTAAAAATATTTTATGGGATTATTAAATGACTTATAAATGTTGTCTTTTGATAATTATAAACTTATCATTTATTAATATTAAAATTTGGGTTTCTTTTTTAAAGTTAAGAATATAATACTTATAAAAATATAATCAGTTAAAAATGCATGGTTTGTATTTAAGAATATAATATTTATAAAAATATAATCAATTAAAAATACATTGTTTGTGTATAATAATGTTAAAAATCTAACATTAATAATATAATCAATTAAAAATGCCTCGTTTGTATATAACAATGTTAAAAATCTAATCAGTTAAGAATGCATAGTTTGTCTTCTTTTAAAGTTAATAATATAATAATGTTAAGAATCTAATCAGTTAAGAATGTTTAGATTATCTTTATTTGAAGTTAAGAATATAATCAGTTAAATTAAATTATTTGAGATGTTTTCATTTTTTTCATATATAAATTTTTTAAAATTAATATAAATTTTATAAAATTAAAGTATATTATAAAAAAATTATCATGATAATATGTTAGTTTTGTTTTATATGTATCTTTTTATTAAATAAACAAAATCTTTAAAAAAAATCATTTTCATATAAACTATTATATATAAGTTTAAACTACTTTATTTTTTATTTTTAAAATAATAAAAATATTTATTTAAAATTATTAAAAAAATATATTAATCTAAAAACTTGGATTGGAAAGCAAGATGAGTACACATATTTTCTTTTAATTGGATGTCTACATTAGTTAATAATTTTAGACTCGAAGAAAAAAACAAATTAACTATAGCTTTCAATTTTATTGGTATTGTTAGGTATTTGTTTTTTAATTTTTATTCAAATTTATTATTTATATGTTTAAATTTTTTTTTTGAAAAAAATGAAAAACTTGTATTAATACAAAGAGCAATTACAAGCGGGAGAGAACACATCCCAACCAAGAACAACAAACAACACTACAAGAGAAGAGCACAAAGTCAACCCAGCACAACACAAAGCAAAGAAGTCAACTGGGCGCGAACAAGCGACATGTCGAAAGATCGCGACATGTCGCGAGATCGCGACAGTCAACCCCGACTCCACCACTGCGGTGCCAACAGTCGCAAAATCGCGACATGTCGCGAAATCGTGACATGTCGCAAAATCGCGACGACAGCACCCTCCAGCAACCCTTCGTCAAAATTGTCGCGAAATCGCGACATGAAGACCAACTTGCTCCAAAACGCCAAAAGGTCGCGAAATCGCGACAAAGAGCCTCCGAATCATCCAACCATCAAAAAGTTTCGCGAAATCGCGACGAATTATCCTTATGGCATCCAGATCGCAAAAGCGTCGCGATATCGCGACAGTTTTCTCCATTCCGCTGGTAAGCCAAAATTGTCGCGAAATCACGACGAGATTTTCATACAGCAGCCATCGCCAAAAAATGTCGCGATATCGCGACAGAATATCCACTTTGCACCACATCAGCAAAATGGTTGCGATTTCGCGACGGGTTTTCCTTATGACACCAGATCGCCAAAAGTGTCGCGATATCGCGACGGTTTTTCCTTTCGACGCCCAGTTCTCAAAACTGTCGCGATATCGCGATGAATTTTCCTTTCGGCGCCCAGTTCTCAAAACTGTCGCGATATCGCGACGAATTTTCCACTTTGCTCTCCATCTGCAAAAGTGTCGCGATATCGCGACAATTTTTCCAGTTAGCCCCAAATAGCCAAAACTGTCGCGATATCGCGACAATTTAACCCTGCGCCTTCCCCGAGGGCCGCGATGGCATGACATGTCGCGATATCGCGACAAAAACCCGCCAAAGGCCGAGAGGGCGCAACCTATCGTGAAATCGCGACAACTTCCAACTTGAAGCAGCGACGGCGCTACATGTCGTGATATCGCGACAGAAACCTTCCTTAGCATAAAAACACTGCACATCATTTCAAAAAACGTTCAAGGCCTTGTCGGATCTCTGCATCCTCCACGAGCATGTCACCGTGCGTACTGCATCCCAACCTCCCTTTCAACACCCATCTTAGCAAGGAAATCGGCCGCCTTATTGAGATCTCGATTCACATAGACAGGTATCACATCATCTAATTCCCTCCAAAGCTCTTTGATTTGGGAGACTAAGATTCGCAACCTCCAAGCTTTCGAGACAAAGTTTCTCATACAGTCAAGAGCACCCACCAATATTTGGGAGTCAGACTCAATAATAATCTTCCTGTGTCCCTGTTTGGCAGCCCAGAAGGAGGCAGATTTAATGGCAAAGGCCTCGGCTTCATTGTTTGTGGCACATCCCAGACCCTACAGTTCCCAATAGAGCAAAGACCCAGCATGATCGTGGCACACTACTCCAATTCTAGAACTTCTCGAATTGCCTTTAGCAACTCCATCAGTATTGATTTTGATCCATCCTTCGGAGAGGAGGTTTCCAACTACCACTCACCTGCCTTTGTTGAATAACAACTCCCTCTTCCAAAGGCTCAGAAGTAGACTGAATTTCCCCCTCGGCATGAATGGCAACCGTTTTCGCCACTTTGCTCCAAATGACTTGCCATATTCCTTCTAGAGGGGAGAAGGTTTCACGGAAAATACGGGCATTTCTCTCCAACCAAACCTGCCACCAGATAAAAAATAAACCAAGCTCCCAGCCAATTCGAAGGGCTTTGGATTTAAATCTACCTTTATTCCAGCTTTCCCAAATGTTGTTTCGAGACAAGACCCCATTAGCCTGAAGTTTAAAGTGGGAGAACCGACGCTTCCAGATCTGTCGTGTGAAGGAACATTCAAACATTAGATGATCCGGAGTTTCCTCCTGCTTGTGGCATAACACACATTGAGAAGGGCCAATGATGCCTCCGAGTCTGAGATTGTCATAGGTGAGAATTCCATTATGCAAAACCGCCAGGCGAAGAAGTTCACTCTCGACTCACACTGGGATGCCATATCTTTCTCCGACCATGAACCAAAAAAAGTGTGGGGGGGCTCGGGAGGATCTCATCATATCCCTCTTTCACAAGTATAAACCCCAAGGCTCCCATAGCCCCGTGTCGGTTCATCCTCCTCATCTCTCCCGCAAGAAACCGTTTCGCCAAAGATTTTTCCCAAAGTAGGTACCAACTCCGGAGGGATTGGTATTGGCCACTCATCCAGCCGCTTAAACTTTATGATCTTGTAGTCCCCCAATTGACTAGTGTTAAAGTAGCTCTCAATTTGGATCCATCACTTATCTTCTATAGCAGATTTTATCGGTTGCAATTCATGAAACACAAGAATAATGGGAGGATTCTGGTCCTAGGAATCGACCCGAACCGAGCCTTATCCCCTCTCCCCACTTTCCAAAATAGTTGATCTTTGATGAGTTGAGCTCCAAGCTTGAGCGCTTGCCACACTGGTGATCCAAAACCTTCCGGAGGAAAGCGGCCCACATCATTAGGATGGACAGAACCCAAGTATTTGCTAGAGAGAATTCGTTGAAGAGGGATGTTGGTCGAGAAATCCACCTCCAAGACAGCTTTGCCAGCCAAAGCCTTGTTGTTAAACTTGGAGCTTCTTAGTCCCAACCCTCCTTTTTCCTTGGGTTGGGTAACCTTGTCCCAGCCAACCAAGGCCCATTTCCTCTCCCCCTTGGCACCTTCCCATAGAAATATTCTTGCCATTTTATCCAGCTCTTTCCAAATAGACTGGGGAGCAGCCAGGACGGAGAATTTATAAATTGGCATGGCCTCGAATAATCGATCGCAAAAAGTTAGATGACCCCCATAACTTAACCATCTATGAGACCAATGGTTCATTCTATCTTTGATGCCATCCAATAGGTCCTTCCAAACATCTATTTTTAGTTTTTTGAAATGGAGAGGGACCCCTGGTAAACCACTCGGGAGAGAGGTCCGAGTGAAACCTAAAATCTCAATAACTCGGTCCTGTAACCGTTGATCAATATTGAAGAAGATCACTTTGGATTTATTGTCATTGGTGACTTGATTAGAGGCCCGAAGGTAGACATTTAGAGTATCTCTGATTCTTCTTGCTTCCCTAAGGCTGGCCACTCCCACCAATCCAGTATCATCTACAAACTATAAATGAGTCAAAACTTCAGCTCCGACCTTAATACCCGTTATCCGACCTTGAAGTCTTCTTTTCGGAAAGAGTCTACCCAATCCTTCGCCAAGATGAGGAAGAGATAAGGAGAGCAAGGGTCTCCTTGCCGCAGGCCACGAGAGGCACCAAAAGGAGGCGAGGGAAGTCCCTTGATAAGAACAGAGTATGAAGGCGTAGAAATACAGCTCATGACCCAATCTGTCCAGTCCTGAGAGAAACCAAAGGCGATCAACATCTTTGCCAAGAAGCCCCACTCCACCCTATCATAAGCCTTGGACATATCCAGTTTAATGAACATTCCTTTGTTCCCAAATTGGTGCATTGTATGGATAGCCTCCTGTGCAAGAATCACTCCATCCAAGATTTGCCTCCCTTCAACAAAACCCCCTTGCTCTGGGGAAATTATATTATGCAGGATAGGTTTTAACCTTTCAACCATAATCTTAGTAATTATTTTATAGATCACTTTGCATAAGGCAATAGGTCTAAAATTAGATAAATGAACCCCCCCTGCTCCTTTTGGAATTAAAGTAATGAAGGTATGATTTAGAGCCTTGAGCATTCTTTTATTGGTTCTGGACTCCTCAGTGACAGCCAGAACATCTTCCTCCAGGGTATCCCAAAAGGCCTGGAAGAACTCAATAGGGAAGCCATCAGGACCAGGCGATTTACCAGTACTCATCCCAAAGACCACCTTCTTAAGTTCATCTCTATCTAGGGGTCTAAGTAGGGCCTGGTTCTCTTCAGGAGAGATTATAGAAGGAATGACAACAATAAATTCATCTTGGGCTACCCCATCTTGCTCCATACTTTCCTTAAAGAGTTTTGAGAAATACTCCATTGAGTGGGAGTGCATACCAGGAAGAGTGTCAAAAGAGTATCCATTCTCATATTGAAGGAAATCCATATTATTCACTTGTCTCCTAGCACAGGCAGAGCGCTGAAAAATTTTTGTATTTCTGTCTCCTTCTAATAACCAAGTATTTCTTGCTCTCTGTTTCTAGTAAATCTCTTCTTGATTATCAATATCCTCAACCGCTTTGCGCAAAGCATCATCCTCGGATTTAAGGTGCTCGAAAATGTTTCCTTCCCTGAAATGTTTTTGCACCTCATCCCATCTGGCCAACAAGGGGGCCCGTTGGTGCTGGAAGTCTGATTTGTTAGTTTGCCTCCACTGTTTCAGTTTACACTTGACAAATTGAAGTCGTTTGTGAAATTTGAACATTGCAGTCCCAAAAGGTGGGCGGCCATCTTCCCACCACTGAGGAATTTTTCTTCGGAGATCTTCTTTTTGCAACCAAAAATTTTCAAATTTAAATGGTTTATGGTATCGCCCTGTCATAGCCCCTCCCTCTAGTAAAATGGGAAAGTGGTCTGAAACTGGGCCTTCCAAAATCTGAAATTTAATATTCCATTTCACAAATGCTTCCTCCGAGACCAGAAATCGGTCTAGTTTTACCTTCCTACTGTGTGGCTCTCTTCTCTTATTAGTCCACGTAAAATAAGTGCCAGGACCTTTGATATCAACAAGGTGAAAGGCCTGGACTTGAGCAATCAGAAGCCTATCCCCTGGATCCAAAACTGGGAAACCACCTTCCTGATCCCTGGCAAATAATTTGGCATTAAAATCCCCAGTAATAATCCAATCGCAATCTTCCCAGGAGGATCTCATTGAATGAACATCATTCCATTGAAGCCGCTGGCCATCAATGCTTTGAGCCCCATAGAAGTTTGTGATTAAAACCTGTTCAGATGTAACAATGTTCTTAAAGAGAGATGTGAGAACACCCCTCCAAGCTGCATGTTCTATTGCTATCCACACCAGAGGGTTCCAAAGAGTAACAATCCCCCCCGAAGCTCCTTGGGCCGCCACATCCATATATCCAGTGCCCCTCCATATTCTACTAGCAATTTTACACATAAGATCTAAAGACATTTTTGTTTCCTGAAGGAGCAAAAAGTCTATTTTGTGTCTTCCTAAAAGTCTTTGAACAACAGATTGATGGGTTCTACTGTTTAAACCCCTTACATTCCAAGATTGTATAATCATTGGAAACCTTGGGAGCAATAAGAGTCAATTGTTCTCACCGATCCTCCATTGATCAGCTTGTCCCCTTGCGCTACTAGTAGATCCTTATTGGATTTTCTACCAGCTCCTTGGGAATTACTATTCTTAGACCTCTTTTCCACCTGGGTAATCCCCAATTGTGGTCTTTCTCTGTTCTTGTCTGCACTTCCCATGTTGACATCCTTAATAACTGGTTGTGCAGGGGAATGAATTACCATAGCCCCTAGGTTCTCTCGGTCGCAAAGTCTCGGGGGTTTCAATCACCTGTTCTAAGATAGGAGTAGATGATAGAGGAGCATGAGAGTGGGTGTTAGTATCCTCAGGGATTCCCATCCACTCCTTCCATGACTTGGTCTTCTTGGTCTACAAGGGATTTGAAGATTTCATATCGATTGGTTGGCTTGGTTTGGGCCTGCTCTTTGCCATTTCTCTTTTTGTTTTTCCTCCGCTTCTGCTGTTCAAAGCCATCTTTCTGGGCATCAGAACCCTGGGGGATATTGAGGGGTTCTTTGACCGGAGTGAACTTACCCTCTCTAGGGCGATTTGGCGCTCCCGACGGAGCTTCCGCTTTTGTGGTCAGGCTATTTGGGCAGAACCTAGCCAAATGGCCATGCTTATGGCAGACTCTGCATCTAAAAGGTAAGGCTTCATAGTCTAGCTGTTGTATCCAGGTTAGTCCTCCCAACTCCAATTCCACCTCGGCTGGAAGTGGCTGGCTAATGTCCATTTCTACGCATATTCTAGCAAAGACAACAGTATTTCCCTCCATGGTATCTCTTGAAACTCCCAAATATCTACCTAGAGAATTACCAATCAACTCAAGAATCTGCTCACCCCAAAACTCCATTGGGAGAGCGTACAGCCGTATCCAGACCGGGACGACCGTGGGCTCAATGCGAGGATCAAAATCCACTCTCCACGGTTGGACAAATAATCTCGTTGGGCCGTGGCTCCTCTTCTCTCATTCAAATGCTCTGTTTCTATCTCGCTAAGGAAGAGAAACTAATAATAAAATACCCATTGCTTATAGGCCATAGAGAGTACTCACCAATGGGCTCCCGGCTCTGTCTCACCCGGTGTGTAGAAAGTTCGGAGTGGGCCGGATACCCATGAATTTGCGGATCGGATCATGGGTAGCACGGTATATAATCGTATCCTCAACCAGCTTTGGTTCTATGACAATATTAGGCCTGGACGCAGATTGTGGAAGGCAGCCGTTAACTCTGTTTGTAGGTAAACCCTTTCCAACATTCTTAAATAGCATTTGATAAGCACTTCGTTGAGCTTCATCGGAGGAAGATGCATGGTTTTCTTTTAATATATCAGCATATGAGCTTTTCTGCCCATCGATAGATCCGGGAGGAGACCCCATTGGGCCCTCCCAAGGCAACGAACGATCCTTCAAAGTAGTGTAGATTCAATCCACAGGAGGACCTGGAAGAATCTTCCAACCAGAGACCCTGGAGCTTCGCCCGGTGCCTGCACAGAAGGTTTCCCGCAAAATCGCCAGAGCTCGAACTCAGCCAAAATTTTTCTCTTATATGTTTAAATTTTAGAATGTTAATGTATTCCTTTAATTTCGAAAAATCAAATAATTTTTTTATAATAATAAAAATCCAAACCAACACATGCAATTAAACCATACAACTTCTTTAGCATACTCACAACCCTATTTAATTATTAAATTACCATTTTTGTTTGTTAATCTTAAGAAATACTTTAGGGCATACTTCTTTAGCATCCCCACAACCCTATTTAATTATCATATTATCATTTTTTCTCTTTGTAACCCATTAAATTTTAAAGTATTAAAACTTTTGCCACTTACCAACATAATCATTAGATTATCCTTAAAACTCCTTTTTCTACATAAAAATAATTTAGTCACATTTTATTTATTCACGAGATAACAAGTTTATAGATGTGAAGCTTTGGTATTCATTTATATAAGATTCTTTATCTTTATTAATATAGAGTTGTATGTATTTGGGTAATTAATCGGATTAAATATTTATTGAATATTATCATAAAATTAAAAGTTAATAATTGTATTTTTTTAAATATATAAGAAGTTGTTATATTCACATTATTTTTAGTGACTGTCGCATAGAGTTCAAATTATATGGGTTGTCTCCAATAAGCCTATATTACCTCGTTATTTTATAACCCGACGTGAATATGACCATTTGTACCGTTGTTGTTGATGTTGGTCGGTCCCATGCACACTAAAGGACACACTATGCACACTTAAAGTATTTAGAGCACATTGCTACTTTGCAAACATGCATGCCCCTAAGGTTTGAACCTAGGTCTCTTATTCATATTAACAATTGTATTATTAGATAAGAATAATTTGCAAGATAAGAATTTATTAAGGTTTGAACCTAAGTCTCTTCTCCATATTAACAATTGTATTATTAGATAAGAATAATTTGTAAGATAAAGAATTTATTGTTAACACTTTCAATAATTTTATAAATATTGTCAAATGGTATTAGCTCAATTATATTCTTTAACATTCAAGAAAAAAACCCAAGTTCAAATCTTGTTAAATAATATATGAATAATATTTGTGTTGTTGTGATACCGTTGCTTATGATAATTTGAACTTTCTATAATATTATATAGATGATATATGTTTAATAAATGAGTATTCCCAATCAATATAAATAATATTCATTTAATGTCAAAACATTTAATAAATATATAAATATTTATCTAATATTTTATTTTTATTTATTTTTAGTATGATAAACCTCTACTACTAAAGCATAGGGCAGTCTCCTTCCAATCGTAACCCCTCGTTAAGAGGGAAGTCTCCTTCCAACCATGACCCCTCGTAAAGCCGAGAACTATGCTTATCAATAGAGAATTTACCACACACCCATCAGTTCACACACTTGCTCGTTTGAACCTTAAATCTCCCGAAAAAGAACCAAAGCCCAAACAGTTGTGCTCTTCCAACAACAAATATTTATCTAATATAATTAATAATATTATTTTTATGAGAGACCGACTTGCTTTTTAAGTAGATCCACCCTAATATTCGGTACCAACTTTTTACTTTGAACCTTAAATCTTCCGAAGAAGAACCAAAGCCCAAACAGTTGTGCTCTTCCTAAAACAAATATTTATCAAATATAATTAATAATATATTAATAATGTTATCATTATTTTTATACTAAATATTATTTTATATTTAAATTATATTTATGTTTATTTCATAGAATATTTACTCTTTTGTAGTATATATACTTCTGGATTATTATATTTACGAGAGAGCGTCTTGTTTTTTTTAAGTAGATCCACCCTAATATTCGGTACCAGCTTTAGTGAAGGCGACCAAGTGGACGAGGAAATGTATGTCAAATATGTCTTCTATATATTCTTGCAACTTAAAGTTATATGAACCAAAAAGTGTCCTTAAGGACTTTGACAAGATTATGAGAAACTTTTTGTAGGTTAGGTTAAGAGAGCAGAATAGGTTTTTTGTAGGTTAGGTTAAGAGAGCAGAATAGGTTATTGGTTAGTGGGATAGAGTATGCTAGTCAAAGGAAAAAGGAGGACTGAAAATTTGTGTAGTTATTGATAATAATTAAGTTTTAAGTGAAATATTGTAGTGGAGATGGATAACAAACTTAAATCAAATATGAAGCAAAATATTACCCAATGCATGCAACTGAAGATATTTCTCACCTTCCAATCATAGGCGAAGGATTTGAAATTGGAAAGCTATGAAGATAAAAGCTAGTATTATAAAGCAGGGCGATAAAAGCTAGTATTATAAAACAAGGTCTTTTTTGGAGAGCATGGAATGGTAAAAAGTGTGAGAGTTTGGGAAGATTCTTGGGACCACTTTCCTCCCATAGTTTCTCTTTATCCCCATCTAGGAGACCTGATATCATATTTAAGCAGGAAAGGATGGACTCATATTTGTCACTACATTAAATCATCTACACAACAGGATTTAGATAGCTAGCAATGGTGCCCCATGGAGGATTAGTAGGTTGATGGCACAAAAACAAGAGCTAATGACAATCTTGAACATGTTCGAGAAAAGATGAACAAAATAAATTAGCATGGGAAAGACAACTTGGAAGTCTATATAGTAAAATAAGGTTTCAAAGCAAACATCCCCCAAGTGAGGCAATTAAAGGAAGTCCCTTGGTTAAAAATATGGCAACCCAAAGGATGGACAAAGGTAAATTGATTTTCATGGTTGGTGGCACACAATAGCATTCTTATTCAGGATGCACAGGAGGGTTCATAGGACCTAATAGATGTATAATGTGTAATCAAGATGAGGAATCAATGTTCCACATCTCCCTTGAATGTCCTCTTGCACAAAGAATATGGAGTCTATGGCATGGCAACTTTAACTCTGGAGAGAGACCAATCCTCAGGATGGACTCCTTCTAGAATGATTGGAACCTTAAAAAATTCAAATCCAAAAAAACTGTGTGAGCATTAGAATCAGATTTCATATGGTGAAAAATATAACTAGAGAGGAATAGATGCATCTTTAAGAAAAATACAAACCAATAAAGTGAATTTGACACGTAGTAAAAAGGAAAATGATTGAAATAATACTTGTTAAGAGGTAGAAAACTGAAGAATATGAATTTTGAAGATTATAAAAAAATGCAATCTCAAATAAACACTATATGGATGGTATAGTTGATCCTAAGAATTTAGTGGAAAAAGATAAAATAAAAATAAAAAGAAGTGAATAAAACAATGGAGACCAGAGAAACAAAGCAGAAAAAACGATAGACATGACAAACTACTGACGAAACATCTAACAACACCGGAGAGTTTAGTAACCCAACCGCGTCAGGGACCTCCCTCCTCCCTCTATCTTTGCCTGGCTATCACCGATACACTACTCCACAGCGTCCGTAATCTCGTAAATCCTCTTTCCTTCCTTCCTTCATTATCGATAATAAAGTCGACCATACCTTTTGTTTTTTTTTATCGTTCTCTCCTTCGAATTTTTTTCCATTCTCTCCTTTGACTTTTTGGAGTTTGAGCTCTCCTTTAGGACATGTTACATCCTTAACACAATTATCCAAATATTTTTCTGGTCAGCGTATCCAACTATCACCACGCCCGCAAATGAGATGGCAGAAACGTGCGTTTATTACGAAGAGGTCAAATCTTCTTAACATTATAATTAAATTCTTTGGACATCCGTCAGTACCCTTATAATCTTATATCCGTTTATATATATTATATTAAAAATATATACATCATATTCATTGCCAACACGGACCACATGCAATACACCCATGATTACAATTTCACGCGTCATTGCCCTAATAATGGAAATAAATTAATGTTTCCAAGTGATACTTGTTCAATAAGATGGTTTAATTTGAAAGTCACGTAATTTGTTTTTTGTTTGGGCTTTCACATGTTTCATATGCGTAATGCGCACGCAGTAATGTGGTTCCGCTTTTCTGGAAAGCACCAACAGACTTTGAGTTGATGTTCGTTTTTCGTATAAAAAGCCCTTCAGCCTCCGGATCTCCCTCGCGTGTTATCCTTGATTTCTTGCAGAGGTTTTGAAGGGCTGTTAGAAGAATTGAACGTAATGGATACTCGAAAGGTGTTAGGGAAGCCTCAGTTTGACTGCCTCCTCTTTGGTACGGTTAAAAAAAAAACAAGGATCAACTATGGAATTCGTTTCTTGAATTATTCAGTAAAAAAAGATGGCTTCAAGTGGGGTAGTTAATTAGACAATTGGATTGTGAATTCGCAGATTTGGATGATACGTTGTATCCTTCGAGCACAGGGATGGCCAAAGCATGCAGGAAGAATATTGATGGTATCTATGCTACCAAAAAATCATTTATTTGAAGAAATAAATTGATGTCAAAATGACAAGAGTATTTGTGATCATTTATTGCAGATTTTCTATCGACAAAATTTGGATTCAGCGTCGACGTTGTTGGCAGCCTTCGCAGCGAATTTTACAAAACCTATGGAAGCTCTCTTGTTAGAGTATATCACTATATAAAATATATTTATATAGAAAAGCAATTATAGTGTTTCAAACTTTAACGGCAGAATTAAAGAAAAATTAGACAAACACACACAGAAGAAGAGACAACGATTTTAACGTGGTTCACCCAATGTGGGTTACATCCACCAAGAATTTTCAGTCCTTCATTTTCATGATCCAAGCAGTAGAGGGTTACAACCTACAGCAAATATCTGCTGTAATTTCCTCTCTATATTTCCAAGGAATCAACACAGTAATTTTCTTTGTCATAGTCTTCTTTGTTTTTCCTCTCTATATTTCCAAGGAATCAACACAGTAATTTTCTTTGTCATAGTCTTCTTTGTTTTTCCTCACAACTATATATAAGAAAAAAACAGAAAAACAAACTACTTTTCTTAATACATTCCAAGATTAACATTGAGTTCCCAACATCTAATTTTGGGATAAAAACAAAAAAAAATTTCCCTGGCTGTCCTGTTGTAAATCCGAAAACTTTCTTGGTAGACTAACAGATCGTAAATCTGGAAACTTTCCCTGCCTGTCCTGCAAAAAATCTAGAAACTTTCTCCGTTTAGCCTCCTCATAATTAGGCTCCATTCCTAACAATCTCCCACTTGGAGACTAATTCCATTGCACCATACTGCAACCAAGGACTAAAAAATTCTCATCATGGCCTCTTATTCCTTAAGGCCAACTGAAGTTGAGCAAAAGCTCAACTTTTCTCTTGACACCACTTTTGTAAGCATATCAAAAGGATTTTGTGATGTGTGAACCTTCCCTAATTTCAAAGATCCATCTTCCACTACCGATCT
This sequence comes from Wollemia nobilis, assembly GCA_028583015.1. Classification (NCBI taxonomy): domain Eukaryota; kingdom Viridiplantae; phylum Streptophyta; class Pinopsida; order Araucariales; family Araucariaceae; genus Wollemia; species Wollemia nobilis. The sequence goes on from JAQPPZ010016726.1 coordinate 12,143,840, forward strand.
AATGAAATGATACCTGAGTTTGATGTGTTTAGTTTTTGAATGGAATGCTGAATTCTTTGCAAGGTGTATAGCACTCGGCTATCACTCCACAACCTATTATTCTCTTGCTTCTTCCCCGCTTCTTCCATTAGTCTTTGCAACCAAACCATCTCTTTGCTTGCTTCTGTAGCAGCAACATATTCAGCTTCAGTGGTTGAAAGAGCAACTACGTGTTGGATTTTAGAAATCCAACTAACCGCTCCTCCTCCTATAGTAAATATGTAGCCAATAGTGCTCCTTCCACCATCAAGATCACCTACCATATCAGAATCTACAAAACCTTTCAAGCATATATTAGAGCCTCCAAAATTCAAAGAATAATTTGAAGTTCCTCTCAAGTACTTGAGTATCCATTTTACCGCTTGCCAATGTCCTTTTCTCGGATTACTCATAAATCTACTCACTACTCCCACTGCATGGGCAATATCTGGTCTTGTACAAACCATTGCATACATCAAACTTCCAACTACTGATGCATAGGGGACCTTAGCCATATGCTCTTGTTCTTTTTGTGTCTTAGGACACAAATCTTTGGTGAGTTTGAAATGCTTTGCCAATGGAGTAGCAACAGACTTTGCATTGTTCGTGTTGAATCTCTTAAGAACTTTTTCAATGTATTTTGCTTGTGATAATTTCAGAGTGTGACTCTCCTTGTCTCTTGTTATTCTCATACCAAGGATTTGTTTGGCTTCTCCCAAATCCTTCATGGCAAAGGATTTAGCCAACTTCTTCTTGAGCATGTTTATATCTTGCATATTTGTTCCTGCAACTAACATGTCATCCACATACAATAGCAAAATAACATAGTTACCATTTCCAGCTTGCTTAAAATATACACGAGTGATCACTTTGACATCTTTCAAACCTTTGATTAGCCATGAACTTATCAAATTTTAAATACCACTGTCTAGGAGCTTGTTTTAACCCATACAAGCTCTTTTTTAGTTTACATACCCAATCCTCTTTACCTTTCACCTGAAAGCCTTCTGGTTGGTGCATATAAATTTCCTCCAAATCACCATGAAGAAATGTTGTCTTCACATCCAATTGCTCCATAAACAAATTTTCTATAGCTACAAGACTCAAAATAGCTCTAATAGAGGTCATTTTTACAATTGGAGAAAAAATCTCATCAAAATCAATACCTTTTTCTCGAGCAAATCCCTTGACCACTAGTCTTTCTTTGTATCTCTTATGCCCTTCATTCTCCTCTTTAATCCTGTACACCAATTTATTGGTCAAAGCTCTTTTACCTTTGGGTAGCTCAACCAAATCCCAAGTTTGGTTGTGAAATAAAGAGTCCATTTCTTCATTCATTGCAAGCTTCCACTTATTCCTGGTATCCATTTGTAATGCTTCCTAAAAACATTCTGGCTCACCAACATCGAGATACAAAACATAATCGGAGAAACGTTGAGGAATTTTACTTATCCCGGTAGAACGTCTAACAACACTTTCCGGAGATTGAGGTGCTTTTTGTTGTCGCTGAACATTTTGATCTTCTACCACCTTTGGAGTTACCTTTTCTATGTGTCCATCAAGGTCTATGTATTCAGCATTTTCCTCTTTCTGTTTCTTTCCTTGCAACCGATCTTTATACAAGTTTTTTTCATTAAATATGACATCCCTACTTCTAATGACTTTTCGGTTATCACAATCCCATAATCCGTAACCCAAGCCATCAATACCGTAACCAATAAAATAGCACTTTTGGGCCTTAGCATCTAACTTATTTCTCTTCTCTTTGTCTATATGCATAAAAGCCTCACATCCAAATACCTTAAGGAAAGAATAATTTATTGGTTTACCTTGTCCAAAGCTCTTCCGAAATTCCTCCATCCAAGGCACTAGATGGTCCTCTATTAATCAAATATACTGCAGTATCAACAACATGAGCCCATAAAAATAATGGTAAGCCTACATGTATTCTCATGCTCCTAGCATGCTCCATGATGGTTCTATTCATTCTTTTTGCAACCCCATTTTCTTGAGGTGTTCTTGGAACTACCTTGATTCTTCTAATTCTATTTTTAGAACAAAACACATCAAATTCTCTACTGCAATATTCTCCACCATTATCCGACTTTAGACACTTTACCCTTTTTCCAGTTTCATTTTCAACTAATGCTTTCCAATTCTTAAAGGTATTAAAAACATCACTTTTATTCTTAATGCAATATATCCATGTTTTCCTTGTTGCATCATCAATAAAAAGTACATAGTAAGAGGAACCTCCAAGAGAAGTTACCCGAGTCGGGCCCCAAACATCCGAGTGCACAAGCTCCAATTTCTCTTTCTTCCTTTCCTTGCCATCCTTGGAAATCTAACTCTCTTTGCTTTACCATAAACACAATCCTCACATAATTCCAAATCAATCTCTTTTAACTTAGGCAATAACTTTCTTGAATGTAAAATTTCCATACCTTTTCCACTCATATGGCCAAGTCTTTGGTGCCACAAAGATGCACTCTCACCTGTAGAAACTAAATTCATGGAGCAGTGAGAAAAATTAGTAAGTAAATAAAGAGTACCCACCAATTTACCTCTAGCTACTATCAATGAACCTTTAGTAACTTTCCAAGCATTTTCTTCGAATGCAACCGTGTATCCTTCACCATCAAACTTACTTGCCGATATAAGATTTCTCTTTAAATCTGGTATGTGTCTCACCTCTTTAAGAGCCCATTGACATCCATTTGGGGATTTAATCAAAATCTTTCCAATACCCACGATTTTACATGGTTGGTCATTTCCCAACAGAACTTGTCCATAATCTCCGAAACATAATCTATGAAGTATTCCCTATGTGAGGTAGCATGGAATGAAGCACCACTATCAATTACCCAATAATCACTATTTCTATCAAGAGATAAGATTAAAGCATCTTGTAGAATTTGTCCAAGTAATATTGGCTTCTGAAGTGTTACCATTATTATCATTACCTTCATTTCCATCACCCTTTCTTTGCCAACAATCCTTCTTGAGATGACCCTTTTTGCCACAGTGCCAACACTATAGCTTTCCTTTTCCACGTGATTTGGATCTGCCTTTGGATTTTCCACGATGTGAACTCTTGCCTCTTTCTCTTCCTCTTCCTCTATTCTCAATAGTTAAGGCGGTGCTAGATGATTCTCCTGTGGTTTTTCTTCTCATGTCCTCACTGAGTATCACACCAACCACATCATCAAATTCTAATTTATTTGAACTCGAAGCGGAGTTACTTACCGCCATTACCAAATTGTTCCAACTTTTCGGAAGAGAGCATAAGATTAATAAGGCCCTAAGCTCATCATCAAAATCCAATTCTAATGAATGCAATTGATTAGTGACAGTATTAAATTCATTTAAATGATCATGCACAGATCCTCCTTCACTCATTTTCATGTTAAATAACCTTTTCATTAAGAATACCTTATTTGATGCTAATGGTTTCTCATACATCTTGGCCAACTTATCCATGACTCCCTTGGTAGTCTTTTCATCAGAGATGTTGAAGGCTACAAGTGGCTCCCAAGCACGACCTCACAGTACCCAATGCCTTTCTATCAAGGAGACTCCACTCCTCATCGGACATAGATGAAGGTCTCTCTATTTCCCCCTCAAGAGGTAAGTAAAGATCCTTCTGGTACAAGTAATCCTCCATCTGCATCATCCAGAATTGAAAATTTTGGCCATTGAATTTTTGAACTCTAAACCTCCCTTCTTCCGCCATTGCTCCCACTTGATCCATAAATTCTCCTTCTGTCAAGTGCACCCAACAAAACAACTACTCTGATACCACTTGTTAAAGTAAATCACTATATAAAATATATTTATATAGAAAAACAATTATAGTGTTTCAAACTTTAACGTGAATTAAAGAAAAATTAGACAAACACACACAGAAGAAGAGACAACGATTTTAACGTGGTTCACCCAATGTGGGTTACATCCACCGAGAATTTGCAGTCCTTCATTTTCATGATCCAAGCAATAGAGGGTTACAACCTACAACAAATATCTGTTGTAATTTCCTCTCTATATTTCCAAGGAATCAACACAGCAATTTTCTTTGTCATAGTCTTCTTTGTTTTTCCTCACAACTATATATAAGAAAAAAACAGAAAAAACAAACTGCTTTTCTTAATACATTCCAAGATTAACATTGAGTTCCCAACATCTAATTTTGGGATAAAAACAAAAAAACTTTCCTTGGCTGTCCTGTTGTAAATCCGAAAACTTTCTTGGTAGACTAACAGACTGTAAATCTGGAAACTTTCCCTGCCCGTCCTGCAGTAAATCCAGAAACTTTCTCTGTTTAGCCTCCTCATAATTAGGCTCCATTCCTAACATCTCTCGCTGGACTTAGGGTAACATTCGTTCTTGTATTTCCCTTTCAAAAGCAATCATATTTGTATAAACAGGTTTAAAAATTAATTATTAAAAAAAATAAAATAAAGATGTTTAATGGACATGGAATTCTAAATTGCAGTGCAAATAAAGAGTCAAATTTAGAAAAGAAGAGGTTGAAAGTTCGAGTTATTTTAATATTTTATAATATTCCTCTGTTCCTCTTCCTCTTAATCTCAGGTTCTGTCCTTAATATAAAAAAAAAAATTAAGAGAAAAGCCCCACTACAGAACAGATACTCAAATGCAACTCTTAAGGAGGAGTTGTTTTTTATTTTTTTTCTGGAAAAATAAAAAATGGTACACAAACTAATATGGAATTAAAAAAAAAAGCTTAATTTGGGCATGTTACTGTGCAGATCTTCACAAATTCAGACAGAGCTCGCGCAACCAAGATCCTGAGAAGACTAGCCCTAGAAGACTGTTTTGAAGACGTTATTTGCTTTGAGAGCCTGAATACGGACTACGCTTGTCAGCTACAAAATCAGGACTGCAATCCCCATACTTGTCCTGTCATCCGTAAGCCATCTATTGAAGCCATGAAGCGTGCAATTGAAATTTCGAGTGCAGATCCGCATAGAACAGTAAGTTTACAGCAAAATTACTTCAAAATATATTATATATATGAATCAAAAAATTTAAATGATTAAGTTCATATTATTTAAGAAAATATTAAAATTTACATAAAATTTAAATTTTGATGTAACACATTAAAATCTTTCCTGACTAAATTATACTTATTTAATCTATGTTACAGCTTTTCTTTGATGACAATGTGCGAAACATAGCAGGAGCAAAAGCAGCAGGCATCAATACAGTCCTTGTAAGTTCTCAACTAATTACAGTTCTATCTAAAAGTTAGAAATGATATTCAAATCTTTCAGATGCCCATAAGCGTTCCTCGTAAGTGGTCTCTTACTAAAGTTTGCTGAATGATTTTGAAGGTTGGGAGCCCTGTGAAAAGCGAGGGGTCTGATTATATGGTGGAAGATATTCATGATGTGAAGCAGGTCATTCGTAAGATTTGGGATGCCGCAGAAAACTACAGAGTTCATGAGAAGGCTGAGTGTTCACCTGAAATAGTAAAATCTGTTGAAGCAACTCTGACTCCTGTTGTGGCGGAAAAGAGTTAAGACGACTTGGGAGCAAATTATTGGATCTCTTGAAAACAACAGAGAGATCTGAAAATGAATAACTTTACCTCTATTTGTGAAAATGTAGAATTTGCAAATTTGTAAAATTGGTCAGGGAATCAATATGTCATGTCAATAATATTATATAAGCGTCGTATACTTTCTCAGATAAGAGATAATGTCTTGAAAAGATCAACGGTTCAAATTTATTAGATATTGGACAATAGTTCCAAGTTTAGCATGTGCATATAACATTACTTAATAAACATATTACTTGAAATAGATAAATAAATAATAATAATGCTGCAGTAAACTACTTACTAATGGTTAAAGAAAAAGCAGGGGCCTACTAGGTTCCCTTTGAAACTATTTTGGACTGTTAGCCTATTATTATTAATATAATGTTTTGAACTGCTAGCTTGCCATTATTTAATTTAATTTTTTAAAAGAATCGTAGATTAAGAAAATAATAAATAAAAACGAAAAGAAGAGTGCAGTCCTTTGTTTTCTATTGTGAGATTTAAAGAAGAGGAATCAACTTGAATTTTTTCATCAAGAATTTCTATTTTCTAGATAATGGTACTTATAAATTTTTTTGAAAAAATAAAAAATATATTATATTTATAGAAGATGTATTACAAGGTAAAATGAGTTGGACGGACATCAAGGGAGAAAGAAAATTTTCCTCTAGTTTCTCCTGGCTCAAAAATTACCTATAAAACATTACCTTATATAATGTAGATATTCATACACCTCAACACTACCATAGTAGAATTCCAATTTATCTAAATTCCGTAAACCATCCATTTATCTTTATGTTGTGTTGCTTTGTGGTCTAACTGTGATAGATTCATTAACTTAAAGTCTGCTCTTCCTGTTATGCTATCTACTTGTATCACTTCCTACATCCCTTAGATTCTTTGGCACTAGCTTATCTGATTTTCCATCTGAAAGTCCACATTTCCTCCATATCTTTTCCCCTTTTTGCTAAATAGTTTGCCACCCTATTTCCCTCTCGCTTCATATGTGTAATAAAAACATCTTGAAAAACCTTCCAGATCTTTTGAATTGCTTCCACCTTCCTTCTCTCTCCAATTCCTACCACTTGAAAGGGCCTTATCGGATCCACGATTTCAGCCCATACCTGAGAGTTTATCTCTATCCACAACTTATGTAACTCTAGATTTGTAGCTATCACTGATGATGACAAGATCGCATGTCCTTCCACTTCATTATTTGTTGCCTCCCCCATGCCTTCTGCTCTTCAGTACACATGTTCTCCTTTCCAATTTTGTATGATAATACCAAAACCAGCTTTCCCAGGGTTTTTAGTAGAAGCCCCATCTGTGTTTGCCTTCACCCACTCTTTGGGAGGCGACCTCCACTCTATGTTATTCGAGGGGATCTCACCTGTGTATCCATCCCTAAGTTGTTTCTTTGTTACAGTTATTCCAAGGCTTCGTAGAATAATCACTTCCTCCATTTTTATATATGTTTCCTCCTGTAATTTGATAGACATTGTTTTTGCTACCTTACTCATAATCGTCTCCCATACTTGCTCCCTTGTTCTATGTTCTGATCTAAATATGTGTGCATTTTTTCTAGCCATAACTGCCACCATATGAAGCTAGGTCCCAGTTTCCATGCCATTTTCATTGTTTTAGCCTTAAAGCTACATTGTTTTTATTTCTCATAAAAGCTTTCCTGGCTCTCAAAAACTTTCCAATGTTGTCTCATCTGCCTCTACCATTTGATCCATATATCTTTAGCAAAAGAACACCCAAAAAATAGGTGATTCAAGGTCTTCTCTACCTTTCCACACAAAACACATTTGGAAGGCCCAAAGAAACCTATTTTTCTCAAATTATCAAAAGTCAAGCACTTTCTATGGTTAATCAGCCATGAGAAAGTGTTAATTTTTGGCCATCCTTCCATTTGCCAAACAAATATCTATGGAAGTGGTGTTGGGGTAATCTCATATCCACAAACTACTTTGTATCCCTCATTTACCTTATAAATTCCCAACTTAATTCCTCCCCATCCAAGTATATCCCTCTTAGAACCATCCTGAATTGGGTGTCTTTGGAGATGTCTCCACTATTTTTCTATTAGTTCCTTTGTCCCTCTCATTGGCAATTCTCGGGGATGTTTCCACTGTAGTAAGTCTAGCATATGTTGATTCCATGATTTCATATAGTAAGAGGCTTTCCACCACCCTGCTTTTTGGAGCTCTGCTTTCCAACTCTCCATATTTGGGAATGTCTAAATAATTGGTTGAGATTGATTCCATGAATCCTCCCAAAATAGAGCATCCTTTCCATCCCCTAACTGCCAATAGGTATAGCTTTATTAAATCATGGTCTACTAACATTATCCTCCATACTGTAGATCCCTCTCCTTCCACTCTGTTTTGGAATGTTTTTCTCAGCCACTCTGGGTAATATTTGGCTTGTAAGAGTCTACTCCATAAACCCCCAGTAGTTGTAATCCATCTCCAATATAGCTTTCCAGCTAGTACCTTGTTTTTGTGGGATGTTGATCTTATCCCCAATCCTCATTTTTTTGGTTGGCATATCTTCTGCCAACCCACTAGTGCTATTTTTTGTTATTCCCTTGCACCTGCCCACACAAATTTTCTTGTGTATTTGTCAATATCTTTTAGAATTCTCTTTGGATCCCGAAGTACAAAAAATTTATAAACTAAAAGAGCTTGTAGCACATCTTTAATCATTGGAAGCCTTCCTCCCAAGCTTAGCCATTTGTGAGTCTAGTTGCTCAACTTAGCTTGAAGTCTGTACATCAACCCTTTCAACTCCTTGCTTTTTGTTTTCTTTGCAGATAAAGGTACTCCTAAATACTGTATGGGCAAAGGAGTTTCCATGAATTTCAACAATTGTATAATTTTATCTCTCACCCTCTTCATTGTATTGAAAAACAATTTGAGATTTTTTTTCATTAAAAGTTTTCCCAGTAACTTGAGTGTACCCATCTAAAAATTATTTTATGTGTCTTGCTACTATGAGATTGGATTAACTAATAAGAGCAATATCATCCACAAATTGGAGGTGATTTATCTCAAATTGGGAACTTATTTTCAGGCCCCTTAGCCTTCCCTCTTGTCTCCCTTTTTTAACAGTCTCTCAAGACCCTCTACATAAAGGATAACAAGGTAAGGGGAGAGACGGTCCCCTTGCCTCAACCCCCTTCCTGCTGTGAACATGGAAGAGAGACTGCCATTTATCAAAACTGAGAATGATGTAGTCTGTGTACAATATTTTACCCAATCTCTCCACCCCTCTACAAAGCCCATTTTTTCTAAAATCCTTTGCATAAATGACCAATCTACTCTATCATAGGCTTTAGAAATATCTAATTTAATAAATATGCATGGGCCCTTTTGTTTTGACATTGTGTGTATCACCTCCTGGGCCACTACTATTCCATCTAGAATTTATCTGCCTTTAACAAAACACCTTGCCCACTTGAAATCAATTTGGTAAAAAATGTTTTAACCTTTCTGCCATAAGCTTTGTTAATATCTTGTATACTATATTACATAGTGAAATAGGCCTATAATTATCAATTATATCACTAGGTGGGCCCTTAGGAATCAAAGTGATAAAAGTATATGATTCAAGGCTTTTAACATTTGCTTACTCTGTCTGATTTCCTCTAGTGCCTCCACCACTGCTTGGTCCACAATTTCCCAAAAAAATTGATAAAATTTAATGGGGAATTCGTTTGGTCCTGGAGTATTTTCGGTTTGCATTAATAAATTTCTTCCAAAGAAATTTCTTCCATTAATAATTTATTGTGTTCATGTTTGACTAATTGTGAAATTGCCTCTAGTATCTTCTCCTGACATATTGTATTCAAATTTTCATTACTGCTAAAAAGAGCATGGAAGTATTGATTTGCTATAATTTTCATTTCATTTCCACTAGTTTTTACCTGACCCATCATATCTGTAAGACCTATAATTCTATTTTGTTGTCTCCTGGTTGTTGTTGTCTTATGAAAGAATGTTGTGTTTTGGTCTCCCTCCTTTAACCATGTGATTCTAGCTCTTTAGCTCCAATATATTTCTTCTTGTTCCTCCAAAGCTTCCTCTCTCCTAATAATTCACTTTGCAACAGTTATTCCATAATAGTTCCTTGCCTTATCTCCCAAGCAATCTTCTCCTTTTGATCCTTTATTTCATTCTTTTGGATTCTAGTTATTTCTTTCTTCCATTTACTCCACTCCTTTAGTTGGGTCCTTACATATTTTAGTTTTTTGTGGAGTTTGAATTGGGTTGTCCCAAATCTTGGTTTCCCTAATTTCTACCATTCCTTTATACAATCCCCCAACTCCTCATATTTCAGCCACCATAGCTCAAATTTAAAAGTTCCCACAACTTTATGATTATCTTCTTCTATGGTTAGGCTTATTGGAAAATAATCTGAAGAAAGCCTATCCATGACCCTCATTTGATGCTTGGTATGAAAATATAATTCCTCCCCCATGAAGAAACGATCCAAGCAATATTTGATCGTCTCCCCTTCATTTCTTTTGTTTGTCCAGGTCAAGGAGCTATCCATAGTTGGGATATCTTATTAAATTCATTTGATATGTTATTGCTAAAAAAATCTATCCTTTTCCTCCAACATGGCTCTGCCTCCTTGTTGTTCCTCTATTCTAAGCTTTGAATTGAAGTTTCCTCCCACAATCCATTGGTTCTTCGGGTAGTTGTCTCTAAAAGTCTGGATGGCTTCCCATTGATCCCTCTATAATCTAACTATCTGTGCTCCATAAAAATTAACTATAGTCCAAATTTTCCCATTTTCCCTATTTTGTAACCGGACCATCAACACCCCTCTTGTAGAGGCTCCCCCTATCTCTAGGAATAGTTGGTGATTCCACATAGTGGCCAATCCACCTGATTTCCCTTGTGCCGATTGAGTAAGGATCTCTCCTTTTTGCCATATCCTCCTATTTATTTTTTGTAAGTCTTCTCCTTGCATTTTGGTTTCTTGTAACAAAATTATATCTAGACTCATATCTATGATAATATTTTTGATTGAATTTTATATGGGGTGACTGCCTAAACCCCTTACATTCCAAGTGATTAATATCATTGAGAATTACGAGAAAAAAATTAGCCATCGATTTTACCTTTCCATGATGGCTCAAATTTCTTCCCTGTTCCTCCATATTTTCCTTGTTTGACTTCCTCCCTACAAATTGGTTTGGTTTTTGTTTCTTCTCCACTTGATGAATTCCTAGAGTAGGGCTTTCTTTGTTCTTATTTTCTTATTTCATCTCTATTTCTTGTGTCAAAATTATCGTCTGCTCTATTTCCCCTTCTATGGTCTCCCTCGTGGGCTGAATCTCCTCTTCCATGAGAGAGGTTGTGTCTGGTTCTGCTCCTTGCTTGTTCCTTGATACTATATTGGAATTTTATTCTTGATAAACTGGTAATACTTGCTGAGTATCCTCCTCTAACCCTTCCATTTGAAAATCCCCTTCTATTTCCAAGTTTTCCAGTTGTTTGAATATCTCATATCTGTTGTTTGTTCTTACAACTCTTTCTCCTTGTCTTTGGTTACTGTGCTGATTTCTTTTGTTTGGCCTTCTCATTACTTTTTGAAAGCCCTCAGAGTTTTTTGGGTCTTTCCCTTCCTTCTAATTTCCCTTTTGCTGAAGAGATTGACCCACCATGTTAATATTTTCTTTTGTCCCCTCTTTTTTAGATTAATGATCCTTAACTGTTGGGCACATTCTAGCCAAATGTCCATGAGCGTGGCACACCTGACATCTAAATGGAATAGCCTCATAATCCAGTTGTTGGTGCTAAACAAAATCCCCTATTTTTAGGTCTATCTTTATTGGAAGATGTTTGTTGAGGTCCTTTCTACACAAACCCTAGCAAACATTATCGATCCTCCTAAAACTGTTTCTCTTGATCTACCTTGATAATGCCCTAGTAAGTTGCCTATTGCATCGAGTACCTCATCTTTCCAAATTTCAAGGGGAAGGGAAAATAATATTACCCATAATGGTATTACAGTCGGTTCCACCCTTGGGTCGAATCCCATCTTCCATGGCTGCAAGAATAGTCCCACTAGCCCGTGATGATATGGCTCTCCCTCAAATAATTTTTGTCGATATTCCACCGATGTGAACTCTACAAAAAAATGCCCATTTAGGAGAGTTAGAATTTTGTATTCTCCTTCCAGATACCATTGTGTCCTTATCCACGTGTGGAGGAAGTGCACAAACGGTCTGAAACCCACGAATTTACCTACTAGGTTGTGTTTTGACTTATAAACAATATGCTTAGCTATCCAATCCTCAGCTATTTCCAATACTAGTATTTCTTTTGCTTGTCGTAGACATTCCTTCAGCCTCCTAGGCAAAGAATCCTCCTTTTGTCGCTTTCCCATGGTGATTATGATTTTCTTTGCTTGTCTTTGAAAATCGTTGAAGCTATCTTGGGTTCCACATAGCTTATCTCGAAATGAGATTCCTTCGTTTGGAGGATTTGGTACCAAAGTACATATGTCCTCCATTCTTGATCATGATCCTTATTATTGACAGAACTCTGCCCTAGCTTTTGAAACCCTAGTTTGATTCCTCAGATGATGATAACATTGGGACTTATAATTAGATAAGGTTATCAAATGCATTAATAGTAGTTGTACACTTTGGGAGTGCTTTTTTAGAAAGGAATTTTATGAATGAAAATGAAAGTATGTACAACCTATGAGGAGATTTTTTAAGCACGAAATAGAAGGCACACCATTTTTTTGAAAGCAATGGAAAGAGTGGAAGAAAATTGATATATACATTCTTGATGTATTTACTAGATATCATTATAGAAAAGAAATTCTTGTCTCTTCAAAAGTATAAAAAGGAGGTGATCCATGGACCTAAAAACTAGTAATCAAGCACTAATGAAAGAATGGTGGAGATAATGAAAATGAGAATAGGGTGACCAAATACATTCATTAAATTGAGTGTTTATATGAGAGCAACAACTATGGTTAATATTCAAAAATTTATGAATTAGTTTTAATACATATTTATATGAAGAAATAAGTTTTATAATCTTTATGCTTAGTAATAGGAAAAATAGTATTAAGTGAAAGTATGGCATGTGAAATTTTGTATAACCTCTAAGATCGTTTTGTATGTTTTCTAAAATCCTCTCTCGTGAATAATTTTCATAAAGAACGACTTCTAATTTTTGAAGGTACAAAATTAGTTTGAAATATTAATGCATGTCATATTTCTTAATTAATAAATCGTTTTAACAATTAAAAAAATATGTAGGATGAACTTTTCTTTTTTGGAAAATAAATCCATCTTCAAAGAAATAGAACTTTAAATTCCTATTAGGCCAAGTCTAATTTGTGTACTTCAATAGAGTTTCTTCCCACTATTTTTTATTTGTTCCAAATTCATTTGATTTAGAGGATATCTTTTTTTTTGTATTGTCTTTTATTGGACTAGATCACAATCATAATGGTTTGCCACCACTCCTATAGAATGATCACATTTTCTAAATGAAGTAAAAATTAAAACATATGGTACTTGGAAGTACAATGACAATCAGTTCAATGAGCTAAAATTCCTAAAGAAGGCCTCAAGAATATGAGAATGCAAAGGAAAAATGTTTTAAAATTTAAAAAATTACCAAGTGTTAGAAAGTGTCTATTTGTCAAATAATTAGCTAATCAAATGTTGATTTATTGATAAGAGTTGATTTGTTGACAAGGTATTGATCCATCGATAAGAAGTAGGATCAACATGATGTTATTCTAGCCAATCAAATATCAAATCAGCCAAATGGAATAAAATATTGGGAAGATTTAAAGATATACATTGATCCAATGAAAAATGATGCCATTGTGACATAAACATCAATCCATCAATTTGTCAAAAGGGAAAGGAGGTGAAGAAGAAAAATTGCTTAAAGAATAAATGACACCAATTAGAGGCAAACAAGGCACTAACACACCAATCATTTCATATGTCAAATAGAAGTACCATTAACCTAATATCAACATGGTCATTCAAACAATAAATTGATCGAGAAGAAGAAAACATATGAGGATCCTAACATGAAGTCATTGACCCACTAGAATGTGACATGAATATGACGTTAACATGCTAGTCATCCAACGAGGTAAACAAAAAAGAACAAAGGCACTGATTGGACAAGTCAAGGAAGGAAGCTAATCAAGGAAGTAGTAGCCACCATATCACTTAACATGATAGAAGTAGGGCCTACATGAGTATCAAAGAAGATAGGGAAGAAATAAAGCTAGAGGAATGAATAAAAAAAGTAGCCAATAAGGATAAAATTCATGGAACATGTTACCTTTTATGTCAACATAAAATTGAGTTGGAAACAACATATGAAAGCAACAATTAGCAACATGCAGAAGTTGAATCATATGAAGATGAGGATGGTAGGATGTTGATCAACTAGGAAACCAATAAAATTACTAAATATTCAATGTGTCAACCTATGGATTCACTGACCCACCTATCCATATACTTTCCATCCCCTTGATCTACTAATATATCAATTGATCAAGCTAACTTCATGCTGATATCAACATTCATTTGTTGAATAAATTAAATTTTAGAAATAGAAAAGGGTGATAAAGACATCAAGGAAATAGATAAAGGGATTGATTATCAAAAGTAAGGATTAAAATAGGATGAGTACCCAGATTGTAGAAGATCCAAGACAAATAATGTGGGACCCTTGAAAATGATTGATCAAAGATAAACCAAGTATCCAAATTAGAGATAAAGAAAGAAGCAACTACAATTGCATTAGACAAGGATTCAAAAATACAATTAGCTGAAAGAAAACTCTTGCCACTGAAATTTTTGGAGGAAGCCAATGTTTTATTTTAATACAAAATTAGAAGTTAGGGATTTTAATTAATTTGAAAATTTTCAACTATAATTAAGTGTAGAGGCACATTTGTAACATCTTTTTAGTAATACAAAAACTTATTTTACTCTCTTTTTTTCTAATATATGTTGAGCAAGGTGTAGTGACAGTATTGTCATTGTTGTCAACACAGTCAGATAGATCGGTTGATGTAGTGGATAGGAGTTCAGAGGTTATTCAGAGTATGTACAGTGATGTTAAATGCTTATGAGGATGTTTTTGATGTTTGGGTGAAGTTGTTACAGGTTGTTTGTGCAAAGTTGAAAAAATCGTCATGTTGTGGTTGCTCCACAACGTACCCCAAAATTGGGGATCCACCTTTTTGCATATTTTCCAAGAAGACCGAAGTGGCCCATATGCTAAAGATCAAAGAAAAGCAAAACACCGCAAAGAAAAAAAGTGTCGCGATATCGCGACACTTTGCATTTTCGCGGTCGAAAGCAAAGAGAAAAAGCAAGGAGGTGTCGCGATATTGCGACATGTTGCATTTTCATGACTCAAAAAGGGCAGGCAGGCAGAGAAATAAAAGTGTCGCAATATCGCGACATGTAGAATTTTTGCGACTCAAAAAGGGCAGATAGGCAGAGAAACAAAAGTGTCGCGATATCATGACATGTTGCATTTTTGCGACTCAAAAAGGGTAGGTAGGTAGAGAAACAAAAGTGTCGCAATATTGCGACATGTTGCATTTTCGCCAAAGGAACAGAGTAGTTGATAGTGCGTCTGATATTAGTGATGAACACCAGGATAGTGAAACTGAAGACTGCATAGTGACGTGGACCTATAAGGAATAAATCAAATATTGAATAAGGTAATTTGTCACATAAGGACAAAATTCAATGAATAAGACAAAATGTTACATAAAGAATCTTTAATGATTTGAAATCATCTAAGATGGTCGTTACACATGGAAAGAAGCGGACGCATGCCCATGTGGAGAAAGGGAAACGAAGGGCCACAAAATAGAAATGAAAAGCCTTTTTGGAAACCAAAACACATGCATGCACAAGGGAAGGAGAAAACGAACAGTCATGGAAGGAGAAAACGAACAATCATGGAAGGAGAAACAAAAAAAATTTAGAGGTTTTAAATACACCATTCAAAGAGGCCATATGTAGTTGGTGCTCCTTTCTATTGGTGCAGATAAATTAGATGTTGGTGCTCCTTTTTGTTGATGGAGATAAATTAGGGGTTGGTGCTCCTTTCTGTTGGTGTAGATAAATCAGGGGTTGGTGCTCCTTCCATTGGGTGCTGGTAAATTGATTGTAAATTTGGTGCTTTGCAAAGGCTGGATTTGGATGGGAGTCCAAACAGTCATTCTAAGGATGTAGCCAAATCGGTGAACCTCGATACATCTTGTGTTGTGTGATGTTCTCTTGTTATACTTGCTTTATTTGGTTTCAAGTTTTTATTGTTTCGACTTTAAGAGTTGAAGATTTAAGTTTTAAAAGAGCTACACTGATTCACCCCCCCTCTTAGTGTGTCATTGTGAGACTAACAATTGGTATCAGAGTGAGGTTCCTGAACAAGCTTAACCGGCTAGGGTGATCTTGGAAGTGACACAACGACAGGTGGTGAAGGCTTCTTATCAAAAAAAGCACCATCGTTTGACGAAACTAATTACGCATTTTAGAGACTCAGAATGCAGACATATCTTTGTGCTTTGGGATACGACATTTGGGATTCAGTAGATAGTGGATACACAATACCCACCACTTCTCCAACCGATGTTGTCGATAAGAAACTGTTTGAGAATGACTCAAAAGCAAAGAATGCTATCATGTGCGGATTAGTGGACAGTGAACTGGTAAATATTATGAGTTGTAAAACGACAAAAGAAATATGAGACAAATTGAGGAGCATTCATGAAGGAGACGTTAAGATTAAGGAGGCCAAGTTACAAACACATCGAGCTCAGTTCGAAGTATTAAAGATGAATGACAATGAGAACATAGAGGCATATATGCTAAGAGTTAATGAATTCATTAATGTGATTAGAGGACTCGACGAGGAAATCAAAGATTCTGTCATCGTGAAAAAGGTATTAAAATCTCTTCCCCAAAGATTTGATTTTATAGTTTCAGCTATAGAAGAAGCTAAAGATCTAAATTCTTTTAGTATGTATGAGATGCATGGTTCTTTGACTGCATATAAGATGAGAATAGGAAAATCTAAACCCATAGATAGAGAATCTGCTTTTAAAACCCATAAAAATATGAAAGCAAAACAAGAATCCAAGGAAGAAGAGAAATCATATGAAATGAAAACAAACTTTGTTCGAAAACTAAAAATGGGAAAAGGAAAA
Source organism: Wollemia nobilis (assembly GCA_028583015.1). NCBI lineage: Eukaryota > Viridiplantae > Streptophyta > Pinopsida > Araucariales > Araucariaceae > Wollemia > Wollemia nobilis. The sequence continues at coordinate 12,160,658 of JAQPPZ010016726.1, forward strand.
TACAGAGGAAAATTACCGTTTAAATGTTTCAATTGTGGAGGCGTTGGGCATTTTGCAGCTAAATGTCCACTTAATAAGAAGAACAAAAGTGATGAAGGATCGCACCAAGAAGAAGTGACTGGAAGAAAAAACAAATTTCAAAAAAGACAACTTCAAGAAGAAAAGTTTCATCTCCAAGAATGTCAGTTCATCAGAAGACAGTTGCGGTGAGGATTCTGAAAAGGAAACAGGTGAAGCTCTTTTCATGGCACTCATAGAAGAAAAACCAGAAAAAGAACAGGAATGTGATGAAGAAGAAATTGATGCAGAAGTAAATTTGGAAGAAGAACTAATTGCAGCTTTGGATGAATTGAAGATAGAAAGAAAAAAGAATAAGAAAATTTCAAGAAAGCTTGAGGATGCAAATGAAATCATAACCAGTTTGAAAGTATAGATAGAAGAATACAAGAAAATATTTGAAGATCTCGAAGTGCAAATAACCATGAAAATAGATTATTGCAGCAAGCTAGAAGAAGAGACTGTTGGTTTAAGGATGTAGATAGAAGAGATGAATCGTAAAATTAGTTGTTATCACAAACGTGAAGAAAGTTCTATGAAGCTAGATAAGATCATAAATAACCAAAAGACTACAGGCATCAAATTTGGTTTGGGCTTTGACGAAGGAGAATCATCAAATGGATCAAAAGCCATAAATGAAGAATCCATAAAGAATGAAGATAAGAAACAGGTTGATCAAGAAAAATTGACTCATGCAAAAGAAAGCAATAATGCAAGGCACGAAAGGAGAATTGACAATGATGGATTCACCAATGTCACACATCAAAGAAGAAGAAGATTTATGGCTCCTACGACAACATGGCAAAGACCATCATCCAGGTTCAATCATCTCTTTTTTGGTTACTGTTTTAAATGCAATGGTTATGGACATAAGATTTCAGATTGCAAGTATAATATAGGACCAAGAAATTTTACCAGTAAAAATGTTTTTTCACCTTTGATGGATTATGCAGTAGAATGTTATAACTGTCATAATTTTGTGCAAATTGCAAGAAATTATCGAAGTACATTTGCATCAAATCAATTTCAAGGAAGAAAATTTCAACCAAATGGAATGAGACAAAATAGAAAATTTCCCAAAAAACATGCACAAGCTACTAAAAAAGAAAATTCAAAACAAGAGCCCAAAACTGTAATCAAACTAAAGTGGAAAGAAAAAGAGTGATCTAAGGAAGAAAATGAATCCCTGATCATACAAACAACATTTAAAGCACAAAATAAATCTGCACCATGGATACTTGATAGTGGATGCTCCAGTCATATGACAGGTGACAAACAGAAATTTGAGAAGTTACAGCAATATGAAAGTGGTTCAGTAAAATTTGGAAATAATGATGGAGCTAAGATAGTTGGCAAAGGTTCAGTTAAGATCGGTGACGAAAAAATCAAGTCAAAAGAAGTCTTGTTTGTGGTTGGTCTGAAGCATAACTTGTTGAGCGTAAGTCAGATTTGTGATAGAGGTCATGAAGTGATTTTTAAGAAGTAGGGTTGTGAAGTCAGAAAAGCAAACAGTGGAAAGTTGATAGAAACTGGATCGAGGACATATGGAAACCTATACACTCTCTCAGAGACTTTAGAAGGAGCTTGCTTGATTTGACAGGAAGAAGAAAATTGGTTGTGGCACAAGAGGCTCGGTCATATCAATTTTGATAATCTAGTAAAAATCGACTCAAAAAAGGCAGTGAGAGATATTCCCACCATTGAAAAACCATCAAATAGCATTTGTGCTTCATGCCAAAAGGGGAAGCAAACTAGAGTCTCATTTAAAACAAAAGAGTACTACACAAGCAAACCTTTGGAACTAATACATACTGATTTATGTGGACCTATGAGAACGCAAAGCATAAATGGTGACAAATATTTTATGTTGTGTATAGATGACTATTCCAGGATGACATGGGTACTATTTTTGAAGCATAAATCAGAAGCTTTTGAGATGTTCAAGGTTTTCAAAAACAAAGTTGAGAATCAAACAAAAAAAATGATTAAATGTTTAATATCATATAGAGAAGGAGAGTTCATTTCAAAGGATTTTATAAAGTACTATGAAAAATATGGTATTAGGAGACAATTTTCAGTAGCGAGGACAATTTAGCAGAATGGTGTGGTAGAAATAAAGAATAAGACAGTGCAGGAAATGACACGGACTATGTTGATTGAGAGCAAAGTAGCAGATAGATTTTGGAAAGAGGCAGTCCATACTGCGGTATACATCCAAAATAGGTGCATGTTGAGGATGCATGAAAGCAAAAATCCTTATGAGTTGTGGTTCGGTAAAAAGGCAACGATAAGATACTTTAAAGTTTTTGGCAGCAAGTGTTACATCAAAAGAACTGAAGAAAACCTTGGTAAGTTTAAAGATAGAGTGGATGAAGGTATTTTTCTTGGCTATTTGTCAAAAAGCAAAGCTTACAAATGCTACAACAAGAGGCTAAGGAAAATTGTGGATAGTGTCGATGTTAAAGTTGATGAAGGTAGGTAACAAGTAATAAGATATGAAGAGAACTATCCAATTTATAAAGAGGTTATTGAAGGAGATGAGGAAAAAGAAACGAAAAAGAAACAAAAAATTGACTCAGATGATTCAAATAGTGATTTATAAGTGGAAGAAAATAAGAAATTCAAAATAGGCAGCTGGCAGAAATATCATCCTAGAAAACAAATAATTGGAGACCCCATAGTTGGTGTTCAGACAAGAAGAAGAGTAGTAAGTAACTACTCTCTATTATCCAGCATTGAGCCCAAAAATGTTGCTGATGCAAGCAAATATGAAAGTTGGATGAAGGCAATAAATGAAGAATTAGATCAGATAAAGAAAAACAAAACTTGGGAGTTAGTACCAAGACCTGCAAATAAAAATATAATCGGTACTAAATGGGTCTTTCAAAGCAAATTGAATGAATACGGACAGGTAGTCAAGAATAAAGCAAGATTGGTATGTAAAGGCTATGCACAAGTTGAAGGTATTGACTTTGAGGAAACCTTTGCACCTGTGGCTAGACTAGAGGCAATTAGAATGTTTCTGGTTTTAGCAGTTTACAAGAATTTCAAAGTTTATCAAATGGATGTGAAATCAGCATTTTTGAATGGGAAACTTGAAGAAGAGATTTATATTGAGCATCCAGATGGTTTCCAACTTGGTGATGATCCCAACTTGGTTTGCAAGTTGAAGAAAGCATTATATGGCTTAAAACAGGCACCCCAAGCATGGTATGCAAGGCTAGATAACTATCTTACTCAACAAGGGTTCAAGAAAGGTATGGTGGATAGTAATTTATATGTCAAAACAAAAAATGGCCATCTTATTATTCTTATTGTATACGTAGATGATATCATATTTGGCAGCAGCAAAGATGAGTCGTGTAAATATTTAGCAAATAATATGTAGAAAGAATTTGAAATTTCAATGATTGGTGAACTTTCGTATTTCCTCGGGTTGCAAGTTAATCAAAATGATAAGGGCATATTTATTTCTCAAATTAAATATGTGAAAGAGATGCTAAAAAAGTTCACAATGGAGGATTGTAAGCCAGTTAGCACTCCCATGACGACAGGTTGCAAGTTTAGCAAGGATGAAAAATCTCCACATGTTGATCAAACCATGTATAGATCTATGATTAGGAGCTTATTGTACTTAACGACTACCGGACCCGGATATTTTGCAGGCAGTATGCATGGTAGCACGATTTTAGGCTAGTCCCAAGGAGACTCATGTGACAGCAATAAAGGGGATTCTTCGGTATCTCAAGGGTACTATGGAGTATGGGTTATGGTATCTGAAAGGTAAGGGCTTCACCCTTATTACGTATTCAGATGCAAATTGGACAGGATGTGTAGATGACAGAAAGAGTACTAGTGGAGGTGCATTCTATCTTGAAGACAGGTTGGTCGTGTGGCACGGTAAAAAACAAGAGTCAGTCTCCTTATCCACAGCAGAGGCAGAATATGTTGTAGCGACAACATGTTGTACACAGGTATTATGGATGAAACAAACCTTGAAAGATCTTAGTATTAACTTCAGTGAGCCAATTTCAGTTAAGTGTGATAACACCAGTGCCATTAACATCTCAAAGAATCCGGTTATGCATTCTCACACAAAACATATTGCTATCCGATATCACTTTTTGAAGGAGAAAGTTGCAGAAGGTGAGGTTAAGTTGGATTTTGTTCCAACAACAAAGCAAGTAGCGGATATCTTCACAAAACCGTTGCCCAAGGAAGTCTTTGAGTACCTTCGCAATAAATTGGGACTGGTCATGCTTCCCAAGAATTGACTAGCTATCGGGAACACATTCTCAAGGGGAGCATTTGTGTATTTGTTTATATTTTTGCTCATGTTTGTGATTTTTGCTAAGTGTAATAATTTTTGCCTAAGAATGTTGTGCATGGACTCAGGGGGAGTTTGCAGCAACCCTTTGGTATTATTGTCAAAGGGGGAGAAGAGTTACAGGAAATTGTACTGTGTTGCCAACAATTCCAAAGGGGGAGATTGTTGAGCAAGGTGTGCTGTGACAGTATTGTCATTGTTGTCAACACAGTCAGATAGATTGGTTGATGCAGTGGACAGGAGTTCGAGAGGTTATTCGGAGTATGTACGGTGATGTTAAATGCTTATGAGGATGTTTTTGATGTTTGGGTGAAGTTGTTACAGGTTGTTTGTGCAAAGTTGAAAAAATCGTCATGTTGTGGCTACTCCACAATGTACCCCAAAATTGGGGACCCACCTTTTTGCATATTTTCCAAGAAGACCGAAGTGGCCCATATGCTAAAGATCAAAGAAAAAGCAAAACATCGTAAAGAAAAAAAGTGTCACGATATCGCGACATGTTGCATTTTTGCGATCCAAAGCAAAGAGAAAAAGCAAGGAGAAAAAAGTTTCGCGATATCGTGACATGTTGCATTTTTACGACTCAAAAATGGCAGGCAGGCAGAGAAACAAAAGTGTTGCGATATCGTGACATATAGCATTTTCGCGACTCAAAAAGGGCAGACAGGCAGAGAAACAAAAGTGTCGTGATATCACGACATGTGTTTTCGTGACTCAAAAAGTGCAGGCAGGCAAAGAAACAAAAGTGTCACGATATCGCGACATGTTGCATTTTTGCCAAAGGAACAGAGTAGTTGACAGTGCGTCTGATATTAGTGATGAACACCAGGATAGTGAAATTGAAGACTGCATAGTGACGTGGACCTATAAGGAATAAATCGAAGATTGAATAAGGTAATTTGTCACATAAGGAAAAAATTCAATGAATAAGACAAAACATTACATAAGTAATCTTTAATGATTTGAAATCATCTAAGATGGTCGTTACACATGGAAAGAAGCGGACGCATGCCCATGTGGAGAAAGGGAAACGAAGGGCCACAAAATAGAAACGAAAAGCCTTTTTGGAAACCAAAACACATGCATGCACAAGGGAAGGAGAAAATGAACAGTCATGGAAGGAGAAAACGAATAGTCATGGAAGGAGAAACAAAAAAAAATTCAGAGGTTTTAAATACACCATTAAAAGAGGCCATATGTAGTTGGTGCTCCTTTCTGTTGGTGTAGATAAATTAGATGTTGGTGCTCCTTTCTGTTGGTGCAAATAAATTAGGGGTTGGTGCTCCTTTCTATTGGTGCAGATAAATTAGGGGTTGATGCTCCTTCTAGTGGGTGCTGGTAAATTGATTGTAAAGTTGGTGCTTTGCAAAGGTTGGATTTGGATGGGAGTCCAAATAGTCATTTTGAGGATGTAGCCAAATCGATGAACCTCGGTACATCTTGTGTTGTGTGATGTTCTTTTGTTATACTTTCTTTATTTGGTTTCAAGTTTTCATTGTTTTGGCTTCAAGAGTTGAAGATTTAAGTTTTAAAAGAGCTACACTGATTCACCCCCCTCTTAGTGTCATTGTGAGACTAACAATATAGAGTTGAAGAAATTTTTGTAATGGTTATTCATGAATTGTACATGGTCTTTTGCTTTTAATTTATGTGTATGCTCTCTCATATTATTGAATATAAATAAAAAGTATAATTGTGGCTATGCTCTTTCATGCGTGTTAATCCATTTTATGAATATATGTTATAAATTTCTTTAGCAATGAAAGTATATTTTGGATCTAAATTTTTTGAGAAACCCACTTGGATCAACCTAATCAACCACTTTTTAATTTCTTTGTGGTAATTTTTAACTAGGGAGTTACCCCTCTCTAGGTTGATTAGGTGACAACTCTTTTATCCAAACTTACTCGGGTTTGAAACACACTTCACTATTAGACAAATTAATAGTAAGAGTTTTTGGCATACCCAATGAGATACAAAGTCAATGATCTGTGTTTAAATATTCAAGGTTGAAAAGGATTTGGTCTTTTTTATGGTATAACCATTGGGGATAAACCCTACCATGTATTAAATTTAGAGCATACATATAGTATTTTAGTAATTTTTGACAATCTTCATCAAATCTTATGTAGAAATTTAAAGAGACTCATATCCAAAATTTGGTATGGTCTCCATGCAACGCAAATAATGGTTTCTATCACATCAAGTGAGAGCATGAAGGATTTAATTCCAGCTAAATAAATAGACTTGATAAAATCCTACATAAGCAAAATCAAGATCCATATCTACATTTATAATTAATTTTTAATATTTTTAGTGATGACACTATAGAAGAACCCAAATTTTTATGATTACCTAGTGTATATCTTGATAAATTAGAAGGTGCAGTTGATTTTTTTGAGCTCCCTCTAGTCCAAACGAGGCTCTTAAAGAAAGTGGATCTACATCTCTAAAGAAAGAAAATTTATCAAAAAATTGTAGAATCATGAAGGATAAAATTTTCTAAAAAGTCTAAAGACACTGCAAATCCCAATAGTCTATAAATTTATATCACTCATAAGATCAAGAAATTCATATCAAAAAAAGAAAGTCAAATCTCCTTCATAGAAATCTATAACAATTCATAGCTCATTCTATCCAACCACCATAGAATAATTATCTGGTATAGGATCACCAAAGCCCATTGAATGTAGACTTATATTTAGACATTCCCCAATCAAATTTTAAGGCTTTACGAACATTTCGTAAAGAGGAGGGAAAATATCCCTAGAACTCCTCCATGATCTATCTACATTAAAATCCATTCATTGCATTCAAGAAGAAGATGTGATGTTTAGGTTGTTGCTTATTTTTCTAAGGGGAAAAGCATCCATATGGTATAGAAACCACAAGGATGGACAAGTAACTAAATGGGTAACCATTTTTAATCCATTTATAGCAATATTCGACAATGCAACTAATACATTCTATTTTTTTTTATCTAAACACAATATCTATGCTTCCCAACAAAAATATTCATGATTTTAATGTTAGATTTAAACACATGCTAATTTGTTTTCCAATGAACATTAGGCAATATAGCTAGTAAGTTATGATTTATTATGTAAAAGCATTGCATCCAAATTTAGCTATGATGGTCTAAGCTACAATCATGCTACCCTTCCATGAGCATTTAAATAAGTAGTGTGCATAAAATAAATACTAGTTTAGATTAAGAAACTACCACCAACACCTCCAATACCATTTCCAATGAATATAGATCAAGCTCCAACTTCATAGACTTAGTCTCCTCCATTGGCACCTCAAAGATGATCCATGCTTTCTACATTAGCTTATCCATAATACTGGAGAAGGGTATATTAGGTTGAGTAGAGGTTAGAAAAAATGTATTCTTTCATAAGGGAGATATCCAACAAGCTCACCATCAATATATTCCAAGGTATTACTAGAGATATGATGATGGATGGTAGTAAATATGTATGTTGTATATGTCTAGGGATCAAGCTAAATGTAAGACAAATATACTAGCTTATAACACAACAAATCACCCTCAAAATATTATTTTGAATTCGATAGTAATTATGAATACATAGCAAAATCCATGTTAGTGCTACACATACAATTATTTCCATGATCTAATGAGTTGCATTCTAGATATCCATAGAGCTCAAGCAATGACATAAGCTTAGCAAAATTAGCCACATTTGTAAGCTACTAAATAAATTCAACCAAAGGTCACAACATATGATGTAACCATAAGTGGATTCAATGTAATCCTTGTTAACCTTAGGTTAGGATCCAAAGAAAATTGCTACCCCTTTGAAGACTTTGTGGTCCATCAATAAAAACAATGGATTATGAAAAAGGATTTAAAAAGTGTGACGGATGAGTAACCTCAACCACTTGCACCTCAACCAATTTCTTGAAGGCAATTTGAATCAAGGCCAAATCCAATGATACTAAAAGAAAACAACTAACTCAATAAAAATATTTGGTTTAGCGTGAACCTCCTCAATAACAAGTCTAAAATTATGTATCCACCTAAGGTTATAACCATAGTTTGTAAGCTAAGGGAAAATATTTAGTAATACTACAATGGGAAAAAAATCCTTCTAGATGAACAAACGAATACGATCGAGAGACAAACACTAGAAAAGAACCTAAAATAACCATTGCTCATCCAAGAAGATTGACAAATCACTGCCTAATAATTTTGAATGTTTTTTCTTAAGGGAGAAGTTGGTGCAATGAACATTACATAGCTAAAGAGTTGAAGAAAATCCCTATGAGAGTGATTATGCTTCAAATACCATCCTTAGTAAGTTTTTTTGACTTATTATAGAAAGCATTAAAAGAACAAGAACAAATTTATGTGAATTTGAAATTGATATAGCAAAATACACCAACAAGTAAATCTATTCAACAAAATTAATATAACTTTAAGCTTGGTAAACTGGTAGAAGTGCAAGTGAATGCAACAAACTTGGTCAAGTTACTACAGTTAAAAATAATGAAACCCCCACCATTTTATATCATGCTTTGAATTGAAGGTTTCCTATTGCAAAATGTCATCATAGATTCAATGGTAGTAGAGAAAGTTATGCCAAAAGCAATTTATGAAATAATGAGACTCACATACACCAAGACTACTAACAAACTTATTAATATGGATGGGATATTTGTGAATACAACAAGGGATCAAAACGATTTGATTATGATTATGCACTCATATTTCAAATTAATTATTATGCAGGAAGTAGTTATAGTTGATTTGCCCTTGTATTTTTGGGTGTTATTATCTCATGAATGGACACAAAATTGTTAGAGAAGGGCTATATGTCAATGGACTACAAACATATGAAGGTCTTATATCATGAATAAATCATTTAAATCGGAGCTAAAATAATATTTTTATATCATCCATTAACATTTGAGAAATGTAATGCTATCTACTAGAATGAAATTTCATAATTAGATGATGAGCACTCATTGGAAGATGTTCATCTCAAAGAAGTAGATATGATAATTGATAGCCTCCAAGAGAACTATGCAAATTTTTTGATCTCATATAAAGATATAGATAATGGAAATTATGCAACTCTTAATAATCTATATGGGATCTTGATCTTAACTAAATAAGATTTGTAGGTCGTTAAAGAGATATGGACCATATATTTTGATAAATCCTAAACACAAAAGGGTATAGGAGATGGGATCAAACTCACTATTTCCTAAGGAAACAAATTTTAGTATGCATGTCATTGATTTTTTAACTACACAAATGATAATAAGAGTACAAGGTATTTTATATTAGATTCTAGAAGATATAGCAAATTGAAAGAAGTGAGATCAGTTTGTTGTACGAAACACAAGTTGATAAAGTACTTAAAAAAAGAGTTTGGGGTCTATTATTAAGATTTGATGCTATCAACATTGAAATTATCATATGAAAATAAAACTAGGAAGCATATTAACTAGTTTCTCAAGTTGTGAAATTTGATCCTATGATAGATATGTGGGCCAGAGTAGACACGATAGAGCATTGGTAAGTCTTTCACAATGATGAATAAATCATAGAATCCCTAGTCAAAGAAGCTCAAAATGAATAAGAGCATAATATAAAATGGATGATATTAATGATAATATCATACAAATGAATTCAAGCCAACTACTAGGGATGATCATATTGGAAATTGTCTTCTACCTAGATGAAAGTGTGAAGAAGAAGAACATTTGGGTAAAATACTCTCATGACCACCCTATTGAAATTTATAATTAAAAATATTTGCCATTGGGAAATGAATGCATGGACAAGGTGAACAACATATTCGAGGAGTCATATACTAAATATGATGATATCATTGCCTAGAGTCACAAGGACCTAAATGTGTACGAAAAAGGAGTTATTCAACATACCATTGACTTAGTGTTAGGAATAAAACCTTTTCATCAAAAGCAAAAATTATTAAATTTATATATTGAAGTAGTGATATGAAAATTATTATTGACGTTGTTGCAAGCATAAATAATTTGCTCCATAAAGCCCTCCATCTTATCATAAAAAAAGCATAATTTGATTACTATGCGCTATGTTTTATCGATTAGATTTTGCAAATAGTGGTCAAATCAAAGATGTCATTATTGTTGTATATATTTTCAAGATACAACAAAACTTAAATGTTAGATAAGGACCAACATAAAACTTGCTTCATAACCAAGGGGATATTTACTTATCAAAGAATACCATTTGGGTTGTCAAACATAGGGGCTACCTTTCAAAGAGCACAACAGTTTTAATAAAATCTAGGAGATCAAGATTGTTGATGGTTCTTCTACAAGGGATCCTTTCCAAATTAGAGGGGAAGCTATTCAATTTTTCCAAGATATGTTAGGAGTGGATTCAGAGTTAGATGAAGAGGTGATGAACCTATTGTTAGGCCATATTCCCTTAAATATTACAAATCGGATAAATGACTATCTCCTCAGCCCCTTTACGAATGAGAAAATTAAAGAGGCGGTCTTCTCCGTGAAGGGGGACAAATCTCCTAGCCTAGATGGGTTTTCGATGCTCTTCTATTACAAGTTTTGGCACACTGAATGAGGTCACCTTGGCAGTGAAGGAGTTTTAGACCTCTAAAAGGATCCCTTTTGATGTGAACTGTACTTTCTTATCCCTCATATCGAAGATTGCAGGTGCTAAATATTTTTTAGATTACCACCCAAGTAGCCTGTGTAATACTCTCTACAAAATTGTGTCCAAAGTCCTTGCAAACCAGCTAAATATGGCTCTCCATTTTTTCATTAATAAAAACTGAATGGGTTTTGTTCAGGGCCGACAAATTCTTGATGGGATCATTTCAATCCATGAGATCCTGCACTCTGTCTCTAAATAAAAAAGGAAGGTATGTTTCTTAAATTGGATATGAATAAAGTATATGACAAATTTTCTTGGGATTTCCTAATCAAAGTGCTCCAACATTTTGGTTTTCATGACGATTAGATCTCTATGATAAAAAATTGCATCTCCACAGTGATGATCTTCATCTTAGTTAATGGTTCTGCAGTGGGTTATTTTCGTAGCAAGAGGGATTTGAGACAAGGGGACCCCCTGTCCCCTTATCTATTTATAATTTTACCTGAAGCTATGTGTAGAGCCTTCACAACAACCACAGATAGAGGATACATAGAAGGAATCAGACCAACTTCCACTCTTGAACCGATATCTTTTCAACAGTTTGTGGATGATACTCTAATTTCGATAAGATCATCTCTTCCACAAGTAAGATATATTAAGATGATTTTGCATTTCTATGAGCTTGTAGTAGGCCAAAAGGTAAATTTTAATAAAAGCAACCATTTTTCCTGAATACCTCAAGAGCTTCCAACTATATATAGCAAGAATCTTCAACTGTAGCATAGGTGATTTACCAACAACCTATTTTGGGATGCCTTTATTCCATGGGAGTATGAAGGAAGGATTGGAGTGAGTGTTGTTGGCTTCTAATTCCACTTGACCCAAATGCTTCATCAAGTGTGTCTTATTATGCATCACCAAGCTATGTTTCTCAATTAATACACCTACCATGTTCTTTAATTTGTAAATTTCATCTGAGTTATAAGGCGAGGCCTCACAGAGATACTTCTTTAGAGCTGTAATTTCTTCTTGAAGTACTTTCTCCTTAAAGTGCAACCTACTGACTCAACCTACAACAAGCATTTTACAATAACAAAAAAGTTAATTATTGAGAGATGAGAGATGTTAACCTGCAATTGACATTTTACCTCTCTTTTTTTAAATAGAAATACTCATTTAAAATAATTTAAAAATACATTAATCTTAAAGCTTTTAAAGGATGAGATCAAAAAATTGGATTGGAGAGCAAGGTGAGTGGACTTATTTTCTTTTAATTTCATTACTACTTTAGTTAATAATTTTATATTTAAGAAAAAAAAAAAGACCATAGCTTTCAATTTCATTAATATTGTTAATTGTTTGTTTCTTGCAATTTTTTTCAAATCTATTGTTTGTATGCACAAATTCTAGAATGTTAATGTGTTTTTTATCTAAATATCTTTAATTTCAAGAGTTCAATTTTATGTAATAAATAATAACATTTAAAAATTCAAACTTACACATACAATTAAAATCTACCATTCACTTATTTTACTTGGAGTTTGACTCAAGGAAAACAATTTTTCTTTAAACCATACAACTTTTTGTAACATTTTCACAATCCTAACAAATTATTAAATTATCATTTCTGTTTTTAATCTTAATAATTACTTTATTTTTAATTTTAAAAATATATATATTAAAAAGTCATTAAATTTCAAAATATTAAAACTTTTCTCACTTACCAACATAGTCATTAGATTATCTTTAAACTCCTTTTAAGTCATTAGATTATCTTTAAACTCTTTTTTCGAATTTAGTCACATTCTATTTATTAACAAGATAACAAAAGTTTATAGGTGTGAAGCTTTGGTATTCATTTATAAGGATTCTTTATTTATATAAACATGTATCATATACTTGTATGTATTATGTATGATGGTTATTTCTTGAAAATTTTAGGAAAGTAATTTTAAAAGCAAGAAAGAAAAAAAATTACAAAAATAGATTTAAAGTGATAATAAAAAAAATATATTACTATAGAAACAAGAGTTAACAATTGTATTTTTAGATAAAAGTAATTTGTAAGGTATATAATTTATTATTAACATTTTTAATAATATTATAAGTATATTATCAATTGGTATTAACTCAATTAATTATATTTCTCAACATCTAAGAAGAAAACTTAGGTTAGAATATTTTTTTAATGAAAGGTCATTTTAATTATAAAAATAAAATTTCTTTACAGCCAAAAAAAAGTGTGGGTGGAGAAAAAATCACATCCTCAGTGCCACTACCTTTATCCTAATAGCGGATAAAGAAAAAAAAACTACACCACACGGGCATGATGGTCATAAAAAACAAACTAGAAACATTCTACAGTCAAAAAGGATTTAAAGAAGGGGTTCCGTAGCAGACAGAGTCTTATCCATTTGAAGTGGGTGGTTCTCCCCACCCATCAAATCACTTCTCACTCTAGTCTGAAGCATGAGTAAATGGAGAAGGACGGGACCAACCAGAAATATGTATGTGGTTGCCTGAAGCCCTTCAACCATCATTAGGCACAAGCACAGATTGCGAAGTGATCACAGGGGCAGAATGTTGGGAGGTGTACACATTTGGGTGTTGCACCGGGCCTCCATAGTCACGGCACCTGCTCTGAGGAGGCTGACATCATGCACAATAAAGGCATCAGCACGAACGAGATCTGGTTGGGTGAGGAAGCGAACGATCAGGGGCATTCCTATTGACAGCACAAGGGGTGTCACCCCAATATTTAAGCAAAGATTGCAAATGGTACAGCTCCATAGCCACCTTTTTAGACTGGTCACAGATCTGAAACCACATATCATGAAAAACTTCGAGCTTGTCAGCAAATGAAAAATCCTGAGATGGATCAACCTGCATGAAAATAATCTTGTTTCTATATTTCTATATGTGAAATAAGAGGTTGACTCTGAATATTTTCCACACTTCCCTCAGCAGGAGAGAAAACTGAATGGGATCACCCAGGAGGACATGATGCCAGGAAATTTGCAAGGATATATATGGGTTAAAGAAAGAGCCCACCCAAATCCAAGCGAGATTAGCCCGTCTACATACCCAGAAAAGATGCATACAAGACTCTGGTTCTTTACAAAATAGGCATCGGGGCTCAAGCACCCCCATATAATAAAGTCTGCGACTAAGGGGTAAACCCTGACACAGTAAGTTCTAGGCAAAAAAAACTTTATTTGGCTCTAGATAAGATGCCCAAGTTGAATGAAATATGGTTTTCCACCTAGAGGGAGATGAGAGGTCTCATTTGACATTGAGTTTGGGCACCGTGGGGGCAGTTGGCGTAAGCTAGTCATAACCTTATTTGGCTCTATAGTTGAAAAAGGAAGTGCTCTTATACCAGACCCAATATTTTCACCAGGATTTCTGGGATTTGACACCTAATTTCTGCCATAAGGAGAAAGGTGTATGGTCCAAAACAACATCATACGTAGCCTTGTCAGTGTTGGACAAGCGAAACATACTCTTAAAATAATTCCAAGGAATCCAGTCTCTATTTTCTCTGGAGTAAAAATTTGCAATGGTGGTAATGCCGCACTTTAAAACATTTTGGACATGGAACAAAGGAACTTGGCCCAATGGCTTACCCTGAAGCTTAAATACAAGGGACCACCAGACATTGAGAATATTAATGGAAAGGCCTTTATGTGAACGGACCCCCTTCCAAACAATCCAAGGGTTTAATTCTTGCCAAGCCTTCCATATGCTTTTTATGATAAAGGAGCCAGAGATTTTAATGAAAACTAGGGCTAGCACTAGAAAGAGCAAATTCATTCATGCCCAAGATCGACGATTGAGGGGAAGCCCAACCGAGATGCAATTTCTAATAAGAACTTTCCATGCTTCAGGTCTTTTGAGAGACCACACAATCCATTTAGCACAAAGGGCTAACCCTTGACGCTTACCGTCCAGAAAACCCACACCTCCTGCTTGTCGTGGGAGATAACAAATATCCCAAGCCAGTCTTTGAAAGCCCTTCCGCTCAAACCCACTAGACCACAAAAATCCTATAGTAATTTTTCAAGTCATTTATAACAAGCCTAGGAAGGGACCCAATAAAACAAGTAATAAACATGCGTGGAAGCCAACACTTTCGAGCAGATTTGAAATTTACAAAGAAGAGATAACTTCTTAGCATTCCAATATTCCAGCTTGCTTTCCACTTTGTTGATGACATAAGACCATAATTGGGACAGAGAGCCTTGAAAGGCAAAAGGAATGCCTAGGAATTTGAAGACTTCTCTAGGCTGAATCCAACTCCTCTACACATGCTGAAGCTAGTGGAGAAGAGGCTGCAGGGTTTTCCTATAACAAGAGGTTTTCCTCCATTGGATAATAGACCTAGAGGCTTTGTAGAAAATATTAAGACAAGACAGAGCTTCATAAATGGATTGCTCATACTCATTCAAAGTAAAAAAGGAATCATCAGCAAAGTGGTCGTTAATGAGTTGAGCATTCCTAGGAAGGGAAATACCCTGAAGCATACCAATAGAAGGACGATGAGCCAAAATATAACCAAAGGCTTCTACTTCTAAAATAAATAGTGAGGGCGCCAAAGGACAACCCTGTCTTACTGACCTATGCAAGCCAATAGCGTCAATTTTAAACTTGTTGAGAGAAAGCACAACTGACGCATCCTGAAAAAAGTATTTTAACAGAAGAAATAAATTGAGGACCAAATCCAAGAGCTTCCAGCATGGAAAGATTGAAAACCCACTCAATTCGATCATAAGACTTTTCAAATTCAACCTTGAGGAAGAGGGCATGTTGACTAGACTTGCGAGCCCATTCCATCCCTTCCCATACAACGAGAACGTTGTCCAAAATATATTGATTTTGTATAAAGCCAGTTTGCTCAAGCCTCACAATAGAGGGAAGCAAGTGCCTAATCCACAAAGCAAGGGCTTTGGCAATGATCTTGTAGCTGACATTAAGCAAAGTTATTGGCCTCCAATTTGTGATGATTTCTAGATCCCTAGACTTTGGGATAAACTTGATATCACCCTTATTGATAATAGCACCTAAGGAGCCAGACTGCAAAGCTTCTAAATATACTTTATGCAAGTTAGGACCAACAAAATCCTAGCAAGTTTTGTAAAATTTGTAGGGGAAGCCATCAAGCCCTAGGGCCATAGTGTCTGCCATTTGAAAAAAGGCATCCACAAGATCCTGCTCTGATAGGGGTCGTCCACAATCATTCTATTGTGCTGGGGAGAGGCAAGTTGGGATAATCTCCTTACAACTTTGAAGGGCTAATTCTCTTTCAAGGGTGTACGACTAAGCAACAAAAACATGAGAATAATGTCGTGTAAATTTAGCTGTTATCTTAGGAAAAGAGGTGGTGCGAACCCCATTAACCAATAAAGCTTTGAATTGAATGGAGTGACGTAGAGGCTGGAGCCTCTGGAAAAACTCTTTAGAAACGCGGTCACTCACTTTGAGCCAATGCATCTTGGATTTAATCTGAGCCCCTATGGCCTCGTACACTTCAACCACTTTGAGCTCATGTCGGAGCTGAGCGACATGTGCTTGAATGGCAGAGTCAAAAGGAGATTCCTCAAGATGAAAGGAGGCCTGCACAAGCTCATTACATAGAGCAGTATTAGAGCGACGATGCAGTTGTGCCACCTTCTTTCCCAGGCTTCTTAGCAAAGCAGTGGTACAAAAAATGGCATCATTCCACCATTTAATCCATCCTGAATCTTCATTGGGTCTAGGTTTAATATTCTAGATCCTTTGGATGTGACAAACAACGGTATCATGTTACAAGAAAGAACTGTTAAGAAAAAACTGAGAATGAGTAGGCCATTGATGGGTGGAGGAAACATGAAGAACATTATGGGGGAATGATCAGACAAGGCCATACCAGGAATGGTTTTGTTGTGGTTGATCCACAACACACCCCAAAATTGGGGACCCACCTTTTTTGCATGCTTTCAAGGAAGACCGCAGTGGCCCAGATGCTAAAAAAAATCAAAGGAAGAGAAAAATACAGCATAAGGAAAAAGTGTCACGATATCCCGACGTGTTGCTCTGTCGCGGCTAAAAAAAAATAAGCATTGCGATATCGCGACGTGTTGCTGCTAAGAAAAAGAAAGTGTCGCGATATCGCGACGTGTTGCTGCTAAGAAAAAGAAAGTGTCGCGATATCGCGACAGGTCACGTTTTCGCGGCTTAGACAAGCGAAGTGCAGTGAAACAGAAAAGTGTCACGATTTCGTGACATGTCGCGTTTTCGCGGCCAAGAGTAACAAAATGCAGTAGGGTGAGAAAATGTCACGATTTCGTGATGTGCTGTGAAATCACGGTTCATAGAGGAGAGAGAAAGACAAAGTAAAAAATGTCGCGATATCGCGACATGTCACGTTTTCGCGGCCCAGATCAGCAGGATGCACCAAAATTGAAAAATGTCGCGATATCGCGACATGTTATGAAATCGCGATCGAAGGTAGCAAGAGAAGAGTCAATGCAAAAGTTGTCGCGATATCGCGACATGTCGCCATTTCGTGAGCTAGAGCAGCGAGATGGTACGGAATGAAAAAAGCATCGCGATTTCGTGATAGAAAGCAGCAAGACAGCTCGAAAGAGAAAAGCGTCATGATTTCATGACAGAAAGCAGCCAAAGTGGTACGAAATGAAAAAGCATCGCGATTTCACGACAGAAAATAGCGAGACAGCCCGAAAGAGAAAAGCGTCGCGATTTCGCGATAGAAAGCAACCAAAGTGGTACGAAATGAAAAGGCGTCGCAATTTCGCGATAGAAAGCAACGAGACATCCATAAAGAGAAAAACGTCGCGATTTCGTGACAGAAAGCAACGAGATGGTACGAAATGAAAAAGTGTCACGATTTCGTGACATGTCGTGTTTTCGCGGCTAAGGGCAACAAAACACAACGAAGGAGAAAGACGTCGCGATTTCACGACAGGTTGCATCCATGCGGCCCTAAGGAGAAACACGTCGCGATATCACGACATGTCTCATTTTCGTGGTGCTTGAAGACGAATAAAGCTGCGGGCATAAAAATGTCGTGATTTCGCGACATGTCTCATTTTCGCGATGCATGAGGACGAAGAAAGCTGCATACAGAAAAATATCGCGATATCGCGACATGTCTCATTTTTGCGATACAGGTAGAGGAGCAAAGCGACATGCTATTTTTTGTCGCGATTCGTAGCAGGCCATTAAAGAACATCCAGGGAAGCGCTGAACACATGGCATAAAGGTGTAAAGGTTATATAACAGTTACAATTAGCAAGAAGATCAAACGTTTCGACGCTCGAACAAAAGCCAAAAATAATGCAAAGAGGCGGGAAGATGAAACGAAGAGACCTGGGAGATGAAGCGAAGCGTCACAGGGCAAAACAAAGAGCATTGCCAGAAAGTATAAGAGTAGAAGCACAGATTGGTACAGGGGTCAGAAACCGCTGCAAGCAAAGTTGCAGAGCTGAAGGCGAGAAGGCCATTCTGGGCCTGTTTGAGTTGTTTCTCTTCCACAGATTGGTTTGGAAAAACCAGAAATTCTGCTATTGTAACATGACATATTTTTAATGCAGAAGTGTTCAAAATTTTGCATCTTGTGGGCAAGAAAGAAGGAGATCTTATGTGCATGCTATGGATTTAATGTTTATTCTTTCATTTTTCAGATTTCGAATTTATAGATAATGTTAAATGCCACTTTGTGGGTTACATTAGGCGAATATTTGAAATCTGAATTTTATTTCGTATCCTAGGAACCAACACTTAGTCTATGGGGATTGTGCATGTTTTGCAGGTCCAATAGGTTAGGTTGCATGCATGGAAACCTCACATCTTTGGTTTTGTTGGAACAGGATAGCATCATACTGAGTGCATTTCATTTTCAATTTTTTTTGCATTTCATTTTCATTGTCTGCATTTTATTTTTTCCAAAAAGTTTAACTTATTTAAAATAAACATTTAAAAATTACAAAATCCAAAAAAAAGAAAACAATGAACAATCATTAAAGCTTCATGATGAAATAAACCAACATTGCCCCTTGTTTACAGTTACTTGCAATCATTAAGGTGTTCGAAGCATTTAAATTGAATATCTTGATATGAGATCATTAATACACAAATGCTAATATAGCGGAGACCTTGGAGAAGTTGTTTGTCTAACTTCTTTGCAAGAGGGGATTTGGAACCCAAATCCTAAAGGAGAGTTGTACTTTCACAACTGGGTGAAAATACCACTCAACAGGTTTCAACAAAAGGGACTGAAGGGACTCGACGAGAAAAATAAAACTCGCGCTGGTCTAACAACATAACCCTGTCCAACCTTTTTAAAACTCTTGCGGGGCCTGACTGAAACTTAGACCACATGAATCACAAATTCCAGGGAAACTCACCCACAAAGAAACAACCATTGGGATCGAAGACCCCTAGTTTATTTTTAATAAAATACCAAGCATGTCGCTCTCCTGAGGCCCACTTATTGGGGAGCTGGCCCATTTTATCATGAAGCTTCTCGGTCATATTGAAATCCCCACACATTAGCTAGATCGCGGTAGGTAAGGATAAAGCACACCATCTCCACAGTGCACATCTATATTGGACCTCATTAGAGGTGTAAATATTAATAATCCCAAAGGCAAGATCGTCGAATTTGAGCAAAATCCAAACCACGTGGTGAGAGGTGTCAGAACCCCATGTGACAAAATTTCTCGTCCACCTATTATTAAGCAAAATGATAGCGCCTCCGCTGCTGTGATTATGGTTGGTAGCATACATCTGACTACCAGGCCATAACATTGAACAAGCATATTGTAAATTAAAACCTACCACTTTGACTTCTTGTAAATACACAAAATTTGAATGACCATAGAGACTGGAACAGGTAGTGATTTCATCCCGAACCATGTAACGATGAACAAGATTCGTCAACCCACACACATTCCAAGAGAGAAACAACATTAAAAAGATTCAAGTTGCATATCCTCATTGGCCTCAATCGCATTATCCGACAAGTGATAGGGGTTATTCTTAAATGCGCCCATGGTGGCGGAGGAGAGAGAAGTTTGTCACCGCTTGTTTAAATGAGCAAGTCGCTCACCTCATAGGGGGCTACAAAACTGTCGTCTTAAGTTTTCCTGCCTCGTTTGGAGAATGAAAATGCACAGTGGACCAAATTTTCTTCATCGTGGTCTACAGACTCGACGACAAGAGGAGGAGAGTGGATAGGGGTTGACTCCATAGCCGACGGTTGCATGGGAGGCTTAGGCGCTAGGGCTTGAGCATACATGGCCACTATGTGCCCTACCGGAGCGGGCTTACCACATGGGAAACAAATTTCTTAGGTTGTTTGTTCACCTCCGAAGCCATTCCTCTCGTCGCCAACTTCAAACGAAGTCGAGGGAGGAAAAACCGATATAATAAAACCCACGAAGCAAGCGCAACACGGAGACTGACACAAGCTCCTAAAGAATGAATGAAAACTACCAAAAACCCTAAAACAACATGCAAACCAATATGCACGCAACCACCCAAAACCCTCTAAACTTTTCAAGTTCAAAAGTTCATTCAAACCATACATGAAATAATACTCAAATTATTGTAATACCACCATATAATACACATACTAATGATTTAAACTTTTAATAATATTATATACCAAATATATATTTAATAAAAAAACATTCTCAATTAATATAAAAAACATTTAATAAATATCTAAAATATTAATACATATACTTGTAGTCGCCTGTTGTAGTCGACTAAATTATCAATAATATTAGTACACATACTTGTGAAATATTAGTAGTAGAAGATTTATATTTACGACAGTTAGTCTCTATAATATCCGGTGCCAGCTTTAGTGAAGGCGACCAAAACCGAAAGGCCAAGGAAATGTACGTCGAATATCTATCTTCAACAACAAATTAGGTGGTAACCAAAAAAGTAAGTGTATGTGTGATTAACATTTATCAAGAACAGACTTAGGTTCAAATTTTAAGGGGAAGTCAACCTTTTTTAAAGGTAGTAGTTTGCTCTGAATTCTTTGAATGTGTGCTACATTGATAATGACGGTACAAACCCTTAGCGAATAATGATTCCAATGATTCCCATTTTACACTGATCAACAAAATTGGATAAATTTATTAAAAATAGTCCTTGTGATTTAAACCCTATACTAATTAATTATTAAAAATAATAGTTGTAATGAACTTTGTTTTGTAACCAAAAAAAAAAAAAAAAAACTAACCAAAAACGCACTAAAATGCACTAATAAATGGATCGTAAGAATCACCGGAATCACCGTGTTTGGGATATGTTCCCCTTCAATTATAATGAGAATCCACTACTAAATGGATCGTAACGTTAAGAATCACCGTGTCTGCCATTACTTTCCTGCTAATATTGGGTATAAAAGATTTTCCTTGTATCTCGAGCCATTTACTGCTGTTAGCGGGTCTATTCTTCGTCACGTACGAATATTACATAAAACAGACGGCGCATGCCTAAAGTGATTCCGCGTATAGAATACGTCGAAGAATATCGTGGAAATTTCTCATGAATTTACCTAACCGCGTCAGGGAGCTCTCTCTGTGCGTGGTTATCAACGATACATTATCGACAATAAAATCGACAATACCTTTTGTTTTTTTCAAATTCACTCCTTTGACTTTTTGGAGTTTGTGCTATCTTAGGACATGTTACATCCTTACCACAATTGTCCAAATATTCTTCTTGTCAGCGTATCCAACTATCACCACGCCATTAAGATGGCAGCGTTTATTATGAAGAGGTTATATCTCTTTAACATTATAAAATATTTTATTTAATAATTCTTTCGACATCTGACAATACCCTTATTTTTTTATATTGAACATCATTTACAAATATTTATAAATCTTAGCGTTTGTTAGTTTAAACAAACACAAAAGGAATCGACATCACACTCACGATGATGATAATATCTAGGCAAATGTAATATACTTGTATTATATTAAGAATATATATATCATATTCGTTGACAACATACAATACACGCACGATCACATTTTCACGCGTCATTTGCCTTTATTTCCTACTGATTATTGTTGAATAAGATGGTTTAATTCGGCACTTAAGTAGTTATTTTTGTTTTGGCCTTTCACATGTTTCATATGCGTAATGAGTACGCATTGATGTGGTTCCTCTTTTTCCTGGAAAGCACCAACAGACTTGAGTTGATGTTGTTTTCGTATAAAAAGACTTCCAGCCTCCGGATCTCCCTCGCGTGTTATCTTTGGATTCTTGCAGAAGTTTTGAAGGGCTATTAGAAGAATTGAACGTAATGGATACTCGAAAGATGTTAGGGAAGCCTCAATTTGACTGCCTCCTGTTCGGTATGTTTCAGAAAAAAAGATGGATCAACTATGGAATTTGTTTCTTGGATTATTCAGGGAAAAAAAAAAATGACTTCAAGTGGGTGTATTTAATTAGACAATTGGATTGTGAATTGGCAGATTTGGACGATACATTGTATCCTTCGAGCACAGGGATGGCCAACGCATGCAAGAAGAATATTGATGGTATGTATGCTACCAAAGAATTAATTATTTGAAGAAATAAATTGATGTCAAAATGACAAGAGTATTTGTGATAATTTATTGCAGATTTTCTATCCACAAAATTTGGATTCAGCGTCGACGTTGTTGGCAGCCTTCGCAGCCAATTTTACAAAAACTATGGAAGCTCTCTCGCTGGACTCAGGGTAACTTTCTTTCTCGTATTTCCCTTTCAAAAGCAATCATTTTTGTATAAACAGGTTTATAAATTTAAAAAAAAAAAAAAAAATGTTTAATGGACATGGAATTCTAATTTGCCTGCAGCAATTGAATTTCAATGAAGTCTCTTTGTCTTTCCCTCTGTTTTACTTTAGAGCTTAAAATTCTTTCGAGGCGGTCAGGGGAAATTAATAATTAACTCAAAGCAGAACAGAGGTATAATTTGCTTGGGCGGTTTAGGCTTTTTGATGGAAATGAATTGATGCTATACTTTTCAATTGCAGGCATTGGGATATGAGGTAGATGCAGATGAATATCACAGGTATTCTGTCGAATCTCGCATTTTTTAAAAATAAAATAATGCATTTGCTTTTAAATCTATATGCAAATAATCCTCTATTGCAATACAAATTAGGAAATTGGATTCTTCTACCATCGGTTTCTTAAGAATGCCTAATTTTGCTCTGTTTGCTGTGGATTTCTTTTAATATAATATAAATTAAATAAATCTTAAACATGTATTTTTCTGTATGAGTAGTTTCGTACATGGGAGGTTGCCATATGAGGTCATCAAGCCCGATCCTGTTCTGAGGAGCATTTTGTTGAGCATGCCCCAAAGGAAATTGGTATGTATAGCAAAGAGTCGAATCTAGAAAAGAAGAGGTTGAAAGTTCGAGATCTTTTAATATTTCATAGTGTTCTTTTTAGTCTCAGATTCTAGTGTGTCTTTAATATCAAAAAAATTAAGAGAAAGCCCCACTACCGGACAATGGGGTAATGGCTATCGGCTATCCTCAAAAAATTGATTGATCTGACATAGAGAACAGATACTGAAATGCAACTCTTTAGGAGTCTATTTTCTTATTTTTTTCTTTTCTGGAAAAATTTAAAATGGTACACAACCTAAGAATGAAAAAGCTTAATTTGGGCATGTTACTGTGCAGATCTTCACAAATTCAGATAGAGCTCATGCAACCAAGATCCTGAGGAGACTAGCCTTAGAGGACTGTTTTGAAGACGTTATTTGCTTTGAGAGCTTTAATACGGACTACGCTTGTCAGCAACAAAATCAGGACTGCAATCCCCATACTTGTCCTGTCATCCTTAAGCCATCTATTGAAGCCATGAAGCGCGCAATTGAAATTTCGAACGCAAATCCGCATAACACAGTAAGTTTACAGCAAAATTCCTTCCAAATTGATTTTATATATCAATCAAAAAATTAAACCGATTAAGTTCATATATATGAGTCAAGGAATTCAACTGATTATTTGATAAAATAGTAAAATTTACATAAAATTTAAACTTTGGATTAACACAAAAATCTTCTCTGACCATATTTAATCTATGTTACAGCTTTTCTTTGATGACAATGTGCGAAACATAGCAGGGGCAAAAGCAGCAGGCATCAATACAGTCCTTGTAAGTTCTCAACTAATTACGGTTATATCTAAAACTTAGAAATGATTTTCAAATCTGTCAAATGCCCATAAGCTTTCCTCGTAAGTGGTCTTTTACAAAAGTTTGCTGTATGATTTTGAAGGTTGGGAGCCCTGTGAAAAGCGAGGGGGCTGATTATATGGTGGAAGATATTCATGATGTGAAGAAGGTCATTCTTGAGATTTGGGATGACGCAGAAAACTACAGAGTTTATGACAAGGATGAGTGTTCACCTAGAATAGTAAAATCTATTGAAGCAACTCAGACTCCTGTTGTGGCGTAAAAGAGTTCAGACGATTTGGGAGCAATTATTGGATGTCTTGAAAACAAGAAGAGAGATCTGAAAATGAATAATTATAACCTCACCTCTTTGTCATTTGTGTATGCAAAATGTAGAATGTGCAAATTTGTAAAATTGGTCAGAGAATCAACATATCATGTGAATAATATTTTATGAGTATCTACTTCTTCAGATTAAATACATAGATAATCTGCTTGTTGTGGTGCAGTGGTAAATCCTCTGGGTGCTGGTAGAGGCTGACCCAAGTTCTATTCCCCTTGTCTCCATTATGCATATATATGTTATAGTTAGGAATGTTCTATGTGTTGGTAGAGGTCGACAAGGCTCCATTCCTCCTTTGCCCTATTGAAAGTTGCACCCGAAAGGGGTGTTTTCCACTATAAATTAGTTTTTTTCCAGGTGTTGCAGGTGAGTTGGAGAAAGAGAGGGCAATCCTCAAATCTCCACCTACCAAAAAGTTGAATTGGGTACCCAAAAATCCAATTGATAATGTTGGTGCGGGCAGGGCCGAGTGCGACTCCCGGGTGACTTTGACGGTGTAGAACCCCCTGTTCATGGTCTCTCAGACTAAGGCGGCCCCGCAAAATCTCCAGCCTACCAAAAAGTTGAATTGGGTACTCAAAAATTCAATTGATATTGTTGGTGCGGGCAGGGCCGGGTGTGACTCCCGGGTGGCTTTGACGATGTAGAACCCCCTGTTCGTGGTCTCTCAGACTAAGGCGGCCTAGAAGGGGTTTTTCGCTTAAAGAGAACCCAGGTGTTGTAGGTGAGTTGGAGAGGAGAGGGCAATCCTCCAAGGGAGGTCCCAGGTTCAAATCTCCACCCTACTAAAAAAGCTGAGTATCCAAAATCCAATTGATAATGTTGATGCAGGCAGGGTCGGGTGCGACTCCCAAGTGACTTTGATGGTGTAGAACCTTCTGTTCGTGGTCTCTCAAACCAAGGCGGCCCCGCAAAGGGTTTTTTGCTTTAAAAAAATACATAGATGCAATGTCTGTTCAAATTTATCGGATATTAAAAAATATCTTTAATAAGTTTATGTGCATATAGTATTACTTAATAAACACTTTCTTTTTAAATAAATAAATAATAATGTTATGGTAATAGTTTGAAGGGTTGTTGGAAATTTTAGAGGATATTTTTATTTGGGATAAAGATAGTAGATTTGACGTGATTTTATTGAGTGCATGTTTGATGATTAATCCCGAGCCACGTCTTATCCCATGTCTCTTGTCCCTTCATTTCTGGTCATTAATAACTCGATGGTATAGAGTTATGAAAAATAACTTTAAAATTTAAACTCTTATTGATAGTTAAAAAAAAAAAATGTATGCAATTCCCTTATATGTAAAAAAATAAAATGTATCCAATTCCCTTATATGTAAAAAAAATAAAATGCATCCAATTCTCAATGGTTAAAGAAAAGCATTGGGCCTATTGGGTTCCCTCTTAAACTATTTTGAACTACTAGCTTGTCACTATTTTGAACTCTTAGTTTGCCATTATTTTTAATTATTAATATAAAAAATGTGTCTAAGATAAAAAAATAAAATAAAATAAAAAATGAAAATAAGAGAGTAGTTCTTTGCTTTCTATGGTGAGATTAAAGAAGAGGAATAATTTGAAAATTTTCATTCAGTAATTAAACATTTAATTGAAAATTTATATTATATAGATAAAAGGACTTACAAGTAGACAAGGTTACGAAAGGCTATTAAATTTTATTATTTTTGGGAGTGTTTTTTAGAAAGAAATTTTAAGAATGAAAATAAAAGTATGCATGAGAGATTTTTTAAGGATAAAATCATTATTTTTTTGAAAGTAATGGAAAGATCCTAAAGGTTAGATGGATTGGTAAGTGCAGGTGTGGTTGGGCATTTAACAAGAAGAGACCTAGGTTCAAACCTTAGCGGGAAGCCAACCCTTTGCAAAGGTAGTAATCTGATCTGAATTCTTTGAATGCGCGTTAGATCGACGACGATGATATGAATCTTGAGCGATCAGTGGTCCTCATCTCATGTCAGGTTACCTAGAAACAAGACAAGCGGTCCTCATCTCACGTCGAGTTACCCAAAAATGAGATGGTAGGTTTGTTGGTGCAATCCATGTGGTTTGAACCTTGCGTTGGCTAGTTACTAAAAATAGTGGTTGTTGCCAACTCTCCTATGTACCCAAATAAAAATAATAATAATTAATGGAAAGAGTGATTGAAAATTAATATATTCAACCTGATGTATTTACTCAAGATTATTATCCAAAAGAAATTTTTTGTGTCCCTTTAAAAATATGAGGAGGTGATCCATGAACCTAAAAACTTGTAACCAAGAATTAATGAAAGAATGGTAGAGGTAACAAGAATGTGATGATCAAATACATTCGTTAAATTTGAGTGTTTACATGAGAGCAACAACTATGGTTAGTATTCAACTATTTACAAATAAATTTTATTATATAATTGTATGAAGAAATAAGGTTTGTAATATTTATGCTTAGTCAAATTGGAAAATAGTGTTAGGTGAAAATATGGCATGTGAAATTTTGTATAATCTCTAAGATCGTTTTGTAGTTTTTTTTTAAATCCTCTTTGGTGGATAAGTTTTCATAGAGGATGATCTCTAATTTTTGAAAGGACAACCTTAGTTTGAAATATTAATGCATGCCATCTTTTTAAGCTAATAAAACATTTTAGCAATTAAAAAAGATATAGGAGGAACTTTTTCTTTTTTGAAAAGAAGTTCATTTTCAAAGGGATAGAAATCTAAATTCTAATTGGGACAAGTCTAGTTTGTATGCTTCAATGGAATTTCTTCCCAGTATTTTTTATTTGTTCCAAATTCATTTGATTTAGAGATTATATTTTTCTTTATATTGTCATTGGATGAGATCATAATTCTAGTGGTTTGCCACCACTTTTATACAATGATCACATGTTCTAAATGAAGTTTTAATTAAAAAATAAGGTACTTGGAAGTACAACAACAATCAATTTAGTAAGTCAAAATTACAAAGAAGACCTCAAGACTGAGAATGCAAAGGAAGAAAGGGTTAAAATTTAATTTTTTTTTGGAAGAAGTCAATTTGTCAAATGATTTGCCAAACAAATGTTGATTTATTGATAAGAGTTGATTTGTTGACAAGGTATTAATCCATCAAAAAGAAGTAAAGCATCAGCATGATGTCATTTTGACCAATTAGATAGCAAATAAGTCAAATGGAACAAAATGTTGGAAATATTTAAATATATTAATTGATTTAATGAAAGATGACGTCCTTGTGACATAAGCATCAATCCATCATTTTTGCAAAAGAAGATGAAGTTGAAGAAGGAAAAATGGTTAAAGAAGAAATGACACTAATCAACTAGAGTCAAACAAGTTACTAACACACCAACCCTTTGATCTATCGAATAGAAGTACCATTATCCTTATATTAGCAAGGTCAATCTAACAATAAATGACTGAGAAGAAGAAAATATATGAGGGTCTTAACACGAATATGCTAGAATGTGATATGAAGATAATGTTAGCACTCTAGTTAGCCAATGAGATAAACAAAAGAGAAAAAAGGAAGCTAAGCCATGAAGTAGTTTTAGTTGCCACATCACTTAACATGCTAGTAGTGGGACCCAAATGAGTATCAAAGAAGCTAGGGCAGACATAAAGGCAAACAAATGAACAAATATATGTAGCCAAAATGGATAACACTTGTGGAACCTATTTCCTTTCACATCAAGATTAAATCAAGTTAGAAATAACACATGAAAGCAACGTGTAGTAGCCAAGTCGGATGATGAGGAGGATGGAAAGATGTTGGTCAACTAAAAAACCAATAAAATTACTAAATATTAAATGTGTCAACCTATCAAACCATACATAATATTCCTCAATATTTAACTAGAAAACCTAGGTTAAAATTTTACCAAACCATACATAATAAAATAATATTTAAGTTATTGTAATACCATCACAATGATTTAAACTTTTAATAATATTATATACCAAATATATGAATAAACATTCTCAAACAATATAACCAATTCTTAATTAATATAAAAAACATCTAATAAATATATAAAATATTAATACATATACTTGTAGTCGCCTGTTGTAGTCGACTAAATTATCAATAATATTAGTACACATACTTGTGAAATATTAGTAGTAGAAGATTTATATTTACGACAGTTAGTCTCTATAATATCCGGTGCCAGCTTTAGTGAAGGCGACCAAGTGCGAATGGGCAAGGAAATGTACGTCGAATTCTACATATTCCTGCAACCTAAAGTAATAGTAACCAAAAATGCACTAATAAATGGATCGTAAGAATCTCCGTGTCTGCCATAACTTTCCTGCTAATATTCGGCATAAAATATATTCCTTGTATCTCGAGCCATTTACTGCTATTAGCGGGTCTATTCTTCGTCCAGTACGAATAACAGACGGCACATGCCAAAACGGATTCCGCGTATAGAATACGTCGAAGAATATAGTGGAAATTTCTCATGAATTTACCTAAGCTAAGAATCCTTGTCGTCAGTAAAGAAATCTTGCTGTCGTAAGCATATCCACAATCATAACAAAACCATTACGAAACATGCTTTTCTTTTTCCTTACACCCAACCGCGTCAGGGACCTGCTTCCTCCCTCTCTCTGTGCCTGCTTATCACCAATACTCCACAGCGTCCGTAATCTCGTAAATCCTTTTTCCGTCCTTCATTATCGAAGGAACCTTTTGTTTTTTTCCCATTCTTTCCTTTGACTTTTTGGAGTTTGTGCTGTCTTAGGACATGTTACATCCTTAACACAATTATCCAAATATTCTTCTTGTCAGCGTATCCAACTATCACCACGCCATTAAGATGGCAAGAACGTTTTAATAAAGCGTTTATTATGAAGAGGTCAAATCTTTTTAAAATTATAAAATATTTTATTTAATAATCTTAAATCTCAGAAGAGATTAAATTCTTGCGACATCCGACAATATTTTTGGTACATGTATTATATTAAGAATATATATATCATATTCGTTGCCAACACCGACCACATACAATATACGCATGATTACAATTTCACGCGTCATTGCCCTAATTATTAGAAATAAATTAATGTTTGCAAGTGATTTTTGTTGAATAAGATAGTTTAATTCGGCACTTAAGTAATTTTGTTTTTTGGTTTTGGGCTTTCACATGTTTCATATGCGTAATGAGTACGCAGTGACGTGGTTTCAGCATTTTCTTTAACAAATACAATGAAGTCACGTACCTTCAACCTGAAAGTTTGGTTAATGATTGGTTCCACCAGATTTAGGTGAGGATATGATTCTAACGGTATATCAGTTGTTCATGTGTTTTTTCAAAAATTAATGTTTTATTTAGTTATTCAATATCTATCTTTCACCTTTCATAATATGGGAGCGGTTGTTAACCAGTGTTATTTAAATAGATCCAATTTCCAGCTCTATTTAGCTATTAGTGCTCTATTTAAAGTTTTTATTCTTCTTAAGCCTAGACCTCCCAACTCTTTTTAATTACACACCTAATCCAATACCACAAGCCAGAACTTTTTCTCCTCAAAACCAAACAAGAGAAAGGATTGCTGAATTTGTTCAATTTTTCAAAGAATCTTTCTTGAAATCAGAAAGAGAGAAAGGAAGTACATTGGTATGCTTGACAGAGTAGACTTAACTAGCATAATTTTACGTGCTTGGCTCCCCTTTCCATCCTATCAATTTTCTTTGAACTCTTTCTACAATGATTCCCATAGAGAAGTTTTAATCCCCTCTTTGAACATTGGTAGTCCTAAATAAACTGATGGAAGTGAGTCAATGTCACAACCCAAGATCCTATATTTATCCAAAAGAGTATTTAGAAAGAACACCTTACTTTTCCTCAAACTCACTTTCTGTTCAACCTCTTTCATAGTCCTAAAGAATCTCTTTGATAACTCTAACCTCAAAAATTATAACTTTCAATTTTATTGATATTATCAAATATTTGTTTCTTGTATTATTCTTATTCAAAATAAATTTTATATGATAAACAATAACATTTAAAAATTAAAATATGCCATTTACTTATTTTAAGTAAAGTTTGATTTAACAGGGATAAATTTTCTCTACGGCCATACTACTTCTTTAACATCCCACAACCTTAGTTAATTATTAAATTATATTTTTATCTATTAATTTTAAAAAATACTTTATTTTTAATTTAAAAACAATTTTATGTTAAAAAGCAATTAAAGTATTAACACTTTTACCACTTACTAACATAGTCATTAGATTATCTTTAAACTCCTTTCTTAGATAAAAGAAGAATCTAGTCACATTTTATTTATTGACGACATAACAAGTTTATAGGTGTGAAGCTTTGGGATTTATTTATGTGGGTTTAGAGTTGTATGTATGTTGATCGGGTTGAATGATTATTTTATTTTTAAATAAAAATAATTTATAAGATAAAGAATTTATTATTAATATTTTTAATGATATTATAAATATATTGTTAAATGGTATTAGTTTATAATTTTTTTACATTCAAGAAAAAGATTTAAGTTTAAATAATGTTAAACGATATATTGATAATATTCATGTTGTTATAATATTATTGATGATTTGAATTTTTATAATATTATATATAAGATATATGTCTAATGAATGAACATTCTCAATCAATATAAACAATCTTCATTCAATATAAAAATATTTAATAAATATATAAATATTTATCTAATATAATCAATTATTATTTTTATACTAAATACTATTTTATATTAAAATTGTATTTATTTCTATAAAATATTTGCTCTTATGAGATGATGCCAATTATATTAGTGCATATACTTCTGAAATATTATATTTACGAGAGACCGTCTTGCTTCCTAAGTAGATCCACCCTAATATTTGGTACCAGCTTTAGTGGAGGTCCCGTCTTGCTTCCTAAATAGATTCACCCTAATATTCAGTACCAATTTTAGTGGAGGACGCGAGATGCAAATATCCAAGGAAATGTATGTTGAATATGTCTCTTCAACACCATATTTCTATATATTCTTGCAACTTAAAGTAATAGGAACCAAAGGTGCACTAAAGTACTTGGATAAGATATGATATTTTTTTTTGTGGTTTAGGGTTAACAAAGAGTAAAAAAAGGTTATTGGTTAGTTGGGACAGAGTATGTTAGTCAAAGAAAAAGAAAAAGGAGGATTGGGAATTTGTGTAACTATTGATAATAATAGAGTTTTAAGTGAAAATTTGTAATAGAGATAGATAAAAAACCCAAACCAAATGTGGAGCAAGAGCAAAATATTATTCAATTCATACAAGTGAAGATATCCTTCACCTTCCAATCATAGGGAAGGGATCTAAAATATGGAAAACTATGAAGATAAAAGCTAGTATTATAAGGCAGGGTTTATTTTGGAGAGCAAAAAATGAAAAAAGTGTAAGAGTTTGAGAAGATTCTTGGGACCACTTCTCTCCCATAGTTTCTCTTTATCCCCATCTAACTGACCTGATCTCATATTTAAGCAAGAAATGATGAACTTATATTTGTCACTACATTAAATCATCTATACAATAGGATTCAGATAGCTAATAATGGTATGTCATGGAAGATTGGCAGGTTGATGGTACAAAAACAAGAACTAATGACAATCTTTAATAATAAAACATGTTAGAGAAAAGATGAACGAGATAAATTAACATGGAGAAGGCAACTTGAAAATCTATATAGTGAAAACCATATATCAAAAAAAGGAAGATGATTGAAATAGTGTTTGTTAAAAGGAAAACCATAAATTAAAAGATGTGAAGAAAACTGCGAAGTATGAATTTGAGGGCTTTCAAAGAAATATAATCTCAAATGAACACTAACTGAATGATATGGTTGATCCTAAGAGTTAACTGGAAGAAAATAATAAAAGTATATAAATAAAAAAATAGAAACCAGATAACAAAGCAGAGAAGACGATAGACATGACAAACTTTTGACAAAGCATCTAACAACACCGGAGAGTTTAGTAACCCAACCGCGTCAGGGACCTCCCTCCTCCCTCTCTCTGTGCGTGGTTATCACCGATAGACTACTCCACAGCGTCCGTAATCTCGTAAATCCTCTTTAGACTACTCCACAGCGTCCGTAATCTCGTAAATCCTCTTTCCGTCCTTCATTATCGATAATAATATCGACCATACCTTTTGTAATCCGATAAGACTTATAAAGCAAACTTGTCGCCCCTTCTCTTCCCCGTTTTTTCCATTCTCTCCTTTTGATTTTTTTGGAGTTTGAGCTCTCTTAACACAATTATCCAATATTTTTCTTGTGGGCGTATCCAACTATACCACGCCAATAAGATGGCAGGAACGTGCGTTTATTATGGAGAGCTCAAATCTTCTTAAGATTATAAAATATTTTATAATCTTAAATCTCAGAAGGGATTAAATTCTTTCGACATCCGTCGATACCCTTATAATCTTATATCCGTCTACATATATTATATTAAAAATATATATATCATATTCATTGCCAACACGGACCACATACAATACACGCATGATTACAATTTCACGCGTCATTGCCGTAATTATTGATATAAATTAATGTTTGCATGTGATTTTTGTTGAATAAGATGGTTTAATTTAGGAGTTCCGTAATTTTTTTTGGTTTGGCCTTTCACATGTTTCATATGCGTAATGCGCACGCATTGATGTGGTTCTGCTTTCCTGGAAAGTACCAAAAGACTTGAGTTGATGTTCGTTTTTCGTATAAAAAGCCCTCCAGGCTCGGGATCTCCCTCGCGTGTTCTCCTTGATTTCTTGCAGAAGTTTTGAAGAGCTGTTAGAAGAATTGAACGTAATGGATACTCGAAAGGTGCTGGGGAAGCCTCAGTTTGACTGCCTCCTCTTCGGTATGTTTCAGATAAAAAAACAAGGATCAACTATGGAATTCGTTTCTTGAATTATTTATTAAAAAAATGGATTCAATTGGGGTAGTTAAGTAGACAATTGGATTGTGAATTGGCAGATTTGGATGATACGTTGTATCCTTCTAGCACAGGGATGGCCAAAGCCTGCAGGAAGAATATTGATGGTATCTATGCTACCAAAGATTCATTTATTTGAAGAAATAAATTGATGTCAAATTGACAAGAGTATTTGTGATAATTTATTGCAGATTTTCTGTCGACAAAATATGGATTCAGCGTCGACGTTGTTGACAATCTTCGCAGCCAATTTTACGAAACCTATGGAAGCTCCCTGGCTGGACTTAGAGTAATTTTCTTTCTCATATTTCCCTTTCAAAAGCCATCATTTTTGTATAAACATATTTATGAATTAATTTAAAAAAAATGAAAATAGAGATGTTTAATGGACATGGAATTCTAATTTACCTGCAGCAATTGAATATCAATGAAGTCTCTGTGTCTTTCCCTCTTCTTTAATTTAGAGCTTAAAATTCTTTCCAGGCGGTCAGGGGAAATTATTAATTAATTCAAAGCAGAACAGAGGTATAATTTGCTTCGGCAGTTTAGGCTTTTTGATGGAAATGAATTGATGCCATTACTTTTCAATTGCAGGCATTGGGATATGAGCTAGACGCAGATGAATACCACAGGTATTCTGTCGAATCTCACATATTATTTAATTTAAAATAATGCATTTGCTTTAAATTTATATGCAAATAATCCTCTATTGCAATACAAATCACGCAGTTGGATTCTTAAACCATCGCTTTGTTAAAAATACCTAATTTTGCTCTGTTTATAACATAAATCAAATAAATCTTAAACATGCATTTTTCTGTATGCGTAGTTTCGTACATGGAAGGTTGCCATACGAGGTTATCAAACCTGATCCTGTTCTGAGGAGCATTTTGTTGAGCATGTCCCAAAGGAAATTGGTATGTATTGGATATGCACTTATTCTTTAACAAAGAGTCCGATTTAGAAAAGAAGAGGTTGAAAGTTAGAGCTCTTTTAATATTTTATAATATTCCTCTGTTCCTCTTAATCTCAGGTTCTGTCCTTAATATAAAAAAAAAAAATTAAGAGAAAGCCCCACTACAGAACAATGGACTAATGGCTATCGGCTATCCTCAAAAAATTGATTTAAGGAGATAGAGAACAGATACTCAAATGCAAATCTTAAGGAGGAGGAGTTTTTTATTTATTTTTTTCTGGAAAAATAAAAAATGGTACACAATCTAATATGGAATAAAAAAGCTTAATTTGGGCATGTTACTGTGCAGATCTTCACAAATTCAGACAGAGCTCACGCAACCAAGATCCTGAGGAGACTAGCCTTAGAGGACTGTTTTGAAAACGTTATTTGCTTTGAGAGCCTTAATACGGACTACGCTTGTCAGCTACAAAATCAGGACTGCCATCCCCATACTTCTCCTGTCATCCTTAAGCCATCTATTGCAGCCATGAAGCGCGCAATTGAAATTTCGAATGCAGATCCGCATAGAACAGTAAGTTCATAGCAAAATTACTTCAAAATTTATTATATATGTGAATCCAAAAATTTAACCGATTAAGTTTATATTATTTGATAAAATATTAAAGTTTATATAAAAAGTTAATCTTTGGTTTAGCACATTAAAATCTTCCCTGAAATTACAGTTATTTAATCTATGTTACAGCTTTTCTTTAATGACAATGTGCGAAACATAGCAGGAGCAAAAGCAGCAGGCATCAATACAGTCCTTGTAAGTTCTCAAGTAATTACAGTTCTATCTAAAAGTTAGAAATGATTTTCAAATCTTTCAAATGCCCATAAGCTTTCCTCGTAAGTGGTCTCTTACTAAAGTTTGCTGTATGATTTTGAAGGTTGGGAGCCCTGTGAAAAGCCAGGGGTCTGATTATATGGTGGAAGATATTCATGATGTGAAGCAGGTCATTTGTGAGATTTGGGATGACGCAGAAAACTACAGAGTTCATGACAAGGCTGAGTGTTCACCTGAAATAGTAAAATCTGTTGAAGCAACTCTTACTCCTGTTGTGGCGTAAAAGAGTTAAGACGACTTGGGAGCAAATTATTGGATCTCTTGAAAACAACAAGAGAGATCTGAAAATAAATAACTTCACCTATATTTGTCATTTGTGTATGAAAAATGTAGAATTTGCAAATTTGTAAAATTGGTCAGAGAATCAATATGTCATGTCAATAATATTTTATAAGCGTAGTATCCTTTTTCAGATAAGAGGTAATGTCTTGAAAAGACCAACGGTTCATATTTCTTAGATATTGGACAATATTTTTTATAGTTTCAAGTTTAGCATGCGCATATAACATTACTTAATAAAAACATTACTTGAAATAGATAAATAAATAATAATAATACTGCAGCAGTAAACTACTTACTAATGGTTAAAGAAAAAACAGGGGCCCTACTAGGTTCCCTATGAAACTATTTTGAACTGTTAGCCTATTATTATTATTATTATTATATTTTGAACTGCTAGCTTGCCATTATTTAATTTAATGTTTTAAAAGGATCGTAGATTAAGAAAATAAAAAAACGAAAAGAAGAGTGTAGTCCTTTCTTTTCTATTGTGAGATTAAAGGAGAGGAGTCAACTTGAATTTTTTCATCGGAATTTCTATTCTAGTTATAATTTTTTTTTTTTTAAATAAAAGATGTTATATTTATAGAAGTTGTATTACAAGGTAAAATAAGTTGGATAGATATGAAGAGAAAAAAAAAATTTCGCAGTTTTTTTTGGTTTAAAAATTATCCATAAAACATTATTATACATAATGCAGATATCCATACATCTCAACACTATCATAGTTGAATTTCAATTTATCTAAATTCTGTAAACTATCCATTTATCTTCATATTGTGTTGCTTTGTGGTCTAATTGTGATAGATTCATTAGACTCATTGTCTGCTCTTCCTGTTCAGCTATTTGCTTGTATCACCTCCCACATCCCTTGGATTCTTTGGTACTAACTTATCTGATTTTCCATCTGAGAGTCCACATATTGCCCTTCCTCCAAATATTTTCCCCATTTTGCTAAATAGTCTGCCACCCTATTTCCCTCTCACTTGATATGTGTGATAAAAACATCTTGAAAAACTTGCCATATCTTCTAAGTTGCGTCCACCTTCCTTCTCTCTCCAATTCCTAGCACCTGAAAGGGCCTTATCAGATCCAAAATTCAATCCATACTTGAGAGTCTATCTCTATCCACAGCTTATGTAACTGTAGATTTGCAGTTATCATTGATATTGACAAGATCGCATGCCTTTTTGTTTCATTATTTGTTGCCTTCCCCATGCCTTCTGCTCAACAGTACACATGTTCTCCTTTCCAATTTCACATGATAATACTAAAACCAGTTTTCCTAGAATTTTTAGCAGAAGCTCCATCTGTGTTTGCCTTCACCCACTCTAGGTCCTTTTGTTTTGACATTGTGTGTATCACCTCCTGGACCACTACTATTCCATCTAGAATTTGTCTGCCTTCAACAAAAACACCTTGCTCACTTGAAATTTGATTTGGTAAAAAATGTTTTAACATTTCTTCCATAAGCTTTGTTAATATCTTATATACTACAGTACATAGTGAAATAGACCTATAATTATCAATTATCTCACTAGGTGGGCCCTTAGGAATCAAAGTGATAAAAGTATGATTCAAGGCTTTTAACATTTTCTTACTTCGTCTGATTTCCTCTAGTGCATCCACCACTACTTGGCCCACAAATTCCCAAAAATTTTGATAAAATTCAATGGGGAATCCGTATCTTTCCTATTTGCATTTTTTGTACGATATGTGAGGTTTCTTTCAAAAAAGTTTCCTCCATTAATAATTTATTGTGTTCAGGTTTGACTAAATGTGGAATTTCCTCTAGTGTCTTCTCCTACCATATTGCATTCAAATTTTCATTACTGCTAAAAAGAGTATGGAAGAACTAAATTGCTATAATTTTTATTTCAGTTCCATTGGTTTTTACTTTATCCATCATTTCTATAAGACATGTAATTCTATTTTGTTGTCTCCTGGTTATTATTGTCTTATGAAAGAAAGTTGTGTTTTGGTCCCCCTCCTTTAACCATGTGATTCTGGTTCTTTATCTCCAGTAGATTTCTTCTTGTTCCTATAAAGCTTTCTCTCTCCTAATAATTTCTACCTCATGTTGCAACAATTCTTCAGTAATAGTTCCTTGTCTTATCTCCTGAGAAATCTTCTCCTTTGATACTTTATTTTATTCTTTTGGATTCTAGTTATTTCTTTCTTCTGTTTACTCCACTCCTTTTGTTGGGTCCTTACATATTTCAGTTGTTTGTGGAGTTTGAATTGGGCTGTCCCAAATCTTGGTTTCTCTAATTTCCACCATCCTTTATACGATCCCCCAACTCCTCATATTTCAACCACCATAGCTCAAATTTAAAAGTTCCCATAACTTTATGATTATATTCTTCTATTGTTAGGCTTACTGAAAAATGATCCGAAGAAAGTCTATCCATGACCCTCGCTTGATGCTTGGTATGCAAATATAATTCCTTCCCCATGAACAAACGATCCAAGCAAGATTTGATCATCTCCCCTTCCTTTCTTCAGTTTGTCCAGGTCATGGAGCTATTCATAGTTGGGATATCTATTAGATTCATTTGATATGTTATTACTCAAAAAACATATCCTTTTCCTCTAGCATGGCTCTGCCTCATTGTTGTTCCTCTATTCTAAGATTTGAATTAAAGTCTCCTCCTATAATCCATTGGTCCTTCGGGTAGTTATATCTGAAATTCTAAATGGCTACCCATTGATCCCTCTGTAATCTAACTATCTGTGCTCCATTAAAATTAACTATAGTCTAAATTTTCCTAGTTTTCCTATTTTGTAACCAGACCATCAACACCCCTCTCGTAGAGTCTCCCTTATCTCTAGGAAAAGTAGGTGATTCCACATAGTGGTCAATCCACCTAATTTTCCTTATGTCTATTGAGTAAGGATCTCTCCTTTTTGCCATATCCTCTTGTTTATTTTTTGTAAGTCTTCTCCTTTCATTTTGGTTTCTTGTAACAAAATTATATCTGGACTCATATCTATGATAATATTTTTGATTGACTTTTGTCTGGGGTGACTGCCTAAACCCCTCACATTCCAAGTGATTAATATCATTGAGAATTAGGAGAGAAAAAATCAGCCATCGATTTTACATTTCAGTTATGGCTCACCTTGTTCCTCCATATTTTCCTTGTTTGACTTCCTCTCTGTAGATTAGTTCGGTTTTTGTTTCTTCTCCACTTGATGAATTCCTAGAGTAGGACTTTCTTTGTTCTTATTTCCTTATTTCATCTCTATTTCCTATTTCAAAATTATCCTCTACTTTATTTCCCCTCCTGTGGTCTCACTCGTGGGTTGAATCTCTTCTTCCATGAGAGAGATTGTGTCTGGTTCTGCTGCTTACTTGTTCCCTAACACTAGATTGGAATATTATTCCTAATCAACTGGTGTGGCTTGTTGAGTATCCTCCTCTAACCCTTCCATTTGAAAATCCCATTCTATGTCCAAGTTTCTCAGTTGTTTGAATATCTCATATCTATTGTTTGTTCTTACAACTCTTTCTCCTTGTCTCTGATTACTTTTTTGGTTTTTTTTGTTTGACCTTCTCATTACTTTTTGAAAGCCCTCAAATTGTGTTGGGTATTTCCCTTCCTTCTGATTTCCATTTTGCTAAAGAGATTGACCCACCATGTTAATATTTGCTTTTATCCTCTCTTGTTCAAATTGATGATCCTTAACTGTTGGGCACATTCTAGCCAGATATCCATGAGCGTGGCACACTCGACATCTAAATGAAATAGCTTCATAATTCATTTGTTGGTCCCAAAAAAAATCCTCTATATTTAGGTGTATCTTTTTTGGAAGAGGTTTGTTGAGGTCCATTTCTACACAAACCCTAGCAAACATTGTCGATCCTCCTAAAATTGTTTCTCTTGATATACCTTGATAATGCCCTAGTAAGTTGTCTATTACCTCGAGTACCTCCTCTTTCCAAAATTTAAGGGGAAAGACAAAAAAATTTACCCATATTGGTACTGTAGTCGGTTCCACCCTCGGGTCAAATCCCATATTCCATGGCTGCAAGGATAGTCCCACTGGCCTGTGATGATATGACCCTCCCTCAAATATTTTTTGTTGATCTACCACCAATGTGAACTCTACAAAAAAATACCCATTTGGGAGAGTTAGAATTTCGTATACTCCTTCCATATGCCATTGTTTCCTTATTCACGTATGGAGGAAGTGCACAGATGGTCTGAAATCCACGAATTTACCTATTAGGTTATGTTTTGACTTATAAACAATATCCTCAGCTATCTAGTCCTCATCTATTTCTAATAGTGGTATTTCTTTTGCTTGTGCTAGACGTCCATTCACCCTCCCAAGTAGAGAATTATCTTTTTGTAACTTTCCCATGGTGTTTATGATTTTATTTGCTTGTATTTGATAAACGTTGAAGCTATCTTGGGTTCCACATAGCTTATCCCGAAATAAGATTCCTTTGTTTGGAGGATTTGGTACCAAAGTATCTATGTCCCCCATTCTTGACCGTGATCCTTACTATTAATAAACCTCTGCCCTAGCTTTTGAAACCCCAATTTGATTCCTCAGATGGTGATAACATTGGGACTTATAATTAGATAAGGCTATCAAATGCATTAATAGTAGTTGTACACTTTGGGAGTGCTTTTTTAGAAAGGAATTTAATGAATGAAAATGAAAGTATGTACAACCTATGAGGAGATTTTTTACGCACGAAATGGAAAGCACACCATTTTTTTGAAAGCAATGGAAAGAGTGGAAGAAAATTGATATATACATTCTTGATGTATTTACTAGATATCATTATAGAAAATAAATTCTTATCTCTTAAAAAGTATAAAAAGGAGGTGATCCATGGACCTAAAAACTAGTAACCAAGCACTAATGAAAGAATGGTGTAGATAATGAAAATGAGAATAGGGTGACCAAATACATTCATTAAATTGAGTGTTTATATGAGAGCAACAACTATGGTTAATATTCAAATGTTTATGAATTAGTTTTAATACATATTTATATGAAGAAATAAGTTTTGTAATCTTTATGCTTAGTAATATTGGAAAATAGTATTAAGTGAAAGTATGGCATGTGAAATTTTGTATAACCTCTAATATCATTTTGTAGATTTCCTAAAATCCTCTCTCGTGAATAAGTTTTTATAAAGGATGAATTCTAGTTTTTGAAGGTACAAAACTAGTTTGAAATATTAATGCATGTCATATTTCTTAGTTAATAAATCATTTTAACAATTAAAAAAATATGTAGGAGGAACTTTTCTTTTTTGGAAAATAAATCCATCTTCAAAGAAATAGAAATCTAATTTCCTATTAGGCCAAGTCTAATTTGTATACTTCAATAGAGTTTATTCCCACTATTTTTTATTTGTTCTAAATTTATTTGATTTAGAGGGTATACTTTTCTTTGTATTATATTTTATTGGACTAGATCGTAATCGTAATGGTTTGCCACCACTCCTATAGAATGATCACATTTTCTAAATGAAGTAAAAATTTAAAAGTATGGTACTTCAAAGTACAATGACAATTAGTTCAATGAGCCAAAATTCCTAAAGAAGGCCTCAATAATATGAGAATGCAAAGGCAAAAAGTGTTAAAATTTTAAAAATTACCAAGTGTTAGCAGGTGTCTATTTGTTAAAAAATTAGCTAAAAAAATGTTGATTTATTGATAAGAGTTGATTTGTTGAAAAGGTATTGATCCATCGATAAGAAGTAGGATCAACATGTTGTCATTCTAGCCAATCAAATATCAAATTAGCCAAATGGAATAAAATATTGGGAATATTTAAATATATGCATTGATCCAATAAAAATGATGCCATTGTGACATAAACATCAATCCATCAATTTGTCAAAAGGGAAATAAGGTGAAGAAGAAAAATTTCTTAAGGAAGAAATGACACTTACCAATTAGAGGCAAACAAGGCACTAACACACCAACCTTTTTATATGTCAAATAGAAGTACCATTAACCTAATATCAACATGGTCATTCAAACAATAAATTGACCGAGTAGAGGAAAATATATGAGGGTATTAACATGAAGTCGTTGACCCACTATAATGTGACATGAAGATGATGTTAACATGCTAGTCATCCAATGAGGTAAATAAAAGAGAACAAAGGCACTAATTGGACAAGTCAAGAAAGGAAGCTAATCAAGGAAGTAGTAGTCACCATATCACTTAGCATGCTAGAAGTGGGACCTACATGAGTATCAAAGAAGCTAGGGAAGAAATAAAGGTAGAGGAATGAACAAAGAAAAGTAGCCAATAGGGATAACATTCATGGAACCTGTTACCTTTTGAGTTGGAAACAACATATGAAAGCAATAATTAGCAATATGCAAGAGCTGGGTCATATGAAGACGAGGATGGTAGGATGTTGATTAACTAAGAAACCAATAAAATTACTAAATATTCAATGTGTCACCCTATGAATTCATTGACCCACCTATCCATATACTTTCCATCCTCTGGATCTACTAATCTATCAAGTGATCAAGCTACCTTCATGCTAATGTCAACATTGATTTGTTGAACAAATTAAATTTTAGAAATAGAAAAGGGTGATTAAGACATCAAGGACATAGATAAAGGGTTTAATTATCAAAATTAAGGCTCATAATAGGGTGAGTACCCAAATTGTAGAAGATCCAAGATCAATTATGTGGGACCCTTGAAAACGATTGATCAAAGATAAACCAAGTGTTCAAATTAGAGATAAAGAAAGAAGCAACTATAATTGCACTAGACAAGGATTCAAAAATACAATTAGCTGAAAGAAAACTCTTACCACTAAAATGTTTGGAGAAAGCCAATGTTTTATTTTAATACAAAATTAGAAGTTAGGGATTTTAATTAATTTGAAAATTTATAGCATATTTTTGGTAATCCAAAAACTTATTTTACTCTCTTTTTTGTAATATAGAGTTTACTGAAGGTTCTCACTGAACAAAAGATATAGGATGAAAAGGTACAGTCGCAAGCAAAAGCACCTGGAGAAATTTTTGTAATGGTTATTCATGAATTGTACATGGTTTTTTGCTTTTAATTTATGTGTATGCTCTCTCATCTTATTGAATATAAATAAAAAGTATAATTGTGGCTCTGCTCTTTCATGTGTGTTAATCCATTTTATGAATGTATGTTATAAATTTCTTTAGCAATGAAAGTATATTTTGGATCTAAAGTTTTTTAGAAACCCACATGGATCAACATAATCAACCACTTTTTAATTTCTTTGTTGTAAATTTTAACTAGGGAGTTGCCCCTCTCTCTAGGTTGATTAGGTGAAAACTCTTTTATCCAAAATTACTCGGGTTTGAAACATACATCACTATTAAAAAATTAATAGTAAGAGTTTTTGGCATACCTAATGAGATACAAAGTCAATGATCTATGTTTAAATATTCAAAGTTGAAAAGGATTTGGTCTATTTTATGGTATACCCATTGGGGATAAACCCTACAATGTATTAAATTCAGAGCATACATATAATATTTTAGTAATTGTTGACAATCTTCACCAATTATTTTGTAGAAATTTAAAGAGATTCATATCCAAAATATTGTATAGTCTCTGTGCAATGCAAATAATGGTTTCTATCACATCAAGTGAGAGCATGAAGGATTTCATTCCAGCTGAATCAATAGACTTGATAAAATCCTACATAAGAAAAATCAAGATCCATATCTACATTTATAATTAATTTTTAAGATT
The DNA here is from genome assembly GCA_028583015.1 of Wollemia nobilis. Taxonomy (NCBI): domain Eukaryota; kingdom Viridiplantae; phylum Streptophyta; class Pinopsida; order Araucariales; family Araucariaceae; genus Wollemia; species Wollemia nobilis. The sequence goes on from JAQPPZ010016726.1 coordinate 12,203,981, forward strand.
TTTAGTGATGACACTATAGAAGAACCCAATGTTTTATGATTACCTAGTGTATATCTTGATAACTTAGAAGGTGCAGTTGATTTTTTTGAGCTTCCTCTAGTCCAAACAAGGCTCTCAAAGAAAGTGGATCTAAATCTCTTAAGAAAGAAAATTTACCAAAAAATTATAGAATCACAAAGGATAAAATTTTCTAAAAATTCTAAAGACACTACAAATCCCAATAGTCCATAAATTTATATCACTCATAAGATCAAGAAATTCATATCCAAAAAATAAAGTGAAATCTCCTTCAAAAAAGTCTATAACAATTCATAGCTTAGTCTATCCAACCACCATAGAATAATTATCTGGTATATGATCACCAAATCCCATTGAATGTGGACTTATATTTAGATATTCCCCAAATAAATTTTAAGGATTTACGAACATTCAGTAGAGAGGAGGGAAAATATACCTTGAACTCCTCCATGATCTATCTACATTAAAATCCATTCATCGCATTGAAGAAGAACATGTGATGTTTAGGTTGTTGCTTATTATGCTAAGGGGAAAAGAATCCATATGGTATAGAAACCACAAGGATGGAAAAGTAACTAAATGAGTAACCATTGTTAATCCATTTATAGCAAGATTCGACAATGCAACTAATACATTATATTTTTTTTATCTAAACACAATATCTATGCTTCCCAACATAAATATTCATGATTTTAATGTTAGATTTAAATAGATGCTAATTTGTTTTCCAATCAACATGAGGCAATCTAGCTAGTAAGTTATGATTTATTATGTAAAAGCATTGCATCCAAATTTAGCTATGATGGTCTAAGCGACAATCATGCTACCCTTCCATGAGCATTTAAAGAAGTAGTCTGCATAAAATAAATACTATGTAGATTAAGAAACTACCACCAAAACCTCCAATACCCTTGCCAATGAATATAAATCATGCTCCAAATTTATAGATTAAGTCTCCTCTATTGAAACCTCAATGATGATCCATGCTTTCTACATTAGCTTATCAAAACCAATCCCCATAGGACTGGAGAAGGGTATATTAGGTTGAGTAGAGATTAGACAAAATGTATTCTCTTAAGGGAGATATCCAACAAACTCACCATAAATAAATTCTAAGGTATTACTAGAGATATGATGATGTATATGGATGGTGTATATGTATAGGGACCAAGCTAAATGTAAGATAAATAGACTAGCTTATAACACAAAAAATCACCCTCAAAATATTATTGTGATTTCGATAGTAAATATGAATACATAGCAAAATCCATGTTAGTGCTACACATACAATTATTTCCATGATCTAATGAGTTGCATTCTAGATATCCATAGAGCTCAAGCAAAGACATAAGCTTAGCAAAATTAGCCACATTTGTAAGCTACTATAGAAATTCAACCAAAGTCACAACATATGATGTAACCATAAGTGGATTCAATGTAATCCTTGTTAACCTTAGGTTAGGATCCAAAGAAAAACGATACCCCTTTGAAGACTTTGTGGTCCATCAATAAAAACAATGGATTATGAAAAAGGATTAAAAAAGAGTGATGGATGAGTAACCCCAACCACTTGCACCTCAACCAATTTCTTGAAGGCAATTTGACTCAAGGTCAAATCCAATGATACTAAAAGAAAACAACTAACTGAATTAAAAAAATTGGTTTAGAGTGAACCTCCTGAATAACAACAAGTCTAAAATTATGTATCCACCTAAGGTTATAACCATAGTTTGTAAGAAAAGGGAAAATTTTAGTAATACTACAATGGGAACCAAGTCCATCTAGATGAACAAACGAATAGGATCGAGAGACAAACACTAGAAAATAACCTGAAATAACCATTGCTCACCCAAGAAGATTGACAAATCATTGCCTAATAGTTTTGAATATTTCTTCTTAAGGGAGAAGTTGGTGCAATGAACATTTGATTGAACATAGCTAAAGATTTGAAGAATATCCCTATGAGAGTGAGTATACTTGAAATACCATCCTTAGTAGGTTTGTTTGACTTATTATAGAAACCATTAAAAAACAAGAACAAATTTATGTGAAACTGAAATTGATAAAGCAAAATACACCAACAAATAAAATCTATTCAACAAAACTAACATAACTTTAAGCTTGGGAAACTAGTAGAAGTGCAAGTGAATGCAAAAAACTTGGTCAAGTTACTACAGTTAAAAATAATGAAACCCCCACCATTTTATATCATGCTTGGAATTGAAGGTTTCCTATTGTAGAATGTCATTATAGATTCATGGGTAGTAGTGAAAGTTATGCCAAAAGTGATTTGTGAAATGATGGGACTCACATGCACCAAGACTACTAACAAACTTATTCATATGGATGGAATATTTGTGAATACAACAAGGGATATAAAAGATTTGATTATGATCATGCACTCATATTTCAAATTAATTATTATGCAGGAAGTGATTATAGTTGATTTCTCCTTGTAGTTTTGCGTGCTATTATCTTATGAATAGACACAAAATTGTTAGAGAAGGGCTACATGTCAATGGACTACAAACATATGAAGGTCCTATATCATGAATAAATTATTTAAATTGAAGCTAAAAGAATATTTTTATATCATCCATAAACATTTGAGAAACTAATGCTATCTACTAGAATGAAATTTCATAATTAGATGATGAGCACTCATCGTAAGATGCTCATCTCAATAAAGGAGATATGATAATTGATAGCCTCCAAGAGGACTATGCAGAATTTTGATCTCATATAAAGATATAGATCAAGGCAATTATGTAATTCTTAATAATCTAGATGGGATCTTGGTCTTAACTAAAGAATATTTGTAGGTCGTTAAAGAGATATGGATCATGCATTTTGATAAATCCTAAACACAAAAGGGTATAGAAGATGGAATCAAACTCACTATCCCGTAAGGAAACAAATGTTAGTATGCATGTCATTGACGTTTTAACTACACAAATGATAAATAAGAGTACAAGGTATTTTATATTAGATTCTAGAAGACATAGCAAATTGAAAGAAGTGAGATCAGTTTGTTGTACGAAACACAAGTTGACAAAGTACTTAAAAAAAGAGTGTGGGGTCTATTATTAATATTTGATGTTATCAACATTGAAATGATCATATGAAAACAAAACTAGGAATCATATTAACTAGTTGCTCAAGTTGTGAAATTTGATCCTGTGATAGATATGTGGGCCAGAGTAGACAAGATAGAGCATTGAAAAGTCTTTCATAATGATGAATAAATCATAGAATCCCTAGTCAAAGAAGCTCAAAATAAATATGAGCATAATAGAAAATGGATGATATTAATGATAATATCATACAAATGAATTCAAACCAACTACTAGAGATGATCATATTAGAAATTGTCTTCTATCTAGATGAAAGTGTGAAGAAGAAGAACATTTGGGTAAAATACTCTCATTACCACCCTCTTGAAATTTCTAATTAAAACGATTTGCCATTGGAAAATGAATGCATGGACAAGGTGAACAACATATTCTAGGAGTAGAGCCTTCCCCTTATCTATTTATAATTTTAGCTGAAGCCATGGGTAGAGCCTTCACAGCAGCCACGGATAGAGAAGACATAAAAGGTATTAGGTCAACTTCCACTCTAGAACCAGTCTCTTTTCAATAGTTTGTGTATGATACTCTAATTTCGACAAGACCATATCTTCCACAAGAAAGATATATTAAGATGATTTTGCATTTCTATGAGCTTGCAGTAGGTCAAAAGATAAATATCAATTTTCTTGAATGCCTCCAAAGCTATCCAACTAAATATAGTAAGAATCTTCAACTATGGCATAGGTGATTTGCCAGAAACCTATCTAGGGATGCCTTTATTCTGTGGGAGTATGAAGAAATCCTGGTGAGTTCCTGTTATAGAACGTGTTACAAAGAATCTATCTTCCTAGAAAGTCTCTCTTCTTAGTCAGGCAGGAAAGACCCAGCTTATGAAATCCTGCCTTCAAAGTATACCTATTTATTTCATGTCAATTTTTAAAATGCTAGTATTGATCTGCAAAAATATTGAATATATCCAAAAGATTTTTCTATGGTCTAGGACTGAGGAAAATAATAGGATATCTTTACTTGCTTGGAACAAATTTTGTACCTCTAAATAATATGGGGGATTGGAACTGAAAACTCTTCCCAAAATGAACAAAGCTCTAATGGTAAAGTTGGGTTGAAAGTTGGCATAGGAAGAAGACACTCTCTGGGTTAAAATTATAAAAGTTAAGTATTTACGTAATTCCTCATTCCTGGAAAACCTCAACCCCCCTAAGGGGTCTAGTTTATGTAATAACCTTCAACAGGTAAGACCTTTGATACAACAAGGTTGTAGATGGCAGATTGGAGATGGTGCTAGCATGAGATTTTGGAAGGATACTTAGCTCTTTAATTCTCCCCTTTGTGAAATTCCAAGGTTTGCAAACTTAAGAACAATCTCGACTCCTATTTATGGATTGTTGGTTCGAGATTATATTATGGAAGAAAATGGCATCAAGCAGTGGAAGCATATTTATGCTGAGAACATCAATGAGGACTTATGTCCATGCCTAGAAAGTCTTAATAGATACCTTAATACCTACATCCTCAGCTATTGGTGATCAAATGATATATTTATTTGTTTGAAAATGAAGAATGGAGATTATTTTATGAAGTCTAGTTATAACTTGGTTGAAGGTGTAGGGGTAGTGTGGTCCCATGTAAAGGTTTGGGACAAAAATCTGATCGCGAAGATTACTATTTTTTAGTGGCTGGTTATGGATATTAAAATTATGACCCAGGATAATGTGAAAAAATGTGGTTTCTCCTTATCAAATATATGTGTTTTGTGTGAAAAAGATGAGGAAAACATTGATCATCTACTTCTTAAGTGCCCCTTTACCAAAAACTTGTTTGATAAGATCTGTAGTGAATTCCAAGTTTAGTTGGTTTTCCGTAGAACTATCTCAGACTTGAACTTGCAATGGGAGCCTCCTTTTAAAGGTAGAAGAATAAGGAAGTTGTGGCTTCTAAGCCTTCCACATATCTGATGGAGATTCTAGAATGAAAGAAACCATATAATATTTGAGGACTTGAAGATGGACTGGGAAATGGTTTGGAACCGAGCAAGAAGTCTCCTAATGGAGAATTTTAACACTATCTGCTTCAAGGAAGGATGAAAATCAAATCAGCAAAGACAAATATTGGAATGTTGAGGAGTTAGAGATAAATTACCAATTCCTCGAGCTCATCCTAGAACTCATGCAAAATGGATACCGTTGTCGGTTGGATGATTCAAATTAAATTTTTATGGGCCCTTGAAAGGTAATCCTGGGCTGGCGGGAGTTGGAGGGGTGATCCGGAATCATTTGGGTAAGGTAATTAAATCCTTTGCTAAACCACTAGGTAAACAGACAAGTCATTTTACTAAAGCAAGAGAAGCTTATGTAGGAATTTCTTTGGCTATCAATTGTAATCTATATAAGCTCATAGTTGAAGGAGACTCACAAAATATTGTGACCAGTTAACATTATAGTTGGGGACGTTAACATTATAAAGGTCAGTTTTAATGAGATTTGGATCTTTTTCTCTTCTCCACTTTCACTTGTAGAGTTTAGTGCTTGGGTCTTATGTTTTAGAAATATTTGATGTCCTTGATAACTTGTCTAATTTAGAGAAATAATTTTGGTTTAGTTGATACAAAAGAAGACATAGTGATGAAGCAAAAATAAGTAGGTTGCATAGATTTACAATTTGAATACATTTATATATACAATGTTCTATGATTATAGTATTGCACTATTAGTTCATTCTCCTCATTTGTTAACCTTTTGTCTACATCATAATTTTAAAAAAGTAGAAGGATTTTCATACAAACTTAATGTTTCTCTTTTGAATGACCCTAATTGTATTATTGAAATAAAATTAGCTTGGTCAACAAAAAAGAATCCTCTTGAATAGGATGGTTGGATATCATGATGGGCGAGGCCTATTTTCAGGGTGGTAATTTTTCTTCATGCATTTAGTAGGCATTAGGCTAAGGATCATAGGATGTTTAAAAGTATTATTTCCTCCTTCCTTGTGGTGGTATAGGATCCTACTTTTCATTTCTAGTAGAACAAGGTTTCTACGGGTGAATTTAGTTTACATAGTTGATAGAGTAAGATCTATAATTCAATGGATAAACTATGGGGATAATGATTCAAATTTTTTCTTTGATTGAATGTCATAAGGATAAAAATGAATACATTACATAAATTAAGACTGAAAATGATAAATTGAGGGTTGTGAAATGTGAGAGAGTTTAATTTTTTACTAAATATTTTTAGAAATTTAAGGATGATTTGGGAGCTATTGAATAGTCCTTTGTTCAACAGTCTACATATTGCATCCCCTATAAAATTTGTGAAGAAGAAAATATTTTTCTTGATAGTAGTTTGTCTTTCAAGGAGTTTATTGATGCACTCCGTGCCATACCCAAATGAAAAGCACGAATTATTTATGATTTGCCTTAGAGTTCTTTAATATTTATTTATGATGTATAAAGACACTAGCAAGAGGGGATTTTTAGGGGCAATGATCAATTAGGGATTAACAAAGCTTATTCTTAAGGGTTCTAATAGAAACAAAATTTCTAGTTTGAGGTTGATTACTCTACTTGTAATGACATATAAAATAATAACTAAGGCCTAAGCAAGAAGAATCAACATTGTTACTAGATAAATTATCATCTTAAGCAAACATATTTTATGAAAGATAGATATATTCTTGAATATCTCATTTTTGGCACGTGAAGCTCATGAGCTATAAACTTTGGTCAAGATGTAGTCTTTATTAAGTTGTTTTTTTATTAGGCATATGATAGAATTATTATGTGCCAAAGTGACAGTTAATGGTAAATTGTTAGAGCCTATTGAATTATAGTGTTCAACCAAGCAAGATTGCTCCTCATTCCTTTATGTTATTTTTGTAGATGCCTAAAGGCATTTTTTTGAAATAGCATCCTAGGTAGGTTTGATTGGTATCACTCTCTTTGAAGGGGATATAATCATTGATTCTTATTTTTTCAAAATTAACAAAATAAAATAGAAGAAAATAATAATGGTTTTGCCATCTTGGAGATCTTTTGTCAAATATCAAGAGCTAAGTTGACATTTAATTTTTTATTAGTTCAAAGCAATGATAGACCAAATTTGATTCCTTAGGATTTGAGGTAGATACACTATGGTGGAGTTGTTTGTTATCTTGAAATACCTTCTAGATTTAAGTGTCAGCTACTAATATATGGAATTGGTTTCTAGTCAAATTTTGGAAGTAATTAGAAAATTGGGTCACCAAAAACCTCTCCCTTATAAGTCAATTATAGCTTATAAAAAATGTTTTTGTTGCTACTCATGGGTTCTATTCCTCATGTTGGATTCTCTACATGTCACATTATAGTAGGTTCATTTTTATTGTCCAAAGTTTCCTTTAGAGGCACTAGAATAAAAGTGAGATGAAGGTTCTAGATTCATAGATTCACTCTACACAACTTTAAAAAGAGAAGTTGGAATTTATTACTTCCTATACATGAGGGATCAATCTTGTGTCAAAGTGGGCTGCTAGACTTGTAACAAGAGAAGAGCCCTCAAAAATTTAATAAGGTATAGAGTGAGTTTAACATAAGCTAGTGGACCTAGACAATAATTTAGTCTGAACTACCTTATAGAATCAAGTTAGTTAAATTTGGTGTTTATATTCCTTACTATGTCAATTATAGGGGATGTAAGATGGTCAAGCACATCTTTTGGGTCTTGTGGTAGCAAAGCACATTGGAGGTAGAGTTGAATTTAATTGCCCATCCATGTTTAGTAGGTAGTTTAATTGAAAAAAACAGTCTTACGTTTCTACAATTCATTTGATAAAATATTTAATCTTTTAAATAAACTATTTTAGGTTTTTACAATTCATTTTATAAACATTCTAATCATTTAGACAAATTGTTTTGGTACAAGTCTGATTTATTAAGTATTATAAATGACTACACTTTCTTTATCAATCGGAATTATCAAAGAATACTTTAAGAGTTTACTACAAGTCTATAGCAAAAGAATTTAATTGAAATTATAATTGCAATGAAGATGCAGCCTGCATATATTGGGTGTTGCTTTTTTTTAAATGAGATCTAGGAGATTTTGGAGGATGATTCTAGCGTTGATTAATGCAACGACTTGTTACTAAGTTTGAATGGATGGACACAACACTGGAAATCAAATATTTGGACCCTGCAAAAGGACATAATTGAGGGTGCTTATGTTTTCGTTTTATTTTTTAAATTGTCTTGTCACTGTTAAAGTTTTTTATAATAATTTATATTCAATGCATCAATTTTCGACATTTTCTATCTGGGAAATCGACATAAGCTTGTATCCAATTTAGTTGTCTACTTGGAAAATCGCCATGAAAGCACACATACGATTACATCACTTTACCCGCCAGGGGATCAATCGGAGGTGATGCAAAGGCACCGTTACCATTACCATCACATATTTTTAAGGTGATGCAAAGGCAACATTACCATTACCATTACAGGTAATCATGGTGTCAACGGGGCATGCCCACAGCGAATAGGAAATATGACGGAGAACTGATATTATTTATTTATTTTTGTGTGGTTAAGGGAAGTTTTTTAAAAAACAAGAAAAAAAAGGTCACACAAGATAGCCAAAGTTGCCATCCTTCCATTTTGACATGCAATTTTCATATCTGCCTTATATATTCCTGCTTTTATAAATATATTCTTTTTCATATATAAATTTATTTATTTGAATTTTTTTAAGTTATGTTTATTAGATTATATGGGATTATTATATGATTTATAAATGTTGGGCCATTGGTATTATAAGAGTTTGATAATTATAAACTTATCATTTGTTAACATTAGAATTTGGGTCTCTTCTTTTAAAGTTAAAAATATAATCTCTTAACAACCTTAAGAATCTAATCAGTTATGAATGCATAGTTAATTTTCCTTTACAGTTAGGAATATAAAAATGTTAAGAATTTAATCAATTAAGAATGTTAATTATAAACTTATCATTTGTTAACATTAGAATTTGGGTCTCTACTTTTAAAGTTAAAAATATAATCTCTTAACAACCTTAAGAATCTAATCAGTTATGAATGCATAGTTAATTTTCCTTTACAGTTAGGAATATAACAATGTTAAGAATTTAATCAATTAAGAATGTGTAGTTTGTCTTCCTTTAAAGTTACGAATATGATATGTTTTGATATGTTTTCGCTCTTTAGATTTAATTGTAGATTTAAATGATAAATCAAATTGTATGCATTAATTAGTTCACACTCCAATATGAATTAAGGTTTCATAGAAATATATATCTCCACTTTCCACTCCTCACTCTGATTTGAAGCTAACATTCCACATAAACAATTAAATCTACAATTTGGTTTATAAATATAACATTCCACATAAACTAATACTATTTGATATGTTTTCACTCTTTTTTTATATAATTTTTTTAAAATTAATATCAGTTTTATAAAATTAAAGCATGTATTAAAAAAAAATTTTATCATGACAATACTATAGTTTTGTTTTTATATATATTTTTTCATTAGGTAAAAAAATTCTTCATAAAATTATTTCATATAAGTTATTATCTACATAAGTTTGAAATTGTTGTTAAATTCATATTAGCCAAAATCTTAAGATAACAAATACAATATAAAGGCTAACCATGGTCTCGGTGCCTACATTTTGAAATTACTACCAAATTCATATTAGCCAAAATCTTAAGGGAAAAAATACAATATAAAGGTTAACCATGGTTTGAGTGCTTACATCTAGGCCTAAACACCCAACAACCATTGAAGCCATGATAGACTTCCCTCTAGCGAGGACAAAGCAAACACAGGTGCATTCACAGGGACACGCAAGGCACCCATCACCAGAAATATGCACGACAAAGACCACACAAAGACCCCCACTACTATATTATAGCATGCGGCCATGAAGGACCAACATAGAGGAGAACTAAGAAATATTGTAACTCTTAGGGCACCCGACTACAAGCATTGGAAGTGAGCAGCCACACAAGCGATCCCCTAGTGACCCATATCAAAAAGTGATATATCCTCTGGTGACCCATGTCAAAAACTGAGATATCCTTAGTGGCTATCATGGGGATGAAAAAACATACCATCAACAAGACTCTAAAAAGACATGTTGACATAAAATTGAATGACTAGAGATTGTTGGGTTGCTCCCTCTAATGGATGGCCTACACATAATTTATTAAGGAGATATTACTACACTCTACCAAAACAAAAACTTTAAGGGAGCAACTATGCTGGGAAAACATCTGCTAAGGAGAAGAGTGTAAATGACCCTGCTCCACCTCATATTGAGATGGGAGCTTAATATGAGGATTGGAGTGAGTGTTGTTGGCTTCTAATTCCACTTGATCCAAATGCTTCATCGAGTATCTGATTATGCATCATCAAGCTATGTTGCTCAGTTAATTTACCTACCATGTTCTTTAATTTGTAAATTCCATCTGAGCTATGAGGTGAGGTCTCACGGAAATGCCTCTTTAGAGTTGTAATTTCTTCTTGAAGTGCTTTCTCCTTAGAGTGCAACCTATTGAATCAGCCTGCAACTAGCATTTTACAATAGCAAAGATGTTAGCTATTGAGAAATGAGAGATGTTAACTTGCAACTAACATTTTACCTCTCTTTTTTTAAAATTAAAAAAAAAATACTTATTTAAAAAAATTATTACATTAATCTTAAAGCCTTTGAAAAATATTCGCGTGACGTGGTCTATCGACAAAGACGCCACTTGCATTATCAGTTATGTGACCGGATTGAATCCCCACGACAGATGTGTATAAGAAGTATTACTCAAAAAAAAAAAAAAAAAAAGCTTTTGAAAGATGAAATCAAAAGATTGAATTGGAGAGCAAGGTGAGTGGACTTATTTTCTTTTAATTTCATTACTACTTTAGCTAATAATTTTAGATTAAAGAAAGAAAAAAAAATACCATAGGTTTCAATTTAATTAATATTGTTAGATGTTTGTTTCTTGTATTTTTTTCAAATTTATTATTTACATTTACAAATTCTAAAATATTAATGTGTTTGATTTAAATACTTTTAATTTAAAAATTAAATTTTATGTAATAAATAATAGTATTTAAAAATTCAAACTTAAACATAGATCTACTATTCACTTATTTTACTTAGAGTTTGATTTAAAGAAAACAATTTTTTTTGTGAACCATAGAACTTCTTAATCCTAATCAATTATTAAATTATTATTTATGTTTTTAATTTTTTTTTTTGTATTTACATGGTCGAATTGTTAGCCGCCAGGAATCCTGGCAGGCTGTTCAGCTTTTATGGCCGCCACATTATTCTGCGTTGTCCGTCCCGGAAGCCGCCACACAGATCTTCACGCAGTCCGCCCCTATAACCACCATACCACAATCATTTTAAACATTTTACGTCGCTCAAATCACCAAATTAGTGACAAGCGTTCAGTTCAACGAGGTTCGAGATTTGAACCTTGGACTTCATGTTTTTAATCTTAATAAATACTTTATTTTTAATTTTAAAAAAAAAAATTATGTTAGAAAGTCAAATTATTAAAACTTTTGTCACTTACCAACATAGTCATTAGATTATCTTTAAACTCCTTTTTCGAATTTAGTCACATCCTGTGAAGCTTTGGTATTCATTTATAAGGGGTTCTTTATATTTATTTATATAGATTTGTAGTAGGGTGGAACTATTTAATGTTTATTTCTTCAAAATTTTAGGAAAGTAAGTTTAAAAATAAAAGAAGAAAAATTATAATATAAATTTAAAAATAAAAATAGAAAAATGATTATTATAAAAATTAGAGTTAACAATTGTATTTTTAGATAAAGGTAATTTGTAAGAATTTCTTATTAACATTCTTAATAATATTATAAATATATTATCAAATAGTATTAACTTAATTAATTATATTTTTCAACATTTAAGCAAAAAAAACTTAGATTAACATTTTGTCAAACCATACATTAGACAATATTCAAGTTATTGTAATACCACCACATAATAGTGATTTGAACTTTTGATAATATTATATACCAAATATATATTTAATGAATAAACATTCTCAATCAATATAAACAATTCTCAATTAATATAAAAAACATTTAATAAGTGGTTTTGGTTTTTTTTTTTTTTTGGAAGGTCCAAGGTTCAAACCACAGCGTAGATGAGTGTGTGAGGGGTTGGGTATATGGTGGCTTTGTGTTAAATTCCCTACTGTAACTCTCAACTTTAGGGAGGGTCATGGTTGGGAAGAGACTACTCAACCCTATATCCTATAAGTTGATCATAATCATAAAAAAATTCTCACAATAACTATATTGTAATTCTCACAATAATTAAATACAAAATATATATATATATATATATATATATATATATAATATTAATACATATACTTCTAGATGCCTGTTGTAGTCGACTCAATTATCAATTATATTAGTACATATACTTTGAAATATTATTAGAAGATTTATATTTATGACAGGCAGTCTCTATAATATCCGGTGCCAGCTTTACTAAAGCGACCAAGAGCGAATGAATGTACGTCGAATATCTTTCTTCAACAACAAATTTTTACATATTACTGCAATAATCAAAAATGATTTTTAAAAGATTAATTAGATTGGTAAGTGTAAGTATGATTGAGTATTTACTAAGAAAAGACTTAGGTTTAAATTTTAGAGAAAGGTATATGTTCAAATTTTAGAAGGAAGCCAAAGCTTTGCAAAGTAGTAATCTGCTTCCAATCTTCTGAGTGGCCGTCAGACAATAATAATACAAACTCCGAGCGCTGGGTGGTCCTTATCTCACACCAAATCAACAAAAATGGGATAGATAAATTTATTGGAAACAATCCATGTAGTTTAAACCCTACACTAATTAGTTACTAACTAACCAAAAATGCACTAACCAAAAATGCACTAATAAATGGATCGTGAGAATCACTGGAATCACCGTGTTTGGGATATGTTCCCCTTCGATTATATTCATTCCCATTCCCATTCTCATTCTCATTCGTGTAACCCACTGCCATAACTTTCCTGCTAATATTCGGTATCAAATATTTTCGAGCCATTTGCTGCGTACGAATATTATAAAAAACAGACGGCACATGCCAAAAGTGATTCCGCGTATGGAATACGCCGAAGAATATCGCCGAAATATTTCATGAATTTATCTAAGCTCGGCATCAGCAAAGAAATCTTGGTGTCGTAAGCATATCCACAATCATAACAAAACTACTACGAAACGTGCTTTTCTTTTTCCTTACACCCAACCGCGTCCAGGGACCTGCTTCCTCCCTCTCTCTGTGCATGCTTATCACCAATACTCCACAGCGTCCGTAATCTCGTAATCTCGTAAATCCTTTTTCCGTCCTTCATTATCGACAGTAAAATCGACAAAACCTTTTGTTTTTTTCCCATTCTCTCCTTTGACTGTTTGGAGTTTGTGCTGTCTTAGCACATGTTACATCCTTTACACATTTATCCAAATATTTTTCTTGTCAGCGTATCCAACTATCAACACGCCATTAAGATAGCAAACACGTTTTAATAGAAGAGGTCAAATTAAAATTATAAAATATTTTATTTAATAATCGTAAATCTCAGAAGAGGTTAAATTCTTTAGAGATCCGACAATACCCTTATAACATGTATCATATTAAGAATATATATATCATATTCGTTGCCAACACTGACCACATACAACATACGCAAGATTACATTTTCATGCGTCATTGCCTGTGTACATATTAATTATTGAAATAAATTAATGTTTCCAACTGATTTTTGTTGAATAAGATGGTTTAATTCGGCACTTAATTAATTTTTTGTTTTGTTTTGGGCTTTCACATGTTTCATATGCGTAATGAGTACGCATTGACGTGGTTCCCCTTTCCTGGAAAGCATCAACAGACATGAGTTAATGTGTTTTCGTATAAAAAGACCTCTAGGCTCCGGATCTCCCTCGCGTGTTATCCTTTGAATTCTTGCAGAAATTTTGAAGGGCTGTTAGAAGAATTGAACGTAATGGATACTGGAAAGGTGTTGGGGAAGCCTCAGTTTGACTGCCTCCTCTTCGGTATGTTTGAAAAAAAAACAAGGATCAACAATGGAATTCGTTTCTTCAATTATTCAGTAAAAAAAATGGCTTCAAGTGGGGTAGTTAATTAGACAATTGGATTTGAATTCGCAGATTTGGATGATACGTTGTATCCTTCGAGCACAGGGATGGCCAAAGCTTGCAGGAAGAATATTGATGGTATCTATGCTACGAAAGATTCATTTATTTGAAGCAATAAATTGATGTCAAAATGACAAGAGTATTTATGATAATTTATTGCAGATTTTCTATCGACAAAATTTGGATTCAACGTCGACGTTGTTGGCAGCCTTCGCAGCCAATTTTACAAAACCTATGGAAGCTCTCTGGCTGGCCTTAGAGTAACTTTCTTTCTCATATTTCCCTTTGAAAAGCAATCATTTTTGTATAAACAGGTTTAAAAATTGAAAAAAAAAAAAAAAGGATGTTTAATGGACATGGAATTCTAATTTGCCTGCAGCAATTGAATATCAATGAAGAGTCTGTGTCTTTCCCTCTGTTTTACTTTAGAGCTTAAAATTCTTTCGAGGTGGTAAGGGGAAATTATTAATTAATTCAAAGCAGGACAGAGGTATAATTTGCTTGGGCGGTTTAGGCTTTTTGATGGAAATGAATTGATGCTATACTTTTCAATTGCAGGCATTGGGATATGAGGTAGATGCAGATGAATATCACAGGTATTCTGTCGAATCTCACATTTTTTAAAAACAAAATAATGCATTTGCTTTTAAATCTATATGCAAATAATCCTCTATTGCAATACAAATTAGGCAATTGGATTCTTCTACCATCGGTTTCTCAAGAATGCCTAATTTTGCTCTGTTTGCTGTGGATTTCTGTATGAGTAGTTTCGTACATGGGAGGTTGCCATACGAGGTCATCAAGCCTGATCCTGTTCTGAGGAGCATTTTGCTCAGCATGCCCCAAAGGAAATTGGTATGTTATTGGATATGCACTTATTCTTTAACAAAGAAAGAAGAGGTTGAAAGTTCGAATTCTTTTAATATTTCATAGTGTTCTTTTTAGTCTCAGGTTCTAGTGTGTCCTTAATATCAAAAAAATTAAGAGAAAGCCCCACTACCGGACAATGGGGTAATGGCTATCGGCTATTCTCAAAAAATGATTTATCTGACATAGAGAACAGATACTAAAATGCAACTCTTTAGGAGTCTGTTTTGTTATTTTTTTTCTTTTCTGGAAAAATTTAAAATGGTACACAATCTAATATGGAATGAAAAAGCTTAATTTGGGCACGTTACTGTGCAGATCTTCACAAATTCAGACAGAGCTCATGCAACCAAGATCCTGAGGAGACTAGCCTTAGAGGACTGTTTTGAAGACGTTATTTGCTTTGAGAGCTTTAATACGGACTACGCTTGTCAGCAACAAAATCAGGACTGCAATCCCCATACTTGTCCTGTCATCCTTAAGCCATCTATTGAAGCCATGAAGCGTGCAATTGAAATTTCGAACGCAAATCCGCATAACACAGTAAGTTTACAGCAAAATTCCTTCCAAATTGATTTTATATATCAATCAAAAAATTTAAACGATTAAATTTATATTATTTGATAGAATATTAGAGTTTACATAAAACTTAAATTTTGGTTTGACACATAAAAATCTTCCCTGATTAAAATCTATGTTACAGCTTTTCTTTGATGACAATGTGCGAAACATAGCAGGAGCAAAAGCAGCAGGCATCAATACAGTCCTTGTAAGTTCTCAACTAATTACAGTTCTATCTAAAAGTTAGAAATGATTTTCAAATCTTCCAAATGCCCATAAGCTTTCCTCGTAAGTGCTCTCTTACAAAAATTTGCTGTATGATTTTGAAGGTTGGGAGCCCTGTGAAAAGCGAGGGGGCTGATTATATGGTGGAAGATATTCATGATGTAAAGCAGGTCATTCGTGAGATTTGGGATGACGCAGAAAACTACAGAGTTCAATACAATGATGGGTGTTCACCTGGAATAGAAAAATCTATTGAAGCAACTCCGACTCCTGTTGTGGCGTAAAAGAGTTGAGACGCCTTGTGAGCAATTACTGGACCTCTCGAAAACAACGAGAGATCTGAAAATGGATAGCCTTACCTCTATTTGTCATTTGTGTATGCAAAATGTAGATTTTGCAAATTTGTAAAACTGGTCAGAGAATCAATATATCATGTGAATAATATTTTATGACTGTATACTTCTTCAGATTATAGATTGAAAAAGGAGTTATCCCTCTTTGTAGGTTGATCAGATTGAAACTCTTTTATCCAATATTATTGGGGTCTAAAACACACTTAACTATTATGTTAGAGTCTATTACATTATTTGGTAATTGTAAATAATTTGTAACCAATTTTGTAAATATATAGTATGAGAAGAGTATGAGAAGAGTCTTGTAAATATTTATTTTTTAGTGTGTAATTCTTAGAGGTTTGTTATTTTGTGGAGTCAATAAATATATTTCTCTTTTAAGAAGTATGAAGAGTCATATCTCCCATATGTTTGAGGAGATGAATAGTTTGTTGAAAGTAGAAAGATCAAGAGTTTTATGAATATTACGAGTCCCATATCCGATGTGTATGTGTTGAAGATAAAGTATTGCAATGTGATGAAGAAACTTTGCATACATTGTATTTGCTTTTCTTGAATTGATCATGTATTCATCAATAATATTTTTTGAGTTTGTTATCGAATGTATTTCATTGTGTGAATATTTAATATTGATATATTGTGATATCATATGAGTAAGTGTTGATTTGCTAACAATGGTATTAGATCCACCTTTGGAGTGTCTGGGAGAAAGAAAAAAAGTTGTGAGAGAAGCAGAATCTATGAGAGGAGCAAAGTTTGTGAGAGAAGTTAGGTTTATCCGTGTGAAGAATATCACATGAGGAGAGACGCCACATAAGTGAGCTATTTTTGAGGATGTCTTAGTTGAAGAAGAAAGTCACGTTGGGACCAGAGAATAAGCCAAAAGCAGTAGAACATTGGAGAGCCAAAGTTGTAAGAAGAACGCTTGAAGATCATGCATAATTATGTGGTTAAGAAGGGTTACATTGAAGGATATATGATTGTTGAAATAATACGAGAGAAAATGTAGGAGAAATACAATGAAAGAGTTGGTTGCACAAGTCAAATGAAGTAGAAAGAGCAAACCAAAAGATGACCTATTTGGAGAAGACGAAACACGTAGGTAGATTATGGATAACGCTAAACAATTGTAATGTTCAAAGGGAATGTTTTTTTAAGTTATATTTAATGAGTTTACATAGGATTTTATAAGGGGTCCTAGTCCTAGTCCTCCTTTTTTGCCCCTCCCCACTACGAAGAGGCTCCCGCTATTGTTTAGAGGGAATGTTAATTACAATAGTTATAATATTATTGGAGAGGGACTATTAATTACAATAGTTACAATATTATTGGAGAGGGAACGTTAAGACAACAGATATTGGTTGTAATGTAGTCCTAAGTTGGTGTGAGTGTCGAAATGTCTGAGCATAGACAAGCGTGAGATACTATCTTCCGCATAAAGTGCTAAGATAATCTCTAATTTATTTAGTTGGTGAAAGGATAAAGAAAGATTAATTTTTTTTAAGTGATTGAAATATTAAGGTTAATAGGGGAAGGAAATAAAAAGATTGATTTTGATAAAGAAATTTATATTGAAAAGTAGTAAAATTATTTAAGAGAAGGAAGAATAATTATTAAAGTGAAGAAGAATATTTATATTTGAAGAAAATATATTATTTGAAAGAATATAAATTGGAATTGTTGGAGGAAGTTATATTGTTTGAAGAAGATAAATGATTGTGAGCAAAAGAATATTAAATTGAAGATTAAAGGGTTTGAGAGAAAGGTTATTTGAAGGAAATTAAGAAATAATTCTTTATTTGAAAAAAATTATTGAAGAGAATATTTGAAAAGGATATTTTAAATTATTTTTTAAGGAAGAATACATTATATTTGGGAGTAAAAAGGATTTCAACTATAAAGGAAAAATTAATTATTTTGAAGGAACAAGAATTTATTAAAATTTAAGGTAGAAAGTGTCCAATTAGTAAAAAGAATTGTTGGTTTATCATTTTTAAAAAATCAAGTTTTATTCAAAGGCTTGTTTGATTTACATTGTACTCACAAATAATTCTCAAAGAAGCTAAATATGAATATTTTTCAACACTTAAAGACTACTTAAATGATATTATCAATGAAGTTGATGATTGCTTTGAACATGTTATTACATTACCTATTGATATGGGGAAGATAATATACATAGTACTTAATAAGGTGAAGAATAAAAAGCAAGAATAAATAATTGAAAATTTGAAGGTCAAACCCATGATGAAAGATACAAGTTGTGCACAAAGAATTTGAGACCCATAATGATAGATGCATGTTGCGATACTAGTGATATTCATCAAAAGAACAATTGTAATACATGTGATTTGAAGTACATAATGGTAGAAAATTGTTGCAATACAAATAATTTGGAGCCCATAAAGACTCATGTGAGTTGTGATACAAGAGACCTTGTTCAAGGAATAAACATAGCATGTGACACAAGGGACTTGAGCATTGTTTGTGAAAACAAAGAGTGTGCAAAAGGTGTATGTGATAATTATGCACATGGTAATGATATCGATAACAATGACAGGGAGATTGGTGAAGAATTTTTAATAGGATACAATGGCACAAATTCTAAATTCTTTTGGCAAGAGAATATTGTGAGGCCAAAAAATGAAGACCTTAAAAAATAAAAAAATAATGAATCAAGGATTGATAAAAGTTGTGAAACATAAAATTTTGTGACAAGGACAAATATGTCTAATATTGATATAGGAAAATTCAGGTGTAGAAATTGTGTCAGGCATAGACAAAATATAGAAATATGTTGGGATACTCATTGTTGTGAAATTTGTGGAGGTAACAATCACTCTCAAAGATATTGTTGGTACAAAGGAAATAATAATATGAATATGAATTATGGATGGATAAGCATGCATGAATGGGATAAGATGAAAGAAATGATAACAAGGATAGCACTAAATGGAATATTTCAAAAAATATTTCCAATTCCATGTGTGGCCAGAAAAGGGTTTGAATTTGTTCAACAATCCATCCGAGAAGAACAAAATTAGTACCAAAATCAGAACAAGCCAAAATGCACCACCAAAGTCAAAACAGGAAGACCAAGACCAAAATCAGAGATTGAAATATTATATCAAATAATGTAATACAGGGGGTGTTAGAGTCTATTACATTATTTGGTAATTGTAAATAGTTTGTTACCAGTTTTGTAAATATGTAGTGTGAAAAGAGTCTTGTAAATGTTTATCTTTTAGTGTGTGTAATCATTAGAGGTTTGTTATTATGTGGAGTCAATAAAATATATTTCTCTTATGAGAAATATAAAGAGTCATATCTCCTAGGTGTTTGAAGAGATGAATAGTTTATTGAAAGTAGAAAGGTCAAGAATAATTGAATGTGAAGAGTCTCATATCCAATGTGTATATATTGAAGGTAAAGCATTGTAATGTGATACATAGTGAAAAATATTTTCAATACATTGTATTTGCATTACTTTAATTGAATTATATATATTTCTCAATAATATTTTTGTGAGTTTGTTATTGAATGTATTTCATTGTGTGAATATTTAATATTGATATATTATGAGATCCTATGAGGAAGTATTGATTTGCTAACATACTAAATATATCAACCATACGATTTTTTGGCATACCTAGTGAGACTCAAATCCAATAATTTATATTTAAATATTCAATGTTGAAAAGGATTTGGTCCATTTTATGGTGATACTATTGGGGATAAACCCTACCATGTATTAAATTTAGAGCATGCATCTAGGATTTAGTAATTTTTGACAATCTTCATCAACCGTTGTAGAAATTTAAAGAGACCCATACCCAAAATATCGTATGGTCTTCATGCAATGTAAATAAGGGTTTCTAGCATATCTAGTGAAAGCATCAAGGGTTTCATTCCAACTAGATCAATAAATTTGATAAAACCCTACATAAGCATAATCGAGATCCAAATATACATTTAGAATTATTTTTAAAGATATATAATGATGAAATCATAGAATAACCCAAAAGTTTATGATTACCTAGTCTATATCTTTATAGATTATAAGGTGCAATTTCTTTATTGAGCTCTCTCTAATCCAAACAAGGTTCTTAAATAAAGTGGATTAGAAAAACTAACAGAAAATCAGAGAACCATGAAGGTTAAAAAAAAATTATGAATTCTAAAGATACTATAAATGCCAATAATCTATAAATTTATGTCACTCATAAGATCAAGAAATTTATATTCAAAAAGGAAATTCATATCTCCTTCATAGAAATTTACAACATTCATAGCTCAGTCTATCTAAGCATCATAGAATCATTATCTGGTATGGGATCATCGAAGTCCGTTGAAAGTGGACTTATATTCAAACATTCCCCAAGCAAATTTGAAGGTTTTACCAAAATTTATTAGAGAGGAAGGAAAATTATCTCTATAACGCCTTGAAATTCATTCACTGCATTTGAGAAGAAGATGTAATGGTCATGTTGTTGCTTATTTTCCTAAACAAAAAAGCATCCATATGTTACAGAAGCCACAAGGATGGACACAACTAATTTGGTAACAATTGTTAATCCATTTAGAGCAAGATTCAATAATGCAACTACTACATTTTACTTTTTCAACTAAACACAATTTCTCTTCTTCCCAACAAAAATATTCATGATTTTAATGTTAGATTCAAATAGATGTTAATTTATATTGTAATAAACATTAGGCCATGTAGCCAACAAGTTATGATTTATTATGTAAAAGCATTGCATCCAAATTTAGCTATTATGTTCTAAGCTATAAATCATACTACCCTTTCATGAGTATTTGAAGTAGTATGTATAAAATAAATACTAGTGTAGGTTAAGAAACTACAACCAAAAAGCTTCAATATTAATACAATGGTAAGGGCTTTGGATTCTCTTTGAGAGGTCCAAGGTTCAAACCCCACTCAGTATGAGGGGACCATGACCCCTCATAAAAACATGTGTAAACTCGTTGAAAAAAGAAACTACCACCAACACCTCCAATACCCTTTCCAATAAATATAAATCAAGCTCCAAGTGTGTAGATTTAGTCTCCTCCACCATCGCATATTGTATTGCTATTAAGTGCCTATGCTAGTAGATTCAATCTCCTCCACCACCATCCACCAATACCTATGCTAGTAGTGCCACCTAAATTATTAGCAACATTTTCTACATTAGCTTATTAGAACCAATAGCCATAGGACTAGATAAGGGTAGATTAGGTTGAATAGAGGTTAGACAAAATGCATTATCCCATGAGGGAAATATACAAAAAGCTCACCATCAATGAATTCCAAGGTATTACAAGAGATAATATGATGGATGGTAGAAAATATGGATGTTGGTGTTTAAAGACCAAGCTAAAATAAACCAAATAGACTAGCTTATAACACAATGAATCACCCTTAGAAAATTATTGTGAATCTGATAGAAAAATGTGAAAATATAGCAAAATCCATGCTAGTGTTACACATACAATTATCTCCATGATTCAATGAGTTGCATTCAAGAAATCCATAGAGATCAAGCAATAGCATGAGCTTAGCAAAATTAGACACCTTCATAAGCTACTATATAAATTCAACCAAAAGTCCCAACATATGATGTAGCCATAAGTTGATTCAATGCAATCCTTACTCACTTTAAGTTAGAAGCCAAAGAGGAAGGCTACCCCTTTGAAGGCTATGTTTTCTATCAATAAAAATAATGGATTATGAAAAATGATAAAGAAAGTGTGATGGATGAGCAACCTCAACCACTTGCACCTCAACCAATCCCTGAAATATAACTTGACTCAAGGCCAAATTCAATGATACTAAATAGAGAAAAACTAACTCCTTAATTAAAAAAATTGGTTTAACGTGAACCTGCTCAATAGCAATAAGTCTTAAATTCTATATCGACCTAGGGGTATAACAAAAATTGACATAGTTTAAAATCTAAAGGAAAATATTAAATAATACCAGAATGGGAACCAGATCCATCTAGACAAACAAACAAATAGGATAGGGAGCCAAAAACACTATAAAAGAACCTAAAATATCCATTGCTCACCCAAGAAGATCAACAAGTCATTTCCCAATGATTTTGAATATTTTTTTCTCAAGGGAGAAGTTGGTGCAATGAACAACTAATTCAACTTAGCTAAAGAGTTGAAAAATACCCCTATGAGAGTGAGTATGCTTGAAATACTATCTTTAATAGTTTAGTTAAAATTATTGTAGAAAGCATTAAAATAGCAAGAAAAATTTATGCAAGAGTGAAACCAACATAGCAAAAGACACCAAAAAATAAATCTAATCAATAAAAATAACATAACTTTAAGCTTGGGAAACTAGTGGAAGTACAAGTGAATGCAACAAACTTGGTCAAATTACTAAAGTTAAAAATGATGAAACCCGCACCATTTATATCATGCTTTGAACTGAAGGTTTCCTATTTCATAATATTATCATATATTTAGGGGCGATAGTGCAAGTTATGCCAAAAGCAATTTGTGAAAATATGGGACTCACATACACAAGACTACTAATTTATTCATATAGAATGGACATTGGTGAATATAGCAAGGGATCTAAAATATTTGATTATGATTGTGCACTCATATTACAAATTAATCATTGTGCAAGAAGTGATTGTAGTTGATTTAACATTGTATATTTGGATGCTACTATCTCACAAATGGACTCAAAATTGTTTGAGAAGGGTTGTATCCCAATGGACTACAAACATATGAAGGTCCCATATCATGAAAAACTCATTCACATTGAAGCTAAAAGAACATATCCCTATTATCAAGAAATATTTGAGGAATCTAATGTTATCCACTAGAATGGGATTTCATAATTAGATACCCAAGATTTATGATCCTACACAACATTTAAGATCTACTCTCATTCCCAAGAGATTTAATATGAATATGAACAAGCATGTCAATATTCTGCTCAAACATTCAACCAATATGATGAACAAGTATGGGGATAAGGAGTCTCCTTGCCTGATACCTCTAGAAGTCGTAAATAGTTGGGTAGGAGCCCCATTTACTAGAACTAAATAGAATCTCGAGGAAATACATCCCTCAATTCATTCTACCCAATCATTCGAGAAATCAAATTGTATCATCACCTTTAGGAGGAAGTGTTAGTCAACTCTATCATATGCTTTGGATAGGTCTAACCTAATAAACATGGAGGGTATTTTTTGAAACTACATAGAGTGGATGGCCTCCTAAGCTAAGACTATCTCATCCAATATCTATCTTCCTTCCACAAAACCACCTTGTTCTGGAGAAATAATTTTTTGAAGAATATATTTGACCTTTTCTGCAATTATCTTAGTTATAATTTCATATAGGACATTACAAAGGGTAATTGGTCAATAACTAGAGTTGTGTTCAAACTCCTGTGTTTTTGGAACCAATGCTATATATATCTTGTTCACCTCTTTGAGCACCACTTTGGCTATCCTAGCCTCTTCTACTACTTCCAATAGATCTTCCTTAAGGATATCCCAAAATTATTGTTATAATTCTATGGGAAATCCATATAGACCTAGAGTTTTTTCTTTCTGCATCTTAAAAAATACCTGTTGTATTTCTTTAGCAATAAATAGGGTATTCAAAGTTACATTATCTTCCTCTGTGATGATAGAAGGAATAACTTGGAGTACTTATTATTGTGCCTCCTCATTCAGTGGTTTTGCCTTAAATATTTGGAAAAAATAATCTCTTGCTATATCTTTCATCCCATTCCATGTGTGTATGGAACCTACAATTGTTTTTAAGGAAGAGGTGAAATTGTGCAATTGCCTTGATAGAAGAGATTTATGGAAGAAGCTAGTGTTCCTATCTCCCTCTTAGAGACATTGGATCCTAAATTTTTATTTTCACAAGATCTCTTCTCTTATGTCCCATTCCTCTGACTAAGAAGTAAGCTTAACATCCTCCTTACTTTAAATCTTAGTAGTGCCATCTATTCACATTTGCTCATTAAGGTCCTCAAGTTTGGTTAAGATATGTCTTTTCTTTTCCTTTATGTCACCAAACTCCTCCCAATTCCATGTTCTCAATTTGGACTTGAGGTACTGAAGCCTCCTAAAAAAATTATACATCTTCATACCATGTCTTGGTTTACCCTCCTACCACCATTGATGAACCTTATCTCGAAAACTACTATCTCAAAACCACATTAACTAGAATCTAAAAGGAGGACAAGTGGATCTAGTCTGTCACACTTCCACCAACATCGAACAATTATTTTTTCCTAGATTAATGTTTGTGCTCTTGGAATATATCCATTGCTCAAAAACTCCTCTGATACCAAAAACTTGTATAGTCTTTCCAGAATGCATGTTGGGCCTTACCTTTTATTGGACCAGGTCATCATACCAGTGTCTAGTTTAATATTTACTAGATGAAGAGATATAATATGCTCTATCATGAGGTTAGTACTATTTTCTAGAGTGTGATTTCCTCCAATATTCTCTTCCAATAAGAGGGTGGTGTTAAAATCACCACCTACAAGCGGCCAAGATTTGATAAAATGACCAATATTATAATTTGCATGCCTCTATTGTTTTCATTTTTTATCTAGGTTGATAGGAGAGTATACATTGAGATATAAAAATGCTGAGAAGAATATCTACTCTAGGCTAGTAAAGCCATAATCCCCCAAATTCCCATTGTTTGGTGTATCACAATCTCTTTCGGATCCCAAAGATAATCCACTCCTCTAGAAGCTCCTTGGGAGCTTAGAGCTTCAACCCTACATGCAAGCCAAATATTTTTGTTAAACATTTGCATCTCTTCTATCGATGCTTTATTTTCTTGAATAAAAATCATTTGTAGATGATGTTGCTGAATAATTTGTTTTACTTCATTATGCTTTATCGAGCTACCCTTAAGCCCTCAAATATTCTAGATGATGCAGATCATCAAACATGAGGACTAAAAACGTGGGTAATATTCTTGACCTTACCCATTACTATTAGCTTTGCACCTTCTTTCCCTATTTTATGCTCAGTAGTCTTTCTATCTGCTATTTGGTATGTATCTAGCTTCATCTTTTTAGTATAATCTTGACTCACTCATGTTGGTTATGGTATAAACTCTAAACCTGGCATTGGTGAGAATACCACCATGGCCCTGTTAGAATATTTTTGGATATCACCTCCACTATCTATTCCTTTATGAGTTCCTCCATTTGATTGGTTAGAGTCATTGTTTTTCTCTTGGATTTTATTTTTCCTTTGGGATCTCTTCAAATTTTGGGGTGGGTTCTCTTATAGACTACATAGTAAATCTAGAACTGGCTCAGTGTTATGATTTATTTATTCAACTATTATATCCTTTCTTAGGGCTTGAAGAGGAGTTTCTAGGATCTTTGTCTCCATATTTTTCTCCTCATCCTCCATTGGGAGGTTAGCAAACTTATTGGTAGAGATGACTACCTACACTTTAGATGTTTATTTTCTTTGTATGTTATTTTTTTTAGGTAGTTCAAAACCTCTATGAGTCATTTCTTCTTATGCCTACTCTGGGATCCAATGTTTACAATCCCTAGCTAGGTGACCATATTCATGACAAATCCTACACTTGAAAGGAATGTTCTCATAGTCCACATCTTATTCCCAAGTATCCTCCCCAAATTGCAGAGTAATTTTTTTTGACAAAGGCTTATCAAGGTCAATGAGAACACAAATTATGGCATAAATAATTTGTTCAAATCATCTTGTACTATATGCTATCATCATATAAGATTCTAAAGTATTGCTTATTGCCATAAAAAACTTGGTTCCAAAAGTCTACTGGCAACCCAAAAAGTCTCACCTATACTAGGGCTATTGAAGGCATTTCCTCTTTTGCTTTGAACTTGGTATGTCAGGAATTCATGAAAAGCCTTGTCATATCTAAAAACCAAGGACCCCCTTGGAAAAATTGTTCTCTATCCTCCTCGGTAGCAAAAAGAACTAAAAAGTAACCATTAGGGTAAGCAAAAATATTTAACTCACCTCTAATATTCCACTATCTAAGAGTCCACATCTTGAAACTAGGTAGACCTAAACGAAGATCCAAAAATTGATATATTAGTTCTCTACGTTTCATAACATTGTTCCGAGTCTGAATGTCTGAAATTTGAAGTTGAACTATAGGAGAATCATCTACTACTTTCACCCACCCTGGATTTTTTTTCTAGAATCCATTTTAGGCATTCTCAATGATCTACGATAAGTATTAGAGTTATTAGATATAGTTGTTTATGGTTGCCCTCCTCATAATACATCTCAAAAGGTCATATTTGGTAATTTTTCACCATAATCTCTTCCCATACTAGGTATCGACTCATTTTCTTTGCTATGATCAACAACATTGGTCCCTACTTGATTACTTCCCAATGATCTACAGTTATTCCTTTTTTTAGACATTTCCACTTGTTACAATATAAATCTATCTTGTTGTTTTAAAGTCAGTCCTTTACCTCTTGTGTGTTTGCTACCCTTGTTTAAGATTGGTTGTCGTGAACTCGAATAAATCTTCAAATTTCTCTTGCTGGGATAAGATTTGATCACTGGTTTTTATTATTTTTTCCACCTGCATGTGCTCATGATTATTTTGGCCCTTCTTGAAGTCAATCTCTGGCTTATGTTGCATATCGATCATGTTCCCAATGAATCCTCCTTCTTCCATCATCCAAGGCTTTACCAATTCGTTATCCACTGATCCTTCGAAAAACTCCCTACAATGCTCTCCAAAAAAATTTAAAAAAACCCCAAATTCTCTCTACTAAATATTATTGTTCCTAAGTTTATATGTGAATTGTGTTTATGTTTATTTCGATAGAATATTTACTCTTTTGAGATAATGTCAATAATATTAGTACATATACTTGTGAAATATGTATATATATATATTAAAGGAAAATATTTATCTACTTAATAAAAAGCTACATAACTCTGTAATCATAGAGATCAAAGTGAACAAAGCATTCTAAAAAATAGAACATGAAGACAAAAAAAGGACAACATTATTGGAGTCCTCATCATCCTCGCATACCACCCCTGCCCTTCTACTTTATTATTTGGTGGTGATAACCAAGGGCTATATTTATTGCCTAATTCGCTAGTGTGTCGACCTCTTTGTTGAATTCTTGCCTTACGTGTTGATAGGATATTTTACCAATTATCCTACCTAGTTGTCTAATCTTGTCTTGAATAATCTTCAATTGTAAAGATCTAAAATATTTATTTTTGAAAAGAGTTGTTATTATTAGTTTAGAATCCTTGTAAATTATGACCAAAGTGATTCCTTGCTTTGCCACCAATTTTAAGTCGATTTCACATCCAATAGCCTCTACCACATTGTTAGATGGTTTCCCAAGTTGATCGTGTATTTGAGCAAGATCTCACGGGGTCTTGTGTAACGACCCTCGCACGATTAATGAAAGAAAGTAAAAAATATTTATATTTTTATCTTTCTCTTGTAAAACATGGTACTGCTGACAGTCTTTGTGAGTGCAGGATAATTGCAAGATGACAATGAAACGAAGCAAGCCAATGAAAAAAGGTAAGAAATGGAAGTGATTATTCGGCTCGCGAGCACATGAAAACTCGCGCTTGCATATCATTTAGGGGTAATGTAGATTGCATCTCTGCGTGAGTTAAATTGTTTGAAATATTGCTTGTTTGCAAAGAATGAGAAATATTTTTATGGTGGCAATGATGGTGGGAGGCACTAGCTTGGAAAGGCATGTGAGTATTTGCTTATTTAGACGTGTGTGTGTGTCTAATATTTTGAATGTTCTTTTGTTTTAATAAAGTGAGTTTGTGTCATTAGAGATGATAATGAAGATGTCTTAATCATGGGAGCCACTCTTTATTTGCTTGAGTGAAGATTTAAAAATATTTTCCTTTATCCTTTCATGATTTAATGGAAAGGTAATTTTATAAAAATGGAAAATATAATGTAAAATTATTATTTTCATCTCTTTAAAAAAAAGAGAGACCTTGTGCATAATTGATTTGTAGCTTGTTGTGTATTTGCTCTACATTTCATATTTAAGAACTGTGATATTTGATGTTAAAGTAAAAGAAATATAGATCCTCCATGTTTAGTTTTAATGGTGAATGATGTGTGTTGTATGGTGGCCGAAACTCCTTTTGCATTAGACTATGTGCATACCTCTAATCTTGTTTGGTTCTAAAACATGTATGAAATAGTTTACATTATTGCTATTGCCTTGTTTAGAAAGGGTTGAAAGTTGGCAGAGCTAAGTTTTAATAAACCTTCATGCTAGTGGGATGCACTTCAAATATTTGTTGTGGTTAAAAATAAATATCAAGAATTTTTGGAATGTCATGATATAGTGTTATGCACACGAGGTTGTGGAGGAGAGGCTCAACAATTTGGCACTATGCATGAGAGAGGAGAAAAACAACTTACCAAGTTCCTCGGATATCATTTTTGGAGTAGGGGTAAAAAGGAGAAATTGGAAGATAGTGAGGTACGAAGAAAATAGAGGGGAAGAGGCATCAGAGACAAAACGATGAAGAGCAAATTGAGAGAACAATGAATGGTATTGGTTGGAAAACAAAAAGGATACAGGTTGATCATTTTGTTTGATTTTTTTATGATGAATGTGTCTTCATGGTTTTTGTGTGTGTCCATTTTCACTGAATACGCTGAAGAAAGAAACTACTGAGTTACCTTTGTGTTACTGTGTTAATTCAAATTTGAAAGCATTGTAAAACTAGGATTGAATGCTGATGTGTTACTATGTTAATTTAAATTTGAAAGCAATGTAAAACTAGGATTGAATGTTGATGTGTTGACTGTGTAAAATCATAATTGAAAAGCAATGCAATGCTAGGAAAGTACTGCTGTGTTGATGTGTGTTTTTATATTTTGAAGCAAAGGAATGATGGTAAAGTGTTGCCTTGTTGCTGGTTATTTTAAGAAATTAAAGAAACCATTTGTGAATTTATATTTCCTTTGGTACCTGGAAACAACTCTAGTTGTGAAAGATAGGTTTTGTGGAAATTTCTACATGAGAAAGTAGGTAGTCTATAAAAAAGAAACATGCTGAAAAACTTAGATTTAATCTCGGGCAAGGAGATATGTGAAATTTTAGAATGATTCTATCTTAGTATAAATTGCATGTGTTCATAATAGGATGCATTATCATCTACCATGAGCCGTATCTGATCCTTGGCGACGCTGCATGGATACTTCTGTGTGAGTATAGTTTGTTGGAGGATAGTCAAAGTCAAATATAATCAGTAACCAAATATGTTGAGTGGTCAAGGGATTGGTAGCATCAAGAACTCGTAGATGAAGGATGTTGACCATTACACTATTGTGGAAGCAGTTACTAGAATTTAAGTCAAACACTCTGAGTAGTGAAATTTATTTGTTAGGAGCCTGGAACAACATAATTTACGAAAAGTAATGTATGGGCAGACCAAACCTTAGTAATATGTTAGTTTAAATTTTTAGAAAGATATGGAACTTCTTCATGTAAGAAAAATAAGAGGTGACGCCCTCTTGTACTTTTGTTCTGAATAAAGTCTTCTGAGTTGGAATCGGCGATGTCGAATAAGATACATATGCTTAAAA
Organism: Wollemia nobilis; assembly: GCA_028583015.1. Classification (NCBI taxonomy): domain Eukaryota; kingdom Viridiplantae; phylum Streptophyta; class Pinopsida; order Araucariales; family Araucariaceae; genus Wollemia; species Wollemia nobilis. The sequence continues at coordinate 12,233,920 of JAQPPZ010016726.1, forward strand.
AAAAAATAACTATATTTAATATAGAAATATTTTTTCTAAATTCTTCTACACATGCTTCTATTTGATGTCACAATGAATCATTTAATTAAACAAACTTTAGTTTAGTCTCGATAAAATTTTGGATGAACTTGAAAATTTATTTAGTTCTATTTAAGCATAACATTTGCAGCTTATAAGCAATGATATATCAAATGATTGTTGTTTAAATCTTATATTGGTAGACCATAAAGTGTCGTCGTGAGTGGATTCAATTGAGATATTTATACTCCACAAGTGCAGTATCTTAGACACATTGTCTCAGCTAAAGGAATTGTAGTAGACCCCAAGAAAGTCAAAGAAATTCTTAACTGGCCAGCATCTACTAATGTAATAGAGGTGCAAAGTTTTATGGGAGTTGTAGGATATTATAGACGGTTTGTTAGAGGGTTTTCAAGAATTGCTCAACCCATTACAAACCTATAAAGAAAATGGAAACGCTTCAAATGAATAGAGCAATGTGAAGAAGCTTTTTGGAATTTGAAAGAAAGGTTGACAACTGCACCGATCCTGCAATTACCTGATCCTAATAAGCAGTTTACAATTTGTATAGATGCATCAATCAAAGGGTTAGGTGGGATTTTGACCCAAGACAGTGTGGTTATTACTTATGAGTCCAAGAAACTTAAGAGGCATAAGGTCAATTACACCACTCATGATTTAGAGTTGGCAGTGGTAGTGCACGCTCTGGAAATTTGATGACATTATTTGCTGGGAAAACCATTTGAATTAAAGACAGACCACCAAAGCTTGAAGTATATTTTTACCCAACCCTTATTGAATGTCAGGAAATGACATTGGATAGAGTTCTTAGCAGAGTATGATTTTTGCATAGAGTACATTAAGGGTAAAGAGAATAATATCACTGATGCTCTAAGTAGGAGAGGGTGTATTACCACAATGGCAAAATGCCAATATGATCTGTTAGATCAAATTAAAATATGGCAAGAAAAAGATGAATTTTTTCAATCTTGTATTGGTCAGAATGGATAGAAAATGGACAAGGATGCAAAATATGTTTTCAGAGATGATCTGTTATATTTCAATAATAGATTGGTAGTACCTAATTCAGGAAGATTGAGGGAAGCAATTCTTAGGGAGGCACACAATACTCCCTATTTTATGCATCCAAGAGGAGAAAAAATGTGCAAGAATCTAAAGAAAGCTTATTTCTGGCCAGGAATGAAGAAATATATTACCAATTATATGGCCAAATGCATGGAGTGCCAAAAATTGAAATCAAAACACCTGCATCCAGCTGGAAAGCTATACCCACATGATATACCCACACAAAAGTGATAAGTAGTATCAATGAATTTTACAGTGGGATTGCCTAAAACAAGAATTAGGCATGATGCAATTTTAGTAATTGTGGATAAATTAACTAAAGTTGCACATTTTACACCAGGCAATGTGCAATATGATGCAACCGATGTAGCAAGTAAGTTTTCCAGGGAAGTGGTTAGGCTGCACGGTTTTCTATAAGTTATAATCTTTGATAGAGATTCCCATTTTACTTCTAAATTTTGGCAAGTACTGCATCAAGCATTAAGGACCAAACCGAATATCAGTACTGCTTATCACCCAAAGATAGATGGATAGACTGAGAGGGTAAATCAAGTGCTTGAGTATATGTTGAGAATGTACTGCATGGATCAACACACAAAGTGGAAAGACTACTTATACCTAGTGGAATTTGCATATAACAATAGTTACCACACATCACTAGGTATGGCACCCTTTGAAGCATTTTATGGGAGACTGTGTAGAATTACCTTATAATGGGATAATTCGGAATATCGAGTAGTGATCGGATAAAAAATGGTAAAATAAATGGAAGAGCAAATAAAGAGAATTCAGCAGAAGCTGAAAGAGACTATCGATCGCCAAAAGAGCTACGCGGACCTCAAAAGAACACTAAGGGAATATTTTGTGGGCTACAAAGTATTATTAAGGGTAGAGCCAACTAAAAGTTCAATAAAATATTCCAAGCTTGGCTTCAGATACGTGGATCCATTTGAGATTATAGCTAAGATAAGTCTTATTGCATACAAACTAGCTCTATCGCCAAGCTTATCCAAAATCTATAATGTCTTTCATGTGTCCCTCTTTAGAAAATACATTTATGATCCTACTCATGTTTTAAATATTTTCAACTTGCATATGACCGACCCATTAAATATTGAGGTTCGACCTGTACGCTTGCTTGGTTTTCAAACCAAGAATCTGAGAAAATGAAGCATAGAGCAATGTCAGGTCCAATGTGACCACTACTTTGATAGAAATGCTACGTGAGAAGACGTGATAAATATGCAGCAATAATTTCCTTATTTGTTTGAGTAGATAAAATACTTTATCGTGAACTTTTTTATAAAATTTGTGATGTGTATAAAATATATTAGTGGAGTTACTGAGTAGAGTAGCTTGTAAATGTTTTGGTATTGCTAAGTGAAATATTTTGGACCATGATGGGTATGTGTAATTGATTTCATTATGACATAATCTATGATGTGATTGCATGTCAATCATGAGAAAGTGTGATGTGATTTTATGATGATAAATATGATTGCAATATCTAGTGTTAAAGTGGAAAAGTGAATTTGCTAGAGTATTTGTTGTTAAAGTAAAATATATGAATATGCAAAATATTTCTTTTGCTTAACTAGTCTTAAACATAGGGATTGTGTTTGTCTCTAGTGGGGGAGGATGTAACGACCCTCCTTGCATGATTAATGAAAGAAAGTAAAATACATATATACTTACCTTTCTCTTGTGAAACATGGTACTGTTGATAGTCTTTGTGAGTGTAGGACAGTTGCAAGATGACAATGAAAGGAAGCAAGTCAGTGCAAAAAGGCAAGAAAGAGAAGTGATGATTCGGCTCACGAGCACATGAAAACTCACTCTTGCATATCATTTAGGGGTAATGTAAATTGCATCTCTGCGTGAGTTAAATTGTTTGAAATATTGCTTGTTGGCAAGGAATGAGAAATGTTTTTATGGTGGCAATGATGATGGGAACCACTAGCTTGGAAAGGCATGTGAGTGTTTGCTTATTTAGACATGTGTGTGTGTCTAATATTTTGAATGTTCTTTTGTTTTAATAAAGTGAGCTTGTGTGATTAGAGGTGGTAATGAAGATGTCTTAATCATGGGAGCCACCCTTTATTTGCTTGAGTGAAGATTTGAAAATATTTTCTTTATCCTTTCATGATTTTATGGAAAGGTAATTTTATAAAAATGGAAAATATAAAGTAAAATAATTATTTTTGTCTCTTTAAAAAAAATGAGAAACCTTGTGCATAATTGAGTTGTAGCTTGTTGTGTATTTTCTCTATGTTTCATATTTAAGAACTGTGGTATTTGATGTTAAAGTAAAATAAAGATAGATCCTTCATGTTTAATTTTAATGGCAAATGACGTGTGTTGTATGGTGGCCAAAACTCCTTTCGCATTGGACTATGTGCATACCTCTAGTCTTTTTTGTTTTAAAACATGTGTGAAATAGTTTACATTATTATTGTTGCCTTGTTTAGAAAGGGTTGAAAGTCGACAAAGCTAAGTTTTAATAAACCATCATGCTAGTGGGATGCACTTCGAATGTTTGTTATGGTTAAAAAAAATGCTAAGAATTGTTGGAATGCTATGATAGAATGTTATGCGCACGAGGTTGTGGAGAAGAGGCTCATCAATCTAGCACTATGCATGAGAGAGGAGAAAAACAACTTACCAAGTTCCTCGGATATTATTTTTGGAGTAGGAAAAAAAGGAGAAAATGGAAGATAGTGAAGTATGAAGAAAATAGAGGGGAAGAGGCATCGGAGACAGAACGTCGAAGAGTAAATTGGGAGAAAAGTGAATGGTATTGGTTGGAAAACAAAAAAGATACAGGTTGGTCATTCTATTTGATTTCGTTATGACGAATGTGTCTCCATGGTTTTTGTGTGTGTTCGTTTTCATTGAATACGCTAAAGAAATTAAATCGTTGAGTTCCCTCTGTGTTACTATGTTAATTAAAATTTGAAAGTAGTGTAAAAATTGGATTGAATGTTGATGTGTTACTGTGTTAATTAAAATTTGAAAGCAATATAAAACTATGATTAAATGTTGGTGTGTTGACTGTGTAAAATCATAATTTAAAAGTCATTAAATGTTGGGAAAGTAATACTTTGTTATTGTGTGTATTTATATTTTGAAGCAAAGGAATGATGGTAAAGTGTTGTCTTGTTGCTGGTTCGTTTAAGGAATGAAAAAAACCATTTGTGAATTTATATTTCCTTTGGTACCTGGAAAGTAGGTAGTCTATAAAAAAAGAAACATGCTGAAAAACTTAGATTTAATCTCGGGAAAGGAGATATGTGAAATTTCAAAATTATTCTATGTTAATATAAATTGCATGTGTGCATATTAGGATGCATGATCATCTACCATGAGCCGTATCTGATCATTGGCGGTGTTGCATGGATACTTCTGTGCGAGTATAGTTTGTTGGAGGATAGCCGATGTTGAATATAGTCGATAACCAAATATGTTGAGCGGGCATGGGATTGACAACATCAAGAACTTGTAAATGAAGGATGTCGACCATTACTTTGCTATGGAAGTAGTTACCAGAATTTAAGTCAAACACTTTGAGTAGTGAAGTCTGTTTGTTAGGAGCCTGGAACAACACAGTTTACGAAAAGTAAACATCTAATGTATGGGTAGACCAAACCTTAGTAAGATGTTAGTTTAAACCGTTAGAAAGATATGGAACTTCATGTAAGAAAAATAAGTGGTGATGCCCTCTTGTACTTATGTTCTGAATAAAGTCTTCTGAGTTGGAATCGACGACGCTGGATAAAATAGATATGCTTCAAATATTTTGTTAACTATACTTAATATAGAATTACTGTTTCTGAATTCTTCGACACATGCTTCTATTTGATGTCACAGTTAATAATTTAACTAAACAAACTTTAGTTTAGTCTCGATAAAATTTTGGATGAACTTGAAAATTTATTTAGTTCTATTTAAGCATAATATTTGCAACTTATAAGCTATGATATATCAAATTATTGTTGTTTAAATCTTATATTGGTAGACCAGAAAGGGTCACTGTGAGTGGAATCAATTGAGATATTTACTTTAAAGAGTATGAATGTCTATGATAAAACTATAGAACGCGAACTGCAAAATAGTGGTGGAACCCATGAAGTGGTTTTCCTAACTTTTTGTTTTAAAGGAATAAAAGTTATGCTAGAAATGTGTAATGTTGAGAGCATAAGACCTAAACCCAAAGTTGAGCAAATAGTTTTTAGGATCCTCTTTTGTGAAACACTAAACCTCCATATGTTTTGGGAATGAATCTACTTTAAGATGGTAATAATTCCATGAAAGTAGGGAATTTGGTTTCAAATAGCAAACTTCCTTTAAGTTTAATTATTCCTTATCTTTTTAATTGTATTTTTTCTTTTTAAAAAAGAGTTACCTACTCAAGGGATTTTTGTAGGCTTTTTGTAAAGAAATGTTAGTGGAATAACCACAAAAAGACTCTTAGGAATATTGACATGAGAATATTACATATGATCATCCAAAAATGTTGAGGTATGGGTGTGCACACAATAAGATTCGGGATAACTGATGACTAACAAAATTGGTCAATAAAAGACTTGGTCAGGTCTAAATGATAAGGTGGTATGGGACACCTTTTCTAGGTTGTACTTGAAGAGCACAGTGGTAAATTCCTTACTCATCAAACTTAGCTAAGATTAGCCACAGGCTCTGGTATGGGACAAACCACTACGAGTTGCAATGAGTGTGCGTAATGAAGTCCAAGGTTAGGGAATTAACATGGCACTAACTGTATCCAAGAAAAGGAATTCACCAGTTAGTCATAGAGGCATAAATACACTAACCTCTTCCATACTAGTTTAAGAACAAGTCGACTAGATAGTTGAAGGTTCGGTATGAAGAGATAAGGGATAAAGGCATCCACCCTCTAGGTGTTATAGGCCCTAGAGGATAACCCTTGACATGGTTCGGTCCTCATACTGGAATATGTAGACGGTAAATGAGGATAATTGTTTTCACTAAATGGCTTCTCAACGGGATTTAGTCGATATCGTCCACTTAGGTGACTTGTTGCAACAATCTTGAACCCAAAAGTGGTATATTGTGTTTGTGATATATTGTTTGTAGATGAGTTTTAAATCCATTGGGTAATCCAAATTGATGTTATCTTGACACCAAACCTTGTAAACTAGGAAAACTTTTTAGGCTAAGAGGTAAACTCTTTAGAAAAAAATATCTTGGGTTTTGTTGATATTTTTACTAGGCAACCAGGTGAGTAGTTAGACATGGGTTGTTACATCCTATAAGAATCAGTCCCCCTGTCGTTGCTTGATCGAGGTTGGACTTGGAGGCACCATAAAAGAAGAGTGCCCGAAAATATATGTCAAGCAAAGAATTGTTTGCTCTGCAGCCTCCTTGTGTCAGGAAAGCTTGGAGATTATGTTGGTAGATCATTATTCTTTTTGTGGGTGACAAATATTCTTCATACTGTTGTTGACAGAAACTAGATTTGACATTTAGGACTAATTCTTCTTTTATCCTTCGTATTAGAGTTTTGTTGTTCTTACCTTTTGCCTTATAAAATCCTTTAGTTTTTGTCCAACCAAATATGTTAGATGACAAAATATGGTATAGAGATACATAGATATTTCAATAGGAGCTTACCTGCCAGTTTACCTTTATATTCTTTGTTCCACTTGGTAAAACATGTGTCTATGTTTAACCTTCTAGAGTAGGAAGTGCCAAGAGTTTTGGTTATTCCTAACCAAATTGAAATTGCCTTTGGGCATTCAAACAAAAGATGGAAAATTGTTTCACTATTTTGCCTGCACCTGTAACAAACATGAGGTCCTGCTATACTCCTCTTTTGCATATTATCACCTGTTAATATTTTATTTTGAGAGACTAGCCAGGTGAATACTTACAATTTAGGTGGTGCTCTATTTTTCCACAATATCGATAGTTTTTTGTTGGTAGACCCAATTTGTTGATGTTGGACTCCTAAATGCACTGAGTATTTCCCATTATTGTTGATGCTACCCCAAATAAGTTTGTTTGGCATCGTGGGATGAAGAGGTCTAATGCTCACTACGTGGGACTTAAAATAATCTCAATCTCCTTGAAGCTAAGATGGAATGGGGGGGGAGATACAGTTTAGAGTTTCTAAGGTCCAATAAAACAAGTCACCTAATTTGAGTATTCTTTGGCTTTCCAAGTGATTTTGCAATTCAATTGGAGTTCTCTCTCTTAATGGTGGATTTCTTAGGATTGGATCCTCCCATAGATTAATTAACTTACCATCTCTTGGTAGCCAAGGAATTCTATCCTCTATTATGCTCTTTGTAGCCACTATATGTTTCCAAACCAATGAGGCTCTAGGAAGTTTGTCTATGTGTTTGAGCATTTGAATACCTGTTTGATTATTTACATACTTCCTGAATAGTATGAGTTGCCATGCTCGATTGTGTTTAAGCATATTCCAGAGAATTTTTGCTCCCAGTGCTTTTGAAACTATCTCCATTTTTCTAATTCCCAATCCTCCTTGAATTTTACTTTTGGTGACCATCTCCCAACTAACCAAGTGGAACTTTTTTCTTTCTGATTGTCTACCTCCTTGCCATAGGAAGTTGCGTATGATTCCATCTTCCTTTTGCAAAATAAACTTGGGAGCATGATATACTAATAGTTGGTAGACTGGAAGAGAAGCTAACACTGATTTGATTAATATTGCTCTTCTTGCAAGACTGATCCAACTATTACTATAACTTTGTATCCTTCTAATCATCTTGTCTAATGTTGGGGTCCAACAGTCTAAGGCTTTGATTTGGAATCTCATGGGCACTCCTAGATATCTAAAGTATTTTTTTGTGCCAGAACGAAATCTTAGGATAGTGCAAAAGAGTTTCTCTTATTGCTGCAACATTTTGTGTATAGAACTAACTCTTTTGAGTGTTTATATAACCCCCGATAGCTTGTGTGAACCAATCCAGACATTGCTTGAATTGTCTAACATTTTGCTTGGTGGGTTCGCCTAGAAGAATAATATCATCTGCAAATTGGGTATGTGTTACAGCTTTGCATCTTGCTGCAACCTCGATCCTTATTATTTTTCTTTCTCTTAAAATATGGTTAATTAATCTTCTAAAAGTCTCAGCTAAAATGATGTAAAGGTACAATGATAACGGACATCCTTATCTAATTCCCCTTGTAACATGAAAAAAAAATTGTTGTTAAAGATTTGTGAAATATTTATTGTTTCTCCATTTATTAAGGAGACGTGTGAAATATTAGTAGAAGATTTATATTTATGACAAACCGTCTCTATAATATCCGGTGCCAGCTTTAGTGAAGGCGACCAAGAACGAATGGACAAGGAAATGTACGTCGAATATCTCTCTTCAACAACATATTTCTACATATTCCTGCAACCTAAGCTAATAGGAACCAAAAAAAGCAAGCACTAATAAATTGATAGTAAGAATTACCGTGTTTGGGATATGTTCCCCTTCAATTATATCCATTCCCATTCTCATTCCCATTCTCATTCTCATTCGTGTAACCCGCTGCCATAACTTTCCTGCTAATATTGGGTATAAAATATTTTCCTTGTATCTCGAGCCATTTACTCCTATTAGCGGGTCTATTCTTCGTCCAGTAAGAATATTACACAGAACAGACGGCACATACCAAAAGTGATTCGGCGTATAAAAAATGTGGAATATCGTGGAAATATTTCATGAATTTACCTAAGCTAAGAATCCTTGTCGTCAGTAAAGAAATCTTGGTGTCCTAAGCATATCCACAATCATAACAAATCTATTACGAAACGTGCTTTTCTTTTTCCTTACACCCAACCGCGCCAGGGACCTCCCCTCTCCTCTGCCTGTGCCTGCTTATCACCATTACACTATTCCACAGCGTCAGTAATCTCGTAAATCATTATCGATAATAAAGTCGACAATACTTTTTGTAATCCCACAAGACGAGCTTGTCGCTCCTTCTCTTCCCCTTCTTTTTTTTCCATTATCTCATTTGACTTTTTGGAGCTTGAGCTCTCTTAACACAATTATCCAATCTTCTCTTCCCCTTCTTTTTTTTTCCATTATCTCCTTTGACTTTTTGGAGCTTGAGCTCTCTTAACACAATTATCCAATCTTCTCTTCCCCTTCTTTTTTTTTCCATTATCTCCTTTGACTTTTTGGAGTTTGAGCTCTCTTGACACAGTTATCCAATATTTTTTTGTCGCTCCTTCTCGTCCCCTTCTTTTTTTTTCCATTAACTTCTTTGACTTTTTTTGAAGTTTGAGCTCTCTCTTAACACAATTATCCAATATTTTTTTTGTCACCCTATCGAACTATCACCATGCCAAGAAGATGGCAGCAACGTTTTATTGGACCCTTTATTATAAAGGGTTCAAACTTTTTTAACATTAAAAAATATTTTGATAACCTTACCTGTCACAAAGACATCCAACAATATCCTTATAATATTATATCCTTTTACATGTATTATATTAAAAATATATATATCATATTCGTTGCCAACACCGACAACATACAATACACGCATGATTACAATTTCACGCGTCATTGCCCGTCTACATGGTATTATTGAAATAAATTAACGTTTCCAAGTGATTTTTGTTGAATAAGATGGTTTGATTCGGCACTAACGTAATTTTTGTTTTTTTTGGCCTTTCACGTGTTTCATATGCGTAATGAGTACGCATTGACGTGGTTCCTCTCCTCTTTCCTGGAAAGCACCAACAGACTTGAGGTAATGTGTTTTCGTATAAAAAGACCTCCAGCCTCCAGATCTCCCTCGCGTGTTCTCTTTGATTTCTTGCAGAAGTTTTGAAGGGCTGTTAGAAGAATTGAACGTGATGGATACTCGAAAGGTGTCGCGGAAGCCTCAATTTGACTGCCTCCTCTTCGGTATGTTTCAGAATGAGAAGAAAGATAGGCTATGGAATTCGTTTCTTGAATGTTTCAGTAAAAAAAATGGCTTCAAGTGGGGTAGTTAATTAGACAATTGGATTGTGAATTCGCAGATTTGGACGATACGTTGTATCCTTCCAGCACTGGGATGGCCAAAGCATGCAGGAAGAATATTGATGGTATCTATGCTACCAAAGATTCATTTATTTGAAGAAATAAATTGATGTCAAAATGACAAGAGTATTTGTGATAATTTATTGCAGATTTTCTATCGACAAAATTTGGATTCAGCGTCGATGTTGTTGGCAGCCTTCGCAGCCAATTTTACAAAACCTATGGAAGTTCTCTGGCTGGACTTAGGGTAACTTTCTTTTTCGTATTTCCCTTTCGAAAGCAAACGTTTTTTATAACCAGATTTGTAAATTAATTTAAAAAAAAAAAGAAAATAGAGATGTTTAATGGACATGGAATTCTAAGTTGCCTGCAGCAATTGAATATCAATGAAGTCTCTGTGTCTTTTCCTTTTTTTTTTAATTTTGAGCTTAAAATTATTTGGAGGCGGTCAGGGGTAATTATTAATTAGGTCAAAGCAGAGCAGAGGGTTAATTTGCCTGGGCGGTTTAGGCTTTTTGACGGAAATGAATTGATGCCATTAGTTTTCAATTGCAGGCATTGGGATATGAGGTAGACGCAGATGAATACCACAGGTATTCTGTCGAATCTCACATATTTTTAAAATAAAATAATGCATTTGCTTTTAAATCTATATGCAAATAATCCTCTATTGCAATACAAATTAGGCAATTGGATTCTTCTACCATCGGTTTCTTAAGAATGCCTAATTTTGCTCTGTTTCCAGTAGATTTCTTTTAATATAATATAAATCAAATAAATCTTAAACATGTATTTTTCTGTATGAGTAGTTTCGTACATGGGAGGTTGCCATACGAGGTCATCAAGCCTGATCCTGTTCTGAGGAGCATTTTGCTCAGCATGCCCCAAAGGAAATTGGTATGTATTGGATATGCACTTTTTCTTTAACAAGGAGTCGAATCTAGAAAAGAAGAGGTTGAAAGTTCGACTTCTTTAATATTTTATAATTCTCCTCTATCCTTAAAAATTGATTATCTAAAGAGATACAGGACAGATACTCAAATGCAACTCTTTAGGAGTTGTTTTTTTTTGTTTTTTCTCTGGAAAAATTAAAAAATGGTACACAATCTAATATGGAATAACAAAGCTTAATTTGGGGCATGTTACTGTGCAGATCTTGACAAATTCAGACAGAGCTCATGCAACCAAGATCCTGAGGAGACTAGCCTTAGAGGACTGTTTTGAAGACGTTATTTGCTTTGAGAACTTTAATACTGACTACGCTTGTCAGCAACAAAATCAGGACTGCAATCCCCATACTTGTCCTGTCATCCTTAAGCCATCTGTTGAAGCCATGAAGCGCGCAATTGAAATTGCGAACGCAGATCCGGATAGAACAGTAAGTTTACAGCAAAATTACTTCAAATTTGATTTTATATCAATCTAAAAAATTAACCCATTAAATTTATATTATTTGATAGAATATTAAAGTTTACATAAAATTTAAACTTTGGTTTGACACATAAAAATATTCCCTGATTAAAATCTATGTTACAGCTTTTCTTTGATGACAATGTGCGAAACATAGCAGGAGCAAAAGCAGAAGGCATCAATACAGTCCTTGTAAGTTCTCAACTAATTACAGTTAAATCTAAAAGTTAGAAAAGATTTTCAAATATTCCAAATGTCCATATGCTTTCCTCGTAAGTGGTCTCTTACGAAAATTTGCTGTATGATTTTGAAGGTTGGGAGCCCTGTGAAAAGCGAGGGGGCTGATTATATGGTGGAAGATATTCATGATGTGAAGCAGGTCATTCGTGAGATTTGGGATGACGCAGAAAACTACAGAGTTCATGACAATGATGGGTGTTCACCTGGAATAGTAAAATCTATTGAAGCAACTCTGACTCCTGTTGTGGCGTAAAAGAGTTGAGACGACTTGTGAGCAATTACTGTATCTCTTGAAAACAAAGAGATCTGAAAATGGGTAACCTTACCTCTATTTGTCATTTGTGTATGCAAAATGTAGAATTTGCAAATTTGTAAAATTTGCAAGAGACTCAATATAAATGTCCATGTTCAAATTTCTTAGTTTAATATGTGCCTATAATATTACTTAATAAACACATTATGTGAAATAAAATAAATAATAATAATAATGTTGGAGTAAACTACTTACGAATGGTTAAAGAAAAACATTGGTCCTATTGGTTTCCTTTGAAATTATTTTGAACTGCTAGCTTGTCGTTATTTATTAAACTATTTTGAACGGCTAGCATGTCATTATTTATATTTTAACTTAAAAAAATTATTAATATTGAAGGATTGGACAGGAGAAGAGTGTTAAGATAATAAAAAATAAAAAAATAAAAACATAAAATAGTCCTTTGCTTATTAAAGGAGAGGGATTAATTTGAACTTTTTCTTTTCGGCAACTAACTTTATCTTTAAAGGATAGAAATCTAAATTTTTCAATGGAATTTCTTTTTACTTCTTTTCTTTTTTTTTTTAAGCGAAAAACCCCTTGCGGGTCTGCTTTGGTCTAAGAGACCACGAACAGGGAGTTCTACACCGTCAAAGTCACCCGGGGGTCGCACTCAGCCCTGCTCGCACCAACATTATCAATTGGATTTTGGGTACCCAATTCAGCTTTTTGGTAGGGTGGAGATTCGAATCTAAAACCTCCCATTGGAGGATTGCCCTCTCCTCTCCAACTCACCTACAACACCTGGGTGTTTACTTGTTTTTATTTGTTTTAAATTCATTTGATTTAGAAAATATATATATATATATATATATATATATATATATATATATATATATATATATATATATATATATATATTGTTTTTATTAGACTGGATTATAATTTTAATGGTTTGTCACCACTTCTATAAAATATTTACATTTTCTAAATGAAGTACAAACTAAAAAATAAGGCACTTGGGAGTACAACAATATTTAATTTGACAAAATTCTCAAAGAAAGTCTTAATAGTATGAGAATGCAAAGAAAGAAAGTGTTAAATAAAGAAAGCCTTAAGAGTATGAGAATGCAAAGGAATAAAGTGTTAAATAAAAAAATTGTTGAGTGTTGGAAGGCATAGATTTGTCAAATGATTAGCGAAACAAGTGTTGAGAATAATGGATAAGAGTTGATTAATTGACAAGGTATTGATCCATCAAAAAGAAGTAGCATCAACATGATGTCATCCTAGCCAATCAAATAATAAATTAGCTAAATGGAATAAAATATTGGAAAGATTTTAAGATATCCATTGATCCAATGAAAGATGATGTTGTTGTAACATAAGCATCAATCCCTTAATTTGTTAAAAGGAGAAAAATGTGAAGAAGAAAAATTTCTTAAGAAAGAAATGACACAAACCAACTAAAGGTAAACAAGGCACTAACACACCAGCCCTTTGATCTATCAAAATAAGTACCATTAATCTTATATTAGCATGGCCAATCAAACACTTTATTGATTGAGAAGAAGAAAATATATGAAGGTCGTACTATGAAGTCGTTTATCCACTAGAATTTTCACATGAGGATGACATTAGCATGCTAGCCAACCAATGAGGCAAACAAAAGAAAACAAAGGCACTAATTGGATAAGTCAAGAAAGGAAGCTAAGCAAGGAAATAATAGTTGCCACATCACTTATCATGCTAGTAGTGGGGTCTACATGAGTACCAAAGAAGTTAGGGAAGGCATAAAGGTAGAAGAATGAACAAAGGTAAGTAGTCAACAAGGATAACATTTGTGGAACCTATTGTCTTCCATGTTAGTATGAAATTGAGTTGGAAACAAAAATGAAAGCAACATGTAGGAGCTGAGTCAAGTGAGGATGAGGATGTAAGGATGTTTATCAACTAAGAAGCCAATAAAAATACTAAATGTTGAATGTGTCAACTTATTGATTCATTAATCCACCAATCCATATACTTTCCAACCTCTCGATCCACTAATCTATCAACTAATGAGGCTGACTTCATGCTGCTATCAACATTGATTTGTTGAACAAATTAAATTTTAGGAATACAAAAAGGTGAGATACCCAAAAAGATATCAAGAATATACATAAAGGGGTTGATTCTCTGAAGCAAGTCTCATAATAGGACAAGTGATCCAATTAGAGAAGATCCAAGATAAATGATGTGGGACCCATGAAAACAATCAACCAAAGATAAACCAAGTGTCCAAATTAGAGATAAAGAAAGAAATAATTATAGTTGCATTAGACAAGGATTTTAAAAGTGTAATTACCTAAAAGGAAATCCTTACCACTAAAATATTTGAACAAGGCCCCTGTTTTATTTTGGTATAAAACCAAAAGTTAGGGTTTTAATTACTTTGGAAATTTTTAACTATAAATAAGTGTCGAAGCATATTTGCAACATCTTTTTAGTAATCCAGATACTCATTTTACTCTTTATGTTGTAATACAGAGTTGGAGAAATCTTTACAATGGTCGTTCATGAATGTACATTATCTTTTGCTTTTGATTTGTGTATGCTCTCTCATCTTATTAAATATAAATAAAAATATATAATTGTGACTATGCTCTTTCATGTGTGTTAACCTATTTTATGAATGCATGTTACAAATATTTTAGCAATAAAAGTAGATTTTAGATCTAAAGTTTTTGAGAAACCTACATGGACCAACCTAATCGATCATTGTTTTATTTCTTTCTTGTAATCTTTTAACCCTTGTAGTTTTACATTAAAAAATATAGAAACAACCAAGGAGTCGTCCCTTTTTGTAGGTTGATCAGATTGAAACTAATTATCTAATCTTATTGGGGTCTAAAACATACTTAACAATTATGTTAGAGTCTATTACATTATTTAGTAATTGTAAATAGTTTGTAACCGGTTTTGTAAATATGTAGTGTGAAAAGAGTCATGTAAATATTTATATTTTAGTGTATGTAATCATTAGAGGTTTTTTATTATGTGGATTCAATAAAATATATTTCTCTTATGAGAAATACGAGAGTCATATCTCCCAAGTGTTTGAGGAGATGAATAGTTTGTTGAAAATAGAAAGGTCAAGAGTTTTGTGAATGTGAAGAGTCTCATATTTGATGTGTATATATTGAAGATAAAATGTTGTAATGTGACATATAGTAAAGAAGCTTTGCATACATTGTATTTGCTTTGCTTGAATTGATATATATGTGTGTGTGTGTGTGTTCATCAATAATATTTTGTGTGAGTTTGTTATTGAATGTATTTCATTGTGTGAGTATTTAATATTAATATATTATGATATCATATGAGGAAGTGTTGATTTGCTAACAATGGTATTAGATCCACCTTTGGAGTGCTTTGGAGAAAGAGAAAGAGTTTTGAGAGAAGCAAGAATTTGTGAGGGGAGCAAATTTTGTGAGAGAAGCTAGGTTTATCCATGTGAAGAGAGAAGCCACAGAAGTGAGCTATTGCTAAGGATATCTCAACTCAAGAAGAAAGTCACGCTGGGACCAAAGAACAAACTATAAGCAGCAAAATGCTGGAGAGACAAAGTTATAAGGAGAATGCTTGAATATCATGCATAACTATGTGGTTAAGAAGGGAGGCATTGAAGGAGATATGATTGTTGAAAGAATGCAAGAGAAAACATAGGAGAAATACTATAGAAGAGTTGGATGCACAAGTTGGATGAAGCAGAAATAGCAGACCGAAATATGACCTATTTGGAGAAGATGAAACGTGCAGATAGATTTTGGATAATGTTATAAAAATTACAATGTTTAAAAGGAATGTTAATTGCAGCAATTATGATATTATTGGTGAGGGAACATTAAGACAACACAGGTTGGTTATAACATAGTTTCAAGTTGGTGTGAGCGTCGAAAGGTTTGAGTGTAGTCAAGAATGAAATGTTATTTTCCATATAAAGTACTAAGGTAATCTCTAATTTATTTATTTGGTGAAAGGATAAGAAAAGATTGATTTTTTTAAAGGAGAGCAATTGAAATATTCAGAGTATTTGATAATATTAAGGTTAAAAGGGAAAGGAAAGAAAAAATATTTATTTTGATAAAGAAATTTATGTTGAAAAGGAGCAAATTATTTAAGAATAATTATTAAAGTGAAGAAGAATTAATAAATTTGAAAAAATATATTATTTGAAAGAAAATAAATTGAAATTATTAGAGGAAGTTATATTGTTTGAAGAAAATTAATGAATGTGAGCAGAAGAATATTAAATTGAAGATTAAAATATTTGAGATAAAGGTTATTCAAAGGAAATTAAGAAAGAATTCTTTATTTGAAAAAAATATTGAAGAGAATATTTGGAAATGAAATTTAAAATAATTATTGAAAGAAGAAGAAATTATATTTGGAAGTAAAAATATTTCAACTACAAAGAAAAAAATATCATTTTGGAAGAAAAATAATTTATTAAAATTGAAGCTAGAAAGTGTCCAATTATTAAATAGAATTGTTGGTTTATCATTTCTAAATAATCAAAGTTTATTCAAAGGCTTATTTGATTTATGAAGAGAAGACTATTGAGAATCCTTGATTATAGACATTGCTAGTAAGAGAAAGAAAGTAAACGAAAAGGCAAGCAAACAATAAAAAATATGCATCAACAGAGGTTAGTACAGATGAAGAAAAACAAACTGAAAGTCAAACATGTGTCTCACTCAAAGTATAAGCAAAGAAAACAAATAGAAATACAAGGGTATGAATCATCAAAAACAAGTGAAGAAGAGAAACAAGAAAAAAATTCATATTTTTAAGAAGTTGAAAATTTCTTAAATGCTCAAAAGCAAGATGAATATTATAAGTATGTGTCACCAAAATTTACATGGTACTCACAAACAATTCTCAAAGAAGCTAAAGATGAATATTTTTCAACACTTAAAGACTACTTAAATGATATTATCAATGAAGTTGATGACTACTGTGAATATCTTATTACATTATATATTGATATGGAGAAGATAATATACATAGTACTTAATAAGGTGAAGAATAAAAAGCAAGAAGAAATAATTGAAAATTTGAAGGTCAAACCCATGATGAAAGATACAAGTTGTGACACAAAGGATTTGAGACCCATAATGATAGATGCATGTTGTAATACGAGTTATCTTCATTAAAAGAACAATGATTTGAAGCACATAATGATACACAATTATTGTGATACAAATTATTTGGAACCCATAAAGACTCACGTGAGTTGTGATAGAAGAGACCTTGTTCAAGGAATAAATATAGCATGTGACACAAGGGACTTGAGCATTGTTCATGAAAAAAAGAGTGTACAAAAAGTGTATGTGATAATTATGGATATGGTAATGATATCAATAACAGTGACATGGAGATTGGTATACAATTTTTAATAGGATACTATGACATAAATTTTAATTTTTTTTGGCCAAAGAATATTGTGATGCCAAAAAATGAAGACCTTAAACAATCAAGAAATAATGAATCAAGGATTGATAAAAGTTGTGAAACAAAAAATTTTGTGACAAAGACAAACAAAACTAATATTGATATAGGAAAAAATAGGTGTAGACGTTGTGGCAGGCATGAACACAAGATAGAAATATGTTGGAATATTTATTGTTGTGAAATTTGTGGAGGTAACAATTATTTTTAAAGATATCGTTGGTAAAAAGGAAATAATTACATGAATATGAATTATCGATGGATAAGCATGCATGAACGAGGATAGCATTAAATGAACTCTTTCAAAAAATATTTCCAATTTTATATGTGGCCAGAAAAGGTTTTGAATGTGTTCAACAATCGATCCAAGAGGAACCGAATCAATACCAGAATCAGAACAATCCATAATGCACCATCAAAGTTGAAACAAGAAGACCAAGATCATAATCAAATATTGAAAGATTATACCAAATATAAACACCAAATTCTAGACATTCATCATTTGGTATATATGTGTATATATATTTGTATATATTTATGTATATATATAAATATATCTGAACCATCCATCAAAACTTCATCTTAGCTTGCCATGTGGTAATCCTTATCACTCATTAATTACAATCCTTGCCACTCATTAAAATTGTAATCTTAGGCGCTCATCAAGTTTTAATCCTAGCCGCTCATTTACCATCGTCAAAACCCTAACATGAATCAAGGTAATCATAAAATATTATTCATTTTTTGTGAATAAGGGTAAAAATATTTTGCAAAGAGATATCATACACATTTGCACGACATTTTACATAAACCCTAGCCATTGTTGCATTCGTCATTTGATCGTCGTTGCTTCTACGAATCAAATCTGGATGCTGCAGAATATACATCGCAATCCACAAATACCTCGAGGTATTTACCAAATGCTACAGGGCATCCATAACAGTCTATAGATGCTTCAAGGCATCCACCAAACACTGGGCTATGTCTAGTGAGCCCTCAAATGTTTTCTGATGTCTACACAACACCATTTTGAACCTTCAAGAGCATAGATCACAATCGGGTATTAACAAGGTAATTGTTTTAATTTGATTTACATTTTTTGTATTTTGTTTCATATTTTGCAAGTATTCCAACTAGGGTTTGTAGGTTTATATTTTATACTGAAGAGAGCCTTACACAGTGGAGGCCCCGCATGTGCTACTGATTTATTTTATGGTTTGCTTTTGTGCAGGTACAGGTGATGATTTATTGGATAGTTGTTGTAAATGAAGTAGCCCCGCAGAGGATACACAAGCCCACTCAACAACTTGTTTGTAGCAAAGAAGATTTGGAAGCACCGTATTTGTTTGATCAAGCAAAAGGGTTTCACCCTTTTAATCATTGTATCATTAAAACAAGCATATTTTGTAAAACCCCTTTACGATTCAGGGTATATTAATGGTGTAAAAGAGGAGATCAAAGGCTCCATAAGTCAATATAAAATCACTCTTTATTGTGCATGATTGCTTGTTTTGATTTGTTATTTGTTTTGGTGTTAATATTTATTGTTTACAAAATGGCGATCAAAATGGAACCCCCAAAGGGTTCTATGTTTTGATTTACCTTATCATATTCTAATTTATTGATCTACATTCTTTTTCTTGTTGCAGGTTTTCAAAGCTCGATCATGCAAAAGTCACAAATTTAAACTTAGAGTATTTGGAGTTTGTTAGAGTTTGTTTTGTGCTTGGATATATGTTGAACTACATTTGGGGGTCAGATCAGACACTCCATTATGTTTGGGAGATGCCACACTATGTTTGGAAGTCAGATAGTACATGACAACACATCTGAGAAGCTAGAGGAAGAAAACATAAGGCTTTCAGGTTCCTAATCCCTTAGGATCACAAGGGTCTACCTTGGGGTACTAGCTAGTACCTCTTGTTGTATTTTTGTATATGAGCCTCAATGCTCTATTGTATATAATATTTGAGTGTACTTTGTACATGCGATATATATATATATATGATTGACCAGGAGTACAAGGATATATAGATGAGGTTCTTGTTTGATCAGGTATGTTGGTGGCCATGGCAAGAGGCTAGATGATATATTAATGGGGAGCAGTTATGACAGATTAGGCAGGCTAGATGGTTGTTGATCGTTATGGCAACGAGGTGGAGTTGATCTAGTTCTCATAGGTTTTGTGATAGTTCAAGATATGGCAGGTGGTTCCTGACACTCCAATGATTACATGTATTATATCGATGATCCGAGCTTACCCTATGTTGAGGCATGGCAGGTGGAGTATGAGGATTATGAGGAGATGGATATCTTGGATGTTGATAATGTTGGGACCACATATGACTATGATGTCTGGTTTACCTCTCAGTCTCCATGGGCACCGATTCAAGTGATGGATGATGGTAGTGGTGATGATGGGGAGACTACGACCAAAGTATAGGAGACTCTCCAATGATAGAGACATCATCGATCCAGTAATGGGGGGAAGAAAACGAGGGCCATGATAGATCAGCCTCCTAATATTGGAGGTGACGACAAGGGTGGGGGGAGTATGAAGGAGATTTCTAAGATACCTCTTTTTTGGAGTGAGGATGATTGAGTTATGCTCCAGGATGAGTGAAACAATCTAGTTAAGGAGCAGGATCGACTCTTGTAGATGCTAGTAGAGCAAGATGCAGGGGTGATAGCTCGAGATGTCAAGATTTCTTGGCTATGGAGGGAACTAGAGGTGTGGGCTACTGTAGGTGGAGGTGAGATTTTACCAATCAAGTCAAAACCCCATTGTGAAAAGGGCCAAAGACTTTGAATGGGTTGTAATGCTTGTGATGGCACATGAGTTAAATTAGCATGTTGCTGATATTTTTGACACTTCTTGACATAATTGCAACAATCATGTTCTATGGTGGGCCAATAGTAACCCATGCATAAGATACGCTTTGTGATGGCCATTCCACTAAAGTGACCACCACAAGTACCATCATGAGCTTCGGATATGGCTCATTGTGCCTCTGTAGGCTCGAGACAATGAAGGAGGACTCCATCATAACCATGTCTATACAACACGTCCCCCAAGAGAGTGAAACGAGCTACCTTTTGTTTGAAAGTTTATTTGGTAGTTCACGATAGATCTGATGGGAGCATTCCAAACTTGAGAAAGTATTTTACTTGATTAAGCCAAGGCTCGTATGGTTCTGCATGAATAAAGCAAACGTCCTTCTCATCTTTAGATTCAGCTCATGAAATTGTAGATTTAGAGATTGTTGTGACGATCAATGGTTGAACCTCTCCTATGGAGTTCTTTGGAATCAATGATCCTAGAGAGGCCATCGCATCTGCAAATCTATTAGTCGAATGAGGTAAGCTATCAATCTCATACCAATCAAATTTTATGAGCAATTTCATTGCTACTTCATGGTAAAGTTTTAAGACTGGTTCTTTGCATTGGTATGATCCATTTACTTGATGAACGACAAGTTGGGAATCACCAAATATTCTTATACGCTTTGTGCCCATAGCTATAGCTGCTTGAAGTCCTAATATTAGGGCTTCATATTCTATGTTATTGTTTGTGCATGGGAAATCGAGTTTGAATGATAAGGGGATAGGTATCCCTTGTGGTGTATGAAACATGATTCTTGCACCTTGTCCTTTCTCACACTTGGAACCATCAAAGAATAGGGTGATATCCACATCCTCTTTAGGGATGACATCTTCCTCCTATTCAGTGATGTTAAATACCAAATCATCTAGAAGCTCAATAACCAAAGGTTGATCATTAGGAAGTGGAGCTTCTACAAGTTGATCGACTATAACCTGACCTTTAATGGATTTTTGGTTGATGAATTCAAGGTCAAATTTTGTTAGAAGCATTATCCATTTTGTGGTATGGGTATTGTTGTATGTGCGAGTCATCATATAACATAGAGGGTTTTCTCGAGCTATGACATATGTGGTGTGACTTAGCATGTAATATCTGAGTTTCTTAGTGGCAAAAACCATCGCTAGGCATAATTTTTCCACATAAGTATATCTAGTTTCATAGCTTACTAATGTTTGACTAATGTAATAGATTGCTTGCTCTCGATTGTTTTCATTCTTTTATGCAAGCATTGTCCCTAATGCAAAATCTATTGTTAAAACATAAAGGTGAAAGGGGACCCCTGAGCGAGGTGGAGTTAAGACTGGTGGAGAAGCCAAGTATTATTTGATGTCATCAAAAGCTTTTTGACATTCTTTTATCCATGAAAATATCACCCCCTTTTGTAGTAGGTGATTGAATGGTCTGCATTTGTCTGAGAGTTGCATGATGAAGTGATGGATCGATTGGATCTTTCCTTGTAAGCTATACAACTCCTTCAAGTTTGTTGGGGGAGGCATTTCCATAATGGCCTTGACCTTGTTTGGGTCCACTTCAATGCCATGCTTGGATATAATGAACCCTAGGAGTTTTCCTGATGTGACTCCAAAGACACATTTCTTGGGATTCAACCTTATGTTATGCTCGAGAAGTTAGTCAAAAACTTTTTCCAAGACATCGATGTGCTCTTGACGTGTTTTAGATTTGGCCAATAGATCATCCACATAGTCTTCAATGATCTTATGCATGTAATCATGGAAGATGTATGTCATGGCACGTTGATAGGTAGCACCCACATTTTTAAGGCCAAATGGCATTACCTTGTAACAAAAAGTCCCCCAAGGTGTTGTGAATGTTGTTTTGTGTTGGTCATCAGGATTAATTCAAATCTGGTTATATCCTAAAAAACCATCCATTAAAGAGAGCATTTCATGGCCAGCGCAAGTGTCTACAAGAGTATCGATGTTTGGTAGAGGAAAGTCATCCTTAGGACATGCTTTGTTAAGATCTCGAAAGTCAGTGCAAATGTGAATCACCCCGTTAGACTTACGAATGGGTACCATATTTGAAAGCCACTTAGGGTAGTCAATGGGTTGAATGAAACCCACGTCTAACAACTTTTGAAGTTCTTCTTTGACCATGAGGGCAATGGTAGGATGTAACTTTCTTAGTTTTTGTTTGACCGGCTTAGCATCAGGATGCAAGGTGAGATTGTGAATGACCAAGTTAGGGTCAAGGCTAGGCATGTCTTTATAAGACCATGCAAATATACCCTTCTTTCTCATGAGGAGATCTATAAGTTGCTCTTGTTCATCAATGGATAAACTTTTTCCAAGTTTCACAATTTATGGATTGTTTGGATCTATGCTTAGGTTCACATCTATAGTTTCTTCAATGGCCATGTGTGAACCTTCTTCGAGCTGATGGGGCATTGGAATTAGATGAATGTCATCAGTGATATTGTCAAACTCTTCTAGCATAGTCTCTTCCATTTTTACCTAGAAAATAGAAGAAGTTGAGGGTGAAGGTGAAGGCAAAGGTGAAGGCTATGGAGGAATGTAAGTGGTAGAAGCTCTTAACAATTCCTCTGAAAGAATGAATTCAAAAATGGATGGGGTGATGAAATCCATTCCATATCGATGAGGCTTATGTCAATAGGAATTGGTTTTGCCAAATCGTATGGATTACGGAGTGGTGTGAACAAGTCAATAGTATTCATGTTGACTTGGTGGGAGAATGGTGGTTGTGATGTGAAGGGTGGTTTTTCTTACCCCTTGGAGTTGATGGATGAACCTTGAGAACCTGGATAGCAACAAGCAACACGTATAAATGCAAATGACAAGGATATGCAAATGCAAAAATGCAATGTTATGCTAATGATTTTTTTTTTTTTTTTTTTTTTTGTACATATTTTACATCATGTTTTTACTGAGGTGGACAAGGTGGTGGTGGTGGCTCACCAGTTGGCTCAGCTCACTCCCTTGGGAGGAGCAAATGGAATATGGGTTGATGGATGGGGAACATTCTAAGATAGTACTCATCATGTTTAGTGAATGGTGTGACTGGGATTGATTCTTCTTTAGATTCATCTGAAGCTATCGATATGATATCATATTCCTCATACAATTCATCCTTGAAATCATCATTATCATTATCCTCTTCTTCTTCACTATCCCTTTCAAAATCTATAGTGAGTCATTGAAAGGCTCATTCGAAAGAGGAAGTGGAAGGTTGTGGACTATATCCTAGGCTAGAACGGTCATGCATTTCTTGATACTGAGGTTCAACGATATCACGCATACCCTATTCATGTCATCCTAACCCATATCCTTACCAGTTAACCCAATAAAAATATCATGATGGGAAATCAGGGTTGGACATGTGCTCAATATTGGCACAGAATGGTTGCCTAGGTTCATCTGGGGGAAGTGGATCGAATGATGAATCAACCCCCCATATATAAAATTGACTCTATTTGGTAATGAACCCATGTTGTAAACCACTCCTATAGATAGAGGTGGGTCACATGGGTGATCATAATCCCTAACAATTTCAATGTTAAGCGGTGTGATTGCAACATCTTGAACCACATACTCACCAATGCTAGGACTAGCGAGGTGAACTACAACTTGTGTGGGTGATGATGTGGATGGATTGGATATGGAAGTGTGGGGCTCAGGGGTGACCTATGGCTCAAATGAGGGAAAAGGTGTATGTTGGGATGGCATCTCATGATCTATCAGATCGACTTGTGAGACATTGGTTGGTTGAGGTGAGAGGAGGATTTGGTTGAGCAATTTGATTAATGATTAGGGATTCAAGCTTGGATGAGATGATGATAGGTGCTTGTGAAGTTGGTTGTGTGGATGATGATGGATGAGTGATAATGAGTGATTCAGATGATGTGGAAGGATGTCCCCCTTGTGTGGATGTTGGAGGTGATGATTGGATCTGACCACATGTACATGGTGTTGATTGTGATGAAGGTTGAGATGTGGAAATAATGTGATGAGATGTTGAAGTGGAGGCTTGATTTGGATCGATGATAGGGAGTTCTTCTAGAATAGGTGCTTTGGATGAGCTATTGTGTTGTGTGGTGGGTGGTGTGGTTGATGGAATTAAGGATAGATGGGTGGATGGAAGTGAAGGCTCATAGGGGTTGGAAATGAAGTTGTAGTATTTGAATGGTTCAATATCTATGGGTATACAATGTATTTATCCCTCATGTACGTACTTCAAACATTGATGTAATATTGAGGGAACACATTTCATCTCCCTGATCCAGGGGCACCCAAGGAGTACATTATAGGCCATGGCCCCCTCTAGGATATGAAACATGGTATGTAACATCTTGACCCCCACTTGTACGGGTAAAACAATAGTGCCAACTGTAGAGCATAAAGCATCATTAAATGCCCGTAATGTGAAGGTGGATTTGGTGATGTGGGAAGATGGAAGATTGAGATGGTGGAGTGTTGAAGTGGTGATGATGTTAATTGATGAGCCAATGTCAATTAGTACTCATTTGAAAGGCTTTTGATCAACCTGAGCCATGATATGCAATGGAGGATCCAATGATTCTGATGATATTGACTTGATTTCAAAGTCATAGAATACAATCGAAGGCTCCATGCATGTTCGGATACTCCCCACAAAATTGTTGAAGGTATTAGAGTCTTGAGTCTGAAGTTTGATGGATTTCAAGATCTCCATCAATGCCTCACGATGTGGAGGAGATTGTTGTATAAGCTCATAAATTGATAGTTTGGTTGAAGCTATTTTTAGACTATTTGTCAATCGATTGCTTAATGTAATGATTGGTCTTGGTGGATGACTTGGAAGATGAATGGGTTGAGGTGGATGACTTGGAAGATGAATGGGTTGAGGTGGATTAATAGGATTTGGTTGTGGATACACACTTGTTGGTGGTGCTATAGGAGATTGCACTACTTGGGATTGTTCATTTAGTTGTTGTGGATGATTCATGCTTTTTTAACCTTGGGTTACTACATGAATAACACCCACAAAACCTTGGTATTGTTGTACATGGTTGACTTGGTTAGGGGGAGTTATAGTAGTTGATCCCCCCATTTCTTGTTGTGTCTCCTCATGATGAGGAAGTGGTGTCTGGTAAATACCAAGATTTTGGTTTTGTTGTGCCAAGGGGTTATCCATATTAATGGCCCCTAGGTCTAACAGGTCTTGCACAATATCTTTAAATGTAAAGAAATTATTAATGTCATGGCCCTTCTATCGATGAAAGGGATAAAACAAATGCTCCTTATAGCCCTTGCCATATTTAGTTGGATCTTCTAGTTTAACTTCTAGTAAGGTAATTGTGTGTGTATCATACAACCTTTGAAATATGGATGCATATGATTTGGGTAATGGTGTGTAGTTATGAGTTTGTCAAATGGACTATCGACATTGATTATTATCTATAGTTGGCACTAGATTTTGCAATTGTTGTGGGGGTGGAACCGCTTGATATGTCATTTGTTGTGGTTGTTATTGCGATGGTGATTGTTGAAGATGGACTTGAGATTGTTGAGTTTGCATTGTTGGTTGACTCAAGACCACTTGGTTAACTTGACCAGATTTTGTTTGGCCATTATAATTTCCTTTGTTTTGGCCCTTGTTTTGCCATTCTTTTTTCTTAGGTTTGATCTCACCCTCTTGAATCTTGATTTCCTCAATGACTCGGGCTTGGGTGAGAGCTTCATCGAATGTTCTGTATTGTTGTAATTGTAATAACAAGGAGATAGGTTTTAAACAACTCCTTGTGAACATTCATGTTAATTCTTCCATGGGGAGGATGAATGGCAATTTGGTAATTACTACCCTCCAATGGTTTCCAAAGTCATAAACTGACTCTTCTTCAAATTATCATAGATTATACAAGTCGGTTAATGTGGTTTTCTTTCTAACATTTAGGGAGAACCTTTCTAAGAATTGGTCTGCCAGTTGTTCGAATGTATATATGTTGTGGTGTGGCAAATGATTATACCATTCTAAGGCATCCCCCCAAATGTCTGAGGAAATATTTGAAGCATTAAGGCATCATTCTCTTGAATCCTGAAACATGCATGGATAAATGCACTTATATGCTCTCTAGGGTCCTCAACCCCTTTAAATTTGTCAAACTTTGATAGTGTAAAATCGGTAGGGTATGGTGGTGATGGTACCGAAGGATGAATCGGGTGATTGACCAATTGTCTTAAGGTGGGTTTTTGGTACATCATACCAGGTGTGTGCATCATCAAGCTATCAATTTATTTTTGCAAAGATTGGATTTTAGGATCTTCCACTTGTGTTTGGAAGCCTTGGTTTGCATGATGAGTGTAGGTAGGTGGTGTGTGTTGTGTGATGAATTGTTGAGATGAAATTAGATTCTGGTTGGCTAGTGGGTTGATGGTAGTGGGTATGTGATGGTGTTGGATGTTTTATTGGAATTGATTATGGAATGATTGATGGTGAGGAGGTGGAGGTGGAGTTTGGGGAATTTGAGTGTTTTGGGTAGTTGTGATGGTATTGATGTGGTTGAATGGAAGTGTAGGTATAGTGACCATAGGTGGTCATGATACCCAAGATTGATCGAGAGTGAAAAAGGTATTTTGGGTGGGAATGGGTTGATGGTTGAAATCTACCACCTATGACTATTGTTGCAAGAAAGGATGGGTATTTTGATTGGTATTACCAATAAGCAATTGGTTTAAATGTTGCCATGCTTGTTGTATAGTAGTTGTAGATGTAGGTTGAATGGTTGTATGGGAGGTAGAGGTTGGTATGTTGTGAGTGTTAGTGACATGGGTTGAAGTTGGTGGAGGGTAAGTTGTGAAGGGAATCACAACCAAATGAGGAATGTTATGTTGGGTTGAATCAATAAACCTAGATGATGTGAATGGAATGGTTGATGGTATCTGTGAAGTAGCGTTAGCTTGTGCTTCGTAGAGTGGGTTGGAATGAATGGTGGTATAGTTAGATGGGAGAGAAGTGCATTGGCTAAATGATGATGGAAGAGTTTGATGTGGAGGTGTAGATGTGGCCTCAAAGAGAGGGTTGGTGATAACTTGGTATGAGTGTGAGGGTTCCTACTAAAATGTAGGAATAGATCGGGGTGGAATGGTAAGAGGTTCTAGAACTGGATTGGTTGGTCTCAAATAGGCTTTGACAGTATTAGAATCTATATAGGTGATGCGGTGGTCGAAAGGTGTGGATGGTTTAATTTTAGGGATGGAGGTGTGGATTACCCTCTACATCATATCTATATCCAAAGTGGATGCTATGTGTGAGGGTCCAATGGATAGGTCAAGATGCATTGTCTATGACACACTAGTTGGGTTAGCCATGGAAGTAGTTAGGGTAGGAATGGAATTCTCCATGGATGATGGTGGTTGGTTGATGGGTATCTGACTCATAGCTCTAGCTTGATTATGGGTCAATACCATAAGCTAGAGGTAAGTTGGTATGGAAAATGAAAGGGTGCGTGTGTGAAAAATGTAGTGGTAATGAAAATGAACAACACACAAATCACTCAAGCAAACAAGTGTTTCCTATGTCTTTGCAAAAATTTATTTTCTTTTTTATTTTGATTTTTGTGTGTTTTGATGTAAAAACCTAAGCCTAGAAAAACTATGCAAGGTGGATGATGGAATGCAACTAAGAAGGTGTATTCGAACCCACCCTTCTGATGAAGGATGAATCATGAATGACTAAAAATGGCTTCCTAAGGGATGATTGGCTCAAGGTAAACCTATGGAAACAAATAACCCCTGAAAGGGGCCACGTTGTCTAATGTTCTACTATCGACATACCCATGCTTTCGCTTAACCCATGTATTTAGGGCATGAACAAGAATGATAATTGCATCCACTAATTATTTGAAAAGCCCCATGGTAAAAGGGCTTGCTAATCCTTCCCACTCTAGGCGCACCCAAAAGTAGGGGACTTTTTGGTGATGAAATCTAGAAAGCCACTCGCTTGGGGCTACTATGGTGTCTAGGGGGTGAGCCAATGGATGGAGATGAAGCCCATCATTGTTGGTCTCGATCAATGGTTGGTGATGAAATCCAACTCATTGATGTTTAATGTGAATCATGCAGTGTGTGATGTTCTTTTTAAGGTTCTATTTTCTAGGGTTTTTTTAACAATAAAGTGCAAAAAAACTATCCTAGAATGCAACTACTATGCAATTCATATTTTTTGCCTATAAGTGTAAGCAAAGAACATACAAAGGCACACAAAATAGGAAACAAAACACCAAAATAGCAGAAAACCTGAGCCAAATGCAGTAAACGAGTTCCAAATAAACCCTAGAATATTTTTGATATTCAGGTCCAAAAATAGAATATGGTAAATTTGGAACCCTAATGCAATCTAAAATGTGTTTGAAAATGCAAATCTATCCTTAAATGCAATCTATATGACTTTTTGTAATCAGATAAATCAATACCCTAAAATGCAATTTTTATTTTGATTTCTACAAAAATGCCTAAAACCACAAATATTTCCTTTTCTTTCTTTTCTTTTTAAAAAGCAAAAAAATATAGCTAGGGTTTTTGAAAATAACTTACCCGAAAGCCTTACGTTTTCTTCCCCTAGCTTCTCAAACGTGGTGTCATGTCCGATCTGACTCCCAGATGTAGTGTGGCATCTCCCAGATGTAGTGAAGCATCTGATTTGACCCCAGATGTAGTTCAGTGTCTACGCAAGCACAAAATGAACCCTAATAGACTCCAAAAACCCTATCATTAGCATGGAGGTTCATCCTCCCAATGGAATAACTAAAATAAATATTCACAAGGAGTTATTTAAAACCTATCTCCTTGTTATTACAATTACAAAAATATAGAACATTTGATGAAGCTCTCACCCAAGCTTGAGTCATTAAGAAAATCAAGATTCAAGAGGAAAAGATCAAACCCTAAGAAAAAATGGTAGAAAAAGGGCCAAAACAAAGGAAATTATAACTACAAAACTAAATTTGGTCAAGTTAACCAATTGATCTTGAGTCAACCAACAATGTAGACTCAACAATCTCAAATCCACTTCAACAATCACCATTGCAACAATAACCACAACAAATAACATATCAAGTGGTTCCACCCCCACAAAAATTTCAAAATACAATGCCAACTATAGATAATAATCAATGCCAATAGTCCATTCGGTAAACTTGCAACTACACACCATTGCCCAAATCATATGCATCCATATTTTGAAGTTTGTATGATACACACACAATTACCTTGCTAGAAGTTAAACTAGAAGATCCAACTAAATGTCGTAAGGGCAATAAGGAGCATTTTTTTTCATCCCTTTCATCAATAGAATGGCCACGACATTAACAATTGCTTTACATTTAAGGATATTGTGCAAGACCTATTAAATTTGGGGGCCATTAAGATGGATAACCCCTTGGCACAATAAAACCAAAATCTTGGTATTTACCAAACACCACTTCCTTGTCATGAGGAGTGAAGAACACAAGCTTATACCGAGAGGGGGGTGAACAGTATAAGACCACTTTAAACTTTTTCCTTCAACTTTCAAATTAATATTATGCAGTGAATAGATAGCAATATCAAAAACAATAATCAAAGCAATGCACAAAATACCATCCACAATAGAGACACAACAATTTACGTGGTTCACCCAATGCGGGCTACTCCACGGATAAAATATTTCACTAAATTTTATCACCTCAAATTCTGGGAAACCTTTCCCGATTACAAAGTTTATGGGCACCAACCCAAAGGAGACACCAATCCCCTAGCTCTGCTCTGGTTGGTGATCCTCTAGAAAACCTCTCGCCTCCTCTCGCCCTTAGCAAGTGGAACTCTATCCACGAAGACACCCGTCTTCCCCGCTCCGGTCGGAGACCTCTCGTCCTCAACTCTTTCACCTCCAAAGCTGGTCCTCGAATTTGCACTAAACACAGTCCTTCGGTTCAGCACAAATGTCCTCGTTCGCTTCCTCTGTTTTGCACCAAACACAGTCCTTCGGTCTGGCACAAATGTCCTCAAAATTGCACCTCTGCGCAATCACAGCAGCACTCGATCAAACATCAACTTATGCACCTCTACGCAATCACAACAGCATGATCTTCATGCACTCTGCTTCCTTGCAATCTCTCTCACTTAGAAGATTCGATGGAATGCACTCGTACACTGCAATCGAATTTGCACTCTGCTTCTCGATGATCGAACTTCTCCCCGCACTCTATCTATGAAAGTCGCACTTCGAACGCACACTTCGATCGATGCCAAATCTCTTCAAACAGCCCTCCTTTTATACTAACATAATCAAGATCTAAACCTTGGTCTTAGTCGACTGTTATGCAAATGCAAACCCTAACTCCGTCGACTGCACGCCCTAATCTTCGTCGGCCCAATTTTAACTCTGTCGGCTTCAACCGCCTCTGTGGTTCAGTAGCTTCTACCATGAAACCACAACATGTCATGATATCATGACATTTTTGCAGCCGTACACTTTCGTTTGGCTATTGTCACGATATCGTGACACTTTTGCTTTTGTCTGCCTTGACTACGTTCTTGTCGCGATATCGTGACACTTCTGTCTTTGCTGACGTCATCTTCACTCCTATCACGAAATCGTGACACTTTTGTCTTCATGGCCTTCTTCTAGGCTTGCACTAGCGAAAATGAAACATGTCACAAAATCATGACGCTTTCGCCTTCGAGCTCTTCCTTCTTCAATTCATCGCGAAATCATGACGCTTCTTCTGTTGAAGACTTGCTAACTATTTCTGTCATGAAATCATGACACTTTCTCCAACTCAATGCTGCCATCTCAACCTGTCATGAAATCATGACACTTTCTGCATTCGCAAGCTTTCTCTTCAACCTGTCATGAAATCGTGACACTTTCTGCATCCGTACAACTTCTTTGTAGCCTGTCGCGAAATCGTGACGCTTCTCATTTCAGACTCTTCCCTTTGTTGCATGTCACAAAATCGTGACAGTTCTCACTTCGAGCTTTTCAGCATGTCACAAAATCATGATAGTCCTCACTTAGTCTTTTGCAGCATGTCATCAAAATCATGACACTTTTCGAGATACTTTATCTCTCTTCGAACTTGTCACGAAATCGTGACAGTTCACACGGACTCTCCCTTCGCATCATGTCACGAAATCGTGACACTTTTTCGTCCGTACAACCTTCCTTGCATTATGTCATGAAATCGTGACACTTTTCCTTCTTTGCCTTCCTGCACTTTTCGAGTCACAAAAATGCGACATGTCACGAAATCGTGACACTTTCCACCTTGCTCTCTTTCTCTGCCAACATGTCACGAAATCACGATAGTTTTGCCAGCTTCTTCTCTCTCTTCCAACATGTCGCGAAATCGTGACAGTTTTGCCAGCTTCTTCTTTCTCTTCCAACATGTCGCGAAATCGTGACACTTTTTCAAAAATCTTTCTCTCTCCTGCCTAAGTCGCGAAAATGCGACATGTCGCGATATCGCGACACTTTTCCAACTTACTTTCTTTCGAACCTGTCAAGCCGAACCTTCAACAAAACACATTATTTTTACATCAAATCAAATTCTTTCAAAAGCTTCTTGACATCAATGACAACTTATTCACTTGAGCAAATGCAATGTACTCAAGGTACCCAAAATTGCCAACAATCTCCCCCTTTGTCATTGATGGCAACCCTTTACTAAAAACACGTCTCAGGAGCTAAAACTAAAACCAACTGTGCTAACAGCTGAGAATCTCCTTTTGAAGTTTTGCTCCCCCTGACTTGAAGCTTTCCTCTTCACATTGAAGCTCTCCCCCTTACTCATATCTCTCCCTCTTACTCATATCTCTCCCCCTTTGTCATCAATGGCAAAGGGTCACCTTTGGGGCTTGGGACTAAGAATGAGCCTCTTAGCTTAGTCCCTCCCCCACCTCCTCATGAGGAGATTAAAATTGGGGTGGGAGTAAAACTCCCATTAGGCACTGATCATCATCAGTGTCTATAATTTCCTTGCCCGGCCTTTTCTTGAACTTTTTGCCCGCATTCCTATTTTTGTCACTGTTCTTGTTCTTGTTCTCATCCCTGTCCTTTTTCATGCCTTGATCCTTGGACCTGATCATGCCACTGTTCCTGTTCCTGTACCTTGGAAGATCAGCTCTACACTGTCTAGCTGTGTGGCCTTCATTGTTGCACTTATAACAAGTAACAATGTTATTTCTTTTAGGCATACTTGTTCTTTGAATCCTCCTGTTTTGACTAACCCTGTTCCAGTTATTAGCCTTGCAAAAAATTGCCTTATGCCCAAACTG
Source organism: Wollemia nobilis (assembly GCA_028583015.1). Lineage (NCBI taxonomy): Eukaryota > Viridiplantae > Streptophyta > Pinopsida > Araucariales > Araucariaceae > Wollemia > Wollemia nobilis. The sequence goes on from JAQPPZ010016726.1 coordinate 12,266,611, forward strand.
TTTACACGAGTAGCAATACCCTTGAAAGAAATTACCACCTCTGAAACTGTCATTTATCTTCCTTACTTGAGCCATGCAATGTGCAGCCATGTGACCAAACCTGTAACACGCAAAACATCTGTCGTGAAATTTTCCTTTATACGACCTCTTGGGTCCTGAAAACTTCTTCTTCGCATTCTGAATTTTGTTTTCTATTTCTGTGCATCGATCACTCATGGACTCATGTTCTGAAGTACTTTCTTCATCAGAACTCTCTTCCTTTTGGAATCTCTTGCTAGATTCCCCAACCTGTTCTTTGTGCGGCTTAACAAAACCAAGACCTGTTTTATCTCGTTGGATTTCTTTGACCTTTGATGAGAGACTTAACCCTTTTGGAGCTATCTTGAAACCTCGTACAACTTATCCTTGTACTCTTTAGTTTCCACTTCCAGAGAAGCCATTTTCTGTTCCAACTCATTATACTCAAGAATCTTAGACTCTAACTCATCCTTGAGTTCCTGTGTTTTAGCTATAGAGAAGTCAAGACTTTCTATAAGATCGTCTCTCTCCATACAACATTCATCTAACTTATCCTTGAGTCTATCATTCTTCTTTCTTTCCTTTTTCAAAACACTAAGAGCATTATTAAGTTCACTTTCAAGATCTTTTATTTGTTTGCTTTCTGAATCCTCAAGGCCTTTTCCAGATTTCTTATCACTAGAGGTGCTACCTTTTTCAAAAACCATACAAGCATCTTCTTGATAGTTTTCTGAAGCATCCTTATACATACTGGAAACCAAATCATTATTTGTACAATCATCCTCAAGGTGACCAAAATTTCCACATCTAAGACATTTCATAATAATGAATCTATGTTTCGGTTCTTCCTCCTTTTCTGATATGAACAACATCTCATTTTCCTCATCACTTGAAGAGCTTTCACTATCACTGCTAGAACACTTACTTGCTTTGTCTAGGTAGAAACTCTTCTTGTTCTTGTGTGAATACCTCTTTCCTTGATTGTTGTGCTCATCTTTGTTCTTTCTGTAATACCTGTGCTTTTCATAATCCTTGCTCTTAACATCCTGTTTCTCTTCATCACTTTCATTCTTGGAAACTAGTACAGTCAGTAGCATAATGACCGAACTTTCCACAATTGAAGCATCTTATATTTTTCATGCTTTTGTGCTTTCTAGATAACTTGCCTTTCTTGCTGTAATATGCCTCTTCATCACTAGAAGACTCATCACTCTCTTGAAGTTGTTTACCCTTAGATTTCTTGGTAGCCTTGAAAGTCGCCTCTTTCTTGACGTCAACCTTCACCTGAGTTCTCAACTCAAATGCTGCAAGAATGCTATGAAGCTCATCCTTTTTCAGCTTATCCAAATCTTTAGCTTCCTCAATAGCAGAAATCTTTTCACTGAATCTATTAGGAAGAGATCTTAAGATTTTATCACAAACATCATTTTCAGCAAGTTCAAGACCTAAGTCTTTCATGGAGTTAACAACCTCATCCATGCGAAGCATGTAGTCACTAATATTTTCATCATCATTCATCTTGAGTTGTTCAAACATACCTTTGAAATGTCTCAACTTGGCCTTTCCGACATTTGCATCACCTGTGTGAACCACTCCGCAATCGTTTCCACATTTCACTAGCTGTCTTGCAGTGAATTACTTTGGTGAGATCTCCTTTCTGTAAGCCTTTCAGGATTGCATTCATTGCTTTTGAATTGTTGTGATGTAGAAGCCTATCTTCTTTAGTATATGGACCATTTACAGGAATAGTGTACCCATCTTCAATCACTTCCCAAACCTCATTCCCAAGTGCCATTAGATGAACCTTCATCCTTGCACTCCAAAGACCAAAATCTGATCCATCAAGAATAGGTGCTGCATTTTCGCTTGAATAATCCATTGTGTTCTTATCAAGCTTTTCCTTCAAGCTGTTTAAACTTTTCGAAGGAACCCGCTCTGATACCAATTGAAGAACACAAGCTTATACTGAGAGGGGGGTGAACAAGTATAAGACCACTTTAAACTTTTTCCTTCAACTTTCAAATTAATATTATGCAGTGAATAGATAGCAGTATCAAAAATAGTAATCAAAGCAATGCACAAAATACCATCCACAATAGAGACACAACAATTTACGTGGTTCACCCAATGCGGGCTACTCCACGGATAAAATCTTTCACTAAATTTTATCACCTCAAATTCTGGGAAACCTTTCCCGATTACAAAGTTTATGGGCACCAACCCAAAGGAGACACCAATCCCCTAGCTCTGCTCCGGCTGGTGATCCTCTAGAAAACCTCTCGCCTCCTCTCGCCCTTAGCAAGTGGAAATCTATCCATAGAAGACACCTGTCTTCCCCGCTCCGGTTGGAGACCTCTGTCCTCAACTCTTTCACCTCCAAAGCTGGTCCTCGAATTTGCACTAAACATAGTCCTTCGGTTCAGCACAAATGTCCTCGTTCGCTTCCTCTGTTCTGCACCAAACACAGTCCTTCGGTCTGGCACAAATGTCCTCAAAATTGCACCTCTACGCAATCATAGTAGCACTCGATCAAACATCAACTTATGCACCTCTGCGCAATCACAGCAACATGATCTTCATGCACTCTGCTTCCTTGCAATCTCTCTCACTTAGAAGATTCGATGGAATGCACTCTGTACACTGCAATCGAATTTGCACTCTGCTTCTCGACGATCGAACTTCTCCCCGCACTCTATCTATGAAAGTCGCACTTCGAACGCACACTTCGATCGATGCCAAATCTCTTCAAACAACCCTCCTTTTATACTAACATAATCAAGATCTAAACCTTGGTCTTAGTCGGTTGTTATGCAAATGCAAACCCTAACTCCGTCGGCTGCACGCCCTAATCTTTGTCGGCCCAATTTTAACTCTGTCGGCTTCAACCGCCTCTGTGGTTCAGTAGCTTCTACCATGAAACCACAACATGTCATGATATCATGACATTTTTGCAGCCGTACACTTTCGTTTGGCTATTGTCGTGATATCGTGACACTTTTGCTTTTGTCTGCCTTGACTACGTTCTTGTCGCGATATCATGACACTTCTATCTTTGCTGACGTCATCTTCACTCCTATCATGAAATCATGACACTTTAGTCTTCATGGCCTTCTTCTAGGCTTGCACTAGCGAAAATGGAACATGTCACGAAATCATGACGCTTTCGCCTTCGAGCTCTTCCTTCTTCAATTCATCACGAAATCATGACGCTTCTTCTGTTGAAGACTTGCTAACTATTTCTGTCATGAAATCATGACACTTTCTCCAACTCAATGCTGCCATCTCAACCTGTCATGAAATCATGACACTTTCTACATTCGCAAGCTTTCTCTTCAACCTATCATGAAATCGTGACACTTTCTGCATCCGTACAACTTCTTTGTAGCCTGTCACGAAATCGTGATGCTTCTCATTTCAGACTCTTCCCTTTGCTGCATGTCACAAAATCATGACAGTTCTCACTTCGAGCTTTTCAGCATGTCACAAAATCATGACAGTCCTCACTTAGTCTTTTGCAGCATGTCACGAAATCGTGACACTTTTCGAGATACTTTATCTCTCTTCGAACTTGTCACGAAATCGTGACAGTTCACACTACGGACTCTCCCTTCTGCATCATGTCGCGAAATCGTGACACTTTTTCATCCATACAACCTTCCTTGCATTATGTCGCAAAATCGTGACACTTTTCCTTCTTTGCCTTCCTGCACTTTTCGAGTCACGAAAATGCGACATGTCACGAAATCGTGACACTTTCCACCTTGCTCTCTTTCTCTGCCAACATGTCACGAAATCGTGATAGTTTTGCCAGCTTCTTCTCTCTCTTCCAACATGTCGCGAAATCGTGATAGTTTTGCCAGCTTCTTCTTTCTCTTCCAACATGTCGCGAAATCGTGACACTTTTTCAAAAAGCTTTCTCTCTCCGCCTAAGTCGCGAAAATGCGACATGTCGCGATATCGTGACACTTTTCCAACTTACTTTCTTTCGAACCTGTCAAGTCGAACCTTCAACAAAACACATTATTTTTACATCAAATCAAATTCTTTCAAAAGCTTCTTGACATCAATGACAACTTATTCACTTGAGCAAATGCAATGTACTCAAGGTACCCAAAATTGCCAAGGAGACACAATAGGCAATGGGGGATCCACTGCTATAACTCCCCCTAACCAAGTCAATTATGTACAACAATACCAAGGATTTATGGATGTTAATCATGTAGTAACCTGAAGTTAGAAAATCATGAATCATCCATAGAAACTAAACGAACAATCTCAAGCAATGCAATCTCTTATGGCACCACCAATTGTGTATCCATAACAAAATCTGGTTAATCCACCTCAACCCTATCATCTTCCAAGTCATCCACCTCAACCCATTCATCTTCCAAGTCATCCACCTCAACCCATTCATATTCCAAGTTGTCCACCTCAACCAATTCATCTTCCAAGTAATTCACCAAGACCAATCATTACATTAAGCAATCAGCTAACAAATAGTATCAAAATAGCTTTAGCCAAACTATCAATATATGATCTTATACAACAATCTCCTCCACATTGTGAGGAATTGATGGAGATATTGAAATCCTTCAAACTCCAGACTTAAGATTCTAATGCCTTCAACAATTTCATGGGGAGTATCCAAACATACATGGAACCTTTGATTGTATTATATGACTTTCAAATCAAGTCAATATCATTAGAATCACCTGATCCTCCATTGCATGTCATGGATCAGGTTGATCAGAAGCCTTTCAAATGAGTACTAAATGACACTGGCTCATTAATTAACATTATCACCACTTTAACACTCTACCATCTTAATATTTCATCTTCCCACATCACCAAATCCACCTTCACATTGTGGGCATTTAATGATAATTTATGTTCTACAGTTGACATTGTTGATTTACCCGTACAAATGCGGGTCAAGATGTTACACATCATGTTTCATATCCTAGAGGGGCCATGACCTATAACGTACTCCTTGGGCACCCCTGGATCAGGGATATTAAATGTGTTTCCTCAATATTACATCAATGTTTGAAGTACGTACATGAGAGACACATTCACTATATACCCATAGATATTGAATTGTTCAAATACTACAACTTCATTTCCAACCCCTATGAGCCTTCACTTACATCTACCCATATATCCTTAACTCTGTCAACCACACCACCCATAACACATCATAATAACTCATCCAAAGCACTAGAAGAACTCCCTATCACTGATCCACATCAAGCCACCACTTCAACACCTCATCACACTATATCCACATCTTAATCTTCATCACAACCAGCACCATGTACATGTGGTCAAATCTAATCATCACCTCCAACATCCACATAAGGGGAACATCCCTACACAACATTTAAATCACTCATTATAACTCATCATCATCCACACAACCAATTTCACAAGCACCTATCGTCATCTCATCCAAGCTTGAATCCCTAGTCATTCATCAAATTACTCAGCAAAATCCCTCTTCGCCTCAACTAGTTGACGTCTCACAAGTCGATCTAATAGATTGCAATATGCCATCCCAAAATACACCTTTCCCTCATTTGAACCATGGATCACCCCTGAACCTCATACTTCCATATCTAATCCATCCACATCATCACCCATACAAGTTGTAGTTCACCTCGCTAGTCCTAGCACTAACGAGTATGTGGTTCAAGATGTTGCAATCACACCGCTTAACATCAATATTGATAGGGATTACGATCACCCACACAACCCACCTCTATCTAGAGGAGTGGTTTATAACATGGTTTCATTACCAAATAGAGTTAATTTTGTATATGGGGGGGTTGATTCATCTTTCGATCCACTTCCTCTAAATGAATGTAGGCAACCATTCTTTTCTAATATTGAGCACATGTCCAACCCTAATTTCCCATCACAATATTTTTGTTAGGTTAACTCGCAAGGATATCGGCTAGGAAAACATGAACAAGGCATGCGTGATATCATTGAATCTCAATATCGAGAAACTCATGATCATTTTGGCCTAGGATATAGTCTAAAACCTTCCACTTTCTCTTTCAAATGAGTCTTTCAACAACTCACTATAGATCCTAAAAGAGATAATGAAGAAGAAGAGGATAATAATAATGATGGATCTAAGGATGAATTTTATGAGGAATACGATGTCATATCGATAGCTTTAGATGAATCCAAAGAAGAATCAATACCAATCACTCCATTCACTGAACAGGATGAGTACTATCTTATAATTGTTTCCATCCATCAACCCATCTTTTGTTTGCTCCTTCCATGGGAGCAAGTTGAGCCAACTAGTGAGCCATCATCGCCACATTGTCCACCTCAGTAAAAATATGATGTAAAATATATACAATTAATAAATAAATAAAATCAATAGCATAACATTGCCTTTTGCATTTGCATATCCTAGTCAGTTGCATTAATACGTGTTGCTTACTACTATCGAGGTTCTCAAGTTCCATTCATCAACTCCAAGGGGTGAAAAAAGAGCCACCCTTCACATCGTAACTACCACTCTCCCATTAAGTCAACATGAATACTATTGACTTATTTGGAAAAACCAATTCCTATTGACATAAACCTCATCAATATGAAATGGATCTCATCACCCCCTTCTATTTTTAAGAGTTTTTACCACTTACATTCCTCCATAGCCTTTGCCTTCACCTTCACCCTTGACTACTATTTTCTAGATTAAAATGGAAGAGATTATGCCAGAAGAGTTTGAAAATGTCACTGACGATATTCATCTAATTCTAATGCCCCATCAAGTTGAAGAAGGTTCACACATGGCCATTGAAGAAACTATAGATGTGAACCTAAGCACAGATCTGGACAATCCACACATTGTGAAACTTGAAAAGCATCGACTGATGAACAAGTGCAACTTATAGATCTCCTCACAAGAAATAAGGGCATATTTGTATGGTCTTATAAATACATGCCTGACCTTGACCCTAACTTGGTTATTCACAATCTCACCTTGCATCCTAATGCTAAGCCAATCAAACAAAAACAAAGAAAGTTACATCATACCATTTCCCTCATGGTTAAAGAAGAATTTCAAAAGTTGTTAGATGTGGGTTTCATTCAACCCATTGACTACCCTTAGTGGATTTCAAATATGGTACATGTTCACAAGTCTATCGGGGTGATTCACATTTTCATTGACTTTTGAGATCTTAACAAAGTGTTTCCTAATGATGACTTTCCTCTACCAAACATAAATACTCTTGTAGATACTTGCACTGGCCATGAAATTCTCTCTTTAATTGATGGTTTTTTAGGATATAACCAAATTCAAATTAATCTTGATGACCAACAGAAAATAGCATTCACAACACCTTGGGGAACTTTCTGTTACAAGGTAATGCCATTTGATCTTAAAAAATACACCTTCCATGATTACATGATAATATCAGTAAATACAATATGGATGATCTATTGGCCAAATCTAAAATAGGTTAAGAGCACATCGATGTCTTAGAAAAAAATTTTGACCAACTTCTCAAGCATAATGTAAGGTTGAATCCCAAGAAATGTGTCTTTGGAGTCACATCAGGAAAACTCCTAGGGTTCATTGTGCCCAAGTGTGTCATTGAAGTGGATCCAAAAAAATTCAAGGTCATTATGGAAATGCCTCCCCCAACAAACTTAAAATTTATTGTGTAGCTTACAAAGAAATATCCAATCGATCCATCACTTCATCGTATAATTCTTAGATAAATGCAAGCCATTGAATCACCTGCTATAAAAAGGGGTAACATTTTCATGGACAAAGGAATGTCAAAATGCTTTTGATGACATCAAAATAGTACTTGGTTTATTCACCAGTCTTAACTCCACCTCACCAAGGGGTCCCCTTTCACCTTTGTGTTTCAGTAACAGATTTTGCATTAGGGACAATAGTTGCACAAAAGAATGAAAACAACTAAGAGCAAGCAGTCTATTACATTAGTCAATCATTAGTAAGCTATGAAACCAGATACACTTAATGTGAAAAAATTATGCCTAGTGATGGTTTTTGCTACTAAGAAACTTAGACATTACATGCTAAGTCAGACAACATATGTCATAGCTTGAGAAAGCCCTCTGTGTTACATGATGACTCACACATACAACAATACTTGTACTACAAAATGGATAATTATTCTAACAAAATTTGACCTTGAATTCATCAACAAAAAATTCATTAAAGATCAGGTAATAGTCGATCAACTTGTAAAATCTCTGCTTCCTAATGATCAACCTTTGGTTATTGAGCTTCCAAATGATTCGGTATTTAATGTCACTGAATAGAAGGAAGATGTCATATTTGAATATGATGTGGATATCACCCTATTCTTTGATGGTTCTAAGTGTGAGAAAGTACAAGGTGTAGGAATCGTGTTTCATACACCACAAGGGATACCTATCCCCTTATCATTCAAACCCAATTTTTCATGCACAAACAATAACGCAAAATATGAAGCCCTAATCTTAGGACTTCAAGCAGCTATAGCTATGGGTACAAAGTGTATAATAATATTTAGTGATTCCCAACTTGTCATTCATCAAGTAAACAGATCATACCAATGCAAAGAACCAGTCTTAAAACTTTACCATGAAGTAGTAATGAAATTGCTCATAAAATTTGACTGGTATGAGATTGATAGCTTACCTTGTTTGACTAATACATTTTCAGATGCGATGGCCTCTCTAGGATCATTGATTCCAAAGAACTTAGTTGTAGAGGTTCAGTCACTAACCACAACAGTCTCTAAATATGAAATTTCATAAGCTGAATTTAAAGATAAGAAGGATGTTTGATTTATTCACGTGGAACCATATGAGCCTTGGATTAATCAAGTAAAATACTTTCTCAAGTTTGGAATACTCCTATCAGATCTATTGTGAACTACCAAATAAAATTTTAAACAAAAGGCAACTTGTTTCACTCTCTTGGGGGATGTGTTGTATAGACATAGTTATGATGGAGTCCTCCTTTGTTGTCTCGAGCCTGTAGATGCATAACAAGCCATATCTGAAGCTTATGATGATACTTGTGGTGTTCACTTTAGTGGAATGGCCATCGCAAAGTATATCCTACACATAGGATACTATTGGCCCACCATATAACACAATTGTTGTAATTATATCAAGAAGTGTCAAAAATGTTAGCAGCATGCTAATTTAACCCATGTGCCATCATAAGCATTACAACCCATTCAAAGTCTTTGGCCCTTTTCACAATGGGATTTTGATTTGATTGGTAAAATCTTGCCTCCTTCCTTGGGATAACACACATTTATCATCATCACCACTGAGTACTTCACAAAGTGGGTTGAAGCAATTCCTCTAATGAGCATGATAGGACCTCAAATTTTGGAGTTTATACTCCAACATTGTTAGCTTTTAATATAGTATTCAATGGGAGATAGCATTCACAATATGTAGAATAATATGAAAGAAAGTAAATCTACGAGATAACTAAAATATGCTATAAATAGAAATGACAAAAATGAATACAATGTAGTTATAGAGGAAATGAACACTCCATTAACAAAGCTACTGGACTACATTGCATCCATCACCAATATATGGTGATCTACACAACACTATGCTACTAACTATGAATATGCTCTAAGCTTATCTATATATACTTGTTACAATGAGGCCCTTTTTATATAGGAAGATAAGTTCCTTGACCAACACTCTACCTAGTTGTGCAAGGGATAACTTGCACATATATGGCTTGCACATTGACACTTGTGCATTTATTAATTGCATGAAGTAACTAGATAACTCCCCTAAAGTAATCTAATGTCCTAAGTATGTACCTAGGAAGGTAAATTTACATGACCTAAATGATGTAATATAATCTATTTCTAACACCCCCATGTATTACATTATTTGGGTATTGAAGACTTTAGTCTTCAATGTGGATCTCTTTCTTGATATTGAGATTTAGATTCTTCTTCTCTATTTTCTGTAGCCTATTCAAGTGAGTAGTTAGTGTCTTCATAACCTGTCATTCTTGCTAAAAGAGCTTTGACTTCGTAATTATCTGTAGATTCTCCCAATTCTCCAATTTCTTCTATCCTTTGAGCTAGATGTTCTTTTTTATTTCTTTTTCAATATTCCTGTAGACACCAAATCCTAGCCATTCGCCTTCCATATTTTCCTTCTAGCCATTTCCACCACCAAAGCCTAGCCAATTTGCCCACTATTCCTATTTTCTCATCATTTTCGATCATTATTCACATTTATTTATATATATTTATTTTATATATATTTAAATATAATATTTTATATTATATTTTAATATATATTTAATAAATATGTATTTATTTAAGTGAATTAATCCCAGCCATCCAATTTCATTTAATCTCGACCACCCATTTACATCAATCCATGCCACACCCTAGATTTATTATCTACCCTTGGATGTGCTTTAATCTCAACCACACGATTAGTGTCATTGAAACCCTAGCATGCCCTAGGTTAGATTATAAATAAGAGCCATTTTGATGGCTCAACCCCTAAGTCTCCCTGGATTTTTGATACCTTGAGTTCCTGATTCCTAAATTCCAAGTTCCCTGAGTTCCTTGAGTTCCCCAAGTGCTTGAATCTTATACCAAGCCTTTGGTACCCTAACCCCATTCCATTCATTGCATTTCACCTCCCTCACTTGCCATATCCATCGCCACAACCTATTTCCTCACCCGATATGCTTCTGCAAAATTCCCCATCAGCTCATCAGGTGCCCACAGGCACCTCCTCATCAACCCTAGGTGCCCATGGGCATTTCCTACAGTCGCCAGGTGCCCATGGGTATTTTACGCTCCCATTCCTGAAGTCCCTCTAGCCTCTAGGCGATGCTAGGGCATCGTCGCACCAACCACCTGCATCAGACATCACACATCAGAAGACAACAAGAAGGTAAAATAGATCAACCCTATATTTGTTTATTTTATGCATGTGTTTCTATTTCTGTTCACTTTATTTGCAGTATTTAGTTAGTTTTTATTATTGCTTATAGAGGGCCTCACACTGTGGAGCCCTCGCATATACTACTAACTATTTTTTGTGTCATTGTGTGTAGATCTAGAGCACTACATCAACATCTAGAGTGGCCCAACCTTGGATATCCAAAAAGCCCACTCAACCTTGTTGGGATCAAGACGCGCTTGAAGACACCATGACCTTACTTCTTAGGGTTTCGGAGAACCCTAAATTGTTGTAATATTGTATCAAAAGGATTCAAGGATCCAAGCTTGTAAACAATGGAGTTTCTAGGCTCCCCCCATCAATAAAGAATTTATTCTATTGTGCAAACTTGTGTTACCTTGCATTTTATTTTGTTCAAAGCATTGTTTGTGTGTTGCATTTTGCATCTTTCAAATGGTGATCATGGTGGGACCCCCTAAGGGTTTCTATTTATGATCTATTTTACTAATTTGTTTTTTATTTTTTGTCATCTTGCAGGTTTTTTAGAAGCACGAATTTCATAGATTTCGTTGGATCTAGGGTTTCTAAAGTCTGCAGAAGTTTGTAGAAGGTGCGCGAAGCACCCAACGGTATTCGAAGGTAATCCAAAAATACCTAGAGGTATTTCAAGCCATCCAGAAGCACCCACGGGTGTCTCAATAGCGTTTAGAAGCACCCAGAGGCATTTACGGAGAGTTAGGAGCAAAAACGTAGGCTTTCCAGTAAGTCGACTGTTTAAAACCCTAGTTTTTTGTTTTACGTATTTTGGGTATCTTCTATATTTTTTAGATTTTAAACAATAAAATGAATCATCATTAAGAAATCTGGAAATGAATGCATATTAGTTTGCATTTTTAGATCTGCATTCATTCACATATTTGGATTAGGGTTTTTGTTTTCTGGGTGTAAACTACTGCATTTTGTCTGCATTTGAACTGAAACTTGCATAATCTAGTGTTGCATCTTAGGGTTAAAGACATTTTATTTTGTATATCTAAGTTGGAACAATATTAGATTGCCAAAAGTATCCCTTCCAGTTGGGTGATTCCAGGCAGAGGGGTGGACGAACCCTCCGGTTGTTATTTAGACAGGGGGTCTTAAGCGGTGTACTTCACACCCTTTGGAGAACTTGGCAATATTTTGTTGGCTTCTGATTTAGGTTTATGAAATTAATTATTTTTAACATTGTTTGTACACTATAGAAAACATAAACCTTAAAAATAATTCACACACATCATGATTCATGCAAAACAGTAGTGGTTGGATTTCATCACCAACCATTGCTTGAGATTTGGTGATGGTGGCATTCATCTCCATCCACCAATCTCTGCCCTTAGACACCTTAGGAATACCCCCGAGCAAACTTGTTGGATTTCATCACCAACAAGAATCTCGTTGCCCTACCTTAGCCATAGTTTTTCACCTTTGTTTCATTAAGAAATATTAGAAAATCAAAACACACAAAATTGGCACATAAAATGAATACACATTAAAAGGAGATAATTAATGAATGAGGTAAGCCACATTGGTTGAGACTTAGCATTGTTTGTTTATTTCCTTAAGCATTCCAGTTTTTGTGTTACATTTGGTATTTTAATTTACATCTTGATTTACTTTGCTTATGGTATTAACTCGAAATCAAAAGAAAGCAATAAGTCAAGAAAAATTAATGGAACCTTCATCCACCTTCCCCACCACTTCAGTGGTAGATACCCTGAATGTGACATAGATAGATTTATCTGGAGGTCCCTCACACCCTCTTACACATCCTATCACATGGCCATGCCCCAAGAGGAGTCAACCTCCCCTACCATCAACCACCACATCACCCATATAGACATGGCAAAAGTAGAAGCCTTCATGAAGTCTTCTAATTATGTCTTAGAGTCTATCCCCAACTCGCCTAGATAGGATTCTGCTTTACAACAAGAGCCTGTCTATTCCCAACCTCCATCCACCTTTACCTAGGTGTATACTAACCCTCTTTTGAGGCATCAGTTGCACCTTCATCCCATACATCCATCCCTCAACCTTCAGGTGCTCCTAGCACCTCATATACCTCCACCTACACCAACCCCTTGTATGAAGCACAAGTCAATGCTGCTTCACAAGTCCCAACCTCACAAGTTGCCATACCTAGTGTAACTTGTATCCCAACCACATCTGCCATACCATCTACCTCCATACCCCTAGCCTCTGATAGAGATATTAGTGAAGCATGGGAACACCTAAAAAAATTGCTTAGATAACATCAAAATGCTCAACAACAAGTACAGGTTAACCCTACGCCTTTACATAACTCTACTCACCCACTCAAAATTCAAGATGATAATGCTCTCATGCTTCAAACTTTTCCTCAAACATTAGGAGGGGATGCCATAGAATGGTACAATCAATTGCCAAGCCATAGTATCTATACTTTTGACCAATTGATTGAGCAATTCTTTGATTGCTTCATCCTAAATGTTAAAAAGAAGATCTCATTATCTGACGTCTATGCCTTAAGACAACAGGATGATGAATCTATCTATGATTTTAGAAACCGTTGGAGGGTTATCATCACAAAATTGCCATTCACCCTACCAATGGATGAGCTAATTAAGCTATTCACCAAGAGTTGCTTAAAACCCATCTCTTGGATGCTCCAACTAAGAACTTATCAAACTTTTGAAGAAGCTTTAGCTCAGGCTAGTGTCATTGAGGATATCAAAATCCAAGAAGGCATCATTAAGCCCAAGAAGAAATAATGGCAAAACAAGGGCCAATACAAAAGTAATTATTTAGGCCAACAAAAATCAACACAGGCTACCCCAACCACCCAATCCAATCAAGTCAATCAAGTGGTCATGAGCCAACCGGTAATGGCTCAACAACAACAACCTGTGCAACAAGTATCACAACAAATTTCCTATCATGTGGTCCCCTCAACAACACAAGCTCCAATAGTTCAAAACATAGTGCCACCTATGGAAAACCATCCTCGATGATAGTCTATCCGATAGAATCACCAATATACACCACTAGATGAGTCATATGCCTCTCTGTTTAGAAGGTTGTATGAGACAAACAAACTTGCTTTGCCCGACATTAGACCGGATGATCCCACCAAGCATGGTAAAAATTATCGAGAATACTTATTTTACCCCTATCATAGGCAAAATGGGCATGACATCAACAATTGCCATATGTTTAAAAATGTAGTCCAAGACCTCATTGACTTGGGGGCAATTAAAGTTAATAGTCCCCTTGCTCAACAAAACCAAGACCTTGGTATATTTCAGACACCACTTCCTCATCACGAGGAGGTGCAACCAAACATAGAGGGAGCTAACACTAAAACTCCCCCTAACCAAGTCAACCATATTCAACAATACCAAGGGTTTGTAGGGGCCATTCATGTGGTCACTAGAGGTCAACAGAATAACCAACAAAGGCAACCACCTCAAGCAAGTGTCTCACAACCTTCTACATTGCCACCCATCCAAGTGTCCCCTAATCCATCATCACCCATTCATATACCTAGTCAATCAAATCCATCAAATCCACCCATCAATCATCCACCCCGACCAGTCATCTCATTGAGTAGCCGATTAACTACAAGTTTGAAAATGGCATCCACCAAATTGTCAATATATGAGCTAATCCAACAATCTCCCCCACATCGAGAGGCATTAATGGAAATTCTAAAATCCATCGAATTGCAATCACAAGATCCTAATGCCTTCAATAACTTTGTGGGGAGCATTCAAACATGCATGGAGCCTTCCATAACATTTTATGACTTTGAGATTAAGCCAATCTCATCGGGATCAGTAGACCCTCCATTGCATATCATGGCTCTAATTGACAAGAAACCTTTCAAGAGAGTCCTCATTGATACCGGTTCCTCTATCAACATTATCACCACATCCGCTCTCCATAATTTGAACCTTCCTCCATCTCACATCACCAAATCATCCTTCACCCTCAAAGCATTCAATGATGCTTTGTGTTCCACAATTGGCACTATTGTTTTGCCCATCGAAGTAGGGGCTAAAACATTGCACATAATGTTCCACATCTTGGAAGGATCCATGGCATACAATGTACTCCTTGGAAGACCTTGGATGAGGGAAATGAGATGTGTCCCCTCCATTTTACATCAATGCTTGAAATATGTCCATGAGGGATAGGTACATTGCATACCAACAGACGTCGAGCCATTTAAGTATTGCAATCTCATCTCAAATCCTTATGAGTCCATGCTCCCTTCCACTCATCTTTTCCTATCACCATCATCCAATCCATCCACCACTCCACCAACCTCTTCATCAAAGGATCCCATTCCTGAAGAGCTCCCCATCACCAAGCCTCAACCAACCACCATACCCTCATCATCATCATCAATGACTACATGCACATGTGGTCATAGTCAATCCACATCATCAACATCATTGTCATCCACATCATCATCAACCATTCCATAACCTTCCCAATCTAATCCATCTCCTTCACCTAATGTCTCACAAGTCAAATTGATAGATTGTGAGATACCTCCATTTCCACCCTTTCTCGATCCATCACCTGACCATGATCCTCCCATATCATCCCAAGTCAAAGTCCATCTCACCAATCTTGGTATTGGTGAATACATGGTCGATGACATCACCATCACACCCCTCACCATCCCTAGTGCTAAGGATTTTGGTCACCCACGTGACCAACCTTTAGCAATAGGAGCAGTTTACAATATGGGTTCAACTCCAAATAGCATTAATTTTGTATATGGGGGCATTGAATCTTCATCAAGCCCAACACCCATAGAAGAGCCCAAAGAACCAAAACTTGCCAATATTTCAAACATGTCAAGATTTCCATATCGATATTTCCACATTGTCAATTGGCAAGGCCATGGCCTAGGATTGCATGAACAAGGCGTGCATCAACCTATCGATGTTCCATATCAAGAGGTGCATGACCGTTCAGGTCTAGGTTTCCACCCACTTCCTACCATATCTTCTTTTGAACAAGCCTTCCAAAGGCTTAACCTCAATTCAGGAGAAGAAGCCCTCCATCCCGATAATTCTGATGAGGAAATCTATGAAGAATTCGAACTTATGTCGATAATTTTAGATGAATCTGAAGAAGAATCAGAGCCCATCATTCCCCATACCGAACAAGATGAGTTTTATCTCAACATGTTCCCCATCCATGAGCCCATATTTCGCTTGCTTCTTCCACAAGAGCGAGCCACCCCTACCGGTGAACCACCACCTCCATTCCATTAAGCCATTCCATAAGCCAACTTGTAACATATGTACATAATTCAAAATAGTGGTTATCACCACTACAAAAAAAAAAAAAAATCAATCAAAAATCAAAAACATGTTTGCTTTCTTTGCATTACATATGTAAATATACCATTTAATAAAATATGTTTTGTGTTGCTTGTTGTTGTTCAGGTTAACCAAGCTCCTAGCACCTGATTCCATCCATTCCATCCAATCTTGTCCACCTTGCCCATAAGTCAACATGAATCCTATTGATTTATTCACCCCGCTCCACAATCCATACGATCCGGCTAAACCAATTCCAATTGACATAAGCCTTATTGATATGGACCAGATTTCCTCACCTCCAACCTTTGCCGAATTTGTCTTATCCGAGGAACTATTAAGGGCTTCCACCAACTACATTCCTCCCTCCCCTTCACCTTCACCTTCACCTTCACCTTTGGATCCCAAGGTTTTCCAAGAAGATATAGATGAGGATAAGCCAGAAGAGTTAGATGACATCATAGACTATCCCGACTGGCTCTCAAGCATGGTACCCATTCACAAGCTTAATGGGGCGATACACATTTGTATTGATTTTCGAGACCGGTCTTAGCTCTTCCTTATCTAGGGGTCCTCTTCTATGCATGATTTGATTATTATATATATATATACATGGCTAATACACAAAAACATTTGCATACACTTCATTCATAACATTGCATTTCACTTGCATTCACACTTCAAAAACAATGCATTCACCCACATTTCACATTACATTTCATAAAATTGCACGTCATACATTGCATTCACATTCCACATTCCACATTTCATATTAGGGATCATTTATTAAGTTCAAGGTCTTAATTGGTCCAACAAAAGTCATGTTGCCTTAATCAAGGGCACCTTCACAATGTCATCCACACAATTCCACAAAGTCAAATTGCCATCAACACAAGCCACATTCACAAATTCCTAGGTATTTTCGGTCACTCAGCCACTCCTAGTGTTTTAAGCAACCTCCAAAAATCATGTCGAGTTCTTCTTAGGACCATTGCACATATACACTAAGAAAAATCTAGAGTTTGGGAACTGATTCCAAAAATATTCTTGAACCAAGCACAACTTTCACATCTTAAAAACATCTTGTGTCAAAGAGGGATAACACCATACTTGGTATAAACCTTGAAGTGAAAAGGGTCATCCTTGCTAGTCCCATCATGCAACATAGTCCATAAAAATAGTGGTTCTCACCACTATCACAATTCCAAATTCAAAATAAAGAAGTAAGGATAGGACAATCCCATCAACAATCAAAACTCTAAATATTTTACATCACACACCACTGATCAATTGAGTTGTAAGGATCATACTACATTTCCAATCAGACGGTTAGGTAGTCATCCCCAAAACTTAAGAGATCAAAAAAAAAGTCATGGACTATGGAGTTAGCCTCCACCGAAGCTATAGATGCTTGACTAGTAGTGGAGTACGCTCATGCATGGTGACATGTCTCTTTTAAAAGAGACCTCTGACCACTCATACGGATAAGCTAGCTTCTTGGTTTCATCCATAATAGGTTTACCCAATTTACTCAAGATGAGTTAATGAACTCACTTGCACACACACTGGTTCTTGATTGTCTAGGGTCATTACCTTGCTCTTGATTTGGTAAATGAATTCACTGCACACACATTTGGTCCTAGAAGGATTAGGTAGTTTTAGTGAGTTTGTTTGATGCCACTAGGATGTTTGAGTCTCTACAAAATAGGCAGTCTTCCATATCAACATCCATATCTTCTTCCATATCAACATCCATATCTTCTTCCATGTCAACATCCATGTCACTTCATGAGTCATTCATCCCATATGCCACCAAGTTTGGTGCCCCTGATTAAACAACAATGCTAGAAAATGGCCAAAACAAAGATCTAAACCATAAATGATCATTAGCATTAATCATCCATACATGCCATCTTGCATTAGTCATCCATAACATATCATATGCATTAATCATAAACATAAACATGCATTCCACAAAAGCATTCACACAAATATATAACACAAAAGGTAAAATCCATGTATATATATATATATCAATGAATGCCAAAAGGCTACATACAATGGAGCACCAAGGCTCATATACAAAAAGTGCATCTAAGCACTAGCTACATCCTCCAAGAAGACCCCTATGACCTAGCAGAGCCTCAGACCTAGTAGGAGCCCTAGACCTAGACTAACTATGCCTAGCACCCTCAGATGCAGAAGAGGTTGGAGGATCTAGAAGTGGAATATGATGTTCCATCAACCTATCCTCCAATGCCTCAATGTATCTATGTCGAGAGTGAAGGTGTCGTATGTTGACCTCGTGTCGATGCTCCCTCTCCACTAGCTCTACCTGGAGAGCCATAATCCTTGCATCCCGCTCCACCACCTACTACTCCAATTGTGCCCACTCCTCCTCACTCTAGCCTGGGGGTACATCTGGAACCTCCTCCATCTCCTCCCCATCTCCACCATCTCCCCCAACCTCGGGTGCCTGCTGCATTGCACCCTTCACCTTCCACCTTCGACTATCAGAGCGAAGGCACCACTACCTCTTGCAAGCATCCTAGGTCCCCTCACCCTGAGTCTCTAGGGCACCCTCATCCTGAGTCTCCTGGGTAGCCTCATCCCTAGCCTCTCGACCACCACCCACATCAACCGCTCCTCGAGGTGGTACCCATGGTGGCTGCACCGTAAACCATGCATCATACTCTATGGTCATCCCCACATCCTCCACATCTAGGATGTCCACCTCCTCATCATCCTCCAAGGCTACCCTCCATGGCTCCATGCATGGTAGCCCCACCTCCTCTCGATGCCTCCTATACCATAGGCTCATCAAGAACATCCTACCTCAGCCCAAATTGGTAGAGTACTCAAGAGAACTAGAAGTACTCCACCTCACTCCTATGCCTCCCAATCACCCACCTACCCTACCACACCCACCGTAGATGCTCTCCATCCCAGTCCACTGGGCACCCAACCATGGCCTCCATACCACTTGGGTGGATGTCAATCCCACCCATAGATCCCTGTACCACTGACTCATCCTCACTGGATGACTCGACTGCACCTCCTCCACCAATGCCCATCACCTAGCATAGGGCTACTCCCTACCAAACTCCTCCATAGGTAACCCCTAGTCGAGCAACTCTGAAGTGCTCCCATCCCCAAATTGTAGTAGTAAGTTGCACCCCAATCCCTTCTACCCTACCTCATCACCTCATAAAGCTCCCGATACACCTACACCAATAAGGTGGGAGCCCATGCATACACCTACCTCATCGTGAGCATATCGCTCACCACCCCTATCAGGTTCCAAGGGAACCTGCACCCATACTATTCGAGGCCACAATGTTGGCCAACATGAACATCACCAAAGCCCGAAGGGGATCTAACTCCTTGTCCACATACATGGACAAATAAGGGATACCTTCACTCTCCACCTTCACCCCCTCCCATGCATCCCCAAACATCCTCCTCATATCCATCTTTTGATTGAGGCCAACCTCAACCTAGAGACCCTCCATCGACACCTTGAGGATGTGATACACATCCTCCAAGGTCACAGTCACCTCACCCATAGGGAGCTAAAATGTCCCCCTATATGCATCCCACCTCTCTACCAAGGTAGAGAGGTACCCCTCATCTACCCTCACCACATCCAACCGAGCTACCTCCACTAGCCCCACCTCCCTAAGCAACTCCCACTCATCCCCCATAATCACCTTCCTCATCCTGGGGATGTAAGGAAAAATGATGTCGAGCCTCCAAAACTCTAAGCTACAACACAACACAAAATATTTGTTAATAATTCAAAAAAAAAATTACACAAATAACTAATAAATATTTTACCTACACGTGCCCCAATAGCCCCGACCTCCACACCAGCTCCCTCCACCACCATAGCTTCTACACTCCAAATGCCTCACCTCACCTCTCCTCACTCACCCTTCACTCCTTAGACGCAACTTCTCAAACTCCGTAGATGCACAAATGAGCTTCAATCTCACCCAACAAGCTATTTATAGCTACTTTAGGTGCTTTGAAGTGCCCATGGGTATTTCCTGTGCTAAGCACCTCGAGTATTTCTACGATCGCAAGCACCCATGGGTATTTCGCGTCAACATTGACAAAAGCCAAATCAGCACAAAATAGTAGTTGCCCCCAACCAAATCATTCCAAATTTCACTCACCAATGCATTCCATCATTTTATCAAGTTTTGTGAAGATTATAACTGATTTGGATGCATAAATCTCATTTGCGACCACATTGACCAAAATTCACCAAACAAATTCCAAAAGTGCCTAAAATGGCCCAAATATTCACAAAATGACCATCATCATTCATATCATCATTCATACATCATCTTCACATCATCATTTCCATATTTGCCAAGTTCACATAACATGCAAGTGAATCTTGTATCTAGTGGGTTATTCTACACACTTGGCGATTGCAGTGATTTGGATCCATGCAATTCGGTAAGATGAATAGCTTACAATAAGGACACTTGACCATGATCATCATCACTTATCTCCTTGCTCAAAATTACAATCATATTTGGTATTTCCTCATCTTTAGAGTGAAACATTACCAAGAATAATTTGCACAACCGTTGTCATTGATGGCCTAGTTCGTGAGGCTTAAAACATGGACAAAACTCAAATTTCATCATTCAAAATCTCCTTAACACCTTAGAGATAGGCACTAGCTAGGATGATTGGTTCCAATTGTGGGAATTATCCAAACAGTCACTAGCAGGCCATCCAAGGTTGATTCTTTTTCTTTTGCATCATCATTTTGCATATCAATGATGCCAAAAAGGCAAAGTGTTTCAACAACATCGAATCACCCCAAATTTGGGGACAACCATTTTTGGTTATGACTTTCCCACAATGGGATACATCTTACATGATCATGGCATCTACACTTGGCAAAAATCCCTTCTTCTATTGGGGCAAAAATAGACACATCATATCACATTTTACAAACTCCCCTTCCCACCATTGGGGAAAAAATGGTATCAAATTTTACATCATTCATATCATCCTCATCACCTCACATTTGCACAAAACCCTTCATATATTGGGGCAAAAATAGACACATCATATCACATTTTCCACCAACCCCCTTCCCACCATTGGGGCAAAAATGGTATCACATTATCCATCATTCATTTGCACAGATTTTTCAATTGGCTCATGAGATTCATCCATAACCTCATTCACCAATTGAGGGGGTAAGCTACGCAAAACTCCAAATTCTTTTATTCTTTTATCTTCAAGCTCGTATTCCAACAAGAGAGAGAAGTTGCTTCTACACCTGGCCAAAATAGGTGTCTCATGTTTTTGCACTGCATTGTGTTTCACGCAATGTAGTACAAAAAGGGGCATCTGTAGACACCAAATCCTAGCCATTCATCCTTCCATATTAGCCTTCTCACCATTTCCACCACCAAAGCCTAGCCAATTTGCCCACTATCCCTATTTTCCCACCATTTTTGATCATTATTCACATTTATTTATATATATTTAAATATAATATTTTATATTATATTTTAATATATATTTAATAAATATGTATTTATTTAAGTGAATTAATCCCAACCATCCAATTTCATTTAATCTCGACCACCCATTTACATCAATCCATGCCACACCCTAGATTTATTATCTACCCTTGGATGTGCTTTAATCTCAACCACACGATTAGTGTCATTGAAACCCTAGCATGCCCTAGGTTAGATTATAAATAGGAGCCATTTTGATGGCTCAACCCCTAAGTCTTTTCTACCTTAGATTTTTGATACCCTAAGTTCTTGATTCCTAAATTCTAAGTTCCCTAAGTTCCCCAAGTGCTTGAGTCTTATATCAAGCCTTTGGTGCCCTAACCCCATTCCATTCATCACATTTCACCTCCCTCGCTCACCATATCCATCATCGCAACCTGCATCCTCACCCGATCTACTTCTATAGAATTCCCCATCAGCCACTAGATTCCCATGGGTGCCTCCTCATCAGCCCCAAGTGCCCATGGGAATTTATTGCAGTCATCAGGTGCCCACGGGTATTTTACGCTCCCATTCCTGAAGTCCCCCTAGCCTCCGAGTGATGCTAGGGCATCGCCGCACCAGCCACCTACATCAGACATCACGCATCAGAAGACAGTAAGAAGGTAAAATAGATCAACCCTATATTTATTTATTTTAATGATGTGTTTCTATTTCTGTTCATTTTATTTACAATACTTAGTTAGGTTTTATTATTGCATATAGAGGGCCTCACGCTATGGAGCCCTCACATATACTACTAACTATTTTTATGTCATTGTGTATGGAGAGAGCATTACATCAACATCTGGAGTGGCCCAACCTTGGATATCCGAAAAGCCCACTCAACCTTGTTGGGATCAAGATGCGCTTGAAGACACCACAACCTTGCTTCTTAGGGTTTTGAAGAACCCTAAATTGTTGTAATATTGTATCAAAAGGATTCAAGGATCCAAGCTTGTAAACAATGGAGTTTCTAGGCTCCCCCCGTCAATAAAGAATTTATTCTATTGTGCAAACTTGTGTTACCTTGCATTTTATTTTGTTCAAAGCATTGCTTGTGTGTTGCATTTTGCATCTTTCAACTCCAATTGTGGATAAGTGGTTGGACGGTGAGATTTTTATTGATGAGGATTTTGATATTGTCATGGTTGAAATTGGTTCCCATTGTTCATCTGATTTCCTTGAATTTTATTTTTGGGATTGAATCTGCAATAACTGGTACTATGGCCTTTTCTCTTGCATATCTAACAATACCTATTGTAAAATGGTTTTCATCCTTTTGATGAAGAAGCAATATTTCCCTATGGATTATCTTAAGATGCCAATGCAGTGTTAGTCATTTTATCTTTAACTATATTTTCCACATCATATTCTTGTAGAATATTGACTAGCTCATCAAAAGAGGTATCTTTAATTAGGACTTGTAAATGTGTTACCAAATGCTTATAGTTGTCTGGAAGTGCTCTCATGGTTACTTGAGTAATAAGTTCATCTTTAACTATCTCTCCTAAGGTAAATAATTTCCCTTTAATATCTGCTACATTCCTTAGGAACATTTTCTATGCTTTCTCCACTATTCATATTTAATGAGTGAAGTTGAGTTTGAAGATGAATAATAGTTGTCTTATTCTTCCCTTCAAATATTTTCTCTAGGCTTGTCCATGCACTTGAAGATATTTTTGTTGAATTGATATAGGGTTGTATCTCATCAGTGATATCAAAGGTTATTATCATTAGAGCCTTTGAATAATTTTCTTCAAACTTTAGGATTTCAGTATCACCTATGGCAAGTCTCTGTGTTTTCCCTTTGACCTTATCCCAAAGTTCTTCATATACCAAAATTGCTTTCACTTTATTCTTCCAGGAGAAATAATTAGGACCCTTGAGTAGTTGAGATTCTGCTAGGAAGAATTTATTTGATGTCATTTAATTTACCTAATATCAATCCTTAAATTTTGTGGACTTCCTTATGTATCCTTAGTATATACACCTAATGGGATTTTAGATTTTGTAGAAATATTATATTTTCCAATGAATTTACAACTTGATAATCTTTGATAAATGATGATATTACCAAGTTTTGTAGAATTCCTTATGACTCCCTAGTATGTTTTTATAAAATATAAGGTGTGTATAGTACTTATGTAAATTGTAGTTCAATTTTTTGGTTGATTTTGTAAAATTTTTTAAATCCCAAAATCAACTTCTATCATCCCTTATTACGCCTATTGAACTAAGAACTTTTCCCAAATTTGAAGAGGTTTTAATGTTGGATTTATTTTGTCCCTTTTGAGAAATTTTGAGATAAAAATATTATAAATTTCTAACCTTAGTAGAAACCTTAATAACCTCTTTCAATATCCCTTAGGATTTGATTTTAGTGTTTCTAATTTTAAATAACCTAATTTGGTGTTGTAACCCTTATAGCTCCCAAATATAGAAAATTAGAACACAATAATATTTGCAAATATTTAAAATTTAATTTCTAGTAGAATTTCTTATTTCTCCTATGATTAATATTGCAAATATTATATTAATTTGATAAATTATTACCTTTGATTCTTGGCTTTCAATATGGTTAATTTCTTCTAATTTTAACCTTGGTTTATCAACCTTATAACTTCCTTAAATGAAAGCACATTAAAGTAGGGAATAAATCTCACCTTCAAATACGTGCTATTCTCGAATGTGGGATGGTTGTAATGTGAGTGTCCTTGCCTTGACCATTCCCTCCAATGGAAAGCTTGGGTTTAATCTCCAACTATGATGCCTTCTACCTTTGACTTCTTTTGACTAGAGAATTTAAGGCTCTTCCTCCTTTCTTACACGCTGTAACTTGGCCCTGTGGGTGAAGACTGCGAAGTGTTGAACGTAAATGCTTTTGAATTGCTTCCAAAAATATTGTGTTCTCCCTGGTCCAAGGCACCTTTAATAGGTGGTCAATCCTTTGATGAGTGACAAGTGTCACAACGGTTACATTCAATGCTTCAAAAATATTCTTGGATGTTTGTTACAAGTGTAACGTCTAAAGTGTTTTTACTCCTTCATAGTGTGTTGTCCATAAGGCTTCCTTCTATAATGCCTATGGCAAAATGTAACTCCTCTTCTACGTGGACTATGGACACCAAAGAGATGTTGTAACACTTTTTCTCACATGTGCAAAATTCCAATGTACGTTTGAGGGCGTTCAAGGTTTATTTTGGATAATGACAAGTGTCACTTGCATACCCTAACCTTATCAACGCCTTCTTGCAAGCTTTTCAACATACTTTTCCACCTTCTTCCTTGTTGTGTTTCGATGGCGCTGAGATGGTTCCAGTCAAGTAATGCTTATGGTGGATATTTGGTGGAGATTTGGAGGAGCTTTGGTGTCTCTTGAATGGAGTTCGAATGGTAGTGATTTGGTGGATACTTCTTGATGCTTCAATGATAGTATTAAATGCTCCTTTCTTGGACGTACGATTCCAATTTGCTTGCTTTGATTTCCCTTGCTTATGTGCTATTGGATTTGTCTCCTTCAGTGAGCAATGTGACACCTTTCTTGTGCTTTGCAAGTTAAGTAGAGAAAAATAGTGCACCAAATGATAATAAACAATATGCGTATCTGTGTGCTACTGCTTATGAGCATCAAACGAAAGCATGCAAGTAAGATGGAAAAGATAGCAAATAACAAGAAATAAAGCAAAGCAAATTGACTTCTTATTAATTGGGCAGATCAAATCCAGGTTACAAAATGTCCCCTTTGAGGGCTCAAATGGATGATACAAATTTTTACAAATCGGGTGCCCAAGGATTGAAATCCTTCAAGTAACTCGGGTGCACACCTAGTGTCTTTCCTTGTACCCACAATCAAGGTGGGCGAGCCTATGTTGCCACCGCTTGTATATTTGATATTGAATTCTTGCATTCCTTCCTAATGTACTATAAAAACCTGCACCTACACACAAGGAAACCAGAAATGTCAAACAGCAAGTGTGTGTGATGTAAAACATGCAATCCCCACAGGCACTAAAAGACTAGTAGTGAGCATATGCATGGATATTGTATCAAATCAATCCCAAATGACATGAAATTACATAGGGATGTAAAAAAAAATATTTTGGGAAGATATCACTAGAAATTGTGCCAATATTGAGTCTGATGGTGCCTCGTAATTGCAATGACCGTGCACAACCTACAAAACACAAAGCAAACAATTTCCGAACACTATGGATTGATTATCAAAACACTAAGGATTGATACAAAACACTATGGGATGTATTATAATTAAATTTGGTGAGGGAATTCACTCAAATGGTTTGGTTATGTGACAAATTGCGCCTCCTGGTTCACTCGCGAACCTCCTTTGCTAGGTAGAGATTTCGAGGGAAAAATGGGCACAAAAGGTGAGGTGAAATCTTAGCAGCACTCCGTTGCATAAAACTAAAACTCCTCCCCCTATTTTGTGTGGAAAATACATCCACTTTATAGCCCAAGGAGGCTTCATGGGTCAAAGGGCATGCGAGGGCATGCAGGGCAAGAGGTGCCACTTGGCCACCGGGGCGGCATGCATTGGAGGAGGAAGAGAATCTCCCAAATTGGCCTCATTCATTGAGTATGTCATAAGATCTGATGTGTACCCTGACTTATGGGCAATAATAGCCAGGAATCTGATCATTACTGGGCATCATTGGCCCAGATTTGACTTTTTATGGGTCACACCTGCTATTCGCCCCACCCTGGGACGAATAGAATATGTATTTGTCCCAGGGGGGACAAATAGAAACAAGGTGTTCAAAAGGTCCCAAAAGTGATTTGAAACCTTCTAAAATCTTGCATTGAGTGGTTAGGACCACTATATACCTGATGAGGGCTGCCCTAGGGGCCTTGGTGTGTCATTTAGTCATTGCTGATGGTAGCATAATCAGATTGACCAGATTTTAGTGTCTATAGATGCCCCTTTTTGGGATGCATTGTGTGCAACACAACACTAAGAAAAAATAGATGACTAAAATATTCAATGATTAGGGTTACTCAAATAACCTAACCAACTTTAGATGCCCCAATCCTGAAAAGAGCATGCATTCTCGAATCCTCACTTCTGATGAGCTAAGGAAATTCCTTTAGCTTGGACGTTATTCTGTCATAAAGAGGTGAGGCCTATGAATCCTTCATGCTTCTAAAATGCCAAGTGACTTAATTTGGAATTTTGTGCTTGTTTTCTGCCTCAATCAAGGGCATGATTGTCTTTGTCAATGATTCATTGAATGAATGCAATTTGCATGATTGAGTGTGTGCTTGTTGATTGTGATACTGAGTATGACTACCCCCTCAAGCGATGAGTCGATGAGGGAATGACTCATGAGAAAAGCGATGAGTCGCTTGACCCAGATGACTTTTGTTGAGGTTGCCTTCAGTTGTATCCATTGAAAAATGACATAGTTTTGAAAGGATTTTGATGATGTTAGGGAGGTTTCCTGGAAGTAAAAAGTTGAAACTTCATTTTCGTGGAGTGGTCCAATCATAATGGCCTTCTTGGGGAGTGAAATAGTAACTTTCCTATGCATCCATGAGAAGTTTGCATTCCATATCGACCCTGAATGAATTCCATCAGATTTGACTTGTTTTTGGTGGGTTTTGGACCCTTTTCTATTCTACTTTCGGGAGGAAAGGAATGAAAAAACCTTGTTCCTGTGGGGTGGTCTAGCCATATTGGCCTTCTTAGGAATTGAAGTAAGGTTCTTTCCAAGCATCCAGGAGTGCTATTATTTTTCTTGTGGCTGAGACAAAAATTTTGACCAAAATAGAGTTGTTTTGGTGCTTTTTAAGTTATTTTACTTTATAGGTTTTGTATTCGTCCCAGGGTGGAACAAATACAAATTTTGTATTCATCCCAAGGTGGGATGAATGGCTAAAAGTGTGTTCATCCCACCCTAGGATGAATAGAACTCTTGTAAGCCTATATAAACCTCAAATGCAAGTTTTGGGTTCATTATTTCATGTTTTCTCTTACGATTTGAGAGGTGAGGAAGAAGAGGGTATTTTTTTGAAGCGAAGCGTTGTCGAAATCACCCTGTGGCCATCATGAGTCAGCAAACCAAGGCATCTAGTGGAGGAGCCGGTGCAAAACGGGTATGCGGTTACTCACCTTCCTCATTATTTTGCTTTTGAAATTGCAATGTTGCTTTGTTGTTTATTGGCTTCGATTAAACTAAGTAATTAAACCTAAATTTAATCGGAATGTCCCAAATTTTGACCTCATCTGACCTTTGGGAAATTAAACCTAATGTAGATGAAATATACCAAAAAATTTTGAGTTTGCAGTTTGTTGTTAAACATATCACATTACGGGATAGGGAATGAAACCCTAGGGTAGATGTAACATGTTAAATTTTGAATTTTTGTATTTTATTTTTAAAACATATCACATCACGGGATAGGGAATGAAACCCTAGGGTAGATGTAACATGTTAAATTTTGAATTTTTGTATTTTGTTTTTAAAACATATCACATCATAGGATAGGGAATGAAACCCTAGGGTAGATGTAACATGTATTTTGAATTTTTGTATTTTTTTTTTTTAACATATCACATCATAGGATAGGGAATGAAACCCTAGGGTAGATGTAACATGTTAAATTTTGAGTTTTTGTATTTTGTTTTTAAAACATATCACATCACAGGATAGGGAATGAAACCCTAGGGTAGATGTAACATGTTAAATTTTGAATTTTTTTATTTTGTTTTTAAAACATATCACATCAGAGGATGGGAAATGAAACCCTAGGGTAGATGTAACATTTTGTATTTTGATTTTTTTTTTTTTTTTTTTTTTTTTGTATTTTGTTTTTTGCAAAATTAAATTGTTGTGATGAATTAGTTGTGCATTTTTTTTGGGCCTTTTGGAGGCCATTGTGAGGCATAATGAATACCAATTTATTTTTTTTCTTATTAAGTTTATTGTTCTATCATGTGGTGAAGAATCGATATCACACACTGAAGCTCTTCCAGACCATCTGAGATGCCTTGACTAAGGCTGATTGGGAGTGGCTTGATGCCATGGGGCTCAAGCAGGTTACTCGGTTGAAGCCTGTGATAAGCGATCGAGACTACTTGACTGCTCTAATTAGCCTATGGGACTCATGCACCAACACCTTCCACCTACCCATGGGGGAGATGACGATGATGCTAGAGGACATCTATCGAATTCTGTGGATCTCGATAAAGGGGCAACCTATTCGCTTGACGCACCATGACCAGAGAGGTGCAATGCTAACAAGGTACTTTGGGGAGGATGCGGATGCGATGGATCTAGACTACCAAAATGGAGGGATACTGATGGGGTTTTGGTATGAGGAGAAGGTATTGGGGGTGAGGCATGCGCTACTAATGACCCTCATCTCCAATATGCTTCTCCTATATTCTTCGAGAGCCTGGTTCTCTTGGAACCTACTGGAGCTGGTGTATGCCCTGGTGGGGTACACCAAGGAGGAGCCTCTGGTGATGGGTTGGAGGACGATCCTATTGGCACAATTTTATTATGAGTTGTATGAGATCCGCTATCATCGATGGAAGGGCTTGGGTTGTAGCTTCTTGTTGTAGTGTTGGGGATGGCAGCACATAGCTATGGAGCAGCCACATGGACTGCCATGGATGACTCAGGTGTAGCTAGTGTATCAAGAGATACGATATGCTATCCTATGGTAGAGGGCAAAGGATGTAGGGCAGAGCCGATGCCATGCAAGCAATGTGGACCATTATGCTAATGCATTCTCATGACTGGCGCCAAGGCAGGTGGTATGGTGGTTGTACAAGGATTGTCTAGACTAGGCGGATGCTGGAGAGTAGCTCCGATAGGTGAGGAGAGGTAGATGGTTGATTTCATGGCTAGGGTTACATGATAGTTTGGAATATGGTAGGGGTTTCCTTGGGAGCCAATAGCATATCGATACCGTGGGGATGAGAGGACACTAGGCTGGCCAGTGTTGGAGAAGGTGGGAGAGGAGGCAGACCCAATAGTGGATGTTCCTAACGTGGATGACATTGGGACTACAATGGATTATGACTCATGGTGGGTGATGCACCAGTGGTGAGGCGTAGGGGCTATCAAAGGTGAGGCAGTTTGGGCTACGAATGAGGTGATGGAGGATGTTGTGGAGGTGAACCAGGTAGAGGGGTATGAGCCACACAGGCAGCACCAGTAGGTAGATGAGTAGGTGGACCTGTTAGACCTAGGGGATTAGGGTGATGAGGAGGATACTGAGGGCCAGGAGGAACAGGAATAGTAGGGTATCCAAGGTACTCCGTGTGACAGATACCTAGAGCTACAAGATGAACTGGTCAAGTTTAGGTAGGATAGGGATCTCCTACAGGCACAGGTGTAGGAGGATAAAGCCGAGATATCATCCCTATGGGTGCAGGTGAGAGCACAGGGTCCTAGGTATGATGGGTATAGCATTGGGGAGGCAGATAGGCTATGAGTAAAGGTGCTTCAGTTGTAGTCAGTAGTGGACACCTACCAGTCATTGGGGCAGTGGAGATAGGCATATGTGGATAGACTGGATATGGAGATGGTGCACCTTGGAGGGTGTCTTCCTAATGATGGGGAGACCAGTGGCTCACATTAAACTTGGCAGAGCGAGACGATGCAGTCATCATATAGGTGGAGGATTGACAGGGCTGGTGGTAGTAGGCCTGGAGGATCACAATAGACCCAGACTACGGGAGGAAGTGTGAGTCGCAGCACCGATCCTACGTGACCATGGTGATGGGTACTGGTGAGGCTCTTTTTGACTGGCTATTATGGTTTTTGATACTGGTAAGGTCTAAGGGCCCATATTTTTGTAGCCCACAAGAAATTTTTGAAACTCTGATGTATATTTTTGCCCCATATATATATATGAGATTTTGTTATGATCATCATATGTCTCGTTTATTGTTTTATGAGATGGATGCAATGTATGTGTGTGATTTATGATGGTATGTTAAATGTTAATGATTGTTGTAGATGGATACTATTATGTGATATGTTGTATTACTGATGGATGTTGTACCATGTGTGCACATGTATGCTTCTATGATGTAATGCAAATGTGGTGTATGTTTATTATGTATGCATATGGATGCTTTTGTGATAGAATTTGTTGTTTATGTATGTGTGGATGTATAGTGAAATGTATGACTTGCATGCTTTGATATTTTGAACTGTAACTAATTATTTGTCTCACTATGTTAGCACCATAGACTATATAAACTGCATCAGTTCCTTTTGTCTCTTTTTATATTGTTTCTATGCAATGGATATATGGGAATGTATTATTACAATGTGGTAAAATAGAATTAATGAAGTGAGATGCTATAGAATTTTGATGAGGTTTTCATGAGACTCAAACACTCTAGCTACCTGATCAAAAGTTATATACTAACCATGCAATATTTTTTGACAAGGTATGAATCTGCTAGGATGACCAAGATACTCCATATCCCTGTGTGTGCAAGTGAGTTCATTCTTGTGAGATGCATAAAGATATCACCATTGCCAGATAGGCTATCCACCAAACCTGGAATTAGTATCACTTTATGAATATTACAATCCTAGGTTCTGTACTTAGTAGGATTAGACCCCTAGGCAATCTAGGTTACCAAAATCTAGCTCATCCACATGCAAAAATTGGTCTTTACACACGTGAAATCTAATATGACAAACATATCGTCATGCGGGAGGCTACCACCATTGACAAGTAGGCTATCCACCAAACCTGTAATGAGGATCACCTGATGGTTGTCTAAATGCTAAGAATTCCAGGGATCCAAATGGTTTTCCAAATGCTATGAATCCTAAGAGATTTCTAGATGTGATGTTGAAGACACACTTCTTGGGGTTCAATCTCACATTATGCTCGATAAGGTGATTGAGGAATTTACTCAAAACATCGAGATGCTCATGGCATAACAAATATTTAGCCAGTAATTCATCCATTTAATATTCCAAAATCTTATGCATGTAGTCATGGAAGATGTATGTCATGGCACACTGGTAGGTGGTGCCAATGTTTTTAAGGCCAAAGGGCATGACCTTATAGCAAAATGTTCCCCAAGATGTTGTGAACGCTATTTTGAGTTGGTCCTCCAGGTTGATACAAATCTAATTGTACTCAGAGAAGCCATCCATAAGGGATAACATTTCATGGCCCGTTGTGGCATCTACCAGGGCATCAATGCCCGACAAAGGAAAATCATCCTTAAGACTCACTTTGTTTAGGTCTCAAAAATTGGTGCAAATGTGAATCCTCTCATTCGACTTCTTTACGGGAACCATGTTGGATAACCATGGTGGATAGTCTATAGAAATAATGAACTTGGCATCCAATAGCTTTTGTAGCTCATTTTTTACCATTAAGGCCACTGTGGGATGCATCTTTCTCAGCTTTTGCTTGACAAGCTTGACCTCGGGGTCAAGCGTCAGATTGTGGGTGACTAGATTTGGTCCAGTCCTGGCATGACTTTGTAAGACCATGCAAAAGCTGCCTTCTTTTTTGTAAAAAGGGCTATGTAATCAACTTTCTCTACAAGGGATAGAATTTCCCTTAGCTTGATGCATTACGGGTTCTCTAGGTTTGAGCTGATATCTTTATCAATCATGGGCTCGATTGACATATGTGATCCCTCCTCCAACTAGTGGGGGTAGGGATCAAATGGATGTCATCAACTAGATTTAGATCATCAATTGGAACTTTGAGTTCCTCCTGAGCGTGGAAGACATCATGAGTTGGCCCCAGAGAGAAATGAAATGGTTGTAACATCTCATCACAAGGCCAATACTCAGAGGGTGAGGGTAGTGAATCTCCTTGATCAAAGTCAATTACCCCCATGTCGAGGTGCAATGGCTTCAACAGGTTATTCGAATCTCACAGGGCCTCAAACAAGTCTATGGAAATCATATTTATGGACAGATGATTTCCCCTATGTGGCTAATGGTGGCCACGAACCTTCGGATGTTGCAAGGTCTAAGGAGGTGGTTGTGGTGGCAGTGGAATGATCGATGATGGTCAATGCAGCTGCGGGCGAGCTTGCTCCTCTAAAGGTATAAGTTGTTGCCATATGGGATGATGCAATGGGAATATGTATAGATAGAACTTATCCTAGTCATCTATGGGGACGACCCGAGGGCCTTCTCTTTCTGAGCTACCAGAATCGATGGTTGCAACTCCATAATCTAACTCATCATCCGATGTCCACTCATAAGGGGACCCTAGATCCTCTTCCTCACCATTGTGGGGAATATTACGCGAATCTTCACCTCTCTCATAAGAGCGAATATCATCATGAGGGAGTTCATCATCTCCCAAGGGCATAGGTAAGTAGTCCCCTAGTGATTAGATGCGATTGGGATTGGCAAAATGATCTCGTGCGAGCTCATATATACAATATAGAGTCATGTGTTCTAAGCTATCTATGAGGATGTCTAAGGACACAGGCTTGTTGAGTCCCAAGCTAGACTTGTCATGTGACATTTGATACTGTGGCTGGTAGGGAACTCGAGTGCCCTGCTTGTACAGGCCTAACCCATAATCATGCCAATTGCATAGGTCAAGGTACTTTAGAGTGAAGTTAGAGTTGGACAGGTAGTTAATGTCTTCTCCAAATGGCTCTTCATCTTCTTCCTGCTATTGCTAAGGCTCAATGCCATAGTCAAGGCCCCCATATATGAAATTCATTTGATTAGGGGGGCATCCAAGAGGTACGATGGTGCCTATGGGAATACGGGGCCGACCCATGTCTTGCATTGACTCTATAGCAAGGGTGGTTGTAATATTCCTAACCATGTACTCCCCTAATATGGTGGAATCCAGGTGCATAGTGACCTGAGGCTACGTATAGAAGAGGGATGAGAGTGAGACCTGATCTGATTCATCATTTGTCTCATGTGGTAGTTCCTCAACTACTGGGCTAGGAACCTCCTCTATGGAGATGGTGGATATGGTCGGTTGGGCCTCCTCAATAGGCTGCTTCCTTGGGTTCCTAGGCAAAGGATCCATAGGTGCACTAGACATTTATGTGGGTGCCGACGATGTGTATGGTATGGCCTGCGATGGTGGCAAAGTCAAACCTTGTTGGATTTATTTGGTTGAAAATTTAGATGGTTTTATAACAAGGTTGATTCGGGAGCTGTTGCATTATATTACAATACTTGAAGGCCTCTAGGTCCATAGGGACGACGTGAACTTGCCCTTCATGAGTGTACTTAAGTCACTGGTGAGTGATGGAAGGGACACACTTCATGTCCCTAATCCATTGTCTATTTAATAGGATATTGTACGCCATCTCACCCTCTAGGATGTGGCACTACATTGGGATGGTCTTTTCCCCTACCTAAATAGTTAGGATGATCATACCAACCATTGATCATATAGCATCATTGAAGGCTCGAAGGGTGTAGGTAGATGCGACAATATGGGATGTTGGGAGCTTTAAATGCTTGAGTGCTATTGTCGTGATGATATTGCTAGAGGACCCAATGTCTATCAACACTCTCTTATATGGTGTTCCATTCACACATGCAACAATATGCAAACGGTGATCTACCATATCATTTGGAACTGGTTTAAGCTTATCTTCTCAAAAGGTAATTATCAGTTTTGTGCATTGTCGTACATGCCCCACGAAGTTGTTGAAGGTGTCAGACTCCCGAAGTTGAAGCTCGATTGCTTAAAGGATATCCATCAAGGCCTCTCTATGAGGTTCTGATTGCTGAATGAGCTCATATATGGGGAGTCAGGAAGACATTGTTCTTAAGCTCTGAGTAAGCTTGCTCTTGATGGTGACAACAGGTCAAGGTGGAAGATTTGGCATAGGAGGCGACGGAGGCTGCGACATCTAGGGGTCATCATTATGAGCTGAAGGTGGCACAGTTGGACTTGGGTATCGCCTATTCCTCGTTACAATGTTGACCATGTCGACATACCCTTGCTTATGAGGGGCATGATAAAACTCATTCACTTGGGGTGTTAGCTTGGCCTACTCCACATGGGCAGGCAAGGGGTCTTTGAAGACATCCATTTATTTATTGTTTGGCGCAACAAGGTTGTCCACCTGAAGGGTGTTCCTATAGATCATGTCTTGCACCAAATGCTTGAACTTGTAGCATATTTGCACATCATGCCCATTTTTCCTATGAAACTTACAATATAGGTCTTCTTTGTATCCTTTGGGCTTTGGTGCATTCGGGTCGATAGGTCAACTCTTGGGCAGGTGAATTTCATTAGCCACTAAGATGCGATTAAACAAGTCCATGGACTCTGCGATGGGAGTGAACTTTCACTTGGGGTGACGTTGTTTATTTTGCCCTTGACTATTTTGGTTGTCCTTGGCATAGTTCCCAGGAGTGGCTTGATAATTAGGCTTTTGAGGTGGCACGGCTTGTGTTGGTCCCAGGACACTAATGACAACTTGATTTACTATTGTTGGCTTATACTGTGTTGGTGTGCTTTTGGCATTCTTGTTCCACTCCTTGCGAGGCTTCATAATTTTGCCCTCTTGAATTTTGATTTCTTCTATGGTCCTAGATTATGCTAGGGCATCTTCAAGAGTTGAATACTATTGTAGCTGCAACAGCAAGGAGATTGGCTTCAGGTAACTCTTGGAGAACATTTGAGTTAACTCCGACATGGGGAGGAGATAAGGCAACTTGGCAAGCAATGTTCACCATCTATTATCGTAGTTTGTTATTGACTCATCGTCATACATTTTCAACCCAACTAAGTCGGCTTGCATCGCCTTCCTCTTGATATTGAAGGCAAAGTATTCTAGGAATGCATCTACAAGTTGGTCCAAAGTATGAATGTTATGCTTAGGGAGTTGGTAAAACCACTCTGAGGAGGGGCCTGAGAGGGTAGTCATGAATATCCTTAAAAGCAAAGCATCATCATCATGAATACCGAAGCATTGGCCCAAGAATCTGGTGACATGTTCCTATGCATCTTCCTCTCCTTTAAATGTAGCCAACTGAGGCAACTTAAATTTCTTTGGATAAGGAGGTGTAGGAATCGAAGTATGAATGGGTTGACTATGAAACTGGCACATAGTAGGCTTTTGAGATCCTGACCTAGAGGTCTTGTGCTCTACTGACTCTAGGTGCTCTAGCAACTCTTTATAAGGGTCTGAGGATTTGATATCCTCATCCTTGTTTACATCCTACGATGGAGGTCTAAGATCCTCCAACCTATTTCAATGCGGTGGCATGTCACCTCCCTACCCTAGTAGGACATCTCCAAATACTCTACTTTTAGCTCATGCTCATCGTAGGCTCCGTAGGGTGTTTTTCGAGTCGGTCTATAAAGAGGGGTATTTGCCCGTCATGGGCACCCTATGTTTGGCCTGGGAGATGCATCTCGATCTAGCCTAGGAGGTCGTGGAGGCAACGTTGGATAAGGCCTGGGAGACCTATCTTGAATGAGCATGGGTTGCCTCGGGTGGACTTCTTGCCTATGTGTCTTAGGGGTAGGAACCCTCTCTCGTAGAGTCTTCTAGAATAGCTTGTTGGTCTATTGTTCGATTATCTCTTTCTCAAGCTGATGCAAGTGGTCTAGTTGCTCTTTGTCTCATCGAAGCTGATTGAACTGAGCTTGGTGTTCCACGTATCTTGTAACTACTTGATTAATTTTTTTCATTGTGCGGGGCCTAAGAGGCCTAGGAGTCTCACCCTAAGGCCGACCTTTTTCAAGATAATCTATGATATCCATCGCATGCTTCCCTTGATCAAGGGTTGTCGTGTTAACTTGAGGTTCGGGCTGGGGCATATGCTCATTATACTCAACGAGTGTAGAGGCACATCTTGCATGCATAGAATAATTCTCCTTAGGAAAATATAGGATTTCCTCATGCCTTCCTTCCTAGATGAGGAAGGGTAGGGCAGAGTTAGCTCGCTCTGAGTGACAAGTATCATACCCGTCAGTCTGCCTAATTTTTTGTACCCTATCAAGGCAACGCGTAGGCAAGGTCATACCAACCTGCTCTACCCAGTGTGTGAATTCATTCCCAGGCCTATGAATAGGTGTGTCGGCCATAACAGGTACACAAATGCATGTCATAGTTCTATCTACTAGCACCTCAGCATTTTTTTGCCTCCCATTCAAGAGGGCATGTAACGTGTCTAAGTACCAAGAACACTCTCCCACGTAAATTCCATCATCCTTGGGGTATCCCGCATAGGGCTTCCTCGTAGGTGTGGCTCATGCCTCACTGTCTTGGGGCTAGGGTGAGTAGAAGCTCACCAGGGAGGTGTGACCAGATCCCTGGGGTTATAATGGATATGACTCATATCTCCTAGTCCACTCTCCATAGCTTTCGCTTGTGATTGGGCTCTGCTGTGGGTGCACACCATCATAGCTCTCTACCAAACCCTAGATGATTATCTCCTTTACAAATTTTTAATGAAACAACAAATAGAAAAGGAAACACTCAATAAGACAAATGATTATCTCTTTTAAGTTTTAAGTGTGAATCTCTAAACTATTTTGTGTGTTTCATATGTGTTGTTTGTAAAGAATGACCTTGTGTCACGTGTTTGAAATATTTTTGAATGATAATCTTGTGTTAAATTGGATTTCACCTGTATACTCATAGCTCAACAACCTGGCTATGAACTTAATATCGTGTTATCCCACCTATAATGTGTGATGATGGAGTCCACACATGGCCAGGGAGCACAGGTCCTACCAGTTCCTCACCCAGTTCACCCGTAGTTTGTGATATACCTCTCCGAAGAGAGATACATGCTATAACCCATGGGCTATGACGAATCTTAGAACTAGTCTTGTAAAATAACAAGGTTCAAGGGATTTGAGACAACAGGTGGAGATGAAATCCACCTCATTGAACTCTACTAGTGGATGGTGATGAAATTCACCTCACTAGCATTTAAGTGGGTCAGGGTGTGTGTGGTTCTTTTTAATCCAAATAAAGTAAACCAAGAAGAATTCGATGATCATTCACTAGATGCATGCAAAAGGTATGTTTTACTTTTAGAAAGCTAGTGTAAAAATAACTCACAAGTATATCTAGGAATGCAAAAGAACCCTAAATGCTAGCCTACCCATTGGATAGGATACAAGCAAGAAGTCCAAAGAGATGCATTTCTACTTTAAATTTCTTTCGATCTTTCTTCGTTTATATGTTTTTGTTATTTTGTTTTTAAGAAAAAAAATAAATAAATTTTAACCTTTCTAAACAAGCAAAATATGCGAGAAAAACCAAATAAAAACAGAGACAGAAGGTTCATATGCCTACCTCATCATTGCCAAAACTTGCTATTTCTAGAATTTTGCTCTGAAAACCCTCTATAATATTGGTTATGTATTCATCCCAGGGTAGGACAAACTCTTTTTCATCCCAAGGTGGCACGAATAGCAGGTCAGGGTTCGTTTCAGCCTAGAACGAATAACACCTGCAACATAAAAAGACGAAGAATGAGTTCCAAAATTTACCTAAAGAAAAAGGAACTAGGTCCCACCATTATCATCACTAAAGTAAAGAAAAATGGTGCACAAAATGATAATAAACAATATGTGTATCTATGTCCTACTGCTTATGAGCATCAAACGGAAGCATGCAAGTACGATGGAAAATATAACAAATAACAAGAAATAAAGCAAAGCAAATTGACTTCTTATTAATTAGGTAGATCAAATCCAGGTTACAAAATTTCCCCTTTGAGGGCTCAAATGAATGATGCAAATATTTACAAATAGGTTGCCCAAGGATCGAAATCCTTCAAGTAACTCGGGTGCACATCCAATGTCTTTCCTTGTACCCACTATCGATGTGGGCGAGCCTATGCTACCGTCGCTTGTATATTTGATCTTGAAGTCTTGCGTTACTTCCTAATGCACTATAAAACCTACACCTACACACAAGGAAACCATAAATATCAAATAGCAAGTGCGTGTGATGTAAAACATGCAATCCCCATA
Source organism: Wollemia nobilis (assembly GCA_028583015.1). Lineage (NCBI taxonomy): Eukaryota > Viridiplantae > Streptophyta > Pinopsida > Araucariales > Araucariaceae > Wollemia > Wollemia nobilis. Next base: position 12,305,420 of record JAQPPZ010016726.1, read on the forward strand.
GGCACTAAAGGACTAGTAGTGAGCATATGCATGGATATTGTATCAAATCAATCTCAAATGACATGAAATTACATAGGGATGTAGAACAGAATATTTTGGAAATATATCACTATAAATTTTGCCAATATTGAGTCCGATGGTGCCTCATAATTGTAATGACCGTGCGCAACCTACAAAACACAAAGCAAACAATTTCTGACCCTACACATATCCAAAACATATGAAAATTGAAAAAATACATAACATGATATTTTAAGAAAACCCGTATGATAATATTTACAAAATAAGTAATATTTTAGGTGTTTCCTCATATGACCGTTAGAGACCTACATGAGACCCTAAAAAACACTAAAATTGCAATATCTCGGCCAATATAGTCCAGAATGACCTGAAATTTGAACTGCAGCATAATAATATGTAGAAAATAACCAATAAAAAATAGTTAGAAAATTGTGCATGGATTTCTATTCATAATAGGGTGAAACGAATAGGACTGTCACAAATTAGGGGGCGCCCGGGGGTGGGACGCCCACCATTTTTGCCTAAATTTTACCACCAATTCCACTGAGGATTGATGAAAAATACTATGGGATGTATTTTCATTAAATTTGGTGATGTAATTCACTCATATGGTTTGGTTACATGACAAATTGTGCCTCCTAGTTCACTTGCAAACCTCCTTCTCTAGGTAGAGATTTCAAGGGAAAAATGGGCACAAAAGGTGAGGTGAAATCTTAGTAGCACTCTGTTGCATAAAACTAAAACTCCTCCCCCTATTTTGTGTGGAAAATGCATCCACTTTATATCCCAAGGAGGCTTCATGGGTCAAAAGGCATGCGAGGGCATGCAGGGCAAGAGGCGCCACTTGGCCAATGGGGCGGCATGCATTGGAGGTGGAAGAGAATCTCCCAAATTGACCTCATTCATTGAATATGTCATAATATCTGCTACATGCCTTGAATTGTGAGCAATAATAGCCAAGAATTTGATCGTTACTAGGCACCATTGGCCCAGATTTAACTTGTTGTTGGTCAAACTTGCTATTCACCCCACCTTGGGATGAATGTTGCTATTCACTCTAGGGTGGGATGAATAGAATCTATATTCATCCTAGGGTGGGACAAATAGAAACAGGGTGTTCAAAAGGTCCCAAAAGTGGCCTGAAACCTTCCAAAACCTTGCACTTAGTGGTTAGGACCACTGTATACCTGCTGAGGGCTGCCCTAGGGGCCTTGGTGTGTCATTTAGTCATTGTTTATGGTAGCATAATAGGATTGACCAGATTTTAGTGTCTACAACAAATTACCTATTATGGTTATCCAACCCATGTATGATGTGAGCCCTCTAGAGGCTTATTTATGCTTGTATTCGGCTGCGCTCTTCTTTAGAATGTTGTACCTTTATGGCACCTTCAAATCTGATCTCTTTCCTACATAGAACGAATTAGAGAAATGCAATACAATGTAACAATATTTGTAAATAATATGCCTTTATTTCACCCTTTCTTGCACTCCTTTTTGCAGGTCTAATTTTCTAGTTTTGTGGCAAAATTTTTGAATGCAATGTAGGGGTTTTGAGGTTATCTCTTTGATTAGACACCTTTCCCTTTTTTCTTGGATACTTTGATGAAATCCAAGCTTGGATAGAAGCTCTTTATTCGATGCAATTTTATGCACTTTTCTCCTTGCAACTAACCCTATAATGCTTTGTATTTGAGACTCATCGAATCTCAATATTTGAAGCTTCTATTTTTTATTTCGGTTAGTTGTCTTCTTCTCCAAATTTTGGAGGATTCCAAACAATTTTGGTGGCTTCTCTTGGCCACTATGTGTTGCGAATTTTTGTGCATTAATAGTGTCTTTAGATACTTTGTCAAATTCTGATTTTGTGTCCTTTTCAAGAACACAAACAATAATCTTATTGAGAGCAATAGAATAGTGTAAATAAATCTAATAGTCTTTGACTTTTAATGCACTAAAAATTTCACCTTATCACTCCAATCCACTCTGAAAATAATGCACTTAATCAATTTACTACAACTAATCAAGAATAATTTGAAATGAACCTACAATAATTATTTTGCAATTTCATTATAATTATTATTGTAGAACTTAGTCTTTTTTTTTTTTCTAAAGTAGATGATAGGTAGTTGATAGATGTAGTTCTGAAATCTAATCAACTCCTAAATAATGTGCAAATGAACCTTAAAAGGAACTTTTCTCTTTTTGCACTTTTGAAGACTATAATACAATTTTCCTTCTTGCAACTTTAATCTAAATAAGGTGCTCCAATGAATCTGATAAGTAATCCAGCTAATAAATCTACTTGCACCAATAGTTGCTTACATTTTTTTGAAATATTTTGTAGCTCTTTTGCAGCTTTTGTAGAGTATGTAGATATTGTAGATATTGGTGTTTAAGATCACCAAGTTGTTGCCTTGAGTAATATCTTGTAGCTCTTTGTAGACTGTCCTAAAAAAATCCTTCACCAAAATATGATCTCAAACTTTATTTCACGAGCTTAGGATTTGGTGGCTTGTTCTCCTCTTGTAATCTCCTCCTTTTTGTTGTAGAATTTTTTATCTCAACAAATAATTTCTTCTTGCTGTGAGAGGTAATCTTCTTGGATTTGGTAAGCTTCTCCTATATTCAATTCTTCTTGTAAAATTCTAATTTTAAGCATGATCTTCTTCTTAATATTTTGAATGTCTTAAGGTCTTCTGATATTTGGCATACCTTTCTAAATTCTTATTCTCTTGGGCTTGTTGTTGTATGGCTATAATTATCCCAAGTCCTTCACTATCAAGGGCTTCTCTTGGTAGTGGATTTATCCAATGAGTTCTCCTTTGATGATTTCTTCAGTAAGGCTCTCCAAGCCTTTTACTAGATGCTCATTGAGACCTCCCCAAGGTCTTTGATCTTGCAACTTCTTCTGGTCTTCCTTGAGACCTTTTATTCAACCTTATGCTCCTAGAAGTGTTGGTGGTGAGATATTCTTCTAGATCTTTGATTCTATTGCTCCTAGATTCGAGCAGGACTCTCCTAGTCATTCTTACAATACTGGAAGTTCTTCAATGATATATTCTCTTGATATATTTATATTCAGGTGTTGGATTGATTCTGAAGAAGATACTCTTCCTAACTTTCTTGTAAGAAGTATCTCCACTCACTGAATCTACTTTTCTTGTAACAAAGTATTAGTACTAAAATCTTAATCTGCTTTTGAATCGAGTACTCTCTTTTAGAGTCTTCTTCAGGATCAAGCCTTCGGTGGCCTTTTTTTTAGTATCAAGGCTTCTATGGCCTTTTCTTCAATATCAAGGTTTTTGTGGCCTTTTTTTTTGGAGAAATACTTCTATGGCCTTTTCTTCAGGATCAAGGCTTCTAAGGCTTTTTTTTTGGATCAAGGCTACTATGGCCTTTTTTCTATATCAAGGATTTTATGGCCTTTTCTTCTTCTATGAAATTCTCAATCTAGCAATGGAGATCTCCAGTCTCCTAACTTCACCATAAATCTTCTCCAGAAGTCTTCTTCCACAATATTCTTTTCTTGCACAAGGAACTAATTTTTGCACTATGAAGGCACACCGACCTTTGGTCAATGAAGTTGAAGTATCCTAGATTTCTACTGTAGGAGGATTCCCAATAATTTGAAAATTATTTTTCTACAACAAAAGAAAATTTGAGTAATAGTTAAATTCCTGATATCCTGAATGATCTTCACTAGTTGATTTATCAATCTAGTGGATTGAATGTTGAGTCCTAGTCTTCACGAGTTTTTCTTGCAACTTTGTGGAAATACTCTAGCCAAATGTAATCTCAGTATTTCTAGAACTGATTTTTCTTTCAGTCCTTACTTGTGGATCTCCCTAATTTTACCACCTAGACTCTTCTAAGAGTTTTTGATAGTGGTTGGTCCAACAACACATCAGGTTGACCAAAAACTTAGGCTCAATGATAATGGTGATTTTTCCTATTGATCTGCTATGGCTAGATATACCATGGCTCTGATACCACTATTAGCTTTTGATGTAGTATGCAATGAAAGATAGCATTCACAAGATGCAGAATAATATGAAAGAAAATAAATCTGTGAGATGACTGAAATATGCTATAAATAGAAATGATGGAAATTAATACAATATGGCTATGGAGGAAATGAACACTCCATTAACAAAGATACTAGACTACATTGCACCCATCACCAAATTATAGTGATCTACACAGCACTATGCTACTACCTATGAATATTCTCTAAGCTTCTCTATATCTACTTGTTACAATGAGGTCCTTTTTATATAGGAAGATAAGTTCCTTGGCCAACACTCTACCTAGTTGTGCAAGGGACAACTTGCACATATACAACTTGCACATTGACACTTGTGCATTTATTACATTGCATGAAGTAAGTAGATAAATTCTCCCTAAAGTAATCTAATATCCTAAGTATGTACCTAGGAAGTTACATTTACATAATCCAAATAATGTAATATAATATATTTCTAACAAAACATATCATTTGTCTCTTTGATATTCCCTCGAAAATAATCTTTGACAATATCAAGTCTTTCAAAAATAAGGATGTTCGAGCACTTTGCAAAAAATATAATATTCAACATAGTTTATTGACTCCTTACTACCCTTAGACAAATGGACAAGCTGAGGCAACCAATAAGACATTGATCTCTATTCTAAAGAAATTAGTCAAAGAAAATCATCGATATTGGCATACTCAAATACCCATGGAATTATGGACTTATCAAACAAGCATTTGCATGCCTACCAAGGCAACACCATTCTCATTGGTCTATGGTGCCAAAGCATCATACTTCTTGAGCTCAAGATCCCATCACTATGCATTTCATTACAATAATTCATAGATGATGATACCGCTAGACAAGAACATCTTGACCAATTCATGCTCCTTGAAAGGTGAATCAATACATTGGAGCACTTACAAGCATATCAGGACCGTCTAATGTATGCTTAAAAAAACAAAGTTCATCTATATGAATTACAAGTAGGAGATCTCATCCTTAAATAAAATCAGCAAAACACCAATGCATTGTCTCATCTTCATGATAAATTTACGGCTAATTGGTTAGGTCCATACATTTTCAAACAAAAATTGGGTCAAGAAACATATAGGCTTGCTAGTCTAGAGGGAATAGAAGAGCCTGAGCCATTGAACATTATCCACTTGAGAGCGTTCTATGCTTAATGCGAATAATATATATACATATATACATGGTTATAAAAAAAAACAATATAAAAGCATTATTTATACATACTTTATTCCATACAACCATTTTGCATAAACATGTTCATGTCATTTTAGTACATTTAATCCACCATACTAGTGATCAGTTGCTTAGCTTGGATAATTGTTAGTCCAATAAGTCTTGTCACCTTAATCAGGGGCACCTTCTATTTAACATTCATCCTATTTTACCATTTCATAAATCATGTCACAATTTGCGATAAAATTTCATCACCCCTAGGTGTTTTCGATCACTTAACCACTCCTAGTGTTTCAAGCAACCTCCATTGCATGTCAAGTCTTCTCTAGGACCAAAGCACATTTTCACTAATAAAATATTGAGTTCTAGGAGTTGACTCTAACATTCTCGAACTAAACACATATAACACTTATTAATCAGAGAGGCATGACACCATGATTAGGTTGAACCTTGAAGCAAAAATTTCTTCTTGCTTGTCCCATTATGCACATAGTCCAAAAAAGTGGTTTTCACCACTTACAACACTTCAAAAAAATAAAAGAGTGAGTATTTTGGATAGGGTTAAATTATCATCACACCTTGGTTGAGCATCTGATTCCCCAGAGCTTTAACTCTTTTATACACCACAAAATAGGTCCCCTAGTATTAAGGATAGGATTACACTTCCATCCAGATGGTTATGTAGTCTGATTCCCCAAAGCTTAGAGATCATATCATTGGACTATGGAGCTAATCTCCACCAAGGCTATAGATGCTTGAATATCAGTGGAGTATGCTCATGCGTGGTGACACATCTTTCTTAAAAAGACCTTTTACTGCACATAAGGACAAGCTAACTTCTTGGTCTTATCTATGATGGGTTTTATTTCACCTTACTCAAGATGGGTATATGAAATCACTTACACACACAATGGTTCTTGATTGGTTTGAGTCATTACCATTCTCACGATTGGTAAATGAACATCCACTACACTCACATTTTTGTCTCTAAGAAATTTGATAGAGCTTAAAAAAACATAAGTTTGTTCAAAATCACTAGGATGTTTGAATCTTCGTAAAAATATTCTAGATCCACTATCCACAAGCCAAAATAACATCAGTGCCATAATTGCATCACTACATGAGTCTTCCACTTCATATCCCACCATTAGATTTTGGTGTCCCTGATTAAGCAATAAATATGGTCAAGCAAAATCTAAACTACTACAACTAATCAGTAGAGCATCAGTTCACTTGCATTTTTATCATAAAGCATACACATTGCCATCATAATTCATCCATAACATCATATACACATGCATTCACACATACATTCACAATAAAATGACACAAAAATCATATACAAAATAAAGGCCATGTATATATATATTTAAATATCACATGTACAAAGTACGCCCAAAGGCTATATACAATAGAGCACTAAGGCTCATATACAAAAATATAACAAGAGGCCCTAGCTAGTACTCCAAGGTAGACCCCTATGATCCTAAGGGATCAGGAACCTGAGGAGCCCTAGAGTGAGAACCACTATGCCTAGAGTCACTACGCCTAATAGATCCAAATATGGATGAGGAAGGTCACATTGGTAATCCAATGCCATGCTACACAAGGAAATCCTTGAGCTCCTGAATGTAGCCATCTTGAAATCAAAGGTAAGATAGATCTTGTCTTTGATGTGCATCACTTCCTTCCAACTTTGCTCGAATTATACCTATCACATTAGCATCCTGCACCTCCAGTTCCCTCCATAGTTAAGTAATCTTGGCATTCTAAGTCATCATCCCCATATCCTGCTCTACCAACATCTGTAGGAGTTGATCCTGCTCCTCAACTAGGTTATCTCACTAAGCCTAGAACACAACCTAATCATCCTCACTCTAACCATGAGGTCTCTTCATAATATCATGCATACCTCTCCCACCCTCATCGTCACATCCAATATTAAGAGGTTAATCTATCGTTGCCCTCGACTGCTTCTCCATCATTGGAATAACAACGTCTCTACCATTGGGGAGTCTTCTCTACTTTGATCATAGTCTCCCCATCATCACCACTACCCTCATCCACCACCTAATTTGGTACCCATGGATATTGAGAGGTAAACCAGTCATTGTAGTCAGTTGTGGTCCCAAGATCATCAACATTCAAGATATTCATCTCCTCATCATCCTCATACTCCACCCATCATGCCTTAGCACAGGGTAAGCTTGGCTCATCAGTATGACACATGTAAATCACTAGAGCGTTAGGAACCACCTATCATATCTTGAACTATCACAAAACCTATGATAACTAGATCAACTATTGGAAGTTAAAAGGGTAAAAAAGGTAAAATTTTTGTTTTACCACTATAAGCTTTGGACCTTACCCTTTTACCTCCTTGGACGACAAGTGAGTCAGCAGGATTGGATGACATGGACGGCAGGGAGTTTGACTCCTAACTTCATTTTTCCTTTCCTCCCTATTTTCCTTCTTCCCTATTATTCTTCCTAAGCTTTCTAGGTTATTGTTAGTAATTCTCCTATTTAAGCTTTGTAATATTTCAATTAAGATGAATGCAATTCTGGTTAATAATCTAAGTGCTTCTAATATTCATGATTGCTATATCTGGTATCAGAGCTAGAGCTGAGGTCGAGAGGCTGGCGAGGCGCAGAGCCCGAGGAGATCGACAGGCGGACACGGATCCCGAGGTGGTCTAGGAAGCCCGTAGGTGAGGCATGGATCTCGAGGAGGTCGAGGAGCCCGTAGATCAAGGTCGAGAGGCCCATAGCACATGAACCGAGGTGAGGTCGAAGAGGGCCCACAAAAGGCACATGAACCGAGGTGAGGTCAAGAAAGGCCCATAGAGAGCATGCAAATCGAGGAGCTAACCAGAAGGTGACACATGGCAAGTGGATGAAGGCGGACACACGGACCAGAGCAGACAGGTGACGTGGCAGATAGGCTACGTGGCAGGTGACGTGGCGGACAAAGGGCAACGACGACGTGGCATGCAGTGATAGGCTCGAGTAGGAGGAAAAAGGGCGGTCACTGATTGCCCGAAGGCAATCGACTGAGTAGGGGCGTGTTGAGGCTTTTAAAAGCCTCGCGCTGTTTTGCATAGCGCATGTGGGACTAAAGTCCCCGAACATTTTTTTTTCATTGTGCGCGGTCATGACGAGATAAAGAAGGCAAGCCTCCCTTGCCTCCCCGTCGGGCCATGCAGCTCGACTGGCTCGAGGAACCAGCCTTAAGCCGCACGCCCTCTAGGAGGTCGCGGGTTCGAAACTCGACGATTTTGCAAGTTAATTTTTTTTATTTTTGTATGAAATCTGCCCGATTATCTTGAAATAGCAGTGTATGCTGCTTAGGTTCCATCTGTAGCTATAGCCGAGTTGGCTAGGAGGCTTCGCTTGGCAGATAGGAGTCGCGGGTTCGACTCCTACGGAGTCTAAATTTTTTTATTAATTTGTTTTTTTTTATATAAAGTTTATTATTATATTATATTAAAAAATATATATCTTTATATTTAATAAAAAATTAAATAATAATTGTTTTTAAAAATTATATTTTTAAAAGCAATTATATTTTTTTTATTAAATACAAATATAGATATTTTTTTATAATATATTTTTAAAAAAAGGACATTGCCTAAGAGGCAATTTATGTAAGCAGAATCAAAATTGCAAAATTGTGACTAAGAGGCTTAAAAGGTGATAGAATATTGTGTAAAAGACCTAAAGGGCTTTAGATATTTCTTTCTAAAAGTTTTAGAGAGGCAAAACTTTGAGGACTAGAATTTTGTAAAAGAGACATATTGAAGGGCAAAATTCATGATTCGCTCCACAGGATGTTATCATGCACTTTGTGCACTTTTAGTAAGAGAGAATGCTGAAAACTTTGATGAAAAAGTGAGAACTTATGGGCTTCATACTGTGTTTAGTCAGTTGCAAAATGCAGTAATCTCACATCAGAGACATCCAGATTCAGGGTACGAGGCAGACTCTGAAGACAATTCATTTGGGAGTAGATTTGAGCAATCTGAATCCATAGAAATTGCACCTCAAGAATCTGAATATACTCATTATAGTAATTCAGTGGAAATCCTAGAACCAGAATCACCAGAGATAATATTGATCAGTGACGACGAAGAAGAAGTAGCAGACAATTTCGTGACTCAAGAAATAGCAACACCACAACAAGAGGAACAAGCCATCAATGATAGAGTGAATCAAGTCAGATTTGACTTAAATTTGTAATCTCTTCTTTCTTCTTCTTTCTTCCTTCTTCCTTCTTCCTTATTTGAAAAAGCAAAGTGCTTTATTGTAATCGAGAAATAAAAAGAGTGTTTTAGTAATTATGGCCTCACATAACAATCTACCAATTCCAGAGTTCAACGGGTATGACTACGAGTATTGGTCTATCAAAATGAAGACTTTGCTCATAGGAAAAGGATTGTGGGACATAATTGAAGAGGGTTACACCGAACCCGCAGACTGGACAACATTAAGTGCCACAGATAAGAAAACAAAGAAAGAAGCACAAAAGAGCAACTCTTTTGCTCTTTATCATCTCCAAGCAGCATTGGAGAAAAGTATATTCCCTAGAATAGCCACTTGTATAACTGCACAAGATGCATGGAAAGCTTTGAAAGATGGATTCCAGGGAAGTGATCAAGTGAAGCAAGTAAGGCTTCAAACACTGAAACGAGATTTTGAAAATCTCAAAATGAAAGAAGACGAAAAAGTTGGTGACTACTGTGTCAGAGTCAAGGCAGTAGTTGATAAAATGGTTACTCTTGGCGAAGAAATTAAGCCTAAAAAAATTGTAAAGAAAGTGTTACGAACACTTATTCAAATATGGAATCACATAGCCATAATCATAGAAGAGTCAAAAGATCTTTCCACTTTAACATTTGATGCATTAATAGGGTCATTAATGTCTCATGAAGAGAGGTTACAAGAATCTCCTTCAATCAGCTATGGAGGCGATGATAAAGCCTTCACATCTAATGAAAATGCTGGTAGAGGACATGGAAGAGATCAAGGCAGAGGCCAGAGAAGAGGTAGAGGCAGAGGCAACTACAGAGGTGGCAATCAGAATAGAGGTGGAAACCAAAGTCGAGGAGGAAATCTAGGACGAAGTGGAAATCAAGGACGAGGAAGTGACAAGTCCAAAATAACTTGTTTTAACTGTGGCAAGCTAGGTCACTTTGCTCACGACTGCTGGTCAAAAACTTCTCAAAGCAGCAGCAATCAATATGGAAATTATGGAGAAGAAGATGATACCTCTAATATTTTTCTATCATATGGACAATCAGAACATAATCTAAATGACACATGGATTCTGGATACTGGTTGCTCAAACCATATGAGTGGCAAAGAATATCTATTTGCTACTCTAGATTCCACTTATAAATCCCAAATCAAGTTAGGGGATGATAAAGCTTTGCAAGTCGAAGGCATTGGAGCCATGGAGGTTCCAAAAAAAGGACTAAAGAAAGTGAATGACATCTACTACACTCCAAAGCTCCAACACAATCTGCTAAGCGTTGGGCAAATGATGGAGAATAATTACAAACTTGTTTTTGATGAAGGAAAATGTATCATTCTTGATAAAAACAATTGTAATCATGTCATCACATAGGTCCCAATGACCAAGAATCGGTTATTCCCTCTCAAATTTGGTGAGCCAGGGGGAGCTCAACTTGCAAATGTAGCTATAACTAATCCAAGTGTGCTTTGGCACTTGCGATATGGTCACCTTAATTCCGCTAGCTTGAAACTGTTAACTTCTCAAGCTATGGTGACAGGACTTCCCAAAATCAATGAACAGAAGGAGATCTATGAAGGATGTGCTTTGGGAAAGCACTCAAGGTCGAAGTTTCCAAAAGGACAAGCGTGGAGAGCTAGCTATCCACTTCAGTTAGTGCATTCGGATATCTGTGGTCCAATGCAGACAAAGAGTATCGAAAACAATTCTTATTTTCTCACATTCATAGATGATTTCTCTCGCATGTGCTGGATTTATTTCTTGAAACATAAAGATGAAGCTTTTGATTGCTTCATAGATTTCAAAAACAATGTAGAGAAACAAAGTGGGAATTATGTAAAATGTCTTAGGACAGATCGAGGAGGCGAGTACTCCTCCAATGCATTCTTGAAATATTGTAAATCAAGTGGGATCAAAAGGCAATTCACCACTGCCTATACCCCACAAAAGAATGGTGTGGCCGAGAGAAAGAACCGCACCATAGTTGAGATGGCAAGAATGATGCTTCAGACTAAGCATCTAACTAATATGTACTGGGTTGATGTTGTAAGAACCAGTGTATATATTCTAAATAGAAGTCCAACTTCTAGTTTAGATGGTGTCACTCCTTATGAGGGGTGGTACGGAAAGAAACCAAATGTAAAGCATTTCAAAGTTTTTGGTTCTTTAGCATATGCACACATTCCTGATGAGAAGAGGAAGAAGCTTGATCCCAAAAGTCAAGCTTGCATTTTTGTAGGGTATTGTGAGTCTACGAAAGCATATAGACTCTACAATCCCAAATATCATAAGATTATTCTCTCAAGGGATGTAATTTTTGATGAAGGGGGAGAATGGGGTCATCAAAGAATTTTTGTTGATGATGGATCCCAAGATGTAAATTCTTCACAGGTACAATAGGTACAGTAGGTGTCTCCCAAGAAAAACAAAGGCACACCCCCTCCAAGCCCAAGCAAGAGTACTTCGAGTACATCTGACGCCACTCCAAGTCCTTCTCCATAGAGATCTATAAGTTCTTCACCGATGGACATTGACTCTCCATCAAGAGGTAAAATAACATTACAACATCATCCATATTTTCAAATGTTGGATCAAAATTACCAGAAAAGATACACTAGAAGCCAAGCTAGTGAAATGAATTCAGTTTTGCAGAAACTTGAAAATCTGCATATGTATGGGGATGATGACTCCCAAGATCCTAAGGGAGATGTAGTTAATTATGCTTTATTAACTAGTGCACAACTAGAACCATCTAGCTACGAGAAGGCTTGTACTCAAAATGTATGGCAAGAAGCCATGAAAGAGGAAATAACCTCTATAAAAAATAATGATACATGGGAGCTAGTAAAGCTTCCAAAAGGAAAAAAATGTGTTGGATGTAAATGGGTCTACAAGACCAAATACAATGCTGATGGAAGCATTGAGAGGCACAAGGCGAGACTAGTAGCAAAAGGTTTTACTCAAAAATTTGGCATTGACTATGAGGAAACCTTTGCCCCTGTTGCACGACAAGAGACAATCAGATCAGTTCTTTCCTTAGCTGCCCATAAAGGATGGAACATTCAACACATGGATGTGAAAAGTGCTTTTCTCGAATGGATACCTGACTGAGGAGGTTTATGTTCAACAACCTCAAGGCTTTCAAGAACAAGGAAAGGAGAACCTTGTTTATAAATTGAAAAAAGCACTCTATGGCCTCAAGCAAGCACCAAGAGCTTGGTACTCACGCATTGATGACTATTTCAGCAAGTATGGATTCACGAGAAGCAAAAGTGAACCAACTATGTACTACCTAAAGCATGGAGTAGACATTCTCATAGTTTGTTTGTATGTGGATGATCTAATATTTATGGGTAGTAACAATAAAATGAATATGGAGTTCAAAAACTCCATGATGAAATAGTTTGAGATGAAAGATCTCGGTTTAATGCGATACTTCCTAGGCATGGAAGTGCATCAATCAAATAAGGGGATCTTCTTATGTCAACATAAGTATGCTCGAGACATGATCAAGAAATTTTCCATGGAGCAGTGCAAATCGGTTGCAACTCCAACTGGACATGGAATCCAATTGAGCAAGGACGACGGAGCACCAAAGGTTGACATGACCACTTACAGGAGCATGGTTGGGAGTCTAATGTTTCTCACCAACACAAGGCCCGATATTCAATATGTTGTTTCTCTAGTTTCAAGGTTTATGGCAAGTCCATATGAGCTGCATCTACAAGCAACTAAAAGAATCTTAAGATATGTAAAAGGTACATTGGATTTTGGAATCCATTACCACAAGTGTAATTCTGTGAAATTAGTTGGCTTCAATGATAGTGATTGGGGAAGCAATGTAGATGATAGGAAATCTACATCATGGAACTTTTTTAGTCTAGGGTCAGGACTAATAACTTGGAGTTCTAAGAAACAAACTGTTGTAGCATTGTCATCTACTGAGGCTGAGTATATAGCCATCACACATGCTAGTACTCAAGCCTTATGGTTGAGAAAAATCCTTGAAGAGATTGGCAAAAGTCAAAGTGGTCCAACTCGACTGTATTGTGATAACATAAGTGCCATTCAATTGGCATACAATCCAATCCACCATAGCAGATCAAAGCATTTCGATATGAAGTATCACTTCATTCGAGACATGGTGGAGCAACAGATAGTTGAGCTTAAATATTGTAGCACTTTGGATAACATTGCAGATATCTTCACCAAAGGCATGGCTAAAGCTCAATATATAAAGTTGAGAGACTGTATAGTCAGGCCTCTCAACTTTAAGGGGGAGAATGTTGGAAGTTAAAAGGGTAAAAAAGGTAAAATTTTTGTTTTACCACTGTAAGCTTTGGACCTTACCCTTTTACCTCCTTGGATGACAAGTGAGTCAACAGGATTGGACGGCATGGACGACAGGGAGTTTGACTCCTAACTTCATTTTTCCTTTCCTCCCTATTTTCCTTCTTCCCTATTATTCTTCCTAAGCTTTCTAGGTTATTGTTAGTAATTCTCCTATTTAAGCTTTGTAATCTTTCAATTAAGATGAATGCAATTTTGGTTAATAATCTAAGTGCTTCTAATATTCATGATTGCTATATTAACTCCACCTCATTGCCATGATGGCCAAAAACCCACTTGGTCTGTCTAATACACCATAGTTGCTCCCCATTAGTAGGCCATCTAGCCTCTCCCCATGGTCACCATTACACTTTATCGGGAAATAACCTTACCCATAGATCCCTATATTCTTGGTCACTACAACTAGGATGACTCAGTTGTATCTCCTTGACTGCTCGTCATCTCAATGCATAGGTATGAGCCCTATCCCACTCACATGGCAAACCTATAGGATGGGCTATGCAAAAGTACTCCCAACCATAGATCTAAAGTAGTAGACTACATACCAATCCCTTTTTCCTGCCTCTTCACCTCATACAACTCCATGTATACCTGAGCTAGAAAAGCAGGCACCCAAGCATACACTCGAGGCTCATTGATCATATAGAACACCAATCTAATCATGTTCTAATAGAATCAACATCTCGCACCAATACATTAGCCAACAGGAACATGACGTAGGTTGGTAATACCTCCAACCACCTCTACGAGTATGGATCCAGGTATTGGATGTTGTCATTGTTGATATTCACGCATATCCACTCATCACAAAAAATATGACTCATATCATACCCCTTGTCATGCCCAACTTGAACACGCAATCCCTCCATAGGTACGTGAAAGATGTGATGTACATCCTCAAGCATAATTGTCATCTCCCCTATTGGCAGTTGAAAGGTCCTTCTATCCAAATCTCATCACTCTACTAAGGAAAAGAGGTACCCCTCATCGACCCTCACCACCTCAATCTGTGCACAACCATCCAATCCCACTCGTTCCAACCACTCCTAGTCAGCATTCTGCAATGTCTTTTTCACCCTCGGTAGGATAGGTGAAAACTAATGTCAAGCCTCCAAAATCCTCAACTACAACACATCACAAAAGCAAATGTACATCAAGATCTTATTCATTTCAAAAAAAAACTTTTTTATTCCTCTCTTTCAATTGTAAAAAAAAATAAAATAACATTGCAAAATAAACAAGAGGGATATAATAACTTACTTCTTCCACCTACACATCAGCTCCCTCGATCGCAAGAAGAAAGTGATACAAAAATGGGTATTTGTAGACACCAAATTCTAACCATCATCATTTGGTATTTATATATATTTATATATTTAATTTTATATATATATTATTTATATTTATATATATTTATGTATATATATAAATAAATTTGAGCCATCCATCAAAACTCCATCTCAGAATACCATGTGGTAATCCTTACCGCTCATTAATTGCAATCCTTGCCACTCATTAAAATTGCAATCTCAGTTGCTCATCAAGTTTTAATCCTAACCGCTCATTTGTCATCGTCAAAACCCTAACATGAATCAAGGAAATCATAAAATATTATTCACTTTTTGTGAATAAGGGTGAAAATATTTTGCAAAGAGAGATCATACACATTTGTATGACATTTCGCACAAACCCTAGTCATCATCACATTTGTCATTCGATCATTATCGCTTCTATGAACCAGATCTGAACGCTGTAGAACATACATTGCAATCCGTAGATTCCTCGGGGTATTTACAGATGTTGCAGGGTATCCATAATAGTCTACAAATACTTCAGGACATCCACCAGACATCGGACTGCATCCAACGAGCCATCGAATATTTTTTGGTGTTTGTGCAACACCATTTTGAACCCTCAAGAGCATAGATCGCAATCAAGTATTAACAAGGCAACTGTTTTAATTTGATTTATATTTTTTGTATTCTATTTTACATTTCGCAAGCATTCCAACTAGCGTTTGTATGTTTATATTTTATATTGAAGAGGACCTCACACAATGGAGGACCCACATGTGCTACTTATATGTTTTATGGTTTGCTTTTGTGTAGGTACAAGTGATGATTTATTGGATAGCTATTGCAATTGGAGTGATGTCGCAAATGATACACAAGCCCACTCAATAAATTTTTTGTAGCACAGAAGATTTAGAAGCACCGCATTTGTTTGAGCAAGCAAAATGGTTTCACCCTTTTAATAATTGTATCATTAAAACAAGCACGTTTTGTAAAACCTCTTTACGATTCATAAATTATATTAATGGTGTAAAAGAAGAGATCAAAGGCTCCATAAATTACTATAAAATCACTCTTTTATTGCGCATGATTGCTTGTTTTGATTTGTTATCTGTTTTGGTGTTAATTTTTATTGTTTACACCAAACAATGTAATAAGGCAGGTGCTAAAGTCTATTACATTATTTGGTAATTGTAAATAGTCCGGTACCGGTATTATAAATATGTAGTGTGAAATGAGTCTTTTAAATGATTATCTTTAAGTGTGTGTAATCATTAGAGGTTTGTTATTATGTGGAGTCAATAAAATGCATTTCTCTTATGAGAAATATAGAGTCATATGTTTGAGGATATGAATAGTCTGTTGAAAGTATAAAGGTCAAGAAAATATGAAGTCTCATATCCGATGTGTATATATTGAAGGCAAAGCATTGTAATGTGATATATAGTGAAGAAGCTTTGCAATACATTGCATTTGCATTGCTTGAGTATATATATATATATATATATATATATATATATATATATATATATATATATATTCATTAGTAATATTTTATATGAGTTTATTATTGAATGTATTTCATTGTGTGAATATTTAATATTGATATATTGTGAGATCCTACCAGGAAGTGATGATTTGCTAACATATTAAACATATCAATCATAAGAGTTTTTGGCATACCTAGTGAGACAAAAATCCAATAATTTATATTTAAATCAATGTTGAAAAGGATTTGGTCCATTTTTATGGTGATACCATTGGGGATAAACTCTATCATGTATTAAATGTAGATCATACATCTAGGATTTTAGAAATTTTTGACAATCTTCATCAAACCTTATGTAGAAATTTAAAGAGACTCATACCCAAAATATTGTATGGTCTCTGCGCAATGTCAATAAGGGTTTCTAGCACATCTAATGAAAGCATCTAGGGTTTCATTCCAACTAAATCAATAAATTTGATAAAACCCTACATAAGCATAATCGAGATCCATATATACATTTAGAATTAGTTTTGAAGATATTTAATGGTGACATCGTAGAAGAACCCAAAAGTTTATTATTACCTAGTCTATATCTTTATAGATTATAAGGTGTAATTGTTTTTTGAGCTTCCTCTAATCCAAACGAGGGTCCTAAAGAAAGTGGATTTACATCTCTAAAAATAGAAAAACTACCAAAAAAATCAGAGAACCATGAATATTAAAAAAATTATAAGTCTAAAGACACTATAAATCCCAATAGTCTATAAATTTATGTAACTCATAAGATCAAGAAATTTATATCCAAAAAAGAAAGTCAAATATCCTTCACATAAAGTTACAACAATCATAGCTCAATATATCTAACCATCATAGAATAATTACTTGATATGGGATCATCGAAGTCTGTTGAATGTGGACTTATATTCAAACATTCCCCAACCAAATTTGAAGGTTTTATCAACATTTAGTAAAGAGAAAGGAAAAATATCCCTATAACACGTTGAAATCCATTCACTAAATTCAAGAAGAAGATGTAATGGTCTTGTTGTTACTTATTTTTCTACGCGAAAAAGCATCCATATGTTACAAAAGCCACATTGATGGACAAGTAACTAATTTAGTAAAAAATAATAATCCATTTATCGCAAGATTCAACAATGCAACTAATACTTTATATTTTTAACTAAATACAATTTCTATGCTTCCCAACAAAAATATTCATGATTTTAATGTTAGATTCAAATCGATGTTAATTTGTATCCTAGTGAAAATTAGGCCATCTAGCCAAGAAGTTATGATTTATTATGTAAAAGCATTGCATCCAACTTTAGCGATGATGGTCTAAGCTACAAATCATGCTACCCTTTGATGTTTACATCATTAGACCTAGGCTTATGTTTATTAGTCTTAGTTTATTTTATCATTTACTAAAGCTTAAGTCCTAAGTCTAAGTTAGAAATTGTGTTATAGACTAGGTGTTAGCTTTTACTTATTTGATTAAGTATAAAGTCCTAATTCTAGGTTTGATTTAATAATATCTTATTCCAACTTGTAAATGTCAACACATTTGGATGGTATAAGTCATTGGGTAAGATTTATCTTCTTTTTAGAGTTACCAAGATCAATTTGTTAGTATTTTTAGCTTAATTATAGTTGTTGGTTAAGCATATTCCTAAATTAGGATATTATGATTGTAAATAGTTCTATTTAAGCACAAGTTGGAAATAATATTGAGTTAGTGTTTTTCTAATTTAGTTTCCTTGTCACTAGTATCAGAGCCTGTGATCAGGCTTGTGATAGTTAGGCTCCTAGTTTGGCTAGGAAGCTCTAGTTTGCATAGGAATTAGTTGTTAAATTCCTTGCAAATCACTCCTAAAATTATAAGTTTAGGTTCCTCATTGGCCTTCTATTAGTTTTATTTATTTAGTTGGATTCTTTGCATAGGATTTGGGGGAATTGTTGTTTTTCCTTACTCCAATTTTGGGTTGTATCAAGGAGAATACTAAGGTTGATAATATTGCATTAAGGTTAAAAATTATCCTAAATAGGGTATTCAGATGTGTTTTACCTGATTGACATTGCAATTGGTGGTTGTGCAATACATTGCTGACCACTATCAACCTTGTTGACAACGACCAGTTCTCGGTACTACTTCCTTGATTGTCCACCTACCAATTAGCTGACATCAGCTAAGATATTTGTTCCTAACAACGTCCACCCTATCGATACAGCTGCAGACTCCGAAATTGCATTTTCATCCCAACCACAGTTTGACGATCCTTCATTTTCATCTTTAATTTGTTGTTGCTCCATCGATGGATCCATCAACCTAGCCTATGACGTTGCCATCATCTATTCCTATTTGCATCTATCCAAGCTCTACCACTACACCACCTCACTCTCAATTATGACATATTACCCTTCAGGTCGGATATTGCCGAGTTTCCTTCTCTCAAAGATGAGAAGATTTCCTTGAATGAACATTTAATCGATTGTTTATTGATCGATCTATCATATTTCCAACTCACCTATTTATGATTTTCATCAGTTAATCCATGACTCTAGCAAATTCTGGTGATTCCCTATGTTTTCCATTAGCCTTCTATGCATTTTGATGGCCTCACAATGGCTTTGGTCAGTTTTTTAGTAGTTCTTGATTATTTTTTGATGAATGCTTTCCAACATTCTCCTATGATTTTTGATGGCTTGTGAGTCACAACAACAAATTTTTTTGTAATTTTAGTCCCACATGCAAGATGTGGGAGGAATTTAGGCAGTTTATAAATGTCTTTTCACACAAAGGATATCAATTAGTGTTCATTGGTGGAAGCTTGGTTAGCTTTGGGCTTAAGAAGCCTCGCTAACTTAAAAACTAACACTTGGTTAGCTCTGACTAGATGTTTTCTCTTGTACCACTTGAAGGATTGTGATTGGTTTGCAGAAATGTGTGACCCCATTGGCAGATTTGTGGTCACAATTTTTTCTTACTCTATTTCAAAACTCGTAGGGATTTAATCCCACATCTATTATGTGGGTGCCCTTGGATGCTTTAAAAATCATAGCACATAGAAAATCATTCAGCTAGCCATGAGGGCTAGCTATGCTATGACTAGCCACCCACTGCCCAAGTGTAGTTGTTGGCACTCCTTGGACCTGCAATCGTTGACTTGGCCATTTGTTTCCCTCTTCTCATTTGACTCACCTTGGATGTTGTTGACTTGTCATTGACTCTCACTATTTCTACATTGATTTTGTCTAGACCAATTTTTTTATTTTGTATGATTTTGCTCATATTTTAAGCAAAATAAGTTAAATTTTCTACCCTAAAAAATATTTTTTGCTAACATACCCAACTTATTCTCTGTAATTGATTGGTAGGAGCAGTAAGATTCTTTTTTTGGACATATATATCCAATTTCCAAGAGAAATTCATTGAAATTGGTAAATTCTTAAAAGATATTGTTTTGATCTTTTTAAGGTAATTAGCAACCCTTTTGATCCACTTTTGTATTAGCCTAGGAGAGGCTATTCTTTCATAATAGTTCTGGCTTACTTTAGATCAAATGACTTTATATTTAGTGGATCAAATGGACACAATATTTGGCTGACAAAGTGAATGATATTGCCACTCAAAGTCCTCCTGATGTAAAAGCCACTAAAGATGCTAAGGCCCATACAAAATGTGAATTCAAGTTGTATGATGGGTCTAGGAACCTCGATGTGTTAAATAGCTAGATCATGGACATGGAAACTTGGTTTGCATATACAAAAGTTCCTATCGATGATCAAGTTCCTTTTGCTAAACTCAAATTGAGTGGGTTAGCTAAACTAGTTATCATGGATAAACAAAATGACCAAAATCCCATTTTCATTTGGGAAGAATTGGTACAAGAATTGAAGGATTCATTCTATAATTTTTTTTTTAATTTATAGCGGATTTTAACAAGTATCCCAAAACCTGATTACATAAGCAATGGGCCTAGGGCATCAATCCCTTGAAACTGAACACCAAAACAAAAATCCCGTCCAGCGGTAACAGTAAGCATGAAACAATCCCTCTTAGCGGGAAACAAACAAATAAGAAAGGAAGTAGTTTTGGAGATCCCGCCCAGCAGGGAGTAGCCAAAAACCACCATCAAGAAGATCCCTCCCAGCAGGAAGCAAAGAAAAACTGTTACAATAAAATCCCGCCTCGCAGGAAGCAGTCAAAACCACCACAAATAGTCCCGCCTAGCGGGAAGCAACAGGGAAATCCCACCATCTGGGAAACCAGCAGAAAAGAAAGGATCCCCCCTCGCGATAAAACCGGCGGATTTGGCGGATCCCGCCCTGAGGAGAAACCATCCCGCCCATCGGGAAAACATTCAGTTCAGCGAGAGCCATCCTGCAAGAAGCCGACAGCCAGCACAGAGAGGATCCAACCCATCAGGAAGTGACCAGAGAGTTGCACCACAAGGAACCCGCCCCGGGAAAACAAAAGAGGATCCCAGCAGTAGGGACCAAGAATCCCGTCCAAGCACAGAGCCCGTCGAGGATTCACATGAAAAAGGGGGAAGCTGTCCAAACCCTAAACTGTCACCTCCACCGCACCGAGAAATGCAGGGGACCAGATCCACGTGAATAACCTACAAAAAACCCTAGGGGGAAGCCTGAGGGAAAAAGGGAAGGGATCCCCAACCAAACAGGGATCCCTGGGAAGCACCAGTCCGAAAAAACAACCAAGGAAACCCTAGCCGATCGGGAGGGGCGCAGATATAGTGGAGAAGGATCTCCCCCCGGGAGATCATCTGCAAACAACCACTCCCGGGAGGGATGACCTGGGTTGAGCCAGGGACTGGGCAGGAACCAGGAGCCATGGGAGGGGGAGCAGGGGAGGGACCAGAGCCCTCCCCTCTCTACTTTCTTCCCTCTCCATCTCCTCATGATTCATTCTATACTTTTGATTATGCAAGAAAATTTAGATTAAAATGGTGTAGATTATACCAAGCTTACAATATGTCTGTGTAGGATTATGTCTCTTTCAACAAATTACACATTTTGCTTTGCATAAAATATCATGCAGATGAATTGATTGTAAAATTTACAAGTGGCCTTCAAGAGCACTTGTATAGGGAGCTCAAATATACTCCCTTGGAAATAATAGATGCAGCCTTCAACCATGCACAGTTGGCCAAAGAGAAGTTCATCGCTCGATCACAAGGAGCTTCTCGATCTTCAAATCAACAACAATATTTGAAGGTCAATATGCCTTCAAATTCTTCTCCTTCTTCTTCTTCCTCCTCTTCTCCTACTTCTTATAATGCAAAGAAATATTGTAATCATTGTAAGAGACATGGACACTTAGAATCTGAGTGTTTTAGAAAACATAAGAACTTACTTGTAAAATCTCCAACGAAGGAACCCCAACATGGTCCCCTTGAGGTTATGGGAGAAGGGAGAGAATATGTTGAATTATGAGGTAAATTGAACAATGTTACACTATTGAATCAAAAAGGTGGTTGTGACCATTTTTTATCACAAAATCCCACCTCACTCATGACTTCTTTATGGATTGTATTATCGATAATGGATCGCAAATAAATTTGATTGCACAATTTGTTATCGATAGGCTCAAATTGCCTATGGAACCACATCCTCATCCATATCCATTGGGATGGAAGGATATGGATTCTAACTCATACATCACAAAAACTTGCACTATATCATTTGCTTTTGGGTCTCATTATGTGGATAGAGTCACCTGTGATGTGACTCCCATGGACTATTGTGGTCTTATTCTTGGCCAACCCTATCAATTTGATAAAAGGACTATTTATGATGCATACAATCAAACCTACACTTTGCATCATAAGAATAGGTAATTTCTTATTCATAACCAGCCATAGACCACACTTATACCTTGCTCTTATCCATCACAAAAGATAGCATTAGTCTTCAATAGGCCTCATGACACACTTGCTTTCATTGCACCGCCTCCTTCCAAGGTGTCATTTTCATCATCTTCCACTACATTGCCTTCTATAGAGGTGAGTTCATCATCTGCACCTCTTTCTACTACTCCTGCTCTTCTTCCTCTTGTTTTAGAGCATTCTTCTTTGTTGTTGTCTTCATCGATTCCTGTTGTATAGCAAACTTCGCTAGCTCTACAACAAACTATTGGTGCTTCATCCATGCCTTATTGAGATCCTACACATATTGGTGACATATATGTACCGTGATATTCTACTCTAGCATATTCAACTTGTGGCCTCAATGACCTTGTTTAGCATCTCAGTCAACTTTGTTTTTAGCGTGTAGTATCTCAACCTCACTTCTATTGTAAAATCATTGGAGTCAAATGCTTCTATGGTGGATAGATATGATGTGGACATCATTAGACCTAGGCTTATGTTTATTAGGCTTAGTTTATTTTATAATTTACTAAAGTTCCTAAGTCTAATTTAGAAATGGTGTTATAGACTAGATGTTAGCTTTTACTTATTTGATTAAATATAAAGTTCTATTTTATTTAATAATATATTATTCCAACTTGTAAATGTTGACACATTTGGATAGCATAAGTCATTGGATAATATTTGTCTTCTTTTTAGAGTTAGCAAGATCAATTTGTTAGCATCTTTAGCTTAACTATAGTTGTTGGTTAAATTTGTTGGTTGTAAATAGTGCTATTTAAGCACAAGTTGGTAATAATATTGAGTTAGTGTTTTAATGATTTAGTCTCCTTATAATTCTTCCATAAGTATTTGAAGAAGTAGTAGAAGTAGTATGTATAAAATAAATATTGGTGTAGGTTAAGAAACTACTATCAACACCTTCAATACCCTTTCCAATGAATATAAATCAAGCTCCAGCTTTGTAGATTCTATTTCCTCCATCATTGCATATTGTAGTTATTAAGTACTTCATTGTAGCATCTACCAATACCTATGCTACTAGTGCCACCTTAATGACTAGCAATATTTTCTATATTAGCTTATCAGAACCAATCCCTATAATACTAGAGAAGGGTGTATTAGGTTGAATAGAGGTTAGAAATTATACATTATCTTATGAGGGAGATATCCAACAAGCTCACCATCAATAAATTCCTAGGTATTACAAGAGATATGATGATGGATGGTAGCAAATATGGATGTTGTATGTGTCTAAGGACTAAGCTAAAAGTAATCCAAATAAACTAGCTTATAACACAATAAATCACCTTTAGAATAATAATTATGAATCTAATAAATTTTGTAAAAATTTAGCAAAATCCATGCTAGTGTTACACATAATTATCTCATGATTCAATGAGTTGCATTCTATAAATCCATAGAGCTCAAGTGATGACATGAGCTTAGCAAAATTAGATACCTTTGTAAGCTACTATAGAAATTCAACCAATGGTACCAACATATGATGTAGCCATAATTTGATTCAATGCAATCCTTTCTAACTTTAAGTTAGAAGAAAAACAGGAAGGTTACCCCTTTGAAGGATATGTTTTCTATAAATAAAGACAATGGATTGTGAAAAAGGATAGAGAATAAGTGATGGATGAGCAACCTTAATCACTTGCACCTCAATCAATCCCTCGAAGATAATTTGACTCAAGGTCAAATTCAATGATACTAAAAAGAGAAAAACTAACTCCTTAATTAAAAATTTTGATTTAATGTAAACCTGCTCAATAGCAATAAGTCTTAAATTCTATACCAACCTAGGTTTATAACCAAAATCAACATAGTTTACAAGCTAGAGAAAAATATTCAGTAATACCATAATGGGAACCATATCCATTTAGACAAACAAACAAATAGGATAGGGAGCCAAAAAACTAGAAAATAACCTAAAATATCCATTGCTCACCCAAGAAGATCAACAAATCATTGCCCAGTAATTTTGAATATTTGTTCTCAAGGGAGAAGTTGGTGCAATGAACAACTAATTCAACATAGCTAAAGAGTTTATGAAGATCCCTATGAGAGTGAGTATGCTTGAAATACTATCTTTAATAGGTTAGTTTGACTTATTATAGAAAGCATTAAATTAATAAGAAAAAATTGTGCAAAAGTGAAACCGACATAGCAAAAGACACCAACAAATAAATATAATTAACAAAACTAACATAACTTTAAGCTTTGGGAAACTAGAAGTCCAAGTGAATGCAACAAACTTGATCAAATTACTAAAGTTAAAAATGATGAAACCCCCATAATTTTATATCATGCTTTGAATTGAAGGTTTCTTATTGCATATTATCATCATAGATTCAGGGGCAATAGTGCAAGTTATGCCAAAAGTAATTTTTGAAAATATGGGACTCACATACACAATACTACAAAAATTTTCATATGAATTATACATTGGTGAATATAGCAGGGAATATAAAATATTTGATTATGATTGTGCACTCATATTTCAAATTAATTGTTGTGCAAAAAGTATTGTTGTTGATTTACCATTGTATTTTTGGATGCTACTATCTCACAAATGGACTCAAAATTATTAGAGAAGGGTTACATCTCAATGGATTATAAACATATGAAGGTCCTATATCATGAAAAACTCGTTTAAATTGAAGCTTAAAGGACATATCCATATTATCTAGAAATATTTGAGGAATATAATGTTGTCCACTAGAATGGGATTTTATAATTAGATACCCTAGCTTTATGATCCTACACATCATTTAAGATCTAGTCTCATGCCTAGGAGATTTGATTTGAATATGAATGAGCATGTCAATAATGTTACATGTATTGGATGGGTTCTTAAGATTATGCGATAGGAAGTTCTAGATACATGAATTGGAGATGATAACACTTGATTATAGATGAGAATGTAATAAAGATAATATTCTCAAGTCTTTGACAACTTTGAAGTTTAATATATCAAAAAATAGTGCAAACGGTGATAGTTCTATGCAACTTCTATAAATGGTGTCGCAATATTTTGAAGTCCAGACAAATATTTTCCAAGTACTAAGTTCAAATTCTTACATATGTTGAGATTAAATGATAGTGGGTTTGAGATTAATAGATGTCGAACTATATGGAGGAATATATTTATTGTGAGACCATTGCCACTAAAGAAGCATTGTGAAGCCATTCACATTATTGCTTGTTGTGAATAGTTGAGTGTGTCCCTATCCTTGGTTAAGTGTCTAGTGATACCATTGCCACTAAAGAAACATTGTGAGGCCATTCACATTATTGCTTGTTGTGAATAGTTGAGTGTATCCCTATTCATACTCTAAGTGTACTTGATGAACTATTGAGTGTTTCCAAGTTCATCATATGGTTATTTGTATTGTTGTTAGTATCCCTACCCATGTTTGGATCATGATGTAATAAGGGGGAATGTTAGGATTTATTACATCATATGATGTGATAAATCATATTAAGGTAAAAACAAAGTGAGTGGTTAGAACCACTCATGTAGGATTTATGTGTGAGTTGTTAGTTAGTTGTGATTTCCACCATTTAAGGAAATCACATTGTTAGAATTGTTGCTCTATATTGGGCAATATAGCTTGTATTTAAATTTTGTTTATCAATGAAAATGATTATCAAAGTATTCTAATTTTTATATTTATTACTAGGCATGATCATATTGGATAGCATGTTCTACTTGGATGAAAGTGTGAAGAAGAACATTTAGATCAAATACATTAATTACCAACAAATTGAAATTTCTAATAAAAATATTTATTGTTGGGAAATATACATGGACAAGAAGAGAAATATATTCTAGGAGTTATATGTTAAATATGATGATACTATTACCTATAGTTACAAATACTTGAAGGTGTATGATAACACGCCATTGACTTAGTGTTAGGAGCA
This sequence comes from Wollemia nobilis, assembly GCA_028583015.1. Lineage (NCBI taxonomy): Eukaryota > Viridiplantae > Streptophyta > Pinopsida > Araucariales > Araucariaceae > Wollemia > Wollemia nobilis. The sequence continues at coordinate 12,331,868 of JAQPPZ010016726.1, forward strand.
AATCCTTTTCATCAAAAACAACAACGAGTAAATTCAATTATTGAAGTAGTGATAATAAAAGAATTATTGAAGTTGTTGCAAGCATAAATAATTCACTCCATCAAGCACCCCACCTGGTCATAAAAAAAGCATAATTTGATAATTATTTGCTAGAAAATGACTACTATGCTCATAGTTTTAACAATTTTTGGATCAATCAATATCTCAGAAACAAACATAAATCAATTATCAACAATGAACAAAAAACACACTAAAATATTTATTGAAAAATCTACTATAAGCAATGCATAAATGCAATGCTTATTTCGAATACATATTATAAGGCTTTGTCTTCAATATATACATACATGAGACTCTTCATATGCACATGACTCTTGACCTTTACACTTAAATTCTTCATCTCCTCATACTCACAGGATATTTAACTCTTCACATTTCTCTCTTACATAATAATAAATATCATATATTACATAAAGATAAAGTCTCTCATAATTCCTCACTTCTAAACATGATACTTTACTCACATAACTCACACTTACTAACATGGCACCTCACATGAATAACTCCACACTTATTTACATGATACATAGCTCACACTTAATAACATAACACCTGCTATAGACTCAAATATTAAACACACCCTAATCTAATTTTTTTACAAGGTGCTTGCAATATTATTGCAAGGTACCAAATAATGTAATACCTCCAACACCCTCCCTATTATATTATTTGGTATGAAGGTCTTTTGCCTTCATGTGTTTTCTTCTTCATTTTGGTCTTGGTCTTTCTGATATGATTTTGGTACTAGTAGTGACTCTAACCATTTTTAGGTTACCTTGGATATGATTTTCTGGAGAATTCCATCTAGTGCTATCATCAATATCCTTGTTACACTTTTCCATCCATTATTTATATTAGTATTCCCTTTATGACAACAATATTTTTGAGAATGATTATTACCTCTACAATTTTTGCAATGATGAAGATCCCAATATTTGTGTCTTTGTGTCCATATTGGTTGCAATACTTACACCTATTTATATTGTGAATGTTATCCCCTTTTTCTGATTCTTTCACAATTTTTTTATGGGCCTTTATGGACTTTAAATCACAATTCTCATTTTTCTTTTGATAAATATCACTAGTGTCACAACATGCATCTTTCATCATAGGCTTGTTCTTCAATTCTTCAATAGTTTCTTGTCTTCTTGTCTTGAGAAAATTTAGAGTAACCGCTGCCTTACATACTATTTTCCATATGCTAATAGGTATTACAATATGATTTTCATAACACTCATTAGCATCCTTAAGAAGACCATGTATGCAGTGTTGAAATATTTTTAAAAAATTATTTTCATCTTCTTTGTAAATGGATTGTAAATGTCCCATTCATTCTACTGACCCATATTTTCCACCTTCAATAGTTTCTTGAGAGTTGAATTGTAAGTAATTTTTTGAAGACTTTTCTATACTATCCTTTGGTTATGTATGATGAATGTTTGTTTTCCTTTTTATTTGCTTTCTTTTCTCAATTGCAATGATGTTTTTATTCAAGTAATTTATTTTTGTCTTTGATCCCTTCAAATAATTATTTTCCTTTTGTTGTAGAATTTCTTGTTACTCCCAAATAAAAAAAAAATCTTCAATTATTCTCTTCTCCAATTTCAAATTTTAATTTATTTCTTTTCTATATTTCATTCTTTTTATTCTTCTTCAATATTCTTCTTTTATTCAATTCAATTCATCTTCAAAAAAAAATTATTCAATTCAATTCATCTTCAATTTTCTTCAATTCAATTTTTCAATCATTCAATAATATTTTTCTTCAATTTTTCATTCTTTGATCAATTATCTTGTTTTAACTCCCTTCAATTCTTATTCTTCAACTTTTAATCTCTAAATCAATTTTAAATTCTTCTTATAACTCCAAAATTTAATTTCCTTCAATAATTTCTTCAACTAATAACTTCCATTCAAATTTCTTTCCTCCAATTTAATTCCCTTTCTTTTCCTACAATTAACTCCTTCAAATAATTTTTCCTTTAAACAAACTTTATAATCTTGGAAATATTTGAACCCTAGTCTTGACCCTTGAAAATCAATGTGTTTAACCATTTGATAAAATTTAAGGTTCAAACACATGGAATTGGAACCTTGGTATATGTTGTTAGATTCTTTACCCTTGACCAGTTGTCCCAAACCCAATAAGTCTTTCTAAATTATTTTGTAACTATTACATATCATATATTTAGCTTAGGATCATAGTTTAAGACTTATTCATCTTCTCTTTCAATTCTTAATGTCTTCTCCCCTTCATTCTTACATACCTTAGTGTTTCTAACAATTATCTTAAGCTTGTTAGTCTCACAATGACACTGAGAGGGGGGGTGAATCAATGTAGCTCTTAAAAACTTAAATCTTCAACTCTTAAAGCCAAAACAATGAAAACTTAAAACCAAACAAAGCAAATACAACAAGAGAGCATCACACAACACAAGATGTACCGAGGTTCACCATTTTTGGCTACTCCTCAAAAATGACTGCTTGGACTCCCGTCCAAATCCAGACTTTACAAAATAACAATTTTACAATCAATTTACCAGCACCCACTGGAAGGAGCACCAACCCCTTATTTATCTGCACCAACAGAAAGGAGCACCAACCCCCAATTTATCTGCACCAACCCCTAATTTATCTGCACCAACAGAAAGGAGTACCAACCCCTAATTTATCTGCACCAACAGAAAGGAGCACCAACCCCTGATTTATCTACACCAACAGAAAGGAGCACCAACCCCTAATTTATCTGCACCAACAGAAAGGAGCACCAACCCCTAATTTATCTGCACCAACAGAAAGGAGCACCAACCCCTAATTTATCTACAATTTTGAAACTATAAGTTTGACATAAAAATGCCTTCACTTTTACAAGACCCTAACTGGTCTATTGCTAACCCAACCTCTCTCGCTATTCACCAAACCACCACACACACTTACGGCTCTGCTTACTGCACTTTAACGGCCCTCTTATAGCCCTCTTTCTACGCTTCTTACTGCACTCTTACGACTCTCACGACTCTGCTTAACGCTCTCTTATCGTAGCACTTTCACTCTGTCTCAGCCCTCTAATTCTCCATGCAGACCTCCTTTTATAACAAAGTTTTGACTCTATTTTTAACTTCCATATTTTTGCATGCAATTTATTAATAGAAACTTTTGCATGTAACTTCTATATGTAACTCCGTAACTGGCCCTGAACTGTCGTTCTGACTTCAGTTCACTATTCTTCTTTTAGCTGCATGATTTTTCTCTATAACTGCACCTGTAACTATCGTACTGACTTCAGTTAACTCTTCTTATTGTAGCTACATGATTTTCTTCTGCTATGGCCCCTGTAACTGCCGTATAACCTTAGTTAACTGTCACATATCTTATTTCAGCTAGGTTCTCTTCTTACCTCACTCCAAAATGACTTGTCACGAAATCATGACATTTTTGCCTCTGTTTCTTTTCTCGGCTTATACCTGCAAGAACACAACATGTCGTGATATCGTCACACTTTTGCATCCTTCCTTCTTTTCTTCACTTGTACCTGCAAAAACACATGTCACGATATCGTGACACTTTCGCCTCCTTGCTTCTTTTCTTGGCTTATACCCGCAAAAACATAACATGTCACGATATCGCAACACTTTCACCTCCTTGCTTCTTTTCTTGCCTTGTACCTGTGAAAACATAACATGTCACGATATCGCGACACTTTCGCCTCCTTGCTACTCTTCTTGGCTTGTACCAACGAAAACACAACATGTCGCAATATCACGACACTTTCGCCTCCTTGCTCTTCCTCTTTACTTTTGTCGCGATATCGCGACACTTCTACCTTCTTACTTTCTCTCTCCTCCTTTAGTCGCGAAAATGTGACATGTCGCGATATCGCGACACTTTTTCTCCTTTGCTCTTTCTCTTGCCTTCGGGTCACGAAAACCCGACATGTCGCGATATCGTGACACTTTTTCTCCTAGACTCTCTCTCTTGCCTTCGGGTCGCGAAAACCCGACATGTCGCGATATCGTGACACTTTTTCTCCTTTTCTCTTTCTCTTTCCTTCGGGTCACGAAAACCCGACATGTCACGATATCGTGACACTTTTTCTCCTGGACTCTCTCTCTTGCCTTCGGGTCGTGAAAACCCGACATGTCGCAATATCGCGACACTTTTTCTTTTGGACTCTCTCTCTTGCATTATGTCACGAAATCGTGACACTTTTTCTTTCGGACTCTCTCTCCTACAATATGTCGTGAAATCGCGACACTTTTTCTTTCGTACAATCTCTCTTGCAATATGTCGCAAAATCGTGACACTTTTTCTTTCGGACTCTCTCTCCTACAATATGTCGCAAAATTGCGACATTTTTTTCTACTTGCCTTTCTCTCTTCCAAAATTTCGCAAAATCGTGACAGTTTTGCTTGCTTGCGCTTTCTCTCCGAACATGTCATGAAATCGTGACAGTTTTGCTTGCTTGAGCTTTCTCTCCGAACATGTCGTGAAATCACGATAGTTTTGCTTGCTTGCGCTTTCTCTTCGAACATGTCATGAAATCACAACAGTTTTGCTTGCTTGCGCTTTCTCTCCGAACATGTCGCGATATCGCGACAGTTTTGCTAACTTGCGCTTTCTCTCCAAACATGTCGCGAAATCACGACAATTTTTCTTTCTTCTCAACATGTCGCGATATCGCGATAATTTTTCTTTCTTCTCAACATGTCATGATATTAGGACAGTTTTTATTTCTTCTCAACATGTCGCGATATCGCGACAGTTTTTCTTTCTTGCTCAACATGTCGTGATATCGTGACAGTTTTCTTCCTTGTGATTTTCTTTTGATTTTTAGCATATGGGCCACTTCGATCTTTTGGAGAATCACCTGTACATACTTGAAGAACCTCTTAACTCCTGTCCACTGCATCAACCGATCTGTCTGACTGTGTTGACAACAATGACAATACTATTCCTGCACCTTGCTCAACAATCTCCACTGGTACTCTTTATGTCATAAAGTCTTCTTGGATAAGAACTCTAATCTTTGCTCATCATATTAGAATTCTTTTTGTACCTTACTTTTACTTATTCAGTATAGTATGATCAACATTCAACTTTTAGCTGCGCAAAAGTTACTTCCAAATAAAAAATGATCGACTCTTCAGGCAGCCTGCGCGTAATTTCTTCAGCCTTTTGACTGCCATCTCCTTCGTGACTGACGACTTTGCCTCGCATCCATTGTGCAACTCAATGTCTCTGGTTTCTAACGTCTACCATGAATGTTTTCATTGCCTGCGCAGGTATTGACAATGGACCATTACATTTAGCATTGGAACCTCAATCTACGCGCAGTCATCAACACTCAGTATTCTGCTTCTTGCTAGGGCATATGTTAGGGCTACTCAATGTCTTAGGTGAACGTTCTTCACGCGATGCCAAGGAGCATTTATCCTCCCTGCGATCAAGGGATTCCCGAACAATATCTCACATTTCTCAAATAATGCAAGACTTCCTTAGGTGTATGGGCATCTTGTCCTCCTTGGCGCTTCACCACCTGGACGCTATTCTCTCAACGTCTCTGCCTTGCATGTGCCACTTGGCACTCTTGATGAACTTGGTGCTAGTGCCACTATTTGCTTTGACTTTGGCATATCTTTTATAATGGCTACTTCTTTAGAGAAAAGTAATGCTCTCTTATACCAAACAAAGTGTTGTATTTTTGGTTAAGAAACGCATGCCTTCCCACTCACAACACGGATTCTATTTTATCTGCAGATTGGAAATGTTATAGGCTTCAAAATAAGCACCTGCCATCTTATGCTTTCATGACACGTCGACCTGTGTTGCATGTTCTATCTTAGATAACACCTATCAGTAGATGCATCAAAAACCTAGTTGTTCACCATGTTGTTTTGCTAAAACACATCATTTTGACACCTATATGGCACCTTGCCCTGACTACTTGCCTTTCATCCTTAGATAACCAAACAACATAGGAGCATTAAAATAAAACTTTAAGAATGCTCCCCCTGAGGATGTGCTACCTAGAACTGCTTAGTGCAATAAAGGAGTAGTCTCCTTTAGTCCAAGGAGACACAATTTCCTTTCCTCTTTCTTTCTCCACTTTGGTTTGATTACAGTTTTGGGCACTTGTTTTGAATTTTCTTTTTCAGTAGCTTGTGCATGTTTTCTGGGAAATCTTCTATTTTGTCTCATTCCATTTGGTTGAAATTTTCTTCCCCGAAATTGATTTGATGCAAATGTACTTCGACAATTTCTTGCGAGTGTGCCCAAAATTATGACGAGTTATAACATTCTACTGCATAATCCATCAAAGGTGAAAAACCATTTCTACTGGGTGGTTGTCTCTTGTGCATCCTTGATGGATGATTATTTTCCTTTCTTTGATGCACATGATTTCTTCCCTGTCTGTGTTGCATTATTTGTGTCTGATGAAATCTACTGTCTTGCCTTAGATTAGATACAGAAGTTCTTGGACAAAACATTGCTATGTGCCCATGACCATTACATTTAAAACATTGCACATGGTATTCAATCGGAATAACAGATGTATTTCTACCAAAGATAACTCTTTGATCTATTATTCAATCCATAATAAATTGCCTTGTGACCATAATGGTTGCATCTAAAACAATAGCCATTAAAAGCATTATTATGAATAGAGTGAGAGTGATAGAACCTCTTTTGTTGTGGTTGCTTTGCTGTAGATCTCCTTTGAGATTTTCTTCCTTTTGAATATTTAGCTTCAATATTTTCTTGCTTTGATCCTTTAGCAGTGGACTTCTTCTTCTCTACAGATTTAGAAGATGAAGGTTGTTCAGCTTCACATCCAAGACCAAGCTTAACCATTGGGCTTCTTTGTTGCCTTATCATTTTATCTAGCAACTTTGTGCTCTTCTCAAATTTGAGATTTGTATTGGCCTCTTCTAGTTGTTTTCTCAATGAAACAATCTCCTCTTCTTGTTTGCAGCAAACAATCTCTTTCTCATTGATCTGTGAATTCAAGGCTTCTTCTAGTTTCTTGGCTTTATGAATTTGTAAGAAGAGATCTTCATTATTATCCTCATATTCTTCCAACTTCTTGGACAGTCTTTTGTTCTTTTTCCTTTCAATACCCAATTCTTCAAGTGCAACGATCAACTCACCTTCTAGATCTACTTTAGCCTCAAGGTTTTCATCACATACTTCAGAATTCACTCCTTCGACCTTTTCTAGTTCAATTTTCTCTTCCACAGGAACTGAAATTGACTGAGATGCCTTATTTGAGGAGGATCTATTCTTCTTACCCATTGCGTACTAATCCAAGATCAACCCTAGCTGATTTAGCCTGACAAGGGAAACTGGATCTCGATACCAATTGTTAGTCTCACAATGACACTGAGAGGGGGGGTGAATCAGTGTAGCTCTTAAAAACTTAAATCTTCAACTCTTAAAGCCAAAACAATGAAAACTTAAAACCAAACAAAGCAAATACAACAAGAGAGCATCACACAACACAAGATGTACCGAGGTTCACCAGTTTTGACTACTCAAAAATGACTGCTTGGACTCCCATCCAAATCTAGCCTTTGCAAAATAACAATTTTACAATCAATTTACCAACACCCACTGGAAGGAGCACCAACCCCTGATTTATCTACACCAATAGAAAGGAGCACCAACCCCTAATTTATCTCGCACCAACGGAAAGGAGCACCAACCCCTAATTTATCTCGCACCAACGTAAAGGAGCACCAACCCCCGATTTATCTGCACCAACAAAAAGGAGCACCAACCCCTAATTTATCTGCACCAACAAAAAGGAGCACCAACCCCTAATTTATCTACACCAACAGAAAGGAGCACCAACCCCTAATTTATCTGCACCAACAGAATGTGGGAGGTAAGCAATTGATACAAAGGTAAATTTGCATTAACCATTCTAATCAGGTTACAAAGTTTAAATAAACATAAAATAACCATACTAGAGAAAAGGGGGGAATAGGAGAAATTAAGGGAGAAGAAATTAAAATAAAATTCTCTTGCCGTCCAAAGATGTTGTCGTCCAACTGCCGTCCAGGTAAGGTAAAAGGTAAGTAAACTTACCCAAGGTAAAATACTCTTTTTTAACCTTTTACCAATGGTAATTTTCCAACATTCTCCCCCTTAAATTTGAGAGGACTGACTATACAGTCTCTCAGCTTTATAAATTGATCTTTAGCCATGCCTTTGGTGAAGATGTCTGCTAGATTATCCAAAGTGCTGCAGTATTGAAGCTCAACTATTTACTGTTCCACCATATCTCTTATGAAGTGATACTTCATATCAAAATGTTTTGACCTTTTGTGGTGGATTGGATTATATGCCAACTGTATGGCACTAATATTATCACAATTCAGTTTGGTTGGACCAATTTATTTTTTTCCAATCTCTTCAAGGATTTTCCTCAACCAGAGGATTTGAGTACTAGCATGGGTAATGGCTATATACTCAGCTTCTCTAGATGATAATGCTACAACATATTGCTTTTTGGAACTCCAAGTTATTAGTCCTGAACCTAGACTAAAACAGTTCCCTGATGTAGATTTTCTATCATCTATATTACTGCCCCAATCGTTGTCACTATAACCAACTAACTTCACAGAGTTAGACTTGTGGTAATGGATTCCAAAATCCAATGTACCTTTTACATATCGTAAAATTTGTTTGGTTGCTTGAAGATGCAGCTCGGATGGGCATGCCATAAACCTTGATACTAGAGAAATAGCATATTGTATATCTGGCCTAGTGTTGGTGAGAAACATTAAACTCCCAACCATGCTTCTAAAATTGGTCATGTCAACTTTTGGTGCTCCATCATCTTTGCTTAGCTGGATTCCATGTCCTGTTGGTGTTGCAACTGATTTGCACTACTGCATAGCAAATTTCTTGATCATGTCATGAGCATGTTTCTGTTGACATATGAAGATCCCATTCTTTGATTGATGTACTTCCATTCCTAGGAAGTATCTCATTAATCCGAGATCCTTCATCTCAAATTGATTCATCATGGAGTTTTTGAACTCCATATTCATTTTATTATTACTACCCATAAATATTAGATCATCCACATATAAACAAACTATGAGGATATCTACTCCATTCTTTAGGTAGTATAGATTTGGTTCACTCTTGCTTTTTGTGAAACCATACTTGCTGAAATAGTCGTCAATTCGTGAGTACCACGCTCGTGGTGCTTGCTTGAGGCCATAAAGTGCTTTTTTCAATTTATAAACAAGGTTCTCTTTTCCTTGTTCTTGGAAACCTTGAGGTTGTTGAACATACACCTCTTGCCTTGTGCCTTTCAATGCTTCCATCAGCATTGAATTTGGTCTTATAGACCCATTTACATCCAACACATTTTTTTCCCCTGGGAAGCTTCACAAGCTCCCAAGTATCATTCTTTTTAATTGAGGATATTTCCTCTTCCATGGCATCTTGCCATGTAATTTCAAGACATGCTTTTTCATAGCTAGATGGTTCTAGCCGTGCGACAGCCCAACAAAGCATAATTGACTACATCACCCCTTGGTTCATGAGACTCATCATCTCCTGACATTTGAAGATTTTCAAGTCTTGAAAAAATGTCGTCCATCTCACTAGCTTGATTCCTAGTGTATCTTTGTTGGAAATTCCTATCCAACATTTGATAAGATGGATGACTCTGTAGTATGCACTTTCCTTTATTTGTCTCTTTCCTTTGAGAAATTGGATCAATATCCATCGAACTTGAAGTGCTTACAGATCTATGAAATCATTTCAGAGAGTTTGGGGATGCCAACAAAGGAGTCCTTCTTGGACTTGGTGTACCACTTGATGTACTTGATGAAGATTCCTGATGTGGACTTTGTGGAGGTGAACTATTTCCACTACTTTTCTTGGGTTGTACAAATGTGGAACTTTTCGAATTAGAGTCTATATCAACAATTTTTTTATGACCCCATTCTCCCCCTTCATCAAAAATTACATCCCTGGAGATAATTATTTTATGTGTCTTGGGATTGTACAATCTATACGCTTTGGTTGATTCACAATACCCTACAAAAATACATGCTTGACTCTTGGGATCAAGCTTCTTTCTCTTCTCCTCGGGAATGTGTGCATAAGCTAAAGAACCAAATACTCGTAAATGTTTGACATTTGGTTTCTTACCGTACCATCCCTCATAAGGAGTGATACCATCTAAACTAGAAGTCGGACTTCTATTTAGAATATATGAACTAGTTCTCACTGCATCTGCCCAATAGCTGTATGTTAGATGCTTTGTCTGAAGCATTTTTCGTGCCATTTCAACAAGGGTGCGGTTCTTTCTCTCGGCCACACCGTTCTACTGTGGGTTATAGGCAGTGGTGAACTATATTTTTATCCCATTTTGCTTACAATAATTTAAAAATTCATTTGAGGAGTACTCTCCTCCTCTATCAGTGCGAAGACATTTGACATAGTAGTCACATTGCTTTTCTACATTATTTCTGAAGTCTATGAAGCAATCAAATGCTTCATCTTTGTGTTTCAAAAAATAGATCCAAGGACATTCTAGAATAATCATCTATGAATGTTAGAAAATAAGAATTGTTTCCAAGGCTTTTTGTTTGCATTGGACCACAGATGTCCGAATGTACTAGCTGAAGAGGATAGCTTGCTCTCCATGCTTGGCCTCTTGGAAACTTCGTTCTAGAGTGCTTTCCCAAAGCACATGCTTCGCATACCTTCTTATGTTCTAGAATTTTGGGTAGTCCTATCACCATGGCTTGTGATGTTAACATTTTCAAGCTAGCGGAATTGAGGTGACCATATCTCAAGTGCCACAATTCACTTGGATTTGTAATAGCAATGTTTGCAAGTTGAGCTCCCCCTGGCTCACCAAATTTTAGAGGGAATAACCTATTCTTTGTCATAGGTACTTCTATGATGACTCTGTTACAATTGTTTTTATCAAGTATTGTACATTTTCTTTCATCAAAAACTAATTTGTAATGCTTCTCCATCATTTGGCCAACACTTAACAAATTGTGTTGTAGCTTTGGAGTATAGTATATGTCATTCAATTTTTTAAGGCCTTTTGTTGGAACTTCCATAGCTCTAATGCCTTCAACTTGCAAAGATTTATTATCCCCTAACTTAACATGGGATTTGTAATTTGAATCTAATGTAGCAAAGAGATTTTATTTGCCACTCATGTGGTTGGAGCAACCAGTATCCAAAATCCATGTATCTTTTAGATTTTGATCTGACTGTCCATAAGAGAGAAAAATATTTGATGGACCTTCTTCTTCTCCGTAGAATGAGTCATATTAACTGCTTTGATCTTTTGAAGTCTTTGACCAGCAGTCACGAGCGAAGTGTCCTTGTTTCCCACAATTGAAACAAGTTGTTTTAGTCTTGTTACTTCCTCATCCTTGATTTCCATGGCCTGCATTGCCGCTTTGGTTCTGATTGGCTCCTTTGTTTTGATTTCCACCTTTGTTTTTATTTCCTCCTCTATAGGAGTTGCTTTGGCCTTTGCCTCTTTGTGGTTGTCCTCTGCCTCGGCCTCTTCCTTTTCCTCGTCTTGCAGCTTCGTTCGAAGTGAAGGCTTTATCATCATCTCCATAGCTTGTTGAAGGTGCTCCTGGAAGTCTCTCTTCATGTGATGTTAATGATCCAATCAAACTATCAAATGTAAGAGTAGAAAGGTCTTTTGATTCTTCAATTATGATGGCAATGTGATTCCACTTAGGAAGAAGTGTTCTCAACACTTTCTTCACAATTGTTTCAACTTTTATGTCATCACCTAAATTTTGCATCATATCAACTACTGCTTTGACTCGAACACAGTAGTCACCGACTCTTTCATTTTCCTTCATTCTGAGATTTTCAAAATCTCTTTTTAAGGTCTGAAGCCTGACTTGCTTCACTTTATCACTTCCTTGGAATCCTTATTTCAAGGCATTCCATGCATCTCTGGCAGTTAAGTAAGATGCAATTCTAGGAAAGATACTTGGATCTAATGTCGGTTGAAGATGGTATAAGGCAAAAGAGTTATTTTTTTGTGCATCTTTGAAGATCTTCTTGTCGATTGCACTCAAAGTAGTCCAATTTGTTGGAGAAGTGTAACCGTCTTCAATACTATCCCATAGTCCTTTTCCTATGAGTAATGTCCTCATTTTGATGGACCAGTACTCATAATTATCCCCACTGAATTCGAGGATTGGTAGATTATTATGTGATCCCATTACTATCTACTAAAACAAGAAACCTTTCTTATATAGTCTTATTGCAAAAAGACTTTACAAATTATCAAGTCTTGCTTGATTTACAATCATAAACAACTCACTCTTGTTGTTGTGATTTAGCAATTACAAAATTGTCAGCGACTTGTTCATCATCGTCACTGATCAATATAATTTCAGGAGAAGGAGGTTGTAGGATTTCAACAAAATTACAATAATGAGTATATTCAGATCCTTGTGGAGCAATCTCCACTGTGTCGGATTGTTCAAATCTGCTCCCAAAGGAGTTATCTTCTGAATCGCCGTATCCTAGATCAGGATTTCTCTCGTTGTGCAATAACCGCGTTTTGCAACTCGTGAAAAGACCGTATTTATTCCTAGTGTTCTCACGTGCTCATCAAAGCCTTCAGCGTTTGTTCTCAGTAACAAACTACAAAGTGCTTGGTAACATCCTTCCAATCTTATCATTTAAGAAAATTTCCCAGAAATTTTCTTTTACAAAGATTTCCTCTTAGGAAATTTTACTAAATTCTTTTTTACCTCTTAAAGCGTAAAAAAATTTTTACAACTATTTCCTATTAGGAAATGTCAATCATCAACTTAAATGAAAAACTTTTCAAAAAAAAAAAATTTAAATTTTACAACTATTTCCTCTTAGGAAATGTCAATCATCAAAAAAAAATTTAAATTACCTTAAAGTTTTAAAAAAAAAAAAACTTTCTGTTTTTTAAAAAAAAATTACTACAGAAGGCGCCGGCATTCCACAAAGACAGCATTGTCTCCTCTAAAAAAAATGACCCCATCGAGGTTTGATCGTGCGACCTCACGGGCATCAAGACAAAGGGTAGCCGCTGTGCTACCGGCAGATCCGGGAGCATTAGTTGGCTCCCTGCCCTTATTGCTTGGCGCAACGAGCGCGAAGCAAAAAAAATGACCCCATCGAGGTTCAATCGTGCGACCTCGCGGGAGTCAAGGCAAAGGGTAGCCGCTGTGCTACGGGACAGATCCGGGAGCATTTGCTGGCTCCCTTCCCTTTATTGCGATCGTGTCGAACGCAAAGTAATTTTTGGCTTCGCACTTCGACGCGAAGCAAAATTTTAAATTTGGGACTTAATAGTCCCACATCATCGATGCGGCGATGTTGAAACTCTTTAAAAAGAGCAAAGCACAGTATGTGCTTTGATTGCCTGCAGGCAATCCGCAGGCGACGTGAACCTTTTGCCACGTACCGTGCGTAGGTCGTCTCGGGCCGCGCATAGGTGGCCTCTCCAACAAACCACCTTGGGTCGTGTGCCACATTCTAAAATGTGCTGCCTCAGGCCGCGTGCTACCTCGTCAACGAATCACCTCGGGCCACGTCTGCCTTCGCCTGTCATGTCCAGCTCCACCAACGCCTCGAGAATCATGTCGATTTGCTCCTGTAGGCTGCCTCATCCAGCTCCACCAGTGCCTCGAGAATTATGTCAATCTGCTCCTACGGGCCGCCTCAGGATCCGTGCTGTCGCCACGAACTACAGGCCCCACCACCTCGAGATTCGGGCTGATCTCGGCTCTTGGTTCTGATACCAAATGTGGGAGGTGAGCAATTGATACAAAGGTAAATTTGCATTAACCATTCTAATCAGGTTACAAAGTTTAAATAAACATAAAATAACCATACTAGAGAAAAGGGGGGAATAGGAGAAATTAAGGGAGAAGAAATTAAAATAAAATTCTCTTGCCGCCCAAAGATGCTGCCGTCCAACTGTCGTCCAGGTAAGGTAAAAGGTAAGTAAACTTACCCAAGGTAAAATACTCTTTTTTAACCTTTTACCAATGGTAATTTTCCAACACAGAAAGGAGCACCAACCCCTAATTTATCTGCAATTTTGAAACTATAAGTTTGACATAAAAATGCCTTCACTTTTACAAGACCCTGACTGGTCTATTGCTAACCCAACCTCTCTCGCTATTCACCAAAACACCACACACACTTACGGCTCTGCTTACTGCACTTTAACGGCCCTCTTACAGCCCTCTTGCTAACCCAACCTCTCTCCTACAATATGTCACAAAATCGTGACACTTTTTCTTCCGTACAATCTCTCTTGCAATATGTCGCGAAATCGCAACACTTTTTCTTTCGAACTCTCTCTCCTGCAATATGTCACGAAATCATGACATTTTTTTCTACTTGCCTTTCTCTCTTCCAACATGTCGTGAAATCGCGACAATTTTGCTTGCTTGCGCTTTCTCTTCGAACATGTCACGAAATCGTGATAGTTTTGCTTGCTTGCGCTTTCTCTCCGAACATGTCGCAAAATCATGAAAGTTTTGCTTGCTTGTGCTTTCTCTCCGAACATGTCATGAAATCGTGACAGTTTTTCTTGCTTGCGCTTTCTCTCCGAACATGTCGCGATATCGCGACAATTTTTCTTTCTTGCGCTTTCTCTCCGAACATGTCACGATATCGTGACAGTTTTGCTTTCTTCTCAACATGTCGCGATATCGTGACGCTTTTTCTTTCTTCTCAACATGTCGCGATATCGTGACATTTTTTCTTTCTTCTCAACATGTCATGATATCGCAACAGTTTTCTTTCTTCTCAACATGTTGCGATATCACGACAATTTTTCTTTCTTGCTCAACATGTCGCGATATCGTGACAGTTTTCTTGTGATTTTCTTTTGATTTTTAGCATATGGGCCACTTCGATCTTTTGGAGAATCACTATACATACTCTGAAAAACCTCTTAACTCTTGTCCACTGCATTAATCGATCTGTCTGACTGTGTTGACAACAATGACAATATTGTTCCTACACCTTGCTCAACAAAGCTTTTTTCTACTCATTCTTTCATTGAATAGGAGTAAAGTGTATATGTTCCATATGCCTAACACACCTCATGTAGCTAACCATTTGTATTTTTGTCAATGCTAGTTCATGAACCTTGTATTCTATAGCATTTTTATATTTGAATTGTCTATAAATTAAAAATATATTTTTTTATTGTTGCTTTTTATGACTTGTTCTATTGCACAACTTTGAAGCATAATTCACTTGTTGTCACAAGTTTGTTAAGAGGGGTTTCCTTTACGTCGTTACCACATCTTGGACCACATGGTGCAAATCATAAAGAATCCTAAGTTTCAAATACTCAATAGGGGTTTCACCATATGGCATTCCTTTATTCAATTTGGAGGCTAAATGGACATGTGTATAGGATGGCCTAAATTTGATGCAGGAGCATCCGAGGGCAGCAAAGCAATCGAGCATCAACCAAACTTTTTGTTGTTATTTTTTTTTAAGTGTTGCAAAGTTTTTTTTTTTTTCTTTTCTAAGTGTTGCAAAGAAACGACCAAAACAGAAGATAGGGGAGCAGCGGACAAAATGTCGTGATTTCATGACATGTCACGAAATCGCGACCCAAGGCAGGGAAAGCAAGGCCAGAAGACACAAGGTCACGAAATCACGACCATCGCAGGGAAGCAAAGGTGCGGAAGACACAAGGTCGCGAAATCGCGACATGTCACGATTTCATGACCGAAGCAGGGAAGGCAAGGCGCGGAAGACACAAGGTCACGAAATCGTGACCATCGTAGGGAGGCAAAGGCGCGGAAGACCAAAGGTCACGAAATCACGACAGTCACGATTTCGTGACCGAAACGGGAGAACGGAGGCCGATAGAAAAAATGGCGCGATATCGCGACAGGTCGCGATATCACGGCCAAAATAGAGAGAGAAGGCTTGAAGGAGGAAATGTCGCGATATCGTGACATGTCATGATATCGCGACGGGAGCAAGAGAGAGAAGGCGCAGAAAGGAAATGGTCACGATATCGTGACCAAACAGAAAAGCACGCACTCCCAACTTCATAAAGGCGTCCCTTCGTGCGCGACAAGTTAGCAACAGTAAAGCAGCAGTTTCAAAGGAGGATTTCAACAGGCATGTTGGCCACTCACGCAGGATATCTGGAGACGCGTTTATAGCAACTAACAGCAAGCAGTAGATCGAGAAGAAGATTCTATTGGGTATGGCAACCAGTCGCGCACCTCACCTAGAGTCTCATTAATGCAACTTTCTAGAATTGTTCTAGGTGGCAATTGTAGATCGTGGGAAGTTTGAAAGCACAGAGGATCGGGACCTCGATAAAAACCCATGGATTGTAATGAGAGGGGGTTGGCAAAATGGTAGTTTGGCTATATATTCTTGTAAAATTCTTTCGAAGTATTGAATAAGAAATTTTGGGCTCTTGTTTCTTTGGTTTTCTATCTTGTGTAAGATCTGTTCTCCACCAAGTGGTATCAAAGCCAAAAGTTCCTGAGTGTGTAACAGATCATCGGAGGAGAGGCAGTTACACCAGGATCTGTGGAAGGGCTTGGAATTGGGTGAGCATAATGCCTCCAAGAAGAAACCCTGTTGGTGGGAGAGGCATGGCAGCAGCGGAAGATGTCCGAGCTTTGCAGCGGCAAATGCAAGCCCTGCAAGAAGAAATGCGCAGAAGATTGGAGCCAAGAAGAGACGAAGGTAGTGAAGAGGAAGATGATGAAGAAGAAGACCAACCTGAGGAAGAAGAAGAAGCAGTAGATCCTGCTCGAGCCGGACTATACAAAGCCATATCCCAGATTGGGAAGAGGCCGAAGATGGAGGTTTCCACATATTCCGGGAACCTTGATCTAGAGGAATTGATCAACTGGATCAACGACCTGGAAGAGTACTTTGAGTACGAGGAGGTTGAGGATCCTGATAGAGTCAGATTCGCAAAGACCAAACTGAAAGGTCATGCCAGCATTTGGTGGAAGGAAGTGCAGCTGGAGCAAAATAAAAGAGGAAAAGAGAGAATAACAAAGTGGGAACGGATGGCAGAAAATCTAAAGAGGTAGTTCATCCCTGGTGATTATGAGTTAGACTCGCTAAAGAAAATGCAAGGATTGAGGCAATCAAGCAAGTCTGTAAAAGAATACACGGAAGAATTTCATAAAATAATGATTAGAACAGGCCACTCAGAGGCCAACAAGGAGAAGGTAGCCCGTTACATTAATGGGTTACGAGCAAGTATTCAGGAAGAATTAAGTCTAGTCCGGATGACCACCATAGAGGACGCTTACCAATTTGCCTTAAAGGTTGAAGAGAAGCTCAATAGGAGGTTTGAAAACAAGCAAAGAGGAAGAGGTCGTGGCGGAAGGACCGACGGAAGGAACAGTGGAAGAAGAAATGAAGATTCTTAGAAAAATGGAGAAGGTAGCAGCAATCAAGAACAAAGGAGAGAAAATACAGACCGCCCTCGTAATCAGAATAATGGTTACCGAGGGGGAAGAGGCAGAGCTGGACGTGGCCAGGGAAGAGGAAGATTTCGTGGAACTTGCTTCCAGTGTGGGGAAGAGGGACATCACCAATATGAGTGCCCACAGCAACGAGAAAGAAATAATCGGAGGCCGAAAGGGAATGCCAGAGTAGTAGTCGCTGATGAAGATGCTGGATCTGAGCATTCTGAAGAAGCTGAGAGAGGAGAAGTAATGATTGCAAGGAGAGTCCTGCTGAATGAAGAGGGAGATGTAGATCAGAGGAAAAGCTTATTCTGCACAAGGTGTAAATGCGCGGGTAAGATTTGCAACATTATCATTGACAACGGTAGCATAGATAACCTAGTTTCAGAGGGAATGGTTACAAAGCTACAACTGGAGAGAAAGAAACACCCGCATCCATATCGGATCACGTGGTTGCAAAAAGACCATAAGGTTTTGGTCAATGAACAGTGCCTGGTAAAATTCAGTATTGGGAATTACCGTGATGAGGTTCTATGCGACATTCTGCCCATGGATGCGTGCCATTTGCTATTGGGAAGGCCATGGCAGTTTGACAGGTGTGCGGTTCATGATGGCCGTGCCAACACCTATTTCATGACCAAGAATGGAATGCGTCATAAGTTGAAACCCCTGAAGGAGGTGGAAGAAAAGGTATGTGGCAGTGCAAGAATTTGCTTGGTTGACGGAAGAAAATTTTTAGATGATTTAAAGCATGAACATATGTGCTATGCATTAATTCCTAGAGTCAGGGATACAAAATGCAAATATGCCCCAACAGAAGTCCAAGATCTATTGAAGGAATTTCCAGATATCATATTTGATAATGTGCCTGAGGGTTTACCCCCAGTACGGAAGATCAGTCACCATATTGATTTGGTGCCAGGATCAAGCTTGCCCAATAAAGTTGCACATAGAATGACGCCTGTAGAAACTGAAGAACTAAATAGGCAGGTCCAGGAGTTGCTGGAGAAGGGGCTGATTTGGGAGAGCTTAAGTCCATGCACAGTACTTGCAGTGCTAGCGCCAAAGAAGGATGGAGAGTGGAGAATGTGCACAGACTCTCGAGCCATCAACAAGATCACAATAAAATACAGATTTCCATTGCCAAGGATGGATGACATAATGGACTATTTGAGTGGAGCCAAGTACTTCACCAAAATTGACCTCAAGAGTGGCTACCACCAGATCCATGTCAGGGAAGGAGATGAGTGGAAGACAGCCTTCAAGACCGAGAGAAGGCTTGTATGAGTGGTTGGTCATGCCATTTGGGCTGTCCAATGCACCAAGTACCTTCATGTGGCTGATGAATGAGGTACTGAAAGAGTTTTTAGGAAAATTTGTCATTGTTTATTTAGATGATATATTAATATTCAACAGAACCCTGGAGGAGCACCTGATGCATATCAGAAGGGTTTTTGAAAAGCTGCGGGAGGAGTAGTTGTTAATAAATCTGAAAAAGTGTAATTTTGTAAAGGAGTTAGTATACCTGGGATTTGTAATCTCAGTAGAAGGTCTGAAAATGGACCCAGAGAAGGTGAGAGCTATCATCGAATGGCCTACCCCAAGAAGCACAACAGAGGTAAGATCATTTCATGGTCTAGCCAACTTTTACAGAAAGTTCATAAGAAACTTCAGCAGCATTTGTGCACCCCTCACAGAAACAATGAGAGGGGATAAGAAAGAATTCAAGTGGACCTTAGGGGCTAAAAGGAGCTTTGATGCATTAAAGAAAAAGGTCACAGAATAGCCTGTTTTGGCACTTCCAGACTTTAACAAAGTATTTCAGGTAGACTGTGATGCTAGTGGCAGTGCAATAGGGGTTGTACTGAGTCAAGAAGGCAGACTTGTTGCTTATTTTAGTGAGAAGCTCAATGATGCTCGAAAAAAGTATTCAGTTTATGACCAAGAATTTTATGCTATAGTTCAGGCTCTAAAGAAGTGGAGGCATTATTTGTTGCCTAAAGAGTTTGTTCTATTTACTGATCATCAGGCATTGCAGTACATCAACGACCAAACAAAACTGAATCAGAGGCACATGAAGTGGGTTGAGTTTCTCCAAAGCTATACCTTTGTGTTAAAGCACGAAGCAAAAAATCAAACAGAGTTGCAGATGCCTTAAGTAGAAGGCAGAATATGCTGATTGAAATGACAGTGGAAGTGGTAGGATTCGAAGAACTAAAGGGTCTTTATCCTGAAGATCCTGATTTTGCAGAAGCCTGGACGGCTTGCTTGGCACCTGTTACTATGGACAGGACAAAATGGTTGGATTTTCTAATCCAAGATGGAATGTTGTTCAAGGGAAGTAAATTATGCATTCCAAGGAGTTCCATGCGGGAGAACTTAATCAAGGAAAAGCACAGTTGGGGACTGGCTGGACATTTTGGTCGGGATAAGACCATTGCCCTGGTGAATGAAAATTACTACTGGTCGCAACTTCAGCAAGATGTGAAAAGGTTTGTGCAAAGTTGCAGAATATGCCAGATGGCAAAAGGCGTGAGGCGAAACACAGGATTATACCAGCCGTTACCTGTACTTGAGAGGCCATGGGAGGACATCAGCATGGATTTTATTCTTTGGTTGCCGAGAACACAGAGGCGAAATGACTCTATATTTGTGGTGGTTGACAGATTCTCCAAGATGGCACATTTTATTCCCTACCAGAAAACAAGTGATGCGGTTCACATTGCAGGGTTATTTTTCAAAGAAGTGGTACGACTTCACGGTCTACCAAGAAGCATAGTTTCTGACAGAGATACAAAATTTTTTGGGTATTTCTGGAGGACATTGTGGAAGAAGCTAAAGATAGATCTAAAGTTCAATTTTGCATACCACCCACAAACTGATGGACAAACAGAGGTGGTAAATAGAAGTCTGGGTAATTTATTAAGATGCTTGATAGCAGATAAACCCAAGGGATGGGATTTGGTTTTGCCGCAGGCAGAATTTGCATACAACAATTCTATCAACAAGAGTACAAACAAATCTCCATTCCAAATAATATATGGAAACAGTCCAAGAAACGTTTTGAGCTGAGAAAATTAGATAAAGGAGAAAAGTGCAGTGCAGAGGCTGAGGAATTCACAAAACAGATGAAAAGCCTGCATGAAGAAGTGAAGAAACAAATTACAAAAATGAATACTCAGTATAAAGCAAGAGCAGACCAAAAGCGACGGTTCAAAGAGTTCAAAGTGGGAGATGAAGTCATGGTCCATCTTAGAAAAGAAAGATTTCCAGCCAAAACTTATAACAAGTTGAATATGAAGAAGTTTGGGCCATGCAAAATACTGGAAAAACGGGATTCAGGCAATGCATATGAAGTGGAATTGCCAAGTGGGCTTGACATTTCACCTATTTTTAACATATCAGATTTAGTGGAATACCATGAAGATGATAGTACAAAGGCACCAAGCACAGAACTGTGGAGCATTCCAGTGTCTAACCCAACCACAGACGAGATCGAGGAAATATTAGATACTCGTGAAGGCAGAAGCACAAGGAACAAATAGTATTCTGAATATTTGATCAAGTGGAAGGGCAGACCGGTAGAAGATGCAACTTGGGTGTCGAAGATAGAGGTTGACCGCCTGGGTCTTCCTCCCAAAGATCAGAAGTGAGGATCACTTCTCAATCCACCTCGGGTGTCTGATGCAGGAGCATCCGAGGGCAGCAAAGCAATCGAGCATCAACCAAACTTTTTGTTGTTATTTTTTTTCTAAGTGTTGCAAAGTTTTTTTTTTTTTCTAAGTGTTGCAAAGAAAAATATGTGTCGTGATATCGTGACCAAAATAGAAGATAGGGGAGCAGCGAACATAATGTCACGATTTCATGACATGTCGTGAAATCGCGACCCAAGGCAGGGAAAGCAAGGCCGAAAGACACAAGGTCACAAAATCGCGACCACCGCAGGGAAGCAAAGGCGCGGAAGACACAAGGTCGCAAAATCGCAACATGTCACGATTTCGCAACCGAAGCAGGGAAGGCAAGGCACAGAAGACACAAGGTCACGAAATCGTGACCATCGTAGGGAGGCAAAGGCGCGGAAGACCAAAGGTCGTGAAATCATGACAGGTCGCGATTTTGTGACCGAAACGGGAGAACGGAGGCCGACAGAAAAAATAGCACGATATCGCGACAGGTCGCAATATCGCGGCCAAAATGGAGAGAGAAGGCTTGAAGGAGGAAATGTCACGATATCGCGACATGTCGCGATATCGCGACGGGAGCAGGAGAGAGAAGGCACAGAAAGGAAATGGTCACGATATCGCGACATGTTGCGATATCACGACCAAACAGAAAAGCACGCACTCCCAGCTTCATAAAGGCGTCCCTTCGTGCGCGGCAAGTTAGCAGCAGTAAAGCAGCAGTTTCAAAGGAGGATTTCAACAAGCATGTTGGCCACTCGCGCAGGATATCTGGAGATGCATTTATAGCAACTAACAGCAAGCAGCAGATCGAGAAGAAGATTTTGTTGGGTATGGCAGCCAGTCGCGCACCTCACCTAGAGTCTCATCAATGAAACTTTCCAAAATTGTTCCAGGTGGCAATTGTAGATCGTGGGAAGTTTGAAAGCACAGAGGATCGGGACCTCGATAAAAACCCATGGATTGTAATGAGGGGGTTGGCAAAACGGCAGTTTGGCTGTATATTCTTGTAAAATTCTTCCGAAGTATTGAATAAGAAATTTTGGGCTCTTGTTTCTCTAGTTTTCTGTCTTGTGTAAGATCTGTTCTCCACCAAAATTTAGGGTGTGTATTGGTGATACTTACTTATTTTGGATTATAAATAAGGGAGATACATTTTTTAAAATGACCCATGAAATTAGTTCATCAAATCTTAGTAGAATTATTTATCTACAAGATCCAATAAAACTTTACAAGGATGTTGGTTAGATGTATATATTAATATAACTACTTAGACAAGTGGAAATCTCCAAAATTAAATCTATCATGAATCATGCAAGGAGCAAGGGATGAGTTGGTTAGGAATTCTTGACAATGATCATGGAGTAACTTTTTAGAAGTTGACATTCTTAAATGGGATTGGAAAGCATCCTACAATTACTTGATCAATATTGGTTATAAGGAACTTTTGGATAGACCCAGGTGTTGTAGGTGAGTTGGAGAGGAGAGGGCAATCCTCCAAGGGAGGTCCCAGGTTCAAATCTCCACCCTACCAAAAAGTTGAATTGGGTATCTAAAATCCAATTGATAATGTTGGTGCGGGCAAGGTCGGGTGGGACTCCCGGGTGACTTTGACGGTGTAGAACCCCCTGTTCGTGGTCTCTCAGACCAAGGCGGCTCCGCAAGGGGTTTTTTGCTTAAAAAAAAAAGAACTTTTGGATAGAGAATTATTTAATAAAAAATAAAATTTTCAAAGTTCAAGTAGATTTTGATTCAAACTCCTCACCGAGTCTATTATTACATGTAGGAAGAGAAAGCTAGACAATCAAAAGCTAGAATATATCCTTTATGAAATTAAAACTTTGATCTTTTTTGTCGAGGAAATAATTTTTTCTTGTGTAATCCCCAAAATCTTAATAATATGGCTAATCTTCTTGAAATTGAGGAGCCTTCTTAAAATGTGGAAATTTTATTAATAATGAACATTCCTTAAAGGTGGAAAAGGAAAGTTTTAAATCATTATATTAAATATGATTTTTTTATTATAAAGGATTTTAATGAATTCGTTGGAGGATCACAAATTACAATTTCTCTAAGGATGGTGCCCTACGACTAAGAAGTAATTGAATCTTGTATAGTAGTTAAAAAGTATATTGAATTTCTATTTTTAGACATGTCTATAAATTCTTTGAATATTTGCATAGTTGAACAAAATTTTAAGGTTTTCCCTTCAAAATTATTGTTTGATAGTTTCAAATTTTTGGTTAGAATGAGTTGGTTAGGAATTCTTGACAATGATTATGGAGTAACCTTTTAGGAGGTGGCATTCTTAAATGAGGTTGGAAAGCATTACTTAATCATTATTGATTACTTAATCAATATAAGTTATAAGCAACTTTTGGATGGAGAATTGACACTTGAAAATAGAACTTTTTAGCATAAGTTTGAAACACTAAATGATGGACAATGGTTAATGCTTTCACTTGGTTGGTCATTCATGAACAATGTCTAAACTTTGATAATTCAAAAATGTGTGGTTTTGAAAATCCATCTTTATGCTTATTATATAGGCAAGAATATGAGTGTAGGGACTATAACATTCCTTTTCCAATAAAAACTAGGATTGTTGGGAAAGTATTTATAATTATGTAGAGAAAATGTGGGAGGTAGTTAAACCCTTTCCCATTATCAATATTGGTTATAAGAAACTTTTGGATGGAGAATTAACACTTGAAAAATAAAAAAATTTAACATAGAGTTTGAAACACTAAATGATGGACAATGGTTAATGCTTTCACTTGGTTGGTCATTCATGAGCAATGTCAAAACTTTGACAATATAAAAAAGTGTAATCTTGCAAGTCCATATTTATGCTTATTATTTAGGTAAGAATATGTGTGTAAGGATAATGTTCATTTTCCAAAAAATCAAGAACCATGGGCAAGTATTTATAACTATGTAGAGAAAATGTGGAAGGCATTTAAACCATTTTCCATTATACACCCTATTCTACAAGAGGTATGGAAAATAGGTTAGTCACATAAGAAAATTATGGCTTGAAAGGAACCATAAATGTTTTAAAAATCTCAATGTTTGGTATTTCAAATTTGGGATAGAACTTTCTCCTTAATTAAGGTATCTCTTAGAGCATTTTCGATGAAGATACAAGGTATAAAAAATAAAAATACTAATGATTTCTCTATTAGGCTCTTTAAATACCTATGTCTCTAATGGAAGTATAAGAAAAATTGAGAAAAAAATATAATTGGTGTATGCCAATTTAAGGATAAAATAAGATTAGTATTGATGGAACAATAAAGAAAATCATAAGTAAAGATAATCAAGGGAATTGTCATTTTAGTTCTCTATAGGCCTAGGTGTTAACACAAACAATGCATGCAATGCCATTAATATTAGAAGAGGCCTCCTCTGAGTAATTAGAAACATTTTTTCAAAGTTCATTTAGATTTTGATTTAAAGTCCTCGTTTGAGTCTATTATTACATTTAGGAAGATGAAGCTAGACATTGAGTCTATTATTACATGTAGGAAGAGGAAGCTAGACGGTCAAAAATTAGAAGATATCCTTTATGAAATTCAAACTTTGATCTTGTTTTTTGAGGAAATAAAATTTCTTGTATAATACCCAAAATCTTAATAATATGGCTAATCTTTTTGAAGTTAGGGAGCCTTCTTAAAATGTGAAAGTTTTCTTTAATGAACAATGAAAAGGAAAAATTTAAATCATTATATTAAAATGATTATTATTTTTTTTTGTTGAAGAACAAGGGGTTGTACTCGGGTCCCCACCCTTAATAAATCGCAACTCTCTTCTTTAGATCATGAGAGTTTACAAATAAATTCAATTCTCATCTCAATTGAGTTGCTATAGCTAGAAATGTACATCATTTTATATAAAATGTTTGAATTCTTGATTGTCATATTTTGAAACTTTTTCAATTTTTTGTGTGAATACAAATATTCCAAAATTGTTACAACCTAATACCTAAATCAGTTATACTATTTGAATATCATTATTTGCTCATCATTTAATAGCCTAGTCAGTTATACAAGGTAGTAGTCCATCTCCATAATTATACAAGGAAGTTCGCTTCATGTGGTATCAGATTCGGTGATCTTGTTGAAAGGGTGGGTGATTCTACCGTAGTATGAAGCACTGTGATTCTCGATTACCGATTAGTCGATGCAGGCGAGCGCACAAATAACACTACCTTCATTCTCTAAAACTGTGCATAGTGGAGTTGTTCCGGGCTTTGAACTCGAAGTAAGCCAAATGTATGATATAGGCGTGTATTACCTCATCAAAATTATTCGGGCAACACACTATTTTTTTCGGATCCGAAGGAACAATCTCAGCTTTCCAGCGATAAGCATAGCTTACAGACATTTGGATTAAATCAAACATAGTGCAGGTGGTGTTGTTTACTTCTACCACGATAGAGAAAAAGATCCAAATCATATGTGTCATCCCAGCCAATCAAAAGTGCCAAAGACCTTTATAAAACCTTATTTTAAAAGGTTGTTATAAAATGAATTATTCATTAAATAATGCTGACCGCAAACACATAACAAGCAATTGGAGCAATTGAATCACCATCCTTCTTACGCGAAACGCTTCGGGTCTCAAGCAGGAAATAGTCGAACAAAGCAGATTAAACTAGCACCAAATCCAGACGAGTTTCAAAATTACATCCAAAAGACTACGCATTTTCGTGCGAACATACTGCATGACGTTAGCTATTCCTAGATGGTACAAAATATACACAGGTTTAGTTTGTCGTTACCAGGCAGAAGGCTCTCAATCTCACCTATCGGACGCAAGCAAGTGAAATCAGACAATGAATTGGTAGCAAGACAGTGCAGCTATACCTGTGCAGCCCTAAAATTTGTTCTAGAAATTCGGCCAATACAGACGCGCTAGGTGTTAAAACAAAAAAAAAACTTTTAAAGGTATGCACCTTAGTCTGTCCTATATGCGCGTTTTGTAAGTTGCAATTTCGTGTCGTGTCTGTTTTCCTTCATTAAAACAAAGCCCAAATCCCACATTGAAAAGGGGACAGTGTCAACAAAGGTTTAAAGGTATATTGCCTTCTATAGAATTTCGTGACCACGATCACATAGCCATCCAACAAGCTCGTGCGTGAAATAGGAGTAATCAGTTGCCTATTGGTCGTGTGTCCTTCTTTGTTTGGTGACGTGTCCTTCTTTCGTTGAGTTAGTAGTTGTTCTTCCATCTAAATTCTCATGCAAAGTTTGGTCGTGTCCTCCTTTTGTTGAGTTCACAGTTGTCCTTTCCTCTAAATTAGTGTAGTTTTAGTGTGTTTCTTGTCAGCGTCGTTGGGTTCTGGTTGTCCCTGGTCGCGTAGTGTCTAGAGTATTGGGATCGTCAGTACGTCCTTATCAGCGTCGAGTTGGGATCGTCAGTAAGTCCTTATCAGCGTCGAGTTGTTCGCGTAGTGTCTAGAGTGTTGGGGTCATCGAGACGTCCTTGTCGGTGTCGGGTTGTTCGCATAGTGTCTAGAAGTGGTGCTTTCTCTCTGTTTGCTACTAGCCATTAGAGAAAATAGTCGTTGGAAGATTTAAATTCAAAACTAGTTGTTGGAAAATAGTCATTGGAAGATTTAAATTCAAAACTAGTTGTTGGAAAATAGTCATTGGAAGATTTAAATTCAAAACTAGTTGTTGGATGAAGAACATGTGCTTATATAGAGAGGGGTGAAAAGTATAAGATAATTTTTTTTTGCTTTTTAATCCAAATAATAGCATAAGCAATTTTAAAACATTAAACATTACACAAAGCATCACACACATGAGAGACATGATTTTACATTGTTCATCCAATGTGGGCTACTCCACGGAGAAAATATTTCTTATAAATTTTTCTCAAATAGATTCTCTTGGGAATCCTTTCCCTACAATGTTTATGGACCTTTGTCCAAAGGAGATACCAATCCCCTAAATCAAGTTCGTGGATCTCTATCCATAGGAGACACCAAGCTCCAAGTCTCTGCGCTAGTTGGTGATCCTCTAGAAGACCTCTCCCTCCACTACCCTTAGCAAATGGAACTCTATCCACAAAAGACACTTGTCTTCCCTGCTATGGTTGGAGATCTTTGTTCTCAACTTTGTCACCTCCAAAGCTCTGTCTCAAATCTGCACTAAACACAGTCCATCTGTCTAGCACAAATCTGTCCTCAATAGTTGTCTCAAGTCTGACACAAATTTGTCCTCAAATCTGCACCAAACTTTGTCCTTTGATCTATCCTCAAGCCTTAACTCAAAGCTTAACTCAATCTCAAATTAACTCTGTTTGATTTGCCCCAAACCTTAACTCAAGGTTTGAACAAATCAATCAATCAAGTCTGCTCTCAAGCCTTCTCAAATACTTGTCTTCAATTTGCCTTGTAAGCTTTCACAAAATCTCACACCAATCTGTCCTCAAGTCCTCTCTAGAACTTGTCCAATTTGCACAACAAGTCCACACTAGAACTTGTCCAATCTCATAGAAACATAAAGAGAATTGTTAGAGACTCAATATGCTTCAACTCAATCACTTTCTCAATTCAATTCAGAATATAGAATAGTTTGTTTTATGGAACTTGAACAATCACTTTACACATCCACTTGAATAGGCTCAACCAACTCTATTCAACCAATCTCTTAATGAAATAATCCTTGCTCACAAACCCTAGTCCAAACATATGATCCTTCACTCAAAATGTTTCTAACAATGCTCAACAACAAATCTTACATAACAATGCTTATAAATCAAGGTTTCGATAACAACTCCTTATTCCATAAAACCTTGAAGCATTAACTCAGACACACCCAATAAGGAAGCCCTAATCAAATCCTTTTCACTCCAAACCTATTTTCAGAAAACCAATCAATCAACTCAACTATGGAAGAATATGCTCAAACCTTTTCTTGATGATGAAGGAACCTCAAATATCTGCCACAACCACAAACACTTTTTTTTTATCCCTAAAAAGGGATTTGACGAGAATCGAATCGTCTTCTCCACAAGCCTAAGCGACTTAGCGCTTGGGAGTCCACTGCGTGGGCTAGCAATGCCCACGTGAAGGAAGTGGAGCTTCCTTCACCTTATGCTCTTCTTCGCACACGTTGACCTCCTTCGAACACCACACATCATCCACTAGTCGCAGCTCTTTAATCGCACGAATATCGGAGATACCTTTCGCAAGGTATTCAGGAGCATTAAATCAAAAATAAGCTTGGTGACTTCTAAGGTGAAACGATCCACATTTTATACACGAATAGAGGAAATTTCTCACACGTCGGTGCATTAGAGATTCAAATTTTGAATATTCGAATTAACTTTAGTTATTATTTATTTATAATAATTTAAATTCTCTTTGGAATTTAAATATTATAAATTAAATAAATAATTAATCTTTGGGCCTTTTTAACCAAACAAAAAGCCACTTTGGTTTTTAATAAAAACCTTTTATTTTTGCCCATCATGGATAATTAATCTTTGATATTTGCCCACCATGGTTTTCATAAAAACCTTTGATCATGCTTCCCATGAAGCTCTTTTGGAACCAATCAAAATGCAATTCTTCATAGAACCTTTTGACATCAATGACAACTAACATTCCTCGAAATGTCCAACAATCTCCCCCTTTGTCATTGATGGCAACCCAAATTATTTTTACAAGAAACTTAACCTTTTCTGGGTTCTTCTCCCCTTGGGACATTTCTCCCCCTAGCTCGATGCTCTTGTCAAATCTCTCCCCCTTTGACATCAATGGCAAAGGGTCACCTTTAGGGCTCAGGACTAGGAATGAGCCTCTTAGCTTAGCCCCTCCTCCTCCTCTTTTTGAAGTGGTCAATTCTGGGGTGGGAGTCTCACTCCCAGTCTTCCTCGAAGATACTCAAAGGTTTCCTTTGGAAGTGGCTTGGTGAAAATATTTGATATTTGTTCCTTTGTAGAAATATATTCCAACTTGACCTGTTTATCTATCACATGTTCTCTCATAAAATGATACTTAATCAGAATATGCTTTGTCCTGGAGTGCATCACTGGATTTTTTGAGATGCTTATAGCACTTGTATTATCACGTAGTATGGAAATGGGATTATCATGTTTTAT
Source organism: Wollemia nobilis (assembly GCA_028583015.1). Classification (NCBI taxonomy): domain Eukaryota; kingdom Viridiplantae; phylum Streptophyta; class Pinopsida; order Araucariales; family Araucariaceae; genus Wollemia; species Wollemia nobilis. The sequence goes on from JAQPPZ010016726.1 coordinate 12,361,203, forward strand.
CTTGAAGTCTTCTAGAGGTCTCTTCATCCATAACACCTGTGTACAACTGGCTACTGCTGCAATGTATTCTATTTTTTATGTAGATAAGTATATTGAAACCTACTTCTTACTTAGCCAAGAGACCAAATAGTCTCCAAGAAAGAATGCTCCTCCACTTGTGCTTTTTTTGTCATCAATGCTGCCATCCCAATCTGCATATGTATATGCTGTCAGTGTGAAACTGTCACTTTTGGGATACCAAAGCCCAAAATCCATAGTCCCTTTTAGATGCCTGAAAATTCTTTTTACTGGTGCCACATGTGTTTCCGTAGGTGCTTCCTGAAACCTTACCACTAATTCCACTTACTATACTATGTTTGGTCTTGTAGCTGTAACATACAATAAGCGGCCAATCATGGATCTGTATAATCTCTGATCTGCTTCTGGAGATTCATCATACTTACTTAACTTGCATCCTGTGACCATGGGGGTACTTACTGGATTATAATATTCTAACCTAAATTTCTTTAACATTTCTTTTATATACTTGGCTTGTGAGAGAAATACCCCTTTCTTTGATTGTGAAATCTGAAGTCCAAGAAAGGACAATTCACCAAGCATAGACATCTCAAATTCATTTTGCATGTTCTTAGCAAATTATTTACACATCTTATCATTGTTTCCCCCAAAAATGATGTCAACATAGACAACCACAATTAATAGATCATTCCCTTCATTTTTTATGTATAAGTTGTTGTCTACTATTCCTTTTTTGAATCCATGTTCCTAAAGATACTTATCCAATCTGGAGTACCATGCTCTCAGAGCTTGCTTCAGACCATATAGTACCTTTTTCAATCTGCATACATGATCTAGTTTATCTTCTAATATGAATCCCTCTGGTTGTTCAATATAGACTTCTTCTAGAACTCCATTTAGAAATGTTGACTTGACATCCATCTGATATACCTTGAAGTTTTTGAAACTTAAAAAGGCTAAAAACATTTTTATGACTTCAAGCCATGCAACTGGAGCAAATGTCTCATCAAAGTCAATTCCCTCTACCTATGCATAACCTTTGCATGCTGACCTTGCTTTATTCTTGACCACATGTCCATCTTCATTTAACTTATTTATGAATACCCATTTTGTACCAATCACATTCTTGTCCTTTAGTCGTGGAACAAGTTTCCAAGTGTTGCTTTTCTCTATCTGATCTAATTCCTCATCCATTGCCTTAATCCAAAATTTATCCTCACTTGCCTGAGTGAAGTCTTTTGGCTCAATTTTAGATAGCAAAGAAAAATTTGCTTACTAAGATGGTGTTATTATCCTCCTCCTTGTTTGTCTTTCATATGGATTCCCAATTATTTGCTCTTTTAGATGATGCTTCTATACATACCTAGATGGAGTTTTGGGAAGAAGTCTTTGTGTTTCTTCTTCTTCTTTATCTGATTCCTCACAAAACTCTTCTTGACAACATCCATATTCTTGATACACAATTTGTTGAACTGGTTCTCTTGAATCTATCTTCTCATCAATTGTTACATTTATGCTTTCCACCATAGTACGTGTTCTTTTGTTGAAGCATCTATAGGCTTTACTCTTTGAGGAATAACCAAGAAATATTCCCTCATCACATCTTCGATCAAGCTTTCCTAAGTCTTGATCTTCTCATCTTATGTAACACTTGCTTCCAAAAATCCTGAAGTGTTTTACAGTGGCAATTCTTCCTTTTCAAAGCTCATATAGAGTCTTGTGATTGTTTACCCTTATTTGAGCCATAGTGATTATGTATACTATTGTGTTGACTGCTTCTCTCCAAAATCCATCTGAGAGCGTAGACTCATTTAGCATAGCTCTAGCCATATTCTCAATAGTCCTATTTTTCCTTTCAACTACTCCATTTTGCTGAGGAGTTATTTTTGTTGAATATTCTCTTTTGATTCCATGTTGTTCACAAAACTCTACAAATTCATTTGAAGTAAATTCTCTTCCTTTGTCAGATCTCAGATATTTAATCCTATTTTTAGTTTCATTTTCAACTAATTCCTTAAATGCTTTGAATTTTTCAAAAGCCTCTGACTTCTGTTTTAGGAAAGCTACCCAAACCATTCTAGAATAATCATCTATAAACGGTATAAAGTAGTTATCACCCTGAATACTCTATGTTCTGGTAGGGCCACATAGATTAGTATGTATTAGACTCAATGGCTCAGAAGACATATATCCTTTTGATTTAAATGTTGTCCTAGTTTGCTTTCCATGTTGACAAGTTGCACATATTGTGCTTTGAGGTCTTCTTATTTTGGGTAAGTCTTTGACCACCTGTTTGTTTCTTATGTTGACTATGCTGTCAAAATTCAAGTGACCCAATCTTCTATGCCACAACTAACTCTCATCTTCTTGTGATAGGAAGCACTTTTCTCCTTTGATCTCATTGAGCATGTATAAATTGTTTGGATTTCTTCTTGCATTGGCAATGATTTTTCTAGTTTCTGATTTTTTTATCTCACATCTATCTGGGTGGAAAGTAACCATGTACCCTTGATCACAAAGTTAATTGATACTTAGCAAATTGTGTTTTAACCCTTTGACATACAATACATTTTCTATTTTTTTTTCCCATTATCTAAACTTAGAGTTCGTCTTCCACCAATACTTGTTGATCCATTATCACCAAAACTTACTAATCCTGTATTGGTTTCTTTTAGTACAATAAATTTGTCTTTGTCTCCTGTCATGTGACTGGAGCAACCACTATCAAGATACCATTGTTCTTCTTTATCCTGAGCATGAAGGGCTATTTGAACTAACATTGATATAGCCTTAACATTTTCCCTTTCATATTTTCTAGTTGTTGAAATTGTTTTTTTAAACTCATGAAGTATCATTTTACACCATCTAGATTTGTGCCCAAAATTATTGCATTTGTAACATATAATATCACCATCCATAAGAGGTGTAAAAGAATTAAAATTTCTATTGACATTGTTTCTTCCATGATTGATACAGTGTACAACTTTATGACCATATTTATTACAAGAAAAGCAATGACCATGGAAGAAATTATGTAACCTGTTTGGATGCCTTGGATTTTGTGGTGAAGTATTCTTTCTCCTGTGATTAACTCTTATCCAAGGTTCTTCTTTGCTTTCTTCCTTTCTAATATCCTTTGCTTGATTATCCTTGTTTGAAGTTTCTGGTTTTTTAAAACTTAAATCCTCTTTCTGTTTCTCATATTCTTCATCTTGTAGTGCCTTGATCCTTTCAACTTCATTCTTTAGGTAGATAATTTTTGCTTCTAACCTTTTCACATTATGTTTCTCTGGTTCTTAACAGATCTGTTATATCCTGCTCAATCTTCTTTCCTTCTTCTACCTTTACCTTGATTTTTGTGAGATTTTGTAGGAGTTCTATCCTCCTCTTGAATTTGTTCCTTCAAGCTTGAATTCTTTTCCCTAATCCTTTCCAATTTTCTGAGAGCAACAAAGAATTATTTTTTTTATATCAAACATTATCTCTTCTTCATTATCTGAATTCATGTGCGTTTTTTATGGATCCTCCTCCAATTTGTTAGTCTTTTCATGGAGAGACCCGCTCTGATACCAATTGAAGAACATGTTCTTATACTAAGATGGGGGGTGAATAGTATAAGATAACTTTTTGTTTTTTAATCCAAATAATAGCATCAACAATATTAAAGCAATAAACATTACACAAAGAATCACACACATGAGAGATATGATTTTACGTGGTTCACCCAATGTGGGCTACTCCACGGAGAAAATATTTCTTATAAAATTTTCTTAAATAAATTCTCTTGGGAATCCTTTCCCAACAATGTTTATAGACCTTTGTCCAAAGGAGATATCAATCCCCTAAATCAAGTTCGTGGATCTCTATCCATAGGAGACATCAAGCTCCTAGTCTCTGCTCTAGCTGGTGATCCTCTAGAAGACCTCTACCTCCACTAACCTTAGCAAATGGAACTCTATCCACAGAAGACACCTGTATTCCCTGCTCTGGCTAGAGATCTCTGTCCTCAACTCTATCACCTCCAAAGCTCTATCTCAAATATACACTAAACACATTTCGTCGGTCTAGCACAAATATGTCCTCAATATTTATCTCTGGTCTGGCACAAATCTGTCCTGAAATCTACAACAAACTCTGTCCTTTGATCTATCCTCAAGCCTTAACTCAAATCTTGACTCAATCTCAAATTAACTCTATTGGATTTTCCCCAAACCTTAACTCAAGGTTTGAACAAATCAATCAATCAAATCTGCTCTCAAGCCTTCTCAAAGACTTATCTTCAATTTGCCTTGTAAGCTTTCACAAAATCTCACACCAATCTGTCCTCAAGTCCTCTCTAGAACTTGTCCAATCTGCACAACAAGTCCACACTAGAACTTGTCCAATCTCATAGAAACATAAAGAGAATTTTTAGAGACTCAATATGCTTCAACTTAATCACTTTTTCAATTTAATCCAGAATATAGAATAGTGTGTTTTATGGAACTTGAACAATCACTTTACACATCCACTTGAATAGGCTCAACCAACTCTATTCAACCAATCTCTTAATGAAATAATCCTTTCTCACAAACCCTAGTCCAAACATATGATCCTTCACTCAAAATGTTTTCAACAATGCTCAACAACAAATCTTACATAACAATGCTTATAAAACAAGGTTTCGATAACAACTCCTTATTCCATAAAACCTTGAAGCATTAACTTAGACACAATAAATAAGGAAGCCATAATCAAATCCTTTTCACTCCAAACTTATTTTCAGAAAACCAATCAATCAACTCAACTATGGAAGAATGTGCTCATACCTTTTATTGATGATGAAGGAACCTCAAATATCTGCCACAACCACAAACACTTTTTGTTGATCCCTAAAAAGGGATTCGACGAGAATCGAACCGTCGTCTCCACAAGACTAAGCGCCTTAGCGCTTGGGAGTCCACCATGTGGGCTAGAAATGCCCACGTGAAGGAAGTGGAGCTTCCCTCACCTTATGCTCTTCTTCGCACACGTTGACCTCCTTTGAACACCACACATTGTCCACTAGCCGCAGCTCTTTAATCGCATGAATATCAGAGATATATTTCGAAGGGGATTTAGGAGCATTAAATCGAAAATAATTTGGTGACTTCTAAAGTGAAATGATCCACCTTTTATACACGAATGGAGGAAATTTCTCACACGTCGGCGCTTTAGAGATTTGAATTTTGAATATTTGAATTAACTTTAATTATTATTTATTTATAATAATTAAAATTTTCTTTGGAATTTAAATATTAGAAATTAAATAAATAATTAATCTTTGGGCCTTTTTAACCAAACGAAAAGCCACCTTGGTTTTTAATAAAAATATTTTATTTTTGCCCATCATGAATAATTAATCTTTGATTTTTGCCCACCATGGTTTTCATAAAAACCTTTGATCATGCTTCCCATGAAGCTCTTTCGAAACCAATAAAAATGCAATTCTTCTTAGAACCTTTTGACATCAATGACAACTAACATTCCTCAAAATGTCCAACAATCTCTCCCTTTATCATTGATGGTAATCCAAATTATTTCTACCAGAAACTTAACCTTTTCTGGGTTCTGCTCCCCTTGGGACATTTCTCCCCCTGGCTCAATGCTTTTGTCAAATCTCTCCCCCTTTGACATCAATGGCAAAGGGTCACCTTTGGGGCTCGATACTAGGAATGAGCCTCTTAGCTTAGCCCCTCCCCCTCCTCCTTTTAAGATGGTCAATTTTGGGGTGGGATTCTCACTCCCAGTCTTCCTCAAAGATACTCAAAGATTTCCTTTGAAAGTGGCTTGGTGAAAATATCTGCTATCTATTCCTTTGTAGAAATATATTCCAACCTGACCTATTTATCTATCACCTGTTCTCTCAAAAAATGATACTTAATCAAAATGTGCTTTGTCCTGGAGTACATCACTAGATTTTTTGAGATACTTATAACACTTGTATTATCACATAGTATGGGAATAAGATTATCATGTTTTATCTTGAAGTCTTCTAGAGTTCTCTTCATCCATAACACCTATGTACAACTGGCTACTGCTGCAATGTATTTTGCTTCTGTTGTAGATAAGGATATTGAACCTGCTTTTTACTTATCCAAGAGACTAAACAGTCTCCAAGAAAGAATGCTCCTCCACTTGTGCTTTTTATGTCATCAATACTACCAGGCCAATCTGCATATGTATATGTTGTCAGTGTGAAACTATCACTTTTGGGATACCAAAGCCCAAAATCCATAGTCCCTTTTAGATACCTGAAAATTCTTTTTACTGGTGCCACATGTGTTTCCTTGGGTGCTTCCTGAAACCTTACCACTAATTCCACTTACTGTACTATGTTTGGTCTTGTAGTTGTAACATACAATAAGCTGCTAATCATGGATCTGTATAATCTCTGATATGCTTATGGAGATTCATCATACTTAATTAACTTACATCCTGTGACCATGGGGGTACTTATTGGTTTACAATATTCTAACCTGGATTTCTTTAACATTTCTTTTATATACTTGGCTTGTGAAAGAAATACCTCTTTCTCTTATTGTGAAATCTAAAGTCCAAGAAAGGATAATTCACCAAGCATAGACATCTCAAATTCATTTTGCATGTTCTTAGCAAATTATTTACACATCTTATCATTATTTCCCCCAAAAATGATGTCATCAACATAGACAACCACAATTAATAGATCATTTCCTTCATTTTTTATGTATAAGTTGTTGTATGTTATTCCTTTTTTGAATCCCTGATCCTGAAGATACTTATCCCAATCTGGAGTACCATGCTCTTGGAGCTTGCTTCAGACCATACAGTGCCTTTTTCAATCTACATACATGATCTGGTTTATCTTCTAATATGAATCCCTCTGGCTGTTCAATATAGACTTCTTCTTCTAGAACTCTATTTAGAAACACTGACTTGACATCAATCTGATATACCTTGAAGTTTTTGAAACTTGAAAAGGCTAAAAATATTCTTATGACTTCAAGCCGTGCAACTGGAGCAAATGTCTCATCAAAGTCAATTCCCTATACTTGTGCATAACCTTTGCATACTAACCTTGCTTTTTTCCTGACCACATGTCCATATTCATTTAACTTGTTTTTGAATACCCATTTTGTATCGATCACATTCTTGTCCTTTGGTCATGGAACAAGTTTCCAAGTTTTGCTTTTCTCTATCTGATCTAATTCCTCATCCATTGCCTTAATCCAAAATTTATCCTCACTTTCCTTAGTGAAGTATTTTGGCTCAATATTAGATAGCAAAGAAATATTTTCTTGTTGAGGTGGTGTTATTATCCTTCTCCTTGTCTGTCTTTCATCTGGATTCCCAATGATTTGCTCTTTTAGATGATGCTTACATACCTATATGGAGTTTTGGAAAGAAGTCTTTGTGTTTCTTCTTCTTATTTATGTGATTCCTCACAAAACTCTTCTTGACAACATCAATGTTCTTGATACACAATTTTTTGAACTATTTATCTTGAATCTATCTTCTCATCAATTATTAAATTTATGCTTTCCACCATAGTACGTGTTCTTTTGTTGAATTATCTATAGGCTTTACTCTTTGAGGAATAACCAAGAAAGATTCGCTCATCACATCTTGGATCAAACTTTCCTAAGTTTTGATCTTCTCATCTTATGTAACAAACACTTCCAAAAATATTGAAGTGTTTTACAATGGTAGTTCTTCCTTTCCAAAGCTCATATGGAGTCTTGTGATTGTTTACCCTCATTTCAGCCCTAGTGATTATGTATATTGTTGTGTTGACTACTTCTCTCCAAAATCCATCTGAGAGCTTAGACTCATTTAGCATAGCTCTAGCCATATTCTCAACAGTCCTATTTTTCCTTTCAACTACTCCATTTTGTTGAGGAGTTCTTGTTGCTGAATATTCTCTTTTGATTCCATGTTGTTTAGAAAACTCTAAAAATTCATTTGAAGTAAATTCTCCTCCTTTGTCAGATCTCAGATATTTAATCCTTTTGCCAATTTCATTTTCAACTAATTCCTTAAATGCTTTAATTTTCAAAAGCCTCTGACTTCTCTTTTAGGAAAGCTACCCAAACCATTCTGGAATAATCATCTATAAACAGTATAAAGTAGCTATCACCCTGAATACTCTATGTTCTGTTAGGGCCACATAGATCAGTATGTATTAGACTCAATGGATCAGATGACATATATCCTTTTGATTTAAATGTTGACCTAGTTTTCTTTCCATGTTGACAAGGTGCATAGATTATGCTTTGAGGTCTTCTTATTTTGGGTAAGTCTCTGACTGCCTATTTGTTGCTTATGTTGACTATGTTGTCAAAATTCAAGTGACCCAATATTCTATGCCACAACCAACTCTCATCTTCTTGTGATAGGAAGAACTTTTCCCCTTTGATCTCATTGAGCATGTATAAATTGTTTGGAGTTCTTCTTGCATTGGCAATGATTTTTCTAGTTTCTAATTTTCTTATCTCACATCTATCTAGGTGGAAAGTAACCATGTACCCTTGATCACAAAGTTGACTGATACTTAGAAAATTGTGTTTTAACCCTTTGACATACAATACATTTTCTATTTTTGTTTTTCCATTATCTAAACTTAAAGTTCCTCTTCCACCAATCCTTGTTGATCCATTATCACCAAAACTTACTAATCCTCTATTGGTTTCTTTTAGTACAATAAATTTGTCTTTGTCTCCTGTCATGTGATTGGAGCAACCACTATCAAGATACCATTGTTCTTCTTTATCTTAAGCATGAAGGGTTGTTTGAACTAACATTGATCTAGACTTAACATTTTCCCTTTCATCTTTTCTAGTTGTTGAAATTGTTTTTCTAGACTCGAGAAGCATCATTTTACACCATCTAGCCTTGTGCCCAAAATTATTGTATTTGTAACATATAATATCATCATCCATAAGAGGTGAAAAAGAATTGAAATTTCTATTGACATTGTTTCTTCCATGATTGATACAGTGTACAACTTTATGACCATATTTATTACAAGAAAAGCAATGACCATGGAAGAAATTATGTAACCTATTTGGATGCCTTGGATTTTGTGGTGAAGTATTCTTTTTTCTGTGATTAACTCTTATCCAAGGTTCTTCTTTGCTTTCTTTATTTTTGATATCCTTTGCTTGATTATCCTTTTTTGAAGTTTCTGTTTTTTTAAAACTTGATTCCTCTTTCTGTTTCTCATATTCTTCATCTTGTAGTGTGTTGATCCTTTCAACTTCATTCCTTAGGTAGATAATTTTTTCTTCTAACCTTTCACATTCTGTTTCTCTGGCTCTTAACAGATCTGGTATATCCTTCTTAATCTTCTTTCCTTATTCTACCTTTACCTTGAGTTCAGTGAGATTTTGTAGGAGTTATATCATCGTTTCTTCCTCCTCTTGAATTTGTTCCTTCAAGCTTGAATTATTTTCCCTAATCCTTTCTAATTTTCTGAGAGTAGCAAAGAATTCTTCTTTTATATCAAACATCGTCTCCTCTTCATTCTCTGAATTCATGTGTATTTTTGATGGATCCTCCTCCAATTTTTTAGTCTTTTTATGGAGAGACCCGTTCTGATACCAATTGAAGAACATGTTCTTATACTGAGAGGGGAGGTGAACAATATAAGATAAAACTTTTTGCTTTTTAATCCAAATAATAGCATCAACAATATTAAAGTAGTAAACATTATACAAAGCATCACACACATGAGAGACATGATTTTACGTGGTTCATTCAATGTGGACTACTCCATAGAGAAAATATTTCTTATAATTTTTTCTCAAATAAATTCTCTTGGGAATCCTTTCCCTACAATGTTTATGGACCTCTGTCCAAAGGAGATACCAATTCCCTAAATCAAGTTCATGGATCTCTATCCATAGGAGACACCAAGATCCTAGTCTCTGCTCTGGTTGGTGATCCTCTAGAAGACCTCTACCTCCACTACCCTTAGCAAATGGAACTTTATCTAAAAAATACACATGTCTTCCCTGCTATGGTTGGAGATCTCTATCCTCAACTCTGTCACCTCTAAAGCTCTATCTCAAATCTGTATTAAACACAGTCTGTAGATCTAGCACAAATTTGTCCTCAATCTCTATCTCTGGTCTGGCATAAATCTATCCTCAAATATGCACCAAACTATGTACTCTGATCTATCCTCAAACCTTAACTTAAATCTTGAATCAATCTAAAATTAACTCTACTGGATTTTTCCCAAATCTTAACTTAAGGTTTGAACAAATCAATCAATCAACTCTGCTCTCAAGCCTTCTCAAAGACTTGTCTTCAATATGCCTTGTAAGCTTTCACAAAAGCTCACACCAATATGTCCTCAAGTCATCTCTAGAACTTTCCCAATCTACACAATAAGTCCACACTAGAACTTGTCCAATCTCATAGAAACATAAAGAGAATTGTTAGAGACTCAATATGCTTCAACTCAATCACTTTCTCAATTCAATTCAAAATATAGAATAGTTTATTTTATGGAACTTGAACAATCACTCTACACATCCACTTGAATAGGCTCAACCAACTCTATTCAACCAATCTCTTACTAAAATAATCCTTGCTTAAAAACCCTAGTCCACACATATGATCCTTCACTCAAAATGTCTCCAACAATGCTCAACAACAAATCTTACATAACAATGCTTATAAAAGAAGGTTTCAATAATAATTCCTTATTCCATAAAACCTTGAAGCATTAACTTAGACACACTCAATAAGGAAGCCCTAATCAAATCCTTTTCACTCCAAACTTATTTTCAGAAAACCAATCAATCAACTCAACTATGGAAGAATGTGCTCATACCTTTTCTTGATGATGAAGGAACCTCAAATATCTGCCATAACCACAAACACTTTTTGTTGATCCCTAAAAAGGGATTCGACGAGAATCGAAGCATTGTCTCCACAAGCCTAAGCGCCTTAGTTCTTAGGAGTCCACCGTGTGGGCTAGCAATGCCCACATGAAGGAAGTGGAGCTTCCTTCACCTTATGCTCTTCTTCGCACATGTTGACCTCCTTCGAACACCACACGTCATCCACTAGTCGCAGCTCTTTCATCACACGAATATCGAAGATACCTTTCGCAGGGGATTCAGGAGCATTAAATAAAAAATAAGCTTGGTGACTTCTAAGTTGAAATGATCCACATTTTATACACGAATGGAGGAAATTTCTCATAGGTCAATGCATTAGAGATTTGAATTTTGAATATTCGAATTAACTTTAATTATTATTTATTTATAATAATTTAAATTCTCTTTGGAATTTAAATATTATAAATTAAATAAATAATTAATCTTTGGGCCTTTTTAACCAAACAAAAAGCCACCTTGGTTATTAATAAAAACCTTTTATTTTTGCCCATCATTGATAATTGATCTTTGATTTTTTCCCACCATGGTTTTCATAAAAACCTTTGATCATGCTTCCCATGAAGCTCTTTTGAAACCAATCAAAATGCAATTCTTCTTAGAACCTTTTGACATCAATGACAACTAACATTCCTCAAAATGTCCAACATTGAAAGATTCAAATTCAAAATTCCACATCGTAGTTGGAGCGACAGTTGAAGTGAAAATCACACCAATTGTTTCCAAAATTAACCCATTTTTTTGCAGAAATTGAAGATAATTTTTTTTAAGCATGACTTATTGGCAAGTGCATGAGCGGAAGGTGGACCAAAGGACCAAACATTTGATTATCAAGCTTAGATAATCCAAACAAAGGGCTCCTAAGATCACCAAGAAGACCTCCAAGAAACAAAGGTACACAATAAAATCTCCTTTATGCATTAATAGTTTTGACCCCAACCATCCCATTATTAACTCCATGGCTCCTTCCAACTCATCCCATGAAAACATCACAAATGAGAAAACAGACAACAACAATGCTAATAACCAAAATCTCCAAACCAATATGGCTCTACTAGTGAATAGTATGAACGACATAACTACAATGTTGCACCAAGTTTTAGGAAGACAAAACCAAGAAGTCCATCATTCCCCTCATAACTACCATAGAAGGCATGCTAGTGAGGATAGGGATACAGAGGAATATTATCACCAAATAAGAGGACCTACAAGTGTTAATTTCCCATGCATTGATATGCCTACCTTTGAGGGTAATGATCCACATGGGTGGTTAGCTAAAATGGAAGGCATTTTAGATTTATATTGGATCCCCGAATTTGAAAAAGTTCCTTATGCTTCCTCCAAAATATGTACTGAATCTTACCAATGGTTTTCTTGGCAAAAACATGAGCATAGTCGACCCATCTTATGGGATGAATTCAGCACACTTTTTCTCAAGATATTTGATGAGGGATCTTCATCTTCATACATGGTTCGGTTGTTGGCACTTAAACAAACAGGATCAGTAAGGGAGTATATTTCAGAATTCACTAGTTTACTTTCTTATATCAAAAACTTACCATCCGATGTGATGGTATCTAATTTTAGACATGGGTTGAAAGAGAATATTCATATTGAAGTTGACTTGCATGATCCATACACTTTAGATGACTGTATAAAGATTGCCAAGTTGGTCGATAAAAAGGTACAATATGGGACATCATCCAAAAGAGATTCCTATAATTGTCCTCATTATCGCAACAACTCCTTTCATAGAAATGATCAACCATCAAGATATTACTACTATAAATATCGCAATCAGCATCCAAAAGATCAAGCATGTGTACCAAGACAAATTTTTCAAATAGAAAATGATTACAAGGAGGATAAATAGGAAATAGAGGATATCAATTCACATGATTCTTCCATGGCCAAAGAATAAGTTGAACACAGGGAATTAGTAGTTGAAGAAGACACTATGGCAATTTTAGTACATGCTCTTATCGGCTTATCAGCTCACCATACAATCAAGGTATTAGGATTCATTCGACAGAAGAAGGTAAATGTGTTGATCGACTCAGGTAGTACTAATAATTTTATCGACATAAAAAATGCTAGGGCATTAAACTTACACATTAACTCCTCTAATCAAGATAAGTTTCAAGTTATAGTTACAAATGGAGGAAATGCTCAATGTATTGGCAAAACATCTCCAATTTCATTACAAATGGGAATTTATACTTGGCATGGCACTCTCTTTGTTATGAATTTAGGGAATTCAGAGGTTATTTTGGGAGTTGAATGGTTAGAACAATTGGACACAATCAGTTTTAATTTCAGGTAGCGCATTGTGGAATGGAAAGAAAATGGAAAGACCTTTCGCCTCCAAGGAATTCCAACCCCTCCATCAAGGGTAGTAAGTTCTCACGGTAAGGAATAATATTAAGGAAAGGTAGTTACGAATTCATAGCTCAAATTAATTGTATGGAGAGGCAAGCACAAGATATTCTAGAAATTCACTCAGAAGATATTCAGAATATTATGGCTAACTATGATGATGTCTTCCAAGAACCAAAGGGACTACCTCCCAAATATCTCATGACCATGCCATACATCTTGTCCTAGGAATTCTTCCTCCTAATGTTCGTCCTTATCGTTACCCCCAACCTCAAAAAATAGAAATTAAGAAAATTGTCCAAGAACTTTTAGAACATGGAGTCATCTGTCATAGCACTAGTCCTTATTCTTTACCAGTAGTGTTGGCCCGTCACAAAGACAATTTCTTGCGTATGTGTCCTGATTTTCGTCCTCTAAACAAAATCACCATCAAGGATAAATTCCCTATTCCTGTTATTGATGATTTATTAGATGAATTACATGGTGCAAAATGGTTTACAAAACTAGATTTACGCTCTGGTTTTCACCAAATTAGAGTTAGGGACGAGGACATTCCTAAAATAGCTTTTCGTACTCATAAAGGTCACTATGAATTTCTGGTCATGCCTTTTGGTCTCACTAATGTCCCATCCACATTCCAAAGTCTCATGAACCATGTGTTTCCTCCACTCCTTCGCAAATTTACCCTAGTCTTTTTTGATGACATACTCATATATAGTAAAACATGGAAGGATCATCTGATGCATGTGGGAAAGGTTCTTCATATACTACACAAGGAAAAATTATTTGTCAAATGCTCTAAATTCTCCTTTGGTGTCCAAGAATTTGAGTACTTGGTTCATATTGTTTATTAGAAAGGTGTTAAAGTAGATCCTAATAAGATTAAGGTAACTCAAGATTGGCCTTTACCTAAAACCATCAAGAAAATTCGTGGTTTTTTGGGTCTTACCAGCTACTATCACAAGTTTGTGCATAATTATGAAAAAATTGCAGCTCCTCTCATGGCTCTCACAAAAAAGGATGCCTTTCATTAGTCTGAAGCAACCACTCAAGCATTTGAGGCCCTCAAAGAAGCAATGTGTACTACTCTAGTTTTGGCAACCCCAGATTTTCACAAACCATTTGTGATTGAATGTGACGCTTCAGGAACAGGTATTGGGACAATACTAATGCAGGAGGGACATCCTTTGGCATTCGATAGTAAACAAATTTCAAGAAAAAAATTGGAAAGGTCCACATATGAGAGAAATATTGGCTATTCTACACGTAGTGGAGAAATGGAGACACTACTTGATCAATAGTCGTTTTATTATTAAAATAGATCATAGCAGTCTCAAGCATTTTTTAGAACAACAATTTTCTTATCCCGAGCAGAATAAATGGTTAACAAAACTATTGGGATATGATTTTGTTATCGAATATAAGAAAGGGAAATAAAATGTGGCAATAGATGCATTGTCATGTAAATATGAATATGAAGTGGTTATCAATGTTATTTCCAGTCCATGTTCCACATGGGTATCTCAGCTCCAAGAGGAATGGTTGTCCAATACAGAAACTGCTCAAATAATTCAGGAATTGATGTTAGGATCATCCAAGCATCCTCTTTTCTCCTATGAAGACAAGATATTGAGAAGAAAGAATCACATTTTCATTCCACATAATTCTCCAATCAAATCCAGGATTCTGGAAGAATCACATGCTTCCTCATCAACAAGACATTCAGGCTTTTTGAAGATATATTTGTGGGTTAACCAATCATTTTATTAGAAAGGATTAAATTCTGAGGTTAAAACATGAGTGGCTGAATGTGAGGTATGCCAACGCAATAATGGTGAAACAGTCAAATCTTTAGGATTGCTCCAACCACTACCTATTCCAGATCACCAATGGGAACATATCTCAATGGATTTTATTGAAGGTCTTCCTAAATCGAAAGGCAAAATAGTAATTTTTGCGGTAGTGGATCTCCTTTCCAAATATGCTCACTTCAGTGCTCTCCAACATCCATTTTCAGCAAGCAAAGTGGCTAAGGTATTTATGGACTCAATTTTTAGATTGCATAGAATGCCAAAAATTATTGTAAGTGATCGTGATCCTATCTTTACTAGCAATTTTTGGAAAGAATTATTTCATCTTAGTGGTACCAAGTTAAATATGTCTTTCGTGTACCATCCTCAAACAGATGGCCAAACTAATATAGTTAACAAATTTTTGGGTACTTATCTAAGATGTTTTGCTCAAGATAAACAGTATCAATGAAGCCATTGGATTTCCTTGGCATAATGATGGTACAACACCTCATACCATTATTCCATAAAGACGTCTCCATTTGAAGCATTGTATGGAGTTAAACCACCAACAATAGCGGATTATGTGCCAAGGTCTTCCAAAGTGGCCCAAGTAGACGATTGGTTCCAACCCCGATAGTCAATGCTCAACATTCTCAAAGACAACTTGGTCCAAGAACATAATCGCATGAAGCAACAACAAGACACACACCATTATGAAAGACAATTTAATACAGGTGATATGGTGTTCCTGCATTTGCAACCCTACAAATAGTTGTCATTGAAGATCAATACCAGTTAGAATTTGGCTCCACGATTTTATGGTCCTTACAAAATAGTGCATCGTATTGGAGAAGTGGCATATCAACTAGAGCTTCCTCCCTCATCTTGTATACATCCAATATTTCATGTTTCCTGTCTCAAAAAGGTGATCGGCCAACAAGTACATTCTTAGTCAGAATTAGCAGTACTCGATGAAGAAGGATGTATATATCTCCAACCTGAAGCAATTTTATAAAGCAGAACAAGTATGCTAAGATCCCGTCACATCAAAGAATTCCTCATCAAATGGTAGGACCTACCTGAAGAACATGCTACATGGAAACCAAAAATTATTTTCCAATCATTTCCAGCTTTTAGGACAAATGGGATTCATGTTACAACCTTAATAGCCTACTCTGTTAGAATTAATGTAATGTGCACTATGCCTTCCTTGACACTTGTCAGTTTCACTTGAAAAGTGTCATGCATTTCATATAGGCTTATGCCTATATATTGTAACCCATTTGTATCAATAAAAACATCTCATCAGTTTTCCTCCTATAATTTGGTATCAGAGCAGGCTTTCCCTGCCCTATGAAACCCTTGAGGGGGGATTTCCCTCATGGAAATCCTCCCTCCCCCCTCATTTTTCATTTTCACCCCCATTTTTTTTCAAAACAGGGAGTATGCTCTCCATTGTTTACAATGGATCAGAAACCAGACTTTTGGAAAAATCATGGCTCCCAAATTTTTTTTAGTGATCCATTTTTCCCCCACATGTATCCGTCCGTAGAAGTAATCTCTCCACAGAGATGAAAAATGGGATACCATTAATGGCTGCCCCTGAAGCTTCAAGATTGGAACCATGAACTATTTTTTTGCAAATTTTTTTTAGGGGTCATTTTTTACAGCAGACATTTGATAGAAAAATCCTTGATTCGTCCGAAGAAGTAGTTTCTTGTAAAAGAAATGAAAAACGAGATCCTAAAATCTTATTGGTTACATTATCATTGAGGGTTTCTATTTTTTATTATTTTTAATGCAGGTATGGAAGGAACATATCATGGTGTCTCAGATCAACAACCTCCATGGAGGTCTGGGTCTGCAAATGGGTCGTCTTAAAAAGGGGCTACGTCAATCCAGGATAATACTGCCCCAATCTATGCCTGTTTGCTGATGGACTGAGGACTGCATGTTGATTTTCCAGATGCATGTTGTTGAAGCCCATAAAAAGAATGAAAGTGACAACCTGATAATGTTGGATGGGAAGCTCCCCACAAAGATGTTTTTTACAAATATTAAAGGAGCAAAGGCCAACGATGTTATTTGGCCACGTCTAGAGAAGACGTTGCAGCAGTGGCTACAGATGCTGATCAAGGGCCACTGTAAAAGTGATCACCGCATGTGTTTTATCCCTATAAATTTGGTGAAGGAGCATTGTCGCATCAAGGGAAACCACTACCGATGGAGAAACGTGCAGTAACATGTCGTAAAGTTTGTCTCTCATTCATGTTTTTTCCAGTTTGTCACTGGCTGTTAATCTGGAGATAGCAGTGCGCCTCTCTGGCTGTTAGTCATGTGAGATCTGCTACCCGTATTTTGCTCTCTAATTTTCTGCGAGTTGAAACAGAAAAGCATTCACTGTTGACGTCCCATCGAGAAATAACAACAAATATTCTTGCTTTGATGAACTGACAACTGTACACAAAGATTTTCCAATAAGTATGATCAGGAAGTTTTGATAAATGAAGGTGGTCCAGACTGCAGATTGATGCTCCCTTTGCTGCCAGTTTGTGTATTTTGTTACAGTTTGCACATAGATTTCTGTCAGCCAGTTACCGGGGACGGAGTTACTTTTTGTGGTAGAGTTTCTTCAGTTTTTTCTACCAGACTGAAATTGTACCAGATATTTGTGACGTGGCGCTAATTTTTTATGTTTGCCGCACTTTCAAAATTTAGTGGAGAGAGATCGTGCATCTCTATAGCAATCAGTTTTCTAACAAACCTGGCGTTGGAAACCTGTTGCCGCTGCAGTAACCAGTTTTGCTGCTGATGAAGTTTAGTAATGGTGCTCATGCTCGTGGGACAAGTGGTTGTTTTCTATGGAAGAAAGAATGTGGAACAACATTGGTGGCAACGTTCCAAGTGTGACGTTTATTTTGCACTGGTTGTGGATATTTTTTGGCGTTCGAGTTTGAGATGCGTGGAGATATAAAATCGACTGCCAGTTTTGACCCGTGAGTTTGAATGATATGCGGTGATCGAGTTGAACGCTCATTGCCACCCGAAGATTTTCAATGATGGCGAGACTCCACCACATCCAAAGTCTGCACCATACTAGCGAATGACGGCTCGGAGAGTAAAAATTTTTTCATGCAGGCCCAGCTTCGGCCACGTTGAAAGAATACGGGCGTTTGTGTTCGTGTGAAATTTTGAAATACTACGGGCATTTGTTGTTGTAATAATTTCATAAGGTACATGAAGCGCCCATGCCCCGGTCCCCCTTCATCGGCTCTATCGAAGATCGTGGCCTAACACCAATGCTCTAAGAGGCGTGTGGGGGCATATTTCTGTCAAAAGCGGGCCCACATGAAAAACCGATGACATAGGGGTATACTATGATCCTGCTTTAAAACTGAAATTATTACATTCCCGCTTGGAGCTTTAATATATGCTTGATTAACTTGTTAGGTAGTGGGGAGGGCCCCACTCATTTGATTCCAACCCACCACAAGATGCACGCATGGCCTCATGTGCATTTAAAATACATTATTTTCCCACATGAATAGTGGGTGGGATATATATTTTTTAAATATTTAATTTTCTTTTTCAAATGGATGTGCAACTATGGCCGACAATGTGGCCTCCTTGGCCATTTTTTTAATATATTTTCCACATGGGAGTAAAAAGTGAAGGGCCCGCATGGAGGTGGAAGGGAATGTTTATTCTTCTGACGTTTTTTTATTGGCCAACAAGATGGCCTTAATTTTCCACATGGAAGTGGAAGGCCCTTCTGGCCAATTTATTGTATTTTTCAGAGATGATGGCCCACAGGGCCCTGTTTTTTATTCCACATGGAAAGTGGATGTAATTCCTCTGTGAGGGAAAATTGCATATTTTTTCAGGTATGCATTTTTAAACATGCCATGATGTTCTGGTTGCTGCCTAGAGAGGCATGTTGTTTTTCATATGATGAAGGCCCTTTGATGGTGGAATATAGGGGTATTTATAGTCGTCGGAAAGCTTTTTTCGATACGGACACATTGGTGGTGTCCATTTGTAATTCTGAGGCTATTTCAATTAAGTTTTTTAGCCTCAAATTTTTTCTATCTTGGAGTGCACTCTCGGTTGTACCCGACACTCACAAAGCGATTTTAAGTGAACCTAGTATCTAGTATTATCCTCTTTCTACTTGGCGGATGCAGTGGCTGGTTACCCATGCATACCGGTAAGATGAGGTGACTACCATAAGGACACTTATTCTAGGGACTACAGACATAGACACCCTAGACTCTATCCAAGTTTTTTTTCGGATCTACTTCTGAAGACTACAGACGAAGACACTTCAGAAGATTCTCTTCTATTCTTATTTCTTCTTCTCCTCCATATTTGGATCTATGGCTCATTTTATTGTATTGAGTGCATTTTCGGCAAAGACCGACACTCTTATATGGCTCATTTTTTCTTTGTATTAAGGTGCATTTTCGGCAGAGACCGACACCTTCTAGATTGAGTTCACCATAAGGAGGGATTTGATATTTATGGTGAAGCTAGTCAGTGACCTACGAGAGGCAACATCCTCTGAGGATGACCTACAGAGGCAACAGACCCAAAAGTGGCTGACCTTGAGGCACCCATGATGACCCTGAGGCACTTAGACGGCTGACCTAGTGGCAACAGACCCGTGGAGGTGGCTGACCCTGAGGTAACAGACCGAGATGTATACATAGTGAATCTAGCATTATTCACAGTTGGAGAGCCAAGCGCAAAGAGCACGAGCCTAGACCAAATCAGTAATAAAGGAGGATGTAGAATTTTTTTAGAGAAGTCAACATTAAGGGGGAATGTTACCTAATGTTGACTTGTTTTTTTCTTTAGTTAGGATAGTGCACATTAAGGGGAATGTTAGAATTAATGTAATGTGCACTATGCCTTCCTTGACACTTGACAAGTGTCATGCATTTCATATAGGCTTATGCCTATATATTGTAACCCATTTGTATCAATAAAAACATCTCATCAGTTTTCCTCCTATCATAGTCGACTATGTTATTTGAATATTATTATTTGCTCATTATTTAGTATAAATAGGAATAGAATAGGGTTATGGATTTATCATATCATTCATTTTATTCATTTGCATGAATTTGTAGGACCGAGCCCTCCTGAGTGGTGAGGACTTAGCCCTCCTTAAGTGGCAAGCAATTGATTAAACATTTCTAATTTCTTTTCGTATTTCATTGAGTAGTGAGGACTTAGCCCTTCTTAAGTGGCAAGAAATTGATTAAACATTTATAATTTCTTTTTGTATTTTGTTGAATTCTAATTGTTTACAAGGTAGCAGTCCATCTCCGTAATTATGCAAGGAAATCTGCTTCAAATACCAAAAATCCACCTCTACTATCTATGCATTGCATCTTAGTAGAATAATATTTTTAAAATATTTCACTATCATAGTCCACTTTACCAAATCTGGATTGATAGTTTCCTTCCTGAAGCATAAGTGCAACCACAAAAATTATAATATATAATATATATGAAAGCACATTAATGTTATAAAATAAAGTAAATATTACCAATGAAAAATATTAAAGTAAATCTTAATCATTATTTGATTTAGACATTCAACATTTCTTGTCAACTTCAACTTAACTTACTACTTTCTCTAACCAAGGAAAAGAGAATTTAACTTCACAATCCTCAATTAAAACCCCTCTATTGGCTAGCTTATCTACACATTTGTTTCCTTCCCTTAATATATGTGTAAACTTGATTTCTTCAAACTCTATAGCAAGGTCTTGAATTTCCACAATTATCTCTTGTATGTCCCATGGAGCCTTTGCTTTCCCCAAAATTGTATTTATTATTACGAGTGAATTGCCTTCCATCCATACTTTATCTCATTTCATTTATTTGCATATTTTTAAACCTTCCAAACATGCCCAAGCTTCATCTTCACTATTTGTCTTAAATCCACTATTGAAAGCGTAATGAGATAAAAATCTTATATATTCTTTCTAATTATTATTTCTCCTCCTATTGGTCCTAGATTTCCTTTAGATGCTCCATCAAAATTCAATTTGACCAACTCCACATCTGTTGGTTTCCACTTTATATTCTTTACCTTCTTTTTGTTTCTCCTATTCCTAACATTGTAATTCCATTTTACGACTTGACTCTATCTATCAAGGCTCTCTGCTTCCAGATTAGGTATTGGTGATTTGATAGGGTTGGTTTAGACTCCTCTATGGCTAAACACATATTCCTTTTCATTACCTCTAAATTGCTTTCATTTCCTTTAAATATTTTTATATTCCTTTCTAGCCAAACAGTCCAAAGTATTGTATCTTTTGATACATCCCAAATTGTTAATAAAGCATCATTGTTTAAAGTGCTCTGCCATTGCATTAACCATTCCTTAATTCTACAGTGTCCCAAGATATGGTCTAAAATATCCTCCTCCATTTTACAAAGAACACAATTTGAGGGGCTATGAAAACCCCTTTTCATAATGTTATCATAGGATAAAATATTTCTATGACCTATTAGCCAAACAAACATTTTGACTTTAGGAATGCTCAAGCTATCCTAAATATATCTCCATGTTCTTGCAATATTCCTATTTCGATGATGCTTTATATTATATCCACTTCTTGTTGTGTATTCTCTTGAGCTATTCAACTTCCAAATCAACTTATCCTTGGCTCCCCTTAGAATAATCATTGTTGTTATCTTTCTACTCAACTGCCTCCTAGCATAAATGTCTTGTATACTTGTAAATTATCTTCTTTCCATTTGTATCTTCCTTCCTGATCCTTGTACAAAATGTTTGAAACCCTATCACCATACTTATCTTAAAGTAATATCACCCATGGTTTCAAAATTGAATCTAGATTGAGTGGTTTTTTATCACACCAAGTATCCATCCAAATAATTTTTTTTCTCTAGTTTCCACCACCCATATTAAACCTTTAATCACTAGATCAATTGATTTTTTTAAACCGTTCCATAGTGCAAAATCATTTGGTAGAGAGAATGCAATAAATATTAAGCTTGGGTCATTGGGCTCAACATACTTTGAATGATTCTTGCTCATTGTATTTGACTCTCTTTGTATAATCTCCAAATTACTTTTCCACTGAGAGCTAAGTTTGAATCCATAAGAAATCTTAAACTAAGACCTACCCTAGTTTCATCATCACACGCCTTGCTCCATTTCACCAAATAAAATTTCCTTTTATCATGTATTCCTAACCACAAAAATGACCGCATAATAAAGATTAAACTTTTTTTCTATTAATTTTGGCATAGTATACAAGGACACAATATGTTGGAATGGCCTGTAAAATTGATGTAATTAGCTACACTCTTCCTGCTGATGATAACCATCTACCTTTCCATGTCAGTAGTTTATTTTAAATTTTACTTATAACTGAATTCCATAATTCTATCCTCATTCTCCCCTTAAATAAGGGCATCCCTAGATAAGTTCTTGGAAAATTTGCCTCCTCCATTTGAAGTAACCTGCATATCCCTAATTTGATTTTAGTTAGAGTGTTTAGGAAGTAAATTTTAGATTTTGTTCTATTAACTTTCTACCCAGATGCTCTTTCATATTCCTTTAATAAGTTATTCAAATATCTGACCTCGTTTATCTTGTCCTCCCAAAAAGGGTTGTATCATCTACAAATTATTGATGGATGATGTTGTCGATGTTATTACTAGCCTTAAGTCCACTTATAAGCCCATATTTGTAAAACTTCTTCAAGTTCCTAACAAAAACCTCTGCCATAATAATGAACAAATATGGTAAAAATGATTATTATTATTAACAAGGATTTTAATGAATTAATTGTAGAATCACAAATTACAATTTCTCTAAGGATGGTACCCTATGACCAAGAAGTAATTGAAGCATGTATAGTAGTTAGAAAGTATGTTTAATTTCTATTTTTAGAAATTTTTATAAATACTTTGAATCTTGTATAGTTGAGCAAATTTCAAAGGTTTTTTTCTTCAAAATTTTTGTTTCATAGTTTCAAAAGTTTGAGATAATTATAAACATAACTTTAATTCAAGTTTGCATTGAATTAAAGTTTTAGGAAAGAGATTATAGGAAACATTTTGGATTGTGTCTTATTGACTATCTCAAAATACATTAAAAACAATTAAAACTTAAATAAGATGATTTTAAAACTTCAACTTGGATTTTGACCACGAGGTCTTGGCAAATTGGTGAGTGGGGGTGTTCGTGAATAGAGAAAGTGTTGGAGGGTGATTCTCTTAATATAGATGTTTATCAATAATTTTATTATCTTTTCCAACATTTATTTTTGAAGTAATTAAATGTCATGAACATTCTACAATAAAATATCTCCTTGTTTATATTCTTACTCATGAATAAAATATATACTATTTTGTCCCAAGAGGACAATGCAACAGTTTGGGGTTTGGTTCTTTTTTGAGAGATCTAAGGTTCAAACCGTGACATGTGTGTGGTTGTGTGGTAATCATCTATTGATAAGTTTAGCTCTTGGTCTTACGAGGGATCATAGCTAGGATGAGAATGCTAAGACCATCTATTGATAAGTTTAGCTCTTGGCTTTACGAGGGGTCATGGCTAGGATGGGAATGCTCAGTCCTAAGCATCGGTCATAGGGGTTTCTCACACTAACCAAATCAATATATATATATATATATATATATATATATATATATATATATATATATATATAAAGTTTTTTAATTTTTATTTAACTAGACTATTTAATAACTTCTTTTCAATGAGTTTACACAGGTTTTATGAAGGGTCTTGGTTCCTTCATACTGAATGGTGTTTGAACCTTGGACCTCTCAAAGAGAGGCCAAAGCCCTTACCACTTTAGTAAGCTTGCAACTCAAATATTTAATAAACTTTAAAACATTAAAAACTTGAAAATGATTGTAGTATTTCTATTTTTTAAAAGATAAAATATATTTCTAATCTCTACTTAATAGATATTTAATAATATTATAAGTTAAATAATTAATTTTAAAAATATATTTTAAAAAAATACGATACATTTTGCATTAAAAAATCTTACAAGAAGTGAGGCTCATGAGGTTTAGAACAATTGACAAGAAATAAAAATTTCACACCAATATATTTTTTAAAAATAAAATTCATTTCACATTAGAAAAATCTTTCAAGGAGTGAGGTTCATGAGATTTAGAACAATTGGCAAGAAATGAAAGTTTCACACTTAAGGTTTAAATCTTATAGTGAGCCTTAGCATTTCTTAAATAATATGAGTTGAACAGATTAAATTTCTAAACTTTTAAGAAGAGACTAATATCTATTTTCCTCTTTTAGAACACAGGCATACACACTCCATATTGGTTTGAACCTAGGTCTTTGGACAAGAACCCAATACATTACAACTATAGTGTCCCAATAGGAACATCTATCTCAATCTTATATAGTAAACTATTTTTTTTTTGAAAAATAATTTGAAAATTTTATATTAAAAAAATATCATTTACAAGTTGGACTGAGACTCCTCCTAGCCTTAGCTGACAATAACACTTATTTACAACAATAAAATAAGATATGCATTGGAGCCAAATCGTCTAAACCATATTTCTACAATGGTTGTCCACTTGTTTACCACAGTAAAAGAAGACCTGCATTGTAGCCAAATCTCCTAAACCATATTTCTACAATAGCTTTCCAAATTAGATAAACACTGGATTTGCTCACCCACTTGCCTAATCCTCTCATCCTTAATAGCCATATCACTGTGCCACTAAACCCCTACCTCCTCAGTACCCATCTTAGCTAGGAAGTGTACCACTTTATTTAGATCTTTACTCACATAAACTAGAATCACATCATCTAATTTCCTCCACAATTCCTTAATTTGGGTGACAAGAATCCTCAACCTCCATGTCTTCAAAGCAAAGTTCCTCATGCAATCCAAAGCTCCTATAAATATTTGAGAATATGATTCTAGGATTACCCTCCTATAACCTTGTATTACCACCTAGATAGAAGCAAATTTGATAGCTAAGGTTTTTGCTTCATTGTTTGTGGCCCTTCCCAAGCCTTGCAATTCCTAATAGAGCATTGTCCCAACATGATTCCTACAGACCATTCCAATCCCAACTCTACCCATATTACCTTTTGCAGCTCCATCAGTATTAATTTTAATTCAACCTTTTGGGGGTGGTTTCCAACTAGCTTTGTCCTACCCCTCTTGCACTTTAGCTTCCTTCTCCATCATCCCTATATCAACCTGAGTATCCTCTTTAGCATACACTGCCACAGTTTCTATGACTTTGCTCTAAATGACCTGCCAAACACCATCTAATGATGAAAAGGTTTCTCTAAAACTTCTACCATTTCTCTCCAACCACACTTGCCACCAAATGAAGTTTAATCCAAGCTTTCAATCAATACAAAGAGCTTTAGATTTTAATCTACACCTCTTCTATCTTTCCCAAATATTAATTTGATTCAAATCACCATTGGCTCAAATTTTATAATATAAAACCATCTCTCCCATATTTAGTGCGTAAATGGGCACTCAATAATAAAGTGGTCATATGTTTCCTCGCTCTTGTAGCATAAAACACATTAAATTGGACCAACAATTCTCCTACGCCTTAGATTATCAAAAGTAAGAATTTCATTGTGCATAAACTACCAGGCAAAGAAGTTTACTTTTGGCCAACCCTTGGACTACCAAACCTTTCTCCAATCGTCAACTTTATATGCATGAGGAGGTTTTGGAAGGATCTTATCATATCCATCCTTCATCGTGTAGACTCCAAGGCTCCCATAGCCCCAAGCTAATTCATCCTCCTCATCTCTACTTTTGAAAAATATTTTTGCCAAGATTTTAGTCATGATGGGTGTCAATTCCTGAGGGATTGAAATTGGCCACTCATCAAACTGCTTAAACTTATAATCCCCCAACTGACTAGTGTTGAAACAAATTTCAATCTAGATCTAACCCCTAATTTCCATGGTTGTTTTTACTTATTGCAGTTCTAGGAATTCAACAATGATAGGTGGATATTGATCCCATGAATATATCCAAAATTGTGTTTTTTTCCCTCTCTCCACTTTCCAAAATAATTCATCTTTCACTACCTAAGATCCTAACTTTAGAGCTTGCCACACCAAGGACCCATTACCATCCAAAGGGAAATGACTCACCTTGTTCAGGTTCACCTATCACAAATATTTACTAGTTAAAACTCTACTAAATAAATAAGTTGGTTGAGAAATACACCTCCAATAAAGCTTTCCAACCAAAGCTTTATTATTTAACTCTAATCTCCTCAGTCCCAAACCTCCCTTTACCTTGGGCTGGCTTAATTTCTTCCAACCTACTAAGGCCCATTTCCTCTCTTCTTTTACTCCTCCCCATAAATTTTTTCTAGCCATATTGTCTAACACTTTTTATATGGTACATGGGGTAGCAAGGATAGAAACTTTATAAATTGATATGGCCTGAATAATTGACTGCAAAAAAGTTAATCTACCCCCATACCTTAACCATTTTTGAGACCAATGATTAATTATTTCTTTGGTACAATCCAAAAGATTCCTCCAAATATCTATTTTTAGTTTTTTAAATGCAAAGGGACCCCAAATATACCACTCAGAAATAAGTCCTCGTGAATCCCAAGATCTCTAAAATTTTGTCCTAAAGCCTTTGATAAATATTGAAAAATACCACTTTGGATTTTTTATCATTTATGACTTGGTTTGTGGCCCTAAGGTAAAAATTTAGAGTATCTGTTGAGGATACTTAGGCTTATTTCTTAAATCCTAAGATTAGATTTACTTATTTTATTGTATTGCATTGTATTCACGTGATTGGCATAGTATGCCCACATAGAGTGTTTGTTCGAACTGTTAGTTAGTGGCTTGTTTGCTAGCAGTTTGTTGCTTTGTTTATTTTAGATTTGTTGGAGTGGTTTACCCCTGTTTAGTGTGTCGTTATAGGTTGTTGTAACCCTCCACCATTTGCATTGTGTATTTATATCTATATTCTGCAATAATACCATAGCTTTGTTTTGGGTTCCTACATCATTGGTATTCAGATACAAGGAGATAAAATCTTGGTGGTGATTGCATGAAATTGGCTCCATTGCCAGCCGCATAATTTTAGAAGCTCGAGGTGACAACGAACAGATTTTTCCCTATACCTATTTCCTGATGGAAATGTCAGAGGGTTAACCCGGATGGGTAACCTCCTTCGCCTCAATTGTAGGCAGAAAATCCCAACTCTTGGAAATCAAATCTGACTCGTAGCGGTTGTAGCGATGAGCTCGTGAGTTTTCGACATAAAAAATTTTTCATCGTGTTGAAACTCTGGGTTTCCTAAAGTTGTTTATTTAATTTCTCAGTGTGTTGATTGGGGTTTCGACATCGGTGTTACTTCTTATAGCGACGACGTGGCCCGCGTTGCTCCGCAAATTGCAGCATTGTTCCTCTCGGCAACGATCACATATTATTTCTACGGTTTTTTTTCTCTTCTCTACCACCATCTGCAGAAATCTCGATGAACCTAAGAACATAAAAATTTATTCTCCCTAAATTTTTATCAAAAAAAAAATTGATGTCACGCTTTTTGTCAACCCTTTCGACGTCGCGATAAATTTTGGTAGCCCCGGTGCTCATGTTCATTCCTTGGCGCAAATTATTTTTTTGATGCACTAAGGTTGAATGTGTGTCATTGAAGTTCCGACGACATCAAAGTATCCTCGACATCTTCCAGGTTCTAACAATGTTATGATATTCTCTCGGCATGCACCCGACATGGAGTGATCTTGACATTGACGTCATCGCGAACTCGACGATATTCCCCACTCTCGATGACACGCGCAATTTTCGAAGAATGCGGATGAGATTTTTGGCATCCTTATGTCTTGGGTGATATTCTTTGCCTTTCGGCGATGCCACAATATTCTAGAAACATCTCCCTTTTCGAAGATGAAAAATACATCCTGCGAATCGTCTACACATTCCGACAGCATCAAACATTCCCGATGGGTTTCACAAGTTATCGGTGAGTGTACCAGGCTTCGATGGGTTGCGGAGTCACCGATATTCGAACGGGCAACAAGATCCAATGAGAAGGCGCTCCTTTGTGACAGTTTCCACATTTTTGTTTTCCAGTGTCAAGGATCGATTTTCCAGAAATTGAAACCATTTTTGGTGGGGTGCAGAGACATCGATTACCGACCGATAACTAGATCCAGTGAGGAGGCCAGATTCTTTTTGTTATTTAAGTGGGAGTTGTCCCACATTCACGCTGCGTGGGCCTTTCAAATCTTCAAAATGTCCCACGTGCAATAGTATAGGTGACCACCTCTCGGTGGTCACTCGAGTCGTCTTCACCCGCGACACCGCTTGTGTTGGTGGCGCATAGTTTTCAAGGAGACCATTGGTTTGCATGATCCGAAATTCAACGGAGGTGGTTATAGTTGATTGCGGGTAGATTGATCAACTGAGTGGTGGTTGACTGTGGTTGACCAATGGTGTGACCGCTTACATTCAAACAATTTTGGTGCCCAATCCATTTTTTCCTACCAGGAAAAAAAATTCTAACATTTGAATTTAAATTTTGTTGCCAAAACCAGTTTTCAAATTTGAAAGTTCAAATTTTGGCGCCAAAACCTGCAAATCAGCAAAAGAGGTGAAATTTTTTCAAATTTTGATCAAATTCAGCCGTTGTTTTTGCAATTCTTGTAAAATTTTCCGTAGATTGATAAATGTTTGCCTCCTAACCCAATTTTTGCATTGTAAGGGCTAAATTTTCACATTTTTAGTGCTAAAATTGTAAATTCAAAATTGAAGTTTTATTTTGTAAAAGCACCAAATAGCCCATTTTTGTGAAATTTGGAGAGCAAAAGTTTGTAAAATCTAGGTAATATTTTGCATTAGGAAACTAAAAATTGTTCCTAATCCTAGATTAGTTCTTGCATCCATTTTGTAATCCTCCTATTATGGCATCTTACGAAAAATATGGCCCAAGACCTCACATTAAACATGGAAAACCTTACTACCCCAGAAAAAATAGAGAAAGTAAAAGACATTGTGGTGCATTTAAACCTAGGAGATATAAGAATTCATCACAATCATGCGAGAAAGGTGATAATTTCTCCATTTTTGGTCCAATTTATGCCAATTTTCTCCATTTTTGGTCCAATTTATGCCAATTTGTTTGCAATTCTTGTAAAATTTTCCGTAGATTGATAAATGTTTGCCTCCTAACCCGATTTTTTGCATTGTAAGGGCTAAATTTTCACATTTTTAGTGCTAAAATTGTAAATTCAAAATTGAAGTTTTATTTTGTAAAAGCACCAAATAGCCCATTTTTGTGAAATTTGGAGAGCAAAAGTTTGTAAAATCTAGGTAATATTTTGCATTAGGAAACTAAAAATTGTTCCTAATCCTAGATTAGTTCTTGCATCCATTTTGTAATCCTCCTATTATGGCATATACTCGAATAAAATATGGCCCAAGACCTCACATTAAACATGGAAAACCTTACTACTGCAGTAAAGCAGAGAAGGTAAAAGACATTGTGGTGCATTTAAACCTAGGAGATATAAGAATTCATCACAATCATGCGAGAAAGGTGATAATTTCTCCATTTTTGGTCCAATTTATGCCAATTTTCTCCATTTTTGGTCCAATTTATGCCAATTTGTTTGCAATTCTTGTAAAATTTTCCGACTAGATTGATAAATGTTTGCCTCCTAACCCCATTTTTTGCATTGTAAGGGCTAAATTTTCACATTTTTAGTGCTAAAATTGTAAATTCAAAATTGAAGTTTTATTTTGTAAAAGCACCAAATAGCCCATTTTTGTGAAATTTGGAGAGCAAAAGTTTGTAAAATCTAGGTAATATTTTGCATTAGGAAACTAAAAATTGTTCCTAATCCTAGATTAGTTCTTGCATCCATTTTGTAATCCTCCTATTATGGCATATACTCAGAAAAAATATGGCCCAAGACCTCAGATTAAAAAACACTGGAAAACCACACTAAGAGAAGGTAAAAGACATTGTGGTGCATTTAAACCTAGGAGATATAAGAATTCATCACAATCATGCGAGAAAGGTGATAATTTCTCCATTTTTGGTCCAATTTATGCCAATTTTCTCCATTTTTGGTCCAATTTATGCCAATTTGTTTGCAATTCTTGTAAAATTTTCCGTAGATTGATAAATGTTTGCCTCCTAACCCGATTTTTTGCATTGTAAGGGCTAAATTTTCACATTTTTAGTGCTAAAATTGTAAATTCAAAATTGAAGTTTTATTTTGTAAAAGCACCAAATAGCCCATTTTTGTGAAATTTGGAGAGCAAAAGTTTGTAAAATCTAGGTAATATTTTGCATTAGGAAACTAAAAATTGTTCCTAATCCTAGATTAGTTCTTGCATCCATTTTGTAATCCTCCTATTATGGCATATACTCAGAAAAATATGGCCCAAGACCTCACATTAAACATGGAAAACCTTACTACTGCAGTAAAGCAGAGAAGGTAAAAGACATTGTGGTGCATTTAAACCTAGGAGATATAAGAATTCATCACAATCATGCGAGAAAGCTAAATGTGAGGTCAAATTGTATGACGAATCTAGGGATCCTGATGTCTTAACTACATGGATTTTGGATATGCAAACTCAGTTTGCTTATGCTAAAATTGTAGAGGATGAACAGGTTGCATTTACTAAAGTCAAACTTACATGCCTAGAAAAAGTGTTAATTGTAGAAAGACAAAGCCATAATGCCACAATGACTTGGAAAGAATTGATCCAAATTCTGAAAAACACATTCTTTCCACCAAACTACCAAAGTGACCTCACTACTAAGTGGTATATATTGAGGTAAGCCTATAGTATATTTGTTTCCAACTACATTTTCCAATTCAATAAGCTAAGGGTACTTCTTGGTATGAAAGATTCAGAAGAGGATTTGATTAACAAATTCACTCGTGGCTTGCAAGATCAAATTTTTATGGAAATCAAGTTCAATGTTTTTCTCACCTTGGATGTGACATTCAACCATGCCATTCTTGCAGAGGAGAAAGTTGGTGCATATCACAAATCTTGTTCATCATAGGAGAGCTCTTCTAGAGGCGGGAATCAACATCAACAAAAGGTGAAGAGCACTTCTCATTCTTCCCCTCATTTTTTCTTTTCCTCCCATTTCTCCTAAAGCACATTCTTCTTCTTCTCATGCTAAAGATTATTCTTCTTCAATATATTGTAATTATTGTAAAAATCAAGGTCATACAAAAGCTAAATATTTTATTCTTGAAATAATGAAGAAGAAGTCCCTAATTGTACAACCTACAAGTGAGGAACCACATGATGGTCCCATTGTGGCTACAGGGACAAAAGAAGAGTATCCTGCTTTAAATGGTAAACTGAACAAAGTTACCCTTATGTCAAATGTATTTGCTCAAGAGGGTCGTGACCATTTATTTGTCACTAGATCCCACCTTACGCATGATTTCTATGTTGATTGTATCATAGATAATGGATCACAAAAGAACCTCATTGTGAAGTCCATCGTGGAGAAGTTGAAGCTTCCCATAAAGCCACATCACCAACCATATGCACTTGGGTGGAATGATGTAGACTCCACATCTAACATCACCCACACTTGCACCTTGACTTTTGCTTTTGGTGACAAGTTTGTGGACAAAGTTAGATGTGATGTCACAAAGATGGATTGTTGTGGACTATTTCTAGGTAAACCCTATCAATTTGATAGGAATGCTATTTATCATGCTAAAAAGAACACCTACACATTGGAGTTGCATGATAAAACCTACTTGATACAAAGCACTACACCTACATCCAATTTGATGTTAAGTTGTAGGCAAGTAAGGAAGCCACTAAGTCAAGCACTCATTTTGGCTCCTACTTGCATTAGTTCCACACAAAATGAAAAGCAAGCACCATCAAAGGCACATGAGAATGAAGAAGTTTCACTACCACCAAATGAACAATCACAAGAGAAAGTGGTTAAAGAACCCATCACTCTCACTCATGAGAAAGATGTCATTCCTTCTATTGGTATCATTTCGAGTACACCTCTAGCTACATGATGCAGGAGCATCCGGCAGCACCAGCAGCAGAGGCATCCAGTTGCGGGAAAACCCGTGCTGAAGAGTCGAAAGAAGAAGAAGCAGAAGGCAAGGAGTGCAGAAACTGTCACGATTTCGCTACGTCACGAAATCGCGATAGTCACGAGGAGAGAGAAAGTTTGGTAGAAGGGGCCGCGATTCACGACGTAAAGGCGAAAATAGAGGCGAAGATGAGAAAGAGTAGCAAAATCGTGACGTCATGAAATCACGACGTCGAAGCAGCAGCAGGAGGAAGGCAGAAGAAATATCACGATTTCATGACACGTCACGAAATCGCGACATCAAAGCAGAAGGCAGAAAGGGGTAGCGAAATCGAGACGTCATGATTTCGTGACGTCAGAGCAAGGACGCAGCGAGGGTGGATGCAGTAGCGAAATCACGACGTCTTTTGGAGGTTGAGGCGAGGCGGAAAAACGATCGCGATATAATCTGAGGCACGGGGCTTTCAGCAAAATTGGTCACAATATCATGACCAAAAATGAAGAAGAGCATCAGATGGCAGAAACGTCGTGATATCGCGACAGAGAGAGAAAATGGCGCAGAAAGAAAAAGAGATGGCGGGAAACACGTAGGCGGTTTTTCAAGGGTGGATACGGATGACACGTGGCACCCAGAGAGCAGTCAGGGCAGACAAGACCAGGAAGCACGGGGAACGAAGAGGATGGACGCGCAGAGAATTTTTCTGACGGATTCAGTGATGACAGGGACCGTGCGGAGTGCGGGAATTTAATCGGGTTGGTGTCCCGGTTTTTGAAAATGTAATTAATCGGGTTGGTGAACCCGTTTAGGCAGGAGTTGATGTTTGAGAGGGTCGGGGGCCTCTATAAAAACCCAGTTGGTTGTATTTATCGGGACGGTGGATCGGGGAATGCACTTAGAGCGTAGGAGTGAGGAAGAAGAGAACCGAGCCGAGGGTCGGTGATTGTAAGCCTGCGGGCTGTTTATTTCTGCATGTATTTTTAGATTTTTCTTAATGAAAAGTGGGGTTTGAGTAAAGTGTGTTTTCCCGGTGCCCCGTCACTACACAACCACTTGTTCCACAAAAGTTACCTATGGCTTTGCCCACTACCACCATTGCACACATGGAGGAGCAAGCTAAGGTCACTTCCTTCGTTGAGCACCCGTAGAGCCTTCTAGGCAAGATACCACTGGACTTGCAGGAGACTCTACAGGAGCAGCAAAGCATGGTGCGTAAGCATCACAATCCTCACTCATCACAGGTTGGAGATAGAGTTTGGCTTTCTTTGGATAAGCACCACTTTCTAGAGACATTATTTTAATATCCTCTTTCGATACATGATCTTGTCCTCAGTCCTACAGCAGCAGTGGCACCTAATTGTCAACTTTCGGTCATTTTAGATAAAGTTTTCAAGATGAATACTCATCACACTGGACATGGTTATTCCACTACTTACCTTATCGTCCACCATGGTCACTTTCCACACATGGCTCGTTGGATTCCTCACCATGAGATGGCCCATGACTTTCCATATTTGTTGAGAGCATTGGGGTCCAATGCTTATATGGTTGGGAGGAGTGTTGAGGATACTTAGGCTTATTTCTTAAAGCCTAAGATTAAATTTAATTATTTTATTGTATTGCATTGTATTCACGTGATTGGCATAGTATACCCATGTAGAGTGTTTGTTTAAACTGTTAGTCAGTGGCTTATTTGCTAGTAGTTCGTTGCTTTGTTTGTTTTAGATTTGTTGGAGTGGTTTACCCCTGTTGAGTGTGTCGTTACATGTTGTTGTAACCCTCAACCATTTGCATTGTGTATTTATATATGTATTATGCAATAATACCATAGCTTCATTTTGGGTTCCTACATAAGTATCTCTAATCATTCTTGCTTCCCTGAAGTTGGCCACTCCCACTAATCATGTGTCATTCACAAATTGTAAATGAGTCAAAACTTCCTCACCCACCTTAATACCTATTAGAAAACCTTGTTGTCTTCTCCTCAAGATGAGTCTACCTAAGCCTTCAACCAATATGAGAAAAAGATAAGGGGAACAAGGATTTTCTTGACGAAGGCCTCAAGTAGCTCCAAACGGTTGCGAGGGAAGGCCTTTGATTAACACTAAGTATGTTAGAGTAGAAACACATCTCATGACCCATTCTATTCGATCTTGAGAGAAATCAAAGGTTGCCATCATCCTGTAGACACCTAAAATGTGTCATGCCGAGGGCGACTACTCATATGGACATGCTACAAAACCATATGAAGGATCTTGGATAGACTCCAAGATAGAGCAATGGTTCTAACCACTCAATTTAGGCATTCTATCCTAAGTAGTCTAAACCACAGTCCAGACCTGCGGTCTCCAGTCTAGACCGCAGCTATGACCTGCGGTTTAAACTGGAGTTCAGTTAGGCCTTTCATTCAAGCCAAATCGTTTGGAACGACCAAGAGATCTAAAAGGAGGCAGTTGGAGGATGGAAGATTCTAGAGGCTTCCATCCCAACTATCCTAACCAACCTTCTTGATCTTGGCTTCTCCATGAAGCCACCCCTAACCCTAGGGGCATGCTATAAGTACCCCCATTTTTCAATGGGGAAAATAGGACTGAAGAGAGATAATTTGCATAGCAAAGCACTGTCGAATTATCGAGAAAACTAATTGATCAAGAGAGCAACGAAGCCTTGTCAAATTGCATAACGACCTTGTGCATTTTAGAGCCCCTTTGCTATCCAGTCAACGATCAATTAGCCATGGATGCCCTATGTGCCTAGGAGGATCAAGAAACACAAATCTGGGCGAATGAAGGCCCTTCATAGCTATTTGACCACCAAATCTGTCATATGATGACAAAGGCAACCCTTGAACATCAATTTGGACAAGGAGGTCAAGCCCATCGCCCCTAATTCTGAGGACAAACACATCAGAGGTCAAACCACGGTACGTTAGCCATGGTTTATAGTGCAGACCACCCCTCACAGCTACGATTTGCAATAGGTTAGAGATCACCTTACTCAGTTTACTTTTTACTGCATAGGTTAGTCAGATTAGTTCTTTCATAGGTTAAATTGCATTTTTAGAGAAACTTTGACCTTAGGAATTAGGCATTTTATGCGTTGTAGTGGGTAGAAGTATGTTGGATCTTTTTTATGCTTTATTGCTTTCAATTCAACATTTGTTCAATGCATCATGTATTTATTCATGTTTTGTATATTGTAGTGTAATTCTTTATACAATTAGAATAGCGTAGAACCTTTCTTTATGATTTCTTGTTTCATTAGTTTGATGGTATTTACACGTATAATCCTTTAAAGGGCCTCATCACGAGAGGCTATCAATCTATATAATCGTGCATTGTTATTTCTTGTTCGTAGGGAGACAGGTGCAAAAAGGAGCCTATATCATAATCCTTCCACATCGTGAAGAAGGGGGTTAGCTCTACCCCAAGGCAGTTTGTGAGCAGTCAAGGAAGCAAATCCACAAGCGTGCCTACCCTGTTGAGGGTGTTGGCTATTGTAAATATTTGTATCATCTTTGGAGTGACCCCGAGGGGGGGCATTTTTGTAACCAGAGATCCTTTGAAATATCAATACAAGAATACTTTGCATTAGTTGGCGTTATTTGTTTGATTTGTGCATTTTTGTGTGGATCTTTGTTTTTTCGATGGTATAGATTAGTACACCAGTTGGGCGCGCACTCTACAGTTGCGTCAAATGGTGATCACGATGACACCCCATAATTTTAGCCTTGAATTCTAACTATTCTTGGCTTTTTCTGTCCACAGGTGCTAACCGTAGCTTTTAGCTACGGTTATTTTTTGGCCCGCGGCTGTAACTTGCGGTCTCCACTGTAGCCCGCAGGTCGGACCTACGGTTCACAGAGGATGGAGCAGACAGCAAAGAAATCAGTGGGCAATAGAGCAAGAGTTGAAGTAGGTCCTAATTTCACATTTTGCATTCAACTTTTTGCTTTGTATCTTTCTAGAGATCATCGAATCGCTGCAAATTAGGAACAAAAATATAAGGGGTCAATGAATAAGTCCTAATTTGCATTTGATTTTTGTTCATTGGAAATGCGTTGTTGGGAATAGCGGACCTCTGAGTGCAGTCTGCCCCTAAATATAGCGACCTTGATAAATATTGTGTGTCTTTTGCATGCTTGAGGTCCAATCAGTAGCCATGTCATTATAATTGCATCGTCAAAATATCATGTAGGACATTAGCATGCATTATTTCTAAATGCAAAACGTTCCTTTTTATTTTCATATGCATCATGTAGGAATGGTCATTGTGCTCTGTGATGCATTTGTCATTTTTGTAAAATAAAAGGAAACGCACACACCACGTATCATTTAAACATCAATGGCGTTGGGCTCTCACATACAACCCACTTGATTGAGACCAACAGTGGATGTTATTACCACTTGGTTGGCTCATTTGAAATTGTACTATCGGGACCCGTTCATTGCCAAGACTGACCCAAGAACTGTCCTATTCGTGCAAAATAGCATGCACTCTTCCTCGGAAGGGTGTATCGTGTACAGTGTGTTGGGTGAGGGTTGGTAGTACCTATGTTACTTCGTTGAGTTTGGATGTCATTACCATATTCGGTTTGTGCGAGTATATAGGTGAAAGTCAATTTAACTGAGTTTAAAATCCAACAATTTTTCAAGACACACAAGAGTTTCTAACACTGATACAACACACCTGAAAACAACATCAAACAGTTTAGAGCTCACAATCAAACATTTAAAAGAGATAATCACCACTTGTTTACATTGTCTGCATAATAAAATACATCTAGACGTCAGGAACACAAATGGTGAACACATAGGGTTATCGACAAAGGTCTAGGACCGATGCCCATGATCAACCCCCAACTGGTTCACAACAGCATGTGTCGAGTCCTCATACACATGAGCAAACCGAACGATGTTCGACTAGCATTAGAGGTGACAACTCGACATGGGGAGATCCCATTGAGTGGACCCCCGATAGAGGAGCTTTAGTACACTCCTCTAGGCACAAGACTGAGTGCGGAGCTTCTCAGCACGAGGATGCTTTGCCCCAAATTCATTACCGAGACCGCACTGCACGTGCGTCCACAAGATCGATCGAGGAATATGTGGTGCAGGGGACCAAGTTGGTTCCCATACGTACTAGGTCCATATGAGGTTCTAACCCTCCACTGTCAGAGTATAGATGAGTTAGAGATCCGCCCATTCAGGGGCAAGAGGAAGGCTCATTTTCGAGCATAGGTCTACCCATACTCCCGCGCGTGGCTCACCATGCAATATCACCATTGATATATCAAAGGTGGGAGCTAATGGAACACCACCGCATTATCGATGGAGGTCTAAACAACTAGATGGTTTGGGTAGTGTTCTTGAGCAGCTAGGTTGCAAGCCTAAAGCTCTGCCCACTCATGCTCTGAGTGTAGCAACAGTTGTATCAAGATCACTAGAGAGCATGGAGAGGCTTCTAAGCACCCTCATATCACACGTCCACCGTCCACACATTTTTCTGATGGGTACAAAACCCACAAGGTAGCTTGCACAGAGCATGCACAACACAGGCCTCCATGACCGATCAGATCGATAGATCACATAGACTGGTGTTCGAGAAAATGTTAGCCACTCCAATATCAATTGGATGATGCTCGCCTAAAGAGGCAACATGTTGAAGATGAAAATCTTCAAGCGCAAAGGCTCTTACGACAGATATTATATGAGCAACGCATGTGTGAAGAGTGTATTCTAGCTCAGAAAGAGCACATAGAGCAGGAGGATCGGCTAGCCAGGGTTGGCCTATACCCTCCCAAGGACCATAGAGAGTGTGTGCATAGAAGGGCTATGTCCCTAGATGATATGCAAAGGAGTGAAGAGATGCTCGTACTCATGCTAGTGCCCAACAGAGGGAGTGACTGTCATCACTTAATGATCTTAGACAGAGGTAGCATGAGCACATAAATGTAGAAAGATACGATCAGGGCTACCCTGAGAGTTCTCGGGTTGAGGAGGAGGAAGAGCCATGTCCTCCACCTCCCCCAAAAAGGCATTACCTCCTAGACCGACTCCATGATAGCTTAGGGAGGAGGACTTTCTGTCTTCTAAGGCGTACAAGGTTTTTGTCGACAAGGTCAAAGAAATAGAGAGGCAAGGCACGACTATGCAAAAGCCGACACAAAGGAAGATACACAATGAACCTCTAGACCCCTTGGTACCTATGCCTCCATATCCTGAGCATTTTGATATACCTTGATTGGAAAAATTCAATGGTGATGAGGATGCACAAGAGCATGTTACGAGTTTTATAGATGTGTGTTTCTAGATAGAGAGTCAGGATGCCTTGTTGTTGCACACTTTCATTACGACACTTTTTGGCTTGACCCGAGAGTGGTTCAACCAACTGAAGAAACATAGTATTACTAGTTTTGAACAATTGGACGATGCATTTCTTGAACGCTATTCATTTGGCGTTAAGAAATAAGCCAACTTTTTTGATTTTGCTATGCTAACTTAGCGAGACGACGAGCCCATCGAGCAATACGAAAAGAGATGGCATAGAATAATGGCAAAGCTGCCATTCCCTATTCCTTCGGCCGAACTAACCCAAATGTTTACAAATATTTGTGCCAAGCACATCTCGCTATTGTTGCAGCTGCAACTATACCCTACATTCGAGGAAGTCGTGGCGCAAGCCAGGGTGATCGAGGACATTAAGTTACAAGAAGGCAACTTGAAGGTCAAAATTATGAAAGAGGGGTTTAAAAAGAGTACTACAAAACAACAGGGCAAGCAGGCCCATGTGAATCAAGTAGTGCTAAATCTCTGAGGAGAATACAAGGGACAGCAGAAGCCTAATTATCAATCTCAACCTCCTTCTGCGAGTTACGAGACACAAAAACAATTATAAGGGCAAAAATAAAGAAGAGCGCCCACCTCGCCAGTTCACACCCTTGATAGAATCGATGACTTTGATTTTGCATCATCAACTATGCGAGGCCAAGGCCATATGATTGCCTAAGGTCAAATTAGTAGATTTGAATGTGCCAAAGTCAAAGTGGCATCAAGACGATCTGTTCTGCATATTCCATAGAGCGAAAGGCCACGACATCAAGACATGTTGGTACTTCAAAAACATCATGTAGAACATGATAGAAAAAGGAGAGCTGGTGATACCAGGAAACCCACAGGCACCCGACAACAGAAACATGGGGATTTTCAAGAATCTGCTACCTAATCACGAGGCACATCGTAACAATGTCGGCCAGGTCAATCAAGTGTGAATCGAACCACCTACCTAGGGGTTGTAGGCATGGTCAATGTTGTTACTAAACAGGGGAGATACGATCAACCGAATCAACCTCATGCTCCTATTAAAATACAAGCTACGTCGGATCAACGGCCAGCTCAAAACATTCTAGGCCCACCAGCTAGACTGGTGATGACCATAAGGAGCAAGTTGGTTCAAAACCTGCAAACAGCTCCTATGAAGTTGTCAATATATGAGCTTATTCAACAGTCCCCTAGACACAAGGAGACTCTTATGGACATTTTGAGGTCCATTGAGGTATAGTCCCAAGATGCCCATGCATTTACAAATTTTGTGGGACATGTACAATAGTGTCAGGAACCCACGATACAATTTTATGATCATGAAGTGAAGATGGTTTCTACTATTACGGTTGATCCGTCGCTGCATATTATTGTGTGTGTTAACCACATGTCTTTCAAAAGGGTCTTGATCGACACTGGGTCCTTGATCAATATAATCACAACCAAGGCACTGAGCCACATTAAGCTACCCAAGTCACACATTGTGCCTACCACCTTTACGTTGAGGGCATTTAATGATGCGCTATGCTCGATGGTTGGTACAATTGTTCTACCTGTTCAGGTGGGACTCAATACCATCTCTGTGATGTGTCATGTGATAAAGGGCACCATGTAGTACAACATTCTTCTCGGGAGGCCTTGAATTCGTGAAATGCATTGTGCCCCTCTATCTTGCATCAGTGTGTGAAATACATTCACGAGGGACAAGTGCATGTAGTGTCCTCGGATGAAGAACCATTCAAGTTCATAAACCTAGAAGATTTGCCTAGGGGTTTTGTACTCCCATCGACACACTTGGATATCCGACCTGTCTCGTCGATTAAGATTCCAATAGGCAAACTAGCAGTCCGTGCTCAACCATCGACATCTGTGTCACACAGATCTGAGAACACAACTGCAACTTCTCTAAAGCTGACTGCATCGACGATACACCGACAAGTCAAGAAGCTAAAGGTGAAATTGGGTGAGAGAGTGGAAAATCATGTGCCCAGATCAGTCGCCAATGAGACTCCCACCCCCATGGATGTGGAAGAACATTAAGATAAAGTCGAGGAGGCACTTCAGCCTGCTTCACCTGCATATCCAGCAGGTTCATCTGCACCTCAGGTGACCGTTCATCTAGCCAACACAGAATTGGGTGAGTATCTTGTGCAAAATGTTACTTTCGGATCTTTCCTAAAAACTACGCAAGAGATGGGCTGACTACATGCCCATCGATTTTCGATTGGATCCGTAGTGTCGTTGGGTGAGCCACCCAAACAAACAAACTTCATCTACACAGGGCTGGTTCAAGCACCCACCAGAATATTCGTAGATGAGGACGATGACGAGCCATTCGCTATGAATGTGCGCTATCTGTCCAACCCAAAATATGCCATGCATATTTTTGAGTCATATCATTGGCATGGGTGCAACCTTGGTCTTTTCAAACAAGGACGGAGAACTCCGCTCGAACCTCATTATCAGTTGGCTATTGATAGGTTCGGGTTAGGATTACAAGTATGAGGTCATGACGATTTGCGTATTGCATCCTTAGATCACATGTCCTTGAGTCTGGGGGGTGATGTGGATTTTAATCCATATCACCCTAATCCTTATAGTTGTTGGAGGACTCGCCAGATGGTATCATTTGTTACCATAGGGTCGCCTGATTCATACCATGATGGGCCTTTAGAGGACAACCCTAGAGACAACCTGGGTAACCAAATTCATGGTGCTACCAATGACACTGGTATACAGGGGCATGACCCCCATGCTGTAGGAGATCTAAAATCATAAGATCTCTACAATGATGATGGAGAGGAGTCCACCTCCAAAATGAGCGGACCTAGTTATGATGTAGATGATGAGTCCTCAAACGATGATCAATCTGAGGAGGAAATATGGCCAACCTTTCTAGGTCCAACGTTTATACGTCATCTATTGCCTATGGAACAAGTGGAAGAGACAAACGAGCTCTTCATAATCGATAGTGATTATAAAGATGAAACAGAGGAGACTTACTTAAAGCCTCACCTAGCTAATCTCCCACTATGCATAGACACAATAAAGTGGCCCATCCATGGTAGTGACCACGGTGATGTAGATGAGAGGATCGATTCTAGGCTCGTGTATCTACAATATCTATTGCCTAGGGAATTGAAGCATGTTATGGAGGAAGTCCTTCCCAAAAATGAGCGCTCTGATAAAGGATTAGTGCTAATTTATGTGATAGTTGTAGACACCAAAATCCAGCCACTTGCAAGTCATCTATACCTTCCTATCAGCCA
Source organism: Wollemia nobilis (assembly GCA_028583015.1). NCBI lineage: Eukaryota > Viridiplantae > Streptophyta > Pinopsida > Araucariales > Araucariaceae > Wollemia > Wollemia nobilis. The sequence goes on from JAQPPZ010016726.1 coordinate 12,403,001, forward strand.
CATGTCAATCATCCACCTTCCCGCCATTATTTGGCCCAAATCCACACTTTCCCGCCATTATTTGGCCCAATTTCACCTTTCCCGCCATTTTTCATCCCCAAATTTATTTAAATTAATATTTATATATATATTTTTTTAATATTTTAATATATATATTTAAATAATAGTTTAAGTGATTTAATCTGAGCCGTCTGTCCTTCATTTAATCTCATCCGTCCATCCATCTTAATCCATTTCACAACCTAGATTTATTCTCTACCCTTAGATCCACTTTAATCTTAGCCACACGTTCAAAGTGTCATTAAAACCCTAAAGTGTGCCCTAAGAGTAGATGATAAATTGAGTCACTTTGATGGCTCAAGCCTATGTCTTTTGCTACTTCTATCTTTGCTATCTTTGCTATCTTTCGGACCTATCTCTTCTATTTCATCCATCTCTTCAGCCATCCATCACCGCCCCTTTTCACCGCATCCATCGCTGCTTCTGTCGCTGCTTTCATCGCCATCTCTTTTGCAGCATTCTGCAGAATCCCCCATTCTTGTCGCAAGTGCCCGCGGGCGTTTACCCCTTTACCAAGTGCCCACGGGCGTTTACCAAGTGCCCATGAGCGTTTACCAAGTGCCCGCGGGCGTTTACTCACAACCACAGACTCAGATCGACGTCTGAAACCTTAATCCAGAAGCACGCGGGCGTTCAACGAGTGCACCAGGGCGCCTTCCGTAGCCGATTTGACAGCCACATTACTTCCGTGTGTCGCCTGGTCTAGTCACGTTAACGAGAGAACGGTATAAATTAGTTTAAAGCAAGTAACTTCTTTTCTTTTATTGATCTGTTGTTAAATTCCTAAATTCTATTTTTCTAGGGTTTTAGATTGTTTTTGAGGGCTCACACAGTGGAGCCCTCTTATTAATTTCTAACTCCTTGATAGTGTTAATGTGTGCAGGTTTTTGACAGCAGATCCGGTTTATTGATGGCAGTCGATTAGGTCGGAGTGGTCCAAGCAAGGGATACAACAAAGCCCACTCACTTTGTTGGGATTGAAGATACATTCTTCGGAAGCACCACCATTTGTGCCAGCTAGGGTTTCAGAGAACCCTAGCATAACTTGTAATTGTGTATCACAAATAAAGGGTTACAAGCCCAGTTGTATTCAAAAAGGAGTTTTTAAACTCCATCGATTAATAGAAATCGTTTGTTTTGTGCAACTATTCTGTACTCTGTCATTGTGATTTTATTTATTTTTGTTTAGCGTGTATTTTTAATCTACAAATGGCGATCACGGTGGGACCCCCTAGGGTTTCATATTTTTAATACTTGCTTTACTAATATGTTCCTGTTTTCTATTTTATTTTGCAGGTTCCAGAAATCGCGAAATTCGCTGTTCCAGCGAACTAGGGTTCTGAGTTTGCAGAAAACGCAACAGACGCAAAGGGGCGTCTGGAAGTCCAATACGAAACGTAGAGGTGCATTTCAGCCTGTGTAGACTCCCGTGGGCGTTTGAAGTCAGTTTTACAAAAAAGCGTAGGCTTCCAAGTAAGTGCTGTACTTTTTACATTTTTGGTTTTTCTGCCATATTTTGTTTCTTTTTTAGATCATTACTTTAAAATGAACAAAAACTAAGTAATCTGAAAAAAGAACAGTTATTTTTAATTACATTTTTCTTTGCATTGCATTATTGATTGTTGCTTGCATTAAAAAAAAAAAAAAATTTGCATACCTAGCTGCATATTAGAATAGCTACGAATTATTTGTTTTAATTATCTAAGTAGGACTATTGATTGGATGTCAATAGTACTCCTGCCATTGGGTGATTCCAGTCAGAGAAGTGGACGAACCTTCCGGTTACTCCTTTGATATCTGATATCATTGGTAGGCGGGGGGTTTTAAATGGTGTACTTCACTTCTTCAGAGGAAATGACATGTTTTCAGTAGCCTCTTGCTTAGATCATTAGAACTTTTGATTTATAGCCTTGTATGTACACATTAGATAACTAAAACATTTAAAAAAAAAAAAAATTCATTGCATTTTCATATTGCATTTAAAACAATGATATCTGGATTTCATCACTAGGTATTGCTTGAAGTTTAGTGACGGTGGAATTCATCTCCATCCATTAAACTTCTGCCTTAGACACCATAGGTCACCCTCGAGCAAACTTGTTGGATTTTATCACCAAGTAAGAATCTCGTTGTCCTTTCCTAGCCATAGTTTTTACCTTTTTTGTGAATAATTCAAGATTAGATCACATGCAAAACTCATAAACCGGAAACTTAAAATTTACTGTGCATTAAGATCAGAAAATAATTAATTAACCGCAAGGTAAGACACATTGGTGGAAACCTAGGTTGTGACTGTTTTCTGATAATTTTTGTAGTGTAAATTTATCATTCTAGTTTTGCATTCTTCTTTTTTGAATTTTTTTAGATTTATTGCTCTATGGTCTTAACAAGGAATCAATCTAAAATGCTAAATCTAAATAATCAAATGGGAAATTCATAGAACATCCCCACCACCAACATAGCCACTTATCCTAGTGAATTTCAGGTAGGTTCACCTGCAGGTCTTTCACGTCCTTCTACCGTCTATCGCATGGCCATGCCCATGGAGGAAGACAATTCCTGTCATATTATCCACATTGATATGGCCCAAGTGCAAACTCACTTAAGAGATGGCACTGGCTATATCCTTGAGCCAATCCAAGATTCCCCTATGCAAGATTCTATTTTTTAGCAAGATATTGCATCAACCATACCCGCTGGTTTCACTCAAGTCTACACTAACCCTTTTTTTGAGGCTAATGTGGTATCTGTTCAGCCAAATTCATCTCCAACATCTTCCCAGATGCTCAATTGTTCTCCTTTGGAGACAAATGTAGTGTCTTCCCGACCACCTTCTCCTCCATGTACCGGGTGTACACCAATTCTCTTTATGAAGTTGGTGGAAACTCTTCTAGCCATAACCAATTTCAACCCTCTTCTTCCCAAACCATTTATGGTTTCACCCTACCTGGGGCACAGTCTACTGTTTCTTCCTAGGTACTGCCTAATTCAGCCACCTTCATTGCCCCTGCTATGCGGTCTCCTGTGACTACCATGGCAGCCTGCCCTCCACCTTCATCCAATCATCCCACATCCCTTGGGTTAGAAATTAATAAGGTTAGGGAGTACCTCGACAAGTTGCTTCAGCAACAACAACAACAAAATACCCAACCACCTGTCATAGTAAATCCTACACCCCAACCAATTTCTACCCAGCCAGCTTTTATTAGCTCAGGCCCCACCTGGGTACCCCAATCTTTGGTGGTGTCCATTCCTACCCCACCTTTCTCCCAACCTAGTCTAGTTCATCATCTACCCCAATCACCTTCTTTTCGGTATCATCCATACCAACAACCTGTCCATTCCACACCGCCTAATCCAGGCAATTTCATCCCATCTCATCATTTTTCCACTCCTCCATTGCATCCTCATAATCATCAAACAAGTCAAAATTTTAATGAAGATCCACGACTCCATGCTATGCAACAACAGATTGACAACCTTATGCTCAACATGCCTGGCTCATCTAGTCGAAACCTACGCTAAGGTCATTGATCAATCAACCAATTCATCCTTCGGTACCTTCACCACCATATCCGATAGATTTCACATTACCGAAGTTTGACAAATTTCGAGGAACTGAGGATCCTCATGAACATGTGAGCTCATTCATGCATGCTTGCTTTAGAATCCAAAATAATGATGCTCTTATGCTCGGAACTTTTCCTCAGACATTAGGAGGAGATGTTGTACAGTGGTACAATCATTTAGCTCACCATAGCATTTATGCTTACGAGCAATTGATTAATCTATTTTTAGAACGATTCTCCCTGAATGTACAAAAGAGAGTTTCATTGTCCGACTTATACAAGCTCAAGCAACATGACGATGAGACTGTTTATGACTTTGGAAACCGTTGGAGGGCTATCATTAATAAATTGCCATTCTCCCTACCAATGGAGGAGTTAACCAAAATGTTCACCCATAGTTGTCTAAAACCTATCTCTTGGTTACTCCAATTACAACAATACAGGACTTTTGAAGAGGCTTTGGCCCAAGCAAGTATCATAGAAGACATTAAAGTCCAAGAGGGTGTTTTAAAACCCCGTAGAAAAGAATGGCAACAAAAGGGCCAACAACAAAATAATAATTATGGCCAAAACAAACAAACACAGGCTAGTACAGCCTCAAATGTTAACCAAGTTAATCAAGTGGTGGCGAGTCAGCCCGTAATGGCTCAACAACAACAAGTAATGCAAATTCAATCGCAACCAATTGCTTATCATGCGGTACCCGCCCCTACTCAACCAGCTCACAATACTGGGCCAACCATGGAAAATCGACCTTGGCAAACAAATCGTCCCAAGCGATAGTTCACACCTTTAGATGAACCATATGCGGTCATATTCAACAAGTTATATAGCACAAATCAGTTAACTTTACCTGAGTTCAAACCTTTAGAACCATCTAGAAGGGGAAAGTATTACAAGGAGTACCTATTTTCTCCTTATCATAGGCAAAATGGGCACGATATCAATAATTGTACAGCTTCCAAACATGTGATCCAAGATCTTATTGAGATTGGAGCCATTAAATTGGATAGCCCCTTAGACCAACAAAATCAAAATCTTGGTATATTTTAAACACCCCTTCCACATCGGGAGGAAGCTCCAACAACTTCGGGGGGAGTAACTCAGGTAACTCCTCCTAATCAAGTCAACCATGTACAACAATACCAAGGTTTTGTGGGTACTATTAACGTAGTAACCCGAGGTCAAAGGGCGAACCAACCAAATCAGGTCGAACCGAGCCACCTGTACAAACCCCGAGTCCACCTCAGGTAACAGTGACCCAACGACGTGCTAGTACTTCTCAACAACCGCTAAATAATTCTACTCAACACCAACGACCCATCATGTCTTTGAGTAGTCGGTTAACTACCAGTTTAAAAATGGCTTCTGCCAAGTTATCGATCTATGACCTCATTCAACAATCTCCTCCGCATAGAGAGGCATTAATGGAAATCTTAAAATCAATCGAGCTTCAAACTCAAGATACTAATGCCTTCAACAACTTTGTGGGAAGTATTCAAACATGCATGGAGCCCTCCATCACTTTCTATGATTTTGAAATCAAACCTATGTCAACAGAAAGTATAGATCCTCCACTGCATATCATGGCCAAGATCGATAACAAGCCATTCAAGAGAGTTTTAATTGACACCGGTTCCTCAATAAATATCATTACAACATCGGCGTTGAGTCATCTAAAGCTGTCGCCATCCCTTATCACCAAGTCGACCTTTACTCTTAAAGCATTCAATGATGCTTTATCTTCCACGGTTGGCACGATTATCTTACCCATTGAGGTAGGGGCTCGAACTTTGCATACCTTGTTTCACATCTTGGAAGGGACCATGGCATACAATGTATTGCTTGGACGGCCTTGGCTTAGGGAGATGAGATGTGTCCCTTCTATACTGCATCAATGTCTGAAGTATGTATATGAGGGACGAGTTCATTGTGTACCTGCTGACACTGAACCCTTCAAACATTGCAACTATGTCTCAAATCCTTATGAGATTGTATTGCCATCCACTCATCTTTTCTTGACCCCATCTACTTCTTCTATACCATCTTCTTCTAAAGCTCTCATTCTTGAGGAGCCACCCATCATATCGCAACCACCTTCATCTTTTGTTATTCCATCTCATTCACCACTTTATTCATCTCCTAATCTTCCTTCTTCTTCAGCAGTGACCACATGCACATGTGGCCATGACCAATCATCTCTTTCCACGTCATTACCCCCTTCTTCTACACCTTCTTCAACATCACCTATTATTCCTCCATCTTCCCAACCATCACCAGCTAATGTTTCACAAGTTAGTGAAGCATCAACCCAACCAAATCCTTCCAATTCTTCTATCCCACATTCTTCTATTCCATCATCTAGACCATCTCCCTCCCAAGTCAAGGTCCATCTCACTGATGCCGGTATTGGTGAGTATGCCATTCAAGATGTCCACATCACACCATTCAATGTGCAAACAGTTAAATATTTTGGTCGTCCACATGACCAACATTTATCCATTGGATCGGTTTATAACATGGGTTCTATGCCAAATTCCATTAATTTTGTATATGGGGGAATAGAGTCATCTTCTAGTCCTACCACCATACTAGAACCTAAGCATCCAGTTCCTGCCAATATCGAAAGGATGGAGGGTTTTCCCTCTCGCTATTTCCACAGGCATAATTGGCAGCAATTTGGCCTAGGTCGATACGAGCAAGGGGTAACTGAACGCATCGATATGCCATACCAGAGACCCACTGAGCGTTTTGGTCTGGGCTACCAACCACTTCCATCCCTTTCTTCTTTTGAGCAAGCTTTTCAAAGCATTAATCTTAATTCAGAAGAAGAAATCCTCCACCTCGATGAATCCTAAGATGAAGTCTATGAAGAATTTGACGTCATGTCAAATGGTGATGAATCTGAAGAAGATTCGGCGCCCATTGTTCCCCTCACTAAACAAGACGAGTTTTATCTCCAATTGTTCCCTCTCCAAGAGGCCATCTTTCGCTTGCTTCTTCCACAAGAACGAGGTGAACCACCCCCTCCGCCACATCCATAAGCCATAATCCAAACTTGTATTATATGTATATACTAAAATAGTGGTTTTCACTAATACAAAAAAAAAAATCAGAAAATTCAAAAAAAAAAAAAATCAAAATATATAAAAATACTTTATTGCTTTATGTATGTGTGTAATAGTGGTTTTCACCACTACAAAAAGAAAAAAAAAAATTGAAAAACTATGTTGTTTTGCACTTCAGGTCTTCCGAGGTCTTCACCAGTTTTCCCTTCCATTTCGCCATTCTTTTTTTCATAAGTTGACAATGAATTTTGAAGACTTATTTACCTCGCTCCATAATCCATATGATCCGGATAAGCCAATCCTGATAAATCCAAGCCTGATTGACATGGATCGGATTTCATCCCCTCCATCTATTTCAGAGTTCATCCTTTCCGAGGAATTGTTAAGGGCTTCCGCCAACTACATTCCTCCTTCACCTCCACATTCACCTTCATCTTCTAAGCCGGAGGTCTTCCGAGCGAGACATAGATGAGAGCAAGGCATAGGAGCTTGATGACATTTTAGATGACATAAATCCGATCCCTACTCCCCATCGGCTTGAGGAAGGTTCCCACATGTCTATTGAACAAACTATCGATGTAGACCTTAGTCCAGACCAAGATGGCACCCAAATTGTGAAACTAGCTAAAAGTCTATCATCAGAGGAACAAGAGCAAATGATTGCTCTACTCAAGCGGAAGAAGGAGATATTTGCATGGTCTTACAAAGACATGCCAGGCCTAGACCCTAATTTGGTTGTCCATAACCTCACCTTAAAAAAATATGCTAAACCTGTCAAACAGAAACTTAGGAAAATGCATCCTACCGTGGCCTTCATAGTTAAATCGGAGATTCAAAAACTTCTGGATGTTAAATTTGTCGTCCCGATTGATTATCCTGAGTGGCTTTCTAACATGGTACCCGTTCGCAAGCCTAACGGGGGGATACGTGTTTGCATCGATTTTCGAGATATAAATAAAGCATGTCCTAAGGATGACTTTCCTCTTCCAAACATTGATACTCTTGTCGACACTGCTGCTGGTCATGAAATGCTTTCGTTCATGGATGGATTTTCGGGATACAACCAGATTCGAATAAACCCCGAAGATCAACACAAAACAAGATTTACTACACCTTGGGGAACTTTTTGTTATAGGGTGATGCCCTTTGGCCTTAAGAACGCAGTGCAACCTATCAACGAGCCATGACTTATATTTTCCACGATTATATGCATAAGATTATCGAAGATTATGTGGATGATTTATTGGAAAAATCTAAAACTCGACAAGAGCATTTTGATGTATTGGAAAAAGTTTTTGATAGACTTCTAGAGCATAAAGTAAGGTTGAACCCTAAGAAATGTGTCTTTGGTGTTACCTCAGGCAAACTCCTAGGTTTTATTATCTCTAAACGAGGTATTGAGGTGGACCCAAACAAGGTCAAAGCCATTATGGAAATGTGTCCCCCAACTAATTTGAAGGAGTTGTGTAGTTTGCAAGGAAAGATTAATTCAATCTGTCGCTTTATTGCACAACTTTCTGATAAGTGTAGGCCATTTTGCCACCTACTACAAAAGGGGGTACAATTTTCATGGACAGATGAATGTCAGAAAGCCTTTGATGACATCAAGCAGTACTTAGCATCTCCGCCAGTCTTAGCTCCGCCTCGTCCAAGGGTCCCTTTCAGCCTTTATATCTCAAAGCAACGGACTTTGCCTTAGGGACAATGCTTGCACAAAAGAATGAACAAAATCGCGAGCAAGCTATCTATTATATTAGTCGAACATTGGTAAGCTATGAAACCCGATATGCTTATGTGGAAAAGTTGTGCTTAGCAATGGTTTTTGCCACTAAGAAACTTCGTCATTATATGCTTAGCCATACAACATATGTCATAGCTAGAGAAAACCCTCTGCGTTATATGATGTCTCGCACTTATAATAACACTCGTACCGCTAAATGGATAATGTTGCTTACCAAATTTGATCTTGAATTCATTAGCCAAAAATCCGTTAAAGATCAAGTTATAGCCGATCAACTTGCGAAAGCTCCGCTACCTAGTGGTCATCCTTTGATTATTGAGCTCCCAGATGATTCGGTATTTGCTATCACTAAACAAGAAGAGGACATCATTCCGGAGGAAGATGTTGACATCACGCTATTCTTTGATGGCTCTAAGTGCGCGAAAGGTCAGGGCGCTGGAGTTGTGTTTCATACACCTCAAGGGATTCCCATCCCTTTATCATTCAAACTAGACTTCCAATGCACCAATAATACGACAGAGTATGAAGCCTTAATTTTAGGTCTTCAATCAGCCATAGCTATGAGTATTAAGCGTATTCGGATATTTGGGGATTCTCAACTCGTGGTTAAACAAATTACAGGAGAATACCAAGCCAAAGAACCTACCATTAAGCTTTATCATGATGTAGCAATGAAGTTGCTCTCTAAGTTTTATTGGTATGAGATCACTAGTTTGCCTCGTTCGACTAATAGATTTGCGGATGCCATGGCCTCTCTTGGATCATTGATTCCAAAGGACTCCCTTGGAGAGGCACAGCCCCTAATCATTTCCACAATCTCTAAGTCTGCAATTGTCCGTGTTGAGTCTAAAGATGAAAAAGATGTTTGCTTTATCCATTCGGATCCATATGAGCCTTGGTCTAGTGAGATAGTAGCCTTCCTCAAGTTTGGAACACTTCCACCTGATTTGTCTCGAACTGTCCGTCGCTATTTTAAGCAAAATGCAGCTCGTTTTGTTCTTTTGGGGGATGTGTTGTATAAACGTGGATATGATGGAGTACTCCTCCGCTGTCTAGAAGCAGGTGAAACACATAGAGCTATTGTTGAAGCCCATGATGGTACTTGTGGTGGTCATTTTAGTGGAATGGCCATTGCGAAGCGTATTTTACGTATGGGGTATTATTGGCCCACTATGGAACAAGATTGTTGCAAGTATGTTAAACAATGTAAAAAGTGTCAAGAACACGCTAATTTAATCCATATACCATCACAAGATTTACAGCCCATCCAAAGCCTTTGGCCCTTCTCATAATGGGGTCTCGATTTAATTGGCAAGATTTCACCTGCCTCTTCGAGACAAAGATACTTTCATCATTACAGCCACTGAATACTTCACAAAGTGGGTTGAAGTTGTTCCTCTAGCCAGTACGACGAGTCCTAGAATTGTGGAGTTTATACTTCACCATATCATTTGTCATTTTGGTATTCCCTCTAAAATCATTTTTGATAACGACAAGTCTTTTAAGAATAAGGATGTTCGAGCTCTTTGCGAAAAGTATAATATCCAACATAGTTTCTCAACTCCTTACTACCCATAAGCCAATGGACAAGTTGAAGCTTCCAATAAGACCATAATTGCTATTCTTAAGAAACTTGTTAAAGAAAATCATAAAGATTGGCATACACAAATCCCCTTGGCATTATGGGCTTACGGAACAAGCATCGGAACTCCCATTGGGGCAACGCCATTTTCTTTGGTCTATGGAGTGAAGCAATCATGCCTCTTGAGCTCGAGATCCCTTCCTTGCGAATTTCTTTGCAGGAATTTATCGATGATGATACTTCTAGACAAGCACGTATTGATCAACTCACACTCATAGATGAAAAACGAATCAATGCTTTAGAGCATTTGCGAGTTTATCAAGACCGATTGAAACGTGCTTACAATGCCAAAGTTCATCTAAGAGAATTTCAAGTAGGAGATCTTGTCCTTAAAGAGAATCAACAAAACACCAATGCATTGCCGCATCTTCGAGATAAATTCGCGGCTAATTGGTTAGGTCCATATATGGTCACCGAAAGAGTGGGTAATGGAACTTATAGACTTGCCAGTTTAGAGGGAGAGGAAGAACCCGAACCACTTAATGTTATACACTTGAGGGCATTCTACGCATAGTTTGAATTTTATATGTACATATATACATGGCTTGTAAAAAAAAAAAAAAACAAATAAAATAAAAAGAATTTGCATTTCATTGTTAGTTGCATACATCTCATTCAAAAACATTGCATTTCATGTGCATACATCTCATTGAAAACCATAACATTTCATTTTCAGCCATAGTTGCATATCATGTTAAAGACCATTCTATCTTTTGGATATAAAATTTGGTCAAGCAAAAGTCATGTTGCCTTAATCAGGGACACCTTCACAAAATCCATCAAACCGAATTGTCATTTGTACATCCATTTTCCATTTGTACATATTTACATTGCCAAAAAAATTTCAGTCACTCAGCCATTTCTAGTGTTTTAAGCAAACTTCGAAATGCATGTTAAAGTTCTCTAGGGCCATATCACAAATTACACTAAATAAAATCTTGAGTATTGGGAAATGATTTCAAAAGCGGTCTTGAACCTATCACATTTTCACATCTTAAAAACATCTTGTGTCAAAGAGAGATAACACCATCCTTGGGTTGTGCCTCGAAGTGAACAGGGTAATCCTCGTATGTCCTATCATGCAAACATAGTCCATAAAACAGTGGTTCTTACCACTATCACAAGCAATCACAAAATATAAATATAAACAGAGTAGTAAGGATAGGGTAAAATTCTCATCATACTTCGGTTGAGAATCCGATCCCCCAAAGCTCTAAGGAAATGAACATTTTTCACACACCACCGATCCCAAATAAGTTGTAAGGATCGTACTACTTGTCCAGACAGACGGATAGGTAGTCATCCCCAAAGCTTACAAAGGTCAAAAACAACATGGACTATGGAGTTAACCTTCACTTGGGCTATAGACGCTTGACTGGCAGTGGAGTATACTCATTGCGTGGCGACATGTCTCTCCTCAAAGAGAGACCTCTGAATGCTCATACGGACAAACTAGCTTCGGGGTCTTCTCCATAACGGGGTTACCTAATTTATGCAAGATGAGGTTAATGAACACACTTGCACACACACGGGTTTTTGATTGCCTAGAGTCACTACCATGCTTCTGATTTGGTTAATGAACTCGCATGCACACACATTTGGTCCTAGTTGAATTAGGCAATATTAGTAAGTTTGTTCGATACCACTAGCATGTTTGAGTCTTTGTAAAATAGTCTTCCTCCATATCTTCTTCCATATCGTCCTCCATATCTTCTTCTATATTCATGTCATTCCATACGTCATCCATTCACAAGCTACCAAGTTCGGTGCCCCTGATTAAACAATTATGATAATAGTTGGCTAAATCTAACTATCTAAAAGTATGAGTGCTTCTTAGTGCATATTTCATTTACTTAGTCTCGCATTAATCATCTATAAGTTTGCATTCCATTCCATCATATATGCATCAAAAACATTAAAACATATAAAAACATGCATCACAAATGTGTCCTCCAGAGCCTCAATATAACGAGTCCTAGACCTAAGTCTAGATATGTCTATCCCGTGTCGTCACTCTCGCTCCGCTAGCTCTGCCTAGAGTCTCGTCACCCTATCATCCTGGGGCACCCTAGTCGCTCCATCCAAGTCCGCCTGCAGTTGGGCCATCCTCTCCTTCTGAGCAGCTAACAGGGCATCCCGCTCTGCTGCCTGTTGCTCCAGTCGAGCTATCCTCTCGTCCCGAGCAGCTAGCATAGCATTGCGCTCTGCTATCTGCTACTGCAGCTGTGCCAGCTCGTCCTCGAGCCCGCTAGGGGGTACCTCCCTAGCCTCTCTTGTGGCCTCTCCTAGGCCCTCTCCGCCATCATCTCCGTCATCTTTGCTCCCCGAAGCCTATCGTGCCATTTTCCCCTTTCGCCTTCGACTGTCAGATCGAAGGCGGGGACCCTCCCTGCGCTTGGGAACCTCCGCGGTTCCCTCGCCCTCGCTAGCCCCACTGCCTCCAATATCTCCCAGTCTGCCTGGGACAATGACCTCCTCATCCCCGGAATGATAGGGGAGAATCGGTGTCGCGCCTCTAACACCCTAAGCTGCAAAACAACAAAACAAAATTTTGTTACAAATTTTTTTCAAAAAAAAAAAAAAAAAAAATTATTACAGTTTCGCAAAAATCCCTTTTCCGTTGGGGCAGAAAACGGTCAATCTTTCATATTTTTTCTGGTTCGTACACCAATCCCTTTTCCGTTGGGGCAGAAAACGGTCAATCTTTCATATTTTTTTCTGGTTCGTACACCAATCCCTTTTCCGTTGGGGCAGAAAACGGTCAATCTTTCATATTTTTTTCTAGTTTGTACACCAACCCCTTTTCCGTTGGGGCAAAAAACGGTCAATCTTTCATATTTTTTTTTGGTTCGTACACCAATCCCTTTTTCGTTGGGGCAGAAAACGGTCAATCTTTCATATTTTTTTCTGGTTTGTACACCAACCCCTTTTCCGTTGGGGCAGAAAACAGTCAATATTTCATATTTTTTATTTTTCTCTGGTTCGTACACCAACCCCTTTTCTGTTGGGACATAAACAGATGGTTTGTACACCAACCCCTTTTCTGTTGGGACATAAACAGATGGTTTGTACACCAACCCCTTTTCTGTTGGGACATAAACAGAAGGTAAGCTGATAAATCTTAAATATTCTTTTATTTTTTTTGGTCTTCAAAGTTGTGCTTTAATCTTGAGAGAGAGTTGCGTCTGATCCAGCTTTTCAGGTGTCTTAAGTTTTTTGTGCTGCATTGTGTCTTCACACAAAGCAACTAAAAAAGGGGCATCTGTAGACACCAAAATCCAGCCACTTGCAAGTCATCTATACCTTCCTGTCAGCCACATGTCAATCATCCACCTTCCCGCCATTATTTGGCCCAAATCCACACTTTCCCGCCATTATTTGGCCCAATTTCACCTTTCCCGCCATTTTTCATCCCCAAATTTATTTAAATTAATATTTATATATATATTTTTTAATATTTTAATATATATATTTAAATAATAGTTTAAGTGATTTAATCCGAGTCGTCCGTCCTTCATTTAATCTCATCCGTCCATCCATCTTAATCCATTTCACAACCTAGATTTATTCTCTACCCTTAGATCCACTTTAATCTTAGCCACACGTTCAAAGTGTCGTTAAAACCCTAAAGTGTGCCCTAAGAGTAGATGATAAATTGAGTCACTTTGATGGCTCAAGCCTATGTCTTTTGCTACTTCTATCTTTGCTATCTTTGCTATCTTTCGGACCTATCTCTTCTATTTCATCCATCTCTTCAGCCATCCATCGCCGCCCCTTTTCGCCGCATCCATCGCCGCTTCTGTCGCTGCTTTTGCCGCCATCTCTTCTGCAGCATTCTGTAGAATCCCCCATTCTTGTCGCAAGTGCCCGCAGGCGTTTGCAACAGCCTTTGCTGAGATTAAGCAATACTTGGCAACGTCGCCAGTACTAGCTCCACCAAGCTCGGATGAGCCTTTTCTGCTATATATATTGGTAACCAACTTTGCATTAGGGACCATGTTAGCCCAAAAGAACGTGCAAGGCAAAGAGCAAGCCGTATATTACATTAGTCGCACCTTGGTGAGTTATGATTCAGGATATGTATATGTTGAAAAACTTTATTTAGCAGTAGTGTTCGCTACCAGGAAATTGTTGCATTACATGTTAAGTCATACAACATATGTTATATCGAAACCGAATCCGTTGCAGTACATGATGAGCAAGACATATCATAACACACGTATTGCAAAGTGGATCATGCTATTGACAGAATTTGATTTGCAATTCATCAGCCAAAAGTCCATCAAGGGACAAGTCATAGCCGATCAACTGTCTGAGGCACCACTGTCCAACAGTAGGCCTCTAACCATTGAGCTTCCATATGATGCAGTCTTCGTAATATCTGAAGCTCTCGAACCCGAAGAACCAGAGAATAATGTTGATATAACATTGTTCTTCGACGGTTCGAAGTGTGAGCAAGGGGGTGGTGCAAGAATAGTGTTTTTTCATGCCACAAGGAGCTCTAATACCCTTGTCGTTCAAGTTAGACTTTTCGTGCACCAACAATAATGCTGAATATGAAGCCCTACTTCTGGGCCTCCACACAGCCATCGCCATGGGTATTAAAATACTAAATATTTTTGGTGATTCTCTACTCATAGTTAATCAGGTTAAGGGGCTCTTTCAGTGTCGATGTCCCATGCTGAAAGCCTACAAAGATCTTATTACCACTTATCTGGCCAAACTTGAATGGTAGTACATCGAGGTAATCCCTAGTTCATCAAATATGTTCGCAGACACCATAACATCTTTGGGGTCCTTGATCTCTTAGAATCCGTCTGTCGAGTTTACTATCATCTATGTTAGAATGCTCTCGCACATAGCAACGAAGCGTGCAGCCTTTAATAACAAAGAGTCAGTCAACATGATTGTTGTGGAACCAACAGCTGATTGGTTCCGTAGAACAAAAGACTTTCTTAAGCAGGCACCCTAGGAGTCATTGACTTCTCAGAGTCCTACGGGGAGTGGTACTACCATTCACCACAAGGTTGCTTCCCAGTCTATATTTTCAAAGCTAAATATGTAGGAAGAGCAGGCTGTCTTAGCAGTCGAAGTTCAGGCTTGTCAAAGCTAGATGTTGCAAATCCAAGACTTCCTAAAACTTGGTATGATTTCAGAAGGATTGTCGCATGCTGCAAGACGCACATTTAAATAGAAAGCAACTAAGTATGTCTTAATAGGAGAAATTTTGTATCGACGCAGTTATGAAGGAGTCCTCCTTCGATGTCTTGAGCCCCAAGAGTCATCTTGGGCAATTTCAAAAGCTCACGATGGTACGTGTGGTGGCCATTTCAGCGGCATGGCTATCATCAAATGCATCCTTCGCATGGGTTATTATTGGTCCACTATGGAGAAGGATTGCAATGTGTATGTCAAGAAATGTGTTAAATGTCAACATCATGCTAATCTTATGCACTTGCCATCATAGGCCTTACATCCCATTCAGGCGGCTTGACCATTTGCTCAATGGGGACTAGATCTGATTGGCAATATTTCCCCTCCATCGTCCGGCCGACATACATTCATTATCACAACTACTGAGTATTTTACAAAGTGGATGGAAGTCATTCCCCTTACAACGACCACTAGAGCTCGCATCGCAGAATTTATTCTTGAGCATATCATATATCATTTTGGGATACCATCCAAAATAATTTCGGATAATGGAACTTCTTTTAAGAACAAAACTGTGCGGGCTTTAACGTCTAAATACTGCATTCAACACAATTTTGCAACTCCATATTATCCACAAGAAAATGGGCAAGCTGAGGCCTCAAACACCCCAGGTCAACCCAAAATCCTCGAGGGTTTTATCTAAACCGCTCAGTCACCCTAAAAGGCCCCAAGCTATTTGATTAAGAAGATTGGTCAAGTAAAGGCACCAAAGGCATCTGCAAGCCCTTTGGTCAACCCAAAAGCCTCGAGAGGTTTTGTCTAAACCGCTCGATCATCTCAAAAGGCCCCAAGCTATCTGATTAAGAAGCTTGGTCAAGAAAAGGCACCAAGGATTCCCAAAAATCGCTTGGTCAACCCAAAGGCTTCGAGAGTTCTTATAACTTCTCGGTCATCCCAAAAGGCTCCACACCCTCTTGCTGAGAGTTTGGTCAACTAAAAGGTTCCAAAGGCGGTTGTAAAACCTTTGGTCAAGTCAAAAGGCTCCAAGGATTTCTAAAAATTGCTTGGTTAACCCTAAAAAGCTCCAAGGACATGTACTCGTTGTTTGGTCAAATATGAAAGCTCAAAAAACTTATAAAAATCAAGAAAAATATATAAAAGTCCAAAAAAATTGATAAAGCCTAAAATCCAAAAACATTTGCATTTGCATTTTCATCTGCATTCACACATGCATTCACATCATCATATTGCATTTAGGCATTTGTCATCCTTTGCATTCCGTAGTAGAGTGTAGTGCATTTATCAAAGTTTTACAAACAGTCACACATTTGTATGACAATCATGCACCCTTGCATTTATCATAATTCATTGCATTCGTACACGATACCTGTTGTGGAGACCTATGTGTATTAAGTTTTCCTGTCACTCAACCATACCTAGTGGGTTCTTTAGATATTGTAGAAAGCTTGCTTTGTTGTTATAGACAAGGTCATTAGTTGGGATAGTGCCTCGACATATCATAATCCCATCACTAAGCAAAACAATATAAAATCCTGCTAAGACGAGAGAGGATGAAAGCCATGAAAGCAGTCTTAGGTCTCTAGAGAGATGGGTCTCACGACCTGCTTATCTTGCAAATAGTCGGTCTAGAAAGGTGTACTTTGGCAAAAGGACAAGAATTTCCCCTATAAATCCCAAAGTCACAAAAGTTAAATCCCAAGTTACAAAGTGCAAAAAAAAAATATACAAATTTCAAGTTCAAAATGTAAAGTGACATAGTGAATCAAAAGCACTATAAAAATCCCTTGCTCAAAGAAAGCGGTAACACGTGGACTAACAGTGATTTTTATCACTACATCTGAGCAAGTAAGAAGGGTGAGAACTTGAATCCCTAGATTGTACACCTTTTGAAAGCCATAGAGTGATCCCCGATCGTAGCAATGGGTTGGAAGAGTCTCGCCTGCAATCGGAGGGGTAGTTCTATTGGGTGATCCCCAAACGTAGCAATGGGTTGAAAGAGTCCCGCCTGCATTTGGAGGGGTAGCCCTGATCAATTTGCAAGATGAGCTAGCTCTAGGTACTTAGGATTGTCTAGCTGTATAAGTCTAATCAAAGTTGAAACAAGGATGATACAATCGTATGAGGAACCCTATCTCACATATGGGTTGAAAGAGTCCCGACTGACATACGGGGTATGCTTACGATCTATCTAAAAATACTCACATGCACACACAGGGATTATGAATAGTTGGGTCTATCACGGCAAAAGCCTTGTCCAATATAAGCCTGGTATAGTTAGTATGTGATTTTTGGAGAGGTCTACTAGGGTGTTTGAGTCTCAAGGAAAAACCCAAAAAGTGCTCCAATAGCAACAAAATACCAAATCTCATCAGAATGCAGAAATACGAGTCATTCATTAATCAAAATGCACTTTACAATGTACAATCAAATATATAAGATAGATACCACATGAAGATCAGAAATGATGTTTAGACGACCACTGACTATATAGTACGAAATGACATAATCATTCATTAAGCATTTTACCAATCCATTTCACTGCATTTCATATATGGGTGATTAATTGATTAAGTTCTTGTAATGAGAATTATCAATTATTTTGCATGATTGTTATACATTCTGTGGTGTCATATTTTAAAAATTGATATACATAGTTTACATTCATTCCTTATGTTCTAAGTGATTAAAGCATACAGGTTCATTTCCATTAGATTATGATTATGTACATAATGCATTACCATACATTGCATAGCATATCATAAACTGCATAAAATATATGCATGCCCACAAAGCAAAAATAAATATGCGTTAAAAAATAAACATCGCATCCATCTACATACATCATATGTCGCACATCTAATCATCTAGATCACTGCATATCATCATCATAAAAAAGAATAGCTATCTAGTGCATGACATCCATACATTGCATCATATAAACATAGCATTTAAATACGCATTGCATCCATGTGCATCAAATAAACATAAAATCAAAAATTAATAAACACACACTTACACATAATGAGCCATGAAAGATCATATCATATATATATAGGTGTGTGTGTGTGTGTGTGTGTGTGTCCAAATGAGTACATAGGGAGTACAAAATGCCCGTAGGCTACAACTGTGTAGGTCCTCGACCTTACACACAAAATGATACATCAAACTGTAGTAGGCAGATGCTAATAAATAGATCTAGGCTGCTCCCCCTGTATTGGAGCTCTCATCGCCTCCCTCTGCACTATGCTCTGGAGCCTGCTCTCCTGGCTGACCTAGCACCTATGGTGGATCCTATGGATCTTGCCTCCAAACCCTAACGCACCCAACACACGGGAAACTGGTAGCTGCAGTAGGCTAGTCCTCTGGTTGGAGGCCCCTGATGTCTACCCTGGATCTCTAGCCCTAGCCTGCGACCTCGCTGTGTGCATGCTAGAGGACCTGTGCATCCTCTCAGTCCTGTGAGTCCTATGACTCGAGCTAGCTGTGGACTGCCCTGAAGTCCTAGATCTGGTACGCTGTGACTCTACGACAAAAGGATCCTCAAGAATCGGTAGCCCCTGCATCTCTATATAGCCGACCAGCTGATCAACGCGGGCAAGCTGGGCTGCGTGCATCTCATTGGTCCTCATGACCATACCGTGCAGTCGCATCACCTCAATAGTCGGATCCTATGTAGCTAGTGTACCTATTGCTAGTACCGCAAGAGGCCCCATAATAGCCTGAGGAGGCCCCATAGTAGCTCCCCTCGCTGCTCGAGCGAGATCCTGCTCTACCTCTACTGCAGTCCATTGCACCTATGCCAACTCTAGGGCAGTCTGTAGTCTCTGCACATGGGCCTCTACGTCAGTAGCTCGAGTCGTGAGCTCCCGTATCTAGCCCTGCGCCTTAGTTAGGCGTCGCTCCCTGTCAACCACCTTCGCCTCCAGAGTGGTGATGGTAGTATCTCACTCCCGTTGCTGCGTATGGAATCGCCCAATATGACTCTGCAAGTCAGCAACCTATGCTAGCAGCTATCCCTCTACGCTGTCAGGAGGGACCTCACCCTCCTCTGGAGCATCCTCCTCAGGGTCGATCATTGGTAGGTCCTCAACGGTGGCCTCTGCGCCCCAACCACCCTCAGTACATTGGCGCACCCTGCACCCCTCAGGATCTACCTCTGCCTCTGCCTCTGCTAGCTCTCGACCTAGAGGCCCGGTACCGTGCCATATAAATAGAGACCACCACCCATCATAGTCGAGCGTGGTCCCAGCAGTCTCAACTCCCGACTCTTGGAAGTCATCAGGTGCATCCCCTAGTGGTGGAGGAACTATCAGTGGGAGATCCCTCTCCAAAGCCAGTCATTTGTACCTGAGGGGCATATCTGGTAGGTCTTGCACCATGTCGAACTATCGTAGGACACGAGAGAAAAATTGGTACTCTCTCACATCTAGCTTACGCCAGATGAGCCATCTATCTCGACGGGCCCATCGTAGCCACTCGTCCACCTCCGACCATATAGGACAATCCATGTAGGGGCACCAAACGATGTCCCTCGACCCAAGTGCCGCAAAAATGATGATATAATGTTGTGTATCCCCAGCATGAGCCCTACTATGGACACCCTCCTCAACATGAGGCCAGTAGGCGGCGTAGCACTGATGAGCGACATCTAGGGTAGTGATGCACAGAGGTAGGTCAACAGGATGCTCGATTCGGATATGCTGCCACCCCTAGATCTATAGCAAAAGGCTGCAGTTGATGCCCTTATGACTTCGCTCCATGATCTGGTACAACTCTTGGTAGAGCTGGCATAGTAAAGTGCTCCCCCAGGCTAGCAGTAGTGGCTCCTCCATCGAGCTCTGAAGCACCCTCCAAGCAGGGGCTAGCATGTTCCAGGGAATCCTCATGCCCGAGGAGTCTGGAAGGACAATCTGAATGATGAGGTGCATGAACAAGGCCTCTCGAGCAGAGAAGACGTCATCCCGATACCAGTCCCCGATGTGCACCCCTCCATGGTCTGCATCATCCTGTGCGTCGACACTCTGATCATCGAAGATGGCAGAAAAAATGACATCCTTTACCGTGTAGGCAGAGGAAACGATAGCCTCATCGTCGATAGGGATCCTGAAGATCCTATAGACGTCCTCTAGTGTGATGGTCATCTCACCAGGAGGCAGGTGAAATGTGTTGGTCCGCGCATTCCAGCATCGGGCCAACGTAGTAATATAGGCCTGATCTACCCTAATGGTGGGTAGATCCATGACATAACCGAACCCGACGGCTCGGAACCATGCTCGGTCATCATCCGATAAGGCCTCGTGGAGAGTCTTCATCAAGTCAGGCTCCCGTGCTCTAGACGTTAACTTTTAAAAAGCAAAAAAAAACATACTGTAAGCTAAATCTAGCTAAGCAGTGCTAAAAAAAAAAACAACAAAAAACACAAGCAATTGCAGCCTGCAACTGCAACTTGCGGTCCCCAATTTGCAAATTGGGAACCGCAGCTGCAACTTGCGGTCCCCAATTTGCAAATTGGGGGCCGCAACTGAAACCTGTGGTTCCCATTTTGCCAACTGGGAACCGTAGCTACCAGCTATGGTTTAGGAGTGGCACCCATTTAGGGTACCCTCCTAGACCACTCATGCATAAAATTAAATTCTAATCTAGCCTAAACTAGTGGGGTTCATTACCGATAGTTTAATGAGGTTCAATTTTTGCATTTATTAAGTGTGGTTTATTTTATTGATATGGAGTGCGAGGTCTCGGTTTCGAGTTACCTTGCCCGCACCCTACCCCGACTAGTCGACGGTTGATCAGGATCCGCCATCAGGGAAGAATGAGTGTACAAGTTGTTGAGTTTGACAACGTTCCGTATCAGGGAATGTCTTCTCTCTCTTAGAACTCTCAAATTGCTCAAGGTTGTAGGAAAATAATGAAAAATTGCAAATCAACTTTCAATTTATAGGTTCTCCTAGTCTCTACGGACCGCAGCTGACACTCGTGGTCCACAAACTAGGGCTTTTGGCCCGTAGGTCTGACCTGCGGTCCCCAAAATTTGGTAGTGGAAACCGTCGGCCATACCCGCGGTCCGCAATTAGTAATAAATGCGCTAAAAACCCATCGTGGGAAGGTCTAAAAAGGTAAATTAATGACTCTCGATGGATAAAAATCAAAATAAATGATCAAAATTGCAAATTTGGTGACATTAAAAGCACCAGGATCAATCCAATAAATACAAAATTCAACACAAAAAAAAATCAAACAAATGAAAAACCAAATGCGCCTCGTATTCAGTGATTTATCCTATAAACTTGGCGGTTGTAGCGACTTGCGATCCATGCAATCCGGCAAGATGAGTAGATCACAATAAGGACATTTGGGGTAAAATTGTCATTTCTTTTATGACATTTTTTAGCAAATCATCGACAATATGATTCAACACAAGTCTTCTTGAATTTGTATTATCTTGACTCTCTAAGACGACTATCATAGCTTGATTGCTCCATGGGAGAGAGATATGCAAATACTACTAAGCGTTGCAATCATAAGCTGAACTAGGCCTAGCCAAGGCATTAAACGTCTCAAATCTAAAGTTGTTCAGGATCATTCATTATGGTCAAGCGATTTCGTCGCTTCAGACATTGTCATTACCCTCATCGACTCGTCGCTTGAGGGGGTAGTCATAATTTCATGTCATAATCAAAATCAACAGAAGATCCCAGAGATCGTAGATCCCTTGATCTTGTCAAAATTGCGTTTGTCCTTGTGAATCATTGCTAACAACTATCATAAGCTTCCCCCTCTACTTGGGGTAAATAGCAAATATGAAATTTTGTTTGTAGCTCTCATCCATCGGTTATATAGGCCTAACTCCTATTGTAGCACCAAAGCTACCCGAATGTCTGATGATGAGTGCAGACTTTTCAAATGTAAGCCTTCCCACATTGGAAGCAATGATTCCAGGATGCGCATCCTTTTGCTGGACCTGGGGCATCTAATGTTGATCAGACTAATGATCATCATAGAACCTTTGACATCATTTTAGGAGGTCTATTTTGCTCAACGTTGTTCAATCTCACAATGCATCTCAAAAGGGGCATCTGTAGACACCTAAAATGCGTCATGCCGAGGGTGACTACTCATATGGACATGCTACAAAACCATATGAAGGATCTTGGATAGACTCCAAGATAGAGCAGTGGTTCTAACCACTCAATTTAGGCATTATGGCCTAAGCGAGCTGACTCGAACTCGTAGTCCACAGTTGACACCTACGGTCTCTAGTCTGGACCGTAGCTGTGACCTACGGTTTGAACTGGAGTTCAGTTAGGCCTTCCATCCGAGCCAAATCGGTTGGAACGGCCAAGAGATCTAGAAGGAGGCAGTTGGAGGACGAAATATTCCAGAGGCTTCCATCCCAACTGTCCTAACCAACCTTCTTGATCTTGGCTTCTCCATGAAGCCACCCCTAGCCCTAGGGGCATGCTATAAGTACCCCCCTTTTTCAATGGGGAAAGAGAGGACTGAAGAGAGATAATTTGCATAGCGAAGCGCTATCGAATTATCGAGCAAACTAATTGATCAAGAGAGCAGCGAAGCCCTATCAAATTGCATAATGACCTTGTGCATTTGAGAGCCCCTTTGCTATCCATTCAATGATCAATTAGCCATGGATGCCCTAGGTGCCTAGGAGGATCAAGAAACACAAATCCGGGTGAACGAAGGCCCTTCATAGCGATTTGACCACCAAATATGTCAGAGGATGACAAAGGCGACCCTTGAACATCAATTCGAACAAGGAGGTCAAGCCCACTGCCCCTAATTCTGAGGGCAAACACATCAGAGGTCAAACCGTGGCTATCAGCCATGGTTTATAGTGCAGACCGCCCCTCACAGCTATGGTTTGCAACAGGTTAGAGATCACCTTACTCAATTTGCTTTTTACTGCATAGGTTAGTCAGATTAGTTCTTTCATAGGTTAAATTGCATTTTTAGAGAAACTCTGACCGTAGGAATTAGGCATTTTATGCGTTGTAGTGGGTAGAAGTATATTGGATCTTTTTGATGCTTTATTGCTTTCAATTCAACATTTGTTCAATGCATCATGTTTTTATTCATGTTTTGTATATTGTAGTGTAATTCTTGATACAATTAGAATAGCGTAGAACCTTTCTTTATGCTTTCTTGTTTCATTAGTTTGATGGCATTTACATGTATAATCCTTTAAAGGGCCTCATCACGAGAGGCTATCAATCTATATAATCGTGCATTGTTGTTTCTTGTTCGTAGGGAGACAAGTGCAGAAAGGAGCCTATATCATAATCCTTCCACATCACGGAGAAGGGGGTTAGCTCTACCCCAAGGCAGTTTGTGAGCAGTCACCGGAGCAAATCTACAAGCGTGCCTACCCTATTGAGGGCGTTGGCTATTGTAAACATTTGTATCATCTTTGGAGTGACCTCGAGGGGGGGCATTTTTTGTAACCCGAGATCCTTTGAAATATCAATACAAGAATACTTTGCATTAGTTGGCGTTATTCATTCGATTTGTGCATTTTTGTGTGGATCTTTGTGTTTTCGATGGTATAGATTAGTACACCAATTGGGCGCACGCTCTGCGGTTGCGTCACATCCTTGACAAGAAGCTCCACTCCACCCTATCATAAGCCTTTGACATATCCAGTTTTATGAACATTCCCCTATTGCTAGATTTTTGCATTAAGTGGATTGCCTCTTGAGCTAGAACCACACCATCCAAGATCTGCTTGCCCTCTATAAAACCCTCTTGCTCCAAGGCGATAATGCTATGTAGGAGAAGTTTTAATTGCTCAACCATTACCTTTGTGATTATTTTATATAGGACATTGCATAAGACAATAGGTCTATAATCTGAAATATGCACCCCCTCCTCTCCTTTCTAAATAAAGGTAATGAATATATGATTTAATGCTTTAATCATTCTTCTATTACCTCAGGACTCCTCTATAACAACCATTACATCCTCCTCCAAGTTGTCATAGAAGGTCTGAAAAAACTCAATTGGAAAGCCATCTAGACCTGGTGTTTTTTTTATACTCATTCCAAAGACTACTTTCTTCAATTTCTCTCTATCAATAGACTTAAGTAGGGCTCGATTTTCTTCTTCAAAGATAATAGAGGGTATGACAATGAGAACTTCTTTTTGAGCCTCTTCATCTTGCACCATACTTTCCTTAAACAATCTAGCAAAATAATCCATTGAATAGAAATGCATACCTGAGATTGTATCAAAGGAGTGCACGTTCTCATCTTGAAGAGTTTCCATCTTGTTCGTCTGTCTCCTAGCACAAGCAGCTTGATGGAAAAATTTGGTATTTTTGTCACCTTCTAATAATCAAGTGGCTCTTACTTTTTGTTTCTAGCAGATCTCCTCTTGGCTGTCAATGTCCTCAACCGCTTTACGCAATGCATCATCCTCTTCTTTGAGCTGCTTTGTAATTGTTCCTTCCCTAAAGTGTTTTTGAACCTCATCCCATATGGCCACCAATGGAGCTCTTTGGAACTGGAAGTTTGTCTTGTTAGCTCGCTTCCATTGTTTCAGTTGATCATCGACATAATGAAGTTGCTTGTGGAATCTAAACATTGTTGTCCCATATGTCGGGTGTCCCTCTTCCTACCACTGTAGAAATTTCTTTCAGAGTGCCTCTTTTATTAACCAAAAGTTTTTTATTCTAAATGGTTTGTGATGCTGCCCTGTCTTGATCCCCCTTCCAACAAAATGGGGAAGTGATCTGAAACTGAAACCTCCAATATCTAAAATTTTAGATTCCATTTCACAAATGCCTCTTCTAAAACCAAAAAATGATCTAACTTCATCTTCCTGCTATGTGGCTCCCCCTCTTATTAGTCTAAGTATAATTGATTCCAAGACATTTAATATCCACCAAGTGTAATGCATAGACTTGGACGATCATAAGTCCAATCCCCCTATAAATCCTCTCTCCAAAATTAAGGATCCGAAGATGTCCCCATTAAGTTTTTTGGGGAAATAATCTTGTCTTCAATCCTCTAATAACCAAAAAAATTGATGCTTTAATTTTCTCTCCAAAAACTCCAAAGTTATTAAACTAACTAACAATAAATCTCAATTTCTTTTTAAACAATAACATAAGCGGGTCACTCCCACCCATCAAGTGATTCGAACTTTGATCTCCTTAGTAAAAATCCAAAACATACCAATTAAATATCTCGAAAAGCAACGTTCAATTTCAATTTTTATTTTATTTTATAATAAAAGATAACTTACACCTATCATAGGTCCATGGTTCACATTGGCATTAATATTGTTTGTGCCTTTGTGTTAAACAAATATGGTATGAATCTCGAGCGATTGGTAGTATGTATAAAAATATGGTGATGGGCAAACATATGACTATACAAATCCCAAGCGATCCGTGGTGGTAATGGATGCCAAACAGATGACGATACAGAAAAGGAATTTCAACCCTGAAATATTTAAAACATTTTCGGATACCGGATTAGACAGCATATAACTTTTCACCTAGTATAACTTTTCAAAAAAAAATTATTTAAAGACATACGGACCTGACTCGACAACATTCTTCATCGAAAGAAAGTGATATAAAGAACAAGAGGCTCGACGGTGTTCCTGAAGGAAAGCGCCATAAATCGCTCCAAGCTCTCCTGCGGAACAAGAACGGAAGCGAAACGGGGAAATGAGCGAGGCGACGGGAGGGGGCTCGGGCCAGCCGTACCAGCCGTACCGGCTGAAGCACACACTGACGGGCCACGGTCGCGCGGTGTCGAGCGTGGAATTCTCCAAGGACGACCGCCTCCTCGGCAGCGCCTCCCTAGACAAGACGGTGCGCGTGTGGTCAGCCTCCAACGGCTCCTTCCGTCGCGAGTTCCGGGGCCACACCGAGGGCATTTCTGACCTCGCCTGGTCCTCCGACTCGCGCTACGTCTGCTCCGCCTCCGACGATCGCACTATCCGTATTTGGGACGTAGAGACAGGCGACTGCGTCAAGACTTTGCGTGGCCACTCCAGCTTCGTCTTCTGCGTCAACTACAACGACCACTCCAACCTCATCGTCTCCGGGGGATTCGACGAGACGCTCCGCGTGTGGGATGTCAAGACCGGGCGGTGTCTGCGCACCGTGGCCGCGCACTCGGAGCCCGTTACCGCGGCCGACTTCAACCGCGACGGATCACTGATCGTCTCGTCCTCGCACGACGGGTCGTGCAAGATTTGGGACGCCGCAACGGGGAATTGCCTCAAGACGCTGATCGACGATAAGGCGCCCGCCGTCGCCTTCGTCAAGTTCTCCCCCAACGGCAAGTTCATCCTCGCCGCTACCCTCGACGACACCCTCGTATGCATCCAAACCTTTTCTTCTTCTCTTCAATTAATAATAATGACGATGCTGATGTTGTTTTGTAAAGTTTCCTGCATTTCGGAAGGATTTCTTATGTTAAGCAGGTTTTTTTTTCTTTTTCAAATACTGGATTTCTTGGAAATTTTTTCTTTTTCTTTTTTATAAATTTGCAATGATGCATAAAACAGGCACATAGGGTTCCTGACTGCAAGTCATATTGCTCTTTTCGTTGTTTGTCTATGATTTATTTTTTAGCTTGGGGTTCCTAGGGTTGCATTTTTTTTGAAATTATATATTTATACATTATTTATTTATTAAATAAATGTTATGCACGCCGATGTGGTATCAAGAGAAGCACTCTCCAATCTCAATTTGATGTCCCCACTCATCACTCTGTGTGGACCTGGTGGTTTTATAAATTTTCTTTAATGATATGAAGTCAAATATCTTTTACTTACTAATCTGAAGTCAATTAGCTTTTTAATTTTGTTCACGGCAGACCGACAGGTATTTGTGAACTAATTTTCATTGTCAGATTAGCCGATTAGAAAAAAAAAATAATGAAAACAGGGGGAGATTGTTGTTGATTTTGTTTTTCAATCAATTTTATGTATCTATAGATAAGATGAACGTACAGTTACCAGAGCCAGGTTATTTCGATGGCCTATTTTTCGTTTTCTGCGAGTTGGTTAAGTTTTAAATAAACATTTTAAAAGTGGATCAGCAACATTTTAATTTTTAATTTTTTTGTTTTGTTTTTAATTTTTTAATTTAACTTTTATTTTTTAAACTATGTGTTATGTAGAATGGACATGAATATGCTATGTTCACTAAAATTAAGCAGTATTAGCAGGGAAATTTGTTTTACTTCTCCACAGATTTTGACCTGTTATGCATTTGTTTTTCCTTTTTGAAAAGGAAGGGTTCAGCAGATTTAAAATCGAAATGCTTCCTGCCCTAAAATTTAGGCCTAATCCATGTGCACGATCCTTCTCAGTATTGTACGTTGATTCTCATTGATTTAATACAATTTGAATTGAATGTTGTGAACCATTAGAAGAAAAACTTACTTGTGCGCTGTATTCATGGCTTAAGTGGTGTGAATCATGGCCTAATCCAGCTGCATGATCCTTCTCAGTATTGTACCTTGATTCTCATTGATTTAATACAATTTGAATTGAAAGTTGTGAACCATTAGAAGAAAAACTTACTTGTGCTTTGTATTCATGGCTTAAGTGGTGTGAATCATGGCCTAATCCATGTGCATGATCCTTCTCAGTATTGTACCTTGATTCTCATTGATATAATACAATTTGAATTGAAAGTTGTGAACCATTAGAAGAAAAACTTACTTGTGCTTTGTATTCATGGCTTAAGTGGTGTGGGAGATATATGGAGATGAAATGACGGTAACGTGCTCTTCACAAAGTATAAAGTATGTCAGATTACAATATTTCAAAACAAGGGTTTATGTAAAATGGACATAAATCTGTAATGTTTACCAAAATTTACAAGCATCATAAGGTAAATTTGTTTGCTTTCCCCAGAGATTGACCTGTTGTGCAATTTCTTTTCTATCCTTCAAAAGGAGGGATTCACTAGATGTAAGCCTGATCCATGGAAAATTTAAACATCACATATGTTCACTAGATGTAGGGCTAATCCATGGGAAATTTAAACATTGCATAAGCTTAGTTTTTGTCCTAGGTATTGTACCTTGGTTCCATTTGATTGATGCAATTTCAAATGAAAGTCTTAAGCGGTGTGTTATATATATGGAAATTAATTGGCAGTAATATGCTCTTCACATAGTATGTCATAGATTGAAATATTTTTGTGGCCTAGTGTTTGTTAGGTTCCTTAGAGCAAATAAAATTAATACTGATTGTAGAATTAAATAAAACAATCACACAAAATAGAGAGAACACAAGCATGTAAGTGGTTCACCCAATATGTGGGCTACATCCACTGTCGAATATCCAGTCCTCTTTGTATTATTCTCCAATGGGATCCTCCTGCAACAAAACCAGCTGCAACCTTCCTCAATGGAATACAATGGAACCTCACACACAAAGTCTCTCCTTTATTTTCTACAATGCAATTCTTGCAAATTCCCAAAACATATAAAATACCAATTGAGATCTTCAATCCCAATCTAGATCCACTATTTGTGCCCCCAATCTGTTCCTAACTGCAGTCTATTACAGTCTAGAAAAATAGAATCCACCAAATTAGCAATTCCCTAAAATTAGACGAAACTGACAACGAGAAAACATTACTTTCCCGTCACTGGAACACTTAGTTAATTTTCAGGCTCCAAAACTCATCAATCTCCCACTTGGAGACTGAAATGCTGCAACAACCCTGCAGCCTAGGACTGAATATTCATAACATTGATCTATTCCCTTAGACCAACTAAAGTTGAGCAAAAGCTCAACTTCTCCCTTGAAACAACTTTAGTAAACATATCTGTAGGATTCTTGGAAGTGTGAATCTTATCCAGTTTCAAAGATCCATCCTCTATGACTGACCTTATGAAGTGATATATCAGCTGGATGTGTTTGGTTCTTGAGTGGAATGCCGAGTTCTTCGCAATAGGGATAACACTCTGGCTATCACTCCACAACCTGCTGTCTTCCTGCTTCTTCCCCAAGTCCTCCATAAATCTCTGCAACCATATCATCTCTTTGCTTGCTTCAGTAGCAACAACGTATTTAGCTTCCATGGTTGAAAGGGCTACAACCTGTTGGAGTTTTGATATCTAACTCACTGCTCCTCCACCTACAGTGAAAATGTAGCCGATAGTGCTCCTTTCACAATCAAGGTCTCCTGCCATGTCAGAGTCTACAAAACCTTGCAAACTCAAATCAGTACCACCAAAATTCAAACAATATTTAGAAGCACCCCTCAAATACCTGAATATCCACTTAATAGCTTGCCAATGCCCTTTTACTGGATTATTCATGAACCTGCTTACAACTCCCACTGCTTGGGCTATATTTGGTCTTGTGCAAACCATGGCATACATCAAACTTCCCATCGCAAAAGCATATGGAACTCTTGTCATGTATTCTTGCTCCTCCTGTGTCTTTGGACACAAAACCTTACTCAGTTTGAAATGCCTTGCCAAAGGTGTGCTCACTCTTTTTGCATTTGCCATGTTGAACCTTTGTAGCACCTTCTCAATATAGTCCTCTTGTGACAATTTAAGCAAATTGTTCTTCTTGTCTCTTAATATTTTCATTCCAAGGATTTGCTTTACAACCCCCAAATCCTTCATGGCAAACATGCTTGCCAATTTCCCTTTCAGGTCATTTATGTCTTGCATGTTAGACCCTGCAACCAACATGTCATCTACATACGATGTAAGAATAATGAAGGAACCATCACTAGTTCTCTTGAAATATACACGAGTGATCAGATTGACATCTTTTGAATTCATTTTCAGCCATAAAACTGTCAAATTTCTTGTACCACTGCCTAGGTGCCTGCTTGAGGCCATATAAGCTTTTCTTTAACCTACACACGAGATCTTTCTTACCCTTTACCTCGTAGCCCTCTGGTTGATGCATGTAAATCTCCTCCTCCAAATCTCCATGAAGGAAAGCTATCTTTACATCAAGTTGCTCAAGGTGCAAATTCTCAATAGCAACTAAATTTAAAATTGTTCTAATGGAGGTCATTTTTACAACTGGTGAGAAAATCTCATCAAAGTCAATTCCTTTCTTCTGTGCAAAACCTTTTACAACAAGTCTAGCTTTATACCTTTTTTTGCCTCCTGCCTCCTCCTTGACTCTATACACCCATTTGTTGTGTAGTGCCCTTTTTCCTACAGGTAGCTCAACCAACTCCCATGTTTGGTTGTGAAGAAGAGACTCCATCTCCTCATTCATTGCCAGCTCCCACTTCTTGCTGGTATTCATCTGTAAAGCTTCATCCAAGCACTCTGGCTCACCAGCATCAGTATATAACACATAATGAAGTGCGGGGAAATAACAATCCGATAACTTACTTACCCTTGTAGACATAACATAATCAAAAAAACGTTGAGGGATTCTATTTGTCCTGGTAGATTTTCTAACAACACCTATAGGAGATTGAGGTGCTAGCTGTTGCTCTTTTTGAACACTTTGTGATGGAGTTTGTGGCTCTTGTTCCTGGACATCTCCTTGCACTCTTGGTACTGTTGGCTCACCATCAAGCTCAACATACTGAGAATCATCCTTCTTTACCTGCAACCTGTCCTTATACAAACTCTTCTCATTAAATACAGCATCCCTGCTTTTGATGATTGTACGGTTAATATTATCCCATAACCTGTAACCCAATCCCTCAACCCCATAACCAATGAAATAACATTTTTTGGGATTTTGCATCTAACTTCTTTCTATTCTCCTTATGAATATGAGCAAATGCCTCACATTCAAAAACTGGTATCAGATCATATTGTGTTGGGTACTCGGAATCAGGGAATTTGTTTCAAGTGGGAGCAAATGGCAGAAGACTCAAAATTCAGAGTGGAGAAATTCAACGGGCAGAACTTCCAGCTTTGGAAGATGTAGATTGAAGACTACTTGTACCAGAAGGATCTTTATCAGCCTCTGGAGGGTGCAGCAAAGAAACCTTCAACCATGACGGATGAGGAATGGAAACTCCTTGACAGAAAGGCGTTGGGTACTGTGAGACTATGCTTGGGAAGCCAGGTAGCCTTTAAAATCTCCAAAGAGAAAACAACAAAGGATGTAATGGATGCTTTGACAAAGTTGTACGAAAAACCCTTTGATCCAACAAAGTATTTCTTATGAAGAAACTTTTTAATATGCAGATGAATGAAGGAGAGTCGGTACAAGACCATTTAAATAATTTTAACACTGTTACTAATCAATTGAGCTCGGTAGGAATTGATTTTGATGATGAAGTAAGAGCCCTGCTTATTTTATGCTCTCTGCCAAAAAGATGGAACAACTTTGGATGTGAGGCATTTGCTCATATTGATAAGGAGAATAGAAAGAAGTTAGATGTAAAATCCAAGAAATGTTATTTCATTGGTTATGGAGTTGATGGATTGGGTTACAGGTTATGGGATAATATTAATCATACAATCATCAAAAGCAAGGATGTTGTATTTAATGAGAAGAGTTTGTATAACGACAGGTTGCAGGTAAAGAAGGATGATTCTCAGTATGTTGAGCTTGATGGTGAGCCAATAGTACCAAGAGTGCAAGGAGATGTCCAGGAACAAGAGCCACAAACTCCACCACAAAGTGTTCAAAAATAGCAACAACTAGCACCTCAATCTCCTGTAGGTGTTGTTAGAAAATCTACTAGGACAAGTAGAATCCCTCAACGTTTTTCTGATTATGTTATGTCTACAAGGGTAAGTAAGTTACCAGATTATTTCTCCGCACTTCATTATGTGTTATATAATGATGCTGGTGAGCCCTTTACAGATAAGTACCAACAAGAAGTGGGAGCTGGCAATGAATGAGGAGATGAAGTCTCTTCTTCACAACCAAACATGGGAGTTGGTTGAGCTACCTGCAGGAAAAAGGGCACTACACAACAAATGGGTGTAATAGAGTCAAGGAGGAGGCAGGAGACAATAAAAGTTATAAAGCTAGACTTGTTGTAAAAGGTTTTGCATAGAAGAAGGGAATTGACTTTGATGAGATTTTCTCACCAATTGTAAAAATGACCTCCATTAGAACAATTTTAAATTTAGTTGCTATTGAGAATTTGCGCCTTGAGCAACTTGATGTAAAGACAACTTTCCTTCATGGAGATTTGGAGGAGGAGATTTACATGCATCAACTAGAGGGCTACGAGGTAAAGGGTATGAAAAATCTCGTGTGTAGGTTAAAGAAAAGCTTATATGGCCTTAAGCAAACACCTAGGCAGTGGTACAAGAAATTTGACAGTTTTATGGCTGAAAATGAATTCAAAAGATGTCAATCTGATCACTGTGTATATTTCAGGAGAACTAGTGATGGTGCCTTCATTATTCTGTTACTGTATGTAGATGACATGTTGGTTGCAGGGTCTAACATGCAAGACATAAATGACCTGAAAGGGAAATTGGCAAGCACGTTTGCCATGAAGGATTTGGGGGCTGCAAAACAAATCCTTTGAATGAAAATATTAAGAGACAGGAAGAACAATTTGCTTAAATTGTCACAAGAGGACTATATTGAGAAGGTGCTACAAAGGTTCAACATGGAAAATGCAAAACCAGTGAGCACACCTTTGGCAAGGCATTTCAAACTGAGTAAGGATTTATGTCCAAAGACACAGGAGGAGCAAGAATACATGACAAGAGTTCCATATGCTTCCGCAGTGGGAAGTTTGATGTATGCCATGGTTTGCACAAGACTGGATATAGCCCAAGCAGTGGGAGTTGTAAGCAGGTTCATGAATAATCCAGGAAAAGGGCATTGGCAAGATGTTAAGTGGATATTCAGGTATTTGAGAGGTACTTCTAAATATTGTTTGAATTTTGGTGGTACTGATTTGAGTTTGCAAGGTTTTGTAGACTCTGACATGGCAGGAGATCTTGATGGTGGAAGGAGCACTACCGGCTACATTTTCAATGTAGGTGGAGGAGTGGTGAGTTGGATATCAAAACTCCAACAGGTTGTAGCCCTTTCAACCACGGAAGCTGAATACGTTGCTGCTACTGAAGCAACCAAAGAGATGATATGGTTGCAGAGACTTATGGAGGAGTTGGGGAAGAAGCAAGAAGACAGCTGGTTGTGAAGTGATAGCCAAAGTGTTATCCATCTTGCGAAGAACTCGGCATTCCACTCAAGAACCAGACACATCAAGCTGAAATATCACTTCATAAGGTCAGTCATGGAGGATGGATCTCTGAAATTGGATAAGATTCACACTTCCAAGAATCCTGCAAATATGTTTACTAAAGTTGTTTCAAGGGAGAAGTTGAGCTTTTGCTCAACTTTAGTTGGTCTAAGGGAATAGATCAATGTTATGAGAATATTTCAGTTCCTTAGCTGTAGGTTGTTACAGCGGTTTAGTCTCCAAGTGGGAGATTGATAAGATGGAGCCTAAATTTGGCTAAGAATCAGTTTTCTCTCTGTTTGGTAACTAGTTGTTTCTATGCATGGAAACTTTCTAAACTGAAAAATCAGTTCAGAAAAAGCCATAATTGATGGGTCTATCCTTGGTGTCTAATTCCAAGATAGAATCTATAAAATTAATGGTTGCATAGAAATCATAGTGTGTGATTTTTGGGAGAGACGGTGTATGTTGAGAGGATTTCTTTGTTTTTGAGCCATTGAGAGGATGTGTACAGCGGTTGGCTGTTGGTGATTCCCTCTGATGCTTGGAGGACTTAATAAGGACTGAAATTATTCTCGGGGGACGTAGCCCACACTGGGTGAACCTCGTTACATACTGTGTCAATCTGTTGTGTGATTGTTTTGGTTATTTTTGTTTATGTTCTTTTGCAAATCTGTTTAGATAAATTGCTCAATATTATTGGTTTAATAATAAGTAAATACTAACATTGGGATCTTCAATCCCAATCTAGATCCACTATTCGTGCCCCCAATCTGTTCCTAACTGCAGTCTATTACAGTCTAGAAAAACGTCATCCGCCAAATTAACAATTCCCTAAAATTAGACGAACCTGACAATAAGAGAACATTACTTTCCCGTAACTGGAACACTTAGTCAATTTTCAGACTCCAAAACTCATCAGTGTTCATTTTCTGTGATGTGGTTGTTTTTTCAAAAAACTTCCAAGAAAACAAATAAATGGCATGTTCTTTTTTTTAATCCATCACAGTGAAACAGACATAAATATTTCATGTTTACCAATATTTACAGGCACTAGCAGGGAAATTGGTTTTCCTTCCCCAAAGATTTACCTGTTATGCAGTTTGCTTTTGCTTTCTCAAAAGGAAGGTTTCACTGGATTTAAAATTGAAATGTTTTCTGCGCTAAAATTAAGTAGGCTTAATCCATGGGAAATATAAATATCAAATATGCCTAGTTTTACTTTCCAGTATTGTACCTTGATTCTATTTGATTTGATATGATTTCATATGAAAGTTATGAGTATTAGAAGCAAAATTTACTTGCGCTTCGTATTCATAGCTTGACCGGTGTAGTAGATATTAGGAAATGAAACAATAGTGATGTGCTTTTGGCATAGTATGTCATAGATGGCAATATAAGCCCGTGTAATGCAGTGTAGGCTCTATTGATTCCAATTTATATGAAAATAAAGTGACAATGCTGGCATGACTCATGATATAGGGAATATATCAGAAAAAGAGGGAAAAGCTAATATTTTATGCAGGCATGTTCTTACAAAAATGCAGGTTACGTGAATTTTCATATGTATTCCCTTTTTGATAGATCTTAAAATGATCTCCTTTTGTTCATATTTTTCCACATGTCACTGTTTGAGAGGATTTTGTTTCAATGAGTTTACACAAGTTTTTATGAGGGATCTTGTTCCCCTCATACTGAGTGGGGTTTGAACTTTAGACCTCTCAAAAAGAGGCCAAAGCGCTTACCACTGCAGTAAGATCACTGTTTGAGAGGATTACGAGAGTGTGTCCGACAAATTTTGTGCTCATCTGCTAGCATTTTCTCTCTTTGTGAACCATTGCATTCTGGATTGTTGGTTTCAGATGAGCAAGTTTACGTGTCACACCATTTTTCTTGGGGTTCTGTTATTTAAGAAGTTTTCTTGATTATCCATTTTGTGTGATTTTGGATTTTTACTTGATTGATATAAGGACTAGGATATCTGGAATGCAAATTGGGCCGCATCAATGGTGCAGGTTTTCAGTTATAACTACATGTAACTATTGCTGTGTTGCAGTTTGCATTCCAGGTAGCACACTTATCTATATTTTACTCTCACATTGAGATTGATTGAAAAATTTTCAAGGTTTTCCGGGCTTCTCAATTACACTGGCTGTGTACAAATTGGATTCAATGTTTGACATGTATTGTGTAGCTTGCAATAAAAACATTGACTCTCAAGTTTGAAAGAGGGCGTTCATAGCATTTTATAAGTGAGGGGCCTAAAATCATGCTTCTCTTTGTTAAGGATTTCGCTAACTCCCCTTTCATGATTCAATGACCACAGAAGCTCTGGAACTACTCAACAGGGAAGTTAATGAAAACATATACTGGCCATGTCAACAAGGTGTACTGTATATCTTCAACATTCTCTGTGACAAATGGAAAATATATTGTTAGTGGATCAGAGGATCGTTGTGTATATCTATGGGATCTTCAGGGTAAGAACATGGTTCAAAAGTTGGAAGGTCATAAAGACACTGTTATCTCAGTGTCATGTAACCGCTCTGAAAATAAGATTGCTTCCGGTGCTCTGGATGCTGACAGAACAGTGAAGCTTTGGGTTCAAGATACAAATTGAAACCATATAAACTAGAAATGTTGAAGATATAAAATGATCATCTATTTAATAATCTATACAGGTTGCTAATGAAAGGCAAATTATTGTAATCTATTTAATGCACTTCATAAGTATTCAAATGGTTACAGAGTTTTGCTTCCTTTTTGTCTTGGATTTTTCATTTCTTGTATTGGGTGCATAAGCAGGGTAAAACATTATATCTTTATTTTTCTTTAATTGGTTATATGGGATTAAAATGGGTCCCACCCTTATTACATTATGGTCACATAGTGGTATTATAACAGCTTGCCAATTATGCAGGTATTGCTTTGCAAGATTCGAACCCAGCTGTTCTCCTTGAACGTTGAGAAGTTAACCAGTTGAGCTCATGCCATTTGATAAAACATTATATCCTTATAGATGGAACGTTGAGAAGTTAACCAGTTGAGCTCATGCCATTTGATAAAACATTATATCCTTATAGATTGCACGCTAGATCATTTTTTTATAATCTCAATCTTCTTGAAATGGTAATAACAACCTTTGGAAGATGATAGGGGGGTTTAAGCAAGCATATCAGATTTTCAAAATCAGTGTGGAATTATTTAAGTAGTAACCATGCTGCACTTGTTGCACGTAACATACACAACCTTTTTGTTAATATTGAAGCGTCCAAAACTCCAAACTTTATTACTTAAAAACAAAATGACAATTTTGATGATTCCCATTCAAGTGGAAGAGTGTAGTCAATATTCTGTACTTTGTTCTTTTGTTTTGAATTGGTTATATGGGATTGAAATAGACCCCACCCATATTACATGACCACATTGTGGTATTACAATAACATATTTGGCAATTATGCTTGTAATGCTTGGCAAGATTCAAAGCTGGGTTTACTCCTTGAAATTTGAGGTTTTTAACTGGTTGAGCTTATGCCATTTGATATAACCTATACTGTTGAAATAATGTTTTTTGTTTTTTTCCCCTAATATTATATATTATGGAACAGACTTAGCTCCGAGTTGTATCCAAACTTGTAAGATAGGTTCTCAAAGAAACATTTGTTAAAGTCATGATGAATTGGAATCTTGATGATGATTGCCATTCAACTCGAACATAGTATAACTCATAGTTAAGAAAATTGCCAAAAAATTGTAAATCGGTAGTGGGAATCGAATTTTTCAGGGCCTTGCCGATAAAATCGGTAGTTGGAATTGGATTTTTCAAAATTGCTATTCCCATGGCAAAAAATGCCTGTGGCCGCATGGGTAGAGGAAATGGCATAAATTGTCTTTTTCCCTCCATTTTGCCTTATTTTTACCTGTTCCAAACTAGAGAGGGGCATACCTATTCCAAACTAACCACAATCATCATTTAAGCTAAGTTGTTGGTGTTTTATTCAGCGTATGAGTTGTTGAAGTCCCTAATTAGTAATTGCAGCATCCTTTCTGCACCAAGGGGACGCGTGGAGTGTTGCCAAGACCTTCCTCTCGCCCCCTTGACCCTTGACACAGGTGGTGACAGGCATTAGCAGCCAAGGCACAAGAAGAGGCACAGGAACAGCGGCAAAGAGAGCCTAGAGCTTCTGCTAGGTCCAAGGCATTCAAAGATCTTAGAGGCATTGTATTTGTCATGACTCGTGACACATTTTGTAATTTGTTTTTTTTTTTTTTTTATATTATAAGCAATACAAGAATATTTGAATTTTATTCGCGTGCGTGTGGTCTACCGGCAAGGACGCCACTTGCATTATCGGTGATGAGACCTGGGTTCAACCCCCACGTCGGATGTGTATAAGAAGTATTGATTAAAAAAAAAAGAATATTTGAATTTTGGATGCATTAAATTTTCTTTATTTAAAATGTGTTTTGTCACTTTCATGTGTAGTTTAAATTTGTATCACTTACAATATTAATATTTGATTTGTATCCCCGTGAGTGTGGTCTACCGGCAAGGACGCCACTTGCATCATCGGTGATGTGACCCGGGTTCATTCCCCATGGTGGATGTGTATAAGAAGTATTACTCAAAAAAAAAAAAATATTTGATATGCATAATGTTAATTCATTGTGATATGCATGAATTTTTTTCAGTGAAAGTTTTAATTTTCTTTGGATTTTTTTCTACCCATTTTGTTCTATTTTTTTTGTTGATTCCCAATTTTTTCTGATTCTTTTTCCATGCGGATTTCTATCCGGTTCCAATTTTGTCAACTATGGTATAACTATTAAAATATTGTTTTAACTTTTTAAATTAAAAATAAGATACAGAATATAAAAATGTAGGGGATATGTCACTATCAGTATACCGGCTCAACCATCCTTAAAAGTTCATAATACCATAGACCAAAACATAATCTGGGCCTCAAGGCAATCAAAGACTATTTAAAAGGCCAAGAACATGAAACAGATTGGGGCTAGGGAGTCAAATTTGAACGTGCACCCTTCAACCAGTTTCAGTCGGTGATTTTATTTGGGCAGAGCCATTTAGCCATCTTTGTAGATATTCTTCAATGGCAAAATGACCAATGAAATATAAGGTACTTATGACTCTTAGGAAGAGTAATCAGGAGCTCTGTAGAATGGTCTTGTCGACCAAATTCAAACGTGCTTTTAGACAACCATCACCCAGTTTAGGTACCGTTGTTTCCACCCCATCTTCTCTGTTGATGGGCAGGAGCTTCCTAGCCATCTTTGTAGATATTCTTCAATGGCAAAGGAAGAGTAATCAGGAGCTCTGTAGAATGGTCTTGTCGACGGAATTCAAACATGCTTTTAGACAACCATCACCCAGTTTAGGTACGGTTGTTTCCACCCCATCTTCTCTGTTGAGGTTCAATGCAGCTCTTCTTATACTCTTAAGCATTGTACTAGCCCTCCTAAATTGAGATTTTGACTAGCTATGCTGATGCAACTGAAAGCAGCTCTTTGTCAAGCATGGACGCAAAATGTTTGGTGAAATACCATACTGGCTGCCCATTTTTTTTCAGCTTTTTACTTATTGATATTCAATGCTTATTTCTAAGATCTGCATTCAAGCTTGGAGGCATATGGTATGTTGTTATTGTGGATTCACAGGCTTAGATTGGAGCACTATGGTTGACTATAAAAGGCCATCTGAATAAGGAAACTATTGCTTTTATGGATATGCTTTGACATGTTTATTTTTTTATTTTTTGGGTTTCACCATCTCCGGTGAAACTGGAAGCAAACAGATATAACCTTTGAATGTATTTTTTTTTTTTGACTCTAATAAAGTAAACAGATTGCCTTCTTTTCATAAATGAAAGAAATACATAATCCTAGTCCATCTTATGAACTATCAATCCTTTCACTTCCATCCAAAAAAGGGAAAAAAACAAAAGAAAAGAAAACCATCATGCAATCTGAATGTATGCAAAAGAAGAACATTTTTTGTCAACAAAATACTGATCATGCATTTTTTTCATAAATGAATGAAATACATAATCCTAGCCCCTCTTATGAACTATCAATCCTTTCACCCAAAAAAGGGAAAAGAAAAGAAAATCAAATCATCATGCAATCTGAATGTATGAAAAAGAAAAACATTTTTCTATCAACAAATTACTGATCATGCATTTTTTTGACAAAACAACAATTACTCAAACAATCAGCTTGCGTTGATATATTCATTTAAAGTGATCAACAATAACTCCAACATAACAATAAAGAGTTGTCATCAACTTGTATTGATTGAGTCTTTTTAAGAGCTTTAAAGATGGTGGTCTTCCGTTGGTCTTGAAGTCATCGCAAATCAAGGAAATGCTACAAGCCCATGAGAATGCTCAGTCTAAGATGAACTGATGACTTAATCCATGAAATTTGGTGAGCACGTACTGTATTAATTCACCAACAATGATAGAGCAAAGCTTTTTTTATGTTGAATTATCTTGTGCTCTTCTAATGTACAGTAAGGCTTCTTCAAGTAGGATCAACAATAACAAAATTGAGTTTTTTTTTAAATAATGTGATTGTCGTGGTGGTATGGGATATTACAGTCGAAATATTCAGTCTACAAGACCAAGTTCAACATGAATCGTTGAACAGGGATTAGGCAATGTAATTTTGAAAGTCTGAATTGGATAGCATTTATTACAAACCTACATGAGTTTCTTTTGTAAAATGACATTTTGCAACCGAGATAATGCAGTATCTTCACTCATATAGTGCATTGGCTTTGAGTCCATTTTTTTCAGTAACATCATTACTTGAACCCTTGAATTAAAAATTTTACAGGATTGTAGCAATGCATCGCAAACTATAAATATTGTGAACAGAACTTCGATGAAATCCATACTCCCCCTGCCCCAAGAATGATAAGTGGTATTCATATACGGCAAACAACTACTTTGCTCTAGTGATGATTTCATGTCCTTTGTGGTGTTCAATTAAAGTTAAATGTCGATAGGGAAAGTCACTTATACTTGTTACCCATTCCCTTTGATTAAAAATTCCTTGTTCATCTTTGTTTTGCACAAACAATGTTATAGCAGTTTGGCCTTCACTTAAGAAAACATAATGACTTTGGTTGCTTAAAATTTTTAGTATTGTATTGTGCATATTTTTAAATATAAAAAATATCTCTTATATGCTTGTTGAATATAACCTTTAGTTTTACCAAATAAAATGTTCAAATTGAGGAACTAAGAGTACAAAAAAAAACTATTTAAAAATTACTATGGAGTTATCCTTAATATATAGAATGCAACACTTGTCAATAATATGACAACAAATAAGTCCACCTTTGTAGCGCAAGTGGAGAAGGCGAGCCTAGTTCCCTTGAACAGGAGGTCCACGGTTTGAACCTTTGTGATGTGAAGGGGACACAAAAAATCTCTTGTGGCTTCCCTCTAGATAGTGGTATACCCGGATGGGACGACATTGTCGGCCACCTAAGAGTGGCTCTTGAGGTTTT
Source organism: Wollemia nobilis (assembly GCA_028583015.1). Lineage (NCBI taxonomy): Eukaryota > Viridiplantae > Streptophyta > Pinopsida > Araucariales > Araucariaceae > Wollemia > Wollemia nobilis. The sequence continues at coordinate 12,443,935 of JAQPPZ010016726.1, forward strand.
TTTTTAACCTAAAAGTTTGTCCGCCTTTGTAGCGCAAGTGAAGAAGACGAGCTTGGCCTCGTTGATTTGGAGGTCCACGGTTCAAATCTCTGCGATGCAAAAGGGGACACAAAAAAATTTCTTGTGGCTTCCCCCAGGTAGTGTTATACCCAGATGAGACAACATTGTCTGCCACCTAAAAGTGGTTCTTGAGGTTTTTTCTCTACGCTAAGAGTTTTTTAGCCCCTAAAGACTAGGTGGATTGGTAATTGTATGTCTAGCTAGATACTTACCGAGAAGAGACTTAGGTTCAAACCTTGGGGCATGCTTGTTTGTAAAGGTAGAAGTCTGCTTCGAATCCTCTAAGTGTGTGCTAGATCGACAATGATGGTACGAATCCCAAGCAACTCGATGGTCCTCTTCATGTCTGTTATAAATTAACAAGGTGGGATAGGCTTGCTGGGGGTAGCCCCCTGTAGTTTGAACCCTGTACTTGATAGCTGCTAAAAATAATGTGGATGCAACCAATTTTTTTTATGTATAAAAAAATACACATTGCATTTAAGGAACATGTTCAAGGAGGTTGAAACAAATGATAAAAGAATCTCAAGCTTGAACTTGATTATGATTTAACATGACTCATTTGCACGTTGCACGTTAGGTCATGAAAGTAAATTGTGTGACCATGCTTTGAGGGCAGTTTTGATGGTGAACAACATTATCTACATAGTCGAAGTGTTATGTTACATGTAGTAGATGGATGATAAATGTTTTATGTAGTGGCGTGGGTCCTGTATTACTATGATTTTGTGGGCGCTAATTTGATGATAGTAGTTTAGGGTGGTTAAAAAATGTAATAGTAGTTTAGGGTTGTTAAAAAATGTAACTAATTATAATGACTTGGAGGTGTTATCTTGATGTATTTTCCTTTGCAGCAATTTTCATGGCATAGTAGATATAATTTGAAGATGATTGGAGGGTGTTAGCTTGATGTATTTTCTTTTACCTTTATTTTATGTCATAGTAGATATTATTTAATGTACTTTTTTTATTTTTATTTTTATAGCATAGTAGATATTATTTGAAGATGATTTGGGGTGTTATCTTGATGTATTTTCCTTTACCTTATTTTTTTATGGCATAGTAGATATTATTTGAATATGATTTGGTTTTATTTGATGGGATCATATCAATTGTTATCTATTCATCTATATGCTATCCAATCAACAAGTAACATTATCTTGTTGAATATAAATATTAATATTTTTAATTATATATATTTTTAATTGTATTGGTCGTTTATTATTAGAAGATGACATTTCTTAGTGGATAATAGCTTTTACACATGGTTGTATAAAGTAAATCTTTGGCCACCATTAAAGAAGAATATTAAGTTCAATTCAAATTCAAATTAATAATTCATTTTAAGTTTAATTGTAAATTTTTACTTTCAAATGTGTTTTATGGGTTACTTTTATAGATTTGATTGAATATGCAGCAACCTTGCTCCTTTAAATGGTGATTTATTTCATTTCCTCCCATCATTATCTTAATACTTACATAGAATTTTCAAAATTCAACCAATGAAAACTAGAATTCATTTCAAAACATCTTCACTTATAAAATGTAATTTGTTAATTAGGTATTAATAAATAGCTTAAACAAGGAAAGAAAAAGATATCAAATTAAATAAGGAGAAGTTAATTATAATGGATGACATTCTCATGAATACTTACATAGAATTTTCAAAATTCAACCAATGAAAACTAGAGTTCATTTCAAAACATCTTCACTTATAAAATGTAATTTGTTAATTAGGTATTAATAAATAGCTTAAACAAGGAAAGAAAAAGATATCAAATTACATAAGGAGAAGTTAATTATAATGGATGGCATTCTCATGAATGTGTGTGATGATCGACTTTGTAGTTTTATGGCTTTATTGGTTGTTTTGCAATTTTCTCCCTTGCATTAAATGATATCATATTGTAAACATTATTTTGTTTAATGGGTTATATGGGATTGAAACGAGCCCCACCCATAGTACATCATCATCACATAGTGGTATTACAAAGTTTGGATATTACCCATGTATTGTTTGGCAAGATTCGAATATGAGTCTCCTTAAAATGTTGAGGAATCTAACGGGTTGAGCTAATGCCACTTGATATATTGTAAACATTAGTGCAGCATGAGGAATTTGAGTAATTCATGGCAACAAGCTCTTGACATAGTTTATAGCTAGTAAAATGATTACAATTTACCTTCAAAGAAAAATGGTTCTAGCATGAGAGTTCTAATTGATGATGAAAGAGAGATGGAAAAACAAAAAAGAAGATCATGGAGGCAGTCAAAAATTTTAAAAAAATGGTCTTGAGAGACCAGCTAGCTAGCAACAAGCTACTAACATAGTTTATAGCTAGTAACATGATTAAGAAAATTAAATACAATTTACCTTCAAAGAAAAAAGGTTCTAGCATAAGACTTCTAATGGATGATGAAAGAGAGATGGAAAAGCCAAAAACAACATTATGGAGGCAGTAAATAACTTGAAAAAAAATGATCTTGAGAGATTGACTTGCTCAAAATCATTGAAACCAAGGAGAAGAGAAAGTTGTATAGATCACACCATGTAGTGTTGGAATGAAGAGAAGGAAGCTTGAAGAGAAGGAAGCTTTTTTTAAGAAAGAAAACTTAAGTGATTATGGAATCTCATAATTTGAATAGGCAACATATGCATGGAAGCAAAAGAGCATATTATTGAGTTTGCCGGTGCAAAATTTACTAAGGTGAATCCTTATGCGAATCTAATTTTTAAAATTAATTTTTATAAATTTTAGCAATTTTTGAGAAAGGAATTTGAAGGTTAGAGTTATAATGAGAAATTATTTTTGCATTGATGATAACTAGTTATAAATGGTTGATTGTTGATAATTATTGAGCAAAATATGGTTATTTTTAATATGCACGATTTAAAAGAAAGCCTCATAGATTGTAATATAATTCCTTGAAAGGAGGGTCTCATTTTTATTTTAATTGAGGCAACTCAATATGCTTGTGAAGCAAAGAAATACTTTTGCAAATGTGAATGAGTTAAATTCTATGATGAAAAATGGTTTGATTTATACCTATAAGACTTTAGACTCCATAAGTTTATTTTTTTATTTGGACTTGGACTTAAGCTAAAAATCCATAAAAAACACAAAACACAATAAAAAAGTTTTAAAATTATAAAAATTATGCTGTTTAACTTTGTTGAGTCTCTACATCGATCAAAATCCTAGGCAAGTCAAGCCAAGTCTCTTCGACTAACAAAATGACCTGTTAGAGCCACTCTCTCATGTGTTGAAAAGTACTTAGTGGCTTGCTTTCAACACCATGGTTTGATTGATTGTGTGAACATAAAAACACACCATTTGCAATAACAATAAAACATTGTATTAAATTTAGGAAAGTCCCTTTTGATACAGATAAACCCTTTTAGGGTGCCTTTTACAATCAAATGTGCCAAAAGGGGGTAATCCCTTTTTACAAAAGAATAATGGTGTCTTCAGCTTTTCATGCCACAAGCAAGTTGGATGGTGGGTTTGTTGTTGTGACCATCGATTGAAGTAGATTTGATTTACGCCTTTGCAGTGAGTGAAGCTATGAATCTTGCACACATGGAAGCAACAGAAGATGTTAGTAGCACCTGTCAAAGTGAGTATAATGAAATGATCAATATAAATTGAAAATGAAAATATTACTGCATACATAAATCATGATTTTAGCAGCATAACAATAGCATTCTCTCTCTATCTTGTCTCTGTCTTCGTTTATTCGTTCGTGTTGTCTCCCTTCTTTTTTTTGTCCCCTCTTTCACCCAAGTGAATATAATTACATAACCCTTTTAAAAAGGTTAGGGTTAGGGTCGAATTGTGGCATTGTTAAATTTGATTGTTGATTACAAAAGAATGTTGATTAGATCTGACCGTTGGATTTTGATCCGTGGCATTGTACTTTGGATTAAATCTAACCATTGAAATGCATTTTTTATTGATTAAATCTGATCGTTGGCTTCTTGATGTTTATTTATATATAAATGTATAAATATTTATATATAAATATACATGAATAACAAATGACTAAAATTTAGTGTCTACAAATGTCCCTTTTTGTATTGCTTTGTGTAGAACACAATGCGGTGCAAAAATAAGAGATACATGGCTTTATTGAAGAAAATGATTTTTTTATTGCCTCAGCACAAAGATGGAACAATTTATGAAACTTTTTTTATTTTGGCTTACCCCCTCAAACGATAAATGGGTGAACGATGAAACCCATGAATCGATTGACCAAATGTGGATGATGCAAGGGGTGTTATTTGATGGATACAAATGTTTAAAATCAAGATCAAATTGGTTGCCCCAAGTTAAAGATAGTTATGTGCTGTCAAAACTTTGCTTTCAGCATGATGTGCAATTTTGTTGTTGTTTGATGAACCAGCCAGTGTGGGTAAGCGTATGGTGGAGGTGGAGGTATGTTTTACCACCTTGCTTATGTAGACCATGTTTCAAACCCTTATAGTGGCCTGGTTCATACCATTTTGTAATTTGTGAAAGGTTTTTGCTTTTACGATACCCGCGGAAAGGGCTTATGATAGCTTTGATCAAATTTTCTTGAACATAGTCCCACTCGAAAATTGAGGGACCAAATTGATTTGGTTTTAAACATGGTGGCATTGGATGATGATTTGGATGTCTTGATTGACTTATTTGATGGTATTATTATTATTATTATTATTTTAAACAAGTGTTCTTATGGTGATCTACCCATCCTACCGGATTGCATGGATAACCAGTCACTGCAACCGCCAGGTATCTAGAGTAAATCACTATATATGAGGTTCACTTGAGACTCTAATCTATGATCAAAAAGCAAACTCTAAGCTATTACAAGAAAGAAAAAGTTATTCTAAATGTTGACCAGAGGGATTTTGTGCCTTTGGAGCTTTTTAAGGTGACCAAAGAAGTTTAGTTCTCTTTGGAGTTTTTTTTTGTAATGTGACCAAAGGGGTTAAGTGCCTTTGGAGCCTTTTGATTGAAACTATGACCAAAGGGGTTAGTGCCTTTGGGGATTTTTGAATTGATTTGACCAAAGGGGATAGATTCCTTTGGAGCCTTTTGAAATGATGTGACCAAAGGGGTTAAGTGCCTTTGGAGCTTTTGAATTGAAAATTTGACCAAAGGGGTTAGGCCCTTTGGAGCTTTTGAATTGAAATTGTGACCAAAGGTGTTAGGTGCCTTTGGAGCCTTTTGAATTGAATTGACCAAAGGATCATTTCCTTTGGAGCCTTTTGAATTGAATTGACCAAAGGAGCATTTCCTTTAGAGCCTTTTTGAATTTTGGTATGCATGTGATGAAATGAATGTATTATGAATGAATGCAATTGGTGGTGATGTATGCAAATGAATGGTGTTGCCTTATTAATTGTCATTCGAAGAGGTTTGAACCATTATTTAACAAAATTTACCTTTATTGCTTCATTAGGGACACCAACATTTGATGGTGAAATATGAAGTGATTTATGAACTTTTAATGATATGGTGATGACATGGAATGTAATATTGTTTTTGCAGAATTGTTTTACAAAGACTCAAACATCCTAGTGATCTCAAACAAACTGGTAAAATAGAGTCAAATTTTTCAAAGACCAATTGTGTGTGCAATGGAAGTTCATTTACTCCTCTTGAGCATGGTAATGACTCGGGCCAATTAAGAACCATTGTGTGTGCAAATGAATTAATTTACCCATCTTGGGTAATGTGAGATTAATCCAGATATGAAGAGAACCAAGAATCTAGATCGTCCTTATGAGCATTCAGAGGTCTCTTCAAGAGAGAAGTGTCACCATGCATGAGCATAGTCTAATATTAGGGTCTTCAAGTTTTTGGGAATCATATTCTCAACCACTCGAATCGAGTCCTGATGAGAATGAAACCCTATCCTTACTACTTGAAGCCTAGTTATTATTATGTGTTTATGAATTTGAGTTAGAGCTTTGGGGAATCAGATCCTCAACCACTCGAATCGAGTCTTGATGAGGATTTAACCCTATCCTTACTACTCATGCTTTTATGATTTTTGTTTTGATGACAAAAGGTAGAGCTTTGGGGAATCGGATTCTCAACCACTCAAATCGAGTCCTGATGAGAATTTCACCCTTATCCTTACTACTCTATCTTGTGTTTTTGTAAAGTTTTATCAGTGGTGAAAACCACTATTTTTATTGTTACTTTGGACTATGTGCATAATTGGACAAGCAAGAAGAACTTTTCGCCTCAAGGTTCAACCCAAATCATGGTGTCATCCCTCTCTGACACAATATGTTATTAATATGTAGAATATGTGTTAGGTTCAAAAATGGTTGAGTCAATTCCAGAACTCAAGATTTTCTTAGTGAAAGTCCAAGATATAACTTGACATTGAACAGAGGTTGCTTGAAACACTAGGAGTGGCTGAGTGACCGAAAATATTTTGATGTTCATGAGTTTTGGATTGCTAAATGGGACTAATGCTAGATCAATAGTGCCCATAATTAAGGCAACAAGACTTGTACTAACAATTATCCAAATTGAGTGAATGACAACTAGTATGGTAGGTGACATGAATGGATGCAAATGATACAAATGTGTGAATGTAGTGTAAGTGGAATGAATGAGTTATGAATGCATGAATGGATGCACGAAATGCAATGTGAATGAAATTGTTTATTTATTTTTTGAATGATTTTTGACTGATGAGGAAGGTGTAATACCTTAAGCACCCCCAGTTTATTAATTCTTTTATTGGGGAAGGTGTGATACCTTGAACATCCCCAAGTGGATTGTTTGCTTGATTGATTGTTGATTGTTTCACATGTTAGGTTGCCCGATTGATTTGAATTGATTGATTGGTGGGGAAGGTGCGAGACCTTGAACCTCCTCTAGTTGTTTGATGATGTGATGTGATTGATGGGGAAGGTGCGATACCTTGAGCACCCCTAAGTTGCTTGATGTCGGGAGTGACCCCACGCTTTTTGTAGGGAGCGACCTCTATGCTAAGGACATGCAAAGTAAATTGCTTGATGTAGGGAGCGACGCCTCGTTTCTTGTAGGGAGTGACCTCTAACATGAAATGTAAATTGCTTGATGTAGGGAGTGACCCCTCGCTTCTTCTAGGGAGCGACCTCTAACATGAAATTTAAATTGCTTGATGTAGGGAGCGACCCCTTGCTTCTTGTAGGGAGTGACCTCTATGCTAAGGATATAAAAAGAAAATTGCTTGATGTAGGGAGTGACCTCTCGCTTCTTGTAGGGAGTAAAATTTGACATGAAATGTAATTGCTTGATGTAGGGAGCGACCCCTTGCTTCTCGTAGGGAGTGACCTCTGACATAAAATGTAAATTTCTTGATGTAGGGAGCGACCCCTCCCTTCTTGTAGGGAGCAACCTTTGACATGAAAGGTAAATTACTTGATGTAGGGAGCGACCCATCGCTTCTTGTAAGAAGCAACCTCTATGCTAAGGACATGAAAAGTAAATTGCTTTATGTAGGGAGTGACCCCTCGCTTCTTGTCGAGAGTGACCTCTAACATGAAATGTAAATTGCTTGATGTAGGGAGCGACCCCTTGCTTCTTGTAGGGAGTGACCTCTATGCTAAGGACATGAAAAATAAATTGTTTGATATAGGGAGTGATCCCTCACTTCTTGTAGGGGTGACCTCTATGCTAAGGACATGAAAAATAAATTGCTTTATGTAGGGAGCAACCCCTCGCTTCTTGTAGGGAGCGACCTCTGACATGAAATGTAAATTGCTTGATGTAGGGAGTGGCCCTTCGCTTCTTGTAGAGAGCGATCTCTGACATGAAATGTAAATTGCTTAATGTAGGGAGCGACCCCTCGCTTCTTGTAGGGAGTGACCTCTATGCTAAGGACATGAAAAGTAAATTGCTTGATGTAGGGAGTGACCCCTCACTTCTTGTAGGGAGCGACCTCTAACATGAAATGTAAATTGCTTGATGTAGGGAGCGACCTCTCGCTTCTTGTAGGGAGTGACCTCTATGCTAAGGACATGAAAAGTAAATTGCTTGATGTTGGGAGCAACCCCTCGCTTCTTGTAGGGAGCAACCTCTATGCTAAGGACATGAAAAGTAAATTTCTTGATGTAGGGAGCGACCCCTCGCTTCTTGTAGGGAGCGACCAATGCTAAGGACCTAAAATGTAAATTGCTTGATGTCGGGAACGACCCCACACTTTTTGTAGGGAGCGATCCCATGCTTTTTGTAGGGAGCGACCTCTGGTTATACCCCTAATGGAGTGCCACTTGGTTGTACTCCTGTTGGTTTGGTATTGAAATATGCTCTAGTTGTTGTTGGGGCACCTGAGTGTACCCATGTCATGTTGGCCCTTGAATATGTGTTTGTTGTTTAAATTTTGTTTTTGATAATTTTTTTTTGTTTGAGAGTTGTTAACAAGCTTTTGTGCAAAAACAATTTGACAATTTGTTTTTGACAAGTTTTTTGTTTGATAGTTTTTGACAAGCTTTTGTGCAAAAACATTTTTTTTTGTTTGACAAGTTTTTGTTTTTGACAAGTTTTTTTTGTTTGATAGTTTTTAACAAGCTTTTGTTTTTGACAATTTTTTTTTGTTTGATAATTTATTTGACCCTTTATGGTAAGGGAAAAGTGGTCGTGTGGCCCCTTTGGCTTTTACGAGGTCACATGACCCGTATGTTTTAATTGTTTTTTAATCCCTTATGGTAAGGAAAAAGGGGTCGTGAGGTCCCTTGGTCTTTTAGGGGGTCACGTGGCCCTTAGGGTTTAATGTTTGTTTATTTTTTCTAAAAACATAGAATTTAAGGCTATATGCGGCCCTCACTTAGGATTTGGGGGTCGCGTTGTGTGTGGCCCTCGTAGATCTGTGAGGATAGGGGGAATCTAGGGGACCCCCCCTTTGAGTTTTTTTTTAGAAATTAAAACAAATAAAAAAACATAAAATATAAATATATTTTTTATTAATTTATTTTAACCCGTTATGGTAAGGGGAAAGGGGTCGTGTGGCTCCTTGGTGTTTTACAGGGCCACATGGCCCGTATATTTTAATTTTCTTTAATATTTTTTTAATCCCTTACGGTAAGAGGGAAGAGAAATTTTCCTCAAACCAATGCAAAATTATTTTTGTATAGAATACTTTTAACCAGATTAAGATCTGAAAATAAGACACGAGAGAATGAAAACATTCAAAGCAAAGCCAAACAAATTTAGATCTGAGAATATACAAATTTAAAACCAAAGAATCTAAAACTAACCTAAACAAGAAGATTTTTTTTTTGTCAAACTACTAAAACTTTTAACAAAGCCACCAAATTTATAGGAAATGTAATAGAAGATGCCTTTATGTGTATGATAGAATTTTCTAACCCTAAAAATACAAATCACGCAGATTTTTTATTTTTGAGCTTTGGATGACAATGAAACTAAAGAAACCTACTTGTTGTCTGATGTTGACTTTTTGGAAGTCTATTACCGACACTGGTTTTTGGCATCTAGATTTTAATCGTACCTCATCACCAAGGCCAGTTCGATTTTAAACAACAACCTTTGTAGTGCTCGTTTATGAAGATATTGTCTATACATAATAGAAAACTTGCAACCACATAAAGAGACAAAAAGTTAGGGTTCTAAAAAAAAGAAAAAAAATAAGGGGTAAGAAAAATCGTGATCATCATTTTGTGAACATAAAAAACACACCATTTGCAATAACAGTAAAATATTGTATTAAATTTGAGAAAATCCCTTTTGATATAGATTGACCCTTTTAGGGTGCCTTTTACAATCAAATGTGCCAAAAGGGGTAATCCCTTTTTACAAAAGAATAATGGTGTCTTCAACTTTTCATGCCACAAGCAAGTTGGATGGTGGGTTTGTTGTTGTGACCATCGATTGAAGTAGATTTGATTTACACCTTTGCAATGAGTGAAGCTGTGAAATGATCAATATAAATTAAAAATGGAAATATTACTTCATACATAAATCATGATTTTAGCAGCATAACAGTAGCATTCTCTCTCTCTCTCTTGCCTCTGTCTTCATTCGTTCATACCGTCTCCCGTTTTTTTTTGTCCCCTCATTCACCCAAGTGAATGCAATTTTATAACCTTTTAAAAAAGGTTAGGGTTAGGGTTGGATTGTGACGTTGTTAAATCTGACAGTTGATTACAAAAGAATGTTGATTAGATATGACCGTTGGATTTTGATTCATGGCATTTTACTTTGGATTAAATCTAACCATTGAAATGCACTTTTTACTAATTAAATTTGGTCATTGGATTCTTGATGTTTATTTATATATATATTTATATAAATGTATAAATATATATTTATTTATATATAAATATATAAAATATTTATATGTTTATATATATGAATAAAAAATGGCTAAAATTTAGTGCCTACATATTGAAAAGGAAATAAATTTGATTAAGTTAGTACTTTCAATATTATGATTTGATTAATTAAAGAAATGTAATAATATTAGTCACTTTGGATTAGGATGTTTAGAATTTTCCACAAAGGGTAATATGATGCAAACATATATTAGAAACAAGGAGGAAAATAACTAGTTGTTTCATAGCTAGTGCATGTCGACCTATGCAACATTGATACACCTTGATTTGAGCTAACCTCTCTAGACTTGGGTTGTTTGGAGGAACGTATGTGAACTGAAATTTCACTTTGGCCTAACTCATCAATTGAGTTCCCCTCATGCTTGCCAAGACTTCCAAGGAATGCACAACTCATGATATCCCGTACTAGCATGACAACTTTTTATTCATGGCACATTTACCCAAATCCATTTGGGATAGGTAGGGATCTTCCTTCAATTAACCCCTTGATCCAGCATATATGGATATGTAAATATTTCTTGTAAGGATGACTATTGACCCTCTTACCACATGTAATCATTGGGACAATTACCCTTGGGACCTCTTGTCCACTTGGTAGAGCATGCTTCTACCCTAAATGTTGTTTTAGAGAAGTCTCCCACTTCTTGAAATGAGAATTCCTCCATACTCTATATCAATAAGGCATCTCAAAATGCTAGGATGGTCACAGAGTTCCCTAAATTGCCTATGACTCTTTCGACCATACCTTTGGATAATTTATTTGTTTGTTGGACCATGCTCTCACAATATGATGATGAAGAGACCATGCCTCTTCATTTAGGATGATCATTGTCCACCTTGAATTGACATGATCCTTTTAGCCACCTCTTAGAATCCCTTGGTCTACTCAAGGGAGCATGCTCCTATAACATGTTGATGAAGTGGCTGCAAACCTCTTCATGCTCTCCCTCACTTAAAGTGGACAATATTCTTGATGCTTGTGGCTATGATCATTCAATCAACATATGATAAGGAAGGCAAACTTTAGTCAACATGTTTCATCTCAACAAAATGGTTTTACCTTTGGCCTTGATGACTTGACATGGGTTTTGTTTGCACCACCAATCCAACCACTTCCAAGTAGTTATCCTCCTATCCCTCTTGTAAGGATATCCTTCATACCATACTTGGATTTACTCTGTAGTTTGTACAAGTGTTACTTTGAGGACAACTTGCACTTGCTCCATATTTAAAGACATTTTACCCCCCAAACAATCTCACCTTTACTTTTTATGACTTGATGCACACTTCACTCTACTTATGGCTAGATGCAGCTTAACCATGCCATAGATAAAATGTCCCTTAGCTAATAAAAAATAATAACATTAAATGAAATAGCTTATAAAAAGGGAGAAAAAGTTATTTTCATAAAAACAAGAAAATGTAAACTTTAAATTGAATGACTTATAAAAGAAAGGAAAAAACAACTTTTTATAAGTGATGCTTGAAATAAAAAACTTCAAAACGTTGAGTTATATTTTACTCATAGAATTTTTTGGTGTAAATAAAATATAAATACATAGGGTAATTAAGGAATCATCTTGTGTATGAAAATACATAGTAAATTAGTTCCACATTTTTGCATTAACATTGTAAATAGTTTTATCCAATTAACTCTCATATTTGATTGTATTTCTTTGATATTTCTACAATTATTGGATAAATATCCATGAAATATTATGTATTTTGATTCTTAAGGTTTTGCAATTTACATAAGAATATTAATCAAAATTGTTGAATAATTTTAAAAAAATTCCAACAATAAAGAAACAAGAAAAAAAAACAAAGTACTACTTAAAATATCAAGCAAATGGTATTTCTAGTGGCATGGCCAAAGACAATCAAACCAAAAACCTCTATTTTCATCCAAGTTCAAGTGGAAGTTGGTAAATGAAAGTGGTTTAGTTGTTTAAATTTTGAATATTGTATGGTGTAAAACGACTAATCTAGTTGCTGAGTACTCTCCATAAATGTGTTTCAGATATTTAGTTATTTGTAAATTTTTAAATGTGTTTCAGATATTTAGTTATTTGTAAATTTTTAAAAAGATACGATACGAATTTTAAGTTTTTAATGTTGTATGTGAATTAGTTCATAGGTTGATAAATAAAATTTTTGTTGGTTATGAAAACTATAAGTCATGAAGATATAAAGTTTGATATAATTTCTTATAAAACTATTAATATTGTAAAGTTATAATATTTGATAGTGCTATAAAAATAAAATATAATACCAAAAGATTATAGTAGAATAAAAGTAGAAAATTGTTGTCATATAATAAGGGATAAATTTTTCTATTGAGATTTTTATGTTGTAAGATTTTTTGAATTGGTTACATGGAATTGAAAGGGGCTTCTTCCATATTATATTTTTCCATATTACATCATCATTACATAATGGTATTACAACAAACCTCAAATATTATCCATGTATCCCTTGGCAAGATTTAAACCTTGGTCTCCTCTTTAAATATTGAAGAATCTAACCCGTTGAGTAATGCCACTTGACTGATATGAATAATATATATATATATATATATATATATATATATATATATATAGATATTAAAGTGTAGAGAGATGATGTTAAATTGTTTTCCCATAGTTTTAAGTGGTGATTTGTTTATGTTTGTCAATTCAACACATGCTTCTTATTGTACTTATTACTTCAATTGTTTTATGATGAAATAGTTTATGCTTTTTACAAAAATTGTTTGGATTAATACATGTTACTTTCAAAGTTTTAAATTTTTTGATGTTATGTTTTATGAAGTGTTTTTTTTCCTGTTTATTACTTTTTGAATTGTTCTAACTTTTTTTCAATTTATTAATTCATAACGATCAGGTCTTAGTGTAGGTAGGTGATGCATGCATTTTTACCCTTAATCACTTTGCATTATATATATATTGTTAATTCATAAGACTTCTTGAGGGCTATGTTTTTGGAAATTTTAAAATTTATTAGTGTGGGATGATATTTTTCAAATTATTTATAAAATTTTGAAATTTAATCACTTTAAACATTTTTGATACTATAATTAAGAATAAAATTGTTATAAATTTTTTCATATTCATTTAATACCTATTTCATGATTGAAATTTCGTTCCATTACAAGTTAATACCTATCTATCTATCTAAAAATTTGTTAAATCTCATAAATTACAATTAACCTTAATTTCTATATAAATTTATTTAACTTAATTTTTTATATAAATCCTCAATTTTTTTGTGTGAGCCATATGTTTATGTAAATCCTCGTATTCTTTTTTGTGAGCTTTCCACTTGTGGCTGATATATTCTCTTAAGAGGATTATAAGGCCTGATACTCTCCATATGAATGGTCTTCCTTTCTGTTGGAAAAAATTAATGTTGGAGTCCATTTTTGAAAATATTTTCCTTTTGCTTTATTGCATTATATGAAAAATGAAAGTAGAAAGGTCTTTAAATTAGCTTTATTACATTAGGTAATAAAATTAGCAAACTATTTTTAAAGTGTAAACATGGTTAACACTTTGTTTTCAAGCATTCAGGAATCCTACTCTTGTATTATTTTTACAAGTAAACACCTTTAAGATGAATCTAATTAGGTCTACCCAGACTCATTAAATAAAAGTTTACAAGAACTCAGCAAAATTTGGAGATAATATCAGTATAGGCATAGGCTCGCCTCTGCATGGTGAAGGATGCATTCAAATAATACAAAATTTAATATCTTGTTCTATTTGTTGCAATGTTTTGCTAACTTTCTTCTGATGATTTGATTACCGCAGAAGCTGTGGAACTATTCAGAAGGACGGCCTGTAAAAACATACACTGGGCATGTGAATAGGGTATACTGCATGTCTTCATCATTATCTGTGAACAAGAATGGACGATACATTGTGAGTGGGTCAGAGGATCATTGTGTATATATATGGGATATTCAGCGCATGCAGATTCTTCAGAAGTTGGAAGGTCACGAAGACTCTGTTATCTCGGTCTCCTGCAGAGATTCTGAAAATAGAATTGCTTCTGGTGGTTTGCACAATGACAGAACTGTAAAGATTTGGGCTCAGGATGACACGGACTGAAGCTAACCAATCATGTAATTCAGATTAAATCAACAGAACTGGAAAGATTTTGTGTTTTGAAAAAGTTGTGACACAGCGTTTTTGGTTGTAATATATGTTTCAAAGATTGAGCTAAGTTGGTAGCACCAGAAGATCTAAAAGATTGTTGTTTTCTTCTTATGTGTAGTGCATACAAGGTTTCTTTTTTTCTTTATTGCAGTTTGAACTTTTAAACAATGTGCATGCACAATTGAATCTAGTATAGTTATTTCTATGAAGCTTGATGTAGCTTGTGAAGTACAAACATGATGACTCAATCTGCTTAACTTAGCCCTAGGATCTTCATTTATTCTACTGGGTGGAGAGAAAGAGTTTTACATTTCTTTCATTCTATTATAGTTTTTATTTTTAGAGTACTTAAATGGGATTCAAACACGCTTTATATTATATCATAACATTATTCTATAAAATATTATCAGGGCAAGAACATGTGTCTTCTTGTTAGAAATTTAAATTTTTTTACTATTTGAGCTTATACAATTTGATCAAAATATTAAGGTTCACTTAAAATTTGAAACATGTTTTATCTTCACACAAGTTGCTCCAAATTCCTTGGTTTTAATTTTAAAGTTCATGAGATTTGAATCTTAGTTTTGAGTGTGAAACTACTAGATCCCACCACTTGCTGCAAGATAAGAATAATTTTGTTATAGTTGTATTATTGTAAATTGTAGGTTATGTCTCTTTGATATTAAGTCTTTAGAGTCTCTATGTTCCAAGTCCAGTAGATATATGAACGAAGCAGCGATGAGCGGGAAGGTAGCGGCGGGAGGGCACGGGAGCGGGAGCGCCAGCACTGTGAACCTGGGCACCGGCAAGTTGGAGGGCCGCAGCAAGGCGCAGGGAGGGCAGTCAGAGAATGGAGGCTCGACGGAGTTACCCGAAGATGGAGGCAGACGCGGGAAGGATCCGCCTGACAAAGGGAGAGACTGCCAACAGAAATCGTATGCAGAGGCGGCGGCTTCTGAAACCCCAAATGGTATTTTCACTAAGGACCTCTTTCCGTCCGGGGATGAACTGGACATCCCGGAGGAAATCCTATCAAGTTTCGTCGAATTTGAAAAATTTACCCTAATCGGGAAGTTTATTGGAGGGCGTCCCGATATGGAGACCATCCGCAGGTGGGCGGCGGGGAAAATGGCGGACCTCGGGTCATATGGAGCTGGCTGCCCTATCCCAGGGTTTTTTCGCAATTAGGCTGAATAATGCGGAGGATTACTGTAAAATTTTGGGTGGGGGCCCTTGGTTTACGGGACGCAGGAGTCTCTTTCTCAGGAAGTGGGGGATGGATTTTAACCCCGAAACCCAGAGTATTAATATTGCCCCAATATGGGTTAGGCTGCCGAACCTTCCCCTTTTCTGCTGGCATGAAAATGTTATCAGGGGTATCGCCCGTTCCATTGGTGAGTTGGTCACCATTGACCCTCCCACTCGGGCCCGAACCAGATTTGTCCAAGCTCGCTTCTGTGTCTTGGCGGATTTGGAGGCGAACCTTCCATCCTCCATCACTCTTCGGTCCGGAGGCTCCGTTCTTCATAAGCAAGTCATTAACTACGAAAATAGACCGGCCTTTTGCCCCCGGTGCAGTTCCCGGGGGCATCTTCGATCAAATTGTCCTCTTCAAAAGCTGGGGATGAAGGGTGGGGCTTCTGGCAACCCCCCGGAGCAAGAAGGAAAACAACCGAAACACCTTGTAGCGACGAGTGCTCGAGTCTCCGGATCCTTCGGGGTTCTCCCCGAGTCGGACGTCGTTCTGTGCAATGCAATTTCCCAACCGGAACCTCAAGTGGAAAAGGATCAGTCTCCTTCCCGTATGTCTGCTCAGGCTGATTCCCCTATTTGTCAAAACCAGAAACCTCCCGAGTCCCTGCTGGAAGAGTATCTGCTGGGCAAGAGGGACGAACAACATGGCAACATTAGTCCGCGAAACACTAGAAGCCGGAAGCAAGGGGTGGATTTCGGCTGTGAAAGAAAACAGGGGCGACCTCCTAACAAAGAAAGAAGGGATAAGGAAACGGCAGCAGACATTGCAAATGGATCCCAGCGGTTGCTTTTTCAAGAAGATTCCGACTCCCTGGTGGGTGATTCGCTTGTCCCAAAACCTCCCATCCAGCGGGGAAAGGGAGGCAAGAAAGTCTTTAAAATGTCCAGATGAAAATCCTCTCATGGAATGTGAGAGGTCTTAACGGAGCGGCCAAACGTAGGGTGGTGGCCGATCTCCGAAAGAAGTCTAACCCATCCATCCTCATTTTGTGGGAGACTAAGTCGGATGCCTCTGCCTCTATCAAGGTTGCTAGGGCCATTTGGGCCAAGGCCAAATTCCTTTCCACCCCGCAATAGGTTCTGCGAGCGGTCTCATGGTCGTTGTGGGACTTCGACAAGGTCGAGGGTAGTCTTCTATCGGCTTCCAGCGGGACTATCAATGTCTTGTTTCACTCCAAGGTTGATAATTTTTCATGGATTTTGACCAATGTTTACGCCTCGAACTGCGCCGGAGCGAGCTGAGTTGTGGAAAACCATCTCTCTGATGAGGGAAAGTTTTAGTGACTTCCCGTGGGTTGTGGGAGGGGATTTCAATTGCCCTCTTCATCCCTCTGAAAAGAAGGGAGGCGCTAGGCTGGCCAGCCGTAGCATGGAGGATTTCAGAGATTTTGTTTCGTCCAATAATCTGCTAGACATCGAACTTAAGGGGGCGTCCTTCACCTGGAGCAACGGGAGGATTGGGAGCAATCTCATCCGGGTCAAGCTCGACCAGTTCCTCATTTCCCACGAAGCTATTCCCTTCCTCGGCACTGCAACTCTCTCAGCTTTGCCAAGAATCGGGTCGGACCATAATCCCATTCTGTTAGAGGCCACTGGCGGGCCTAGGTTTAAGATCCCTTTCAGATTTGAGTCCATGTGGATTTCCCACAAGGATTTCAAACAATTGGTTTCGGAATGGTGGCAGGTGACGGTGGTTGGTTTAGCGTCCAAAAGACTGGCCCTAAAACTTAAGATGATTAAAAAGAACTTAAAGGCGTGGAATAAGGAGGTTTTTGGCAACATTTTTGAGTCTAAAAGGTCCATCTCTGAGCGCTTGAAGAGTTTAGAGGAAAAGATGGAGGTCGAAGGGTATTCTGAAGGCCTCAGAGAGGAGGAACGGAGCCTCCTGGTGGACTATCATTCCATTCTTGCCAGTGAGGAAACGTTTTGGCGTCAGAAGTCCAGGGATCTCTGGCTGAAGAGCGGTGATTCAAATTCGAAGTTTTTCCACGCGTCTACCATGAGACACAGGGGGGCCAACAAGATCAGACAGGTGTTTGTGTAAGGATGGGCGCACTACCGGGGAGATTGAGGAAATTCGAAGCGAAGCGATCGATTTCTTCCAGGATTTGTTGGGTGCTCCTCCTGATAGCGTCCTCCAAGTTCGGAAATCCTTGCTTGCTAATTTCCCTACCAAAGTCCCCCATGAGGCAAGTATTAAACTCCTGGAACCTTTTTCCCATTTCGAGATTAAGGATGCTCTTTTTTCCATGCAACCAGATAAGGCCCCCGGGCCTGATGGGTTCCCCCGATTCTTTCAAGTTATGTGGGATGTTGTGGGGCCTGATGTCTGCGAGGCTATCTTAGAAATCCAAGCATCAAGATCCATCCATCCGAAGCTCAACTCTACCTTCCTAGCTCTCATTCCTAAGTCGCCCGCCTGCAAAAGTTTTTTCGACTATCGTCCCATAAGCCTCTGCAATGTTTTCTACAAGATTCTTACCAAGACCATTGCCAATCGTCTGAGATCCCTCCTCCCCTCTTTGGTAGGTTCAGCTCAGGGGAGCACCGTTAAGGGTAGAAACATCCTTGACGGCGTCATTACTATTCACGAAACCCTCCATACTGCCCAATGTTCCAAGAATGCTGCGCTTTTCCTTAAACTAGACATGAATAAAGCTTTTGACAGAGTGGACAGGAGGTTCCTCTGTGCTGTCCTTTGCAAGTTGGGCTTCCATCATCACTGGATTGACCTTGTGAACAGTTGCATTTCCACTCCGTCCTTTTATGTGCTGATCAACGGGTCCCCCACTGGATTCTTCCAGAGTGCTCGCGGCCTCAGACAAGGTGATCCTCTGTCTCCTATTTTATTCATTCTTTTGGCAGAGGTCCTTAGCTGGTCTTTGAATGAAGCCCTCCGTCGAAGCAAGATTTCTGGCATTACGCCTACTTCCGGAGTTGATCCTGTCACTCACCAACGGTTTGTGGATGACACGCTCATATCCATTGGAGCGTCTGTCACTCAGGCCAAATCTATCAAGCGCATTCTGTCCCGGTATGAGAAGGCTTATGGCCAAAAAGTTAATTATTTGAAGAGCAAAATTTATTTTGTTAATACCCCTCTGCGTAGGCAAATTCGCATTGCCAGAATCCTCGAATGCACTATTGATTCCCTGCTTGCAACTTATTTGGGGTTGCCACTAGTTTGCAATGGGCGAGGCGGTGGGAACATCTGGAATTCGATTTTGGAACGGCTTCATAAGAAACTCAGCACTTGGAAAGGCAAATTGCTATCTCAAGTTGGGAAGGCAACCCTCACCAAAGCTTGTCTTCAAGGAATTCCCACCTATTTCATGTCTGTTTTCATGCTTCCTGTGTTTATCCATTCCAAAATCGAGCAGATTCAAAGGAATTTTCTCTGGTCCGGCAGCGAAGAAAAATCCGGAATTCCTCTGGTGGCGTGGGATAAGGTTTGCCTTCGAAAGGACCAAGGGGGCATGGGATTGAGAAGATCCAGGCTCATGAAAAATGCCTTAATTGCCAAACATGCTTGGAGAATTCTTATTAATGCACCGGCGGAATGGGTCAATATAGTTAAAAGAAAGTATCTTGGGGAAAATTCTCTCCTGGAAGGCGAGTCTCCTCATGAAGCTTCGGCTTTATGGAAGACGGTGCTTCAAGGCCATTCGGTGATTAACAGGGGTGCTCGTTGGATCTTGGGGGATGGATCCACGATCCTTTTTTGGAGAGACAGGTGGGCTACAGATGAAGCTCTCGCTGTAAATCAGAACTTGGCTGGCTTGAGGGCCCAGATTGATCCAAACAGTCATCTCAAGGTTTCGGATTGCATTGACCGGAGTTCCCTTCCCCCTCGGTGGAAACTTCCGACGGTGGATGGGTTTGATAATGAGGTGAATTTCTTGTACAGTGTCCTCCAATCGGTGTTAATTCCTTCGGTCATAAGAGACGACAGAATTATTTGGAGCAACACGCAGGATGGGCGGTTTTCTGTTAAGTCCGCTTATGATCTTCTGTCGTGTGAGGCTATTGTGGACCCCCGGTGGAAAGCAATTTGGAGGAAAGGGATTATTCCTAAGATAAATTACTTTGCTTGGATTGCCTTTTATAACAAAGCCCTTACCATAGACAATCTCCACAAGAGAGGCCTTGCAATTCCCAACGGGTGCTATCTTTGCTTAGTCGATCGTGAAACATCCGATCACTTATTTTTGCATTGCCCCTTTTCCCATTCGGTCCTAAGTTGTGTGTTGTCTTCCTTCCAAGTACTATGGTGCTCCCCTCGCTCCCTTAAAGACGCCTTCCTCCAATGGCCCAAGCCCTTTAAGAATTCTAAGCTCCGATTCCTTTGTGAGGCTGCCTTTCACCATTCCATCTGGCAAATTTGGCTGGAGCGTAATGCTAGAGTCTTCGGCAAGATCCCTAGAATGGCTCCCTCTCGTTGCCCAGCGGGCCTTATCCTTTCTCTGTCGAGAATTCAAAAACTATTCCCAGGCTCCCGCCCTCACAATCCTTGGGAGGCAATTATTTTCAAAAGGCTGGACCTTGGCTCCTCTTCCGGAGTTGACTCAGTGAATGGCCGCAGGGAGGTCACTTGGACCAAACCTCCTTTGGGGTGGATCAAACTTAATTTTGACGGGGCTGCTAAAGGCAACCCGGGGCCCGCTGGTTCCGGGGGGCTTGTCAGGGACCATAATGGGAAGCTGATCTTGGCCTATTGTGAAAATCTGGGCCCTCAGACCAATCATTTTGCCGAAGCCCGTGGTGTGTTGAAAGGGTTGCAGGTCATATCGAATGATCCTAGGCCTTTAATTATTGAAGGCGATTCTCTAAACATTATCAACTACCTTCGTGGCTCCAAAGACCCGTCGTGGCGGGTCCTGAATATCATCCTCGAGGCTAGGATGCTCCTCTCTCGGCGCGCCAGGTGGGAGGCGGGGCACATCTACAGAGAAGGTAACCGGGTGGCGGATCACTTGGCCAACAAAGGACTGATGACCACGTGCCCGGTTGTTTGGCGTTCTCGTTTCCCAACCGAGGTGGACAGTTTGGCCAAGGCGAATATTCCCTCATGATGAAGAATTTGTATCATAGGTCTTCTCCCAAAGTTTGTTGATATATTGTCTTCGGCTATTATTCTGTTTTAATGTATTTCAAGATCAAGATTTCCCGGGATCTGTCCGCGTCTTCGGGGCCCTCGGGCATTTTGTATTTCCCTGTCTTTTTTACGAACTGCTCTATTTACCCAGCCATCCGGCATGAAATATCTTTTAGCAAGGCTGATTTTGTACATAAGGTTTTGGGATCCTTTATAAAAACCCACAATTAATCTATTATTATAATTACCAAAAAAAAAAAAGTCCAGTAGATATAAGGAGATGAAAAAATCTAAATTTGAAAGTAACTTTTAAATTTGGTTCTTGTATAAGCATCGTGCAACCCTTGGCCATCTCAAAATAGATATATTTGGAACTTTTGACATGGAAGTTTGTGAGTAAGGACCTGTATTTGTTTTTGCTTTCCTCTCTGGAATGTGAAAATGAAGTAGATTTGTGTTTAGTGTATGATACAAGGACAGTCAAATATTTAAAAATGCATAAATGTGGTTAAATTCCTTAACTTTCAAGAAAAAGATTTAGGTTCAAATTTTGCCAAATGATACATGCATAATTGCCAAATTATTGCAATACAACTATGTTATCATGCTGTAATATAGGTGAGGCCTGTTTCCATCCCATATAACCGATAAAAAAACAAAAAAAACAAAACGTCAATCAAACAATAGAAGAGATTGATTGTGTAACCCAACCCATGGTAAGGCTTGTTCAATATTTTTATAATTCCTTGAGTATGTTGATTGCAGTTTCAAGGATATAATGCACAATGGTCCTGTGAACTCAAGTGCAACGAACTAGTAAAAGGTAATGAATGCAATGACAAGTGCATGGACACTAAATGTATATATAGCTTACCTGACTAAAGCATATCAGTATGGAAATATCAGCGTGCAACCCATACATGCATGAAGCCTAACACCAGATAGTTAAAAGCAACTATGATAAGCAGAGGGCATCATTTTCAATTAAAGATGAATTAGCACTTTGTAATTTGTAGTCCATCTTATATAGCTACTTTATTCTAATACTTGTAGCATTATTTTATCTTCCTTAACCTAGGATTTCACATATAGTCTCTTGATGGATTCTCTTTGTTTTTGTAAGCTCTTGACATTATCAAAGAAAATTTGATTGTGCTTTCCTAAAATTGATCTCTACATCTTTGTTGGGCAATTCCCTCTTTCAAGCTTCTCATTTCTTCATAGCATTTCAAATTTTCTTCAATTTATGATAAGCTTTGAACATTTTTTAATCAGTTCGTTCTTTAAGTCTTGCAAAACCTCTGCCTACTGTTTTTTTTTGAACAAGAAACTCCAACTTTTTTAGTTGTTTTAATTCTTAGGGATGTTGTTGTGTCCTACTTCTGATTTACATTTTTATACTCTAAAAATTAAGTATGTCTCTTCAAATGGCTGTCTAAATGCTCCTTGAGTCTTTTTTTGAAGTAAAACATTGAATTTCTCAGTAGGATTTGATAACTCAGAATAATGCTCTTCTTCCAGATGTCAGCTAAAACTCGTATGTAGGTGTCAAATCAACATTTTGTGAATAATGGAAAATTGTACATGAACTCGAAATAGATCATCTGTTAAAATTTAATCTGATTTTAATACTTTTGTTTTTGGCATACAAAATAAGGTTCACAGAAATCTGTTTGTCAAGAACAAGTCATAATTTTTATACAGACATAAAAACAAAGCTAAAGTGTTGGAAGAATTCTTTAGGAAGGTTTGGGGATGATCTCATGACTTCTTTCTATTGGCACATATAATGAGGCCAGCCAAAATCTGCATCTATAGGTTGAATTAGACTTTACTGTAGATGATACAAACTATGGGCTTGGAAAAGTTACTGCTGATATTTGGAAGGATAGGAAAAGCCAAAACCCCCCGCCCCTACCCACCCACACATCTTCTAGTTTCACATACTAGTAAGTGCACCTCTAAGGCATATGAGATGCCATTTAGTAGAAACCTTAGTATTAAAATCAAGCATAACCACGAGAACAATACAGGAATTAATGGAAATGCAAGAATGAAATAATAGAAGTGAAAATAAAGTAAAGGAAATACAAAAAATTTATATTATCATAGACCTCTTAGAGGGTCAACCTCGTTGGAAGCAAATTTTTGCTACAAATTGAGAAATATGAGATGGTGCATTCCCTTTCCACCCCTGCTTTCATATAGACTCTTATTTACAATAAAGTAACTCTTACATCATTATAAAAACTCCTACTTGTTACATCATTATAAAAACTCCTACTTACATCATTACTAAATCTTGCTTATAAAATAGTAATTACATCATAAGGGGCCCATACGTACTAGGTACCCAAGGTACAATCTTACATAATGATGGTTGTGTTAGGATAGGGTCCTAACATGCCCTCTCCCTTCAAGAGGCTTTGTCCTCAAAGCTTGAGGTGAGGAAATTGCTGCTAGAGTTGATGGAGTGACTGCAATCCCTGTTATTGTACTAAAACATCAATAAGAGTACGGTTGTGAAGTGTGTGTGTCTATCGTTCTAGAATACTCTTGGGTTCCAAGATGACTAGGCATTCTTCATCCAACTAGGGTAGTGTTGATTGAACTTGTGTAGATTGCCAATAATATTTTTAAAAGAGGAGACATGAAAACTGGATGTATAGAGGAGGTCGGTATTTCGAGCTTGTAGGCCACAGGGCAATCCACTGTAACACCTTGTATGGACCATAGAATTTTATTGTTAGCTTCTGATGACCACGAAGTTTCAATGATGATTGTTTGTATGGTTGCAAGCATAGGAACACCATGTCCCCACCATTAAAACTACGTTCTGAGTAATGTTCATTAGCTTATCGCATACTATTCTATGCCATAGCCAAGATATTGGAGAAGTTGTCAATGCTTCCTGAGAGTGGAATCCATTGCTTGGACCTTGAAACTACTGGGAATGTATGACAAAAGTTATGGCGGAGGGTGTCCATAAACTGCTTCATATGGTGTCATCATGGTGGCAGTGTGATGTGTAGTATTATACTACTATTTGCCCAACGGAAGCCATTTGATCCACTTAGTCAATTGCTCATATGTAAAGCAACAGAGATGTTTCTAAGCACTTGTTGATAATTTATGTTTGCCCATCTATTTGTGGATGGTATGTCAAGCTCATCTTGAGTCGTGTGCCG
The DNA here is from genome assembly GCA_028583015.1 of Wollemia nobilis. Taxonomy (NCBI): domain Eukaryota; kingdom Viridiplantae; phylum Streptophyta; class Pinopsida; order Araucariales; family Araucariaceae; genus Wollemia; species Wollemia nobilis. The sequence goes on from JAQPPZ010016726.1 coordinate 12,468,034, forward strand.
TGCAACTTGAGTAGTTCCTACCAAAAATGACTAGTGAAGGTAGGATCATGATTGAAAAGGATGGATTGACGCATGCCATGAAGGTGGAAAATGAAATCAAGGAATATTTGGGTGATTGTTTATTGGAAATATGTTGAATATTTTCCATGTTATTTTGGTGGGGTTAACTCTAAAAGGTATTAGACACTCTCCATGTATCCTCGTCGAGGTAGGGATTGGGGGCAACAACCCCCGATAGAAGTTTTAGGGTTTTTTAAGCTATTCTTAGACCCATATGGGCTATTTAGGGTTAAATATTTGAACCCATGATTTTTCGCCCATGGTATTTTAAAAAATCGGTTCTTGTGTTGTTATTTAAATTGTACTTGCATCAGGGTTTGAAGAGAGAGGAGATATGAACATTATTGTATTGGAGATGATTAAGTTTATAAAATAAGGAGATATTACTCTGCTGGATTTTTTCTCGTAAGGATTTTCTAGGTGAAATATTGTTATCTTCTTCTTATTTTTACTTTGATTATGTATTTACTATTTTTCTAGATTTAGTTTATTGAGGTCTTTTGCTCTTTATTTGGTATCAGAGCTAGGATTTTTTAGATTTGTTCGAGGAGTAAGAGTTTCAACCGTGTGATAAATTAATTCTTAACTGGGAGTCATACATGGAATAATCTGGGTGAAGGAAAATGATGGGAACCACACAGGTTAAGAAATTTAATGGACAAAATTTTGAGTTATGAAAACTCAAGATAGAGGATCTATTGGTTGATAGAGATCAGTGGATTGCGGTCTCGAAAATAAAACTAACATCAATGATAGATGATAATTAGCTGAAGATCGATAGGAAAGCAAAGAGTTCTATCAGATAATGCTTATCTAATTCAATATTGTTGAATGTGTCGACAGAGACCACGACAAAGTCGTTATGGGATAATATGGGAACTTTGTATTAGATAAAGTCGATGGTAAACAAATTCTTTCTTCGAAAGATGTATTCGCTTCGGATGAATGATGGTGAATTTGTGGCTGAACATCTAAATGCTTTTAACACTATGGTAAGTCAATTAAACTCTGTTGAAGTAAAAATGGATGAAGAGGAAAAGTGTATTATTTTACTTTGTCCATTACCTAATTCAAGTAATAACCTAGTCATGGCTCTCACCAATACTACTTCCACATTGGAAATAAAGGATATAGTAGGAACATTGCCATATGAGGAAATGAGATGAAAATATTCTAAGGATTATCATCAGAAGGATGCCTTGGTTGTGAGAGTTCGTTCTTAAGAATGAAGCAAAAATAAATAAGGAGAAAGGAAATCGAGATCTAGGGGTAAAACAATTGCTCCAAAAAAGAGGAAATACTAGAAGTGTGGTAAAACAGGGCATTATAAAAGAGATTGCAGATCTAAAAAGGCTGATAATAATCGATCATCTAATGAAGAAACTTTTGCAGAAATGAAGGTCACAAATGAAGATTCAGGGGACTTATTCTTAGCTGCAACGTGCTCAAGTGAATGCCATGACTCATGGTTGATTGAATCAGGTGCTTCCTTTCATATGAATCCTCATAGGGAAGGGTTTTGTGAATATGAAAAGATAAATGGAGGTGAAGTCTTCTTGGGAGATAATTTGACATATAAAATAATAGGTCGAGGAAGAGTCAAATTGAGGATAAAATATGAAAGAATTAAGAGCATTCATGGTGTGTTGCATATTTCGGGTTTGGAAAGGAATTTGATATCTGTGAGTAAGATGAATGACGCGAGTGTGACTGTGGTATTCAATAAGGATAGCTGCAAGATGGTTCATGGAGTCTTGGTGTTGGCAAGGGGAGTTCATACAGGAACTCTATTCAGACTTGAGGTTAGCACTGTAAGTATTGATTGCAATAACTCTTTAGTTGTAGAGGAGAATAATATGATAGAAGCGGCTCCAAGTATTCTTATAGAGAAGACAATGTTGTGGCATCAATGCATGGGGCATATTGGTGAGAAAGGTCTTCGAACATTAAAATTAATGGTATGGCTAAATGAATTTCTGATTGCCCATTAAATTTTAATTTTTGTGAGCACTATTTTTTTGGAAAGCAAACTCGAGTCAAGTTTCCTAGTAGTGCTACAAGATCTGAAGGAATTTTACATCTAGTTCACAGTGATGTGTTTGGACCTGCAAAAGTACCATCGTTAGGTAAATCTATCTATTTTGTTACATTTATAGATGACTTTTCAAGAAAGACTTGGGTATATTTTTTATGGAACAAATTTGATGTTTTCAATAAATTTAAAGAGTTTAAGGTTCTTGTAGAAAATTAGATAGAGAAACATATAAATGTTTTGAGAAGTGACAATGGTGGTGAGTATTGCTCTAATGAATTTGAGCACTTTTGCAAGAACTATGAAATAGAAAACTAGAAAACAACTCTGTATACTCCACAACATAATGGAGTTGTTGAACAGATGTACAAAACATTGATGGATAAGGCCAGAAGCATGCTAAGTGGTGTAGGGTTAGAAAGGAAATTCTAGGCATAAGTCGTGTTAACTTACCTCATCAATAGATCTCCTACCTTAGATTTTGTGGATGAGACTCCACAAGAAGTGTGGACTAAAACACAAAAGACTGTTTACAGTCGTAATGTGATATTTAGAGAAACAAAAGGAGTTTCAAAATAGGAAATGCAACCAAGAAAAGAACTTGAAATAGTTCAAGTAAAATTGGAACAGGAGGAAGTACTTGTGGTAGAATCTGGTGCTACAAAAGAATATGAACTTCAGAGAGATTTTGAAGAGGAAAATTCAGAGGAAGAAGGTGAGGAGGAAGTTGAAGATGTAGAACCTGAAACTCTAAGTTTGACGAGATCAGATCGAGTGAGAAGACTTCCAAAAAGGTATAGCCATTCAAATCTTTGTTTTGCATTTAATATATCAGTTATTGATGAAGAACCCAAGATTATAAAGGAGACACTTCAGTCAAGTGAGGATTAGTCTTGGAAAAGGGCTATGGAGGAAGAAATGGATTCCTTGGATAAAAATAAGACGTGGGACTTGGTAAAATTACCCTTTGGAAGAAAATTGGTTGGCTATAAGTGGGTATTCAAGAAGAGGTACAATGTAGAAGAAAAGTTGGAGAAGTACAAGGTTTGCTTGGTAGCAAAAGGATTTTTTCAAGTTGAGGGAATTGATTTTGGTGAGATTTTTGCTCTTGTGGCTAAACTAACTTCAATTAGATTTATGTTGGCTATTTTTGCTACTTTTGATTTTGAAATAGAACAGATGGATGTAAAGACAACATTTCTACATGGTGAACTTAATGAAGACATATATATGTCACAACCAGAATGTTTTAGGGTAAAAGGTAAGGAGAACTTGGTATGCAAGTTGAAAATGTCTTTTTTATGGCTTGAAGAAATCTCCAAGAATGTGGAACCAAAAATTTTATAGGTTTGTTTTGATACTTGGGCCTGGAAAAACCAAAGCAAATTCATGTGTATATTTTAAACAAGAAGGTGAAATCTTTGTTATCATTGTTTTGTATGTGGATGCCATGTTAATTGGTAACAATAAGGAGATGACAAAGTTACTAAATTTTAGTTATATTTTGAATTTGGTAAGAAGAATTTGGGTGCTGCAAAATTTATTTTGGGTATGGAAATAATAAGGGATCGTGCAAATAGAAAGTTGTGGTTAAATCAAAGAAAATATATTGATTTGATACTACAGAGGTTTAGGATGCATGATTGTAAACCAATATGTACTCCATATCTTGTTGGTCAAAATTTATCTACTCAATAGTATCCTAAAATAGATGAGGAAATTGAAGAAATGCATCATGTTCCTTATGCTAACATTGTTGGTAGTCTGATGTATGCAATGGTCTATACTAGACTTGATATTGCACATGTAGTGGGAGTAGTTAGTAGATATATATCCAATCCAAGAAAGGAACATTGGATTGCTATGAAGAGGATCTTTAGATACTTGCATGGAAATTTAGACTATGCTATGTGTTACCAAGAAAAATTTGGATATAGTAATATTGTAAATCTACAAGGTTTTGTGGATGCTGACTGGGTTGGAGATCTAGACAAGAGAAGATCCACGAGTGCTTATGTGTTCAAACTATTTGGAGGGGCAGTAAGTTGGATGAGTAAAAAGCAATTAGTGGTTGCTTTATCCACAACAAAGACAAAGTACATTGCAGCAACTTATACTTGTAAAGAAGTAGTGTGGCTACAAAGGTTGTGTTCAATATTTGGTCTTAAGCAAAAGGTTGTGAGAATTGACAGTGATAGTCAAAGTGCAATATTTTTGGCCAATAATCTTGGTTTTCATGATCAATCAAAACATATTGACATTAAGTACCATTTTGTTGGAGAGAAATAATACCCCGATAAACCAATTCTAGAAAACAGTAATTGCAGAATCAAAGGAAAAATAGAGAAGAAGAACACATTACACAAAAATTTATCCTGGGAAACCCTTTTGAGAAAATTCCCAATAAGAATATTTCCTTATTGTATAAACTTGATCATCTCCAATACAATAATATCCTTTCGCTCGCTATTCACTTGTGATTACATTTTGTGCAAATTCCTTACCAAACCCTCATGCAAGTGCTGCTTTATATACCAAAACAAAAATGGGTTTTACAATACCATGGGCACAAAACCATGGGTTGACATTACATTAACCCAAAAACACCCATATGGGTCTAAAAATAGATTAAACCCCTCAAAAATATTTCCTGAGGGTTAACGCCTCTAGACCCTTAAACGGTTGCTACCGCCCCCGTACCCCCGCTCGGGGTCCAACCCGACCCCGAATCCCAATGAGGAAATTTTTACAAAGCATAAAGTCCTTTCAGAGTTAAACCCTCATGAATAACATGGAAAATATTGAACATAATTCCAACATTTGTGAGAGAGATGGTTGAAGGAAATCGGGTGATGCTGGACAAAGTTGATATATAGAATAATGCTACTGATTCATTAATAAAGGTTGTACATGCTCATAAATTTTCTCGGGATAGAAGATCTATGGGTATGGTTTCCATTGATAGTTGACAATGGCAGTTTTCGACCCCTATGGAAAGTATTCAACAAGTGGGAGAATGTTGGAAATATGTTGAATATTTTCCATGTTATTCTAGTGGGGTTAAATATAAAAGGTACTAGCACTCTTTATGTATCCTCGCCAAGGTTCGGTTGTGGAAACACCCAAAAAGCAAGGGTTCAGTTCTTAGACCCATATGGATTGTTAGGGTTAAATATTTGAACCCATGGTCTTTTGCCCATGTTATTGTAAAACGTTCATTCTTGTGTTGTTGTTATTTAAATTGCACTTGCATCAGGGTTTGAAGAGAGAGGAGATGAATTTTTTTCTGTAAGGGTTTACCAGGTGAAATACTATGTTATGTGTGTATCTGTTATCTTCTTTTTCTTCCTTTGATTATGTATTTACTATTTTTCTAGATTTAGTTTATCGAGACCTTTTGCTCTTAATTGTTGAGGTCTTGTAAGGGTGGGCTAGAGGATAAAAGAGAGCATATTTAGAGAGATAATCCACCATGAAGAGAATACCTATTTTACCTCCAGAGTTTGGGAGCCCTTCAATAAAGTCCATGGAAATGTCTGCCCAAATAGTCGTTGGAATAAGTAGAGGCTAGAGTGTGCCTATTGTGCAAATAGTTTCCCCCTTCATACGTTGACAAGTATCACATTCTGCAAGAAAGGTTTTAGTATCCTTTTTCATCCCTACCCCCAAAAATGTAAGTTTAGCCCACAATTATTTATTTAATAACCTGAAATTCTTGCAGTCGAAAAAGCATGCATTTGTTGTATTATAGTTTCATGAAGTGGCAAATTTTTAGGAATAAAAAGGTGGCCTCGTTATCTTAGATGTTGCCCATACCATGTATATTTTGGTCAAGAGTTTGAATCATTTTGAATTTGTCAAATCAAGGATTGCAAGGTGGGATCTTGGGTCACCTTTTCTTCAAGCTAGTAGATCCATTGAGGAAGTGAAATAGAGATAACACATAGCATACCTTGATCCTCATATTGGTGGGATAGTGCATCAACAACTACATTGTCCTTGTCATTCTTATAAATTATTTCATAGTCATACTTGAGCAGTTTGGTGATCCAATTTTATTGTTTTGGCATGGACACACTTTGCTCAAGAAAGTATTTAAGGTTGTGGTGATATGTTTTTATGGGAAAATGTTGTCCAACAGGATAAGGCCTCCAATGGTGGATATCATGTAAGATCGCCATCATCTACTCCTCATTGGTTGATTTTCCAAGTTTTTTTTCTTGATAATACCTTACTAGTGAAATCCAATTGCTATCCTTGCATAAGCACTGCATGAATTCCACTTCTTGACGAATAACTTTCACATATAAAAGGCTTGGAGAAATTACACATTGCCATCACGAGAGTAGAAAGTATATCTTCTTTGAGTCATAAGAAGGCATGTTCAATTGGTTTTAACCTTAGAAATAAGTTTTTTTGTAACATAGTTATCATAGGAGATGCAATTTTTCTATAATCACAAACAAATTTTAGATAATAAACAATGGAGCCTAGGAAAAATCAAAGGGTTTTGAGAGTGTGTGGCTTGGACCATTATTTTATGACAGTAATTTTCTTTGGATCCACCTTGACCCCTTCCTCTAAAACTATGTGACCTAGGTATTCCACTTCTTGCATTTCAAAATAAAATTTAGACCGTTTTGCATATATTTGGTTGTTAGCCAGGAGTTGTAGTCCAATGCACATGTTGTGTAAATGTTCCACCCATGTGACTATAAATTAGAATGTCATCAAAAAATACTAAAATGAATTTGCACAAGAATGGTCAAAATATTGAATTCATGAGACTATAAAAAGTGGAAGGTGTGTTGGTAAGACTAAAGGGCATGCCAAGAAATTCATAATGGCCTTTATGAGTCTAAAATGTTATCTTTGGAATATTTTCTTCTCTCAATTTGATTTGATGATATCTTGAACACAAATCCACTTTAGAGAATAAGCAAGCACCATGGAGTTCATTCAGTAACTCATCAATGATGGGAGTGGAAAATTTGTCCTTGACAATAATTTTGTTGATCTCTCAAAAATAAATGCATAAATTTCAAGACCTGTATTTCTTACGAACCAATAGTACTAGGGAGGAATATTGGCTAACACTTGGTTGAATGAACCCTACTACTAACTTCTGCAACATCTTTTCAATATTAATATTTTGCACATATGGACACCTATAGGGGTAAGTATTGGGTGGTATGCTTCCTAGGACAAGCTAGATGGCATGATCATTGGCTTTCCATGGTGGTAACCCATGGGGTTTTCCAAACATGGTTGCATGCTTATCCTAAATGTAAATATAGTTTAGAGAATAAGCGAATACCATGGAGAATATCTTCTTTTTCTGATTTGATGATATCCTAAACATAGATCCAGTTTCGAGAAGAAGCAAGCACCATGGAGTTCATCTAGTAAATCATCAATGATGGGAGTGGGAAATTTATCCTTGACAGTAATTTTTTTGAGCTCTCAGAAATCAATGCATAGTTGCCAAGACCTATCTTTCTTATGAACCAATAGTACTAGGGAGGAATATTGGCTAACACTTGGCTGAATAACCCCTACTACTAACAACTTTTGCATCATCTTTTCAATCTCAGTATTTTGCACATATGGGCACCTGTAGGGGCAAATGTTGGATGGTACACTTCTTGGGACAAGTTGGATGACATGATCGTTGGCTTGCCATGGTGGTAACCTATGAAATTTTGTAAACACGATTGCATGCTTATCCATAATTTATTGTAATTTAGTCGATTGAACTATATCATTGGTAGTTGGGGCTTGTAATGCAAACAACTGTACCACCACTCCTTGAGATGATTTCTTCAAAAACAATTCCATTCGATAGGAGCTAATGAGTTGGGTAGGACCTGTGGACATCCCACTGAGAGTATATTGCTTTCCTTGCTCAGTGAATTGCATCCATAGATCAGAAAAGTTCCATACTATCGGGCGTAATGTACAAAGCCACTAAGTTCCCAACATAATATCACATACTCCCAAGGGAAGGGTAAACATGTCCACCTTGAGGTTGTAGTCACTCGTTCACACATTTACATTTTTACTTTTTTCTTTGCATCGTAGGGTTCCCCTATTAGCCACCATGAATTCAAAAGAATTGCACGAGTATATATAACTGTTTATTTTTTGGTTACTTGCGGATCAATAAAATTATGGGTATGACCTGAATCAATGAGAATAATGAGTCATTGTTCCTTGAAATACCCTACCACTTTCATGGTCTGAGGAGTGGAAATATAGGCTAAGGCATGTTCTAATATCTCATGTGGTTTGTCCTCTATTAGTTCTGACTCTTTAGGTTGCTCTTCTTCTCTATGCTCATCCTCTTCGTCTTATGATTCCTAGGTGGAAGGTTTGCCTACATGGAGTAAATACAGTTTCTGTTGTATGCACTTGTGGTTTGGAGAATATTTATCATCATAATTGTAATATAGTCCTTGTGCCCTCTATGCATCTATTTATTTATAAGACATTTTATTGGGGGTGGTTTGTTGATTGGTTTTGATGAATTCCAGGATGAAATATGTGTTTAAGCTTGTGGAGGTTTGAAGGTATGCCTTTGTGCCACTTATTCATATTTAGCCAACCTGATCAAACCTAGTGCTAACAGTAGGCTTGTTGGCTTCAACATTTTTATTTAAGCATGTATATCTTCATTTAATCCACTAATGAAACAACTTTAGAAAAAGTCGACACTTAATTCCTTGGTGCGATTTGCTAGATTTTTAAACCATATTTGATATTCATATATGGTTGTTGTTTTTTTAACTTGGTGAGGGGTCTAGTGAAATCCTCATACACATTAGATCCAAATAAAATGAGTAATTTGGTTTCAAATTCAGCTCAAGTAAGATGGGAATGCATACTCTCCAACCATTGGTACCATCGAATTGCTTCATGTTCGAGGTTGAAGGGTGCTATGTGAGCCTTTGATTATGGGAAATGACATGAAGAGAAAAATATTATTCTTCTCGATACAACCAACTGGTTGGATCCTAGCCATAAAATTTGGGAAAGTCTTGTTTGGGCATGTAGGCAGGTAAATTGACATGCTTGCGTAATTAGTTAATAAGTTTTGTCATTTTGTGTTATTTTTTAGTTCATATGCAAATTCTTTGATGAAATATCCATATGTATAATTAATAAATTCATAATGTAATATTTCATATGATCATATGTAATGTTAAGTTATGTACAAGTCATAAGTGACTCACAAAATGAAATGTAAACATAAGTCAAATGCATATCAGATGTAATTTAAGAAAATGATGAGGCGTCGGGTAGTTGAAGGATGCAACTACCTTTTAGTTGTATAAATAAGACCCTTTCCTCATTCATTCGTATGGTGATGGTAGTAATTGTGTCAGAAGGTCAAAGTGTGTGGTTGACGGATCGTGTGGTTGTTATCGGAAGGCTGGCTGGTGGTTGTTGGCTTTTTGAAGCATGTAGGTGTTGGAAGGAGATATTCCACATAGATGTATATGTAAGATGCTATTGTATGTAGTTAACCGTACAAGCCTCTATTTATTGAATATTTGCTCATATTCATTTATCATCTGCTATTGCTATTATATGTACTATGTATATTGCATGTGTTGTCATTGTTGATTGTTGCAATAGATAGGTTTTGTATTGTTTTTTTCAAGTTTCGGATGCAAGGTGAAAGTCGCAGACCAAGTTTTTTCATACAAGCAATGATGTCATACAACCAACTATTGTGATTGTAGTATAGGTGAATAGTCATCGCTAAATATTAAATTTATCATTCAAATTGTTCCTCCAAGTGTGTAATACTCCCACCGTGCTTCAAGGTATTCTATGATTTTATTACTAGGTAAGGTATTTTGTGATCTTCCCTCAAAACTACCTTCTTGACTCCTTGCTAGCCTGTCTAAAATGTAGTATTTAACATCTAGGCCTGCCATACAACTCTCAATGTCATCTAATCTATCCAATTTGTCTAGTTTGAATACTAGTAGGCAAAATTCTTGTTGGTCTTCTAAGAATTTCACTTGTTCACCCAATATCTCTATCTCTTGGTAGCTCTAGTACCTCTTGTAGGTAGAAAATCCACCTCCTAGAAGAAGAAGAAGAAATGATAATATAAGGATTTGCACAATTTTGGTAAAAGTACAATTTTGTCTAATTGTACAATGTAGGGTTTGTCTAATTGTACAATGTAGGGAAATAAATGTGAATGCATGAAATGAAATGAAATGAATTGTAATGTGCATGAAATGTAATTTGATGAAAATCAAATTAGAACCTTAGTAAAGTATTAATGAAATTAAGTTGGCTGAGAAGTTGTGGGTGGTAGTTGTAAATGATGAATTGTCTCAAGAAACCACTTTGGAATGGCCTGGACAGGCATTATAAGCCCCCCATTCAATTTTTGTAGGTTGTTCATGGTTGTTGATGGTTGTTGATAATAGTGGATATACATTGTTGTTGATCTTAGCTGATATGATTGATTGTGGATTGCTAAGGAGAATTGCAGAGCATAATTCAGCACTGTTGTGTCCATACATGTTGTCGGTTGCATATGGATTGTATACTTCTGTGCAGTATTGCAGATATGGCATTGTAATGGAATGATTCTACAATGGAAATAAAGTATTGATTGATACCCAACTGTGTATGATGATTGTGGATGGAGAAATTGCTCATAGTTTCTCTCTATAGATTGTAATTACTGTGTTTGCAAGGTATTGTATAGTTTTTGGAATGGGCAGTGAATAATGTTGTTGGATCTGGAATAGGAATTGTTATTCCAAGTGTGCATGATGGATTACTAAGTTGGTAATTCCATCATTAGAGTTATTCAATCACTATTATGTTTAATTTCTACATATTATACTATAGATCTAAGATTGAGTAATTGCAGCAAGGGTTTATTATAACTATACAATTAGCCTTCCTAACCATACAATTGATCAATAACTTTACATTTGGGTTGTAATTACATATTTTGTACTTGCTAGAGTAGGAATAATGATTGCCAAGTGAACGATTGCAAATTGACCAAGTTAATTGCCAATTAACTAAGTTTGGTAGATTGTATGATTGGAAAATCATATAGTTCAGGCTATTGTATGGTTGTAACCATACAATTGAATGTTTTGTGATCATACAGTCACTAATTGTACGTTTTGGGAATCGTACAGTTGTAACCGTACAACTATACGGATTGGTCCAAATTGAGTGCAAATTACTAGAATTCATCCCAAAATCTTCCATTTCACCTCCCTCATCAGGAATACTACCACCTGTGCTACATTTGGCATCATTGCCTATCAAAATTGGGTCAAATTGTTGCAGTTGAGAAGGACCTACGATTGACAATTTTTGAGAAGGAATAAATTAAAAATTGGAGGTGAATGACAGATACAAGTCTACGAAGAAGTTGGAGATGAGATCGTAAAGAGGAGCAAATTGTAGTAAGGAGAAGTACAATAATTGATCAAAGAGAGAATGTGAACAATTTAGCATAAGATACGAATGAACCATTAGTAGAACAAGTATGGACTTCGAATGAGGGAGACATTGAAAGGTGGGAAACATTATTGATAGGAATGGAAGAGAGGGTACAAGGACCACCAAGAGTCAAGGAGAACATTGATGTAAGGGAAGATGTTGATGTAGAAACTGTGCGAGGATACGATGAGTGGATGGTAACACCTGAACAAGCGACAGATAGGTTGCCAAGGGGTGTAGAGGATGGGAGTCAAGCACCAGAGCAACAACATGTGAGGTCTCAAGAAGGAAGACCAGGACCACAACCAGGATACCAATGAAGGAGGTCATAGAGTGAGGATGCATAAGAGGTTGGGAGATGATTATTTGGTGAAAATAAGGTACCAAGGATAGAAACATCCGATGAAGAGCAACATATTGAATCACCCATAAAAAGGAGGAATCAATCAAGGATTCAAGGGACACTTCATCAAGTGATGACGATGGAGGAACCCCACCGATGGCTAACATAGCCATGAGAGTAGGAAAGCAGAGATGTCCACCCTTCATGGGAGAAGGGAAGGAGGACCCAGTTAGACATATTGGCACATGCATAACCATCTAGAAAGAAAATGGTGTAAACCAACCAAATGAATGGTTGCAACTATTTCCTACCACATTACGAGGACTCACGATAGATTGGTATCTGAAGCAAGAAAATACACCAACATTTTGGGTTTGGAATATGATGAAAGATGCCTTCATCGAGGAATTTTATCCTTTGAGAGATGATACTAAAATTATAATAGAAATATACATCACAAAGCAAGGAAAAGATGAGGACGTTAAAACATATAACCATCGATTAAAACAACTGGAAGATAAGATGCAAATACCACCAACATATGGACTTATTAAACGATGGTTTCTTGATGGGTTACTACCTAAATATAGAAAAAAGATGAAGGCAATACCATCCTCAACATATGAAGAAGTACTAGAAAAAGCAAAAAACTTTGAAAGTGAGGCAAAGCAGATAATAGTAGGAATTATGGCACATTCCAGACATGAGGACTTGGATAGCGATGAAGAGGACACGATGCATCATGCTATCCAATCATTCCAGAAGAAATTTAATAAGATGTTGAAGGAGGTCAAAGGAGAAACAAGGAGGGATCAAAAATATATCTGGTGTACATAATGTAAGACCGAAGGGCATACAAATGTGAATTATCCTCGAAATACATACTGTAATATATGTGATGTGATGGGACATGAAGTGGTGAATTGTCCATTCAATTTAAAAGTATGACATCAGACTCTATCAATCCAAGAGAATGAGAAAAAACCAAAACCTCAAGGGAATGGACAAGTCACAACCAATGGAGGTTATAGAAATAACCGTAGAGGGGGAAGGCCATATCAAGGCAATCGACAAGGAGGTTAGAGTTGTAGTATGATTTGAAAGGAAGGCCAATCATACAATGTCATAATTGCCAAGAGTGGGGGCACTTTGCGAAGAATTGCCCTTCTCCCTAGACAAATGAGACAACACAAAATAATGCTACACACATGTGTAGATGGTGTGGTCTAGGTAACCACAAGGAGGTTAATTGTCCTAAGAAAGTGAGTACAAGTGGCTCATAGAATGTTAATTTCTTGGACATTGACGTACCCTCAGTTAAGGAGGAAGGAAATGAAAAAGAAGTATTAGTCGTGACACAGAGTCAGACTAAGAAGGATAATTACCCAAAACCTGCTAAAGAGAAGGAGAGATGGTAGGAGGTAAAAAAGGTAATTGAAGAAGAAGCATAGAAGGCTAAACAAATAAGGCTAGCAGAGCAGAAAGAATTAAAGAAGCCAAGTGGTCTAGAAGATAAAGCATTAGTGAAGAATCTGGTAGCACAAGTTCTGAATACAATGATAGAAATCAAAATGGCTAGTTTGTTTGAAGCCATACCATCCCTACATAAGGCAATGGGAGATGAGATGCAACCACAAAAGGTGATGGAAGTCTAGAGCCAACCGATACAAGAAGTAGAAAAGAAGGATTACTTTATGGATCCGACTATATTAATGATTGATGTTGGAAAGAAACCAACATTGGTCCATATGGAGATAATAGGGCATAAGTTAACACAAGTTATTATGGATGGAGGGTCCAGTGTTAATGTGCTACCAGAGAAAACTTGGAGAGAGATCGGGGCTCCATTTTTATGGGCACCAAGTTTTAGGTTGTATGGTGCTGACCAGTATGGCATTGAGACTAAGGGAGTGTTGACAACACAAAAGGTAATAATAGTTGACCAAGAATTTATCTTGGATTTCGTTGTGATTACGATGCAAAAGCTTGCATATGATGCACTGTTGGGGAGAGGTTGGTTGCGAGTGGCCAAAGTTAATCACAATTGGGGAAAGGATCAGATTACATTCAAGAAAGGACAACACAAGTATATGATTAACCTAAAAAATCAAAGGATTAGCAAAGATATCGCTACGATAGATGAATCAGGTAGTTCTTCAGGTGAAGAAGAACAACATGAACCCAATGAAGAGGGAATGTTGTACCTTGAAGAATGTAGTGAGGATGAAACTCGATCTAATAGTGGACTTCTCCATTGGCAGATGGAGGAGTACGAGGTATTTCAGCCCAACTGCCTCTGTATTAATACAGAGGAGATCACAAAAAGACAAGATGAGAAGAAGGTCAACAAGAAACCGAAAGAAGAGGAACAAGAGAAATGGATATTTCCTAAGAGTTTTGTGGAATATACAATTGGAGATGCGGAGATAGATGCAAGACCAATACATCCAACAAATGTGGCAAAGGCTAAGGTAGAGCCAGAGAATATTAAGTATGAAGGACCCCAGATAGTGGAAGTAAATCTAGGAACTGATAATGAACCTAGGATGATTCATTGCGGTGAGGATTGGGATCTGGTATTGAAAGCAATAACTTTCAAGATATTCTTGGAATATAAAGATGTTTTTGCATGGACATATAAGGACCTGAAAGGGATACCACTAGAATTATGTGTCCACAAGATTACATTAATGCTTGGGGCACAACCAGTGAGAAGGAGACCTTACAGGATGAACCCAAAGTATGCAACCTTGGTAAATACAAAAATAGAAAAGATGTTGGATGCTAGCATTATTTTTAGAGTTACCACGAGCAAATGGGTTTCTCCTATTGTGGTCACCTTGAAGAAGGAAGTGGATAAGATTTGTATCTATGTAGACTTTCATAGTTTGAATGCAGTAATGATCAAATATCCCTTCCCTATTCCATTCACGGATTCCATCCTAGAGGAGGTCGTAGGACATGAAATTTATTCATTCCTGGATGGGTTTTCTAGCTATAATCAGATTAGTATAGTCAAAGAGGATAAATTGAAGACCACATTTGTTGTGGAGAATGGAATTTATGCATATAATAGGATGCCATTTAGGCTATGTAATGCCCCGACCACATTTTAATGGATTATCCTGTATATATTCGATCAATTGGCGATAGGGAAATTCAAGGCATTCTTGGATGATTGGTCCATTTACAATAAAATCAAGGACCATTTACCAGCTCTAAGTGAATGTATGAGCCGATGTAGGAATGCACAGATCTCCCTGAACCCAAGGAAATGTTATTTGATGGTGCCATATGGAAAGTTGCTAGGACATATAGTGTGCAATGAAGGATTGAAGACAAATCCTGATAAAATTTATGTCATTCTACATATGGAGGAGCCATATGATGTGAGTTCACTAAAAACCTTCTTAGGATCCATAGGATATTATCGAAGGTTTATCAGGAATTATGCACACGTGTCCTACCCATTGGACTCATTGACAAAAAATAATGTTCCCTTCAGTTGGACAGAGGAGCATCAAGGAGCTTTTGAAGAGTTAAAAGCAAAGCTCGTATGTAGCCCCATTTTGGTGTTTCCAGATTGGGATAAGGAGTTCCATGTCCATATTGATGCTTCCAATTTTGCAATAGGATGCACATTGGCTCAAGAAGGGCAATTTAGGCTGGACCAACCTATTTACTTTGCAAGTTGCCTATTGTCAAGGGCGGAGAGGAATTATAGTACAATAGAATAAGAGGCTTTGGGAATGGTATATGTAGTGCAAAAGTTTAGGCATTACCTATTGGCAAACCCATTTGCCTTCTATGTTGATCACCAGGCTCTATTGTACTTGATAAATAAACCGATGATACAAGGGTGAGTCAACAGGTGGCTCATTACCTTACAAGAATTTGTATTTTGGGTAGTGGTGAGACCTGGAAAAAAGCATGTGATCATAGACCAGTTATCTTAGATTCGATCAAGGGAACCTACAGGGATGAGAATTCTAGATGAATTCCCTAATGCACAATTATTTGCAATTAATATTGTACCATCATGGTACAAGTTAATTGGAGAATATCTATCCATAGGGGAGTTACCACAAGAGTTGGCAATGGTAGAGAAAAATAAGGTAATCATGAAGTCAACACCTTTTCAGCTGATAGTTGGATTGTTGTACAAAATGGGTGTGGATGGCATTTTACGAAGATGCGTAATGGAGGAGGAAGTTAAAACAACATTAAAAGAAGCCCACGAAGGTTTGGCAGGAGGACACATGGGGCCAGATGCTACTGCTAGAAAAATACTTTTGGCAAGATTGTGGTGGCCTACGTTGTATCATGATGCAAAAGAATACGTGTAGGCATGTGACACTTGTCAAAGAGTGGAAAAACCACTACATAGAGACTTTATGCCTTTGCATCCATCACAACCTCAGGAATTATTCGAAATATGGGGTTTGGATTTTGTTGGACCATTGAGAACAACCCATAGGCAGAAATATCGATATATCATGGTAGCAACAAAATACCTAACCAAATGGGTAGAGGCAAGGGTGCTACCAGATAATACAATGAAAAGTACAACCCGATTCTTGTATGAACAAGTAATCACAAGATTCAGAATTCTACTACGAATAACAAGTGATAGAGGTGGTCACTTTGTTAATGAGGTTATTAAGAAGATGACAACTGATTTTAGGATTTTGCATTCATTGTCAAGTCCATATTATCCCAGAGCAAATGGGAAGGTGAAGGCAACTAACAAAATCTTAGTCTCTACGTTGTATAAAACCTATGGAATAGAAGGAGTAGATTGGGAAGAAAGGTTACCATATATTCTATGGGCTTATAGAACAACCTTCAAACCAAAAATAGACCATATGCCATTCTAGTTAATGTATGGTCAGGAGGCAGTAGTGCTAGTAGAATTCTTGGTACCTAGTTTGCGAGTAGCTATGGAGCATCACTTGGGTGACCAGGAAAGTCTAGAGGAAAGACTAGTAACACTAATCAAGTTGGATGAGAGGAGAGTCATGGAACAATGGGCAATCAAAGTGGCCCAGAAGTGGAGGAAGTTGTGGCATGATAAGCATCTCCAAAAATTAGAACTTAATCAAGGTGATTTAGTTCTAAAGTTTAATGGTAAACGAGAAATCAAGCCTGGGAAGCTAAAAATATTATGGCTTGGTCCCTTTAGAGTTATAGAAGTGATGGACAATGGTGCAGTCAAATTACAAAAGTTGGACGGGATAGTAGTACCCAAAATAGTGAATGGTTCAAAGTTGAAACCATATAAAGCATAATGCATGTTCATCGCTTTACAAGAAATAGAATAAAGACAACAACAAGAAGCAGAATCTAGCGAACCATGACAAACAACCTAGAATAATCAAGATCCACCAAAAGAGAACAATGATATGGGGATTACATGTCTATTTGTAGAAGGGGAGGAGGCATGACCAATCATAGAACAACAGGAATTGACACCTCACCCTAGTGAAAGGAGAAGGATGCAAGTACATGTGAGGTTCATAGATGGAACAAAATAAATTGAAGAAGAGGAGGAATGGATTCCTCCCAATGAAATAAGAAATTAAGAGCAAGTACCATTAGCAATAAATTGGGAGAGATAAGAAGAAGCTACCCAATCAAAGAGGTAGTAGTGTATCCACAAGTAGAGCAAAGGGAGTTGCCTCAACAAGTAGAAGGATGACGTAGGATACGACTAACGGTACAATATGAAGATAGAACAAATACCTTTGATATGGAAATTTTGAATTCAAACGAAGGTGGAGTTACAAAGGAGTTAACAAGACTTACTCCATTAGCTCAAATAGGTATGATACAACAAAGGATGTAACATCAAGCACAACAATTGCAAGAAGAGTATGAAGCATTACAAACACATAATGCAAGACTTCGAGGGTAGATCATTCAAGAATTGGATGATACAATGCAATGACTTGATGAGAAATAAATTGCAAGGCAAAGAGAACTTGAATCACAAGATGGAAATAATGAGGAACCTCAAATACAAGGGAGACAATGAGAACATCAAGCAGGTCTGAGTTCTAGTGAGGAGGAAAGATCACAAGTAGAACCAAGGGGCCCGACGCAAGATCTTCCAATTACAAATGAAGTAGTAGAGATAGTTTGGTGAGAGATTGAAGAAGACATTACATCACCTAAACCTCAAGGGAATCTACATGAATATTCAAGTGAGTCTAGTGATGAAGAAATTCCCTTACTCACAAGGAACAATAGTCAAGAGAATAGTAGCGATGAATTCTTGGCAAGAGTACAAGAACCTCATGATCGTCCTAATATAGATGCCTATGTGACAACATATCAATAATTAAGAAGGTAAAGAAGGGAAGTGAGGAGACTCCAGCGAATAATGGACTTGCCAACGGAGTGGTCAATGCAACGTGAATATAATCGTAATGATTCAAGCATGACTTCTAAATTTTTAGAAGACTATAGAGAAGCATTAGCTAGTTTCACCCCACAACATCATTTTGAAGAGTGAAGGTGGATAAGGCGACTAAGGCATGCAAAGAATAGACTAAGGGCATTACAACAAATATCACCAAGAGCTTAATGCAATGAAGGACACTTGGCCAATATAGAGTTCATGGATGTGACTCCCAATACTTGGGAAAGAGGGGAACCAAGTTGACAACAGGATCACCAACAAGGAATTCCAAGTACTATAGGACGAAAGGTAGGTCATAGAGTAGGATTACGACGAGTGAATGAGGGTAGGAATCATTTAGATCCTTTACCTAGAGGAATGAGGGGAAGGAATCAACCTCCTACTCCAAGATGGCCTAGGCAGCATGAGGAGACATCACATGCACCCTTAAATTTGACCAGGAATGCACAACAAGGATGTAATTTGTGAGGTGGATTCTTGCAAAACCTTAGGGGATGACATCTACATAGAGGAAATTTAGGGTGACCACCAATACTCCAATGAGGACCAAGAAGAATAGAAGTAAGAAGAGGATTGCTTCAGAGAGAAGAAGGTCCATTTAATATTCAAAGAGGTTCTATAACAAGAGGACAAATTCATGGAAGATAGATGCAAGGAAGAGAACTTGCTGGCATGGAAGAATACAATTTCAAGATAAAAGAAGTCAAAGTAGATGAAGGACTCGTTCACCAAGTTTGGAGGTAGATTTAGTTCGAGGGGATAGAAGTCAAAATTGCCCAAATGAGAATCAAATAACAAAGGCATATTCACCAAATGATTGACCAATAGAGCAAAGGAGAAGCCTTGAATGAGCTAATATAACATTGGAAGGAGGAAATTATGCAAATTCAAATTGTATAGTTTGTAATTTTACTGTTCCAAATCGTACAATTAACAATTGTACAGTTACAAATTGTATAGCTAGCCAAAAAGAGGTAGCAAATCATACAAATGATTGCTTAGAACCAAATTGTATGATTACTCAATCCTTGATTGCACGAAATGAGGTGGTAGAACCTCTAGTTAACACATCAATAGAAGGAATCGTACAAGTGAATGCCACTATACGATTCCCATGATGGTAATTTAGAAAAGTATACAATTTTAAAAAATAAATAAATGAAAAAATAATATAAAATATAAAAAATAATCTTGATTGTGAAAATCCCTTCGGGACATAATCAAGACATAAGATGGTTGAAAACCATAAATGGTGGTCTCTTTGAGAAATATAAAAAGAAACAAAAAACAAAAATAATAAAAGATTAGAAAGAAAAAAAGAAGCAAAGAAAAGGATAAAATTGCATGCAAAAAAGATTGAGTTGGCAGTCATCTGTACAAACAGATAAAAATACATGCAAAGAAGGCTGAGGTGAAATATTTTCATGCAATAGGTCATTTTTGCTATAAAAGAGAGCGCCATGCACATTTTAGAACTAGTTGAACGAATTGAATAATCAAAATTAGGTGATTTTGGGAGCAAGGAATAGTGCAACAGAAGAAATTTTTGCATAGGCATGCAAATAACACAAAGATTCCACTAATTTTCTTTACTCGTTATAAATTTGCACAGTGGAGTTTCTTTTATTCCGAATTGGTAAAGAAAAAACTAGCAATAGGTGAAGTGCATGAGAAAACATGGAGGACATTTTTTGGAAAAAAGGTCAGGGTTGCATTTGCAGAAAATCTAGGCTTATCTTCCTGAAAAAGCTAAGGTTTGAAGTATTTATCTGTAGATGAAAACCCTAAGTTGTGGAGAATTTAGGTAGGGTTTGTATTTTTTAGAAAAATAAAATCCAGGAAGCAAAGTTAAAACCCTAAATTGCATGAAGGAAATTTGTCAGGAAAAGAAAAATGTTTTCAACCATTGCATGCAGAGGAGAATAAAGTGGAAGGCCATACAAAATAATAAATTGTACAAATTACCCATAGAAGTGTACAACTGAAGAATTGCACATTCAGGAAAGGAAAAATACATGAGTAAGCCAAAAATAACACTAGAGAAGAGATTGTACAATGGCAGCAAAAAGCATAAGGTAAATCATACAAATTTGACAAGTAAATTTTGGGAGTGAATGCAAGATTTAACAATAGATTGTACAATATTAGAGCCCAATTATACGATTTGAGTGCAATTGTACGATTTTGGGGTATAATTATACGATTTTTTAGTCCAATTGTACGATTCTATAGCCCAAGTGTACGATTTGAGTGAATTGTACGATTTTGGGGTATAATTGTATGATTTGGGGCACAATTATATGATTTGAGTGCAATTGCACAATTTTGGGGCCCAATTGTATGATTTTGGATACAATTGTACAATTTAGGTGTAGTTGTACGAAATTAGAGTGCAGTTGTATAATTTTAGGTAAAATTGTATGATTTTGGAGTGCAATTGTACAATTTTGGGAGCAATTGTACGATTTTAGATGTAGTTGTATGGAATTAGAGTAGATTGTACGATTTTGAGTGCAATTGTATAAAAAATTTTAAATTGTACAAAATTGGTGAAGAAGAGTGGTTCCACAAAGATGAATATTTGTGAAGGATGAACACTGAGCGAGAATTTTGGGCTCACATACGATGAATTATAGAAATAAGAATAGAATGCTCAACAAGACCGCTACATTAGAGGGATCCATGGCCCATGTAATGAGAAGTAACCTACCCTGCACAAGGCCAAGGATGAGGCTTTTAGCCACGAGGAGTACAAGGCTATCGTCCTTGGAGGGGAATAGGTTATAGTCCATGGAGAGGACACAAAAATTGGCATGGTGGTAGAGGAAGGGAGCAACTGCAATTCAATGAGGAGATTAAGATGGAACCACCTAGAGTACATCAGGGGGAGCTTTAAAGTGAAATCCATAGAGAATATACCCTAGAATATCAAATAGACTTACCCAATGAGGTCAAAGGAGGAGAAGTAGAATTGAAAGACATCACCTTCACACAACCGATAGGTGAATTGTGTCAAAAATGGTGGAGTGAACATGATGAAAATCACTCACTAAAGGTAACGTTAACTTAGGTAGAAGTAAGTGTTTTGACATTAGTAACTCCACTAGATAAAGTTTTCTTTAATGAGTATTTGTTGCAGATGGTGCAGTCCTATGGTGCTTGTTGGGTAAAACATTGGTTAGCTTTCTACAGTTCAATTAATTATCTCCATTTAATTGTCAACCCGGGGTAGCTCGTAGACTTATGAGTATCACATCACAATATATGCCTATAGTGCGAGGAATGAGTTTCTCTATGCCTATTGGTTTGGGGATGTTGGTGTTTCGTTGAAGTTATGAATTTGATTTCCAAACAAATAATCTAACCTATGAAAACATACCTAAACTACATTCAGAAATTAAAATCACACATTGCTGGAAATTACAAAAAGCAAGAGAAAATATAGAATTTAAATAATCTAAAAAAAACAATAAATAAATTTACTAATAAAGCAAGGTAAAAGGGGAGGAGTACTATTTAGAGTGGGCCCAGGCTCCAGCAGTCTTCCGCCCGATCAATTCATTCACCGGATGCTAGTTTGAGATTAATAAAAACACTCAAATGAATATATTGCAGCTTCAAAAAATTACATTGCAAGTCTAAAATCTGGGATTATTTTTATTAGGGGTAGCCTGCATATTTATAATATATGCAGCCATACCCTGTTACATTTGAGAGAAAATAAATTCCTGATTTTCTGGTTAAAACAGATACGTAAAAATAGGGAGATAAAGCAAAAACATTAATTCTGGACTAATTTGACGTATTCTATTTTTAATCAGAATATAATACATCTGATTTTATGCTTTCTCTATTTGCATTGATATTTATGTATTTGCTAAAAAATAGAAACACATGGTCTTTGATGTTGTCCTTCGTCTTCATGCTTAATGAAATATCATCTGCATCCATCGTTGAAATATTTTTTTTGTTCTACCGTCCACAGGAGTGGCGTTGTCATTTTACATCAATGAAAGTTGGGTGCTTTATTTTATATGGAAAGCAAACGCCTATGGGAAGCAGGTGCCTAACGGGAAGCAGGCGCCCGTGAATTAAGCGTAAAACTTAAGTTGAATGCTTCAAAAGGGAATCGGGCGCTTGACTTAGCACTTCTCACTGATGTATTGCGGATGTTTTGCCTTCATCAAATTGACAGTGCCAGGTCCGAGTGGGACCTTAACGTAAAAATGCTAAAATACCGTAAAAACCACTAAATCTGCACACAAATCACTTAAAAACAAATATTAGATAATATACATAATTTACTGTTAAATATATAAAACTTCCATAAAACATATATTCTATAATAATAATGCGGCATAATATGTTAGAAATTCTTGTATAAAAATCAGCATTTTTTGTGCTCATCATCCTCCCATGCTTAAAAGAGTGGCGCGTCCTCGTGACACCCCCCATGCTTAAAGAGTGGCACACTCTTGTGATAGTTGGTGCTTATAATTTTCATTTTTAGCAACGGTTGTCCAATAGGCTCTATTTTTCTTTCTCCTCTTTCTGCCTATGGAGCTCATTCTTTCTTAGCAAATGACTTGTGGATTTCCCCCATGGTCAATCTCTTTGTTTTTTTTTTCTTTCTTTCCTTTTTTTTTTTTATATATGGGAGTTAGGTGCTTGTATATGGGAATCAGGCCTGTATATGGGAAGCAGGCCTATATATGGGAAGCGGGCGCTTGTATATTATTTTTAAGATGATGACCATGAGTGTTCTCCCAACAGAATATTTGCATGTGGACAAAATACCAAATGGGGTTAAATGGTTGGATGGATATATTAATGGGGATTGTGCTGACACTATTTTACAGAAATATATTTCTATGAAAACTATATATATACAAAACAAAAAATTAAGTACACACCTATATTATATTTTGTGTATGTATTATGCACAGATATTCATGGTGTACTTGTATTGGTTGTTTGATGATGACCATGTGTACTGGAACAAAGAACAACATGCTTATTTCCCATGTGGAAATTTTTTCTCTATATGACTGGTTCTTGATTACTGCAATTTATTCATTTGAGGTTTCCTGCACAAATTCAAGAAAATATTAGAAAAAAACATGTCTTCGTGGGATGACACACATCCCCTCCTCGAAAGTTGTTCATTTATGACCTTGGAATGTGCATAAATCTCTAATGAAAAATTAAGATAGTTTTATCCATGAGAGGTTTTGACTTTATGCATGTGGATGAGCTGCTGATGTGGCACGGGCTACTTCTCGTTACTGAAGATTATTCATTCGAGGCACAAACACCTGTTAGAATAGAAAACAAGCACCTTCATATGGGAATCAGACACATTTTAATTCACAGAATGCAGGTGCTTGCTAAAATAGAAAGCAAACTTTATACAATTTTTTTTTACACGTTTGGAAGGCTTGGCGTCGGTTATTTCCCGTAAAACTGGAAGTCGGGTGCCCTCCTGGAGAGGCCAGGAATCAGGTGTTGCTCTACCGAAATTCGGGAGGCGGGCGTTGTTTTCTTAACATGCTTGGAGTCAAGCTTTGTTTACCATCAGAAAATGGAAAATAGGCGTTTCTCTTTATTCAATGGGTGTTGGATTTTCCTCGAATGTGCGCTGTAAGGTTGATTAGGCCTGAAGCGCTTTGGTTGAAGAATAGGGACAAAAAATCTGCATCCGCCCTCAAATCAGCAGTTAAGTGTTTTACTATCCATAAAGACCAGTCCAAACATTCTTGTGCAGATTCAGGTTTAGTATTCCCCTTAAATGGGGACTAACTTACTCCTACTAAAAGCAAAAATCTCCTAGAAATATGGGAAGGTTCATGTTGCCTGTGCTTGTTAAGCCTAGGTTTCCCAAGCTGCCTAACAACTGCACCAAGGTCATGTTCCTGCAAAATAAAAACACAAATAAAAAAAAGAATATGTTAATAAAAACAAGTCCATGTCACATTTCCTTTTTTTTTAATGACGAATACATGATCATTCGTCAAATGGCTGGTATGAATTTAAAATAAGATGAAGTCTCCCCCATGCTTGCGTCTGATTCAATCTCGCAAATGTGAGGTGCATGGCAAAGCTGTAAATGGATCCGACTGACTATTACTCATGTTGTTTCATCGTGTGCTATTATGGACTCCCCGTAAAAACCCCTCACATTGTGAAATCTTCATAGCTATTTTTTTTAAATGAGCAGAGATGTGCTACTCAACATAGTACTGTGAACCATTTGAGCTCATCTTTTGTTCACCACAGCTGATGCTGCCATGGTCGAGTGTTACACATCTTCCCATGGTGCCAATCCGTATGCAACAAATGTGTTTTATTGAGCGCCTGGTAACAGATCCCATAAAAACTCGAAAGTTAAGCATTATAGCATGGAGTAGAACTGGGATGGGTGACCACCTGGGACATCTTGTGGACTGCGCCTCTTTTTTTTTTAAGT
Source organism: Wollemia nobilis (assembly GCA_028583015.1). Classification (NCBI taxonomy): domain Eukaryota; kingdom Viridiplantae; phylum Streptophyta; class Pinopsida; order Araucariales; family Araucariaceae; genus Wollemia; species Wollemia nobilis. The sequence goes on from JAQPPZ010016726.1 coordinate 12,492,848, forward strand.
TCCAAATTCTGGAATTTTCTAGAATTTTCCAGATTTTTTCATAATTGTCTAGATTCTGGAATTTTCCAGAATCTTTTCATAAGTTTCCAGATTCTGGAATTTTCCAGAATTTTTTCAATTTTTGGAATTTTCTATAATTTTTTATATTCTGGAAAATATATATTTTTTCTTTTGGAAAATAATAATGGAACGGTACATGCTGGTAGGTCGGATTGCCTTGGATGCCTACAATATGCGATGAGCTTTCTGCTATCTACAAAACATAACAAAATAAAAAGAAAAACCTAAACTAATGACATTAAAGAAAATTCTAATTATTATTTTTTTAATTGAATGCTGTAATAGCATTAATCGTGTTGTGGGTGATAACATTGAAGGCGGGGTCTCCCCATGCTAGCAATCAAGTAAGCCTCTGGAATTTGGGGCTTGTGATAAAATCTTAATTTGTGTCTAAAATTTGATACAATTCATCCCCTTCTTTATCCAATTCTATGATACATTGTAGCATGGGAAGAGAATCTTCCTGGATGACCTCAGAACCAAATTCGTCCAACTCATTGGTAGATTGTGCAGGTAGGTGGATGACTATTGTTTGTACAATTTTTTAGTAACTGTCATTTTTCCTGTTCTACATCTAATGTCAACGTTAAATTTTATCAAAGTGTTGGAAAATGTTAAATTTATAGTTTTCATCATATGTTCTAGTCTCTTGAGGCATACCTCCCTAATGGCTTTAGTGTAAATACGCACATCCCTGATAGTTTGAGGAATGATATCAGTAAGATTTCTCAACTGTTTCATAATATCAAACTTAGGTGGTGTCATTTCTCTAGTTTTTCATAACCTTTCAGGGTACAGTGGAAGTCCTTCATTACTTGATTGTTCAGCAACACGATTTATTTCTACACTATTATGGCACATTGGGCTTCTTCCCATAATTCCCTAATCAACTAGTGAATTTAAACAGTTACTACTAGGATTCGACTCTGGTGGTTCTAGCAACTGTTTTGGCATGGTAGAAGGTGAAACTGGTAAACTGGGATTTTTTGATAGCTGTGTCATTGGAGGTAGATCCACAAAGTAAGTTTCTACTTCTTATGAATTTTATTTTATAATTTGTGGACACAACCTTGTCTGATGATCTAGGAGACAATTTTCATAGACTTCTACTGTATTCTCCAGACATTTACTATTTTCATGGTTTTCTTTACACCTCAAACAGAAAAAGACATACATTGTTTAAGATTCTTGCTTCTTTTGGAATGTGTCTGACTTTGAAGCAAGAGATAAAATTTCACTCTTCACACCATTAAACAATGTTCCTATTTCTGTTTTAATTGTGGAGGCTAATCCTCGTATTGGCAATTTTTGCTCTTTGTTGGAATACTTCTGGAATAATTGTTGATTTTTCCCCATCCTAGTCACTAAAATATTCTGTAAATGTGATGACTCAAATGGATGGGTTTTTTTTTCTTTAATAACTATTTCCAAAATATTCTAAGCTTGAGGTGTTTTCTATTTTTTCAATAAATGATCCGTTGGATTTTTTTAGGCTCTTGGTAGACTCATGCTTCATAGGTAAATGATCTACAAGCAAGAAAAATCTGAATTTAATTTTTAAACTTAACTAACCTATGGATCATACACTATAGTTGTGACACTCCTCGACAACGGTGCCAAAATGTTGGGTAAAACATTGGTTAGTTTTCTACAATTCAATTAATTACCTCCATTTAATTGTCAACTTATGAGTATCACAACACAGTATATGCCTGTAGTGCAAGGAATGAGTCCCTCTATGCCTATTGGTTTGGGGGGTGTTGGTGTTTCATTGAAGTTCTGAATTTGATTTCCAAACCAATAATCTAACCTATGAAAACATACCTAAACTACATTCAAAAATTAAAATCACACATTGCTGGAAATTACAGAAAGCAGGGGAAAATACAAAATTTAAATAATCTAAAAAAATAATAAATAAATTAACTAAGAAAGAAAGGTAAAAGGGGAGGAGTATTGTTTAGAGTGGGCCCAGGCTCTAGCAGTATTTCGCACGATCAATTCATTCACCAGATGCTAGTTTGAGATTAATAAAAACACTCAAATGAATATATTGCAACTTCAAAAAATTACATAGCAAGTCTAAAATCCGGGATTATTTTTATCAGGGGTGGCCTGCATATTTATAATATATGTAGCCATGCCCTATTACATTTGAGAGCAAATAAATTCTTGATTTTTTGGTTACAACAGATACGTATAAATAGGGAGATAAAGCAAAAACATTAATTCTGGACTGATTTAACATATTCTATTTTTTATCAGAACATAATACATCTAATTTTATGCTTTATATATTTGCATTGATATTTACGTATTTGTTGAAAAATAAAAAACATATGGTCTTTGATATTGTCCTTCGTCTTCATCCTTGTTGAAATATCATCTGCATCCATCGCTGAAATATGTGTTATGTTCTGCCATCCACAGGAGTCTCGTTGTCGTTTTACATCAACATAAGTCGGGTGCTTTATTTTATATGGGAAGTAGACGCCTAACGGGAAGTAGGTGCCTACGGGAAGTAGGCGCCTAACGGGAAGCAGGCGCTCGTGAATTAAGTGCAAAATAGAAGTCGGACGCTTCAAAAGGAATTGGGTGCTTGACTTAGCACTTATCATCGATGTACTGCGAATGTTTTACCTTCATCAAATTGACAGTGCCAGTTTCGAGTGGGACCTTAACATAACATGCTAAAATATCGTAAAAACCACTAAATCTGCACACAATTCACTTAAAAATAAATATAATATAATATACATAATTTACTATTAGATATATATAAATTCCTTAAAACATACATTCTATAATAATAATGCCACATAATATGTTAGAAATTCATGTATAAAAATGAGCATTTTTTGTACTCATCAGTGCTAGTAAGAATTGTACCTTTGTTAGAATAGGGAATCATCATTTGAATGTGGAATTCTCAGTTGCTAATTTTTGAAGAACATTCAGGTTGTCAAAGGTAGGGTTACCAATTAAGAAATGACATGTGGATCCCATCAGGACCCATAGGTTAATTATTGATCTGACATCACTTAAGTCTCCATCAACCACTAAGTCTTTCAATCTTGGAGGGTGAGGGATTAAGTAGAGTATGTTGAAGACCAAGGAGCTTATGTGTGCCATGAATGTGGTCATGTCTTGATTTTTAGGAGAGGCACAATAATCTAAAATGCTAGTATATATGGCACAATATGTGGAGGGCATCACCAAAGGAGTGCAGTATGACTGGGGCACATACTTAACTCAACGGTTGTTCCAAAGGATAAGAAAAAATTTCTCAATAACATTCCATGCAATCATTGTGATGTTGGATGCAATCTCTCAGGTAGGTATCCTATTCTATGGGTTAACAACTCCTCAAGATCTACTGGAGGATCAAACTTCCATACTATGATGGGTAAAGACAGTTCCAATCCACAAGGCTACTTCAAAAAATCCAAAATAGAGGAAGCACATAAAGAAACCAGAAGCTCCCTTGGTTGAAGAGAGTGAGACTTTGAAAGAAGAAGTCCACCATCGGAGGAAATGACATCGCCAATTACATCTAGAATATGATTCAGAGTAGCAAGCACCCACACAAAGGTTGCATGAGTAGCCAATCTCACAAGGAGGAGGAGGCAGTAGCACCAACACCAAGTCCAATAAGAACATGAAGGCAATGGGATAGGTAAACATGGGAAATATCTCCTATATAGAGTGAGTAACTGCAAAAAATGCTCACAGATCTAGCGAAGGAAATGCACTTGGAACTAGAGATATTGGAGTTGGTAAATATCAATGTGCCAATGGAAACAAACCAGTTGGGATAAGCAATGGGATCTCTTGCATTGATCGATGCCAATGAGTTTGAAATATTAGAGGCATCTAAGCACTGGTTAAATAGAATGGTAACACCACCATGAATGAAAGCAAAAGAAGTTATGGTGGCCCCATCAAAAGAGAAAAAGGAGAAGAAGAAGCCATAAATACGAATCATCATGAGAGGTGGTAATAGTCAACCAATGGAGGGAAATGTGATACAAGGATAGGAATAATTTGATCTGATACTTGTACCCATAGAAATTATATAATAACAACAAAATCCACAAGAAGTTTAGGTACTTGAGAATGAACAATAATTGGCTAAAGAAAAATTAACATCAATAAAATTAGATCATAGGAAGAGGAACGTGAAACACTAACTTGAGCCCAAATTTTTCTACAAGAGGAAACTACGATAGATTCTAGTAAGGAAATCGAGGAAAGATCAATTTCAAATGATGAAGAGGAGAAAAATACTCAAACATAGGAGATGGATCCCACACTTCGGATAAGATTTTTTCTTGAAGTACCACAATTTAGAGTTTTAGATGGAGCAGGTGAAGACACAAATGAACAAGTGGACTATTCTCTAGAACAAATCTATAAAATGTTCCTAAGTACCTGATTGTAGTTTCAAATAGGTTGTATAGGACAACTAAAGTAGTGGAGGGAGAGAAAATTCATGGAAATGGAGAAGGTCATGGAGTGGGTGTGCAATGAAGATCGAACAAGGAGAATAGCACAGATACATGTACAACACCCATGGCAGTTACCTAGAAGGGAGGTAACAAATATGTTAGGAACTGATGATTTGTCGAAAGAGATGAAGACGAACTACAGAGCACACCCATGGGTATATCTAGAATTAGACAAAAATCAGAGGTGTCTATTGAACATAGAAGATATAGAATATTAGAGGGAATCACCAAAATTGACCTTCATTTTTTGAAAATTCAATTTCCTAACACATTGGATTGAATGGCTTAGCTTGGGACTAGAACATATCTATCAAGCTAAGGAAGCTCAGTAGGGGGAAGAATAAGTGGTTAAGAAAGAAATGGTTGCAATTTAAGAAGAATTGGAACACAGCAAGAATGAAGCCGAGGAGAAGTTGAAGAAAGTGGAAGTCGAAATGACTAGTATGTTAAGACCCTATTCCTAACATAATAATCATAATAATTATTAATGATAATTTATTATATTTCAAGGACCAACACATCCTTTCATCTCATAACCATTGGTAGATTTAAATAGGCATTCATAGGATACCTTTAAGGCATCCAAGGTTATTTGAATATACAATATATCTTGTTTGGGCTTCCCTGACATGAAACAATGATTCTTTTATCGAAAGGTGATTCTTCATTTCAATTTTACATTTTAAATCATGAACTGACTGCTTAACATTCGAGGTACATAGCATCTGGTTTCAGATCCAAGTCAAAGAGAAAGAAATAACCAAAAAAAAATTCCTCACCATTACTAGCGTTGTTCCTTGTTTGTTTTAGATTCCAACAAAAGAACAACTCGAATCCCCGACGCAGGCGACGTCCGGGTGAAACAACAACAAAATCAAACAGTTTCTGGCAATCGAGGGAATAAGCTCAAACGTTCTGCCATTGTTCTTTGGTATTCAAAATTGTTGGTGCTCTTCTTTCAAACGCCAAAAAAATCAACTGGTGAATGCCAAAATCAAGTTTTAATCCAAAGCAGCCGTCGAAAACAATTTTCAGACCAAGAAAATCGATTAAAAAAAAAAAAAAACATGCTGCACGCAGAAAAATAGTTCTTCAACGACATGTTGGAAATTCCAACAAATAAAAACAATAATTATAAGGTTTAAACTAAGGTTTAATAACACTTCCGCCACCGTATTTAATTAGTGACGTCGGGAACTAAAAGCTGGCGAAAATTAAGCAACGTCGATGGTTTATATCCAAACAGAGAGAATTTATATAGGAAATAATCCCACATCGATCAAGGATTCAAAAACGTAACGTTTAAAAGATTAAACGCGCAGAAGTATTATTGCCTAGCGCGATAGGCATATGTGCCTGTGCGCGTGAGGGTGCCAATTGGAGGGCACTCAATAGGTCATCGTGGAACTTAATTGCATCTAAATGCGTGCCTTGACTTGACTGGATTATTTGCGACTGTGGTTGTTTCCTTTCCATCACCGCACCACCACCGTCTTCCACTCGCCAACCGCTCCGTCGCCACCCATCTAAACGCCTCCGTGCCGCCCAACCGCCTTCGTTCGACCACCACTCCACCCTCATCTCCTCTCAACTGCCGCTCCTCAACAAATTTTTAAAATTGCAATTTTTTAAAATTTTGCTAGCAAAAAAATTTCAACATTAACAAAATTTTGCAATATTTTTTTTTATTTTGCAAAATATCTAGCAAAAAAATTTTAACATTGACAAAATTTTGCAATATTTTTTTTATTTTGCAAAAAATTTAAAAACAAACCATTGCAACTTTGACAATTTTGCAATAATATTGAAACTCTTTTTTGCTAAATCTTAACACAAACAAAGAAATTACTCTTGCCAAAAGGAAGTTATAAACTGCAAAGAATCATACCATGGCATATGAGAGAAGATCACAAGATATGGTGAAAGATATTGTGAAAGAAGTCTCGAAGGAAGTTTCAAAAGAAATGAAAGAGATGTTGCAAGGAATGATGATTTGGAAAGATAATTTAGAGGATAAGATAGCTGCAAAAATAGCAGAATTAACTATGAAAATCGACACCTCCAATACAGAATTATCAACCAAATTGGATGCTACAAATCACTCTATGGACTTGGTACAACAAAACTTGACATTAATGCACAGCGGACAACAAAACACAATACCAGCACAACAAACATTACTAGGGGGGCCACATACGTCAATCCTCCCTCGTACCACAAAATTGGATTTCCCAAAATTTGATGGAGGTGACCCCACAAATTGGATATATAGGGCAGACCAATATTTCTCTTTATATCAAATTCTAGAGATCCAAAAAGTTTGTATCGCATCATTTCACTTAGAAAAAATCACTACACAATGGTACCAATGGTATGAAAAAACAAAAGGTACTCCCACATGGACCAAATTTACAAAGAACCTAATGTTGCGATTTGGCCCAACCAAATTTGAAGATTTCATAGGAGCTCTCACCAAACTTTGCCAAACATCAACCATAAGAGAATACCAAGCGCAATTCGAGAAATTGGTAAACCTTACATCAGGACTCGATGCATCATTCTTTCAAAGTTGCTTCATCAGTGGCCTAAAAGAAGAAATTCGATTGGAAGTACAAATACTCAATCCTATCGATATGATGCACGCAGTGGCATTAGCACAAATGGTGGAAGAGAAGATCAATAACCAACGACGAATAGGAATATTCTCAATAGGGAAACCACCAAACACCTACACTAGCCAAAAAATGAATAAAGTCATGCCGATTAAATGAATTAGCCAAGAGGAAATGAAAGAAAGGCGAGAGAAGGGCCTCTGTTTCCATTGTGATGAAAAATTCACCCCTAATCACAAATGCATTTCACCAAAATTATATATTTTGGACACAATTGGAGATTGCACTCCCAAAGAAGAGGATGACATCGAAGTCGAAGTAATAACGGATATTCCAAAAGAAAATAATGAGGATAAAACAGAAATTTCCTTTAACGCCCTCACAGGATGTTCGGCCCCACAAACTATGAAGGTTAAGGGGTACTTTAAGAAACAAAACCCTATTGTGCTCTTAGACTCTAGAAGCACTCACAATTTTATAGATCCCAGGTTGGCCAAACAAGCTAATTGTTTTATATATCCTTGTAATAACTTCGAAGTCATGATTGGCAATGGCGGAAAAATTGCATGCAAAGGGAAATACCAAAATATTAAACTCACTATGGGAGATTATAACATGAAAGGGGATATGTATGTACTACCATTAGGAGGATGTGACATCATTTTAGGAGTACAATGGCTATGAACGCTCGACAAAATTCAATGGGACTTTGAAGAATTATGGATGCAATTCACACAAAAAGACCAAACTTACACAATTAAAGGGTTAAAAATAGGCCCTTCACAAATCGTAAGTTCCCATAGAATGGAAAAAATTATTCGCAAAGGAGGAAAAGGCATGGTTGCCCAACTATTTTCCTTGCAAACCACTAATGAAGAACAACCAGAGGCACCTGAATTACAAGAACTCCTAGAAAGACATGATAAAATATTCAACGAACCAGAAGGATTGCCTCCACAACGGAGCCATGATCATGCCATTCAATTACTTTTGGGGCACCAACCCCCTAATATTAGACCTTATCGATACCCATATCTACAAAAGACAAAAATAGAAAAATTAGTACAAGACCTACTCAGGGCAGGGGTCATTAGACCTAGTGTAAGTCCTTACTCTTCTCCTATCATACTAGTAAGGAAGAAGGATGGATCATGGCGCTTATGTGTTGAATTTCATGCCCTCAACAAAATAACTATCAAGGATAAATTTCCTATTCCAGTCATCGATGAATTACTAGATGAACTTCATGGGGCTGCATATTTTTCCAAACTTGATTTACGATCAGGCTACCACCAAATTCGAGTTAAAGAAAGTGATATACCCAAAATGGCCTTTCGCACTCATGAAGGACATTATGAATTTTTGGTGATGCCATTTGGTCTTACCAATGCCCCTTCCACATTTCAAAGTCTTATGAACAAGGTATTTCACCCTTTCCTTCGAAAGTTTATTTTAGTTTTCTTTGATGATATTTTGATTTACAGTAAAACATGGGAAGATCACTTAACCCATATAGAGCAAGCACTAAAGACCTTGAAGGACAATCAATTATACGCCAAGAGATCAAAATGCTCCTTTGGAAAGCAAGAAATTGAATACCTTGGACATATTGTCTCCAAGGAAGGAGTTAAAGTAGACCCTCATAAGATTGAAGATGTGGAAAATTGGCCTATTCCAAAAACATTGAAAGGGTTGCGTGGGTTCTTAGGACTAACCAGCTATTATCACAAGTTTGTCAAGGATTATGGCAAAATCGTGGCCCCCTTAACAACACTACTTAAGAAGAATGCTTTTTTATGGTCTCCAAAAGCTAATGAAGCCTTCATTACCTTAAAAAATGCCATGTGTACCACCCTTGTCTTAGCCATGCCAGATTTTTCCAAACCATTTATTATTGAGAGCGATGCTTCAGGATTGGGAATGGGAGCCGTACTCATGCAAAATGAAAAACCTTTAGCCTTCACTAGCAAAGCATTCTCAAAAAATAATTTAGCACGTTCCACATATGAAAAAGAAATGTTAGCCATTGTTCATGCTATCCAACATTGGAGACCTTATCTTATTGGTAAACATTTCATTATCCGCACCGACCACCATAGTCTGAAGTACTTATTGGAGCAACATATAACCACACCAGAACAACAAAAGTGGGTTACAAAACTACTAGGTTATGATTATGAAATCATATATAAAAAAGGAAAAGATAACATGGTTGCGGATGCACTTTCCAGAAAGTTTGAAGAAATTTCCCAATTACATGCTTTTTCCTGCCCTATTCCTAAATGGATAGACCAAGTCAATGAAGAGTGGTTTAAGGACCCTACCACACATACCATAATTCAACAACTCCAACAAAATCCCATGAGCAAACCTCACTATTCTTGGAGAGATAACATACTACGTTATAAAGAACGTCTTGTCCTTTCTCCTACATCTGCCTATCGTACAAAGCTTCTTCATGAGCTACACGCTACACCCACTGCAGGACACTCTGGATTCCTAAAAACTTATAAAAGAGTGACTAGATATTTTTATTGGGTAGGAATGAAAAATGATATCAAGAAGTTCGTAAATGAATGTGAGACATGCCAAAGAAATAAGGGCGAAACAATGGCTACACCGGGGCTTCTTCAACCTCTTCCCATTCCAACAAAAACATGGGTTGATATTTCCATGGATTTTATTGAAGGACTTCCAAAATCTGCAGGAAAAACAACCATTCTAGTGGTGGTGGATCGTTTATCTAAATATGCCCATTTTTACCCTGTGGCCCACCCTTATACCGCTAGTACCATCGCTCAAATTTTTCTTGATAATATATTTAAATTACATGGCATGCCTTCCACTATAGTTAGCGATCGTGACCCCACTTTCACTAGTAAATTTTGGAAGGAATTATTTAAACTCCAAGGCACTCAACTTTGTATGAGCTCTGCTTACCATCCCCAAATAGATGGTCAAACCGAAGTTGTCAATAAATGTTTGGAAACCTACCTCCATTGTTTTGTTTCTACTCAACCCCTTCATTGGGTAAAATGGCTTCCATTAGCCGAATGGTGGTATAACACCTCATATCATACGACCATTAAGATGACTCCATATGAAGCCTTATATGGCCAAACACCACCATCCCTCACTTCTTATATTCTAGGAAGTACAAATGTACCAACAGTGGAAATGGAACTTTCCACTAGAGATGACATTCTTTGCATTCTCAAAGAAAACTTACACATCGCACAAAATCGCATGAAGCAACAAGCCGACCAACATTGCATAGAGCGTATTTTTCAAGAAGGAGATATGGTATTTCTTCGTCTTCAACCATATCGCCAAATGTCTCTCAAACTCAAAGGTTCTCAAAAGTTCTACACCCAAATTTTATGGACCTTATAAGGTTATCCAACGTATTGGGCCAGTTGCTTATAAGCTAGAGTTACCCAAGAATTCCAAAATACATCCGGTATTTCATGTCTTCTGCTCAAACCAGTCATTTGCGCACACATCACTACACAAACTCAACTCCTTGAGTTCACAGAAGATGGAGCACTCATGGTGGAACCTGAAGCAATATTAGACCGTCGCTCTCGCCACCTTCGCAATCGCAACATCACAAAAGTTTTGATTCAATGGAAGGGTCTACCTTTAGAAGATGCCACATGGGAGACACTCCAACATATCCAGCAACAATTTCCTAATTTCCAGCTTTGAGGACAAAGCTCCTTTTAAGGAGGGTGGCATGTTAGGACCCTAATCCTAACATAATAATCATAATAATTATTAATTATACTTTATTATATTTCAAGGACCAACACGTCCTTTCATCTCATAACCATTGGTAGATCTAAATAGGCATTCATAGGATATCTTTAAGGCATCCATGATTATTTGAATATACAATATATCTTGTTTGGGCTTCCCTTACATGAAACAATGATTCTTTTATCAAAAGGTGATTCTTCATTTCAATTTTATATTTTAAATCGTGAACTGTCTGCTTAACATTCGAGGTACATAGCATAGTATGAAGCAAGCCTATGAGGATAAGCTATAGTCACAAGAGAAGGAATAACAACCTATGGTCCACCAAATGGAAGAACAAAAGAAATAAATACATGAACGAGATGAGTTACAACAATATGTTGCACAAATAAAACAACAAGAGGAGCATTTGAGTGTGAACAACCAACAACTCAAGTAGTAGGAATAATAGTTGGCAGTTCAGAAGGAGCACTTGCCAACGAAGAATGAAGATCAATTGAAGATATATGAAGGGCAACTACAGCTGAAGGATCACAAAATTGAGGAAATGATAAAATATACAAACCACTACAATAAAATAATTATGGATCATAAGGCTATGCTTCAAGTCAAGGAAGAACTTCAACAAGCTCATCAATCTTAATTGTAGTAGAGAGATTGAGTGATCGCAAAGAAGGATGAGGAGCTTGCCATTGTCGTTTGGATAGAGGCAACTTTGAAAGAAAAGTTACGCAAGGGCACATCTAAGAAGGAGGAGTTAATATACCTCCTAGATATGACATAGGAGAAAGCCAACACATATGAACTAAAGGTTGTAGAGCTTAGTAACTATGCTAACAAGTTGCAGAATGAGTGGGCCATTCTCCAAGTTCAACTTCAAGATCTCCAACAGGACCAATTAGCCAAGACCAAGAAATATGAGTCGGTGGGGACACCAACTAATTTAAAGGGGATGGTAGATATAGGTAGCAAATCCACCTCCAAGAAGAAGAAGAAATGATAATATAAGGATTTGCACAATTTTGGTAAAATTATAATTTTATCTAATTGTAAAATGTAGGGTTTGTTTAATTGTGCAATGTAGGGAAATAAATGTGAATGCATGAAATGAAATGAATTGTAATGTGCATGAAATATAATTTGATGAAAATCAAATTAGAACCTTAGTAAAGTATTAATGAAATTAAGTTGACTGAGAAGTTGTGGGTGATAGTTGTAAATAATTAATTGTCTCAAGAAACCGCTTTGGAACGACCTGGGCAGGCATTATAAGTCCCTCCATTAATTTTGTATAGGTTGTTGATGGTTGATGACAATAGCTTATATACATTGTTGTTGATCTTAGCCGATATGATTGATTTTGGATTGCTAAGGAGAATTGTAGAGCATAATTCAATATTGTTGTGTTCATACATGTTGTTGATTGAGTATGAATTGTATATGTTTGTGCAGTATTGCAAATATAACATTGTAATGACATGATTTTACAATGAACATAAAACACTGATTGATATTGTGGACGGATAATTTTTCATAATTTTTTCTTGTAAACTGTAATTTCCATGTTTGCAAGGTATTGTATGGTTTCTAGAAAGGGCAATAAATATTGTTGTTGGATCTGGAATAGGAATTGTTATTCCAAGTGTGCATGATGGATTACCAAGTTGGTAATCCCATCATTAGAGTTATCCAATCCCTGTTACATTAAATTATTACATAGTACACTACATATTTGGGATTGAGTAATTGTAGCAAGGGTTTATTATAACCATACAATTAGCCTTCCTAACCGTACAATTGATCAATAAATTTGCATTCGGGTTGTAATTGCACGTTTTGTACTTGCTGGAGTAGAAATGATGATTGTTAAGTAAACAATTACAAATTGACCAAGTTATTACCCATTAACTATGTTTGGTAGATTGTACGATTGACAAATCATACAGTTCAGGCCATTGTATGATTGTAACTATACAATTGAACATTTTGTGATCGTACGGTCACTATTTGTACATTTTGGGAATCATATAGTTGTAACCATACAATTGTACAAATTGGTGCATATTGAGTGCAAATTACTAGAGTTCATCCCAAAACCTTTCATTTCACCTCCCTCATCAAGAATACTACCACCTATTCTACACCTCCAACCATTTTTAAGCATTTTAGGGTCTCTAAAATAGTGTATGGGTGTTATATATCAAAACGATTAGCTTGAAGAGAGAATCAAAATGGACTATAGTAAAAAATGACAAATTTTGGTTGTTTTGTATTGTTTTTTAGAGACTGCTACCAACCAACTGCTATGACTATCAAACTGGGTATTCTTTTCACTATTTTACTAGTAACTGACAACTAATTGCTTTGACGACTGATAATTGATTGTTCTTATATATTCCCTATACTGTCAACTATATATCCTCTACTCTATCATACATGATATTCAATACTCCGTTAGTCTGTGATGGGAGTAGCCTCCTCTACAATATGCTCAAATTTAATTTTGATTTTGGCTAGGAAAGGATTGCATGAGTTCAATAGGGATATTTTATGTTATTTTGTAGTTCATACGCAAAGTGTTTAACAAAATGTGTATGTATAATTAATAAAGTCATAATATAATTTATTATATGATAATGTGTAATGTTAATTTATATACGATTAATTCATAAAGTGAGTCACGAAATGAAATGTAAATGTAATTCAAATGTATATCGAATATAATTTAAGAAAATAATGAGGTGTCAAGTAGTTGGAGGATGCAACTATCTCTTAGTTGTATAAATAAGACCCTTCTCTCATTAATTCGTATGGTGATGGTAGTAATTGTGTCAAAGGTCGAAGTGTGTGGTTGTCCGGTCATGTGGTTGTTGTTGGGAGGCTAGATGGTGGTTGTTGGTTGAAGTATGTTGGTGTTGGAAGGAGATTCCACACAAATGTATATGTAAGAAGATGTTCTATGTAGTTAACTATACAAGCCATTGTTAATACAAGATCTACTCATATTCATTTATCATCTACTATTGTTATTGTATGTATACTGCATGTGTTGTCATTGTTGATTGTTGTAGTAAGTAGGTTTTATATTATTTATTTCAAGTTTTGGTTGCAACGTGAAAGTTGCACACCAAGTGTTACCATATAATTGATGTTGTCATACAAGCAACTATTATGATTCCACTACAAATGAATAATCTTCATTGATTATTAAATCTATCATTCAAATTGTTTCTCCAAGTGTGAATACTCCTACCGTGCTTTAAGGTATTCTATGATTTGTATTATTGGGTAAGGTATTTTGTGCTCTTCCCTTGGTCGAACTGCCTTCTTAACTCCTTGATGGCCTATCTAACATATAGTATTTAGCATCTAGGCTTGCTATACGACTCTTAATGCCATCTAATTTATCCAATTTGTCTAGTTTGGATATTTGTAGGCGAAATTCTTGCTACTGGTCTTCCAAGTGTTTCACTTGTTCACCCAATCTCTCTAGCTCTTGGCAGCGCTAGTACCTTCACCCATTTTTAACACTTTGGGATCTTCGAAAAAGTGTATGGATGTTGTATATCAAAACGATTAGTTTGAATAGAGGATTGGAATGAACTAACCATAAAATAAAAAAATTTAGCTATTTTTTTAGGGATCGCTACCAACCAATTGCTCTAACTATCAGACAAGGTATTCTTTGCACTATCAGACTGGTAACTAACAATTGACTACTCTGACAATTGACTGCTCTCATATATTCCCTATATTGTCAATTATATATTCTCTGTTCTATCACACTTGATATTTAATACCCTATTAGTATATGATGGGATTAGCCTCCTCTACAATATGCTCAAATTTGATTCTAGTTTTGGTTGGGAAATGATTGAAAATGAGTTCAATAGGGACATTCCAAGCCAACCTTTGTTTGGTTTCATAGCCTCTGATATACAATCTTTGGTTATGATTAGTGGTCGATCCAATATCTCAAAGCTTTAACTACGGAGGGTTCCATCATACCTGTAGTTGTACTATCCATATCCATTTTTTGGGTTATCATGAGAGTAAATTCCTAGGGCTAACCACTTACTGATGCACCACAAAACTCAAACAAATGATACCTTCCTATATACTTGAGGGTACGTGGAAGCTCACAGCCGTGTATAGATGTTATTTAAGGCTTGGGTATTAGAGTCTAAGCACCCCACACTTCACTGGATGCTTTATGGACAATCTAGTTTAGCCAAAAATGAATAGCTTCTCTATGATATTTTAAAATCCCCAACATAGGATTTCTAACTTAATCCACTAAAAATAGAAAACAAATTGTGGTTTTTTTTCTCGATATTTTCAATGGAAAATGAGCAGAATGAAAAATTTATAGAATAGAAAAATAGATGGAAGAATAAGAATTGTTGGTACTACTACAGAACATGGCCTTGGAAAGAGCTCTAATACCACTTGGTAGAAACCTTAGTATTAAAATCAAGCATAATTACAAGAGCAGTGTAAGAATTAATGGAAATGCAAGAATGAAATAACAAAATTGAAAATAATTGAAAATAAATACAACAAACTTATACTATTGCAGACTTGCAGACCTCTTCGAGGGGGCAACCTCCTTGAACGCAAAGCTTCGTTACAAATTAAGAAATATGAGAGGGTGCGTTTCCTTTCCACCCTTGCCTTTATAAAGACTCTTATTTACAATAAAGTAACTATTACATCATAATAATAACTCTTACTTACATCATTATTAACTTCCGCTTATAAAAATAAAGGTTATATCATAATAAGCCCATACATACTAAATACCCTATGTACAATATTACGTAGTGATGGTTACCTTAAGATAAGGTCCTAACACCCTTGGAGGAATGGTTGTGTTAAGATTAGGTCCTAACACCCTCGGAGGAATGGAACCTTTTCACTTAACCTCCTAAATATTAATTCAATTGTGTGAATCTTTGACCAAGCTCATGCGAAGTCAAGTTTCGCTGGTACCATCTAAGCCAGAGGTACAAATAGCATAATCCTACATATTTGCAATCAAATAGTTGCAAAGAAGACAATGATGACGAGTGCAGAACAGTGATAAGTAAAATTGAAGCACCTCAGCTTTGGAAACAACAATAGGAACATTTCACTGAGTAGAATAACTCTTAAACCTTCCATGAGCGTTCACAATCAATAACTTTTAACCGTAATGGGTCTGGATGTATATTCATATTTGTTGCCTATGTCCATAGCTGTGATAGGACAAGAAGTTTATAGTCAATTACATAGTCAAGCTTCAAAAAATTTCAATTACATAGTCAAGCTTCTAAAAATTTCACAAGGATATATTGATTGTGCCTCTTTAAAAGAACACACACATTCTCATGACGTGGGTCCTTTTCTCAAATAAAGAAACCTGTCAGCATTGTTAACATAAAATTAAATTATGAACCACTAAAGGTGTTCAGAGAGCTCTGTTATTTCACAATGATATCATTACAAATCTCAGACGTGTTGCTCAACTGGGGAGGTTAAGAAACAAGGCCTAATTCCTCTCCACAGAAGTTCTATAGCAACTATGGTTGATTCCCTATGGATATGCTTTAGCATTTGTGCTTGTCTCAGCATGAAAGTGCTATAGCCACTGTGCTTACTTCACTATTAAAGTGCTACAGCAGCTCAGTCACTGTGCATATGTCACTATAGAAGTCCTACAGCAAATATATTTATCCTCTGCTCTTTTATCCCTCTCCTAAGCATTTCAGAATAAACCTTCTGAGAGTCCTCCATGATCCCCACAATCAATTGTGTAGGGTTTGAGAGTTTCTCTTGGAATGTAACTCCCTTTCTTGGCTCTTGGACATTATTGAGTCTTCGTAGATTCTCCGCAGATAAGATCATACTCAATTTTGGTGGTGCTAGTTGCAATATGCCACTTTCCAATGTGACCCTTAGGTTTATCAATACCCTGAAGAGAATCTTGTATGTGCACAGTGATACAACTCTAGTTTCTCAGGGAATCTCTCTTGTAACTAAGTGGTACATATTTGTTTCTCAATGGAATTTCGCTTGTTGTAAGGTATTTCTGCCCCTTCAATCAATAGGACTGAGTTATTGCTCAAAAACGTTACATTCGACTGTTGAAAGTACAATGACTGGTGCCCCATTCATGCCCTTTACAATGCTCATTTAGCCTCACATCATTTAGTGGCAATTTTTAGCCCAAAAATTCCTTTCGAAGAGTTGAAATATGCCTGGAATGTGAAGGGAAGTTACATGTCCTCCCTTAGGATTCAGTGGTCATCTTTGAACTTATGGACCTACACCATCCTAATGATCTCCACACGGTTCAATGACCAACACATTTTTCAGGTGATTCCTTTAGTGCTCCATTAGATCCCCATGATGGTGACCTTGTAATTGGATGGATTAAGGGAAAGCCATATCCTTTATCTCCACCGTGGTTCACTATGCACCTTATTGTCTCTCATATTTTTCCCATGCTGATCAAGAAGCGTCGTACTTCAGTTGTTTCTCCAGGATTTTTTTGTTTTTTTTCCCACTCTTTTGGTGGATCTAATTTGATCTGAATGTGCAGCCTTACTAGCCTCCACATTCTTCTTCTCCTTTGATGGCAAGTAAACACATAGGTTGAATGTGAACAGCCCTATTAAATGAACGTTCCTTGATCCCCTTAGATCTTGGACCAATGTTTAGGATGATTAGAAGTTGACTGCCATTTTTGCCGATGTCAAAGAAATCAATAATCAGCTACTTTAGACGCATAGGCCTCCCTTGTGAGACCAACTCCTCTATCTTCTAAAGGTACCTTCAGGTTGTTCAACTTATGCCATAGTCCTCTTTTCACGTGCATGCCAGTTGTTCTCTACACAGGCTCTTCTTTTGGCTACTCGGCTGAAAACTTTGTGCATGGTCAGGTGTCTTTTTGGCCTTTGTCTTTTCATTGATCTCAATATGCGAATTGCTCGGCCACACGATCATGGCCATGGCAGTAATATCTCTGTCAGAACTAATACCTCCAACATGTGTGAATATGTCAACTATATAAGAATATTTGTCATTGCAATATCTCCTTCGAGACATGGCCACCCAACAAAGTGGGTGAGAATAGAAACCTCAGTAACAATGACAACCATGATCTCTTCCTTCCACATTGAGAGCAAATGACGAAAGACTAGTTAAGTAGCTTTTCATACGTTATTTAAAGTTCTCCCCTTCATACTTGTGTGTTCGTTTGCTTTCACTTCTAAGGGATGGATATGTGGGGCTTCCATGAATCCTTTTACACTATCCCTCCAAGGACTTATACAAGTCTCGTGGACTGTGGATGTCTCTCATCTCCCTTCTCCATCATCGGAAGACTTCTCTCTCTGGAGATACTTCTACGACTTACACATACTCCTCCCATGTGTCCTGCAGATTTGAAGTCGGAGTCATAGAGAAAAGAATAATAACAAAGAAAGTGTCTTTATGCTTTAGTCCAAACTTTGGAGCACTGGCAAAAGAAATTGCAGATTTATATATAGCACACAATACAAGAACAACTCATACACTGAAAACAAGGCACAAATGTCACCCTTTTATGCTAGTCTATAACTCCCCTGAAACAGCAGATTACAACGGAGGACGGAAACTCGTCAGCTTTCTCTCTTTCTCTTACCTCAAAATTACTTGAATATACACTGCCTAATATTAGCTCCGCATCCTTCAGTTCTAGAAACCTAGAGAGCTCACTCGCTAATAACTAATATAGCAACTGTAACTGCTGTAACTATTCCACACATAATGCTTGATTTTCTCAACTTGTAATTTTTGAAAACCCACCTGCTATTATGTGATTCAACGGGGTAAATTTGGGCTGCTAGGTGTACATTTAATTTTGGATCATGTAGACACTATTTTTGCTGAAAAACTAAGGAGCTATCTAGCTATTATCATTCATCCTATGAAATGAAAGGAAATGTGCAATTTTGGAAAAACGGTTAAAGATCCAGCCCATGAACTCATATGAAGTGGTTAATCTGGTATTAATGCCATGTATCTCATGCACAAGTAATTCTTCTGTTTTCGATTTTGTCTACAGGCAAAAATTTATATTGTGAATATGCAATTTTGTTTGGTTAGTGGCCACTACTTTGTCCCCATTTCCAGCACTGACACCAACACTAGGTTGTAGTGGCAGAAGTCAGAGCCCACATTTGCAGGCTGCAATGGTAGAGGTTTCAGGCTGCAGTGGCAGAAGTCAGAGCCCACATTTGCAGGCTGCAATGGCAGAGGTTGTTACTCCAGAGAAGGTAGGTTGGAAGGTATGCAGCAGAAATCCAGTTTTTCTTGGTAGTGCTTTGTTGCTGGTCTGAAACAGAGGGCAGAAAGACTCAGGCTGGGAGTTGTTTTGTTGTGTCATTAGGGAATGCAGAGAGGGCTATTGCTTTGCTGAATGACAGGTTGTAAAACCAGGTTTGAGCACTGTATTGTAATAGACATTGTTGGCTGGGTATTACACTATAACAACCATCGGCTGTAGATTGCAAAATAAACAATCCCTGCTGTTATTTTCTTTAGTGTCATTATTTTTCAGTTGTCAGTCTTTTATTTTTTATTTCTTTGTTCCTGTCGTTGTTATTACTTCACAAATTGGTATCAGAGCTTGGAGCAACATTGGAAGTGTTGCTTTGTTGAGGAAACTCTGGAGGTGTGAGGGACTATTTTTTAGAATTCTGCTTGGGTATTTTGTGGTAACCAGTTGGAGCAGAGAATGGACCATAGCAAGTCTACCATTGAAAATTTTAGTGGGCAGAATTTCAACTTGTGGAAGCTGAAAATAGAATATCTCCTTGTAGAAAGAGATCTAAAGGAGACTATCATCAAGGATCCAAAGCCAACAACAATTAGTCAAGATGACTAGGACAAGATGAATGACAAAGCTATTGTCTTGATTGGTTTGAACCTTGTAGATTCAGTCTTAATGAATGTTATTGGAGTCAAGTCAACAAAAGAGCTTTGGGATAATCTTGGTAAGCTCTATGAATCAAAGTCACTCATGAATTTAATATTTCTTAGAAAAAATTGTATGCATTAAAAATGGTTGATGGAGGAAATGTGGCTGAATATTTAAATACCTTCAACACTCTTGTAAATTAGTTGAAATCAGCTAGTGATGAGATCAAAGAAGAGGAACAATGTATTTGTTTACTTTGTAGCTTACCAGACTCATGGAACAATTTGATTGTAGCAATCAGTGGGAGCACAAAAGTGGAAAATCTCAAGAAGGATGAGATCATTAGTCAGCTGCTCCAAGAAGAAACCAGAAGGAGGACCTCTGAACCTACTAAGAACTTATAAGCCTTGGTTGTTAGGGATAGAGGAAGAAGTAGAGAAAGAAAGAGTGATAGATTCTATGACAATGGCTATAGGTCCA
The DNA here is from genome assembly GCA_028583015.1 of Wollemia nobilis. Lineage (NCBI taxonomy): Eukaryota > Viridiplantae > Streptophyta > Pinopsida > Araucariales > Araucariaceae > Wollemia > Wollemia nobilis. The sequence goes on from JAQPPZ010016726.1 coordinate 12,513,211, forward strand.
AATCAAGAAGAATATTCTCAAGCAAAGGAAAGAAGCAAGAGATTGTTTGTTGGAAATGCAAGCAAAAGGGGCACAAGAAAAGTGAGTGCAAGGCTGATATTTCCAAGGAAAAAGAAGGATCTTTAGTAGCTCCATAAACCAGTGAATGAGGGATTGTATATTGCTACATGCTTGACAATGAATGTCCAAGATGAAGCATGGTTAATAGACTCTGGAGCATCCTTTCACATGACACCACATAGAGAGTGGTTCAAGGACTATGCAACAAGTCACTATGGCAAAGTATTCCTTGGTGATAATTATCACTATGAAATTGTTGGTAAAGGTAGTGTAAGAGTTAAACTTAGTGATGGAAGGATCAAAACCATACCATATGTAAGACATGTTCCAGGCTTGACACGAAATTTACTCTCAATAAGTCAACTTGTAGAGGCTGATGTTGAGACTCTCTTTGGCAAAGATGGGTGTAAGTTAGTTCGTGGAGCCATGGTCTTGGCTAGAGGTATAAGACATGGAATCTTGTACAAGTTAGATGCAGTCCCTATTGATGTTGGTACTGCAAATACAAGCTCAATGGAGAGTGGCAAATCCCACACAACAACAAAGATGTCAGAAATGATGTTGTGGCATAGAAGGATGACACACCTTGGAGAGAAGAGCCTGTGTGAGATGTGCAACAAGCAAACTGTTCGAGGTTTGGAAGGTATGAAGTTTGGTTCATTTGATTTTTGTGAAGCATGTGTGATGGGAAAACAAAAAAGAGTATCATTTAATTCAAGTGAGTATAGGAGCAAAGAAATTCTTGAATTGATACATTATGATATATGTGGACCAATGGAAGTGGATTCCATGGGAGGGTCCAAATATTTCATCACTTTCATTGATGACTTCTCAAGGAAGTCATGGATATACTTCATGAAAAAGAAAAGTAGTGCTTTGGATATGTTCAAAGTCTTTGTGGCTAAAATTGAAAGACAAACAGGGAAGAAGGTAAAAGCACTAAGGACTGATAATGGAGGTGAGTATTGCTCCAAGGAGTTTGATGCATTTTGTAGGTTGCATGGCATTACAAGGAAAAAAACTACACCATAATCCCCACAACAAAATGGTGTTGCAGAAAGGTTAAATAGAACCTTAGTGGAGAAGGCAAGGAGCATGAGAGAGGATGCACACTTAAGCAAAAGTTTTTGGGATGAAGCTTTACATACAATAAATTATGTGAACAATTTGTCTTCTAGATCTATTTTGGGTGGAAAGACACCAAAGGAGGCTTGGAGTGGAAAGAAGCCCACAATAGCACATCTAAGAGTATTTGGATGTGAAGCCTACATGCATGTTCCCAAGGAGAATAGAAGAAAACTTGATAACAAGTCAGTGAAATGCATTTTCATTGGGTATGGTGAAGGAATCAAAGGATACAAGCTATGGATCCCATCAAAACATCACCATACATTCAGCCGAGATGTCATCTTCAAGGAAGAATTTGCTGGTGAAAATCAAGCAAATTTGGATACTCAAGCAAATGAGGAACAACAAGGAATAACTTCTAAAATAAAAAATCAGCAGGCTGGAAATTTTCAGCAGGTGTTGCCAAATACAAGTGTTACTCCTGTTTCAACTCCATTGCGTGAGGTGCAACCGCTTGCAAGTGAGTCTAATGATGAAATTCAAGTACAGCAACAAGAAGAGACTACTATGGAGAGTAATCATGAGAGTAATCAGCCTATTCATGATGAAGTACAATCAGGAAATGAGATAGAACTCAAAGGATCAAAAGTTGAACAAAGTGATCAAGTGACAAGGAGGAGTCTTTGACAAAGAAGAGCACCTGATAGGTTTGGCTATGAACCAAGTGATTTTAGTTATTTTGCATTGTCTTCCATGTGTGAAGAGCCAAGAAGTGTAAAAGAGGCTCTTAATAGTGATGAAGCTATTCATTGGAAAAGGGCTATGGAAGAAGAAATGAGGTCACTTGAACAAAATCAGACTTGGGATTTACAACCATTACCTAAGGATAGGAAAATAGTTGGTTGTAAATGGATTTTTAAGAGAAAGTACAAAGTTGATGGTTCAATAGAAAGATATAAGGCAAGGCTGGTGGCAAAAGGATATACTCAAGTAGAGGGTATATACTTTAATGAAACCTTCTCTCCTATGGCAAAACTTGCTTCAATCAGATTATTATTGTCAATGGCAGCAACTTATGATTGGGAAATTGAGAAAATGGATGTGAAGACAACCTTTCTTCATGGAGAGCTCAATGAGGATATTTATATGCAACAACCAAAAGGGTTTGTAGCAAGTGGGAGTAGTAATTTGGTGTGCAAGTTGAAGAAAGCACTCTATGGCTTGAAGCAATCCCCAAGACAATGGTACCACAAGTTTGACAAGCATGTGATTGAGCATGGTTTCACAAGAAGTGATGGAGATCATTGCATCTACTTCATGCAAAAGGTAAATCACTTCATTATTTTGGTCTTGTATGTTGATGATATTCTTTTGCTTAGTGACTCAAAGGAGTTGGTAAAAAGGACAAAATATGAATTGTCAAAGAAATTTGACATGAAAGACTTGGGTCCATTGCATTATTTTTTGGGTATTGAAGTCAAGAGAGATCACATGACAAAAAGGCTTTGGATCAACCAAAGAAAGTACATAGCGGATCTCCTTGAAATCTTTAACATGGATAAGAGCACTCCTGTGAACACTCCATCTCAAGTGGGAGTGGCATTGTCAAATGAATTAAGTCCAAAGAACAAGCAAGAAGAGGATGAAATGACACATGTACCATATGCAAGTGCAATTGGAAAGCTCATGTATGCAATGGTGTGTACAAGACCTGATTTAGCCTATGTAGTGGGTGTTGTAAGTAGATTCATGTCCAATCCGTGTAAGCAACATTGGGTTGTTGTTAAGAGGATAATGAGGTATCTACAAGGGACAAAAGACTATGCAATATGTTATGGTGCAACCGAAAATAAACAATTACAGGGTTTTGTTGATTTAGATTTTGGAGGAGATGTGGATAAGAGCAAGTCCAAAAAACAACTATGCTAAGAAAATTAAGACAACTATGCTAATGAAAAGGAAAACACAACTATACTAAGAAACTCAAAAACAATTACACTAATGAAAACAAAAGAAACTATTCTAAGCAAATCAAGACCAACTATACTAGGAAATTCAAGGAATAATACTAGGAAATTAAACCACCCATTCTAAGGAAAGGAAAGAAAGGAGACTATAGAAAATAAAACAACTACTCTAACAAAAGGAAAAAGGTTTAATCTAAGTAAAAGGAAAGTGCCTAAGCTACAAAGAAAAAAAGATAAAGCAAACTACCCAAGGCAAATGGAAATCCATTATGTTAAAGGACTATGCTAAGAAAAATTAATTAACATCTATGATAAGCTAAGGGATTAAAAGCCTATACTAAGCTAATATTGGAAGGGAACTAAACTACAAATTGAAAAACAACTAAGAAAACAAAAGTGACAATGATGACCTATGCTAAATTGGGTGATATAAACCCCTAACCTATAAGTCTACGTTGTTGATGAAATGCAGGGAAGTTGTTAGCTGCTTCTGAATTTCAATCTCCCTCAAGTTTCCCATTTGGCACTACCATTTGGTAGTTCTAACAATCGGTATGGGATTTTACCAATCGACACTACCATTTGGTAGTTCTACCAAATGGCAAGGGCTTTTACCAATTGGCACTACCATTTGTCATTCGACAGGGGCGATTGGAACTTGATGTAAATGATCAAAATATGATAGGTTAAACCTCAATTTGGATGATAAGTTGATGTTTTTATGATATTAGGTACCTATGACATAGACAAAGAATATAAAGTTAGCAAAGCAAGCAAGATAAGCAAAGAAAACTGAAAGGCCCTAGGAAAAACACACCAAACATGTTATGCTAAGAATGTCAAATGTGTTAAGGGTAAGTAGGTCCCATCATGATTTCCATTTTGTAGTAAGAGAAAAAGCATCATACATGTAAATGGGAAAATATGATCTCTTATTATAAATATTTTCTTTTACAAAGTGCCCTCTAGGGGCTTACAAATAATTTCCTCAAGGTGAGGAGATTTCTCTTCTACAACTGGCAAATAAAATGGTTCCTTCACAAAAATTTCTCTTGCCACAATAAAAAGTGGGTTGGTTTAGAAGCTCCTTGTTGACTTGGTAGACCATCCTAGGCTTGAAGTTGCTCCAAAGTTCCTACACACAAGCCCACAAAAACCATTTAGTAGCATCAATTGGGCCTTTCGAAATTAGGCCCAAATTCAATGTGATGCTTATACAAAACTTGAAAGAACTTGATTAAAATTTATAAAATCATGCAAAAAAGTTGCAAAACCATGCAAATAAATTTATCTTACCTTACTTACCATCCCATATCTGATTTGGATTCTATGTTTGGTGCTAAAATGCAATCAATAGGGGGTTGCCATTTGGGACTGTGCAAATGGTAGGGGGATACTTTTTGGACTTGTATAAGTCCAAATGAAATGAAATTTTGTGGGGATTTTTTTGGATTATAAGGAACCTACCCTTAAAATTTTAGGTCGATCAGAGTCCATATGAGTAAGTTACAGCCATAACAAGTTAAGAAATTTTGGCTCTATGAAAAAGGCAAGGGATACCATTTGGCTCTATGTAAACGACAGGGGATGTCATTTGGCTCTATGTAAATGACATGGAGGTGCCATTTGGCTCTGTAAAAATAGAAAAGGGATACCATTTGGCTCTATAAAAATTATAAGGATGTGTCATTTAAACTTTAGCAAGTGATGTATCCTTGAAATTTCTTATGAGCCCTCCTCATGAGATTTGAAGTTGTTGGTGAAAGTTTGGTGTCGTTTGGTCTCCTGATTTGTGCACAAATACAAAAAAAACATTTAGTGGGCACCTCAAAGGAAATCCGTTATTGGGATATTTTTAATCTCTTAAAGGGGATGATTACACTAAAGGGTTTGGGCACTCACAAAGGGGACTGAGATGGCTGAGGGAATTTTGGTGATATTTTGGCTTGTCAAATGAAGTCATCATCAGGTTTAGAGTTTATATCACTCACATTTGTACCATATATTTTCATTTTATTTCATTTTAATCACATCCATAGATTAAAGTTTATTGCTTTATTATATTACCTTCCTGCATTTTATCACTTTCCTAGCATAGCTTTCATTGCATTCCTAGCACAACTTTGATCACTTTCCTAGACTAGATTTTATCGCTTTCCTAGCATATATTTTATCACTTTTATATCATAGCTTTTATCACTTTTCTATCATAGCTTTTATCACTTTCCTAGACTAGCTTTTATCGCTTTCCTAGCATAGCTTTTATTAGTTTCCTAGACTACATTTTATCACTTTCCTAGCATAGCTTTTATCGCTTTTCTAGACTAGATTTTATCAATTTTCTAACATAGCTTTTATCGCTTTCCTAGACTAGCTTTTATCATTTTTCTAGTGTAGTTTCTCAAGTGAACCTCAAACCTAGTGATCTACTCTACTACACCTGGCAATTACAACAATTAGTTATACATGCAATCTGATAGGATAAGTAGATTACCATAAGGACACTTGTAGTTATACAAAAAAAAACCTCTACAACACACCATATCAAGCTTCCTTCTTCCACCAACACATCCATTCTTATCTCATTCATTCCCTTTATTATCAAGTGTTTCATCATTGTTGTATGTTCTCTCTCCATCAACTCATTGCTTGAGGGGGTAGAAAATACCTATAAAGTCTACCTCAAGTTTGATACTCAAACACCCAATCCTAGAGTCACTTGTGCCCAAGAATATTTTCTCGAGGCTATAATTAAACCCCTTTTGCTGGGTAAATAATAGAACTTATCTCCTTAAATTAAACATCCAATCCACTATCAATTTGGTATACCCCAGGTTTGTCATTGTATAGTTACTCACACATCATGCTTCAACAAGTCAATCAAAGTTTCATGATGAGGATACCTACCAAGGGCTGGTTAGCTTACCACATCAAATGATCTCATTAATCTATCAAAGATAAATATTCAAGGGAATTTATCCATTCTATAATTGGGGTATCCCACATTGTCCTTGATTTAAGTTAATCTTGTGTCATCCTCCTCAAGCCAAAAGGCTAGTTTTATCACTTTCCAACCATCATCATCTAGACATCATTATTCATCATCAATCTAGTAGTTGGTGTCATTTATTTTTGCATAGCATTGTGTTTCACACAACACAATACAAAAAGGGGTATCTGTAGACACCCAAAACATATCAATTTTGTAATCACCCAATCCCATTTTGCGATCAATTCATCAAAACCTCAATTTCCCAAATTCCCTCCAAATATTTGTTCATTCCCCTCAAAATCCTTAATTCTCTCTCTAATTTATCTCAGTTCCCCCTAAATTATCCTAATTTTCTCTACATCTCCCTAATATCTTTTAAATTCTACAAATTCCTCTATAATCTATCTAATTCTTCCTAAATTTCCCTAATTCTACATCTAATCTTTTTTATTCCTCCAAATTAATTTCTAATTTTCTTAATTGCTCCTAATTCTTCTTTAATCCCCCTTATCCCTTCTAATTCTCTCCTAACCCTCCTAATTTCTTCTAACTCCATTAATGCATTTTTAACCCCATTGAATTCTTCCTAATCCTTCCCATCCTCCAAAAATTCATCTTTCCTCTCCATAATCCCCCTCAAAATTTCCATAACCCTGCTTAGCCCTCATTTCCCTAATCAAACCCATGATTAAACCCATTAACCATAGCCTAATACCTCAATCCAATCCCAAGGTAAATAGGCATTAAATTTTCAAAATCCCAAGAAAAATCCTAAAAATTCAAATCAACCCCCCATAATCCCTAGGAAATCCCCTAGAAATCCCCACCATTAAATGCCTAAATCCTCTCACACCTTTTCCCTCCATTTTTGGGTGAATTAAAAATTGCTCAAAAATGCCAAGTCAAACCTCCCATGAATAATCTCATTAAATTCCACATGTCCTCCCATATTCCACCTAGCATTTTTAGGAATTAAAAATTCCCTCCACTCCACCCAAGGACCCCACTCCCAATGTCAATTTATGACACTTGGGTGGGTGAGAATTCACCCTACCCAAGGTCATAAATTTGGAAGGTGCACAACCCTCCAAGAAAATCCTCCATATTTTCCTTGGCCTTTGCACATGCCACCTATCTACCATCTCATGCCAAGTCATAGCCATGTCACCACCCCCTCTCCTTGCCAAAAGTCTATAAATACATCTTCTCTATTTACAATACACATCATTTGACAAGCCAAAATATTGCTAAAATTTTGTCAACCATATCAGTCCCCTTTGTGAGTGACCAAACCCTTGAGTGTAATCATACCCTTTGAGAGACTAAAACTATCCCAATAATGGAGTTCCTTTGAGGTGGCCACTAAACTTTGTTTTACAATTGTGCATGAATCAGGAGACCAAACAACACCAAACTTTCACTAGCAGCTTCAAATCTCACCAAGAGGGCTCAAAAGAAATTTCAAGGCTACATCACTTAATGAAGTCTAAATGGAACCCCCCTTCCATATACATAGAGCCAAATGACACCCCCTTATCATTTGCATAGAGCCAAATGGTACCCTCTATCGTTTACATAGAGCCATAACTTCCCAACTTGTTTTGACCATAACTCACTCATCCGAGCTTTGATTTACCTAAAATTTTTAGGGTATGTTTCTTACAACCAATAGAACATCCCCACCAAATTACACATCATTTGGAGCTACATACATCTAAAAAAAATCCCCCTACCATTTACATAGTCCTAAATGGTAGCCCCTTGTCAATGGCATTTTGGCACTAGAAAAAGACTCCAAATCATATGGGTAAGCAAGGTAAGAGAAGTTTATTTGCATGGTTTTGTAATAATTTTTCATACTTTTCTAAATTTTATTCAAATTTCTGTAAGTTTTGTATAAGCATTACTTTGAATTTGGGTCTAATATCGAAAAGCCCAATTGATGCTACTAACTAGTTTTTGTGGGCTTGTGTGCAAGAACCTTGGAGTATCTTCAAGCCTAGGTTGGTCTACCAAGTCAACAAGGAGCTTCCAAACCCACCCACTTTTGATTGTGGCAAGAGAAAATTTTGTGAAGGCACCATTTGATTTGTTGGTTGTATAAGAGAAATCTCCTCACCTTGAGGATCTTATTTGTAAGCCCCTAGAGGGCACTTTGTAAAAGAAAATATTTATAATAAGAGATCATATTTTCCCATTTACATGTATGGTGATTTTTATCTTACTACAACTAGATATGGAAGTAGAAGGGTTTTAAATATAAGGTTATATGTTTACATTGAAATTGAAGCAAGAACAAAGTTGCAAGGCATCTTTGGAAGAAGGGAAGGATGATAGCTACTATCTATGAGAAAATGTCCCAATTTTGAGATATAAGAATTAATTATCTAAAGTGTTTTTAAAATTTATAAGAAAATTTCTTTGTTTTAGTTGCTTCGTCCTTTGCTCATTTCTATTCTACATTTTAGGTGGCTTCTACCATCAGTTTTTGGTATAAGAGCAAGTTGCATAAAGGTAAAGTAATGACCTAAAGAGGTATATATGTGTATTGGGGTACAATAAGAGGAAGGAATGCTAGCTAAAGAAGAGTTAGTATGGACATATTTATTTAAATCTTGGAGGTCATTAAGGCTCAATTGCTGCAAGAATATTTCAAAGAAGAAGAGCATGAGAAAATTAAAGCCTGCACAACAAATACCATACATAGATTGGTTGAATTTGTTTAAAAGCAAGAAGAAATACTAAGTGCAAATATTTTAAAATTTATTGGTAATTTGAACCCAAAATTATTTAACTATTGGGTGCAAGAATTAGAAATATATTTTGAGGTGAAAACATTGATGAAGGTGATCCAAAAAGAGTGAAGATTGTAGTTGCAGAATTAAAATTCCATGTTGCACTTCTATGAGATAATTTACAACAATTGAGGATAAGATAAGGGAAAGATAAAAGTAAATTGTGCCCTAGGATTTTAAAACATCTCAAAACAAAACTTCTTCCATTATATTATCAAAAGGTCTAAACAATATCAAAATTTAAGACAAATAGATCTTTTGTGTAGGAATACACTAAACAATCTATGAAATTGTAGATTTGAATATAAAAGAAGATGAAGGCCAAAAAATGGCTAGATATATTAATACGTATAAGATTTACGATTCAAGATGAGTTAGCATTAATGAAGGTGTGTTCTAGGAATGAGGTATATCTATATGCTTTCAATGTGGAGGAGAATTTAAATAGAGAAAAGTGTATAGAGGTGAATATTAGGCATGGTGTAACTTCTTCTAGTGGAAGAGGTAATTATTTTAAATATACCAAGATTGAAAAAGTTGAGGAATATAAGGAAGTTGGGTTAATTTCAGACTAAGAGGAGGTTTTAGAGGTAAAGGTATGGGAATATAAACTTTTAAGAAATAGGAAATTGTTTGAGGTGTGGAAAACCTAACCATAGGGATTTTGAATATCCAAAAGTAGTAAACAAAGAAAGGAGACAAGATAATATATCATATGGAGTGCAAATGGAAGATGCACCTCAAAATTTAGGAGTAACTTATTGTTACATACCAAACATAATATAGTCGTCAGCTATATTATGAGATATTACATTTGATTACTATTTATATAGTATCTAATTGTTTTATTTTAAAATTACAGATCATCTTATCATTTATTTTCATCTACGATTTCGCATTGAGTTTACCCATTCGTGGCGGGGATCAACCCTCCTGAAGAGGCTTGCTCATTTGATTTACTATAACTTTATATTTGCATTATCATATTTCGTTTCGATTTACATACATTTGAATTTATCAATATTTGTGTGATTATCTGCATCTATGAAACATTATTATGTTCTTGAATAGCAAAGGTATTCAAGGGTACTCATATCCTTACAAGTGGTATTAGTCTAGATGATCAGGTTACTGTTTCCACCAAGCGCACTCCACGCTGTGTATCTAGGATACTATCATTACTGAGTGTAGTCCTAATATTACGAATTTGCATACTGAGCACAGTCTTCATTGAGGAGCACAATCTTCATTGATCTTATCCCTCGCACAACCAAAACATAAGATAAATTTACAAACTCTATTCTTGTGGCTATTAGCACTTACACTAACAATATAAAGGTGGATTGGACACAGTATAACCAGTTTATCACGGTTATTCGAACAGTATAGGTGAACCATTAGAATCCCATATAAGGAAGGCAATGCGGCTAAAGAGAAATCATCGGGTCAGAATCCATGATGCAAGCTAAAAATCTAATCACCTAGCTACAACAGCACCAAATCGCAACAGAGCCAACATATCTAGCCACCCAACGTCGTCCGCTAATCAATGTGCAGAATTAAAAGTTTAAATGGGGCAAAAAATAAGGTTAGCATTGAAGAACACAAGCTTATACCGAGAGGGGGGTGAACAATATAAGACCACTTTTTACTTTCTTTCCAAACCAATATCAATTAATGTCCTTAATTGATATAACCAAATATAGTAGTGTGCATTAATAACTCAGATAGCAGTAGTAAGCAAGAGCACAAGTCACCACACAATTGAGACACCACAATTTACGTGGTTCACCCAATGTGGGCTACTCCACGAAGAAAATATTTTACTAAAACTTTCTCAATCAATCTCTTTGGGAATCACTCCCAATTACAATGTTTATGGATCTCTATCCAAAGGAGAACTCTTTCCCCTTCTGCTCTGGCTATGTGATCTTCTAGAAGACTTTGTCTCTCTGTTGCACTTACTGGTGGACCTCTCTCCACTTGAAGACTCCTCACTCAGATCTATCTTCAACTATGTTGGCTGTTGGATCTCTATCCACTGAGACTCTGTCCTCTGTACTCTATCACCTCCAAAGCTCTATCAATAGGCTCACTAAGAACCTGCTCAATAGGCTCACATAGAACCTGCTTAACAAGCTCACACAGAACTTGTCCAATGCTAAATAACAAGCTCACACAGAACCTGTCCAATGTTGAATAACAAGCTCACAAACCTATCCAATACTAAATAACAAGCTCACCAAGAACCTATCCAAATTGCTCCAACAAGCTCACAAAGAACTTGTCCAAATCTGCTCTAGCAAGCTCACCAAGAACTTGCCCAAACTCTCAGCAAGCTCACCAAGAACTTGCCCAAATTGCTCTAGCAAGCTCACCAAGAACTTGCCCAAATATGTCTAGCAAGCTCATCAAGAACTTGCCCAAAATCTATCCACAAAGCTCACCAAGAACTTGTTCATGTCTGTCCCAAAACCATCCACAAAGCTATCCTCAAAACTATCCACAAAGTCTGTCCCAAAATTTGTCCACAAAGACCTTCTCAAAGGCTCAATCAATCATGCACAAGTAGCACTCAAATATCATCCACAAATCTATCAAGGCAAAGCTTCAAATATGAACTCAATAATGAATGGCAATGTACTCTTCAATGAATGACAACAATGATCCACAATGATCTCAACTCAAATCAACTTCATAGAAGCATAAAGAGAATTGTTAGAGACTCAATATGTTCTAATATCACTCTCAACCCAAATCAATCTCAACTCAACTCAATTCAACTCATAGAAGCATAAAGAGAATTGTTAGAGACTCAATATGTTCTAATCTCACTCTCAACCCAAATCAATCTCAATCAACCAAGTCTTATAGAAACATAAAGAGAAATGTTAGAGGACTCAATATGTTCCTAAACTCAATCACCACAAGGGACAACTCTCTCTCACACAACCCTAGTCCAAGTATGTATCAACCAACTCAAATATTTCCAACAATGCTCAACCACAAATCTCACATAACAATGATACTCATGTTCTTTTCTAAGTTCAAGTTCATTTCACAACCAATGGGCTTCAACAACTATGCTTATAAAACAAGGTTTAAACACAACTCTCAATCCAGAAAACCTTGAAGCATTCAACCAACCACTTTCGAAAAGGAAACCACAAACAATCCTTTTCCCTCCAATGATATTTCAGAAATCAACCACCATAAACAATCAATAGGAGAATGTGCCCATACCTTTTATGAAGATGAAGAAACCCCTTTGGAAATCTGCCACACTCAACACACTTTGAAAAAGAGCACAACAATCTTCACTTTTGAACCCCTTTACAAAAATAGAAATATCTCTCTACATACACCTTATTTCTCCTTCTAAATGAGTTAGTCAAATAGCCCTCGAAATAAGCTTTCCAACGATATATAATATGATATACTTTTATAAAAGGAAAATACCAAAAATATCTTCTTTTCTAAAAGTGCTTTTAAACTTGCCTTCCAATAAAAAATCAAATCAACCCTCATCACCTTATTCCTCCAACATTAGGCAATAATAAAAAATTTATTAATAAAAACATTACTTGCCTCTTAGAGGGAATCGAACCCTCGTCTCTGCCCAAACAATCCTCAACCGCGGCGCCAAAGACCACGCGAGCTACACGCTCGCATAGGACGAAGAGCGCAGAATGCGCTTTTGTCCTTATCCCCTTGCTCACATCAACAAAAATGTGGGCCAATTCTCTTGCTCGAAACTCTAACCCATGGGAATCGAACCTCCGTCTCTTTCGCAAGCAAAAAGCCTTTGCACTCCCCTCGCTCGTCGTTGGACCACGTTGCCACATGAAGATTTCGGCGCTTTTCGTCTTATCTCCTCTGCATTCGATTCCAAGGCTTTTGAAATAAAAGCCTTTGCATTTATATGCAACTTCCCTTTAATTTTGCAAACGTCGATGACGCTTTTAAATTAATTTCTTTTTGATGATGATGTCGACGCTGAGGTAATTTTAATTTTAAAATTAAATTAAATTTTAAATATTAAAATTTAAACCAAATATTCAAAATTGAATATCTCCATCTCCGGGGCACCTTTTTCGATGAAACGAAAATCCAACCTGGGTTTTAAGAAAAACCCATTTCAAATCTGCCATCCATGGTTTTAAATAAAACCTTTTATTTTACCTGCCTTGGTTTTCACAAAAACCCCGTATATTTCCATGCTCTCCAAAACTATGAATGCTTTGGTCATCAAAACTCAATGTTATCCTTGTGACATTAATGTGACATCAATGACAACATAAAACAACTCAAATTTCCAACAATATCCCCCTTTGTCATTGATGGCAACACCTCTAAAGCAAAAACCACAATCACTACAAAAACCATCTCTGAGAATCAAAGTTGCTCCCCCTGACTCAATAATCTCTTTGGAGGCTGCTCCCCCTAACTCAATGCTCTCTTTGGAGGCTGCTCCCCCTAACTCAATACTCTCTTTGGAGGCTACTCCCCTAACTCAATGCTCTCCCCTTACTCAAATCTCTCCCCCTTTGACATCAATGGCAAAAGGGACACCTATGGGGCTAAAAGATATGACTCTTAAGCATAGCCCCCTCACCCCCTTCTCTCTTGAGGTGATTAATTTTGGGGTGGGAGTACTTTTACTCCCATATCACTTTGTTTCTTTCCTCTATCAACTTCCTTCCATGTTTTTTTGATATCCTTCTCTTGATGAATTACTTGATCTTCTTGTCTAGAACCTGTTTGACCTTCTTGCTTTTGACCTTCTTGCCTTGAACCTATTTGGAATTGAGTCCTACACCATTTTGCAATATGCCCAAAGTTATTGCAATTAAAACACTTGATATTGTAGCCTTTGGATGGTGCCCATGTCCTGAATTCTTTCTTGAAATAATTTCCATATCCATTCCTTTCTTGAACCCTGTATTGTGAAGCTCTATTTTCATGACCATTATGACCATGACTTCTGAATTGTGTAGCTCTAAAACCAAAACCATGTTGCTCATTTCCTTTGCACTGAAAATCTTTATGACCAATCTTGTTACATGAGAAGCAATGTCCCTAAAAATCATACCTTCTTCCTTTGAAGTTTCTTCTAGCAAAATCAAACTTCTTTGATCCATAGACCCTGTAATGTATAGCCTTGTGTCCAAATCCATTACAAGAAAAACAATGTCCTTGAAAAGCCCTTTGTTCATGCCTTGGTTCCTCATACCTTTCTTGACCATTATCCCTATGATCATCTTCAACTTGTGCATTGCATTCTTGAACCTTCTTTGTAGCATCTAAATCCTCTTCCTTAATTTCTTCCTTGCCTTTCTCTTCAAGAATTTCTTTTTCCTTTGAACTTGATTCACCTATCTCAAAACAAGATCCAAACTGAATATTTGGAGCCATAGGAACTTTGGAACTTTCCTCACAAATCTTAGGTGCTTCCTTGCTTTCATATTTTAGAACTTCCTTTCCTTTTGAGTGTGATTCCCCAAACCTGAAATATGGGACCTTTGGTGCTTTGGAATCTTCCTCTTCTTTCTCTTCATTTGTGTCAAGTAGCAACTTGGCATCCATCTCTATAGCCTCTGAAATACATGTTTCCTTCTTAGTACAAATATCTTGACCTTTTGAGTCATGTGATGGATCAAACTTCTCATGTAGGGAACATCTCAATTCTTTTAGATTCTCCTTAACCTCTTGTAGTTGCTCATGGATAACATTGAAGTCTTCCTTTAGATCAACTGAGACATTATCCTCTTGTTTAACTTCTTCTGTTTGGAGTGAATGTTCTTCTTCTACTTCTCTTATCCCATAGAAAAAACCTTCTTCATCTTCACTGTCACTAAGATCATTATAATCTTCTATAGCAAACAAACTCTCAAGATTTCTTTGACCATGCATGTTTCCTTGATGTGTCATCTCATATTCACTATCACTAAAACCATTGCAATATCCTGATTTGTGATCTCTTTGACCACACACAAAGCACTGTTCTCTTTCACCTTCTATTCCTAGGAATAGATGTTCTTCCTTTTCATCATCTGATTTGTCTCTATCACTATGATCTGAGCTATCACTTGCTTCTACAATGTAGTAAGATTTCTTTGCCTTACAAAAAATTTTCTTCTTCTCATACCTGTTTTGCTTGAATCTGTCATCTTTGTCATGCTTATGCTTTCCATCTTCTTTTCTTCTTTGACCCTATTTTTCATCATCACTGTTTTCTTCATGTGGACACTTGTATGCATAGTGACCAAGATCACCACACTTGTAGCATCTGACTTTCCTTATATCTCTGAAATTCCTTGAGTCCTTATTCCTTTTGATGAAGTTAGCTTCCTCATAATTTTCTAAAACTCTATCTATTTTTGAAACTTTCCCTTTCTCTTTTTCTGAAGCCTTGAATGCAATCTCTTTTATTGGAGCTTGATGCTTACTTACCCTCATCTCATAAGCTGTGAGAGTACCTTGCAATTCTTCCATTGTTAGCTTGTTGATATCCATTGTTTCTTCTATTGTTGAAACCTTAGAATCATATTTCATGGGAAGTGATCTCAAAACATTTTGAGTAACTTCTGATTCTTTCATCTCAAAACCTAGGCCTCTCATGGTGTTAGTAATCTCATCAACTCGAAGTAAAAACTTTGCAATATCTTCAGAATCTTCCATTTTCAATTCCTCAAATATTTTTCTATGAGTTTGTAGTTTTGACAACTTTACCTTGGAATCTCCTTCATAAGTATTCCGCAACTTGGTCCACATTTCATTAGCTGAAGTACATACCATGACCTTTGCAAAATCTATCTCACGTAGCCCACTCAAAATGCAATTTATTGCCCTTGCATTTATCTCAACCAATTTCCTGGTAGTCTTATCTTCCTTGGGATCACCTTCAACCCTATACTCTTTTTCAACCATCTGCCATACCTCATATCCTTGTGATATCAAGTAGTTCTTCATCCTCATGCTCTAGAAAGCATAATTGTTACCATCAAACAATGGAGCCTTATTTGTAGATAATCCATTATGTGAAGCCATTTGTGTTCTTGTAGAATCTGCCCTCAAGTTGTTAGCCTTTTCGAAGGAACCCGCTCTGATACCAATTGAAGAACACAAGCTTATACTAAGAGGGGGGTGAACAGTATAAGACCACTTTTTACTTTCTTTCCAAACCAATATCAATTAATGTCCTTAATTATAATAACCAAATATAGATAGTGTGCATTAATAACTCAGATAGCAATAGTTAACAAGAGCACAAGTCACCACACACAATAGAGACACCACAATTTACGTGGTTCACCCAATGTGGGCTACTCCACGAAGAAAATATTTTACTAAAACTTTCCTCTCAATGATCCTGAATCACTCCGGTGAAGCTCACACTAGGACCTCGTCCAATAGTATGAACTAACAAGCTCACACATAACCTATCCAATAGGCTGAATCAACAAGCTCACACAAGAACTTGTCCAAATATGCTCCAACAAGCTCACTAAGAACTTGTACAAATCTGCTCTAGCAAGCTCACCAATAACTTGCCCAAATATGCTCTAACAAGCTCACCAAGAACTTGCCCAAATCTGCTCTAGCAAGCTCACCAAGAACTTGCCCAAAATCTGTCCAACAAGCTCACCAAGAACTTGTTCAAATCTATCCCAAAATTGTCCACAAAGCTATCCTTAAAACTATCCACAAATTTGTCCCAAAACTATCCACAAAGACCTTCTCAAAGGCTCAATCAATCATGCACAAGTAGCACTCAAATCTCATCCACAAATCTATCAAGGTAAAGCTTCAAAGATGAACTCAACAATGAATGGCAATGTACTCTTCAATGAATGACAACAATGATCCACAATGATCTCAACTCAACTCAACTCAAATCAACTTCATAGAAGCATAAAGAGAATTGTTAGAGACTCAATATGTTCTAATCTCACTCTCAACCCAAATCAATCTCAACTCAACTCAACTTCATAGAAGCATAAAGAGAATTGTTAGAGACTCAATATGTTCTAATCTCACTCTCAACCCAAATCAATCTCAACTCAACTCAAGTCTTATAGAACCATAAAGAGAATTGTTAGAGACTCAATATGTTCTAAACTCAATCACCACAAGGGACAACTCTCTCTCACACAACCCTAGTCCAAGTATGTATCAACCAACTCAAATGTTTCCAACAATGCTCAACCACAAATCTCACATAACAATGATACTCATGTTCTTTTCTAACTCAAGTTCATTTCACAACCAATGGGCTTCAACAACTATGCTTATAAAACAAGGTTTAAACACAACTCTCAATTCAGAAAACCTTGAAGCATTCAACCAACCACTTTTGAAAAGGAAACCACAAACAATCCTTTTCCCTCCAATGATATTTCAGAAATCAACCACCATAAACAATCAATAGGAGAATGTGCCCATACCTTTTATGAAGTGAAGAAACCCCTTTGGAAATCTGCCACACTCAACACACTTTGAAAAAGAGCACAACAATCTTCACTTTTGAACCCCTTTACAAAAATAAAAATATCTCTCTACATACACCTTATTTCTCCTTCTAAATGAGTTAGTCAAATAGCCCTTGAAATAAGCTTTCCAACGATATATAATATGATATACTTTTATAAAAGGAAAATACCAAAAATATCTTCTTTTCTAAAAGTGCTTTTAAACTTGCCTTCCAATAAAAAATCAAATCAACCCTCATCACCTTATTCCTCCAACATTAGGCAATAATAAAAAATTTATTAATAAAAACGTTACTTGCCTCTTAGAGGGAATCAAACCCTCATCTCTGCCCAAACAATCCTCAACCGCGGCGCCAAAGACCACGCGAGCTACGCGCTCGCATAGGACGAAGAGCACAGAATGTGCTTTTGTCCTTCTCCCCTTGCTCACGTCAACAAAAATGTGGGCCAATTCTCTTGCTCGAAACTCTAACCCGTGGGAATCGAACCTCGTCTCTTTCACAAGCAAAAACCTTTGCACTCTCCTCGCTCGTCGTTGGACCACGCTGCCACACGAAGATTTCGACGCTTTTCATCTTATCTCCTCTGCATTCGATTCCAAGGCTTTTGAAATAAAAGCCTTTGCATTTATATGCAACCTTCCTTTAATTTTGCAAACGTCGATGACGCTTTTGAATTAATTTCTTTTTGATGATGATGTCGACGCTAAGGTAATTTTAATTTTAAAAATTAAAATTAAATTTTAAATATTAAAATTTAAACCAAATATTCAAAATTGAATATCTCCATCTTCGGGGCACCTTTTTCGACGAAACAAAAATCCAACCTGGGTTTTAAGAAAAACCCATTTCAAATCTGCCATCCATGGTTTTAAATAAAACCTTTTATTTTACCTACCTTGGTTTTCACAAAAACCCTGTATATATCCATGCTCTCCTAAATATGAATGCTTTGGCCACCAAAACTCAATGTTACCTTGTGACATTAATGTGACATCAATGACAACATAAAACAACTCAAATTGCCAACAAGCATATATAAATAATTTTTTTTTTTTTTTTTCCAGGATAATTATCCCACATTCATAGGGGATTTACTCTGTTGTGCTTTATAAGCCACAACGAGCACATAGTGCTTTGTGGCTTTGTGCTGCATGAGATTCCTCACACACGTAGCCAACCCCTCCCACGTGTCTCCTTGGTTTGTATATCCTCTTTATCCATGTCTTCCAAGTTGATCATCTGGTACCCATCTTACGTGTCCCTTGTCATGTCATATCGTGTCTTCATCTCTTTGTCCCTTATCGTCGGATGTCATTCTCACGTCCTGTCCTGTTTACATGTTTGCATCATGTCTTGGATTGTGTCGTATAGTCCATGTCATGTCTGGGTTAGTTTCACATTGATTTCGTGTCAAGTGTGTCTTTGTTGGTGTCACTCAGTTTGATGGTCCTTGTGTCCAGCCGTCGCTTGGTCGGTGGTGTCCAATTGTCGCTCAGTTCGTGTTGGTCTAAATATTTTATCTCTTGTACAAGTTATCCAGCCATGTTGGGTTATGTGACCGGGTTGTTCTAGTTATCCTGTCTCTATCAGTTGGTTCCAGTTGTAGTGTCAGGTGTTTGGTTTCGACAGTCGCATCCCTGTCTAGTCAGGTTTACCGAAAGTTGTCCAAGTTGCTCAAATTTGTCAAAGTTATACAAAAAATTGTCAAAATTAAAAGGTTGCTAAAAACTTGTTAAAGTTGAAAAAGTTGCTAAAATTGTCCAAATTGAAAATTCGTTGAAAGCTGCCAAGGAGGCAAGCCAAACTCAAATCTGCGTCGTAGTTGGAGCGACAATTAGGCATAATACAAACCAAATTTTTGGGAAATTTAATGAAATTTTTGCAGAAATCAAAACTCAAAGGCGTCTAGGTTGAGATTTTGGAAAGCACATGATTAAACAATGGACCAAAGGATCTGACGATTTACAATCAAGCTCAGAGACTCCCAATAGAGATGCAAGACGACCTTATCGAGACCAAGGTACAAAAATTCTTCTTCTCCTTCCGAAATTGGTAGTTTTAATTTGAGTCATCAATTGGTCCGCCCAATGGCATCCAATACATCTCCAAAATCCTCACAAGAAAACCTCACCCAAATAGAAAACAATCGTCCAATGGTCAGTGATGATGTGTTAATAGAATTGATATACAGTCTTTAGATTATGACTACAAGCTTCAACACATCTTGGAAACAGCCCCAACCAAATCCTCCTAGTCCCCATCATTGGAGTACTGATGTCCACCATGACGACTATACACATCATAGAGGTCAAAATAGTCAGTACCTAAATCACAATGGTCATCAAAGTAATGAGGATTGGGGTAACGAAGAAAATTTGGAGCAACAAAGAGGTTCTAACAAACCTTATCACAATAACAACCAGTGACCGAGGAGTAACGAGGAACAAGATAGAAAAAATGCTCACTCCCAACCAAGAGGTACTACGAGAGTCAATTATCCACAAGTTGACATGCCTACCTTTGAATGCTAGGATCCGCGTGGGTGGATTGCCAAAATGTAATGCATATTAGAATTCTATAAATTATAGGAATAGGAAAAATTCCCTTTTGCAACAACCAAATTTGGTACTGAAGCTTATCAGTGGTTTACATGGTATTAACATGAGGATCCCCATAATACCTTCTTTTGGCATAATTTCAAGAAAGCCTTTCTTCACAGATTCGACAAACATTCCATAGGTTCATACATAGTATAGTTGTTGTCACTTAAGAAAACAGGATCAGTAGGGGACTATATCTCAAAATTCACCAGTATGCTTCACTATGCACAAGACCTACAATCGGACGTGGTGGTAGCGGCTTTTCAAAATGGATTAAAAGCACATATTAAATTTGAAGTGGATCTAAAAAATCCATCCAAGTTGGATGAGTGTATAAGGATTGCTGATTTTGTGGAGACAAAGGTGCACTTAGGCCCATCCACTTGACGTGATTCATATGGGTGACCTCAATTCTGCAACAAATATTTCCATAGAAATGATCAACCATCACGGTACTTCTTCTACAAATGTCACAATCATCATCTAAAATATCAAGCATGTTCACCATGAAAAAACTTTTAGATTGAATATGCAGACAAAGAAGAAGAAGAAATAGAGGAGTACGACGCACCTGAGGATCTCCCAGTTGAGGACCAAAATGAACATGAGGAAGTTGTAGCTGAGGAGGATACCATGACTATTTTAGTACATGTTCTTATGGGGTTATCCTCTCACCATACCATCAAGGTATCAGGTTTCATTCGAAAATAGAGGGTGACAGTATTAATTGATTCAAGAAGTACTCACAACTTCATTGATGCAAAACTTGCAAGGACATTAGGTCTACATATCTTCTCTTCTAGTCAAGATCGGTTTCAAGTCATAACTACAAGCAGAGATATTTCTCAATGTATCGGTAAGATATATTCAATTTCATTACAAATAGGTACGTATACTTAGCAAGGTCCTCTTTTTGTTATGGATTAGGCAATTCAAAAGTTATTTTAGGTGTTGCATGGATGGAATAATTGGAAACCACCGTGGGTTTTAATCACAAACATCACTTTGTGGAATGGCAGGCTAGTGGGAGGACCATTTGTCTTCAAGGACTACCCACACCCCCATCAAAAGTTGTAAGTTCACATAGCATGGAAAAGTTATTAAGAAAATATGGTGGGGGATTCATAGCCCGAATAAATTGCATTGAAAAGTTAGAACAAGATATGCCAAAAATCAAAGAAGAAGATCTCCAAAACATTGTGGCTAACTATGAGGAGGTTTTTCAAGAACCCAAAGGCCTACCCCCAAAATATCTCATGACCATGCTATCCATCTTGTGCCAGGAAGTATTTCACCCAATAGTCGTCCTTATCGATATCCCCAACCCCAAAAAATAGAAATTGAGAATATTGTCCAAGAGCTATTAGACCATGGTGTCATCCATCATAGTACTAGTCCTTATTCCTCACTAGTCGTCTTAGATCATCGAAAAGACAATTCTTGGCATATGTGTCCAGATTTTTGTCCTCTCAACAAAATCACAATCAAAGATAAGTTTCCTATTCCTGTCATTGATGATTTACTAGATGAGCTACATGGTGCCAAATTCTTCACCAAATTGGACTTACGTTCAGGTTTTCACCAAATCTGAGTTAGGGAAGAGGATATTCCTAAAACGGCCTTTCGAACTCATGAAGGTCATTATGAATTCTTGGTCATACCTTTTGGTCTCACTAATGCTCCTTCTACCTTCCAAAGCCTCATGAATCAGGTATTTCATCCATTCCTTCGTAAATATGTCCTTGTCTTATTCAATGACATACTAATCTATAGCAAATCATGGAAAGATCACTTATCACATGTGGGCATAATTCTCTATATCCTGCATAAGGAAAGGTTGTTTGTCAAATGATCTAAATGCTCCTTTGGTGTTCAATAAGTTGAGTACCTTGATCATATAGTAACTCAGGAAGGTGTTAAAGTGGATCCCAATAATATTAAGGTAATACAGGATTGGCCTTTACCAAAAACTATCAAGAAACTTCATGGTTTTTTAGGGTTCACTACATATTATCGTAAATTTATGCGTAACTATGGTAAAATTGCAGGTCCTCTCATGGTTCTCACCAAGAAGGATGATTTTTAGTGGTCAGAAGTAGCTACCAAAGCCTTTGAGGCTCTTAAGGAAGCAATGTGTACTACTTCAGTTTTGGCCACTCCATATTTTAAAAAGTTGTTTGTTATTGAATGTGATACCTCAAGAACAAGTATTGGGGTAGTTTTAATGCAATAGGGTCATCCATTGGCATTTGAAAGTAAACAAGTTTCAAGGAAGAATTTGGGTAAATATACCTAGAAAAAAGAAATTTTGGCTATTCTACACACAGTGGAAAAATGGAGGCACTACTTAATCAATAGTCGTTTCATTATAAAAACAGATCAAAACAGTCTCAAGCATTTTCTAGAACAAAGGTTTTCTTATCCCGAACAAAATAAGTGGTTGACCAAATTGTTAGGATATGATTTTGTGATTAAATATAAGAAAGGGAAAGAAAGTGTGGCAGCTGATACATTATCCCAAAAATATGAAGATGAAGTAGTCATTAATGCCATCTCAGGTCCTTGTTCTCAATGGGTGTCTTAGTTACAGGAAGAATGGTGGTCCAACGATGAAACAACTCAAATAATTCAAGAATGGTCTAGGGGTTCATCTAAGTACCCTATTTTCTCATATGATGACGAAATATTGCATAAGAAGAACCACATTTACATTCCTCATAATTCAACACTCAAATCACAAATTATAGAGGAGTCACATTCTTCTCCATTAGCAGGCCATTCAGGTTTTCTGAAAACATACATGCGAGTTAAACAATCCTTTTTGTTGGAAAGGATTAAAAGCAGAGGTTAAGCAATGGGTAGCAGAATATGAGGTGTACCAACACAATATGGGAGAAATAGTTAAATTCACCAGGTTTGCTTCAACCATTACCTATTCCAGATCGTTAGTGGGAACATATTTCCATGGAATTTATCGAAGGAATTCCTAAGTCAAAAGGTAAAATGGTAATTTTTATGGTAGTTGATCGCCTATCCAAATATGCTCATTTTCAGGCCTTACAACATCAATTTTTAGCAAGAAAAGTGGCCAAGGTATTTATGGATTCAATTTTTAAATTGCACGAAATTTCAAAAACTATTGTAAGTAAATTTTGGAAAGAATTGTTTCAACTTAGCGGTACTAAATTAAACATGTCTTATGCATACCATCCACAAAAATATGGTCAAACAGAGGTTGTTAGAAAATGACTGGGTACTTACCTGAGATGTTTTGTTCAAGATAAACAATATCAATGGAGTCAATGGTTATCATTGGCAGAGTGGTGGCACAATACTTCTTACCATTATTCCACTAAGATGTCTCCTTTTGAAGCATTATATGGAACGAAGCCACCAACAGTAGCAGATTATGTACGAGGATCTTCCAAAGTGGCCCAAGTTGACGATTGGTTACAGAAGCAACAAGAAATGCTCACTATATTGAAAGATAATTTGGTCCAAGCACAAAATCGTATGAAGTAGAAAAAAAACAAGCAACGTTCAAAAAGAGCATTCAATATTGGTGATATGGTATTCTTACGTCTTCAGCCCTACAAGCAGCTATCATTGAAGCTCAAATCCAATCAGAAGTTGACACCATGATTCTATGGTCCTTATAGAATTGTACATCGCATTGGGTAGGTAGCATATCAACTGGAGCTACCCCAATCTTCTCGCATACACCCAGTGTTTCATGTCTCCTATCTCAAAAAGGTTATTGGTTAGAAAGTACAATCTCAGTCAGAATTACTAGTGCTAGATGAATAAGGGTGTATCTATCTACAACCAGAAGCAGTGTTACAAACTAGAACACGTAGACTAAGATCTCGTCACATCCAAGAATTTCTCATCAAGTGGCAGGATTTACTTGAAGAAGATGCAACTTGGTAATCTGAAAGTATCTATCAGTCATTTCCATCTTTGAGGACAACTTTTCGAGGAGGGGAGTCATGTTACATACCAAACATAATATAACCGTCAGCTATATTATGAGATATTACATTTGATTACTATTTATATAGTGTCCAATTATTTTATTTTAAAATTACCTATCATCTTATCATTCATTTTCATCTACAATTTCGCATTGAGTTTGCCCATTCGTGGTGGGGATTAGCCCTCCTAAAGAGGCTTTCTCATTTGATTTACTATAACTTTATATTTGCATTGTCAGATTCCGTTTCGATTTACATACATTTGAATTTATCAATATTCGTGTGATTATCTGCATCTGTGAAACATTATTACATTCCTGAAGAGCAAATGTATTCAAGGGTACTCGTATCCTTACACTTATCTTGATCCATAATGAAAATTGTGTGCTAAGAAAAACCTTTTCAAGGCTAAAGGGCAAGCAAGATGGACAATGTCAAAGGAGAATCCTTTTTAGGACAAAGAGCAAGCCATGAGAAAAGTGTTGCAATTTGGTCATTTATGGAGGACACACAAACAATTTAGTATCCATTGGGATAGTGAAGAAATTAAATCTAAATTATCTTAGTCATCCTTATCCTTACAAGATTTTCTAGTTTTAGAAGGGTCATCTAGTGACAGTGAATAAGCAATGCAATATTTAATTTAGTATTGGATATTATACAAATGAGGTATTAGGTGATGTGTACCTATGGATGATTGTTTTGTTATCACATTGACCATGGTGATATGGTATTTTAAGTTGCTTCCTATGAAGGGGGGAGTAAAAAATAGCAGTAAGACTTTACTCTTATTTGGTAAAATATTTTTTATGTGATATCAAAGATTCTAAGAGCAAGAAGGCGCATCAAGAAAGAGTGTGTCATAGAAAGTAAAGGATTTACTTGAAAAACATAAGATCATTAGAGGGGAATTTCTTGATGGATTTTCACCAATAAGAAATGTTTCACATCATAGAGATCTTATTCCAAGTGCTAGCTTGCTAAATCAAGCCCCATTTAAGTTGATTCTAATGTAGAATGATGAATTTAACAAGTAGGCACAAGATTTATTATCAAAAGGTTTGATAAGAAAGAATTTGAACCCATTTGATGTTTCTGTAGTACTCACACCAAATAAAGATGAAGGATGGAGGATGTGCACATATTCTAGAGCCATAAAAAATTTACTATTGAATATCGATTTCCATTACCTAGAATAGATGATCTCTAGATTGCTTGAGTGGATCTTGTTATTTAAAAAATAGATTTAAAAAGTAAATATTATCAAATCCAAGTAATATAATAATATGGATGGAAGATGGCACTTAAGACAAAATAAGTCATATGAATGGTTAATAGTGTCTTTCAAACTCACGAATACACCAAGCACTTACACGAGGTTGATGACAAAAGTATTGAAACCATTACGGGGAAAATTTAGGATTGCATATTTTGATGATATATTTATCTTAAGTGAAATAAAAGAAGAGGAATACGCATCTGAAGTAGGTAATAGAAAGGTTAGGAGAAGAACAATTGGAAATTAATTTGAAGAAATGTTCCATGCCTTCATGTAAGAAGAATTTATATTTGGCTTTTATGATTTCCAAGGAAGGTTTGAAGATGGATCCTAAGAAAATTAACTTCACTGGAGAATAACCTATGTCATGCAACATAAAAAAGGTGAGAAGTTTTTATGAATTGGTTAGTCTTTATAAAAAATATAAGAATTTCAGTAGTATTTATGCACCATTGATATATTATATGAAGGAAAAGGTATTTAGATGGATAAAAGCTGCACAAAAAGTTTTGAATTCCCAAAGAAAGGTAATAAAAGATCCACTGCTTGTTTTATTTTATTTCAACAAAATAGTCCAAGTGAAATTGTGATGCAAATGAGATTACAAGTGGAACAATATTGAGTCAAGAAGGAAAGCCTAGAACTTATTCTTGTGAAAATAAAAAACAAGAAAAAAAGAGGAAACATTCTACTTTTGCTAAGGGATTTTATGCTATAGTGCAAGCATTAAAAATTAAACAATATTTATTGACCAAGGAATTTGTCTTGTTTATAGATCATTAAGATTTGAAGTTTATCAACAACCAAGCAATATTGAAAGAGAGATATGTGAAAGAGGTGATTTTTTTAATAATTTGTATTAAAACAAATGTTAGGTTAATCCACAATAGTTGGATATGCACTTAATAGGAGGGTTGCATTTTTTCTTTTTGGTATTGGTTAGTGTGAGAAACCCCTAGTATTGACGCTTAGAGCTGAGCATTCCCATTCCATCCATGACCCCGAGTAAGGCCAAGAGCTAAACTTATCAATAGAGGATTAACACACAAACACACACCATCATGTTGGAACGAGTGATTCTCCATAATGTACATGAGAACCAAAACTTGAACCACACAAAATTGCACACACACACACCACAATTTGAACCTTGGACCTCCCAAAGAGAGGCTAAAGCCTTAACCATTTCTCTATCCCCACTAGGAGTAAGGATTGCATTGTTGGCAACCATGTCTGTTGATGTCCTTATAATTGAAATCTTCAAAAATCTTATATGAGTAACTCTGCAAGACGTATGGAGAGCTTACAAATAACCTAGTTAATGTATACTTTATTCTTTATAGATTATTTGTTATAGGATGATATTTTGTTCAAGGGAAAACAACTTTGTATATTGTAGGGCTTTTGAGAGAGGATTTAATTAAGGAAGTTGCATAGTTAAGGATTGAATAGACACTTTGGGAGAGACAAAACACAAGCCTTGTTGGAGGAAAAGGATTATTAGCCTAGTATGAAGAGGAATGTAAGCATGTTAAAATATGCATGATATGTTAGTTGGTTAAATGAAGGACTCAAAATACTAGTTTGTTTACCCCATTACCTATTCCAAATGCACCTTGGGAAGACTTGTCCATGAATTTTGTATTGGGTTTACCTTAAATACAAAGAGGTAATAATTCTATCTTTTTAGAAGTTGATATATTTTCAAAGATTATTTATTCTACTTCTTGTGAAAAACTAATGATGCTAACAAGGTTAATTATATTTTTTCCAAGAGATTGTTAGATTACCAATATATATATATATATATATATATATATATATATCTACAAGAGGGATTGAAACAACCCCCCGTTCCACCTCTTTAAATGTTTACTCCAAGTGAGGGGGACCTGGAGGGGCTTCGAATTACCAAAGATTATTACTTTTGATTAAGATCCTAAATTTTAAGTCATTTCTAAAGGACACTTTGGAAATATTAGGAATTAAATTTTTTATATAGTTTAACATATCATCCTTAATAGATAATCAAACAAAAGTTATGATTTGGGTAATTTGTTAAGATGACTTGTAGGAAAAAAATCAAGTCAATGGCATTCAATATTAGCACAAGTAGAGTTTGCGTGTAAAAATTGAATTGATAGATCTTGTAGATTATCTCTCTTCCAAATTGTGTATGGCAAGACTTCTAAAGGAGTAATTGATTTACTTGAATTACCTATGGATGAAAAAAATAAGTGATGATGTTGACACCTGTCCTAAAAAATGCATAAAAATATGAATAGGTTAAAGAACACCTCCAAGTAAGCAATCAAAATTATAAATAAAACATAGATAAATAGAGTAAGCAAGCAATTAATTCAAGATGAAGCTAATTTGTGATGCAAAATCTTCAAGTTTTCTTCTTCTTTGGAGGAAAGAATGGTGGAGGAGCATCTATGATTATTTAGAATATCTTTAAAAATTATTTTAATACCATATATTCTATAAATAGAATTATAAATCATGTTGGTATGTGTTTTATTTATCCAATATATGCATGTATTCTATAAGATTAGGTTCCAAGAGATAAATGCATGTAAGATATAAATTATTATTTTTTTCTTATGCTTTAAAAAGCACTAAATATGGAATCAAATGGCATTAGCTCAACCGGTTAGATTCTTCAACATTAAAAAGAGGAGATCGAGGTTCAAATATTGCCAAGAAATACACGGATAATATCCAAGCTTTGTTGTAATACCACTATGTGGTGGTGATGTAATATGGGTGGGGCCCATTTCAATCCCAAATAACCAATTTTTTAAAAGTACTATATATGAAAAGAGAAGGGTTCTAAATATAGGATCATGTGGTTACAATATATAATGGCAATTGAAGCAACAATAGAGTTTTAAAGAGTCTTTGGAAGAATAAAAATATGGAAGCTCTAGCGTGTGAGGAAATTTCCTAGTTTTGAGATGTAAGCATTTATTTATCAAAATTGTTTTTCAATTTATAAAAATGTTTTTTTTGTGTTAATTGTCTCTCCATTTTTTTGTTGTCGTTGTGTTATGAATTTTTCATTAGAGATTGATTTCAAGAATAGTTTGATGTATTGTCTTCCTAAAGGTAAAAAAAAACCCTAAAAATAATTTTTTGAGTACAATTTGTTATTCAATTATCTAATTTGTTATTCTATACTTGAATTTTTATCTTTGATTATAGTAAGATAGTTACAAAGTTCACTACCTATATCAACCAAATAGTTATTAAAATACCAAAAATATACATGATATCTTTATATGTAAAGGATGCATTAAAATTCTAATCAATGGAAAATATGCCACTAGAAACAACCTATAGAAAAACATGCATCACAATGAGGTAGCTAGAAAGCAAAAGGCCAACTACCTTGCACACAAATGTCAAATCTTAGTGTTAATCATAACTTAATGTTAATAGAAAGAGTTATAATATAATTATGAATATTTGAGTGGCATCTAAAAAAACCTAGCTTGTTGATGGGGTTGGAATTGCTTACAAAGTCTTTCTTTTATGTCGATGTAATAGTTTCTCACTATACCTCTTGTCTATCAATATTAATCCATTTATGCTTGCTTGCATATGGAGCTATGCCTCCTACCACAACTTAGCTTGATTCTAAAAAAACAACTTAGCTTGATTCTAAAAAATGTATTACATTTATTTGGATGGGAATATAGTCACAAGATTTAATAAAAAATTAAGTATTATAGTAAATAAAGGTTTCTTGAAATATGGAAAATAAAAAAAATAAAATTTTCTTACATCTATAGATATTGTCTACTTCTATATAAGATGCTTGTAACCACCCAAAAAAATTCCCTTTGCTTCTATATTGAATAGGAGGGATAAGAAGTATATAATGACTATTATACTTGTAAATGTATAAGACACTCGTATCCACCCTCTGTTTCTCTATTGAATAGGAGGGGAAAGAAAAATATAATTACTCTACTTGGACATATAATTTGCAACATGAAAGCTCAACAAGATATTTCATCACATTAAAAAAATAACATATCAAAGTATCATAAGCTCAACTAGTTAAATACCTTGACTTTTAAGGCAAAGACTTAGTTTCAAATCTTGCCAAGTATGATACATGCATAATTGTAAAGTTGTTGCAAATACGACTTGTGGTCACGATGTAATACGTGTGGGGCCCATTTCAATATCATATAATCACTATGTATAATTTAATGATTTCTATATTTCTATTAAAATAAAACTTATTTTTAAAATTATATTCTTGAATATATTTTAAAATGTTTTAGTAAGAAGCTAGGAGGGAGCTCCACTAGGTAGCATGGAAGGAAACTCAAATCCCTAATAGGAAATCAAGATGCCTTACCTAAAAGCATGGATGTCCGAGTTGGAGATAAGAGGAAGAACAAATATATGGCAAGTTCGATCTAGGGTACAAATGTTACACCAAAAGTGACTATTAAGGATGAGATTATCGAGCATGATATAATGGTTCTTAAAAGATGAGGTTTAATATATAAGTTCTATGGATATTTGGTCAACATTTTTGGAGATTCAAAATTGGATCAAGTGGAAGTGATGATTGAATTCAAATTACGTTGATTTATCTTCCTAAAGGTTTTTCCCTCATCATATTTTCTAGTTCTACAATTAGAGATAAAATAGTTGGTGGTCCCAATATAGCTATGTCAGCTAATTATTTTTATTATCTTGGGCCATAGATTTAGTTAGTCAGCCCTTGAGAATTAGGGCTAGGCTATTATTGATATTATCTATAAATAGCAAGAATATTTTATTAGTTTGGATCATCGAATAATTTGGATTTAAGTCATCTCGGTGCACATAAGAGCTTTGCCCTCTCAAAGTGGCTATGAGACTTTGCCCTTTTGAGTGGCTGTGGATTTGCTATTGCATTGATTTATTTCTAGAACTAATATTTACATATTGTTTGTGACTATTTGAATCAGAATTATTATTGTTGCATATTGTTAATAATAATTCAATATTGAAGTATTGTTGCAGATATTAAATATTTATGCGATATCATAAAAAGTGGTATAGAGCACGATTTTGGAACCAGTAAGAATTAACATAGATATTTGGTGTCCTAAAAATTAAGTTTTCAATTTTTTTTTAGAGAAACATGGGTTTTTAAAATATCTCTTCCAAAAAGGTATATCTGATTTTCCATAATTAATTAATTATTGTTATTTGTATTTAAATTAGATAAAAATTGGGCAGTTGAGTGGTTAGGGCTTTGGCCTCTTTTTAGGGAGGTCCAAGATTCAAACCACGACATACCCAAATGGGATAGGCTAGATGGTGGTGGTTGAGTGTTTGCCGATTAGCTACCCTAGTTCAATGCCTTGGAGGGTTGGGGGTCTTGTTGACTTCATTTTACCTAATAGGCTAGGGTTATAGTGGCAACATCTAAGTCCGATCAAGTATTTGGCACTGATTCTTCTATGTATCAAAAAAAAATTAATTTAATTATTAATAGAGAGAGAAAACATCCCTTTCCCTTTGTCTTTGTGTTCTCGCCATTTTTAGGAAATTAATTAGGTTTTCTTTATTATTCAATGTATTTCCTTCCTTACTTTATATTAATAATTTAATTTACTTTAATTGTTAGCAGAGAGATCAAACATCCCTTTCATTTGTTCTTCTTCTCATTTTCAAAATTAATTAGCGTTGTTTTTTAAATTATTTGGTGCAACTCCTTTCTTTATATTAATAATTAAATTAAATTAAATGATTAATAAAGATCACAAACGTCTACATTATCTTTTCATTGTGTTTACCTCCGCTCCATGTCTCCATCATCTCACATTTTATTATTTTGAAATATTAAACACCCACCCCTGGCTTTCATATTTATTCTTTTAATTATTAAACACCCCTCAACTTTCATATTTCTTTTTTAAATTATTAAACACCCACCCCTGCTTTCACTTCACATTTATTTTTTAATTATTAAACACCCCCTGACTTTCACATTTATTTTTTTCTTATTATTTTTCAATATATATATTTTTTTTAATTAGTAAACCCCCTTGGCTTTCACATTTATTATTATTATTATTAAAAACCCACCCCTATTTTCACTTCACATTTATTTTAAAATTATTAAACATCCAACCCTGCTTTCACTTTTCTTTTTTAAATTATTAAACATCCCCCCTTATTTTTTATAATTATTGGTTGGGCATGGCTTCTCCCACATCTAACATATCTGGTTCTTCTTCTCCTCCTGCCACTATCCCTGCCCCCACTACTCCTCCAAGTCATATTCCTCTTCCTAGTAATATTTTTTTTTGTTTGTGGAAAACATCCCAGAAGGGATACCACTTTTGGGTAAGACCCAAGGAGGCAAGGGTATATATTCCGCCAAAAACTCTTAGGGCTCGTACCTGGCCTACCACCTTTGACACATGCAAGGAGCATGCTTGAAAAAACACACAACAAGAAAAAACAAACACAAACACACAAAAAGCTAAAACAAATAAAACATACTCCTTGAGTGTGTCGACAAGAAAAGGCACAAGCAAAAAAAAACATGAACCACATAGAACAAACACACAAACAATAGAGGAAAACACATTAATAAATAAATAAATAAATAAAATTTAAAAAATAACAAAAATAAACAACACCAAAACATGAAATACACAGAAAAACCACTAATGCAGCATAACCAACACTACCATAACAAAAAGAAACAAAAAACCACTAAACATAAAACACACAAAAAAACCCCAAAAATAACATAACAAAACAAAACCAAAACAGAAACAATAAAAAGAATAAAAAACACCACAAACCAAATCAGTAAAAACAAATACAACAAAAACTAAGCCAAAGGAGCAATTGACAAATCCAACAAAATATGGTAACACTAAGAAAAAAAAACAAAGCTTAACAAATTATCAAAAATATCATAAATTTATCATAACATCGAACATCATCTCCATTGCATTAGATGAATAAATAATACAATCAGGCCTGAGAATAGCCCGTAACCTACGAAACCACCTGAGGCGATTATTAGCAGTTGTTACAACAAATAACAATATATGCCTATAATGTAATAACAACCTAAGCTACGCTAACATCCCCCCTTTATTACATTATTTTGCAATACATAGAGAGTTGCGAAACAATTCAAATTTGACACGTGCAAGTGCCTTAGTGAAAATATCTGCAACTTGAGCATCGGTGGAGATGTACTGAAGCTGAATTCGATGCCTTGGAACTTCGTCTCGAATGAAGTGACATTGTGTGTCAATGTGCTTGGTTTTCTCATGATGCACTGGATTCTTAACAAGGTTCAAAACACCCTGGTTGTCGCAGAACAAGTGTATTGGAGATTTTGATGGATGACCCATACTTGTCAAAATGTGATGCAACCATATCACTTCGCACACAACTTCACGTGCGGCGTGATACTCTACCTCTGTAGATGAGATAGCAACCACCTGTTGCTTCTTGTTGTGCCAAGAGACAGGACCGGATCCAAGATGAAATATATATCCTGAAGTTGACTTACGATCATCATATGACCCGACATAGTCAGAGTCCGTGTATCCTTGCAAGAAGAATTTATCATTCCTCTTGTATTCTAGGCCATATTCCATAGTACCACGGACATAGTGAAGAACACGTTTTGCTGCTTTCCAGTGAGTAGTCTTAGGTTCCTGCATGAACCTCGAAAGATAGTTGACAACAAATACGATATCTGGCCTAGTATTAGTCAGATATATGAGACTCCCAATCAGCTGTCGATAGAGAGTACCATCTACCTGAGGTGAATCATCATATCATGATAACTGAAGTCCTGATTCCATCGGAGTTGCCATCGGCTTGCAATCAGTCATGCGATATTTTTCTAACAGTGTCTTGGCATATTTTTTTGAGTCACTTTGATGTAGTGCTCCTTCTGGCTCACTTCTAGACCAAGACAATAATGGAGAAGTTCGAGATCTGTCATCTCAAAATATTTACACAAGTCTCTTTTGACAACAGAGATCATAGTTTTTGAACTCCCTGTAATGAGCAGATCATCAACATAGAGTACAAGCAACACTATCTCAGAACCTTGTTTCTTGAAATAGAGGTTTGCATCTGACGGACATCTCTTAAATCCATGTTGCAGGAGGTGATTATCCATTTTTATATACCAAGCTCGAGGAGCTTGTTTTAAACCATACAAGGATTTGACCAACTTGCACACTTTCTGCTCTTGGCCTTCCACTTCAAATCCTTCAAGTTGTGTCATGTAGACTTCCTCTTGGAGATCACCATTCAGAAAAGCACTCTTGACATCCATCTGGTGAACTTTCCACCCATATTGTGCTGCCATAGCACAAAGAACTCGAATGGTGGTCATCCGAGCAGTAGGTGCAAAAGTTTCCTCATAGTCAATGCCTTCCTTTTGTGCATAGCCCTTTGCAACAAGGTGGGCCTTATGCTTATCAATTGTCCCATATACCTTGTACTTGACTTTGTACACCCATTTGCAGCCAATGGGCTTCTTTCCATGTGGCAGATCGACAAGCTCCCAAGTTTTGTTCTTTTTCAGAGACTTATACTCAGCATCCATAGCAGCCTTCCATTGTGGCTCACTAAGGGCATCTTGTACAGAAGTAGGTTCATGTTCATTCATTGAAGACATAAACACCCTGTCATCATCTATATCCATATCCTCTATTTCTCTCTCTGGATCTACAGAAAGTTCCTCAAAATATTGACAAAGATCATCAACCTCAGTAGTCTCTGCTGCTCTTTCCTGTCGAGCCATACTACGAGTACGAGGTCTATCCAAAGTCAAATCTGGTGGAGTGGATAACTTTGAGTCTCTGATTGTACTTGTATACCATTTTGGATTCTTCTTCTGTGGTGATGAAGAAGATGAAGAAGTAGAAGGACCTCCAGTCTTTGGTGATGAAGGGGACTTC
The DNA here is from genome assembly GCA_028583015.1 of Wollemia nobilis. NCBI lineage: Eukaryota > Viridiplantae > Streptophyta > Pinopsida > Araucariales > Araucariaceae > Wollemia > Wollemia nobilis. The sequence continues at coordinate 12,547,403 of JAQPPZ010016726.1, forward strand.
TCATCTTTAGATTCCACAAGATCTAGGTATACATCAGATGTGCTTTGTGATGTGAAAGCCTCATCAAAAACAACATCTCTACTGACATGAATCTTCTTGGTCAAAGGATCAATCAAATGATAACCCTTAGAGTGCTCATCATAGCCAAGAAGAATACACTTCAATGTCTTCTCATCTAGCTTCTTCCTTTTCTCTTTCGGTATGTGCATGAAAGCTTTACATCCAAAAATGCGAAGATGAGAGATGGAGGGTTTTCGACCACTCCATGCTTCCTGTGGAGTCATTCCTTTTAGGGCCTTTGTGGGTGCCCTATTCAACAGATATACTGTAGTGGTGACAACTTCTGCCCAAAATTGTTGCCCAAGACTAGCTCCTGTGAGCATACAATGAACCATTTCCATGATAGAACGGTTCCTCCTCTCAACAACTCCATTTTTCTGAGGAGTATAAGTAGTAGTTAACTGTCTCGTGATTCCATGTGCAGTCAAGAATGCAGAAAACTCTTTAGAGGTAAACTCCCCCCTCGATCTGAGCGGAGGGTCTTTATAGAAGTCCCTGACTCCTTCTCAACAGATTTCTTGAATTGTTGGAAGAAACTAAAGGCTTCAGATTTCAGATTAAGAAAGAACACCCACATCTTTCGTGAGTAGTCATCCACAAACAACTGAAAATACCTCTTCCCCCCACAACTGATTGGTGTGAAAGGACCGCACAGATCGGTGTGAATCAACTCCAGAGGTTTCTTTGCTCTTGTAGAGCTCTTCTCAAAAGGTACTCTATGTTGCTTTCCTGCCAAGCAGTCAAAGCACACTGGCAATGTGGAAGAAAGGGAAGGAAGACCCTTTACCATCTCATACTTACTTAGCTCAAGTAAGTAGCTAGAACTAAGATGCCCATATCTCTTGTGCCATAGGGAAGTTGCCTCCTTTGTAGAGACTGTCATGGCAACATGGGGAGTAGAGATAGCATCTAAGGCAAATAAGCCATGCTTATATGAAGTTGTTGCAATGTTCTTACCCCTCCTGGTAATAGAACAACACTTCTTGCCATCCTCAACATGAAAGTTCACAACCATATCTTTATCCAGAATTTGTGTGACTGACAACAAATTGTTCGCCAATCCTGGAACATAGAGGACTTTTTCAATCTGACACTTGCCATCAGGAAGAGTGACTGAAATTGTACCCTCTCCCTGAACCTTGTAGGTTTTGTCATCAGCAATAGTGACAGGTTTGCCCTCTTTGGCCTCAAATGATTCAAACCATGATTTGTCGCCAGTCATGTGCTTACTAGCGCCAGAATCGACATACCATACAAGATCCTTCTGCTTGGAGGTTGTGGTAGTCATGAGCACCTTGTGTGCCCACTCAGAATCCGAGTCAGATTCTTCAACAACAACATTCACCTTGGGTTGCTTGTTCTTGTTTTGTGGTTTGTTTTGGCCTTTTTGTTTAGGTTGCTTATTCTTGTGCCAACACCTGTTTGTGTCATGGTTGTCTTTGTCACAAATTTTGCAATATCTCTTCGTTTGTTGAGGTTGTTTCCCTTTTGAATCTTTGTGAGAATTTCCTCCCTTCTAAAAATTACCCTTCTTCTTAGAACCCTTCCTGTTGGAATAGAGGGTTGTATTAGAAGAATCATCTTTCTGAAGTTGGCGTGCCTCCTCTTCTTGAAGCAGATTGACCAACTCAACAAAGGTAACTTTTATTTGTGACACCTGAAGTGAGGTGATCAACACCCTATAAGAATCAGGTAAAGCTCTCAATACTACTGAAGTAAGGAGCTTATCATCCACAGGTTCTCCCAAAGAATTCAATTTTGCTTTCAACTCAGACACTCTGCATAGAAAGAGTTCAACTGTCTCACCCTGCTTCATACTCAAACTGTGAAGTTGAGATTGAAGGTAAAGAATGGTGGAATCATTCTTTCCCTCATAAATGGTTTGAAGGGCATCCCATGCCTCTTTACCATGTTCTTTGTCAACAATGTGAGGTTGAACTTCATCTGAAACAACAAGCAAGATGAGCACTCTTGCTTTACTATCTTTCTTATCAAATGCTATCTGATCTGCAGTTGGAGTTGTAGTTGTTGTTGATCCAGCTACTGGTGAAGGTCTTGTTGTTGCTCCAGAAACAACATCCCATAAGTCTTCCATGACAAGGATAGCCTTCATCTTGTTTTTCCATGGTGTGTAATTAGGACCTTTCAATAACTGATGAGCATCAGTCATTAACTTTGCAGCCATAGTGAGGGTTCCTTATATCACCAAATGGTCCCCCTTTCTATATACCTTTGTGCCAGGCCTTTATACCATACAAAATACCCACCCTTACGTGAGGGAGACTATAGGTATTTTGAAAGATAAAAAAAATTACCCGCCCTTACGTGAGGGAGACTATAGGTAATTTTTAGAGATCATACGATACGTGGAACTTAGGCGGTACTGAAAGGGAATCGTCTCGTTGATGGCACCTACCATAGAAAGTCGTCAATCCTCATGCGTGGGGCGTAACTTCCCCTAAACACTTCGGATGTCAGAACTTTCGTCAGGATTTACGCCTAAACACAAGAACGATTAGGGTAGTGGAATGGAGTAAAAAAATAGCAAAATTGGTGAACTTATTCCTCCCCGACGATTGATAGAGAACAAGCTCAGACGTCATTTTGGCAGCTATATTAGGCGGTGGATACAGTAGCCCAATCACGACAGCATTACCTGTAAGTGCGGGCCAGAGGTATCACAAATACCGAATGCTGCAGTGCAATAAATTGCACGGATGGGTTCAATTATTTTGGGGACTTAAGTGTGATTGATTTTACTTTAATGAAGTAGTGCAAATGTAAATGGAAAGTGCAACATACATCAAAAAAGTGCCCACAAAAAAATGAACCTAAGGTGTCGGTTTCCACCGAAAATGCACCTTTACAATATGCCAATTTGTCTTTTTCAATGCTGAAAAATTACTCACTATCCCCCCTTAATTTGTGCTCTTTGAAAAAAGTGCTTAAGAGGACTAAGGTATTTGAAAAAAAGTTATTTTGAAAGCAAAGTTTGATTTAAAATGAATAATAATTTGAAAATTAATTAAATAAAAGTTTCTTAATTAAATTATTAAAATATAATTAAGAAAAAATTATATTTAATTAATAACCAAAAAATTAAATAATTAAAAAATCATTAACCAAATGCTAAAAAAAAATTAATCAAAAAATTACCTTGTTGGGCCTAGGTTAATAGAACCCCTAACCTCACGATGGGTAGCGACTAAGTTGCCTACGACAGGCCAACCCAACTACCACTACCAGTGCAAAGGAGTGGGGAGAAGACCATATTTGAAGGCTCAAACAGGGACGACGAGCGCCCCCTTCCAACCCGCTGAGCACCACGTCAACCACTGATGCTCGTGTAGCAAAAAAAATTACCTGTGGGGCTCAAAATCGGGACCTCACGGGCAACATTTTCAATAGGAGGTGCTAATAAGTCCGGCTACAAACCAGACATGAAGAAAGGCGCATGTTTGTCCTTATAAAGCCTTTCGGCTCGTGAGTGCCAAAAAAATATTTGTGAGAGTTTTATCCCACATGCACTTTGAGAGTGCACTTGGTCGGTTTAAAATCGTGAATGTGTGATGTAACATGTGATTACCTTAAGGCAATCACCACCCCTCGTGAACCTTTTGCCATGCACGGGAGCCAACAAGACAGTGCCATGTCAGCATATGGGAGCCAATAAGATAGCGCCATGTCAGCAGCCAGTATCCAATGCAGCCTCCAAGGAAACACCACGTGTCACATCAGATCCATTCTAAGTCAGACCTTGAAATGTGTGCCAGATCTGAAACCACTCAAAAAATACCTCGAGGGATGTGTCAGTCATAGATCTAGTCAGCAAGAAGTACACACGAGTTCCACGTGACAACGAATCACCTCTGCATCAAAAATAGTTGACAGATCACCAGTGTGATAGATCTCTTGAGATTCGCCTTGATCCATGAACCTCCTCAAAATTTAGATTTAGAATGTTGTCAGAGACAACAAATCACCAAAATTCTCGAGTCTGTGCATGAGATCTGAGGTTTATCAAAGCTTCAGATTCGAAGCTTATAACAGCATGTTGACCCAAAAACTCGAGGATTTCCATATCTCGAGAGACGTGCAAACTTTCTCAAATTCCTAACATGCAGACCTCCTCAAACGCCCAACGTGCGACCTCAAAAACTATGCCACGAGTGACCTCAAAAAAAGTACCAAGAGTGTGTCCCAGTGCTCTGATACCATATTAGAACATCGAACATCATCTCCATTGCATTAAATAAATAAATAATACAAAGATGCCTGAGAATAGCCCGTAATCAACGAAACCACCTGAGGTGATTATTAGCAATTGTAACAACAAATAACAATATATACCTATAATGTAATAACAATATAAGTTACGCTAACAAAATTGCTTAGCAAAATAGCCAAAGCTTCCAACATTGCCATAAAGAGACTGACTATAAACCTTAAGATTATGGCATCCTTATCCTTTTATTCGTATCTTACTTCATTCCAGTTGGGACTATAGGCTAGTTACTTGGTACCACGACACTACTACTGGAATTTTTATGGTCTCTTTGAGGATCCATTTTGTTTGTAGTTTGAACCTGCCCTTTTGTTTTGGACTTGGGTTGGTTTTCTACATTGTACTATTTTCCCTTTATTGTTATTTCTCAGCATCAAGGCAAGCTCTTTTAATTATTTCTCATCATGTAATCCTTCATGTTCCCTCTCTTCATCAAACTATGTCTCCATAATAATTGTTTCCATTTGACCATCCTCATCATCTACTTGCTCATCCGTGGAGAGAATTTCAAAGGTGTTAGGAGAAATAATTGTTTTCTCTTTTGTTGCTATTTTTTTGTGTTTTTTTGTTTAGGGATTTGAAACCCTGCCAAGTCCCCATCCTCTTTATATTTGTTAGGGACCTTATGTGGACAATCCTTGGCTAGATGACCATATTCATGACAAATTCTGCATCTAAATGAAATATTTTCATAATATACTACTTGGTCCCATATTTCTTCCCCATATTGTAAAGTAATATTTTCTGGAAGTGGTTTGTCAAAATCAATCAAAACACAAATCCTTGCATAAATCATATGCTCTAAGTTTTGGGTACAATCAAAAGTCATCATGTAAAATCCTAAAGAATTTCCAATTGTTTCAAATATCTTTGGATGCTAGTATTCTATTGGAAGACCAAATAAATGGACCCAAACAGGGGCAGTTGATGGCATCTCTTCCTCGGCTTTGAACTTGGTATGCCAGGGCTTCATGAAGAGCCCTGCCCTACCAAAAAACCATGGTCCCCCTTGAAAAATCTTCTCCCCATCTTCTTCATTTAAAAAAAAAATAAGGAAGTAGCCTCTTCCTAGTAATATTGACCCTGGTTTGCATCAATATCTTTTGCAACAAGAAAAAATAATTGCTTCCATTGTCAACATCTTGAATAATCAAACCAAAACCTTGAATAAAATTCAAAGAATCCTAGTTCCATCCACTATTACACCTCCTCTTGTCCAAGGGTCATAACAAACTGCTGAGTCCTAATATTTGACCATTCATAAAATACCAAATAGTAATATTCTTCCACAATAACCACCTAGTCATAATCCTCTAGATTTTGGCTCCTATGACCTGGGCTTTGCCTTTAATCTAGACTCCTCGACAGGTTGTGCTTCTAATTTCATGGAACGACCTTATGATGTTAAGGTTCCTCACATTTATATTCCCACCTTTAAATGTGTTGACCCTCTTGGACAGTTGACCAAAATGGAAGACCTTATCTGTTTGCACCATATTTTAAAATAGATCGTGTCACATTAGTAACTTCTAAATTAGGTACCCAAGCTTATAAGTGGTTGTTATGGCAACTTTTCCAACATGGTGGCCCTCTTTTATGACCTGATTTCAAGGAATGATTTATTTGAAGGTTTGATAAGAGATCTTGCACATCATATGTGGTACATCTTATGCAAACTAAGCAAACATGAAAAGTGGAAGACTATTATTCTAAGTTCACAAGTCTCCTCACCTATACCCAACAATTGAGTTTAATAGTGGTGGTCTTTGTATTTTGCTATGGCCTTAAGGATAAAATTTGGAAGGAAGTTGACATGCACGATCCTTATACTTTTGATGAATCCAAGGAATACAACCCTCTCCCTCCAAGGTTACCATCTCACATCACGTGGAATTCCTTTCCCAAGTCAATTGCATGGAGATTCAATCCTCATATCTGTCTCTTTTAGTACTCAATAAATAAGGTGGAATCACTCTTCATCCTGAAGCAATATTGTGGTCCAAAGTTCATCACCTTCAGTCTCAGCAAATTCAGGAGTTCCTCATCAAGTGGCAGGACCTTCTAGAAGAAGATGCTATGTGGAAGCTTAAGAGCATTTTCCAGTCTTTTCCAGCTTTGAGGATAAAGCTTTTTGAGGGGAGCCATGTAATGATCCTAATATAGCCATGTTAACTAATTATTTTTATTATATTAGGCCAGAGATTTAGTTAGTCAGCCCTTGAGAATTAGGGTTAGTTTATTATTTATATCAACTATAAATAGGAAGAATCTTTTATTAGTTCGGATCATCGAATAATTTGGATCTAAGTCGCCTCAATGTGCATAAGAGACTTTTCTCTCTCAAAGTGGATATGAGACCTTACCCTCTCTGAGTGGCTGTAGATTTTCTATTGCATTGATTTATATTTGGAATTGATATTTGCACATTGTTCGACGCATTTGAATTAGAATTTATTATTATTACATGATTAATAATAATTCAATATTGAAGTTTTGTTGTAGATATTGAATATTTATGCAGTATTATAATAGTATGGATGCCCAAGTTGGATAGAAGAGGAAGAGCAAATACATGGTAAGTTTGATCTAGGGAACAAATGCTACACCATAAGTTATTATTAAGAATGAGATGATCGAGCATGATATAATGGTTATTAAAAGAGGAGATTTAATATGTAAGTTCTATGGATATTGGTCAACATTTTTGGAGATTCAAAATTGGATCAAGTGGAAGTGTGAATTGAATTCAAATTATGTTGACTTATCTTTCTAAAGGTTTTTCCCTCATCATATTTTCTAGTTCAATAATTAGAGAATAAATAGCTAGTGATGGAACATGGTTTGGGGAAGATATGTCATTTATTTAAGACCATGAAGTGAGAATTTTTCTATCAAGATAGAAACTATTAAAAGCTTCTAGTGTGGGTTAGTATTTTTGGACTTCCATACTAGCTTATCAATAAGGATGTTTTGAAGAACATTGGAAATACCCTAGGGAAATTCATCAAGGAGGGACCAACTACTAAGGAGTGAAAGCTTGCTATATATACTTGGATATGTTGCTATGGATATTTCAAATCCTTTACCACAATCCATTAGTATTAAATCTAAATCAAGACAATAGGATCAACAAGTGGATTATGAAAACATTGCATTATGATGCTACAATTACTATAAGATTGGATACGTGGTAGGAGATTGCAAAGCAAAAACGATGAAGAAAGAGATTAAAAAATTTGGTCATGCAATAAACTTTAAGATGAAGCAAGGAAGTCATACTATAATAGAAGTTGAATTAAATCAAGGTATTCCACTCCAAACAAAGAGGCAAATAAAGAATAAACAAAAAATAATACAAGGGATGAAAAAGTACAATGTGGAAGGAATTAAAGGAGAAAAGAAAGATATTGATGGGATTTTAAAGTAAAGACGATAGAAGAAGTCAACTTTATTCCAATTAAGTTGTCTTTATTTTTGTCTCATATAGAATCCTCTCCTAGAAATAGAAATGAAAGTGGTGTAGAGGTTATCCCTTGCACTTTAGTGTTTCAAGAGCAACATAAGAAGGAAATAAGAATGGAGTAAGTCCATAGCAATTTAGGTTTTTTAGGGCAACATAATAAGGCAATTGTTATGGAGTGTCCTTGCACTTTAGGGTTTTGAAAGCAACATAAAAAGAAAGTGTTTTTGAGGTTATTCCTTACACTTCAGTTCCTTCAAAGAAAGATAAACCTATAGATGATAAGTCTCACTATGAACAGTCTGAAATAATCGAAGAGATTTATGAAGATGAAAGTGTTGGTTGGAATGGAAAAAAAAAAAAGCCCAACAAGCAAAATCAAAGAGAAAAATAAACTCACTAAGATATTGATATAGGAAAACAAAAGCAAATATCACGTGATAACAAGAAGGGCTAAAACCACAAATAAAAATGATAATAAAAATAATATTTTGAAATATTAGGGGCATGTATAAGACCCCTATAAAAGAGATATTAGATAATTGATAGATTCTTATGAACAACATATTTATAGAAATGGAAAGAGGATTACAAATATTTTATCCATTTGCAATATTGATTTTCATCTTAGAAAAAGTCAAACTTTAAAAGTCAATTGGATGAGTGAGATTTTATCTCTTACAAAAACATGATAGTTTGAGGAAGATGACAAATATTTTTGATAGAAAGACAAGTGAAGAATATCTTTGATAAAATAAGAAGTTGGATATGGTTTAATTAAACAGATAACAATGTTACAACGTTTTGTTATTTTAATGGAAGTGGCCCCATTTAAAACCGTACATAATTTATTTAAAAAAATTAAAAAAAGAATTAACAATGATGCAAAAAATTTAAGTTTTATTAATGACATAGATATGTCATATGCCTATCTAAAGGTAATTCCAGTCATCTCTTTAGGCCATAAATAGTTCAATTGACTTTCCATCTACCATTTGTATATGTTGATTATTAAAGGAAGAAAATTTGAAAGGGAAGAATAAAAGGGCATAAGTCCTGTAGATTATCCTCAAACAATTAATCTCCCTCAAGCGACTTGGTATTTTATTCCAACAAATGATGTTTTTGTCCATCTCTTTCACCTCCCCATCCAAATAATCATTAGAAAACTTTAGGATATTTGGTCGTAACTCTACATATTATATTAACTTGTTATTGGAGAAGAAGAATTAAGAAAAAACACCTCGTCTATTTTATTATTTTTGGTGTTTAATATTAACAAATATGGAGCTAATATTTTTCTTATAATGTTCAACTTGACAATGATAGAATGCAAGATAGGTTAAAGACAACAAAACAATGATTATGACTGTATATGCAGTAGTTGTAGCAATTGTCATGGAAAAGGTAATTGTGAGTTCGAACAAAACACTTGTCATTTTTAAGAATGAAAGAACAAACCCAATCTTCAAGGAAATACTTGCTATTACATTTTTAAAAATACGCTATATAAGGTAGAATATTATAATATAAGCTATTAATTTAAAAAATAAACGTAATTATGCTAGATAAAACATAGCAAATCAAGATGGAAAATACAATGATTAATCGAAACCCCTTATTGGTCCTAAAAATAAAGGATGAGTTAGGCAAGTGTTGTTGACATAGATGCAAGTAGGCATCAAAATGTCATATTGTGACTTATTAAGGTAATTTTTTTTAAAGGCTTGGAATTCATTGGAATTAGAGGTGATGCATTGCCTCCTAAAAATAAATGAGATAAACTTATAATAAAGGTAAGATGTCATAAAAATTTCTAAGAGGAATTTTTAAGAGCAACAATTTTTTTTTGGATGAAAAAGCCATTATATTAATAAAATAATGTTTAATCATACAAAAAATGGTGGGTGGGATTAGCACACCCCGTAAACCCAACAATTTTGGCAAAAATTCTTTAGATAGCATGGATATTGAAGAGAGCAAAATACAAGAAATGGTCTAAATTTGTTTGATGCATAAGCTTAAACCACTGCAACACAATTTTCTTTTTATCAATATCCAAAGTTAAATGATATAAAGTTTTTCTTTTAGTTTAATACATAAGCTTAAGGCATTGCAACACAAATTTCTTTTTATCTACATTTAAAATAACATGATCCAAAGTTACATGATAATAATATAAACTTAGATATTTTTTGAGACATTATCTAATAATGAAAACTTTATATATTAATTAAAAATAAATAAGTAAATAAAATTGAAAAATATATTCACTTTTGCATATAAGATGAAAAGTCCCAGTTCATATATCAAATAAAATATAAAAACTAATCTTATATTTATATACTTGAATATTTTTAAGAGTCCTTATATTTTAATTTAAAAATTTAAAAAAAAAATTGGAAAAATGTATTCACTTTTTTATATAATGGAACTATGGTTTGATGGTAAAATAAACTTTGATATATTTAAGGGTATTATATAATAGATCTTTTATATTTAAGTTTAAAAATTAAATGCAAAAATAGTTAGGATATGTACTCGAAAAGTCCCATATTAGAACTACGATTCATCTATCAAATTAAATATAAAAGTCAATCGTATAGTTGACAATATTAGTATTATTGATTATAAAAAACTAAAACTTAATAGGATTTTTATTTGTTTAGCATTTTTTTTTTAAAGCAAAAAACCCTTTGTGGAGCCGCTTTGGTTTGAGAGACCACGAACTGGGGGTTTTACATCGTCAAAGTCACTCGGAGTCGCACCCGACCTTCCCGCACCAACATTATCAATTGGATTTTGGATAGTCAATTCAGCTTTTTGGTAGGGTGGAGATTTGAACCTGGGACCTCCTTTGGAGGATTGTCCTCTTCTCTCCAACTCACCTACAACACCTGGATATATTTGCTTAGCATTTATTATATACTTAACAATGTAATATATATATATATGGTTTATATAGATTAAAATAGAACTTATATTACATTAATGATTACATAATGGTATTATAAATATTTAAAAATTATGTATGTATGGTTTGAATGGCCTCCTTGAAATTTAAGGAATTCAACAATTTGAGGTGATACCATTTGATGTAGAATGTATATTTTTATTGTCAATCTTTGTGACTTATAACTACTTTCAACCATGTAAAATTATTTATTTGTAATAATATAATATTTATTCCTTTTTCATTTGGAATTAATTAATTATTCTTATTGATAATTAAGTTTAGCTTACATTTTATATAGTATTGCAAAAATTTATTATTAATATATATATATATATATATATATATATATATATATATATATATATATATATATATATATATATATATATATGCCAAGTAATGTATTGTGTTTCTTGTTATAAATTTAATATTAGTTGTTTTATTCATTATTTAATATTTTCTTTTTCACATTGTAACCACACCATCATCGATCGATTTCAATGCTAAGCTTTATGATATGATTTGTACTACTTAATAGTATTGTGATTGACATAGGCATCTTATACTATGTCAAATTTTTAGTATGTGTATTCCTTTAAAACATAGGAAAGCAAAACATCTATATAGACTTATATTATTTTGTGAAATAAAGATACAATATTCTTTGTATATGTCTTCTCCATGCTTAATGTTATTTATATCTTTATAATACATTTTTGTGTGGATTATATTGTATAGAACCATATGTAAAGCATGATGGTATTATTGCCTTCATTCAAGAAATTGCATAATGATGATTTTAAATTATTATAACTTACATTACTTTATAAAGGATGAGCACTCGATAGAGGAGAGGGACCTAAGCAAGATCTGAGCAGGATTTGTATTGTAAGATGAAGATTTAATTTTTCTATGAAGACTGTTGATGGAGGGATAGGGGGTGGCCCTCCAAGGCCACCTGATTTTGAACTTTAAGGGGGCAGTTGTGGGTTCTTCAAATTTTAGCCCTAATAGAGTTGGTAAAGCATATGATTCCCGAAAGAAGATAGGTTGGTGCAGTGGGTTCAACGTCGATGGGTGGTGTTGAAAATATGAACGACTAGCTTCATCGCAAGGAAGAACAACCATGGATTTAGGTGCAGCCTAAAGTGGTGGTAAATGAGTAATTTTCTTACAATCCAAGGCTATCATTTGCAAATTCATTGGAATTAGGGTAGACCTAAGAAGGATTGAGGGATGGACAACTCAGTATTGGAAAACTGAAGGCAAGTATGACATTGTTATTTATATAAATGGGTATTTTTTTAGTTATTTTTGATGAGGAGGATCAAAATAAAGTTTTTGAGGGTAACCCTTATTTTATGGGACAAGCGAGGCTATACATGAAACTATGGCATGCAAGGTTCAATATAACGGAGGAACTACATTTAGTTGTCCTGGTGTGGACTAGACTTCATTGTTTACCTTTGGAGCTTTGGAAGGAGGAGATTTTTAGATATATTGGTGAGGCCATAGGGACCTTTGTTTCAGTCTCTAATCTTACAAAGAGAATGAAGTTTATTACTTATGTTAGGATTTATGTGGAGCTGAATATATCCAATCCTCTCCTAGATTCTATTGAAATCCAAATTGAGGAGGTGGTATGGGTTTAATATCTTGACTATGAGGCAATCTCCTTCAGGTGCATATGTTGTCATATTTATGATCACCTAGCAAGGGATTGCCTCAAGAATACTAATATGAAGCAAAAATAGGATTCCCATCAAGGAAAATATGTAGAAGTGGGGGAGGAGTATGGTTTTTGTGCAGTTATAAACAAAAAAAGATCGAAGGTTGGTGGATAAAATGGTAAGGAATATTTTGAAGTTCCTTTCAAAAATTAGTTTAATGTCTTGGCATCTGGTTCTAGTGAGGAGGATGTGGATATTGTGGGGAGGGGGGATTTCCCCTCTCATGAGTAGGTTGTTCAAGATGATTTGGTGTCATTCCCTTGTAGTGGGGGTGAGGCCCCAACAAAAATATGCACTCTAAAAGATTTTGGAATTTAGAAGGAGGAGGTTGGGTCCTTAGAGGAGTCAGTTCTAGTGAGGGCTAGGGATGTAGTTGACAATAATATGGAGAGGGGGAAAGAGCTATCGAGGTTGAGGGATATGGGAGGAGAGGAATGAGAAGTAATCCCTTAGGGATTACATTAAGCACCCCGAGGAAGCATCAAGGAGGAAAACAACATGTGGCTAGAATAAAATTACAAAAGGACAAGTGAGATAAGGAAGAGGAGCATTTGGTGGAAACAGGGATTATGGTAACTATTGATTCACATTTTAACTCTTTCTCCAAATGAAGATTATTTTATAAAATATGAGGGGCTTGGGGGTGAAACCCAAGCAGAATGTTGTGAAGCATTTGATTAGATGGTATCATCCTTATTTGATGTTGATTCAGGAATCCAAATTGAGTTTAGAAGGAACCTTAAAATTTTGCAAGAGAATATGGAAGGAATTTTTGTGTTTAGCGATTGCTACCAAGGGTAGTTCTAGAGGATTAGTTTGTATGTGGGATCCTAGGAAGATAGAGTTTGTGGATGCAGTGGCAGCTATATGAATTTTGGATATGAAAGGGTATCTACTCTCAAATGTTGCCCCCTTTCAGGTAGTTAACTTTTATGCTAATATAAAAGAAAAGGTGGAGCAGTAGAGGGAAATGGAGGTAATTTTAGAAAAAAGTGAAGGAGATGTTTCAAATTGTTGGAGGGGGTTTTAATGCTATTGCTTTATTGGAAAAAACTTAAGTAGGTTTTGAACTCCTGGATGCGAGGAGTCATTTGTGCATTGACCAAATGGATAGGTTAGGTCTTAGAGATGTGTTTTTGAAAGGCTACTTGTTCACTTAGAGTAATATGAGACTAAACTCAGACCATATTCGAGAAAGATTGGATTATTTTTTAGTTGATGACTCATGGGCAGTGAGAGGAATAGTGTTACACTCAAATATTCTCTCTTTTATGGGATCTGATCATTGGCCAATATCTCTTGACATCTTGAGTTGGATTAAACCAGGGAACAACCCTTTTTGGTTTCAACTTGCCTGGATTGACCATGAGGGTTTCAAGGATTTTATCCTTATATGGTGGACAGAGGGACTTTGAGATTTGTAACTGCAATGTTTATATTTTTTTAAATATTGTAGTATGTGAAAGAGAGGTTAAAATAATGGACTCGTCTAGTTTTTTGGAATATTGAGAGAGAGTCTCAAGAGGCAGTGCGAGCTCTTAGGTAGGTTACTAAGAGGATTTGTTTATAAGGTCTATCTCAATAACTCTTAATAAAGGAGACGAAGGTGTTGATGAAGGTGGATGAATGGGAGCAAAAGGAGTAAGTGCTCTGGAAATAAAATTCTAGAGTCACCTGTCTAAGGGAGGGGATATAAATACAAAAAATATCCACCATTCAACCATGGCTAGAAGAGAGTTTAATTTTATTAAGTATCTAACCTGTGAAGGGGTCAATTCATAAGGACATGGAGTGAGATGTAGAGGGAAGCAAGTAGGTACTTTAATTTTTTTGAAGGCTCCTCAGGATGATGAGGCAGAGTGGGAGATATTGGAGTCGACTCCTTCCTGTATCTCGATCGAGAAAATTTTATTCCTAGCCAAAGAGGTATCTTTGGAGGAAGTTCAAAGTGTAGTCTTTGGGATGAAAAAAGGTAAAAATCGAGGACCAGATGGTTTTCCAATTGAATTCTTTCCATTTATGTGGGAGGAGTTGGAGGAGAAAATCCTATGGAGGAGAAAATCCTACATGTAGTTGTAGAGGCCAAAAGGTCTAAATCAATCTTAAGAGCTATGAACTATACTTTTATTGCTCTTATCCCAAAAAAATATGGAGCTTCCTCATTAGATGAGTTTTGGCCCATTTCCCTTTGTAATTGTATATATAATATTATTTCTACTGTGTTGGCAGAGCATTTGAAGGTGGTTTTACCAACCATTATATCTGAGAAACATAGTGGATTTGTGCAAGGGAGACAAATCATGGACCAAATTATATTGGCATAAGAAGTTACTCACTCCATGAGACTCAATAAAGAAGGTAATATGTTTATTAAACTAAATATGTCCAAAGCCTATGACCAAGTTGATTGGAGTTTTTTTATTAAGGTTCTTTAAAATTTTGGGTTCGAGGATAGGTGGATTGGTTGGGTGGCATCTTGCTTTTCCAATATTGCTTACTAGGTCTTGATAAATGGTTTCTCGTCAGAGTAGTTTGGGGTAAGTAAAGGCTTGATATAGGGGGACCCTTTGGGGAAAGTAGAGGCTTGAGATAGAGAGACCTTTTGTCTCCTTGTTTATTATTCAGGTGAAACCCCTGGGTAGAACTATCCACAAAGCTAGGAAATCCTAGGAAATAAAAGGTTTTGCAGTTTCCACGGGGATCATGCCTCTGATGCATCTGCAGTTTGTGGATGATTCTACTTGTATGGGGATAGCAAATATTAAGGATGCTAAGGGGTTTAGAAGATATTTGGATCTATACGGGAGAGATTCGAGTCAAGTTATCAATAAAAATAAATATAAGGTTTTATTTTTTAATGTTTATAATAGGGTACAAGCCCGTATCCTTAATATTTTAAATTTCAAGAAAGGCTCGATCCCCTTTAAATACCTCGGGCTTCCAGTGGTAGGAAGACATCTTGAAAAGAAATCCTGGAGGACTCTTACATATAAAATTTGATGTAAGTTAAATAATTGGACCTGTTGATGGCTTTAGTTGGGGGGAATATTAACTATGATAAAATCAATGTTGCAAGTTATTCTAGTCTTTCAATTTATGGCTATGATTGGTCCCAGACACTATGTTAAGGAGATTGATAGACTCTTGACGGACTTTCTTTGGGAAGGCTCAAAATTGAAAAAGAAATAGAGTTTGGTAAAGTGATATTTTAAGCATATAATGTGCTGCAATCTCCTAAGTCTTGAAGAGCTTTTCTAGGGTTTGATGAGGAAAAACTACTCTGATAGGGTTTGATGAAGAAAAACTGCTCTGCGAGGATGGTAGCAACTTTCAGAGGAGGTCTAAAAAATTGGAGGAATGTCGTGATGGCATCGGGTTTGGCATAGAGAGTGCATGCTGGTGATATTTTTTCATTTGAAAATGATTGGAAGGAATAGGATTATCCAGTGCATGTCGGGAACCGCTTGTTAAAGAACAATGGATGTTTGGAACGATGTGAATCCAGGCCAGTTCTAGTGGTTCAACCAGACTCAGTGGCGGAAGATGTGGAGTATCTAACCAAACATGCCCTTATTGGCAAATTTTTGGACATCCGAATTTCTCTCCCCTTTGTGGAGGCTTGGTTCAGGAAGACTTAGAATCTTGAAGGCGATGTGGAGGTGATGTTGAGTATGAACATCTATTTTATGGTGGTTTTCTCTTATATTGCAGATCGTAACAAAGCATTTGAAGGGGGTCCTTATTTTTATAACCAGGTGGGACTCTTTCTTAAACCCTAGCATGTGGGTTTCAACCCATCATAGGAGCGGTCATCGCGGGTTCTAGTATGGGTGCGGTTTCGATGGCTCCCGTTGGAATTCTAGAGAACTGATATCTTGCATAAGATTGCCATTCTGCTTGGGAAGTTGGTTGGACCATCACAACAGACAATGGATAAAAATGTAATCTTTGTTGCTCGTATTTGTGTTGAAATTGACTTAAATAATCCTATTCCAGATTCTATTGAAATACAATTTGGATCAACTACATGGGTTCAAAAACTTGACTATGAAGCTCTTCCATTTTGTTATCGAATTTATCGTGAATATGGCCACCTGCAAAGAAAATGCCCTAAGTTTTTATCACCTATGGCTTCAAATCCTAGGCCCTCTCGATTTGTACAAAGTTTGGTTAAAGAAAAAGCCCCGATAAAGGAAGGGGAACAGGATAAGGAAGGTTTTGTTCCGGTAAAAGCCCGAAACAAAGGACAAAGGGCAAATAAAGACCTTAAGGATAGCCAGCCAAATGCTCTACTCAATCATTTTGAAATATTAGATGATCTTGATCAGTGAATGGAGATACCTAAAACATTGCTACCTGATGAAAATATAACAAGGTCGAATCAGATGTCTCTTCTTGAGAGGGAACTTAAGGAATCAAATCTAGGGGGTTTAAATGAAGAACAAAGGGCTTTGGATCTTAGTATAGGGGACATGGTTGGGTCTAGCCCTATAAGGGAAACTATTTTGGAAAGTGGTACAGATTTAGTTATGCCCTCTCCTACTCAGGCACTGATGCAGTCATCCTTGGACTGTAAAAATCCTACGATGTTGGGATTGCAACAAAAAATAATTAAAAAAAGTTTTTTGGATAAGAATATGAAGGTGGGTCGGAAGAAGGACCAGGATAAAATTAATTTAATGGGGGAGACTTTGGTGGAGTTAGGCTTGGTGAGAACATTGGACTCCCATTTTTATAACCCCCAAAAATGATTATCCTCTCATGGAATGTAAGGGGGTTGAATAGCATCCCCAGACAAAAAATTATTTGTGATTTGGTTCGTGTGCATTCTTTGGATGTGGTGTTTATTCAGGAGACTAAATTGGTTATTGATAGTATGTTCAATATTACTCCCAAGTTGTGGAGAAGGGGGCAATGCCAATGTATTGGTGCATGTGGATATGTTGGTGTCGTTGTTTATTTATGGGATCCGATTAAGATATCCCCTCTTACTTGAATTTCCAGCAGATGGTCTATTTCTATGGTCGGGCATGATAATGAATCTGGTGAAATCATCCTACTTACAAATGTGTATGCTCCTATTGATTACAATAGTAAAGTGAATTTGTCGAAGCACATTTGCTTTGTGAGAAGTTTGGTTCCCCTATACCCATGGATTTTGGCTGGAGACTTCAACTCTATCACTTTTCTAGAGGAGAAACGTGGTGGGGTGGACCATCTCAAGACTTTTTCTTCTGTCTTTAGTGCTCATATCTAGGCCCTAAACTTGGTTGACATCAAGCCAAATAATGGGATCTTTACTTGGCACAATAGAAGGTATGGGGAAGCTTCCATCTTAGAGAGACTGGATAGGTTTTTGATATCCAGTTATTGGATGGGTAATAACAGAGGTGCTAGTTCTATGATTTTGGAGGGCAGGGGATCTGATCATTGGCCTATCAAGCTTCCCTTTAAGTTTCAACTTATGTGGCTTCGTGATACTAAGCTTCATGATTTCATGCGAGGCTGGTGGACCAGTGGCAAACCTCCTCATGGCACCGCTATGTATTCCTTTATGAAGCGACTACAATTTGTAAAACATAAATTGAAGATATGGAATAGACTAAATTTTGGGAACCTTTCCTTGGCTAAGTTGGCAACTCTTAGGAGGATGGAAGAAGCTTCAAGGAAGATTAGAGATCAGGGATTCACGAAGGAGCTTCTTGTTGAGGAATCTGATGCTGCGAAAGACCTTGTTGAATGGGAACTGAGGGAAGAAATTTTTTGGAAACAAAAAGCTTGAGTAGATTGGCTTCAGGAAGGTGATAGGAACACATCCTTATTTTATAACTTAGTTAAGGCTCGCCGTAATGGTAACCTGATTACCTCTCTTATGAATTCTTATGGTGCCCTGCTTTCTTCTTTCAGGGATATTTCAGAAGAGACTAAGAGGTATTTTTCCTCTATCTTCAAGGAGGACTCCCTATCAGATGATGAGAATGAAAAGCTTATTCTAAACTATATTCCAGTGATTGTTTTTAGAGAGATGAATGAGCACTTGATGGGTCCAATTTCCTTGAGGAGTTGGAAAATGTTGTATTCAAGATGAAAAAAGGAAAAGCCCCAGGTCCAGATGGATTCTTGATTGATTTTTATTAGGAGTTTTGGGATTTAATCAAATTTGATCTTTTGGAGGTGGTCCATGAGTCCCAAAAGAACAAACAGATGCTAAGGGCCCTAAATGCTACCTTTGTGATGCTTATACCCAAAAAAGAGGGAGAAAATTCCTTGGATATGTTCAGGCCTATTGCTCTCTACAATGTTGTGTATAAGATCATCACAAAAATTATTGCTGAGAGGTTGAAGATATGGTTGAGCAAAATCATCTCTGAGGAGCAAGGAGGGTTTGTTGCTGGCCGACAAATCTTGGATGGGTTTGTTATTGCTATAGAAGCTATTCACTCGATGGAAACTTTTAAGGAGAAAACTATGTTCATTAAGTTGGACATGGCCAAAGCCTATGATCGGGTCAGATGGTCCTTTCTTCAGAAAGTTCTTGTTGCTTTTGGATTTGAGGAGGAATGGATTATATGGGTGATGAGTTGTGTTTCTTCTTCCTCATTCTCTGTTCTTGTTAATAATGAGCCATCAAAGTTGTTTGAGGCCTCAAGGGGATTGAGGCAAGGAGATACTTTATCTTCTTATTTGTTTATCATTATGGCGGAAGGGTTGGGAATATTTCTCAAGTCTCAAGTCATGCAGGGTCTCATTCAAGGGTGGAAGTGGGCTAGTAGTTTGCCACCTCTTTCCCACCTTCAATTTGTTGATGATACTGCTTTGTTGGGAGTTGCCACTATCAAGAAAGCTGGCAATATTAGACAATATCTTGACATATATCTTGGTGCTTCTGGAAATTTGATTAATGAGGAAAAGTCTTCTATTTTCTTCTTCAATACCCCTCCTCTTATTCAAGCCAGGATTGCTCGCATTCTAATATTCCAGGTTGGGACTCCCCCCTTCATTTATCTTGGTATTCCATTTCATCTCACCCTCTACCTAGATCTTCTTGGCAGTCTATGCTTGATAAGTTTATAAGGAAGGTGAATCACTGGACTTTCAGATGGCTATCCACTACAGGTAGAGTGTTGCTTTTAAAATCTATTGTTCAAGCTTTACCCATTTATAGATTTTTTGTACAAATAGCTCCCTCTCACTTCATCAAGGACATGGATGCTTTGTCAAGAAAATTTTTATGGTCTGGAAAACTTGATCAATCTAAATGGAGTTTGGTTAGGTGGGATTCTATATGTAGGCCGCTGCAAGATGGATGCCTTGGGTTGCGACATATAGCTCTTTTTGGGCAGGCTTTGGCTGCAAAACTTTATGGGAGATGGTGTAACTCTCAAGATCAGATTTGGGCTAAAATATTATCTTGTAAATACTTGAGAGGTATTTATGAGGCTGAAATCCCTAGAGTCGACTTGGTTGGGAAAGGTTCAGATATCTGGGACACTCTGAAAAGAGGAGCTAATTTAATCAAGCAGGGTTTGTTCTGGATTTACAATCGGGGATAAAATGCTCTTTTTTGGGAGGATTATTGGGATGGCCACCCTCTTATATTGAATCAATATCCTATGTTACGTTCCCTAAGCATTTTTTTCTTGGAAGCTGGCTAGTCTCGTGTGGAGGAATTTAAAAAAATCTAGTCTTTTGGAAATATGGAGATGTACAGGTGGAAATATCCACAAGAATGGCCCCAGGGGGGACTGGCCAAGGACAAAGAGGTGCTTGCTCTTGTTCTTATGGGGAGGCCTTTTTCTTCATTGAGGAGTAAAGATATTCTGGCTTGGAACCCTAATCCTAAGGGAACCTACTCGGTAGCCTATGGTTATCAAGTTCTTGATAAACAAAAGTATGGGAGTCTTCCTATCACTTGGTGGAAAAAGGTGTGGAACAAATTTGCTTGGCCAAAATGTAACTTCTTTCTCTGGTTGGTAGCTCATAATAAATGCCTCACTTGGGATAATGTGAGGAAGAGGAGATTTCAGGGTCCCTCTTTTTATGTCCTTTGCAGTAAGAATGAGGATGACTCTTCTCATTTATTTTTCCAATGCTCCTTTGCCAAAGACATTTGGCATCATTGGTGGAGTGCCTGGAACCATCCATGTTTTCATATGCTGTCCCTGGTAGAGTTTTGGAGTAGTCTAGGCAGACCTCCGACCAAGGCCCCCTTACTTCGAGTGGCTTGGAATTTTGGCCCTTCTTGCATCATCTGGAAAATTTGGCTTGAACAGAACCGGCACATATTTTAGGGCAGTTATTTGGCTGTTAAACAGATCTGACAAAGGATCATGTATATGGTTCAAGAAACTATCCATAGCAAATGTGATGTGGACCCTATTTTGTATTCTAGGGAGGAGAAGGTACAGCAAGCCATTGGTATATTTGGGGATGGTGTGAACTCTTCTATCCCTAGTAGGGTTCCTCAGCTCAGTAAGAAGGTTAGGAGAGATGGTAGGTGGAGGCCACCCCCTAGAGTAGTTTTAAAAATTAATACTGATAGATCGTCCAGGGATAATCCTGGACATGCTGGCATTGGTGGTTTTGGGAGAGATTCTACTGGTGGTGTCAGTTTTTTCTTTTCCATTTATAAAGGTGTTCACTCCAAAAATTTTATGGAAGATATTGCAATTCTTGATGCCTTGCAGAGGGGTTTTATCTTGGCTAGCATAGGATTATTTGCGAGTCTAGCTCTCAAATTGTGGTTAATATTTTAAACAATAAAAGGGTTGAGGAATTTAATTGGTAGTTGGCCTCTGTAGCTGTTCAGATTCTCAGAATGAGTGAAGAGTTCAAATTTATAGCCTTTGTGCACATTCCAAGGGAATGGAATGTGGTTGTTGATTACCTAGTCAAAAGGGCTTTTGAGCTGCTGGATCCTTGGAGTATCGATAATTGGGAGAGTCTCCCATATGGGGACTCTCAACACCTGTGGGAGTTGATCCACAAGGATGTACAAACTTAATGTGGTTTATTCTTGTTGTCTTTTCTGGGTGTCATTCTAGTCTAGTGGTTTTAGCCTATTTGGTTGTTTATTTGAGTCCTGGTTGGAAGCTCAATTGTACTCTGTAATCCAGACTTTTTATCAATAAATTTTTACCCCTTTATTTAAACAAAAAAAAGAAGTGATATTTGATCTACCTCTCACTAAATAAAGGGGGGTTGGGTATCCATATATTGGTTGATCATAACTTGGCTTTATCGGTTAAATTGTTGTGGAATTGGATGTCAAACCAGTCTAGCCTTAAGTCAAAGGTTTTATATACAAAGTATTGGGATAGGGTGGAACCAGTTTATAGCCTCCCTTTTAATGGGAGGGTCCATTATTTGGTACACAATTAAAAAGGCTAGTATTGTTATTATTGCAGGGCTATTTTGGAAAGTCAAAAATGGAAGAAAGGTAAAATTTTGGGATGATGTGTGGTATCAATACTAGCCAATTACTACACAGTTCTCAAACCTAAGTAATGTTGTAAATATATTTAAGAATGCAAATTGGGTCTATGTTAAGAACTTTTGGGATGAAGATGAAGGGGAAGTGGGTTTGAGGAGGTGAAAATACCTCTCAACCTGGAGATAAATAGTTGAAGAAGATAAGGATAGTCTGAGGGATCTTTTGGATCAAATGCAATGCTCATGATCAGAAGGGGAGGACTCTTTAGGATGGGGAGATAATAAAAATGGATAATATTTTGTCAAGAAGGGATATGACTAGCTCACATATGGATTGGGTAGGGAGGGGGCAATTTGGAAGAAGGTGTGGAATTCAAGTATCTAGTCAAAAGTCAACATTTTTATTTGGTTAGCCATTCAAAATAGGATTTTGACTCGAGATAATCTTCGTAAGAGAGGCTTGGTGGGCTTGAAATGGTGTGTGCTCTGTAATGGGGTGGAAGAATATTTGGACCATCTTCTAGTTCGATGTTCCTAAATTGGTTGGATCTAGGAGCAAGGTGATATCTTGTTGGAGTAGTTCATTGACCTATGGGGCTCTAGGGGGGTAGGTGGATAGTTTTTACTTCTAGTCCATTGTTTCAAGGCTTTCACTTTGTGGTAGATTTTGTTGGATCATAACAGGCATATTTTCTATGATGAGTGCTCATCTAGGGATTTGATTCTTTTGAAAAATTTGCTCAATATTAAAGATATTATAAGAGGAATCAAAGGTTACCAACTTATGGCCATAGATGAGGAGTTATTGGATCATCTTAAGATTATGATCCCTAGGTGGGTTCAATCCCAATATTTATGGAATTGGAGCTCGGGAGTAAGGAAGGTTCCTCCTAAAAATTTGGATAGAGAAGGGAAGTGGAAGCCACCACCGATGGATTGGGTTAAGGTTAACACCAATGGTGTTGCTCGTGGCACTCCAAGGGAGGTGGGTATTGGATATTTGGGACATACACACTAATGGATGATAGTTTTTGGTTTCCTCGAGGTATTGGGAGAAACAACATGGTGGTGGAGGCCATGGCCATCTGTAAAGGCTTAGCCATGGCTCTTAAGCAAGGATACTCAAGAATTGAGGTGGATTCTAACTCTTAGGTCTTAATAAATAGGTTGAACAAGCATGAGGAGGGGGGAAATGGAATAGAGGGTCCAATGGATCTTGGAAAATATTATGGGTTTAAAAAAAAAGAGCACAGATAAAATTTCTCCACATGAAGAGGGAAAATAATAGAGTTGTAGCCCATTGGGGAATAGAGAGAGGCCATCATTGGTGGGATTATGGTAGGGTGTAAAACTTGGGGGAATATTATTTGGATTTATAGGTTTTTCTTTGATAGGATTACTCAAATTATGGAGAAGGAAGTAGTACCAATGTGGTAACTCCTAGGATAAGGGAGTAATTACGCATGTGAATATTGAAGGCCTCGATATTTCATGATTAGGAATTGTTTGAATAATTGTGTATGTGGAAAGGTGGGGATAGGACAGATAGATAATAGTGGAGATTGATAGGATGGGCTGGTGGAGCTGCAAGAATTTGTAATTGCCATTGGAAATGAAGACCTCTTGAATGTGGTTTTTAGAGGATATGTTGTATAGAAGGAAAATAAATTAGTCATTTGTCTTATTATAGTTTTGAGCAGTCCTCTAATATGTCTTTCAATGTTTAGGTGTAGCAGTGCTGTTTTATGCAATTTTTGTTTATTCTCTAATTGGGCATTTAACCTCCATGGGATTATAAGCATGTATATCTAGAGGCACTTCCAGGATGCACCCCATGTCTAGAAGGTCTTTCGGCTATGTAATTTGGTTTCTATTTAATAAATTTTAGTCTTTTTTATCGAAAAAAAAGATGAGCACTCATATTTATATATTAAATATATATTGAATAATGATTGAATGTATGATTTCCTTGGTTAAGGGTAAGTAACCAAATTATATAGCATGTATATCATTTTTATGAATAGACACAATGGTTCACAACAAGTCCTCTCAGCTCATAATGCTTTGCCCTCAAAGCATAAAAATGGAAGGATGAGCAAAAAAATGGAGTGGTATTCCCCATGAAGCTTCTTCTCAAGAAATATATTTTGACTTAATTAGGTATACAATGATGTCCCAAGTACATAAGGACTATGTATAGGTATCTAAAATACCTTCAGGTTCAAGTATAAGTCAACTTTCCTTATCCAATATTGGGAGTTCAATTTAAATTGGAGTGAGGATACCCAATTTTTGTTTTAAGCATGAAACATGAAAAACATTATCTATGTGACCTTTGTTTGGAAGTTCAAGAGCAAAGGCCACAAGTTTGATATTCCTTCTAATACGATAAGGACCATAATATTTAGGAGACAACATTAAATTTTTTCCACTATTCTTAAGATATGTTTGTTTGTATGCATAAATATGCACATAAACACAATTATTTTCTTGGAATTCATGTTCAGAACAATGACTATCAACCTGTTGCTTCATCCTATTTTTAACACGTTCCAAGTTAATTAAGGCATGTATAATTGCATTGGATTCTCTAAGATAATCATGTCCAGTTAGAACCTTTACTTGATTAGACACAAGGTATTTAGGCATGTATAATTGCATTGGATTCTCTAAGATAATCATGTACAATTAGAACCTTTACTTGATTAGACACAAGGCATTTAGTTTGTAGGGGTTTGTAACCATATAATGCAATGAAAGGAGTCATTTTGGATGATACATGATAAGTTATGTTATACCACCATTGAGCTAGAGATAACCATTTAGCCCATTTTTAGGATTTTTTAATGCAAAACATTGTAACCTTTAAAGCATCATTTACAATCTTTGTTTGTTCATCGATTGGAGGATGGTAAGCTAATCTCATTTTGCAATATCCCTATTTTTTGTCATAATTATTTCCAAAATTTACTAGTAAATAATGGATCATGATCACATACAATTACCTTTGAAAATACATGAAGCTTATAAACATGGTTGATAAATTTGTATACCACTTGAGATGTGAAGCATATATGCTTCATCAGAAAGAAATGGGTTCCACCACCATAAAAATTCTATCATATCCTTTGGATATAGGTAAGCCATTGATAAAATCCATGGATATTTATTCTCTTTTTTTGTGGTATGTGTAATAGTTGTAAAAGTCCTAGGTATGCAACTTGATCACTTTTATGTCTTTGGCACATATTGCACTCAGCCACATACTTTTGAATGTCCATTTAAATACCTCTCCAAAATAATTATTGTTGAGCATTATAATATGTTTTAAAGAAACCGACATGTCCTGAATTTGAGGAATAATGACTATCTAGAGGAAATTTTAGCAAGGTAGATATATACATTTCTTGATCCATAAGATATCATTTTCCCATGTAAATTATAAATTTTTCTCAATATTCATAATGATTTCTTGATATTTGTTACTTTTGACATATTCAGCTTGCACATTTTTAATCCATTCTACAATGATTACTAAAATTGCATATGTGATTGCTTCTTCATCCTTTCTATATAAGGCATCAACGACCTGGTTATCTTTACCTTTCTTATGTAGGATTTTAAAATCAACTAATTGAATTTTAACCATCCATTTATGTTTTTTAGTTAATATTTTCTGTTGAAATAGATATCTAAGGCTATCATGGTTAGTCTGAATTGAAAATTTGCTACCAATTAGGTATTGCCTCCATTTTGCTAAAGAATTCATAATTGCAAGTATTTTTGTATCATAAACAAACTTGATTTACTCATGTAGTTTAAGTTTCTAATCTCATAAGCAATTGGATGACTATATTGCATGAGCATAGCTCCAAGATCTACTCTAGAAGCATCACCTTCAATGATAAATGGTTTGGAAAAATTATAAGTTGTTAATATAGGTTTTGAGGATAGCAACTTTAATTTTATAAAACCTTGATTAGATTTTGGGGACCATTCAAATAAATCTATTTTTAGAATATCTGATAATGGAGTTGCAATATGTGTATAATTTTTAGTAAATCAATGATAGTATCATGTTAAATCAAGAAATCCTTTGATTTTGTACATGATTTTAGGTTTAAACCATTCTATTATTAACTTTATTTTAGCAGGATCAACTTTAACACCATTTTTTGATATGATATGGCCTAAATATTCAAGCTTTGTATTTCCTAAGCTACAATTTTTTCTTGCATAAATCTATTTTCTTGCGATATTTTTTACACCTCTTCCACATGCTTAAGATGATTCTTCCAATTTTGTCTAAAGATAAGAATATCATCAAATAATACTAAGACAAACTTTCATAGATAAGGTTGGAAGATTTTATTCATAGTGGTTTGAAAGGTAGTAGGCGCATTAGTTAATCCAAATGGCATCATCATGAACTCATTGTGACCTTCACGAGTTCTAAATGTTAGTTTTAGAATATCTTCTATCTTGATTTTTGTTTGGTAATATCCTGATCTTAGGTTTAATTTTAATAAAATATTTAGCACCATGGAGTTCATCTAGCATTTAATCAATAAATGGGATAGAAAATTGGTTCTTGATTGTAATTTTATTTAAGCCTTTAAAATCAATACATAGGTGATAAGATCCATCCTTCTTTTGAACAAGTATGATCGATGTTGAATATGGGCTCGTACTAGTTGTGACCACCTAATTTTAATAGTTCTTGGAGCCAATATTCAATTTTACTTTTAGGGTGATGTGGATATCGATATGGTTTGATATTTATTGGAGGTGCATATGGATTGATTTCAATAATATGCTCAGCATATCATTTGGGAGGTATTCCTAAGGGTAGATCTTGGAATACCAAAGCATATTTAATGATGATTTTAATTGTTTTATTATCTTGTACATCGTCTATGGGTATAAGGTCAATGGTAAAATATTAAACAATAATTATAGATGTTCATTTTCTAATCATATTTTTCATTTCATATGAAGACACTAATTGTGATATAGGAACATGAAATCCTTTTAAGGTGTACTTTTGGCCTTGTCATTTGAATTTGAAAATTATTTATTAAGATTGCATTTAAAAAAAATCCTAGGGGAGTTAGCCATTCTATTCCAAGTACTACATCCAACCCTCCTAATGGAATAAAATAAAGGCTATTTTGGTATTTGTAATCATTCATACTTAGTTCCACTTTGTGATATTTTTATTTGCAATTTAGGTGATTAACCCTTGGTATTGCCATATCAAATCTTTTTGTTGGATAGACAAATAAATTGAGTCACTTAGCAATGGCTAAAACAATAAAAATATGTGTACTACTTGAGTCAATAAGACCATAACTAGGTGGTTTTTATAGATTTAATTTTTATTGGATTTATATTATTCCAACTATGGATATTATACATTTATTTGCTTTTGGTGGAGGTTCTCTTTCTACCCTCCTTGCTACTAATACTGCTTGCATCCTAGTTTTTCTCTTTAGGGTTCCTTTATAATTATAAAGTTTCTTTGAATCTTTAAAGTTTGATGGTTTAAGGGACTCTTTCTTTCCCTTGTTTGAATGATATTTCTCATTATTGGAGCTCTATTGATGTGGAGGTTTATATCTTATTTATTCTATCGCATTTTCATTTCTTACATCATGACTAGCTTGAAACCATGTGTTTCAATTCTTTTTTAATATCTTATTTTTGTACTTTTGAGCTAACTTGATAGCTAGAGGTAGGGTCAAATCATCCCTAACTTGAAGTTTATATTTTTATTAGGTTTAAATCCACCCACATAACATTGAACTAATTGATTGATTATTATTTTAATTTAATGTTGCTAATGACTCAAATTTAGAAGTGTGTTTATCCATCGATCTTCATTGTTTTATTTGAGTCAATTGCTTGAAATTATTGGTCTCTAGTGGTTCAAACATTTTATTAAAATCTAAAATAAATCCTTCCCATGTTTGTGTAAGCCCTTGTGTTTTTAATTCCACCAAGTATAACATTTTTATATTTTTCCTTCAAAATGGAGGGATGTTACTTTAATAACATCCTCCTCATTGTTGAGAGGATTTTATTCAAGGTAATTTTTAATGCTTATACCCCATTTGATAGATTCGCATAGATTTTCACCATTAAATTTTGGTACAACTTTTCGAGCAATTATTTTGAATGATCTATTTAAATGTTGATTTGATTGTTGTTGAGTATGATCAATGGCATTTTTCGATATCTAGTTAGGATCTGGTTTTTATGTTTGACAAACTAGAGATCTTAACACCCTTGAGGGTCTGCTCTTAGCATTCAAAACCTGGATTTTGGCTTCAATACCTTTAATACCTTCCTTTGTCTTGTTGAATCTTTTATTTATTTGTTACATTTATTTTTTTATTTGATTTGTCCTGTTTGTAATGACTCCAATACTTGCAATTGAATATTATTCATTTTTATAATTTTTACAATTTACATGTACTCTTACAATTATCGTTTGAGACTATGTATTTATTTATTTATTATTATATGTAATATAATTCTTTATAATATTATAAGTAGAGGTTAGTTTATGTAATTTTTTATATTAACAACTAGGAAGGGTGAGATATATGGAGTGAGAGATGAGAGAGGAAGGTGGTTACATGGAGGGGGAAGGAGGAGTGGGTGGTTATATTAAACAAAAAGTCCCATATTAGAACTATGATCAATATATCAATTAAAACAAATAGAAAGATATATAAATGGCTAATGAAAAAAAGGAAGAATGCATAGGAGCAAGGCACAAAGAGTTCATATATCATTCAAAGCATAACCTAAGACAAATTTGGAAAGAGATACAACAAAGCAAAAAATAAAATCACAAGTGAACAATGTTTGTAGTATGCTAGGCAATTATAAGAGAGAAACCAAGAAAAATATATCCCTCCTATAATTGATGCAACTAAGGAATTTTTTTCTTTCAAAGATGTGAAGAAGGGCATAAGAAAATAGAAATAGGTAAAGCTTAGAATATAGATGGTTTGCAAGTTGAACACCTCAAGTATGGGGTTAGCACCACATATTCAAATATATTTTTATGACATCATTAAATGAGGGTTTCCGCTAGAATGGATAACGAAGCTAGTCATACCATTACATAAAAATTGAGACACCAATGATCCTTCAAATTATTGCACCATCATAATTAATCTTCTTTTGTAAATTGTTTGGCAACATAATAGAAAGCAAAATCAATCAATGGATAAAAAATTAAGGAAAGGGCAATAGGGCAAGTAGGATTTAGATCAAAGTACTAAACAATTGATCACTGCATTACGTCAAGGCACCTAATAGAGAGGATATGGAATGAAAAAGAAGAATTTTATTGTTGTTTTTTGGACTTTAAAACATATTTTTACATAGTACGTAGAGGTAAATTATGAAAAATGAAAGAAATTGGTATACTAACCAACTACAAAGCAGTTATACACAAACTTTATGAGCATATGGTTGCAAAAATTAGAACTCTAGAAGGACTATTTGTGTGTTTTGGGAGTAATATTAGGATGAAACAGGGTTATCCATTGTTGTATATTTAATTTAACCTTTACATTGACAAGTTGTAGGATGGGTAAAAGATGGGAGGAAAGGAAATACAATTGGCTATATATGTATAAAACTTCTTCTTTATGTTTATGGCCATATATTAATTGGCAAGACACTCGAAATTTTAAAATAACATCTAAAATCTTTAGATTATTTTTATAAAAAAGTTGGGATGTAGGTAAACACTAACAAGACTCAAATTATGGTCTTCTTTACTTGAAGAGAGAAAAAACAACCTTATATTTTATTTAAAAGAAACCTTTAGAGGTGGTAATAGAATACAAATATCTTGGGTTATATTTTCAAAGCAAACTCAATTGGGAAATATGTAGGATGAAACGAATACAAGTAGGATGGAGGGCACTCTACTCATTGCTAAATGGAGTTAATAGTTATTCCAATGGTGTTATATGGGTGTGAGGTGTGGGATAGTAATACATCAAATTTTAAATGGAAACAAGTAGAAAGAATTCAAAAGTGACTAATTAAAAATAATTTCATAATTAAAGCATCAGTCGCATATGATATTTTACTTTTTGAAACATGGATTTTTTCACTACAAGTAGAAGCTATGATAAGGCTCTTGGGTACCTAAAAAAATACAAAGAATGGAAGATAGAATATTACTAAAATGGATAATCAAAGAAACACTAAATAGAATAAAAAATACATGGATGAAACAAAATATCAAATGGATGGACAAATGGAGCATTAAATTTCATGAGGTCCTAAACTCCAACAAAGAACATAAACAATATTGTAAGGAAATAGTACAACACTTAACAAAATAAAATAACAACTCAATAATAATCAGATAATTGCACCAAAATAAAGATTTTATTATTATGCAAATGGGGGGAGCTGATAAACTCCTTTGATTACAATAATCTCTGATTCAGAGAGTTGCTTTGATACAAATTTACAATCTTGTTAGGGTTATCCAAAACCCTAACTACCAATACAAAAGTGTTCCAAGTGTACTCTTCCTCCAACAAGTGAGTGGGCTTTTGAGGTATTCGTGTGTTCAGACCACTCTGACTGCAATAGTCTTCTCAATGTCCTTGTAGAAACCACCTGAACCTGCGCATAAATCAAACAAGAATAGTTAATAGCAAACAAGAGGGTTCCACTATGTGAACCCTCAGATTTAACAAATAACAGTTTCTAACTTAATAAAATAAAGTGTGCAGAACATGAATGATTTTAATTAAAAATGTAACAATAGTCTTACCTTGCTGTATTTGGTGTGTATGTTGTTCCGTTGTTGCAGATCTAACGACGATGGATTTGGTGATGGCAACGGTTGGAAAACAATGCAAAAAATTGAGATACCTAAGGCATGGCTAGGGTTTTATGGCTGGAATGGATGGATGGATGGCGGATGAATAACTAAAGGGGATTGATCTCAAGCACATTAAACAAATGGGTAGCTCTCAATAATCAGATTGTTCGCATGAATAGTTGGCTAGATCGCCCTTGAGCACTGAAAGAGCTCTCTTTTATATATCAACCTTTAAGGTTTGCTTAGGGTTTCATTCCATCATGTGGTTGAAATTAAACAAATCCAACGGTTGATGTTATATTTCGAAAGTGACATGGATCAAGCGAGATGGAGGGCTAGGATTCGATAATATCTAACGGTTGAGGTTGATCGGGCCCATTAATATATATTTTATAATATATATATATATATATATATATTATAATATAATATAAAATATTATATTTAATATAAAATAATATTAAAAATGAGCCCAATTGGGTTAGAAAATGGAGGGAAAGGTGGATGTGGGCCAAATAATGGCAGGAAAGGTGGAATTGGGCCAAATAATTTGCGGGAAAGGTGTATGGTGGACAAGTGGGTGGTGGGATGGTTAGGATGGAGGATTAATGGCTGTAATTTGGTGTCTACAAATATATGAGGGAAAAATTCAGACTCGTCATGTGGATTAAAAATCTAGGAATGAGAAAACAATTATATATCAACAAGTTCATCCCAAAGTGTGAATAGAACCAAAATAAAATAAGTACATAGATAAAAATATCAATTGGAAGGAAAAATGCTTATAGCCTAACTAGGATCTCGTTTACACCATATCATATGTAAAATCGAGAGACAAATAATTACTTAGAAGGCATGCTTAGAATGAATATGTATATTTTACACAATAGGAGTCATGAAGGCCAAAACATATTTTTCATGGAATGTGAAGCCTACGAAGACATCAAGATTCCATATGAGGACACACTAAATGTAAACTTAATAATGGAACTTTTTGAGGAATTGGGAATATAATAAATAGAGAAATTTCTCATCAAAATTAACAATAGAAGAAACATACTCCAAAATATTAAAAGGTAATGTTGAGCTTTTTGACTTTGTTGAACAATTTTATTTTTTGGATGTTGTTAAACATTAGAACTTTGAATAAGAGGTCCAAGGTTTGAATTTAAAAAGAAGTAGGGTTGTACACCATACACCATCTTATATTAAAGCTATTTGCCCCATAGACTATTTTGGCCTCATGGATGTAATAAAAATCATTTCATTTTATTTTTGTCTCCAAAAATCAATCTTATAGTTAGCAATACTAATGTTATCAACTCTAAATATAATTAATTTTAATATATTTCATGTTTTTTATATCTTTATCATATACTTAATAATATATATATATATATGTTATACGTGGCTTCTATTAGGGGCCACTCCCATCAAAATACCAAAATATTACATTTGTTGTTAGGTTAATTAAACATATCTAGTGTGCATTTTTATCACAAATGTTTAACATTTCTTTTTCTATCAAATATATTCTTCAAATTTCTCAAAGTGTTATGCTTCCACAATAATAGGGTTGTACACCATAGGGTTGTACTCAACTTTCTTAAAAAGGAGTAGGGTTGTACACCATACCCCATCTTATATTAAAGATATTTGCCCCATAGACTATTTTGGCCTCATGGATGTAATAAAAGTCAGTTCATTTTATTTTTGTCTCCAAAAATCAATCTTATAGTTAGCAATACTAATGTTATCAACTCTAAATATAATTAATTTTAATAGATTTCATGTTTTTTATATCTTTATCATATACTTAATAATATATATATAAGTTATACGTGGCTTCTATTAGGGGCCACTACCATCAAAATACCAAAATATTACATTTGTTGTTAGGTTAATTAAACATATCTAGTGTGCATTTTTATCACAAATGTTTAACATTTCTTTTTCTATCAAATATATTCTTCAACTTTCTCAAAGTGTTATGTTTCTACAATAATATCCTTGACATCATTTTAATTAAGAGATAAAATTTCAATTGGTTAATTGCCTTTTAACTCAGTAATTGGTTAAATTATCTACTACTCGACTTCTTTCTCTATAAATATGCTCACATTTCCAAGAGATTGTCTACAGTAATAGATGATGAACATCAACAATATTATTATTCTTATCCAATCCCCACATCCATTTTTGTTGATAGTATTAATAATAATTGTGAATCCCCCTCAGTTGGAATAAATTTCCATCATTTTTCTATTACAATTTTAATACTTGTAAGAAGTGCCCTAGCCTCTCTCTTTAAATTTGTAAGCTTACTATAGTGGTAAGGGCTTTGGCCTCTCTTTAAAGGTCCAAGGTTCAAACCCTACTCAGTATGAGGGGACCAATACCCCTCATAAAAACCTGTGTGAACTCATTGAAATTAACTTATTAAAAAAAGTGTCCTAGCCTCTACATAGTTATTAGTTGAATTTCCATATGATTCTAAGTGAGGAGAACTTTACCTTCATTATTTTGAAAAATCCACCTCCCCTAGCTTCTTTTAAAACTCCTATAGAAGCACCAACAAAATTAAATTTGTTAAACCCAATTTTTAGACATTTTCAATTTACCATAGATTGAAGTAGATATTTTGTTTTAATGTCATTATTACATATGACTCTTCTATGTATGTTCAAATCCTATAACCAGTTCTTATGACCATTTTTTTGCACTTAATACTTCCCATGATGAGCACCATATCTTTAAACATTCTACAAGAGAAGCAATAATATGGTTCCAAACTTGGCCATCATTTTGAGATTTATTTTTAAAAATTATATTCTTCCTTTCAAGCCATAAATTCTAACAAATAATGGAAGGGTAAATCCTCCACAGAATACATAATGCTTTAGCTTTGAATCAACTAATCCAACATTTTATCCACTCTTTAAATTTTGATGGAGCTACCCAATATATTTTCATATTTAAAAAAAAAAGTAACCTCAGATTGTGTGAGCAAAGGGACGATGAGAAAGTAAATGGTTTGATGTTTCTAAATTCTTCTCACACAAGGTACATATGAAAGGTCCATGATATATTCTTCTTTGTAGACTCTCTCTATAAGAATATTATGTTGAACTACTAACCAAAGGAATGTTGAGGCCTTAGGGAGAGCCTCTAGTCACCAAACATGCTTCCAAGGAAAATATTTGGAAGTAGAAAATTTTGATTACTTTAAATCCTTATATCCCAACTTGACTAAGTATCCACCATATTTTGATATATTTCAAACCAACTCATCCTTTCATGTAAAAATCGAGAAATAAAAGTATTGAAGAATCTTTTGAAGTTCATCTGCAATTTGCTTGAGTTCCTCTTCTTCAACCAGTTACTAATATATTTCCATGATTTGGAGTTTTTTCTCACATTAATATAGTATTTGACCTTTGGACCTTTACAAGCTAGGCATGTCTGAGCAAATGGTTGACATTTTGAGCAAGATATAAGAGGATGAGGTTTTAATCGAGCATCAAACCAAAAACTTGCATAATTCCCCACATTGATTGGCCATCTAATATATTTTTTTATCAATTATGAACTATTTCATATAAAATTCCATATTGATGATCCTTTGGGTAGTGTTCTTTTCCTAAATAATTTCATTGTATCAAGAGAACCTATATATTTTTGAAATAATAGTTTTGCCTGATTATTTCTTGATCTCTAAATAATCTTTGCCCAAGCTTTTACTCCTAAGGCCAAACTCATAAGTATTCAATTTTTCAAGCCTACTTCTCTAATATTCTTTCCTTTGCAAACCTTAACCCACTCACAAAGATAAAATCTTAATTGTCTTGGCATCCTTTCCAAAGAAATTTTCTTTGAATTTTATCAACCTACTTGAAATCTTGAAAGTGATATCATATAAATAGGGATGGATTACAATATAGTCTTTATGTATTGTAGCCTCACCATTGTCAAGAACATACCTTTCCAACTTGCCAACCAACCTTTCATTCTATCCAAATAAGAGATCCAAAGATCATTTTTATTTCCTTTATGAGACAAAGGAATACCAAAGTAGGTTGATGGAATTTTTTTAATTTTAAACCATAAAATATCCATAATAATTCATTGTAAATACAGGGTAGTGTTAATGAAAAATATTAAATTTGTTAGTATTAACAAACCATATAGTATAGTTGCAATCTTACTAAAGTGGTAAGGGCTTTGGCCTCAGAGGTCCAAGGTTCAAACCTCACTTAGTATGAGGGGACCAGGACCCCTCATAAAAACCTGTGTAAACTCATTGGAAAAAAAACAAACCATATAGTAGCCTTCTCATAGCATGATAATATTTATTTAAATTGCATGGCCTCATTGACTAAGGGATGGCTCCAAAGAAAAGTATCGACAACAAATTGTAAATGAGATTTGAAGGGACCATTTTTTGCACAAAATGAAATCTTGATGAAGATATCTATGGAGGAACTATATAAAGCATTTTTCTCTTTCTTTCCTAACAAGGCACCTAGTATCGATGCATTTTTGCAATTTTGTTTCAAAAAATTAGGATTTATTAGAGTGATATGTTAGTTGTAGTTGAAGAGGCCTAAAAATTGAAGGCTATAATAAGTGATATCAATACCACTTTTATTAATTTGGTTCCCAAAAAATGCAAGATAAAATATTATGATTATTTGTGTCCAATAAGCCTTTGTAATACAATTTATAAGATTATTTCAAAATTATCGTAATCAAGTTAAGAGGCATTCTAGATTGTGTTATCTTAGAGGAACAAGGTGGTTTTGCTCATGGTAAATAAAATCTTGATGGTATAACCATTGCATAAGAGGCCATACATTATCTTCATTTCATGAAAAAACCAGGCATGCTTATCAAATTAGATATGAAAAAAGAATATGATAAGGTTTCATGGAGTTTTCTATATGATATTCTCAAAAAAATTGGTTTTGATTAGAGTTGGCGTGAATGGATTAAATATTGTTATAGCATTATAAATATTATATTTTGATCAGTGGTTCTCCTACTGGTTACTTTAAGTCATCTTGTGGACTCCACCAAGGTGATCCACTACCTCCTTATATATTCATTAGGAGGCATTAGGGAGATCTTTCTCAAAGGTAAAAATAGAAGGAAAATTTAAACGTATAAGTTGTGAAGGAGGAAAATTGCATAAACTATTAATATCACTTCATCAAGCAGTAAGCATTCACTAAGAGAAAACAAGTTGAGAAAGATTCATCATTGATTCTAAGGCAGATGAAAAATTCAACGACTCATGAGAGTTCAAGAAGAATGGAGTGCACAAGTCACAGTTTTGTGGATCATCCAATCCTAGATCAATGGCCCATATTATCTTAAGGAGACCCTAAGAGAGAATGGAAAGGTAAAATTTCATGGATCATTAGATGTCATATCAACAACCTATACTATTCCAAGGTGATTTTGATCAAAATTGATAAGGTAAAATTTCATGGACCATATAATCCTAGATCAACAGTCCATGTTATTCCAAGGTGGTTCAAATATTTGAGGACCATCTGATCCTAGATCAATGGCTCACATTATTTCAAGGTGACCATGAGGAAGATTGATGATCCAAAACTCCATGGACCATCTGATATCAAATCAAAGACCTACACTATTCCAAGGTGATTTCGATTGAGATTGGTAAGTAAAGTTTCATGGAACTTTTGATCCCAGATCAATGACCCATATTATTTCAATATGGCCCTAAGAAAAATTTATGAGCCAAAACTTTACGATCCATTTGATCCAATATAAATTGCCTACACTATTTCATAAGACTATTGGTGATGTTATCAAAAAATAAACTTCATTGTTAGTTGAGCTTGAAACATGTGGTAAATGTATTGATATTTTTTGAAAGAGGTAAACAACCATGCCATTAAGAAATACATACAGGGAATATTAGTCATTTATATTGGGTATGAAGTAGATCCAATGGTATGTAGAGGTTCAAAAGGATAAGTTAAGACATTTGATTTGAAAGAAAGTCTACAAACTCAGAGGAATCTAGAGAAGTTGTACCAACCATCCAATCAAGCAAAATATAATCTAACTTGGCAAAACTCAAGGTTATAATGGATGATATAAATAGCCAATCAAAGTTCATATTTAGAATTTCATGATAAAAAACTTCTAAAAAATTTATTGTAGGTAACATCTATGCACAACCTCCTAGAAAGAGCAATTGAACTCATAAAGGGAACAATTGAAAAAGGCTTAAATCCACCTACTAGCACTACTTAAGCATGATAGTCCAAGGAAGTAATTGGTATATTAAAGATAGTAGTTATGGAAATAGCAATGGGAATAGCCTCAAACCTAGTAATATTGATTAGATAAGGGTCATATACTTAGTCTTTAATAATCCCTAGGAAGGTTAATTGAAAATAGTGGTGGTAGCTCTACATCTAGAGGCCTAAAACCCTTCAACATTGATGATTTTAGATCTAGAGACCTTGAGACAACCATCAAACTAAATGTAGGTAGATCCCAATATGCAAAGAAGAAGGTATTTTAATTCTTGCACAATTTTGGAGGAAAATACTCCCTAATTTTTCTTGTAAATAGAAGCTAAATATTCATTGCAAGGCATTTGAAGTTGTCTACTCATATCTAATACATGGCCCTGTATACATTTTCTTTTGTGTATCAATCTAGACTCAAGCCTTGAGTCATTTTGTTAATAGCACTCAAGCCTCTTTTTGTTTTGGCATTCAGGAATGAAGTATTATGATATATTTAAGAATTTATGGCTAATATTGCTCTATCCTATTTTTGTATGGATAAATTTGTGAATATTATGCTACATCAAATTGTGTCCATTTTTCTTGCTATTAGCTAATGATGCATGTGTTTATTCATCCCACTACTATACAAAAGAATCCCTTGATCTTGGAGCATCACCTCCATTAGCATAGGATTTTGTTTTATGTTGCCTCTATTTTTGTTTTTCTTTGATTGATACAAATAGTTAAGTAGGAGAAGCATTGAAGATCATATCTGACAAGGAACCAACATTATAAAAAATCTTGGAGG
Organism: Wollemia nobilis; assembly: GCA_028583015.1. Taxonomy (NCBI): domain Eukaryota; kingdom Viridiplantae; phylum Streptophyta; class Pinopsida; order Araucariales; family Araucariaceae; genus Wollemia; species Wollemia nobilis. The sequence continues at coordinate 12,585,272 of JAQPPZ010016726.1, forward strand.
TTGTCCTCTATGTGGAAGCAATGGGTAAAAGATATAAAATTAGGAATTCAATGCCGAATAATTTTATTCACTATGTTTCAATATAAATAGTACATTATATGAATAGGCACAATGTTTGAAATGTGCCTTTACAATTAAAATTTTCATAAAGTTATATTATTTAATTAAAGTTGTTAACTTAATTAATTTTTAATGAAATATTAATTGAAGTTTAAATAAATTAATATTTAAATGGATGAGGAATCTTATTCCTCATCATTCCTTCCAACAATATGTGCACTGGATCCCAATGCATTTAGAATGGGAGCAAATATCTTAAGAATGAGGAGGTAACCATGGGGGAGATCGAGGATGTGTCACTGTGCATGTGAAGCAGATGAATAGGAATGGTCTTCGAAGCATATTAACAGGTGAATAGGAATAGTATTCAAAGCATATTAATGATACTCTTATTCCAGGAATATAAATCTTGCACAATAGTGGATTTTATTTTAGAAATAATAGAAGCAAGTGTGCCAATATTGAAGTTTAGTTGGACAAGGTTTCCTTCCAAGATGTTGTGTGTCAACTTTAGAACACAAAAATAGATTTGTATAGAGTGATCAGGGCCCACTCTTGATATAAGTGATAGATCAAAGAAATGAGTCTCATCCTCAACAAGCTCGCCTTCAAACATATTTTTCAAACTATTGTCAAGTGTTTGGCCCTCTAAGCCAATAAAGGAGGATACTTCTTGAAGTGAAGCAAGATCAAGAACATCTTCCATGACGTACACCAAAGTATGTAAAGAAGGATTTTTCACTCGAGTGGAAGGCATCATATTAAATAGTTCCAACAAAAAAGGTTTGTCAGGTCGATTATTCCCTGTTGTCCACAACCGACTTTGATTATGTTAATTTTAATGTCCATAATGCTAAATATTTGGGGGTAATGGATTAGGGCTGAAATTAACTTTAACATTGTGCTTGGACTCCTTAACACCAAGGGACTCATTTTGGTCTGCATCATTCATATTGAACATAATCTTCACTATTTGGGCACATATCTCTTTTGCCAATAGGACCAACTCTTTAGCCTATTGTGTCAGCTCTACAAACTTCATGAAGTCTTATCTAGGCAACATGGTGCTAGCCTCTTCCCTCACTACATTTTTTCTCCTTGGTGTTGTTTATTTTTATGGCATATTCCTATGTTGGAATTTTGTTTCACTTTAATACCTCTTCTTGATTTGATATATTCCCTCCTTGATATAATATTTTCCCCCTTTATTAATCAATCAATTAATTAATAATTTTGTTTAATTAATGGTAAAAGTGTGAAATATTTTTTGCGAAGGTAATTATAAGGGGGTGCAGAGAAGGGAGGCTAGGTGTATTAGCAGTTACTAAAAATAGTGTGGATGTAACCAGCTCCCTTATGTATCCAAAATAATAATAATAATAATAATATATGCACTTTTGGACTACACTTTGAATTGCATGCAAATATTATAACATGTGCAACAACATAATTAATATTTAATAATACAGTGCAAAATAATATGACAGAATATGTTACCAATTCCCCTATCTCTTATAAAAAGATAAAAATATTGTGCAAAATAATATATATTTAATAATATGTGCACTTTTTTTAAAAGTAAACAAAATTATATTGATAGAACAATAATCAAATTACAGTCATAGGCCTCCCACTTTTGGCAAGCCCTAAAACCCAAATAAAACTAAAATTAACATATCCAAAAATAACAAAAAATTGAGTACCATCTAAAGAGCAGAAACTTTTAACTTGGTCTTATTTTTGCTTTACACTAATCCTAAGTAACCTAGCAAACTTGATAGTGTTGCGAACACTACCAGTGTTATCCCAAAAAGGGCCAAAGAGTGTTGCAAAGAGGCAGTAAAAAACCAACAAATAATTATTCATCCTCCATTGATCCATAAGGTTCAGTGGACTCTCAACCTATCCTCATCCTTACTTAAGTATTTGTTGGCCAAACTAAGAACCATTTGGTTCACCTCCAACCATTTAGAAGTGTCCCTATCTTGATTAGAATTCAATATGTATCCAACTGAACTATCACTGACATGTTTATCCAAAAAGTCAGTCGTTGCATTATTTTATCTATCAACATAAACCGATATGGCATCCTCGAATTGCTACCAAATTGACTTAACATGGCTCACAATGTTTCTTATCCTCCAATCCTTTCTAATAACATCCAGAAGCCCCACCATAATTTTTGATTTAGACTCAACTATAATCTTTCTAACCCCATTCTCTCAAGCATTGAGAGAACCTTGTATGATAGCCAGTCCTTTAGCTTCATTATTAGTAGCCCTTCCAATGGAGGATCTAGTAGTCCTTGAAGTATAATTTAATAATATGTGCACTTTTGAACTACACATAAATATTATATATTATTTTAATAATATATGCACTGCACTTTGAACTGTGCAGTATTACATTGAAAAGAACAAGTTTCACAGGGCATCAGGTGAACACATTGAAAAATATGTAAAAAAAAAAATTGATATATAAGAGAAGGTGAATCTGATACCCCTATAAAATTACTTTGAGAATGTCCAAATGGTTAGGATACTTAAAGCAATAATATTAAAGGACAAGGGTGGAAGCTAGGTTATGGAGCTACTCAATCAACATGATTGGTATGCTCTTATACCAAATGATGTAGAAACAATGGGTAAAGTATATAAAATTAGGAATTTAATGTCGAATAATTTTATTCAATATGTTTCAATGTAAATAGTACATTATATGAATAGGCACAATGTTTAGAATGTGCCTTTACAATTAAGTTTTTCATAAAGTTATATTAATTAATAATTAATTAAACATGTTAACTTAGTTAATATTTAATGAAATATTAATTAAATTTTAAATTAATTAATATTTAATTGGATGAGGAATATTATTCCTCATCATCCTTTGAGTTACGTCTCATGCTATTAGGACTTCTTGCTTTGTCTCTCTATGCATGATGCAACTGTCGAGTGCTTTTGGCCACTACAACGGATAACCATGACATTCTAAGATGACAATGGTTTAATGGCATACCCAATGGAAACCAGCTAATGCTTCCATCCCACTCCATAAGAACAATTGGGACAAAAATTATCTTGTGAAGGTCTCAAGTTTTATCTACTTATTTATTCAAAAGGTCATTTACCTAGTGACTCCACTAAGAACCAAGGATTTATAAATTTATGAATGCAAGACCTACCTACACTAGGTCTTTTATAAGACCAAATCAGCAAGTGTTGGTTCCACCTCACAATCCATTTATAAGAAGAACTAGGAGAGGCCAATGTCAAAATATGATCATACCATAAAATCAAGATCAAAGAAGATACCTAACTTGGAATGATGGAGCCCCCCTACTTCCAAATGTTCCTTTAGCTACATGGAACTCAATCTTGGCTTCAGCCTTGAATTCACTACCCCCCATAGAGCAAGATGCAACTATGCCAACATAGTACCTACATCACATGGTTAGCTTATGTGTAGGCACAATATTGAAGAGCAAAATATAGCACTGAGATTGTTGACATATTTTAAAGGAAAATCTTGAGAGTGGTACATAATCCTTACTCCAAATTCGATCGAAAGTTGGGACCAACTTGTCAACCTACTAGTTGATAGATTTGGGGAGAAGATAAATAGAGTACCTCTCCTAGAGTAGTTGACAACTATCAAGAGAACACCTATGGAGGCCATGGATGACTTTAATACTCGATTTCATAAAATATGGTATAGAATCCCTAATAAAATTTGCCCCCCTGGGTATCGCATTTATTTACTATTTCAAAGCTATCAACTTAGAAATAGCCATGATGATCAAGTCTAGGGGGAAATTCCTTAATAGTGTTCTATAGAATAGCAATTCAAGCTAATAATGACCTAATCCAAATAGGAATACCAGATCCTATACCTTTTATGCCATTGTTTCCAAACATCCAACCTCCATATCAAACCCCTCTAGTTATCCAACCTACAACCTTTCAATCAACTATGTTTATGAACCTAATCCTAGTCCCAAATTCTCTCCCTACTCTTTAGTGTCCCACTACAAGTCCCCACTCCTCTAAGTCTCTAAATAAATAAAAATCTCATAATAGTCTCTAATAAGGTCATACCCCTTAGGAGACAATAAAATACTTCGAATTTTTAGTATGAATACCAAAACAATCCCAAACCATCCTTCCAAAAATAGTCAAAATCATAGGCCTCTAAAAGGTCATTAGACATCCAAAATTCATCCTAAGAGGAATACATGATATCCATCAAGTTTGAATCATCATATTGTAATGATGCAACTACATTACAACATATTCCACCTAACCCTGTTAGAGATATAGTAACCACACAAAATAATTATGTGGAAGAACCAGACACATGGCATTGCCCAGACATATATCTTCTCAATATTTTCCCTAAAGTTAATTAGCAACAGACCATTGAAGCACCACTAAATAAAGTGATGTATGTTCACTTGTCTACTTCTTTCTCAGTATTAGATTCATGTATACAAATTCAAGCTCCTCAAGTCGATTGCAAAGCTCTATTTTAGGTACAAGTACCACCCTCCTTGAGCAAACCTTGGTAAATTAGGATGAGGAGGATATATATGATATACCTAATAGATTCGTAACCTTAATACTTACCAGGCCATAATTTCAATCCAAATATATGATGAGGACGAATAGGAAAGCATTAGAAGAATAAGAAAATCCTAATAGATGAATGGGATTGTTTCAAGAGGTATAATACTTGTATAAGATCCATCAAGAAGCATATGTCAGACCAACTTATGTGGGGGGACCATAAAAAAGACAAGGGAGTATACAGTTAAACTTGGAGTTCACTCCCAATTAGTTGGAACAGTCAACAAAAAATTATCCTCAGTTTGGAAAAAGAGGATTCCACCTAAGTTGTAAGTCTTCACTTGGTGCAATAGAATAAAATCTTAACAGGGGATAACTTGCAAAATAGAAACATACTAGTGCCTCATGTATGCCCGAGGTGTTTAAAGGAGAGTGAGACCATCAATCAACTCCTATTTGAATGTCCAAAAGTGATAGCTATCTGATTGGAAATTACTAATAGATTTGGTTTGGTTTTTTCAGGGATATTAAACATTGATAGTTGTTTAAACCATTGGAGTGAAAAGTACAGAGGAGGCATCAACAAAAATCCTCTAGTCAAATTTATATGGGAATCAATACCACACACTATAATTTGGCACATTTGGATGGAAATAAACCAATGGATATTTGAAGGAAAAAAAAAATAGGTGAAATAATAGGGAAAATCATTTGGGATATTACAACTAATGCCAAAGCAAATTTTACTCAAAATTAAAATAAAAAATACTTGACTCCAAAATAGTTTCATATGATTAAAATTCATGATATCCATGTATTCTTGGCAATAATATATCACCCTAATTACCTGGAAGCTCCTGTCATCCACTACCCTGCACTGTTCTTTGATGGAGCATCAAAGTCCAATTCGGGACAAGTGACAGCAGGAGGACTAATCCTGGAAAGCCCAAGGAAGTTGCTAATTAAATTCAAAATAAATTTGGGAGTTACATCTAAAAAATTGATTGAAATCCTTGGATTTGAGATGGGTATGATGCTTGCTATGACAGGGGGAATTAGACATTATCGGTGTATGGAGATTCAAAACTGGTCATGACAGCACTCTCCAAAAATAAATATCTTCAATATTTACAATTGAGGATTGTCCAAGATAGGATCAAGTGTTGGGAAAAGCATAAATTTAACAAGGATGCAGATGCCCTAGCTAATGAGGTAATTAATACCGCTCATCTCCAATGTAGAGTCACAAAGATAATATATATATATATATATATATATATATATGAGGAGGGTTGTCTGCCATGGAGTGAAGAAATGCTCTAATGTCTAATGCTCCCTCTCTACATGCTCTATTTGCTTTGTCTTATTCCTAATTTTTGTTTTATTTCAATGCGTAGTGTTGTTGCTCTTAGTATGTTACACAGTTATTTTATTATGGTTCTTATTAGGCATCCTTACTTGCTACTGTATTTGTTCTATACTAAGTTCTAGCTGTGGCTTCCTTGCCTACTAGGAGACTTTGTTTCTATTTTTCATGATTATTAATACAAGTTTTTTTTTTTTTTTTTTTAAATCCTAATCGAATAGGTCTTAGAATTGGATTCATCTTAGAATTATATGAATCCAATTATATGATGAGTAGTAGACAATTGCCGCCAAGATTAGAATATTGGATACTCTTGGCCAGATGTGCATTAATTGGTAAGGAGATGTGACAAATGCAAATTCTTACCAAAAGGAAAAAGAGTGTGCACATGTCCTTGAAGCCCATAAAAATAGATGAATAATTCTCCCAATGGGGATTGGACTTCACTGGAATGGTCAACCTACCATCAAGTGAGGGTCACAAATGGATCCTTGTTGCTACAAACTATTTGACTAGGTGGGCAAAAGTAGTTTTTCTAAAGGAAACTACTAAGAGGGTAATTATATATTTTTTAGATAAAATTATCACCAGGTTTGGAATTTCCAATATAGTCATCATAGAAAATGCCAAGGCATTTACGAGGATCAAAATTATTCAATTTGCCTTTCAATATGGTATCTATATGAAGGCCTCTTAAAAATCCTATTCATAGGGTAATGATCTAGCAAAATATTCAACAAGAACCTAGTATAGATTCTAAAAAGGATTATCTTATAAAATCAATGACAATGCGCCTTCATCTTAGGAGAGCCTTGTTGACATATTGCATTACTCCAAAGAAAGCTTTAGGATGTTCTCTTTATACCCTAGTCTATGGAAAAGACATTAAATTATTTATAACTATAGATATCCCTACACTCCAACTATTACACCAACTAGAGCTTCAAAAGAATGGTGTTATAGCTATAAGGATGGGAGAACTACTTAAACTTAAAAACTGGAGGATTTAAACCAAAGAACAACTACTAAGATACCAAGTATTAGTTAAGATATGGTTAGACAAGAGAGCTACCCCTCAAAACTTAAGGCTAGTGATATAGTGCTAAAATTGGATGAAGACAAAAGCAACCTAGATCATCACATAAATTTTGGTACCATTTGGAGTGGCCCTTATGTTATATATGTCTGCAAGAAGCAAAAAAAAATTAAACTCTCTATAGTGGATGGTGACACTCTGCTAATCCCAGTCAATGAGATTTATTTGAAGAGTTACCCTAAAACTCTCTATGTAAAAAATAATATTAATATATATATATATTGTTCTTTTGTCTTCTTGGTAGGTTCATCCTTGAGGTTTTGGTAGTTCCTACATCATGGAGGACTCAAGGACATAGGAAGACTAAGCTAGTGAACAAATCAATGGTTTATGCAATTTTAAGAGTTTGTGTCTAAAAAGTAGGGCAACCACTAGAACACTAGGAAGCAATTATCTATCATGAGCTTGTGCTCAATCAAGAGCTTTAAAGAAGAAAAGGCAAGTTAGAATTAGTGTGAACCATCCAATTCAAATCAACAGCCACCACTAGATCAACTAAGGAAGGCTTGACCAAAAACTTTGACTCAACTAGCACCATCCAACTATACAAATATAAGGTGGATAATAATTTGAAAGGACAAAATCCATAATGTCCTTCTATGTCTTGACAACTTTTGACCATGCCAAAACCATAGTCATTGCCAATCATGAATTAGAGAAACTTGAGTAATATGAGCCAACAAGGGTGCATCTAGTGATTCATGGAGGTTCAAAAGGGATATTAATATAGCTAGATGGTAAAACTTTGCAGGTCATTCAATCTTAGCAATCCACAACCCATGTCATCCATCAAAAGTCCATGATAATAAAAGAAGTCTCATTATTCAAAGAGATTAAAACTTTAGATAAATCATAAATGCTTTGTCAATCATTGATCCTAAATTAGAACAAGATCTATGCAACTCTAGAATCTATAAAAAATGATATGTTAAACCAAGCTAGCACAAGTTGTCTGATTCACCTAGATCTATAAATAGTGCAAAGCATTGAAGTGAAATAAAATAAAAGGTTTTCCAAATCTATGTTAAATATCCATCAAATCATCAATGAATAACGTTCAAAATACGGGTGACTCCTTGGAATAGTTCTAGCCATTAGATTGGCTAACAAAGAAACTTCATAGGATGTTTGATCAAAAAAATGAGGTGGCTTCTCTTACTTTCAATATCACATGGAAGAAAAATTTAAATCCCATGACATGAATTCAATGCCTCGATAATGGTGATAGCCTCTATGTCAACCTTGTAAAAAAGAAAAGAAAACCACATGCAAAGTGAATTCAATGATGAAAATAAAATAAATTGACCTCAAGAATCATGGTGATTACATTGATTTGCCTCTACAAAATGAGGATAAATTTAAATAAGACAAAATTAATGATGTAAAAGGCAACAAAAATTTCCCACTTGCCTTGCCTTATGAAATGAAGATGATAAGTTTGTGAAACATAAATTAATACAACTGATTCTTGAGGCTCAAGGAGAATATCCATAAAAGGGGATATTTCCTTTATTTTTGTCTTAGATAATATTAGAGCACTTAAGAATTCAAGAGTCCTCAAAGTGCTAGAGAGCACAATTGAGTAGAATTGAAGAATGAAGTTAGAGGAGAGATAATCCATGTGTGTAGAAGAATTTTGATCATTTACCAACAACCATGGAGGAGGATAAGGTCGCTATGCACTCAATAGCAATCGAAGCAAGCCTTTCCATTGACTCTCTTATGGTAGTAAAAGCAGCCCCTTATTCTACAATCCAAGAGGCACCAACATAGGCCATAATGCTTGAAGTAGTAAAATACCCAATTGAGAGAATCATGGAGCCTAGAGTATCAAAAATACTCGAGTCTGAGGAAGGGCACACTACATAGGTTCAAAGCCATCCAACCTAGAACTTCAGGATTGGAATTTGGAGTAGTCTTTTAGGATAATATATGGTGCCCAAAGTACATAATTGTTATGAGGTGGTGGTTTTAGGTGGTGTTCTATGATGCCCAACCTTGAGAGGTAAAAAAAATCTTTAGGGTGGTCATTTTCTCTCACATTACTCAATAAATGCTATTAATGCAGTCTAGGGAGCAAAAATTAACCATGGAGGATATCGCCCAATTTTTTAGTGAGATTTTGGACAACGATAAGTTGGGATTCCTAAGTGTTGAATGTAGGATTCATAGTGGCTTACTACCAAAGTCCCTTATGAACTACAAAATATTCAATGATAGCACGAGGGATGATCTGAGTAAGTTGGCCTTTATTTTTGGCCTCAAAGATGACAAGGTTGTAATCCCTATCGAATTGAGTGTTATATTTAGAATGAGGTGGACATCCAAAAATTAAAGGGCGATATTTTATTTTAGTTAATTTATTGTTGACCAATTTCATGAAGGGATTAACCAATTTTTGGCTACCCAATATTTTAGGTATTCTTCATTTTTAGGCCACCTAATTTTATGTCAAAACCCTAGATGATTCTCAATTTTGAATTGTAAGCAGCTGGATGATGATGGCGATGAGAAGCCTATCACATTTTGGACAAAGGCCCTAATCAGACTTCTTCATATTATCATTTTATTGAATATTTTTTTAGTGTAGCCCATATAAAATCTAAATGGAATTAAATCGAAGCAACTCTTGAAATCTAGCATCTTATTTTTGCAAACAAGGAAGCAAAAATATTGGTATTTTAAGGAGGACACTATCATTTTTAGGCTCCATAATTTTAATAGGTTTTTTAATTTGATTTCCAAGTTCATCTCAAGCAAATTTTGCTTTAGAGCTATTTATATAATTAGACTTGATTGATAGAATATTTGGGAGCAATAAAAGTAAAATAAGTTTTTATAAACCACTCTTTAGTATAGGCAAACTAATATTAATCAGGATAAAATATGCTTCTCTTTTGGATAGTAAGTTAGGGTTGGGGTTATGAATAGTAGAATATAACTAGAACTATGGCCCAAAGGAGGTGTTTGTTGCATGGTTGGCAAGTATCAAGGTCTTGACAAGATTTTTGCATGAACCAAGGCTAGATGTGGAAGCCTTAAAGAACCCAACAGATGAGAGTAGCATACAAAATCTTGATCCAAAATCAAATCCAAAAGGAATTAAATCTTAAGAGGAATGCATTGGAGTGAGGCCAAAATCAATATATGGTGGAAGATGCAATAATAAATTCATGACACTGCAACACCATATTATAATTTGGATGAGTATGAAAAATTCAATGAGTTATATATTCAAGAGCATCCAAAACCATAGAGTGCATCCTCAGATGTTGGAGTGAGGAGGAGGGATAACATAGGGAATCCTAAATGGCTAAAAAGATAAATTTGGTAGCCAAGGAGGTCATGCAGATTGAAGAACCCCCACCAGAGTCTAAAGAATATCCAATTGTTATTTCCCTTGAGAACCTCTAGTTCTAGCATCACCTTCACAACAAGTGTCTTAGTAGAAAATACCTCAATAGGTAGTTCCATAAAAAAGTGAAAAGTAATCCTAGCAATGAGTCCTCTACCACCTAAAAATAAGAGGTATGACACTCCAAGGACTCATTCATGGACTACTAGATTCCCTCCAATATTTACTTCCTTTACACTTACCACTATCAAATGGCCCCCAGCCTCTTCAATTGTTTTTGTCCCATTGGTACCAATTCTAGAACTACAACCACCTTTGTTGATACCCCTCCCACTATTTTTATAGCCTCCTCCATTTAGAAGACATCTCCATTAGTCCACCCTATCATTCTTACTCCAATTTCATCTACTCGTACCATCTCAACTATTCATTCAATATCTCTTCTATTTTTTAGGTCATTTCCTTTGAATTATTTGAGCAAAGGACAACAAGCAATATCATAAGTACCTTTGCCTACTTTTGATCTACTACAATGATATCGACAAATTCAATAGCAAACATCACAACTAATTCAAAATAAGTAGTCCAAAAGTTCTAAGCAACTCACTTCAACAAGAGTAAGGAGTCATTACTCTCCTCAAAGTATAGCAGTATACCTCACCCAAATGCACCCAATTGTATCAAATCCTAAAGGAAAAATGTTGGACCACAACTATCAGGTGTTAGCAGTAAAGTTCAACCTCAAATATGAACGAGTCGATGATAGGGTGGAGTTTATGAAATATGGTGGTAAGGACATTACCTATGATCACCTACATTCAAAAGAAAACTAGAAAAAAGAGAAGAAATTGGAGAATGTTAATATTACTCTTAAGAACTCCCTATTGAAGACCAAACCGCTATGGGACCAAATAGATCAATTTAATAGGCAATTAGAAACACAACCTTCACCATCTCTTTTGGAAGCAAAATAAGGTGTTGTTAGAAGCCTCATCGATAAACTCATTGTCCAAGAAGCTCATCTCAATCAGAAAAGGACCAATTTTTAAGAGCTTGAAGAACTAAGAAAAAATAATGCAAAGCTAGAGTAGTGACCAGGGACCAATAGCCTAATCAAAAAGGTTTATGATGAATACTAGGATATAAAAAATTGATGGGTATTTTGCATATGTTCAATAGGATCTACTTTGAGCTTGAAATCAAAAAGGGATACACAGTATTGCTTTGGGTTACAATGGCTTTATGAAAACCTAGGTTAAATACTAAGTTATAGAGCTTAAAGATGACCCTGTTTTGCATGTGAAATCCCATCTAGATATATTTCTTGTTTTTTTCATTTTGAAGGAAAAAGTACCTCGTTTGATCTTGTTTTTGCTCAAGTGCCAAGATTTTCCTTATGTTCATTTCTAGAGCTTACAATTAGAAGAGGTAAGGTAGAGTTTTTATTTGATGGACGTGCTTGAAATAATGGTATGGTTACTTTGTAAGAAACAATATTGGTACTTTTGAATAGTTTGTTGATCTTTCATGAGTTAGTGGAAAGAAGGCTTAGTGCCTTCATACTGATATATATAAGTATTTCTTTTCTTTGGTACAAATGTTGTTGTAGAGTGCTTTTATATTTCTATGCAAGAAAATTAATACCATGGCTTATTTTATAATTGATGATGAAGTAATCACCTAGTTTACCTATGTGCTTACGAATATGAAATAGCATAACTTTGACTAAATAGTACCCTTGATTGAATTTGGTATATTGTACTAGAAATCTAATGACTTTTAGTTAGTTGGATACACTGATGTAGATTGGGTAGGATCAATTGATGATCAAAAACCTATTGTGGGCTATATGTTTGCTCTTGGATTAGGGGCTATTTTTTGGCAAAGCAAAATTTAACATATAGTTGCTTTATCAAAAATTAAAGCAAAATATAAGGCAACATGCAATGTTGGTTGTGAAGTTGTTTGGTTGCAATGCATATTGTATGATATTTAGATAGATCAAATAGCATCAATATTTATTCATTGTGATAAACAAAGTGTACTCAAGTTGGTGAAGAATCCAATATATCATGCTAGAACAAAACATATTAAATTTCATCATCATTATATTTGGCAACTGGTGGAGCATAAAGAAACTTATTTAGATTATTGTCCAGCTTCTAAATAAATTGTTGATGTAATATCTAAAACCTTACATAGAAAAATTTGTAAAATTTAGGGATAAGCTTGGGATTTTATCTAGTTTAGTCATTAAGAGTATGTTAGAATAAATAGATATGATAGAAATTTCTATTTTTGTATATTTTGTTGCAATTTAGGATTTTAGGATCTGCTTTAGTTAACATCAACTAATTTCTAGATTGTAAGTTGTTATAAATTGAAGCTCAAAAATGCAAATAAAGCATCTTGTGTAACATTCTTTTAAATATCAAACAACCAATATATATAATATGTAGGGACTACCCATGTCTAAAATTAACATGATGTTGAGTAAGAGGAGTGATGGTGGAGACGAAGGGCAGAAATAGCGGCAGCGGGATCCAAAATGCAAGAACAACGCAGGGAGGACCAGGTCTAGGTAAGAATGATGAAGGAGAATCGATATCCCTAGGGATGCCCCACATGGGTCCTCAGGATAAGGAGCCTCCCGACAAAATACCGAATGAGGACCCCATTCCTAGGACCCTTGGTAGGTCATCTTACGCGCAGGTCACTTCTGGTGAGCCGATCCCACGAAAAACCTCAAATGCCCACCTAACCCAAGTTGGACCTTGATATTATCATCCCAGAAGAGGTTTTCTCCAACTATGTTTCCAGGGCCTCCTACTCCCTTATTGGGAATTTTTTCGGGGGATGACCAAACATGAAGACCATAAGGCGTTTTCTCCAACTATGTTTCGTAGCCCTCTCAAGGGGTTTTTTTATCATAAATATAGGCAACCATGATGATGCAAGTCGTATTCTAACATGAGGGCCCTGGTTCCTAGGCAGGAGGAGCCTCTTTATCAAGTGATGGATGGTGGACTTCAATCCAAATACTTAGAGCATAAATTTTGCTCTCATTTGGGTACGCATCCCAAATTTGTCTTTCCATATTTTACAAAAGGAGATCCTGAAAGCTATTGCGGGAAAAGTTGATGAGTTAGTATCCATTGACTCTACAACCAAAGCATACTCTAGAATGGTACATGTCCGCATTTGTGTAAATTCCAATCTTGATTATAAGCTTCCATCCTTTGTTAACCTGATATCAAGATCCTTTAGATGGTGCCAACTGCTAGAATATGAAAATAAACTAGCCTTTTATGTTAAGTGTTGCATGCAAGGCCACCTCCAAAACTAGTGTCCTCTCCTCAAATCTAAACCTGCAAAGGAAACCAAGGTTGGTGACTCTTTCCCGAGGGCTCCCCATAGACCCTATAATTGGTTCCTTCCACCTCTATCTTATCATTCAAATAATGGGTGACCCACTCCATAGACAATTACTCTAATGGCTCAATCGATCCAAGCTCTTGGGCAAAAGACAGGTGAATCCTCAGAAGAAAAAGGGAAGCAAAAAGTTGATCCTCCTCCGGCCCCAAAACCTGATTAGGTATGTCCTCCTCCTAAACCTAACCCTGGTTACATTGATGGGAATGTGGACCCCCTTGGATGATCCTCTTCCCCTTCCCTTTTTGATCCTCCCCAAATAGGATCAGCAAAAATAGTTCTCTTTGAATCCCCTTCCAAATCAGTTCCCTCCCTTCCCTCGATTGTAACTTTCGAACTAACTTTCTGCCAGTCCATTGATGATGATGAGGGAAGTCCTATCCCATCCCAATTAGCCTTGGAAGGCTTCAACCCCAAGAGGACCCGGAGTAAAAAAATCCACTACCAATTTTGGAAGTGACAAGAAGATAGGATGACCAACCCTTGATGAAAAGATAAGGAAAGAGGTGGAATATGATATAGCAAATGGCTTTCAAACCACATTATTGTCTGATTCTCTCAATTTGATAAGAGATGAACCAAAAAATCCAAACCTCCTTCCCAGTAGGGGAAGGGAGGCAAAAAATCCCTCAAAAAGTTTTAAATGAATATTCTTACTTGGAATGTGAGAGGGCTTAATGGAGCCCCCAAGAAGCGGATGGCCACAAATATAAGGAAATAACACAATCCCTCAATCCTCATCTTACAATAAACCAAATTAGATGAGATTTCTTCCCTATATTTGCCAAAGCAATATGGAATAATAGTGAATTTGTCTTCACCCCGACCCAAAGAACATCCTAAGGATTGTTATGTATGTGGGATCCATCTATAGTTGAAGGAATATTGATTTTCTCCTCCAACAGAATCATCAACATGTTGTTTCACTATAATACCAGTAACATCACTTGGATCCTTTCCAATGTCTATGCCTCCAATAACCCTCTGGAAAGAGTCATGCTATGGGAATTGATTAGCCACATGAGAAACTCATTCAAAACCATCCCTTGGATCCTTGCAAGATATTTCAATAGCCCCATGTTCCCTTTAGACAATAAATGAGGCAACACCCTGATTACCAGAAGCATGGAGAAACTTGGGGTATTCATAGATGTGAATAAACTTATGAATGGTCATTTGAATTAGGTAAAGTTCACTTGGAGTAATAGAAGAGCTGGAATAAATCTTATTCAAGTCAAATTGGATAGGGTCCTGCTTTCGAGAGAGGCCATCCCTATTTTTGTAGATACCACCCTCAAACTCCTTCCCAAAATTGGCTCTGACCACAATCCCCTTCTATTTGAAGCTGGAAAAGCTCCCTCTTTCAAGAGCCCCTTTTTCTTTGAGGTAATGTGGTTCCACCATCAAAACTTTAAAACCAGGTTGCCCAATGGTAGCAGCAACCCTTCAAAGGATCCCCGTCAAGGAAATTATATCAAAAACCTAGGTTTATCAAGTATAATCTCAGGGTGTGGAATAGAGAAACCTTTGGTAAAATTTTTGAGAATAAAATTATGATCAAAGAAAATCTAGAGCTCATAGAACAACAATTCCAGGAAGGCATTCAAGACAACAACTCAAGAGCTGAAGAGAGCAAACTGCTAGCAGATTTCCACAGCATCCTAGCTAGAGAAGAAATGTATTAGAGGCAAAAATTGAGAGCCCTATGGCTCAGGGATAGTGAATCGAGCACCAAATTCTTCCATACCTCTACCCTGATAAATAGGAGTTCCAACAAAATCTCAGAACTCACTTGCAGTGATGGAAGGGTCAGAAGGGAAATATCTGAGATCTGAGATGAGTCATCCAACTTCTTCCAGTCCCTCCTAGGCACCTCCTCTCAGGCCTCCCCCTAGGATGCCAAGACTCTCGTAGACCATATCCCCCATTCCATTCCTCCTACCACCAATGAAATTCTCATCAACCCTCTAATTTTTTAAGAGATCAAAGGGACCATGTTCTCTATGCAGCCTAACAAGTCCCCCAGTCTGTACGACTTACCTTCGCACTTATTTCAAGAATTTTGGAACTTGATTGAGACTGAGGCGTGTGTTGTAGTTAGAGATCTTTAGTCTGCCAAGGTCATTCCCTAAGGAATCAAATCAACCTTCATTGCCCTAGTCCCCAAATTCCAAGGCTCCAAATCTCTTTCTGACTTTTGCCTTATCAACCTCTATAATGTTCATTATAAAATCTTAACCAAAGCTCTAGCTAACAGGCTCAAGGAAATCTTCCCCCTCATCATTGATCCCTGCCAGGGTAGCTCTATCAAAGGGAGATTCATTATATATGGAGTGATCACCATCCACGAGGCTCTGCATTCCACCATCTTGGCCAAGAAACCAGCTTTCCTTCTCAAGCTTAACATGAACAAAGCCTTCGACAGGGTGATCTAGAATTTTCTTATTAAGTTCCTTCTTAAATTTAGCTTCCACCCAACCTGGGTTGACTTAATAAAAATATGCATATCCTCTCCATGGTTCTCTTTCTTAGTCAATGGATCTCCTGTTAGGTTCTTCCCTAGATCTAGAGGGCTAAGGCAGGGAGATCCCTTATCCCCTATTTTGTTCATCATCCTGGTCGAAGCTCTAGGGAGGACCATTTCAAGTGCTGGAAGAAGAGGGCTCATCTCAGGAATCAAAAATGCCTCTGGTCTCGATCTAGTTACCCACCAATAGTTCATTTACAACACTATCTTGGCCACTTTAGCTTTTATTGCCTAAAACAAGACCATTAGGTACATTCTCCACCTTTACTAGAATTATGTAGGCCAGAAGATAAACCTCCTAAAAAGAAAAATCTACTTCATCAACACCCCCCCAGACTAGGCAAATGAAGATTTCATGGATCCTTGGATGCTCCTCAAAGATTCTCCCCACTTCCTACCTTGGGCTTCCATTGTTCTTTGGTAACCCCACCAGACCTATATGGAATAATGTCATCGAAAGGATCCAAAAAAAGTTGGTCTCTTGGAAAGAGCACCTCCTCTCCTATGCAACCAAAGCCACCCTCACTTCGACCAACTTGTAGAGCATACCGGTTTATTTCATGTATGTGTTCATAATCCCAGCCTCTGTCAGTAACAAGATAGAGCAAATCTAAAAGAGGTTCCTTTGGTCTGAGAGTGAGGATAAGAAGAGGATCCCCTTGGTGTCTTGGGACTTGGTCTATCGCACCAAGAGTGAAGGGGGCATCAGGCTTAGGAAAGTATCCCAAATGAACCTTGCTTTCCTTATTAAGCATGCATGGAAGGTTTATACCAGCAGTGAGACCGAGTGGTTCAAATAGTAAAAAATAAATACTTGTAAAACCATCATTTCTTAAGTGATCAAGGACCCCGAAATGGTTTAGCGTTTTGAAAGTCCATTACCTAGACCAAAAGTCTCATTTTGAAAGGAAACAGATGGATCCTAGGGAATGGGAGCACTATCAAATTATGGCATGAAAGGTGGCTTTAAGATGAACCTCTGAGTGAGGATAGGGATTTGGGGGTTCTTAAACCATCCACTGATGCCAGCATGGGAAGTAAGGTTGCAAAATTTATCACCAGCCACAATGGAAAAACTCATTTGGAGATCCATCGATGAGGGTAGCTTTCCTCGCCAAGTTTTTTGCCTCTCTAGCTTACTCAATGCACTCACCATTCCAACGGGAGAGGCAGAGGATAGGCCCATATGGAGAGAAACTGATGAAGGGTCCTTCTCTATAAAGTTAGCTTATACCTTCCAAGAGACGACACAGGTGGCTAACACCCCTTTCAACCTCGTTTGGAGGAAGAAACTCATCCCCAAAATTAGCTTCTTCTCTTGGAAATCCATTCAAAAAAAAATCCTTATGCTTGAGAATTTGTCCAAAAGAGGTTTCATGATCCCAAACTGGTGCTACCTTTGCCTTTCGAGTTGGGAATCCATGAATCACATTTTTACCAATTTTTCCTTCTCATCTACAACCCTTGGCCACTTGCTCAAAACCTTTCACCTTTAGTGGATTTAGCCCAATTCCATTATCGACATGTTCTCTCAGTGGTCGAATCTGTTTAGTTATCCCAAGCTTCGCTCCCTTTGGTCCTTCTACCTCCACCATTTGATTTGTAAAATTTGGTTAGAGTGCAACAACAGGGCCTTTTCATCCTCCCCTAGGGATCCCATAGTCGTGGCGACCAAATCCATTGCCTATGTTATCAAAAAAATTCAGATCATCCCTTGTTCCTCGGTCCCTTCCCAGGCTCTTGAGTGAGCCCTTTTCAAATCCCTTGGTATCCCTGATGAAAACATTGAAGCTCAACCAAGGCCTAACCCCATAGTGAATCTCAAGTGGATGCCACCTTCGAAAGGGTGGGTCAAGCTGAACTTTGATGGAGCTTCCAAGGAAAATATTGGGCTTGTAGGGGCATGAGGTGTAATATGATATTATGAAGGCACCATAATCCTAGCATATACAAAATTCCTTGGGGTTCAGACCAACAATTTTTTTTAGGCCGTGACTTTTTTGTGAGGCCTTGTCCTACTTCAGGAGGACCCCATAAGGGCCTTCATTGAGGGTTATTCCCTAAACATTATCAACTACATGACTAGCAACAAGACTTCATCCTGGAAAGTTTTAAACACCATCCAAGAGTCCAGGAAAATACTTCAAAGCCTCCCACAGTCGACCATACGCCATAATTTTAGGGAAGCTAACCAAATAGCTGATCTCATGGCCAACCTAGCAACTACATCAAACAACCTCAAAATCTAGAGAGAGAACTTTCTGAAGGAAATATCTGATGCAACAAATCAGAAAAGAAGTAAATTCTAATATGGTAGGCTCCAAGGATTTGAAGCTAAAACCAACGCTAAGTGCAAGGACTATTCTCACCATGGGTAAGCTTGCTAGACCTTTGCCCCAGTTTGCAGGTAAATTTCACATGTGGACCAATCTTGCTATCAGGATCACATTCTTGGGTGAAAAATCATGGGGAAATTGGCACACTCCCCACTCGATTGAATTAAGGCACTATCTAGAATTCAAGACCATCGACACGTGGACCTCTCAAGCTGATGTTCCCCAAGTCATTAGTGTCAGGCACTCTTCTTGCTACATGGTGAAGCACCACAAGTTGAGAAGGTGTTTCTGCCTCTATCCCGCCAATCATGGCATTTTTTACCAGTCCTTGATTCCTTCCCAAGCTATCATTAGCTTTTCCTAGAAATATCCCCTCCTCATTTTAGATTTGTTTTTGGAAACTTCTATGGCCCCACGTGCAACTTTCACTTTCGTATTCTACACCAGTCGAGGTCGATCTGGTCATAGTTGGGAATGATTGTTTGTGCTCATCCAATATCCATCAAGGGGCATCCCGTGCCTTCCATCATTGTTTTATCCAATCTGCTCCCACTGTTGATAGCCACCTTAGCTCATTCTATCACCATTTAACCAGCCTTGACCTCAGTATTTTTGTTTGTTCTTCATCTGGCTTCCTCGCTTTGACTCTATTGGTCTCCTCACTGCCTACTTTTTATTTGGTTTCCCTGCTTTGGCTCTGCTAATCTCCCTATTTTCGCTCATATCCCCCTCCTGAAAGCATGGTCTTTGTTGAGCCCGCCCAGCTTAATCTTGACCCTGCTTCCAAGGCCTTTATGGATGCCAAGGGTTTTACCCCTTTATTGATGAAATTATCCAAAGCCGAAGATAATATTACTAGATATTTTATTTCCACTTGGAACCAGGGCGAGGTTGTAGTCCAAGGGGTCCACTTCAAGGTCTCAATTGATATGGTCACGAATATCATAGTCTTCCCTCTATTTGGGTGCTTTATCAGGCATGACAAGCATAATTGGGAAGAGGAGATAAATCAATTCCCTAACAAAGTGAAGTGTTTGGGTTGGGACAAGTCCACCTTGCAGGTGTCATCCCTCCCAACCCCTTGGAACATCACCATAGTCCCCATTATGTAATTTGTTATGTGTGATGACCTAGAGAAGCCATTGAGAGGCTTTCACCTAGCTTTCCTCAACCATATCTGGGATGGAAAGTCAGTTTGTGTTCCTGACTATCTATTATACTCCATGTCCCTAACCCTAGAGAAGTACCAAAAGTTAGGAGGGAAGCCTCTACACCAGGGCCTATTAGCAATTATCTTTAGACATGCCTTAGCCAACAGACATCCAATCCACAACATCAAACTGATCTCTGCTAGTCTCCCTAATGAGGCTCCTCCATCGTCCAATCACCCCGATGAGTCCCCTGGTGGCCTTGATGCAGTTGGGGGGTGACCCAAAGGTTCCCCTCTCAAGAGCACAAGACAAAAGAAATAAGCAGCAATTTCTAATACACCCCTGATGGGCAGATATTCGGCCAGACTTAAAAATCCTAAGGTGGAGTCATCTTCGTCCTCCACTCATGTCATTTTTGACTCTACGAGTGATAGGGAGGATCAGAGCTCCCATATATTTTTGTAACTAGTGGTATCCACAATTTGTACCTCGATCAAGTACCTGTAGGAGGCCTCTAAGATGTTGGCCCGCTATGCTACGAAGAAAAAGGGAGATGGCAAAAACTGAAATAAGCGGGACCCTCTTCCTAGGGCATAGGCACAATGGTTGGCATCGTTCTGATGGTAACAAATGTTTTTGTATCAGTGGTCAAGTGGAAATTTTGAAATTGTTTCATCAAGTTGTTGGGGTTTACCCCTGTTTGAAGGAAATCGGGATATTTTTGGTAGGTTTTTTTATTACTGTTTGTTTTCCTTTCCTGCAGATTTCCTATTTTAGTGTTCTCGCCTCTAGGTTGGTAAGGGCTTTTGAAGTAGGTGGTAGCACTATTTTGAAAATATTGTTTCTGAGTACGACAATTTAGCCTCGATTGTAATAAGGTTTTGGGTTCCTTTCAAAACCCAGTTTGTAAATACTAGTCAAGTTAACATGATGTCATCTTGGTAGTAGTTTATAAGCTAATAAAACTAGTACATTTTATACCTAGAAACTTAAAGGATGATGCTTCGATTCTAGTAAGAAGGTTTGTTGGGGAAAATTTTGGATTGCATGGAGTTCCACAAATAATTACATCAGATAAGGACATCATTATAATATCAAGGTTTTGGTAGACTTGAACCACATCGTTAGCTACTAAATTAAATATTATTTCTTCTTACCATCTAGAGAGATGGGTAGCCTAAAAGGGTAAACTAAATTTTGCAACATCTACTTAGAATGTACTACATGGATCAACAGTATAAATCGGAAGCTACCTTTAGTATAATTTTTTATAATAGTTCCTATTAATCCAATATATGAATGGCATCATTTGAAGCCCTATATGACAAAAAATAATTTAGCACCCCTTAGTTGGGATAGGATGGAGTACATACTAGTGTTACTTCAAATATGTTGAAGGAAATAAAAGAGCAGGTCAAACTAGTTAACCTATGATTTAAAGAGCTTGTATATAGACAAAAGAGCTATGTTGAAAAAAATAGAGCACCTAGAAATTTTCAATAGGGGAAAAGTTTTTTTTAGATTCAAGCCACAGAAAAACTCTATTAAGTTTGGTAAATCTGCTAAACTTGCTCCCATAATTATGGGGCCTTTTAAGGTGTTGGAAGTGGTAAACCTAGTCACCTATTGATTTTCTCTACCTCCTTTTATTTCTCATATTCATAATTTTTTTCATGTTTTATTATAGAAACCCTATAATATTGATGTGTCACATAGTTTAGACTAGCCTTCATTGCAGGCTCAAGATCCAAGCATGGTTTTAGCTAAGCCAATCATAATTCTAGATGCATGCAAGCTACAACTAAGAATTGAGAAGTAGCTTACTGTAAGGTCCAATAGGACTAGTATTCTAAGGATGGTACCTCTTGGGGAATGTTGAGGAATTTTAGAAACTCTTTCCTCACCATTTCACTTGAAAACACTTAGAAGAAAATTCTAGAATAGTATGTATATGAAAAAAACTTGCATTTTTGCTTGTAATTATGTGCTAAGTAAAATATGTACTAGCTAATTCCATTTCATTGTATTAATTTACCCATATTTAATCTTCTTTGTAAGAGGTAATAACTATATAGAGAGATTTTATTACATGATAATTTTCTAATGAATGTTGTTTATAGTCATTGGTATGATGACTCTTTGAAGAAGCGAAGTATGTAACATCCCAAATTACCAAGTTCTAGATGATTTAATTAATTTAGTCAATGCATGACATGACACTTCTAAATAAATATTTATAATTTAATTTTTATATTAATTTTTCAATAAATGATAGTGATGATTGTAACAAAAAAACTTTTATTGTTACAAGCATTGACAAGTCACCCTCCATGGATCAGAACAAGGAAAGGTATCTTTAGAAATAAGGTAATATATCCATAAAAAGCAAACAATTTAAAAATATGTTTGGCAGACACAACTTTAAAATATCATTGCATTAGAAATTGTGTAGTTGTCTATTGGATTAAGAATGTGATTTTTATTTATGCATTTGAAAATGATGAAGTTGGATGCTTGTTAAAAGTATTTATTTGGACCAATGAGGAATGAGTGTGTTTTAAATAGCAAGTTGCTCTTATCTTTTGATTTGATTTTGGGGTTAGGGTAAGCAATATTGTTTCATTGTAAGTGTCTAAAAGTGTGATTTGGCAATGGTTTGCCCAACCATGGTGTTTTTTCTTGAGGCTACCAAACTTTGAAAAAAAAATGTTTTGCTTTCCCTCCTTTGGTTTATAGTAGTGGACTTTCCCATTTTGCATCAAAGCCTCCTTTTTAAGGCATACACCATTCTTTTATCTCTTAGTTTTTTGATATGAGTAGAAGCAACAAGCTTTGTGAGAGAGTTAGCTCCTCCCCACTCAAATGAGTGCATGCATGGCTTGACCTTGAACTCTCATGGACTTACCTTGATGCTTGACCTAGAGACATTGAATTAAAATGGGGAAAGAGACATTTGTAATGCCCAAGACAATGGATTTTAAGAACCTTATTGACTATCAAATGGGACACCAATTGGGAAAAAATGAAGGAGACTACAGTTTGGCTAGAAATGAATTTAGGTCATGTTACCTATGTTTTATTTTAGGGATGATGATCTTTTTTTGTTGTGAAGGAACATTTTGTTCACCCATTTCATGATTTGAAAGGAATATTT
The DNA here is from genome assembly GCA_028583015.1 of Wollemia nobilis. Taxonomy (NCBI): domain Eukaryota; kingdom Viridiplantae; phylum Streptophyta; class Pinopsida; order Araucariales; family Araucariaceae; genus Wollemia; species Wollemia nobilis. The sequence continues at coordinate 12,608,314 of JAQPPZ010016726.1, forward strand.
CAATGTCATTTTATTGTTAAGTCTTTGGTGGGTATGTTGCTTATGGCCAATAGTATTTGCTTTGAGCTTGAAATCAAAACTCGATATGCATTACTTTTTGGGTTATAGTGGCTTTGTAAAACATAGATTGAATACTAAGTTGCAAAGCATAAAGGTGACCATATTTCATACATGAAACCCCATTTGAATATATTTCTTGTTCTCTTTTTGTTTTGGAAAAAAAGGCACCTCCTCTATTCTTGTTTTTGTCCATGAAGATGTTTTCATCATGATGATTTTATGAGCAATTCTTTTGGAAGAATCCTCATTTTCTATACACTTTTGATATATTTTTTATCATATTTTTTAGCCACCACGATAGCTTAAATATGTGTCTAAGATTTTGGGAACCATATGAATATGCACTCGGGGTGATGGTAGATTAGACAACTAATCACTTGGTGTCCATGAGCCTTTTGTACATGCATATGTGATTATTTGTATATGATACAATCTATAATATTTATATATTACATATTCTCTTTACCAACTCTTTTTTACTCTGATTATATCTGTATCTTGTACTTCTTTAATTTCATTGCATATATAATTCATATATCTTTAACACTTGTATATGATATTAGATTATATGGCATGTTTTTTATATGTCTCTTTGATACATCTTTTGCATATGATACTATATTTTAGAAAGATATAATTGGTCCATTCTTGACATGCATGTAGAGATTTAGTTGAATAGGCAAATAAATTGATTCATCCAATATGTTTTTAAGAAAAAATAAAGTTTTATGAGACAAATTGCATATACATCAAAATAACATCACAAAAATAAATATTTCAAAAGATATATCAATAAGACACAAGAGCATAAGGTACGATGCCACTTAGGAGTACAGTGTAGTTCGTTATCAAATTAACATTAGTGATCTAATGTGCAACTTGATATTCTATCTAATTAATTGATTACACTCTTAGTTTGACAATTGTATATGATTCCTTTGTCTATCCATAAAATATTTTCTTTGAGTCATTAGTGTTTTAATTCAACATAGAATATTATGATATTCCTTCAAATATTCTTTTAATTGACATATTTGACCCTTCAATAGGAATCAAAGAGATTTAGTAAATAAGCAAAGAGGTATTAAAACCCATTTAACATGCCAAAAGGCAATTAAATGACTTAATGAATATGCTAAAAAATACTCAAATTCAATTAACATGTCAAAAGGGATGATACTTTACCCAAAACAAAGAACTCAGAGATATTCATCTTTCATAGTGATAAAAAAATTATAAACTCAACATAAACACCACAATTCACTGTATTAGATAGGAAATGTTATGGTACCTAGGGTAGGTATATTGGCATATGATATTATATTGTTATGGATAGTTTTCATGGGCCACACATAACACAAGTTTTATTGTATTGTAATATTATCTTATAATTATGAGTTGCATAAAGGTTTAGTAGTCAGTTAGAGTTAGGGTTATACCCTCCATAAAGTAGCATTTGATGATGGGTATAAAGAAGGGTTATTGTCATTGTAATGAATCATTGATCATATAAAGTAGTGTTTGTAATCATCTTTGCCCATGAAGTGGCTTATGAGACTATCCTCTATATGTTGTGCTCTCATTTTGGGAGATCTTATGAAGTTATTCCTTCCTTCGAGTATTAATGGTGTTACCCTACCCTTAGGGTTTTAACTATTTTTATCTCATTGTGTGGATTATTGCAATGTGTATTGTTATTTGTGGATTAATTATTTGATATTTTAGTACATTTGTAGAATATTGTGCTTATGATAATAAAGTTTCATAAAAATATGATGTAAAAAAACCCTTGATAAAAATAAATAATAAAATACCAAGGAATTTAACATGAAATGATAATATTTATAATATTCTAACTCACATGCGTGCAAACTTAAGATATAATTTTTAATTAATATTACACTTTCCAAATTTATGATCATTTATTTTTTTAATATGTTGTCTAGATGTCTTTAATGGTATACCATATGAAGGAGAGTATGATTTCGAACATAGGTGTTTTACTTTTAGGCACTAAAATGATACAGTATTGACATAATCAAAGACAAAGCAAAGATAAACAAGTTGAGAAAAACTAGGTTATGAAGACCTATGATGACAAAATCTTGGCATACAACAATCCATATAAAATGGAGAGGAAGAAGACACAATGAGAATCAAAAGAGAAATATTGACATAGTTTGAATAAATCATGGTGTTCCTTTATGAGATAAGGCATGACATATGATACCCAAACATGCATCCAAAACAGCAAAAATAGATCATCAATGCACAATATAATCATGATGTCCCTCATTAGGAAAAAGGACATGGCATGCAAGGGATACACATATTTGGAAAAATATCAGGTTAAGCATAGATGCAACAAGAGGAAGTATTTCATTAGGTTGATATATTGATCATTCCTCTAAGAGCAAGAAAATATAAAAAAGGAAACTCAAGGCCAAAAAGGTAAAAAAGTAAAGCAACAATTAACTCCAATAAATTAATGAGAATCTAAAACTTACTAGGAATCAATTGCACCCTTCATTTTGTTCCTCAAGATTCCAAGGCCAAAAATATTTTTGATGCATAGGTAAAATTCACAATCTGGTCTAATCACTGCATAGTGGCTACTTAGGTAGCTTAATTAATTAGACCACCTATTAAGTAGAAAGGTAACTAGAACTCAAATAGGAAACAATGTTGCAAGAATTAAAGCACAAAAAAAAATGCATGATAATGATAAAAAACAAAAATATTACCATTCAAACAGACATAGATGCCACAATTATAAAATAATTTTACCACTTAAAAATACTTCTACTTTAGATCAAAGGATATATAAATAATAAACAAAAAACAATGTAAAAAGCATTAATGAGATTTAGACAATACCAACAAAATAGAAAGGTAAGTACCTAAATTTGACTATAATCAAAGGCAAAGACAAATGTATGTCAATTATAAAAGCACTTGATATGCGTAGAGTTATTTGGATCTAGTCTAAATTTTCACCCATATGTCACCCTAATAGTATAAGGGGCTAGTCATTTGTGGATTAGTTTATCTTTTCATTTCTCATGGATATTATCAAGATTTTAATATAATATCACCAACATTAAAAACACAAGTCTTTACCCTTTTGTTATATTGTTTAGCAACTCAATATTTCTAAAAGAAAGAGGGATAGCTCCTATAGGCATACGATTATTAGTGTGATTTTTCTAAAATGTTAAATCTTAATATTTGTATAATTTTCTATTTTTCATTACCTTGCAAAAAGCAAGACACCAAGAAGTAATATTGAATTTGAAGCGCATGTGTTAACTCTTCCATTTATTTATTCTTAAATGGTCAGCCATTATCAAAAATAATAATGGATGAAATACCATAGCAACAAATAATTTAAGCCATGATAAACTCAATACAATATTTGCAATGCTTCAACACACTTGATAAATTATTTTATAGCCATAGTAATATATTTATGACTATATAACGACACGATAAATAAGACCAACTAGATAAATACTCCATGTAGAGAAAGGCTAAGGGGGCTTAATGGGACAAAAAACCTATGTTAGAGCATTTATTTCATCTTTGTGATATTGATGCTTATTATATTTTGTAACAAAATTGTTAACATCAATCTCTAACATTTGCCAAAAATAAGCCTTTTTCAAGAGTTTGTGGGAAATAGTATGACCATTAAAGTGAGCCCTTTAATATCCAAAATGGATATCATGTAAGGCTTGTGGTACCGTAGGTTGAGACAAACACCTTAGAAGGATCCTGCCAAGATTTCTGTAATACAGAACTCTCCTAAAATAACATACTTGAATGTCCTATGATGAAGCTTATCTCTTTAGTATGATTTGAAGCTAGGAGGATAGGTTTGACCACTAAGAACTTCCTTATATCCCCATATGAAGGATCATCTTGCGGGATTTGACAATATAAAATATTAGCATCTAGACAATTGAGGTGAATCTTGTGCTCCACTAGTGATATAGATAACTTGTTATTAATCTTGATGACAAACATAATCTGGTTAATATTTTTGTGAGGCACAAACTTGGTGGCCTAATAAGACAAAGAATCAGCCTCGACATTCTTGCCTCTAAAAGAGTGAAAAATATTGAATGAATCAAAATAATTACTCAAATTTTTGCATAGCTTAGCAATAAGAAATTAATTGGTCAACCTTGACTTTGTATGTTCTATTCATTTTATTGGGTATTATTGGAGAATCTCCTAGGATTTTAATATATTCCTCATTCATATATTGGGTCATGAGGAGTCCCAATATCAAGGCTTCATATTTTGCTAAGTTATTGATACAAATGAAATCTAGGCAAAAGGCCATGGTAATGGGGAAGCTTGATGGATTCTTATGGAAAAAATAATTATCTTGCCCCATATTCATTTTTTGCTCCATTAAAATGTAAGGTCTAAGTTTTAGGATTATATTATTATTTTTATAATTTTTTTATAATTTTATGATTGGTTTCCTTTAATTTAGACTCATATCAAAAGTCAAGAGCTTTATGTGATTCAAGTAGGATATGCTCCTTTTCGTAAGAGTATAATACTGTGACTCCTATATGAAACTAGATGCTATGATGATTGAATATATGATAAAAATCATGGAGAGCTAAAGAAATTATCATGATCTTCTTGTTTTTCAATGACTCTCTTAAAGGTTGATGATTGGGATCAAGTGCCATGATGAGTTGATTGATGACTACCTGATCTATAATGGCTTCATGGGTTATGATATAGAGATTGAATTCTTGGATCATGATGATCCACTTGTTGCATTGATGGTTACTACAAATATATGATTTTTGTAACAAATATTGAAGGGGATCCATTTGGATAATGATATAAGTTGTTTTGTATAACATATAGCGGCTTAACTTCTTTATAGGCAAAGTAAATAGATAGGCAATTTTTTCCATAGGTGTATAATGGTTTTTACTAGGAACATGGTTGAGCTAATATAATATATGGCATATCCTCTATTGTTTTTATCTTATTAGGATAAGATTACACTTGGGGATGCATGAGTTGCTAAGGTATATAATATAAAAGGTTTATATGGATTAGGTCACCTTAATGTTGATGGATAAACCAAAAATATTTTAAACTCCTTAAATTCCTTATCATACCCTTCATGTCATTTAAATTTAACATCATTTTCTAATCAATTATCAATAAAGTTGCAAGCTTACTATACTAGTAAGGGCTTTGTCCTCTCTTTGGGAAGTTTTAAGGTTCAAACCTCACTCAGTACAAGGGGACCGAGATCCCTCATAAAAACCCAAGATTTACCCTAACGATCCCGACAGGGACACCATAATGGCAAAAGGTATTGGGCTTTCCTAATGAAGACCCGAGTTCAATTCACAGGAAGGGTGGCCTCGATATGCCCCCAAATTTTCAACCTATTCAAAAAAAAAATGAGTTAGTAATAAGGTTGATGTGGATACAAAATAAGGCTAGATTTGCATTGAATGAAGTGCTTAAATAGGCAAAATTTACAACCGCATTTCCTTCCAAATTGTGACAAAATTCCAAATTTGGAATATATTATTTATCTGATTTGCTTATTTTAGGAATTGTCTATAATCATCCCAACTAGCAATATCCCTCTAAAAAATATTTCCAATCTAAGTCTAGGAAGACTAGATCCAACATAAGCAACTAAGTCTCGCGTTTTACAAATAATTATAAAAACTTATTAAGCAAAAATAAGACTAAGTCCTAATCTAATGTTTCTAAAGTTATTCATCATCAAAGGTGATCCTTCTATGTTAGTCTTGGAATGAAACAACGAATTACATCAAACTTTACACAAAATAATTTATTTTGTTTTCTATATTTCAAAGAGGCATAACATCCATGGCATTTATCTTATTTATATCAATATAATTTCCTTGTTGTGACACCATAATACCCAACAATTTTATAGTACTGGCTCCAAAAACACACTTCTTAAATTTCAATCTAATCTTATAAAGTTGAAGTCTATCAAAAATAGCCCAAAGTTTAGAAGGATCTACTCAATATCTAGATTTCCTAAGATGTCATCAACATATAATTTAATTGTTCTATCAACCAAGTCATGAAAAAAAAACATCATAACCCTTTGATAAGTAGCTCCAATAGTCTTCAATCCAAAGGTACTACAACATAGTGAAAAGTTCCCCAAAGAATAATGAATGTAGCTTTTGTTTGATCCTTTGGGCCTATTTTGATTTGCTTATATCCTAAATACACATCCATGAGGGTCACCCCGTACCCTATAGTGAAATCAATAATAGCATCAAAGGGGAAAGAAAAATTGTTTGTCCACAATGTTAATGTTTCAAAATCCATGATACATCCTAGTAACATTGTTCTCCTTATTTTGTACTATGATAATGTTAGATAACTAGAATAATCATTGAAACTGATTTAGTTGGCATCTAATAATTTTTGTATCTCAATCTTAAAGATATCTTGGGTTAATGGAAAGAAGGGATGTTAATTGTATGTTATACGCATAGATGAGTTGAAAGATGAGAAATCTCCCAGCTTTAAGGATTATCCTTCCTTAAATGAATATTGGGATGTGTTTCCTAAGGAACTTTTGGGACTACTCCCATGGAAGTTTAATGTTTCAATAGATATCCTACTAGGGCATAACTACAATAAAAAACTCTATAAATAATAACCACAATTAATTTGTTTGAATTGAAAACATAGCTTAATAAACTTGTTTCAAAGGGATGATAAAACCTAGTGTGTTACCATGAGGGGCACCAATCATTTTTGTGAAGAAAAAATATGGTACCCTATGACTTTGTATTGAGTATAGAATGTTAAATAAGGTCATAGTGAAGAACATATAACCCCCTCCCTATAATTGATGATTTGTTTGATCATATGAGGGAGGCAATCATCTATTCAAAAATATATCTTAGATATGGTTACGTCAATTGAGAATAACAAAGGAAGGTATTCCTAAAACAACTTTTAGGACCATGTATGGGCACTATAAATTCACTATAGTGTCCTTTGGATTCACAAATGCACCTATAACATTTATGAATTTGAACAATATATTCCAAGACTCTTTAGGTAATTTTGTAAGTATTTTCTTGGATGATATTTTAATATATTCATACAATGAAAGTGAGCATTTTGAGCATATTAGAATGGTAATGAACAAGTTGAGGAAGCACTAATTATATGGAAAGTTGTCTAAATATGCTTTTCTATAAATAAAAATGATACTTTGCCTTGTATATATATTATCTGATAAGGGAATAAGTGTGGGTCCAACAAAGGTAAAAGTCATTATAGAATGGCCAGCTCTTGAAACTATTTACAAAGTTTGTAGTTCTATGGGGTTGGTAGGATGCTATAGAATTTTTGTATAGGGGTTCTCTAAAATAAACAATCCCATCACATCACTCTAACAAAAGAATAAAAAGTTTGAATGGACTGAGTAATGCTAATGGATTTTTTAGCTTCTTAAATAAAAATTAACACTAGATTTGAAGGTACCCAACCAAGTGATGACTTCATACTCACTATTGATGCATCAAGAGATGATCTATATGGGTTACTAATGCAGGATGGGTGAGTGATAGCCTATAAATCCCATAAACTTAAGATCTTTGAACATAACTATACCCCTCATGATTTAGAGCTGGCAATTGTAGTTCATGCACTTTAGATTTGGAGACACTATTTGACTCTTCAAACTCAAAAGACATCAACACGGTCTAAAGTACATATTTACATAGCCCAACTTAAATGTTAGGTAGTAAAGATGGATAAAATTTCTTTGAGTATGATTTTGATATCAATTATATAAAAGGGAAAGAGAACAAAATGGTAAATGTCTTTTAAGTCATAGGAGACATATCCCATTTGTCACTACTACAAATATAACCTTCAAAGAACAGGTTTTGAGACAACTAGAAGAAGATGAAAACTATAAAATGGCAAAAGTTTCCTTAATAGAAAATATAGAAGACCACGGATTTGATGGTTATCATTTGGAAATTGATGGTCTACTTAGATTTAAGGGATACATGTACGTGCCTAATATTAGTAATATGAGAGAAATTATGTTGGCAAAGGCACATTGTGCTCCATACTCAAAGTACCATGGTGTAGTAAAGATGGTGGTGGAATTGAAAAAGTTGTATTTATGGTCTAAATTAAAAAGACATGTAACAGATTTTATTGCTAAATGCTTAGAATCCCAACGATTCAAGACTAAGCATATACACCTCATAAGTACATTGTATTCTCATGACATACCAACATATAACACCAAACAACCAAAATGGATTTTGTTTAAGAACTACCCATGTCTAAAGTAGACATGATGTCATCTTGGTAGGAATTGATAACCTAACAAAAATAGCACATTTTATACCCAAAAACCTAAAGAATGATGCTTCGATTCTGGTAACATTTGTTCAAGAAAATTTTGGATCACATGGAGTTGTAGAAATAATTATATCACATTTTATAACGTTTAGGTTTTGGTAGAATTTAACCATAGCCTTAGGAACCAAATTAAATATTAATTCTTATTGTCCCTGTGGTTTGGCTTTGGGCCCTCTTCCGAGAGACCCAAGTTCAAACCACAATGGGGTGTATATGTGTGTGTGAGTGTGTTACAAAAAAATAATAAATAAATAAATATTAGTTCTTACCATCTAGAGATTGATGGGTAGATTAAAAAGGTAAATTAAATTTTGAAAGATCTACTTAGAATGTATTGCATGGATCAATGGTATCGATGGGAAGACTACCTACAATGGAAATAGTAACTAGGAGACACTTTTAATTGATTTACTAAATTGGCAAATTGGACCGTACCTTTCATATTGAGGCTAATTTGGACCTAACCCCTTAATATGGACAAATAAATGATGAAAAGTCAAACAATTGGCTTTGTCATAGGTGTGTTTGGGTTGTTACAAATAAAACAAAAAGCAAAAGGTGCAATTGGCCAAGTAGAAGATGAATGAACATTCACTAAGTTAGTGGTGATGTTATGTAATATCCAAAGATGAACGACCTCTTTGAATATATTAGGCTCATTTTAGATGTCAAGTTTTAATTCAATTCTATCCAATCAAATATAAATATAAGCAACTACTTAGGTGGCAATATCACAAATAAAAATATGGATAAAAAGTATAACACCATAAGTCAAAGGTCCATAAACTATGTATTATGTCTGAATTGTTGTTGATGGATAAACATGACTAAGCAAATTATAGTGGCTTTGCATATACATATTCAAAAGGTGATGCATAAATGTATTTATACTAACTAGATTTAAAAAGTCCACAATAAGAAGGAAAACCCAAGCCCATAGCACATACTTGGAGCAAAATGAGATAGCAACCAACATGTACAAAACTATGATACTAAAGTTTTCTCAAAATACTGTATAAAATAGGTATCTAATGAGGTTATTAAAAGTTAAAATATTTTCACTTCTAGTGCCATGAAATAGACTTGTTATGTTACCTACGAATAGGTATATGGGGATATGATATTATATTGTATAAGAGTTGACATGGACCACACATAACCCAAGGTTGATTATGTTATATTATAATATAATAATGAGTAGGATGAGGGTTTAGTAGTCAGCTCCCCAAAGTAGAATTAGAAGAAGGGTATATAAAGAAGAGATATTGTCATTGTAATCATCATCATATCGATTATTCTCTTGTAGTCGTTTTTGCCTATAAAATGGCTTATGGGACTTTGCCTTCTCTAAGTGGCGATCTTATTTTGGGAGATCTTGTGGAGTTATTTCTTTCTAAAGGAGTATTATTGGTGTTGCCCTACTTAAGGGTATTATCTATCTTTGTCTCATTGTGTGGATTATTATTGTGGATAATTATTTGTGGATGAATGATTTGATATTTATGCATATTAGTGAATGATTTATGTTAATAAGAATAAAATTTCGTAAAGTGATATCAAAGCAACGATTCTAGCAAAGTGGGTGTAGACAGGGGTGAGTACATTCCCGATATGGGTGATGACAGTTAGTATCAGGGTTAGGCAACACAACAAGATTCTTGTCGGTAAGCTAACTTTGGCTTCAGTTGGCTCAGTCAGGACGTCAAGGGTCCAGGCATCAAGTACACAAGTACAGACATTTGGGACAAGGTCAGACGTCTGGTTTAGACGTCTAGGGGTCAGATGTCAGGTTTGGCAGGCAGGATGCCTGGCTACTAGACGTCTTGTCAGGGTTGTACGTCGAGTGGAAGGACTGACGGCTAGCCATTTGATGGTTACTAGACATCTGGCTAGACGTCAGACTTTAGGGAATCTACAACCGCCATAACCGCTCCTGCTCCGGGACCTGTTCGTCGATAACGGACAGCAAACCTGCAATGGAAAATCAACATTCTCAAACCTGCAACAACTCCATTAATGGCAGCAAACCAACAACTCAACTCAACATTCACTCAATGCATACACAGAATGTGGATCAGAATAACAGCCTTTGTATTATATTCAATCACAGTTACAACATACAACAGAGTCTGATGCTCTTTGATTGTCTTCTCCTTGCTTCTGATGGATTACAAATGTTTGAAAAGGGGGTATTTATAGGGTTGGAAGTTGGTTATCCCAACCAACTTCCCCAACTTCCCCAACCAACTTCACAACTAATTATTTTAACTAATAACTAATCAGACGTCTAACTAGCACTAACTAGCCGTCAGGCCCCTAGCCCAAACGTCCGACGACCAACCCGGACGTCCGACGGCGATCAGACTAGACATCCGCAACATACAGACGTCCGACAACCGACCCAGATGTCTGACGGCTAGTCCAGATGTCTGACGGCCAGTCCAGACATCTGGCAGTCAGCCCAGACGTTTGACAAAACTGGACGTCTGACTTATAAACTGGACGTCTGATGACTTACATTGCAAACACTTAGACAAAATTGCTCAGTTACATTACAAAATTGTTGGAGAATGTGCCAGTCAGTCCTAGGGCTTAGAACTGCTGTCTACATCTATCCTCCCCTTCGAAGAAGTCGATGTCCTCAACGACCTTCTCCGCTCCGATGCTGAAGCTCCAGCCTCAGTTTGTTGTACCTCTGTTGGTGTAGCAGCCCTCAGTGCCTGTTCATAGTCCTGAAGCTTTTGACGGTGTTGGTCCCGTTCCTCCTTGAGTCTTTTGGCATAGTTATAATATTTTGCCCATTCGACTTCCAAGTTATTTGCTCTCTTTTGTCTTCTTCAGGTTAGTCAGTAGCTCTGTCTCCCTGCTGCGGAACATATCCTTCAACAATTCCTCTGAAAGAGAAGTTGTCGGTGCACCTGATTGTTGTTTTGCCTTCCGCAGTTCTTCCTCCAAAGCTGCATTTCTTTTCAATAGTTCTTCCTTTTCTTGAGCCCAAGCTCGCTCTTGCTGGCTTCTACTGACTGAAAATGAGGTTGCCTGTTTAACCAACAGTTCTTTCTGATTCTTGAGTTGGTCTATCTCCTCCACTGCTATCTGTAATTGCTGGTTTCTTTCCACCAACTCAGCTGTCAGACTTGCATTTACCGCCCTCATCCCTTCGTGGGCTCGTTCCATGCGTTCCATGCCTTCAGCTAAGAGTTTATCCTTCTCCAACAGAGCCTTTGTAACCTCTTGCTCCATGATGTCCTTAGCTGAACTGATGTGTTTGATTCCCTCGCCCAACCACTGTAACAAGTGTGCGAGAAAATTCAGCTGTGTATACATGGGTAACAGTTCTGGCACTACTTCCACCTGCATGCCGTGCTCCGTAGCCTGTGGTGGATTCTTGTCGTGGCCGCAAACGTAAATCTGTTCTGTCTCACAATAGAGACTCGGTGTCCTGTCTGGCAATTCTGTCACATCCTCCATCGTCTGCACTTGGGCCGTGGGTAGTGACCAAGGCTGCTTTGCGTAAATACTTGAAATATCTCTCCGCCAAGGTCCCTGAACTGCCCACTTAACCAATCGATCAAGCTCATTTTCCCGTTCAATTGGGCGTCTCATGGCTCCAGCATAAGGTGTTCTCCATTCGTGGTGTGGTGGTAATTTTGGCATACCGTCCTCATTATTTTCCTCTTGTGGGCTTATGAAAGCACCATCTTCAATAATCTGTGCGGTTTCCAGAAATCTGACACTCGCTTGTTGACTGAGATCTTCATCTATCTTCCTCCTACGGTTCGAGTTGGGACTGGCATATGGAATATCAGGATCTTAATTTTCATCATTGCTTGTTTCTTCCAACCATCCTCCAGTTTTTGGTTTTTCTTGTATTGTTTCGATATTTTTCCATAATATGGCTGCCATTTCCTCCCTGCTTTTCTTATATTCAGCAGTCGAGCTTTGTCCTACTTCCCATACCCTGGATTTTTCTAGAGACTTGCCCAACTCCTGATGTTTTATGGATTTCGTACGTGAGGAGTCTTTCGAATTGAGCACAATGTTTAATGTAGGCGAGGAACTTCTGGAACGACCATCTATTGCCAAGGCTTTTCCTCTTCGGGTCTCAACTGAGCTAGCAGTCTCGTCTTGTTCTTCTTCTGGTAGGGAAAACAGACTGCTCTCCGAGGAATTTCTCGTTGCCTCTCTTCTCAATTCCCCCTGTTCCAGCTCAACCCACCTTGCCATGTGAGCTTCATGCCTCTGGTTTACCCGCTGCATAGTTTCATGCAATTCGTTTATCACTTGTTCCCGTAGCTGATTATTATATTGCCTTAGAGTCTCATATTCTTCTTGCAACCTATGTGTTTTCGTTCTCATTCGTTGCATAAGCCTGACTTTGGCTTCTCCGTCTTCTTCTTCTTCTATTGGAACTTCTTGTTGAGCGACCTCTATCAGCATTTGGGGTCGGTCATCTTCGTTATTATTTGGGTCTTGTCTATCCTCACTCCCAAACAACCAATTCAGGTTCTGATTTTCCTCCTCTCGAATAGCGCTATCCTACTCGCTAGTTTCAAAAGGTTGACTGCCTGAATCCTCTTCTTCTCTCCTGGGAGTTCCAATTCGCTCCAAATTGATCATGTTGACTTCAGCACGTGGCTTATATACCTTCAACTTGGAACCATTGACTACCTCGGGGCATAATGTTCCATCCAATTTCCTTAGTCTAACTGCCCCATTTTCAAGCACTTCGTCTACCTGGAAGGGTCCAAGCCACAGGGTTTTTAATTTCCCTGGCTTGAGTTCTCTCTTACCGTTGTATTTGAGAACTAGTCCACCAACCTTCAAATCCATCTTCCGAAGGTGTTTATCATGCCAGAACTTCCTTCTCTTCTGCGCTACCTCCGTTGCCCATTGAGCCATCACCCTTTTCTCGTCCAATTGCACCAAGGCTGTCAGTCGCTCCTGAATGCTTTCTTCTTCATTCAACCGGCTGTCGACTGCTACTCTCAAGCTTGGTATAAGGAATTCAACTGGTACCACTGCTTCCTGCCCGTACATCAGTTGAAAGGGTGTGTTGTTTGTGGTCGGCTTATAAGTTGTTCTATACGCCCATAGAACTGCTGGTAGTCTCTCCTCCCAGTCGGCTCCTTCTACTCCACATGTCTTGTACATGATGGAAACCAGGACCTTATTCGTCGCCTCCGCTTGCCCGTTTGCTCTAGGGTAGTACGGACTTGATAGCGAGTGGAAGATCCTGAACTCCTCTGTTAGGTTCTTTATAATGGCATTCACAAAATGGTCGCCTCTGTCACTTGTCAGCTGTAGAGGTATCCCGAACCTTGTAATCACTTGTTCGTACAAAAAGCGAGTCGTGCTTCTTGCCGAGTTGTCCGGTAAAGCCCTTGCTTCGACCCATTTTGTGAGGTACTCCGTTGCAACTACGATATATCGACATCTCCTCCTTCGACTTGTCTTTAGAGGACCCACAAAGTCCAGCCCCCATCTTTCGAACAGTTCTTGAGGCTGCGATGGATGTAGTGGCATGAAGTCTCTTTTCAACGGTTTCCCTGTTCTTTGGCACGTATCACATGTTGTCACAAACTGCTTGGCATCGTGAAAGAGGGTGGGCCACCACATACCTGCCAACAACACTTTCCTTGTTGTCGCATCCGGTCCCATGTGTCCTCCTGCCAATCCCTCGTGTGTCTCCCTCAAGGTCTGTTGTACTTCATCTTCCATTATACATCGTCGAAGTATATGATCCTCCCCCATCTTGTAAAGCAGTCCTGCAATCACGGTGAAGGGTGCCGACTTCGTAATTACCTTTCGTCGTTCCACTGTCGTCAACTCGTCTGGCAGCTTCCCCGTCGATAGATATTCCCCGATATGCTTATACCATCCTGGTAAAGCATTAATCATGAACAGTTGTGCATCGGGAAATTCATCCGGTATTCCTCCCTCTGCAGGTTCCCCTGAGCGAATCCTTGACAACTGATCCGCTATTACGTGTTTCTTCCCTGGTCTGACTACCACTCTAAACACGAATTCCTGCAAGGTGACGAGCCATCGACTCACTCGTCCATAGATCGTTGGTTTATTGATTAAGTATAACAGAGCCTGGTGATCTACATAGAAAGCAAAAGGGTTAGCCAGCAGATAGTGTCTGAACTTCTGCACCGAATACACCATTCCCAATGCTTCTCGCTCTGTTGTACTATAGTTCTTTTCGGCTCTAGACAATAGCCTACTTGCAAAGTATATGGGCTGATCTAACCCGAATTGACCTTCCTGTGCTAACGCGCATCCAATCGCAAAGTTTGAGGCGTCCACATGCACATGGAATTCTTTCTCCCAGTTAGGGTAAACCAGGATAGGTGCTTTCACCAAGTGCCCTTTCAATCCTTCAAATGCCACCTGGTGTTCCTCTGTCCATCTGAATGGAACACTCTTCCGTGTAAGCGCATCTAGTGGATGAGATGTCAATGCATAATTTCGGATAAACCTCCTGTAGTATCCGACAATTCCCAGAAAAGTCTTAACCGAGCTCACATCATGTGGCTCCTCCATCAGTAACACTACCCGTATTTTATCTGGGTCGGGTTTCAACCCTTCTTGGCATACTATGTGCCCTAGCAGCTTTCCGTATGGCACCAACAAGACACATTTATTCGGGTTCAGTGCTATTCGTGCTTTCCTGCATAAACTCATGCATTCTCCCAGGGCCTTTAAATGTTCCTGTGTCTTCCCATACAGTGACCAATCATCTAAAAAGGCTTTAAAATTCCCTATGGACATTTTATCAAAGATATACAAGATGATCCTTTGAAAAGTAGCGGGCGCATTGCATAGGCCAAATGGCATGCGATTGTATGCATATATTTCGTTCTCTACCACGAAAGTAGTCTTCAACTTATCTTCTTCCGCTATGCTGATCTGATTATACCCCGAGAATCCATCCAAAAATGAATAAATCTCGTGGCCGACTACTTCTTCCAGTATGGAATCTGTGAATGGGATCGGGAAGGGATATTTTATAGTTACGACATTCAAACTTCTAAAATCCACGCAGATTCGGATTTTATCTACTTCCCGTTTCAGAGTGATCACAATTGGTGAGACCCACTCGCTTGTCGTAACCTTGAATATAATGCCTGCATCCAGCATCTTGTCAATTTCGGCATTCACCTTTGCTGCATACTTGGGATTCATTCTGTAAGGCCGCCTTCTCACTGGTTGCGCACCTTCTATCAGAGGAATCTTGTGTACGCAGAGTTCGGGTGGTACTCCCTTCAAATCTTTATACGTCCAAGCAAAAACATCCTTATAGTCCATAAAAATCTTAATTGTTGCTGCTTTGAGGACTGGATCCCAATCATCTCCACATTTGATCATCTTCTCTTCACCCTCTTCTCCCAAGTTTACCTGAATCATTCTCGGACCTTCATATTTGATTGACTCAAGTTCATCTATTGCTTTTAGTGCCGCGATGGGGTGGGCAGGTTTATCTTCAATGACCGCTTCTCCCATCGTAAATTCTGCAAAGTTCTTGGGAAATGTCCACTTCTCTCGTTCTTTGTCCTTGTCTGTTGCTTTCAGTCTTTTGTTGCTGATCTCTTTTCCAGGTTCTTGCGCCTCATCCCTTTCGGTCTCTATTTCCGCTTCTATGCACAAACATTGGGGAGGGAAAACTTCGTAATCTTCCATCTGCCAGTGTAATAGACCCTTGTCTTGGTCGTATTCGTCCTCCGTGCAGTTATCAAGTTGCAACACTCCCTCCTCGTCGGGTTCATATCCTGCCTCACCATCTGATGAAGAGGACCCCGAATCATCTGAAGTCGCTATATCCTGGCTCACCGTTTGATTCTTCAGATTAATGATGTACTTGTGTTGCCCTTGTTTGAAAGATAGCCTTTCCTTCTCCCAGTTATGGTTAACTTTGGCTGCTCTCAACCATCCTCGTCCTAGGAGTGCATCATATGCGGACTTCTGCATAGCAATGATGACAAAATCCAACACAAAGTCTTGTTCCGCTATGCGTATCTTCTGGTTCATTAAGACACCCAGTGTTTCAATTCCATACTGGTCAGCTCCATATAATTTAAAGGTCGGAGATCGTAAGGCGGGTTGCCCAATTATCCGCCAAGTCTTTTCCGGCATTACGTTCACACTCGATCCTCCATCAACAATTACCTGATTCAGCCTATGGTCCAAAACTTCTATTTGAACGATAGCTGGCCTCTTTCCCGCTTCAATCATCAGGATTGTTGGATCGATGAACTGGTCATGCTTGATAGTTGCTACCTGCCGAGGTTCATCCTTCTTCTTGATGACTTCTCCGATCGTAGCATACAACTCAGGTACGATGCTAAACAAACTGGCGACCTTCATTTCCACCTTCGTGTTCAGCACCTCCGTTACCAAGCCTTCTATTGTTGCCTTCTGCGTGATCTCCGGTCGTTTCAACACTTTCTCCAGAATTAGTTGATCTCGTTTTTCCTTGGCTAATTCTGTGTTTATCATCTCTTGGGCTTCCTGCCATCGTGCCTTCTCCTTGGCAGGATTCGGGTACTCCTCCATCTTCCTGGTCTGTGCTCTTGTTACAGCCAGGACTTCATTCTTTAGTTCCTCCACCTCTCCTATGCCAATCAGGTTTATATTCTGTGTTCCACTGGTACTTGCCTTGTTCGGGCAATTGGCTTCCGTGTGGTTGCCTGGACCACACCATTTGCACATTTGCGTGGTATTGTTTCCACGATTGTTGTTTCCTGCATTCTGCGGCTTGGAGCAATTCTTTGCGAAATGGCCCCATTCTTGACAATTCCGACATTGAATAACCGATCGGCCCTCAGAGTCATATTGCAATCGGCTCTGGCCTCCTTGTCTTCCTCCCCGACGGTTATTCCTGTATCCTCCACTTGTTGCAACTTGTCCATTCCTTCCTGTGTTTGGCTGCTCTTCTTGTTGTATGGCCAAAGTTTGATGTCGCTTGTTCTTTAGATTGAATGGACACTCGACCACTGGATGACCTGCAATCTCACATATGTTACAATAGGCTTTCTTCGGACAATCGATATTGGAGTGCCCTTCCGTCTTGCAATCCGAGCACCAAATTTCCTTCCTGTCTTTACGATTTTCACTTTTGGCCTCCTTCAGTATTTTCTCCATTTCCTTTCGAAATGTGTGGATTGTGCTCTGCACCTTGTCTTCAGCATCACTGTCTGATTCCTCGGTATGTTTCAAGTATCCTCCAATTCCGGCGGTTGTCTGCTTGCCTTCACTTTCGAAGTTCTTCGCCTTCTCCAGTGCTTCTGCATACGTTGAGGATGGTACTGCCTTCATCTTCTTCTTCCACCTTGGGAGTAGTCCATCCAGAAACCACCGCTTAACCATACCGTCAGCAGGTGTCATCTCCATCTTGTCCATCAGTTGTTTCAGTCTTCTATTGAAGCTTTTGATATCTTCATCCGTTTTTTGCTTCGTGACGCAAATTTCTGTGATTATGTCAGTGTCATCTCTCATTGGTCGGAATTCTTCTATGAATGCGTTCTTCAGGTCGTCCCATTGTGCAAATGCTTGTATACTCTGTCTTTTCAAGTACCAGTCTATCGCCATGCCTCGCAATGTTGTTGGGAACAATTGCAACCATTATGTGTCTTGATTCACCCCATTTGCTCCCCAAATGGTAGTGCAAGTTCCCACATGTCGGGTTGGGTCTTCTTTCCCTTCACCTGAGAAAGGTGGGCATTTTTGTTGTATAGTTCTATTGGCAAGATTTCCTGCCATAGTGTTCTGGTATACAGGTACTGCTGTGTGTTGAGTTCTTTGTGGTTGCCTATCAGCTGTTGGTGGTGCAAAATCCGCCTCGAATAGCCTTGTACGCGTCTCCAATTGGTCTCTGCTTCGCGACCTTCTTCGCGAATATACCAGACGTGGCTCCGGTCTTCCTCCCCACGAACCTCCGCGTCGGTGCCTCGATACCAGGTTCTCTCCTACAGTATCCTCTGGCCACTCCTCTTCCGCCGGTTCGGGTGTTACCGTCCAGTCGTCAATTACGGGTACTCTTTCCGCTCTTTGCTCTTCCTCGTTTTCTACAGTCACCAACAAAGTTTCTATGTGTGCATTCTCATCCTCTTCAGTATTCCATACTCGTTCTACCTCAGGGTGAGACACCTCTGGGGCCTCGTTTGCTCGTAGGTTCGCCAGTCGTGCGCTTCTTCTTACCGGTATTTGTTCGTTGTTCCGTGACCTGAAACCAGTCATTCACCTAGTTACTTTTCTATCACTCTGTCTTGACTCTCCGGGTTTTTCGATTAGGCAACGACGCCAAATGTAGACAGGGGTGAGTACATTCCCGATATGGGTGATGACAGTTAGTATCAGGGTTAGGCAACACAACAAGGTTCTCGTCAGGAAGCTAACTCTGGTTTCAGTTGGCTCAGTCAGGACGTCAAGGGTCCAGACGTCGGATGGACAAGTACAGACGTCTGAGACAAAGTCAGACGTCTGGTCTAGGCGTCTAGGGGTCGGACGTCAGGTCTCGGCGGCAGGGCGTCTAGCTACTAGACGTCTGGTCAGGGCTGGACGTCGGGTGGAGGGGCTGACGGCTAGCCGTCTGGTGGTTACCAGACGTCTGGCTAGACGTCAGACCTCAGGGAATCTGCAACCGCCATAACCGCTCCTGCTCCGGGACCTGTTCGTCGATAATGGATAGCAAACCTGCAATGACAAATCAACATTCGAAAACCTGCAACAACTCCATTAATGGCAGCAAACCAACAACTCAACTCAACATTCACTCAATGCATACGCAGAATATGGATCAGAATAACAACCTTTGTATTATATTCAATCACAGTTACAACATACAACAGAGTCTGATGCTCTCTGATTGTCTTCTCCTTGCTTCTGATGCCTACAAATGACAAAAGAGGGGGGTATTTATAAGGTTGGAAGTTGGTTATCCCAACCAACTTCCCCCAACTTCCCCAACCAACTTCACAACTAATTCTTTTAACTAATAACTAATCAGACGTCTAACTGGCGCTAACTAGCCGTCAGGCCACTAGCCCAGACGTCTGGCAGTCAGACCAGACGTCTGACGGCCGACCCGGACGTTCGACGGCGATCCAGACTAGACGTCCGGCGATCAGACTAGACATCTCGCCGACCAGTCCAAATGTTTGCGACAGACTCGTGACTTACAAAACTGGACGTCTGACTTACAAAACTGGACGTCTGATGACTATATTGCAAGCACTTAGACAAAATTGCTCAGTTACATTACAAAATTGTTGGAGAATGTGTCAGTCAGTCCTAGGGCTTAGAACTGTTGTCTACAGTGGGGATTGTTTTTTTGTGGATTGCAAAATCAGGGCAATATTTTTTCCTCAAAAAAACGCCTCGTCTTTCAAGAGCCATATCTCTAAAGTTTGTCTGATTTAGACAATTCTTGGGCAATTTTATACAAAATTTGAAGAGCTTTAAATTGAGTGGTCATATGAAGTAATCTAAACAATATTGAGGGAGATACGACCCTATGAAGTCAACCATCCAAAAGGCAGTCGCAATTTTTCAAATCGCGTTTTTTATTTTAAAGACAAAATGTCAATTGGGATAAGCAAATCAGTTACAATTTATTTTGTTTTGAAGAAAAATTACAGATCATGTTTTTATGAAACCCTAGTTTACATTGTCTTTTTGAGGCATGAACTTATGGTGCTATAAAAAATTTCTGTAGAATATAATATACATGTGAGAAAATGGATGAAAGTATTAAAAACTAAATTTTATGAACACTTGGTGGGCTATGCCTTTATTGGTTTTTTTTCTAGGGAAGCTTTACAATGGGCATAAGGTTTTGCTAGGGCATGTCCCTTGTACACTCGAAAAGAAATGGAACAAACATTTTTGAGTAGATGGGAACCTTTTTTTTTTAAGCGAAAAACCCTTGCGGGGCCGCCTTGGTCTGAGAGACCGCGACCAGGGGGTTCTACATCGTCAAATTCACCCGAGAATCGCACCCGGCCCTGCCCGCACCAACATTATCAATTGGATTTTGGGTACCCGGTTCAAATTTTTGGTAGGGTGGAAATTCGAACCTGGGACCTCCCTTGGAGAATTGTCGTCTCCTCTCCAACTCACCTACAACACCTGGGTGTAGATGGGAACCTATTCAATTACAAAGAAAGTTAGATATTTGTATGAGAGCTTGAGGGAAGGAGTAAAAAGATATATAGCTTGATAGGCGTCATCAAAGACCTTGAAAAGAAACTAGAAGGGATTCAAAATGAAAGAAGTGATATAAAAAGAGATTGGGAGTTTTTCAAGAAACATAATGAAGACTATAAAAAAGAAATAAAATTACTCGAGGAGAAATAGGAAAATGTTAAGGAAGAGAGTGAGGAGAATTGTTAGTGTAACTATGTTATTCCATTATTTTGGTTATATTGTTGTAACCGTGTTGTAACTGGTTCTAATTTCGCCTTCGATGGTTCCATATTTTCGGGACTATTCTTAGGGTGATTTAGGCTATATTAAATCAATACAATGCTAGTCATATTGGTTTTGATTAACATGGTATCAGAGCTATGATTGCTCTCGGCTCCATAGTAGCCTGAGAGCCAACCTCGGGACAAGTATGATCGCGTTGTTCGAGAAATGGCACCTTGCGAGCACCGACGATAGTCTGGCAGCAATCGCCCCCTTGCAGAGTCTCACGCTTGGTTGCACCCAGAGCCATATTGATCTTTGGTGTGCAGACAGATCGCACGCAATGGCAGCACAAAGTGAAGACCACCAGCATCGTTCGAAGTGATTAATGGAGAGTGTGTCATTTTGATTATCGTCCGACACAGTAGCTTGATTTTTGTTATAGATCGACGACTTGTACTTCAGCAACTTGTTGATTGTAGACGATTGCAGCCATAAAAAGGCCTTTGCTGACAACAATCCTCTCCAGATCTGTTTGTAGACATTCTAACGTAGGCCCAGATCGAGTTGAATCCGATGAAAGACCCTGATCTATGCGCAGACAGTAACTATAGACGTTGTGATGTAGCTAAGTTCTGGTTCAATTTTCGATCACCAACAGTGCATGGAGGAAGCCGTGCGGAGTGCAAGCAACATGTTGCAGGCTTCACGACAGTCGAGGGGTGAGAATAGATGAATGACGTGCTCGTCGCAGATAAAAGCAACCGCTCGGAGAGGTGCGCTACCCAAGGAAGCATCGTCGGTGGAGAACGAGCAAGCGTGCCACTCGCTCCTATAGCCTTGGTCAACGATAAATAGGGGATCTTACCCCCTCATCACCACCGACAGTGGTAGCCGGGGTGGTACCCCACCGAGCGCTAAGGCACCGATGGCCGAGGTCGGGGGTTCCAACCTCGTAGGTGCCATCAACACCAATTTTGCTACATTGGTCAAAAAAAAAAAAAATTCCAAGGTACATTTTTTATAGAATTTTTTTTTGTGTTTAGCTTATATATGTTTTTTTAATGATATATTTATTTTTGGTTAACTAAATATTTCTTTTTATTTAGTTATACTGAAATTTTATTTCATTAAAAAAAAAAAAAAACTTTTTATAAGCTTTCACAAAACACAAATTTTCTATAAAACTTTTTGAAGTCCTTCTTCCTTTATATCACACTTTGTAAACAAAAGGGAGATAAACCTCATAAAAGCAATCAACGAGGCATAAAATCATCAAAATTCAAACCTATTTTTTTAGGCTTCATAAATAGCAAACTTTGTTTGTTTGAAGTACTTCACACAGGGGGGATTTTTTTTGATGACATTTTTGTGCTAATCTGCCTAAGAGGCAAATATTGTAATTTTTTACAAACCAGTGGACAAAGCCTTCTGGAGCGCCCATTTTGCGCTTCCAGAAAATTTTGGACTCCCCTTGGAACCCCGTACAGGGGAGATATAATTTTTGCAAAACCAAGGGGGGAAGACTTATAAGGGTGCATTTTCGGCAATGACCAACACCTTAGTCAAATTATTTTTGCAAAATTTCATTGTAAAAGGTGCATTTTCGACAGTGATCGACACCTTAAAAATGGGCAGATCAAAGAAAAAGCAAGCTCCTAAACAAACTGATGTTGTTGAATCAGTTAAAGGTCCTTACTTTCCACCAGAGATGGAAGGGATGGATTTTTATGAGGATGAAAAATTTTCTACACTATGCAGTGGTGTAAAATCCGTTCTCAGAGATTCTGAAGATTCTGAAGACCTTCAGAAAAATGGTGTTCAAATCCCTATAGGAGTCATAAGAGCAGTCTACATATCATTGATTACTCTTGATATGGCCCAACGTAAAGTGTACAGGGACTTTAGTGAGGAAACAGAGGTCAAACCCCTAATGGTCGATGCTTGTAGTGACACAAGTGACCTTCAGCCCATGGTGGCGAATGCTTGTTGTGACACATGTGACCTTGAGCCCATGATGGCCAATGCTTGTTGTGATACAAGCGACCTCCTACCTTCTATGGTAGATATCAGTTGTAGCACAGGTGATCTCATCACAGTAGCAGATTTTGCTTGTGACACTAGTGACTTAAAAACTGAACCTCCTAAAAATGAGCACCATAATCTCATCAATAGTGACAAATGCAATATTGTTAAAAGCATTGATGATGATGATGAAATTGGGTGTTTTGAAAAACACACCAAAGGATTTGGATCCAAAATGATGAAGAAAATGGGATTCAATGGTGAGAGATTAGGTAAACAGGAACAAGGCATTAAAACTCCTATAATGCTAAATGTCAGGGCAAAGCATGAAGGCCTTGGCTATTCTGGACAAGCAAGTACCAGTAATTCTATGTTTGTAAATCCTAAATCTCCTACATCTCCTAAAAAGCATTGTTGCAATCATTGTGGCAAAATAGGTCATGTTGCAGCTAAGTGTTGGAGATTACATCCTTGTGATTTTTGTGGATGTACTAATCACTCTTCTTCACGATGTTGGCATAAAATGAAAATGGCCAACAAGGTTCATATTGATTGTGGATGGACAGATTTCACACAATGGACCATGATGAAAGAAATGTTGTATGGCTTCTACCAAAAAGGTAAAACCTATGGTAGACCCCGAGGCAAATCCAGTGATAGACCTAGTGGCAGTCCCAGAGATAATGACCCAGAGACAGACCTAAAGACAGACCCAGAGACACAGTTCCAGAGGCAGATCTACAGGCAGATCCAGAGGCAATGATCCAGAGGCAGATTCACAGGAAGATCCTGAGATAGACCAGAGGTATGCTTAGAACCAGAGCTAGAGCCATGAGCTAGAGCCAGAGCCAAAGACAAAGCACGAGCCACCATTCTTTCATTTCTCGTATTTTTTTCACTGTATTGGGGCAGTTATATACTTTACCCAAATATTGTTGTATGGGGGGATGTTAGCATAGCTAGTAGTTATCTTATTACCCAAATAATGTAATAAGGGGGGATGTTAGCGTAACTATGTTATTCCATTATTTTGGTTATATTGTTGTAACCGTGTTGTAACTGGTTCTAATTTCACCTTTGATGGTTCCATATTTTCGGGACTATTCTTAGGGTGATTTAGGCTATATATTAAATCAATACAATGCTAGTCATATTGGTTTTGATTAACAAGAATGAGGAAGCCACATCTTTGGATTTACAAGAGCATGAGAAGAATCTATATTCATCTAAAATTTCCATTTTGCAAGTTCATAAATGCATTCAAAAGGAAAAGGTTATTATTTCCATTAACCCTAGTAGTAAATATAATTTCATTAATATTTCTTTGGCTAAGAGGTTGTAGGTTAAGCAACAAAACTTAAAGACATACATCTAGATTTACTGAGAATGTTCAGATTTTTTAAGATTTAAAGATCACCATGGAAAAATATGTTTTGCATTCAAATTTTCATGCTACTAAGATGGATACAATTCTAGGTTATCATTGGTTGGATGCTTTGGGTACTATTAACATTAATGTGCAAAAGAAGTTTATGAATTTATGGTACAAGAAAAAGATCCTTGGAAAAACAAGAAGCAATTATGGTAGGGGAACAATTTAAGGAACCACCTGAAGAATCAAAAGTCAAATCTACAATGGAATACGAGAGTCCATGGAAGGAGCAATAGCATATTCTAAGGAAACTTTGTTAGAAGCATACAAGCATGCACCAAAAGAAGGAATCAAGAGAAGGGCCTGAGGAAGAATTTAAACAAAATTTTGAAGAATCAAAAGAAACAAAATGTCAAGTTTAGGTTACAACATATCGCCACCCACACCATCTTAAGCGACATCAATCTTGCAGGCACAACTTAGGGTATCAATATTATGGATCTACATGGAGTCAAAAAGTATCAAGTATGGTAATTTTTGGCAAAAAAAAATAGTGATTCTAGATTTTGAAGTGGTGCAACAACATTAGAGAACAATAAGACTAGTCGTTTGAAATATTAGAGTAAAGCAATTAAATCATGGAGCCAACAACACAATTATGAACATTCTAGTGGCACACGGTAGCTTGGCATCGTCAAAGACCACCACCAATCAATATTTCACTTGGATGGATGGATGATCAAGATTGGTACCAGTTGTTAGCATTGCTTATAAAATCATATTGTTTAGTTTCTTCTCATATTTTGAGGACGATATAGTTGTAAGTAGGGTGGAATGTTATGGTACCTAGGAATAGGTATATAAGGATATGATATTTCATTGTGTAAGGGTTGGCATGAGCCACACATAACCCAAGGTTGATTATATTATTATATTACATTACAATAATGGGTGGGATGAGGGTTTAATAGTTAGCTCTCCAAAGTAGAATTAGAAGGGTTAATAAAGAAGAGATATTGTCATTGTAATCATTGTCATATCAAGTATCCTCTTGTAATCATCTTTGCCTATGAAGTGGCTTATGGGACTTTGCCCTAAGTGGAGCTCTCGTCTTGAGAGATCTTGTGGAGTTATTCCTTCCTTAAGAAGTACCATTGGTGTTGCCCTACCTTAAGGGTATTATCAATCTTTGTCTCATTGTGTGGATTATTATTGTTGATAATTATTTGTAGATGAATGATTTGATATTTTTGCATATTGGTTAATGATTTTTGTTAATAAAGATAAAGTTTCATAACAAGACTCATAAACTAAGGGCCAACAAACTAAATTTGCACCAACCAAAATGATGTGAACCAAGGTGAGAAAATTTATATCTCTAGTCACCAAAACCATAACAACATAAGGTGATGGACCAATGTATTTATACTGGCTAGATTGGAAAAATCCACAACACGAAGGAAGGAAAACCCAAGTAAGCCCATGGCACATACTTTGAGCAAAATAAGATATCAACCAACATGTTGCTTTAAAACTATGATACTACAGGAAAGTTTGCTTAGAATGTTGTATAAAATAGGTATCTAATGAGGTTTTTCAATGCTAATAAATAATAGGTGTCTAATGAGGCTAAGGAGATTTTTCATGTAGAGATTTGGATAAAGAAGTCTCACTCTTTAAGTGTTGATAAAAAGCCTAAGAACGTATAAATATCTTGACACCTAGTCTTTTAACCAAATTTATAAGGGCATCGACATGCAAGTCACTCAACAATGCAAATTTTAGTCCTTTATGATATGAGGTATATTAGTGAGATTGAGCTCAATGTCGTGCCACTAGATGTGATGAGAAGCTTATCTTATGGGCACAATCATGCTATTTTTTAGTAAGGATCGTATGGAATATTTACGATCCTCTTTTAATCTGTTAAACTTTCCATATACTAAAGAATAGTAAAATATGAACAAAGAAAAGAATCGAATTTATAACCTTGTACAAGTGGATATGGGTCCTTAACCAAAAGCCCAAACCAATTTACGTTATTCTTTTTCAAATTAAACAATACTCAAAAACAAGTTTTTAGAGAGAGTAGTCTCGTTGTTAATTGTTTAGCAAGTAGGGGCTATGTTTCCTTTGCTCCATAAGGTCATATAAATATAGTTGGGAGCATGAGTTTCCTAACACCTAAAAAAAACAAACAATATTTAAACATCATAACAATTCATTTGGCTATATCTGAAATTAACCTTCCAATTCCTATATACAAATCAAACAACAAGATTCCACTTCATTTCAACATATGGGTGTGTGAAAGTTTACATCCAACCCTGATTTAAAATTGTTTTGTGCAGGACACCTTTTCGTAATGGCTTGCTTGGCCCGGGACTTCTTGGATTTGGTTGGATAACTACCGTGAACAAATAACATAAGAACTACTTACAATGATTTCAATAATTTTTTACAAGATTAAGATTAACATGTCTACTTCCTTCAAATTATACGCTAAAGGAGAGCTTGCTTAACTGATTATATTCACATTTTCATATATTATCGTGAAAACAATAACAAATTAAGCTCCTGTAAGAACAGCATAAATATCTATGTTTACGATAACAAATTAAGACTCTCTTGAAGTTTTATGATTGTTTTTTATTAATAAAGTATTATCACAAGCCTTCAAGAACAGCATAGATATCTATGTTTACTTTTGTCTTGGATGCCAATGTGGAATGGATAACTATATTCTTCCAAAATCCACACAAACTCATAGCTACAGTAATCCCTTTTCAGATTTTAAACACACTGCCAGAAGAGAATTTTTAACACCCATTATCACATTCAAGTTCATATAATGACAATATTATCCACTTTTATTGCATTAATTTATTTACTTTTTAATTTTAAATATATAAAAAGGTTTTTACCTAGATTCATACAATGAAAAAATTCAATATCTAGTGTAAATTCTCAAACCCCATTCAGTATGAGGGATCCGGACTGAAACCTCTCATAAAAAACCTGTGTAAAACCAGTGTAAAAAATATCTAGTATAAATTCAAAAGAACAAGTGCTTTATCATATCCAAAATCATGTACTGATAATCTTCCACATGAACAACACCAATATGTCTATATAAAGATGAAACTCTATACATGAATGTAGGACCATACAAAATTCACGCATGAGTACAATAAAAAGAAATTCAAAGAATATAAGCACAAACTTGCTCACCCCCAGAAATCTTCAACTGCCTAGAAGGTATGTAACGATTTGAGAGAAATGCCCGAGGTGGCCTGCCTAGATTTCCCATCGAACCAGAATGTCCAGGAATATCTCCGGGGATGTTATTGCAAAGAATTTCTATCTTCCATCGTTGGGAATCATCTAATTCTGATTCCCCATTGTTTGAAGGTTTTGCAATATCTTTGCTTTACACGCCCTTAAAAAATAAAAATAAAAAAACCCAAATTAAGAAAACAAGCGTGGAATCCAATGATTCAACAAAGTGAAAATCATAATATTGTGTGGTGGATGGCTGTGTAAATGTGAAGCAGAAGGGCACTTACAATGTGCCCAAGCCCTGTTGTGTTCTCTGGAAGAAATATGGTATAAGTTCATAGCATAGGGAAAGCTTTCCAATTGCTCGGAAGACCAGGAGACGCAAAGAAACATTTATCTTTTCTTGAAAAAAAAATTGAACAGCAAGGGCTTTTTGTTTCGGCTTTATTTTCTTCTTCAGTCTTTTTGTTCAGTCTTTGTTGCAGTAAAGGCATTTGGGTATTACATCTGCCTCTCTTTTTTTGAAGGGAATTAAGCATATAGATGATGTTGAGATCGCCTATCCATCTGTCTGTTTATCTATACAAGAGCTGATGAATATTAGAATACCTGGAAATATTTAAGCATAAATATGTTTTGATGAAACCTTACTGATTATAATGAGAGTTTTAAGAAATTTTTAACTTTCAACTTGACTATGTGCTATGCGAATAAATGCCACATTAATTTAAACGAAATTAGCAATGACAACTCATCCATAAAACAAACTGCCTAGAAGAGTCAACAGCTATTATAGCATTGTGATATTGATTATCATTGCAGAGTATCAATGAAGTTTAAAAAGAGTAAGCTACCAGATTAATTTGCTTCATTAAGCAGACCTAACAGATTGATTGCTTCTCAGATTGTGGTTATATTGATTATTCAGGCTTCCTAACAGGTGGGTTTGCTAAATCAATTCATTTTTTATCAATTTACTTCTAATGCATGGTCAATGCACATGCACACATGGATAGAAGATGCACAAAAAATCCAAGAATCAGGTGCATAGAGATGCGTTGGATTATTACTGAATTAGCAGAAATTTGCACCTTGAATGAGTGCAAAAAATCGCCAACCAAAGCCATAGCAGGGGAAATTGTGAAGCCAGACAAGAGATAATAGACTGTAGGCAAGGTGTATAAATAGGCGATGTCAGGTTGAATGTGTATACAAATGAGTATGTATAACAACAAAACTTGAGGTAGAAAGGAGTTATGCTAAAGTCAACAGGTGATACAAAGGGCAATGTATAAGAGCAGCAGTCGCCAGCAAACTCATGATGGATAAATACTCAATTAATCCAGATTGCTACTCGCCAAGCACATAAGTAACATAAAATTTCTTTTTAGTATTTTACAATGTTCATTGATGAGACACAACAGATGTTAGTTGAATTGAAGTCAAGTATCCTTGATATATTGGTTGTTGAGACTCTTGAGAGCATATCATAGTGGACAGCTGTATTGGATTGTAATTTCCTTGTTGCAGTGATTGCTGAATAAACAGTTATGGGCAGTGTCAAGCATAATAATGGATCTCGGATGGAATAGCTAGACTGCTAAAACAGGAGAGCAACAACGCATGGTGTTCTAACAAGCTTTTAGAATGAAACAAAGAATAGCCCTGTTATTCTTACACCATCTAGCCTTGAGCTTAAGGTATATACCAAGATTCATACCCACTATGTGGAATCTCTATACTAAAATTGTGTAAAATTGAAGAATTGAACTCTGGTGGATATTTTAAAATTTGAATCTAATTTTTCATGAGAACATTTAATAACAATAGCAGAGCAATGGCTTTAATGATTACATAGACGCAGCCAGAAATCAGGAGGGCTTACTACACCCCACTCACTATGTTGCAACTCAATATTGATACATTCTATGTTTCAACAGGTGGCATATTCCCAATGGCAAATAATGTTCCACATTAACACTCAATCTCAGAGCTCACTTTATTCTTGAAGAATTCAACAAACATTCAGATATTTACGATATTGTAAAGAAGATGTTATAAAGGTTTTTTAGTATTATACCAAGGATAATAACTTGCTTACCTTTTTGTATTGAAAGACACGTTTTGTATGGAAGGAACTTGGATGCCAACCTGCACTCCTCGGAGAATAAAAGAGAGCATAAAGGATATTCGAAAACGTCTTTATGGATTACTGAATAAGGAGCTCAAAAAACAATATTAGCAATTTTCCCCACCTTGAAAAATGCACATTATATTACTTCAAGGAACAAAAAGATTATATCAGCTGATCAACAAGATTACAAGGAAACTCTTCTTTTATAAAAACAAGGCAAGCAAGAACCTGAGTCTTGGCCCAAATGGGGAAAGGAGTCGACATCTTTATGAACCATGCAAACTTACCTTTAAAAAGCAAAGCAAATCCAGATATTTTTTGAAAAAGCTTTGATTCCCCTAACCTAGGAGGGGAAGTGTCTTTCTGAAATGTTGACTTACATATTGTCTTCTGCAAGAAGGTAAGAGTAACTTTCATTGAAGGTTGTTGTCTGAAGAACTAACCACCTTAGTGGCCGTAGTATTGATAACTCTGAGAAGATTGGCTAGAATGCTAGAAGAGACCATGCAATAACAAGAATCATTGAAATCATCAAGGGAAGAGGAATTACTCGTATACCTAATGATGATGTGATTTTGCTAAAGAAAGAGAGAACCAATGCAGATCACAAATGCACAAGAGGGAGCAATTATCCAAATACAGAGAGAAGAAACTATGGTTGACAAGATGGAACATTTCCAGCCTCGTACTAATAATTGCAAGATGAGAGAGAATGTGATTGCCAGGTTTGAGGGGCAAAATTGAATAATGTTAAATACAAACAGATTCAAAAGAGCATGAAATACACAATGTCAATAAAAGATGCATTTGGCTGAAATGAATAAAGCACCAAAAATTGAATCGAGCAAGAAAAATAACAAAGATAACAAATCAAGATTCACCAGAGACAACAAGAAAATGTCTCTATGGATTATAATGAGAAAGAAAACCAAATAAGACATTGTAATATTTATGAAACTGTTAGGATGGCGGACAAACAACCCAAGCACGCTGACCAAGGCAACTAGTACAAAAAAAATGTACAAATAAAGGCAAAGCTACATTGGAGAACTTGAGGAAGGCCTTCATAAAGGAAATCAAGCGATTATAATTTACCAAGTATAATGGACAATATATACAATTTGAAGGAAGAAAAGATAGAAAAAATCAAAATATTTAACAGAAGATTGAAAGAATTTATTGGCAACTTCAATTGTAATAAGCCATGGATCAAAAAGAAGATGATGCAGTGGAGAATGTTTAATTAAATACAGAAAAGTGAAAAAATAAAATACCATTTAAGTATTACATCCAACAACATATATTGCAGATATATTGAAGTGAGTGGCATGCCAGATTAAGTATACCAGATAATTATTTATGAAGAGCTACCTTGGGAGGTTATGTACCAACACAACATTGAACTACCAACAGTCTATGTGTTCAAGAATTTCAGCATTGGGCTTAAATCCCATTTTTCCCATTTCCTTCAGAAGTTCTTTGCATTTTGCCAGCCTTCCAGACTTGAAGTATAACGTAACTAAATGATTATAAATATCATGAGTTGGAACAAAACTTGCATCCTTCATTTTAGAGAAATGTCTCACAGCCCTTGTGAGATCTCCCAGCTCTGCACACACCCGAATTATCACTCGGTATGCTGGTAGATCAAGCAAGCAATTTGACTCTTCCATTTCCCAAACGAGTGCAAGGGCCTCCCTGAACTTGGCATTGCAGGATCTACTATGCATTACACAAGTGTACATAACAACATTTGGTCTATGACCAGACTCCTTCCACCAAAGGAAAAGGCTCTCTACTGCCTCATACATTCCCAGCCTCATACAACCCTTCATAAGAACAGTGCAATCCTGTATTTCCAATTTCAAATTGTCTCTCATCCCAAGCTCTTCCAAAAGCTTAGCTGCCAAATTATGCCCTTTTCTGGACTTAGCAGCCTGAGCAATAAGCTTGGCATGTATACCATCATCGAGCTTAAAAAGAGAATCCCTTGCAGCCAGTAAAACCTCCCTAGCTTGCCTGCATTGGCCGGCTTTAATGAACCCTCTGGCAATACACTCCAGAGAATTCCTGTCACATGAGCTCAAACAGCTCCTTAACCCCAAGGGTGAGGGTGTCTTGAGTTCACCAGCCCTGGCAAGAATCTCCAGTGTGGAACCCAGAACCCTATCATCTGGGTAAAGATTTGGGCAATTCTGAGCCCAACAGAATGTCTGGAGAGCCCTCTGTGGCAAGCCCATGTGCCCAAGCTCTCTAATTGTTAAGGACAGTGAACCCTTTCTAAGGACGCCCACCCATTTATCCAGGACCTTTGATACTCCTTCCTCTGGAGGAAGGTTCCTGATTTCTCTGGCAAGACTTAAAAGAAACTCAGGGCTTTTGTAGCGTTTTTTTGCAACGTTGTGTGATCTGATAGCTTTCTTAGATTGTGGGACATCTATGGGCCTACAGGGCATGGGAAGGGGAAACCACCTTTGCTTCATTTGGCTCCTTGACTTTTTTGGGGTTGTGCCTCTGAAAAGGGAAGCTATTGCATCCAACTGATCCGCGCTCCATTCTCCTTCACATTCATTATTTATCTTATCATGAGTAGAATGTGGTTCTTCTTCGTCTACAAGCAGAAAGCCGAATGTGCCTGAGCTTTCAGAATTGTTGTGATCCCAACACTGCTCGCCTAAGCTGAAAACCTTCATCCTTTCATGTTTACAAATACGAGGAAACATTAAGCGTGACATTAGGCTCGATTGAAGCTTTTGCCTCTTTCTCTGCAAAATAGCATTCTCAACGCACAATTCATTTTTATTGCAGGTAGAAGATACCCGGATTGAGCACTCTAAGAGAGTGCATATCATCATCGTCGTCCTGGTTTTCTTCTGCTATTCTTTTTCTGCCTGCCGAAATTCTAGCGAGACAGGTATACGATTTTTGAGGAATAGTAAGGAGGGCAGTCGAGGAAAATACTTTTAGGCGAAGCCAAGAAAATGAAGACTTCTATCTAGACAAACTGATATTGTTTAATATATGATTATTTCTTTTAAGTATGGTATATAATATTGCTTTTTAATATTTTAATTTTAAACCTCTATTTAAATTTTTAAAATTTTTATTATTAAATTATTTTAAATTAAAAAATAATTAATAAATATAATTATTATAAACTTTATCAAATGATAAAAATTAAATTATAAAATATTTTGAAAGAAGCTCATAAGACATATATAAAATCATTATGTTCATGTTAATGTTATTTATTAATTTTTATTTTTTATCTAAATTATCACGCTAATTTTAATGTAAATAAAGTGAATAGAATTATTATTTATTTAGATTTTTTAACGAGAAGTATTAAAAGGTAAATACCGTTGAATTTATTTTAAAATAATTGATTTAATATAATACAAAATTATGGAGATTAAATAGCATTAGCTTAATCTTTCATATTTCTCAATTTTTAATGGAGAGAGTGGAGTTTGAATCTTGTCAAGATAATTGTCAAATTGTTGTAACACCACTATGGTGGTCATGGTGTAATATGAATAGAATATGCTTCGCCCAATGTAATTAATTGAAAAAAATTATGAAGTGAGTGTTTCGTCTTTTCTTATTTTAGAAAGCAAGTGTCATAAGTGTAAGCAAAAAGTAAGTGTAAATAGAAAGCAAGGTGCAAGCAAAAATTGAATGTACTTTTATTTAGTGCAAGTTCCAAGGGGTTAGGTGGATTGGTAAGTTCTTGCGCTTACTAAGAAAGACCTAGGTTCAAACCTTGGGGGGCATGCATGTTTGTGCAAAGGTAGTAGTTTGACCTGCGTCTGTTAAGTGCGTTCCAACTCGATAATGCCAATACCAATTCCGAGCTCTCGATGCATCTTCTCACGCCAAGTTAAATAACAATGAGGTGGAATAGGTGTTGTTGGGGGCAGTCCCAGGATTTGAACCTTGCTTGGTAGTAGAAAAAGACTGTGAATGTAACCAACTTTCATATAGATCAAAAAAAAAAAAAAAAGCAAAGTGTGAACAAGAATTGAATGTACTTTATAAGTGAGAGTAAGAAGCAAAATGCAAAATGGTGATAGTGGTAGCTTTCTGATGGAGATATCGAGGCAGGGCAGATGATGATAGTGGTAGCTTTCCGACGGAGACATTGATTCACTTGTATACAAGAAAGAGAAAAAAAAAGCAAAATGCAAGCAAGAAACAAGTGTACTATTTCTTGTTTTAGATTAAGGGGATTGTAAAAAATAAAGGGTTCTTGTAAAAAAACTCTAGATAGCATGGTAAGAAAGTCAATTTTGAAAGTTCTAACTAAAAGTAAAGATGCCATAGTTGGAAATATGGATATACATCAAGGACAAGAGGAAGAGTGAATATATAGCAAATCCTATCTAGGTCACAAATATTACACCAAAAGTTACCAAGGATGAAATGATTGAACGTGACATAATGGTTTTTAAAAGCAAAGGGTTAACATGTAAGTTCCATGGATACTAGCAAGGCTTTTTGGAGATTCAAAATTGGAATAAGTGGAAGTAGCTATTGAATTCAAATTACTCCATGACTTTAGGGATTGAATTTAAATTATTCCATGACTTTTCTTTCGAAAAGATTTTTCTTCATCATCTTTTTCAGTTCTAAAATCATGAATAAAATAATGGATGATGGCCCATGGTTTAAGGGAAGAGATACATTATATTTAAGGCCATAAAATGAGAATTTTTAAAGGACTGCCAATTATTTTATTATGTAAACTCTATGAGCTACAGTTAACCTTGTTATGGTTAAACTTATCTTATAATTTGTAATTAACCTTAAGCCCTTTTGTTATGATGGCTTAGGTTAAACATATTTATGTAATTGGGGTTTTTGTATTAGTATAAATACCCCCACTCCATCTATTGTATTAGAGTGGTGTGATTTTTATCTTCGAAATATATAATGATTATTTATGGTGCCTATAGGTGATTACTATATTTTTTTCTTTCATCATTTTTTATGCTTTCCATATAAAATTTGGGTGATGGATTACTTCTGTTTGTTTTTTGAAATAGGTGTGAATTCCAACACACTAAAGAAAGCCAAAATATTTTTAATATTTATATTTTATACAAATAAGCTATCAACTCACTCAAAAGTACATCCACAAAAATCATTACAACAAATTTCAAGCATTTAAATTGTCAACAAGATATTTGGCTAAACATGAAGCACACCTCACCTAGAGCAGATTTTCGAACAATCATTAAAATCAATCAGAAATTGAAATTTTTAATTGTAATCATCCAAATTTCAATTGTTAACTTATTTAAAATGTAATTTTCAATTTTTTTTAATAGATCAAAATTGTAATTTAAACAACTGTAAAAAAACACCTGCCCAAGGGGTGCCATTTGCTACAAGAATAGACTGCTCCATCAACAAGACAACCTAAAGGCATATGCCCATCTCTTGTCACCAAGAATAGACTGCTCCATCAACAAGACAACCCAAAAGCATATACCCATCTCTTGTGATACCCATCATGACTTATCAGTTATCACTTGGTAATTAGTTGATGATCACTTATGATAAGTTGTTGGATTTCCATTTTTCATCAAATGCAACAAGATCTATATACACTAATCGGAACACATGGGAGGAACATCTCACTCTACAGGGACACCCACCATAAAGATCACTTGTGATAATTTATGATAATTAGTGGGTATATTGCTCTTTTCAAAGAGAACTTTTTTCCAGCATAACACTTAACATGATTTTTAACCCATCTGTACCTAAATTCACAAAACCAATTCGAGAGATCTATTGGAGCTATTTGCATGCACAATTTGATTGCATATATTTGATCTTCACATATAAAGGAATAGTACAGCCATTACAAAGAGTTTTTTTTTCGTCTAGTTTTATTTTTCCTACTTATAATTTATTCACTGAATTTTTAGGCCAAGGATCCTATTGACTAAAAATACTGAAAATATCTCAAGTGTTTTTTATATTTATATTTTATACCTATAAGCTATCAACTCACTGGAAAGTACATCCACAAAAATTATGACAACCAATTTCAGGCATTTAAATTGTCAACAAGAGATTTGGCTAAACATGAAGCACACATCACCTAAAGCAGGTTTTCGAGCAAACATTAAAATCAATACAAAATTGAAATTTTTAATTGTAATTGTATACAGATGAAAATTGTAATTTAGCCAGTTGTAATTAAAAAAAATTCAAATTCTTATTAAAAAAAACACCTGCCCACGGGGTGTCATTTGCTACAAGAATAGACTACTCCAACAAGACAACCCAAAAGCATATAACCATACATAAAACCTTTTAACTGAAAACTTTAGCTATTGACGTACTAAAATATTTTGTAACTCTGCTTTTAAGATATTGTCTACAAATGTTTGGCTCATCGTCACCTCCTTGATTATCAAAATCTATATCTTGTGAAGATATGGAAAGGTTAAATTTTAAGCTCCGAAATAATTTTTCTTGAAAATTTAGTTTGCAAAAACTAATTTTATTTCTTCGTGAATTCAAGGCAATCACTTTGGCAGATTCGCATTTGACAAACATAATATCATGAGCAAGACTGAGCACAAGCAAATTATAGTTTGGTCCCCTGCAATTAGAAGCCAAGTTTTCTCCAAATTCCTGCCAAAGTTGAAACAAAGTCTTAATAATCTTTGAATGTCTAGAACCATCAGACTGTATTGTTCAATTATCCGAACATATACTAGCGCACTATAAATACATATAAAAACTTCTAGCCATAGCATAAACAACAAAATACAGATGATATGCACAGAATCGAGCAATAAAAGCAAAAAAATGTGCTGCTTAAAATCATATAATTGGAGCATTGGCAAAATCACATGGACCTCCGCATTAGGACATTAACATTTGTTTAGCTGAATGCACTTTGTGAATAATGCTCCTCACACAATGTTACAGGGTAGATGATACAGACCTCGTTAGACATCAGCAACACACAAGAAGATTGTATAATGGGCATACAACAAGGGGAAAGTCCCCAGCATTGTTGTAAACAGAAAGGATCAATACAGTATTAGATCAATCTTAATTATCAAGCAAAATAAACAGAAATAGATCAATCGTAATTTTCAAGCAAAATAAAACAGAACTAGATCAATCTTAATTTTCAAGCAAAATAAACAGAATTAGATCAATCTTAATTATCAAGCACAATAAAACATAAATACAAACTTCGTTATATAATTAGGCAGAAACTTGTCCTATAGAGTGAAGCACATATCCTAGAGTAATATTCACTTAAACATTAAGAAAATTTGTTCTCAAGAATAAATGTCACAGATTACAAAAAAGTACAAAGATACCATTTGAGCACCATTATACTTCCCAAACTAGTCATATTCCCCTCAGGTCCCAAGGCTCATTCTAAAACTTTCCTGGACTCTGACTTCTTTTACGTTCTTTCTCCTACCTTATACAACCTAAAATATTACAAATGGAGAGGCCAGAATTAGCTGTGCATATCACATCACAATCGCTATCATTCAGAATATGAATATTATTTGCTCTCAGCCTTTTTTACACCCAAAGCAAAAGCAAATAAAGATTTCAAATGCAATTAGATTTTCATTGTTGTGGATTTAGCCGTTATTAAGCAAGCTATCCTGGACCATGAACTCTAACAATTTGACGTTATAACAGTCGTGCACAGGATTCTGAAGCATAGCAAATCTGTTCATATGTTCTCTCTAATGAAAACTTAATCCAACATTTAAGTAGGACAACTGGAAATTAGCTAAATAAAGCTCAATGCAAGTCAGCAATGGAATATACAAAAGGAGGCACTGGAAAACAGTCGCATCTTACTAAAATCAAATAAAACAGACATACTTTCTGCTAATGTAGGAAACCTTAAAATTTGTACATGAAGTCACTTGCAAAGGTAAAGACTAAAGTGATAACTGCAGTAGTGTATCTTAAATTCCATTCACATTTATTCTTCTTATGGCTATTTGTTCATGAATATTATCTTACTATCAAAATTAAATAAATCATGTTTCTCTCTCATAGCATAAGGTATTAACAGTCATGAGTTGGTCAACAAGACTTATCAGCAAAGGATATAAAAGAAGATTGACACTGGATAGAAACAATAAAGTTGTTACATATATGTTACACTTCTCAAATACAATCAGTATACAATAATCTAACTTGTGAGTTATCTAGTTGTGTCCCTTGTAAGACTCCCAGAATTAACATTTTCAGGGTAAGACAATTAGTAGAAAGTCCAAAAATAAAGCCAGAATATATTAAACTTTTTCAGACTGTAATGTTGTCAGGAGCTCAGTGACTCACAGACCCAAAAATTGCCACTTTAATTAT
The DNA here is from genome assembly GCA_028583015.1 of Wollemia nobilis. NCBI lineage: Eukaryota > Viridiplantae > Streptophyta > Pinopsida > Araucariales > Araucariaceae > Wollemia > Wollemia nobilis. The sequence goes on from JAQPPZ010016726.1 coordinate 12,646,401, forward strand.
AGTTCACAGACCACACTTGAAATTGCCTAATGAAATCAAACCACCACCGTACACATATTGCACGCTCATTAATGGAAGTCTTCATAAAATGTAATAAGCAGCATTAGAAACGCAACCGTGCATGTTTATATAGGCTTTATCTGAAAGTGCAAACCAATGAGAGAGAACACAAAGCACTTGAGATCCTGCAAAAAATAAGAGAAATATTGTGTAAGTAGTATCTAAGAAAGACGAGTTCTGAAACAGGTCTTTAAAGAGAATTCTGAAATTTAGACACATCAAAATATATGCTTTAGAAGCTTTAAATCAAAATTTGATACAATCCTGGCTAGAGAACACAATCAAGCTGTTGAAACTGATGGGCATTCTATTCAGAGAATATGCATTCAGAAAAAACATCATAAAAGGCATTCACATCTGTAATTTCATATCTTAATATGTACCATCTAAGTTTGCTAAATAATTTACTTTCATGGCGGTGCAAAGAGTGGCAGAAACCTAACATAATTTTAATATTCTTGCTAATTGAATAATAGATGTAAATTCTCAAAGAGACCAACACAAGTCTAGTATGTGACAGGATATGTATTGTAAATCATACTTTGGGGCAAATGCATGTTGTTGATTAATCATCCCCTTAAATCAGTATGCACACTGGAACTGCAACAAAAAATGTCACTGTATTAACCAAGTGAGAAGACAATTTCGTTCACCATAATTTTAGGTCGATAGTAATACAGTTTAATCAGAAAGTAGGGAGTATATAGCTGGACTCCTCACCTGAAACTCTGTCAAGGGATGTTCATGATCATATGGATGTAAAAATGGTATGGAGACTTCGTAAATGAATTCCTATATAATCAAATGTAAAGACTCCATCGAAAATGTTGTTTTAAGGGAAAACAACAGTGGATCAAATCTAATCAACAGCAAACCAAATGCTTATACAAGGGACCATCCTATGCCCAACTTGACTGTGGAAAATCCCTTACATGCAGCCATTTAATTTAAAAAGAAAAAAAGGAACTTCGACTTCTGGTTTTGATATCTTCCCGCTGAACTCTGTCTGGTACAAGGCATAAACTGTATCCATAACCATGTAGAATGCAATTTGCATGACATGTTTTCAACTTTATTTAATCTACATGAAAAATCACAAATCCAAAGATTCTAGTATTTCCTCAATTATAATGCAACAATTATCTAAATTAAAAGAACCATAAAATTCTCTTTAATCTTTTGAAATAACCTCTAACTATTTTTAGGGCCCCTAAGAAAATCTTCCAGTGAGATTACATATAAGATAAGCTATGATATCTAGAAATCACATGGTATAAGTTGTAATGCCATTCAAATAGAGTACGAAAAAATTGATAATCACACAGCATCATGAGATTAGAACCTACCAATTACAAGCATAAATTGATTATTGAATAATGATATTACCAATATTTTGATAGGTATAGATCCTTCAAAACTTAAAGCCATAAATTCTAGTCCAGACAGCAACTTTAGAGAAAGCTTCATTAGTTGGATCACTTTAGAGAAAGTCTCATAAATAAGTTAGCTCTACCGAACTAGGGATTTCTAGTAAAAACATAATCTTACTTCTTGAGGGAATCAGACAGTCGATTCTCAATTCACAATCAACAGTCTCATCAACAGTATTTTGGAGCATCCTGACCTTATGTGGGCTTCTAACTCAACAGTTTCACCTTGTCATAAAAAATTAAAAAAGAAACAGTCAATCTTTGTAAATATTGCACTAGTGTAGATTTCGGTGATTAGAATCATCCTAATACAGCTAATCCTCACTTCGGAATTTATCAGCCTTAAGACTACATATAGAGGTCAACTTTAGTCTCTGCTAACATCTCTAAGATAGTTTCCCCTTCAAAACATTACAATTGTTGTACCAACAATAGATATTCATGTCTAAATATGAATAGAAAAAGCCCAGATTTCTTGTATGATGCTCCCCTTCAGGTTCAGAAGACCTTGCATAATTTCTATTGTCCATTGATGTAGAAATAGGTTGTGGATTTTGTTCACCATTGTCGACTTTTAAACCAATGAAAGCCTTCCAATTGAAATTCATGTTTGCATCAACCACCTTTTAATTCCTAGCGCACCATAGAAGTCCATTTCTATAGACTATATGAGTGGGTTGTCTCTTACTTGAAACCACGTGATGACATATTTATTTAGAATCCAGTTCACAGACTGTTGTCTTCATATCTTGTTAGAAAAATAATAGATGATCATGGTACATGGTATACAATCCACCGAGTGCAAACTAAGTTCAAATCCCCACATTCTGATGGATTCTCCCACAATAAGGCAGCCTGTGACATAATAGTTTGTTATACTACCATAATACTGTGGTTCACTGAAATACCACTATAATGCAGTCATGATATAATCTGGGTGGGACCCATTTCAAACCCTTAAAACCAATTTGAAAAGAAAAAAAAGTACACACAGCAAATTCATCATGATTCTATTGGCTATGAAATATACACTATTAAATATGCTCTTGGTTCAAATTAAAATAGGTTAGATATGCCATCTCATTTGCTCAGTTATGACTTGGTGCATCTCAGCAAACTCAAGCATTATGAACTGCGAAACTTTGAGAAGCAGATTCCAGTCATAAATTCAGCTAACAGATTCCAAAAATACCAATTTTTGCTTGTTGAGGATCTACTTTTGCAAAATTAAACTTCAAGTTTAACTAATGCAAGAACACGAAAAATTTATAATCTATTCGCACCACCTACAAAAACTACTGCACACATCACAATGTTTCCTGTTTTTTTTTAAACACACTCACACCCACCCCATGGTTTGAACTTGGGTCTCCTTGATGAGAACCCAAAATCACACCAATGAGGTTTCCCAACAAGGACAATCACAATGTATTTTAAATAAATAAAAAACGCACTTCAAAGAGCACAACTCAAGTGTAGTTGTTCAAAGAAGATCAAGGCAAAATACAATATACATAATAACGCCTTTTTGTGTGGTCTTAAACCATCATTAGCATGTTGTCGATGGGGTTTAAGGCAAGCACTGGGGAGCAAAAAAAAATTTCATACCATAGACCAAGGTTCAAATCCCATGGGTAAATCTTAACATTTTTATCAAATGGCATAAGCTCAACCAGTTTGACTCCTCAACTTTTAAGGAGGAAACCCAGGTTCAAATCTTGCCAAGTGACACGTGCATAATTGTCAAACTGTTATAAAATCACTGTGTCACAATGTAATATGGGTGGCACCTGTTTCAATCCCATACAACCAATTAAATAAAAACATCATAGCCATGTCACTATTTCATGTCATGATCCCTTAAATTTCTGTATGTTCAAACTCCTAATGTTACTCTTACATTGCATGATCCCTAGTATCTCTATCAGTTCAACATCCTCCCATGCTAATATATATTATTCTTCGAAAAGCATAAATGTTTAGCAGTTGAATAATTGTTGTTTGATAACAGCAATCATGTCCTTGCAGTGGAGAAATCTCTTTCCATCGTAATACAATAGCAAGATTCATTTAGGTTATGTTGGTCACGAATCCGCCATGAGGAAAGGATTTGTTGCTTTTGCGCCCTAGGACCCGCAAACCAACATTGAAAGGCCGGAAGGAAGGAATGCCTTCCGTGCCAATCTCCGGAGAAGGCCGGCTTCCTGTGGGGTTTTGAGGTTCAAGATAAGAGTGCAGGGAAAGAGATAAAAATGCAAGAAGGGGATTCCAAATTAGATTGGAGTTGGGTGGGGGGAACTAACGATGCGACAACGCATCAATCACCACTACTAACACCAATATAACCATAACACACCACTATGGATCTTGTCACTAACCGGTAGAACGAGTCGGGTATATGTTTTGTGTTAAGAGCCGAAGCACAGCTACAATGGTTCCCTAACAGACATTCCCTCCAAGGAACTAACAGTACGACAACGCATCAATCACCACTACTAACAACACTATAACACAAAACATAACCAGAAAACTGCCACTAACGTTTGCCCTATATATCCTCTGATTTATGCACCTCGGGAATACGACCACCAAATGCTTGAAGTGAATCAACAAGCCATGACACGGGAAACGTAAGGCAGAAATGTCAAGGAGAGGCAGCATACAAAATAAAAACAGTATAACAGCACCAAGTGTATGTATTATATTAAAAGGCAGAAGCACAGCTACAATGGTTCCCTAACAGACATTCCCCTTCCACCACTTTACAATGAAAACGTGGTGGCTATTTATAGCCTGAGAACCCCCCGATTACATTTATGGGCACAAAGTCCCAGTCAAACATTAGCTGACAAAAGCAGCCGCGGAGCTAGCGATGCTGACCTTTGTCGGGCGGAGCTGTACTCGCGGCATGGTCTCCCTGAAGGCTGTACGGATACGTGGCAGCGCGTTAGGTAGAACTTCTCATCGGCGGGAATGCGGGTAGGCTGAGACGGGTAGAACCTCCAATCGGCTTTAAAGGCGGTAGGTGGCATAAGTAGTGCATCCCATGCTTGTCCTTGTGCTCGGCACGTCTCGGCTCGGATCCCAAAGTTGGACACTTGTCGGATGATCTTGCTTGACACGTGCTTGCCTTGAAAGGCGGTTTATCCAACTTCGCCCGGGATCGGAGCGCCGTCGGGTTGCGCGGGTGAAAACAGCGCGATTGGGAAGGCCTTCATGCCTTGGGTCAACTTACGAGTTTGTCTCCCTATCGCACCGGTCAAAGGCGCACTCCGACTTCGTTGCGAAGTCGGGTTGCGCACCGGTGGAAGCTGATTTACAACGCCGTACGGACTTCGCCCTGGAAAGGGCGCACTCCGACTTGCTGCGAAGTCGGGTTGCGCCCGACACTTAGTCATTTTTCCTGCCGACTGCTTACCAAGTGCGCCCGAAAGCGGGCGCACTCCGGCCTCATTGCGAAGTCGGGTTGCGCCTGAACACTTGTTCTTCGGTTGATTCTGTCACCTGCGCACTTTGCATTCTGCTGCGCTCCAAGCTGGAGGCGCACTCCGACTTCGCTGCGAAGTCGGATTGCGCTCGACACTTAGCCATTTTCGGGGCAAGCTGCTGTCATTTTGAGATTTGGTGAGGGGCTCAAGAGAAAGAGGGAAGAATGAGAATGTAGGGAAGAGAGAGAAAGGGGGAGAAGAGGAAGGGGAAAGAGAGGAAGAGGGAAAGGGAAGAGCGGCTCTCTTACAAAAATTGAAAACATTGCACCCCGTGCAAAATGTGACAACATTTCTGGTGGCTCGCGGGGTGTCGAGCTCGCCTCGGCGCAAAGAATCCATGCCTTCATCCATTGGGTGCGAGAGGAACTTACTTCCCACGCCTTCTGCTGCTCGGCCGTTCCCCTCGCGGCAAGCTGTTCTTCGAGATCCACTTCCGGCGGTGCCTCCTCGGATTCGCCTTCCGAATGCTCTCCGGCGTCGGCTACGCCTCGCGAGATGCGCTTGTATGCGGCCTGGGCTTGGCCCCAGGCCTCTGCTTCGAAGGGTCGGCGGTCGGCAACTTCTTCTAACGCTGCGTGGAATGCAGCGACCGTGTGCAAGTCGATGGTGAGGTATCTCTTTCCCAGCTCCTGGAAGTAGGAGCTGATCTTGCAGCACTTGGACACCATCTGGGTGACTTTCTTGAATTGGCTCGGTCCAGCTATCGATTTCAGTTGTATCTGCCTCAAAGGACAGCCAATTCTCTTTCACCTGCTCATGGGTGAGAAACTCACCATTCTCAACATAGCCCGGGCACCCTAGTTCAGAGAGAGCGTGAAGGGGAGCCATACAAATGTCTCTTTCATGTTCGAATGCATCCAGCATTCGTCTGGCAACTCTCACCTCTTCTGTTTTCTTAAAATACTTATGCAAGGTTACCCTTGCATCTGCCCATTCTGCAGCGAATGAGGACATGGGGGAGAATTGGAGGCCATCGCGCTCGTGTTCTTGAAGTTTTATCGCCAGGTCCGGCCATTGCTTCGCACGGCGTTCGGCCTCCTCTACCACGAGGCTTTCCCTGGGCGAGAAACTTCTTGGATCCTGGATGCGAAATCCGGGACCGACATGGCTTTATTCATGTGGGGCTTGCATCCCCGCAGCAGATCAGCCCGCATCTCCTTAACTTTGCTCTTTGAAAAGACCGTCGCTTGAGATGCTTTCTCTGCAGATTGCGACTGCGCCTGCTTCAAAGACTCCTGGAGCTGAGAAATCTGCTCCAGGGCTGCTGCTTTTCCGTTGCGGCTTCTTGCTTGAGAAGCGGCCAGGTGGGCTTTTAGTTCATCTATTTCTCGTTGCGCCGATTCCAGTTGCTCAGTGGACCTAGACAGGTCCTCTTCAAGCTGTCTTGTTTTGTCCTGCAACCGGAAAAGCTCTTCCTGTTCCTCCAGATTTTTGACAAGGAGATTATCCGCTTTACGAAGGATTCCATGAATCTCGTATTGCTTGGTGGATATCGTCAAAGCTCTTCTCCTTTCTCTGAAGCTCGTAGTCCGCCCTGGTCATTTCCCGGAGAGGCTTCTTCACTTTTGGAGTTATCTTTTATGTCGTGAGCACTCTCCTCTCGAAGTCAAACTTGGTGCGCTTTACCGGGGCGGCAATCTCCTCAGGTCTCCTCCGCTTCAAGTTTTGGAGAAAAGAGATAGGATATTCTACGGCTCTTGTTGCCAGAGGCAAATCGTCCGTGTTCTGGAGATCGTCCATGAAGTCCGGTTCCCCCAGCCTAGGGTTCTACTGTGACATCTCTCCTGCGAACAGGGAAGTAGGAGAAACCGGAAGGACTTTGGAAGGAGCGGCCGCTTTTGAGGGCGGCCGGGGAGCAGAGAGCGGAGCGGTTGATCTTTGGAAGGGTTTCAAGCGGGCGAGGCGATGGATGCGGCGGTGAACGCGCAGCTTCAGCACTAACCACGGGTGAAGGGTTTGGGGTTTGACTCAGGGATAGGGAGGCGTTGGGGTCCTGAGCAAATTGGTCGAAAGAATGGTGGCCGCTAGAAGGTTGTGGAGATGGGGAGGAAGATGCGGCCACGGCTTGCTCGGATTGAGCGGGAGATGGAGTCGGAGTAGGGCCGGATGGGATGCGAGGGGAGCGGGGCGGCGGACGTACTGCGGGCTCCGCTGAGCCGATCTTTGGATGAATATCTGCGGTTACGGTTCCGGCGGGCGGCTCAGGACTATCCAGAGAAACAACCTCTGGAGCGGCTGGACGCGAGCTGCGGCTCTGCGGTCGACTGCTGCACCGTCGAGCTAGGTCGCCTGACCCTATCAACTCTCTTCCTCTTTTTCTCTTACGGAGCAATGGCTGGTTTGGAAGAAGGAGATGAAGTAGGTGCAGCGGGCGCTGATGTTCCCACGGTAAACTTGTACCGGGGTTTGACTTGCAGAAGACTTGCCGCGGCCGGTCCGCTCGTTGGCGGTGCTTGGCGTCTTTTGTGCACGAGGAGCCACCTCGGGCGTTGACTTGGCTGATTTTTGCGCCTTTTCGGGCACCACCTTGGAAGCAACGGGCTGCATTGGGTCCACTTGGATATCTGCTTGGGGCCTGCGCTGGCAGTTGTAAAAGTGTACAACTGTTGGGAGGAAGACCCCCCTTTATAACCCTCGAAGGGACCTCGGGGAACGTAATCTCGGAATGCGAAAGGCCGCCAGCTGCCAATGTGCTGGTCATATAGAGCTGAAAAATCATCATCAACGGCCAGATTCCTTCTGATGGATTTATCGTGTTGCGTGCGGCACCTCATCTTCCAGCATTCAACAACTTTTTCTTTTGGCCAGTTAAGGCCTGCCAGTTTGGTGATGAGTTTCTTAAATCCCGGAGAAGTGAACTTGTGGTCCGGGTTTCGCTCGGGGTCATATGCTACCTCCTCGCAGTAAAACTCCTGCCACGGAGGCCATGCTTCCATCAAGTCAATCTCCCGATCGAGGTCAACATGGACCACATCGCATCTGTCTTCGATTATATCCGCCGGGGGCAGATATGTGCAAACTTTCCCCTTATCCCGTGTGGGTCGTACTTCCAGCGCTGCGGCGCGAGAATCAGGCCAATGTCATAGAGCTCCCGCTCGAGATAGACATGCTGTCCTATCTACGATATTTCGACGTTCGCCCGGGAAAGAGGATATTGAAAGATATGGCCCTTTTTCTTTCCCTGGCCGAACTCCTCTTCAACGTAATCCATCTGCCGCGCAACCTCCATCCCAAACTGATGATCCGTGCACCAGTAGGGCAGCAGATGAGGCTTGCCCTTGAATCCGTAGATTCTAACCACGATCCCCTGCGTCAGTCTAAAAACGTCCCCGAGCTTGTGATTCAACAAATAGTTTGTCATTTCCTGCGGGGGGCGAGGGATCTCACCATCGCTGAAGACTGACATGACCAAGCCCAGAAAGTTGAAGTTGAACTTGTAATAAGACCCTTTCCGGTATAGGTCATCCGTCCATTCATAGACGGGTTGTGGCTCTCCCTTCTCATTTACCTTCTTCAGGTTAGGGATCGGCATACGGGAGTGCAAGTGATACAAACATAGCCAAGCCAAGAAGGAACTGAATCGAAATTCAGTTGATTGCTTTTTTTGTAGCTTCACCGAGGTGGAGTGAATGGCGTATGCAAGCCGATCCGCTCGATCGAAGAAGATCGGGCGCTTCCCACTTTCTGCGCTCGTTGGTTCATAAGATTCTCCGCATAGGAGACATTACGCGAGCGCTAGGCTAGTACGGCCGTACCGGCTCGTCGAGTCGCGGCCGAGGACCCACGCCGGGATGGTGTATATGTATTTATTTTGAAACCTTTCCGGGGGTATGGGGCCGGTTGGCCATTGTCCAGCTGCGAGCGGGGCGTTCAGCTCTGAGTTGAGGAAATCCCTCATCTTTTTTGTATGCGTAAAGCGCCCCGCTTGCTCGCCAAGATTTATCCTTTTAACAATCGCGCTGGAGTCATATTGCAACCCGGGGCGAAGGCCGGCTGGACGGTCTCTCTGCGGAGTGCGAACAAGGGTTTTCCGTTGCAGTTGCAAATTTGCCGGGTAGCTGGCACTGTAATGTCGACAATGATGTCGACCGGCTCCGGGCATAGGTGGACAGGAGGGCACAAGAACCGATGAAGGTTCGACTTGTACGCAACCCCGAAATGGTGAGAGGGCGAAACTTTATCAGCCCAATTTTCCACATTTATCCGCAGTTTAGTAAGGCTCATGGAAAACGAGCCGTCCTTGTACCCAGACAGGTAATTAACCGGTGGTGGTGGGGCTTGCCCACGCTGTACTTTCTTTGTCCGGGATTTTGACTTTTGATCCTGCGGCGTCTCACTCCTGAAAGCATTTGACTGCGGGAAATCTCCACTTTCGCGCCCTTCGCTGGATTGAGCTGGCATTGGCAACTTTCCTTTGTCCATTCCTTCGAAACAACAATAATTATGACCTCTGGACGTCTGCAGAAGATTTCGCAGTCACAGGAATAATTTGCACGATTTGGCATGTCTGGGTGCACCAGACCTCCTTTTAATGATAATGACAGCGTCATTAATGGTGCGTGGGAGGGGGTAGGTCGGCCGGCTAGTGAAGACGTTATGTTTTTTTGGTGTCTGCGCAGGAGAACGTCTTGAAAGATGTACCCTGGTTACCGCGCCATGCCTCCTTGATTGCGTTTTCCTTGAAGGTTGCGCAATCATTAAATTTGACTTTGAACGCTGCGCCATGGCTGACGTCACTGCCACAATCTGGGCACACTGCTCGAGGCAAAACCCTTTTGGTTCGGAAACCCAACCTTCACAGCCGTTGCGCGCCCTGGGCCCACACTTGGAGTATTAATTTTTTATTTATTTTTTATAAACCATCCAAGCTGCGCCCAGGAAACAGGGCGCAATCGGACTTCGCCCCAAAATTGGGCGCGATCCGACTTCGCCGTCGGACTTCCCCAAATTGGCGATCCGACACTTGCTTCTTTTCTATTCTTGCTTTCACTTCCCAGCTGCGCCCTTTGGATGGGCGCAACTCGAACTTCCAAACCGGGCGCAGTCCGAACTTACACCTAGTCCCTCCTGCCTTTGCTCTTTTCTTTGGTGGACCACCCGAGCTGCACCGGAAACGGGGCGCATCTCATACTTCGCGCGAAACACGGGCTCGCCCAAACTTCGCGCGAAGTCAGACTTCGCCTTGAAAGTCAGCGCAGTCCGAACAATTAACTCCCTTTTGATGCTCCTTCTCCAACTGCGCCCTTTGGGTGGTGCGCAGCCCGACTTCGCTGCGAAGTCGGGTTGCGCACCCGGACTTAGCAGATTTTTACTGTTTTCTTGGGCAGTCTCCTTTTACGAACTTCGCTCTTTTTCGAGGGCGACCCCCGATTTCGCCGCGAAGTCAGAGCTTTCTCCTTATGTCCGACTTGGGCTTATTTAAACTGGAAAAACTGAAAGCTGAAAACTGTACATGCTGAAATTTAAAAAATGCATAAGGGAAATTTGTTACAAGGAAGGGCCCGTTAGGACACCTTCAACGACGGTAAATTTTCAAGTGGAACCCGTTAACGGGAATAGGCAGGAGCTGACCCTCCATATCCCGAAGTATGTAAGCGTTGAGCTGGTTCACCCGGGCAATCTGATAGGGGCCCTCCCAGAGGGCATCGAATTTTCCGTGGTTGCCCGGCTTCGCCTTCAATGAGTCCCACTTCAGCACCAGGTCCCCGATTTCAAAAACTCGGGCAGTGGTGCCTTTCGCAAACCAGCCTTGAGTGGATTCAACATGCTTGGTGAAGGCCTGGTATGCTTTTTCCCTGTCTTCCTCCAACTGCAGGAGTTGGCACGATCTGTCATCCACCGGATCTCCGCTGCTTCTCTCTTCGTCCAACATCCGGAGAGCGGGGATTTCAATGTGGGATGGCATGACAGCCTCTTTGCCATAGACGAGCGCATAGGGGGACGTTTTAATGGACGTCTTGAACGAAACTCTGTCCGCCCACAGCGCCCGGTTCAGAAGTGAATGCCAAGTCCGCTTGTTCCTTTCAATGGTCCTTCTGATGATCTTCAGGAGGTTCTTGTTAGTAGACTCGGCAAGGCCATTCCCCTGCGGGTAGTAATTAGAAGACATCTTGTGATAAATGCCAAGTTTGCCAGTGTACTCCGTGAGTACGGCGCACTGCGAACCCCGGACCATTGTCCGTTACAATTGACTCTGGAACCCCGAAGCGGGTAATCAGGCTTTCAAGGAACCCGATGACCGTTTCTTGGTCCGCGTTTTTGGTTGGGATCGCCTCTGCCCACCGTGTGAAGTAATCGGTGGCTGTAAGAATAAACTTGTGTCCGACAGAGGAATTACGCGAAATCACCCCAATGAAGTCTAGACCCCATTCTTTGGAACGGAGTCTCGGCTTGAATCGGTTGAAGGGGCGGGGGTGCTTTTCTGTTTACGCCGGCAAACCTGCGGCATTGATCACACTTGGAGCAGGACCGCATAAGCGTACGCTAAATAGAGTGGGCCAATAGTACCCGGCTCTAATTATTTTCAAGGCCGTAGGCCTTGCGGAATGATGACCTCCGGGCATCCCGGAATGAAAATCTCCGAGGACCCCGGGTGGTCCGATTTCTGACGCACCGCAACGGGATGCCGTCAATGTTTTTGAAGTAAAGCCCCTCGGGGCGAAGAGTGTACTTGAGTGCACCTAGCCGAAATCTCCTTCGTTGTGAGGCGTTCAGGTGATCTGGACATCTTCCGGTGCAGAAATATCTCACCAGTTCATCTGTCCAGTCACTCCCCTTCCGATAAGGAGTTGGCCGGGTTGATGCTTGTTCTTTGTGTCCTCCCACTTACAGGCGGAGATGTCGGCTACAGCGCTTCGGGCCAGCTCCGACACAAGGCTCGGCCTCTGATAAGCTTGGTGGGCCGCACTTCGATGTCGAACTCCTGGATTTTTGCAATCCATCCTGCTCTCTTGTGACCCGGCTCCCCTTGTATGATGAAGCTTCGAACGTCCGGGTGAATCACAAAGACAGTCGTTTTGCTTTGGGAGACAAAGTGCCTGAACTTCCGGAGGGATTTCATGACAGCGTGAACCTGCCGCTCTATAAAGTTGTACTTTTCTTCATGCGGCTGAATCACTTGGCTCAGGAACGCTATGGGGCGCTCCTCGCCATCGTCTCCCTTTCGAGTCAGGACTGCGGCGTAACTTTCCGGTTCTCCCACCGCGTAGGGGATGAAGTCCTTGGAGTAGTCCGGGTTTATCAACACCGGAGCTTGCGCAATTCGAGCCTTGATTTCCTCGAAGGCTTGCTCTCTCTCATCGGTCCATTCGTAAGTTGTATCTTTTTTCAGCAGTTCGGCCATAGGCTTGATCACTGTGCGAAGTCCGGGATGAACTTCCGCACGAAGTTAATCTGGCCGAAGAAGGACTGCAGCCCTTTTTTATCAATTGGGGCTGGCAAGCGAAGGAGGGCTTCTGCTCTGTCAGGGTCAATGGCGAGGCCTCTCTCGGAGATGACATGTCCCAGCAGCTTACCTTCTTTTACCGCGAAGACAGACTTCTTCGGGTTTATGGAAATGCCGAATTCTCGACACCTCTCAAATATTTGCCGCAGGTGGGAAACATGATCCCCTCTTTGGTGAGAGAAAACAGTCATGTCATCAAGGTAGATGACAATGATCTTATTGAGCGGCTCTCGGAAGGCCGAGGTCCATGGCCCTTTGGAATGTGGCACCGGCATTGGATAAGCCGAAAGGCATGCGGTGATAGGCGAACGTCCCCCATTTGGTGGTGAACGCCGTTTTATCCTTGGTCCTCATCCCTGACCCAAATCTGGTTGTAGCCGAAAAATCCATCTAGAAGTGAGAATCTTTGGGCTCCAACAACGATGTGTAGAATTTGATCAATTTGGGGAAGCGGATAATGGTCCTTGAGGGAGGCCTGATTCAAGTTTCTGAAATCGACACGGAGACGGATGTCGCCATTCTTCTTCCTCACAGGCACCAAATTCGCAACCCGGGATGAATGTTTGATGGGGTAGATGATTTTGGCCTCGAGCATCTTCGGGAGCTCGGCTTTCATCATGGCCTCGATTTTCGGATTTACGGCCCTGCCGCCTGCCGGAACGGCTTGGCGCCATCCTCTAGCTCAATGGTATCTTTGGATTACATCTCTGTCATACCCCTTCAAATCCTCGTAGCACCAGGCCACGATGTCGGGGAATTCTTGGCACAGTGATCAGATTTGCTCAAGTTCCTCCGAAGTGCAGTCTGTCCCGACCTTGATGGTTTTACCGGGTTCGAGTTCCAGGTCGGCATACTGCTTTGGGTCTACTTTGATCCTATGAGATATAGCTCTGTCATTATGATCAAATAGACTCTCCAATGTAATCAGTCCTTTTGGGACATGATTATTTTTCAACTGTATCAACCCCTCATATTGCTCGTCATCAGGGTCTCTACTCTCGATTGAACATGCTTCATTTACCAAAAATGTGACGATCTCCTCGTCACAATCGAACACTGCCAGTGGGTGTCTTTATCGAGCACGAAGGCACTGTAAATAGTGCGAACCGGCTTCGGTTTACGGACAACGTCGTCGGCCGGAACGTGCCTGGCTCCAACGAGACGCCAGAATGTCAGCGTGTTTGTTTTTCTCACGCTATATCGCCTTGACATTCAACGAGTCAAACGACTCCATCAGGTCCCACACCCGGTTGCGGTATGCCTTGAGATAGTGCTTTTTGGAGGCGCACTTGTTCGTAACCTGGTGACACACCAGCTCTGAATCTCCAAAGATCTGCAGGTGTTTAATCCCCAGCCTCTCTGCCTTTCGCAATCCCAAGCACAGGGCTTCGTACTCCGCCGAGTTGTTAGTGCAACTCCAGGCCAACCTGTAGGTATAGTCCTTCTGGATCCCGGTCGGAGAAACCAGAAGCACCCCTGCACCGGCGCCATTTTTGCATCGCGCGCCGTCAAAGAAAAGCTTCCACGGCTTCTCAGGTGCAGGTCCCACTTCCTTTTCAGCTGACTTGTCAAGCCTCTCGGGCTGTACAATGGTGTAACAGCCCTGTTGTGTCTCAATTACGGCATTGAAATCCCGCAAAGAGAACTCATCTTCGAGTTGTAGCACTTCGAGGGCTTGCTCCGTCAGCTCTACCGTCACCAGTTCTTCCTCCGACAGTTGGACCATGCAGTCCAACTCTTCTCCGGGTATCTTCTCTACTAGGAAGGTGGAAGGCTTCTCATTAAAGATTCTCACTCTTCTTCCTTTGAAGGGCACTTCCATGTGTGAGTAGTCTAGAGACAGGTACCCGCCCAGCTTCGCGGTGAACTCCCGGGAGAGACACATGCCGAAGTAGGGAGCCAGGTCAACAACCACGACCTCTTGGATGACCACGATGTCGAGAGCCTTATGCAGCCGAATAGGGATGTCTTTTATGACACCAACTGTCTTGACGGGGGTGCCGTCTAGTTGCGGCACGCCTTGGCTGCTCCTTGTGTACTCCATCCCGATCTCGTCACGAGACGGCTTTCGGCATAACGGTCGTGGAAGCGCCGGAGTCCACCATGCGGTTGTGTACTATGTGCCCTTGCATCCGTAAAGACGGATAGAAGGGAGGCGGTCTGTTCTTCCCGGTGGTTGAGGCCTATCGAGAGGTTGAACCGGGACAGCGGGCTGTATCTGCTTGCCGTTCTTCATGTTTTTCGAGAGATTCCTGCAGCAGATCCACTGGCCTGGGAGCAGAAGAGCATCGTACATGCTGATTCTAGCGGGTGTTCTTTTTAACTCGTCTACTATGTTGTAGCCCGAGGTGCTAGCTCCTTCTGCTTCTTTTGCCGGCTCATACTTCGTCCGATACTGCTGGGTGGCCTCAACTCTCTGTCTCTTGGTCAGAGACGGGTACTTCAGCTTCTCCTGAGGCTTGTTCTTTGGTTTCAGTTGGAGGCTGAGGTACGGGAGCTTTAGCCGGAACTGGAGCTTTTGCTATAGGAGGCTTGGCTGGAATAGGGGCTGCCTTTACCGGAGGAGGCTTGGCTGGAGCTTTGTCTTTGGATGCCTTCTCCTGGGCTGTGTAGGGCCACAGCCGCTTGTATGGTGGCAGCCCACCGGGCTGCGCCTTTTCTCTTCTGGTGTATACTTGCGAGAGGCTTGGCGGCATCTGCGATTTTCTTTTCTTCCTTGGCGGGCGGCACTAGATTTTCCTGCAGGAGGGCAAAGTTGGCTTCGCCGTCCGGGATCATGTAGAGTTCATCGTCCTCTATGGCGCCGTCGGCTAAAGTCCGGATGTAGTCTTTGGTGCGGTGTGCGATCTTCCTCCGAATGCGGGTCGTTGCACGTAGTGCACCGGTTGACTCGGTCGGAAGGACCGAGGTTGGTCTTCGATAGCGGCATTTCTCGGAGGCGGACGCCTCTGCGGTTGTTGTTACGGAGGCATGTCTTTTGTTGGCGCGGGGGCGGATATGGCCTCCTAGGAGGCGAGGTCCATCTGGGCTGCTTCTTCTTCAGAGCGGTCATGTCATTGGACATGGCATGATAACCTGAGGCCAAAGCCCGTACCTCCTGGAGGATTGTGTTTTGAATGTTATTGTCAGGAGGCGGCAATTGTGCCGGTGGAGGCAATGCGGCTAATGGAGGAGGATTGGAATAAGGTGCGTACTTGCGGGGAGCGAGGGAGTCCTTGGAAAATGCGGAGGAGGGGGGCGGGTGAGGATAATGCATTTGCGGCGGGCCGTAAGGAGTTACGACCGGCGCCGGATTCCATTCTTCTTGGGGTTGCTGCCCTGATGTGGACGGCGCACCACCAGAAGCTGATGGATATTGGGATCTGGGGAAGTCGGGATGAATGGGTTCCTGCACCCTGGACGGGAGTCTGCCGATGGAAATGATATCCGCTTCAGCTTGCTGGGCAGCATCGTACAGAAGCGGGGAAACGAGTCTATTCTGGCAATCTTCGGCGGCGAGGCATATGTACGAGTTGAAGGATCTCGGGTAGTAGTGAGCAGCCATGCCGGTTGAAGGCCGAAGTTCACGAGGTACCCGTTTCCGGGATCTCGCAAACCTGATGTTAAAGTCGGACACCTCCTCTTGGGGGTGTCTCTGGATACTTTGGACCCGATGCGGCAAAGAAGTGGGGTCGGCGGACTCGTTGCATCCTTTCACGAGCCTTACGGCGAGTTGGGGCCCTACTGTGATAGATCCCTACGCGGCGATCTCCACCAGTAGAGAAGCTTTCCCCTTAGGGAAAGGGCCAGCAGACGGGTCTTCACACTTTCGTCAGTAATGGAGTGCAATGCAGCCAGGGCAAGGATGTCCTGGATGTGCTCGTACGCCGTCTTGCCGTAGCCGTCGTATGTAGGGATGGATTTTAAGGCGGCAGGGGGCACAGCTTGCTGTCCGACCAGGGCCAAGGGCCCCGTAGAGTCCACCGCCGGGAAGAGATCATCATCATTCTGCTGCTGGGCAGCCATTTCTTCTTCTTCTCCTCCGTCGGTTGTATACTCAGTGTCGGTACCTTCCGAGGATGTAGATTCCTCTTCTTCCTCGGCCTCTTCTATTTCGTTCTCAGCTCCTTCGACCTCGGCTTCGGCTTCTTCTCGGATTTCAGCCTCGGCTTCGTCGACACGAGCTTGTTGATCAGCCAGCCTGACGATCTCGCCTCGGCGTTGATGTCTAGTTCGTAAAAGGCGGGCGGGTTTCTCGGATCCCTTGCTCGCCACCTTCTCGTTTGCATGAAGGTGCTAGGACCGGTCTTTCGGACTCGAGAGGATATGTTCGTGCGAGTCGCCGGGTGTTACGATTTTGAACAGCAATGAAGCGAACACCGGTGCTTCGATTCTGTTTGGGGGTGGGAAACTTCCTTGTCCCACCGGCGTGCGAGCTGTTGGTTACGAATCCGCCATGAGGAAAGGATTTGTTGTTATTGCGCCCTAGGACCCGCAAACCAACATTGAAAGGCCGGAAGGAAGGAATGCCTTCCGTGCCAATCTCCGGAGAAGGCCGGCTTCCTGTGGGGTTTTGAGGTTCAAGATAAGAGTGCAGGGAAAGAGATAAAAATGCGGGAAAGGGATTCCAAATTAGATTGGAGTTGGGTGGGGGGAACTAACGATGCGGCAACGCATCAATCACCACTACTAACACCAATATAACCATAACACACCACTATGGATCTTGTCACTCACCGGTAGAACAGAGTCAGGTATATGTTTTGTGTTAAGAGCCAGAAGCACAACTACAATGGTTCCCTAACAGACATTCCCTCCAAGGAACTAACAGTACGACAACGCATCAATCACCACTACTAACAACACTATAACACAAAACATAACCAGAAAACTGCCACTAAGCGTTTGCCCTATATATCCTACAATTTATGCACCTCAGGAATACCGACCACCAAATGCTTGAAGTGAATCAACAAGCCATGACACGGGAAAACGTAAGGCAGAAATGTCAAGGAGAGGCGACATACAAAATAAAAACGAGTATAACAGCACCAAGTGTATGTATTATATTAAAAGGCAGAAGCACAGCTACAATGGTTCCCTAACAAACATTCCCCTTCCACCACCTTACAATGAAAATGTGGTGGCTATTTATACTTTGAGAACCCCAGATTACATTTATGGGCACAAAGTCCCGATCAAACATTAGGTGACAAAAGCGGCCGCGGAGCTGCGATCTTGACCTTTGTCGAGCGGGGTCGTACTCGCGAGCATGGTCTCCCAGAAGGCTGTACGGATACGTGGCAGCGCGTTAGGTAGAACTTCTCATCGGCGGGAATGCGGGTAGGCTGAGCAGGTAGAACCTCCAATCAGCTTTAAAGGCGGTAGCTGGCATAAGTAGTGCATCCCATGCTTGTCCTTGTGCTCGGCACGTCTCGGCTCGGATCCCAAAGTTGGACACTTGTCGGATGATGCTGCTTGACACGTGCTTGCCTTGAAAGGCAGTTTATCCAACTTCGCCCAGGATCAGAGCGCCGTCGGGTTGCGCAGGTGAAAAACAGCGCAGTTGGGGAGGCCTGTCTCCCTACTGCGCACCGGTCAAAGGGCGCACTCCGACTTCGTTGCGAAGTCGGGTTGCGCACCGGTGGAAGCTGATTTACATTGCCGTACGGACTTCGCCCTGGAAAGGGGCGCACTCCGACTTCGCTGCGAAGTCGGGTTGCGCCCGACACTTAGTCATTTTCTGCCGACTGTTACCAAGTGCGCCCGAAAGCGGGCGCACTCCGACTTCGCTGCGAAGTCGGGTTGCGCCTGAACACTTGTTCTTCGGTTGATTCTGTCCGCTGCGCACTTTGCATTCTGCTGCGCTCCAAGCTGGAGGCGCACTCCGACTTCGCTGCGAAGTCGGATTGCGTCCGACACTTAGCCATTTTTGGGGCAAACTGCTGTCATTTTTGAGATTTGGCTGAGGGGCTCAAGAGAAAGAGGGAAGAATGAGAATGTAGGGAAGAGAGAGAAAGGGGGAGAAGAGGAAGGGGAAAGAGAGGAAGAGGGAAAGGGAAGAGCAGCTCTCTTACAAAAATTGAAAACATTGCACCCCGTGCAAAATGTGACAACAGAGTTATTTAGAAATCTCTGTTGAACCAACAATTATGGGAAGCTTAAAGAACAATGGCATCATATTGAGGGCCAAGTAGGTCAGAAGGAAGCAGAAACTTTGTAATACATGTAAGAAAATAACAGAACACCAGATTCAGGAGCATATGGTATCAGAAATGGCGTAATGTCTGGAAACTCTTGGAATCAGTATAAAAACTTTTAAAAAGTCCTATAAACAGTATCAGAAACTTTGTTAATGTTCTGAAAAGCTGTACTCAAAAATTCTACAAATAATTCCAAGGGTTACCAGCCCATTTCGAGGAGTTTCCAGGAAAAACAATAATTTCATATACTTGCAAGAAGGTTTTTCGCCTATCACAATCAGTTTCTTTAAAATGGCTCTACTATGTCAAGTGTACCTGCTGAATTACCTTTGTTCATCAAAAACTCCTGTCTGTGTAATCTAAGAACACTTGTTTTCTAAGAGATGTTGTGGGCATAAGCAAAGGCTTGACAAAGTCAGAGAGGCACTTCCATTCAAGCTTGCAGAAAAGGAAATCTTGGATGCTTAATGTTTTGGCTTAACAATTAAATAAGTTTTCCATGGGCTGCTCAGGTCCTCGAGTATCAAATTAAATCAAAGCAGTATAATGAAATTGGATGTCTATGCATCTGTTGTTAATCATGGTATTTATGTAGTTTCCCACAAACCATTGCCTAACAATAAGGTAGAACAATTGCCGTGATAATAAATTTGATTTGAGCTAAAAAAGAAGAAAAATTGCATCAACACAGCCCCAATAATGTGGGCTGGTACCATTATTAACCCATATTTATGCAAAAATGCAAATGAACATAGTTCTGCTAAACACTGTAAGTCCATTACAGAGCTATCCAAGCGTTTCACATGACATGTTCTCATCAACCAATCTATTATTACCATGTCCATCCATGGGGAAGAAAAACACAAAGAAAAATGTTTTAATATTAAAAGCAACAACAAAAGCAAATAACCAAATGGATGGAAAAAGCGGTTAAAAATATGGGCTCCCACTGTAGAGGCTAGGGTTCAAATCTTGTTAGGCAACATGGGATGCTACATTAATACGGTTTGTTGTACTAACACTATGTGACTTATTGAAATTCCATGGTAACATAGTCATGATATAATACAGGTGAAACATTATGTAGTTTATCCTCCTCGATGTTGCCTTCCAGCTACTAAGTTTCTACAAAGAGTTTGCCAAAATCCTGTCTGCTAACTCTTGTAATTTTCTTGACTTTTTGTCTTCAACTCACAAGGCCAACTGGTTAGGCCTGTTGTATGAAATGCACTCAATGTCACAATAGTAATCGTCAGCCATTTATGTACCCATAACCTTTGCCTAATTAGCTTCAACATGACTATCTCAAATGGTCGATTTATCAATCAGTTCAGTGTAATTCTGTACAATAAGATCCTATTGCCAGAGGTTTTGCAGCTTCTTAATGAATTTACCCCTGGAGTCATGAATTTTTTGAGTATCCAGCTTCATGTTAGGTGGCCAAAAGATAATTGAATCCTGGTAACTAACCAATATCAAAAAACAAGGAACTGACAAGTCTCATGAAAAAGTCCATGCATAAACCATGTCACTCTTCGAACTTTAGGAATTTATTCCTCTCCATTCATTACCTCAAGAGCTTTCAGAGATTTAGTATTTTAAAATTTTGGGGGATTCTAAAATTCTGCAGTTAAATGACATTTAGCTATGTAAAGAAAAACAAATGTCCTCATTCATTTCCTCTTTTACAATATGATTTAGAAAAAAAAATGCAATCCAAAAAGACCAATTTAAATGTTTTTATTCAATTTGTATTCTTGCAGAGGAAACATCTCTTGCCAATGCAAAAAAATGGCAATTATATCGTTGAATCAAAAATTGGAAATATATACTTCGAAACTCCCCACCTTAAAAGAATATATATATATATATATATATATGGGCAGCTAGCTCAGAAAACAACAGAAATTTTGAAATACACTTACCTGAAGGGTATAATATATGATTCAGCAGAATATGTTATCAGAATGATGTAACGTCTTAAATCTTACAGTAGAATCAATGCAAAAGTTCATCTAAATAATATAGGAGAATCAATAACTTTCCTTCATTTTTATTCAGGTTAGGTGGATTGGTAATTGTCTGTCTAGCCAAGCACTTACCAAGAAGAGACCTACGTTCAAACCTTAGCCAAGCACTTTTCAAGAAGAGACCTAGATTCAAACTTTGGAGGCATGCATGTTGCAAAGGTGGTAGTCTAATCTGAATCCTCTGAGTGCGCGCCAAATAGACGACGATGGTACGAATCCTGAACGACTGGTGGTCCCCCTCATGTCGGGTCATCAACAACGAAGTGGTATAGGCTTGTTGGGAGCAGCCCTTGTGGTTTGAACCCTGCACTTGACAATTACTAAAATAAGTATGGATGTAACCAACTCCCTTATGTATCCAAAAAAAAAAAAAAAACTTCTCTTCATTTTCTACTATCAAACTTGGGTTCAAATCCTTGGAGCTGCCTCTATAACCCCTACCTCACCTTGTTATTAGTGACTTAGGAATATGCCACTGGAAATAAATAGTTTGTATAAGAAGAGCATCTAATGAACCAGTTAGAAAACAATAAGGTTAACTACCCCCACACACATGTTGTGACTCAATGTTAATAGGGGTGAAGAATCCACATAAGCAGGACCAATGGCTTGCACCTTTAAGCCTGCTATCCCATTGACAAAGAGTTTGGCAAGTGGTGGGACTCATAAACCACTCAAGTCCCACAACCGGGTCAATGTAGAATTATTAACATTTTGACCATTTCAATTTTTGACCATGAATATGTATATAAGCAAAGAGTTTAAGGCCAAGAAGAAACTGTTCATTTTGTTCACACTTTTTTCTGACCATTCATGTAACCATGGCTAGCAACAAGCGGTTTTAGGTGACACTACTGGACTTTCTTAACTGTCTTACATATGTGGTTTTTTATCCACAATGCAGCCAAGACGATGTGCAACTCTATACAAGGAGACATCATTTATTGTTTTCACAATTTCTTCTGACCATTCATGTATTCATACATCAATGGACTTCTGCAACTGTCTTATGTATTTGCAAATGCAACTTTTATTTCCATTGCAACCAAGATGATGTGCATGTCTACACAGTACCCTAAGTTCTGAGATCATAATAATCCATTATTTTTCTTTTTTTGATACTTGTCATTAATGATGTGAATGAGACTCATATAGAATGCAAATCTTTGTTCTTGATCCTGCTAATTACTTGATGATGGTCACAATCTAATAAATGTTTGAACTTTGAATCTACTACTGATATATCCTTCAGCCACTACAAACTCAAGCATTGTTATTGACACAACATTGCAAGCACACAGAGAGAGAATTAAACTAAAAATCCAGATTTAGGGGCCAAAATCAACCATTTTATTTGTTTAAAGGGTCAGGCAATACAATTATGGATCATAGTTTACTTATTACTCTTTTAAATGATTTTTAATGCCATATTCTCCATGTTGTCTGCCTAGATATAGACCAAAAAATAAAAATAACACACAAAAATCTCCACAAAGATGACTAATCAACAAGTGCATAACTATGGATCTTAAAAGTTAATACTAAGAAAACATAGCAAGCCAGATGACAAACAAAGGTAAAGATCACAACTGGCAATAAGAACATAGAACTGCTTACATTTAAAACACTGTCAAACGAAAATTGCCATACAAATGATTCTACCATTTTTACTTTTCTACACAACCTAAATGCAAAAAGCAAAAGGCAGAAAATGAAAAGATTGGAACCCGATAGATTTATCACGTTAAAAATATATAATCTATTGTTTTTAACCTCAACAACAATTTTCTGGTATCTGCTGATGTGTGAAGGGATCAACCCAAATGTCAAAAACCAAAAACTACCATGCAAGAGAACCCAGAAGTGCCAAATACAGTATGCGTAGCTACTAAAAGCTTCATTCTTCTTTTAAAAATTAAACACACACACAAAAGAGAAATCACACCTTTGCCACATGCTCAAGTGTAACAACTTCAACAAAAATAGATGTCCGCAGAGCAATCACTATAAAGGCCTTGGTCCCCTTCAAAGGCAAACACTGACCAGGCTCCCCAAAGCTTGGTTCCAACACCTTCGTCGAATAAGGATGCATGCCACCCTTTCGCAAGAAATCCAAAGATGCAAGCCCCCATGTTCTTCCGTTCCCAGGAAAGTAGCCCTCTGAGTGCTGCACCACCCTGGCAAGAGGCAGTTTTTTAATAGCTCATATTTGTCATTAAGTTAACTTTATCAATTTCCTACCCAGGTGTTGTAGGTGAGTTGGAGAGGAGAGGGCAATCCTCCAAGGGAGGTCCCAGGTTCAAATCTCCACCCTACCAAAAAGCTGAATTGGGTATCCAAAATCCAATTGATAATGTTGGTGCGAGCAGGGTCGGGTACGACTCCCGGGTGGCTTTGATGGTGTAGAACCCCTTGTTCGTGGTCTCTCAGACCAAGGCGGCCTCGCAAGGGGTTTTCGCAAAAAAAAAAAAAAAACTTTATCAATTTCCTCAAAGAAAAAACAATCATTGTTTGCAAAGGAAAATTCCACCTCAGATTCGATGAAAGCAGCATTTCTCATTCAAAATTCAAAAAAAAATTAACAATTGAAAAGATTTCAAGAATCCAACAGTGAAAAGATTCAAAACTTAACAAACTGACAACTTACAAAAATTCACCTCAATGTCCATTAAAAACAGAAAAAGAAAAAAAAAACTCTTTACATTAAGAATCCTATAACATATCGTGCTATGAGAAGACCACTGGACAATTGGTTGATGCTACAAAGTCCAAGATTTTTAAGAAGGTATATTTAAAGTTATTGATGTAATGTTTTTTTAAGGATACATAGCCTCACTAATATTAAGTAAAGTTGATTTAAATAATATAGAAGAATCAATAACTTTCCTTCATTTTTATTCGGGTTAGGTGGATTGGTAATTGTCTGTCTAGCCAAGCACTTACCAAGAAGAGACCTAGGTTCAAACCTTGGCCAAGCACTTTTCAAGAAGAGACCTAGGTTCAAACTTTGGAGGCATGCATGTTGCAAAGGTAGTAGTCTAATATGAATCCTCTGAGTGCGCGCCAGATAGACGACGATGGTACAAATCCTGAACGACTGGTGGTCCCCCTCATGTTGGGTTATCAACCATGACAGTTGCTGCCGTACAAGAAGACTTGTGTCAAAGTGTTTTAGCATCATATGCACGAGACTGTGCCATACGAGACTATATTGTATGAGTGAATGACACTATATGACTGTGAAGATAATCTTATGACTATAGTCTTGATTGGTTCTTGAATCTATCATTCCACCATTCCATTGTTGGGAATATCACCACTCGTGCTACAAGTCACTCTCCAGTCAAAGGTTGTGCTGAAGTCTCGAGTCCATAGTCTACGATCTCACTAGACTTAAGAGTTTCTCATCAGGTGACAACATCTTCTAAAGGAAGATATAACTTTTTGCTGCAAAAGAAAATAAAATTGTGATTCTATCTTATACATTATTTTGTGCAGTAGAATGCCAGATTTCACATTGGTTTCTGCATAATTTGGTAAACTTAGGCTATCTTTAACATATTTTGGCACACCATTGAGACCTGTCCGCTGTGCATGTAAAGTAATACTTGAGTGGCCTTTTGTTGCATTATCGTCTTTTACTTTGTCCTCCTCATCTGTGCTATAGGGTGTATTTGAAGAAAAGGGTGAATAGAATCATTTTCATTATTTTTCTTCAATGAACATTGAAGAATCTTATGATGGTGCATCCTAGAGAACCCGTGTTCAAATATTCACAAGAATTTGTTTCAACTTTCAGGAATGTGCTAGATACTGTTTTAGTGTCCTTGAAATATTTATGCCTTGGATTGAACAGAGGTCAAGTGAAGCATGTTACAAGAGGCTTAAAGCTAGTTGTGAAGAAGAATATCTCTTGTCTAATCATGTAATGGGACTGAAGTTTTGTAATGGAAGCACTAACAAGGAACTGCTAAGTTTCTTTCTGAAGTAAACAAGTTAGTCTCATCCAAGGTCAAATATTCAAAGGCATAACATTTTGACTGGTTCGATCTTTGAGGCAGTTGTCTATCTTTTGTAAGGTGAAATGCAAAAAAAAGATGACATTCTGACTGAATAGATAAAAAATTTAATTTTGAATATGTCTGATTAGGTGGGATTTGGTTCCTTTGTTTCATTGGGTTGTGTGCATAGCATTTCTTTAGAGAATATTCATTTACAAATTGGAAGTAGAGAAATGTGAAGCCATTTTACAACTATGTGACAAATATTTGTATGATCTGGTGAGACAGACATTAATGATTTTTCCACTGTTAAACAAGCAGGTGGTCAAGGGTTTGAAACATTGAAGTTGTTGCCAGATCATTTGAAAAGTGAGATATTATTTGTGCTTCAGCAAGTACAAGCACTGAAATCAAGGTTGCGTTAAATTGGCATTTCAGATTTTTCTTGTATTTTGTTGGAAAAGAGTCACATCTTTTGGAGATGTTTTTCAGATGAGTTGTGGACATGGCTTCTAGCTGAATTCAACATTTTATTTTTTGCACCTCGTTCTTGGAGAGTTTCTCTTTAGGAGAGTCATGGATGCAAAACATTATGGCAGTCAATAAGGTTATCTGCAAGATGTAACACAACATTTCAGGAGGAAGTTTCCCTACTTACCTAGGAAAATTGAAATTTCTCAAGCAGGAATTGTCTTTCCTTGCTTGTCAAATCTAAGTTTACTTGGTTTCATAAAGATTTGACGCATGCTCATATTGGGCTCTAGGCTTGGATGCCTGTTTTCCTTGTTTTTATAGGAATAAAATTTCCTTGTTTTTTTTTTTTTTTTTGGTAATTAAGGATCAATTTCATTGCAAACGGGTTTCCTAGGTTGACCCAAAACCTTTTACAATAATCAACACAGAGCTGTTATGGATAAGAAAACAAAAGGGCGCACCATAGCCACCTGTCACCAATAACCCCCACCTCCGCGATTTCGCGACAAGTCGCGAAAACGAGACAAGTCGCGAAATTGCGACAGCAACCGGCCAAGCGCTACGCTTTTCAGCAACACCGCGATTTCGCGACAAGTCGCGAAAATGCGACATGTCGCGATTTCGCGACAAAAAACATCCAGCAGTATCCAAAGCCAAAAAATCCACGATTTCGCGACAGGTCGCGAAAAGGTGACAAGTCGCGAAATCGCGACAACAACGAGCCTTCTGCTTCACCTTCATGCAAAGACCGCGATTTCGCGACAAGCCGCGAAAAAATGACACGTCGCGATTTCGCGACAATTTTTTCCCTTTTGCTTTGCCTGCAAACCCGCCCGCGATTTTGCGACAGGTCGCGAAAATGCGACAAGTCGCGATTTCGCGACAATTTTCTCGCCTTCAAAGAATAATTTCCAACCACTTCACGATTTCGCTCCTTGTCACAAAAATGGAAAGTCTTATCAAAATTAACTTCAACTTTAACTTTTTCTCTCGACATCTATCTGCCTTTAGTTTCACTATCTGCATCTCCACGAAATCGTGACAAGTCGCGAAAATGCGACATGTCGCGATTTCGCGACATCTAACAGCCTTCTGCACCATAGTCACATCCGCGTCGCGAAAACGCGACATACTTGCCGGGAGCTTCCTTCTGCCGCTGTTGGTCGCGAAATCGCGACAACTTTCCATACTTAGCAAAATCCAAGCTTGGGCGCCGCGAAACTGCATCAAGCCGCGAAAATGAGACACTCCACGAAAACGCGACAAAAATACTCTAAGCTCTTGAATGTTTCTTTTGGGCGCGACAACGCGACATGTCGTGAATTCGCGACATGTCGCGATTTCGCGACACTTTTCGGTCAACGCCACTCCTGCTTTGCTTTGACCGCGAAAGGGCGACACGTCGCGAAATCGCGACGGTTTAGTAGGGCGCTCTCTTCTGACTCTGTCGGTCGCGAAATCGCGCCAAACTTCCACACTTAGCTTTTTCCAGCCTCGAGCACCACGAAAACTCAGCAGGTCGCAAAAATGCATCAAGCCGCGAAATCGCGACAAAAAATCATGAAGCTCAACACTGCTTCTCATAGGCGCGAAAGCGCGACAATTTTGGGTCAACACATCGCCGCCTCTACTTTGACCGCGATACGACGACACGTCGCGATATCGCGACAAAAACCTTATGAGCTTTTCACTGCAACTTTGGAGCGCGACACCGCGACAAGTCGCGATATCGCGACAACTGATGGTCAAAACCTTTGTAGCTCTGCGTTGACCGCGATACGGCGACATGTCGCGATATCGCGACAGCTTTGGAACATGGTCACACTTGTGTTTTTTGGTCGCGAAAACGCAATAGAAAATCTTCGGGAGACAAAAAACTTCTCTTCCTTTTTCCAACTTCCACAGATGCAACATCATTGGCGGTCGTTTTGGATAATCTTGTCCACTTCACTTGGAACCCCGAGTTCCCAAGTGACCAAACCATCGCCTTCCACTCCTAAATTGGCTAAGATATCAGCAGATTTATTAGCTTCCCTAAACACATGCTCGGCTCTTCGCTCATTCCTGGCTTGGTAGAGGTACCTCGCCTCTTCTATGACAGTCTTAAACCGCCACGGAGGAGTTTTCCCATTGTTGATAAGGTTAATGATATGCATGGAATCTCCTTCAACAATAAGATTATCTTCTATGTCCTGAGCCAACTGAAGACCCCTCCAGAGCGCTCTAGCTTCCGCCTCATTGTTAGTTCTGGTTCCTAACTGCTCAGAAAAGGCCATCACCAAACATCCTTGATGATTTCTCACTACACCTCCATCCCTTGCTTTGCCAGGATTACCTTTGGAAGCCCCATCAAATTTGAGCTTGAGCCATCCAACAGGGGGCGGATTCCACTTGACATTAACTCTGGGATTAACCTTGGGGGTCATGGGATTTTCAGCCAGGGTAAAATTTAAAGAGTGAGCGATCAGTCTCTCCCAGAGGGGAGGGTTGCGAGCTTCAAGGGGGATAAGGCTAACGTTTTCACGGGCAAAGGAAATGATCTTATTGGTGATGGAAGAGGCATCATGGCAGGACTCATGGAAAGCTCTATGATTTCGTTCAAGCCAAATCCGCCACATAAAATGATGAAGACAGACCTTCCAAAAAAACTTCAATCTAAGGCTGACAAAGGGATTTGGCCATTGGTGGAAGAGGTCAAGGATGGTAGCAGGTCTGACCCAACAAATGTTAAAGGCTTGCAATAACCTATTGAGGATGCTCGAAGAGACCGGGCATTCAAGGAAAATATGGAGGGTGGACTCCCAATTGGCCCCCGCACAAACAACAACGGTTAGCAACAATCAAACCTTTCCTAATCAAGTTGTCAATAGTAAGAATCCCGCCTTGGATCACCAACCACGAGAACATAGCAACTTTGGGAATAAGCTTTTTGACCCACACCAACCGAGGCCGGAGGATGGGGTCCCGAGAATCAACCATTAGCATATAAGCAGATTTGACCGTGAACCGCCCATTTTCGGAAGGTGCCCAAATCACCCGATCCCCGCCCAGACTCATGGAAATGAATTGAAGACGCAATATGCTTTGGATTTCTTCCGAGACCGCTTCAAGCCCAGTGGATCCTAATCTGCTTCCAGCTAAGCCTTCCTCTATCCCGCCTCATAAAGTCAAAACTTTCCTTCCATATAAAACCTCCGTGATTCTTTTGACCCTAGCAAGGTGAGAAACCCGAGACAAAGCTACTTCCTTGGCCCACCCGTCATCCCGTAACCCGATCTTCTCGACCATTGCCAAGGACCCATCTTAGGCCTTTCTTTAGGACTTCTCTGCTAGATAGGATAGCTCTCCATAACGCATAACCTCTTCTATGCACCGTATCATCTAGGAAATCAAGATCTTGAAGATATTTCCTTCTAATTATGGCAGTCCACTCATTTTCCTCATTGTTAATAAGGCGCCAAGCTTGTTTAGCTACTAAAGTTGTGTTTAGATGTGCAATTCTTCTCAGTCCAAGCCCTCCGAATTCTTTCGGTCTACAAACCTTGCCCCAACCCACAAGGTGGATCCTCTGTTTTTCTTCAGATCCAGACCAGAGAAAGTTCTTTTGAATCTGTTCTATTTTTTGAAAAATTCTGGTTGGAGCTCTAAAGACAGAAAGAAAATAAACTGGAATGCTCTGGAGGGAGGCCTTGGTGAGGGTGAGTTTCCCGACCTGAGACAAAAAATGACCTTTCCAACCAGCCAGTTTCTTTTGGATTCTTTCTACCACTCTATCCCACATAGAACTACACGGAGAGCCGTAGAAGAGGGGGAGGCCTAGGTACGTGGTCGGGAGAGACGCTATCGAACAACCCAAGATGTGAGCAATTCTGGCTTGTCTCTGATTTGGGGTGTTAAGGAAATAAAGCTTGCTTTTGTTAAAATTCACCTTCTGGCCCGCCGCATCTTCATAGAGTTGGAGGATGAGCTTGATCCTTCTAGCTTCAACCACAGACGACTGGGTCAACAACAAAGTGTCATCCACAAATTGTTGGTGACTAATAGGGTTGATGAGAGAGGTGGCTTTGATCCCCGAAATTAACCCAACATTGCATGCTGCTTTAATAGTTCTTCCCAGAGCCTCTAACACAATGACGAACAACATTGGGCTAATTGGATCTCCTTGTCTCGAGCCCTCTCGTGACTCGGGAAGTACCCAACTGTCGTACCATTGACCAGAACTGAGAACCAGGGTTCAAAAATGCACTCTTTTATCAGCCTGACCCACTGAGGATGAAAACAAAACTTCAGGAGAACAAGCACGTAAAAATCCCAGCTTGATACGGTCAAAAGCTTTGTTCATATCGAGCTTTAGGGCTAAGACCGCCTTGTTGGTTTGACTTGCGGAGTGCAAAGCTTCATGGACAAGTAATCACACCATCCAAAATCGATCTCCCTTTGACAGAGCTGCCTTGGCTTGAATCGATAATGAGGGGAAGAATTTCTTTCATCCTATTAGCAATGGCTTTTGAAAATATCTTGTAGGACACATTGCAAAGACTAATCGGTCTGAAATCTGCCATGGTCTCAGGAGATGGGCCCTTAGGAATCAGTGCGATAAAGGTGGACTTGAACCCTCACGGTATATTTTTTGAAGCCTGAAATTCTTTGATAGCAGAGATGACATCCTGTCCTACCGTATCCCGTAAAGCTTGGTAGAACCGAGGAGGGAACCCATCGGGGCCAGGGGCCTTCTCAAGATCCATGCTAAACAGGGCTTTTCTAATTTCCTCGTCAGTGAAGGGAGCAAGAAGCTTACCATTTATGGCCTCACCAACCAAACTCGGAATGGACTGAAGGAGGGTTTCCTTGGCTTCTTCTTTAACCTGGGATTCATCCCCGAGAAGGGAGCTGAAGTAAGCTACTGCTTCCTCCCTGATCTCCATTAAATCTTGGGTTTTGGATCCATCAGCTTTGGTTAACTCTCTGATCTTATTATTACTTCTGTTCCTCAAGGTGGTAACATGAAAAAACTTTGAGTTCGAATCTCCATCCTTTAGCCATAGAGCCCCGGATTTCTGCCTCCAGTAGGTCTCCTCACATGCTAAGATATTATGATATTCAGACAGATTGGCTAGTTCCTCCTTCCTAGTAGCTTCATCATTGGTACCACTCTGGATCGAGTTGTCAATGACCTGCAACCTTTCCCTCACTTTTTCCTTGTTCTCAAACAAGTTCCCAAAAACCTCCTTATTCCAAGTTCTAAGGTTATTCTTAACTAATTTCAGCTTTTGAGCAAGAATAAAACCTGAACTTCCATGGAAAGGTTGCTGCCACCAAATGGACATGCTTTCTTTTAGATCCGGGTGTCTGATCCACATCGACTGAAAACGAAAGGGTTTTTTGAAAGAGTTAGACTTTGGGACCTCCAAGAGGATGGGGTTGTGATCAGAAGAGATTTTGGGGAAGGTATGCAAGGTGGAGTCTCCAAACCCAGCCATCGCCTCCTTGGATAAGAAGAACCTGTCAAGTCTTTCCTGGACTGGCTGGTCGCGCACCTCCCGTTGCTCCAAGTATACTTGGCTCCTCTTAGCTTCACATCCATCGGTTGATTCGAGTTAACAAACTCGTTGAAGTCTTCCATGCTTCCGGGAGGGGAGCCCGGATCCACCCTTTTTGTCTCGATGGGTATAGCGGCGTGTTGAAGTCACCCGCCACAACCCAGGGGATGTCATGGAAAGCATCACCCGGATTGCCCAAAAACTCCCACAAAGAGGCTCTCCCCGAACAGAGTTAGGAGCATACACATTGGAACAGATCCACGATCTATTATTTTCAAAATCATGGAAAAACACACTTAACACCCTGTCGTCCTCTTGGATGACACTGCCTTCCACTACCCGAGGGTCCCACAAAACCATGAGGCCCCCAAACGTTCCCCTTGCTGGAATAAACACCATTTCCCCTTGATTCCACATCTTTTTAGCTATCGATTTTGATTGGACTTCATCTAATTTTGTTTCTTGCAACATCAAAATTGTTGGATTGTACTGCCTTCTTAGCGAACTAACCACTCTCTGAGTGGGCCGGCCATTGAGGCCTCTCACATTCCATGAGAGAACCTTCATTTAGATTGTTTAGAGTTCTTCCCTTTCCCCCTTCCCTGAGGAGGTTTTCCTGATTTGTTATCTTCGAACCCTGGGATAACTTGTTGGATCAGAGTTTTCTGTTTACCGCTGGCAATTTCATTGTCAGTCCTCATTCTGTTATGCTCTGCGTTTGAAATCCTCCCCTTCTTTCTCTCACAACCAAAGTCAATGGGTGACTTAGTCGTGCTCCTGGTCTTTTTGGGGCTAAATTGAGGGGGATCTAACCGTTGAAGAACCGGACTCCCACATTCCTCGAAATCATCCAGCTTCTATCATCTCGACCCTCGAGTCTAACTCCTCCATCTTCTTCCCCGTATTCTCCCGGTTTGAAAGAAGAATCTTCTATCCGGTTGGGCGGACTTCCGGCTATGATATTGGGGAGGTCTGGTTTAGAAGACGAAATCTCCTCCACTCTTTTTCTATAATCTCTGGGGCTAAGCCTAGCCCCTTCCTGAGGGATTGGAGGGATATTTGATATGGGATTAGACGGGCCCGCCTTTGATGGGGATTCTAGGGTTTCGGGGAGAGCACATTGCCTCGTTATCCTCTTTCTACTTCCTCGATCTCCCCTTCTCGCCGGTAGATCGGCTAAAATATTGAACCGATTTGAGCTTGGAGATTTAGGGCTTACCTGGTTTTTCGGATCTTTGGTGAGATGATGCTTGTCTTTGCTCTGAGAATGCCTTGCACTCTGATAGTCTTTCTCCTGAGACATGTAGTTATTTTTGAACGGCCTAAACCCTCCTTTGCCACCAGGGCCTCTTTTTAGAGGGAGGTTCCTAGGAAGCCCTTTCTCATTTGCGTGATTGCTTTCCGATCTGGGGATGTCTCTCTTTGTTGCTAGTGTAGGGCACTGATTTTGCAGGTGGCCTTGTGATTTACACTCAGGGCAATAAGCTGGCTTATTTTCGTATTCCACCGTCTGATATCTAAGATAGTTGCCATACTCAAGTTCCACAACATTTGGCAGTTCAGATTCAAGATTGGCATTGACGCAAAGTCTTGCATGAGTCATCCTTGTCCTAGCCAAGGTTGCATGATCTATGGACACCAGCTCACCGATCGTTCTGGCGATGCCATGTAGCCAATACTCGTTGACAAACTGAGCTGGAAGATTGGGAAGCCGCACCCAAATGGGAGCAAGATTAATGTTCTGTTTTTCAGTGGTCAAAATCTTCACCCCATTTCCTAAGGAAAAGGCCGCGTTTCCCTAAAAACCAGGGTCCTCCAAAGGAGAACGCGGCTCGCATCCTCCTTATTGTTAAATCTTAAGATGAAAAACCCCCTGGAAAGGGCAACAACCTCCAAACTACCCGCCGTCCTCCATTTGGATAGGGCCCAAGAACGAATAGTTTCTATATCCGGCCTTCCACCCGTAAACTTGCCCACTAAAGAAAACTCTTCCATGGCTAAACATGGCCCCATCGAATCGATAGGTGCCTTTACCCTGTTATTTACCGGAATGAGGGGCGGGAGAGAAAGAAAGACACTCTTTCTCCCTAAGACTGTATCCGCAAAGGATCGGGCTCCTCTGGGGCCCGCCCCGCTCAGCTGGGTCCCTTTGTCCGGGTCTTTATGGGGGGGGTCGCACTCTCTCTGGATAACCTCTGCTGCCGCCGCTGGCCTCCCATCCTCTGGATCCGTGCCTGGATCAAGCTCAAGGGTCCTGCCCAAACCCTCTGAACCACCGCTGCTTTTCCCGCCTAAAAAATTCGAAAACTCGCCGCCGCTGCTCCTCTCCTCCATCTCGCTCGAATAAAATTTCCTTGTTATTGCTCATTTGATGTGAATATTTTGGTTCTTTGATATAATCCAATATTCATTTCTTCAAAAGCTAATGCAAATCGAGGATGGATGGGGATATTTAGCCTTTCTTGGTAATGAATGCTTGTATATCCCTTGTACAAAATCTACTCTTTATTTTATCTAAATATATAGAGAAGAAAGGAAGCCATAGGAACAGTAAAAGTTATGGAAAGTGGCATAGTGATTATTGTTTGAATTGTAAATGTGGTAAAGTGGTTCATTTGGAGGTTTAAATTGTGCCATGTGATATATGCATAATAGCTAAAATGCTGTTGTAATACCACTATGTGATGTGTTCAAATATTGGCATAGCATAGTCATGATATAATATCGGTGTGGTCTGTTTCAATCCTAAATAACCATTTAAAAATGTATTTTAAAAAAGTGGTTCATTTGAGGCTGTTGTGGCTTATTTGCAGGCCAAATTCAGAATTATATGAAATCTTGTTTTAGCATTAGTGAAAATACATTTGCTTTCTTAGAGGTGTAGAAAAAGATCTTTCCAAACATCTAACAAAGCTTAGCTTATTTGAAGGTTTGATCACCAATGCTTTGTACTTCTGACATGTACTCAATTGGCAAAGAACAACAAATAGTAGAGTTTTTTTTTTTAATAAGCTATGTGTGGCTTCTATTGGGGGTCACCCCTATTACAAAAACAAAACTTTACATTGCTTTCATTACATTTCTAACAAGTTAATTAAAGCATACCATCTTTGCTTTTCTATCAAAGATATTCTCCATCTTCCTCAAACTGCTAAGTTTCCATAATCAACTTTTTTTTTTTAAGGAACTAACAACAAGAACCCTTACATGACACATAACTCCAACAGATAAAAGGAAAACAAACATAATAGTCATCCATCAAAGAGGAAATCAGTTTGATTATTTTTCTTCTGTAGCAGAGGTTCTTCCTCCTTTAGAGTGGCAAGATTTGAGAATGCATTTTTACACTTCAAGCTCCTGAGGTAATATCTAGTTGTAACACATTTTGTAGGATCTTCATTTTCAAAAAATTGACCGTCATCGATTGTTTCATAATTAGCTTCAAGAATACCATTTGAGGTGCTAATCTTTTCCATGGAACCGTCTGGATGGTCTTTAGTAACCATTTGGCTTTTATCAATGATCTAATTCAAATTCTAGGGTGTCTTCTGTTGCTTGCATGATTCTTGCTAGACAATTGGTGCATCTAGAGGATGAGATTTTTTCTTTTGAACTAGGACATTTGAAGGTTTCGAATCATTTGCATGCAAGGCCTTCTCCTCCACCAAGGAGGAATCAAAGCATGATCGGATGATTGGGCATCTCTTCTTCAGGTGGCCATATTGCTGATAGCCATAACATCTTAGGCAGAAGTTTTCATACTCAGTATTTTGGATCCATTCCCCTTTGCTTGAGGAGTTAGTAATGGATTGAGGCCCACAAACTGAAACATCCATGCAAACAACCAATCTTGCTTTACTCATATTAATTTTAGTGGACAAATTTTCCTCTGTTTGGGCATCCATATATTGGAATGCACCAATGACATTACCAAATTTGGTGAATATCTTCTCTCTCTAAAACTTCATAGGGAGAGCATAAAGATTCACCTAGACTGGAAAGCCATTAACTTCTTCTATAAAGGGGTTGAAACTAGGAGTCCAAGGTCTTATATAGACACCCCTTTGTCCGAAAAACCAATTATATTTATAACCCATTACCCTATCTCTATCTGCTAAATTAGAAAAGGAAACAGAAAATAAATTTTTGGGTAGGAGAGTTACTTAGAATTGTGTACAGGTCCACCAATCTTTAATGTATCCTTTAAGCTCCTCTAGGCCTGGTTGCAGATAATTGTTCGAGCTTCATGATCAATTAGATCCAACACAAATTCATCCTCCGAAATCCTGATAAAGGGCAAAGGTTCATCCACCTACGAACCCAAAGATCCTTGAGAGATATTTCTTTTGACCGAAGAGGCTTTCTCACAGACTGAAGAGACAGTTTGCGAACAACCCTCTTCCTTCAATGCTTGATTGCACCTAGGGTTTACATCCCTTTTGCACAGATTGTAGCCAAATTTGTTGCTTTGTTCCATCACTTGACTCAACCTAGGTTTTACACCCCTTTCGCGAAGACTGTAGCCAATTTGTCGCTTTGTTCCACAACAAATAGTAGAGTTATTAACAATAAATTGTAGAGTTATTAACAACAACTAAATCTCCATAGATCTTAAGGAACCTCCACCAAAGTAAGGTTAAGCTCATTTGAAAGTTTGATCACTAAAATTAACATTGATTAGATACTATAAGTTTGAAATTTAGAGAATGTTTATCAAGCATAATAGATTGCTTTTCTATGCTAAAGGTTGCTTATTAGTACATAGATTTGGATGAAATAGGCATTCTACCTTATGCCAGCCTTGAAACAAACAATAGCTAAGAGAAGGATAAAAAAGAGGTTATGTAAGTATCCAGGTTAAACTAATGTTGATGAGATTTATAATGGTCTATGTTTAATCATCTCACTCATCTTTGTGGTTGTCTCATATAGGAACTAGATGGTTCTAGTTTGTATGTCTAGTTCATCTCAGTTACTTAGCAAAGTCCTAGTTTATATGTCCATTTCATCTGTTTGATTGGAAAGGTGTAGTGGCGCCTGTATGGATTACCAAGTGCATAGACTAACTGAGATGTCTATGTGTGCCCAGTACAATGGCAGTTTGCAACCATTTGACTCCACCTTTGTGAATTAATTAATACCTCCCTAACAAAGAGTGTATATCATCATTTGTAATAGTTTGTTTCCTCTTACTTACTCCTCACTATGTTTTCTGCTAGTTGCATTCCAGTTTATGCATTTTTGCTATTATAATTTTATTGCAGGTTCAAATTGTTTGGCATTAGAGCCTTTTTGTGGTCTTCAATTTACTTGCTTGCATGTTCTGGTATCCATCTTTGCTGAGTATGATTTTATTCGGCCTCAGGTTGTAGACTGGCATTGTCCTTTTCATTGGAAATTTCTTTTGCACGCATTCAAGTATGCCATTCTGAACAGCTGTTCAGTTTTCTGTTCTAGATTTGACACCTAAAGCAGCAATATTGTTTGCTTCCAATTTAAAGGAGAGCAGGAAGTTTGTGCATTCTGTGGTTATAATTTTGTTGCAGGTTCATATCATTAGATTATAATTATATTGCAGGTTCATATCATTAGATTATAATTATATTGCAGGTTCATATCATTTGATAGCATAGCCTTGTTGAGGTCTCCAATATAATTGCTAATTTAGTATCCATCTTTGTTGAGTATGATTTCTTCAGCCTCAATCTGCAATCCGGAATTTTCTTTTTTGCTGATTTTATTTGCACACATTCAAGTGTGCCATTTTGAACCGCTGTTCAATTTGCTGTTCAAGATTTTGTATATCGAGCAGCAATATTGTTTCCTTGTCACTCAAAGGAGGTCAACTAAATGCATGCCATTTTCTTCCTCTTATCTCTATCAAATTACTGTTTTTAAAGTGTCTCTACTTTTTTTGGAATTTGTAGTACATTTTTTCTAGTTACATCTTCCAAAAAAAAAAATCTTTTGATTGCTTGTAGAGGCAATCATAAATCGAATCGGAATCGCCATGGAAAAGAATCAGGAAAAATCGGGAATCGGCAAAAAATCGAGGACAAAATCGGGAAAAATCGGATCAAAATTGGCAATCCTTTATATAGGGTTCATTTAGTGAATAATTCCATTGCATCAAGAGAACTTATATATATTTTTGAAGTAATATTTTCACCCAACTCTTTCTTTGATCTTTGAATAATCTCTAACCAAGTTCTTCCCCAGTTGAAATATGTGGTGGTTAAGCTTCTCTTGAGGTCATGGTCAACTTTTTGTTATGTATTCTCTTTGGGCCCATGTAAACCTTGAAAAACATATTTTTGTATTTTTTTAGTATTTTATTCTTTAGGGTTGATCTCACAACCTTGACATAAAGGCAACATGTAATGGGGTATAAATACCCTTTATCACCAATCATTTTATTATCCGTTTGAGTGTAAATTTGATTCTCTTTGAGTGAAGATATTTTGGTGTCTATGGACACATCATATATTGTGTTTTTCGTATGTTGTATATTTCTTTTGATTGATAATACTAGGTAATGTTTGATTCCATTCATTTTTAAAAACTAATGTGAATCTTCATTATTCGTTTGCTTCTGCTGGCAGTAGGTTTCTCTTCTAGTTTCTTTTGAGGACGTTCATAGGGGCTTGTGAAGAAGATTTTTTTTGAAGCTAACGACATAATCTGTAGAAGGGTTTCTTAGGGGCAAATGCATGTTGATGATTAATCAGCCACTTAAATCGGTATGCACACTGGAACTGCAACAGAAATTGTCACTGTATTAACCAAGTGAGAAGACAATTTCGTTCACCATAATTTTAGATCGATAGTAATACAGTTTAATCAGAAAGTAGGGAGTATATAGCTGGACTCCTCACCTGAAACTCCTGTCAAGGCATGTTCTTGATCATATGGATCTAAAAATGGTATGAAGACTTCATAAATGAATTCCTATATAATCAAATGTAAAGACTCCATAGAAAATGTTGTTTTAAGGGAAAACTCCAGTGGATCAGATCTAATCAACAACAAACCAAATGCTTATACAAGGGACCATTCTATGCCCAACTTGACTGTGGAAAATCATGATGCACTGATTCAGGTCCCTTACAAGCAGCCATTTAATTTAAAAAAAAAAAAAAAAATTGGCTTGTGGTTTAGGTATCTTCCCACTGAACTCTGGTACAAGGCATAAACTGTGCCCATAACCATGTAGAATGCAATTTGCATGACATGTTTTCAACTTTATTTAATCTACATGAAGAATCACAAATCCAAAGATTCTAGTATCTCCTCAATTATAATGCAACAATTATCTAAATTAGGAGAACCAGAAAATTCCTTTTAATCCTTTGAAATAACCTCTAACTATTTTTAGGGCCCCGAAGAAAATCTTCCAGTGAGATTATCTCACATATAACATAAGCTATGATATCTAGAAATCGCATGGTATAAGTTGTAATGCCATTCAAATAGAGTACGAAAAAATTGATAATCACACAGCATCTTGAGATTAGAACCTACCAATTACAGGCATAAATTGAATAATGATATTACCAATATTTCGAAAGGTATAGATCCTTCAAAACTTAAAACAATAAAGTCTAGTCCAAACAGCAACTTTAGAGAAAGCTTCATTAGTTGGATCACTTTAGAGAAAGTCTCATAAATAAGTTAGCTCTCATTTGGTCAGTCATGACTTGGTGCGTCTCAGCAAACTCAAGCATTATGAATTGCCAAACTTCAAGAAGCATATTCCAGTCTAAAATTCAGCTAACAGATTCCAAAAATACCAATTTTTGCTTGTTGAAGATCTACTTTTGCACATTTAACCTTCAAGTTTAACCAATGCAAGAACACGGAAAATTTATAATCTATTCGCACCATCTACAAAAACTACTGCACGCATCACAATGTTTCTCTTTTTCTTTTTTTTAAACACACTCACACCCACCCATGGTTTGAACTTGGGTCTCCTTGATGTAAACCCAAAATCACACCAATGAGGTTTCCCAACAAGGACCATCACAATGTATTTTAAATAAATAAAAAACGCAATTCAAAGAGCACAACTCAAGTGCAGTATTCAAAGAAGATCAAGGCAAAATACAATCTACATAATAACGCCTTTTTGTGTGGTCTTAAACCATCATTAGCATGTTGTCGATGGGGTTTAAGGCAAGCACTGGGGAGCAAAAAAAAATTTCATACCATAGACCAAGGTTCATATCCCATGGGTAAATCTTAACATTTTTATCAAATGGCATGAACTCAACCAGTTTGAATCCTCAACTTTTAAGGAGGAAACCCAGGTTCAAATCTTGCCAAGTGATACATACATAATTGTCAAATTGTTATAACATCACTATGTGTCACAATGTAATATGGGTGGGACCTGTTTTTGTTAGGAAAAACTCCAAGATTTATCACCTGCAAGAGGAAGCACAATAACAAAAATATAGAACACGGAAACAGTAACACAAGTGACACAGAGATTTACGTGGAAACCTGCAATGTGCAGGAAAAACCACGGGGCAATGGCAACTTCTCTTTTATTATTTTCAGCAAAATTTACATCCACGTCTTTCAACGTTTTCAACAACCTCTCTCTCATATGCAAGGGGTCAAGTCCCTTTTATAGAGCAGAAGGAAGACTCCAAACTGTTCGTTTCCTCTTCCAACGGAAGCCTCCAAAAGACTGTTCGTTTCCGCTCCCAAGACTGTTCGTCTTCCGCATTCCTGTCGTCTACCTAGACGTCCGCTCCTATGACGTCTACTTGGCTTGACGTCGGTTGGACGTCTACTTGGCTTGACGTCAGGCTGGACGTCTACCAGCCTAGACGTCTGGCAGCCCAGACGTCAGGCCCAGACGTCTACCAACCTAGACGTCTGCAGCCCAGACGCCAGCCCAGACGTCTGCCAGCCTAGACGTTTGGCCTGCTTGAACCTGCTGCAATCCTGTTTCTTGGATGCCTGTACTGCATAGTGACTTCACTTCCTAACATTCTCCCACTTGAAGTCAATATTCAGGAATTCTTCTGCCAAAGATCTTCATCCAGTGCCAATTGCCCAATGCTGCCCTTGTTACTTTTTCAGCAAGCCCAGAGAAGTTCTGCACCATTCAAACTTCTCTACCTTGACCGGCTTTGTAAGCATATCTGCAGGATTCACTTCAATGTCGATTTTCTGCAACAGGATCCTACCTTCTTCCACCACATTTCTGATAAAGTGGTACTTGACATCAATGTGTTTCGTGCGATCATGGAATGTTGGATTCTTCACTAGCTGAATAGCACTCTGGCTATCACAATGCAGCGTAATTTTCTCCTGCATTACCTTGAAGTCACCCAACAATCGCTCTAGCCAAATTGCCTCTTTGTTGGCATGAGTTGCTGCAATGTATTCTGCTTCAGTGGTTGATAAAGCCACAACAGACTGCAACTTAGAAGCCCAACTCACCGCTCCTCCAGCAAGAGTGAAGGTATATCCTGTAGTGGATTTTCTCCCATCTCTATCTCCACCATAATCAGAATCCACAAAACCTGTAACTTGCAAATCTGCCGATCCAAAGTAAATGGCAACATCTGAAGTGGCTCTTAAATATCTGAATATCCACTTCACCGCATTCCAATGCTCCTTACCAGGATTTGCCATGTACCGGCTGACTACTCCCACTTCTTGGGCAATATCCGGTCTGGTGCTCACCATGGCATACATGAGGCTTCCTACTGCTGATGAATACGGTACACGAGACATGCTTGTCTTCTCTGCTTCCGTTCTAGGACACTGGTTGGAAGACAACTTTAAGTGTGGAAGAAGTGGGGTACTAAACTGGTTTAGCATTCTGCATATTGAAGCGTTGCAGAATCTTTTCCACATATGACTTTTGACTTAACCAGATCTTTCTTCCTTTTCTGTCCCTGTGTATCTTCATCCCTAAAATTTGGTTTGCTGCTCCTAAATCCTTCATTTCAAATGTCCTAGCCAACTGAGCCTTAAGATCAATGATTTTCTTCATGTTGGGGCCTCCAACCAACATATCATCAACATACAACAACAAAATAATAAAACTGCCATCGTCAAACCTCTTATAGTATGCACAATGGTCAGCTTCACTCCTGCTGAAACCTTGGCTCTTCATGAAGGTGTCAAATTTCCTGTACCACATCCTTGGCGCCTGTTTCAACCCGTACAGTGATTTCTTCAATCTGCAAACCAAATGCTCTTTGCCTCTTTCTTCATAGCCCTCAGGCTGATCCATATATATCTCTTCCTCGAGATCACCATGCAAGAAAGCAGTCTTTACATCAAGCTGCTCCAGTTCCAAATCCTGTGCAGCTACAAGTGCAAGTAGAACTCTAATAGTAGTCATCTTCACAACTGGAGAGAAAATTTCATTAAAGTCAACACCCGACTTCTGCACATAGCCCTTTGCCACCAAGCGAGCTTTATAGCGTTCCAACAGCCCATCGTTGTTCTTCTTCACTTTGTACACCCACTTGTTTCCAACAGTCTTTCTTCCAGGTGGGAGATCCACAAGTTCCCAAGTTTTATTCTTTCGAAGTGCCTCGATTTCCTCCTCCATGGATTTCCTCCACTTTTCTGCATTTTCAGACTCTCTAGCTTCCTGAAATGAACTAGGTTCACCATCATCAGTTAACAAAGCAAAAGAGGACTGATACACATGAGAATACCTTTCCGGACACTTTTGTGGACGTGTAGATCTTCTAACCCAATGATCTGTCGGTTTTGGCTCTTGGTCTTGTGACCGTTGTGGCTGCTCTACTTCCTGTTCTACTTGTTGTTCTACATGCTGATCAAAAACTTCAGCATGTTCATCTTCACTAAATTCTACTTCAACAGGTACAACATTAGGATTTTGTTGTACCTCCTTCCTTTGCATGGATTTTTCATCAACAATTACATCCCGGCTAATAATTACCTTGTGGGCAGTAGGATCCCACAGTCTATACCCCTTCACTATATCTCCATAGCCGAGAAAAACACATTTGCTTGACTTCGGGTCAAGCTTGGACCTTTTTTCTTTGGGTACATGGGCAAACGCGTCACAGCCAAAAGTGCGCAAATGAGAGTAATCAACTGGCTTACAACACCAAACCTCCTCCGGAATCTGTCCATCCAATGCAGTTGTAGGTGACCTGTTAATAAGATAAACAATTGTATTAACAGCCTCC
Source organism: Wollemia nobilis (assembly GCA_028583015.1). Classification (NCBI taxonomy): domain Eukaryota; kingdom Viridiplantae; phylum Streptophyta; class Pinopsida; order Araucariales; family Araucariaceae; genus Wollemia; species Wollemia nobilis. The sequence continues at coordinate 12,688,242 of JAQPPZ010016726.1, forward strand.
GCCCAGAACTTTTTCTCCAACATGGCTGCGCTAAGCATGCTTCTTGCACGTTCCATGATTGTGCGATTCATCCGCTCAGCCACACCATTTTGTTGTGGAGTGTATGGTACAGTCTTATGGTGCTTAATACCTTCCTGCATACAAAATTTATCAAATTCCTTGGAGCAATATTCACCCCCATTATCTGACCTGAGACACAAAATTGACTTGCCCAAACTCTTTTCTACCCGTGCTTTGAACTCCTTAAATTTCTGCAAAGCTTCCGACTTCTTCTTCAGAAAGTAAACCCACACTCTCCTAGAATAATCATCTATAAAAGTCAGAAAATAGATGGCGCCATTCAAGGACCGAGTGGGGACAGGTCCAAATATATCCGAATGTATAAGTTGCAGAAAATCAGAACTCTTACCAGGACTTGCAGTAAACCGAACCCTCTTCTGTTTACCAAAAATACGGTGCTCACATAAGTCTAAATTACAAGACTTAATCCCAGAAAGCATACCTCTGTCATGCAGAATTTTCAGGCCTTTTTCACTCATATGGCCTAGGCGTTGATGCCATAGCATTACTGCATCCTGAACAGAAGTTGTTGCTGCTGCATGGTTTGTCACCGTATCACCGCATAAACGGTATAAAGTCCCATAAGATTCTCCCTTTGCTACTACAAGAGCTCCTCTGGTAATCTTGCAGTAGTTGTTACAGAAGGTGACAGAATACCCTAGCTTATCCATCATTTTGATTGAGAGCAAATTCTTCCTCAAATCGGGCACATGTCGCACATCACATAACATCCTTTCTCTACCATCGTCCAACTTGATCCTTATATCCCCTCTTCCCACAATTTCTAAAGGATGATCATCACCCAAATAGACCTTTCCACCACAGTATGGCTGATATTTGTCAAACCAGTCTCTGTGGGGAGACATGTGGAAGGATGCACCTGAGTCCAAAACCCAGGTATATAAAACTGATCTGCTGTTACTGATACAGAAGGCTTCACATGTTGTCGTCTCTCCTGAATCTGTTGCACTGGCTTCAGTTGATGGCTGATTTTGCTTTTCACCATTCTTTAATTGCCAACAGTCCTTCTTGGAGTGTCCTGGCTTCCCACAATGCCAGCACTTCCCTTTCTGCTTACGTCCTTTAGACTTAGATCTGGACTGCTTTCTACCTTGTTTACTCCCCTCGAACGATCGACCTCTCACAGATAGGGCTTCATTGGTTGAGGGTTCCAGAGACGTTTTTCGCCTCAACTCTTCTGCCAACAAAGCGGCTACCACATCATCAAATTTGAGAGTTCCTGATGATGAATTACTGATGGTCATCACCATATGATCCCAAGTGTCCGGGAGGGAACAAAGTAGGGTGATAGCCCTATCTTCATCCTCCATCTTCACATTAATTGAAACCAGTTCTATTGATTAGAGTATTAAACTCATTCAAATGATCTACCACGGATGAACTTTCCTTCATCCTCAAGCTATAAAGCTGCTTTTTCAGAAAAACCTTGTTAGTTGCTGATTTTGTTTCATACAACTTTTCAAGCTTTTGCCAAAGGGCTTCCGCGGTCTTCTCTTCAACTACATTGAACAAGACGGAGTCCGCTAGGCAGAGACGGATTGTAGAAACCGCCTTCCTGTCAAGCGTTACCCACTCCTCATCTTTCATGTTGCTCGGTTTACTCGCGACCCCTTCCAAGGCTTGAGCTTGGTCATTCTGAACCAACAAATCCTCCACCTTCATCTTCCATAGAGCGAAGTTCCTGCCATCAAATTTCTCAATCTCGAACTTGGTTACACCTTTTGTCATTGTTGCAGCTCCCACTCGCACAAAACCTTAGCTCTGATACCAGATGTTAGGAAAAACTCCAAGATTTATCACCTGCAAGAGGAAGCACAATAACAAAAATATAGAACACGGAAACAGTAACACAAGTGACACAGAGATTTACGTGGAAACCTGCAATGTGCAGGAAAAACCACGGGGCAATGGCAACTTCTCTTTTATTATTTTCAGCAAAATTTACATCCACGTCTTTCAACGTTTTCAACAACCTCTCTCACATATGCAAGGGGTCAAGTCCCTTTTATAGAGCAGAAGGAAGACTCCAAACTGTTCGTTTCCTCTTCCAACGGAAGCCTCCAAAAGATTGTTCGTTTCCGCTCCCAAGACTGTTCGTCTTCCGCATTCCTGTCGTCTACCTAGACGTCCGCTCCTATGACGTCTACTTGGCTTGACGTCTACCTGGCTTGACGTCAGGCTGGACGTCTACCAGCCAAGACGTCTGGCTGCCCAGACGTCAGGCCCAGACGTCTGCCAACCTAGACGTCTGCCAGTCCAGACGTCAGGCCCAAACGTTTGCCAGCCCAGACGTCAGGCCCAGCCTAGACGTCTGGCCTGCTTGAACCTGCTGCAATCTTGTTTCCTGGCTGCCTGTACTGCATAGTGACTTCACTTCCTAACAGCTTCAATCCCATATAACCAATTAAAGAAATTTATCATAGCCATGTCACTCTTTCATGTCATGATCCCCTAAATTTTTGTATGTTCAAACTCCTAATGTTACTCTTACATTGCATGATCCCTTGTATCTCTATCAATTCAACATCCTACCATGCTAATCCATATTATTCTTCGAAAAGCATAAATATTTAGCAGTTGAATAATTGTTGTTTGATAACAGCAATCATGTCGTTGCAGTGGGGACATCTCTTTCCATCATAATACAATAGCAAGATTCATTTGGTTTATTTAGAAATCTCTGATGAACCAACAATTATGGGAAGCTTAAAGAACAATAGCATCATACGGAGGGCCAAGTAGGTCAGGAGGCAGCAAACACTTTGTAATACACATAAGAAAATAACAGAACACCATATCCAGGAGGATATGGTATCAGAAATAGTGTAATGTCTGGAAACTCTTGGAATCAGTGTAAATACTTTTAAAAAATCCTATGCACAGTATCAGAAATTTTGTTAATGTTCTGAAAAGCTGTACTCAAAAATTCTACAAATAATTCCAAGGGTTACCAGCCCATTTCGAGGAGTTTCCAGGACAAGCAATAATTTCATATACTTGCAAGAAGGCTTTTAGCCTATCACAATCAGTTTCTTTGAAATGGCTCTACTATGTGAAGTGTACCAATGCAGTGGAAACATCTCTTGCCAATGCAACATAATGGCAATTTATATGGTTGAATCAAAAATTGGAAATATATACTTGGAAACTCCCCACCTTAAAAGAGTATATATATATATATATATATATATATATATATGTGGGCAGCTAGCTCATAAAACAACAGAAATTTTAAAATACACTTACCTGAAGGGTATAATATATGACTCAGCGGAATATGTTATCAGAATGATGTAATGTCTAAAATCTCTTAGAATCAATATGGCATACTCTCAAAAAAATCCTAATAGTATCAGAAACTTTAGGAATCTTCCGAAAAGTTGCATTCCTTAAAATTCCAGATATGCCTCCAGAACTTTCATCCCATTTCCAAACCCATATAGTTCATGCCAATTTGATATCAAGTTTCATCCAATTACTATACTGAAATAAATGTCTATATATTTCTGTTGTTAAACAGGGTTATTGTCAAGCATCCTCGAGACTATGATCTGATATACGGATAACTGCATTAGTGCAGCCACAAAAAAGTTGGCAGGTACGAGTATTACCCATGTTTATTTATAACACGAGAAATTTCTTGTAACATTATAGAGGCATATTTTAAAAATGCGAAGGCCTTCAGTGTCCTTGCTACTCTGAACATTGACCAGAGATCCTATTTTGAAAGTGGTAAAAGAAATATGCTCGTTCCCCATCACGACTTCCAGCTCCTTCCGCCCAACTCTATCTGGCTCCGGCCAGTTGTTATCGTCTTCCTTCATGATCTACACCATTTACCAAACCCTAATTAGGGTTTTCCATCCCGGGGGTTTCTATACATATCTTATAAACCCTAATACAGAACTTAAAACGTTGTTTAGAATCAGACGTACAATACTTTTAATGTCACGAGGAATTAGTTCATAAGAATGTTGTCTATTCATTGTAACACCAACATGGTGTACAACCTCCTATTTGGAGTTCTAAAGTCTAGGCCACTCAAGTTGTGCAAAAGTAAAACGCACCTCGCTCTCCGCAATGATCCTGCGGCACTCTCTGAGAACGGCCTCGGTAAGAAAGACCTCCTTGCGAATCATGGTGTCATTCTTGTAATTGGAATTGTTCGCATATCGGAGCTTGCCAGATAATTATTTATGAAGAGCTACCTTGGGAGGTTCTGTACCTACACAACATTGAACTACCAACCGTCCATGTGTTCAAGAATTTCAGCATTGGGCTTACGTCCCATTTTTCCCATTTCCTTCAGAAGTTCTTTGCATTTTGCCAGCCTTCCAGACTTGAAGTATAACGTAACTAAATGTTTATAAATAACATGAGTTGGAACAAAACTTGCATCCTTCATTTTAGAGAAATGTCTCACAGCCCTTGTGAGATCTCCCAGCCCTGCACACACCCGAATTATCACTCGGTATGCTGGTAGATCAAGCAAGCAATTTGACTCTTCCATTTCCCAAACGAGTGCAAGGGCCTCCCTGAACTTGGCATTGCAGGATCTACCATGCATTACACAAGTGTACATAACAACATTTGGTCCATGACCAGACTCCTTCCACCAAAGGAAAAGGCTCTCTACTGCCTCATACATTCCCAGCCTCAAACAACCCTTCATAAGAACAGTGCAATCCTGTATTTCCAATTTCAAATTGTCTCTCATCCCAAGCTCTTCCAAAAGCTTAGCTGCCAAATTATGCCCTTTTCTGGACTTGGCAGCCTGAGCAATAAGCTTGGCATGTATACAATCATCGAGCTTAAAAAGAGAATCCCTTGCTGCCAGTAAAACCTCCCTAGCTTGCCTGCATTGGCCGGCTGTAATGAACCCTCTGGCAATACACTCCAGAGAATTCCTGTTACATGAGCTCAAACAGCTCCTTAACCCCAAGGGTGACGGTGTCTTGAGTTCACCAACCCTGGCAAGAATCTCCAGTGTGGAACCCAGAACCCTATCATCTGGGTAAAGATTTGGGCAATTCTGAGCCCAACAGAATGTCTGGAGAGCCCTCTGTGTCAAGCCCATGTGCCCAAGCTCTCTAATTGTTAAGGACAGTGAACCCTTTCTAAGGACGCCCACCCATTTATCCAGGACCTTTGATACTCCTTCCTCTGGAGGAAGGTTCCTGATTTCTCTGGCAAGACTTAAAAGGAACTCTGGGCTTTTGTAGCGTTTTTTTGCAACGTTGTGTGATCTGATAGCTTTCTTAGATTGTGGGACATCTATGGGCCTACAGGGCATGGGAAGGGGAAACCACCTTTCCTTCATTTGGCTCCTTGACTTTTTTGGGGGTGTGCCTCTGAAAAGGGAAGCTATTGCATCCAACTGATCCGCGCTCCATTCTCCTTCACATTCATTATTTATCTTATCATGAGTAGAATGTGGTTCTTCTTCGTCTACAAGCAGATAGCCGAATGTACCTGAGCTTTCAGAATTGTTGTGATCCCAACATTGCTCGCCTAAGCTGAAAACCTTCATCCTTTCATGTTTACAAATACGAGGAAACCATAAGCGTGACATTAGGCTCGATTGAAGCTTTTGCCTCTTTCTCTGGAAAATAGCATTCTCGACGCACAATTCATTTTTATTGACGCACAATTCATTTTTATTGCAGGTAGAAGATACCCGGATTGAGCACTCAGAGAGTGAGGGCATTTTGCAGTGGTATATTTTTATGTTGAATTTTTTTTCAATTAATTACACTGATGAAACATCTCTTGTCCATATTATATCATGACTAACATAGAAGTGTGATATGGACAGCGCAAGGCTTTGGCTCTTCTTAGGGAGGTCCAAGGTTCAAACCGTGGGGTGGGTGAGTGAGTGTTCATTAAAAAAATTAAAAATAAAAATAAATAAATAGATAAATATGGAGTGAGTATTATTCATTTCTTATTTTAGAAAGCAAAGTGTTATGAATTTAAGCCACCAAACAAAAAAAAAAAAGTGTTAATAGCAAGCAAAAATTGAATGTATTTTTCTTAGTGCAAATCCCAAGGAACTAGGTGGATTGGTAAGTTCTTGTGCTTACTAAGAAGAGATCTAGGTTCAAACCCTAGGGTATGTATGTTTGTGCAAAGGCAGTAGTATAACTTGTGTCCTTTGAGTGCACTCCAGCCTGACAACGTCAATATCAATTATGAGCTTTCGGTGCACCTCCTCACACCAGGTTAAATAACAACGAGGTGGAATAGGTGTTGTTGGGAGAAGCCCTAGGATTTGAACCCTACTTAGTAGTAGAGAAGGACTGTGAATGTATCCAATTTTCCAATGGATAAAAAAAAAAAAAGCAAAGTGCGAGAAAGAATTGAATGTACTTTTTTAGTGAGAGTAAGAAGCAAAATGCAAATTGGTGATAGTGGTAGTTTTCCGATGGAAACATTGTCGAGGCGAGGCAAATGGTGATAGTGATAGCTTTTCGATGGAGATATTGTCAATTCACTTGTATATAAATAAATAAATAAAGCAAAATGCAAGCAAGAAACAAATGTACTATTTCTTGTTTTAGATGAAGGGAATTGTAAAAAATAAAGGATTCTTAAACTCTAGATAGCATGGTAAGAATGTCAATTTTCAAAGTCCTAAGTGAAAGCAAAGATGTCCTAGTTGGAAATATAGATATGCGTCAAGGACAAGAGGAAGAGTGAATATATAGAAAATCCTATCTAGGCCACAAATATTACACCAAAAATTACCAAGGATGAAATGATTGAACATGACATGATGGTGTTTAAAAGCAAAGGGTTAAGACCTAAGTTCCATGGATACTAGTCAGACTTTTTAGAGATTTGAAATTAGATTAAGTGGAAGCAGGGATTGAATTCAAATTACTCATGACTTTTCTTTGATAACATTTTTTCTTCATTATCTTTTTCAGTTCTAAAACCATGAATAAAATAATGGATGATGGCCTGGGGTTTAAGGGGAGAGATACATTATATTTAAGACCATAAAGTGAGAATTTTTAAAGGACTATGGCCAATCGTACGAATATATCTAATTTATTGCATTATTTTATTATATGAACTCTATAGGCTAAAGTTAACCTTGTTATGGTTAAACCTATCTTATAACTTGTAATTAACCTTGAGCCCTTTTGTTATGATGGCTTAGGTTAAACATATTTATGTAATTGGGGTTTTTGTATTAGTATAAATACTCTCACTCAATGGTGTGATTCTTATCTACAAACAATATTATGATTATTTATGGTGCCTACATGTGATTAATATATTTTTTTCTTTTATCATTTTTTATGCTTTCCATATAAAATTTGAGTGATGGATTGCTTCTATTTTTTGAAATAGGTGTGAATTCCAACACACTAAAGAAAGCCAAGATGCTTTTGACCAGGGTTATTATTTATCAATAGAGGCATGTTGTCTCACATTAATATATGGAGACCATGTACATTTGACCTAATGGAGTCTTATCCTAGGAGATGATCCTTATTATCTTAGGAGATGATCAACATCCATATGCCTTAGGATTGTAGCTAACCAAATAGAGAAAAAGATACATTTTTTAAGAGGATCTTAGATGCATTAACATCCCCCTTCGTCCATTGAGTTGTCATAGTAATCTTGTTATCCTTTGTGTATTATGGGGACAAACAAGCTCCTTCCATCACTATTTTGGTCCCTCTATGAAGCAGTGGAGGGGGACACCATGGACCTATCAAGGGATTTACATGGGACATATTCCTCCTCTCCTAAATATATAATAATGTATACCACACTAGGAAGCTATAAGCAATAATTGTGAGGCCCAATAATGTACTAGAGGAGTGGATGAGCACTTTCCTATGCATAAACCATCTAGATTTCCACTTTTCATCTCACACAACAAGATCTACCCATCATAAAGATCGCTTTGTGATTAGTTGATAACCGTCACTTGTGATAAGTAGTGGGGTATATTGTTTTTTCCAAAGACTCCACCTTTTTCTAGCATGGAACTAAACGCGATCTTTAACCTCATTTGTAGCTAAAATCACAAAACCAATTCGAAAGATCTATTGAAGCTATTTGCATGGACAATTTGATTGCATATATTTGATCTTCACATACAAAGAAACCGCTTTGAATAAAAAACATAGTACAACCATTACAAAGAGTTTTTTCTTTTACTATCTTATAGGTATGTTCCTTGTCTATTCATCTAGTTCTATTTATCTTGATTTTAATGGAATCTTTTTAATATATTTATAATTTATTCACTGATTTTTTTAGGTCCAATTGAGATCCATTTCTATTAAAGATATTACTGACTAAAAACACTAAAAATGTTTAAAATGTTTTTAATATTTATATTTTATACCAATAAGCGATCAACTCACTAGAAAGTACATCCACAAAAATCATTACAACAAATTTCAAGCATTTAAATTGTCAACAAGATATTTGGTTAAACATGAAGCACACCTCACCTAGAGCAGATTTTCGGACAATCATTAAAATCAATCAGAAATTGAAATTTTTAATTGCAGTCATCCAAATTTCAGTTGTTAGCTTATTCAAAACGTAATTTCAAATTTTTTATTTAAACATATCAAAATTGTAATTTAAACAACTATAATAAAACACCTTCCCAAGGGGTGCCATTTGCTACAAGAATAGACTGCTCCATCAACAAGACAATCCAAAAGCATAAACCCATTTCTTGTGACACCTACGTAACTATCACTTCGTGATTAGTTGATGATCACTTATAATAAGTTATTGGATTTCCATTTTTCATCTAGCGCAACAAGATCTAGATATACTAATCAGAACACATGAGAGGAACATCTCACTCTATAGTGACACCCACCATAACTATCACGTAACACATGGGAGGAACATCTCACTCTATAGTGACACCCACCATAACTATCACGTAGTGATTAGTTGATAACGATCACTTGTGATAATTAGTGGGTATATTGCTCTTTTCAAAGAGAATTTATTTTCCAGCATGACACTTACATGAGGTTCCTCATGTGTATCTAAAATCACAAAACCAATTCAAGAGATCTATTGAAGCTATTTGCATGCACAATTTGATTGCATATATTTGATCTTCACATACAAAGAACCACTTTGAATAAAAGGGAAAGTACGCCCATTACAAAGAGTTTTTATTTCCGTCTATTTTTATTTTTCTTCCTTTTAATTTATTTATAATTTATTCACTGAATTTTTTAAACCAAAGATCCTATTGACTAAAAATAATGAAATATCTCAAGTGTTTTTTATAATTATATTTTATAACAATAAGCTATCAACTCACTAGAAAGTACATCCACCAAAATTATGACAACCAACTTCTGGCATTTAAATTGTCAACAAGAGATTTGGCTAAACATGGAGCACACATCACCTAAAGCAGGTTGTCCGGCAATTATTAAAATCAATCAAAAAAATTGAAATTTTTTAATGTAATCGTATACAGATGAAAATTGTAATTTAGACAGTTGTAATTAAAAATATTCAAATTCTTATTGAAAAAAACACCCGCCCAAGGGGTGCCATTTGCTACAAGAATAAACTACAACAAAAACCCCAAAGCATATAGCCATACATAAAACCTTTTAACTGAAAACTTTAGCTATTGATGTACTAAAATATTTTGCAACTCTGCTTTTAAGATATTGTCTACAAATGTTTGGCTCATCGTCACCTCCTTGATTATCAAAATTTATATCTTGTGAAGATACGGAAAGGTTGCATTTAAGCTCCGAACATTTTTTCTTGAAAATTTAGTTTGCATAAACTAATTTTAGTTCTTTGTGAATTCAACGCAATCACTCTAGCAGATTCCCGTTTGACAGATATAATATCATGAGCAAGACTGAGCACAAGCAAATTATAGTTTGGTCCCCTGTAATTAGAAGCCAAGTTTTCTCCAAATTCCTGCCAAAGTTGAAACAAAGTATTAATAATCTTTGAATTTCTAGAACCATCAGACTGTCGATTAAATTATCCGGACATATACAAGCACACTATAAAAACATATAAAAACCTCTACCCATAGCATAAACAACAAAATACAGATGATATGCACAGAATGGAGCAATAAAAGCAAAAAATATGTGCTGCTTAAAATCATATAATTGGAGCATTGGCAAAATCACATGGACCTCTGCATTACAAGGACATTAACATTTGTTTAGCTGAACGCACTTCGTGAATAATGCTCCTCACACAATGTTACAGGGTAGATGATACAGACCTCGTTAAACATCAGCAACACACATGAAGACTGTATAACGGGCATACGACAAGGGGAAAGTTCCCAGCATTGTTGTAAACAGAAGGATCAATACAGTATTAGATCAATCTTAATTATCAAGCAAAATAAAACAGAACTAGATCAATCTTAATTTTCAAGCAAAATGATCAATCTTTATTATCAAGCACAATAAAACATAAATACAGACTTCGTTAGATAATTAGGCAGAAACTTACATTCCTATAGAGTGAAGCACATATCCTAAAGTTATATTCACTTAAACATTAAGAAAATTTGTTCTCAAGAATAAATGTCACAGATAACAAAGAAGTACAAAGATACCATTTGAGCACCATTATACTTCCCAAACTAGTCATATTCCCCTCAGGTCCCAAACTAGTTAAATACAAACAGATTCAAACGAGCATGAAATACACAATGTCAATAAAAGAGGCATTTGGCTGAAATGAATAAAGCACCAAAAATTGCATCAAGCAAGAAAAATAACAAAGATACCAAATCAAGATCCCCCAAAGCACAACAAGAAAATGTCTCTTTGGATTACAATGAGAAAGAAAACCAAATAACATATTGTAATATTTATGAAACTGTTAGGATGGCGGACAAACAACCCAAGCACGGTGACCAAGGCAAATTTTAACCACTTTTCACAGATCAGCCAGCAACTAGTACAAAAAAATGTACAAATAAAGGCAAAGCTACATTGTAGAACTTGAGGAAGGCCTTCAAAAAGGAAATCAAGCCATTATAATTTACCAAGTATAATGGACAATATATACAATTTGAAGGAAGAAAAGATAGAAATAATCAAAATATTTAACAGAACATTGAAAGAATTTATTGGCAACTTCAATTGTAATAAGCCATGGATAAAAAAGAAGATGATGCAGTGGAATATGTTTAATTAAATACAGAAAAGTGAAAAAAGAAAATACATTTATGTAATACATCCAACAACATATATTGAAGATATATTGAAGTGAGTGGCATGCCAGATTAAGAATACCAGAAAATTATTTGTGAAGAGTTACCTTGGGAGGTTATGTACCCACACAACATTGAACTACCAACCGTGTGTTCAAGAATTTCAGCATTGGGCTTAAATCCCATTTTTCCCATTTCCTTCAGAAGTTCTTTGCATTTTGCCAGCCTTCCAGACTTGAAGTATAACGTAACTAAATGATTATAGATATCATGACTTGGAACAAAACTTGCATCCTTCATTTTAGAGAAATGTCTCACAGCCCTTGTGAGATCTCCCAGCTCTGCACACACCCGAATTATCACTCAGTATGCTGGTAGATCAAGCAAGCAATTTGACTCTTCCATTTCCCAAACGAGTGCAAGGGCCTCCCTGAACTTGGCATATGCATTACACAAGTGTACATAACAACATTTGGTCTATGACCAGACTCCTTCCACCAAAGGAAAAGGCTCTCTACTGCCTCATACATTCCCAGCCTCATACAACTCTTCATAAGAACAGTGCAATCCTGTATTTCCAATTTCAAATTGTCATTTTGGATGAACACAACACTTTGGGCGCTCAAAAGAAATTGAAAAGGGAAAAAGAAAAAGAGGGGGTTGGGGGACCTTTTCCCCTTCTTTTAAACCCCAGCCTCATTTTGACAAAAGAAAAGAAAATAAGAGAAAAGGGAGGGGAAAAAAAACAAGCGGAAGAAACAAAAAGAAAGAAGAAGAAAGGGTTTCAAGGATGAGAAAATAATCATCAACATCCATTCAAATCAAAGAGATAAGGGGATTAAACAAATTTCTTCTGCCTTTTTATGATTTTCTTGGAATTTTAGAATAGATTTCTGATTTTCTTTTTTAATTTTATTTATTTTTTATTTGAGCTCTTCTTATTTCTTTTTTGGAAAACAAAAAGCAATCACGAGTTGATGCAGTGATGATTCAAAGGTATATGTCCCTCTTAGCCAAATGGGGGAATGCATAGAAATGGGTGATGGGAGTTGTGTGGGTGGAGCTGCAAGGGGGAGTGACACCATAACTAGAACCCCATGTGACTGTCTCTCAGCACTTTTCAGACACTTTGCAAAGGGTCCTTTCTAACCAGCAAAACCCTTGTTGCAATTTGACACCAATCTGGACAAGGAAAGGACAACTGGGAGAAGAACTGGAGGGACACAACACTTCCAATGTAATATTTGCACTGTTTCATTCAAGGGCAGCTATACCAGGGTTTGCTGTTATCTTTGTAACCTGCTAAAAAATGGGTTGAGGTGTTGTGAAAAATCACTCTTGATGAGATGGCTGAAATGATGAAATTATTCACCGTTTATATGATTGCCTAAAAAACAAAACATGTGAGTGTAATATCAATTCTAATAACTTCTAATCTATGTGGCACTTCAACTATTCATCCTCCTTGCATTTTTCTAGTATGTTTTTCTAGTAGTAGGGTCGATGATAGAGCAAAGGGGAAGGACTCCCAAGTAGTGTGGGAGAGGGGTCTTCTACTGGAGCTGAAAGAAGGTTGACATAGTAACAAAAACATACAATGCGCAAGCATGCGAGGAGGTGGATGATGCTATTACCAAGGTGTCCTTTGTCAGTGGCATTGCATTCAATGTTCAGTGTTCTGCTTTTTATAAAGAGGTATCCAGGAAAGCCATTATTTCTGGTCCTTCTTATGTATCCTGGGAGAGACAAGAATTAGGACCACTCTTGTTGATAAAAAAGTACTCTAGGATTAACTTGTTGATGGAGCAGTTAAGGCAGACATGGGTGAAGTTAGGTTGTAGCATTATCATGGATGGGTGGAACTATGAACGGAATCCTATGCTGATCATCAAAGGAATTGTCTTGCTTACATTAACCACACAAAAAGGGAGCCATTTTCAAGGCATTAGGGTTCTGGTGGTGTGTTGACTTCCTAAACAAATACTACACTTATTCAGCATTTAAACCTTTGAAATCTTGGTAGGATGAAAAAGGAATTGGTAATTCGACAGTCATTTAATAGACTTTGTTCTAGTCGACTTGTGCAAAGTTGCAACTAAGCACCACCTTGAAGAATGATGAACATAGTAAATGTTCAACAACAAGGAAAGCTGTTGCCCTAAAGCTAGCGATAAGTAAGAATGTTCAATGGATTTTCTTGGTTAATTATTAATTGAGACAGTATGTTGCAGCAAATAACAAATAGTGGCATGTGTTTGAAGAAGGCAAAGCCTAAATAGAGATGCATCTGCTTATGTTTGATTTAGATATCAAGGATATGAAGAATTTGTCTATGTTATGCACTTTGAATAAAGAATACATAAAATTATACACAATACATAATAAATTGACTAGTTTTGTATTTCACCTGAAGTATTTTGTTAGATTATCTGGGCTATAACAGTGATGTGCCAATTTTGAAGGTTTCTCTCTTATCAAAAGAGGAGAAAACTGCATTAACAATGGAGTATTGTATCATGGATGATTGCTGTCAAACTAAGGGCAAGGGTGATCCAGATCCCAAGAGCAATCTGGGGAGCAACATATCATTTGTGGAATTGATATGTTATAGACTTAGTCACAAGCTTCATGTTCAAATTAGAGTTCTGCAAGTTTGAAGTTTAGAAGAATTTAATAAAGTTTGACACGAAGTTTAAGATATTAAAAATATGCAAATACGTATATAATTTCATAGAATTAAATCAATTCAGCTGCTTGCAAATGTCTTGTCTGAAAATACTGCTGGACATCACTCATTTTAAAACACTAGAATTTCAGAAACACCTAAACACTGTTAGAGGGCACCTAACCCATTGTCAAAGTCAGAAGTTAAAGGGTCATGAAACTCAAATGCTTGTTCTTTATGTTGTTGAAAGTCATTGGCTTCGCATGCTTTTTTTCCACATTGATTGGAGTCATCACATAGCCGACAAATTTAATTGAATTGAAAGTAGTTTTTGGTGAATTACCTTGAATTTATTCTATGATTTCATTAGCTTGGTCTTCAAGTTTGGCAAACTTCGTAATTTATGCATTGAATTCGCTGAACCTTGTTACATAGGTTATAGAGTGAAGAAGCAGAATAATGAACACTCCTTGTGCATGACAATTGTAGAATTAATCTATAAATGACTCAAGAGCCAAGTTTTGTTAGTTAGAACAGATCTGACACAGAGTGCATGAGCAAAAAGGATACAGGTTTTTAAGAACTGATTGTTCATTGGTACGAGTAAAAGCTTTGAACAAGTATAGTGCATAATGTAATAGCTTGGTCGAAGGGTTTGTGATTTGTCTCCAATTAAGATCAAAACAGAGATATGGTGAGACAATTAAGAAATTTACGGATGCAGACGAATGTAGTAGAATCCATGCACTCCACTATTGAGGAAACTGCTACGAGGAATTTCATGTTTCTTTAAGAATGTGTCTCTTAAAGTGGGCTGAAAATTTGAAGATGTAGGGGTAAACTGTATATCTTCACGAACTAATAACCATGCCTCTCAGTTCTCCTTTGCAACTGTGGAAGAGGTATGCATAGTTTCATGAGGAGGAAGTGATTTGTCTCGGGAATACAAAAAGCCTTGGAACAAATGTACCATTCCAAAGTAATGGTTACTTATGCTAGAGGTTGCACGTAGTACAGAAGTGCTGTTGCCAGATAGACTTTTGGCAGTGATGGTGAAATCTTTGACTGTATGTTCTCCAAGAAAAATTGAGTGCAGGGCACTGGTCCTTGAACTTGCAAAGGGTTTCTCTCTTGACCATCCCAGGGAAGCAAGGAAAAAATAGAAAATGTTAATTGATTTGCTGATGCAGCAGTGTGCTGAGAGAAAAAGGGTGCAAAACATTGCGGGTCGAGTTGCCACTTTGACCAAAGGGCCATGATTCCAAATAACCAATTTTTGGAGCCAATACTCGTGTAATTCTTCAGAATTCTCTTAATATATATATTGTTATTTATGGGGAGGAACAGACAAGTTCCCATATATCATATGCAAATGGCATTGTGTGGGGTGTGTGGTATAAGTGGGCAACATATTTGAATGATAGGATGAAAGAAAATTTGGTCATTGTAAGCAATAAATTTGTGGGTTCCTTCAATGCTGCCCTTTATGTAGAGGAGTTTATTGGAAGGAATTCATACTTGATGGAACAAAGAACAAATATGTCCCTTATATAATTTCAAGGATCTGGTTTGTCTTCAAAGACATTGAAATTTGAGAATAAAGTTTGAGCCCAGAGTGGAAAAAAGGGGGTGACAACTTAAGACCAACAATAGGTGTGGCTGATATAGATCGTGACGAAGATTAAAGTAACTTTCAGATATTATACAGCAGTGTTGCAACCAGCCAAAATATATTGTTAAGGATTAAGTGTTGTGGGGTATTAATTATTCATCATTCAATGGTTATGATGATGCCCAAGAAATATGTAAGGAATCAAAGGACCTCTGTCACTGAAGAATCACAAGCTGTAGTCCAGGCACAAAAAGAAGAATTAGCTAAATGAGCTACATAAGCATTGTCTTGGGAAAGCAGATGGCCTTTGAGATAAAAATAATGCAATGGTATCAAAAAGGAGAATAACAAATTGAAGGCTGCCCTGAAATCCTTAAACATAAATTTGGATGCGTGGAGTGAAGCATCCAATGGAACATGGAATAATGCGTCCCCTGAGCTGACTGTTCCAGCTATCTTTTTCAGGCTGTACTAGAAGCCTATGAAAGGTAGTTTCCAAATTCCTATTCTGACAATGTTTGTAGAGTTTGAGATATTTTAAGGCAGCTTCTTCTGTAGTTTAATGGGCTGAGGCCATTATACCATTTTCACATCAGTCACTACCAAGCTCTACCATTCTACAATCAAATGGTTAGATTGATAACATGTTAGTGAAGAATGCATAATTGTTTCTGGGAGGCTGGGATAGATGTAGGAGGTTAAAAGGTAATTTTCAATAATTTAGAAGAAAGTGACATCTACTTTGAATAATTAGTCTGTTTAGATGTTTTCCTATGCAAATTTTGAGCATCTATATATTGAATCTTGACTCTTCTTATTTTTTGTTAGTATTTCAAATTATAAGTAGTAATTACTATGTATTACACATTTCATGTGAAATTGGACTCTTGTAGCATAGCTGCGTGCAAGTAATCAGAAGTGGATTATTTGATCTCTTTAAATGTAATTTGGTAAACTACAATGAACATTTTTCTTGCAATTACATGTAAAAGATATCATATGTCATTTCATATGAGCATTCATGCATGCTCAGAATTTGGGCTTAGCCATCTTTGTAAGGTTATATAGAATTTGAAGTTCAATACATATCAATAGACTATGATATTGCTGATTAAGTGTGATGTGCAAGACTCGGTGAATATACGCTTGAAGGTATATTAGCCTAGAGGAGTGAATTAGCGAGAAAAATTTTCCATTCCCCCATTTCAAGGACGTTATAGCTAGGCTTCATATAAGGGATTGTTTTTGAGATTCTTTTGTATGTCTGGTAATACTATTATGGTTCAGGATTCATATAAGGGATTGTTTTTTAGATTCTTTTGTATGTCTGGTAATACTGTTATGGTTCAGCATGCTACTTATGTACTGTCAGATATCTTGATTATTTATACCTTTGACAATACATTTTGAGAAGGTGTGGGATGATTAGATCTGAATGTAGAGTGATAAGGGTATTATTGATAATAATATGTTAGTTTATGCAAATGGTTGACTCCAAGAACATTCGGCTTATACCTTTGACAATACATTTTGATAAGGTGTGAGATGATTAGATCTGAATGTAGAGTGATAAGGGTATTACTGATAATAATATGTTAGTTTATGCAAATGGTTAACTCCAAGAACATTCGGCTTGGATTGAAAATCATTACCTGTATTGGAGTCGGATCAACAATTGAACCCTCTCTAATTTATCCTGTAATTAGTTCAAGCTCAATTCTTTATTAACCACAGGATATAATGTTTTGATCTATGACACTTGCAATAGACCTAAGAGAGGTATCTGTACACAGCCAAATTGTAGATGTTAAACCTAACTAACCTGACAATAAATGATTTCACAGACGGAAAAAGTCCAGCTCATATGCTTTATGTTCTTTTCTAGAGCAACCAAGCAGTTTCCAAGTGGTTATTAATGATTCCTACATACATAATAATATTATTATTATTATTATTTTCCCCTCAATATTTTACCTTTGCTCAAATGGCAGAGTCCAAAATATCATGAGCTTGGTCAGAGTGTTGAAACAAAAAGAGGTGAAAATTTTAAGTTAAAGCTAAATAAAAACTTTCCTTGTGATTCCTGGGCTAGAACCTAAAACTTCTTCTTTACCTTTTACAATTAGATAAACAAGTGCTGCTTTTTCTTTACTAAAGGTGGGGCACAGTCTAAAATAGAGTTGAGATATTGTTGAATTCATGAAATTTGGAACCAAAGCTAGGAAAAGAAGCTGGTATCCTTTTGATTTCCACCAGAACTGTTTTGATCAACGATATTCTCTACTGCAATGTATTCAATGGGCAGAATACAAGCAGTGGCAACTCTACCTCATCTGTGAGGAAAACCATATAACTGTAGGGGAACATCAGAGTGCCCATTTCGCAAAGAGTGCAACTATCATGTGGGCGTGACAGCTGCCAACCTATTTCTTCATTTTATAAATTTCCTGTGTTCCATGGAGTCCTCTTTTGGCGGAGATGAGGATACACGGGGATGCGAAAAGTGGACAGTTACAATACACCCCCAAATTTTGGCAAAAAGGGGAGAGTAGAGGGGATGGCAACAAAAGTTATTTGAACTTATTGAATATATAAATATTTAAAATTATAAATGAAATAGTTACTAAATCAAAATGGCAAATGTGCATATTTAAAATTTCAATGAAGTTAAATCTTTGATTTTCTCATTACTTCTCAATAATCATAACCGCAATGAAAAATACAATGATACAATATCCTCTATAATTTGATATTCATGGTTTGTATTACTGATAGGCTGATTACATAAACTAGTAAACTTCAAGATTTAGAGTCACCGCATCACAAAAATAATATAAAATATAAAAAACATAGACAATAAATCCCTGTCAGCCTAGTAAATTAGGATTAAATGGGGTTGCGGCTCCTTGGTCCTCTGTCTGCAAAGGCTGTTGCAATGCTCCAGGCCTGTCAATGTCACCACTACCACCATAGTTGGGCTAGTATAAAATATTCAACGGAATTCCAACTAACTCTGTGTCTCTTTGCATTATTCTTCTCCTCAATCTATGTATCATCCTCTGGATGTTTGTGCTGCTAGTCCTGAATTATACTCTATAGTCTTCTGAGTTTGAAGTTGAAGACTATTATGAAAAGCAACTAGATTCTCTGCTCTCCTGGATGCCAATCAATTTCTTTTAATGGAACGAATGAAGCTATAAGCTGATCAATTCCTCTCTGCTGCTGAGGAACTAGTAATCTGTGACAAAGGGTTAGTGGCTAGCTGCTTAAATCATGAAGCTCCATCCCCATATATCCTACACCATCCAATTGGATTTGTTTGGGCTAAGGTTAGCATATTTTGATTTGCCTCCAATGTGTTGAAAGGGCTAGTCAATTCTTCAAAATCTGATAATTGTTGCTGCATCAGACTAGCTTCCTTCAGTGTACATATCTTTGCAATGGCAACCAAAATCCATCCCTCACTTTGTGATCATTAATTGGAAGCACTCGACCAGGATATGACATTTGGGATTCAGTGCCTAAGCTGCAATGTGGAGAGGAGTGTTCATCTTGCTCAATCTTTTTCATATAGATCCTTGGAGTTGCTCATAAAGAACCAAAGTGGGATCCCTCTTACAAATGACAGCCTTGACAAGATTCAACATTCTATCAAATGTCACATATATTTCCCCTAGATTAGGGGAGTCTGTGTCTGCCTATTGACCAATGGTGTTGTGTGTCTGCCACAATCAAGGCCCAGGATGAAGCAGAATTTTACAGGGCACATGGAGCACAAATGTACAGCTGAAGCCCTTGAAAGTGTTGCCATATGCTGTTTGCTGTGCAGGTGAGGTATTTCCTGTCTTTTGAAGTATTTCCTACCTCCCCTTTGCTGTTTGTTGAAATATTTTCTGCCTGCCTTCTGCCTGCCCTTGTGCTATAGAGAGAAGGAGAGAGTGTAAGAAGTAGGGAAGACCGTCTTCAAGGTGCAGGGAAAATTGTTAGAACTCTCTGCAGGCAGCAAGGAAGAATCAGAAGTGGTTGAAGAAGGAACTGCTGTTGACCAAAGACCAGAAGCCTTTAGACAGGTAGCAATGGCGAATGAGAAACAAATGTCTTCGAATGGGGGCTGCTGTGGAGCAATATCTTTGCAGAGGGAGCAGATTTGGAGATTGACATCGTCTTTGTAGAGGAAGCCACTGTGGAGCAAAGTTTTCACAGACGGTGTCACCGTGGAGCAACGTCTTTGGACAGGAGTTGAGTTTGTAATGAAAATGATTGAATTAGGTTTAGTCTTAACTTTTTAGGGTATGTGTTCATTTTCCCTTTAAATGCGTTTGTGGTATCCATGCAAGGGACGTTTGGTTGTCTCCTGCACTTCCTCCCGTCATCCCAAGCTCTTCCAAAAACTTAACTGCCAAATTATGCCCTTTTCTGGACTTGGCAGCCTGAGCAATAAGCTTGACATGTATACCATCATCGAACTTAAAAGAGAATCCCTTGCAGCCAGTAAAACCTCCCTAGCTTCCCTGCATTGGCCGGTTTTAATGAACCCTCCAAATTTCAATTGTTAGCTTATTTAAAATGTAATTTTCATATTTTTTATTTAAATATATCAAAATTGTAATTTAAACAACTGTAAAAAAACACCTGCCCAAGTGGTGCCATTTGCTACAAGAATAGACTGCTCCATCAACAAGACAACCCAAAAGCATATACCCATCTCTTGTGACACCCATCATCACTTTGTGATTAGTTGATGATCACTTATGATAAGTTGTTAGATTTCCATTTTTCATCTAACGCAACAAGATCTAGATACACTAATTGGAACACATTGGAGGAACATCTCACTCTAGAGTGACACCCACCATTACTATCACAGAGTGATTAGTTGATAAAGATCACTTGTCATAATTAGTGGGTATATTGCTCTTTTCAAAGCAAACTTTTTTCCAGCATAACACTTAATATGATTTTTAGCCTCATCTGTACCTAAAATCACAAAACCAATTCGAGAGATCTATTGGAACTATTTGCATGCACAATTTAATTGCATATATTTGATCTTCACATATAAGAACCACTTTGAATATAAGGAATAGTACAGCCACTCACTTCAATATATCTTCAATATAAAGAACCACTTTAAATACAAACAGGTTCATACGAGCATGAAATACACAATGTCAATAAAAGAGGCATTTAGCTGAAATGAATAAAGCACCAAAAATTGCATCAAGCAAGAAAAATACCAAAGATACCAAATCAAGATTACCCAGAGCACAACAAGAAAATGTCTCTTTGGATTACAATGAGAAAGAAAACCAAATAAGAGATTGTAATATTTATGAAACTGTTAGGATGACAGACAAATAACCCAAGCACGGTGACCAAGGCAAATTTTAACCACTTTTCACAGATGAGCCAGCAACTAGTACAAAAAAATGTACAAATAAAGGCAAAGCTACATTGTAGAACTTGAGGAAGGCCTTCAAAAAGGAAATCAAGCCATTATAATTTAACAAGTATAATGGACAATATATACAATTTGAAGGAAGAAAAGATAGTAACAATCAAAATATTTAACAGAAGATTGAAAGAATATATTGGCAACTTCAATTGTAATAAGCCATGGATCAAAAAGAAGATGATGCAGTGGACAATGTTTAATTAAATACAGAAAAGTGAAAAAAGAAAATACAATTTAAGTATTACATCCAACAACATATATTGAAGATATATTGAAGTGAGTGGCATGCCAGATTAAGTATACCAGAAAATTATTTGGGAGGTCATGTACCTACACAACATTGAACTACCAACCGTGTGATAAAGAATTCAGCATTGGGCTTAAATCCCATTTTTCCCATTTCATTCAGAAGTTCTTTGCATTTTGCCAGCCTTCCAGACTTGAAGTATAACGTAACTAAATGATTATAGATATCATGAGTTGGAACAAAACTTGCATCCTTCATTTTAGAGAAATGTCTCACAGCCCTTGTGAGATCTCCCAGCTCTGCACACACCCGAATTATCACTCGATATGCTGGTCGATCAAGCAAGCAATTTGACTTTTCCATTTCCCAAACGAGTGCAAGGGCCTCCCTGAACTTGGCATTGCAGGATCTACTATGCATTACACAAGTGTACATAACAACATTTGGTCCATGACCAGACTCCTTCCACCAAAGGAAAAGGCTCTCTACTGCCTCATACATTCCCAGCCTCATACAACCCTTCATAAGAACAGTGCAATCCTGTATTTCCAATTTCAAATTGTCTCTCATCCCAAGCTCTTCCAAAAGCTTAACTGCTAAAGTATGCCCTTTTCTGGACTTGGCAGCCTGAGCAATAAGCTTGGCATGTATACCATCATCGAACTTAAAAAGAGAATCGCTTGCAGCCAGTCAAACCTCCCTAGCTTGCCTGCATTGGCCGGCTTTAATGAACCCTCCAAATTTCAATTGTTATCTTATTTAAAATGTAATTTTCAAATTTTTTATTTAAACAAATCAAATTGTAATTTAAACAACTGGACCTCCGCAATGGCAAAATAACATGGACCTCCGCAATGGCAAAATAACATGGACCTCCGCAATGGCAAAATAACATGGCCATTTATTTAGCTGAATGCACTTTGTGAATAATACTCCTCACACAATGTTACATGGTAGATGATACAGACCTCGTTAAACATCAGCAACACACAATAAGATTGTATAATGAGCATACGACAAGGGAAAAGTCTCCAGCATTGTTGTAAACAGAAAGGATCAATACAGTATTAGATCAATCTTAATTATCAAGCAAAATAAACAGAACTAGATCAATCTTAATTTTCAAGCAAAATAAAACAGAACTAGATCAATCTTAATTTTCAAGCAAAATAAACAGAATTAGATCAAACTTAATTATCAAGCACAATAAAACATAAATACAAACTTCATTATATAATTAGGCAGAATCTTGTCCTATAGAGTGAAGCACATATCCTAGAGTACTATTCACTTAAACATTAAGAAAATTTGTTCTCAAGAATAAATGTCACAGATTACAAAAAAGTACAAAGATACCATTTTTGCACCATTATACTTCCCAAACTAGTCATATTCCCCTCAGGTCCCAAGGCTCATTCTAAAACTTTCCTGGACTCTGACTTCTTTTACATTCTTTCTCCTACCTTATACAACCTAAAATATTACAAATAGAGAGGCCAGAATTAGCTGTGCATATCACATCACAATTGCTATCATTCAGAATATGAATATTATTTGCTCTCAGCCTTTTTTACACCCAAAACAAAAGCAAATAAAGATTTCAAATGCAATTAAATTTTAACTGTTGTGGATTTAGCCGTTATTAAGCAAGCTATCCTGGACCATGAACTCTAACAATATGAGGTTATAACAGTCGTGCCTCAGGATTCTGAAGCATTCGTGTTGTAATGAATCTCACCATCTGCGCCACGTGGCAAATCTGTTCATATGTTCTCTCTAATGAAAAATTATTCCAACATTTAAGCAGTCTGTAGGACATCTGGAAATTAGCTAAATAAAGCTCAATGCAAGTCAGCAATGGAATATACAAAAGGAGGCAATGGAAGATAGTTGCATCTTACTAAAATCAAATAAAACAGACATACTTTCTGCTAATGTAGGAAACCTTTAAATTTGTACATGAAGTCACTTGCAAAGGTAAAGACTAAAGTGATAACTGAAATAGTGTATCTTAAATTCCATTCACAATTATTCTTCTTATGGCAATTTGTTCATGAATCTTATCTTACTATCAAAATTTAATACATCACGTTTCTCTCTCATAGCAGCCATGAGTTGGTGAACAAGACTTATCAGCAAAGCATATAAAAGAAGATTGACAATGGATAGAAACAATAAAGTTGTTACAAATATGTTACACTTCTCAAATACAATCAGTATACAATAATGTAACTTGTAAGTTATCTAGTTGTGTCCCTTTTAAGACTCCCAGAATTAACATTTTCAGGGTAAGAAAATTAGTAGAAAGTCCAAAAATAAAGCCAGAATATATTGAACTTTTTCAGACTGTAATGTTGTCAGGAGCTCAGTGACTCACAGACCCAAAAATTGCCACTTTAATTGTAGTTCACAGACCACACTTGAAATTGCCTAATGAAATCAAACCACCACCGTACACATATTGCACGCTCATTAATGGAAGTCTTCATAAAATGTAATAAGCAGAATTGGAAACGCAACCGTGCATGTTTATATAGGCTTTATCTTAAAGTGCAAACCAATGAGAGAGAACACAAAGCACTTGAGATCCTGCAAAAAATAAGAGAAATATTGTGTAAGTAGTAGCTAAGAAAGACAAATTCTGAAACAGGTCTTTACAGAGAATTCTGAAATTTAGACACATCAAAATCTATGCTTAAGAAGCTTTAAATCAAAAATTGATACAATCCTGGCTAGAGAACACAATCAAGCTGTTGAAACCAATGGGCATTATTCATAGAATATGCATTCAGAAAAAACATCATAAAAGGCATTCACATCTGTAATTACATATCTTAATATGTACCATCTAAGTTTGCTAAATAATTTACTTTCATGGTGATAAGAAAAAGAGACTTTAAAGAAAAAAGTTTACCTATACAAGATGATAAACTTCCATTGAGTTGGTTACAAGATGGTAAACTTCCATTGAGTTGGTTGCGTGAGAGAAAAAGATAAATAAGATTGGTAAGCACACAAATAGTAGGGGGTAGACTGTATGAGTGGGTTGTCTCTTACTTGAAACCACATGATGATATATTTATTTAGAATGCAGTTCAGAGACTGTTGTCTTCATATCTTGTTAGAAAAACAATAGATAATCATGGTACATGGTATGCAATCCACCGAGTGCAAACTAAGTTCAAATCCCCACATTATGATGGATGCTCCCACAATAAGGCAGCCTGTGACATAATAGTTTGCTATACTACCATAATATTGTGGTTTCACTGAAATAGCACTATAATGCAGTCATGATATAATCTGGGTGGGACCCATTTCAAACCCTTAAAACCAATTTGAAAAGAAAAAAAAAAGGTACACTCAGCAAATTCATCATGATTCTATTTGCTATGAACTATACACTATTAAATATGCTCTTGGTTCAAATTAAAATAGGTTAGAGATTCCATCTCATTTGGTCAGTCATGACTTGATGCATCTCAGCAAACTCAAGCATTATGAACTGCAAAACTTCGAGAAGCAGATTCAAGTCATAAATTCAGCTAACAGATTCCAAAAATACCAATTTTTGCTTGTTGAAGATCTACTTTTGCACAATTAAACTTCAAGTTTAACTAATGCAAGAACACAAAAAATTTATAATCTATTTGCACCACCTACAAAAACTATTGCACACATCACAATGTTTTCTTTTTTTTTTAAACACACTCACACCCACCCCGTGGTTTGAACTTGGGTCTCCTTGATGAGAACCCAAAATCACATCAATGAGGTTTCCCAACCAGGACCATCACAATGTATTTTAAATAAATACAAAACGCAATT
Source organism: Wollemia nobilis (assembly GCA_028583015.1). Taxonomy (NCBI): domain Eukaryota; kingdom Viridiplantae; phylum Streptophyta; class Pinopsida; order Araucariales; family Araucariaceae; genus Wollemia; species Wollemia nobilis. The sequence continues at coordinate 12,713,339 of JAQPPZ010016726.1, forward strand.
CAAAGAGCACAACTCAAGTGCAGTTGTTCAAAGAAGATCAAGGCAAAATACAATAAACATAATAACGTCTTTTTGTGTGGTCTTAAACCATGATTAGCATGTTGTCCATGGGGTTTAAGACAAGCACTAGGGAGCAAAAAAAAATTTCATACCAATTTTAAATAAATACAAAACGCAATTCAAAGAGCACAACTCATGTGCAGTTGTTCAAAGAAGATCAAGGCAAAATACAATAAACATAATAACGTCTTTTTGTGTGGTCTTAAACCATGATTAGCATGTTGTCCATGGGGTTTAAGGCAAGCACTAGGGAGCAAAAAAAAATTTCATACCATAGACCAAGGTTCAAATCCCATGGGTATATCTTAACATTTTTATCAAATGACATGAGCTCAACCAGTTTGACTCCTTGACTTTTAAGGAGGAAACCCAGGTTCCAATCTTGCCAAGTGATACATGCATAATTGTCAAACTGTTATAAAATCACTATGTGTCACAATGTAATATGGGTGGGACCTGTTTCAATCCCATATAACTAATTTAAGAAAAACATCATAGCCATGTCTCTCTCTCATGTCATGATCCCTCACATTTCTGTATGTTCAAACTCCTAATGTTACTCTTACATTGCATGATCCCTTGTATCTCCATCAGTTCAACATCCTACCATGCTAATATATATTATTCTTGGAAAAGCATAAATGTTTAGCAGTTAAATAATTTTTGTTTGATAACAGCAATCATGTCCTTGCAGTGGAGGCATCTCTTTCCATCGTAATACAATAGCAAGATTCATTTGGGTTATTTAGAAATCTCTGTTGAACCAGCAATTATGGGAAGCTTAAAGAACAATAGCATCATACAGAGGGCCAAGTAGGTCAGAAGGCAGCAGACACTTTGTAATACACAGAAGAAAATAACAGGACACCAGATTCAGGAGGATATGGTATCAGAAATGGTGTAATGTCTGAAAACTCTTGGAATCAGTATAAAAACTTTTAAAAAGCCTTATAAACAGTATCAGAAACTTTGTTAATGTTCTGAAAAGCTATACTCAAAAATTCTACAAATAATTCCAAGGGTTACCAGCCCATTTTGAGGAGTTTCCAGGACAAGCAATAATTTCATATACTTGCAAGAAGGTTTTTAGCCTATCACAATCAGTTTCTTTCAAATGGCTCTACTATGTCAAGTGTACCTGCTGAATTACCTTTGTTCATCAAAAACTCCTGTCTGTGTAATCTAAGAACACTTGTTTTCTAAGAGATGGTGTGGGCATAAGCAAAGGCTATAAGCATAAGCAAAGGCTTGACAAAGTCAGAGAGGCACTTACATTCAAGCTTGCAGAAAAGGAAATCTTGGATGCTTAATGTTTTGGCTTAACAATTAAGTATCAAATTAAATCAAAGCAGTATAATGAAATTGAATGTCTATGCATCTGTTGTTAATCATGGTATTTATGTAGTTTCCCACAAACCATTGCCTAACAATAATGTAGAACAATTGCCATGATAATTAATTTGAATAAGCTAAAAAAGCAGAAAAATTGCATCAACACAGCCCCAATAATGTGGGCTGGTACCATTATTAACCCATATTTATGCAAAAATGCAAATGAACATAGTTATGCTAAATACTATAAGTCTGTTACAGGAGCTATCCAAGCGTTTCACATGACATGTTCTCATCAACCAATCTATTATTACCATGTCCATCCATGGGGAAGAAAAACACAAAGAAAAATGTTTTAATATTAAAAGCAACAATAAAAGAAAATAACCAAATGGATGGAACAAGCGGTTAAAAATATGGGATCCCACTGTAGAGGCTAGGGTTCAAATCTTGTTAGGCAACATGGGATGCTACATTGATACGGTTTGTTGTACTCACACTATGTGACTTATTAAAATTCCATGGTAACATAGTCATGATATAATACAGGTGAAACGTTAAGTAGTTTATCCTCCTCGATGTTGCCTTCCAGCTACTAAGTTTCTACAAAGAGTTTGCCAAAATCCTGTCTGCTAACTCTTGTAAATTTCTTGACTTTTTGGCTTCAACTCACAAGGCCAACTGGTTAGGCCTGTTGCATGAAGTGCACTCAATGTCACAATAGTAATCGTCAGCCATGTATGTACCCATCACCTTTGCCTAATTAGCTGCAACATGAATGTCTAAAATGGTCAATTTATCAATCAGTTCAGTGTAATTCTGTACAATAAGATCCTATTGCCAGAGATTTTGCAGCTTCTTAACGAATTTACCCATGGAGTCATGAATTTTTTTAGAGTATCCAGCTTCATGTCAGGTGGCCAAAAGATAAATCAATCCTGGTAACTAACCAATATCAAAAAAGAAGGAACTAGCAAGACTCATGAAAAAGTCCATGCATTAACCATGTCACTCTTCAAACTTAGGAAATTTATTCCTCTCCATTCATTACCTCAAGAGCTTTCAGAAATTTAGAATTTTAAAATTTTGGGGGATTCTAAAATTCTGCAGTTACATGACATTTAGCGATGTAAAGAAAAACAAATGTCCTCATTCATTTCCTCTTTTACAATATGATTTAGAGAAAAAAAAATGCAATCCAAAAAGTCCAATGCAAATGCTTTTATTCATATCGTATTCTTGCAGTGGAAACATCTCTTGCCAATGCAACATAATGGCAATGATATCGTTGAATCAAAAATTGGAAATATATACTTGGAAACTCCCCACCTTAAAAGAAGATATACATATATAGAGGCAGCTAGCTTAGAAAACAACAGAAAATTTGAAATACAATTACCTGAAGGGTATAATATATGATTCAGCAGAATATGTTATTAGAATGATGTAATGTCTCAATAGCATAATCTTAAATAATCCTAATAGTATCAGAAACTTTAGGAATCTTCCGGCAAGCTGCATTCCTTAAAATTCCAGGTATGCCTCCAAAACTTTCATCCCATTTCCAAACCCATATAGTTCATGCCAATTTGATATCAAGTTTCATCCACTAACTATAGTGAAATAAATGTCTATATATTTCTGTTGTTAAACAGGGTTATTGTCAAGCATCCTCGAGACTATGATCTGATATACGGATAACTGCACTAGTGCAGCCACAAAAATGTTGGCAGGTACGAGTATTACCCATGATTATCTATAACACAAGATAAATTTCTTATAACATAATAGAGGCATATTTTTAAAAAGAAGAGATACCTGAACAAGATAATAAAAAATGCGAAGGCCTTCCGGATCCTTGCTACTCTGAACATCGACCAATGATCCTATTTTGGAAGTGGTAAAAGAAATATGCTCGTTCCCCATCACGATTTCCAGCTCCTGCCGCCCAACCCTATCTGGTTCCGGCCAGTTGTTATCGTCTTCCTTCATGATCTACACCATTTACCAAACCCTAATTAGGGTTTTCAATCCCCAGGGTTTCTATACATATCTTATAAACCCTAATACAGAACTTAAAACGTTGTTTAGAACCAGACGAAAAATACTTTTAATGTCATGAGGAATTAGGTCAAAAGAATGTTGTCTATTCATTGTAACCTCCTATTTGGAGTTTTAAGTCTAGGCCACTCAAGTTGTACCAAAGTAAAAACGCACCTCGCTCTCGGCAATGATCCTGCGGCACTCTCTGAGAACGGCCTCGGTAAGAAAGACCTCCTTTCGAATCATGGTATCGTTCTTGTAATTGGAATTGTTCGCATATCGGAGCTTGCCGTCGGGACGGAACTCGAACTCGAGAAACTCGTGACCGAATTTGCCCTTATGCCCCACATAATACCGGACGTAAAACTCGCCCTGATCGTCTGCCATGACCGCCGGATATCAAATAACCCTTTGTGAGCAGAATCGATCGCTGCACCTCTCTTCTGCCACCAACTAGGTTAAGTTAGAAATAAAAATAATAATAATAATAATAATGTTAATGATAAAGCGAAATTTCTACATTTTCAGCACACCTCCCCGATTTTAAACTGAATATATTCACAGTTTGCGAGTCCATGCTATTCTCATCTAAAGACCTGTTAAATTTCTCAGAAATAGATAAGAACCCTATTCTTGGCTTACTCTTGATTCCCGGCTCTTCCACTGTCGCCGCCAAAATGCTCCACAGACCTCACGGCCGTAGATCGTAGAAAAATATCTTCCTCTTTCTGGTTAAACCCAGAAATTTCACCACCACTTCAACTTCAGAAAGAATAAATATTTTTTTACTGAAAAACAACTTAAAGCAACCGAACCAAATGGTGTAAGAGAAGGCTTTTGTCCTTTAATAAGATATACAGGCCATTTTTCGTGGATATTTTGAAGACGACGTTGCTGGTTCCGCCTTGACGGGTAAGAATATTCTTTTAAAATTGATTTATTATTTTATATGAAATGTTAATGTTTTTTTTCAAATTGATTTATTGTGCCTTGACGGGCAAGAAATATTCTTTTAAAATTGATTTATTATTTTATATGAAATGTTAATGTTTTTTTTAAATTAATTTATTATTTTATAAAATGTTAATGTTTTTTAATTGATTTATTAATTTATATGAAATGTTAATTTTTTTAAATTAATATTTTAATAATAAAATATTAATAACCGGAGAATAACCCTTTCCCATTTTTAAAAATGTTTATTCCAATAGATGGGAACCATGAGATTTGAAAGCGTTATTGGAACCATTGTTTTTTTTTATTATGGTTAAATTTTATTTAATATTTTTTTTGTTTGATCAACGAATATGGTTGAGTAGTCTTCTTTCAATCATGATCCTTCGTAAAGCCGAGAACTATGCTTATCAATAGGGAAATTAACACACACCCACCCCCTCACACACTTGCTCACGTTTTGAGCTTTGTAAAACCTTAATTAAGGAAAATTGTTCCCCGTATTCCCTACGGGCCAGGACTTTCTATTCCACGGGGTCTGTTCCATCCGGGGTCTTGTCCCATCCGGTTATACCTCTCAGACTAGCCAGAGGGTTTCAGGTCGCCAAGCTTGAACCCCGAACCTCTTCAAAGAATTGAGGAACTTGTCAAAGGTCACCATGCTTGAACCCCGAACCTCCTTCAAAAAATTAGGAACTTGTCAATAAGGTGCCGGATAAATTTTATTTAATATTTTTAATTAACTTATTCGTTATATTGACTTAAGTTAAATTTTATAATGTAAATAGGGGTTTTTGGTACGGCTATAAATATCATTTTCATACATTTCATTTCTCACTGTAATGTTGTGTAATTATTATTATTTTTTTTTAATTGATTATTGTGAGAAACCTTTATGACCTGCGCTCTCAAATTTGATTATTGTGAGAAACCATTTTGACCTACGCACAGGGTTGAACAGTCTCCTCCCAACCATGACCCTCGTAAAGTCGAGTTATACTTATCAATAGAGAATTTAACACAAAGTCATCACACACCCACCCCCTCACACACTCGCCCACGCTACGGTTTGAACCTTGGACCTTTCGAAGAAGAGTCAAACCCCGAACTGTTGCGTTGCACCTCCAAGTGCAGCAGAATGTTGTGTAATATTATTGATAAATATTAATTATTTATGGTGTCTATATATAGACCCACTTAATGATTATTTATGGTGTATAGGCACCCACTTAATGATTAACGGGCACCCATCATATCTTTCTTTTGTCCTTTTTTTTTACGTTTTTTATAAGATTTGAATGGATGAATTGTTTATGTTCATTCCTAAAAAAAAATATTGCGTACTTTGACATAATAACAAAACAGGTATGGAACAGCACTCGTCAAGTATAAAGTTTCTTTAGAGGCTTTGATCCTTCCTCCGAATTTTAGGGTGATTTCATTTCTCTATTTCATTCATTCTTCAGATGTCCTTGGAGTTCTTTTATCTTCATTCTTTACTTCATCAGATTTTTTTTATTTTCATTCTTTACTTCACTACAATGAGATAAGTTATTCTTTCTTCTACATTTTCTAGTAGTGGGCAAGGAGACTGCTATAAGAGAATAATCAAGAAATTTTAAGGAAATGTCTTTGCCAAAACTGTTCTTTCTTAGTAATGTGTCATTTCTTTTTTTGAAAGGATGCACTTTTTAATCATGTCGAAGGAAACATCGTTATGGTAAGTTGAGCATACGCAAGTTTCCTGCTCGAGGCAAATCATGGGTTTGAAACAACATTTTTGCTTTTGGCTTATATAAGGTCGAGCAAGGAATTTTTGTGTTCTATGTATGATTGATGTTCGATAAAGACCTTTGGTAGCCTAGTTAAAGGAGGAAATGTTTACATGTTTGGAGGTAATAAATGGGGGTTCAAAACCTGCCCCTCCATTATTTTGCAAAAATATCTTTTGACATGCATCATAAGAGTTCTTCGTGGAGGTTAGACTTGTCGAGGCCCATTGGTGGTAGCAACAAAGTTGGCCTATAAACATGCATTGGGAATGTCAGGTTCTAAGTATGAGTTCAGTTGGTGGAAAGATCCCATATTGTTTGTCTACCAATAGGAAGGCATGGATGGATAAAATTGGGTAAAATGTATTTCACTCACAATCGTGACAGTGAGAAGTTGGATAGCAAGATGTGTTTACACCCTAGTTGGCCTAAGTTTAAATCCTTACAAGTTTTTGGTTCTTTGTTTTGGAAGAGCATAATGACTTTCTTCACCTATCTCTTTGGAGGTTGATGTGGCACTCTCCTATGACACATATTTTTTAAATATTTACCCCTTTTGCCAATCAAATTATAGCATGTAGAAGAGTTCCAGCTAGTTAGAGGCGATTAGGTGATGCAAAAATAAAAATTGCCACCAACAAATCAGTGGCCACTAAGTGGTAGATTAATATTCACTATAATTTTCTAAGGTTTGAGGCTTTAATTTATGCTTTTTTTAGGGCAATTTAGGCAAAACTTTCGTAGGTCATAACTTTTGCATACGAAAGCATTTTGATTCTTTTTTCAAATAGTACAATTTTTTGAGCTCTACACATTGGTGATATTAGTCTACGAACCTATTTTAGTGTTTAGGGTTGGATTGTGTGGAATAGTCCTCAAGCCCTATTGCCTTAATTTGATGGGATAAATTTAATGTATTCTATGTAATCAGAGTTTTTGGTCTACTTATTTGGAAGATTTATATGGATTTGTGACAATTAGAGCAAATATTGAGTCTTTTGGAGGCTTGCATGAAAAGGATTTAGGATGTACTTTAGTCAATCCCTCTTCCTCCTTTGGGTGATGGATTCAGGTTATTCGTGAAGATCTAATTTTTCATGATCTCCTCCTTCTATTATTTGTCTAAGTACTCCTAGAAGTTTGTTACAACTCTCCTTTTAAGCAACTTCATGCAAAGCCTCTTTTGATGATTGAAATCAAGTGACCCACGAGCAAGAGGAAGTCTTCAAACAAGGTAATGCATGTTGTCCATGGGAAAGTTGAATTTTCAAGACATACCTTATGTGATAATGGAAGATTGAAAGAGCTTATCTTTAAAGGAGGTGGTGATTTAACTCTTCTTCTTCATTTGAAACCCTAGTACAAGTGTTTTATGGTTACGTACATGAGTGTCTAGTAATGGTAGTGATGACTACAGTTCAACCTAAGGATACTTTTGTGTAGAAAATATTTTTACAATAAATTTTAGATGTTGGGAGAATCCAAATGAATCTACCTCAAAATACGGAGGTCCTTTAAAGCATCCATTATGGGGGTCTAATGGTATTGTCAATAATATCTCCTCTTAACATTCATTATTGAGAGGTCCGAGGTGTAGACCAATTGGTTCATCCAAACCCCATAAGGGGGGCGGAGGTCCAAGGTTCCGGGCCTCGTCGTACTGAACGCTTGTCCCTTTCCTGGTGCTTTCAACGACGTAAAAGGTTTAAAATGATTGTGGCAGGGGTGGTTATAGGGGCGGACTGTGCGAAGATTTGTGTGGCGGCTTCTGGGGCGGACAGCGCAGAATACTGTGGCAGCCATAAAAGCTGGATAGCCTGCCCGGATTCGTGGCGGCTACCAATTCCACCATGTAAATTCAAAAAAAAAAAAACATTCATTATTGAGGAATAATGTTATTGTCATTCATTTATGCTCTTCTTGGCTCCTCAATGCAAATTACAAGGGGGTGTTGAATTTGTAACATGATTCATGATCAAGAGCCAACATTATGTGATGTATTAGATAGGCCTATGGGCATTTCATTATGTAATATTTTATTATGTAAGCCCTATGGGGCATAGTTAATTTTGTCATGGTTAAACCTTGTTTCGTATTTATAATAACCCAAAACCAACTTTTTACAAATAATAGGGTTGATATTTTGTCACATTATGCTTTTAATAGCGGATCTAAGACAAATAATGAAGTTGAAGCTTGAACGGATTTGGAAGGGTTAAAATTATATAAACAAATGAAATGGAACAAAGTATGCATGGAAGGAGATTTACTAATAGTAATAAATGCAATATTAAGGAAATCAAAGGCTCCATGGAACATAGAAGAGATCATTCTCGAAATACAATACCTTGCTACAAAATTTGAAGAATTTAGGTTTACACATACATTAAGGGAACGGAACAAGTGTGCAAATAGGCTAGCCAATAGAGGGGCTTTAATAGAGGAACATGAAATTAATTTCTATTTTCTATGGTTAGAGGAAGTAGTAAGTTTAGTTGAAGTTGATAAGAAAATATTGATTGCTTGAATCAAATAATGATTAAGATTTACTTTAATGTTTTCCATTGGTAATATTTGTTGTATTTTATAACATTAATGTGTTTTCATATAAACTATGTATTACAATTTTTGTGGTTGCACTCATGCTTCAGGAAGGAAACTAGCAATCCAAATCTGGTAAAGCAGACTATGGTAGCATAAAGTTTTAGAAATATTACTCTATTAAGATGCAATGCTTATACAATAGAGCTAAAATTTTGGTGTCGTGAAGGCTATTGCAGGAAAATATCAAGAATGATGCTGAATTTTGGAATATTTGTATTTGCAAAGAAATTTGAAGAAGATTCAGAATACGAAAATTAAGAATTCAAACTTTTTTATGAAAAAGGATGTAGGCATCTAGCTATAGCAACTCAAATGAGATGAGGATTGAATTTGTTTGTAAACTCTCATAATCTAAAGGAGAGAGTTGTGATTTATCAAGGGTGGGGGACCCAAGTAAAACCCTCTTTTCTCTCGCAAATTAAATTAAAAAAACTCATGACTATGACTACTAATAAATCCCCTAATAACTCTTATGATATATATTTGTACCAAAGGAAAAGTGTTGAAATACACAGTGCACAAGACATTAAAGAGTGTAAAAACATGAGTTGATATATTAGCAATTATCAAAGCATATATACAACTTTCTTGACAAAGCAACTATTCTAATATATGAAGATATTCACAGTGATGGGTTTTCAATCTTTAAGAAGTTTATATTATAACCTAAGTGGAGGCATTAATTTTTGTATGCATATGTTTCTCATTTAGTTGATATGTATAATATTTTATGTTGTATACACTTAAATGTCTATAATGTTTGTCAAATACGACACACCCATAGATCCCAACATTTATTCTTTCAATATTTATTTCATTTCATTATCTATGTTGATAATCTAAGTGTCATAATATGATCTCTAATGTATAGTTACATGATTGTACTTATTTTTTATGAGTACTATATTTTAAAAATGAAGTCAATAAGGTTTACTAATGTACAATGCATGGCCATTAGATTGGTGATATCAATAATGTTCAAAGTAGTAACTAATTTGGTTGAAATAAGTACTTGTCCATTTCCATTTTAATGTGGGAGCTATAGTCTATAGATGTTGTCTAGAGCTACTGGCATATGGAGCTACCCTCTAGAGATATTGTTGTCTAGAGCTACAATCATTTGGAGACTCCCAAAGAGCCTTCCTTTTAACGCATGCAACCCATCTTGGGTAGCCTCAAGGCTAGTCTAGGGTCTTTCCTTATGGGAAGCCTAATCGTCTTGACCCGAGATTATCTCAGTGTCATGACCATCTCAACCTAAGATGATCACGTTCTCCCAACCATCTCGATCCAAGACGGTCGTGTGAAATCAAATTTAAAAAATAAAAAGTGACAAGTTAGTTGCCTGACAACGACTACACGCAAGTGAGAAATTTGTTTGCTTGCACGTTGCCCTGCAGTCACCTACCAACAACAAAAAGAGTAACCTACAGGTAATCAATAGCTGCCAGAAATTTGGTAGTCAATCCACCTACCATTACTGCCTCCTTTCCTCATTTGCCTTGTGTTAGAGGCTATAAAACCAGGCTCCCTCCTCAGTTTCAAAAATCCTGAATTCAAACAATAACACCACAAAGTGCTACTAAAACATCCCGCCAAGCTTTCCTGCTACTGAATCGATGCTACTGGATTGCCACGCAGGGTTCAAAGCGACATTCCTCTCCTTCGCTTGATCAATATTGTTGTTCCATATAACTCACCTTCAAACTCGCTAACAATTCATCGATAAAACCTCCTCGCTTCATCTCAAATTCTGCCTGGACCTATTCACGACGAAACGTAGACTCATGATAGCGACCATCTCCCCTAAGACGATCTGCAGATGAAACCATCTCGATCCAAGATTGTCATAGTCAAAACCATCTTGACTCGAGACGATCACAATAAAGTGATCAATTTTTACTCTTTTCTTGCATGTTAGCTTAGATCTTAATATGTAATTTGCATTTTAGCTTAGATCCTTCTCATTCCATGCATTTTATCACTTTATGTTTCATTTACATTTCCAAATCAAATACGGGTTTGACCTAGGTGGACCTTGCCCATGCTATTGATTTGTTGTTATTTCCTTGTGTGCAAGTAACAGGGTTGAAATACAACAAAGGATTCAAGATCTGACTCTCACACAAAAATTGCAAGGAAACCCGCTCTCAAAACATTGTGCTTGCATGAGAATATTAAAATTGCACCTCTTTGCTGGGAAGAGGGGAATCACACCCCTATTGTAATACTATATCACTGGTTAAATCCCTTCGAGGGATCCTCTTGTAACGCAATCGAAATATCATTATAAATATAATGCATATGATTTGTTTCCATTGATTTATCATTGTGTTTTAATTTTATATCTTGTTTATTGTGCAAATTTTTGTCCTTTAGTTAATAATTTAAAAGTTTAGATATTAGCAAGTTGCGAGTTACCATCTTAAAGGCATTGTGAAATATCAATATTTTAGTACTATATTTGTAAAATATCATATATTTCTCCACTTCAAAGGTTTAATACTCCTTTTAAATATTTTTTACAAGAACAACGATTCATAGATTCATATGTTATATTCTATTAAATATACAAATATAGACAAACGAAATGAGATATTTTACTCTTGCATTAAATATGGCATTGTTATAAAGAAGTGGTCATGATGAGTTAGCAAGAATAATAAAATATGTTTTTTCATAAGTTTATACCCTATACTTTAATTTTTTGAAGGTGGCATGGTCATTGATGTCACAATTTGTGCTACAACAATTGCCTATGATTCCTCATCCTTTAGCAGTCGAAGTGGAAGAACATCCATGAATACTTGTTGAAACAAATAGGGGCTCTAAATCCACTTATAAGAAACTACAACTATTAGGTCCAAGGTTTAGACCAATTGGTTCGACCAAACCCCGTAAGGGGGGAGGAGGTCCAAGGTTCAAATATCGAGCCTCGTCGAACTGAACGCTTATCCCTTTCCTAGTGCTTTTAGCGACATAAAAGGTTTAAAATGATTATGGCATAGTGGTTATAGGGACGGACTGCATGAAGAACTGTGTGGCGGCTTTCGAGGCAGACAATGTAGAATACTGTAGTGGCCATAAAAGCCAGATAGCCTGCCTAAATTTGTGGCGGTTACCGATTCCACCATGTAAATTCATAAAAAATAACTACAACTATTTCCTTCTCAATGATTCTCTTGAGGGGACTTTGGTGGGAAATTTTCCTCGATAGGCATAGAGCCACGTATAGATAACACCAATAAACTATTATACACAAATAAGATTGTGCATGCTTGTATGGTAATATGCATAACTTTGCTAATTATAGCACGCACATCTATTATATGGAGTTGTTATATTAAAAAGTCATAAAAGAAAAAATTAAATAAAAAATTAATTTGGAGCTCGAGATAGGGGTCTAGGGTTTGAATCTAGAGGAGGTATGGTGGGTATGTCTTGTAAGAAAATAACACAATAAAAGTACCTCATGCAAACATAGTGGACTTAGAAAGCACAAGATCATTTAATACACAATGCTTATGGACCTTAAAAGTTAGTTTTTTATATACCAATCCTATTAAATCTCACGATTTTTTTGGTAGAAGTGATATGGGTTCTAGCACACTTCTAAAGATAGAATAATAATTCATTAATTGATAGTATATTAGCTTTGAGAACTAGTTATCCTTCTCCCAAACAATAGGGAAAGTAAATTCGTTCCTTTTAGGGATTAGTTATTTACTACTCAAACAATAGAGGTTGAGTGGGAAACATTATACTCTAAATCCTAAGACCTGGTCATGTAAGTATTATGATTTAGCCCTCAAGGTCTTCTTAAAATATAGTAACAATAAGCCCCTATGAAATTTAGATTATCACTCTTTGAACTTAGTGTCTTTCAAACATTTAGAGATTACCCTTGCAAATGTGAGAGGAAACATGTAATGATAATAGCCCCAAACATCGATGAGGTTGGAGGATCACATATTTTCACAAAATCCTTCATCTGTTAGGGCAAAAACAAACACATCATATCACATTTTTCACCAATCCCCTCCATACTGTTGGGGAAAAAACAGTATCACATTTGCATCATTCCTTTGCACAAATATTTTTCAATTGACTTGTGAGATTCATCCGCAAACTCATTCGCAAATTGAGGGGGTAAGCTACACAAAACTCAAAATATTTTATTCTTGTCTCCAAGCTTGTGTTCCACATTACCAAGAGAAGTTGCTTCTGCATCTGGACAAAATAGGTGTCTCGTATTTTTGCACTACATTATGTTTCACGTAATGCAGTACAAAAAGGGGCATTTGTAGACACCAAAACCTAGCCACTTGTCGTCCATCCTGACTTTCCCGCCATTTCCACCATTAATATTATATATATATATATATATATATATATTTATATAAGTGAATTAATCCCAACCATATGATTTCATTTAATCATATCCATCCATTTATATCAATCCATGCCACAATATAAATTTAATATCCACCCTTCGATATGCTTTTATCTTAGCCACACGATTAGTGTCTTTGAAATCCTAAGTATGCACTAGGTTGGATTATTAATAGGAGCCATTTTGATGGCTCAACCCCTAAGCAATCCTTGAATCAGAATTTGCCCTGAATCCTTGAGTTTCCTAAGCAATTGGTATCCTGAACCCGAATCTTGTCTGAGTCTTCCCTAATTTCCTTGGCGCATTTGAGCACACTCACCTTCCATCCACATCTGCCACAACCCCCACATCTATTGTTGCCTCCCTCACTTAGCCATATCTGCTTCTACAGACTCCCTCCTCAGCCGTCAAACACCTTTGAGCGCTTCTTATAACTCTTGAGCGCGTTTGGATGCTTCCTTCCCCTCTACCAAGTGCCTTTAGGCGCCTTCCACCATCACCAAGCACCCACAGGCATTTCCTACAGTCGCTAAGCACCTACGGATGTTTTATGTCAGAGATCCTAAAGTCCCCCTAGCCTCTAGGTGATGCTAAGGCATCATTGCACCGATTCACTGCAACAAATCTCACAGATCAGAAGACAACAAATACATAAGGTAGATCCATTGTTTGTTATTTCATTATATGCACTTTTATTTCTATCCATTTTATTTACAACATATAGTTAGGGTTTTATCATTGCTTATAAAGGGCCTCGCATTGTGGAGCCCTCACAAGTGCTACTAGCTTATTTTTTGTTTCAGTGTGTGCAAATCTGGAAGTGTGACATCAACATTGGACAATTGCTTAAGCTGGAGTGGCCCGATATCGGATAACTAAAAGCCCACTCACCCTTGTTGGGATCAAGGACGCGTTTGAGGACACCACCAGTATTGTTTTGCTAGGATTTTGGAGAACCCTAGCCATTGTAAAATCTGTATCAAAGGGATTCAAAGATCCACATTGTAACAATGGAGTTTTTAGACTCCCCCCATTAATATAAGATCATATATTATGCAATTTTGGATTATTTGTGTTCAATTTATTTAGCATTGTTTGGTGATGTGTTTTTGTATCCTCAACCAAAGCCCATCGCCTAACGTAGGCCTGATCCCTACCAAACTCTCCCACAGGCAAGCCCTTCGCTCGAGTAACCCTAAAATGCTCCCATCCCCAACATTGCAACAATAGGTTGCACCCCAATCCCTTTCGCCCTCACCTGGCCATATCATATAACTCCTGGTATACCTAATCCAGTAAGGCGAGAGCCCATGTGTACACCTATCTCCTAGTGAGCATGTCGTTCACCACTCCTATCAGGTTCCATGAGAACCTGCTCCTAGTGTTGTTCGGGGCCACGATGTTGGCCAATACGAACATAACCAAAGCATGAAGGGGGTCCAAATCCTTGTCCATGTACATGGAAAAATAAGGAAAACCCCCACACTCCACCTTCACCCCTTGCCATGCATCACCAAACATCCACATCATCTCCGTCTTCCAGTTGAGCCCGACCTCAACCCGAAGACCCTCCATCGACACCTTGAGGATACGATATACATCCTCCAAGGTCACAGTAACCTCACCCATGGGGAGCTAGAAGATTCCCCTGTTTGCATCCCACCTCTCCACCAAGGTCGAGAGGTACTCCTCATCAGCCCCCACCACATCCAATCAGGCTACCTTCGCTAGTTCCACCTCCTCCAACAACTCCCACTCCTCATCCGTAATCGTCTTTCTCATCCCGAGGATGTAAGGAGAATATCGGTGTTGAGCATCCAAAATTCTAAGCTGCAGCACAACACAAAACATTGGTTAATAATTTTGCAACTTTGGACAATACAAAAAGCTTAATGTTACCTCAACAACTCGAGCCCCATCTGCAACCCTGATCCTCGCACCAGCTCCCTCCACTTCCATAGCTTTCACGCACAAATTTCAAATACCTCACTTCACTCCTCACTTCCCCTCACTCCTCAGACGTAACTTCTCAAACTCCCAAATGCATAAATGAGCTTCAATCTTGCCTAATAAGCTATTTATAGTTGCTTTAGGTGCCTTGGGATGTCCATGGGCATTTCGTGATGCACATAAGCGCCCACGAGCGTTTCTGCAGACAGCCAGCACCCGCAAAAATTTGACATCAATATTGACAAAGGATAAAACTAGCACAAAATAGTGGCTTACCTTCACTAAATCACTCCAAACTGCATCCATGCATTCATTTCATCATTTTATCACATTTTGTGAAGATTACAACTAATTTGGAAGCATAATTTTCGTTTGCAATCACATTTTACAAATTCATAACATAAGTTACAAAAGCACCCCGAAACGGTCAAAATATTCATAAAACAATGATCCTCATCACTTCCATCATTCATACATCATCACCTCGTTATTTTGCATCATCATTTGCCAAGTTCCTAACAACATTCAAGTGAATCTCGTATATAGTAGGTTTTTCTATATACTTGGCAATTGCAACGATTTGCATCCATACAATTCGGTAAGATGAAAATATCTACCATAAGGACACTTGGTCATTTGCATCACCACATATCTCCTTGATCGAAAGCATAATCATATTTGGTACTTCACATTTTGTGTGAAACCTTACCAAGAACAATTTGCACAAATGTTGTCATTGATGGCCTAGTTTGTGAGGCTTAAAACATGGACAAAATCAACTTTCATCATTTCACATTTCCTTAATAGTCATCATAGCGATTGGTTTTAGCTAGGTTGATTGGTTCTGATCTTAGGAATTATTTGACTATCACTAGCCGATCCTCCGAGGGTGACTACTTTAATTTTTCTTTGCATATTCATCTTTGCATATCAATGGCGCCAAAAGGCGAAGTGTTTCAAAAACATAAAATCACCCCAAAATTTGGGGTAACCACATTTGGTTTTGACTTTCCCACAATGGGATACATCTTACATGATCATGGCATCAAAACTTGGCAAAAATCCCTTCATATGTTGGGGCAAAAACAAACACATTTTCAAAAATCCCTTCATCTGTTGGGGCAAAAACAGATGCACTTATTTCACATTTTTTCAACAATCCCCTTTCCACCGTTGGAGTAAAACGATATCACATTTTACATCATTCATATAGTCCACATTCCATTTGCACAGATTGTTTTCAATTGGCTCATGATATTCATCCGCATCCTCATTCGCCAATTGACGGTATAAGCTACATAATAACTCCAAAATTCTTTATTCTTTTGTCTTTGATTTTATCTTCACATTCCAACAAGAGAGAGAAGTTGCTTCTATGCCTAGCCTAATCAAGTGTCTTGTATTTTTGCACCATATTATGTTTTACACAACATGGTACAAAAAGGGGCATCTGTAGACACCAAAATCTAGCCACTTTTCCTCCATCCATGCCTTCCCGCCATTTCCACCACCAAAACATAGTTATTAGCCTTCCATCACCATTTCCCCCTATTTATATATATATATATTTTTGTGGAAAACATCCCAGAAGGGATGCCACTTTCGGGTAAGACCCAAGGAGGCAGGGGTATCTCTTCCACCAAAATCACCCAAGGCTCGCACCTAGCCTACCACCTTTGACATACTCAAGGAGCAAACCTGAAACAATAAAAAATAAGAACACACAAACACAAACACAAACACAAGAAAAAAAATTGCTCCTTGAGTGTGTCAAAAAGATAAAGCACAACCAAACACACACACAATAAGATAAAAAAACACAATATGAACCACACAGAAAAAACACAAGAACAACATAAAAAAATAAACATGACAAAAACAATAGAAAGAAACAAAGACAACCAACAAAAACATGAAAAACAAAAACAACCAAAACCTTAAAAAATAATAAAATAAAATAAAACAAAAAAACAACCAACAATAGACAATAAACAAAAACATAGAAAACACTCACACACCAAAACAAAAAAACACCAATTAACACAAACATACAGAAACACAAGAACAAGAAAAATAAAAACACAAGAACAATAACAAAAAAAAACACAAAACAATAAAAACACAATAACAACAAAAAACAATACAAAAAACACAAAAACAAAACAAAAAAAAACACACACACCTCAAAAAACTAAACTACCCTGACCGAACCAAAGAGAAGCAAAAATAAAGCAAGAAGAAACTAGGTACCTCCAGAACTGGAGCCATCCAAAGAAATGATAGAGAGAAGAGCTTCCCTTATTTGTGAATCCCACCATCTAGGAGGATGGCCATAGCAAGTAAGATCACCTTTGTCCAAAGCCCAATTAGCTAAAGCATCAACACTCTTGTTCTGATCTCTGACCACATGATTGTAATCAACTTTCAAAAATCCCATCTGGATTAACTGAATCTTCTCAATAATTCTTTTTATTCTCCAATCAACCTTATGATTCTTAGAAGGAGTCTTCAAAATATTAATCATGAGTTGAGAGTTAGACTCAACTAGCACCTTTTCCCAACCAACCTTAGTAGCCTCTTGAAGGCCTCTAAGGATACCATACCCCTCAACAAGGTTATTGGAAAGAATACCCAAATTCTTAGCAAAAGTAAAAACCAGGGAGCCATCTGAAAGTCTACCAATTCCTCCCGCACTAGCTTTTCTAGGGTTCCCTCTAGAGGCTCCATCAGTATTGAATTTTCCAAAATCCTTAGGAGGAGGTTGCCAATTCCTTGTTCTATTCATCTTGCAATTGCTCACATTCCCTTTAAGATGGTTTCCCTTAGAGGAGTTAATCTTCAATCTTTGCATCACTTGATCCCATATTTGGTGGGAGTTTTGGGGGTGATTAAGGAGTTGTTGGACTGATTCAACTAAGTTGGCAATGGTCTTTTGCCAAATATAGTGAATATCCTTCCTATCTTGATTAAAAATTTGATTGTTCCTTTCATTCCAGATATTCCAAAGAAGAATGGTAGAACCCATCCAAACTAACTGCCTAATAAAATGATCGACACCCTCTTGTTTAGGCCAATCCCTCCAAAGTTGTTCAAAAGTAAAAAAGTTGGACCACTGTAAGCCAAGTAAAGTGGCCATTCTCCTCCATAGCTCAGAGGCTAAAGTACACTCAATAAAAATATGATTGAGAGTTTCTACATTCTTTCCACACATTTCACATATAAAAGGGCCATGAAAACCACGCTTCATAAGTTGCTCACCAGTAAGCACCCTACGATGCAATAAAAGCCAAGTAAAGAACCTCACCTTAGGCCAGAGCTTTTGAGCCCACAACTGAGAAAATATGTCAGATGATTGGTTGGGATTATTATGGCATAAGGTCAAATAACCTTGAGCAACTGAATACTCACCCTTAGTAGTGTTGTTCCATCCAAAACAATATTTTTCATGGGACCAAGAGAGAGATCTCATATGAAGGATGCCTTGGATATCTTGTCTTTGCCTTTACTAGGATTTGAATAGGCGAGTCCTCAATAGGGATCCAATATCTACCAACCTTTGAATTACCAGTATGGTACCGATAGTAATTAGCCACCTTTATCCAGATTAGCTCGGTGAAGCTCCTCCATCCAAGGCCTCCAATCGGGAAACTGAGTTATCAAAGGCTTGTGACCATCCCAAGAATCTATCCAAAAATTTACCTATTGACCATTATGAATGATCCAAAATAAATTTTTCTTTATCAAATCCTCACCAGTCTTAAGAACTGCTAAAATGGGAGAACCTTTGGTAGGCAATTGATAGCGAACAAGGTCTTCAGGACTTTTGTTCTCAAGCATATTTAGCATGGAGATTATTGGCCCAAAGAGCATTGGGGTTATGCAACATCCTCCAATATAATTTAGCAGCTAAAGCTTTGTTGTTATTAATAGAAGACCGGAATCCTAACCCCCTTCATTCTTAGGAAGACATAAAGTGTCCCATTTCACCAAGGCCCATTTTCTTTTCTCCTTAGTACCACTCCAAAGGAACCGATGACTGATTTGATCCAGTTCTCGAAGAACAACCTTTGGGATATTCAACACGGAAGAAACATAAATAGGAATAGCTTGAAGGACTGATTTTACCAAGGTGATTCTACCCCTAGAAGAAAGCCACCTGTTGGTCCACTTTCCAATTTTCTTCTTGACTTTGTCCAACAACCAATTCCAATATTTTTTTTGCCTTTGAATATTGATGGGAATACCTAAATAAGTGATCGGAAGGGAGGTCTTATTATATCTTAATTTATCCAAGACCATGGATTCCTGTCTGGTAGAGCAGTGAAAGAAAATAACTTTAGATTTATCTTCATTGATCAATTGCCCAGTAGCCTTAGAAAAATAGCTAATGATTTTCTTAATATTAGAAGCTTCCTTAACTGTAGCTTTACCTAAAAGAGTAGAGTCATCAAAAAATTGAAGATGGGAGATAGGTCTAGCTCCATGAGCAATGGTAACTCCCTCAAGGGTTTTGTTTTCTCTCTTTTTGGTTATAGTCCTACCCAAGCATTCAACAAGAATGATGAATAAATAAGGGGATAGCGGGTCACCTTGCCTAATACCTCTAGAAGCTGGGAATGACTGAGAAGGCCTGCCATTGATAAGAACTAAGTAGGAAACTGAAGAGATACATCCCATAATCCAATCCATCCAATCCTGAGAGAAACCAAATTGCCTCAAAACTTTGATAAGGAAGTGCCAATCCACTCTATCATAAGCTTTGGATAAGTCTAATCGAATGAACATGGAAGGAGATTTTTGCATATCCATGGAATGGATGGCTTCCTGAGCAAGAACTATCTCATCTACTATTTGATGCCCTTCCACATAACCCCCTTGTTCAGGGGAAATAATCTTATGCAAAAGAGGCTTCAACCTTTCTGCCATGATCTTAGTAATGATTTTGAGAAGAACATTACATAAAGAAATAGGTCTAAAAGCTGAGATATGATCAACCTCTTGAGCTTTTGGAACAAGAGTAATATAAGTTTTATTGATAACCTTCAAAATTTCTTTGGCTTTCCTGGCTTCTTCCACCACCTCTAATAAATCAGCATGAAGGATATCCCAGAACTCTTGGTAAAACTCAATGGGAAAACCATCAGGACCTAGGGTTTTCCCTTTTTGCATTTTAAAAACAACTTGTTGAAGCTCATTGATAGTAACAGGAGCAGTCAAAATAGAGTTCTCCTCAGAAGTGATAAGAGGAGGGATTGCTTGAAGAACATTTTGTTGAGAAGTTGAGTCAAGAGGAGTAGCAATAAAAATATTGGAAAAGTAATCGACAACAATAGAGTTCATGCCATCCCAAGTGTAGACAACATCTCCAGAATCTGATTTCAAGGAAGAAATAAAGTTGTGAGATCTTCGAGCTAGAAGAGATTTGTGGAAGAAACTTGTGTTTCGATCTCCTTCTTTGAGCCATTGAATTCTAGATTTTTGCTTCCATAAGAGTTCTTCTCTTTTTTCCCATTCCTCTAACTGAGTTGTGAGTTTAATTTCATCTACACTTCTACTCTCTATGAGGCCATCTAAACGGATTTTCTTATTCAAATTTTCAAGTTGAGCAATAACTTCATATTTTTTTTATGAACATCCCCAAACTCCTTCCAGTTCCAAGTCTTGATTTTGGATTTAATGTATTGCAATATTTTGGCAAAATAGAACATCTTAGTCCCATACCTAGGCTTACCTTCCTTCCACCATTGTTGCACACGAGGTCTAAAGGAACTATCTCCGAGCCACATTAATTGAAAATGAAAAGGAGAGAAACTCACATTGGTTTTCCACATTTCCACCATGACTGGCCAATGATCCGAACCAACATTGTTAAGAGTCTTCACTTTAGGAATGTGACCATGGATTAAGAAATTTTTAGAGAGCAAAAACCTATCCAATCTCTCCATTATACAAGCTAAGCCTTGCCTTCTGTTAGACCAAGTCATAAGGCCATTATCTAGTTGGATGTCCACAAGATGGAGGTTTGCAATATATTCACTCATGAGGTCAGTGCTTCTATCCAAATTTCTATTTCCCCCTATTTTCTCATCCAGAGAGGATGGTATTGAAATCTCCTCCGATCAAGATCCAAGCTTCAGGAAAATGAGAGATAATATAAGTTATATCCTTCCACTATCTTCTTTTTTCCTCCAAAGCAGTTGGAGCATAAATATTAATGCAGAGCATAATTTGGTTGGAATGTCTACTTTGAATAGCTATAGCCAAAAGACCCCAACTGCCAACCATATGGTGAATAACTACCTCTTTTGGGTCCCAAAGACAAGCAATGCC
Organism: Wollemia nobilis; assembly: GCA_028583015.1. Classification (NCBI taxonomy): domain Eukaryota; kingdom Viridiplantae; phylum Streptophyta; class Pinopsida; order Araucariales; family Araucariaceae; genus Wollemia; species Wollemia nobilis. The sequence goes on from JAQPPZ010016726.1 coordinate 12,734,777, forward strand.
ACCAGAAGTCCCCTAGGAACTAAGGGAAACCACTTTTCCAGCTGGCCAAATTTTACTAGCAATAGAGTCCATATCCTCTATTGACATCTTCGTTTCTTGAAGGAAAACAAGATGTGGATGATTTATCTGAATCATTCTTCTAATTTCATTTTGTTTTGAAAGACTCCCTTTGAGTCCTCTAATATTCCAAGTGATGATCTTCATTAATACCAGGGCTAAAAAATTTGGGAAGGGCATTAATCTTACCTTCCTCTACAAGCTTTTCACCTTCTTTTACCATATGATATTGATTGGTCTTGCGACCTACCTTTTGATTAGAATCCATCTTCAATTTTTTTTCCCTGTTTCTTGACTTACTCCAATTGAATATGAGATGGCTTCTAACCTTGAAGAATGCTCGTACACAACCAAAGTGTTACTAGAGGGTTCAACAGAGTCTATATTGGGACCTGTATTATTTGAAGTTTTGACATTTAAAAGATTGTTTTTCTTGTGTAAATTTTCTCCCTTTTTTTCTGTTGAAAACCTTTGATTTGTTGGTTTGTCTCCGAGTTTTTCCCTTCATATTTAAATTGTGTTTCTAAGATTTTTGTTTCCATTATTTCCTCTTCCTCACTTGGGACATCATTCGTGGAAAGGATTTCAAACATATTAGCAAATGACTTTGATTGATCCTTCATAACTGGTTTTTTTGAGTGTTCTTCTTCTTAGGCATTTGGAAACCTCGTTGAGTTTATATCTTCTTTCTTTTGATCAGGAATTTTATTTGGGCAAGCACTAGCCAAATGACCATATTCATGGCAAATTCTACAATGAAAAGGAATGTTCTCATAGTCCACTACTTGCTCCCAAGTGTCTTCCCCAAATTGTAATGTGATATTTTTAGGTAAGGGTTTGTCAAAATCCATTAAAACACAAATCCGAGCATAAATAATATGTTCAAAATTTTGAGTACAATCAACAGTCATCATAAAAGTTCCTAAAGAGTTTCCAATTGAAGAAAAAATAGTAGGATTCCAAAATTCAATAGGGAGGCCAAAGAGTCTAACCCACACGGGAGCTATAGAAGGCATCTCTTCTTCGGCTTTAAATTTAGTATGCCAGGGCTTCATGAAAAGCCCTGCCCTTCCAAAGAACCAGGGACCCCCTTGAAAAGTTTTCTCTCTATCTTCATTATTAGCAAATAAAACAAGAAAATAACCATTTGGATAAATAGATATTTGTAACTCACCTTTAGTTTTCCAACTTTTTGCAGCCCAGACTTTGAAAGCAGATAGGCTCGGACGAAAACCCACGAACCGACAAATTAGTCCTCTTTTTTCCAGATCTTCAATGCCAGTCTGAATGTTACCCATATCAAGCTTAACAATAGGAGTTCCATCAGCTGCTTTAAGACATCCTGACTCCATTTTCCTGGGATCAATCTTAGGCATTCTTAGAGGTTTATGGGAAGCCCTAAGATTAATATTAGCATTGGGTTGAGGCTGTCCACCACGGAGGGCATCCCTAAAATTCATTTTTGGGGCTGAGTCTTCGAAATTCTTACCCTTGACAGGGGTTTCCATAGTAGATTTATTTTGTGGGTGCACCTTAGCACCAAAATCACTTGAGATCTGAGTCATTTTTTGATCAGTTGCTTGAAACTTATTTCGTGATCTCTTTAATCCTTGCCCTAGACGTCGTGGAAAGGTATGGTTTTCACTTTTATTTTGTGCAACAAATTGGAAGTCGTTGTCACTTAAGTTCACAACATGATCTATTGAAAGATAAATTTCTAACCCATCTTGGATCCCCTGCAACATATCCTGCTAAAATATTGAGTAGAAACCACAAAAATATTGGCCGCTAGGGCCCGAAGGCCCCGAAAACCAACCTCTAGAGCTGCTTGCACTCAACCCAGATGAAACCCTCGCACAACCGCTTGCCAAAAATCTCGTTCACACATAGGGATGCGCTAGGATCTGTGTTGCTCCAAATGATCTAAAAATTGGTGGAGATGTTCTAGGGTTTTTCAGGCATCTACCCTCAAAATTTTAGCTCAATCCGAGTCCGGATGAGTGAAATATGGCCGAAACAAGTTTGATAGTTTGATGTGCCATTTCCCTCCAAATAATCTCATCCATCCATTTCCCTCAATATGTGCCACACCCTAAATTTAATATCTACCCTTGGATGTGCTTTAATCTCAGCCACACAATTAGTGTCATTGAAACCCTATCATGCCCTATGTTGGATTATAAATAGGAACCATTTTTATGGCTCAACCCCTAAGTTTTCGAATTCCTTGAGTCCCTGAGTTCCTGAGTTCTAAAGTCCCTGATTTGTTGGATTCCCTAAGTTTCCAACCCAATATTTGTTCCTTAGCCCCACTCCATCCATCACATCCCCGATTCTCTCACTCGCCATCACCGTTGCCGCATCCCTCGCCTTCGCCAGATCTGCATTTGTAGAATCCTCTTTCATCTGCAAAGCACCTTCGAGTGCTTTTTGCTACCACTAAGCACCTTTGGGTGCCTCTCTACAAGTCCCTAGCATCCACGAGCGCTTCCTGTAGTCACTAGGTGCCCACGAGCATTTTACGTAAGCCCTTATGAAGACCCCCTAGCCTTCGAGCGACGCTAGGACACACCTTCACCATCGACCTGCAACAAATTCGATCATAAACAAACAACAAGTAAGGAACAAGGTAAATCTATGTCATTTGGTTATATTACATATTGTTTAATTATGTTCATGTTTATTACTGTTATAGCTAGGGTTTTAGTTGTGATTTATGGGGGCTCACATAGTGGAGCCCTCATTATTATTACTAAATCTCTAGTGTTTTTTTGTGTGTAGATTAGACAAGTATATCAGAAGCATTGGACAATTGATTAAGCTAGAGTGGCCCGATATTGGATATGCAAAAGCCCACTCACACTTGTTGGGAGAAAAACACAATTGAAGACACCACCATTTGTTGTAGCTAGGGTTTCGGAGAACCCTAGCAAGATTTGTAATAATTGTATAAAAAAGGATTCTTAAATCTGCTATTGTAACAACAAAGTTTTTAGGCTCCCCCCGTTTAATATAAATCTTATTTTTTATGCAATATATGGTTATTTGAATTCGGTTTCATTTAGCATTGCTTGGTGTCATGTTTTTATCTCTACAAATGTGGCTAGGTTTTAGTGTCTACAAATAGTAAGCTTAGCGTCTTTCAAACATTGGTATTAGAGATTGCTCTTGCAAATGCGATAAGAAACATGTTATGATAATAGTAGCTTATTATAAGACGATATCATTGACAATAGAGCCTAGAGAGATTGGATATACAATGGTCAACTAGTTATTTAAGTCCTAACCAATGAATGTCTTCTATGTCAACTTGTTTCCTCAAATTGGTCAACCTCAGATTAATGAGGAAGTTTTTTACACGGTTCCATACGCGAGCAGTATATTACAACAAGATGAAATCAAATAAATATTTTAATTAAATACCTTTTATAATAATATGGTGCAATTACCAATCGTAGCATAGCCATTAAACATTTCTTCCACCACATTCTTAGAATCTCCTTCCATAGCAATCGTATGAATGCCCAATCATATTATAAGCTTGAGACCTTCTACTAGTGTGATTGCTTCAACCTTGTTATCGATGAGGATTCCCAGAGGTAGTGGGATAGCTTCGATGAGCTTTATTTCATGGTAGTGTATAACTACACTTAACCCTATGATACTAGAATTTTCCTTGGATGCTTTGTCAAAATTAAGCTTCACCATATGAGGAGGGGTGGATTCCATAAATAAGAGTACCTTTGGCCGTCCTAGATGGAATCATCTTTGTAATTTGGTGAGGAATGGATAAAGGGGCCATTTTTTTATACTCTACTATAATTGATGCAATATTTGATGTACATGGGTCCCCAAAGTAATTTGGACATTCTTTAAGATAGGATATAATGTCCTAATGTAAACCTACTCCACAAAGAGATATTTCTCTAAATATATGGTAGTTCCTCTCTATCCATATGCTCCAAATGAGGATAGCCAAAGTGATGCCCTGGATGACCTATACTTCTTGTGACCATTGAGACCATCATTCAACTAACTATCATATGGTTCAAGGTTAGACCCAGCTGAAGGATAAATTTTATAAGTATCTCCATACTTTGATTCTAAAAATATGACTGAGGTGGAGATGGTCTATTTTCTTCATTTCATTCTTATAAAAGATGCATTGTTAAAGCCCTTGCCAAACCCTCTTTTGTACATTATCAAAAGGGATAACTTTACCTTCATTTTCCAACCATGAGAAGGCATTGGCCTTAGGGAGGCCATGTTTGATCCAAATCTAATGGGAAAAGGTCGAGATTAGATATATAAAAGAGCATACGATTTCATATTGCTTATTTATCATATATTTTCAAATGGGATCAACTTTCCATTTGAGAGTGTTATTGTTGTGGTAATTTTTTGTGTCCTTAAGAATTTGTATTGTCATGCCACAAGAAAATTGTTGATTCACAATCAACACTGTGGACTCTGGTGGATCCACCTCTCTAACTCAGGAAAAGATTATCGTAAGACTCTAGACAGATCAAGTAGGGTAAGGAAACCCTGGAGGTGAGCCTATAATACTTCTCATATGCTCATGCTGATCCAAATTAACAAAACCGAAATAAAATTGCAACATAAAAAATGACCAAGCTTCGAAGTAACTCCTAGCTAATTCTTCAAGTTGTAGGTCGGTGTTTTATCCATTAGGCAATTTAACCAGACTTAAAATATGGTGAAGAAATAAGGGGGGAGAAGATAAACCTGAGCCAATCACATCCATTCAAATAATGTAATAGATATTATTAAGTATTCCAATGAAAGAAGGCGTCATTTACACATTCAAATGATGTAACATATAAATGGGACAACAAGCAAAACTGCACAATGAACTCCTAAAATGAGGAAGCAATATTGCATTATCTAATAAATCATTACAATGGGAGTTTGATATGTGTAACCAAATATACTAAGCAAATACAATGAATTATCCATTCAAATAATGCAACAGAGAACTACAACTCTTCATTCAAATGATGTAACAAAGAGCCTCCTAGCTTTTGATCTCGGCCACTAGAAATGATCTCAGTTAATTGGGCACCTCCTTAGGAAACACCTACACAATGATAGGGAAGAAAATGGGATGACTAGACAAGACACACAAAAGAAAATTACAACTGACAAAGATGAGCACTCTGGTATACCTCTTGCAGAATTAATGCAAAAAAACTCGATGCTTGATGTTGTTGCAACCACTCTCTCATATAACCTACAGATTGGTTCTCATTCAAGGCTTGATGATGGTCTATAATTACGAAAATTACAACTGTTTCGATGATGGCTCATAACTTCAATTGTTATTAAAAACTAGATGATGGCCCATAAAAACTACAACTGCCTATGTATTTGATCTACCATATTTCTTGCATTTAATGGTTCTCCTTCATGTCTTAGTAGCAATCTCAACTGATCAAAAATACCTTCATAATTATTTGCCACCATTCTTCTTGAAATCGGTCGAAAAAGGCTTCAGGAAATTAATTTCGATCGCTAAAACTCGATCAAAAAAATGAGGCACATTACAATTTTTAATATATATATTTTTAAAAGATTGACCTTAACCAATTTTAGTTTTTATTTCAAAAATTAAATTAAAATAATAAACTATTATTAATAAAAATATTAATAATAAATTGGAAGTAGCAGCCTTAAGCAGTCGACATAAAACCCGCATAATCAGTCAGCAGAGGAGCAGCGGTAGCAACATTGACATCAGCACAATTTACAGTTTGCAGGGGAGGAGCATTGAGAAAGCAAATTACCTCCAAGTTAAAAGCATCCATCCATGTCCTGGAGCTTTCTTTGATGCTTCACCGCTTTGATTTCTCGCATTATTTAAAATATTTTGAATCGATTTCTCAGTTGGTAGCAAATATGAGCCAGCTAGAGTGAGTGCAGCCAGTAGCAAGGGTGAACGCGAGCTGGGAGTGAGCACAGTTGGTAGCAAGTGTGAATGCAAGCTAGGAGCAAGTGCAGCCGATAGTGAGTGCAATCACGAGCTAGGAGTGAGTGCAACCAACAATGAGTGCAAAAAAATTAGATAACATGAAAAGAAAGTCATTTGTGAAAGTGCTTACTAAAAGTGTGAATGACCAAGTCAAAAGTTTGGATGCCCTACCAAGTAATAAGAAGAAAAGAGAATCTATGGAAAACCCAGTCCAGGTAGAAGATTCTACGCGAGAAGTGATTATCAAGGATGAGATGATTAAGCATGATATAATGATTCTTAAAACCAGAGGTTTAATTTGTAAGTTTCATGAATATTGGCTAGGTTTTTCAAAATTGGATTAAGTGGAAATGGGGATTGAATTCAAATTACTCCATGACTTTTCTTCCAAAAGGATTTTTTCTCATTATTTTCTCTAGTTCATAAATAAGGGATAAAATAATGGATGGAGGCCCATGGTTTAGGGGCAAAAATGCATTATATTTAAGACCTTGGAGTAAAAAAATTTAAGTGGACACAGAAACTATTAAAAGGCTTCCGATATGGATTAGGCTTTTTGGACTTCCTTATCAAATCATCAATAAGGAGGATTTGAAGAATATTGGTAATACCCTAGGTGAATTCATCCATGAGGGACTAACTACTAAGGAGAGAAAGCATGTTGTATACACTCGAATATGTGTTGCCATGGATATTTCTAATCCTTTATCGCAATCGATTAGAATTAAATCTGAATCAAGAGAATGGGATCAGCAAGTGGATTATGAAAATATTGCATTCCGATATCGCAAATGTCATGAAATTGGGCACATGGTAAGAGACTGCAAAGTGAAAATGGAGGAAGATATAGAATTTTTTGGGCATGAGGGTAGTTTTAATTTGAAACAATGAGACCATATCACAGGAGAAGCTAGGTAAAATCAAGGATTTTCCACTCCTAAGAAAGTGGCTAGAAAAATCCCTCTACATCATCAGATGACGAAGGCCATTATAGTTCACTCGAATCGATCATTAGAAGGAAATAATGATATGGGAGATGAGGAAGTACAATGCACAAGTTTAAATATAAAATGAGCTAAAGGTGCAAAGGAAGAGGGGAAGACAAATTTTAATATGAAGGAATATGGGGAGATAAATTTTAAAGCAAATGATGCGAATGAGGTCAAGCTTAATCTAGGTAAATCGCCTTTATTATCCTAAAGTAGCTTAAAATCTTCTCCTTACAAAAAAAATTAAAGTAGTACGAAGTGTATTCCTTGCACTTTAGGATTTCAAGAGCGGTATAGTAAAGAAAATCTTGTAGAGGATATCAAAGGAAATTTAGGTATTTCAGTACAATATAAGAAAGTGATGACTATGGAGGATCATCTATGCAGTTTAGAGTTTTCAGGGCAACATAAAGAAGAAAATATTATTGAGGCTATTCCTTGCACTTTCAACTCTTTAGGGCAACATAAATCTTTAGAAGATAAGTCCCACTTTGAACAATATGAAAAAATGGAAGATATTGATGAAGATGAGAGTGGTGGCAAGAACAGAAGAAGGAGAGGAAGGCTATCACAAAAAGAAAAACGAGAAAAAGAAACTCAAAAGGATATTGATCTGGGAAGCCAAATAAAAATATCACAGGTGCTAACAAGAAGTGGGGTTAAGCCCACTAATAAAAATAAAAAGTGTTGATAATGAAAATGATATCATGGAATATTAGGGGTATGAATAAAACCCCTAAAAAAAGAGTTATTAAGGAATTAATAGGTTGTTATAGCCCTAAATTTATTTTGATACAAGAAATAAAATTACGTAGTGAGGAATGTAAGGATGCTTTTAAGAAGATTTGGAAGACAAGTGATTGTTTAGTAGTTTCTTCTACAAGAGCTTTAGGCGGTATTGCAATAATATGGGATAAATGCAAATGGGATGGACAATATTAGAAGCAAAAAGTAATTGGGTTGCTGGATTATTTTTCAGGAAAGAGGAAAATATCAAAGTTGGTATTATAAATGTATATGGTCCAACTATAGGTACTCCTCGTGAAAGATGCTGGAAGGACCTTAGTATATTTTTGTCAAATGTAATGATGATTCAGTGTGATCTACGGATTCTTGGGGGTGATTTTAATATTGTTATATATCCTTTGGAAAAGAAGGGTGGCATTCCAGGATGGTCAAAATCAATGCAAGATTTTGCTTTATTTGTCAATTCAAATAATCTTTGGGATGTTAGTCCCTCAAGCTTTCAATACACATGGGATAATAGATGCATTGGGAAAAATCATATAGCATAAAGATTAGATAGATTTTTGTTATCCAATAAATGGTTGCAAACAAAATATACAATCTCTTAAGATATTTTATTGCGAGCAGGATTAGATCACAAACCCATTCTTTTGACTTGTGAGTCACCTAACAATGGCCACCCAAAGCCATTTCGCTTCCAATCTATGTGGGTCCAAGACCCTGATTTTTTCGAGATGGTTATGTTATGGTGGTATGGCATGTCAAATATTTTGGTAATATTTTTAAAGAAAAAAAATTGAATCCAAGCTCAAAAATTTACAAGAGATAGTAGAAATTAATGGAATAGACCATGATTCTTATATGAAAGAAAAACAACTTTCTGATTATCATACTGCATTGAAATACCAATTTTTTTCATGCTACAGCAAAAATAAAATATTATGTTTGTCATATAAAAAATATTACAACTCCAGATGGAAGAAATATTGAGGATGAAGAAGATATAAGGAAAGAAGCAAAAGTCCAACTAAGGTGGGATTCCTTTATTGCTAATGTTCTCTTTGAGTGGTTGCATGCAGGAATAGAAGAGCATTGGAGCAGCCCTAGGAGAGAGAAAAAACACACCACACTACAATTTGTTGTGAAGAGGAAACACATACACCATTTTAAATTGTAGAAAGCCCATTGTGGCTTCATTTTTATTGTAAAAGACAAAGGATATCTACATTGTATTGTCAAGTTTATACTTCATAATAAAATTTGTATATTTGTGATATTTCCTTTGTCTTACATTTCATTTTACACACGGTAGTTTCCTTATTCTACAACTTCCTTAACTGTAGCTTTACCTAAAAGAGTAGAGTCATCAAAAAATTGAAGATGAGAGATATATCTAGCTCCATGAACAATGGTAACTCCCTCAAGGGTTTTGTTTTCTCTCTTTTTGGTTATAGTCCTACCTAAGCATTCAACAATAATGATGAATAAATAAGGGGATAGGGGGTCACCTTTCCTAATACCTTTGGAAGCTAGGAACAACTAAGAAGGCCTACCATTGATAAGAACTAAGTAGGAAACTGAAGAGATACATACCATAATCCAATCCATCTAATCCTGAAAGAAACCAAATTGCCTCAAAACTTTGATAAGGAAGTGCCAATCCACTTTGTCACAAGCTTTGGATAAGTCTAACCGAATGAACATGGAAGGAGATTTTTGCATATCCATGGAATGGATGACTTCTTGAGCAAGAACAATCTCATCCACTATTTGACGCTCTTCCACATAACCCCCTTGTTCAGGGGAAATAATATTATGCAAAAGAGGCTTCAACCTTTATGCCATGATCTTAGTAATGATTTTGTGAATAACATTACATAAAGCAATTGGTCTAAAATTTGAGATATGTTAAGCCTCCTGAGCTTTCGAAACAAGAGTAATATAATTTTTATTGATAACCTTAAAAATTTCTTTGGTTTTCCTGGCTTCTTCCACCACCTCTAATAAATCAGCATGAAGGATATCCCATAACTCTTGGTAGAACTCAATTGGAAAACCATCAGGACCTGGGGTTTTCCCTTTTTGCTTTTTAAAAAATACCTATTGAAGCTCATTGATAGTAACAAGAGCAGTCAAAATAGAGTTATTCTTAGAAGTGATAAGAGAAGGGATTGCTTGAAGAATATTTTGTTGAGAAGTTGAGTCAAGAGGAGTAGCAGCAAAAAGATTGAAAAAGTAATTGACAACAATAGAGTTCATGCCATCCCAAGTGTAGACAACATATCCAGAATTCGGTTTTAGGGAAGAAATAAAGTTGTGAGATCTTCGAGCTAGAAGAGATTTGTGTTTCGATCACCTTCTTTGAGCCATTGAATTCTAGATTTTTGCTTCCATAAGAGTTCCTCTCTTTTTTCCATTCCTCTAACTGAGTTGTGAGGCCATATAAACGGATTTTCTTATTCAATTTTTTAATCTGAGCAATAATTTTATATTTTTTTTATGAACATTCCCAAACTCCTTCCAGTTCCAAGTATTGATTTTGGATTTAATGTATAGCAATATTTTGGCAAAACAACATCTTAGTCCCATACCTAGGTTTACCTTCCTTTTACCATTGTTGCACTCGAGGTTTAAAGAAACTATCTCTAAGCCACATTAACTGAAATCGAAAAGGAGAGAAACTCACATTGGTTTTCCATATTTCCACCATGATTGGCCAGTGATCCGAACCAACATTTTTAAGAGTCTTCACTTTAGGAATGTGACCATGGATTAAGAAATTGTCAGAGAGCAAGAACCTATCCAATCTCTCCATTATACAAGCTAAGCCTTGCCTTTTTTTAGACCAAGTCATAAGGCCATTATCTGGTTGGATGTCCACAATATGGAGGTTTGCAATATATTCTCTCATGAGGTCAGTGCTCCTATCGAAATTTCTATTTCCCCCATTTTCTCATCTAGAGAGAGGATGGTACTGAAATCTCCTCCGATCAAGTTCCAAGCTTCAAGAAAATGAGAGATAATATAAGTTATATTCTTCCACTGTCATCTTTTTTCCTCCAAATTAGTCGGAGCATAAACAGTAATGCAGAGCATAATTTGGTTGGAATGTATGGTTTGAATAACTATAGCCAAAAGATCTCGAATGCCAACCATATGGTGAATAACTACCTCTTTTGGGTCCCAAAGGCAAGCAATACCACCAGAAGTCCCTTGGGAACTGAGGGAAACCACTTTTCTAGCTGGCCAAATTTTACTAGCAATTGATTCCATATCCTCTATTGACATATTCATTTCTTGAAGGAAAACAAGATGTGGATGATTTATCTGAATCATTCTTCTAATTTCATTTTTTTTAAAGACTCCCTTTGAGTCCTCTAATATTCCAAGTGATGATCTTCATTAATACCAGGGCTAAAAAAGTTGGGAAGGGCATTAATCTTACCTTCCTCTACAAGCTTTTCACCTTCTTTGACAATATGATATTAATTAGTCTTGCGATCTGCCTTTTGATTAGAATCCATCTTTAGTTTTTTTCCCTAATTTTTGACTTACTCTAATTGAATATGAGATGGTTTCTAACCATGAAGAATGCTTGTACACAACAAACATGTTACTAGAAGGTTCAACAAAGTATATATTGGGATCTATGTAATTTGATGTTTTAACATTTAAAAGATTGTTTTTCTTGTGTATATTTTCTCCCTTTTTTTCCTATTGAAAACCTTTGATTTGTTGGTTTGTCTCTGAGTTCTTACCTTTATCTTTAAATTGTGTTTCTAAGATTTTTGTTTCCATTATTTCCTCTTCCTCACTTGGGATATCATTTGTGGAAAGAATTTCAAACATATTAGCAGATAACTTTGATTGATCGTTCATAACTGGTTCTTTCTGAGTATTCTTCTTCTTAGGCATTTGGAAACCTGCTGAGCTTATATCTTCTTTCTTTTGATCTAGAAATTTATTTGAGCAAACACTAGCCAAATGACCATATTCATGGCAAATTCTACAACAAAAAGAAATTTTCTCATAGTCCACTACTTGCTCCCAAGTGTCCTCCCCAAATTGTAATGTGATCTTTTTAGGTAGGGGTTTGTCAAAATCCATTAAAACACAAATCGAAGCATAAATAATATGTTCAAATTTTTTAGTACAACTAGTAGTCATCAAAAATGATCCTAAAGAGTTTCCAATTGAAGAAAAACAATCGAATTTCAAAATTCAATTAGGAGGCCAAAGAGTTTAACCCACATGGGACCTATAGAAGGCATATTTTCTTCGGCTTTAAATTTAGTATGCTAGGGCTTCATGAAAAGCCCTGCCCTTCCAAAGAACAGGGGACCCCCTTGAAAATTTTTCTCTCTATCTTCATTATTAGCAAATAAAACAAGAAAATAACCATTTGGATAAATAGATATTTGTAACTCACCTTTAGTTTTCTAGATTTTTGCAACCCAGACTTTGAAAGCAGATAGGCTCGGACGAAAACCCACAAAATGACAAATTAGTCCTCTTTTTTCTATATCTTCAATGCTAGTATGAATGTTGCCCATATCAAGCTTAAAAATATAGTTCCATCAACTGCTTTAAGACATCTTGACTCTGTTTTCCTAGGATCAATCTTAGGTATTCGTAGAGTTTTATGGGAAGCCCTAAGATTAATAGCATTAGGCTGGGGTTGTCCACCGTGAAGGGCATCCCTAAAATTCATTTTTGGGGTTGATTCTTCAAAATTATTACCCTTGATAGGGGTTTCCAATGGAGATTTATTTTGTGGGTGCACCTTAGCACCAAATTCACTTGAGATTTAAGAATTTTTTTGATTAGCTGCTTGACACTTGTTTCGTGATCTCTTTAAGCCCTGCCCTAGACATCGTGGAAAGGTATGATTTTCACTTTTCTTTTGTGCAGCAAATTGGAAGCCATTGTCACTCAAGTTCGCAACATGAAGATCTATTGAAAGATAGATTTATAATCCATCTTGGATCCCCTGCAATATATCCTGCTAAAATATTAAGTAAAAACCACAAAAATAATGGTTACTAGGGTCTGAAGGCCCCAAAAACCAACCTCTAGAGTTGCTTGCACTTAATCCAAATGAAACCCTCACATAGCCGCTTGCCAAAAATCTCGTTCACATTGTAGACAAAGGTGAGTACATTCCTAGAATAGGATGATGACAATCATATCAGTAGTCTTCAGGCTTGGGCAATAGGTACTTCAATGGACTGGTTATAGGGTACACAGATCAACTATCCAACTGGTAAGGGTAGACGTCCAAGACCAAATGTCATAGGTCTATACATCACAACTGAAGGTCTAGACATCACAACTACAAGGGTAGATGTCACAACTCTAGACATCGCATATGCAGGGGTAGATATCACGAATCTAGACATCAAGGTGGTTGAGCTTGGATGTCATAGGATAGACGTCAATGTTATTGATTTTAGACATCACAAGTGTAGACGTCCAAGTTGCTGGTTTAGATGTCACAACTATAGACGTCAAGGTTGTTGGCTTAGATGGCTAGTCATCTAATGGTTGCCCAGACGTCAAGGGCTAGACATCTATAGCTCTTTGGCGTCTCCTTCGTGTACCTGCAATTGGCGTCTCCTCCGTGTACCTACAATAACATGAACAATTCCTATCCCTACTGCAACAATTGATCTTCAATACTCATCAATGTGGAAAACCTGCAACTTACAATTAGTGCAACACAACCTGCAATCAATGGAACATGCACAAGATCACCAAACACACATAATACACAATCCACACAAGAGCATTAACATTATAGCAGAATGATGATGATCTACAATGTTTGAAAGGGGGTATAAATAGAAGGGGCAAAGTAGTTTCTCCAACTACTTCATCCTCAACCACCCTAACCGTAAGCCTTAACACTTGCTAACTAATCCTATTGTTAGACGTCTACCCTTAGAAGTCTAACTAGGCATCTAATACATTAATCTGGCTTATTAAAATAATGATTGTTTTTGTCACCTTGTGCCTTGTGCATTTACAATTCAACCTTCTTCTCATTGGCTGATTTTACAATCAAATGCAAATATAAACATTACCAAAATTGCTATGTACAATTCAAAATTGGTGGACACATTGTTCCAGCCAGTTCTAGGGTTTAGAACTATTGTCTACACACACATAGGGATGCACTAGAATCTGTGTTGCTCCAAATTATCTAAATATTGGTGGAGACGTTCCAGGGTTTGTCAGGTATGTACCCTCAAAATTTTAGCTCAATCCAAGTTCGGATGAGTGAAATATGGCCGAAACAAGTTCGGTAGTTTGGGAAATCCTGCGAAAAACTTCCCTAGGGCCAAAAATATCGCACTCCCCCCATATAATCATGTCAATTTGAAACATAAACATTTTTTTTTTTTTACTTTTATATTTATTAATTTACATACATATATATATATATATATATATATATATATATATATAGAGGATTATATAATATTATAACTATTATTAATTATTATTTTTTGCTTAATAATAAGGGGTCGTACTTGGGTCTCCCACCCTTGACAAATTACATCTCTTTTCTTTAGAGCTTGAGAGTTTACAAATATATACACTTCTCATCTCAATTGAGATGCTATAGCCAGAACCTACATCATTTTACATAAAATATCTAATTTTTTAATTTTCATTTTCTAGATCTTTTCAAATCTCTATACGAATTCAATTACTCTAGAATTTAGCATCTTTCTTTACATTTTCCTATAGCAACCTTCACAATGCCAAAACTTCACCTCTACTATCTATGTCTTGCATCTTAGTAGAGTAATTTCCAAAACATTGCACTATCATGGTCCGCTTTACCAATCTGGATTGCTAGTTTCCTTCTTGAAACACAAGTGCAACCACAAAAATTATAATAAATAGTCTAAATAAAAACACATTATTATTACAAAATAAAAATAGATATTACCAATGGAAAACATTAAAGTATGTCTTAATCATTAATATATTTAGGCAATCAACATTTTTTGTCAGCTTCAACTAAAATTTCTTCTTCCTCTAACCATGGAAAGGATAATTTAACTTCACGATCCTCAATCAAAACCCCTCTATTGGCTAGATTATCTACACATTTGTTTCCTTCCCTTAATATATGTGTAAACCTAATTTCTTCAAACTCTTTAGCAAGATCTTGAATTTCCACAATTATCTCTTGTATGTTCCATGGAGAATTTATTTTCCTCAAAATTACATTTATTACTATGATAGAATCACGTTCCATCCATACTCTATTCCATTTCATTTGTTTACATAATTTTAATCCTTCTAAAGTTGTCCAAGCTTCAACTTCATTGTTTGTTTGTTTTTTTAAGAAAATATTTATTTACTTAACAAAAAAGTACAAAAATCTTTAATCATAGATCAAAGTGAACAGAGCTTCTAAAAAACAAAACATGAAGACAAAAAAGAACCTCATTATTGGAGTCTTTTTCATCCTCGCATACCACCCCTATCCAATTTCACATCCAATAGCCTCTGCCACGTTGTTAGATGTTATTCTCAAGTTGATCATGTATTTGAGCAGGATCTCACGGGGTCCTGTAAGAATCAGTCCCCCTATCGTTGCTTGATCGGGGTTAGACTTGGAGGCACCATCAAAGAAGAGTGTCAAAAAATATATGTCAAGCAAAGAATTATTTGCTCTGCATCCTCCCTGTGTTAGGAAAGCTTGGAGATTAAGTTGGTAGATCATTCTTCTTTTTGTGGGTGATAAATATTCTTCATACTACTATTGACAAAAACTAGATTTGACATTTAGGACTAATTCTTCTTTTATCCTTTGTATTAGAGTTTTATTGTCCTTACATTTTTCCTTCAAAAATCCTCTTGTTTTTTGTCCAACCAGATGTGCCAGATGATAAAATATGGTATAGAGCTCCACATATATTTTAGGAGGGGCTTACCTGGCAGTTTACCTTTATATTCTTTGTTCCACTTGGTAAAACATGTGTCTATGGTTAACCTTCCAGAGTAGGAAATGCCAAGAATTTTGGTTATTCTTAACCAAATTAAAATTACCTTTGGGCATTCAAACAAAAGTTGGAAAACTGTTTCACTGTTTTGCCTACACCTGTAACAAACACGATGCCTTGCTATACTCCTCTTTTTCAAATTATCACCTGTTAAGATTTTATTTTGAGAAACTAGCCAGTTGAATACTTGCAGTTTAGGTGGTGCTCTAGTTTTCCACAATATCGATAGTTTTTTGTTGGCAGGCCCAATTTGTTGATGTTGGACTCCTAGATGCACTGAGGATTCCCCATTATTGTTGATGCTACCCCAAATAATTTTGTTTGGCATTGTGGGATGAAAGAGGTCTAATGCTCGCCACGTGGGACTTAAAATAATCCCAATCTCCTTGAAGCTGATATGGAATGGAA
Source organism: Wollemia nobilis (assembly GCA_028583015.1). Taxonomy (NCBI): domain Eukaryota; kingdom Viridiplantae; phylum Streptophyta; class Pinopsida; order Araucariales; family Araucariaceae; genus Wollemia; species Wollemia nobilis. Next base: position 12,750,988 of record JAQPPZ010016726.1, read on the forward strand.
GGGTAGATCTAGTTCAAAGTTTATGAGGTCCAATAAAACAAGTCACCTAATTTGAGTATTCTTTGACTTTCCAAGTGATTATGCAATTCGATTGGAGTTATCTCTTTTAATGGTGGATTTATTAGGATTGGGTCCTCCCATAGATTAATTGACTTACCATTTCCCAATAGCCAAGAAATATTATCCTCTATTATGCTCTTTGCAACCACTATATGTTTCGAAACCAACGAGGCTCTCATAAGTTTGTCTATATGTTTGAGCATTTGAATACATGTTTGATTATTTACATACTTACTGACTAGTATGCGCTGCCATGCTTGATTGTGTTTAAGCATGTTCCAGAGATAGTTTTTGTGGCATGCCCGCGAGGTTTGAACATAGGATTCCTCCTGGAAAGTGCCCAACTTCTTACATGTCCACCCTTTAATTTTTTTTAATTAATTTGTTTGCATTATTTATTTAGGTAAAAAATACGGGGACATTAACTTTTTATTTATTTATTTTTAAGCGAAAAATCCCTTGTTGGGCCGCCTTGGTCTGAGAGACCACGAATAGGGGGTTCTACACCGTCAAAGTCACCCGGGAGTCGTGCCCGGCCCTGCCCGCACCAACATTATCAATTGGATTTTGGGTACCCAATTCAACTTTTTGATAGGGGAGATTCGAATCTAGGACCTCGCTTGGAGGATTGCCTTCTCCTCTCCAAATCACCTACAACACCTGGGTACTCATTATTATTATTATTTTTATTTTTTTAACTTTCTGACTTAATTTTTTTTCTGTGGAAAACATCCCAGAAGGGATGCCAATTTTGGGTAAGACCCAAGGATACAGGGGTATCTCTTCCTCCAAAATTGTCTAGGGCTCGAGCCTAGCCTACCACCTTTGACATACTAAAGGAGCAAACTTGAAACAACAAAAAACAAGAACACACAAACACACAAAAAGATTAATAAACAAAACAAAAAAAATCATGCTCCTTGAGTATGTAAAAAAGATAAAGCACAACCAAACACACACACAATAAGAAAAAATAAATAACACAACACGAACCACACAGAAAAAACACAAGAACAACATAACACAACACAAACATAACAAAAAATAACAGAACGCTACAAAGACACAACCAACAAAAACAATAAAAATAAAAACAACCAAAACCTTAAAAAAATTTAAAAAATTACAAACAACAGATAATAAAGAAAAATAAAAACATAGAAAACACTCACACACCAAAACACAAAAACACAAATTAACACAAACATGCAGAAACACAAGCACTAAATAACAAAAACACAAAACAACAACATAAAACACAAAAACAACAAAAAAAACACAAAAACAAAAAAAATACACACATAAATAGAAAAGAAAAAAGAAAAAAAATAGAACACAACAATGACCTTTCTAGACCAAAATACTTTTAAGGTAAGAATCAACAGAGGAAACGAAAGAAAGATTAGTTTAAGCTAGGGAACTAAAATAACCTGACCAAACCAAAGAAAAGCAAAAATAAAGAAAGACTAGGTACCTCCAGAACTAGAGCCATCCAAAGAAATGATAGAAAGAAGGATGTCCCTTATTTGTGAAGCCCACCATCTAGGAGGGTAGCCATAGCAAATAAGATCACCTTTGTCCAAAGTCCAATTAGCTAAAGCATCAACACTCTTATTCTGATATTTATCCACATGATTGTAATAAACTTTCAAAAATCCCATCTAGATTAACTAACTCTTCTCAATAATTATTTCTATTCTCTAATCAACCTTATGATTCTTAGAAGGAGTCTTCAAAAGATTAATCATGAGTTGAGAGTCAAACTCAACTAGCACCTTTTCCCATCCAATCTTAGTAGCCTCTTAAAGGCCTCTAAGGATACCATACCCCTCAACAAGGTTATTGGATAGAATACCCAAATTCTCAGTAAAAGTAAAAACCAAGGAGCCATATGAAAGTCTACCAATTCTTCCCGCACTAGCTTTTCCAGGGTTCCCTCTAGAGGCTCCATCAATATTGACTTTCCAAAATTCGTAGGAGGAGGTTGCCGATTCCTTGTTCTATCCATATTACAATTACTCACATTTCCTTTAAGCCGGTTGCTCTTAGAAGAGTTAATATTCAATATTTGCATCACTTGATCCCATATTTGGTGGGAGTTTTGGGGGTGATTAAGGAGATGATGGACTGATTTAACTAAGTTGACAATGGTCTTTTTCTAGATATAGTGAATATACTTACTTTCTTGATTAAAAATTTGGTTGTTCCTTTCATTCCAGATATTCCAAATAAGAATGGTAGAACCCATCCAAACTAACTACCAAATAAAATGATCAACACCCTCTTGATTAGGCCAATCCCTCCAAAGTTGTTCAAAAGTAAAAAGAATTGGACCACTGTAAGCCAAGTAAAGTGGGCATTCTCCTCCATAACTCAAAGGCTAAAGTACATTCAATAAAAAGATGGCTGAGAGTTTCCACATTCTCTCCACACATTTCATATCTAAAAGGGCCATTAAAACCATGCTTCATAAGATTCTCCCCAGTAAGCACCCTATGATGAAATAAAAGCCAAGTAAATAACCTAATCTTAGGCCAAAGCTTTTGAGCCCACAACCGAGAAAAGATGTCAGATGATTGGTTGGGATTATTATGACATAAGACCAAATAACCTTGAGCAACTGAATACTCACCCTTAGTAGTGTTGTTCCATCCAAAACAATATTTATCATGGAACTAAGAGAGAGATCTCATATGAAGGATGCACTAGATATCTTGTCTTTGCCTTTATAGTATTTGAATAGGCCAGTCCTCAATAGGGATCTAATATCTACCAACCTCTGAATTACCAGCATGACACCGACAATAATTAGCCACCTTTATCCAGCTAGCTCAGTGAAGCTCCTCCATCCAAGGCCTCCAATCGAGAAACTGAGTTATCAAAGGCTTGTGACAATCCTAAGAATCTATCCAAAAATTTACCTGTTGACCATTATGAATGATCCAAAATAATTTTTTATTTATCAAATCCTCACCAGTCTTAAGAACTACTAAAATGAGAGAACCTTTGAAAGACAATTGATAGTGAACAAGGTCTTCAAGACTTTTGTTCTCAGCATATTTAGCACGAAGATTTTTGGCCCAAAGAGCATTGGGGTTATGCAAAATCCTCTAATATAATTTAGTATCTAAAGCTTTGTTGTTATAATAGCAGATTAGAATCCTAATGCCCTTTCATTCTTAGGAAGATATCAAGTGTCCCATTTCACCAAGGCCCATCTTATTTTCTCCTTATGACCACTCCAGAGGAACCGATGACTAATTTGATCCAGTTATCGAAGAACATCCTTTGGGATATTCAACACGATAGAAACATAAATAGGAATATCCTGAAGGACTGATTTACCAAGGTGATTCTACCCCCAAAAGAAAGCCACCTATTGGTCCACTTTCCAATTTTCTTCTTGACTTTGTCCAACAACCAATTCCAATATTTTTTCCTGTCTTCGAATATTGATGGGAATACCTAAAAAGTGATTGGAAGGGAGGTCTTCTTATATCTTAATTTATCCAAGCCCATGGATTCCTATTTGGCAAAGTAGTGAAAGAAAATGACTTTAGATTTATCTTCATTGATCAATTGCTCGGTATCCTTAGAAAAATAGCTAATTATTTGCTTAGTATTAGAAGCTTCCTTAACTATAGCTTTACCTAAAAGGGTAGAGTCATCAACAAATTGAAGACGAGAGATTGGTCTAGCTTCATGAGCAATGGTAACTCCCTCAAGGGTTTTGTTTTCTCTCTTTTTAGTTGTAGTCCTACCTAGGCATTCAACAATAATAATGAATAAATAAGGGGATAGGGGGTCACCTTGCCTAATACATTTGGAAGCTGGGAACAACTGAGAAGGCCTGCCATTGATAAGAACTAAGTAGGAAACTGGAGAGATACATCCCATAATCTAATCCATCTGATCCTACGAGAAACCAAATTGCCCCAAAACTTTGATAAGGAAGTGCCAATCCACTCTATCATAAGCTTTGGATAAGTCTAACCAAATGAACATGGAAGGATATTTTTGCATATCCATGGAACGGATGGCTTCTTGAGCAAGAATTATATCATCCACTATTTGATGCCCTTCCACATAACCCCCTTGTTAAGGAGAAATAATCTTATGCAAAAGAGGTTCCAACCTTTCTGCCATGATCTTAGTAATGATTTTGAGAATAACATTACATAAAGCAATAGGTCTAAAAGTTGAGATATTCCAATATGATTGCTTTTAAGAGCAAGTTTTGTTGTCATTGATGTCAAAAGGATATACAAGGCAAGGTTCTCTCCAAAGGAATTAGAATCATGAGTTCGAAATAATAAATTATTTTGAAGGAAGATTATATTTAAAAAGGCCCAAAGGACATTTAAATATTTAATTATAATATTTAAATTCATTTTGAATTTAAAATAATTATAATTAAATTATTATTTTTGAAATGCAAAGCATTCTCCTTGAAAAGAGCAAGAGAGCAAGTTATAATAATATTTAAGGAGGCAAAGAGCAAGAGAGCAAGTGGGATCTATTTAGTAAAAACTGCCTATAAGTTAATCCACTCAGGATTCAATGGCTGGACTCCGACTTCTATTATTTGGTTAAATAATTTAACCCCAAAAATTGCTTTCTTCTTTTCGTTGGCAGTTCAAAATAAGATTCTAACAACAGATTATCTGCAAAGGAGAGGTTTCCAATTCATCAATCGATGTATCTTGTGTGAGAAAGCGATAGAATCTGTAAGTCATATGTTTCTAACTTGTGAATTTTCTTGTACAGTCTTCCAAATGATCCTGTCCAAATTTCATATAGATTGGGTCTGTCCAAATAGCATGTCTGACTTCTACATACAGTGGGCTTCCCCCTTCCGGGCGAAACTTTTGACTTGGCTCTGGAAGCTCGACTTACCCCATTTTTTATGGGGAATATGGAATGAGAGAAATAAGAGAGCATTTAAAGGACGTAAGAAAGATGCCAGGTTATGTGGTAATAAAATAATCAGAGCTTTGAAAGAAAACTGGAAAACTTTCTTATTCAAAAATGAGACCATGTCTCTAAGGGAAAGGAGTATTTTACGGAACTGGGGAGAGGAACTTCCAAACCTAGACATTACAACCAACCCACGGGATGGTATCAAGTGGATATCCCCAACACAAAAGTGGGTTAAGTTTAATTTTGACGGGGCAGCTAAAGGAAATCCGGGGGCTGCAGGAGCAGGAGGAGTTCTAAGAAATGAGGAAGGAAAAGTTGTCCTTGCATTTGCATAGCCTTTGGGAACTCAAACAAATCATTTTGCAGAAGCATGAGCCTACATGAAGGCAATGAGAATTGCCAGACTTGAGGGTTATAAGGAAGTTATCTTTGAAGGGGATTCACTTAATATAATCAAAGGCAATTAAGGAGGATAAAGACCCCAGTTGGACCATCTTGGAGCTTATCCTAGAAGCAAAGATTCATAAATCTCATTTGGTTAATGCCTGAATCCAACACACATTCAGAGAAGGGAACCAGGCAATGGATCTAATGGCAAATATTGCAGTTTCTATTGGGGAGATACAAATTTGGAAGGATAACTTCCCTTAAGAACTATTGGTGTTGGCTTCTAGAGAAGAGCTAAGATCAAACCTTTTAGAGCATCAGGAGATCAGAGGGGTTGATGATGAGTAATCCGACAGATGGAATTAGGCAGAAAAGGCATCCCATTTGCTAGGGTCTGGGAGGTGACAAGTGTACAGTACAACAACCTAGTGGTATTAGTAAGTGCTAGGTGTTGTTTGGTTTTTGTTTTATCCTGAATAGTCAAGCGACAAGTATAGGACTGTGGACTCTAAGTATGGCTTAATGTGGGTCTTAGAAAGATCCATTTTGTATTTTGATTATACGGGCTTGATGCTAGAACCAGCCCATTTTGACTATGTAAAAGGTTTGTGGACCTTATAACCACCTCTACCTTATACCAAAAAAAAAAAAAATTATTTAAAATATTTTAACCTTTTGGTTAAAAATTTAAATTTAAATTATTGTAGGCGCCAAAGTTCTTTTTGAAAATGTGGAAAATCAAAATAAGGACCAATGTCTCCACATTTACCATATTGCATATAAAGAGGGGTAAATTATTTCCCCAAAGGTTAATGCATTCGTCGATTAAAAATTGAGCAAAAGATATATTTCATGCATGTGCTTTGAGGGAGAATCTTCGTGCTATTCAAAAAGGACAAAAGATTGTGTGTTGAAATCAAAGTGGGCGCGAAGTTCCTACACGATGCGTTGGATAGCACAGACAGCAAGCAAGGCAAACATAAGGCGTTTGTTGAGGATAGGTCATGGGTTCAATTCATGATTGTGTTTTTGCAAGGAATGAAAAAAAAGCTTTTGCATTCGACGTGTTTGGCACGGAAGACAGGGATAAAAGCAATATCATGTGCCCTTTGTTTCAAGTAGGCGCGTAGCCCACAGAGCTAGCCTAGCGTTTTCTAGGACGCAACGTTGGTAGTGAAGTTTCGGGTTCGAATTCGTGTGACAGCAGTATAAATTAATTAAGTGGACAGTGTTTGAAGTAGGGAGGTATAAGGATTAAAATAGTTTATTTTAATTCATTGATGCCTTGGAAATGAATTAAAGAGTGGAGTTAAAAGGTGAAAAGGAATTTTATTTTGATCTTGCTTTATAAAAAGGATAAAAATAATTTGTCAATGCTTTGGAATATTTTGAAGTGGTGATTATTTTTCTTTTAATGCATTAAGATCTAGAGGGAGTGATAAGGTGTATTTGTGACATCTAACCTTTGTGATTGGCAAAGAGAGTGGTTATAATTGAGACAGATTTTTAAGGACAATTCTTCATCAAACAAAAGGTATGGGCACATCTTCCTTGTGAAGTGATTGTTGGATGTTGTGAATGATAAGTTGGAGAGAAAAGGGATTATTTGATAATCATTATTGAGTTTGATTGTTAAAGGTTTTTCTGAGTAGAAGTTGATGACAAAAACTTTATTTGATAAGCATTGTTGAGTTTGGTTTTCTGGAATGAAATTTGATACTAGAAACCTTGTTTGATAAGTATTGTTGGAAATATTGAGTAAGCTTTCATATGCTTGAACTAGGGTTTGTGCAAGATCATGAGTATCATTGTTATGTGAGATTGTTTGATAATTTTTTGTTGACTAAACTTTCATTGAGTGATTGGTTGAGTTGAGTAAGCTTTTGTGGAAGCTTACAATACATATTTGAGGTATGTCTTAGTGAAGACTTGTTGAGCAGATTTTAGGTAAGTCTTAGTGAAGACTTGTTGAGCAGATTGGACAAGTTCTAGAAGAGAACTTGTGGACAAATTAGTGTGAGCTTTTGTGGAAGCTTACAAGGCAAATTTTAGATAAGTCTTTAAGAAGACTTGAGAGCAGAGTTGATTGATTTGTTCAAACCTTGGGTTAATTTTTGGGGCAGATCTAGCGGATTTGATTTGTGATTGCTTTGTGTTAAGGCTTGAGGACAGATTTTGGTGTAGATTTGAGGATAGGTTTGTGTCAGACCAGAGATAGAGCATATTTGTGCTAGATTGAAGGATTGTATTTAGTGCAGATCAGAGGACATATATTGAGCAGATTTATGCTAGACCAAAGGACTATATTTAGTGCAGATCAAAGAATAGAGATTGAGCATATTTGTGTTAGATCGAAGGACCGTGTTTAGTGTAAATTTAAGACAGAGCTGAGAGCTAGCTTTGGAGGTGACAGAGTATAGAGGACAACAATCTCTAGTGGATAGAGATCCATCAACCAGGGTAGTGAGGACAGGTCTTCTGAGTGAGGACATGAGTTTTTAGTGGATATAGATCCATAAGCCAGTGTAGTGGAGGCAAAAGTTCTTCTAGAAGATCATCATCCAGAGTAGAGGATAAGGAGTTCTCCTATGGATAGATATCCATGAACTTGATTAGGGGATTGGTGTCTCCTTTGGACAAAGTTCCATAAACTTTGTAATAGGGAAAGGATTCCCAAAAGAATTATTTGAGAAAAGTTTATAAGGAATATTTTCTTCGTGGAGTAGCCCACATTGGGTGAACCACGTTAAATCATGTCTGTCATGTGTGTGATGTTTACTGCTTTAATATTATTGATGTTATCATATGGATTGAAAAGCAACAAGTTTTATCTTATACTGTTCACCCCCCTCTCAGGATAAGCACATGTTCTTCAATTGATCCTTTAACTTGAGGTTTTGGTGTAATTGTTGAGTAGTTGGGTATATCATTTTCTTCATTATCAATGACTCTTCTATAGTGGATGGTGTCATCCATGAACTATTTATGTGTGTGAGCATCCATCGAAATAATGATTTTTGGTTTTTTATGTGATTTGCTTGTTTGATCTAGGTGTTATCCATAATGATGTACATATAGGGGAAATAAAATATCCTTATATTAGACCTTGTAAAGAAGCAAAGCAGCCTTCTGGAATCCCATTGATTGGAATTGAAAACTAACAAGGTGTAATACAATTATATATCCATTTAATTCACCTCCAGCTAAAGCTAAATCATGCCAAAATCTCAACTAAAAAATCTAGTCCAAATGATCATAAGCTTTCTTGACATCAAGTTTGATAACAATAGATACTTGTTTATTTTGTTTGACTAAATGGATTAATTCATGTGCCACCAACATTCCATCCAATATATGGTTACCATTAATGAATCTGCCTTGTGTAGAAAATATTAGAATCAACTTTAACTTCTCTACCATTATATTTGCTAACAATTTGAGAATGGTGTTGCATAAAGAGATGTGACAGAAATCCCCAAAGGTTTGGGGGTTATTACATTTGAGAATGAGTGCAATATAGGTGTTCTTCCATTCCTTGAGAAAATTTTGAGATTTTCTAGTTTTATTGAGGTTTAAGAAGACATTTTTTTCCGTAATCTTCTGAAGTATTAAAAAAGCTCATACGGAACCCATCAAGTCTTAGGATTTGTATTTTTTCATAGTGAATAGTGCATAATGAGCCTCCAATGCCAAAATGGGAGGGCTCATACCTTTATTTTTTCCAAACAAAACCACCTTATTCCTCTAAGATAACACAACCTAGAATGCCTTTCAACCTCTTTGATATAATTTGTGAAATGATCATATAAACCATATTATAAAGGCTTACTGGATGAAAATTGTCAAAATATTGTCTTGTCTTTCTTGAAAACCAATGTAATAAAAGTTGCATTAATTTCATTTATTATGACCTTCCTTTTTTGGGTCTCTTCAACTACAACTAACATATAAATCTTCAATAAATCTAAAAAAAAATGGATTTTTTTGCAGGAAATCCATCTAATCCAATGCCTTGTTAGGATGGAAAGAAATATCTGCTTCATGTAGTTCCTACATAGATATCTTCTTCATCAAGCTTTCATTTTGTCCTATGTGATAATTGATGAAATATTTTGCAAAAACTTATCTTGTGCCTCCTTATCTTGCTCTGTATTTGACAAAATATTTTTGGAATAATTAGCAAAATATTTCTAAAATAATTTATTACTTCCTTCCTGATATCTTCTTTGTACCCAGTATTTCTTCCATCTAAAATTAAAATATTTTAAGCTACGATTTTTTATTTTTTTTTTAAGAAAAGTTTTATATTATTTAACATAACATAAACATAACAAGTTGGCTAGGTTCTACAAGCATCACAAGCAAACAAAGGATGCAAGTAGCTAGAGTTAGAATTCCACAAGGGCAAGAATACCTATGAAAAGCAAAATCTCTTTCCCAGTATATTTGGAATAACCTAAACAAATAAGTCCTTGGTCCATAACAATCCATATAAAAAATAGAGCAATAAGCTTAGTTTGTGTGGTCATCTCAATTCCTAGTTTTAAACTTTTTTATGTGAGCTGAAGAAGGATGCAAAAGAAAGCCTTCATTGGCCTTTTTACTTGTCAAATGGTTCCACTTCCTAGGAACGTGATGTCAATTGATACGGTTAAATTTTCCTAGAGTCTTATAGACTTGGTTCAGCAACAACCAAAGCATAATAGTCTTGATCTCTTGTTTGCTAGAAAGAATTTGTATGATCAGCTTAGAGTCCCCACAAACTCAAAGGTTTTAACATTTTCTCTTGTCGCTAAGGTGAGACCAAATTTGCAACCCATTAACTAAGCTACGTTATTGGTGGTTTATCCTAAAATTAGGCAAAACTCAAGAATCTTGGAATGTGGTATTGACCATAAAACTCCTCCAACAATAGTTATTCCAAGGTTAGACTTTGAAGCCCCATCAAAGAATAGAGCTAGAAAACTAAAACACAATTGATAAGTTAGACTATTAGCAATAAAGGTGCTAATTAGATCTAAATAATTTCACATTTTTAGGATGCATAACTCAACTCTAGAAAGAGCACTCTAATATTGCTTAGCTTTAAAGCAGGTTTTGGTATTTTCCATAATAGCATGCTTTATCTTCTATATCAAAATTTCCCTATGAGTTGATTTTACTTCAAATATTATATAGTTCCTATCCATCCATATATACCACATGCAATAATAAGGAATTGAAGACCATAATTTTTGTATGAGAGGATTACCTTGAAAGGAGTTCCAGCTTTTAATACAAGACTCAAGATTTAATTTACTTCTAATGTAGACTCTAAATTTGAAAGCAAGTGAGATCCAGATTGTTGTAGCTTCCTCGCAATTAAAAACTAGATGGGATTGAGTTTCACGGTATTTAAAGCATATAGAACAAATATGGGGAACCAAAATACTTCTTTTAGAGAGGTTTTTTCTCTAGTTATAATTTTGTTTTGCTAAACTAGCCATTGAATTTTTATTTTTATTTTTGGAGTGATATTTTAACCCTAAATGTGTTTCAAATTTTTGTTTAGAGGTTCACTTCTCTGAAGATACGCACCAATATTGACTGAATAGTTTCCCGAATAGTTAAGTTCACCCCAAATAAAAGTAGTCTTCATTGTCTGGGTCTGTCAAAATAATGCTAGTGAATTGCTTTTGGACCTAAGACCACTCCCTTTATTGTTCCATGTTCAACCCATGAAGTTGAATCCATGTTGGTTGAATGCGTCCCCAAGTGATGAGATGGGAAAGTTTGTCTATCCTAAGTTGACTCATGAACTGAAAAAAAACTCCATATACATGGAAGAAATTAAGGGACTGTTACCAATAATAGAATCATCCCAAAACCTTATACTATTACCATTTCCCAGGAACCAAGAGATGTTATCCTTAATGATCCAAACTGATTTAACAATCAATACCCACATTTTAGAGATGCCTGGTTTTTTATGGATACATTTGAGTAGTAGCATGCCATGATTGCTTTCACCATACTTGTAAATAAGAACATGCTTTTAAAGTGTCATTGGAGGGTTTATTAAGTTCTAGACAAGTTTGGTCCCAAAAGCATTGCTCATAATAAAAGAATATTGGATACCCAAGCCCCCTTGACATTTTCCTTTTATCACTTGACTTCGGTTGACAAGATGAAATTTCTTCCTATGAGATTGCCTTCCTCCTTGCCAAAGAAAGTTCCTAATTTTTTTGTCAAGTTCTTGGAGGATTGAAAAAGGAGCATGAAAAATCATAAGCTAGTAGATAAGTAAGCTTACAATGACAAATTTAATAAAAACTAGTATGCCAACAAGACCAACCCACCCATTAAACAATATCTTTTTAAAATAAGAGGGAAAGAAGAATTGTTAGGATACCTGGGAATAGATATTTGGGGATATATTATTATATTGTATAAGGGTTGGCATGGGACACACATAACCCAAGGTTGATTGTATTATAATATTATATCATATTATAATATAATATTATATTAGTAGTAGGCTCCCCAAAGTAGAATGAGAAGATGGATATATAAAGAAGAGATATTTATCATTGTAAGAAGCATGAAGATCAATCATATACAATCGTCTATGCCCACGAAGTGGCTTATGGTACTTTGCCCTCCTTAAGTGGCACTCTCATCTTTGGAGATCTTGTGGAGTTATTCCTTCCTTAAGGAGTATTATTGGTGTTTCCCTACTTTAAGGGTATTATCTATCTCTCTCTCATTTGTGGATTGTTATTGTGGATAATTATTTGTGGATGAATGATTTGATATTTTTGCATATTGGTGAATGATTTATGTTAATAATAATAAAGTTTTATAACAATTGGTATCAGAGCTTCAAATCATTTTAGCTTCAAATCAACGAGGAGATGTATATTTCTATGAAACCCTAGTTTGCATTAAGCATTTTTTTTTTGGAAAAACATCTGATCTTTCAGGAACCATATCTCTGTGAAATTTTATTCGATTTAGACCATTCTTGGATCGTTTTGTGCAAAATTTGAAGAGCTTTAAAATGAGTGGTCATATGAAGGCATTCGCGCAATATTGAGGGAGATAAAACCTTTTAAAATCAACCATCTGGAATAAGGATAGTGATGAATTTTCAAATCACGAATTTTTTGGAAGACAAAATTTGTTAGTTCGGGTAAGCAAATCAATTGCAATTTATTTTGTTTGGAAGAAAAATTGCAGATCTAGTTGTTTATGGAAATTTTAGCTTTAAAACAGTGGAGAGATTTAAATTTTTATAAAACCCTAGTTTGCATTGGGGCATCAACTATGGAACTACAAAAGTTTTTTGAAGAAGATGATATTGATGTTAGAGAATGGTGAAAACTATTTAAATCTGTGTTTACTAATTATTATTCTTGTCACTTTTATCTTCCTCTTTTTCTTGGAGGAGAAGCTCTCTCTTGGTTTGATAGTCTTCATAGCGCTCATAATGAGTTGACTTGGGATAATATGGAGCAAGAATTCTTGAGTCAATGGGACTCGTATAAAAAATAGCTAGTTTGAAGGTCACCATCAATGGATATGAAGAAGAAATAAACATGCTTCAGAAAGAACAAAAGGAATTAAAAAGAGAGCTAGAAAATTTCAAAGTGGTAGAAGGTAAAAAATATGTCAGTGTGTAGACGGAAGAAACCACACCTTTGGTAGCAGATAAGTTAAAAAGTGGACAAAAAGATTTGTTTGAATCTAAAAAGTATATTTTACAGGTTCATGGAAGTATTCAAAAGGAACAGGTTATTATTTTCATTAACCCTAACAACAAATATAATTTTATTAATATTGCTTTGGCTAAGAGGTTGCAGGTTCAAGCAACAAATATAAAGGACATACATCTTGAGTGTGAGAATGTTCAGATTTTTGAAGATTTGAAGATCACCATTGATAAATATATTTTACATTCATATTTTCATACTATTGAGATGGATGATGAGGATATTATTCTTGGTTATCCTTGGTTAGATTATTTGGGTATTGTTAACATTAATGTGTAAAAGAAGTTTATGAAGTTATGGTATAGGAAAAATAAGATAACATTCCAAGATATTTCTCAGCTTAGGAGCAAGGATCCAAGGAAAAACAATAAGTGGTTGTAGACAAAAAAATTGAAGAACAAATAGAAGAACCTGAAACAAAATCCAAGAAGGCAATAGTAGCAATAGATTCCATGGAAGAAGCAACAACAACTGAGTCCATGGAAATAATAGTAGTAGAGTCCAAGGAAGATTTGATAGAAGAACACAAGGACACACCAAAGAAAGGGAACATGAAAGAACAATGTGTAGAAGAATTTAGAATAGTGGAGTCAAATGTTGAGGAGTCAAAGAAGGTAGAACATCAAGTTAAGGTTGCACCATATCGCCATCCACACCACCATGAGCAACAACAATCTTGGAGGTATGGCTCAAGGCAGCAATATTATGGTTCTACATGGAATTAGAAGGGCACCAACTATGGTAGTATTTGGTAGAGAAAGCATGGTGACCCTGGTTTTTAGAGTGGTTCATCAACATCAAGGAACAAGTGGATCTATCATTCAAGTTATCAAAATACAACAACAGAAGAATGGAGCCAAAAAAGTAGATTTGGATACTCAAGTAACAAAATGGCATACCAACATCAATGTGTTTCACTTGGATGGATGGATGATCGATATTGGTACCAGTTTCTAACATTGCTTAGCAAATCATATTATCTTATTTCTTCACATGTTTCGAGGATGAAACATTTGTAAGGAGGGTGGCATGTTAGGATACTTAAGAATAGTTATTTGGAGATATATTATTATATTGTGTAAGGGTTGGCATGGGACACACATAATCCAAGGTTGATTGTATTATAATATTATATTATATTATAATATAGAATTATATTAGTAGTAGGTTCCCTAAAGTAGAATGAGAAGATGGCTATATAAAGAAGAGATAATTGTCATTGTAAGAAACATGAAGATAAATCATATGTAATCGTCTTTGCCTATGAAGTGGCTTATGGGACTTTGCCTTCCTTAAGTGACAGTCTCATCTTGGGAGATCTTGTAAAGTTATTCCTTCCTTAAGGAGAATTATTGGTGTTTTCCTACCTTAAGGGTATTATCTATCTCTCTCTCATTTGTGGATTGTTATTATGGATAATTATTTGTGGATGAATGATTTGATATTTTTGCATATTAGTGAATGATTTTTGTTAATAATAATAAAGTTTTGTAACAAGAATTTTCGCTTCATGAAGTATTATGGTATTTTTTTAAATATCTCATCTTATAGGAGCCATATCTTCACGAAGGGTTATCTGATTCAGCTGATTCTTGGACCAACTTATGCGGATTTTGAATAGCTTTAAAATGGTCATATGAAGGAATTCGAGCAATATTAAGGGAGATACGACCCTATGAAATCAACCATCCAGAACAAGAGCAATGACGATTTTTGAAGTCCCAAAAAATAAATTTGTAATTTTTTGTCAACTAGGGTTTGAATGATGAGATGAGCAATGAAGGGCTAGGACTTCAGTGAGGCAAGACATTCTATTATGGATATATATTTTTCTAGCTAAGTTTTTTTCCCTTCTTTATCTTAGAAATTTTGCATGAAAATTATTATAATTTTTTTTATCAAATATTATATTTGTTATAGGACATTCTAATAAATTTTAATAGATTTTGAGTTTTAGTTTTCTTTCCATGGACTGATCTATAGTTAAATCCTTAGAATCATCTCTAGTGGTAGAGGTTAGTGAGCACACCTCAAAGAGATCCTTGTTGCTCCAAGATAGGGATATTTTTGGTAAATTTAATGGGTATTGACCAGGGGCTTTAGCCTTGAGAAAATGGATTGATAGGAGTTGGAAGTCTCTAAGAGTGATTCTATCCTTTCTTCCCAAAGGTTTTTTCTAGCCATTTTTTGTTCTAGGGAAGAAAGAGAAAAAGTCCTAAAAGGGGGTCCTTAGTTTATGGGAAGAGCATGACTCTTCCTTACCCACTGGTATGAAGGCTTTTTACTTGAAAATGTAAATATATCCCTAGTATCAGTTTGGGTTAGAATGTTTGGGTTACACATTGAATTTTTGGAAATAGATACCTTTAAGGAAATAGGCAACACTCTATAAGGAATCCTTGAGATTTTAGATATTACAAAAGATGGATTCTTGGTTATTGATGCTTGGATATTGGTCATGATTGATATAAGTAAATTTTTACTAGAATTAATCATTCTTAAGTATGGGGATAATATGTGGACCCAAACCATAGATTATGAAAATATATCTTTTATATGTATATGTCATGAGATGGGGCATATTGAGAGATCATGCCCTAATAAGAGTCCAATAGAATCATATGTAGAAAATCGCAAGAGAAACTTACAAATTATTATTGATGAAGATGGTTTTCAACTTCCAAAATATATCTATAAATATGAAAGAAAATAAATAGTGTATATCGATAAGGAAATATGTTGGAAGAAATACCAACTTTTTTAAGTCTTTAGCGTATGAAGAAAAAGTAGATCAAAACTCAGAGGACACAATACAACAGGTTCAACATATTATCAAGGAATCATCTATTCAATATGATCCCAATTTAAGGTAGAACGTTCTTGATGAACCTAAGGAATGTGTCTCATTAGATTTTGAATAATCTCTTGAAGTACCATGCACCATTCAAGAGAAAAAAAATTGGTAAAAAAAATGTAGTTTTAGAAGTTAACACCTTTGTCATTAATAAGGAAATACCAAAAATGAGCAGGACAAGTCAAAAGCTTATGTAGTAGAGCTAGGAGAAGATAAATATGATGAAAAACAAAATCATGAAAGAATATTGACGAATAGAATAATAAGATCTACTTCTTATATAGGCAAGGCTAAAAGAGGAAAACCCTCAAATTATAAAGCAAGATCTAGGGAAGTAAGAGCAAACATAGATAAAGGAACATAAACTATGTTGGTTGAACTTCTCTTTACCAAAAAACAAAATGATATTGGTAATTTGCAGGCAAAGCCAATATCCCCTCATGAGACATGATTATCATCTCATGGAATATAAGGGATATTAATGCCCCCTCAAAACAGAGGTGTATTAGGGACCTATGTTTAAGTAATAAGCCTGATATTCTTTGTATCCAAGAAACTAAAATGACAAAAGAAGATGTTTCAAAATCTATGAAAGTAGTATGGGCAAGATGTGAATAGGATGCTATGGATTTTTAAGGAGTGGCAGGGGGAATTCTAACTTGTTGGAATACTTCTAGAACCTTTTGTGTAACCATTCATAAAACTAGGTATTGGATAGCCTCTTTAGTCACTTGCTACTTTGTAGATATTCATTTCATACTTAACAATGTCTATGGACCTACAACTCGGTCAGGTATATTAGAAGTTTGGAGTGGGATTGAAACCTCTATGAGAAGTAAAGACTACGAAACCCAATTCATGATTATAAGATATTTTAATGCCATAACTAAGCTGGATAAAAATTTTGTGAGACTTAGGAAATTAACCCAAAGTATGAGAGATTTACTAGCTTATTCAAAACAATAATCCATGGGAGGTTGAGTTTGAAGAAGATAACTATACATGGATCGACAATAGGAGAGGCCAAAACCTAATAGCAAAAAAAATAGATAGATGCATACTCTCAGATCATTGGCTAGATGAACTTGTGCTAAAATGAATACCTTAACAAGGATTGGTTCATATCAATGGCCAATAAGAGTTAAAATGGTGGTAAGTGAATTTAAAAAATATCATATTTTAAATATGAGCATATGTGGGAAGACCATCCTCAATTTGTTGATATGATAGCATAAACGTGGAATTCTTCAGGAAATGGTGGGTTGTATTCTCTTCCAAAACAAAAAAATTCTATGACATATAGATTAAAAGAATGGAACAAGAACACTTTTGTAAATATTTTTTAGAAGAAACAAGAACTAAAAAATAAACTTTCAAAATTCCAAAAAGGTGATCATAATAATCCAAGCTCAAAGTAAATGGAGTTGCTTAGTGAATATCATAATATATTGCTTAGTGAATATCCTAAATAATATGGAGCATTCTTCATTCTTAAATATGTACCCAAGGTGGTACATTAGCATATGTGGGAAGACCATCCTCAATTTGTTGATATGATAGCATAAACGTGGAATTCTTCAGGAAATGGTGGGTTGTATGCTCTTCCAAAACAAAAAAAAAATTCTATGACATATAGATTAAAAGAATGGAACAAGAACACTTTTGTAAATATTTTTTAGAAGAAACAAGAACTAAAAAATAAACTTTCAAAATTCCAAAAAGGTGATCATAATAATCCAAGCTCAAAGTAAAGGGAGTTGCTTAGTGAATATCATAATATATTGCTCAGTGAATATCCTAAATAATATGGAGCATTCTTCATTCTTAAATATGTACCCAAGGTGGTACATTAGCATGTACCAAATAATGTAATATATTCCAACACCCCCTGTATTACATTATTTGGTTATTGAAGACTTTAGTCTTCAATATGGTCTTCATCTTCTTGTCTTCAATCTATCTCTATAAGATCAATTTCTGAATTTGCATAAAATGATTCATGTTTAACTTTTCTGGTGTGACCTCTTCTTTTCTTTTCCTTGCTTTTGTATCTTCATTGATGATTTTCCTTCTAAACATTGTGTTAGCATATCATCATAGTGATACAACTTTAGTTCTTGTCTTGAATGCTTCAAATAATCATCTTTTATAGTTTCAATCTTCACCTTGTCTTTCTTAATCTGATTCCTTTCTTTATTTATTTTCTTTCTTTGTTTCTACACTTCTACCAGTGATATATCCTTAGCATAGTGAGTCAGTGAATCATCATAGTAGTATTGACTTGGATTCAATGTGTCTTCCTTTAGATAGTCATATGAATTATTTCTTTCAACCTGTATCTTTCCTTGAAAGAGTTCAAAAACAACTAATGAAGGATACATTGTTAGGCATTCTTTTGCAGCAATTTATAATGTCTTGAGATTCCCAACAAGACCTAAAGAGTTTTCCATGAAGTAATTCCATAAAGGTAGTAAATTTTCCTTCCTTAGCTTCTTTGAAAAATAAAATCAATTTATCAAATACTTGATCTTCATCAATGTTTGATATTAAGTCATGAGAATAGAATTTGAGTGCATGTAACATTTCTTCACTATTTTCATTAAATACTTCCTTTACTATGTTATCCATATTATTTTTGATGTAGACTTCCTTGTAACTCCCTATATCAAATAAGTACTTGATGTAATCTCAATTTTTTGATTATTTATATCTCCTTAGTTTTGAATGATAGACTAAGGATAATTTTTCAAATTTTTGACCTTCCAAATACTTAAGCCTTATATCTCCCAATTTTTGAATATATTGTCTTTCTTGAAAAATTTTCAACTTCTAGATATTGAGTTGAATTTGAGTATATGATCAAATTCTAACTTTTAATCATTCAAATCTTGTAGTATACGATTAATAAATATAATTCCTTGAGAATAATTTTGATAGAAATTTTGAAGTAGTTTATCTTATGACTCCCTAGTTTCAATACAATTCCTTCAATTCTATGTTTTGTAGAACTCCTTGTATCTCCCTAATGATTGAAAATGACAATATATTTTTTAAATTTTATTCTTCAAAATACCAACTTTACTTTCCTCTTATAAATCAATGATTTGAATGCAATTTTAAATCTTGCAAATCTTCAAATTTATGTCTTTTATAATTTTTGAATTAGAGACTAAAGTATCAATGCAATTTTTCCTTTGTCAAAATATTCTACGTTGTATTCCTTTTATCTCCCAAATTCAAGAATATAATTCTTCAATTATAAATTTCATAAAACTATATAGATGTTGGATTCCTTATAACTCCAACTCTAGAAATTTAGAAATTCTATAAAGTAATATTTGCAAGTTTCGCATTCCTAATTTTATGTAGGATACCTTATTTCTTCAAACTTATAAAATTGCAAATATTTTAATTTGTTTTGTAAATTCAAATGTGCAAATTACAAAACTTCAAAAATAAAGACTTCAATATTTAAATCAATCTTCAATATTTTGTAGAAGCTTTCAAATGGCAATATTCAAATTTCTAAGGTTTAAATAATATTCCAAAAGTTTTATCTCTCCAATAAAATACTTTTAACCTTAGATAATAATTCTCCTTTAATACTTATAACTCTTATTTAGCATAAATCAATTCCAAAAGTAATAAAATACCTTTAATATTTGAGACGCTCTCTCCTTTATGCTAATTCTGGACTTTCTTTGAAGAATGGGTGCTCCACTTAGGTTGGTCAACTTCCTTCAACTTAGTCAAGGTGCTTCAACTCCAACATATTCCTTT
Source organism: Wollemia nobilis (assembly GCA_028583015.1). Taxonomy (NCBI): domain Eukaryota; kingdom Viridiplantae; phylum Streptophyta; class Pinopsida; order Araucariales; family Araucariaceae; genus Wollemia; species Wollemia nobilis. Next base: position 12,770,740 of record JAQPPZ010016726.1, read on the forward strand.
TTGTTGTAGTAAATGAGTCTATGCCAAAGTATTTTCCTCTCATGCAATAAATGGTGCTCCAAAAATGTTTGGTCTTCCTTGGTAACATTTGGAATCTTGCAAGAAAGGTGACAAGTGTCACTAAAACTCTTCTTTATCCTCTTCTAACGTAACCTATGACTTTTCAAAGACTTGTAGTGCTCCTCCTTCTTTGTGCCAATTGGAAAATGCAATATTCTAACTCTCTTGAATCTTATGGATAAATTTGGAGTGCTCTTTGATGTTCTGACTCCCTTACCTGCGTTCTTTACTTTCTCTTGACACTTGGGTGTGCATGTAATGTACTCAACAGACTAGTTCAACATTGCAAGGAACATTATGCATGCTTTCTTTATGCTTCCTTTCTTGGTGGTTACAAACCCTAGACCTTTGGTCTCTCTTAATGCCTTTTCACTATCCAAAACTTTGTCTTCTTTGTTGTATACATTTTTGGGCTTGCAAATGGTGCTTCAACTTCTTCAATGGTGGCTCTTCCTCTTAGGTGTTACTCTACAGGTGGCTCTTCTCCACTTAGGTGCTCATCTACAGGTTGCTCTTCTATAGTGGCTTTCCTTCACTTAGGCGCTCCTTTTTGGTGGCTCTTCTCCTTTTTGTGGTTGTTCTTCTAGGTAATGTTTGGGTGCTTACCCCCCTGTGCTTTGATGTCACATTTGCACTTTTCTACGGTGCTCAACCTATGCAACTTAGTGGTGATTTTCTTGGTGGATTTACCATTATTTTTGGTGGTTTCCTTCACCAATGTATTCTGCAAGTTTGATGTTGCTTTCAGTGTCTTTATACACCTTAAATATGCCATTATTTTGAGGACTATTCATCCTCAATAAAACTTAGAATAAATCTGCACTTTTGTTATATAAAAACATCATATAATAATTTCCTTATCTTTCATTTTTATCACTTTGTAGCTCTAACACTTGTGTTCTTTTTAACAAATTTTTTAAAATAATAATGGTGTCTCTTTTTTGCTGAGACACTTTACTCAAACTTCTTTTTGCTAGCTTTTAACAACTTTAAAAATGATGCTTTCAAGAACTTATAATAATTACTTTCAATATTTGTAAAATAATACTTTATAGCATCCAATATATACACCTTTTATGGCTTCATGTGTGGCTTTTCTTCTTGATAGTTGTTGTCTTGAATTTATGTAATTTTGTAGTTGTACTTTTATTTTTTTGCTTTAGAATATTTAACTTGCAACTCTAGTTGTTGCCCAAAAATCAACTTTCTTGCTGTAATTTTTTCTTATTATTTATCCTTCAAATGTATTCTATCAACTTCTAAATTTTGCAACTACAGATGCTACCCTCTTGTTTTCCAAATTTGTCCCTAAACTCTGTCAAAATGCAGCTCACTTTTCTCTTTCCAGTGCTGCCCAAATTCTCAGCTCAAATCTCTCAAATTGTTGCTTATAAAATCTGATTCTTTGATATCCAAGAATATTTAAATTTATTGCCTTATTATATTTTCAAGCCTTCCTTTAATTGGTTGTCCAAAACTTCCCAAAAATTCTCCAAATCACAACTCTATGCTCTCTTTAATTTGTTGTCTTGTAACCTCTCAAATTTTCCTTCGAAAATCAACAAATTTCTTCTTTTACAACAACCTACAAAATTTTGTGGCTATACTCAAATTTCTCAAAACTATGGCCTCTTCAATCCTTCTTCCTTCTTCAAGCTTCTTGCCAAATTTAGATTTCAAATTTGATCTCATTCATTGTCTTCTTCCTGAAGAATCTGAATGTCTTGAGGTCTTAAAAAACATTCTCAAAATTGGCAAACTTTTTGCCAAATCCTTTTTTCTTTTGGGATTCTTGTTAGATGGTGACAATTGTCCCAACTTCTTCTTATCAATAGCTTCTCCTACTTGCAATATTCTGACATAAACTTTTCTTCAAATCTCCTTCAATAGCCACTATTTCAATTTTGCAATGAGGATCTCTCTAGCTTTCTTCTTCTTCTTCTCCAAAATCTTCTTGAGACCTTTTCTCTTGGGTCTTTTAACTTTGTAATGAGGATTTATCTAACCTTCTTCTTCTTCTCCAAAATATTCTTGAGACCTCTTCTCTTAGGTATTCTAATTATGTAGCTACTCAACTATATTAATCAAAAACTTTAATGAAACCTTACCTTGGTTTCTTCAATCTTCCAACTATGGGAATTTTGCAATGAGATCTCTTTCTTGGATCTCTAAAATCTATTACTTCTCAACTCTACAATAGGACCTTTTTGTAGTCCTCCTCTATCTTCAATCTTCAATCTTCCAAATCTGGAAGTTCTTCAATGTGACCTCTTTTCTTGGGTCTCTTCAATGTGACCTCTTTCTTGGGTCTCTTCAATCTTCAATCTTCAATCTTCAATCTGCAACCTTCAATCTTCAATGAGGACCTCCTTCTTGGTTCTCCTCAATCTTCAATGGGGTCTTCTTTCTTGGACCTCATTAATATTCAATGGGGCCTTCTTTCTTGGACCTCCTTAAACTTTAATGTCTACTTTTTTGCAACGAAGAGTTAATCTCTAAACGAGGAAAGCACATAGACTTTTAGGCAATCGAAGGTGAAATTTTTCTCTATTCATTGTAAGAATCTTCTCAACTTTTGAGAACTAATCTTCTGCAACAAAACTTATATAATAATAACCAAATACATTCAATGTTTCAAAATTCTAAAATCAATAATCTTCACTAGCTATTCCCAAAACTAGTGGAATTAAATCTATGTTGAGTCCTAGTCTTTACGAGTTTTTCTTCAACCTTGTGGTAAGACTCTAGCCAAAAACTTAATCTAAAATCTTCTTCTCTCTATCAAAATTTTCAATAGGACCTCATTCAAGGGTCTCTTAATATCTTCAATGTCAAGGTCTATCTTTAAGACTTGTAAATCTCTTATTCCAAATTTGCTCTTGGAATAGGTAAATCTTCAACTTTCATTGGTTTTCCTTCAACATAGTGAGAAATCCTATCTTCTCTAGTTTTATTTTCTAGAAGTAATTTCTTCAACTTTACTGGTCTCTCCTTAACCAGTAGAAATATCCTTTGCAACTAAAAATTTGTGCAAGACAAAAACCTTGTTGTGGCTCTGATACCTCTGTTAGATTTTGAAGCTAAATATTTAAGATAAAGTAACCACAAGATCTAAGATAAAGTTACAATATGAAATATATGATAATGACAAACTACTAAGAATATAAAACTCATAAATAACTTCAAAAAGGACTCATATGAATGCCACTAATAAATGCTTATGAAAATATGATCTTTATTGAATAAAGACCTCAAATACATCATACTTCTTCACTCTCCATTACAACTATATATGTCTCTCTATATATCACTCTATATATTTCACACACACACACATATATAATAGAATATGACTCTTCATATGGAGCATTATTGACCTTCACTCTTCCTATGACTCTTCATCTTCCTATTCTATGACACATGTGCACACAACCAACTATGTACATTTACATTGCCAAAATACTTTGCACACTTGTGCATATATTACATTACATAAAGTAAATACTCTCACTCTAATATAAGACACTTTCCTAATATAAATATGTACCCAAGGTGGTACATTAGCATGTATCAAATAATGTAATATATTCCAACAAGTTATACATTCAACAACTTCAATAAAAGAGAAAGCAATGATCTTAAAACTTGATATGAGTAAAGCCTATGATAGGGTTAAACGAGATTTTTTTTATAATGTTAGAAAAGTTTGGATTTGGGAAGTGTAGGCCCAAAATGGCCACATACTTGGTAAAATTCTGTAGAATTTTGCCTAAGTGGTAAAGGGTTCATTCCGCATACTTTGCAGTACACTTTGAAGTGGATCCGGGTGATTTCTTTTCGGCTCCGAAATGGTGGCAGATCTCTAATCTGCAAAATTTCCAAAGAGATGATGACGTCAATGGTGGAAAAGTGTGGAATGGCATCTTTATGAGCAATTAAGTATGGGAATGCCCAATTCTAGGAAGATTCTTTCATTTTTGGCTTCGGATTAACGCTACCCTCAAATCCACAAAAGTTTCAAGGAAATGATGATGTCAACGACAAAGAAGTGTGGATTGGCGATTCAAAAGATGAACGAGTGTTTCCTTTCTGGAATGAAGACAAGGCGGGACGACGGAGTGATGAAGGTGCGAATTCATGACAAAAGAGTTATGTGACTAGCTCCGGACCTGGATTGGCGATTATAAGATTAGTGCACTTGTTCTATCCGGAATGAAATCCATAAAAGCTATAAGGAAGAGATGACATCATCAATATTCTAATGCGGATTGAAGAAGACAATGCGAAGTATGATAGATTATGAGGCAAATTCGATGTTCAAATATTAGTGGTCCAGATTGGAGATTTCATGGCCTCTGATACAAAAAGATGATGTCATCAATTTTTAAAGCGGGATGGCACTTGATTCTCCTCACCATTTTGATAAAGCTTATGCCAGATTGAATCTGAATCGTGCGATGAGGAGAATCAACGGTGGAGGTTAGGTTATCGAATCTTGGCTATTTAAAAGATATTTATGTGTCAGGATTGTAACAATCAGTTGGAAGATGAAGCATCAAAGGTTTTCTAGAAGATTGAACCAGAGATGGTTATAGATCGACGATGGTAATTCACTCCCAAGAAGGATCGATGAAAACACATAATCTCTAACGACCTGAACTTCAGTTCCACTGAGTGATCAACAAGTTGTAGAGGCCTCGAGCTGCCATGGCAGATTTTCTTTCAACGAAATTCTTAGAGGATGGACCAATAAGTTGATGCCAGCTAGATATCTCTGTTGTGCTGTCAAAACAAGATCTTTGTATTGCTTCTTGATTATTGTAAATTTGCAAAACTATAAGTAGAGGTCGAACCCTCATTTTTAAGGGTCGACTCTAGCGTGTTTGCCTGTGCTATTGTAAATATTCCTAAAAAGCTAATGGAAGGAGCATTACATTGATCTTCACCTCGAATCTATGTTCTCATGCTTGATACCAGAGGTTCGGATTCTTTAAGTTGCATTTCTGTAAATACTTTGATGGTTAGTTTGTGCCTAATTTTGGATTACTAGCTATTATAGTAATTGAAATATACTTTTGAGTCTGTTCTATATTGTTAGGGAGTGCATTTCTATGAAATATGGGTATTTGGTGAATTTTATTATTTGGATTATCATTACCTGGATATTGAAATTGCTTGTTGCTATATTTCTCTGATGTGCTTTAATTGAAAGATAATCTGATCTGAGATAAATGTTGATCTGAGTATGCATCTTTAGTATGGTTTTTTGGGAGCTTATTATGGTAGTGCAATGTTGTTAACCTATCCATCCACTATTATCTCCATTTCCCTAACCCTAACCTTCTCTTACCCTAAACTCCAAACCCTAAGTGAGCATAATTGTGTCAACAACCTGTTAAGTTGACAAGGAACCAACCTACTCTGGAGGTTGGATCGAAAACCCCTATTTTGGTCCATCCAATGTTGAGTGTTGAGCTATAGCTATCGAGTGAAAGCTTGGTGTAATTTAGTGCCCAACAATTTTTGGCACGCCTGGTGGGACCAGTTCACAAGGAACATGAAACCCATCTTATGAGTATAGATATCTCAACCCGAAGGAATCAAGATTTGGTGAATTATCTTGACCTTATAAGCAGAGAAAAGAAAGTTCACCTGGTGACTCCCTGGTCATTAGACCCAGAAAAGAATTATACCTGTAGACCAGTGGCCTTTCATGTATACCAGGTCTTTCAAGAGGAACAACCCTAATTCTTTCTTTTATTGTGAGTTACCTCAAAGAGGGGCTGCTATTGCTAGAAGTTTGGATCAAGATTTCCTTGAAGAAGAAGAGCTTATGGAAGAAAACCCAATAGTTCCCCCAAGAAGACCTACAACCAGAAATATGGCACAAAATGTGGCTCCCAATCAACCATTACAGAAGTACCCTGACTGGAACACAATCGGTCCCCTTAGATTGGCCCAAATGGATGTTATTCCCCAGGTTGTATCTAAGGCTATTCCCACATATGATGGATCTGGGAAAACAAATTATGAGCACTATCAAGATATCTTAAATCTAGCAGTAATTCACAACATAAAAGAAGAAAATATTATTGTCAGAATTCTAGCCCTGTCCTTTAGAGGAAAGATATTACATTGGTTTAGAACTCTGGAAGACAATTCTATTACTTCATGGAAAGCATTGGCTGAGCCGTTCATAGAGGAATTTAATGAATCTGCTGATCCTTTTTCCTTGCTTAATCAGTTTACATCTATGCAAAAAAACCAGCAAGAAACTATCTTAGACTTTAATTTGAGATTTAGCAGAACATGGAAAATAATTCCCCCCACTGCCAGACCAGCTACATGTCTGGCTTATATGTATTATATCCGAGCTCTTGGATCTGAGTTAGGGTTGTAGACACAACAATCAAGAGTAGAAACCTTCCCCCAAATTTACAATGCAGCAGTTCATGTTGAGAACATCCTGATCAATGTAGGAAGGCTTCCCCCCAAAACTATGCTACCTTATAACTCAGAAACCACTGGTAGCCAAAGTCAATCACACATGGACCCCCTTTCCCTATCATCTCCATCTCCACAAATGAATGTCATTCCTCTACCAAAGCCTACATCCTCTACACCCCCTTTTCCTCCCCTTCCTTCTCAACCATCTCAGGAGCTTTTTGCTATCCTTGATATACAAAATACCTTGAAAACCCTGAGTAACATAATGAATTCAATGGAAAAAAGAGATCAGGAAAGGTCACAACAGAGGAGGTTTCCATATGTAAACAAATATCAGAGACCTAGTCCTAGTAACAGTACTGGGGTTAGGGTGAATGCAACATATGAGGAGCCAGATTGTTCTTCAGATACTACCCTTGCAAATATTTGGTGCTTAGTATGCAATGATCCCCATGACTCATAGTCTTGTGTAATGTATCAACACCATGTTCAACAAGCTATGGATCAAGATGAGAGGAATCAAAAGGGAAGGGTCAATATGCTATGGCACCCAGATCAGATCATGGCTAGAAAAGAGTTGGATGAAGAAAGTCCAATAGTTGTTATGACAAGGTCTGGAAGGAAAGCCTTGCAAGTGGATCCACAAAAAATGGGGCATTTCCAAGTACCTTCTCAGAAGAAAGTTGACCCCCCTCTTCAAGGTAGTGACACTTTCCCTATTCCCCAAGCTAAGGGAAAAGAGAAGACAGACACTCTTCCAAAGAGACCAGAACGGGAAATAGAGGGAGACCGAATGAGATCTAAAGGTGAAGATCAAGAAAGACTCAGGTTCCCCTCTATTACTAAAATACAAAGGTTAGAAGCCACCCAAAAATATAAAAGAAGATATGGTGAGCCGAAAAGAGGGCTGGAAAAACTCTCTTTGACTAAATCTGAGTACAACATTGTTGAAGAAATGAAGAGAATCCCCTCAAAAGCTAGCTTATATGACACCCTGTTCATTCTGGGTTAGATTGACTTGCTTAAAGCCTCCCTCAGCAAAAACCCATAGACTAGGTTGCCTACCACAATCCTTAGTATGCCATCAGAAAAGAAAGAAATGACCCCTACCATGCTAAAGAATAAGCCTCCTCCTTTCTATATATCCCTAAGAATGGAAGGTTGGGTAGTCCAAAATTGTATGATTGACTCAGGAGCATCAACCACAAGTAATGCCTAAAGTAGTATGTGAAGAGATGGGTATGGAGTATACCCGATCTTGTCCTGGAGTGTTACAACTAGATGGGACACCTGTCAAGATAGTTGGAGTTATTAAAGATGTACTGATGAGGTTGCACAGAGCCCCTGAAGTGACAGTGGTGCAAGAAATAGTGGTGGTGGACTTAGAGCCCTATTTTGGTTTATGCCTCTCAAGAGAGTTTACTGCAAAGCTAGGAGGATGTATGTACATGGATTATTCTAGCATGGTAATCCCTTTCAAAGGAAAAAGGATAAGGATAACACCTGAGAAACCAGTAGCTTATCATATTGAGAAGATTGAAGAAGATATGTGCAATATTAATCCTTTGGAGGAGTTTGAGCTAGTAGAAAATATTGAGGAACTAGATATTGAAGATGAGTTGCCTTTCAGAGAATATTATAGTTAGTTTGGAACTGGTATGGGTACATATAGCATCACAACTAAATCTAAAAAGACAATCCCTGATATATCTAATCAATCCCTAAGAGACAAAGAAACATGGGTTATGCACTTTGATGGTGCCAAATGCAAAAATGGTGCAGGAGCTGGTGTAGTCCTGCAATCACAGTCAGAAGGGATAAAGAATTTTGCTTACAGACTGACATGGTCATGTACCAAAAATGCTATAGAATATGAGGCCTTGTGCCTTGGATTAATACAAGCAGAGAGCATGGGCATCAAGATTCTGAACATATATGGTGATTCTGAGTTAATAGTCCATCAGGTAAGAAATAGGTGCAACAGTAAGCACCATTATTTAAAAGCTTACAGAAATAGGGTATGGGACCTAATGGAATCATTTGATGCCCTAAATTTAAGCTTTGTGCCCAGAGAAAAGAATGCCCTAGCTGATTCATTAGCAACAAAGGGAGCTAACTTCAACCCCTCTGTAGACTTTGGAACCAAGAAGACCAAGGGAATCAAGATGATCTTCAGGCCTACAGTACCAGACAAGCAGATCTTCTGGCAGGTTTTCGAAAGTGATGAACAAATTCTTGACTTTCTGGTGAGAGAAGCATGTCTCTCAATGGTCCAGGAGGAGAACTTGGAAGAAGTTGACCAACAAGACATTATCCAACTAAGAAACAATCATATCCCAAGAGGGTTAGTCACCCTTGAAATTTTGTTTGATAACGAGGATAGAAAGAAAGTTGGAGCCATGAAGGTCAACGAAAGGATCTATAAAGAAGTTGAGGTCGGAATAGAAAAGAAGCTTAATGTTGGAATCCAATGTTCACCTGAGGAAGCAGAAGATATTAAAGCTTTATGCTTGAAATACCAAGATATTGTGGCTTGGTCATATGAAGACCTCAAGGTGTATGACAAGAAGATTATCCAACATACTATTGAGTTAGAACCTGATGCAAAACCATTCCAACAGAAATAGAGGCCTGTCAATCCAAGGATAGAGGCCATCATGAGAGAGGAACTCTTGAAGTTGTTAAAGGCTAAGATAATATATCCAATAAAGCATTCCACTTGGGTAGCCAATTTGGTACCTGTAAGAAAGAAGAATGGGGATATACATTTATGTGTGGATTTTAGGAATCTGAATCAAGCATCCCTCAAATATCACTACCCTCTCCCATAGATTGACCAAATTTTGTAGGTAGTGGTAGGAGCAGAGAGATTCTCACTACTGGATGGTTACTCTGGATACAACCAAATTTGGGTAAAGGATGAAGACCAGTACAAAACAACGTTTACCACAAAATGGGGTACATTCGCCTACCAGAGAATACCTTTTGGACTATCTAATGCAGGAGCTACATTTTAGAGAGCCATGGATTATGCCTTTGGAACACTGATCAACAAAGTTATTCTGATTTACCTAGATGACATGACTATGTTTTCTCATGATAAAAAGGATCATTTGTCTCATTTGGAACAAGTTTTTCAGAAGTGCAGAGAGTTTGGCATTTCACTCAATCCTAAGAAGTCATTCTTTGCAGTCCATGAGGGAAAACTACTAGGTCATGTGGTTTCAAAGGAAGGTATGGCCATAGAGCCTGATAGGATTAGAGCAATCCTTGCTATTCCCCTACCTACAAATAAGAAAACCTTGTAGTCTTTCCTAGGCCAAATCAACTTTGTCAGAAAATTCATTTCCGATTTTGCACAGAAGGTAAGGCCCATATCTGAATTACTCAAGAAAAAGGTTGAGTTCAAATGGACTGAGACCAGGAAAGAAGCTTTTGAAATCATCAAGCAGTCTATTGCAATAGCTCCAGTGTTGGTAAACCCATATTTTAGTAAATATTTCATTCTTTATGCCTATGGAGCGGAAGAGAGTTATGCTTCAGTACTTACTCAGAAAGATGATCAAGGGGATGAACACCCTGTGTTCTTTTGGAGTCAGACATTACATGATTATCAGGTCAAATATAACTTCATTGAAAGACAAGTGTTTGTTGTGATGAAGTCACTAAAGAAGTTCAAGCAATATCTGGTATAGAGAAAAACCCTGGTGTATGTGGTTCATCCAGATGTAAGGAGTTTTATCTTACAGGGTGACCTAGGTGACAAGAGAGCTGGTTGGATTACTAAGATCCAAGAATATGATGTCGAAATACATCCCACCAAGCTAGTAAGAGGTAGAGCTTTGTGCCAAGGATTGACAGAAGCTTCAACATTGATCGAAGTGATAGTTTGTCAGGCAACAAAAGAAGATCAAGTGGAGATAGTACACACTACTGATTCTGATTGGATTGATCAGATGATTAGGTATTTCCAAACTGGGGTATGCCCACCTGATCTGAATGCATCTCAAAGAAGGAGATACAGACTTCATGCTTTAAAATATGTATTACTACCTGAAGGTTTGTTCAAAAGGAACTTGGATGGAATTCTCCTAAAATGTTTGAAAGATGACCAACAAAAAAGAGTCATGGAAGAATTTCATGGAGGATCACCGGTGGTCATAGCTCAGGCAGGGTTACAACTTTGAAAATAATAAGAGTAGGCTATTATTGGCCTACTGTGTTCACTGATGTTTTTAAAATTACCCGGGCTTGTGACAAATGTCAGAGGTATGTTGGAAGAACAAGAAATGCTTCATCTCCCCTGAGGCCTATACAGGTTGAGGAGCCTTTTCAACAATGGGGGTTAGATTTCATAGGGGTTATTAACCCTAATTCTTCAGTAGAACATAAGTTTATCTTAACTGCTATGGATTATCTTACCATATGGGTAGAAGCCATTCCTACAAAGAAAGCAGACCAGGAGGTTGTGATCAACTTTATGGAGAATTTGATTGTTATATTCAGAGTCCTAGAAGCTTTGGTGAGTGACAATGGCCCTGCTTTCATAGGAGCCAAGTACATTGAGTTTGCCAACAAGTATGGCATCACTCTTAAAAATACTTCAAATTATTACCCACAAGGTAATGGACTTGCAAAATCTACCAATAAGAACTTATTAAGGATTTTGAAGAAATCTCTTGAAGGTAACAAAAGAAGTTGGCACCTATTGTTGGACCAAGCTCTATGGGAAGACAAGATTACTATTAAAAAGTCCATCAATACTTCTCCTTATGCACTGGTATATGGCAAGGAGGCAGTATTGCCAATCCATTTAGAGATTCCAACACTTAAGCTTGTCAGCACAGAAGAAAAATCAAAGGAAGATCCTGTGAAGACTAGGTTAACACACTTGCTACAGTTGGAGGAAAGCAGAGCTCAGGCATATGATAGTTTCCAAAAGCATTCATCAGACATTAAAGCATGGTTTGATAAGAAAGCTAGGTTCAAAAAATTCCAAGTTGGGGATTCAGTTCTCAGGTGGAATGTTGACAAAGCAAAACCAGGCAAGCATGAAAAGTTTGATTCTTTTTGGGATGGTCCTTTCAGAATAGTGGAAGCTAAGGAATCCAATGTCTTCCAGCTGGAAAGTCCAGAGGGAAACATACAACCCATGGTCAGGTACATAGAAATATTCCATTTCGCGTACAGTGTTGTGTAAGATTTTCTAGAACGACGTTCCTCTCTCAAATCCATAGCAAGATACTCCAGTTTTCTACAAAGTGGTGTGCCGGTCTCTATTTCGCACAAAGAAGAACAATGGGGGCATCAATCTTAGAACCTCTCAAAGTTAAAGATAGCCGAAGAAAAATCAAGGCCGATGTTTGTGCATGCAAGTCATAAGTACCAAACGGACTCGGAAGGCTCTTAAGCCACTGAAGCAGAATCAAGCTGAAGCTGAACAACAAGTTCAAGTTTGACACGTGGAGGCTAGAGAGTGATCCCACATTCAATTATAATGAACTCACGCCAGGATTAAAGAGTAGCCGAAGGGATGCGATGAGTTGGCAGCGCAATTTGAAAATCTGACCAATAAGAAGATAGGAAAGTGTTCAGGTCTTCAGCTTATGATTGATTATTTGGAAGATGCTATCTAGTTGCTTTCCACCATTCATAAGGATTTAGATCAAATCACTGAAGAGTTACAGCCTATGGTGATTCTGGCAGAACAAATGTACATGTTGGTTGGTAGCAAGCTCAGTGATATTGTTAAACCAATTTCTAATAAGGAATGGAATCTGGCCAGAGTAGCTACCAAAGTAGTGGTGAAAAATCACAGGGCAATTCAGAGAGCCTGGCTTTTGTTTGATAAGATGGACAGGGGAATTAAATATATCATTGAAATAAATTAGAAAATGGTTCAGGTTGATTTCAAATGACTCTGGAAGGAGGATCACAACTTGATATCTATGGAATAAGTCCAGCAAAGCATCAAGGATGCCTTACAGGATGAAGCTGAAATTGATTCATTGGAAGAGCCACTATCCCAAGAACAAGCTGCCAAACTAATTATGGATTACACCCGTTTAAGAGATCTCATAGAAGATCTGGTGACTAGATGGAATATTGCTAATTATGAGGATGTTGGGGAACTACAATATGTTTATAATCAACTTAAAGAGACATCAAATCCCTCTGAAGAAGCCTGGAAACAAGCTCTACAGTCTTTGGAATCAATGGTCCAGTTGTTTCGAGACACCTCCGATGAGGGTAATCAGAGAGTACCTGCTCCAGAAAAATAGAGAAAAGGAGAGGAGGAAGATGAAGAGACTATAGAAGAATGAGAATAATATTGAGCAGTTACAAGCCCAGAAGGGGTTCACACTTAAGTCATTTTATTTATGTTTGTACATATACATAAATTTTATATTTTAGTTTTTTACTCTGACAATTTGTCAGAAATAAGCAATAAAGGCATGAAGCCCACAAAGAAACATTTTTGTGTGAAGGCATTCCTTGAAATAAGGCCTTATAAAGGAGGAAGAGTTGTGTATAGTTGTGAAGATAGTAATAATGACTGGTACTGCACACAGTTTCTGTATGAATGAATCCGTGTTATGTATTTTTAGCATCACTTCGATATGAATCTCTACTCTCTCAGCAATTTCATAAAACTAATCAGAGAGTAGTGTTTGTATGGAAGTTATTCTATAAAATATATATATTTTTGAGAAGATATTTGACTCCTAAGGCCCAATGGATAAGACTCTGGATTCGATTGGCTTTGCAAGAAAATCCACCCGGGAGGCGCCAGAATGTAGGCCCAAAATGGCCACATACTTGGTAAAATTTTGTAGAATTTTGCCTAAGTGGTAGAGGGTTCATTCCGCATACTTTGCAGTACACTTTGAAGCAGATCCGGGTCAGAAGATATGAATCCGCTCAATTGTTAGAGAATTTTTCATGCTTGAAGCGATTCTAGGTGATTTCTTTCTGATTTTGAAATGATGGCAGATCTCAAATCCGTAAAAGTTCCAAAGATATGATGACGTCAGTGGCGAAAAAGTGTGGATTGGCATCTTTGTGAGCGATTAAGTATGAGAATATTCGATTTCGAGAAGAATCTTTTGTTTTTTGACTCTGGATTAGCGTTACCCTCGAATCCGTAAAAGTTTCAAGGAAATAATGACGTAAGCAACAAAGAAGTGTGAATTACTGATTCAGAGGACGAACAAGTGTTTCCTTTCCGAAATGAAGACAAGGTGGGACGATGGAGTGATGAAGGTGCGGATTCACGACAAAAGATTTATGTGACTAGCTTCGAACCTGGATTGGCGATTATAAGATCAGCAACTTGTTCTATCCGAAATGGAATCCATAAAAGAGATAAGGAACAGATGACGTCATCGATATTCTAATGTGGATTGCATAAGACAATGTGGAATATGATAGATTTCAGGGCGAATTCGATGTTTAGATATCAGTGGTCCAGATTGGAGATTTCACGGCCTCTAATACGAAAAGATGATGTCATCAATTTTTAAAGCGGGATGGCGCTTGATTCCATTTTGATAAAGCTTATGTCAGATTGAATCTGAATCATGCAATGAGGAGAATCAATGGTGGAGGTTAGGTTGCCAAATCTTGGTTGTTTAAAAGATATTTTTGCGTCGAGATTGTAACAGTCAGTTGGAAGACGAAGTGTCGAAGGTTTTCCAGAAGATCGAACCAGATACGATTACAAATCTACGATGGCAATTCATTCCCAAGAAGGATCGACGAAAACACATAATATCTAACGACCTGAACTTTAGTTCCATTGAGCGAACAACAAGTTGCAGAGGCCTCGAGCTGCCATGGCAAACTTTCTTTCAGTAGATTTCTTTTAGGACGAACCAATAAGTTTATGCCAACTAGATATCTTTGTTGTGTTGTTAAAACAAGATCTTTGTATTGCTTCTTGATTATTGTAAATTTGCAAAACTATAAGTAGAGGTTGAACCCTCATTTTAAAGGGTCGGCTCTAGCGTGTTTGCCTGTGCTATTGTAAATATTCTTGAAAAGCTAATGGAAGGAGCATTACATTGATCTTCACCTCGAATCTATGTTCTCGTGCTTGATACTAGAGGTTCATATTCTTTAAGTTGCATTTTTGTAAATACTTTGATGGTTAGTTTGTGCCTAATTTTGGATTACTAGTTGTTATAGTAATTGAAATATGCTTTTGAGTCTATTCTATATTGTTAGGGAGTGCATTTCTGTGAAATTTGAGTATTTGGTGAATTATGTTATTTGGATTATCATTACCTGGATATTGAAATTGCTTGCTGCTATATTTCTTTGTTGTGCTTTAATTGAAAGATAATTTGATATGAGATAAATGTTGATCTGAGTATGCATCTTTAGTATGGTTTTTTGGGAGCTTATTATGGTAGTGCAATGTTGTTAACCTATCCGTCCACTATTATCTCCATTTCCCTAACCCTAACCTTATCTTACCCTACACTCCAAACCCTAAGTGACCATAATTGTGTCAACAACCTGTTAAGTTGACAAGGAACCATCCTACTCTAGAGGTTGGATCGAAAATCCCTATTTTGGTCCATCCGATGTTGAGTACTGAGTTGTAGCTATCAGATGCAAGCCTAGACAGAAAGTAGGGAGATAGACAGCCACAGTATCGAGTGAAAGCTTGGTGTAATTCAGTGCCCAACTGGAAGAAATGGGTTAGATGGATTAAAGCTTATGTCTCTATAATTTCCTATTCAATGTTGGTCAATGGGTTAGTAACAAAATCTTTTAAAGCCAAGAGAGGCCTATAAAAGGAGATCCTCTATATCATTTTTTATTCATTATTATGGCAAATGTTTTGAGTAGGAACTTAAATAAGGCTTACAAAGATGTGCTTGTAAGTGGACTTAAGGTTAGTAATAATATTGACAACATCACCCATCAATAATTTGTAGATGATAAAACCCTTTTTAGAAGGGCAAGGATAAATGAGGCCAAAGCTTTGAATAACTTTTTATAGGTATACGAAAGAGCATCACGACAAAAATTTAATAGGATGAAATCCAAAATTGACTTCCTTAACACTCCAACTAATATCAAAGCAATAATTTATAGGTTACATCAAATGGAGGATGTAAATTTGCTAGCAACTTATCTAGGGATGCCTTTATTTAAGGGGAGAATGAGGATAGAATTATGGAATCTAGTTATTAGTAAAGTTCAAAATAAACTACCAACTTGGAAAGGTAGATGATTATCGTTAGTAGGAAGAGTGTAGTTAATTAAGTCAGTCTTACTGGCTATTCCAACATATTATATGCCATTTTATACTATGCCAAAAATCATATGAAAAAATCTTAATCTATATTATGCAATCCTTTTTATGGTTACGTTTACATGATAAAAGGAAGTTTCCTTTGGTGAAATGGAGCAAGGTGTGTGATGATAAAACTAGGGGAGGTATTTGTTTAAGAGTTCTTATAGATGCAAACTTAGCTGTTAGGGGAAAGTTAATCTAGAGATTGTACAATCAAAGACAATGGGCAAGAATTCTTCTAAGTATGTTGATCCCAATGACCCAAGTTTAATATTTACAACGTTCTCTTTACAAAATGATTATGCTCTTTAGAATGGTTTAAAAAATCTATTGATCTAATGGTTAAAGGTTTAAAATGGGCAGTGGGAATTGGAGAAAAGATTTATATTTGGATGTATACTTGGTGTGATAAAAAAACCACTCAATTTTGATCCAATTTTGAAACCTTGGATGAGTTTGCTTCAAGCTTCAAGATAAATACGGTGATAGAGTTTCAAATATTTTGTACAAGGATTAGGAAGGAAGATACAAATGGAAAGAATATTTTTTTACAAGTATACAAGACATTGATGCTAGGAGGCAATTGAGTATAAATATAACAACTATGATTATTTCAAGGGGAGCCAAGGATAAATTGATTTGGGAGTTGAATAACTCAAGAGAATACACAATAAGAAGTGGATATAATATAAAGCACCAACAAAATAATAATATCACTAGAATACAGAGAGATATTTGGGATAGCCCAAGCATTCCTAAAGTGAAAATGTTTGTTGGCTAGTAGGTCATAGAAGAATTTTATCTTGGGATACCCTTATGAAAAGAGGTTTTCATGGCCCCTCTCAACGTGTTCTTTGTAAAAAGGAAGATGAGAGTATAAACCATCTTTTAGGACATTGCTCAATAGTATGGAAATTATGGCGATGGATTATTAATATGTTTGATAAATGCATGGTGATGAATAGGAGAATTGAAGATTGGTTAAAGCAATGGAAAAGCACTTATTAAAGTGAGAATTTATAGAAAATATGGGATATATCAAAAGATATGATACTTTGGACTGTATGGATAGATAGAGATAGAAGAATATTTAAAGGAAAGGAAAACAATTTAGAGGTAATGAAAAGGAAGATACGTGTAGCCATAAAGGAGTCTAATACAATACTATCAACTCACCGAGTCCCTATTTTGGAAGCAGAGAGCCTTGATAGATGGAGTAAAGTCATCAAATGAAATTATGATGTTGGGTACAAGAGAAACAAAAGGAAGGCAAATAATATAATGTAGAAACCATCGAAATTCGAGTTGGTAAAATTGATTTTGATGGAGCATCTAAAGAAAATCCAAGACCAATAGAAGGAGAAGGAATAATTAGAAATAATAGGGGGATATTTTATCGCATTACACTTTCAATAGTGGATTTAAGACAAATAATAAAGTTAAAGCTTTGGTAGTTTTGGAAGGGTTAAAAATATGTAGATAAATGAAATAGAATAGAGTATGGATGGGAGGTGATTCGCTAGTAGTAATAAATACAATTTTGAGGAAATCAAGGGCTCCATGTAACATACAAAAGATAATTATGGAAATTCAAGATCTTGCTAAAGAGTTTGAAGAAATCGGGTTTATACATACATTAAGGGAAGGAAACAAATGTGCAGATAGGCTAGCCAATAGAGGGATTTTGATTGAGGATCATGAAGTTAAATTATCCTTTCCATGGTTAGAGGAATTAGTAAGTTTAGCTAAACTTGACAATAAAATGTTGATTGCCTAAATAAAATAATGATTAAGATTTACTTTAATATTTTCTATTGGTAATATCTGCTTTATTTTATAATAATAATGTGTTTTGATATAAACTATTTATTATAATTTTTGTGGTTGCACTTGTGTTTCAGGAAGGAAACTAGCAATCTAGATTTGGTAAAGTGGATTATGATAGTGCGTTGTTTTGGAAATATTACTCTACTAAGATGCAATGCATAGATAGTAGAGGTGATGTTTTGGTATTGTGAAGGCTACTATAGAAAATGTCAACAAGGATGTTGAATTCTATACTACTTTTATTCATACAAAAAATTGAAAAAATCTAGAAAATGAAAATCAAGAATTTAGACATTTTATGTAAAATGATGTAGGTTTCTAGCTATAGCATCTCAATTGAGATGATAAGTGTATATTTTTGTAAACTCTCAAGCTCTAAAGAAGAGAGTTGTAATTTTTCAAGGGTGGGGTACTTGAGTACAACCCCTTATTATCCAGCCAAAAAAAATACTAAGCCACCCATTGCTATACGTTAATGTTATCCTGTAAATATTTTCCATCAAATTAGACTAGCAATCAAAACTCTTTAGCTGGGAACTCATAAACACCCCTAAATATTTAAAGGGGCCAATTCCACCATGAGCAAATTGAAGAATTTGAGCAAATCTCCTATTTTTAGTTGTGGAAGTGTTGATAGTGTGACACTTACACTTGTTGACATTAATAGCAGCTCCATAGGCATTTAGAAAGAGGTATAGGCAACCTTTAATCCTTTCGACATTCAGCTTGGAGGCTTCCCCCATAATTATAGTATCATCAACAAATTATGCATGAGTATCTCCTTGACCTTAACAACTATCTTAATTCTAGTTATTTTGTTAGCCCTTATTTCAACAGAGATAGATCTACCCAAAGCTTCAACTAAAATAATATAAATATAAGGAGATAGGGGACAACCTTGGCATAAATTTCTAAACTCTCTAAAGAATCTAATTAGAGATCCATTAACAATAGAAGCAACCCGTGAGGCAACAGGCCCAATGTTGAAGTAGGAGGTTTTCTTTCTAACACAAAGGTTTAGTCTACCTTCATAGCGCAGTTGGTTTATGGGACATGGCCCTAAAAATGGAGAGATCTAGTGTTCGAACCACCCCTTATGCACCTTCGCAAGTATAGTTGGTTTCCAGGACATGGCCCTGAGATGAACGAGAGGTATAGTGTTCTAACCACCCCCTGTGTTGTCTTTACGAACATATAAAAAATCCACTATGTAGGCCTTAAGGGTATCCTAGATGGGAATGGCGACGGACCCTAAGGTTGAAGTAGCGGGTTTCCTTTCTAGCACACTTTTTTCCTATAGCCTCGACGATAAGATAATTTATTAATCCGAATATGCTCTCCCATACCAATTTTGAGGCTAGATCTACTCTCATTGCTAGGCTTGCATCCTCCCTGCTTGTTGCATTTTTGTAGCCTCTCTAGACTTTTAGATCTAAGGTTTATGGTGAGGGGTGCAATGGTTATAGTCTTGACGATAGGAAATTGTTTTGTGGTAGGGTTCTTGTTGAGGGGTGCAATGGATACAATCTTAATGATAGGATAATATTTTGAGGTAGGTTTCCTGTTGAGGGGTGCAGCAACTACGATCTTGATGATAGGATAATTCATTAATTTGAATCCACTATCCCATGCCAGATCAGAGGGTATATCTACTCTCTCATGCTCTTAGGCTAGATCTACTCTTGTTGTTGGACTTACATCCTCCTTGCCTATTGCGTTGTTATAGCCTCTTTAGACTTTTAAATCTATGGCTTTTGGTGAGGGGTTCAACAACTACAGTCTTGATGATAATATATTGTTTTGTGGTAGTGTTGCTATTGAGGGGTGCAGTGGTTACACTCTTAATGATATAATATTATTCTATGGTAGGGTTCCTATTAAGGCGTGCAATAGCTATGGTCTTGATGACAAGATACATTTATGTTGTAGGGTTCCTATTGAGGGGTGTAGCAGTTATGGTTTCAGTGGCAAGATACTATTATGTGGTAGGGTTCTTGTTGAGGGGTGTATTAGCTATGGTCTCAATGACAAGATATTATTCTATGGTAGGGTTCCTATTAAAGGGTGTAGCGGCTATGGTCTCAATGATAAGATATTGTTCTATGGTAGGGTTCCTGTTGAGGGGTGCAACAACTACAATCTTAGTAGTAGGATATTGTTCTATGGTAGGGTTCTTATTGAGGGGTGCAACAACAATACTTGTCATGGGGGTTTGAACCTAGGAGTAGGATATCACACGATTTTGGGCATGGTGTGCAATTTGATGGGGGGACTACCATGAAGTTAGTAGGAGGGCCCTTGGTTTTATGGTGGAAAAGGATTGTTCCTGAAACACTGGACTCCAAAATTTGATCCTTGTCATCATAATATTATGCAGGTCCCAATTTGGGTTTGATTACCAAGGCTCCCTTTACATTTTTGGAGGAAATAAATCTTTGAAGGAATTTTGCAAAAAATTGGTCATATTATTGCAATTGATCCGACCATTACTGCGAGATCTTGGTTACTTTATACTAGATTTTGCGTTAATATCAATTTATAGATAGATCTGCCACATTCATGTGAACTTATTTTAAAATTTGAAAAATGGTTGCAAGTGACTAAATATGAGAACATGCCTACCAAATGCAATGTTTGCTTCAAATTTGGACATGTGGGGAGTTTTTGCCCTAATTAGTTGGGAAAGAAACTACAAAAATATATATGGCAAAAGAACAATGCAGATGATTTAAGGAAGAAAGAAATATTAGAAAGGTGGGATTTGGGTAAATAGAAATAAGTAAATCTATATTACAAGGATAATGGCTTGGCTATAGTCACAATTGAAGAAGGGAAGATTGTGGATGATCATTTTAAGGTATGCCCCTCTATTTCTAGTTCATGTTTGTCAAAAAATAAAATTCCTACCATGAATCCTTTTGAATCCTTAGAAAATTTTGAAAATGAAGATGTTAAAACTATAGAAAATGAGGATAGGAAAACTATTGAAAGTGATATTGTGATTAAGGATCTTCAAACACCTGAAATAAATAAATATGAAAAGGAAAACTCAAAACGTCATGAATCTGGTCAAATAAAAGTTTAAGTAAAAGGGAACAAAAGTTCTACTATTTCCAAAAAAAGAGGAACAGTTCAAGAATGGGATTGATATAGAAAGAATCTAAGCCTGGTAGACCTTCAAATAAGGACATTTTGCAAAGATAAACAGTTGTAGATGTGACAAATGAAACCCAAAAGACTCTTAATCTAAGTGAGAAGAAACATCCCGCTAGATCTAAGAAATGAAGGTGTGGAAGAAACCAAATGGAAACTTATTGCCTTAGCAAAAAAGGAGGAACAAATGTAATAATGACATGTACACAAAAAAGGAAACATTTAGGATGAAGGCATGATCTAATTCTAGGTTGATAAAATGGAGGGTTTTATTTGGTTCTTCAATTCTCTATCTATACCTTGTTTTTAGTTGGGTGGTTTTAGTGATTGGAATGTTGTCCATAGTCTATCCTAGACTATATTGTTTAATATATGGGTTTAATATATGGGCAATACTTTAGAATAAGTGACCTAAATATCATCATATTTTGAATTTCATAAGAGGCTTATGTGTATGTTTTGAAGTTGACTTAAGTTTATCTCATTTGATAATTTTCACGAGGCATGTTTGTATGTTTGGGTGATGTAAAAGGGTTGGGGCCCTTTAAAAAGCCCTTATTAAAACCTTATATAAAAAACCTGAGCAACCCACGGGTCTTTTATGCGACCAAAAACCCACTTGGAAAGAGATAAATAAAATCCAAAAGAACTAAGCACATGACCCAAAATATCTAGATCCACTCTATCAAAGGTATTTGCCATGTCAAGTTTAACCATATTTTTTTCTATTCTTTATTATTGGTATGTAAGGCCTCATGGACAATCATAATGTTGTTATACAATTCCTTACCAGGGATGAAACCTCTTGTTCATCAGAGATAAGTTTATCCAAATGCTTTTTTATTCTAATGGTTATGATTTTGGTCATAAATTTATATGAAGCATTACACAAAGAAATAGGCTTGAATTGACTGAAGGTTGAGGCTTAATTTTCCTTTGGAATCAAATCTAAAAAGGTATACTTAATAACACCAATCAAATTACCTATTTTATGAGCATCCTCGATCATTTGAATAAAATCTGCAGCTACTGAATCGGTGGTAAAAGGTATTAGTGAATCCATCCAAACCAAGAGCTTTATCCTTTGTAGATCTGAATATAATGTCCTTAAGTTCTTCCAGAGTTACTGCATGACAAAGATAATTTTTTATATCCTCAATTATTACCTTAGGAATGTTTTTTAGCAATTCAACCAGAGTAGCACAATTTCCATATGATTTTTGATAAAGGGATTCATAATGGCTACATGCGAATTTTTTATCTCTGAAAATTTGGAGATATTATCACCAATTTACAATTGGATTTCACGAATCATATTCCTTTGATATCTATGATAAACCTTAAGATGAAATAACTTGGTGTTGGAGTCTCCTTCCTATCGCCAAGTCATGCAGGATTTAAGCCTCCAAAATTGTTCTTCTTGCCTAGCTCTCACATGAAGCTAGGAGAGAATGAAATCTTTCTTAGATTTTAGTGTTTCACTAGGAGATGCTAGCTTTGAAAGCTCTTATATTTCTCCTAGCCTAAGAAGGAGGAGTTGTTTAGAATTGTTAGTATTATGATGCAATTTAATCCAACTTCTAAGATCAACTTTTAGCCTAAAAATTTTGATCTTCCATCTGTCTTGAGCATTACGAAAGGGGCACCAAGCTTTCCAACTATGCTCAACTTCCTCTAAAAATCCATTCAAGTTAACCTAATTTGGGTTATATTTAAACAAAATGGGAACTAATTTTTGGTTGTTTCCATTATCCATAAGGACAAGTTTATGAGCAAAGACTATACTTTGAATGATTTTGCTAGTTATTGAAAGAAAACATGTGAGAATGTCTTATTAGACCAAGAATCTATCAATTCTTTTAGCAATGAAATGATTTCCTACCCTTATATTAGTCCAAGTATAAAGGCCTTTGGAAGGTTTGATGTTTTGAAGACTAGCAAGAGAAATTATATCTTTTGCACACTCCTTGCAAGGATCTCTAATACTAGAGCCACATTTTTTTCAGAGGGGAAGAGCATCAAATTGAAATCTCCAACTATGATCAAATTGCTTGGCTTACTTTCTTCAATGTAGGAAAGAATTGAAAGCCAACATTGCTTCTTGGCAATTAGAGAGTTAGGGGCATACACGTTCATATAAGTGAAAGATAAATCTCCTACATCAAAGATAAGAGAAATCTAGTGTTTGCTTTACTTACCACCTATTTTGGATAAAATGTTTTTATCCCATGCTATATGAAGGCCACCAAAGGCTCCTTAAGAATAAATAACATTATTTTTATAACTGGTCTAGAGGCACCCTTTTTATCTAACTTTGTTTCTTGAATTCCTATTAAATAAGGGCAAAGATCCTTTATCAGACCCATGAGGTAGGATTTCTTAAGGGCCCCACCCAGACCTCTACATTTCCATAAGAAAATTATCATTTTTTGGTGGGTTTCTTCCCTTTGGAGAGACCCTCCAGTGTAGCTTGAGTCTTAGCTACAACATTTTTCTTTGCTTCTTTAGTTAGATTTCCTGAATGGCTTAGAAGAGGTTTGTTTTACAAAAGGCTCAAGGTAAAATCCAAGGAGAATAATATCATCCCTTAGCTCAATCTAGATTTCTTTGATTGTTTTCTTGGAAGGTTTTTCACTTGTCCTTTCTTGTAGAGTATGGTCTACCAACTCTGCATGAATAGAGGCTTGCTCATGGTTTCCTTCTTCATGTTCATATTCATCCTAGAGATATTTTTCCTTATCTAAGTTTAGACCATCATACCTATTGGAATTCTCAAGTGGTTTAGTAGGTTTGGGATTTCGGTTTCTAGCCCTTCTATTTTTCTTATTGGTTTGTGTTTGTTGAAAGCCTTCATTGTTAACTTGATCCTTCTTATTCTATGGTTAGTAGCTAACAAGGCAATCTCTGTCAAAGTGACCATAATCATGGAAAGATAGGCATTTGAAAGGTAAATTCTCATAGTCTAAAACCTGTGTGTGGATCCATTCCAAAACCTTAATTCCAATAGCTTTAGGTAAACCATTTTTCGGATTAACTTGAACACAAATACCAACACGAGAAGCATTCATATTTTTTGGAGGAATCCAATTAATAAACTTACCAATATTATTTCCAATGAGCTTTAAAGAGGGTGTATTCCAAAAATGGAGAGGGAGAAAAGGGGATCTTACCCAAACAAGAACTTCCTCGAGCACATCTACTTGAGGGTCAAAGTGGGTTGTCTAGAAGTTCAAAAAAAAGTACTTGAGCCCATAAACCATGGCCCTCCTTGAAATATAGCATGAAGAGAACATTTGTAGTCCCTAGGCTTATTATTTGTAAGCCTAAGTTTATTATTCCATTGTATTCACGTGTAACCTTTCTTGCTCACATTAGTTGTGCTTGTTAGGGAGCATTGAATTTCCTATTGAGATTGTTTTTTATCTCTCGTAGGTTGTTGTTGGATGCACTCCACAATGGTTACAAGTTGGTTGTAACCCCTCTAACCTCTTTGATCCTATTTTGTACTATTTAAGCACTAGTCACAATGCCTTTTCTAGCTTTTGCTTTTTAGCTTTATTCTTGATTCCCACATCATTAGTATTAGAGTTGTAGAAAGGCTAGCAAGAAGGTGTGGCAAAATTGTTGACTTCATTGCTACTTGGTGCTAAGTTTTGGGGATTTCTAGTGAAAGCACATGTTTCGTGGCTAGGTGCTAGTAGTACTGTGTTTGAAGCTCCAGGGTGGATAGGGTGTCCAATTACCACCACACCAAGTACCCTTGAGAAAATTCTCAAAGGATTGACAAATCTTGTTGAGTACCACCTTGAAACCAAGGTGCAAATTGAAATTCAGGAAAAAGGTGCAATCTAGTGTTCAATAAGATTGCATATGCTGCAAGCAAGGTGTTTTAATATAAATCAAGTCAAAACAAAAAGCACGTGAGGCACATCCTTGCCTCTTAAAATTGCAAGCGTCCCTTCCAAAACAATTAGGCGAATTGATTCCCGCTTGACTAAGTGTCTTTCAAGGCACATCCAAAAGTAGAAATCTAGCCTTGTAGACAATTTGAACGCAACCAACAAGAGTTTGAGATGAGATACAATTTCAACTATTTAAGAGAAAACATAAAACCTCTAGCAAACATTCGAATCTAGAGACACCTGGTCATATCCCTTGCAACCTGGACATCGCTCAAACGGGATGTTTCCACCAATTGTAGTTTATTATAAGGTTATAGTTGAATGAGGGCAAGGTAAAACACGAGTGCCTCCATGCTAAATGTATGAATTTCATGTGAAATAATTGGCCCACTCCTAGAATGCCAAGTGGTCGTTAACTGCCCAAAATAGACTAGTTTCTTCAAATAGAATCATTGAGCCAAAATTGTTGTAATTTTACTGAACGATAGCGCTCGAGTTGCAATAAGTAGTAGATGACTACCCCAATGGAAGACAAGTAGATGACTACCCTCAATGATAGGTTAACAATCAACCACCCTCGATAATCGAATAGTGTTTGGCCACCCTCGATGGTAGACCAACAGATGACCACCCTCGTGTACTAGTAATTACATCAAGTGATCGGACATTCTCGTTGCTCTATAGAACCATCAAGCGATGCCTACAATCACAAATGGTAGCTTGCAAAGGCAATAGAGGAATCAAGGTAACAAGAGGAGAAACCTTGGCAACAACTCATCTCCAAAGTAACTAGTCTCCTAAATTGAACATCAACAAATAGACATAGGTCTCACATACGTAGTCCCTCCGAGAAGCCTGCTAGAATCATGTTAAAAATGATGATAAAACCCTCTAATCAAGAGGAAGACTTCATATGAAGAACTTGTAACATACCACGTGAAAAAGTACCATCACAAATCCCAAATTAGACTTTGCATTCCCCTTCGAACATGTGGCAGTTTGGCTTAGGGGCATTTGGGTGTTTTTATTAAAAGTGGGTATATATCCCACATTGCCTGCAGGTAGGTGCCTTCAACAATTTAAAAGGGAAGGCATTCCCCCTTGTTAATTGACCATCAATGGTAGTTAGGTGCCTCGCACACGAGCCTGCCTAGAGACACCAATTGGTGGACACGAATGTTTGATTTTGTATTGACACACGGTAGTTATGTAGTCATTCAATGGGTTTTTTTTTACCGTTGACCATTCAATGAGTTATTTCAAGTCGTTGACTGTTTGACTATGGTGATAGTGACCATTGGATTTGATCATTGACCATTGAAAATTTAAATTTTATTGCAAAAGATAATTTTTGTTGCCAAATTGCAAATATGAATTCAAAATATTGGTGCTAAGGTGAAATTTATTTTTATTTTGCAATTTTTGAGGGGTGAATTTATCAAATACAATGTTATTTTTTATCTTTTCATTCAAATTTCATATTTGAAAGGTACAAATATTGTATATTGTACAACATTGTTTGTAACATTGCATGAAAAACATTAAAAATTACCCCTATTGTAATTTTTGAAGGTAAATTTTGTACCTCCTAGTTATAGGTAATTGTTGCATTTAGGAACCCTTCAAATTATTCCTAATAGGTGCTTAGAGATCAAATTACAATCACTCTAAGTGTTATTAGCCTGGCTTACACCATATGCCAAATGGCTTTCGACCTAACATAACAAATGACAAATCTAACTCATGTAGTTGGAGATTTGAAGAACAAAGTATAGGACATTACAATGCAAATTGCTCCTAGTAATGTAAAAATATATAACAATAAATTTTGTAATAAGGCAAAATATGAAGTAAAGCCTTATGATAGATCTAGAAATCCCAATGTCTTGTCAAGTTGGATCTTAGATATGTAGACTTGGTTATTTTATTCAAAAACTTATGTCGACGAAGAGGTTTCTTTGCTAAACTTAAACTCACAGGTTTGGCAAAAGTTTTGGGATGACCTCGTCGAAGCTTTGAGGAATACCTTCTATCCATTTAACTACCAAAATGATCTCAAAATCAAATGGTATAGACTGAGACAAACTCACAACATGTCGGTCCAAGATTATATCTTCAAGTTCAACAGGTTAAGGATTCTTCTTAGATTAAAAGATCCAACAAAGGTACTAATCATCAATTTTTCTAGTGGTTTGCAAGAACAAGTATTTAGGGAGTTGAAATTTGCTCCCATAGCTACTTTGGATGCTGCATTTAATCATGCACTTTTCGTGGAGGATAAAGTGGCTGCTCAATATATACGCACTTCCAAGGCACCTAATCAATAGTAGTCATATCAAGCGAAGACACCTTCTTCTTCTTTCTCTCTCTCCTCCTTCTTCCCCCTTATTTCAATGACGAGAAATTGTGTAATCATTGTAAAAGAAGAGGTCATGTAGAATAAAATTGTTTTAGAATGAAGAAAAATCTCATACAATCACAAAATGAAGAACCACAAGATGGTCCCGTTGTGGTTTCAAGAGAGGATAGAGCATATGATGAGCTTAGGGGAAAGTTAAATAAAAATCCTAATGTCTCATCCATTGATTGAGGGTACCTATGATAATTTGTTCATCACGAGGGCTCACTTGACTCATAATTTTTCTATGCATTGTATCCTCAACAATGGATCGCAAAAGAATTTAATTGAGAAGTCCGTTGTTGATAGGTTGCAATTGCCTGTGGAACCTCATCCTCATCCCTACTTGCTAGGATGGAAGAATATGAGTTCCACCTCCTACATAAAAGAAACATGCACAATATCCTTTGCTTTTGGTCCAAATTTTGTGGATAATGGATTTTTGTGGTATGCTTTTGGTCCACATTTTGTGGATTGAGTCACATGCAATGTGACTCTAATGGATTATTGTGGTATGCTTTTGGGTAAGCCCTATCAGTATGATAAGAGGGTTGAATATAATGGTTACCAAAATACATACACATTGCATCACAAGAGTAAAATTTTTCTTATTCAAAGTATTAAGTATAACACACTTTTGTTGTGCCCCATTCGAACACTAAAGATTACCTTAATCTTCAGTAGACCATAGGATACACCGACACCAACTACACCATTTTATCCTCCGAAGGAGTCAACTCCTTCATCATTGGCTCCTCCTCCTATTGCTCCTCCTACTATTGTTTTGCAGAAGACTCAACAACCTCAACAATAGGTTATTGGTCCTCATCAACTTTCTCTTCCTTCTAGGGTTGTTGATAGAGTTATGACCAAACATGGCATTCCAACATAGGCATTGATGGGCATCATCGACCTTGTCTAGGCCTATGATGATATGGCATCTTAACCTCCGATCCATCCAACCAACAGGATATATTTTCAATGTTTGGTGTCTCACACTCCCACTTATGTTGTAAAAGCATTGGAGTCCAATGCTTCTATAGTGGGAAGGAATGATGAGGACATCTATAGACCTTAGGCTTATTATTTTTAAGCCTAAGTTTATTATTGCATTGTATTCATGTGCAACATTTCTTGCTCATGTTAGTTGTGCTTGTTAGTTTTTTAGGGTGCATTAGATTTTCTGTTGAGACTATTTTTGTCTCTTGCAGATTGTTGTTAGCTATACTCCATAATGGTTACAAGTTTGTTGTAACCCCTATAACCTCTTTGATTCTATTTTTTACTATTTAAGTACTAGTCATAATACATTTTCCAACTTTCGCTTTTCAACTCCGTTCTTGATTCCCACATCATAGCATCTTGTTCTCCTTTGGATTCCAAGATGACCATGAAGTATCCTCTCCCATAGAGCAAAAGTTCATAACTGGAGATCTTAGACCCTAGGATAAAGATATCCACTTTTCTAAAGCAATCAAACTTGGCCAAACTCCAATGAACCCTCCAACCAAGGCATGTTCAGACAAGGTAGCAACAAAGTGAAGAATATTTTTTGGAGGCACTTCAACCATTAGAGAAGAGTCTAATTTAGGAACAAAGACATTAGAGTTTGAAGAAGAAATAAAACGTAAGGGATTGAAGCCAACGAAACTAGAGTTTACTATTGAAAGCAACTTACTCTTGAGAAGGTCAATGCCTACCTCATACAACACTAAAGACAACAAGGAGCCAAAGAAGAAAAGCGAAGAAGGGAGCAAATGAGAAGCAACGACCTTTCATGCCATGACAAAAGCCACTAAAAGATGACAAATAGAAATGGTCTAGGGTTTGAATCGATAAATTAAAAATTCAAGAATAACTCAACCAAACCCTACCCTCCAAGCAACAAACTCACAAATCTCTTCCATTGTGAAAAATACTCAATTTGTCCCAAAACCAAAACAAAGGCCTTGTTTAAGTAACTGCAAGCAAAACCTCCGAAAGGGCAAGAACTCCCACACACCACAAATTTATTTTTATATTTTAATTATAAAATATTATCATATTTTCGTAAAAAAATAAAAAGTGGTGGAACCTTACTTACTATCCCCCAATACTTCGTCACGAACAAATTGTACCCAACAATCAACCTCTTTTGTAAGTGGCTTGAAACCTCTGTACTCAAGTTCCAACCAAACAATGCAAAATTAAATAATGACAACTCAATAGTTACCCTCACAACACACCAACAAACATTTGTTTACTTTTATTACAACAACCCACCAACAAACATCACAAAATTCATTTTTACTAATCAATAAATACCATTTAATTATTATTAAAATTATATAAAATTTTAAAAATAAATAAAAGAAAGCTATTCAAATCAATAATCGATTTCTAAACACCAAAAGTCAAATTTTCATTGATTTGTTTATACCAATTTTTTACAAAGGTTCACATTTATATTATAATAGTCCGTAGAAATGATGGCCCCTTTTTTTTTTAAATTAAACAAAAAACAGCAGTAACGTAATGTTTTTCGGCGTATTTAAGTGAAAAATGTATTTTATATTTCCCGCCTGCTTTCGCATTACGTTTGCATTTACTCGAATACGTGAATTTCGAGGAATTTCTTTGAATATTTGAGGCTCTTTCTTTTTATTTTTTTCGTTGTTTTAGCCACCCAGATAGGAGAGAGATCCAAAATTCCAAAATCACTGGGAAAATGCAAATGGAATCCATATTTCTCTTAGGAAGGCCTTAGTCCAATATCCTTTTACCTGTTCACGTTCGTCGAAAGAAATAACAGAATCATTTCAAAATCTTTCTATACTTAAATGGACTTTTGCTGGTCTGAAACGGAGAAGAAGCGACCCTGCCGCCGAGTTGAAACCCAGGGCCGACAGTCCCCTGCGCAGGAGAAGATGGACGAACTATTGGAAACCCTAGTACGATGCTCAGAAAGCCATTCTTTAGAGTCGTCTTTGGAGCGCCTCTTGTTTAAACGGGTCACCGATGGCGATAAGAATGAGTTTCTGGAGAAATCGATGGATTTAGGGCACCGCCTCCAGGAAGCAGCCAAAGGATTGGCCAGACAGTGCTCTTCGCATCATAATTCCGTGGTGTGGCCCCTCGCTCATGACCTCACTGTCAAGGTACGCACAGGGATTAGCTATTAGGGTTTGGACTCCAACTTCCTTGTTGATATCGAGTTAAATATATATTCCTGAATCACGGCTACTTGCACAGGATTGGAAAAGTTGGGAACTTCACAACAAATAGCATTGATTTTAGAATTTATATTCAATAACAAACGCTCTAGAAGACCAAAATCATTTTGTTTTTTAATTAAATTTAAAAATTATTTCAGTCTGTTGGTCTTTTTATTTATTATTGATAGCATTTCTCTTCGGGAATTTTAAATTATATTATTATTATTATTTTTGTTGTATAATTTAGCCATTCGAGGGTTTTAGGTTTGTCCAACTTGTTCAACTGCCTTCGCTCTTAATTTTTAATTTATCATTGGGCTTCTACGGTGATTGATTCATCTTTAGTGCCGTTTAGAACTTTTGCCTTGTATTGTTTGGAATGCTGGGTACAATTAGGACTGGTTCAACAGCATAATAAATTGGAGCAGCCTCGTATAGGGTTTTTGGGGTTTGATTTTGTCGGTTTGTCGGGAGTTTCTGGTCTATTATCGAGACGAAAATATTTCACTTTGCCCAAACATATATGATGGAAATATAAGTATGCTATGGAACGGCCTTACGTTGGATTGCTGTTACTTTTAGGTGACTCCAATCTTCCCCTTTAAACTAAGGCTAATTGTAGTGCCGATTGTGCTCCAGATGTTTCTCTCGACAATTGTTTGGCAAGATTATTTTATTTAATTTATTTTAAATAAGCTATGTGTCGCTGGTGCTATTGGAGGCCAGTCCTATCAAAATAACAAAATATTACATTTGGTGTTTGGTCAATTAAACCATATTCAGCTTGGCTTTTTATCAAATATATTCTTCATTTCCCTTTTTATCAAGTTATTAAAACTTCTATGCTTCCACAATCAGCTCCTTGGCATCATTTTATTAAGAGATAAAATCTTGCTCTGTCAGTTGTCTTCCAAAATTTGAATTTGGCTAGGGTGAAGGTCAACGTTGCTGTTGGCTAATTTATTAGGTATGCTCACATTTCCAAGAAATTTACTCCAACAATAGCACTAATGATAAATTGTCAATCCCCCTCTATTGAAATATATTTCCATTCTTTTTCAGTTGCAATTTTGATCCCCGTAAGAAGGGTCTTAGTCCCAAAATTATTTTGGGTCTTAGTCTCAAAATTATTCTGAGTAAGTGAGGAGAATTTTGCCATCATAATTTCAAAAAACAGCACCTCGACCAGCTTTTCTTGGATTTTCTTTGGAAGCAACATCAAAATTAATTTTGATAAACCCACTTTTTGGATACTTCCATTTTATCATTGATCAAAGCAGACCCTCTGTGTTAACTGCATTGTCACAAATGGCCCATGTATATTCAAATCTTGTAACAAAGAGGCTAGCACCCTTTTTTCTGCACTTGAGACTTCCTATGATGAACACCATGTCTATAAACATTTTGCAAGAGAGGCAATAATACAGTTTTAAACTTGGGCATGATTTTGAGATTTATTTTTAGAAATTCTATTATTGCTTTCAAGCCATAAATTCCAACAAATATTGACAAGACGGATCGTTCATAAAAAAATACATAATGATTTAGCTTCAAAATAATTATTGCAACATTTCATCAACTCTTTCAATGTTGATGGAGCTGCCCCATATAGTCTCACATTTTTGAAAAAGCAGAGCCCCAAATCGTGTAAGTGAATGGACAATAAAGAAGTAAATATATGATGTTTTTGGATTCTTCTCATACAAGGCATGACTGAAAGGTCCATGATATCCTCTTCTATGCAGACTCTCTCTTGCTTTGGATTGCTAACCAAAGGAATGTTGAGTCCTTAGGGAGGGCCTCCAATGACCAAACATTATCTTGAGAGGAATCATTAAGAGTAGGAAATTCTGATTGGTCTAAATCCTCATAACCCAAGTTGACCAAGTATCCACCAAATTTTGATAGATTCCAAACCAACTCATCCTTTTGTTTAAAAACAGGCAAATAGAACTTTCAAATCATCTTTTGAATCTCATTTGCTATTTGTTTAAGTTACTTTCCTTTGACTCTCCTTCGATCAGGTTACTAATACAAATCCAATGATTTGGAATTGTTGCTCACATTAATATGATCTTTGACTTGTTGCCATTTTGAATCAAATAGAAGAGGACAAGGCTTCAACCAAATATCAGACCAAACATTTACAAAATCTCCCTCATTGATTCACTATTTATGTTTCTTGATTAAATTGCAAACTATATATGATAAGTCTTTTTGTTGGAGAAAAAGGGGTTGTACTTGGGTCTCCCACCCTTGACAAATCACAAATATTTCCTTTTGAGCTTGAGAGTTTACAAACAGATTCAATTCTCATCTCAATTGAGTTGCTATATCTTGATACCTACATATTTTTTCATAAAAAGTATGAATTCTTGATTTTCATCTTCAGTATCTTCTTCAATTTTCTTTATAAATACAAATATTCCAAAATTCAGCATCTTTCTTCTTTACATTTTTCTATAACAGCGTTCACAATACCAAAACTTCACCTCTACTGTCTACGCATTGCATCTTAGTAGAGTAATATTTTCAAAACTTGTGCTATCATAGTACACTTTACTAGATCTGGACTGCTAGTTTGCTTCATGAAGCATAAGTGCAACCACAAGAATTGTAAGAAATTGTTTATATGAAAACACATTAATGTTATAAAATACATCAAATATTATCGATGAAAAGCATTACTGTAAATCGTAATCATTATTTGATTCGGACAGTTAACATATTCTTGTCAGCTTTAGCTAAACTTACTACTTTCTCTAACCATGGAAAAGAGACGTATTCTTGTCAGCTTTAGCTAAACTTACTACTTCCTCTAACCATGGAAAAGAGAATTTAACTTCATAATTCTCTATTAAAACCCCTCTATTGGCTAGCCTATCTGCGCATTTGTTCCCTTCCCTTAACATATTTGTAAACTTGATTTCTTCAAACTCTATAGCAAGGTCTTGAATTTCCACAATGATCTCTTGTATGTTTCATGGAGCCTTTGCTTTCCTCAAAATTGCATTTATTACTATTAGTGAATCGCCTTCCATCCATATGCTGTTCTATTTCATTTATCTCCATATTTTTAACCTTTCCAAAGCTGCCCAAGCTTAAACTTCATTATTTGTCTTAAATCCACTATCGAAAGCGTAGTGCAACAAATCTCACCCCTATTATTTCTAAGTATTTTCTTCTCCTCTTGTTGGTCCTGGATTTCCTTTAGATGCTCGATCTAAATTGAACTTGACCAACTCCATTTTTGGTGGTTTCCACTCTATATTCTTTACCTGCCTTTTGTTTCTCCTGTACCCAACATCATTTCTTTTGATGACTTGACTCCATCTATCAAAGCTCTCTCTGGTTCAAGATCGGGGATTGGGTGGGTTGATAAGGTTGATTTAGACTCCTCTATGGCTAACCAAATCTTCCTTTTTATTACCTTTTAACTGCTTTAACCTTATTGCATCAAACATATTGGGCATGTGGTTTGCCATTGTTCTTACCAATAGTATTTTTATTTTGCCTGCATTTTTTATGCTGGGTAGATGATATTTTTATCAAGGAGCCATGTGCCTCACTTTTTTTACAATTTAAACTTTCTAATTTCCACGCTTCAAGATTTAATGCTCTTTAATTTTACAATTATCAAAATTTTTTCAATTTTTTTTTTTTTGGGTATTGAACCATGGTCTCGTTGCTATGGAGGCTTTTCACATAACCACTCTAGCTACCGCTTTGAGACTTTATTTATCTGTTAATTTTTTAAATTGGTTATATGAGATTCAAAAAGTCATCCATATTAAATTGTGACCCCATAGTGGTATTGCAACAACTTGGCAGTTACGTTGTATTGCTTGACAAGACTCGAACTTGGGTCTCCTCCATGAAAGTTGAGGAATTTAACTGTTCGAGCTGATGTTATTTGATTTATTTGGCTTTATTATCTTCTCTAGTTTATGGTTATTTTTGAATGAATCATCTTGATGGGAAAACAACTAGCCTTTTGTTTGTCGAAATTCCATTTTTACTTTGAAATATATTGAAAATGGGATGGACTTGATGTTGACAATAGAAGTTAACTTTTTCCTTGTAAGGTTGTTTTCTTTATTTTTCTGTTTTCTCACATGCTTTGAAAAATCTTAAAAACTTCTAATTAGTTTTTCTTTTGACTTCTTTGTGTGAATGTAAGGTCTTTTTACTGTTGGGAACACAGAGCCTTTGTTATGCTGCAGCAACTTGTACAATGTTTTATAAGTCTGCCATGGATCCTGCCTGCTATGCAGATGTGGATTTGACATCAAGAGGTCTCAAGATGAGCAACATGGTTGTTTCAAAGATGATACAACGTGCAGGTCCGTGCTTCCGGTGAGTTTGTTCTTTTGAAATTTCTTTGAAATTAGACAATATTATTTTTTGTTTTCATACCTAGCATATTTATTTTCACATAGTTTCAGTGGGTCCTAGTGTCAATTGAATCTTGGTATTAGCTGCTTGAGTTTTATTTTCTTGTTTAATTGTCGGTACAATTTGAACTAAATAAAACATGCACACCAATTGTTATCCTTAGGTGCATATGAATGGGTTGGATGTTTTACTTTGCTGCAATAAGGAATAGCTTTGGTCATTTCTCAACTCAACTATAGCAGAAACAATTTCAGATTGTTTTCCTAGTATAAACGAATAAGGTGATAAGGGATGGAGAAAGAGAAGTTGTCAACTGATGTTGCAATATTCAGCAAATTCTTTGACTAGAATTGCGAAAATTAAAATCAAATATACTTTGTAGTGGAAAAGGGTTGACATAATCTTTTCATCTTCTTAAAAGGATGTATTTGAATCCTTGACACGTTCTTAATGGTCTGTGTTTGCATAGATGCAATCTTTCTTGTTTTCCTCAAGAAAAGTGGATTTTGGAAGTCTACTTCTTCTGAATGAATTGTGATTGGGGTCATGTCTTTTGCAATTGACAATGTGTTGCTTGTTGCACAAAGTAGGTCTCCTTGAGAGGTTCTTCTAGTTTAATTCGAGGACTTGATGCTTAATTTTTGGACTATGCTTGGGTGAGTGTCCTTTAGAATTTGATGGATATCTCTTTAAAGAAAGGGATAGGTTGATATGCCCAGTTGCTAACTTCCCTTTTTAAGAGGCTATACAATCTATTACTGCTCTAGGGTGCACATATTAATATACATATTTCCTTTTTCAAGTGGATTGAAGCAACTCTTTAAAATGATAATTGATCTTGCATTTGTTAATAACTTTTATTTAGGATAAATACAGAAAAAGTGCTAAAATATGAATCTTGTTGTTGTGTTCGGATCACATTTGAGATTTTTTTGCAATTTTGAAGTTCTACTTGACTTATAGCACTGTTCAATTTATCTGAAATGTGCCTTCATTCAAGGAACACAATCTATTTGATGCCTTGACTCAGGAAACATCTCTATCTTATGCTTCAATTTTTTTTAGAACTGCATCGACACTTGATTGAAAAAATACGAATTAGTAGGAAGAAGCTGTTGGTGAACTCTGCAATGGGTCATTTAAAAAAAAGGGGTTATCCTTCAGTTTATTGGAAATCGTCTAAGCCAATAGATGTACTTATGTATTTGTAGTATTTCTTTTACCACACAATGGCCCTTTGAGGAAAATTAGAGGATGGCTAGCTCTGTTCATGATCTCATTACCCACCAGACAGCTTTTCATAATCTCATGGAAGACAAGTTTTGTCTCTTTGAACTCGATCTCAAGAATCTTGCTTTTAATAAAACCTCTTCAGATGAGAAGCGCCCTGTTACGGCTTAGGATGCTTTTGTTGTGCAAGTCATATGGCTTCTTGGTACTTAATGAGAATCCTCAATTTTCAGACTATTTCAGGTTTGCTTGTTTTCTGCATAGGGGAGGTGCGACTGTGGTTGATTATGTCCTCACCAATAAGACTTTGCTTTTTGATATTCATAATGTTCATGTTTCCAGTGAGTGTTGCTTGGCTGACCCTGCAATTCTGACTTTCTCCTTGAATTCTTCCTCTTGTTCCACTCCTCCTTCTCCTCCTCCCTCTTCGTCATCTAGCCCGATCTGCTATTGCATGATTCCCTCTGATTCTTTATATGCTGATGATTATAATGCTTGTTTCTTCCAATTGATGGCTGCTTATTTTTCCTTTAATTGAACCACGACAACAACCAAATGTGAATTCTTGTCTTGCACCTTATGGGATGCTACCCTTGACTCCTTTTCTTGTATGTTTTCTAGGTCAAAGATAGATTTCACATTTGAAGCTCTGCATTGCTCTTATCCATGAACCTACTGCTTTATCCACCACTTGGAAGGCATATAAATGTCTTGTTTGACGTAATAAATCAAAGTTTTTTTTGCTGTAGGTGCTATAAGCTTCTCAACACTCTCCAAAATTCTTCTGGTTCACCCTCCTTCTTCCGAAGCCCCTGCCCACATGCCTTGATCTCTAGACCTCGATATCCCATGCAAGTTCTTTGTATGATATCCCGAGGCATCCCATCATTCATATCTCCTCTTTCTCCATGTCTTGCTACCTAATTTGTTCAGGAGACATCAAGAGAGCTGTATGGAAATAATGTGCTAGCAAGGCTGCTGATTTTGACGGTTGTCAAGCTGAGTTCCTGAAATCTGGTACTAAGCTATTGGCCATCCCAATCCAAATTTATTCAATGAGCTTGGTTGTTTGGCTTCCCTACGTCTTGGTCACTACATATTTGCTAAGCTTTATGTCACAATTTGAACATGAAAGTTTCAGATCAGTTGGAGTGAGGCAAGCTCAAAGTAAGAAGGCAGGCTGGTTTTAGAGGGGATTATCAAACAATTGACCATATTTTCACTATCTAGGCTAGTGTTGAGGAGGCTTGTCAATGGTCTTCTAAAGCCTTTTGTTGTTTTGTGGAATTTTGAAAGGGCTTCGACACTATTCAAATACATTGCTTGTTTCAAAGGCTACATGATATTGACATATTGGAGCTCTTTATTACTGCTATTACGAGAATTTATTAGATATTTGTTGGTCATTGTTAGACTGCTTTTAGTTTCTTAAATGATATCCACAATACTATTGATGTCAAACAAGGATTTCCTCTTCTCTCGAACTCTTTGGGATCTACATTGATGAGGTGGAAGAATTTATTCACTTATTTATCAAAACACACATTTTAATGATGGTTACCATCTACATAATGCCTCAATAGTTATATAGCTTTTTGTAGTGATGTAATTCTCATTGTTCACACTCTTGAGGGTTTGCAAGGACAATTGGATGCTCTTGCTCACTTCTATGATTCAAGATAGCTGGCAACCATCCTTAACAAAAGGAAGTTGTCATCCCTCAATACGTCAAAACATGGCGTTTCAAAGTTCTAGCTTTTCAATGATGGGAAGCTGATTGGGATCACTGTTGAGCACACCTACCTAGGGTTTCAGTATACAAATCCCTTCCTTTGGCTTCAACCAACTTCTTAGTCATGTCTTTGTAAGGAATGCACATCCCTAGTAGTCTTGGAGCACCAATGTTTCCAATTGAACTTTGAGGACATTAATTTGAAGATGTGCCTCTTCGACTATATTATCTAATCCATAGACTATGGAATTGAGAGTGGGGCACAAGTCTAGGTTGTGTTGCTTGAGATTGTACTGAACGGGTCTTAGACTGTATTGTTTCAACATCTCATCCAATGTAAGAGAAAAGTTTCATAATGTATTGTTCATGTTGAGTTTGGTGCTCATCTTCTTTGCCTTGGGAGCATCTTTAGGAATTTTTTTTTATTTGCATCGTCTTAGATCCATGGGTGACCTTTTTCATCTGGATCATCTTGGATATCCCTACTTAGCATTGTGCTCCTCATAATGTGTTTCCTTTAGAAGCACTTTCGATTGTCACTAGGGCTGGTACTTTTAAGCTGTATCACTCCTTTTGTGAGTCAATGTCTCTATATATCATTTGACTCATTTTAAATAATTCTTGAATGCTCCTCATCTTCTTCGTCATAAGAAGGTGATTGACCGAGTAGTTAGAGATGATATATATTGACAATATATTTAGGGCACTTGGATTGCCCCACTAGCATCTCAGTCCTAAGGATGCCTTCTATACTAACAATTTCATGACTATTGAGGATGACATTGTTGTTCATCTAGATTATATCCAACGCACATGGCCTCAAGATTCCTGTTGATCAATTGAGAGTCCTTTCATATTAATTGTCGGTGATCATCATATTTCTTGAGAGGATAGGGTATGTTGCCTTTGCTCTATTCAAGAGGTGGAAACTGAAGAGTATTTCATATTTAAGCGTCTTGCTTACTATGGCATATGAAGAAGGTACCTTTGCCTGTTTAGAGACTCATGTAAATCAGTTACCATTGTTTTTCAAACTAGCTTGACCAAAAATACTTGATTTTATGCCTTTGAGAAGCTATCACCCTTCGATAGTAGATATTATAGTAGATATTGGCTCCCATTGGATTGATGACCCTCTTCTTTCACCCTATCTATGCCATTGAGAATAATATGCATTCTTTTGATGTACAACTCTCCATAATGGTAATAAAGAATTTGTGACCTTGCTTGTATTCGAGAGTAGCCACTACTCTTCAATGTTTTCTAACTTGTGCATGTGGTAGAAGGACCACAACTCTTTAGCATAGGATATTGGCTATTGCTCATTTTCCCAGGAGGTGCAAACAAGTGCAACTTGTCAACTACTTGCCCTCTTCTACTAGTTCCTCGACCATAGATGCTAGGAGGGTTTTCAGAAGTGGGACTTTGTCTTTTAGATTATTCAACCAGGCCCCCTTAGCTCTAGCCATTGTCCAAGGAGCATCATTAGATCTTGTATTAGCTTTTTTGCAATGATGACGATGATAGCTTTGCTATTGCTTCTACTCCTCAACATTCCACCATTGATTGGAGTTGGTGCCTCTTGAGCATTTCTCTATTTCTTTCTTTTCCCTTGATAGACAAGTCTTCTTATTTCTCCATCATTACTTGTGACATGTTAGGGTTTATCCATTTTTGGGTCTACCCTTTCAGGATGTAATAAGATGCTGTACAATTGTTTAACTTGAGTGAAGCTTGCTCTTTTCTTTTATTTAGTTTATTAATACTTTCTTGGTAACTATAATGCTTTGTAACAACTTTTATATGTTGAGTCCCATTGACCTTATTTTTTTTTTGTTGACACTTATAGAATAATTTATTCTTATCTAGTGATGGTTTTGCCGTATTTGAGTGACATTCTGTGTATTAAGTGGAAGTTCATACATTGTCTTGTAAAATCAAGGAGTTTAAGAGTCTTAGATTTTGGGAGATTGCCAAAATTTTCTTTAGGCAAACGATGATGTACTCTCAAGGCTATAAAAATCAAGATTGACAACAAAATGTTTGGGCAATTAGCACTTGTTCTTTGGCCCTCTTCAATCAACATGATGTATGCATCATTGGTGGCTTATAATGGTCAATGATGATGCAATTAATGTTGCAAGAACATAGATGATACAAGGATTTGTTAGTGAAGGGGCAAACAAAAGCTTTGTGCATATAAAAAAGAAAATGTTAGAGCATTGTTTAATGTGTGGGGTTGAGACTTGATATATTGGTTGTTGTTTTAGTCTATGTGATCTAGGGTTTTGATTATAATATTTCCAATTTTAGCATCTTTTCATGAATGTACTGGGAAAACTATTTGATATTTACATTACAAAGAACATCTTAAACAATTGGAAATCTGATTTAATACCCCATTAAGTGAGGAATCCATATGAGCATGTTCCAAAGATTTTGTTGTTTTATAATATATTAGAAGTGTATTAATAAAATAAGTGATTGTATTGCTAAGAGGCCACCCAAATTTGGATATGAACTTATGTAAAACATGATTGCACTTGCATAGACACATGGAAATGAAGTTTTGAACAATGTAACAAGTTATAGAGTAAAAGTTATAAAAAAGCTTGATGGTAGGTTTGACTAAAACGACCTAATATAGATATTATTTTATAATTAGTTTTGATGTTGATTTATATTAGTTTTTAAAACTTTACATTAACTTGAGGAAGATTTTACTAAGCTTATTTTTTAAGAAATCATTGTCAAACTCGAGAGAATTCAACATGTTAGAGAATTCTAATCGTGTTGGAGTAAGAAGATCCAAATGGATTGCATAAGAGAAATATTTTATGAGAGAAGTTGCTTTGTAATCAAGTCATCATAATCTTGTTAAAGGAATGGGGTGAGCAAAGCCAATTTATTTTTCTGAATTAATTTTATGAGTGGGGCAGCTGAGAAGCATATTTAGAAATCAAATTGCATTAATTCTAACATTTATATTTTATCGTATCATAAATGCTAAACTCATAGATATCGAACCCCCATGTTTTACTCTTCTAGGAACCTTTTTTTTAAAGGCTATACACTATTGGTATTTGGAAACTATTGGTATTGCTAGTGGTCTTCCAATATTTCCATAGATTCTTTGTTTTTGGCAGACTTAGAATGGAGTTGAACAAATGTGCCTTTTTTGTCAACTTTCTTGGGGATTTTTATATATGAGCATGAGGATTGTCTTGGAGAATGCCTATGTGGTTGTACCTTACATCACATTTTTATTGATGTGTTGCATAACACCAACAATGTGGTCCTCCTAGCTCATTCTTTTTGAGATATTGCGATTAGATGTTTTTTGCTTGCTTTTATAAGCTCTATTTCATGCTCCTTCATAAACAGAAGTGATTGATTGATACATGTAAAGATTCTTTGCCTAGCTTTTCTACAAAAGCAAGCCATGGCATCGTGATAGCTGATACGTACTTGAAAGTATGGCTTACAAGCTAAGTCACTAGGTTCATGTTCAAATTTGAGTTTGTCAAGGTTTGAAGTTTGAAAGCAATTCAACAAATGAATTTTTTTGGGATAAAATTTGCAACGATGCATGCCATTGGTCCTCCTATCGCCCATGCTTATTGTTGAATTTGCGAGTTGCACTTCTTTTCATTGATCGTTGAACCTATAATGTTGGAAACAAACACTAAATCCTATTGGTTTTTAATAAACTAAAATGGGGAAGGAGATTTTAACAATAATGTGACAATTTGTCAAGAAGGGAGATACATAGTAACTGGGGAGGATATATGCATTGAGAATATTTTATGGGTCATTGTGATGATCTGTGTGTTCGAATATTGTTTATGGACCATTAATTTATGATGTCATAGTGATCGTGATTCCATGATTTAGGATGCATAAATATAAAACCCATAACAAAAGAGTATTGTGTCATTGATATCTTTAGGGTGTCTACCAATTTGTGAAACCTTGCTTGCTTTGCTTGATAGTTTTCTTTTGATCGTCCTAGGCTTCAACATGTTATCAGAGTAAGGGTGTAGACTCTAAGCTCTTGAACTTTGTCTTGTGGAGGATAGGAAAGGGATGGCCATCTACAAGAGACCTTGCTTTGGTGTATTGCAAATATTTGATAGGATCATAAGTTGAAGTGATCAAAAGACTTCATCAACAAATTCAAAGACAAGCTTGTTTCACTATAAAGCAAAGAGGGCTTAGATAGGAACTTGTGTAGCAAGTTTGCATGCTTAACAAGTTGTTATAGACATTGAGACCAAGTATCACGATTTGTCCTAGTTTCATGTTATAGGAAGGCGTTAGAGTGATGTCGAAATTCAAGGACATCCAACTTAAATATCAAGGAAGCAAGATCCAAGGGAATTCAAATTTTAAATTGTAGTGGTCTAACGAAAGCTAGATTGAGGTGCAATACATCTTAGGGGAGCTTATTCTAAAGAAAACCAAATTTAAGTGAGGAACGATATTAGGGAAATTTGGATTTGAGGAAGATGGATCTAAGGGAATATAGTTTTAGACACGACATATTTGAGAGAAGATATAGATCTAATGAGTGACTAAATATACAGTTTGAGGTTGAGTAGATCTAAGGGAAGGTAGTTTAAATAGACAATTGATTTGAAGGGAGCGAGATCTAACATCATTGAGTTGTTAGGACAAGATTAACACGACATGGATTGAGAAGTTCTGGTATAGGGATAATTATTAGAACAAGGTAGAGGACACTAAAGTTGAACTCAAGGATAATTCCTTATGGAAGATCATAGGACACGGAGAAGTTATCCCTACAAACAACAAAGAAAAGAAGAAATATGATAGTTAAGTAGATGCCATGACAAGAATATTATAATGCAATAAGAGCCTAAGTGAATTTTCACAACAATAATCTCCATCATCTCAAAAATATTTAGAACAATCTACACAATT
Organism: Wollemia nobilis; assembly: GCA_028583015.1. Classification (NCBI taxonomy): domain Eukaryota; kingdom Viridiplantae; phylum Streptophyta; class Pinopsida; order Araucariales; family Araucariaceae; genus Wollemia; species Wollemia nobilis. The sequence continues at coordinate 12,813,329 of JAQPPZ010016726.1, forward strand.
TGTTTGACAAGATAGATCAAAATAGGGGTGTCTCTTTCTAGGAATATTTGATGACATCATATTTTCTCCTTTATAATTGGATGGAGCATTTCTTTGCATCACATCAATAAGACGCAAAGTAAATTAAAGGAGCGTGGAGAAGAGTTTCTTTATAATCACATTTAATTGAGATGGGCACAAAGAAATTGAAAAGATATTACGAGATGTTCCAAATCAATACTAGGACATACATAAGTTAGATGCATGTGCAAAATGAACAAATGACTTGGGAAATGTTTTACAAGCTCCTTACCCTTCAACAAGAAGCAATAGAGAGAGGTGACAAATTGGGAAAATGCGAACAATTAAACCTTACTAGTAGAACTCTCATGACCACGAAAGAGCCAAAGAATGTAAACGTTATTAGGAATAAACTCTTATCACCACAAAAGTTACTAGGAATAAACTCTCATGACCACAAAAGAGCCAAAGAATTTGTAAAATTAGGAGAACAAATTTTGAAAAGCTATATCATGGACAAACAACTTTATGGTAAGGGTTGGTCTAGAATGGAGAGTCCGCTAAATAGAATGATGAATGGCAGTGTTGTGGAATAAATATATACATTGTAAGGAGCTATTATGTTGTAGATGGCCAAAAAACTAAAGGAGCTGAACATTGACGTATGGGAGGATAGTCCACGTTGTTGGAGCAAATTAAGAGGAACAATAACAACAATAATAGTGACCAAGCTCTTGCTGTAACTATTCTTTTTGCACATACCTCTAGAATGGAATGGATTGTTGATTTTGGATATTTGCATCACATGGCTAAAGATGGCTCAACATTTTATTCGTTTGATAAAGTAAAAAAGGAGAGGATTTATATGGGGAATAATTTTGCCCTATGGCTTTTTGGTGATGCCAAGTATAGCTAACATGTTCCTCAATTTTCTCATATTGTTATTTGTATCTTAAATCATCCAATCTAACAAAAGGGTGCAATTTTGGCATGTAAATTTGTAATTAAGGGCTTTTAGAATTGATATGCAGATGTGACTCTATGTGAATTTGATCCAAGTGACAAGATGTATAAATTTGCAAGGTTTGAAGAGAAGAAAAGAACCTTTGCACTTTAGTGAGAGCTGATGACATGACTAATCTATGACATAAAAGACTTGGACATCTGAATGATAAAGGAGAAGTGAACAATATTTATTTATATTGGAACAATATGAAAAATGTTATATAAAATATGGTGGGAGAAGTGATAATTGAAAATGTGACAAAAATGAATTCAATATCATAGCTTGGGTTACTTCAACCTTTACATCTTCCTTATGTCTAATCTAACTTTGGAAGCCCTTTAGGGTTTATTTTATGGGTTATTGTGTTGGTTAATCTCATCGTATTGTGACCCCCAGATCACCAACTTATGTTTTAAGATCTGTGATTCCATGTTTTGGATTGTATAATACACTACTATGCAATCATTCTCATTGTTAAGCGGTTATACTATCGTGATATAGACTCTCTAATTGTTTGGTCTTTTTTGTCTTGACTCTGCCTCATATTTTAATATGCTTTATGATCCTTTGCTTGATATGCTTTAGTGTTCACTTTCAATCCATAATAAAAATATAGAAAAAGGTCAATATGCTATCACAATAGTGTGTGTGATCTCTTAGCTTCTTATCTTTGTCCAAGCAGGACAACAAGAATGAAGTGCAAGTTTGACAAGCAAAGACTAAGATAGGCAAGAGTTCATTATTTCTGATAAGTTTTAATTTGCTATGTGATTAAAATTTGTGAGGATCCAAATCTAGAGTGGCGAGGTGTGACTTCGTCAGAGAATTTGAAGCCAATATTGTGTTCTTGTGAAGCAAAGAATGTTTTGAAAGTAAGTTGTGTAGTATGTATTTATGAGAAGTGTTTAGATAGCTAACATCGGAGTGACACATTTTTTGTCCTAGATATGTGATTTAGGAAAATCGATTGTAGCAAGGCCATATTCAAGATAAGCATAATTACATAGAATTTAGGATCAAGGGGCTTTAGATTTGAGAGAAGCTAGATGTGATGGAACACGTATTGGAAGAAAGTTGGATTTGAGGGAAGCTAGATTTGACATCACTGGCACATTCGAGCAAAGGTAATTATGGAATCAAATTAGGGAGGGTATTTTTATGGTTTTGGCAGTTTAAATTTTTTGAATATAATTACTAAACTGGCCAAAAGACGTAAAATTGAACTTGGGGCTAGTTTCTTATGGAGGATCACAATTGGAGAACTAGAGTTCACTATAAATGAACAAGGAGGAGAAATATGATGCTAAAGCAAGTGCTGTGAGAGAAATGACAATTCAGTTTCTAGGGAAATCAAATTTCACATCAATGATGTCATTCATCGAAAACGGATATATTGAACAATCTAGGTAAATAAGGGAAATTAGAAGACGATTGTCTCTTTAAGGAATTAATGTCTTTAGATACCTTCCATTTTGTTTAGATGGGAAATTGTTTGCATGCATCAATGAGATCCAAAGCAAATCATAGGTGTTAAGAAGACTTTGTAAAAAAGGGAACACATCTGATTTAGATGTTCATTAGGAGATTGAAGGACCCCAAGAGATATTCTAGACAAATATGAGGACATATAATTCAATTGCAAGTGGAGACAAATAAATGACTTAGGAGATGTTTTGCAAGGTTACTAGTATTACAGGGAGATGGTAATTTCGGGAATCAAGAGTAAGAGCTCTTGTGGCTACTAGAGCATAGGGATCAATAGAATTGGGAGAGCAAAACGTCTAAAAGCATATGGATGGAGAAATTGAATATATAAGGGTCAATATCTAGTATAAAGGTCACTCTTTGGGAAGAGGAATGATGGATATGTTGATGCAAAATTAGACACATTGGAAAGACTTGTCATGTTGATAAAAGAAATATGACCCAAAAATTGAAGACGAGCATTGACATATGGGAAAACAATCCACCACAGTGAAATAATGAGAACAATGACCATGATGGGAGTGATTGATCCCTTTTTGCTTCTTGCTCTTTTTGGTCACATACTTGAATGGGTTATTGATTTTGCATGCTGGTGTCATATGGCGAAAGATGGGTGAATATTCTCTTCATTTGATTAAAGTAGAAGAGGATAGGATTTTTGTGGTATATAATTGCGTGTATATTCAAGGCTTGATGATGGTAAATATTTGAGAATTCATAATTTGTTCTTTGAATTTGAAGTCACTCAATTAGGTTAAAAACTTGGGATTGTGGTTAATTCATGTACAAGAATAGTCCCAATAGGTATGTTGTTGTGGCTTTCAATATACTTGATCCAAGGTATAGAATATAAAGTTTGTAGGGTTCAAATTTCAAAGAGAAGAAAATAACCTTTTCACTTGCAATGAGATATGAGCATGCTATTGCATGACAAACTAGCTTAGTGATGTTTAGTGACACTGAAAAATCATGGAGGGAAAGCAACCATTTGGAACTAGCTTAGAGACGTTCGTACAATGAGTAATCACTTGCTACAAGGTAAAAAGTACATCTTAACCTTTATTGATGATTTATTAAGAACACGAATTATTATCAAAGGAAAAACATGGCATGTAAAAGTTTTGTTATTTCAAGGTTTTATTTGAGAATCAAAGTGGTTCTATGAAGTGCCTTTGTGTTGATAAAGGTGGGGAGTACGAGCAATATTGTTAAAGAGTTTCTAATTAGCAATATAGTAGCACGAGAGATGACAAGCCATATATAAAGAAACAATGTTGATGAATGGACCATTTAGATACTTGTCAAAATCATAAAATGTATGCTTCAAGCACGAGAAGTATTGGGTGATTGATGTTGGGGAAAGGCATCTATTTATGCAAACTACGTTTTGAATAGGGTTACCACGAAGGCTATTTGAAAATCAGCACTTTAAAGTAAGTGAAGTGGTTGTAAATCTCATATTAAGTGATATAGTGATACTCGATTGTATTGGATGGGTCCATATTTTTGATGAGAAGTGCTAAAAGTTAGATCCCAAATGCCATTTTTTGCACCATGATGAGATATTTGGAAGTATCTAAACTTTATATGCTTTTATTCTACTCAAAAATCAATTGATGATTAGTAGAGATGTAAATTTTGATTAAAACAGTGAGTGAATTTTCTCTCTTCTCAAGATTGTCCAGTTTGCTCTTGAACCTGCTAGGATGCATATGAGTATTATTTTTGACATTTTGAAGAATTATCTGTTGCAAAATAATCTTCAATAAGATGCAACTACACTAGTGATAGAGGGCTATTTGAATATCCAAGAGAGCATGAATGCCTAAGAGAGTTGCTGCAAGGATGGTAGTAAGAGGGGCCATCCACCCATACATGTTGAAGAGGGTTGTTGGGATGTCCATGAAGAGGGCTATACAAAAGACTATATGAACATTCACACATATGCTCAAGGGAGTTGCCAAAAGAACCTTTGGGGAAAGGGTTGTTTATATATAGTTTTGCTGTGTGGTAAAGCAAAGGGTTATTGGCAGAATGGACGTCCAACAAGATTGCTCTATGGAGGGTTTCCCAAAGAAGAGCAGTTCATTCGAAGAGGGCATCCAAAAGTAGATGGGGCCATTCAAAAAGGACCTTTTTGAGAGAGGATTATTTAGAAAGGGATTTTTGCAAAAGATGGGGCATTGCACAAGGCTGCATAGAGGAGAGGAATGAAGCCTCAATTTCAAAAATCTTGGCAACAAACCCTACAAATGAGAAAACTTTAGACAGTAACATTTTATCTAGACCCAGGCAAGCAAATATACCCATGGAAGAAGTAGGCACTTTTTTGATCCAAAGCCATCATGGACTCATGGCTAATGGCACTCACATTCTTGAACCACAAAAATTTTAAGGTAGGTTAAGAACAAAATATTGGGAGGTTGTTAATGAGGTATACAAATTCCTAATGAAGAACCAAACATGGGATTTGGTTTAATTCCCCAAAGGCAGGAACATCAATTATGAATTGGTCTATATGTTTAAATACCCTTCAGAAGGAGAGGTGGATAGATACAAAATTAGGTTGGTTGCTAAAGGGTTCTTTGAATAAGGAAGAATTGGTCACACTAAAACTCTTACACTAGCAACCAATATGAATATCATCAAAATATTTTTAACAATAGCTAGCTAGTGATGATATGCACGAGGAAATCTATATAGAGCAATTATGTGGATTTGTCAATGGGGTCGATTTGCTAAATAGTTTGCAAATTGGAAGAGTCTATGGGCTGAAACAAGCCCCTAGAGCATCCAGAGAGGGCGCCCTCCATAGAGCACCTCTTGGATAGAGGGATTGTTTGGAGAGGGCCCCTTGAAGAGGAGGGGTTCAACTAGAGAGGGCGACACAAAGGATAAGAAGTCGTTCTAAGGGGAGTACCGCTATGGGGTAAAGGATCGAGAAGTAAATTGTGTTGAGGACAAAACCTCCATTTCAAAAATCTAAAAGACAAATCCAACTTCTATGAATACTTCAAATATTAACATGCTGAGACATAGGTGGGCCAAGATACTCATTGAAGAATTAGACACATTTTTGATCCAAATCCATCTTGCACTCATGGGACGCTCACATCTATATAGTGCCACCTCTAGGTTTTGCTAATGTAAGTGAGTCGCCAATAGCCTACAAGGTGAAAGAGTTTCTCCATTGGTCGAATAATTTGCATTTTCATCCATAGAGGTTATTTTGGAGAGGGCCACTTAAAGAAGAAGGTTCCTTTTGGAGAGGGCCACATATAGTAGGAAGGCTGAATCGAGGGAATGATCATTATGGTAGAAGGAATGAAAAAGCAATATCTTATTGAAGATGAAGCCCCAATTTCAAAAACTTAAAGAACAAACCTTGCTATTGAGAATGCTTCAGATACCCCTTCATATAAGCACCTAGGTATTAAAGATGCTCATTGAAGAAATAAATGCATTCTTGGGTCAAATTAGCTAAGTGAAGGAAACAAAGGATATTACTTTTCAAAATCTAATCTTAGGGGTTGTGTCCTTGGACACGTCACCACTCCTATAAATATCACTTCAGATTTTTACTCCAAAAGCCTTACCACTGTGGTGGCCAATTCAGACATGGAACAATCCTAAGCACCAACTCGTGTGGAGGAGCATGCATACTTACATGAGTATGTAAATATTATTTTGATTTCAAGTTTTTTTATTATGTTGTAAATAATGTAGTTTGCATGCAAAGTGTTTGTAGAAAGTCACCATGTTGTGTTGCATGGCAATTGTTTGTCATTATGTGCATGTAAAGTTGCTTGTCAAGTAGTAATCTCTGTCTTGTAATGGGTCATTAGTTTCCAGTTGATAAACAAGTACGAGATAGTTTTGCAGTTATGCAACTACCTCTCTTGTCAGATTCCTTATTTATAGCCTCCCTTACATTTTGGCAATAGACACGTATGTATGGAGATGATTGATGTATGTTGCAGATGATAGTGTTGTGGATGTTGCACGAATGTTGATGCAGTAATTGTTGAATATCATTGTTGTATTACTGTTCATATTCTAAATATATCAAAGATTTTGTAGTTTTATGCAATATCTTGTCTCTGATATTTCTTTGTGCATGCATGGTTCATTATTAATGTTAACAATTGCTTGTCATTTACCTTTTTGAGTTCCTTCAAATAAGAATACACTCATCGTACTACATTGGCGTTGCCATATGGAGTTTGAACCTGTGATCGCGGTGACATATGAAGAGGAGAGAACGTGAATGATGGATAATTTGGTGCGAAAACGTGGTAGACGTGGATGCAAATGAACGAGAGAAGAGTTGACGTGAAGAAGTCATAGACTTGCACGACAAGAAGTGACAAGTGAGAACAACCAAACATGACAAAAGCGTGACAAACTTATCGACGTAGAAGTGTGTGACAAACAACTTGATGATGTAGAAGTGTAGTCACAAACGTAGAACACACGGAGGAGAGCGACGTAGTTGGAGTTTTGTCGTCGGAGTTTGAGCGTGTGGTCCCCTTGGAAGGATTGAAGCCTGGAGACATGATAGAGAAGACAAAGCGATCGTTGGAAGATGTTCTTGACGACAAAGGGAGACACACAAGTAAATTATGCACAACGAGCAAATGTGAATCAGACCAACAAAGATGATTGTGCAAGTGGTGAAGAACGCGTCAACGTGGAGCATGATAGAGAGGATCACCTGACACGATATGAGTTCGAGCAAGTGGTGACTACAATAACAACATAAACGCGAGGGAGAGTGCTTAGAGATGTAGAGGATAGGAGTGAAGCACAAAGTCAGTCCCAAGGGAGCGTGTCTCGGAGGCTACAACTGATGCACATATACACACGAAGGAGATCATGTAGTACAAGTGCAATAGGAACTGGTCAATGATTGTTTGCATAAGAGGAAGATTGGTTGTTAGACAAAAGTTTGTCAAGTGGAGAGTCCGATGAACAACAAGAGTACTATAGGTACAACCAATAGTAATGGCCATAGCAATGGGTAAGCGAAAATGCTTGGGCTTTATGGGAGACGAAAAGGGAATCCCAAGTAACATATTGGAACATGGGAAACCATATGGAAAGCAAACGGTGTGATAGGCGAAGATGCATGGCTACAGTTATTTCCAGCCACGTTGAGAGGAGTTGCATTAGATTAGTACTTGAAACGAGAACAATTGTTTATTGTTTGGAACAACTTGAAAGAGAAATTTAACAAAGAATTCAAGTAGCTTTGATACGATATGAAGATCATTGGGGAGACATATGCCATGGAGCAAAAGAAAGATGATATCAAGTCATGCGACTGCTGCGAAGGAGTTGACCCGAAAGACGGAAGTGAAACCGATGGACGGATTGTAGAAACGGTGGTTCATGGACAAACTGCTTCCACTCTACAAGAAGATGATGAAGTTAATACTATTGACAATCTATTATGGGGCATTCGACTAAGCGTTAAATTCTAAAAGGGAAATGAATATGATGACAACAAGCAAAAGTGCAGGTCATGAAAGAGATGACGTAGAGTTCGACAATGGTAGGGAAGATCATAGTGAAACCATTTAGGCAATGAGAAAAGATCTAGAGAGAATGATCAACAACGTGAAGGTCAAAAAGGAGAAGAAAGAATTTGGTGTTAGGATTGCAAGGCCAAAGGGCATAGGAGCATTAACTATCCAAATAAGGCATATTGCAATATTTGCGAAGTAAACAAACATGCAATTGTTGATTGTCTATTCAACTTGAGAAGTGCATGATGCAAAACATTGATGGTGCAAGAGGAAGAAATCATATAGAAAGCCAACACCTCTAAAAGTGCCAAATTGGAAGAAGTGGCGTTTATCATAATAATTGCCAAGGAAGAAGACAAGATGTGCAATTTGGCAATAGGTTTGATGGTGGTGGTGAAAGTCACTTGTAATATGACTCAAACGAGACCAATCATCCAATGTAGAAGATGTTAAGACTGGGGACATTTTGCACAGAATTGCACAAACACACTAGTTGGAGGTGGCGATGACAGTACGATAATGATATGCTAATTGTGAGGTCTCAACAATCTCTAGGAAGCAAACTATCCAAGGAAGGCGAGTAGCAACAACTCCAAAAATGTCAATCTCATGACATTGAGGAGACAGTCAATTAAGGAGAAAGAAAAACATGTGCTTGCAATCACACACAAGTAGGCAAGAAAATTGAAGTACTTAAATCTTCCCATAGAGAAGTAGAAATGGAAGGAAGCTCGTGCACAAGTGTGGGAAGAGATGGCGACAAACAATGACAAGAATAAAAAACAAAAGGAACCCGTCACAGCGTTGGAGGAGAACTCGTCAATGAAGCAATTGACATTGCAGGTGTTTACTTAAGTGTCTCATTTAAAATGTCTAATTTCGTGTGGTTTTGGAGTTGTATGCAATGGTCAAAGAATTGACACACACAAAGAAAGCGTATCGACCAATTGTAGTAAATAAGGATAAGTATATAGACCTAATAGTTTTGATGATATATGTCGGGAAGAAACCTACATTGATCCATATTGAGTTGCTTGGACATAAGCTGATGTAGTTGATTGTTGATGGGAGTTCCAACGTGAATGTATTGCTTGAGAAGACATGGAAGGACATGGAAGGCCATTCTTGTGGTTGCCCAATTTTTGATTGTGTGGAGCAAATTGATATGGTATTGAGATGAAGGGCGCATTGACGACGTAAAAAGTGAAGATCATTGAACAAGTATTTATCTTGGACTTAGTAGTAATTGCCATGGAAAAACCAGCCTATGACACATTTTTGGGACGTGGGTGGTTATGCACAACAAAAGTAGATCATAATTTGGAGGATTGACTAATTTTCAAAAAGGGCTTGCACAAGTATATGATCATTTTGAGAAATTAGTGTGTTGTTGAGGAGTTGGTATTCTCGCATGAATTTGGTGAGTCCTTGTCGAATGAAGAAGAGAGGATGAGTGGACTAGAGCTGAACGAAGAGGGAGTCTTGGAATTGGAGGAGTGCACTGAAGATTAAGGGCACTCAAATAATAGGTTGCTTCATTGGCAATTGAAAGAGTATGAAGTCTTCTAAGCACAGAGGGACAAGAAAAGGATGGACTTCATAGCACTTACCAAGTCGACAAGTGCAGTCATATATCTAAGAAGAGGTTTGATAAATCCATACAAATCAAAGGGGAGGAGGAGAAAGTGTCGTTTCTCTCAAATTTTGTAGAGTACAGTGTTAGGAATTTGCAGATTGATGAAAAGCCAACATATTCTTTTGATGTGGCAAAGGACACCGTTAAGCGTGAAGGCTTGAAAATAGTGTAGGCAAACCTTGGTGAGAAGGATGAAGAGAAAATAATCCATTGTGGAGATGATTGGGACCTAGTTTTAAAAGCGGCAACTTTAATTTTTTTTTGTAGTATAAAGAAGTCTTTGCGTGGATGTACAAAGATTTGTAGGGGATTACATTGAAGATTTGTGTACATTAGATCCCTTTGGTTTAGGGTGTGCAACTTGTGAAGAGGAGATCATACAAAATGAATCCCAAGTTTGTAGTCGTAGTCAATACTAAAATCGAGAAGATGTTAGAAGTGGGATTAATCTTCAAGGTGATGATGATTGAATGGGTATCCCCTATTGTGATCAGCTTGAAGAAGAGCAACCAAATTCACATCTGTGTGGATTTCAAAAGTCTGAATGTGGTGATAATCAAAGGTCCATTCCCAATTCCTTTTACGAATTCAATTCTAGACGAAGTAGCAGGGCATGAGATCTATTGTTTTTTAGATTCTTGAGCTTCAATCAAATAAGCATTGTGGAGGAAGACAAGTTGAAAACAACTCTTTTTTATTTTTATTTTTATGGAGAATGGAATATATGCATATAATTGGATGCCTTTCGGCTTATGCAATGCACCTATCGTATTTTAAAGATAAATCTTGGACATATTTGAACAAATTTTGACAAGCAAACTGAAAGTGTTTACGAATGACACTATTCGTTGAATGGGAAGAAATAAGAGCATTTGAAGGCATTGGAGAAATCCATGAGACTGTGTATGAAGGCTCAATTTTTGTTGAACCCAAAGAAATGCAAGTTGTTGATACCATGTGGCAAATTGTTGGGGCATGTTGTTTGCAAAGAAGGATGGAAAACGAATCTCACCACATGTTGTGATGAGCATGGAGGAACCATATAATGTGAGTTTGTTAAAGTCATTTATGGGACATGTCGAGTACAATTGATAGTTCATCAAGAATTTTGCACACGTCACACTCGTTAGATGCTTTGACGTGCAAAGTGTTCCTTTTTGGTGGACGGAGGAGCATCAACAAGCTTTCGAGTAGTTGAAAGCAAAGTTGGTTTGCAAATCCTTTCTGGTATTTCCAAATTGGAAGGAGTTCCATATCAATGTTGATGCGTCAAACTTTGCCATCGGGTACGAGGTGGCATAGGAAGGACAGTTTTGGTCATGCCAACCCATTTACCTTGTCCATCGATTGTTGTGTTGGGTGGAGAAGGATTACAACACGACTTAGAGTGATCACACCATCTACTTGCAAACCTCTTTGTGTCCTATGTCAATCACCAAGCGTTGCGGTACTTCATAAATAAACTGACAAATACATAGACAAGTTAGTGGGTGGATCATCACATTGCAGGAGTTAGTGTTTCAAGTGAGGAAGAAACACATGATAACAAATTAATTGTAAAGGATTCACTCTAGTGAACTTGTTGAAGGAGTGTTGGATGTGTTTCTTGATGGTCATCTATTTTCAATCATTGTGCTATTGTCATGATATAAGTACATTGGGATGGTACTTGTCAATGAGTAGTGTTGGACAAGTTTCCTGATGCTCATCTATTTTCAATCACTTTGCTCTTGTCAAGGTACAAGTACATTGGGATGTACTTGTCAACAAGAGAGTTGTTGTTACAAGCAATTGAATGAAGAGAAAATGTTATGAAGTTGACAACATTTCAATTGATTGTTAGATTGTTTTACAAATTTGGACCTGATGGGATTTTGTGGAGATGCATGATGGACAAAGAAGTGCATGCTACTTTGAAGGAGTCTCACAAAGGGTTGGTAGGAGGGCATATGAGCCTAGAAGCAATTGTGGGACAGGTGCTTTTGGCTGGGTTGTGGTGGCCCACCCTCTATTGCGACGTGGAGGAGTTTGTGACGACTTGCAACATGTGCCAGAGAGTTGGGAAGTTGCTACATTGGGACTTAATGCCATTACAACCGTCGAAGTTGCAAGAATTGTGTGAGCATTAGGGATTAGACTTTGTCGGGCCATTGAAAACCAATAGACGGGATGCAAGTATACTATGGTGACAACTAAATATCTATCAAAGTGGGTCAAGGTGAGAGCATTGCTTGACAACTTTGCAAAGAGCATGACACAAATCTTGTATGAGCAAATAATTACAAGGTTTGGAGTGCCTCTTCAATTGATGAGTGATCGTGGAGGTCACTTTGTGAATGAAATAATTGAAAAGCTAACCATAGAGTTCAAAAACTTCCATTTGTTGTCAACTTCGTGCTACCCAAGCGAATTTGGGTAGGTGGAAGCAACATAAGTATTGGTTTCAATCATGTACAAGACTTGCAAATATGAAAGTGTTGACTTGGAGTAGGTGCTAGTAGTCATGAGGGCATACATGATGACATTTAAGCTGACGACGAACCACACATCGTTCCAATTGATATAAAGATAGGAGGCATTGATGCCAGTTAAGTTCTTGATACCAAGTTTAAGAGGGGCATTGGAGAACCCTCTTGGTGATTAGGAGAGCTTGGAGGATAGTCTGACGACACTTGTCAAGATGGACGAGAAGAGGGTGATGGCACAATGGACCATGTAGATTGCCCAACGTCGGAGGAAATTGTTATGAATCTCTCTTCTCATTAACAATAAATCATTCACCAATATGTAGAAATATCAAACATGCATCCACAAATAAATTCCACAATAACAATCCACACAATAAAATAGAGATAGATAATACCCTTGTGGTAGGGCAATACCATGAATACTCCTCAAGGAAGGAATCACTCCAATCTTTGCTTCACGAGCCAAGACTCTTACAAAGAATACTTCATATGACTTTTTTTTACAATTGGAGATACATCTTTCTTTATACAAGAATGTGATGGTTTATCTTCCATGAGTTAGAAGGTTACCCATGTGGTAGTTCACCATCCATGAGTCACAAAGTGCATAATATTATATATGACATTGTTTTATATATTATTATAATTTTGTGTGACCCATGATATAATATTATATCCTCACATTCATATCCTTAGGTACCTAACATTCCATCCCATTTACAAGAATGTGTTGTCCTCGAAACATAGGAAAAATCTAAATAATATGATCTTCTAAGCAAAAATGAGAATTGGTATCGATCTTGATCATCCATCCATCCTAGTGAAACTTTGATTGGTGGTGTTCTTTGTTGATGCTGATATGCCCTTATTCCACTTGAATGTCCATAATTGGTCCTTGGGTTCCATGTATGTCCATCATAACTCCTTCGTTGCTCTATGCCCAATCTGCATGTTTGTTGCCTCTCATGGTGGTGTGGATGTCGATATATTCCAACCTTAGCCTTTTGTTCTACTTTCTTTGACTCTTCTTTCTTCCTCTCTTTTGGTTCATCATTAGAATACTTTTGCTTCTTCTTGGATTTTTATTACTGCCTCCTTCACCTCTGGTTTAGGTTCTTTTGATTCTCCTGCAATAGCTTCTTGTTTATCCCAATTGCTGCTCCTAAAGCTGAGAAATATCATGTATTGTTATCTTTTTTTTCTTGTACCTGTTGTCACATTTTGCACGGGGTGCAATGTCTTCAATGTTGTTTTGTAACAGTGCTGCTCTTCTTTTCCTCCTTCCGTTTTTCTCCCTTCTCTCCCTTTCCTTTTCTTTCCCATTCTCTCTCTCCCCCCTTTTTCCTTGGAGTTCCCCAGTTGATTTTCCAGCTTTCCAGCAGGTCTATCTGAAATTGGCTAAGTCTGGGTGCGAAGTTCGCACTTCGCCCAGTTTTGGTGCGAAGTGCGTACTTCGCCCAGTTTTGGTGCGAAGTGCGTACTTCGCCCCACCTTCTGGGCGCACCTTGCACCGGCAGACTGGCAGGTCAATGCAGAAAAAAAGGTAAAATGCTGGAGCAGGTCCATATGGCGGCGGACACCGGTGTTCGCTCGTGCGCGATTCGACTTCTCAACAGAGCCGGAATGCGCCCTTGACGAGTGTACAGTAGGGGAACAAACCCGGAATTTGACCAAGGCTTGAAGGCCTTCCCCGACTGCACTGATTTCTGCACGCATCCCAAGGAGCCCCGATCCCAAGCAAAGATGGATAGATTGCCCTCTAAGGCAGGCATGTGTCACACAGCATAACCCATCATTAGACAAGTGTCCGGCTTCGGGATTTGAACCAAGGCTGCCGACCAAAAGGGATAAGCATGGGCTGCCTGCACCGCCTGCGTTAATAGCCTCATTCAAAGCTGATCTGAGGTTTCACCTGCTCCAACTACTAGCAAGCCTGCCGACTTGAAGAATTACCCAACACTCCGCCACGTAGCTGTCCGGCTTCCAGGAAGACCATGCTGCGGGTACAGCCCAGTCCGACAAAAGGTCGGCATTTGCGGCTCTTTCGCCGCTCACGTCGGCTCATGTTTGATCGGGACTCTGTGCCCATTAATGTAACGGGTGGGACTCGGGCTATAAAAGCCCATCTGAAATTCATTGTAAGTGGTGGAAGGGGAATGTTTTTTAGGGAACTAATGTGCTTACTGTAACCGTGCTTCTGCTTATGAATACAATCTGTATGCCCGGTTACGTTCTCTCGTCTTTATTCTTTTATGCTTGTCTTTCATTATATGCCTTAGGCCCACCTGTGTCGTTGTTCGTTGATTCACTTTGGCATTTGGCGATCAGGTTCCTCTAGCATTGCTTGCTTAAAGCACCTTCTGTACTTCATTATTTAAAGCATTCATTATAAATTTGGTAGCAGTTCCATCAGTTGTGTGTGACGTTGCTGGCCCGTATCTGGTGATTGATGCGATCCCCTGCTTTTAGTTCCTTGTAGGGAATGTTTGCTAGGGAGCCATTGAAGTCGTGCGGTTAAACTCTCTACCTAACACATATACCTGGCTCTGACATCTCTAGGTTTACTTTCTACCCCTGTCAGTGTACGTATCTGGTGATTGATACGATCCCCTGCTGTTAGTTCCTTGTAGGGAATGTTTGCTAGGGAGCTATTGAAGTTGTGCATACGCTGCTGGTGTATCGGAAGTACGCCTAGGTTTTGCAGTTCCTTGTCATGCTCTGTGTTTGTATGCAGTAAGTAGCGGTGATTGGTGTGTTCCCGTACTGTTAGTTCCCCCCACCAACCTTTGGACATATTTGTATCTCTTTCTGTACATTTGTCTTTTTCTGTTCATTTATTTCTTTCCTGTTCCCTTTAGCTTAAATCTCCCCCCCGAAAGGAGCCGGCCTTCTCCGGAGATTGGCCCGAAAGGCATCCCTTCCTTCCGGCCTTTCAATGTTGGTTCGCGGGTCCAGGGCGCAATAGCGACAAATCCTTTCCTCGTGGCGGATTCGTGACCAACAGTTTTTGGCACGCCCGGTGGGACTCTTTGTCTCGCATTTGGAAGATCTCAAGCTCGTCCTTGTTCGGTCTGACAGTTTCTTTCCAAATGCTTGGTGGGACAAGGAGGTTTCTCACCCCCAAACGAGATTGAAGCACTGGTGCTCGCTTCATTGTTGTTCAAAATCAGAGCACCTGGCGACTCTGCACGTTCATATTCTCTGAGTCCGAAAGACCGGTCCTAACGCCTTCGTTCAAGCAAGAAGGTGGCGAGCGAGGAACCCGGGAAACCAGCCTGACTTTGCGAAATTGATACCAACGCTCCAGGCGAGCGCGTCAGGCTGGCTGATTACCAAGCTCGCATAGACGAATCAGTGAGGTGAGACGATCAGTCTCCATATTTTAAGGAAGCCCGAGTTGGTGAATCTTTGGCTTGCCTTCATCTGGCAAAATCACCTGGCGACTCCGACTGAGCTGAAGATCCAGATTTCTTGATCGCGAGCGCCCTTTTTAAGCTAATAGAAGACACCCGGAGGAATCAAGGTTTGGTGAGCAGCCTTGACCTCACAAGCGGAGAAATGAATGTTCACCTACAGTCTCCACCGTGGTGGTATTGGCTCCAACCATCACCGCAACCGGTACCCGAAGAGGGCTCCCGTCTGAAAAATCTCCTTGCCACATCGTTCATCAATTGCATGGGTACCGGCATGAATGACAATCTGCCACGTTGCACCATGTTCGCGACCTGGCAAGCTTTGGGAGGCCAGCTGGACTTCAAAGATCATCTGAAGTACAATCAGATCTGGTCCGGGCACCGCGAGTTCACCGGATAGGCAACCGAAGCTGGATTTGTGTGGCGGCATGCCAGTAATGCCGCAAAATTTTGTGTAAATAATCCGGCTATTATTTAAAGTTTTAGTTGTTTCCCTTTTTCAGTCTGTGCAGTGTTTTCTTCTTTTTAAGTGTTCTGATGAGGCGACTGACAAAGATGAATCTGAAGAACAGTTGCCGCAAGGAGAACAGTTAGAGCAGAAAAAGGCAGGGGAGGCAAGTTCCTCTGCACCCAAAGGATGAAGGCATGGATTCTTTGCGCCGAGGCGAGCTCGACACCCCGCGAGCCGCCAGAAATGTTGTCACATTTTGCACGGGGTGCAATGTCTTCAATGTTGTTTTGTAACAAGTCTTTGCTCTTCTTTTCCTCCTTTCGTTTTTCTCCCTTCTCTCCCTTTCCTTTTCTTTCCCATTCTCTTTCTCTCCCCCCTTTTTCCTTGGAGTTCCCCAGTTGATTTTCCAGCTTTCCAGCGGGTCTATCTGAAATTGGCTAAGTCTGGGTGCGAAGTGCGCACTTCGCCCAGTTTTGGTGCGAAGTTCGTACTTCGCCCAGTTTTGGTGCGAAGTGCGTACTTCGCCCAGTTTTGGTGCGAAGTTCGTACTTCGCCCAGTTTTGGTGCGAAGTGCGTACTTTGCCCCACCTTCTGGGCGCACCTTGCACCGGCAGACTGGCAGGTCAATGCAGAAAAAAGGTAAAATGTTGGAGCAGGTCCATATGGCGGCGGACACCGGTGTTCGCTCGTGCGCGATTCGACTTCTCAACAGAGCCGGAATGCGCCCTTGACGAGTGTACGATAGGGGAACAAACCCGGAATTTGACCAAGGCTTGAAGGCCTTCCTCGATCGCACCGATTTCTGCACGCATCCCAAGGAGCCCCAATCCCAAGCAAAGATGGATAGAGTGCCCTCTAAGGCAGGCATGTGTCATACAACATAACCCATCATTAGACAAGTGTCCGACTTCGGGATTTGAACCAAGACTGCCGACCAAAAGGGATAAGCATGGGCTGCCTGCACCGCCTGCGTTAATAGCCTCATTCAA
This sequence comes from Wollemia nobilis, assembly GCA_028583015.1. Lineage (NCBI taxonomy): Eukaryota > Viridiplantae > Streptophyta > Pinopsida > Araucariales > Araucariaceae > Wollemia > Wollemia nobilis. The sequence goes on from JAQPPZ010016726.1 coordinate 12,830,305, forward strand.
AGCTGATCTGAGGTTTCACCTGCTCCAGCTACTAGCAAGCTTGCCGACTTGAAGAATTACCCAAGCACTCCGCCACTTAGTTGTCCGACTTCCGGAGAAGACCATCTCGCGGGTACAGCCCGATCCGACAAAAGGTCAGCATTTGCAGCTCTTTCGCCGCTTCTGTCAGCTCATGTTTGACTGGGACTCTGTGCCCATTAATGTAACGGGTGGGACTCGGGCTATAAAAGCCCATCTGAAATTCATTGAAAGTGGTGGAAGGGGAATGTTTGTTAGGGAACTACTGTGCTTATTGTAACCGTGCTTCTGCTTATGAATACAATCTGTATGCCTGGTTCTGTTCTACTGTCTTTATTCTTTTATGCTGTCTTTCATTATATGCCTTAGGCCCACCTGTGTCGTTGTTCGTTGATTCACTTTGGCATTTGGCGATCAGGTTCCTCTAGCATTGCTTGCTTAAAGCACCTTATGTACTTCATTATTTAAAGCATTCATTATAAATTTGGTAGCAGTTCCATCAGTTGTGTGTGACGTTGCTGGCCCGTATCTGGTGATTGATGCGATCCCTCGTCGTTAGTTCCTTGTAGGGAATGTTTGCTAGGGAGCCATTGAAGCTGTGCGGTTAAACTCTCTGCCTAACACATATACCTGGCTCTGACATCTCTAGGTTTACTTTCTACCCCCTGTCGGTGTACGTATCTGGTGATTGATACGATCCTCTGCTGTTAGTTCCTTGTAGGGAATGTTTGCTAGGGAGCTATTGAAGTTGTGCATACGCTGCTGGTGTATCGGAAGTACGCCTAGGTTTTGCAGTTCCTTGTCATGCTCTGTGTTTGTATGTAGTAAGTAGCGGTGATTGGTGTGTTCCCGTACTGTTAGTTCCCCCCCACCAACCTTTGGACATATTTGTATCTCTTTCTGTACATTTGTCTTTTTTTGTTCATTTATTTCTTTCCTGTTCCCTTTAGCTTAAATCTCCCCCCCCCCGAAAGGAGCCGGCCTTCTCCGGAGATTGGCCGGAAGGCATCCCTTCCTTTCGGCCTTTCAATGTTGGTTCGCGGGTCCAGGGCGCAATAGCAGCAAATCCTTTCCTCGTGGCGGATTCGTGACCAACAGTACCATAACTTCATGAACTTTTGTACATTAATATTAACAAAATATTCAATGAATGCAACCAAGGATAACCAAGAGCAATATTTGCATCATCCATCTCAATAGCATAAAAATTTGAATGTAAAACATATTTATCCATGGTGAGCTTCAAATATTAAAAAATTTGAACATTCTTACCCTCAAGTTGTATGTCTTTGATTTTCTTTGCTTGAACTTGCAACATCTTAGTCAAACACATTGATAAAATTATATTTGTTGCTAGGGTTAATGTAAACAATAAATTTTTTATTTTAAATGTGACTATGAACTCGAAAAATAAAACTTTTAGATTCAAAAAAATCTTTCTGACCACTATTTGGCCCATTCGACACAAAAGGTGTAGTTTCCTTAGCTTGCAGATTATTATCCTTTTCCTCCAATCCCCATTTACTTAAAAATGCAACTTCAAATTCTTCCCATGTATATGTATATTTATGAGCATGAGCAAAGTCCATATACCAAGAGAGAGCTTCCTCTTGTAAAGCATTATAAAGCTTCAATTTCGATGTCAATATTGGAAAATTTAAAGAATATTTTTTTCACTTCATCAACCATTCCCTAGCGCCACTATCATTCCTTCCAATAAATATCGGCAAATCCATGACCTCAACCCAAAATTTTTCCCAAAGCAGCTAGGCTTTTAAATAACCGTGAATTCTCAAAAATTAAATTTTTTGAAATCTCATCTATTTTTGTCTTCAATCAATTAAATCTGAAGAAACAACTCCACTTTGCTAAAATCGTTGCTTTGATACCAATTGTTATGAACCTTTTTTCTCATTAACAATAAATCATTCACCAATATGTAGAAATATCAAACAGGCATCCACAAATAAATTCCACAATAACAATCCACACAATAAAATAGAGATAGATAATACCCTTGTGGTAGGGCAACACCATGAATACTCCTTAAGGAAGGAATCACTCCAATCTATGCACCATGAGCTAAGACCCTTACAAAGAATACTTAATATGACATTTTTTTACAATTGGAGGTACGTCTTTCTTTATATAAGAATGTGATGGTTCACCTTCCATGAGTTACAAAGTGTATAATATTATAATATGGCACTATATTATATATAATTATAATTTTATGTGTGACCCATGCCATAATACAATATTACATTAAATCTCTACATTCATATCCTTAGGTACCTAAAAGAAACTATGGCATAATGAGCACCTACGGAAGATGAAGGCAGGCAATTTTGTGCTTAATTTTAATGGAGTCATGTCTAAGAAGTTGAAGACCTTGTGACTTGGCCCTTCTAGTTCGAGGAGGTCTTGGACAATCGCATAGTGAGATTGAAGATACTGGACAAGATGCAGTATTCGAGACAATAAATGGTTCAACGTTAAATCCATACAAGGTTCGAACACAAGTAAACTTTGTAAACTTTGAGCCATCAAAATAAGAGTTCCTTTGACAAATTGCCTAACACACCAAGTCAGTCCTCTAGGTCCCTTGTTGGGATCACTAACCACGAAGTTGGAGAATGTAGATGAACAAGTGGGTGCAACTTGCAAAGGGGACTCTAAGGATAGGGAACTTGCGATGCAGTAGGCAAGGCTATTTGAGCAAGGATTGCAACAAGTTTAGGGATTGGCATGAAAAGGTAGCAACTGACCATGGAATTGGAAGAGTTGGACTCGGAATATGTGGGAGGAGGTTGCACGTGCATGTCAGGTTCCTGGACAGACAAGACAGTGGGAGTTCACATGATGACAAGAACATGCAGTCGATGAATAGACGTTGAATGGGAGGCATCGCCAAAATAAGTGAGCTTAAGTCTAAGAAGTGATGAGAGCCAAGATAATGAAGGAATGGGTTTGTTGGCAACCATTGGGTGAGTGCAACACATAGTGCACAAAGAGACAAAGCAACTCTGTGAATGGAGGGAACAATTGAATGTCCAAATTGGTGAGTTGTGGAGGTACTGTGTGCAAGGGTTGCGACACTTGCAAGAAATCATTTTGGCAAAATGAGTGGCTGGAGAGGGATTAAGTCCAAAAGGTCATGTTGGGCGAGTAAGGTGAATGAGAAGACGTTGGGAATTATTGACCACTATAAGATGAAAGTTGAACTTATGGAAGAGAACAACTTGCTTTTGAAGTTCGAAGAGCAAAAGTTCAATGGTAGAAGTTTGGCAAATTGATGTTCGATGAGTAAAAGTTCAATGAGTAGAGGTGGACAAGTTTGGTAGGATACAAAGTAAGATGGATAGATTTGTAAGAAGCTCCAAATTATCTTGTGCATGTTGAAAGGAACTTGCTAGGAAATGATTTGCCAAGTCATGGCGGTCATTTGCTGAACAATTGAAGGCGTAGGTTGAAGGAGGGCAATGGAGAATATTGGAGTAGTGCACATTTGAGTTTGGGGTTAAGAAGACGAAGACTGAGAAGTCGAGGCAATTACAATAAACATCACAAACAATTATTGCATGGGCACGGACATTACCACTAAGGATTGCCAAGGACGATCTCGTTCAGGTACATTGATGACGAAGTCGCAAACCACTCGCTAGAAAACAAACTTGAGTGCATGAGGAATGAGATTGTTGGCTTAGAAGCATCTTAGACGAGTCCAAATATGTATCGAAAAAGTTGAAGAGGGTTGGCGATACAAGAAGTCTAAAAATTCTAATTGTCCCAATGACAACGTTGTCATGGGTTGTTTGACGAGTGTTTTGTCATATGTTACCAATATACCACTCCCCTGAGTCACTTGGGTAGGTTGTTAGGCCTTCTAGGTAGTTTGAGATGTGTGAACAATCCCCAAGCCATTTCCTGACCGTTTGGGAGCTAGACGATCTTCAAAGCGTTAGGTACTTGACTTGGGCTTTTTGCCCATTGGACTAGGGCGTTTGGCAGATGAAGAAGGCTGTTAGACCCCGTAAATCGTCTGGGCAAAGTGAGGGGCATCAACCCATAGTGGCCTTCTGTCTAGCCGATGGGCCTACCTTGGATGTTGACAAAGCCACATCCCCCTCCATGATTCAACATGGTAGGCAAGATGAAGCATGTAGGCGGTTGAACAAGTAGTTGAACGAGTAGTTGCAGGAGAGGTGCCAAGATTAGCACATGCAAGCTAGGTGACCATACTTGGCACAACTTCTAAAAAGGGAGGAGGAGCTAAGTTTTATTCATTTGCAACTTAACCAAGCAAGGGAGAGCCAAGGAAGAACCAGAGACTAGTACCAACTTAGCCCCAACTAGAGAAGACCGGTTGCCAACCATAGCATACCAGTTGGGGCACAAGTCAAGACATGTGGTAGGGGCCATTCTAGGGCTTCAACTAAGTGAAACAAGGTTTAATCAAGGAAAAATCAATGACATCTGAGCAGAATAGATTTTCATTGTCAAAGTGAGACTAAACAACAAAAATGAGGGCTTTGTTGACAACCCTTGTTCATCGCGAATAAAAATTCAGTGCATAGTGAAAGTCAGATGTTAGGAGTTTAGGAGTATAGTTGCATAGGAAATTAAAAATCCTCACTCTAGCTAACAAAATCAGCAAGGGTTTTGCTGGGAAAAAGGGGAAAAATCAGCAAAATCAACTTGGCAACGAAGGAAAACAATGTGTCGACAGGGAAATACAACCGACCAACGAAGGGTTTTTGAATTTCAGTAGTGAAAATTGCCCGTTTGGTGGAGGAAATAAGCAAGCTTTAGTGCAAGAAAAATTGTGGCTTGACAAATGGCAAGGGTTTGCAATGAGTCTAGGGCTGTTGGGAACAACTGAGCAGACTTGGTGCATGCATTTCAAGTTCGCAACCATTTGACTATTAGTTGGGGCTATTTGGCCACAAGGTTGCTTGACTATTTGGCCTAGCTAAGTCATTGAGTGGTTGTTTGGGCCAAGAGTAGGGTCTTGTGGCCACAAGAGAGGGCTGTCCAAACACTGAAGCATGTTGTTAGGGTCTAGATTTTACCGTTTGGAGGAGCATGGAAGCGATGGAGCCAATTGAGATGTGAAGGAAAGGCAACTAATTGTGCAGACAAAAGGAGTGATGAGAGAAAGTTGGTGGATGTCCTAACCAGTTATTGCATGAAGAGTTAGATGGGGCATGCCATGTAGAGTTGCCATGTGATTGCATGAAGGGAGCATGTTTGCATTATAGATCGTGTGTAGTTATACATCGAGTGAGAAAATTATTTCCAACTGTTGACGTGGGGGATATAAGTGGGCCAAGAGGAGGAATAGTCTTGAACAAATTGCAAGCCATTAGAGGAGGAATGCAATGGAGGCTATGGGTTGTGAAGAGTGAGCTTAATAGAGAGTTGAGAAAACAACCCTCCAGATTTGCCACAGAGCAGTATTGTGCCTAGACATGGGGTAAGTAGGCACGATGGTGTGTATGGAGTACACTTTGACAAGCATGCTTGATTGTGGTGAAGGTAAAAGGAAAGGATAGATGCTTGAAAAAGACTTAGGGCGACAATTCGAGGTCGAGGTTCAGGGACAAACACTTGAACCGATTTTGAGGATGCAATAAAAGAATGACAGTAAAGGGAAGGAGAAGAGGACACCACTACAAAAAGGAAAGGGGAAGGAGAGAATACAAGTTGGTCTGAACGAAATTACTGGGATATTGCCAAGAAGGGAGTTTTTGTGGAGATGATGGCAGGACAATTCCTAAAGCCTAGTGACATCATCATTTTGCGAGGTATCAGATCACTTATCATGCATGTATGCAATTTTGATTAAGAGTCACTTTTAATGCAAATGACTTTAGGAGGAAAATTTTTTGATTGGGAAGAAAGAAGCTCGAATCGCTTTTGATGAAAACGACTTCAAGAGTGTTTAGGTTGCTTGACTCGAACAACAAACTTGTCTAAAAGGAAGAAATAGGTCTCTTCAAGCTGAATGCATTTGTTAAATATTCAAACTGTTAAAGGACGAGGTAGAGAAGTCGAGGAGACATTGTAGTAGAGGGTTGAAGATGCATCAACTCAACATGGATTAGTTGAAGTACACAATGTGTGTCATTATGTCTAGGTTTTTAGGAGAACGACAAGCCTTGGATACGCCTACTTGGCTCGTTTAGTAAATATAAGGGATTATGGGTAGTGTCAAATTTGATTAGGCAACACACCTAACAAAACGGATTTATAACTTCATGCTTAGAGTCACGAAGAACATCTCAATGGAATTTCATGCCATTGCATTGTTACTGGATGCTTTAGTAGTGGAGAGGGTTCCATTACCTAGATTGGGGGCCTCTTAATAGATTGTCGAGGGTATGCCTCTTATCTTTCAATGGGAAGCTATGGCACCCGCCGCAAAGATATGTACCCTGAGGTAGATGAAGGCAACAAGGATGAGGAAGTAAACACTAGTTGGGACGACAATTGCATGCGCAGAGGAGGATAATGGTGATGAAATTGATGCATTGGCAGAGCCAAAGACTAAGGGAACTGGGAAGGAGGAAACAATCTTAGAATAGTGGGAGCAAGAGAAGAGGCAACAATCGTAGTCGCAGCGTCAACCGCCAAACTAGACGGTAAGGATTATACCTCCTCATGAGCTGTCTCACTTAGAGTTCCATTCTATCATTATTGAGAGTAGTGGGAAGTTGAACCCACCATCATAGGAGGTTATATAGATAGAAAGTGGATAACAACAATAGAAACATTAGTAGGGAGGCTTAGAGACAACAACACATACACCTGCAAGTCACTCCAATGAAGGGCCAAACCTTTATTTTAATACCAACAATGGTGATTGTGTTAGGTTGTGGGGTAGAAAATCACCAAGGAGGTGTAGGGAGTAACACTTACGGGAGTTGGTAGTGGGAATGGCCAAGTTTGTATTGTACAAGAGATGAAGTAGGTGGAGGAACAAAGGGCTACAAGGGATCAATAGCTAGAGCATTGATCGATATGGGATACAACTATGCTAGAGACAGGGGCAATGCAACAGGAGGAGACAACAATCGTTGATCATGAGTTAGGAGCAACACAGTAGGAGATTATAGGAGTGGATGAGGTCACCGTGTCAATTGATGTTGTTTTGGAAGCACTAAATGCAACACCCACAAAGGAGATGCCATTAGGATTTGAATTGTGAACACCGGGATTGCAAGGAGATGCAATGTTGGATTTGGGAATAATATGCTAGCGACACCTCCATTCAATCAAGAGTGTCTTGCCACACTTTGTGAGAGTTTCGAGAGGAACTAGTGAGGTGTATGTCTTCCCCTCCTTTGAGGGCGATGCTCATGGAGACGACCTCATAAATTAAACAAGAGGGTGTTGTTCCAACAACACCAAGGAGTTTCGGAGTTGACTAGTTGAGCCAAGGAATGATGGATGAGGACATGCCAAAAGTGGAAAATCGATCGCTAATTCACGATAAGTCAAAGGAGAAAGCAGTTAAGGGAAGTCCCAAGGCAAACGATGAAGCCCCAAGTCGTAGTGAGGATGATTAGGAAGCTGGTTGTGAGAGCGACTCAAGTGAATATATGATGATTGAACTACCTAACAAGGCAAACCCCAAAAAAGGAGTGACACCATTAATGAACAAATTCATAATTTCTTTGATAAGATGATTAGGATAATGGAAAGAGTGAGGAATGAATTTGATGCTGATGCACTTGGATAGTGGCGGCTTTGGACATTGAGGGTGGAAATTGAAGTGGCCAAATTGACAATATGGGCACAAGATGAGGTGAGGATGAAGAAGTTAACCTAGATGGCATAGACTGAACTATGGGAGCTAGGTAATGTTATTGATATTCAGAGCATGATAGGGGTGACAAAGCTTCTAGATGGTATAGGGGTTTTGTACTACCATCTGCCGCGTATTTATATTGCAGAGGATAAGTTTGATACTTATCCTACACCTGTGATGGTAAAGAAGATAAAGTTGGCACTTGAGATGGAGTCCACATATGCCAAGTGGAACTATTTGTCTTATCTAAGACAATGGCTGGCAATAATGCAGACATTCCATGAGATGGCTAATAGTTCACAATTGAAGGTGGGCAACAAGCGGTCCGTATTAGAGAGTTGGAGGATGAGCTTCGACCGTTGAAGAAGAAGCCAAAGATGAACTAGCAAGGAGCATACAGGAGGTGGAGCTTAAAAATAAGAATGAGGAGCAGTTTTAGTGAATTGGGCAAGTTGAGAAGCAAAATTCAGTGAAGGAACAACTTTCTGCTAAGAATGAGGAGAATGCTGCATTGAGGGCAAAAGTTGCTGAGCTGGAGAGTAAATTGCAGCAGTATGGATTCTAGTGGGAGAGATACTCAGCCTATGCCACTAGGTTGAAGGCTGAATTTGAAGCATTGTAGACATAGGTTCAAGGATTGGGTGTTGAACCTGTTAGAAATCAGCCATCAACACAACATACTTCCTAGGGACAGCAGATGCAGTCGACAAGGATGTTGACTAATCTAGAGGGGAGGGCAGATGTGGTGGCCAGTTCTGATGTGGAGCCATCCCAAGCGCCACCACATGCCTAGGAGCACGTGTACGACATGAGTATACAAATGTGATCTTGATTGTGTAGTTTTCTTGTGATGTTGTAAATAATGTAGTTTGCGTGCAAAGTGTTTGTAGAAAGTTGTCATGTTGTGTTGCATGGCAAGTGTTTGTCATTATTACTGCATGTAGAGTCGCTCGTCAAGGAGTAATCATTGTCATGTAATCAGTCATTAGTTGTCAGTTGATGGACAGGTATGAGGTTGTTGCACAGTTGTGCAGCTACCTCCCCTGCCAGTTTTGTTATTTATAGGCCCCACACATTTTGGCAATAGACATGTATATGTGAAGATATGTATGATGCATGTTGCAGATGACAATGTTATGGATGTTGCATGTATGTTGATGCAAACATTGCGGAACATCATTGTTGTATTGCTGTTAATATTTTGAATATATCAATGATAATATGCAGTTTCATGTGATATTTTGTATCTGAAATTTCTTTGCGAATGTATGGTTGATTATTGCTGTACACTATTGCTTGTCATTTAATTTGTCGTGTTCCTTCAATTGACAATACTCTCACTGTACTAAAGCCACATGTACATGTTCTTTTGATGTTCTTTTGACATTGTGTCTCCAGTATGCCCACTTATACAAAGTCTTCCATAAGATTGAATGTGACCATGTAACTAATGATTCTCAGAATACCATATGGCTTGACTGCTATGGCCATTTGAACTCCAACAGTCTTGTACTCTTGAGCAAATTGGTTATAGTGCATCATTTAACTTTTATAATAAGCATGCTAGAAGTTGCAAAGCATTTAGACTTGGCAAACAACACAGGAAAAATGCTAACTAAAATTGGAATTAGTCCAAAGTGATCACTTTGGACTGTTTTAGATAACTTTACTTGGAGGGACCGCAACCATATTACATCGTCACCATGTTATTGGCTGTTTTAGACAACTTTACTTGGGGGGACCTTTACCATATTACATCATCACCACAATAATGCGATATTTAATGAAATCACATAGTATTATTTCAACAAACCATAATGTCAGTTTTGCATTTATCACTTGCAAGGCTTGAACCTAGGCCTTTGGTTTGGGAGTTTAGGTTTTAAACATTTAATCTCGTACCATTTGATTTTTTAAAACATTTTTTAAAGTGAATTAATTTTTATGGCCATTTTTTAAAATTGTTTATATGGAATTGAAATGACCTCACCTGTATTACATCATTACCATGTTACAGTGGTATTTCAACTAACCAATTAGTGGTATTACAACATATTTTTCTTGGCGAGACTTGAACTTCGATCTCCCAGTGGCAATTCACTTTTGTTACCACTTGAGCTTTTGCCATTTTATACTATCTAAGCTAATATAACTTTACATATGTATGATATTTGTGCAACTTGTTGCATGACACAAGAAAGTAAGGCAAATAAATTGTTATTGCTAAGCCTAAAATACAAATATAAAATCCTAAGACTAAAGTTAAAACATGCCGTTGTAAGAGCCAAAACCAAATTTAAACCCCCTTTTTGTTGAGCTTTTGTATTTTTCCTTATAAGATGTTGGACATTATTTGGAACTCCTAGGAATCCCCAAAAGATAGGGTGGGTGTGTCAATTTCCTCTTGCTGTCTCGAGGATGTTTGGGCATCTCCAATGAAACATGTTTTGGGGACACCCCCAAAGTCTTTGGACCTCCTGGGGATGAGTAGCTTGAGTGCCCTGAAGGGAGGGACTGTGGTGGGACATCTAGTACCTGTCTTGGAGTCCCTCAAATGCCTGGTGTGATTGGATGGACACATCTGGCTAGAACCCTGCAATAAAGGAAGGCTTTAATTCAATCTTCAATAGAGCCCCTTGAAATCTAGTTGTACTCCCTGTCATAAAGTAAGGATTCAATTCAATCTTCAATAAAGACCCTTGAAATCTAGTTGAACTTATTCCAGATTAAAGACCAATTGGCTGCTAATGTGTTTACGGAGTTGAGTTTAATCTCATTGGTTCTATTGACAGGTGAGGCTGGACTTGTGACCAAAGGTTATGCTCAAGTTGAAAGTCTACTTGCAGCAATTTGAAGGATTTATTCAACTTAGTAAAGAGCATTTTCATTTTTAGATTTTAAAAAGCCTTGTATGGGCTAAATCAAAGCTCCAACAACTTAGTATTATTGAAACGATGAATAATCTACTACCCATGGCCTTACTGTATGTGAACTTGTTGTAGTTGAACCATATGTGGTTGCAAAATATGAGGATACTGAACTTGTTGTAGTTGCTGTATATGTAGATGACCTGATCTTCACTGCTAGTGATACACTAGTAAGATAAACTATTTCACAAAACAAAATATCCTTTAATCTATGCCCTCTGCATTGTTAAGAATGCATTGATGACAAGATTGCATAATTGTATCCTAATATAAATAGGCACCAAGTTTGTTGCAATTCTTTTGTATGTAAGATTACAACTCCATGACTGCTGCTATGGAAGTACATGCTAAGTTGACTAGGCACATTTTTGATAAGCTTGCTGATAGTATATTGTAAAGGCAACTTGTTGTGAGTCTCATTTATTTTACTACGATGAAGCTTGATATTGGTTATACTTTTGGATGTCATGGTTTATCTGTTTCTGGTGTGACTTCTTGGTGCCACTGTTTATTTGTCATCATATGAAGCAAAATACAAAGCGGCAGATTTGGGTACATGTTAGGCAGTTGGTTAAGAAGGATTCATAGTTGTCATGGGCTTTGGTAAAAGTATCCTACAACATTCTTCTATAGTTAAGAGTGCAATACAACTTTCAAGAAACTTCATGTTCAATTATAGGATAAGGCATGTTCAATTCAAGGAACTTTCAAGAAACTTAATGTTCATACAAGAAACGTCACCATTTCATTTGAGCATAGTATTTGAGTAGGTTTACATTCCACTTCAGGGACAATAGCTGATATTCTCACTAAAGCCCCATGTAGGGAGAAGTTTGAGAAATCTAATTATTTTTTTGGAGTGAAATAATGAATTAAACATTGTGGAGGTTTTAAAAGTCATGTTTAGTTTCTATGCATAGGATATTCTTTCTAATGGTCTAAGTTGGTTTGGGATCCTATTCTTCAAATGTCGGTCATGATTATATGTTCACAAGGATAATTTTAATCCTTTTATACTTCCTTTCATGACTCTTACACATATCCAAACTAGTCTATTACATGACATGTAGTGTCAGAAGTTATCATGACGTGTCATAGTGCGTACTAAGGATAATTTATATTTAAATTATTCTCTTCTCACCCTTGCAACTCCCATGAGATGATATTGTAAAGATTTCTTCATGGTAGTATAAGTGGTACTCTCCATTTTTATGAAATGGAGAAATGAAATGAAATATTATTAATGTCTGCGGTGGGCCAAAATAAGACCCAAGGGACTATAAGAAGGACAATAATGACTGCCAGCTAGCAGGCTAAAAAGCCCAACAAAGAAAAGAACTAAGATAAATACAAGATGAAACCCGACAACGGGCCAAAGAGAAAGGGAAAAGAAAAGAAAAGCGAGAGCAGAGGGGGGGAGGGCTGCAGTCCAATAGAGGAATGCAGGCCAAGAAGAACGGAGAGAGAGGAGGGGTGAGGGAGCAGCCCAGGAAGGGCAAGCTCCGAGAACCCTTCAGAAACTAATCTCTCCTAACAATCGAGGCTGAAGTACCAGAGCTGAAGAAGTCCATGATATGTCTTTGCCCATTGCTAGTTCGGAACCCTGACAAACTGTTGGTGCGCTGTCTAGTGACCCTGCTTCTGTTCGGATTCTAGATCTGTTATTTAGATAAATCTTTCACTTCCATTCTGAAAAGTTGCAGTATAATAATTTATGTTTTTTTAATTTATTTTAATTGCTTATTTGGGATTGAAACAGCCCCACCCATGTTACATAATGACCACATAGTGGAATTACAAGAACTTGGCAATTATGCATGTATGGCTTGGCAAAATTCGAACCTGGGTCTCCTCCATGGAAGTCCTTGAATTTAAGCGGTTGAGCTCATGCCATTTGATAGTTGCAGTATAATTGTTCTTAGTAATGCAAAATAAGATTTTGGTATCATTTATTTATTTATTTACTTTTTAGGTGAAATATTGGGATTTATATCTTCAAATGTTCACTTTTAAAACTAGCAAAATCAGGCCAGTGATAATTAATTTTGATGTACATTTTGTGATTGGCATGAAATATAGAAAATACTTTACAAAAAGTGACTTCTCTTTGTTTTTGTTGAGAGGAAAGTCAAGCTTAGAAGCATGTTTGACAACTATAATGGGAGACCCAGGAAACATTTGTTGCTCAGAATATCAGTTGAACACACGTATGCACACTATATAGGTAGAAAAGGAGGGATGAGAAAAGCTCTTTTTCTTTATTTTTTATTTTTTATATGGGATCGGAACGGGTCCCACCTGTATTATATCGTGACCATAGAGTGTATTACAACAACTTGTCAATTATGCATCACTTGGCAGGATTTGAACCTGAGTCTCCTTGAAGTCGAGGAAGTTAACCCATTGATCTTATGCATCCCTTCTACTAATTTTTTTCTTTTCCTTTGGTTTAAAGTAGCTTCTATTGTTAAGTTATATGGTTGAAGGGGTTTTACTCATAATACACGTGTGCTTGTAGTGCAAATAGTGGCCTTTCTGAATGAGACTAGCATTGTTCTATGCTCTGTCAAAATAGTCATCAATTGCAAACAGAAGGATGAGAGCAAGCTGTGAATATTCTGTTTCAGCCTCTGGTTGTAGTTTTATATTTTGTGGTTGTATATAGCAGGCTCAGTGCAGTATGTTTTCGGTGCCCACTATTTGTGTAAATTTTTTGATAGACCCATACAGTATTTTTTTCCCTTTCTTTTTCTTTAAAATGATCCTTCGATGTTCAAGAATAATGACATTTCTTTATAGTCATTTCTTGACACAAAAATCAGTTAGAACTAGGAGGAGTATGTTGGAATAGGTCAACAAGATGCTGAGAGAGATGGTTGTGCTCGACTTTCCATGTAGATCATTTTCATGGATTAAAATACTAGAAACTAGGAAGAGTATGTTGGAATAGGTCAACAAGATGCTGAGAGAGATGGTTGTGCTCGACTTTCCATGTAGATCATTTTCATGGATTAAAATACTAGAAACTATAATGTTGTTATGTTCTTGTGATTGGCAAAGTTGGAGTTCATAATAGTGTCCATATAGTTTCAATGATGTTTTGCAATTACAAAAGATCTATCTACCAATGATCTTGTTAATCACATGATTGTCAGGTCTCTAAAGCTGGGGTTATTGCCACAGCAAGGCAAAACTGCACCTGCCGATTCTTATGGTTACAATGTTGACATTAGTCCAAAATCTGGAGATGCTGTGGGCAGATCTTGGCAGAACAGAAATTGCAACTATGACAGGAGAACGTACAAGTTAACAAGGTCTTGTCTTGACACTCTTGGTTCAGAAAATGGTGCTGCTGGGTAAGTTATGAGAAATTGTGTTTTCATCCCTTCATCTTTACCAAAGAAGATTATCCGTGTATCTAATGTGAACTAGTACAACACAGGGCTCTGCTGAAGACCCTTCACCTTTTCAATATTTATGACATGGATACTAAGGCTTTGTGTAAGGCAATATCTTTTTGTCCATCTCTCTCTAACCTCGAGGTGGTGGGACTGTAAGTTCACTAACAGCTTTTTGTTGTTTCATTGTTCACACCATTCAGATTAGAACAAGCCTTAAGTCACAGTTATTCTCAAAATAATTTTGCTGAATATATTTTAGTTGCTTCAAGGGGGAGTAGGCTGTGAAAATCTGATTATGATTTTTGTAAACAGCCATGTTCAACTTAAGTCAATTTTATATTGTCTGAGTTCTCACTGCCACTCTCTGGAACGATTATGCTTTCAGTCATCAAAGTCAGGTTTGATGTTTTCTAGGCCATTCTTTTCTGCATCATCTCTGTATTAAAAATCTGTTTTTTTTATTCTTTATCAACCATATTGAATTTTTTGCATCGATTTCACTCTTTAGGCAGGGCACAAGGTCTGAAAAGTGATACTTGTACACGGTTCCTGAGTGGCTGCCCAAATTTATCTTCACTGTCACTTAAAGGTTTTAGGTTGAGTGATGAGAAAGTAAATATGCTTTTAAAGGTGACTATAACTTTTCCATTGTGCTATTGTTGTCTGTAGTAACAAGCATTTATTAGCAGTTATTGATAAGAACAGATGATGCATTTTTAAATGCTTAATGATTTTTTTGGTGGCTTCTAAATTTTTGTAGGGATTTCTTCATTTGAAGTTTGCTGATTTTTCCACAGCGGCTTACATTACGGGATCATTTCTGAGGTTTTTGACCCTTCCAAGACTTTTTATTTTTTATTTGTAATTTTGTATATGGGATTGAAACAGGCCTCACCCGTAGGACATCATGACCACATAGTAGTATTACAACATCTTGGCAATTATGCATGTATCATGCCTGGTGAGATGTTGAGTAATTTAACTGGTTGAGCTTATGCAATTTGATTAAGAACTTTGGTCAGTAGTGTAAAACGCTTCACTCCCAACTGCTGGCTCCAAATCCATCGTCTGACCTTTCTAAGACTGTTAAATGCCAGATGAATTTGCTTGTTAAATGTACTGAATCAATAAATTGGATGATCTTAACATATGCGTATGTGAAAAAGCTGCTTCAGCAGTATGTGTATAAATTTCTGTAGTTCAGTTGTTTTCTGTAGAAAGTAAACCATATGTTCTTTCTAATTATAAATGCTCTTATGGATTGGTTAACAGGCGTCTTGCTTATACTGGGAATGAACTACCATTAGAAGTACTCATCTTGCGAGATTGCATGCGTTTGAAAGAAGTCAGTCATAAATTTCCTTCCTTTAGAATGTATTTACTTGTATGTAATTCCTTTAATAAGGAGTTACATCATAGCGAAACAGTTTTAACACAATTTAATATGGCATCTTTATTTAGGTGGAGGTTGATAAATTTTTGTTTGCTTTAAGTGCTGGAGAGTGCAAGTATCTTAGGCAGCTGGTGAGCAAATATTCATCTGAAAAATTTCAATTATCTTGTGTATCTCTTATTCTCCCCCCAGTTTGGAGGTCACTAAGGATGATTGTTTGGTATTTCCAAGTTGGTGTCCTGCACCATTTATCATCTATCTTGTAGGACTATTGAAGAAGGGTGTAAAATTCTTTGTTTTGAAATCAGGATATATCAAACAAGGATGGTCTGGCTGCAGAAGACTGGTTTGAAAGACGCATGAATCCCAGGTAAAGCTTGGGACAGTTTTAGGTTGTAAGTACTTTTCATCTAAAACTGTTTTTTTTTTAATTGATATGACTATTGCCATGTATATCTTCTGTAGTGGGGAGGGTATTGCACGGCTGCAATCAGAAAGACCGCAATTTCATTTAGTGGCTGAATTTCCGACTGAGAAAAGGTCAACTGCTGTTGCCTTTGTTTTCTTAAAATGAGGTTTAAATGATTTCTTCATATTAGCATTGGATTAACAACATTCTCTTTTTGTTCCAGCTGTAGTGACAGTGATTCTATGCTGTCTAGCTTTGATGATAGTGATTATAGTGAAGCACTACGAATTAGCTCACCGTCAACAATTTCATTGTCTGAGTTTTCGTCTGACAGTACCTACAGCAGTGACACTAGCAGTGATGCTGATGAGAATGGTAGCAATGATGATAATCGGGGATATGTAAATGATCAAGATCCGCTACACAATGATCACGAAGGAAATCGGCAGTTGCTGATGAATCAAGATGATTTTTCAGATGAATAACGCCAACAAATGATGATTTGTAACATGCAAAGTCTTGAATATATCCATCTTAATAGGCAAATAATTGATTCGGGGAGCTGAACATGTAGTGTGCACTTGAGTATACGCTATATAAGATTTAGTAAAATGGCCTTAAAATTCAGCTATAGTAAAATGGCATGCTCGCCTTTCATGCAGAGTCTCTTATCATTTTTTTTGTAAAGGTCAACACCAAGCAATTGGTTTACCGATACAAAGAAGAGATGGAATTTACTATTAGTTCACGTACTGATCTACTATAGTTTCCATTCTGACTTGCTCCATTGGAGATGGTATTTTGCAATTTTCCTAAAACCATGGTAGACAATGTTAGGGAAATTGGGGTGGTTCAGTTAAGCACACAGGTATGAACATATGGAACAGACGAGCAAAAGTCTTCGACTATCCTTTTATGATTACTTAGGTTTCTCTTGCATGTCACAGTTGTGCGGGTACATGTAATTTAATGTGTATGGTGCCAATTCAACTTATGAATCAAGCGTACATCAATTTTAATCTGAAGTAGCAACTTCAGATCTTTTTTCTTTTCCCAAGGGAAAAGGGATCTTTTGATTTTTATATAAATGGGTATTACATCAAAGCACGTGTTGCTTCTCAGAGAAAGTTTCACTAGATAATCATGGAAAAATTTGTAGTAAGATTGAAGATAATAGTCCTGCTTTTTCATTTTTGATGCCATCTTTTGTTCAAACATTCCTGTTACTTTTCCTTCTTTTTGGTTCTTAAAAGACGTAGTCAGCAAGTTGGTTTCACATGCCACCAATTGACATAGAGCTATTTGCAGTGGCACAAGTCATACAGAGGTTCTGCCATAGGAGTCTTGTTATTCAGGTGTATTATTTAAACATAACTATTTAGTATAATATAATTATAAATAATCTTCAAAGGCCTGAGGAGTTGTGTGTGGGTATGTCAGACGAAAATTTCTATAAACAAGTGCATGTCAATTATAACATTCGTAATAGTCTTATCTGATTTGGAAACTCACTGGACTAAGACCTGAGGAAATCCTGTTCTTAAATTTTATTTTGTAGTATTCCTGTGGCGGCATAGTTTTGGTGCAGTTTGTCTTTTCCATAAATAATGTTGGAATCTCATACTTGACCATACATTACCAAACAACTAATGAGTCACTTGAATGTGGCCAAGAGGATTTTGAACCACATCAAGGGTATTGTTCAATCGAGTATTCACTATCCTATTGGATCTCCTTGTGTTCCAAGCGTATTTTGATGTAGATTGGGATGATAACTTTTACAAGCATAAGTCCACTAGTTTCTTGTTTTCACTTGGTAGAGGATCCATTTCTTGCTACTCTAGGCTAGAGTGTACCATATCCCTATCTTTTATAAAGACAAAATATTATAGTGATAATTTGGATGCAAAGCATCTTAGGTCGATGTCAATGGTTCTTGAGTAATTACGTCTTCTTTAGAAAAGCCTCACCACTCTATTTTTTTTTTAATCACAATGCTCTTCAGTTGGTTTGCAACCCAATGAAGTATTAATGAACCAAGCACATTAACTTTAAATGCACTACATTTGTTACCTTCATTCGTGATGGTACATTGAGCGAATGTATGTGTCTTCAATATAACGACTTCTTGGTATCCTGGAGGACATGCTTGATGTGACTTTTACCAGATTTCATGATTAACTTAGTGTGGGAAAGTTTCCCTTAAAGATATGATGCTACTTAAGGTTCTCTCTTTATGACCCTAGGTTGAGATATGGTTCATTTTCACTTGAAACCACAATTGACTTTGTATTATAGTGGTGCATGTTTTCCATATAAGCTGTGTTGGTCGGGTAATATTTATCATTATTGTTATTCAATAAAAGGTCACTTTCATCATCATTAGGATTCATGTATGGTATTGCAGGTGTTATTCATACCCTACTCACCCAACTATTTGTACATTTTAGTTGGCTGTTCTTTATTAGTTTAACGAGAGATTATAGGTATTCAAGGGCACTTTTATCATACTTCATATTATGTGTTTTATGTGAGTGATTTTTATTTTCAATGTTGGGTATTGTAGTTGATTCCATTTGTTCCTAAAATAATGCATAATTCTATAGTTCTTAGCTCACTTTTGTGTTTGTACTTGTTTTGATGCCACTTCTTCAGCATGGATTTGGTTGAGTGAGAGAGTATGAACACACGTGTGCAATTGAGGTGCATTAATGACATGCTACAACACTCTAATGTCCAACCCATCTTTGTCACATGCCCTTCAAAATGAATAAAAAGGGAGTCCAACTATACTCTATACCACATGGATTACAATGGGAAGAACCGCACACAATAACATTAAGTCTTTGCTAAGAATGTTTTGGATATTTTAGTGATCCCTTATGCCCATATGGAAGAAGCATCGTGCACAATTGTCATCTATTGGTTGCCTTTATTTAAAAAAAAAAAAAAAAAAATATACATTGGTGTGCTTGAGGAGGACCGCCTAACCTAAATGCATGTGTTCCTTGCTGCCTTTAAAATTTCTACTAGAGGGAGGGTTTCGGAAATCAAAATCTTGACATAGAGGATAGGGTCTTTTCAATGCTTTTCAATTGACACGTATGCTTCACCATGGGGAAGGGAAATCACATCTTCTGAGATTCAAATCTTAGAAAACAAATTAATTTAACGAGAAAGGAAAACTTAATCCTAATTATTTATAATAAGAAATGCCATGTGATATTAAGATAGAAAAATTACACTTCAAATGTAATTCTAGTGTTTTCTAATGACTACCAAAGCTGAAAATTTATTCAAATGTAGACTTTGTTTATTAACACAATTTCAACCAAATGAATAAAACAAGCTAAAAAAATTCAGTTCGAATAACAAATAATCCTTTCAACCGTTGGATATCCAAGTTCTTATAAGTATCACTGTTGCTTTCCTTCCATTAAGGTGCTGAATGATTGGGATTTACATAAAATTAAAGTCTTTTATGAAGATGCTCTCCTTAAGGTTGTATGGTGTGTAACATGGGCAATCCTATTAGTACATGTTGTAAGTATAAATTATTTTGACCATTGTTCATTCTTTCAATTTGTCTATCATAAGTAAATTAGCCAAGTTGTACATATTTTTAACATGTATTTCTAATATGAAAATCAAATATTTTATAATAAGGAAAAGACAAATTCATATAGAAAATATTTGTGACAAATGGTTGGTCTAAGAACAAAAACATCCTTTTGTTGTGGTTACAATTTAATAGTAAAATTAAAAGAAAATGTTTCCATAGATATCAATGTATTTTGTGTAGCTTAATATTTCTCCTACTACAAAGAAGAAATGCCATGCTTAGCATTTTTTTCAATATAAAGCGAAAGGCCTAACAACATGAACATTTTATAAATTTGAATTAATTTAGTTGAAAACAACTCATAAAAAGGTTGTTTAAATATAACTTTAGGAATTCTATATTTACATTTGTTTCAATAGCCAATAAGATACCTAATTAAATATCAAACTTTACAACTTGGATTAAATTTGATTGAAATGGACCTGGTTGTAGGGTGTGTTCTTGCAATTGGTGGTCAATGTTTTCGGTTCCAAGGCTCTTGAGGGATGGGAAACTTTTCAACGTGCCTTGTGAATCTAGTTTGAGTTCTTTTTCTTGTAGGGTTTTAGTTGTAGGTTGTTTGTTGCAGGAGTTCTAGCTATAGGATTGCTGTGTCGGATCCTAGAGTTTTAGGGTTCCAGTTTTAGGTGGGATCTTCTAAAATTTGAAATTTGAATTCAAATTGGGTGCTCGTTTTAGGTTGGAATGGTTTGGAATTTCTCTTTGGATGGTCCTTGATGCTTTTTGGATCTTTTAAGTTGGGGTAGCTTTTCTCTTGTTTGTTTTCGCGAGACCTCTTCAGGTTTGCTGTGTCGGATCCCAATGGCTTGAGCTGCCAGTTTCAGAGTTCCATCTTTAGGCGGGATCGTCTACATTTTGATTTTGAATTCAAATTTGGGTGCTCGTTTTTAATCGAAATGTTTTGGAATGTCTTAGGATGGCCCATGATGCTTGTTGGTTGTTTTAATTTGGGGCATATTTTAACTCCTTGTTAAGGTGGGTTTGTTGTTTGTGCTGGATTTGTGGCATCCAACACAGTTTTTGGATTCTCAAATTCTGCATCTGGTGCTTTGCTTTGGTTTCTTTTTAGTTGTTTTATTACTAGATCTTAGGTTTGGGGGAGCCTTTTAAAACCCCTCTTATAAAAGGTTCGGGGACCCTTTAAAAACCCCCTCTTCTATCAAATAAAAAAAATGATTGAGACAATTTTTTTTTTGTTTGTGGAAAACACCCCAATTGGGATGCCATTTTCGGGTAAGTCCCAAGGAGGCAGGGGTATCTATTCTGAAAAAAACACCTAGGGCTCACACCTGGCTTGCCCACTTTGGCACACTCAAAGAGCATGCCTAAATCAACAAAAAAACACAAACAAACAAACACAAAAACACAAATAAACACAAAAATTACAAAAAACAAAATTAAAAAATAAAAACACAAACAAACAAACACAAAAACACAAATAAACACAAAAATTACAACAAACAAAATTAAAAAATAAAAACACAAACAATAAAATATAGCAAAAAACAACAAAAAACACAAAACAAACACAAAAAACAACAAAACACAAAACACACAAAAAAACCTATAAAGCAACAAAACAACACAAACACAACAACAAAAAAAACAAAAACACAAAAAATACAAAAACACAAAAAATACAAAAACAAAAAAAAAACCAAAAACCACACAAAAAACACAAAAATAAAATAGAACAAGAACAATACAAAACAACACACACATCGAAAAACTAAAAAGAAGGAAAAAATAGAAAACAACTTTGGCCTTTCTAGGCCAAAAGGCTATAGGCAAAGATTCAACAGAGGAAACATAAGAATGATCAATCTGAACAAGGGAACTATAAAATCCTGATTGAACCAAAGAGAAGCAAAAACAAGGAAAAAAGGAACTAGGTACCTTTAGTACTGGAGCCATCTAGAGAAAGGATAGAAAGAAGAGCTTTCCTTATTTGCAAATCCCACCATTTGGGAGGGTGGCCGTAGTAAGTAAGATCACCTTTGTCCAAAGCCCAATTAGTTGAAGCATCAACACTCATGTTCTGTAATCTGACCACCTGATTGTATTCAACTTTTAAAAAGCCCATATGGATTAATTGAATCTTCTCAACAATTCTTTTTATTCTCCAATCAACCTTATGATTCTTAGGAGTCTTCAAAAAATTAATCATGACTTGAGAGTCGGATTCAACCAACACCTTTTTCCATCCGACCTTAGCAGCCTCTCGAAGGCCTCTAAGGATACCATACCCCTCAGCAAGGTTATTGGAAAGGATACCCAAATTCTCAACAAAAGTGAAAACCAGGGAACCATATGAAAGTCTACCAATTCCTCCCACACTAGCTTTTCTAGGGTTTGCCCTAAAGGCTCCATCGGTATTGAATTTTCCAAAATCATTAGGAGGAGGCTACCAATTCCTTGTTCTATCCATCTTTTGATTACTCACATTCCCTTTAAGTTGGTTGCCCTTAAAAGAGTTAATCTTCAATATTTACATCACTTGATCCCATCTTTGGTGGGAGTTTTGGGGGTGTTTAAGGAGTTGTTGGATTGATTCAACTAAGTTGGCAATGGTCTTTTTCCATATATAGTGAATGTCCTTCATTTCTTGATTGAAAATCCGGTTGTTTCTTTCCTTCCAAATATTCCAAGGTAGAATGGTAGAACCCATCCAAACTAGTTGCCTAATAAAATTATCAACACCCTCCTGATTAGGTCAATCCCTCCAAAGTTGTTCAAAAGTAAAAAAATTAGACCACTATAAGCCAAGTAAGATGGTCATTCTCCTCCATAGCTTAGAGGCTAAGGTACACTCAATAAAAATATGACTGAGAGTTTCCACATTCTCTTCATACATCTCACATCTAAACGGGCCATGAAAACCACGTTTTATAAGTTGCTCACCAGTAAGCAACCTACGATGCAATAAAAGCCAAGTAAAGAACCTCACCTTAGGCCAGAGCTTTTGGGACCACAACTGAGTAAATATGTCATATGATTGATTGGGATTATTATGGCATAAGTCCAAATAACCTCGAGCAATTGAATACTCACCCTTAGTAGTGTTGTTCCATCCAAAATAGTCTTTATCATGGGATCAAGAGAGAGATCTCATATGAAGGATCCTTTGAATTTCTTTTCTTTGTCTTTCTGGCATTTGAATAGGCCAATCCTCAATAGGGATCCAATATCTACCAACCTCTGAATTACCAGTATGGTACCGACAATAATTAGCAACCTTTATCTAGTTAGCTTGATGAAGCTCCTCCATCCAAGGCCTCCAATCAAAAAACTAAGTTATCAAAGGTTGATGACCATCCCAAGAATTTGTTCAAGAATTTACCTGTTGACCATTATGAATGATCCAAAATAACTTTTGTTTAATCAAATCCTCACCAGTATTAAGAATAACTTAATTGGGAGAACCTTTGGTAGGCAATTGACAGCGAATAGGGTCTTCAGGACTTTTGTTCTCAGCATATTTAGCATGAAGATTGTTGACCCA
The DNA here is from genome assembly GCA_028583015.1 of Wollemia nobilis. Taxonomy (NCBI): domain Eukaryota; kingdom Viridiplantae; phylum Streptophyta; class Pinopsida; order Araucariales; family Araucariaceae; genus Wollemia; species Wollemia nobilis. The sequence continues at coordinate 12,853,390 of JAQPPZ010016726.1, forward strand.
AAGAGCATTGCGGTTATGCAAAATCCTCCAATATAGTTTAGCAGCTAAAGCCTTATTGTTATTAATAGCAGACCATAAACCTACCCTCCTTCATTCTTGGGGAGGCATAAAGTATTCCATTTCACCAAGGCCCATTTTCCTTCTCCTTAGTACCACTCCAGAGAAACCAATAATTGATTTGATCCAATTATCGAAGAACATCCTTTGGGATATTCAAGAAAACGGAAACATAATAGATATAGCTTGAAGGACTGATTTTACCAAGGTAGTTCTGCCCCTAAATGAAATCCACCTATTGGTCCACTTATCAATTTTTTTCTTCTCTATCCAACAACCAATTCCAATCATTTTTTTAATTTTTATTGTCTTTGAATATTGAGAGGAATGCCTAAATAAGTGATCGGAAGAGAGGTCTTCTTATATCTTAATTTATCCAAGACCATGGATTCCTCTCTAGGAATGCAGTGAAAGAAAATGACCTTAGACTTGTCTTCATTGATCAATTGCCTGATAGCATATGATTTGCTTAATTTTAGAAGCTTCCTTAATTGTAGCTTTACTAACAGAGTAGAGTCATCAACAAATTGAAGATAAGAAATAGGCCTAGCTCCATGAGCAATGGTTACTCCTTAAAGGGTTCTATTTTATCTATTTTTGGTTATAGTCCTACCCAATCATTCAACAAGAATGATGAATAAATAAGAGGAGAGAGGGTCACATTACCTAATACCTCAGGAAGCAGGGAACAACTGAGAAGGCCTGCCATTGATAAGAACATAGTAGGACACTGAAGAGATACATCCCATAATCCAATTCATCCAATCCTGAGAGAAGCCAAACTGCCTTAAAAATTTGACAAAGAAGTGCCAATCCACTTTGTCATAAGCTTTAGATAAGTCTAAACGAATGAACATAGATGGATATTTATGCATTTCCATGAAATGGATGGCTTCTTGAGCAAGAACTATCTCATCCACTATTTGATGCCCTTCCACATAACCCCCTTGTTCAGGGGAAATAATCTTATGCAAAAGGGGCTTCAGTATTTATACTGCCATGATCTTTGTAATGATTTTGAGAATATTACATAAAGCTATAGGTCTAAAAGCTGAGATATGATCTACCTCTTGAGCTTTTGGGATAAGAGCAATATAAGTTTTATTGATAACCTTCAAAATATCTTTGGCGACTTCTTCCACCACCTCTAATAAATTAGCATTAAGGATATCCCAAAACTCTTTATAGAACTCAATGGGAAAACCATTAGGACCTAGGGTTTCTTCCTTTTTGCAATTTAAAAACCACATGTTGAAGCTCATTGATAGTAACTAGAGTAGTCAAAACAAAGTTCTCAGAAGTGATAAGAGTAGGGATCGCTTGAATATTTTCTTGAGAAGTCGAGTCAAGAGGTGTAGCAGCAAAAATATTGGAAAAATAATTGACAACAACAGAGTTCATGCCGTCCCAAGTGTAGACAACGTCTCTAGAATAGTTGTGAGTTCTTCGAGCTAGAAGAGATTTGTGGAAGAAATTTATGTTTCGATCTCCTTTGAGCCATTGGATCCTAGATTTTTGCTTCCATAAGAGTTCTCTGTATTCCCCTTCCTCCAACTGAGTTGTGTGTCTAATTTCATATGTACTTCTACTCTATGTGAGGCCATCTAAACAATTTTTCTTATTCAAAATTTCAAGCTGAACAATAAATTTATATTTTTTGTCGAACATCTCCAAAATTCTTCCAATTCCAAATCTTGATTTTGGATTTAATGTATTGCAACCTTTTGGTAAAACAAACAATCTTAGTCCCATACCTTGATTTACCTTCCTTCCACCATTGCTGCACTCAGGGTTTAAAGGAACTATCTCTAAGCCACATTAACTAAAATTTAAAAGGTGAGAAACTCACATTGGTTTTCCAAATTTCCACCATGATTGGCTAGTGATCCGAACCAACATTGTTAAGAGTCTTCACCTTAGGAATGTGACCATGGATTAAGAAATTATCAAAGAACAAGAACCTATCCAATTTATCCATGATACAAACTAAGCCTTGCCTTCTGTTAGACCAAGTCATAAGGCCATTATCTAGTTGGATGCCCACAAGATGAAGGTTTGCAATATGTTCACTCATGAGGTTAGTGCTTTTGTCTAAATTTCTATTTCCCCCCTTTTTCTCATCCAAAGAGATGATGGTATTGAAATCTCCTTCAATCAAGATCTAAGCTTCAGGAAAATGAGAGATAATATAAGTTATATCCTTCCATTGTCTTCTCTTTTCCTCCAAAGTAGTCAAAGCATAAATAGTTATGCAAAGCATAATTTGGTTAGAATGTCTACTTTGAATAACTATAACCAAAATACCCCAACAACCAACCATATGGTAAATAAATACCTCTTTTGGGTCTGTAGGCAATTCCACTAGAAGTTCCCTCGAAACTGTTAGGGTAACTAGGAAAAGATATTTGAGGATATATTATTATATTGTATAAGGGTTGATATGGGCCACACATAACCCAAGTTTGATTGTATTATAATATTATAATATAATATTATATTAGTAGTAGGCTTGTCCCTTTCATGGTGCTTTCATAGGCGTAAAAGGTTTAAAATGATTGTCGCATGTTGGTTATAGGGGCGGATTGCACGAAGATCTATGTGGCGACTTCCAGGGAAAACAACACAAAATACTGTGATGGCTATAAAAGCCGGAGATTCGTGGCGGCTACCAATTCCACCATGTATATTAAAGAAAAAATAGTAGTAGGCTCCCCAAAGTAGAATTAGAATATGGGTATATAAAGAAGAGATATTTATCATTGTAATTATCATGGAGATCAATCATATGTAATCGTCTTTGCCCACGAAGTGGCTTATGGTACTTTGCCCTCCTTAAATGACACTCTCATCTCACGAGATCTTGTGGAGTTATTCCTTCCTTAAGGATTATTATTGGTGTTTTCCTACCTTAAGGGTATTATCTATCTCTCTCATTTATGGATTGTTATTGTGGATAATTATTTGTGGATGAATGATTTGATATTTCTGCATATTGGTGAATGATTTATGTTTATGAGAATAAAGTTTCGTAACAAGTGGTATCAAAGCAACGATTTTGGAAAAATAAGGATTTTTTGTGGAATTGCAGAATTAGGGTAGATTTTTTCTAGAAAGAATGTCTCATCTTTCAGGAGCTATATCTTTGCGAAAGTTGATCTGATTTAATGATTTTTGGATCATTTTGTGTTAAATTTGAAGAGATTTAAAATGAGTGGTCATATGAAGGAATCTAAGCAATATTGAGGGAGATACAACCTTTTGAAGTCAACCATCTGGAACAAGGGTAGTGACGAATTTTCAAATCGCGAATGTTTTGGAAGATAAAATTTGTCTATAGGGGTAAGCAAATCAGTTGCAGTTTATTTTGAAGAAAAAACTGTAGATCTAATTTTTTATGTGGAATTTTAGCTTCAAATTAGTGAGGAGATATATTTTTATGAAACCCTAGTTTGCATTGGGGCATGATATATATTCTCATAAAACCCTAGTTTGCATTAGGGCATCAACTATGGAACTACAAAAGTTTTTTGGAGGAAATGATATTGATGTGAGAGAGTGGTTGAAAATAGTAAAATCTCAACATGGTGAAGTCATGTTACGCTATTGCTTCCAAATGTTTTTTTTGGGGAAGTTTTACAATGGGTAGAAATATTTATTAGGGATAATCCCTTATGCACTTGGAGAGAAATAGAACCAACATTCTTGAGTAAATGGGAACCTATTCAATTACAAATAAAGTTAGATGTTTGTAAGAGAGATCTTGAGGGAAGGAATAAAAATATAGATAGCTTGATGGATGTCATCAAAGACCTTGAAAAGAAACTACAGGGAATTCAAAATGAGCGAAATGAAATGAAAGGAGAATGGGAAGTTTTTAAGAAACAAAATGAAGACTATGAAAAAGAAATAAAATTACTCAAGGAGAAAGAGAAAAATGTTAAGGAAGATAGTGAGAAGAATGAAGCCACATATTTGGATTTTCAAAAGCAAGAGAAGGATCAAAAGGGTTTAAATTCATTTAAAAGTTCTATTTTGTAGGTTCATGGAAGCATTCAAAAGGAACATATTATTATTTCCATTGATCCTAGTAGGAGATATAATTTTATTAATATTTCTTTGGCTAAGAGGTTGTAGGTTCAAGCAATAAAAATAAAGGACATACATATTGAGGGTGAGAATGTTTAGATTTTTGAAGATTTGAAGATCACCATAGATAAATATGTTTTACATTCAAATTTTCATGCTATTGAGATGGATGATGAGGATATTGTTCTTGGTTATCCTTGGTTAGATTCTTTGGGTACTGTTAACATTAATGTGCAAAAGAAGTTTATAAATTTATGGTGCAAGAAAAAGAAGATAATATTACAGGATATTTCTCAACTTAAGGAGCAAGGATCCAAGGAAAAACAAGAAGTGGTTGCAAAGAAAAAAATTGAAGAACAAATAGAAGAACCTGAAACATAATCCAAGACAATAGTAGTAGCAACAAAGTCCATGGAAGAAGTAGTAGCAATCGAGCCCATGGAAATAATAGTAGCAGAGTCCAAGGAAGCTTTGATAGAAGAGTACAAGGACACACCAAACAAAGGGAACATGAAAGAACAATGTGTAGAAGAATTTAAAACAATGGAGCCAAATGTTGAGGAGTCAAAGAAGGTAGAACATCAAGTTAATATTGTACCTTATCGCCATCCACACCACCATGAGCGATAATAATATTGGAGGTATGGATCAAGGCAACAATATTATGGTTCTACATGGAATCAAAAGGGTACCAAATACAACAGTGTTTGGAAGAGAAAGCATAGTGATCCTGATTTTCAGAATGATTTTCAGCATCAAGGAACAAGTGGAACCATCATTCAAATTATCAAAATACAGTAGCATAAGCATAGAGCCAACGAAGCGGATTTGGATTCTCAAGTGGTAATATGACATACCAGCATCAACGTGTTTCACTAGGATGGATGTATGATCGAGATTGGTACCAATTGCTAACATTGCTTGGCAAATCATATTATCTTGTTTCTTCATATGTTCGAGGACAAAACAATTGTAAGAAGGGTGACATGTTAGGGTACCTAGGAATAGATATTTAGGGATATATTATTATATTGTATAAGGGTTGGCATGAACCACACATAACCCAAGGTTGATTGTATTATAATATAATATTATATTAGTAGTAGGCTCCCCAAAGTAGAATTAGAAGATAGGTATATAAAGAAGAGATATTTGTCATTGTAATCATCATAGAGATCAATCATATGTAATCGTCTTTGCCCACGAAGTGGCTTATGGGACTTTTCCCTCCTTAAGTGGCTCTCTCATCTTGGGAGATTTTGTGGAGTTATTCTTTCCTTAAGGAGTATTATTGGTGTTTTCCTACCTTAAGGGTTTATCTGTCTATCTCATTTATGGATTGTTATTGTGGATGAATGATTTGATATTTTTTCATATTGGTGAATGATTTTGTTAATGAGAATAAAGTTTCATAACAAGAACTAAGGGAAGAAAATTTTCCAGTTAGCTAGATTTTACTAGCAATTGAATCCATTTCCTCTATTGAAATTTTTGTTTCTTGAAGGAAAATGAGATGTGGATGGTTTGTCTCAATCATTATTTTAATTTCTTTTTGTTTTAAAAGACTCTCTTTGAGTCCTATAATCTTCCAAGTGATGATATTCATTAATACCAGGGCTAAAAAAATTGGTAAGGGCATTAATCTTACCTTCCTCTACAAGCTTTTCACCTTCTTTTACCATTTTATGTTGATTGGTCTTGCAACCTGCCTTTTTATTGGATACCATATTTAGTTTTTTTCCCTATTTCTTGACTTACCCTAATTGAATTTAGGATGGCTTCTAACCTCGAAGAATGCATGTAAAAAGCCAAAGTGTTATTGTAAGGTTCAACATAGTCTATCTTGGGACCTGTATTATTTGAAGTCTCAACATTTAAAATATTGTTTTTCTTGTGTATATTTCCTCCTTTTTTTCCTATTGAACCTTTAATTTGCTGGTTTGTCTCTGAGTCCTTCCCTACATATTTAAATTGCGTTTCTAAGATTTATGTTTCCATTGTTTCCTCTTCCTCACCTGGACATAATTTGTGGAAATAATTTCAAGCATATTAGCTGATAACTTCAATTGATCCTTCGTAACTGGTTTTTCCTGAGTGTTCTTCTTCTTAGGCATTTGGAAACCTACTAAGTTTGTATCCTCTGTATTTTGATCTAGAATATTATTTGGGTAGACAATAGCCAAATGACCATATTCATAACAAATTCTGCAAGGAAAAGGAATGTTCTCATAGTCCACCACTTGCTCCCAAGTGTCATACCCAAATTGTAATGAGGTATTTTTAGGTAGGGGTTTGTCAAAATCTATTAAAATACAAATATGAGCATAAATAATATGTTCAAATTTTTGAGTACAATCAACAGTCATCATAAAAGTTCCCAAAGAGTTTCCAATTGAAGAAAAAGCAACTGAATTCCAGAATTCAATTGGAAGACCAAATAGTCTAACCCACATAGGACCTATAGAAGTCATCTCTTCTTTGAATTTAAATTTAGCATGCGAAGGATTCATGAAAAGCCTTGCTCTTCCAAAGAACCAGGAACCCTCTTGAAATATTTTCTCTATCTTCATTATTAGAAAATAAATCAAGAAAATAACCATTTGGATAAATAGAGATTTGTAACCCAGCTTTTGTTTTCTAGTTTTTTGGAGCCCAAAATTTGAAAGCAGATAGGCTCAGATGAAAACCCAAGGAACGACAAATTACTCCTCTTTTTTCCAAATCTTTTATGCTAGTTTGAATGGTGCCCATATCTAGCTTAACAATTGGAGTTCCATCAGTTGCTCTGAGACATCCCGACTCAGTTTTCCTAGGATCAACCTTAGGCATTCTCAGAGGTTTACGAGAAATCCTAATATTAATGTTAGCATTAGGCTGAGGCTGTCCACCATGAAGGACATCCCTAAAATTCAATTTTGGAGCCAAGTCTTTAAAATCATTGCCCTTGAAAGGGGTTTTCACAATGGATTTATTTTGGGGGTGATCCTTAACATTGCATTCACTTGAGATCTAAATAATTTCTTGATTAGCTACTTGAAATTTATTTTGAGATCTCTTTAATCCATGCCTTGAATCTCGAGAAAAGGTATGATTTTCACTTTTGTTTTGTGCAACAAATTGAAATTCGTTGTCAATCAAGTTTATAGCATGAAGATCTATTGAAAAAAATATTTCTAACCCATCTTGGGTCCCCTAAAACATCTACTGCTAAAATCTTGAGCAAAAACCACAAAATGTTGGTTGTTAGGGCTCGAAGGCGTCGAAAAACCTCTGGAGCTACTTGCACTCAACAAAGATGAAACCCTCGCATAGTTGCTCACTTTAAAAATAATATGTTGTTGAAAAAACATCTTCAATATTGATTGAAACAATCAATCTAATTCATTTAACACTATTGTAATATTCTTTGAGCAAATTACAACCAATATCACATTATCAATCTTCAAACTTTACAACAAGTACTAGCCACTATATGGCCCTGTTTGTGGGAAAAAGTGGATATCTCATACAATTACACATATTATAAAGATATACTAAAATATTTAATTGAGATAATAAATCAATAAAAAGATGAACAATCATTCAATATCGAGCTCATGCTACCCTAGTGAAAGCAAAGATCAATGAAGTGGAAATAAAAAAAGCTTATTACATTAAGATCATCCATAAAATGCATGTATGACTAAATTCTAATGCAAAAAAACAAATACTTGATAACCGAGGGCATCAAGGACCATACCATCAATAAATATTGCAATACTAAGCATACTAAAATACTTTCCCTTTTTATCTTGTTTGTGTTGTCACCACTATAACAAGGAAGGGCCACACCTAGATCAGTGCAAGCATCTTGAATTGCATTAGGAACTAATGCTTGAGCAACAACTTTAATATTTAATTGTAGAGCTTAGTGGAGCATCTTGTCATCCTCCATGGAAGGCAATAAACCAAGGATTGAAATATTTGATCATACTTCCAAGGACAATAGAGATATAAAGAGTGAAAAGATCATTTGCTATGACAACAACAAAGATAATAAATCTAAGATTGCCAAAAGCAAAGAAGTGTTTAGTAGTAAAATAATTGCTAATTGGATGAATGGTAATATGATAGGTAGATGAGATGTGTATTTATAGCAAATGGAAGAAATGAATTTCCCTTATGAGGACAACGACTGGATTACACTCTTGTCAAAGCTATAAAATTGTAACCATTTATTAAAACAATGTGTCATCTTAGCTCTACATATAAAATATGCTAGAATCATGATACATTAAAACTTCTAAAAATTGAACCCAGGTGTTGTAGGTGAGTTGGAGAGGAGAGGATAATCCTCCAAGGGAGGTCCTAGGTTCAAATCTCCACCCTACCAAAAAGCTGAATTGGATATCCAAAATCCAATTGATAATGTTGGTGCGGGCAAGGTCGGGTGTGACTCCCGGGTGACTTTGATAGTGTAGAACCCCTTGTTCGTGGTCTCTCAGACCAAGGCGGCCCTGCAAGGGGTTTTCGCTTAAAAAAAAAAACTTCTAAAAATTGATCAATAATCATGATTATGGCATCATTGAACTTTAGGATGCACACTTTTAGGGAAGAAATTTAAAAATTTCCCTTAATCACATATCTATCATTATTTTAGAATTTTGGGAAATTTAGCAATTTGAAAATGACAATAAAAGATAATATCAATGTGACAAATTGGATGTGTAAAGAATATAAAAACCATCAACCAACATGGCTTGTTGCAGTCCTATCCAATGACTAACAAAGTTTGCCCACCCCTATCTTATATTAGGAGGAAAATATTCTCCACAACCTACAAAGTTAGTCATTAATGTTATTTTTACAAATATATATTTCCCCTCCCTAAGGACTATAGGTGACATAATAAGGAATAGTCAATTGTGAGCCCTTAGGAAAAAACAAAAAGAACAATATGTGATAACCAAAACAACAAAAAAGAAAATTCTATGCTACCATGCAATAAAAATATTTTATTAGTTTGAATTCACTGTTCATGTGAAATATAAAAAATAAAATAAATAATAGAAAAATGTAAAAACTTATCCAAAAAATGCAAAAGCGAAGGGAAACATACTTGATATTTACCTGTATGTGCTCTTGGAAATTTTGGCATGATAAAAATATTTTTTGCTTGTTCCACGTGGCTTTAAAGGATTTTATCTACAAAAACTCCCAAAGCACTAAAAAATGATACTTCAGTGCAAAATGAGCAAAATAGATTGCAAAGACATGTTTGGAGTGATCCAAAACTCCCAAAAGCATTTCTCCTATATAAATCAATAAAAAAGTTATGTAAAAATAATTTTTGAAATTATCTATCTATCTATCTATATATCTATCTATATGCGGGGGTAAAAATTTTATTTTTCACATGCACTCCAAGCCTTCTTGTGAACATTACACCCATGTATGAGATCACACTAACATTCAAAGACAACTAGTGGTGAGCAATGAGGAGGCGATGTTTGAGAGATAGGTCCTCCAACTTGCTTTATCAAAATTTAGCTAAAATGAACAAAGATTAAAAAGTAAGGTTAATGAATAATCACTTAGTTATGCTAGTTAGGATAGTACAACAAGTGCCATCAAGATCAACAAGTTGTATAGGTGGTGGGATCTGATTGAGGTAGCAAGCAATGGCTCAAAAGTTCCAAAAAATGCCTATAAATCAAGGTCGACCAAGATCACCACTTTTTAAAAGTGACAATCATGGTGTAAACTAACGATTATGGTAAAATGCATGAATACAAGTGATTCTAGTAAAAAATGATAATAATGGATGAAATTGGTGATTGTGATAACTTACAAATAGGGGAAATCATGGCCCTATCTAAATAGAGATAATATTGGCCTTGACCAATGATCTTGATCAAAAATTGATAATTTTGGTCATCATGAAAAATGCATCTTTTCTAAGACTAAGCTTTCTTCGAGAATAACTTACAAGGCGATACTAAATATGGTAGAGGCCAAGGTTGAGGACACAATGAGATCCAACATGATGTGGAGGTCATAATGAGTAGGGAAGTCAAGGCAGGGAACAATAACAAGGTGAGAGAAAATTGTCTAAAGGAGTGAGCCACCATGGATGTAGGGTGGCTCCAACAACACATGATCATAGAGGTGATATGTTATATATCCATCCACATTATGGTATCTACTATGAGTTTATGCTACTTTGGAATACAACGATCAATAGTTTTTATGAAATCTTGCTCCAAATGAACAAATAGAAATCATGATTACATTGGATATGTTTAACTTATTACTAGGATCTTGATCATAAGACAAACATTACACATCACAACCACACAAAGTACTTGACTGATGTTGATTAAGTGGGTGAATGATTAGAGGCAGATGGATATGCATTGAACACTTTTGCTCAATTATGTCCATCATGCTAGTCAAGTACCATTTGAAGATGCATGAGGATCCTTTTCATGTTAACATTTGTATATTATCATGAAGGAATGAGTAGGATCCCTACAACACTTCTAAACCCATTATGCCTAGCTTTAGAGGATGGACAATGAGGGTTAGACAAAGGTTTTTTTTGGGGATGATCTCTATTCACATTGTTATACCACGATCTATACCAAATTTAGGACAAGAAGTAATGAGGCATTAGACCAGTATATTTTTTATAGGACTATATTTGAAAGCATTTTGCAATTTATCATCCATCATATTCCACTAGATACATAATTTAATGAGATTTAGGTTAGGATATGGGTGTATGATGACCATAAGTTCCTCCTTTGATGCACATCCTATATCAGTATATCCTTTGTATGCCATTGCACTACCTATACTATATTGGACATTAGAATTAATTCCATCCAGGTGTAGTGCAATCCATAATGGTATTGTGAGAACATCACCATAATGTGGTAGAGCCACATAGGATAAAACATGTACTCAAATAGTTTAGGGACCCACATTTGGATAGGGCACCCCCTCTTTTATCCCTATATTAAAGATAAATAAGAGAGGAAAATAGATAGATATAACAAACAAATCCTTACATGTGCACTATTGATAGGACGTTGTTGCTAGAGGGTAGGAGTGGAAGAGGAGAAGAAAACTATCTAAAGACCTAGGGGACCAGGAGAGATCATTTCTACAAGCTCCATATGATGGGTCCTAGCCAATGGGATATGAGATAAAATTATCTCCCATAGAACTTGTGTGGGAGAGGGGTAAGCTATCCAAAGCAATAAAGCCCTAAACTAGCAACAATGAGTCTCCAAGGGAGGAGAAGGCCATAGAGGAGGATGCAACAAGGGAAGTATCATTCTAGAGGAGGAGGTAGTTTTAGAGAAGAAGGATCACACACATAGATATCCTCTATAGGTATTCCATCCTCTAAGGAGAAGGATGACACAAGATGGTCTTACAATCTAGGTACATGCTATAAACGAAACCTAGACTTAGCTCAATACTTTATTGCTTTTATTGCATGCATAATTAGAGTTATCATAGCACAATTTATAAAATACTATTATGCATGATATATTATCTAACAAATTTATTTTCCATGTGATTATGAATATAATCAAAGGATGGATATTTTTGATCAATAGATTAAAAAATCACCTTAGGTGATATGCTTGATGTTTCCTTAATGAAATGGACTTTAAGAGTAGTCAATTTATTTGTATAGCTAAGCCTTCCATATTGGTATCATTTTAATATAGGTCATAAGAGGAAATCATACCACTTGTTAGCTTTGGGACTAGAAGCAAGAGCTATAGTTGAGGCATAAGGCATGGGCAATGAAGGACTAGGCTTGTGAGATAGAGTGGTCCCTTTAATATTAGCTGACATAGGGAGAGTTGGTGGGGCTTAGGATGTTTATGTCATAGTGATCCCACTTAGTATCTCCCACACCAATAATAAAATACTTGACACATATTGTGATGTGTGTAGGGGTTGATTTTGCATCCATAGCACCTATATTATATGTATTATATGAGATCATTATTTATAACCACTATGATACCCCATAGATTTTGCATAGGATAATTTGGGATCTAAGATTATGTACATAGGACATAGGGTATCCTAGGATTGTGACACAATGCCCCTTATTATACCATATGTACCCTAGTGTACCTTATGAATATTTTGAGCATATACTTATTTTCATGTTGTGATGATACTATTTATTTATTGTTTCATGCTATATTTACTTTCTTTCTATTTGCACTTGGATGTATGCATTATTTTTACTTTTTAGCAGTATGAGATTCCAAACTTTGGAAAAATTTGCTTGACACAATAATGATAAATGCATATAACATGTCACCTAAAACCTTGATTTTTTTTTCTTTTGGGATTGCGTCAATAGGAAAAATATTACAAGGGGACTAGAATGATTCCACCAATAAGAGGTGCAAATGATCTATATCTTGGCCTACAATATCTCCCTACACAATATGACACATGCAACGTATCAAAAAACTTACATGCCATAGTAGTAGGTAAACAACACACTATAATATCTAATAGGTCTGATGTTTCAACAAACACTTCCACCACTATAGGTAAAAAGAGAAACCACATGCATTATCTAGAAAGTGTGATGTGCTAACAAGCACACTCACCACTTTAATAGGGTTAGATCAAACTAACACCACCAATAGGAGATGGAAGTGATTTGTATCGACATAAAATAACTACAATTGATAAAGTTTACAAACACTGTGTTAACAAGCTTGCTTGCCACTATAGGGGAGGCCAATCTATTTTAGTATATGATAAACATGATGTATAAACAAACATACCAACTACTACAATGAAAAATAAACACAAGAATTTCCAACAAGCATGATGTGTCAACAAACATGCTTTCTACTATTGTAAAATAATACAACCATGAAATATTAATAGATGAGCATGATGTGTCAAAAAGTATGTCCACCCACTACTTTAAGGTGGACCAAGAGTATGCCATCAACACAGAGATGCGTAAGTTACCTCTCTCTTGATCCAACTCATTCCATTCCATATTTGATGAGCACGATATGCCAAAAAGCATGTCCACCATAATATAGGGAGAAGAAAAATAGAAGCAAATAGAGGGGCAAGATATTTATTATAGTGTACCCATAGCAAGGAGTCCCTAAAAAAAGTGAAACTACATGCCCCTATTGCAATGGTCTAAGCTTTTACACTATAATATCCAATAAATGGTGATGTGTTAATAATCATGCTTATCAGTACAATGGAAGACAACTAGAATCAATGGATTTATTTTTAAATGTTTTTAGTGCATAAAAAGTAAAAAATATTATCTTGGTGTTTTGACATACTATATGAAAGATATCATAGATTGAACTATTAGAATAAATTTAGATATCAATATTATAACATAAATACATATCAAATTTGAGTCTAAGTTAAACTACTAATTGAAATATTATGTTATCAAACAATTAGATATTCGAAGAATATAATATGTTATATATTCATGTGATATGTAAGACAAATTATTATAATTGATAAATCTTTTATGGTATCAAAGCATGTTTAATCAATGCCAATATGATTTGTACACTTGATGGGATGGTGAGGTTGTTCTCCCACTCAATTATATGTGTGAAATCCATTTGTAGTTGGTCAAAAGGGAGATACTAAAATTTCATGCTTGTAATGCATAGAGGCAAGAAGTAATAGAGTTGAATCTACTCTTATCAACATAGAGTTGAGGTATGGATACATGGATATAAGGATTGCAATGTCTAGAAGGAATGGAGTGGATGTAGATATGATTTTGAGGTGTTTATCAAAAGTGAATATATGGACCTAGAGCTAATTCAATGAGTGTTTTTATATGCCAGGGCGCATGGTGGCCTTATTTATTTGTTTATGTGTGGTTGATTAGGTGCCTCAGTTTATCAACAATTATTTTAGGTAGAGTTAAAATCACCACTCCCCTTGGTTTTTGGTCTAGTGGATTGCAAATTGTGTTACTTCTCTTAGTACTTGTATTATGGCTATAAGGGTCCCAAGCTTGCAATATATGGATTAGATTCATATGATTCAAATGCATTATGGGAGGATTTTTATTTTCCAAGGTTTTCTAAGTTTTCGTTTTGATTTTTTTTTAAAATTATGGGAGGACTTTTATTTTTCAATGTTTGCAAAGGTTTGGTTTTTGGAAAGATGGTTTCTTTAATTTTGATTTTTCAAAGGAAGGGGAGAGTGGTTTAAAAAAGGAAAAATTTAATAAAATAATAAAGAGATAAATTTAAATTATTGTGATCCATTTTATGTATATTGAGTAAATCAATCATTTTGAAAAGTGTTATGTAAATCTAGTTATAATGATATTTTATGGTTGAATATCTTGAGTGAATTAGTTATTTATAGAAGTGTTTATGTTAAGTTTGGACAAGTATGAGTATCTTGATATTGTCAAGACAAGTTATCTATTCTAGTGGTGAACCTTATTTGTCTAGAAGGGTACTTTATCTAGGGGTGATGGTCTTCCACTTAGCCAATATTTGTAATGCAACCTATGTCATTGATCACTATGGAGGAGGCATATTGTTTATTTTATGCCCTTCAATAGATATTTCAGGGTACCAGATAGATGCATTTTGAACATATGGTATTGCAAGACTACTTAAGTCACTTGATATTTGAGGCTCATTGTTAAGCATGTTGTGTAAAGAAACTTCCAAATAAAAGCTATGAAGGCAATACAAAAGACAATTTAAAACAAAAAAAATTTAAAAAATATAAGTTTGGTTGATGGATCTTTGGCATAAAGGTCATTATTCAATATGTTAAAAATTGATTGAGATTGTAGTTGGGATTGCTAGGTTGGGTGAAGCTCATTTCTTGGATATTTTAAAGTTTGAAGTTTAGATATTGGTCTAGTTTATGAGTTTGGTCAAGATTTGGTTAGCGTGGTTCCTTGCTTGGATGCTTTAGAGTAGTGTAGTGGTGTCACAAAATCTGGAGTTTAGTCTAGATTTTGGGTTTACCAAGTTCTATGGTTAGTTACAACTTGCTTCTTGTGGAAGTCTAGAATTCAGTTCAACATTTTATTTTGGGTTTAGTAGTTTTTGAGTTGAGTTTCTAGTCTCGGTTTTGTGTTTATTTAAGTGTGATAGTAACACTTTTGTAATAGTAGTAAATCCTTGTAAGGGTATGATTGTGCATGTGTAAATGACTAAATCTATGGGGTTTTCAATTTAGTCATTAAGAGGGGTGTTGAAAAAATATCAATTGAGATGTTTTGTTGTTAGACAATAAACTATTTAGGGAATGTATTGTGCTATATATTCATGTGATACTATAATACAAATGACTATAATTGATAAATATTTTATGAACTAAGGGAGTTGCTTTATGGCACTTAAAGTAGGTTACTAAGAAAAACTAACAGGGAAGATCTTGAACACATTATGATGCCCCTTATTAGCAATAGTGATACCATGATAGAGAAAGAAAAATTAATTATAAAAAAATTCAACAACAATCAATACTAGTAAAAAAGGATGACAAACACCATATAACTAAGAAAATACAATGAAAATAATGCAAATGAAATACAAGGTCAAAATATGACAAAAGCAACATTTATTAGGTTTAAAATTCCAAGAGATTGAGATCACCACTTAAAGTGACAATCATAGTTAATAGAGGAAAACATCACAAAACATAGAGAGATATGCCAACAATAAGGAATATATAAGATTGACACAAATTAAAACTAAAAGAGTAGATAAATAAAGCAATCAAAATGCTAAATGAGGCAATCAACTCAATATGCAAACAAATTAAACGTAAAGACTATTGTAGGGTCAAAAGGAGCTACACATAAAAGCATTTGACATGCACAAATTAGTTAGTTTCTTCAACTCAACTCCATCCATTATTTACAATTTCATTTCTCTAGACACATACAAATATTTTATAGTATATGGACCAAGCCATTTCTAAATAAACTTACCCTTGCACTTTCTATGCACATTATCGAGCTTGAGGAAAAGCTCTCTAACTTGAAAATAGTGATGATAAACTTTATTATTAAATTGCTTAGCAACACAACTCTTGTAGGATTTATTATAGCACATAGACACCTCTCCTCAAGAATAGTGAGTTTTTAAAAACATGCTTCCTAATACTCCTAATGATATTTATCATGACACAAAAAATTCTTTAAGGAAACAACCAAGGAAGGTAATTTAATCTCAAGTGGCAAAACAACTTCATTACCATAAACCAAAGAAAAATGGGTGACCCCTATAGACATATGAATATTGGTGTGGTATATCCAAAATATGGGATATAAAATTGTAGAGGGGAGAAACCATGCACCGCATACGATTCTTAAGGCTAGATCCGCTAGGAGCCCTGAGGTGACCACGGTAGCCATTATAACTCTACACTCGATGTAAGGGGGAAAGGGTTCACTAGGAACGATTTAAGGAATCGCTCCAATTTTGAGATAGAATGTGTTTGGATGTATTAAATTAAGCATACACCTATGTTTAGCCTTTCTATACTAAGCTATGGAAATGAAAGAACAATACAAGATACAAAATGCAAGAATACAAGAGCTAACCCTCGAATGATTCTTTGATTCAATGATATCTAACCCTAGATTGTAAAGTAAAATATTTTAAGCAAGGGTCCAAGGGAATGCACAAAAAAAACCCAAGATGCACACTATATGCTTTTATTCATTCAAATACATATGAAACTTGATCAAGTATCTATACTTTTCTTATGATCTAGGTTCTCCACAAAAGTGGGCAGAAAGCAAACAAAAAACAACCTAAAGATCTATTAGGGCATTTATCTGAAACTTGATATAAGCTTTATATTGCATCCCAAATATCCAATAGCTTCAATCCTACCAAATAGATTCACAAAACCCTAGAAAATTTGATCAACATTTAGGGATCTGCTTAGGTTGCTATACAACTAAGCTTGGAGGTGAAATAATAAAGCTCTTTTGGTCCTTTTAGCTGACCGTTTGAAAGAAAAATAATCTTTGAACTTTGGAACATGCACAAACAAAGTATAAAAAATTTGTAATAGTGAAATGAAATGCAACTAATATGGACACAACAAAGAGCTTCAAGGCAGGGTGCAAATTAGCCTTTCAAAGTACAAACCTTACCCCCCAAAATCCTAATTTTACTAAAATTATTCCCTATAAATAGGAGGCATGAATATGGTTGAAAAAATTCATGCCCTATATGGGTGGGGTGTAAAATTTGGTTTAGATGCCCTTTTTGGAGCTTGAAACAACAAAAAATAGAGTGCAAAATGGTAAAAAATAAATTTAAATGCTAACAAAATAAGTACAAAATATGATGAGATGATGGATCAAGAAAGAAGCAATGAAGAGGTGGAATAAGCACTCCAAAATGGTTGATCTATCCAATCATAAAGACTTCTTCACTCAATCCCCAAGGGCAACAATCACCAAGCACCAAAATAGTCAAAATAACTTGCAACAAAGATCCACTTGAAGCATGAGAAAATGAGCAATTTTACTAATAAATCTTGTTGTAAACTTGTCTAGGGGTAAGAAGGAATCCAAAACCTTATTTATAAGAAGTTTGGAAGGCAAAATGGCTAGGAAAGTAAAATTTCACCTTGGGCAAGGTCGACCCCAAAACAGGCCGATGGGGGAGGGGTTTTAGTGAAAAAATCCCGTAAAAATATAAATTCACACCCCCTCCATATGGGGTGCAAATATGGTAATCCAAATTTATGCCTCTTATGGATAGAGTGCGAATTTGGTAAAACTAAAAAAAAAGGTAAAGGGAGAAGGCAAAAAGGCCTAAAATTTGTACTAAGCAAGTTTAGATGACTAGCTGGGGGTCTAAGGAAGACTTGAACCATTTTGGTGGGTCAAATTTTCATGTCTATATTTTACCTCCTATTTAATGCATTTATGACCAAGTAAATGCATCAAAGAAAGATGTAGACTCCTATGGACAAAGGCGACATACACAAAAAAAGGGGTGGCCAGGTTCGAATAAAAGGGATGGTGCAAAAAGGGGTGTTATATTGAATACCAAAATTTTACATGCAAAACAAGGTATTAATTCAACTAATACCTTTGAGTTTGGGGTGCCCCCTCAATTTTTTATAAGGAATGAAAAACTCCTTATAAAAACTCGAAAAATATGAGAAAGGGTGAAAAAGCAAAAAATGATGAACACAAGGAGGCAAGGCAAATGATAAAAAGGAAGGAGAGAGAATAAAAGGAGGGCAATAAGAAAAAGGGAGAAAAAATGGAAAGAGGATAGAGAAGAAAATGAGAGAAATAAAAAATGAGAGAAGAAAAGGGGAAAAGGAGGAAAGGGGAGGCTCATTTTCATTGCGTGAGGAAGAGAAAAGGAGCTTGGGAGAGAGAAGAAGATGGCCTTACCAACTCATCATGCTACCATTGTGAGGGATGATGCTATAAACGCTATTGATCAGGTGAAGGTATGGATTGAGACCCATTTGCTCTTTTTATTTTTCTCACCTGCACACACAAATATTTTAGCATTTTTTTTTGGATTTTTAGCGTTTTAGGGAAAAATCATTGTCAAGCGTGAATTTGGTCATAAGGCTTGATATGGTGGTCCTACTATGCCAAATTCATACCCTGTATGGATAGAGTATGAATTTTGTTAATGGATAGTGCTAGATTCATGCCCAGTTCTTCTAGGGTGTGAATTTGGTGATGTTGCACTAAAATGACTAGTTTTCAAAATTTTTAGATTTTTATAAATGTTATAAGTTATAAATGGTGATATAATGATGAATTTATGTTGTGATGCATCTATACATACTCAAGAGTAGAGAATGAAATTTAGGTACACTAGAGACAGTGTTGGAGCAGCTCATAGTGAGGGATAGGGAGACACTAGAGGGGGTGGGTCTATTGCACCTAGAAGAGAAGTCCCAAGTGGAGGTGGATAGAGTCCTATTGATGGCTCTAGATGAGAGATGGTATCCAGAGTCATCCACCTTCCATATGCCAATGGGGGAGATGACCATAACACTAGAGAGCATGTGGCACATCTTTAGGATCTCAATTATTAGGTGGATGGTTTACATGGTCCGGGTGCCAATGGTGGCATCAAAGATGATGTTGGGAGATCCAAAACATGTGATATATTAGAGTGGATTCTATTTTGATGATATGCCACAATGATATGATGTTCTTGCACTGACATCCATACTATATAGAGTGGTAGCAGGGATGCTAGTGTGCCATACTAGTAGGCGATACCTACCATGGGCTATAGCAAGAGTAGTGGTAGACATGCAAGACCAGAGGATTAGATTTGTATGGGGATCATTTATGCTGGCTTGCTTGTACAAGACATTGCACAATGCCATGTACAAGTGACAAAAAGAGTTGGTCTACATGACTTTGTTCTAGGTGTGGTGCTAGGATCATATAACAGTTTGGAGACTAAACACACTACTAGGACCACTACCCAACATGGCGTAGCCATGATATATAAGTGGGCCCAAATATATGAGAGTGAAAATAAGCCCTATGTTGGAGTCTTATGACTAGGTAGGAGGGTAGTAGAGGAGATATGAGTGTACCAGATTATATGGCATTCATGGCATCTACACCCAGGTTGGGAGGAGGACACAATGAAGCTGGATAGGGTGAGGATGATCCAATGGCTTCTCACTAAGAAGGGCAAGTGAAAGATATTTAGGTTTGATTGAGTGTAGTGCTAGTTTGGAATATTTCAAGAGATTATGGATCTAGGGTACTATTGGTTTTGATGGGTTAGGAGGGATCCATCAGGATGCAAAGGTGCTTCTGATGTGGCTAGGTGGGTGGAGGAGGACCTAGATTATCCACTATACGTGGATCCAGGGGTGGATGATTTTAGGGTGGACCTCGAATACTATATATAGTACAGGGATATTTTCCCCTCAATAATCTCCCTAGTAGTGCTAGTGCAACATCACCAGGTGATGATCCAGTGGGTGCAATTGGTACTTCGAGAGGTTTCTTGATGAGCTAGAAAGAGGGATATGGTCCCATTGATGCCAACTCAATCATTCATGTGGGTGGAGATAGTGATAGCTATGAGAGTGACTATCATGATATTCAGCTCAGGAGGAGGGAGGACATCAAAGATAGTCCCTACAACAACACAAGTGGGACCTATCAAGGTAGTAGGTCTAAGAGAGGTAGAGGCCCTATAAGTGAGGTTAGCAGTTGTGGAGGTAGAGATGACCACCAGCCAGGCAGAGCTAGACCAGGTCTAATCAGAGTGAGATACAACATGGGATGAGGTGAAGCACCTTAGAGGAGAGAGGGTTTAGTAGACCCAGGTAGCGAGGATGACTATCACAATGAGCAACCAATAGAGTGAGGGATTTCACCTACTACTGGCAAAGTTGCAGAGGGTGAGGGAGCCATACAAGGAGGTGACACAGAGAGTGACATACTATCAAGGGGCCTATTACCATGCCATTACTATTGATCAAATGATTCCAGAACCCTCATCTTGATGATCACAAATTCATTTGTAGTCAAGGTCACAAACTGTATCATGATCTTTGAATATGAATCCACTACCTCCAATAGATAGAGCAAAGGGAGCAGGCTCGCATGGATAGAGCTAGGATAGAGATGACATACTAATTTTATATTGTGGTAGACATCCCTAGGGATGGTAAAGTGTGTCAAGCTCTCTATTATGACATATCGATCGATTGGCATGCACTTTGCACCATCAAGTAATACTAGTTGCTGTTTATATTATTATTTGCTTATGCAAAAATGTGTGTGCTTTTGTGTGATTGTTTCTTTTTTATTACCTGCATGATTTTAATTAATGCTGTATGATAAACACAAACATGATGGATGCAATGCATGATGGACTTAACTAAATAAATCTAACAAAATATCTAATATGCAATCTAACATGAATGCAAGGGTGAAGTACATCGAATGGAAGAGGGAGGTGATAAAACAAAATAAGAGACGGATAATAACAATGTAGAAAGCAAAAATGAAGACAAAAAAAAGCTCTAAAAGATCAAAGAAAATAAGAGAACGAAACAAAACCAACAAGGATATATGCTTGCAAATGACCAATATGGAGGTTAACCTCATGTGTGGTCATGAAGCTATCCTTGTATGGATTGCAAATATGGAAAAGTGGAGTTATACCTGCTATGGGTGTAGCACTCGCTAAGATGGTTATATGGTCAAATATGGAGCATGACCCACTATGGGTACAATGCTCACTAAGATGGTTAGATGGACAAAAGATACCCACTAGGATATATGCTTGTAAATGGTTGAGATGGAAGCTAACCCTCTCGTGTGGCCATGAAGCTATCCCATATGGGATGTACTGTGTGTGCAATTGATATATTTAGCAAATTCTACCCTGATAGGGGTGTGATATGTACAAAAAGTGAATGGACAAAGCAAACCAAGAAAAACTAGAGGGAAGAAGAAGAGGAAGATAAGTGTATAAGAGGAACATGATAAAGGATTTACCTCCTTATCCAAACAAAGAAAAGAAAGAAAACATGCAAAGGAGAAGTATATATTAAGAAGAAAATATTGTATTCCTTGACTTTTTAGAGGATTTTTGGTCATTATAAATACTTTCAAAGTCAAGGGATACAAGACAAAAGAAAAAGTAAGAGAAGGGAAGAAGAAGAGGATATGCATGTGTATGGGCCCTATGTTTGGGATTTGCTAGGCATCAGAGCCCTAGTGAAAGTGCAATGCATATGAGCTACGACCTAACTAGGTGTTATCACCTGCCATTACTACAAAATCCCCAAAAATCTATATGATAAAGTAATCATGAGCAAGCAACAATGCAAGTAAGACAAGTAGAAATGCAAGTGGAACAAAATTACAAGCAATCATGCAAAGTAGGACATGTAGCCTATGTAGTATGAGAAAACAAATGAATACAATATGATCTATGCTAAATGCATGTCTAATTTAGTGATCTATTATTATCGTTTTATTAATCAGTGGAATGATAATAAACACAAAATCTGATTGTGCCTCCTATCTCAAAATAAATAATAGGCATACAAGGGAATGATCCATAAAAGAAAAATCTAGGAGGGTAGTCTTGATGATCATGTTGGACATTTTAAGTCCCTAAGCTAAAAAGTTGTCATTGATGTCAAAAGGACCTATGCAAGTAAGCACTATGATTTTCTCCACAAAGAGCTTCATGAGAAGCAAAGGTTTTGATCAAAAGGATGCATGGCATTTGGTTCCAAAAAGGAGCTTCAAGGGAAGCTTAGCAAAGGGTTTTTATTTAAAACCATGGATGGCAGATTTGAAATGGGTTTTTCTTAAAACCCAAGTTGGCTTTTCGTTTCATCGAAAAAGGTGCCCCGGTGATGAAGATATTTAATTTTAAAGGTTTTATTTAAAACCATGGACAACAGATTTGAAATGGGTTTTTCTTAAAACCCAAGTTGGCTTTTCGTTTCATCGAAAAAGGTGCCCCGATGATGGAGATATTTAATTTTAAATATTTAGTTTAAATTTTAAATTATTTAAAATTTAAATTTTAAATTTTAAAATTTAAATTTAAATTTTAAAATTAAAAGTAAAAGTTTATCCACCGACGTCATGAGGAAGCACCGACGTTTCCAAGCAGAGGGAAGGCATATATATATGCCATTAAATTCTTCAATTTAAATTATCCTTGCTCTTGTTGTTAATGCGATTGTTGGAAAGCGAATAGAGCTCGTGCAAAAAAGGTTTAAGTGGTAGAAGCAATGAATAAATCGGATGACGTGTGAAACCCAAGTCACCTTGGGCAGTGTGGCCTATTGGAAACTCGGGAAGTGCAAAGGCATTTGGTAGCACGAGGTCATGCATTCAATTTTTGGCAAGGTTCATTTGTTGTGCTTTGTGGTGGAAGCGCCAAGGGCGCATAGTTTATTTAAGGCACGTGGGCCTATAGCATATAAAGGGAAGTCATGTCCCTTTTGCATTACGAATGAGCGGGTAGCTCATTTGGCTACCTTAGCCATGGCTAAGGTGACCGCGGTGAGGCAAGTCAAGGGGTCGAAACACCTTGAGGGAGGTATGTGATTTTTTAATTAAAATTTGTTTGAATGCTCTAAAGTTTGGAGTGATAAGGGTTAGGAAATATTTTATTTTGTAAAACCTTTGTTGTGTTTAAAAGGTTAAATAATTATTTTGTTGGTGAAAACCATAGATGATTATTTGAGCCTTATGGTATTGATTTGAATTTTTGAGAGCATTATTTTAGGAGAAATAAGGGTTTTGAATAAAGTGGAAATTGAATAGTGGCTTATTGATTATTATTTTTAGAGGGTTTTTCTATAGAGGGACTTTGGTGGATGTGATTATTGAGTTGGAGTAAAAAGGTGTAAATTGAGTTATACTTTATCTTGTGATTATTATTTGAAGTCCACTAACCCTTGTTGAGATTGGAAAAGAAAGTGTGTTGAGTGTGGCAGATTTTGTGGATAACTTCTTGGCATCAATAAGGTATGGGCAATATTCTCCATTAATTTATTTGGGTGGTTGATTTATGAAAATATCATTGGAGTGAAAAGGATTGATTATGGTTTCCTTTTGAGAGTTGTTGGTTGAATGCTTCAAGGATTTCTGGTTTGAGAGTTATGGTTAAAACCTTGTTTTATAAGCATTGTTGTTGAAGCCATTAGTTGTGTGAAAAACCTGAGTTAGGGTTTGAGAAGAACATGAGTATCATTGTTATGTGAAGAATGTTTTATAAGCATTGTTGTTGAAGCCCATTGGTTGTGCAAAGAACTTGAACTTGAGTTAGAGAAGAACATGAGTATCATTGTTATGTGAGATTTGTTGTTGAACATTGTTGGAAACATTTTGAGTTGGTTGATACATGCTTGGACTAGGGTTTGTGAGAAAGAGTTGTTCATTGTGGTGATTGGTTGAGTAGAGTTGTTTGAGCCTAGTCAAGTGATTGTGTGAAGTGGTTGTTCAAGTTCCATAAAACAAACTATTCTATATTCTGATTTGAGTTGAGTTGAGAAAGAAATTGGATTTGAGTATAGAACATATTGAGTCTCTAACAATTCTCTTTATGCTTCTATGAGATTGTTGAGTTGAGATTGATTTGAGTTGAGATTGGGATTTGAGTATAGAACATATTGAGTCTCTAACAATTCTCTTTATGCTTCTATGAGATTGAGTTGAGATTTTGTTGAGCTGATTTGAGGTAAGTCTTTGAGAAGGCTTGTGGACTGATTTTGAGTAAGCTTTTGTGAAAGCTTGCTATGTAGATTTGAGCAAGTCCTAGAGAGGACTTATTGAGCAGATTTGAACAAGTTCTGATTTACATTATTAAATTTGGACAAGTTTAAGTGAGCTTGTTTAAATCAAATTTTAAATTTGAAAGTTTGAGTGAGCTTATTGAGCAGATTTGGACAAGTTGAGTGAGCTTATTGAGAAGATTTGAGCAGGTTTTGAGTGAGCCTATTGAGCAGATTTGAGTAGGTTCTGAGTGAGCCTATTGAGAAGATTTGAGCAGGTTCTGAGTGAGCCTATTGAGAAGATTTGAAGAGGTTCTAAGTGAGCCTATTGATAGAGCTTTGGAGGTGATAGAGTATAGAGGATAGAGTCTCAGTGGATAGAGATCCAAAAACCAGGACAATTGAAGATAAATCTGAGTGAGGAGTCTTCAAGTGGAGAGAGATCCACAAGTTAGTGCAATAGAGAGACAAAGTCTTCTAGAAGATCACTAGCTAGAGTAGAAGGGGAAAGAGTTCTCCTGTGGAAGAGATCCATGAACTTGAGATTTAGGGGATCAACATCTCCTTTGGACAGAGGTCCATAAACATTGTAATTGGGAAGGATTCCCAAGAGATTATTTGAGAAATATTTAGAAGAAATATTTTCTATGGAGGTAGCCCACATTGGGTGAACCACATTAAAAATGATGTCTCTCATGTGTGTGATGCTTTGTGTGATGTTTACTACTTTATTAATGTTGATGCTACTATTTGGGGAAAAGTTTTATATTATACTGTTCATCCCCCTCTCAGTATAAGCACATGTTCTTCAATTGGTATCAGAGTCGGTCTCTCCATGAAGAGTCTAACAACTTGGAAGAGGATCCATCAGTAACACACATGTGCTCAAAGAGTGAAGAAAGTATAGACTTTGAGGAAGCACTCTTCAATTATCTCCAAGATCTTGAAAGGATTCAAGAAGAGAGGGCACAACTAAAAGAACAAATCTGAAATGATGAATTGGCAAGAATTGAGCTTCTACAAAGGCTAATAGAACTCAAAATAGAAGTGAAAGAAAGAAGAGATATTGAACATCAGTTGAGAGATATGTTGGAAATAAAAGAAGCAGGACTCGAAAGAGTGGTAGCAGAGATTGTGAAGTTAAAATGCAGAACTAAAAAAGCATCAAGTAAGCTAGAGAAAGAAGCATGTCAGCAAGATCCAGGAACATCAAGAAAAAGGGAGGTATCTTACCATATCTCAAGGAAAGAAGACCGTAAAAGAAATAATATCAGATCGAGTCCTCAACAAGACAAGTTACAAAATTCCTTCCATGGACATTGTTTTTCTTGCAATAAATATGGTCATAGAGCTATGCAATGTACTAGCAAAGACAATGATAGTAGTAGTACAGATTCTCTTGCACCACATATGGATAATGATGTTAAGTGTTACAAATGCAATAGTTTTGAGCATACAACTAGAAGGTGCAAACTAGAAACCTTTAAGTCTAGCACTAGAAAGGAAGAAAAAGGGAAAGGAAAATTAAAATCCTTGTTGGTTCAAATAGCATTGCATGCACAGGATAGAGAAGAAAAATGGTTTCTGGATAGCGGATGCTCTAGACACATGACAAGAGAAAAGGACAAGTTCATAGCTTTGAAAGAAGGAAATAGAGGGTCAGTAAACTTTGGGGACAATGGTTCAACAAATATTTGTGGAAAAGGAACTCTAAGTATAGGCAATGGGAAAGCAAAAGCTGAAAATGTTCTATATGTGGAAGGTCTGAAACATAATCTCTTGAGCATTAGTCAACTTTGTGATCAAGGTCATATAGTAACTTTTCATCAAGATAGATGTGAAGTAAGAAAATCTGAATCTGGAAAACTTGTAGCTAGTGCTATAAGAGAAAGAAATATTTATGTACTCAATGAAATAAAAAAGGAGAAATGTTTCTTATCCAAAGAAAATGAGATCCATTTTCAACATATAATATTGGGGCCAAATGAAAATCTTCTAATGGCCTTGGAAGGTGAAGTAAATGATCCTATAGAAGACAAGCCAAAAGGAAGTAATGATAAGGACAAAGGCAAAAAAATAGAGGATTACTCAATAGAGAATGGTTATGATCTCAAGGGAGAACTTATTCATGCTCTTGACATAGTAAAGAAGGTAAGAAAGCAACACTCTAAGCTTGAAAGTCAGTTTCAAGAATGTGATGAAGAAATATTATTGCTCATAGAGGACTTAGAGAAGTCAAAGGCTAAGGCAAGTAAGTTCAAGGATAAGTTAGAAGCAAATATTTTGGAGTGTGAAAAATTAACACAAGAAGTGGCACTACTAAAGGAAGATTTAGAGGATTCCAAGAAAAAGTTGTACAAGTATGTAAATAGTGCAAAGAGTGTAGATAAAATAATTAAGATACAAAGAGGAGCAACAAACAAGACAGGTCTTGGTTCCAAACAGGTTCAAAATAAATGGGAAGAAAAGTCTACTTCAAGTCTTGAAGAAGAAGGAACTTCGGAAGAAGATACTTCAGAAGATGATAGTGTAAGTAGGAATGAGACATCAGAGGATGAATTGGACAATAGAGAGTTCAACAAAGATAGGAACAATGCACAAAGAAGATACAGATGGAACAACAATCAGAATAGGAGACCAATGAGGTCTAGGCAAGGAAGCTTCAATGGGAGATGCTTCTCATGTCACAGGTTTGGGCACATGGCTTCACAGTGCAGGTCATATGAAAGATAGGAATATGGGAAAGGATAACCTTTCCATGGGTATTGCTACTCATGCAATGAGTATGGTCACAAAGCAATGAATTGCAGGGTTCATGGTAGAAGAGGATATGGCTTCACTAGGAGGTATCCTAAGACATTTGCACCTCCAAGGAATAATAACATTAAGTGTTATAAGTGCAATAATGATGGACACACAACAAGATGGTGTAGAGCAAATATTCCAGAAGCAGGTATGAATAGGAATAGGAACATGAACATGAACAATAACAAAACAAGAAGAACAAGAATAGGAACAAGAACAAGAATAGGAACAAGAACATGGATGAGAACAAGAACAAAAAAGAATAGGAACATGGATGAGAACAAGAATAGGAATAGGAATAGAAATAGAAATGATAACAGAAATATGGATGATGTCTTGGAAAGAAACAGTGAGAGGATTCAAAAAACTAACAAAAGAAGAGAGAAAGATAAAAGCATAGATCTATGCTTTTGGGGAGTAGAAATACTCCCACCCCAAAATTAACCACCTCATGTGGAGGTGGGGGAGGGGCTAAGCTAAGAGGCTCATTCTTAGCCCCGAGCCCCAAAGGTGACCCTTTGCCATTGATGACAAAGGGGGAGAGATTTGTATATTGGGGAGAGTTTTTGATATGGGGAGAGATTTGATATTTGAGAGAGCATTGAGCCAGGGGGAGCAAAAAAGAAGGTCAGATTTTAGTAAATGAATATGGGTTGCCATCAATGACAAAGGGGGAGATTGTTGGACATTTTGAGTCCCTAAGCTAAAAAGTTGTCATTGATGTCAAAAGGACCTATGCAAGTAAGCACTATGATTTTCTCCACAAAGAGCTTCATGAGAAGAAAAGGTTTTGATCAAAAGGGATGCATGGCATTTGGTTCCAAAAAGGAGCTTCAAGGGAAGCTTAGCAAAGGGTTTTTATTTAAAACCATGGATGGCAGATTTGAAATGGGTTTTTCTTAAAACCCAAGTTGGCTTTTCGTTTCATCAAAAAAGGTGCCCCGATGATGAAGATATTTAATTTTAAAGGTTTTATTTAAAACCATGGACAACATATTTGAAATGGGTTTTTCTTAAAACCCAAGTTGGCTTTTCATTTCATCGAAAAAGGTGCCCCGATGATGGAGATATTTAATTTTAAATATTTAGTTTAAATTTTAAATTATTTAAAATTTAAAATTTTAAAATTAAAAGTAAAAGTTTATCCGTCGACGTCATGAGGAAGCGCCGACGTTTCCAAGCGGAGGGAAGGCATATATATATGCCATTAAATTCTTCAATTTAAATTATCCTTGCTCTTGTGGTTAATGTGATTGTTGGAAAGTGAATAGAGCTCGTGCAAAAAAGGTTTAAGTGGTAGAAGCAATGAATAAATTGGATGGCATGCGAAACCCAAGTCACCTTGGGCAGTGTGGCATGTTGGCAACTCGGGCAGTGCAAAGGCATTTGGTAGCATGAGGTCGTGCATTCAATTTTTGGCAAGGTTCATTTGTTGTGCTTTGTGGTGGAAGCGCCAAGGGTGCACGGTTTATTTAAGGCACGTGGGCTTGTAGCATATAAAGGGAAGTCATGTCCCTTTTGCATTACGAACGAGTGGGTAGCTCATTTGGCTACCTTAGCCATGGCTAAGGTGACCACGGTGAGGCAGGTCAAGGGGTCGAAACACCTTGAGGGAGGTATGCAATTTTTTAATTAAAATTTGTTTGAATGCTCTAAAGTTTGGAGTGATAAGGGTTAGAAAATATTTTATTTTTGTAAAACCTTTGTTGTGTTTAAAAGGTTAAATAATTATTTTGTTGGTGAAAACCATAGATGATTATTTGAGCCTTATGGTATTGATTTGAATTTTTGAGAGCATTATTTTAGGAGAAATAAGGGTTTTGAATAAAGTGGAAATTGAATAGTGGCTTATTGATTATTATTTTTAGAGGGTTTTTCTATAGATGGACTTTGGTGGATGTGATTATTGAGTTGGAGTAAAAAGGTGTAAATTGAGTTATACTTTATCTTGTGATTATTATTTGAAGTCCACTAACCCTTGTTGAGATTGGAAAAAGAAAGTGTGTTGAGTGTGGCAGATTTTGTGGATAACTTCTTGGCATCAATAAGGTATGGGCAATATTCTCCATTAATTTATTTGGGTGGTTGATTTCTGAAAATATCATTGGAGTGAAAAGGATTGATTGTGGTTTCCTTTTGAGAGTTGTTGGTTGAATGCTTCAAGGATTTTTGGTTTGAGAGTTATGGTTAAAACCTTGTTTTATAAGCATTGTTGTTGAAGCCATTAGTTGTGTGAAAAACCTGAGTTAGGGTTTGAGAAGAACATGAGTATCATTGTTATGTGAAGAATGTTTTATAAGCATTATTGTTGAAGCCCATTGGTTGTGCAAAGAACTTGAACTTGAGTTAGAGAAGAACATGAGTATCATTGTTATGTGAGATTTGTTGTTGAACATTGTTGGAAACATTTTGAGTTGGTTGATACATGCTTGGACTAGGGTTTGTGAGAAAGAGTTGTTCCTTGTGGTGATTGGTTGAGTAGAGTTGTTTGAGCCTAGTCAAGTGATTGTGTGAAGTGGTTGTTCAAGTTCCATAAAACAAACTATTCTATATTCTGATTTGAGTTGAGTTGAGAAAGAAATTGGATTTGAGTATAGAACATATTGAGTCTCTAACAATTCTCTTTATGCTTCTATGATATTTTTGAGTTGAGATTGATTTGAGTTGAGATTGGGATTTGAGTATAGAACATATTGAGTCTCTAACAATTCTCTTTATGCTTCTATGAGATTGAGTTGAGATTTTATTGAGTTGATTTGAGGCAAGTCTTTGAGAAGGCTTTGGACTGATTTTGAGTAAGCTTTTGAACAAGTCAAGAAAAACTTATTGAGAATTTGGACAAGTTCTGAGTGAGCTTATTGAGCAGATTTGGACAAGTTATGAGTGAGCTTGTTGAGCAGATTTGAGTAGGTTTTGAGTGAGCCTATTGAGCAGATTTGAGCAGGTTTTAAGTGAGCCTATTGAGAATATTTGAGTAGGTTATGAGTGAGCCTATTGAGCAAATTTGAAGAGGTTCTGAGTGAGCCTATTGACAGAGATTTGGAGGTGATAGAGTATAGAGGATAGAGTCTCAGTGGATAGAGATCCAGCAACCAGGACAATTGAAGATAGATCTGAGTGAGGAGTCTTCAAGTGGAGAGAGATCCACAAGTCAGTGCAGTAGAGAGACAGAGTCTTCTAGAAGATCACTAGCCAGAGCAGAAGGGGAAAGAGTTCTCCTATGGAAGAGATCCACGAACTTGAGATTTAGGGGATCAACATCTCCTTTGGACAGAGGTCCATAAACATTGTAATTGGGAAGGATTCCCAAGAGATTATTTGAGAAATATTTAGAAGAAATATTTTCTGTGGAGGTAGCCCACATTGGGTGAACCACGTTAAAAATGATGTCTCTCATGTGTGTGATGCTTTGTGTGATGTTTACTGCTTTATTAATGCTGATGCTACTATTTGGGGAAAATTTTTATATTATACTGTTCACCCCCCTCTCAGTATAAGCACATGTTCTTTAGATCAAAATCACAAAGATATTCCTTCGTAGGTTTTCCTCTAGTAGCCATTGCATGAAAGTATTCACATACTCGAATAAAACCATCTTTATTAAAAAAAGAGGGGCAATCCCTAATTTTGTAAGATCCCTATAAGATAGTGAAGGAGGGTCCCCTTTAGAAGTAGCAGACTTACCTTTAGAGCACACATAATTTATCACATTATAAAATAAAATTTTAGAAGAATAAGGGGTGTCCTCATCCTCATCACTCCACTCCATCTTCTGATAATATAAATATTTAGCATAATAAATAAGGTGATTATCATCATAGAATGGTAAAGGTTATTTTTTTTTTAGGTATGTAGCCTATGCCACATATTCTAGGCCAAATATCAACATCCAAGGGCTCTTGAATACCTTTTTGTTGTGGCTCCAAATATTTACCTACATATCCCATGCTAGATAGGATCTATTTAAGGAGTGGGTAATCATTGGATAAGTAGCAATGAGAAAAAGAACACTCAATAGGAGAGGGACTGCTACCATGGATGTTTTATTTGAAGGTTGTTCCTACAAAGATAAAGGTATACATACCAATGTGTACAACTTCATCCTTCTTATAGGGTTAGCTCATAGTTTGAAGTGAAGGTGGTAGCTTAGCAAGATCTAAAAGAGGTTCTTGAAGATATTGATTATCTTGATCCCATGATGAAACTTTGATTTGAGTTTCCTTACTCACCTTTACACTTTTGAGTTGCTCAAATATATAAGATGAGGAAATTAGAGAAATAAATGATGAAACTGATGGACAAATGTTAAAATCAGATTGAGCTTGCTTAACTATTGAACAATATTCGAATGGATGAGGGTCACCTAGAATTGTTATAACTTGATATTTTAATTTGAACTTCAAACACTAATGAAGGGTAGAAGGTATGACCTTCATTGCATGAATCCAAGGATATTTGAGAAGAATATTAAAAGATGTAGGGCAAGGTACCACATAGAACAATGTATCTAAGATCTTGGGTCCAACCTTAAGAGGAAGGGATATAACACCATAGGCTTCTTGGGACTCGTTGTTGAAAGCTTTGATGATAATGTCAAATTTAGTTAAGTCTTCCTATTTTAATCCATTTTTTTTGAAAATTTGATAAGTGCATAAATTAAGGGAAGAGCCATTGTCAATCAAGATTATTTTGACAAAATTTCCCCCAATAAATGATGTAATGTAGAGGAAAGAATCCCCTTGCAGGTTCAAGGAAGGCTTATTATCATCTAAGAATATGATATGATGTATCCCAAGGGAACTTACAACATTAACTACAACACTAGGAGAAATATCTAGATGGACATATTGCTATATTAAAAGTTCTAACAAAGCTTCCCTATGTATAGAAGAAGTTTGTAAGAGTTCTAAGATAGATATATTGGCTAGGGTACTAGCTAACTGCTATTGAAGGTCAAAGGAAACTTGAGATTTCAACACTAAATGTGGAGTTCCTATTATTGTGCTCTTGCTTTGATTATTATTTAAAATATAGGCTGTGATGAAGAACACTTCTTCTACTGAGGATGTTGAGTCGAATGAGCTTGAGATTGTTTCCTTGTAGTTTCTCCAACCATACCAACCATATTACCATATGTAGATGGCACATTCTGATAAGATACTTGATTAACTGCCTACTATCCATGCTTAGGTAGGGGATCTCAGAAGACCCCCATATATTGATTAGTCATAGGTACCTATTGAGTAGGAGATTGATTACTTTATGAATGAGAGCCTTCTATGACAAGGTTATCCTGCATCAATCAGATCCTGAACTACATATTTCAACCCCTTGCAAGAATTTTTCCAGTGTCCCTCTACTCTATGATATTCATAGTGTTGACCTTCCTTATACTAATTAGTTGTAGTGTTCAGTTGCCTTATGGGAGATAACTCAATCATATTAGTTTTCAAAAGTTTCTTTAAAACCACCTCCATGGGTATGTTAAGTGTTGTGAAATTCCTTTGTGGAGGTTTCTAATGTATCATCTTTTCTAGGTTGTTAACAATATTGTTAACAAGTCTACTATCCACTGCACCATCACATACCACATGCTTACCCTTATGCTATGACTTGGTGGTTTTATCTTCTTTCACTTTGAGCTATCCTCTTATGATAAGATCCTATTTCACTTTCCTTGCTAACTCAATTGCTTGATCAAAAGATGTGATAGTGGTAGTTTCTAATGCATAAAACAATTGTTCTTGAAATTTTACAATAAATATATCAAGCATATCTCAGGGAGGTAAAGTATATTTAAAGAATCCAACCAAGCTTCTCAAATTAGCCAAGAATTCTAAAACTTTCCTCTTTACCTTGCTTTAAATTATAAACATATTTCATAAATATATTATTTTCAATGCAAACCCCAAATTGTTGAACAAATAATTCAAATGTTTCTTCAAAATTTCTTAGAGAATGGTTGGGTAACTGATAATACCATTCTAATGCCATTCCAACAAGACTCTTAAAAAATATATTTAATAACAACATATCATCATATATGATATCATGGAAAACTATTCTAAACCTTCTTAAATGCTCAATTGGATCTTCTATTCCATTGTATGTAGGTAAAATTGACATGGGAAAATGCTTAGGATAAGGTGATATGGAAACTCAACATGAAGATGATTATTCATTAGTGGTAATATAATATATAATACTTACAAGGGAGTTACGTGGTTGTAAAAATTTGCCATTCAAGGCCAACCAACTATAACTAACAAATAACAATTTGCCACAAATAGATACTAACAACCAACTAATTTCTAGAAGATAAAACATATCTTTAACAGTATAAATAACAAACATATTTCCAATGTGGGCATACTATGCCTCAAGTATTACAATGCAAGAAATAAGAAATAATAATAATAACTTAGGCTTCTAATTAAGCCTAAGGTACAATAATATCCTTAACACCCCTCCCAACCATAGAAACTTTGGAACCCAATGCTCTCAACAAATGTGGAAAGTCATGGGCCATATGATGGTGAGGAATCCAACAAGCCATATGTGGAAAGTGATTGTAGTGGATGACAAGGTAAGAAGTGGAAGAACCCTATCGAGTGTGATGAGTTTTCATGTCAAAAACTCTATCTGTAATGAGCATAAGCTGAGGGTCAGGTGCCACTATTGTTGTAGGGCTGATGACAGGTTTAGATATCAAAGGAGGATCTTGATATGGTGTCTCTGGAAAGCGTTGCTTATATAAAGGAAGCTAAACTCTATCTCCAACCTGAAATGGATGAGGATTGTGATGCTTGTGCATCACTCTCTACTGCTCCTATTGAGTCTTCTGCAAGTCCTATGTTATATTGCCCTGAAGGCTCTATCGATTATAAATGAAGAAAGTGACCTTCGCTTACTCTTTCTCTATATATGAAATGGTGGAAGAGGACACACCCAAAGGAAAATTCTATGGAGCAAGTGGTTGTGTGTTCATAGGTGTACCTGAAATGATGCCAATGGAATGGTTGATATCTTTCTCATGAGTGAGAGTGATGGGTTCCTTAACCATGAGATCTTATGATTGTTTAATTTGTAGAACTGAAGCTTCTTCTTTATCATGAGTCTTTGATGGTACTTGTTCTTGCTCTTGTGTGGGACTTATGCAAGTAGGATCCAATACAAGTGATTGAATTAATGGCTCCTGAGCTTACCTACAACTTAGCATAAAATTTTATGTGGGTGTAGTGCTTTGTATCAAATATGTTTTATATGCATATCTAAGGTTTATGTGTTATTTTTAGCATGATACACTGCATTCCTATAAAATTGATAGGGCTTACCAATCAATAGTCCACAATAATCCATATCAGTGACATCACATCTTACTTTATCCATAATCCTATCACCAAAAGTAAAAGACAAGGTGCAAGTGTGTGTGATGTTAGATGTAGAGTCTAAATCCTTCCACCCAAGTGCATAGAGGTAAGGATACGATTTTGTGGGAAGATTCAATTGCTCAACAACGGTCCTCATGATGAGATTATTTTGCAAGATATTATCTATGATACAATCCACATAAAAATCATGTGTAAGGTGGGCTCTAGTGACAAACAAATGGTCATGACCCCCTTGTGCAAAAATATTTGACATGAGGGTAACTTTGTTTAGTTTACCCTTCAAAGCAAGATATTTTTCTTATGTCCTTGTAGTCACAATGGGACCATATTGTGGTTCCTCATTTGTAGGCTTTATAATTATGGATTTCTTCTTCTTCATTCTTTTAAAATTAAAGAATTTAGATTTTGTATGACCATGATTTTTACAAAAATCACAATACAATGTTGAAGAAGAAGAATATTTAACGTGAGAAGAAGAATGTGCTTTAGAAGAAGTGGAAGGAGAAGACCAATTAGGGGAATAAGTGCTGTTCACTTTTTATTGATGCTGATTCATGCCTTTGGAACTACTTTCCTATCAAGATCTGTAAGAGGCACCAAATTTCTCCTCTGCAATAATGTAATCCTTGAATGCCACATACAAAGTGAGGAAATCATTGAATTTGATTTCCCTAAAAATATAATCTTGCAATCCATGAGTGAAATTGTTAATCAAATCCTCTTCTGAATCTTTCACATCAAGAAGAATACTTAGCCTATTGAATTGAAAATGTAGTATGCAACTGACATACTATAGGCTTACCTCAAACTATACACCTGGTCGTGAGGTCACTTTGGTAATTTGGTGGGAAAAAGGTGTTCTTAAAAATTTGGGTCAATTCTTTCCAAGTCATGATAGCATTATGGTTTTGTCTTTCTACTATCAAAACTTTTTCTAATCCTGTGTGTTTGATTGTGGTAAAAGCAACTTGTTCATATTTAGGAATTTCAACATAGGTGAACCATATTTGCATATCTAAAATCCAAGTGGACAAGACATCAGGATCTCTTGATCCGACACACAATTTGGCCTCACATTTAGTCTTTTTGGTATTGTTGTGATAAATTTTGACATCACCAGGAGTTAATTGGACAACAATATATTTCACTTTATCTGCCAAAATATCTAAAAGTACTAAAATATATTTGCCAAAGTATAAAAGCACTAAAATATGTCAATGGTACCCTTAAATGAAGAAAAAATTATATTTTGATGGCAAAATTATAAATTTTAGCCAAAAAATAAAGAAAATTTTGTAAAAACTAAAAAAATTGTTTCACCTTTCCTTTGGCACCAAAATTTGAATTTCAAATTTGAAATTGGTGAGAAAACTGGGTGTTCTGCAATAGAATTTAGTTTAAATCAATGGTCACCCTACATGATCAACTACGTATAAATTTCACCATGGGTCAATGGTTTGCCAAGTCAGTCAAATTGGTTAGCAAGTGCTTAGAAGCTGGATACCTGTCTAGCATTTGTACCACCAACCAGTGCACTGGCTCATGCGAATGGCACAACCAGTGGGTGACCACCATAAGGTGATCACTCTACAATGGGTATGCTCATCCTTATAAATTCCCTTTAGGCCTTAGCATACCCAATGTGGGATTAAAATCCCATAATAGATTGAAGGGTCCGGGTGGTGTTCTGCTAGAACTCCCCATGGATGGAAACCAACAAAAATTACCAAAAATCACACTGAGGGTATGGAACATGTCAGAGGAGGTTATATTGGCTAGAAAATTCATCGATCATAATCATAAAGATGCTTTGCCCATCAAAAAATTGCCAAAACCATCGAAGTCTAGCCAAAAATCAAAATTTATCACTAGAATCAAGAAATAACACTGAAAATTATCGAATTGATGCCAGGAACTGCAAATGGTGCTAGAACGTCAAGAAAAACATCCAAATAATACAAACCCTCCATGTGTCCTTCTCCACTTTGACAAAAATATTCCCACATTCTCATGCCACATGGCGTGCTTTTTATAGGCTAGCATTTTAAGGTTCTAAATCTTCTTCTTATTGGTTGATGTAAACACCCTAGAACACAGTTTAATTTTTCATTCACTGCTGCAATTTTTTCCTGCAAAAATTTGAACCTTCATCTGCAATTAAATTTTCTTTTACCTACAAGGATGGATCTATCACCTATGAAATTCTTCTTTTGGGCATTGCGATCAACTACTCGATCTATTGCACACACTGGTAAAGGGAAGGGATGTCACCTCCCTATGCACCAGATCTTGGTCATACCGGCCTGTGCAACGGTCGACTGTGGTCGATTGAAAAAAGCAAACAAAAACATGTGTAGGATCATTGCATAGGAGAGAAGCTCCCTCTTAGGCTACTAGAAATCCACTAAGGCCATTGTGCCTGCATGAAGGTATCCCCACGACTAGCTAAAATAATGGGGCTAGTCAGTATGTTGTCGATCGATCCACCATTTGTTAGTTATCGACTAGTGGTCGATCAATTAGATCGGTGGAGGGTGGCAATCCAAAATAGAGAGGTGGTCGTGTGCCACTATCAGGCTATGAGCACCCGATTTATCCTATATAGGGTAAAAAAATCTTTAATATATATTTTTTAATTTACATGGTGGAATTGGTAGCTACCATGAATCCAGGCAGGCTGTCCAACTTTTATGGCTGCCACAGTATTCTGTGCTGTCCGCCCTAGAAGCCACCACACAGATCTTCGCGCAGTCTACCCCTATAACAACCATGCCATAATCATTTTAAACCTTTTACGCCACTAAAAACACTAGGAAAGGGACAAGTGTTTAGTCCGATGAGGCCCGAGATTTGAACCTTGGACCTCCTCCCTCCTTATGGGGTTTGGATGAACCAATTTGTCTACACCTCGGACCTTTAATATATGGAATAATTTTTACCACATGGCATTCAGAGCCATTAGAGAGGGATCAACCACCATGGCGGCATGTTAGTCATGCATCTATGAAAGCAACACCACGAGCCAGCCTGAGACGCTAGTTAAAAATATTTAATATTAATATTAATATTATTAGAATATTAATATTAATACTCAATCTTTATAAGGCCTTCAAAGTAAAAATAAGATGTAAATGATATCAAATTTCTTGCATGGAGGGAGTTCAAATCAACAAGTCCTTTTGCATGCACAACTACTTGTCAAAACTTGCAATCATACTTCAAATCACCTTCGACAACTCTTTTTGGCCACCCAGTGCTCTCTTGGAAAGGAGTGCAAATGACTCCTTTTGGCCAAAAATTTGATCTCAAATTTATGCAACTGCTTCCTCAAATATTTGATCTCTCTGGTCTTCAAAGCAGACACAATTTTTCTTCAATATCCAAATAGGATAAAATTTTCTTTCCCAAACAAGGCAAGTCATGTTACCCTCTGATCTGTCAGGGGTATTCGATGCGGGGGTAATTTTCCACCCTCATCCACCTTATGATCTTCACAAAATGATGCTACAAGCTGGCCCAAGTCAAATACTCGCAACAACTACCCTAGGACCTAGTGCACTAGAAAAACAGTACTAGTCACCTATACTATCCTATGGCTCTAATTACCACTGATATGGAAACTCAACATGAAGCTGATTATTCATTAGTGGTAATAGAATATATAATATTTACAATGGAATCACGTGGTTACAATGGTTGTAACAATTTTCTATTCAAGGTCAACAACCTGTAAAAAACAAATAACAATATGCCACACATGGATGCTAAAAAACCAACTAACTTCTAGAAGACAAAACACATCTCTAACAGTCTAACTAAGAATTCTAACAAATAACAAACATATTTCCAATGTGAGCATACTATACCTCACGTATTACAATGCAAGAAATAATAAATAATAATAATAGCTTAGGCTTATAATTAAGCCTAAGATATAATAATATCCTCAACATAAGGTTTAGCAGAAACAATAGGGTCTAGGGGTTGATTGCACATTTTTTTATAGTTGTAGGTGAAACTAGAGGGTTGAATCATCTCCACTTTTGAAACCATTTTTTTTACCATATTATTTAAACTTTGCACTTATGGATTGTTACTGTGCAGAACCGTTAGATTCCATAAGGGAGGGGTATAGGTAGGCTATTGTATAGGTACTTGGCTCATAATGGAGGTATTGATACTATTGCGACATGTGATACCTTGCTGGAGAGGATAACTAACAATTGGTGGAACATAAGAAAGAATATTGAGATTAGTATATTGAGGAGTAAATTGAACATAATTTTGAGTGACACTACTAGTTGGAAGGACTTTTGGACTCCTTACAATGTTAGTGGCTACCATAGTGGCATAAATTGGTTGAGCAAGATTATCATGATGCAAAGATTCTGGCATAGGGTTATCATGGATATGCCTAGGAGAGACTACTAGAGGAGGAGGATGAGTATCACCTCTTTTGAGTGGGGCTTCCTACTCCATAGCCTTCAACAATTCTTCCTTATGATGTTTCATAAAACCCTAAACATGCTCAAACTATATAAAAATAAAACCACCATTGGTCCCTTCAAAGGGATGATAGTTTATTTTAGTTTCCACATTTTCTTGCTCTTTTACATCAAGGTTAGGATTCTCTCTATCAACCTGATCATATTTATGAGGAATATGATCAAAGTCAATATGAATTCATTAACTTCTAAGGAATGGATCCATTAGAAGAGGCAAAAGGATAGAAGAGAAAACTAAAAAAAACACACAAGAAGATCCTTAAGATGTTGTTAATGTTCTTCTAACTCTAGGTAAAAAAATTAATGGTCTTATTAAAAGGTTTCAAAAAGAAAAGGAAGAGGCTTCCTATCTTGGCCACTAAGATGTATCTTCACATTGGGTTCACCAAAGATGTAGAGGGGGAAAACTACACTGTTGGAAATATGAGCAAGTTTTGTTGTCATTGATGTCAAGGAAGATGAGGACCAAGTTTATTGTCATCCAGGTGTTTATGTCCGAGTTTTGATTGGCAAGGTTGATGTTCGAGTTTCATTAATATCCTCTAGTGGTTTTTCCAAAAAGGCAAAGAAGAAGGATTAATATTATAATATTTAAGGATACATGATTGGTTTATGAAAAATAAATGCAAGGAGTTGTCACATTATAAGGCACCTAAAAAACCCATATGGCAGTTTGAGTGATTAAGGGTTTAATTATTTAATTTTAAATAATTTAACCTTAAGGTTAAAATTTAAAATTAAATAATAATTTTTAAAGGCCCTAAGTTTAAAAATTATAATTCGAATTTTAAAAATTCGAATGTCCATGTTGGAGAAAGGGCATTGAATTTTATATAAATATGCCAAAAACCTTTGGCAATAATCATCCTTGCAAATATACGTTAATGCAAAAAGAGTTCGTGCGCCATAAGAGAGATTCGCATGTGTTTTGAGTTCGTTGGGTGCAGAAGGAAGAATAAGCATGAGTGGAGCACAAAAAATATCCCAAAGTAGCCTATAGCACAGTTGGTAGCCAGGGGCTACGATAAAGCATTCGAGGAATGCGAGGCCAGGGTTCGAATCACGCAAACGCTATTTTGTTGAAGAGGAGGAAGTGTTTTGGTTTTTGCATTACGAAAGGCAAGAGGATAAGGGTGTCGAGGTGCATTTAGTTCACGTGAGGGCACGTAGCCCAAGCGGAGAATGTCTAAGCGCTAAGGTGCTTGGTGGAGGAAAGGTGGGAGTTCGAAACCCATCGAGGACATTTTTCTAAGCAAAAAGGTATGCAAATTGGTTTGTAATTTTTGTTAAGGTTTTTGCTAGGTGGAATTTGCAGAACGTGCGCTAGGGGATTATATTTAGTGCTAAGGTGGTTGGCAAGGAAATAAAGAGGGAGATATAAGGTTTTGGTTAAGTTAAAAATTAAATTATCCTTTTAGAAGGAGTAATAAGGGGATAAGAGGAGTTATATTTTATTTTAAATATAAAGGTGTTAATTAATTAAGAGGAGTAATAAGGTGATTAATGAAAAGTTATTGTTGAAGTGATTTACTTGGTTTTTGCTAATATTTTAAAGTGTGGAGTTTATAAGGTGTAATTGAGATCTTATGCTATGTATGGTGAAATATTTTGAGGAATCATTTAAGTGAATTTTTGAGTGAAGATTTTGTTACCTAACCTTTGAGAGTGGCAAAGAGTTGATTGTGATTGAGATAGGTTTTGAGGTCAAGCTTCATCAAACAAAAGGTATGGGCATATCTTCCTTGTGAGTGAAATATTGTTGGATGTTATGAATGCTAAGTTGGAGTGAAAAGGATTGTTTGATAAGCATTGTTGAGTTTGGTTTTGAGAAATCCAATATTGATTGATGAGGGTTTTTCTAGAATGAAAGTTGATGCTAGAAACCTTGTTTGATAAGCATTGTTGGAAATATTTGAGTGAGCCTTCATGTGCATGATTAGGGTTTGTGAAAGATCATGAGTATCATTGTTATGTGAAGTTGAGAACAATCTTGAACTAGGGTTTGTGAAAGATCATGAGTATCATTGTTATGTGAGGTTTGTTTGATAAGCATTGTTGGCTAAGCTTTCATTGAGTGATTGGTTGAGTGGAGTTGATTGGGATTAGTTGATTGGAAGTGTTGGAGTGATAGTTCAAGTTCTGTGAAACAAATTGTTCTTTATTTCTGGATTGAGTTGAAGGAGAGATTGAAAGTGATTGAGTGTGAAACATATTGAGTCTCTAACCATTCTCTATATGTTTCTGTGGTAAAGCAAGAGAGATTGAAAGTGATTGAGCATTGTTGTGAGTGTGAAGCATATTGAGTCTCTAACCATTCTCTATATGTTTCTGTGAGATTAAAACAAGATTCTGTGTGAAGCTTGTTTGTGTGATTGAAGAGGTTTTCTATGATAGATTGAGTTGAGTTGAGTAAGCTTTTGTGAAAGCTTGTGAGCTGATTTGAGTAAGTCCTAGAGTGGACTTAAGGACAGATTAGTGTGAGCTTTTGTGGAAGCTTACAATTAGATTGGACAAATTTGAGGTAAGTCTTGGTGAAGACTTGTAGAGAAGATTGAGACAAGTTCTAGTGAGGACTTGTAGAGAATATTTGAGGTAAGTATTGGTGAAGACTTGTAGAGAATATTTGAGGTAAGTCTTGGTGAAGACTTGTGGACAGATTAGTGTGAGATTTTGTGGAAGCTTACAATGCAGATTTCAAATAAGTATTTGATGTAAACTTGAGAGCTGAGTTGATTAATTTATTTGTTCAAACCTTGAGTTAAGGTTTGGGGTAGATCTAGCAGAGTTGATTTGTGATTGAATCAAGATTTGTGTTAAGGCTTGAGGATAGATTTGAGGATAGAGTTTGGTGTAGATTTGAGGATAAGTTTATGCTAAACTAAGGACAAATATTGAGCAGATTTGTGCTAGACTAAAGGACTATGTTTAGTGTAGATTTAAGAAAGAGATTGAGCAGATTTGTGCTAGACCAAAGGACTATGTTTAGTATAGATTTGAGATAGATATTGAGCAAATTTATGCTAGACCAAAGGACTATGTTTAGTGCAGATTTGAGACAGATATTGAGCATATTTGTGCTAGATCGAAGGATTATGTTTAGTGCAGATTTGAGATAGAGCTGAGAGTAAGCTTTGGAGGTGATAGAGTAGAGGACAATAGTCTCCAGTGGATAGAGATCCATAATCCAGGGTAGTGAGGATAGGAATATTCAATGGAGAGAGATCCACAAGCCAGAGTAGTGGAGGTAGTAGTCTTCTAGAGGATCACCAACCAGAGTAGAGGAGGAGTTCTCCTATGGATAGAGATCCACGAACCAGCTAAGGGGATTGGTGTCTCCTATGGATAGATATCCATGAACTTGATTAGGGTATTGGTGTCTCCTTTGGATAGAGGTCCATAAACATTGTAATAGGGAAAGGATTCCCAAGATATTTATTGAGAAAATATTAGTGAAATATTTTCTCGTGGAGTAGGCCACATTGGGTGAACCACGTTAAATTGGTGTCTCTATTGTGTGTGGTGATTTGTGCATTGCTTTGATTACTGTTATTGATATTGCCATTGATATATTGCATAATATTGTTTGGGAAAGAAAAGTAAAAAGTGGTCTTATACTGTTCACCCCCTCTCAGTATAAGCTTGTGTTCTTCAATTGGTATCAGAGCGGGTTCCTTCAAAAGAGTTTAACAACTTGAAGGAAAAGCTTACAAGAACACAGATGGATTCTAAGGATGGATCTTCAAGGAAT
Organism: Wollemia nobilis; assembly: GCA_028583015.1. Lineage (NCBI taxonomy): Eukaryota > Viridiplantae > Streptophyta > Pinopsida > Araucariales > Araucariaceae > Wollemia > Wollemia nobilis. Next base: position 12,896,262 of record JAQPPZ010016726.1, read on the forward strand.
TCAGCACCATTGTTCGATGGGAATAATTATGTACTTTGGAGTATGAGAATGAAGATTCACCTGATGGCACTTGGAAATGAGGTATGGGAAGTAGTTGAGAATGGATACATACCACCAGCTACTCCACCTACAGATAAATATGGTAAGCTTCTACATCATTACAATTCAAGAGCAATGAATGGAATTTTGAAAGGTTTACATGAAACAGAGTTTATAAAGGTTATGCACTGCAAATCAGCAAAGGAAATTTGGGATAAGTTGCAAGGCATATATGAAGGAGATAAAAAGGTCAAAAGGGCAAAGTTGCAAAATTACAAGGGAATATTTGAAGACCTAAATATGAAGGATGAAGAAAACATTGCTGCATATCTACTTCATGTAGACGAGGTTGTTAACTCCATGCAAGGACTTGGGCTTGAAGTTCAAGAATATGATGTTTGTGATAAGATTTTAAGGTCACTCCCAAAAAGGTTTAGTGAAAATATTTCAGCTATAGAAGAGTCAAAAGATATTGATATTTTGACAAGGGATGAATTACATGGCATTCTCATAGCTTTTGAGATGAGAATAAAAGAGGAACCTATTTCTCAGAAGGAAGTAGCCTTCAAAGTTACTAAGAAGACAAAGGGTAAGAAGTCAGATTCAAGCAATGAGTTATCCAGTGATGAAGAAGCAAATTATGGCAGAAGGAACAAGGACTCAAGAAATTATAAAGGTACAAAATCAGTTAGATGTTTCAATTGTGGAAAATATGGTCACTATGCATCTGATTGTCCAGAGGCTGGAAATAGCAATGATGAAGAAAAATAGGATCATAAGAATAGGGAAATAGGAAAACACAAGTACCAAAATAAAAGTAGGGATGGACAAGGCAAGCAAGGAAATAAGTTTTTCCAAAGGCATAAGAAGAGTTTCTATGCAGACAAGGTAGGTAAGAGCTCAAGTGATAGTGATGAAAGTTCCTCAGATGATGATAAATATGAAGTACTATTTCTAGCAAAAGAAAAGGATGATGTTAGAAAAAGGGCACCAATGATTCTCAAGTGTTTTAGATGTGGTAACTTTGGTCATCTTGAAGATAGTTGTACAAGGAATGGATTCAGTTTTAGTGATGATGAATATGAAGATACACTTGAAGGACCAGAAGAAAATATTCTTATGGCAATAGAAGAAGAAGGGAGTACTTCTAGTGGAAATAAATCAGAAAGGAATGAAGATAATCCTAAAGGCAAAAAAATAGAGGAAGAATCAGAGAAAGGAGAAGTTGATCTTGAAGGTGAACTTATTTTTGCCCTTGATGCACTAAGGGAGGTAAGAAAGCAAAACTCAAAACTCAAGCTTAAATTTCAAGAATGTGATGAAGAGAAAGGAAAGCTTATAGAGGATCTAACCAACTCAATAGCTAAGACAAGGAGGTTTAAAGAGAAGTTAGAAGCAAAGGTTTTAGAATGTGAAAGGTTAGAGCATGAGGTAGCTTCACTAAGGAAGGAAGTAAAAGAGTCTAAGGATAAGTTACACAGGTTTGGGAGAAGCTCAAAGAACTTAGATAAGATTATCAAGGTACAAAGATCTTCATCAAACAAAACAAGACTTGGTTTTGAACAGGTACAAAGAAAACAAGGAGAGGAGTCAATCTCAAGCTCTGAAGAAGAAGCTTCAAAAGAAGAGAGTGTAAGAGAAAGTGAGACTTTTGAGGATGAGTTGGACAATAAAGAGTTCAACAGGAAAAGGAACAATGCACAAATGAGGAATAGATGGAACATGAAGCAACATAGGGTAAAAGAGACTAAGAGACCAATGGGGTCAAGGCAAGGTAGTTTCAATGGATGATGCTTCTCATGTCATAGGTTTGGGCACAAGGCTTCACAGTGCAGGACACATGGAAGACAAGAATATGGGAATTTTAGAAACATGAATCTTTTTCAAGGGTATTGCTACTCTTGCAATCAATTTGGTCACAAGGCAATAAATTGTAGGGTTCATGACAGAAATGGATATGGCTTCACCAGAAGAAACTTCAAGATAGTTGCACCTCCAAGGAATAACAACATTAAGTGTTACAAGTGCAATAATTATGGGCATACAACAAAGTGGTGTAGAGAAAAAATTCTAGAGACAAGTAGGAATAGGAATAGTCAGAGGAATCAAAAGGATCAGTTAAGAAAGAAAGTGGACAAAGGTAAATATTAGTGCTTGTTGGGAGTAGAAATACTCCCACCCCAGAATTAACCACCTCAAGAGGAGGTGGGGGAGGGGCTAAGCTAAGAGTCTCATTCTTAGCCCCGAGCCCCAAAGGTGACCCTTTGCCATTGATGTCAAAGGGGGAGATATTTGAGTTAGGGGGAGAGCATTCGATCAGGGGGAGCAGTTTCTCAAGGGGAGCAAAGCAGAAAGAGGTAAAAGAAATGGTAAAAGGAAAATGGGTTGCCATCAATGACAAAGGGGGAGATTGTTGGAAATATGAGCAAGTTTTGTTGTCATTGATGTCAAGGAAGATGAGGACCAAGTTTATTGTCATCCAGGTGTTTATGTCCGAGTTTTGATTGGCAAGGTTGATGTTCGAGTTTCATTAATATCCTCTGGTGGTTTTTCCAAAAAGGCAAAGAAGAAGGTTTAATATTATAATATTTAAGGATACATGATTGGTTTATGAAAAACAAATGCAAGGAGTTGTCACATCATAAATCACCTAAAAAACCCGTATGGTAGATTGAGTGATTAAGGGTTTAATTATTTAATTTTAAATAATTTAACCTTAAGGTTAAAATTTAAAATTAAATAATAATTTTTAAAGGCCCTAAGTTTAAAAATTATAATTCAAATTTTAAAAATTTGAATGTCACGCCGACGTTGGAGAAAGGGCATTGAATTTTATATAAATATGCCAAAAACCTTTGGCAATAATCATCCTTGCGAATATACGTTAATGCAAAAAGAGTTCATGCGCCATAAGAGAGATTCACATGTGTTTTGAGTTCGTTGGGCACAGAAGGAAGAATAAGCATGAGTGGAGCGCAAAAAATATTCTGAAGTAGCCTATAGCGTAGTTGGTAGCTAGGGGCTATGATAAGGTGTTCGAGGAACGTGAGGCCAAGGTTCGAATCATGCAAACACCATTTTGTTGAAGAGGAGAAGGTGTTTTGGTTTTTGCATTACGGAAGGCAAGAGGATAAGGGTGTCGGGGCACGCCTTTAGTTCACGTGAGGGCATGTAGCCCAAATGGTGAATGTCTAAGCACTAAGGCACTTGGTGGAGGAAAGGTGGGAGTTCGAAACCCGTCGAGGACATTTTGCTAAGCAAAAAGGTATGCAAATTGGTTTATAATTTTTGTTAAGGTTTTTGCTAGGTGGAATTTGTGGAACGTGCGCTAAGGGATTATATTTAGTGCTAAGGTGGTTGGCAAGGAAATAAAGAGGGAGATATAAGGTTTTGGTTAAGTTAAAAATTAAATTATCCTTTTAGGAGTAATAAGGGGATAAGAGGAGTTATATTTTATTTTAAATATAAAGGTGTTAATTAATTAAGAGGAGTAATAAGGTGATTAATGAAAAGTTATTGTTGAAGTGATTTACTTGGTTTTTGCTAATATTTTAAAGTGTGGAGTTTATAAGGTGTAATTGAGATCTTATGCTATGTATGGTGAAATATTTTGAGGAATCATTTAAGTGAATTTTTGAGTGAATATTTTGTTACCTAACCTTTGAGAGTGGCAAAGAGTTGATTGTGATTGAGATAGGTTTTGAGGTCAAGCTTCATCAAACAAAAGGTATGGGCATATCTTCCTTGTGAGTGAAATATTGTTGGATGTTATGAATGCTAAGTTGGAGTGAAAAGGATTGTTTGATAAGCATTGTTGAGTTTGGTTTTGAGAAATCCAATATTGATTGATGAAGGTTTTTCTGGAATGAAAGTTGATGCTAGAAACCTTGTTTGATAAGCATTGTTGGAAATATTTGAGTAAGCCTTCATGTGCATGATTAGGGTTTGTGAAAGATCATGAGTATCATTGTTATGTGAAGTTGAGAATAATATTGAACTAGGGTTTGTGAAAGATCATGAGTATCATTGTTATGTGAGGTTTGTTTGATAAGCATTGTTGAATAAGCTTTCATTGAGTGATTGGTTGAGTGGAGTTGATTGAGCTTAGTTGATTGGAAGTGTTGGAGTGATAGTTCAAGTTCTGTGAAACAAATTGTTCTTTATTCTAAATTGAGTTGAAGGAGATATTGAAAGTGATTGAGCATTTTTGTGTGAAACATATTGAGTCTCTAACCATTCTCTATATGTTTCTATGGTAACCATTGGAGAACACAAGCTTATACTAAGAGGGGGTGAACAATATAAGACCAATTTTTAGTTTTCTTTCCCAAATAGTATTATTCAATATAATCAATGGTAATATCAATAGAAATATCCAAAGCAATGCACAAATCATCACAAACAATAGAGACACCAATTTAACGTGGTTCACCCAACGTGGATTACTCCATGGAGAAAATATTTCACTAATATTTTCCTAGTAAATCTCTTGGGAATCCTTTCCCTATTATAATATTTATGGATCTCTATACAAAGGAGACACCAATCTCCTAATCAAGTTCATGGATCTCTATCCACAAGAGATACCAATCTCCTAACTCTACTCTGGATGGTGATCCTCTAGAAGACCTCTGCCTCCACTGCCCTTAGCAAATGAAACTCTATCCATAGAAGACACCTATCCTCACTACTTTGGATGGAGAGCCCTATCCTTAACTCTATCACCTCCAAAGCTCTTTCTCAAATCTATACTAAACACAGTCCTTCAATCTAGCATAAATCTGCTCTGTCTCTGTCTCTGGTCTGGCACAAACCTATCCTTAAATATACACCAAACTCTATCCTCAAATTTGTACTAAACTTAGTCCTTTGGTATAGCATAAATTTATCCTCAATCTTTGTCCTCAAGCCTTAACTCAAATCTTGACTCAATATCAGATCAACACTACTGGATCTGCCACAAACCTTAACTCAAGGTTTGAACAAATTAATCAATCAACTCTGTTCACAAGTCTTCTCATAGACTTATCTCAAATATGCCTTGTAAGCTTCCATAAAATCTCACACTAATCTGTCCTCAAGTCCTCTTTAGAATTTGTCCAATCTGCTCAATAAGTCCTCACAAGAACTTATCCAAATCTACTTTCATATTTATTGCAAGCTTCCACAAAAGCTTACCCAAATCTGACCACAAGTATTCTTAAAGACTTACCTCAAATCTGCTCAACAAGTCCACACTAGAACTTGCCCAATCTCATAGAAACATAAAGAGAATTGTTAGAGACTCAATATGCTCTACACTCATCACAATGCTCAATCACTTTCAATCACTCTCTTAGAAACATATAGAGAATTGTTAGAGACTCAATATGCTTCACATTCACCTCAATAGTCAATTACTTTCAATCACTCTTTTATCACATGAAAATATAGAGAATTGTTAGATACTCATATGTTTCACACTCATCAACACTCAACCTCTTTCTCAAATCAATTCAGAAATATAAAATATTTTTTTTTTTTCATAGAACTTGAGCTATCACTTCACACATCCACTTGACTAGGTTCAACCAACTCTACTCAATCAATCACTCAATGAAATAATCCTTGCTCATAATTTTTAGTCCAAACATGTGAACACTCACTCAAAATGTTTCCAACAATTCTTATCAACCAATTTCACATAACAATTATACTCATGATATTTGCAAAACCTAGTTCAAGTTCTTCACTTAATCAATGGCTTCAACAACAATGCTTATCAAACAAGGTTTTAACAACAACTCTTTATTCCAGAAAACCTTGAAGCATTAACTCAAAACACTCAAAGAGGAATCCTAATTACGTCCTTTTCACTCCAAACTTGTTTTCCAAAAAATAATCAATCAACTCAACTATGGAAGAATGTGCCCATACCTTTTTATTGATGATGAAGGAACCTCAAAATTCCGCCACAACCACAAACACTTCTTTTCCAAGCTCAAGGAGGTTAGAATATGATAAACTATCTCAAAAGTACAATGCACATATCAAAACATACATACACCTTCTCAATCCATCTTGAAGAAATCATCCATCAACATATAAAAATAATTGACCAAATACACCTTATAATATCCCAGTTAAAATAATATCCAATACCATAAATAATGTCAACAACATCACCTTCTCAAAACAACTCAATGACAATAATTCCTCTCAAAATTTAACCAACACTTTAATCCACTTATTTCTCCAATCAGCCAATATGTTAAAAAGACTATTAAAAATAAATTTTAACTCCTTATTCCAAAATAATGACCAATTAAAATACTTTTTATCTACCCCTTTTAACTCCCTAGGACCTTATGTCAAAACCTTAGGCATCACAAAATATATTAAAAAATTTATTACCTTTGCCTTGGTGGGACTCAAACTCATGATGTCGTCTCTACCAGTGCCCTAGCTGCGGATCCAACTGCCGTGTGAGCTAGATGCTCACATTGAGAGGGAATAGCACCATGTGATCTATCTTCTACCTCTTGGAGCCTCACCCAAAAAGGGATTTGTGCTGCTTCCTTTGGTGCCTAACCAAGTCCACTCAAAACGTTGACCAATTCCACTCAAAACGTTGCCTATCGAGATTCGAATGCGGGTCCTCCTGCTCACAAGCACCTTAGCTCACTCTAACTTGCAACCAAAACACCACACTGGATGGTTATGAGGTTTAGGGCTTCTTTCACGTTATTTATTTGCTGGCACACTTAAGATAAAAATTTGTCTTCTTTCTTGCACGAAATCACATGAAACGCACAACTCGCAGGCCTTTAGTAAATTGAACAAGGGATGATTCTTTTGCCACTTAGGAATATATTTTTTATACCAATATTCCACCTTGAAATTAAACGTCGGTGCTTTAAATTTTAAATATTTAATTTATAAATTATTTAAATTCTTTATAATTTAAATATTATAAATTAGTATTTAAATATTTTTGGCTTTATTAAGGATTATAGCCTTCTTAGGTTTTACTACTTTATCTAAATAATATTTATTTAAAATTTCTTGGGCTTTTTAATATGAATTTAAAATCCTCCTTGAGTTTTTATGAAAAAACTTTTATTTTTGCTCTTCCATGGTTTAAAAAAAACCCTTCTACTAATGCTTCACATAATATTAAAAATAAATATTATGAAGCTCTTTTGCCATTAACCTTTACATTTTTCCTTTTGACATCAATGGTAGCTTATTCCTTGACATCAATGACAACTTTGTTCCTTGACATCAATGACAACTTTGACTCAAAATATCCAAAAATATCCCCCTTTGTCATTGATGGTAATCCAAATTATTTTGACCAAAAACTTAACCTTTTCTTTGTTCTGATCCCCTGGGACATTGATCCTCCTGGCTCAATGCTCTCTTCAAATCTATCCTCTTTACTCAAATACTAAATCTCCCCCTCTTAATCAAATCTCTCCCCATTTGAAATCAATGGCAAAGGGTCACCTTTGGGGATCGGGGCTAAGAATGAGTCTCTTAGCTTAGCCCCTCCTCCACCTCCTCTTGAGGTGGTTAATTCTGGGGTGGGAGTATTTCTTCTCCTAGCAAGTACTGGTCTTTACGTTTATCCTCTTTTCTTCTTGTATGATCCTTCTGATTTCTTTGACCATTCCTTTCCATGTCCATGTTCCTATTCCTATCCATGTACATATTCCTATTCTTTTTCATGTTCATATCCATGTTTCTATTCCTGTTCCTATTCATATTCATATCCCTTTTCCTATTCCTATTTATGTTCCCATTCATACTTGATTATGGAATGTTTGCTCTATACCACTTTGCTGTGTGTCCATCATTATTTCACTTATAACACTTAATGTTATTATTACTCAGAGGTGCAAATGTCTTAGGATTTCTCCTTGTAAAGCCATATCCTTTTCTGTCATGAACCCTATAATTCATTGCCTTGTGACCAAACTGATTACATGAGTAGCAATACCCATGGAAAAGCTAACTATTTATGAAATTCCCATTTTCTTGTCTTTCATGTGTCATGCACTGTGAAGCCATGTGTCCAAACCTGTGACATGAGAAACATCTTCCATTAAAATTTCCTTGTCTTGACCTCATTGGTCTCTTAGTCTCTCTTAACCTATTCTGATTGTTGTTCCATATGTTTCTTCTTTGTGCATTATTCCTGTCCTTGTTGAACTTTATGTTGTCTAAATAATCCTCAGATGTCTCACTTTCTCTTACACTGTCTTCTTCTGAAGTTTATTCTCCTTCAGAATTCTTTTGAGCTTGTTCAAAACCAAGATCTGTTTTGTTTGTTGACCTTATTTGTACCTTGATCATATTATCCACAATATTTGAGCTCTTTCCAAACTTTTGTAGCTTACTCTTGGACTTTTATAAATCTTCTCTTAGTAGGGCTACTTCTTGTTCTAACCTTTCACATTCTAAGAACTTTGCTTCTAATTTATCCTTGAACTTCTTTGTCTTAGCCTTTGATTTGTCTAGATCCTCTATAAGCATTATTCTCTCTTCATCACATTCTTGAAACTAAAAATCAAGTTTAGATTTTTGCTTTCTTACCTTATTTATTGTGTCAAGAGCATAAATAAGTTCTACCTTAAGATCATATCCTTCTTTATCTGATTCTTTCTCTATTTGTTTGCCTTTGTCGACATCTTCATTTTATTTTGACTTGTCTTCTATAGGATCACTTTCTTCTTCCTCTAGAGCCATTATAATATTATCTTATGGTCCTTCAAGTGTATCGTCATATTCATAATCACTAAAACTGAAACCATTCCTTGTACAACTATCTTCAAGATGACCAAAATTACCACATCTAAAACAATTGAGAATTATTGGTGACCTTTTATTGACTTCTTTTTCTTCAATCATAAATAGGACTTCATCTCTATCATTATCTAAAAAACTAGCATCACTATCACTTGAGTACTTACTTACCTTGTCTGCATAGTAGCTTCTCTTTTGTATTTGGAATAACTTCTTCCCTTGTCTATTTTGTCCATCCTTCCCTTTATTTTGGTACCTGTATATTTCTGATTCCCTGTTCCTGTGATCCTATTTTTCTTCGTCATTGTTATTTTTAGCTTCTTGAAAATCAATTGCATATTGACCATAATTTCCACAATTGAAACATCTAACAGATTTTGCATCTCTAGATCTTCTTGAATCCTTATTACTTCTACCATAATTAGCTTCTTCATCACTGGATGACTCATTGCTTGATTCTGACTTCTTATCCTTTGTCTTTTTAATTACTTTGAAGGTTGCTTCCTTTTGGGGATTAGGTTATTTTATTCTCAACTCAAAATTTGTAAGAATACCAAGCAACATATCTCTTGTCAAAGAATCACCATCCTTTGATTCTTCTATAGCATAAATATTTTCACTAAATATTTTTGGAAGAGATCTTAAGACCTTATCACAAACATCATATTCTTCAACCTTAAGTCCAAGTCCTTACATATAATTAACAACCTCATCGACTCAAAGTAGATAAGTACTAATGTTTTCCTCATCCTTCATTATTAACTCTTAAAATTGTGCTTTGAGATTTTGTATCTTTGCTTTCTTGAAACCTTTATCTCTTTCATATATACTTTGCAACTTATCTCAAATTCCTTTTGCATCTTGACAATGCATAACTTTTATGGACTCTATTATATGCAAACCTCTCAAAATTTCATTCATTGCTTTTGAATTGTAATGCTGTAGAAGCTTGCCTTCCTTATCTATAGGTGGATCAACTGGTGGTACGTATCCATTTTCAAATGCTTTCCAAATTTCATTGCTAAGTGTCATCAGGTAAAGCTTTATTCTCATACTCCAATATATATAATCACTTCCATCAAATATTGGTGTTGAATTATCTGATGATCCATTCCTAGAATCCATTGTGTTCTTGTAGGTTTTTCCTTCAAGATGTTAAAATCTTTTGAAGGAACCCGCTCTGATACCAATTGAAGAACACAATCTTATACTGAGAGGGGGGGTGAAAAGTATAAGACCAATTTTTACTTTTCTTTCCCAAACAATATTATTCAACATAATCAATGGCAATATCAATAGCAATAACCAAAGCAATGCATAAATCATCACACATAATAGAGACACCAATTTAACATGGTTCACCCAATGTGGGCTACTCCACAGAAAAAATATTTCACTAATATTTTCTCAATAAATATCTTGGGAATCCTTCCCCTATTACAATGTTTATGGACCTCTATCCAAAGGAGACACTAATACCATAATAAAGTTCATGGATCTCTATCCATAGGAGACACAAATATCCTAACTCTGCTTTGACTGGTGATCCTCTAGAAGACCTATTTCTCCACTGCCCTTAGCAAATGGAACTCTATCCAAAAAAGACACCTATCCTCCCTGCTATGGCTGGAGACCTCTATCCTCAACTCTGTCACCTCCAAATATTTGTCTCAAATCTACACTAAACACAGTCCTTCGATCTAGCACAAATCTACTCTGTCTATGTATCTGGTCTGGCACAAACCTATCCTCAAATATACACCAAAATCTATCCTCAAATCTATACTAAACTCAGTCCTTCAGTCGAGCATAAATCTATCCTCAATCTCTGTCCTTAATCCTTAACTCAAAGCTTGACTCAATCTCAAATCAACTTTGTTGGATCTGCCCCAAACCTTAACTCAAGGTTTGAACAAATCAATCAATCAACTCTGTTCACAAGTATTCTCAAATACTTGTCTCAAATATGCCTTGTAATCTTCCATAAAAGCTCACACTAATATATCCTCAAGTCATCTCTAGAACTTTTTTGATCTTCTCAATAAGTCCTCACAAGAAATTATCCAAATATGCTTTCAATCTGTATTGTAAGCTTCCACAAAAGCTTACCCAAATCTGTCCACAAGTATTCTCAAATACTTACCTCAAATTTGCTCAACAAGTCTACACTAGAACTTGGGAGGGAAGAGCACCCTAGCTGCGGCTCCAACCATCACTTGAGCTAGGCACTCACCTTGGGAGGGAAGAGCACCACGTGCTCTATATTCTCCCTTTTGCCACCTCACCCAAAAAGAGATTTGTGTTACTTCCTTTGGTGTCTAACCAAGTCCACTCAAAACGTTGCCTATCGAGATTCGAACGTGGGTCCTCCCGCTCACACGCACCTTAGCTCACTCCAACTTGTTATGAGACCACCACGCTGGATGGTTATGAGGTTTAGGGCTTCTTTCACATTATTTATTTTGTCGACGCACTTAAGAGAAAACTTTGTCTTCTTCCTTGCACGAAATCACATGAAACACACCTCGCAGGCCTTTAGTAAATCGAACAAGGGATGATTATTTTATCACTTAGGCATATGGTTTTTATACCAATATGCCACCTTGAAATTAAATGTCGATGCTTTAAATTTTAAATATTTAATTTATAAATTATTTAAATTCTTTAGAATTTAAATATTACAAATTAAAATTTAAATATTTTTGGCTTTATTAAGGATTAAAGCCTTCTTAGGTTTTACCACTTTATATAAATAATATTTATTTAAACTTCCTTGGGATTTTTAATATGAATTTAAAAGCCTCCTTGGGTTTTTATGAAAAACCTTTTATTTTTGCTCTTCCATGGTTTGGATATAAACCATTCTACTTATGCTTCACATAATATTAAAAATAAATATTATGAAGCTCTTTTGCCATTAACCTTTGGATTGTTCCTTTTGAACTTTTGACATCAATGGTATCTTATTCCTTGACATCAATGACAAATTCATTCCTTGACATCAATGAAAACTTTGAATCAAAATGTCCAACAACCATTCTATATATGTTTCTGTGAGATTAAACAAGATTGTGTGAAGCTTGTTTGTGTGATTGAAGAAGTTATCTATGATAGATTGAGTTGAGTTGAATAAGATTTTGTGAAAGCATGTGAGCTGATTTGAGAAAGTCCTAGAGTGGACTTAAGGAAAAATTAGTGTGAGCTTTTGTGGAATCTTACAATCAGATTGGATAGAGTTGAGGTAAGTCTTGGTGAAGACTTGTAGAGAAGTTGAGGTAAGTCTTGGTGAAGACTTGCAGAGTAGATTTAAGGTAAGTCTTGGTGAAGACCTTTAGAGCAGATTTGAGGTAAGTCTTGGTGAAGACTTGTGGATAGATTAGTGTGAGATTTTATGAAATATTACAATGTAGATTTGAGGTCAGTTTTTATGAATATTTGAGAGAAGAGTTGATTAAACGATTTGTTCAAACCTTGTGTTAAATCTTGGGGCAGATCTAGCAGAGTTGATTTGTGATTGGATCAAACTTTGTGTTAAGGATTGAGGAAAAATTTGAGGATAGAGTTTGGTTCATATTTGAGGATAGGTTTGTGCCAGATCAAGGATAAATATTGAGAAGATATGTGCTAGATCGAAGGACTGTGTTTAGTGTAGATTTAAGACAAATATTGAGCAAATTTGTGCTAGACCGAAGGACTATGTTTAGTACATATTTGAGACAAAGATTGAGAAGATTTGTGCTAGATCAAAGGACTATGTTTAGTGCATATTTGAGATAGATATTGAGAAAATTTTTGCTAGATTGAAGGACTGTGTTTAGTGCAGATTTGAGATAGATATGAGAGTAAGCTTTGGAGGTGATAGAGCAGAAGATATTAGTCTCTAGTGGATAGAGATACATAAGCCAGGGCAGTGAGGATAGGTCTTCTAAGTTAGTATAGGAGTCTTCAGTGGAGAGAGATCCACAAGCTCATGTAGTGGAGGTAGTAGTATTCTAGAGGATCACCAACTAGAGCAAAGGAGAAGGAGTTCTCCTATGGATAGAGATCCATGAACTATCTAAGGGGATTGGTGTCTCCTATGGATAGAGATCCATGAACTTGATTAGGGGTTTGGTGTCTCCTTTGGACAAAGGTCCATAAAAATTTTAATAGGGAAAGGTTTCCCAATAGATTTGTTGAGAAAATTTTAATGAAATATTTTCTCCGTGGAGTAGCCCACATTGGGTGAACCACGTTAAATTGGTGTCTCTATTGTGTGTGGTTATTTGTGCATTGATTTTATTATTGCTATTGATATTGCCTTTTATATATTGTATAATATTGTTTGGGAAAGAAAATTAAATTTTTTTCTTATACTGTTCACCCCCCCTCTCAGTATAAGCTTGTGTTCTCCAATTGGTATCAGAGCGGGTTCCTTTGAAAGAGTTTAACAACTTGAAGGAAAAGCTTATAAGAACACATATGAATTCTAAGGATGGATCTTAAAGGAATTTAGCACCATTTTTCGATGGGAACAATTATGTAATTTGGAGTATGAGAATGAAGATTCACCTGATGGCACTTGGAAATGAGATATGGGAAGCAGTTCTGAATAGATACATACCACCAGCTACTCCACCTACAAATAAATATGGTAAGCTTCTACATAATTACAATTCAAGAGCAATGAATGGAATTTTGAAATATTTACATGAAATAGAGTTTATAAAGGTTATGCACTGCAAATCAGCAAAGGAAATTTGGGATAAGTTGCAAGGCATATATGAAGGAGATAAAAAGATCAAAAGGGTAAAGTTGCAAAATTACAAGGGACTATTTGAAGACCTGAAGATGAAGGATGAATAAAATATTACTACATATCTACTTCGTGTAGATGAGGTTGTTAACTCCATGAAAGGACTTGGGATTGAAGTTCAAGAATATGATGTTTGTGATAATATTTTAAGGTCACTCCCAAAAAGGTTTAGTAATAAGATTTCAGCTATAGAATAGTCAAAATATATTGATATTTTGACAAGGAATGAATTACATGGCATTATCATAGGTTTTGAGATGAGAATAAAAGAGGAACCTATTTATTAGAAGGAAGCAACCTTAAAAGTTACTAAGAAGACAAAGGGTAAGAAGTTAGATTCAAGCATTGAGTTATCCAAGGATGAAGAAGCAAATTATGGCAAAAGGAATAAGGACTTAAGAAATTATAAAGGTACAAAATTAGTTAGAAGTTTCAATTGTGGAAAATATGGTCACTATGCATCTGATGGTCCAGAGGCTAGAAATATCAATGATGAAGAAAAACAGGATCATAAGAACAGGGAAGCAAGAAAATAAGAAAACATAGGTACCAAAAGAAAAGTAGGGATGGACAAGGCAAGCAAGGAAAGAAGTTTTTCCAAAGGCATAAGAAGAGTTTCTATGCAGACAAGGTAGGTAAGATCTCAAGTGATAGTGATTACATTTCCTCAGATGATGATAAAGATGAAGTACTATTTATAGCAAAAGAAAAGGTATGATGTTAGAAAAAGGGCACCAATGATTCTCAAGTGTTTTAGATGTGGTAACTTTGGTCATCTTGAAGATAGTTGTACAAGGAATGGATTCAGTTTCAGTTATGATGAATATGAAGATACACTTGAAGGACCAGAAGAAAATATTCTTATGGCAATAGAAGAAGGGAGTACTTCTAGTGGAAATAAATAAAAAAAGGAATGAAGATAATACTAAAGGTAAACAAATAGAGGAATAATCAGAGAAAGGAGAAGTTGATATTGAAATTGAACTTATTTCTACCCTTGATGCACTAAGGGAGGTAAGAAAGCAAAACTCAAAACTCAAGCTTAAATTTCAAGAATGTGATGAAGAGAAATGAAAGCTTATAGAGGATCTAACCAACTCAATAGCTAAGACAAGGAGGTTTAAAGAGAAGTTAGAAGCTAAGGTTTTAGAATGTGAAAGGTTAGAGCAAGAAGTAGCTTCAATAAGGAAGGAATTAAAAGAGTCTAAAGATAAGCTACACAAGTTTGATAAGAGCTCAAAAACCATAGACAATATTACTAAGGTACAGAGGCATTCATCAAACAAAACATGACTTGGATTTGAACAGGAATAAAGAAAATAAGGAGAGGATTCAATCTCAAGCTCCAAACAAAAAGAAGATTTAGAATAAGAGAGTGTAAGATAAAGTGAGACTTCTGAGGATGAGTTGGAAAATAAAGAGTTCAACAAGAAAAGAAATAATGCACACATGGGGAATAGATGGAAAAAGAATCAACACAGGGTAAAAGAGACTAAGAGACCAATGGGATCAAGGCAAGGTGGTTTCAATGGACGATGCTTCTCATATCATAGGTTTGGGCACAAGGATTCATAGTATAGGACACATGGAAGACAAGAATATGGGAATTTAAGAAATAAGAATTCTTTTCAAGGGTATTGCTACTCTTGCAATCAGTTTGGTCAAAAGGCAATAAATTGTAGGGTTCATGATAGAAATGGACATGGCTTCACCAGAAGAAACTTCAAGATAGTTGCACCTCCAAGGAATAACAACATGAAGTTTTACAAGTGTAATAATGATGGGCATACAACAAAGTGGTGCAGAGAAAAATTCCATGGACAAGCAAGAATAGACATAGTCAGAGGAATCATAAGGATCAGTTAAGAAAGAAAGTGGACAAAGGTAAAGATCAGTTCTTGCTGGGAGTAGAAATAATCCCACCATAGAATTAACCACCTCAATAGGAGGTGGGGGAGGGGCTAAGATAAGAATATCATTCTTAGCCCTGAGCCTCAAAGGTGACCCTTTGCCATTGATGTCAAAGGGGGAGAGATTTGAGTTAGGGGGAGAACATTCAGTCAGGGGGAGCAGAACAAAAAGAGGTAAAAGAAATGGTAAAAGGAAAATGGATTACCATCAATGACAAAGGGGGAGATTTTTGGAAATATGAGCAAGTTTTGTTGTCATTGATGTCAAGGAATATGAGGACCAAGTTTATTTTCATCCAGGTGTTTATGTTCGAGTTTTTATTGGCAAGGTTGATGTTCAAGTTTCATTAATATCCTTTGGTGGTTTTTCCAAAAATGTAAAGAAGAAGGTTTAATATTATAATATTTAAGGATACATGGTTGGTTTATGAAAAATAAATGCAAGGAGTTGTCGCATTATAAAGCACCTAAAAAACCCATATGGTAGATTGAGTGATTAAGGGTTTAATTATTTAATTTTAAATAATTTAACCTTAAGGTTAAAATTTAAAATTAAATAATAATGTTTTAAAGGTCCTAAGTTTAAAAAATTTTAATTCGAATTTAAAAATTTGAATGTCCATGCCGACATTGGAGAAAGGACATTAAATTCATATAAACATGCCAAAAACCTTTGGCAATAATCATCCTTGTGAATATACGTTAATGCAAAAAGAGTTCATGTGCCATAAGAGAGATTCACATGTGTTTTGAGTTCGTTGGGTGCAGAAGGAAGAATAAGAATGAGTGGAGCACAAAAAATATCCCGAAGCAACTTGTAGCGTAGTTGGTAGCCAGGGGATGTGATAAGGCATTCGAGGAATTCGAGGCCAAGGTTCGAATCATGCAAACACTATTTTTTTGAAGAGGGAAGGTGTTTTGGTTTTCATATCGTGGAAGGCAAAGGTCAAAGGCATTGGGGTGTGCCTTTTAGCTCATGTGAGGGCATGTATCCCAAGTTGTGGAAGCTTAAGCAATAAGGCACTTGGTGGAGGAAAGGTGGGAGTTCAAAACCCGCCGAGGACATTTTGCTAAGCAAAAAAGTATGCAAATTGGTTTATAATTTTTTTTAAGATTTTTTCTAGGCAGAATTTGCGGAACGTACGCTAGGGGATTATATTTAGTGCTAAGGTGATTGGCAAGGAAATAAAGAGGGAGGTATAAGGTTTTGTTTAAGTTAAAAATTAAATTATCCTTTTAGAAAGAGTAATAAGGGGATAATAGGAGTTATATTTTATTTTAAATATAAAGATATTAATTAATTAAGAGGAGTAATAAGGTGATTAATAAAAAGTTATTGTTGAAGTGATTTACTTGGTTTTTGCTAATCTTTTAAAGTGTGGAGTTTATAAGGTGTAATTGAGATCTTATGCTATGTATGGTGAAATATTTTGAGGAATAATTTAAGTGAATTTTTGAGTGAAGATTTTGTTATCTAACCTTTGAGAGTGGCAAAGAGTTGATTGTGATTGAGACAGGTTTTGAGATCAAAACTTGATCAAACAAAAGGTATGGGCATATATTACTTGTGAGTGAAATATTATTGGATGTTATGAATGCTAAGTTGGAGTGAAAAGGATTGTTTTATAAGCATTGTTTTGGTTTTGAGAAATCCAATATTGATTGATGAAGGTTTTTTTGGAATGAAAGTTGATTCTAGAAACCTTGTTTGATAATCATTGTTGGAAATATTTGAGTGAGCCTTCATGTGTATGATTAGGGTTTGTGAAAGATCATGAGTATCATTTTTATGTGAAGTTGTGAACAATTTTGAACTAAGTTTTGTGAAAGAACTTGAGTATCATTGTTATGTAAGGTTTATTTGATAAGCATTGTTGAAAAAGCTTTCATTGAGTAATTGGTTTAGTGGAGTTGATTATGCTTAGCTGATTGGAAGTATTAGAGTGATAGTTCAAGTTCTATGAAATAAATTATTCTTTACTAATTTGAGAAAGAGATTGAAAGTGATTGAGTGTGAAACATATTGAGTCTCTTACCATTCTCTATATGTTTCTGTGGTAAAGCAAGAGAGATTGAAAGTGATTGAGTGTGAAGCATATTGAGTCTCTAACCATTCTCTATATGTTTTTGTGAGATTAAAAAATATTTTGTGTGAAGCTTGTTTGTGTGATTGAAGAAGTTATCTATGATAGATTGAGTTGAGTTGAATAAGCTTTTGTGAAAACTTGTGAGCTGATTTGAGAAAGTCCTAGAGTGGACTTAAGGGTAAATTAGTGTGAGCTTTTGTGGAAGCTTAAAATTAGATTGGATAGAGTTGAGGTAAGTCTTGGTGAATACTTGTAGAGCAGTTGAGGTAAGTCTTGGTGAAGAATTGTACAGTATATTTGAGGTAAGTCTTGGTGAAGAATTGTAGAGCAGATTTGAGGTAAGTCTTGGTGAAGACTTGTGGAAAAATTAGTGTGAGCTTTTATGGAAGCTTACAATGCAGATTTGAGGTAGGTCTTTGTGAAGACTTAAGAGTAGAGTTGATTAATTGATTTGTTCAAGCGTTGTGTTAAAGCTTGGGGTAGATCTAGCAGAGTTGATTTGTGATTAGATCAAGCTTTGTGTTAAGGATTGAGGAAAAATTTAAGGATAGATTTGAGGATAGAGTTTGGTGCAAATTTGAGGACAGGTTTATGCCAGACCAAGGACAAATATTGAGCAGATCTGTGCTAGACCGAAGGACTATGTTTAGTATAAATTTGAGACAGATATTGAGCATATTTGTGCTAGATCGAAGGACTATGTTTAGTGTAGATTTGAGACAGATATTGATTATATTTGTGCTAGATTGAAGGACTATGTTTAGTGCATATTTGAGATAGATATTGAGAAAATTTATGCTAGACCAAAGGACTATGTTTAGTGTAAATTTGAGACAGAGCTGAGAGTAAGCTTTGGAGGTGATAGAGCAGAGGACAATAGTCTCTAGTGGATAGAGATCCATAAGCTAGGGCAGTGAGGACAAGTATTCTGAGTGAGGATAGGAGTCTTCAGTGGAGAGAGATCCACAAGCCAGTGTAGTGGAGGTTGTAGTATTCTAGAGGATCACTAGCCAGAGCAAAGGAGAAGGAGTTCTCCTGTGGATAGATATCCATGAACCAACTAAGTGGATTGGTGTCTCCAATGGATAGAGATCCATGAAATTGATTAGGGGATTGGTGTCTCCTTTGGACAAATATCCATAAACATTGTAATAGGGAAAGGTTTCCCAAGATATTTGTTGAGAAAATTTTAGTGAAATATTTTCTTTATGGAGTAGCCCACATTGGGTGAACCATGTTAAATTGGTGTCTCTATTGTGTGTGGTGATTTGTGCATTGCTTTGATTACTACTTTTGATATTACCATTGATATATTGCATAATATTATTTGGGAAAGAAAAGTAAAAAGTGGTCTTATACTGTTCACCCCCCATCTCAATATAATCTTGTGTTCTTCATGTACATTACATACAATTCTTACGATTGGATCCATTGGGAGCCCTGAGGTGATTGCGATGGCCGTTATAACTCTACACTTAGTGTAAGGGGGAAAGGGTTCATCAAGAATAGTTTAAGGAACCAATTCAAGTCTAGGATGGAATGTTTTTGAATGTGTTCAATTAAGCATACACCTATGTTTGGTCTTTCTATACTAAGCTATGAAAATTAAAGAACAATGCAAGACACACGATGCAAGAATACAAGAGCTAACCCTAGAATTATTCTTTGATTCAATGATATCTAATCCTAGATTGTAAAGTAAAATATTTAAAGTGTCTAATGGAATGCACAAATAAAACCCTAGATGCATACTATACGCTTTTATTCATTCAAATGCCTATGAAACTTTATCAAGTATCTATACTTTGCTTATGATCTAGGTTCTCCATAAAAGTGGATAGAAAGCAAAACAAACAACCTAAAAATATATTAGGGAACTTCTCTTATCTGATGGTTGATTCAAGCTTTATATTACATCCTGAATATCCAATAGCTTCAACCTTGCAAAATAGCTTCACAAAATCCTACAAAATATGATCAACATTTGTGAGCCTGCTTAGGCCGATATACAATTGAGCTTAGAGGCGCAACATTCAAGCCCCCTTGGTACTTTTAGCTAACCATTTTAAAGTAAAATAATATTTTAACTTTAAAACATGCACAAACAAACTATAATAGATATGTAATACTAAAATGAAATGCATTTGAGATGGACCCAATAGAGAGCTTCAAGGCAGGGTGCAAATTAAGGTTTTAAAGTGCAAATCTTGCCCTCCAAAACCCTAATTTTACCAAGTTCATGCCTTATAACTATGAGACATAAATTTGGTTGACCAAATTTTCACCCTGTATGGACGAGGTATGAATCTAGTTTAGATTCCCTTTTTGGGGATTGAAATAACAAAAAATAGAGTGCAAATGGTATAAAATAGAATTTAAATGCTAACTAAAAAGTATAAAACTTGATAAGCTAATGGAGAAAGTAAGAAGAAATGAAGAGGTGGAAAAAGCACTCAAAAAATGTTGATCTATCCAATAATCAAGAATTCTTCACTCAATCCCCAAGGGCAGTAATCACCAAGCACAAAAATAGTCAAAATAACAACTTGCAATAGAAATCCACTTGAAAGCATGAGCAAATGAGTGATTTTACCAATAAATCTTATTTTCAACTTGTCTAGGGGAAAAAAGGAACCCAAAACCTTATTTATAAGAGGTTTGGATGGAAAAATAGATAAGAAAGTGAAGTTTTACTTTGGGCAAGGCCGACCCCAAAATTGACTAACGAGGCGAGGAATTTTAATGAGAAAAAATCCTATAAAGGTAAAATTGTACCCCTCCATATGGGGCATGATTATAGCAAGCCAAATTTATACCTCGTATGGATCGGGTGTGAAATTTGTAAAGCTAAAAAAAAAGGCAAAGGGAGAAGGCAAAAAGACCCAAAATTTGCACTATTCAAGTTTGGGTGGCTAGCTAGGGGTCTAAGGAAGATTTGAATCATTTTTTTGGGTCAAAATTTGTGTCTACACAATTTAAGTGCCAATATTTCTTTGATTCTTTATTTTCTCAGAATATTAATAAAATTTTTTATTTCTAGGTTCAACTTGGCCATTTTCTTGTGGATAATAAAGTGTGAAAAAATAGTGTTGCATTTCCTTGTTCTTAAAAGGAATTCCATTGTCTAAAATAATAGTATATGGGATACTAAAGTGATACAAATTTTGATTGAAGATAAATTTAGACATAGTTATGGTTGTTTCATTTATAAGTGATATAGCTTCTAACCCTTTTTAAAAATGTGTTTGTGATGACGAAGTTATGCCCATAAGAGAACACATGAGAGATAGGTCCTACAAGGTTAAGACCCTAAGTGGAAAAGGCCAAGAAAAATAAATTGAATGGAGAATCTATAAAAGGGTATTAATTCATCTTTATAGAACTGACACTTATCACATGATTTAACATAATTATTTATGTCAGCTTCCATTGTAGGCCAAAAATAACCTATTCTTAAAAGTTTACAATTTGTGTAATGACCCATTGAAGTGTCCCCCATAATCATCACTATGCATATCAAAGAGGTATTTTGGTACCTCAACCTTTATAAGGCATTGTAGATGAAAACCATCAACATTTAGTAGTACAATACATCACTCAAAACCACATATTATTATTCTCTCCTATAAATATAGGATAACTACTTAGAATTAGCCATAGGTGGATTGATTTGATTATTGAGAAAACAAAAAATACTTCCATACCAAGGATTATCTATAATAACTTGGTAATCAATTATATTATCCTTGATTGTATGCACATCTACTAGACCTTCAATGACAAAAGCAAAAGGTTCATCATGAATTTTTACCATAAAATTAGTTCAATGGTGTTTTATGAGGTATTATTTTTCTAATAAAAGTATCTAGAGAGTCATCCTCAACATTTTACCCCCTTGGGGAATGTGTAATGGAAAAGGACTCAAAGACAATGAACAAATTTATAGCCACTTGATGGTATGGGATCAGATGTGGGGCTTGAACAACATACACACCCAAGATTTGGTGGACCAAAATTTAAGAATCCCCTAACACTCTAATGTGTTTAAAATTCATACATTGAGTGGTCAAGAGCCCTAAAATTAAAGCCTTATATTCCATAATGTTATTGATAATGCCAAAACAATTTAAGTGAAATGCAATAGAAATAGCTAGACCAATTGAAGACTTAATAAATATATCATCTTTTACCTAAAATTTCTTATTTACACCATAAAAGTGGGGGGCCCAAGTATCAAGATGAAGTGAAGGTGTGTCCATCTTGTCCTTAGGCTTAGATTCTTTTTATCACTTAGCAACCTCCCAAGATTCCAAGAGAGACTTTTATTACTCAGTAAGGTCATAAGGATGACACTTGAATTAGACTAGAGGTAATGGAGTAAGAAAATATGGTAAAGTCATGAAGAGAACAAGAATAATTATCATGTCCTCATATTGTAAAACCTTTGGTAAGGATTACTTGGTTGGATTAGGAGTAACTGCCATCTGATTAGAAATCACTTGTGCTTTCACAATTTTTTTGGTAATGATACAAAGATTGAATTATTCCATCATAATAATCCAATTTTTGTGTTAGGTGTCACTAGTTATATAAAATTTTGGAAACAAGTGTCTCAAGTAATAATTTTAATAACCATATAAGTTATTTGATACATGTAATGTTAAGCTTATCACATGACAAATAAATAGCCAAGTAGTCCTCCTTCATGAGAGTTTACCTAATTTTTATTATTAGCATTGTTCAATTGATGTAATATGAGATATACTCTTTATTATTATCATCTTGTTGGGTAAGGATCTATCCTAAGGATACTTGAGCAGCTAATATGTACAAAATAAATGACCTATCTAGGTTGTATGAGTGAAGAGTTAGGGGCAGCACTTTTTTCTTTAAACTCAAGTAATGTCTTATTACAATTTTCATCCCATTTAATTTTACATGTTTCTTAAGTAAATGATTCAATAGATAATATTTGATTGCTAACTCAAAGATAAATCACCTAATAGCTCTAAGATTCCATAATAAATATTTGATATCTTTGGTAGTGAGAGGATGAGGTATAGTATCAATGGATTTGATCTTATTATAGTCTATATCTATGACCCAATGATATATCATGAAGCATAAAAGCTCACCACTAATAACACCATACACAAATTTATTTGGTTTAAGTCTAATATTATAGTGACATGATAACTCAAATATGACATGAATGTCAATAGGATGTTTATCCCATTTATTTGACTTACCCAATAGGTCATCAATATAGGAATAAACTATCTTCCAAATTAAGTTACAAAACATGGTTATCATGACTTGCTGATAGATAGATACAAACTTTTTAAATCCAAATGACATAATAAAATAATAGAAGGTGGTCCAAGGCATATTAAAAGTTGTCTTAGTTTTATCCTTAGGGATAATTTAGATTTGGTTATACCTTGAATAGCCATATATAAAGGACAATATTTTATATCCTGTGGTCGAGTCAACAATAGCATCAATGGAAGGTAAAGGAAATTTATACTTAGGACATGATAGGATGATGTTTCTAAAATCACAAAAAAATTTAATAACATTATTTTCATAGGAAAAATGTTAGAGACCCCTCCTAAATAATCAACAAGTTTGATAAAATTAGCATTTAACAATTTTTTAATTTTAATCTTGCACATGCCTTGAATGAGATGAGAGAAACTCCTTTGATTTTTTTGGATGAGAGTTGTGTCCTCATAAGTAATAATATTATAAAAATCAAGAGCCTTATTTATTATGGCCATGTTAGAATATTCCTAAGCAAAGACATATTTATACTTTATAAGTAGAGTATTAAAGATGGCCTATTCTTCCTTAGGTATACTAGCCATGATTTTTACTATGTAGGGTTGCTTGAGGGAGCCTATGAAAATGTCTATAGTAGGTTTATCATTCATGATATTTCCCTCCTCAAAGTGGTCCAAAGTAGTAGGGAGGTTCTCTAGTTTAGAATTGATCTTGGTCTGACAAACATAATTAGGCCACTTATGCTTCCCCCACTTAGGATTAAGATTATTGAAAAACCATTCCATGTGATATTGTTGGGGATTATTTTCTCAATGGTATATAATATTTTAATAATGAATTCATCATTAGTGTATCCACCCAAAAACTAGATACAAGAAAACACAGAAAATAAAGATTTTTTTTACTAAGGAGAGGGATTCATAAAACCCTAACTGACCTATGGTTAAACTATTTGTTTAAGATCACTAAGTTTTCCAACTTTCTCAAAGAGTTACATCTCATAAAATACCCTCCCAAAAGTCTATATGTGTAGGCGTATTATGTATTACCACAAATAAGCTTATTTATCTCATCATCCTTGATGACCTAAACTTATCACCTTCCATCAATCAAAGGTATACTCCCATAACCATACCATACACAAGCCCATATGTGTAGGTATGCTAAGCATATTGTGAGTTAAGCTATCCATCTCATCTCCATGATGAGCTATCTTAACTTAGATGTAATATTTTAGTCTACTTAGTTTTCATTCTCCCTAAGGGGTCTTAATTCCCTTAGGTCTTCCTATGTTCACCCTAAGGGGTCTCAATCCCTTAGGTCACTCTCTAGGTTCACCCTAAGATCTCAATTTCTTAGGTCACTTTTATGTTTAGCAAGAAAAAAAACAATTCAATCAATTCAATCGAAGAACATATATATAAGGTATACAAGGTTGCTTAGAACGTGAAAGACATTTACAAAAAGTAAGCATTAAATACAAGGGAAAATCCAAGTAGTAAATGTAAATAAAACATGATAGTAAACTGATGATACAATTCCTATACATTCATAAAATTATTACACATATCCAATTATGGTAAAACCTCCATACTTTTAAAGAATAAAGTAATATGCTACATTCATTTAGGGATATCTCCCCATAATTCTAGTTTATTTGAGCATAAGTAAATCATTACAAGTAGAATCAAACTGATGCATTGGTTCCAACTGCCTCTTTGGTCCTCCTTTTTCCATCGATCATTTGAGGATAGTAGGGGATCAGGGCACTCATGGTTCCATGATAGACATGCTTCTAAATGCATTTACTATTTTCTTTTTCAAATTGCAACTATACAAATTAAATCAAAGTATCTAACCATCTACTACATAGTTGATATCATAAAAATCACTATTTTTATTTTCACCTCTCATTACTCATAGAGAGTCTTTCAACAACCACAACTAGATCACATGTTTTACTTTAATCCATTATTTTCACATTTATTTAATAAATTAAAATCCCATACCTTTAATCATTAAATAAACTATTTTCTTTATTTAATAAATCAAAGTCTCCCTACTTTAATTTATAAATAAGGCTTTTTTCTTCATTTCATAAATCAAAGTCCCATACCCTTAATTTATAAAACAAACCATTCCCTTTATTTAATAAATCAAAGTCTCCATCCTTTAATTTATAAATAAACTATTTTTTCTTCATTTCATAAATAAAGGTCCGATACCCTTAATTTATAAAACAAACCATTCCCTTTATTTAATAAATCAAAGTCTCCATACTTTAATTTATAAATAAACTATTTTTCCTTCATTTCATAAATCAAAATCCCATACCCTAAATTTATAAAACAAACCATTCCCTTTATTTAATAAATCAAGTCTCTCTACTTTAAGTTATAAATAAACTATTTTTCTTTCATTTCATAAATCAAAGTCTCCCTACTTTAATTTACAAATAATTTATTTTACCTTTATTTTATAAATCAAAGTCTCCCTCCTTTAATTTATAAAACAACTACATTTACTTATTTAATAAATCAAAGTCTCCCTACTTTAATTTACAAATAATTCATTTTACCTTTATTTTATAAATCAAAATTTCTCTAATTTAATTTGTAAATAATTTATTTTACCTTTAACAAATCATAACCAAACACCTTCGTTAATCTACTCAAATTCTTCCTACGACTCAACCAAGCTATAGGGTAGAATAAGGATAAACTAAAATATTTAATTAAACTATGCAAGGTTCATTTGAAAACTAACTAAAATGACTCCCCACGAGCCTGAAAGAACCACGACCAACAACCCAAACCACATGGTGATAGCAAGCAAGAGCATGCATGGAGAAATAGTCTTGATGGAGCTTAGGATCAGCAAGTAGCGAGTGCTCAATACATGAAGGTAAGCTTAGCCAAGTGCCCAAGATGCTCGACTACTAGCCTATAGGTGCTTAGAGCCCTAAAAGCTATCGTCGGCCAACAACTTGGTGATTGTGGGATAAAATGCCCCAATCACACTACTAGTGAGACCGTCGAACAACTACAAATGATACCAATGCGAGGGAGCACCAAGGGAGTTGAACATCCCTAGTAGAGTCTAACAGGGGTTACATAAAGCTCGAACCCAAACACTGATAGGACTACATACTTAATAGATGATCAGATTGGTTCGAAAGTGCATGAAGAGAGAGTACTAACATTGCTGGTCATGATATTGATAACTTGGGAATAAATACAGGATTCCCTACACAGAGCTTTAATACAACAATTAATAATGATGACAAGCTCCCACTCAAAGAAAATAGAAGGGAAAGAAAATAGATTTTACTTGAGAACCTAGATGAAGGCGACAAATAGACCTGAAACATAGTCCCTACAATACGTGCACAAAAGTATCTCACAAAGAGATCGAAGAGAGACTAGGTAGGTATTGTTAACATGAAATAGTCGACTGCCCATAGGTGCTATCACCAAACCAAATATTAACAAATGTGAGCAAAAAAAGGAATAAGTATATGAACATATATGTTTATTTTATTTTCTTATTTTAAAGAAATGAATCTCAACCTATAAATTTTGAAGAATCGACTATGATTTTTCCTTTTGGAGTGCGGTGTTATCAAGATGTTTAGCTTGAGGATTATTTGGTCTCCTTACCTCCTTCCTTTTCCTTCCTATCCCATACGTGCATTCATTTTTTTTCCAAGACTCCTCTCTTCTGCATCCACTTGCCACCCACTTTTGGACTTACCTCGTCAATGCTATCTCATCCCTTCGCGACTGTAGTCTTAAAGAAATCATTTTTATCTTCTTCCAAAACCTTGCCATAATGAAGCTATCTTCTCAATATCTATCAAAATATTCGCATTGCAAGAAAAATCAGATCTCTTTGAAAGGGCGATCTCCTCAAATCAAATCTTGCAAGATTTTTTTTATTTAAAATAAATTCTATTATCTCTTTAATAAAAACTTTGCTAGGTGTTAAATGAATTTAAATAAAGACTTTACTAACTATTAAATGAATTTCCATTATCATTTAAATAAAATATTTACTAACTATTAAATGAATTTCCATTATCATTTAAATAAAATATTTACTAACTATTAAATGAATTTCCATTATCATTTAAATAAAATCTTTACTAACTATTAAATGAATTTCCATTATCATTTAAATAAAAGCTTTATCACTACTAAATTTCATCTATTATTTAAAAATAAATTTAAACTATATATATATTCTATATAGTTATGACTTCAACATCATGTTGTTCTCTTTAAAATATCCAAGAAAAACAAGAAGTTTCAAAGGTAACCAACTAATGCATGCTTTATAAACCATTAATGCAACAAGTGATGAAGTAAAAGACAATTAGTCATATGCAATTTAGACAATGAGGGAGTCTTTCCATCAACCTAGTCACTTGTCTCAACCCAAGGATTTATGATAGCTACCAGGCTATCAATTGAGGCTCAATGTGGCTAGCTAGTTGGCAACTATTCCTTACCAATAATGCATGCCTATATGAAGTTATCCATCCATGTTACCCCCAAGTTGCATTAATCATCATTTACCCAATCTCAAGTACCCCCACTTCTAGTGGATGATTCTACTTCTTCCACCTACAAGTGTACCTTATCTTGCACATTGACAATATGTTAGTAGTACCATATTCTTCCAACTCAACTAAACATCACATAGCTCGTTCAAATGCATAAAATAAGTATTAAAGCATCATAAATTAATACATCGTTTCTTTATGCCAAAAATCCTACTAGGGAGGATCATGACATCCTACCCCTCTGGGACTAAACATGATGCAGGAGCATCCGGTGGTCAAGGAGAAATCTTGCATCCTCCAAATCATTTCATTGTTTGCTTTTATTTTTCCAAGTACTTGTGTTGGGTTTGTTTCGAATCTTGGACCAAGAGGGAGGTTTTGTAAAAAGAGAAGAGGAAGTTTTAGTGTAAAGGCACAAGTTGCGTTGGGGTCGCGAAATCGTGACCCCAAAGCTTCGGAAGGGCAATGGCCAGTTTGAGTCGCGATATCGCGACGTCGCGATATCGCGACATGTTCCGACTTCAACAGCGTTGAACAGTTGGCGATTAAAATCGAAGGCTCGGTGCACACGAAGAAGGGGAGAAGGTTTTGGTCGCGATATCGCGACGTCTTTTGCAAACGGAGGAGAGGTGACCGTTGGGTCGCGATATCGCGACATGTCGCGATATCGCGATGATGTTTCAAAACTGAGGGCGGACGTCAGTTGGGTCGCGATATCGCGACATGTCGCGATATCGCGACGATGTTTCAAAGCTGAGGGCGGACGTCAGTTGGGTCGCGATATCGCGACATGTCGCGATATCGCTACATGTCGCGATATCGCGGCCCAAGAAAAAGTCAAACGGAAATAAACACGCGGACGGTCGGACAGGGTGAATTTGACACGTGGTTGCCACGTGTCTTAAAGGCGGCACGACCAGTGGGGGATAGAGTTAATTTTGACACGTGGAGACACACTTGTAACAGATCATGAGGTTGAGGGCCACGTAATCGGAGGAGAGAGATTTAGACGTCGGCCAAGTTTAAGTATCTTGGGATGTCGTTTCTGGAGGAACCGTAGTTACAGGTGAAAGACTTAATGGCGGAGACATCGATATTTAAAGACAGTCAGATTAAAACGGCGGGTGCAGGGTATGGGAAGCCATGAATGCAGGCTCTGGACGGATCGGACAGTTGCCATTTATGGCAGAAAATGAAAGGAAAGGAAAATCTTGAAATTTCAACGGAGGGAAAATGAAATTCGAATTGGTCTTTGGGCGGGAGCATTAATTACAGGGAAGGCCGAGACCACATTAAAATGGGGAAAATTTGTATGGGAAAGGGATGGTGAAGTTCGGGATTGGGGGAGAAGTGGTATACTGGAGTGGCTACTGTAAACCGTATTTGGTTAATTTTAATGAAATTTTAATGAAATTACTGTAAATGTGTTTGTGTGAATCCCGGCTTGCCATCAAGTGGTATCAGAGCGGGAGCTCCTGAGCGTGTAACAGATCGCCGGAGAGAGGCAGTTGCACCAGGATCTGTGGAAGAATTCTAAAAAAAAAAAAAAAATAATACAGAGAAAATATCATGCCTCCACGAAGGAACCGTGGCGGAGCAGGAAATGTGGTGCCGGTCGAAGACTTCCGGGCCTTGCAAAGACAAGTTCAAGCCTTGCAAGCAGAGTTACGCAGAAGGCGCGAACCCGGAGGGGAAGAGGAAAGTGAAGATGAAGTTGAAGAGGAAGAACAGTCTGAGGAAGAAGCAGAAGTCGTGGATCCAGCTCGAGGCCCGGTTGTATAAGGCCATCTCTCAGATTGGAAAACAACCAAAAATGGAGGTATCTACCTACTTGGGAAATCTAAATCCAGAAGAAGTGATTGACTGGATAAATGATTTAGAGGAATATTTCGAGTATGAGGAGATTGAAGACCCTAACCGGGTCAGATTTGCTAAGACCAAGTTAAAGGGTCATGCCGACATTTGGTGGAAGGGAATGCAATTGGAGAGAAACGAGAAGAGGGAAAGAGAGAATAACAAGATGGGATAGAATGGTGGAGAAGCTTAAAAGACAGTTCATCCCGACAGATTACGAGTTGGATCTGCTAAGAAAAATGCAGAGCTTGAGACAGACAAACAAAACTGTCCAAGAGTACACTGAAGAATTTTACAAAATTTCTATTAGGACAGGACATTTAGAGGCAAATAAGGAGAAGGTAGCCCGTTACATTAATGGGCTGAGGCTTGGTATCCAGGAAGAACTGAGCCTGGTTCGAGTAAACACCATTGAGGATGCTTATCAATTTGCCTTGAAGGTAGAAGAAAAGCTAAACAGGCGGTTTGAAGGCAAGCAAAGAGGAAGAGGCCGAGGTGGAAGGACTGGTGGGAGGACCAGTGGAGAAAAGTACAAGGATCCGAAGAAGACTGGGGAAGCCAGTAGTAACCAGGACCAAAAAGAAGAAGATGTTTATCAGCCCCGAGATCAGAACAGCTACCCAAGAGGACGGGGTGGATCTGGACGAGGGTTTGGAAGGGGAGTATTTCGTGGAACATGTTTCCACTGTGGTGAAGAAGGACACAGGGCATTTGAATGTCCACAACACCGAGAAAGAACAAACAAGAGGCCTGAGGGCCCAGCCAGAGCTGCTGTGGCAGAGGAGGATGCTGAATCTGAGCATTCCGAAGAAGCGGAGAGAGGAGAAACAATGGTTGTAAGAAGAGTCCTGTTGAACGAGGAGAAGGACACAGACCAGAGGAAAAGTTTATTCCGCACTAGATGTAAATGTGCGGGCAAGGTTTGCAATATCATTATTGATAATGGTAGCACGGATAACCTGGTTTCGAGGAAATGGTTACAAAGTTACAGTTAGAGAGGAAGAAACACCCACACCCATACCGGGTCGCATGGTTACAAAAGGACCACGGAGCTTTGGTCAATGAGCAGTGTTCTGTTAAATTTAACGTTGGGAAGTATTGTGATGAGGTCCTGTGTGACATCTTACCCATGGATGTTTGCCACATGTTGCTGGGGAGACCCTGGCAGTTTGACCGGAGTGCAGTACATGATGGCCGTGCCAACACCTACTCATTGACAAAGAATGGTGTACGTCATAAACTAAAGCCCTTGAAGGATACAGATGAAAAGGTATGTAATATTTCCAGAGTCTCGTTTAGTTGAGGGGAGAGAGTTTCTGAACGGGTTAAAGCATGAACATTTATGTTATGCAATAATCCCTAGAGTTAGGGGGAAGGAATGCCGGGATACCCCAACGAAGTTCTAAATCTCGTCGGAGGAATTTCCGGACATTGTGTCTGACAATGTGCCTGAGGGCTTACCCCCGGTGAGAAAAATTAGCCATCATATAGATTTAGTACCAGGATCAAGCCTGCAAAATAAAGCTGCACACAGGATGACACCTGTAGAGACTGAGGAGTTAAATAGACAGGTCCAAGAATTGTTAGAAAAGGGATTAATTCGGGAAAGTTTGAGTCCATGCGCAGTACCTGCAGTGCTGGCGCCAAAGAAGGATGGGGAATGGAGGATGTGTATAGATTCACGGGCCATCAACAAAATTACTATTAAGTACAGATTCCCGTTACCAAGAATGGATGATATCATGGACTGTTTAAGTGGAGCTGAGTACTTCACAAAGATTGACCTGAAAAGTGGTTATCATCAGATCCGTATCCGAGAGGGGGATGAATGGAAGACAACCTTTAAAACAAGAGAAGGCCTGTTTGAGTGGTTAGTCATGCCCTTTGGACTGTCCAATGCACCAAGTACCTTCATGCGGCTGATGAATGAAGTACTGAAAGAATTCCTGGGAAAGTTTGTTATTGTTTATTTAGATGATATATTGATATTTAGCCGGACCCTGGAGGAACACCTGATGCATATCAGGAGAGTCTTTGAAAAGCTGCAAGAAGAACAGCTTATTAATAAATTTGAAAAAGTGTAATTTTGTCAAGAAGGAATTGGTATACTTGGGGTTTGTAATCTCAGCAGAAGGCCTGAAGATGGACCCCGAAAAGGTGAGAGCCATCATTGAATGGCCTACTCCAAGGAGCACAATAGAAGTGAGGTCATTCCATGGTCTGGCCAGTTTTTATAGGAAGTTCATAAAGAACTTCAGCAGTATTTGTGCACCTCTCACCGAGACAATGAGGGGAGATAAAAAGGAGTTCAAATGGACATCAGGGGCTGAAAGGAGCTTTGACACATTGAAGAGAAAAGTTACAGAACAGCCTGTTTTGGCACTTCCAGACTTCAACAAGGTATTTCAGGTGGACTGTGATGCCAGTGGCAGTGCAATAGGGGCGGTACTGAGTCAAGGAGGCAAGCCAGTTGCTTATTTCAGTGAAAAGTTAAATGATGCTCGGAAGAAGTATTCTGTCTATGATCAAGAATTTTATGCTATAGTTCAGGCCCTAAAAAAGTGGAGACATTATTTATTACCAAAGGAGTTTGTGTTGTTTACTGACCATCGAGCTTTGCAATACATTAACAGTCAGACAAAACTCAACCAAAGGCACATGAAATGGGTGGAGTTCCTCCAAAGTTATACCTTTGTACTAAAGCACAGAAGTGGGAAGTCAAACAGGGTTGTAGATGCCTTAAGCAGAAGGCAGACTCTACTGACCAGATTGACAGTGGAAGTAGTGGGGTTTGAAGAACTGAAGGATCTATACCCTGCAGATCCGGATTTTGCAGAAGCCTGGAAGGCTTGCTCAATACCTCTTACCATAGATAGAACAAAATGGTTGGATTTCTTAATCCAAGACGGGATGCTGTTCAAGGGTAGTAAGTTGTGCATTCCCAGAAGTTCCATGCGGGAGAATTTAATCAAAGAAAAGCACAGCGGAGGATTGGTTGGGCATTTTGGTAGGGATAAGACCATTGCCTTGGTTGAGGAAAATTACTACCGGCCACAACTTCGGCAATATGTACGGAAGTTTGTGCAAAGTTGCAGAATATGCCAGATGGCAAAGGGTGTGAAACAAAATACAAGACTGTACCAACCATTACCTGTGCCTGAGAGACCATGGGAGGACATAAGCATGGATTTTGTTCTTGGATTGCCGAGAACACAGAGAGGAAATGATTCAATATTTGTGGTGGTGGACCGGTTCTCCAAAATGGCACATTTTATTCCCTGCCAAAAGACAAGTGATGCAGTTCACATTGCTGGGTTGTTCTTCAAAGAAGTGGTACGACTTCACGGTTTGCCGAGAAGTATAGTTTCAGACAGAGATACAAAGTTTGTTGGGTATTTCTGGAGAACTCTGTGGAAGAAATTGAAGACAGACTTGAAATTCAGTTCAGCATACCATCCACAGACAGATGGACAGACGGAGGTGGTCAATAGAAGCCTGGGCAATTTACTGCGGTGTTTGATAGTGGATCAACCCAAGGGATGGGATTTAGTCTTACCACAGGCAGAGTTTGCATATAACAGTTCAGTTAATAAAAGCACAAATAAATCACCGTTCCAGATAGTATATGGAAACAGCCCGAGGAATGTGTCTGAGCTAAGAAAGTTGGACAGAAGAGAAAAATGTAGTGCCGAGGCAGAAGAATTTGCAGAGCATATAAAAAGTCTGCATGAGGAAGTAAAAAGACAGATTACAAAAATGAACAGTCAATATAAGACAAGGGCAGACCAGAAGCGGCGGTTCAAGGAGTTCGAGATTGGAGATGAGGTTATGGTGTATCTCAGGAAGGAGAGATTTCCTGCCAAGACTTACAATAAATTGAAGATGAAAAAGTTTGGGCCATGCAAAATACTGGGAAAGCGAGAGTCAGGAAATGCGTATGAAGTGAAATTGCCGAGTTGGCTTGATATTTCACCTATTTTTAATATTTCAGATCTCGTGGAATATCATGAGGGAGAAAGTACAGACATGCAAAGTCCAGAACCATGGCAATTTCCAGCCTCTACTCCAAGCACAGATGAGGCCGAGGAAATATTAGATACCCGTGAAGGCCGGAGCACCCGAAACAGCAAGTATACTGAGTATTTGATCAAGTGGAAGGGCAGACCAACTGAAGATGCGACTTGGTTGTCGAAGACGGAAGTTGACCGCTTGGGTCTCCCCTTAGCCAAACAAAAGTGAGGGTCACTTTTTTTTATCTACCCCGGGTGTCTGATGCAGGAGCATCCGGTGGTCAAGGAGCAATCTTGCATCCTCCAAATCATTTCATTGTTTGCTTTTATTTTTCCAAGTACTTGTGTTGGGTTTGTTTCGAATCTTGGACCAAGAGGGAGGTTTTGTAAAAAAAGAGAAGAGGAAGTTTTAGTGTAAAGGCACAAGTTGCGTTGGGGTCACGAAATCGCGACCCCAAAGCTTCGGAAGGGCAATGGCCAGTTTGAGTCGCGATATCGCGACGTCGCGATATCGCGACATGTTCCGACTTCAACAGCGTTGAACAGTTGGCGATTAAAATCGAAGGCTCGGTGCACACGAAGAAGGGGAGAAGGTTTTGGTCGTGATATCGCGACGTCGCGATATCGCGACGTCTTTTGCAAACGGAGGAGAGGTGACCGTTGGGTCGCGATATCGCGACATGTCGCGATATCGCGACATGTCGCGATATCGCGACGATGTTTCAAAACTGAGGGCGGACGTCAGTTGGGTCGCGATATCGCGACGATGTTTCAAAGCTGAGGGCGGACGTCAGTTGGGTCGCGATATCGCGACATGTCGCGATATCGCTACATGTCGCGATATCGCGGCCCAAGAAAAAGTCAAACGGAAATAAACACGCGGACGGTCGGACAGGGTGAATTTGACACGTGGTTGCCACGTGTCTTAAAGGCGGCACGACCAATGGGGGATAGAGTTAATTTTGACACGTGGAGACACACTTGTACTAGATCATGAGGTTGAGGGCCACGTAATCGGAGGAGAGAGATTTAGACGTCGGCCAAGTTTAAGTATCTTGGGATGTCGTTTCTGGAGGAACCGTAGTTACAGGTGAAAGACTTAATGGCGGAGACATCGATATTTAAAGACAGTCAGATTAAAACGGCGGGTGCAGGGTATGGGAAGCCATGAATGCAGGCTCTGGACGGATCGGACAGCTTGCCATTTATGGCGAGAAAACGAAAGGAAAGGAAAATCTTGAAATTTCAACGGAGGGAAAATGAAATTCGAATTGGTCTTTGGGCGGGAGCATTAATTACAGGGGAAGGCCGAGACCACATTAAAATGGGGAAAATTTGTATGGGAAAGGGATGGTGAAGTTCGGGATTGGGGGAGAAGTGGTATACTGGAGTGGCTACTGTAAACCGTATTTGGTTAATTTTAATGAAATTTTAATGAAATTACTGTAAATGTGTTTGTGTGAATCCCGGCTTGCCATCAAAACATCATCTCGGGTGTTTCCAATTTTGCAAAAATAAAATTATTACATCATATATTCTAAAGCAAGAAGGGATTTGTTTTTTGCATATCATCCATTTTTCCAAGTGGTATTTCTTTTAGAAAACTGGTCCCATTGGACCTTACATTGTTTGAGAGTATGATTTCATATAAAATTAGAATAGAACTCAAGAATATTTATCGACATCACTTCAATAGCCTCGGTATTTGCTATCTGCAATTTAGAAACATCCCACACATATTCAAGGTCAACAACATATTTTCTAAGCAAGGATATGTGGAAGGTGTCATGGATCTTTGATAGGTTAGGTGGTAAAGCAAGTTGGTATGTAACCAAAATGATATTTTTAGTGATCTCAAAGGGTCCCACAAATCAAAGATTCAACTTTGTGTATTTGATGACACTCTTCTTTCGTTTAACCCATAAGAACACTTTATCTTTAATTGAGTAATCTCTTGAAGTTCTCTTTAGATCAACATAATTTTTTTACCTATCAGTAGCTTCTTTAAGTCTTTTCCTAATTACCTTTAACTAGTATTCCATTTCTCTAACCATATCTGGCCCAATCACAACTCGATCTTCCAAGTTGTTCCAAGACAATGGTGTTCTACACTTTCACCCATACAAGGCCTCAAAAGGAGCCATTCCTAGAGAGGAGTGATGCCTATTATTTTAGGTGAAATCTAAAAGGTGTAGGTAGTATTCCCAACAAGACTTTTTATCCATGCAATACATGCAAAGCATATCCTCTAGTACTTGGTTTACCCGCTCAGTTTGATCATATGTCTCAGAGTGGTATGCCAAGCTCATATTCAATTTTGTGCCTATTGCACGATGGAGGTCTTTCTAGAATTCATAAGTAAATATGGAATCCCTATCTAAAATGATTACCTTTGGAAATCCATGCAATCAGAATACCTCTTTGGAAAATCTATTAGCCACCACTTGAGCATCATATTTGATGTTCTTTGGTATGAAATGTGTAACATTAGTCAATCTGTTGACTATTACAAGGATTGCATCATGTTGATATCTAGTCCTGGGTAACCCTACTATAAAATCCATAGATATAATCTATAATTTTTGCATAGGTACATCATGTGGATACAATTGTCCTATAGGATGCTTGAGTTCAACCTTAAATTTCTAATATTTGAGGAATCAAGTGATAAAATTATTGATATCCTTCTTCATTCCTAGCTCTAAATCATGTGTAGCACTAGGCATTTATAGAATGTACCATTGCAACTAGCTCTAAATCATGTGTAGCATAATTAACTTCATGCTTCTTGAGCTTCCTTGAAGTGTATGCTACTATTGACTCCTCTTGAGAGAGTACTCCTCCTAACCCTTCCAGTGATGTGTTTGTGCACATTGAAAAGTCCCCTTGAGGGTCAAGAATTTTTTAATATTAGTGCGGTAGTGAGTTTATATTTTATCAATGCAAACGTAGCTTCACACTTCTTCAACCACTTGAATTCCTTTCCATTTTTTTGAAGGTTAGCTATTGCCACTGTAATCTTGGAGTAATCCTTTATATAACATCTATAGTAGCCTGTTAACCCTGTGAAGTTTCACACTTATATCATATTAGTATGGGGTGTCCAATTCAATATGGCTTCAATTTTCTTTGGATCTACAATAATTCCTTCTATTGATATGATATGCCCAAGATATCGTACCTTTGAGATAAAAATCATTTTTTGCTATATTTCCATAGAATTCATCTTTCCTTAACAACTCTAACATGATCTTGAGATATTTGTCATGTTCTTCCTTGCCTCGAGAGTATATTAAGATATCATATAGGAAAATAAGGACAAACTGATCCAGATACCTCCTGAACACATTTTTCATTAGATTCATGAATGTAGTTGAGGCATTAGTTAGTCCAAAGAGTAGGACTGTAAACTCATAGTACCCATACCTAGTCTTGAATGTTATTTTATGAGTGTCCTCCCCACATATTATTAACTGATGGTACCCTAATATTAGGTCAATATAGGAGAAAACTATGACATATCTTAGTTGATCAAATAAATATTCAATTCTAGGTAATTGGTATCGATTCCTGATTATAGCCTTGTTAAGCATATTGTAATCAATACACAATCTTAAGGAACCATCCTTCTTTTTCACAAATAAACCAATGCACCCTAGGATGACACACTTGGTTTTATTAATCCCTTTTCTCATAGCCCCTATAATTGTACCTTTAATTCTTGCATCTTGATAGAATTCATCCTATATGGAGATCTATGAATAGGTTCTACTCCTGGCATAAGGTCAATAGTGAAATCAAATTCCTGCATAGGAGGGAGTCCAGGTAAATCCTTTGGGAACACATCCTTAAAATCTTATAAAATTAAGTGCTTCCCCAACACCTCTTTCTTTTTATATTATCCAAATTCATTGAGTTTGACAACATAGACTATCCCTCCTTTCTTGAGGGTTTTATTCAACTGCATAACAAACAACATATTGGGTTTGAATACCTTGTACTCACTATGAATCCTTAGTCATTCCCTTCCTTTATTTGAATAATCAATCCATTTGTCTTGGAAATTGATCAAGGATTTATGGGCCTGCAACCAATACATCCCTAGGATCACATCAAAGGCATGAAGTGGAGCTACATACAAACATCCTTCGGTGGTACCACTAGCCAAAGTAATCTCTACCATGAAAACATTGGTTTACTAAGTAGGTTTTCCTTGAACTATACTCAATCTTCCAACCATGGGCTAAATATCTTGGCCTTAATGACATATCCCTTACTAAAATAGAAGAAATAAAGATATATGTGGCCCCACTATCAATTAAAATATTCACTTGCTTATTAAAAATATTACCTTTCACAAGCAATGGGGTGACTTACCCCTCTAGCTTCTAATTTTTGGTTACCACATAGAACCAGTGTGTAGGTTTCTTTCCTTTGGTACTGGATTTATTTGATCCTGGTTGATGTGAATATTGATTAGCATAATGAGGGCCTCTGCAATGATAACACCCATCCTCGAGTCCTTACTACTTCTTTGGATTATACTCCTCTGCTTTACTTGTAGGAGCTAAAGTTTACGATTTTTAAGGCTAAGGCTTTGCATTGTTGGGATTATCGTTGGTTTTCTTTTGGAAGTTCTTCTTGAACCTTCTTTGTTTCCCATTATTTCTCTTCTCAAAATTCTAAGGGTTATTGGTCTTTCGATCCTCTTCCTCTTCATATTTCAAGAATCCTTGACTATTCCTCTTCCTTAGTGCTTGTCGATCTTGTGCAACATAGTTGAATTGCAAGTGGGACTCTACTTTATTTGCTAAGTTATACACCTAATGCAATGATTTAGGCTCATGCATGTTTACATCATGCTTCACTCTAGATTCTAACCCGTGAACAAACGTATAAACCCTCATATTATCATCATAGACAAACATATACATAAGTAACCGAACCAACCTCTTATAGTATATCTCTACCATTTTGGTCCCTTGTAGTAGGCTAGCAAACTATTCAAATTTTAGTGCATAGAAATGCTTGGTAAGAAACTTTTTTTTGAAGATAACTATAAATTATTTTTATATAAGGACAACAGGTTCAATCTTAGTCTTCTCATAGTAGGTTTCCCATAAATCTAGAGCAACCCCCTCTAAGTATATCATGGCCCAAACTATTTGGGTTCCTAGGGAATAACCTTTTATTGTAAATTAAACTTCTAATTCTCTTAGCCAGGATTCAACTGCATCCTCTTCTCCTTCTCCACCAACTTGGAGATATAAATATTTTTCAGATCCCTAGCTATTTCTTTTTTCTAGAAGGTCTCTAGCTTGCAACTGTTCTACAGTTAGTCCATCAACTTGGATAACCTTTGAGTCTTTTGCTTACAAGTTTTGATTCATAATAGTTTCCAAAACTTGTCTCATCTAGTCTTGCATGGCAACAATCGTAGCGGTGAGGTATTCTACCTCTCTATTGGAATTTATTGGATCCTCATCCTATATTCATTCTTTGACATTATTTTGTTTATTTTGTCTAGTCAAAGGTGTAGGCCTCTCTTTTCTGGCCTTAGGTGGAATTTTAACCTGGTTACAACCAAGAAAAATATTAGATTACAACTTCACTCTGAAATTTTCCACTAATTCAAGAAAAAATATAGAGTTCTCTTTCTAAAAGCATCAATAATCTACTTAGGATGGTATTCCAAGGTTATGATGTAACTTCCATACCAAAGTCCATACTTATCATAAGTAAGGTATCATAACATTCCATCCCCCCTTGGGATTAGTTCCCATTAGATTTTAGCAAGGAAGAGATTCTAGCTCTTACAAAATTTAGCTCAAAAATTAAGCAAGCCTTATTTGAAATATATCCAAATCCCTTTTAGCACATAAAAAGCTCTATACCCTTGTACCTAGAGATTTGATACCAAATGTAACGACCCAAAAATTAGCTACAAAAAAACACATATAAATGAAATAATTTTTTTACTAAGGAGAGGGATTCATAAACCCCTAGCTGACCTATGGTTATTCTATTTGTTTAAGATCACTAAGTTTCCTAAATTTCTCAAAGAGTTACATCTCACCCAATACCCTCCTATAAGTATGCCTGTGTAGGTGTATTATGTGTTACCACAAATAAGCTTATCTATCTCATCATCCTTGATGAGCTAAACTTATCACCTTCCATCAATTGAAGGTATACGTCCATATGTGTAGGTATGATAAGTGTATTGTGATTTAAGCTATCCATATCCTCTCCACGATGAGCTATCTTAACTCAGATGTAATATTTTAGTCTAATTAGTTTTAATTCTCCCTAAGGGGTATTAATCCCTTAGGTCTTCCTAAGTTCACCCTAAGGGGTCTCATTCCCTTTGTCATAGCCCATCCCCATTGAACCCTTTTTGAAGTATATTGATTGATCTAAGGGATCAATTAATACCTGTCTAGAGGGTTGTTAACCCTAAATATGGCTACAAAATTCCAATTAAGGGATTTTGAAGGGTTTTGGAAGAAAAGTAATTGTTATGAAATTTAATTAATCATGTGTAATTAGGTTAATTGTATTTAATTTTGAATGTAATTAAATGTCCAATTCTTATTGGACCAAATTAGGCACTAGTATTATTTAATATTTAATAATTATTTTATTCATCTCATGGCCTAATTTGGTTGGTGGAGAGAAAAAAGATATTCTCTCCTCTATTTTTAATAGGGATGAATTTGTAGTATGTTGACATAAGGGCACAAAACAAAACAAGGCCACCTACCTTATCTTTATTGTGGATCCTCATCTACTTTTTCAAATTTCCTTCCACGTGAGTGAAAATGTCTCATTTTGAAAATAAGACATCTTTAATATTATAATAATATTACCACTATTTGGTGGGTGGGAGAGAAAAGGAATCTCCATTAAAAAGGAATGAGGAAAAGAGAGGGGAAGGAGAACCCGACTAGAAAGAGGGAGATATAGAGGCTAGCTTGTGGCAGGAGGCAAGTAAGGAGGTATATGACTCATCTATTCCAATGAAGATGATCAGGTTCAAAACTCTTGACAAGCTTACTATTGTTTGAAAATATAAATTGTTCCATATGTTTGTTAGACTTCACATGTTTTGTTTAAATATAACATCTATGATATAATCTTCCTTCCCTTTCATTAGAGGCTTTAAGAAACCTTAATTTGGTTGTTTACCTTTAGAAAAGCCAATTTCGTACTCCATGGTGTTAATAAGGAGTCTTGTAATTAAGGAAATGGTTTGATCACACCAATTTATACTTGGTAGGAACCTCTTATACCATCATGATGGTGGCCTAAAATAGAATGAATCGACAAAATAATAAGAGGTATATCACCTACATGACACTAACCACACTAGCTGTGACTGTGTTGGATGGTGGCCTAAAATTTCTACATCACCTACATCACACTAACCACATTAGCTATGACTATGTTGGATCAGAGAGCTTCAACCCAATCACAACTATGGTGTACATTGCTGAGACCAAAAGATATGAATTGGTCTTAATTTGTGTTATTAATCCCTTGAAAATATAAGTTCTCGATTCGATCTTGATGAAGTTTTAAAACCCAAACCTTAGCACATAATAATTTCAACGGTTATCGAGTTTACTTTGGAGTAAATGGGAATTTTTTTTTGTTAAGTAGCATTTGTATTTACAGTGGGTTTTAACTAGGATCCCAAAACCTAATTACATAAGAGTTGGTAATAACATGCCGAGAATAAGCCATTACAACAAAATTTTGGGCCCAAGGCACCAATACCCTGAAAATGAAAAATAAACAGAAATCCCGCCCAGCGGGAACAGGTAAATTTGAACAATCCCGCCCAACGAGAAACCACCAATTTCGAAGGAAGGTAAGTTTGAAGATCCCGCCCAGTGGGGAGCAGC
Source organism: Wollemia nobilis (assembly GCA_028583015.1). Classification (NCBI taxonomy): domain Eukaryota; kingdom Viridiplantae; phylum Streptophyta; class Pinopsida; order Araucariales; family Araucariaceae; genus Wollemia; species Wollemia nobilis. The sequence continues at coordinate 12,937,498 of JAQPPZ010016726.1, forward strand.
TGAAAACCGCCATTGTGTAAATCCCGCCCAATAGGAAGCAACAAAAAACCATTATAATATAAATCCCGCCTAGCGGGAAGCAGTCGAAAAACCACCAAAGAGTGAATCCCGCCCAATGGGAAGCAGCAAAAATCCACCCCAGTGTAGATCCTACCCAGTAGAAAGCAGCAAAAACCTCTACCAAGTGAATCCCGCCTCCCGAGAAAACCAATAGGAAATGAGAAAAACTCGCCCAACGAGAAACCCAACGGTTTTGGAGAATCCCGCCTCGCGGGAAACCATCCCGCCCAGGAAACCATCCCGCCCAGCGGGAAACCATCCTGCCCAAAAAAAAGGGGGAATCCCACCTAGTAGGAAGCAGCTAAAAACCAAAAAAGAGGAGATCCCGCCCATCGAGAAGCAGCCAAAAAGCACCACCAAGAGAATCCCGCCCCCAGGACAACCAGCAAGAAAAGACAACAGGTTAAGGGACCAGGGATACAAGGACTGGGGATCCCAGGCGGGAAGAGGTAACAACCACAAATATGGGATCCCTGGGAGCCTAGCCTGGGGGATCTAAGGTCTGCATGCATAGATCAGATCCCCCCAAGATTTGAAAAATGAAGCAAAACCCAGAGAACCCCAACATCAAGGGCCAAGAATCCCATCCTTTAATAGGAGAAACTTCAGGGAACTAGGACTAAGGCTAAGAACAACCCAAGCAGAGAAAAATCCCCTTCCAAGGCCAAAAAAATTCCCAGGGTATCCACCAAGGAGCAGAACCAGCACAAAGAAGCCTCCAAGCGGGAAATCAAAGAGGGCCCTCCCCACAGGGACGGGACCAACAACAGCAACATAATCTCAGATAGGATTCACTAGCAAAAATGGGAAAGAGGCCCCCCAAGACCACCCCCAAAGTAATAAGGACCTCAAAGGAAACCCCAAGAAGCCGTAAAAAACCCAACCAATCACCCCCACCACCCAGAGAACCATAGGGAACCATATCCACACCAAAAACCTGCAGAAAACCCCAAGGGGAAGCCTGAGGGAAAAAAAGGGAAGGGATCCCGAAAATAGCAAGGAACCCTAGGAAGCACCAGGCCAAAAACTCAAACAAGGGAACCCTGACCGACTGGGAGAGGTGCAGAAAGAGGAGAAGGATCTCCCTCAAGGAGATCATCTGCAATAAACAATCCCAGGGAGGGATGACCTGGGAAGAGCCAGGGACTGGGCAGGAACCAGGTGAGGGGGATCAGGGAAGGGATCGAGACCCTCCCCTCTCTACTTTTTTCCCTCTCCCATCACCGATAAATGTATATTTTTGTTGTGATCATAAATGGGAAATTTTGAAAGACTCTATCTTTGATGATTATTTGTTGAATCTAGTTGTACACTGTGAGAAAAATCCACATACCATGGTATAAAACATAAATTCTTTCACAATTAAACATGATCAACATAATAAGCTTTTCCTCCTATGTGTATGGTGAAAATTTATTAGCCGTTCTAAATCCCTACACAGGTTGGTCACTTCCAAGGTTGTTAGAAATTCAGTTAGGGGTCTTCAGTGGTTCATCTTTTAATTTCCTGACCTAAAACCCTTATTCCTATGCAGGTGATCTGCGTATATAAAAACCACTGAGGGGAATGTGAATATTTTTTTTAGCTCCATGTTAATCACCACTTTATACACCTTTTTTGATGGGATTATGTGTACTCAACCCCATAGACTTTATGTTATAGTCATCTCACCAAATTATATCATCAAATAAAACCCATACAAACATGGCCCCACCTGAGACTTCTGCATAGATTTGGACATTAAGGTAGCCTAAAATTTTTAAACTATTTTTTTCTATGGTGTATCAATTAACCCTAAGGGTTAGATTAAAGTTTGAATCATTTTACATATCTGACGTGCTTTGTCTGTGCTCGGATTGTCACATACATAGAGGTCATCTTGTCCTTATTTTATCACTACCCCATATCCATGACATTATAGGAATATCACATCTCAAACTGGAGAGCATACCCTTACCTATATAACATCATTCGATGGTTATGGAACACCTTTCGTGCTTCAGAGTTTACGCTAGGACAAGTAGAATTTTATCATAGAGTTAGGACAACTGCTTGTAGCTGAGATGATTGGACCATGTGGTCATTACATGGAGCAAGGCTCCATGGTTGGAGGTATGCATGAAGCTTAACACTTGTTAAGACATCTATATGATCGCAGTTGACTTAGCTGGCACTTCTATCTTCCATACCGCATCGATGATGGTTTGGTTGTTAAGTTAGGTGATTATTATGTTAACCTTATTTTAGTTTACAAGGAAAATATTTTTCCCATATTGCTCTTGTAGGAGGAATAGGAACTTTATAAATTTATTCCACCTACCTTTAAGAAATGATCACCACTTGGTGGTCATGGGGAATACTTGATACTATCGTTGGGCATGGGGTCATTTGTTTCACTCTTCGATAGGATGTTTGATTGATTGGTTAATCTCCACTACATTCTATCATCATATTACTAAAATGCATCAATTGGTTGACGCGAAAGGTTTTTGTACTTGTTCCTTGGGGGTGCTTTGACTAATTGAACTCCATTTTGGGATATCTAGTTTTTAAATCGAGTGGAAGATAAAAGTTACATTAGGACTTGATTAGAGGAATTAGTATGCCAAGATGATTATTCTAATTGAAATTGTGTCTGATAATTGGTTTTAATATATGAACCATAAATTATTATGAAAATTGTTGGGTCAAAACTAAATAAGACCATGGGGTTATATAAAAACTATATTTTTATTATAGCCTTTGAACTTTGAAATATGTACAAACCTCCATCTCATGCTAGGAAAGCCTTAGAATAGAAATTGATGGTTAAATTAAATATATCTAAAAGAAATAAATATAGTTAAGGTTGTTGATATGGATTGTTTCAAATAAGAGATAATTATGCTATAAGTAGATAATATAGATTAGATTAAAAAAAAAAAACTTAGATTACTTAATAAAGAAATAATGGTTGTTCATGAATTAAAAGTATGGGACTTTAATTTATTGAACAAGGTATTGATTGTGTATCAATCCTGGAAAATGGGTTTTGGAATTCATTCTCGAGGGAATTTATGGGGTTACCTCTTTGGTAGTCGAAGATATTTCTCCTTAATATGGATTCGATGATCATTCATAAACTTGTAGATAAAATAATTTGTATGAATTTTATGTATTTTATTGATGGCTTAGAGAAAGGAAATGGGATTTTATTTAATTGCATCATGATTTGATAAGGAATAGTTTGATTTCTTAAAGTGTATAATTGATAAAGGATTCATAGGATACCTTTATATAATTGACAATTTGACATCTTAAGTTTATGAAATGAGAGGAGAAGCATATTTAGGAGGCTAGGTTTATTCCCGTGAGGGTTCCCAAGATAAATACTGTGTTATTCTATTTTATGGTATGCTTTGTTATTTCATATGAATGTTGCATTTATTTTCCTATGTGTTGTTGATTAAATAGATTATGAATGTTGTAATTAGAATATTTGAGATGGTATTGAGATGTTATTTGCTTATGATGTAATGAGTATACAAGCATACAAGGATAGATGAATCAATATTTTAGATGAATGTGATTATGTTTAATTATTAATATTCAAATAATCAGAGCTAGGAATTTAGTTTAGCATTCTTACTTCATGTAGACAAAGTATGGGTAATGATACTATTATGGAGGATGAATTAATTTGTAGTCTCAAGGAATATGATGCAATGGATTATATGCTTTATTTTAATGGTTGTATATGGTTATGTATTAATATGGTAATGTGAATGGAGTGGTGTGGTGATAATCACTATACAAACACTTAAAGATATTAAATAGGTATAGGCCAGAGTAATGAAAGGAAAAATGATAACCAATTGGTATAAACCGAGTTGGAGCTCGGAGTGGGTTGGAGCCCACATATGGTAATTTAGGATTGAGTTGTAGCTCAAGCAAAGCCTTACATTCTGAGTAGGTGCTCGAATGTACATGTGGAGTAGGTTCTCCCATGATGATGTAAAATACCTCATGGTAATGAAATGAATAAATTAAGATGTATAACCAAAGAAATACCTTAGATGAGAAAGGTGATTGATAATTATGAAAATAAAATAACTCTTATAAGGGAGAAGGGAAGATAATAATGCTTAGGATGTTATTCCAAGGCCTTTGTAATTTTGATCACATGTTGTGATTTATATATATCTTAGTTGCCCCATCATGAGGGTAATAACTAAGATGATGATTAACCATTGGTGTGGTTACTTCATCTTCAAGGCATTCGCTTATATACTAATCTTGGTGGATAGTATGGAGAAGGGTGATTCCCTTTTGTGGATGATAAACTCCTAACGCTTTGGTGAACGTTTTATAGAAGTTGATCACTTCTACTCAATAGTGACTCTGACCAAGTATTAATATCTCTTGATTATTGTTGCCTTGCTAACTTACAATCCACTTGAAATAACTCTGTCGTAGATCATGATTATATCCCCTACTCTTTGGAAGATAATTATATGAACACTTTTTTTTTTGAAGTGGATAAGTAGTAACAATTGAGGTTGTTACACCCTTAGGTCACTTTATAGGTTCACCCTAAGATCTCAATTTCTTAGGTCACTTTTATGTTTAGCAAGAAAACAAAATAATTCAATCAATTCAATAAAAGAACATATATATAAGGCATACAAGGATGCTTAGAAAGTGAAACACATTTAAAAAAAAGTAAGCATTAAATAAAATGGGAAAGCCAGGTAGCAAATGTAAATAAAACATGATAGTAAACTAACAATACAATTCGTGTACATTCATCAAATTATTACATATATCCAAGTATTGTAAAACCTCCATACTTTTAAAGAATAAAGTAATATGCTACATTCATTTAGGGATATCTCCCCACAATTATATTTTATTTGAGCATAAGTAAATTATTACAAGTAGAATATAACTAATTCATTAGTTCCAACTACCTCTTTGGTCCTCCTCTTTCCATCGACCATGGTATCAGGGCACTCGTGGTTCAATTCTAGACATGCTTCTAAATGCATTTACTATTTTCTTTGCTAAATTTCAACTATACATATTAAATCAAAGTATCTAACAATCTACTGCATAGTTGATATCATAAAAATAACTATTTCTATTTTCACCATTCATTACCCATAGAGAGTCTTTCAACAACTACAACTAGATTACATGTTTTACTATAATCCATTCTTTTCACCTTTATTTAATAAATTAAAGTCCCATACCTTTAATCATTAAATAAACTATTTTATTTATTTAATAAATCAAAGTATCCCTACTTTAATTTATAAATAAACTATTTTTCTGTCATTTCATAAATCAAAGTCCCATACCCTTAATTTATAAAATAAACCATTCCATTTATTTAATAAATCAAAGTCTTTCTACTTTAATTTGTAAATAAACTATTTTTCCTTCATTTCATAAATAAAAGTTCCATACCCTTAATTTATAAAACAAACCATTCCCTTTATTTAATAAATCAAAGTCTCCCTACTTTAATTTATAAATAAGCTTTTTTTTCTTCATTTCATAAATCAAAGCCCCATACCCTTAATTTATAAAACAAACCATTCCCTTTATTTAATAAATCAAAGTCTCCCTCATTTAATTTATAAATAAACTATTTTTTTTTAATTTATAAATAAAAGTCCCATACCCTTAATTTATAAAACAAACCATTCCCTTTATTTAATAAATCAAAGCCTCCCTACTTTAATTTATAAATAAACTATCTTTCCTTCATTTCATAAATCAAAGTCCCATAGCCTAAATTTATAAAACAAACCATTCCCTTTATTTTAATAAATCAAAGTTTCCCTACTTTAATTTATAAATAAACTAATTTTCTTTCATTTCATAAATCAAAGTCTCCCTACTTTAATTTACAAATAATTCATTTTACCTTTATTTTATAAATTAAAGTCTCCCTACTTTAATTTATAAAACAATTACATTTCCTTATTTAATAAATCAAAGTCTCCCTACTTTAATTTACAAATAATTTATTTTACCTTTATTTTATAAATCAAAGTCTCCCTACTTTAATTTATAAATAATTTATTTTACCTTTAACAAAGCATAACCAAACCCCTTTGTTAATCTACCCAAATTCTTCCTACGACTCAACCAAGATATAGGGTAGAATAAGGATAAACTAAAAGATTCAATTAAACTACGCAAGGGTCGTTTGACAACTAACTAAAATGTCTCCCCATGAGCCTGAAAAAACCACAACCAATAACCCAAGCCACATGACGACAACAAGCAAGAGAACACATGGAGAAATGGTCTCGATGGAGCTTAGGGTCTATAAATAGCGAGTGCTCAACACACAAAGGTAAGCTTAGCCAAGTGCCCAAGATGCTCAGCTCAAGGTTATGCATAAGGGGTCGGTCCCGAAATCTATTTATAAATTGAAGGTGAATTGTCTTGGAATCTCGACGAAAAATGGAGAAGTATACATGGCGAATTCCAATTATTTTTCTCCAAAAATTTTCAAACCGTGGCGAATTGCAATAATTTTTCTCCAAAAATTTTCAAACCGTGGCGATTTTTTTTGTTTTTGGGGCCATGAATATCGGTTTTGCAAAATCTAAAAAAGTACGACATACTTAAAAGCTTTAGGCCGATATGAAATACATCAGGTCGACATGATGACAAATGGAATGTCGATCGGTTGCAATCATGATGATCGATTACAAGCATACCGATTGGTTGCAGCCATGACGATCGGTTGCAGCCATGATGATCGATTGTAGTCATGACGATCAGTTGCAACCATGATGATCGATTGCAACCATGACGATCGGTTGTAGCCATGATGATCGGTTGCAGCCATGACAATCGGTTGTAGCCATGCCGATCGGTTGCAGCCATGACAATCGATTGCATACATGACGATCAGTTACAGCCATGTTGATCGGTTGTAGATATGATGATCGGTTGATACATAACAATCGATTGCAGCATGAAGATCAGTTGCAACCATGACGATCGGTTGCAACCATGACGATCGATTGCAACCATGCCGATCGGTTGTAGCCATGCCGATCGATTGTAACCATTTTGATCGATTGTAGCCATGACGATCAGTTGCAACCATGCTGATCGATTACAGTCATGATGATCAATGCAATCATGATGATTGGTTGCAACCATTAGGATCAGTTGTAGCCATTCCGATCAGTTGCAACCATGTCGATCGATTGCAACCATTTCAATAGATTGCAACCATGATGATCGGTTGTAGCCATATCGATCGATTGTAGTCATGACGATCGGTGCAACCATGATGATCGGTTGCAACCATTACGATCGGTTGTAGCCATGATGATCAGTTGTAGCCATGTCGATCGATTGCAACCATACCTATCGATTGTAGCCATGATGATCGGTTGTACCCATGATGATCGGTTGCAGCCATTTCGATGTGCTGCAATAGTCAAGATCCCATCGGTAGCAACGGTGCTCTATGCCATGTGTCATCCATCCATTAAATGATTGCATGCAGAGGCCACGTGTCATCCATCCATTAAACGATTGCATGCAGAAAAGTCTATATAAAGGGAATTAACAATCATTTTTTCTCTCGTTTTAACGCTTTCTTAACCCTTTTTCTCTCATTTTAACACTTTCTTAAGCCTTTTCCTCTCATTTTAACGTGATCTGAACCCTCTTCCTCCACTTTTATCTTGGTTTTTACAATTTACCTTAATTTTTAAGCAGTTTTTAACCATTTTTCTCTCGTTTGAAACCTTTTCCATTGTATCTTCTTATCCATACCCGTACACCCTATGGCATCCCCTACAACCCCTGGAGTGTTTAAAGTTAATTATAAGAACCTGGTTTACCCCTTGATTTCAGAAATTTTATCAACACCGGGTTATGACATGTCTTGGGTCACGGACTCTAGTCTTTGGGGTCTTGTTTCAATGCCCCATTTTGATACTGACGTTAAACTGGTGGAGAGGATCATTGTAACTTATGATATGGATTCGGGAAAGGTAAATCTTGTCGTCGATAACAAAAACATCATTCTTTCTTTCTCAACCATTGATGTCGCTAGATTGACAACATTGCCCCATGCTGGTGTTGAGCCTGTCACTTCCAAATACCAGTTAAACGATGACGACAAACTCTACTTGGAGACCAACTTCAAAGTGCAGTCGAAATATTTTCAAGGTATAACTATTTTTTTATTTAATTGATTTTAAATTATTATCAGTGATTGAACATACAATTACTAATTTTAGTTTTTTTGTAGTTAATTCCACCAAGTCCAGAAGGGGTTTGACCGTATCGACGATTGAAAATAAATTTCTTCGGGCATGTTGTGAATTCTTCCTTGCTAGACTTGTTCTGCAAGGAAGGCCGACAAAAATTCTGATGTGGGCCTTAGCGTATTTGGTCCATTGTATAGGACACCAAAAATTCGACTGGTGCACCTATGTCTCAAATCAGATCAGATTGGAAATAGAGAACGTGAAAACCCACGCTTCACCCTCATCGACAGTTAGCACATGTAATTATATTATTGCTTTTTTTATGAATCTTTTCATAATTTGTAGAACACTCCAGTACCAACATCTTGGCACTCAATCCTTGTCAATTTAGCCATGACAGAACAATAGGTTCAAGTAATTTTTTTAATATTTAAGTAATTTTTATTTATTTTCCATTGTTTGTCTTTTTGTAATTTTGACATTTTATACCAAACATAGAAAAGGGCATCCTCTTCCTCTTCAAAGTGGGATGTTGTTGTCAGAGGTTATAATCCAAAGGAATCAGGAGACTCTGAAACACCTGCAGAGGAAGCAACACCACTGATAAGGAAAATATCATCAAGGAAATGTAGAAGATCTATTTCTCCTATTTGTCGATGATCTCCACATGCTGTTGCACGTCCGTTGCCAACGGGCGTAGTTACGCATGAGGTTTCATCTTCTGGGAGTAAGTTTTAATTACTATCGAAACAAATTTTTTACAATATTTTTACTGTTTTTAATTAATTTTGTTTTTTTTTTCAGATGTATAGCATGACCACATTCCATTTGCAGCAACATCTATGCAAGATGTTTTTTCTTCTGCCGGTAAGTGTTATAACAATGTTTGCAACCAATTTTCATAATGTAATTTTATTACTAGTTTTTATTTTCTACTTTCACAAAAATTTTAACTAATTTTTATTTTTATGTTTTAAGGTCCCTCGCAACAATGTCGTCAACAAAATCAACAAATGTCGCCCCCTCCTCCACAACGCCCAACTCAAATGCGAGGTCAATGCTTCCCAGTTGGAAAACACTTTCTTCCATCTAGGCCATAGAGAGAAGCAACACAACAAATTTCAGAGAGAGAAGCATCAAAGACTTTTTCCGATTTTGGTCGTATATCTGTAAATAATTTTACTTTTAAGGATATACCGAAAGCTTCTGGTACTGGGTTGGCTGATGTTCCACTTGATAAAGATTACTTTTTGCAAGATAACATACACACTCAATTTCAACTATCAAAATTGGTTCAAGATAAAGTAAATGAAGGTGCAGAATGTTCAAGCAAATCTCCTCCAAGGGAAAGAAGCACCCGTCAGGCTCCTCCTCGACAAGAGGATGATATAATAATTTTTTCAAAAAATATTTGGTTTTGATAACGTTGAATCTACAATTAAATATTTGCTACTTCCAGATATAACAGAAATGAAAAAATGGGAGTATCGGGCTAAGGTGTTGATAAAGGAAATTAATGCCCGATACAATAATTTTTCAAAAAGAGAAAGAAAATTTTCTATTGTTGAAAATGAACCAGAAAATATGGAGGCTCTGCTACAACAAGTAAAATCTGGCATGTTTAAGTTGAATACATCATACACAGATGAAATTTTAAAGTTTATAATGAACAGATTGGAGAATATAAATGGTGAGGCCCAAGCTTATTACAATGAATGGGCAAATGATAAGAAAAAGGTTGTTGTTGCTGTAGCTGCAAAGAATGTTGCTGAGGTTTGACTCAATCACTTTTGTGTTCAAAAATTTGTTGTTCTCTTTTTTAAAATGTAATTATCTTTTCATGTTGATTAACTTTTTTTCCCTTTTGTAGGTAAAGTATGAAAATCTCAAGAAGCAGGTTCAAAACCTGCAAGACTATCTCAGGATGGCAAAGGAGTTCTTAAACGCTTCCATGGCAATGAAAAAAGAGCACAGGAATCAGTTCGACAAAATAACATTTTGCGGAAAATCATTATCCGCAATGGATTGGATCCTGATGTTCTGCTTAAGGAGAAGGGTAAAGAAGTTCAAGGACCAACATATGAAGATGTTGGCAAAGAAGAAAATACCCTTCTCGATGGAATGCAAAATGTTGAGATGATCCTTGTCAATGCTGGAGCAATTGGTAGATCTATTACCCAGCCCGAGAAAAGAGTCGTCGAAATGCAGGATGTGGAAATCATGGAAGTAGTGGATGTGGAAAAAGGAGCTGAACAAGGGAAATATGAGAGGGGGGTCGTTGCTATGGAGACTGAGGAAGCCATTGAGAAGGCAAAATTAGTGGAGGAAGGGGGAAAATATTCTGAGGGGAAAAAATGAATTTCAAAAACAATTTTAAGACATTTCATATGTTTTCATTGGAAAACAAGATACTTGCTTTTATTATTTTACTATTACACTATTTACATTTATAATTGTGTGTTATTTTCATCTCTTAAGTATTATGGTGTTTCAACTTTCAAATATGCTTGAGTTTACGTAGAATATATGCATAGATTTTGCGATATTGTTTTTATATTTCAAGTGAATATGGTCATTTGTATTATGCTATATAGTTTTTATATTTCAAAGTGAGTTTACGAAGTATATATCTATGCATGGGTTTCAATATTCAATGCATTTATAATCATTATAGTTGTATAAAAATCAATATGGTCATTTGTATTATGCTATATTGTTTTTATATTTCAAAGTGAGTTTACAATGGATATATATAAGAATGGGTTTCAATTTTCAGTGCATTCATAGTCATTATAGTTGTATAAAATTGAATATGGTAATTTATATTATGCTATATTGTTTTTATATTTCAGAGTGAGTTTATAATGGATATATCTATGAATGCAGAATGGGTTTAAATTTTCATTTTCCAAAACTAGAGTACTATTCTATATGCTTTTTTCATACATTTGTAGAAAAATGTTTTGTAGTTATGTATATATACAAGGTTAACTCTATGAAAAAGCATAAACCATAAAAAATATCTACATTTTGTCATCCATGTCGATCGGCTGAAGGCATGCCGATCGACTGTAGGTATGCCGATCGGCTACAAGCATGTCGATCGACTGCATGCATGTCGATCGGTTGCATGCATGCCGATCGATTGCAGGTATAGCATTGCATCTGTGCCACATGTCAACCATCTATGAAACAATTGCATTCAGAGGCCACGTGTCAACCATCTATGAAACGATTGCATGCAGAGGCCACGTGTCACCCATCCAAAAGCTGATTGTATGTAGAGAATTCTATATAAAGGGATTAACAGTCATTTTTTTGCCTATTCTATCATAGTATTAATCGTTATATTCCCTTTTTAACGCATTCTTACCCCTTTTCCTCTCATTTTAATGCATTCTTAACCCTTTTCCTCCAGATTTATCTTAGTTTTAACCTTTTACCATAAGTTTTAACCCTTTTCCTCCATTTTGAATCCTTTTTTGTCAAGTGTCACGTACCATCCTCTGTGTCTTCTTATCCATACCCGTACACCCTATGGCATCCCCTGCAACCCCTGGAATGTTTAAAGTTAATTATAAGAACCTGGTTTGCCCCTTGATTTCAAAAATTTTATCAACACCGGGTTACGACATGTCTTGGGTCACGGACTCTGGTCTTCGGGGTCTTGTTTCAATGCCCCATTTTGATACGGATGTTAAACTGGTGGAGAGGATCATTGCAGCTTATGATATGGATTCGGGTAAGGTAAATCTTGTCATCGACAACAAAAACATCGTTCTTTCTTTCTCAGCCATTGATGTCGCCAGATTGACAACATTGCCCCACGCTGGTGTTGAGCCTGTCACTTCCAAATACCAATTAACTAATGAAGACAAACTCTTCCTGGAGACCAACTTCAATGTGCAATTGGAATATTTTCAAGGTATAACTATTTTTTTATTTAATTGAATTTAAATTCTAGTCACTGGTGTATTACTGATTTTGTTTTTTTTGTAGTTACGTCCACCAAGTCTAGAAGGGGTTTGACCATACTGGCGATTGAAAATAAATTTCTTCGGGCATGTTGCGAATTCTTCCTTGCCAAACTCGTTCTGCAAGGAAGGCCGACAAAAATTCCAATGTGGGCCTTAGCGTATTTGGTCCGTTGTTTTTCACACCAAAAATTTGACTGGTCCACCTATGTCTCACATCGGATCAGATTGGAAATAGAGAACGTGATAACCCACTCTTCACCCTCGTCGACTGTTAGCACATGCAATTATATTACTACTTTTTTTTATGAATATTTTTACAATTTGCAGAACACTCCAGTACCAACATCATGGCACTTAATCCTGGACAATGCAACCATGAGAGAACAATAGGTTCAGGTAAATTTTTAATCAATATTTAAATAATTTTTTTGATTTTTCCATTATTTGTCTTTTTGTAATATTGACATTTTATATATACACAAAAAAAGGCATCCTCTTTCTCTTCAAAGCGGGGTGCTACTGTCAGAGGTTATAATCAAGAGGAATCAGGAGACTCCAAAACACCTGCGAAGGAAACAACACTACCTGTATGGAGAAGATCAACAAGGAAACCTAGAACATCTAGTTCTCCTGATATTTGACAACCCCCACCTGGGGCTGCATTACGTCCACTACCAACGGGAAAAGATTCTGGAGCAAGAAATTGAATTTTAAAATTTGATATTTTGAAAGACAATTTTATGACATTTCATATGTTTTCGTATGAAAACAAGATACTTGGTTTTATTATTTTACTTTTAAGAAATACACTTTTATAATTGTGTATTATGGTGTTTCAAATATGCTATGTTGTTTTTATATTTCAATTTTTAAATGAGTTTACGAATGATATATCTATGCATGTGTTTAAATTTGATTTTATTTATATTCATTCTTGTTCTTGTATAGAAAAGTGTTTTTTCTTTTTTAATATGCTATATTGTTTTCATATTCAATGTTAGTTTACGATGGAGATATTTGTGTAAGAGTTAAATTTCAATTTCCCTATATTATGCTATGTTGTTTTTATATTTCAATTTTCAAATGAGTTTACGAATGATATATCTATGCATGTGTTTAAATTTCAGTTTATTCATATTCATTCTTGTTGTAGTATAAAAGTGAGTATTTTCATTTCTATTAAGCTATATTGTTTTTATTTTTCAAGTGAGTTTACGAAGGATACATATATGAATGGGTTTCAATTTTCAGTGCATTCATACTCATAGTTAGTCATTATAGTTGTATAAAAATGAATATGGTACTTTGGATATATCTATGAATGGGTTTAAATTTTCGTTTTCCATATCTAGAGTAATATACTACATGCATTTTTCATACATATGTACAAAATTTTTTAATATGCATACACGGTTTACTCAATGACAAAGCATAAATCATAAAAAATCACTATATTTTGTCATATCATACAACTAATGATACTAATGATACATACATACATTTAAATTCAAAGGAAAAATAACTATTTTTTGTCAACATATACATTTAGTTCAATAACATTGCATCATTACGTATACATGGTTTTCAAATTTTCAACTTACTCAAAGCTATAGCATACATCATAAATTTTGAAAACATAGACAATCCATAACATTAAAAAAGCAAACATGCATAATCATTGAAAATTGAATTATTATATGATTTTACAACAAATCAAATACAAAAAATCTTTGATAATATGAAATATTTCAAATCCGAAAAATCACTGATAATATGAATTTATTCAAATCACTAAAATTTTACAAATCGATTTCAAATCCAAAAAAATCTTAGATTATATGAATTTGTCATATAATCATTGCAATTTTTACATTTCTGGAAGGTAATACAAAGCTTTATCGACTTCTCCACAAGAACTGAGAATCTGTGAAATTTGCATTTCCATAATCTCATCATCACTCCTAGCTGAATCATTTTCGTCATTATCAACCATAGTAGAGAGACCTCTTCTTTCTGCTAGGGACTTCCAATATGTCAACGCTCTATCATAGGGAAAGTTACCCACCTCGTACGATGACACATACATTCTCAAACAATTTTCCAAATTTTTGTCCAACCTGTTATGAACTTTTGATTTAACAAAAGTTAATGCACTGAAAACCCTTTCATCTTCAACAGATCCCAAAATCATTGTCTGACATAATTCATATAAAACAAAGTATTCACTCATAGTATCTTGCAAGACACTACTTCGATACAATTTTTGCCAAAAACGCGTGATTGAACCAATCTCTTGTGGATTTTTGAATTGTGCAATTTGATTATCCATTGTTATTCCAAAATTGGTTGACTGATGTCTCAAAAGATCTTTGTTTAGAATACCATTGATTTCAATGCCATTTATTTCCACACTTTTAGAGAAATGTTTCATAAGATTACCCATATATTTTACAAACAACTCACTTCTACTACTATGGTCAACACAAGGATTCCAGAAATTAGGATTAACAACAACCATGGCCTCAAGTGTCTCATCTCTCTTAAAACGATCTCTTATTTCACTTGTTAATGCATTTGCAATTCTTTTCAATTTATTCTTAGTGTTATCCAAAACCTCATCGAATCCGGAATGGGTAACGGGCACTTGTTCAACATCATCTGTCAGAGTATTTAATCACTTTTCAAAATGATATACAAGAATCAACTTTCCATGGATAGCAATACAAATATTATCGTTGATGTTGAACTTTAAAAAGCTTTTCGGTTCATTCACATTAATTAACGTATTCCAACTATCAAACTTGGGATCCTCAAAATGTTTATCGGATAAATAAATCCTATCAATAACCATACATATTTGTTTTCTCATCCTCATGAAATCGACAATATAAATTGCCCTTTCCTGTGCAAGTTTAATCATAGTATTCATTTCTTGTAACATTGGTAGAATACCACATAATGTGAGAAGAGTTTCCAAGTCAGTCATACGAAAAAGCAAATATTTTGCCTTGTCAACATCTCTACGATGTGCATACATAAACCCAACCAAGGATTGATATTCTGAAAATACCCTTTTTGGAGGAAGAAACAATGAAATCCACCTGGTTTCCACATCTTTTAACATTTTTCTGCCTTCCGTTACACCTAGAGAAAACTATTGAAATTCTGCAAACCTTTTTGGACTGCATGAAAAGTATGAGTGTATATCGCGGACGAGTTCTTCCACTCTGGCTACATTATCAAAATTGCTCACAATTTTGTATGCAAGATTCATTCGATGAGCCATGCAATGAATAGGAATCACATATGGGGCAATGGAAGTCTAAAGCCTAACACAAAGACCATTCCTTTGTCCTTGCATTGTAGCCACACCATCAGCTCCAACACAAATTAACTTTGTGGCAATTTCATTTTCATCCATTCCAGCAATATCCTTTAAACCGGTTACAACAACATTATAAATATTTTCCGCATTACAATTTTCAATCATCTTATGTAGTGCTAGTAAATGAGGTAGTCTCAAATGATTTTTGAATGTGTAAACATGTATGCAAATCCAAGATGTGTTGTCAACAACTGTAACCTCATCAATGGAAAGTGAAATAAATTTGGCTTGTTTCACATTCTCTCTCAGGTCTTCCTTCTCAACCAGTGATAGACATTTTGCCATTTCCCAACCACTTCGATCTGACCAATGTGAATTGGTAAGGTTTTGTACATTGGCTAGTTGAAGTATTTCCTTAAAATCAGCAAAATCAGACATGGGTCGACCTTTTTTAGAATACTGTATACAATAGCAAACTGTAATTTCTTTGAGGCTAATACAATATTATTAACTTTTTGAAATTGTGCCTCGATTGTTCCACCCTTCTCAATGAGAGTTTGTTTTTGTTTCATTGCTTTATCATATTCAAGAGCATATCTCGCATGCACACATTCTGTTGCATCCTTCCACCTATGAATTCTGTTAATTGTTCCATCACTTCGTATTTCTTTGATGTAAACTTTCCCATAGTGTTTTTCTATTGTGTCTTTCTTATTTTGTAATAAATGATCCTTTCCCAGCTTCCATGAACAAATAGTACATTTACACACATTCAGTTTCTCATCTCGCTCAATAAAGGGGTATAATCGTGCCCATTCATTTTTAAAATCCCTTCCAATAGTCCATTCGCTAATATTTTGACGTTTAGATT
Organism: Wollemia nobilis; assembly: GCA_028583015.1. Lineage (NCBI taxonomy): Eukaryota > Viridiplantae > Streptophyta > Pinopsida > Araucariales > Araucariaceae > Wollemia > Wollemia nobilis. The sequence goes on from JAQPPZ010016726.1 coordinate 12,953,962, forward strand.
TTTGACTAGAAGATTCCCCAGAGGTCTGAATTTTAATTGTACTGTCATTTTCTTTTTTGGTTGATGTGTCTGAATTTAAAATCTCTTGAAGTGGTTGTTGAATGTCATTATTAGGAAAATTATCATGTGGTCCCATCTCATATTCTAGAATATCTTCGAGTGAACGCACATCAAGGTCGACAATGTTAACTACATTCAATGTTTGGAGTTCTCTATCATTTTTTGTTGTAAAAAAGGCACTATTTTAAAGAATTAACAAAATACAGTTTTACAAAGCATTTAAAAAGAGGTAGATAAGCAAAAAACCATTTATCTATTAATAGAGAAAGGTTTTACATTTAAGAACAGTAATTTTAGAAAACTCAAGGTAAAAGGTGTTTGTACCTGCAAGTTGTGTAGAATATGTAGAGATTGATGCCTCATTGCATTTTGGTGTAAAATATTTTAGAATTGTATTTTTACAAGAAGATTGGCCTCCCTTCTTTCCATCTTCAGTAGGTGACATTGTATCTATAAAGAAAAACCTTCAGATGTTAGGAAATGTATATGAATTTGAAGGAAAATAGCAGACATCCCTCAAGACGAACATATGATCCTAACACACAACATGACAGGGAATACTTATCGACCATAGTTGCAGATAGTGCTTGTACACTATGTATGAAACATACTCTAAGAGACAAGAAGCAGTCTCTAACAAAAGAAATGCTCCTGACACACAACCAGATGACATTGATAGTTGTCTACCACTGTTGCGTATAGTTCACCTATAGTGCATATGAAATTATAGAAAAAGAGATTTGGACAAAAGAACAATGGAATAAGAATACTCTATCAATTTTTAGTCATGAATCCTCTACAATCGATACACTTTTGCCGATAAACACTTCCCTACAATCGATCGACTTATACCGACCGACAATCACTACAAGCGATGGAATGTCGACCACACGTCCCTACAACCGATAAAGTTATGCCAACAACACTGCAACCAACAACCTAACATCAATCGACATGGCCCTACAACCGATAGACTAATGTCGATCGACACATCTATAATCGACCTAACAAGACTGATCGATACCTCTACAACCAATAGATGAATGTCGATCGACACCACTATAATCGACTGACTAAAGATGATCGACACGACTCTACAACCGATCAACTTATGTCGACAGACACGGCTCTGCAACCGATCAATTTAAGCCGATAGACACGACTCTACAATCGAATAACTTATGCCGACAAACACGACTCTGCAACTAATCGAATTATGCCGATAGACACGACTCTACAACCGATCGACTTATGTCGATAAACACGACTTTGTAATCGATCAACTTATGTCGATAGACACGACTCTATAACCGATCATCTTATGTCGATAGACATGATTCTACAATCGATCGACTTATTTCAACAAGCACGACTCTACAATCGATCGACTTATACCGACATACATGGCTCTGCAACCGATCGGCTTATGCCGACAAACATGGCTCTACAACCGATCGACTTATGCCAATAGACATGGCTCTGCAACCGATCGACTTATACCGATAGATAGGGCTCTACAATCGATTGACTTCTACCGATAGACACGACTATGCAACTGATCATCTTCTATCGACAAACACTACTCTATAATCGATCAGCTTATGTCGATAGGCATACCTCTACAATCGATCGACACGGCTCTACAACCAACCATCTTGCATCGATCGACACTCTCTACAACCGATCGGTTTATTTTGACAGTCACGGCTTTGCAACCGATCATCTTGCATCGATCGACACTCTGCAACCTTCTCAAGTTTTTCGTTGTTTTGGAGCTATTTTCGACTTAGAGTATTTTTGATGTATGTTTATCGGTACCCATTATAGTATATATACGCGTAGTATATGAGGCGATTTGGGCGGAAAAAATAAAATCATTTATAATTTGAAGGTGATTTGGGCAAAAAATATAAAATCATTTATAATTTGAAGGCGAATTGGGTGGGAAAATCAAAATCATATGTAATTTGAGGTCGACGAATTAAAATAAAGTTAGGTTCATGATTATCAACGACGGGTGAATTTACCCCAAAAAAACTTTCACCCCATAAATTTCGGGTGAATGGGCCCTAGTGAAATGATCCAAAATTAGCCTTTTCAAAATTTTAAAAAACCTAAATAGAGCCAATTTACGATATTTCATGCTTGTGCATAACCCTGGCTCAGCTACTAGCCTATAGGCACTTGTCACCCTAAAAGCCATTGTTTTTCTACTAGTTAGTTTTTGGGTAGTTACATTTGGTATCAGAGCTCTAGGTACGAAGGTATAGAGATTCTTATGTGCTAAAAGATATTTGGATGTCTAGCTCATTGGGTTAGAATATCAAAAACTAGATTTTAGTTAAATCTTAAAAATTTTACCTGCAAGTAGAAAATACAATATCAAGAAAAATTAGTAACACAGATATTTTACGTGGAAACCTGCAATGTGCAGGAAAAACCATGGGGTAATGGTAGATTTTTTATTTTATTGAGTTTAGAAAACTTTACATTCACACAACTTGTGTACATGCAATGGGTCATTCCACTTTTATAGATAAATGAAGTAAGGCTTTGAAATCTATTCATTTCCTCTCCTAAAGGAAGACTCCAAAAATTGTTTGTTTCATCTTCTAAAGCTACATGTCTGGAAGCTACCAATTTGAAGCTAGACGTTTGTAACTACCTATCTAGATGTCTAGAGCTAGATGTTTGTAACAACCCATCTAGACATCTAGAGCTAGATATCTACAATTAACCATCTGGATATTTGCAGTTAGAAGTCTATAGATAGACATCTATAGATAGAAGTCTGAAGATAGATATCTACAGATTATAAATCTTTAAACTAGATGTTTGTAGATAGACATCTACAACTAGACATTTATAGACTAGATGTCTGCAGTCTAGACATCTGTAGATAGACGTCTACAGTAAGATATCTACAGCCTATACATCTACAATCTAGATTTTTGGAGCTACCTTTTGTTGAAAAACATTAGATATCTAAATAGTAGCTTCATCTTCTAATATTATCCCACTTGAAGTCAGTATACAAGAATTCTTTGCCTATGTTTTTCCATCCAAGTGCCAATTACCTAATGCTACCCTTATTACGTTTTTGGCAAGCCTAGAGAAGTTTCAATTCTATGTCTTGACCTAATTTGTAAGCATATCTATAGGATTCACTTCAGCATCAATTTTCTACAACAATATCCTACCTTCTTCCACCATATTTCTTATAAAATGGTACTTAGCATCAATGTGTTTCGAGCGATCATGAAATATTGGATTCTTCACTAACTGAATAACACTTTGGCTATCACAATGCAACATAATTTTCTCCTGCACTATCTTAAAGTCACCCAACAGTCACTCTAGCCAAATTACCTCTTTGCTGGCCTGAGTCACTGCAATATATTATGTTTTACTATTTGATAAATCCCACCATAGACTGCAAATTAGAAGTCCAACTCATAACTCACCAGCAAGAGTGAAAGTATATTTTGTAGTAGAATTTATTCCATATCTATCTCTACAATAATTAAAATCCACAAAACCTATAACTTGCAAATTATTTGATTTATAGTAAATAGCAACATCTAAAGTGCCTCTTAAATATCTAAGTATCCACTTCACTGCATTCCAATACTCCTTACCAGGATTTGCCATGTATTGACTAACAAATCCCACTACTTGGGCAATATTCGGTCTGGTTCTCACCATGGAATACATGAGGCTTCCTACTGTTGATGAATATGGTACACGAGACATGCTTGTCTTCTCTGCTTCTATTCTAGGACATCGTTTGGAAGATAATTTTAAGTGTGAAAGTGGGGTACTAACTTGTTTTGTATTCTGCATATTGAACTGTTGTAGAATATTTTATATATATGAAATTTGACTTAACCAGATATTTATTCCTATTTTATAACCTGTGTATCTTCATCCCTAAAATTTGGTTTGCTACTTCTAAATCCTTCATTTCAAATGTCCTAGACAACTGAGCCTTAGGATCAATAATTTTATTCATACTGGGGCCTGCAACCAACATATCATTGACATACAATAGCAAAATAATAAAACTACCAGCATCAAACCTCTTATAGTATGCACAATGGTTAGATTCACTCCTACTAAAATCTTGGTTCTTCATGAATGTATTAAATTTTTTGTACCACATCCTTGGTGCCTATTTCAACCCATATGGAGATTTCTTGAGTCTACAAATGAAATACTCTTTACCTTTTTCTTCATTGCCCTTAGGCTGATCCAAATAAATCTCCTCCTCGAGATCACCATGTAGGAAAATTGTCTTTACATCAAGTTGCTCCAGTTATAAATCCTATGTACTACAAGTGCAAGTAAAACTCTAACAGTAGTCATCTTCACAACTGGAGATAAAATTTTATTAAAGTCTATACCTAACTTTTGCACATAACCTTTTGCCACCAAGCGGGATTTATAGTGTTCGAATAATCCATCGCTATTTTTCTTTACTTTGTACACCCACTTGTTTCCAATAGCCTTTATTCCAGGCGGGAGATACACAAGTTTTCATGTTTTATTCTTATGAAGTGCCTCTATTTCCTCCTACATGGATTTCCTTCACTTTTTTACATTATTAGATTCTCTAGCTTCCTAAAATGAACTAGAATCATCATCATCAATTAACAAAGCAAAAGAGGACTGCTAAACATGAGAATACCTTTTTGAACACTTTTATGGATGTGTAGATATTCTAACCCAATGATATATTGATTGTGGCTCTTGGTCTTGTGACTGTTGTGGCTGCTCTACTTCTTGTTGTGCATGCTAATCAAAAAATTTAGCATGCTGATTTTCATATTCATCTTCGTTCATATCTACTTCAACAAGTACAACATTAGGAGTTTGTTGTACCTCCTTCCTTTGCATGGATTTTCATAAAAAATAACATCCCAACTAATAATTACCTGGTGGGCAATAGGATCCCATAGTCTATACCCCTTCACTGTATCTCCATAGTTAAGAAAAACATATTTGCTTGAATTTGGGTCAAGTTTGGACCTTTTTTCTTTAGGCACATGGGCAAATGCATCATAGCCAAAGGTAAACAAATTAGAGTAATCAACTGTCTTACAACACCAAACCTTCTCCAAAATTTATCTATCCAACATAGATGTAGGTGACTTGTTAATAAGATAAACAACTGTATTAACAACCTCTACCCAGAATGTTTTATCCAACATGGCTACATTGAGCATGCTTCTTGCACATTCCATGATTGTGTGATTCATCCACTCAACCACACCATTTTTCTATGGAGTATATGGTATAGTCTTCAGGTGCTTGATACCTTCCTGCATACAAAATTTATTAAATTCCTTGGAGCAATATTCACCCCCATTATCTGACCCGAGGCATAGAATAGGCTTGCCCAAACTTTTTTATACTCATGCTTTGAACTCCTTAAATTTTTGTAAAGCTTATGACTTCATCTTCAGAAAATAAATCGACACTCTCCTAGAATAATCATCTATAAAAGTAAAAAAATAGGTAGCACCATTTAAGGACTAAGTAGGGATTGGTCCAAATATATTCAAATGTATAAGTTGCAAAAAATCAGAACTCTTACCAGGTCTTGTAGTAAACTGAACCCTCTTTTGTGTACCATAAATAAAGTGCTCACACAAGTCTAAATTACAAGATTTAATCCCAAAAAGCATACCTTGATCATGTAAAAATTTTAGACCTTTTTCACTCATATGTCCTAGGCGTTGATGCCATAGCATTACTGCATCTTGAGTATTTTTGGAATTTGTTGCTACTACATGGTTTTCATTGTATCATCGCATAAATGGTATAGGGTCCCATAATATTATCATTTTTATACTACAAAATCTCCTTTGGTAATTTTGTAATAGTTGTTATCGAAAGTGATATAATACCCTAGCTTATCCATCATATTTATTGAGAGCAGATTCTTCTACAAATTAGGCACATATCGTACATCACATAACATCCTTTTTCTACCATCATCTAGACTAATACTTATATCCTCTCTTCCCATAATTTCTAAGGGATGATAATCACCTAAGTAGACCATCCCACAATAGTATGGCTGATATTTGTCAAACCAATATTTGTGAGGAGATATTTGAAAAGATGCACTTGAGTCCAATACCTAGGTATATAAAACATATCTGTTGTTGCTGATACAGAAAGCCTCACATGTTGTTGTCTCTCCTGAATCTATTGTACTGGCCTTAGATGATGCCTGAATTTGCTTTTTACCATTCTTTTCCTTTTCAATTACCAATAATCATTCTTTGAGTGTCTTGGATCTACTTGTATCCTTTAGACTTAGATCTGGACTGTGATTTACCTTGTTTACTCCTATCGAAATATATACCTCTCATAGATAGGGCTTCATTAGTTGAGGGTTCTAGAGATGTTTTTTACCTCAAATATTCTACCAATAAAGCAACTACCACATCATCAAATTTTATAGCTCTTGATGATACATTACTGATTATCATCACCATATGATCCAAGGTATCTAGGAGGGAATAAATTAGGGTGATAGCTTTGTCCTCATCCTTCATATTCACACTAATTGAAACCAGTTTACTGATAAGGGTATTAAAATAATTCAAATGATCTGCCACATATGAACCCTCCTTCATCCGTAGGCTATAAAGCTATTTTTTAGAAAAACCTTATTCGTTGTTGATTTTGTTTCATACAACTTTTCAAGCTTTTGCCAAAGGGCTTATGCGGTCTTTTCTTCAGCAACATTGAACAAGACAGAGTCTGCTAGGTAGATAAAAATTATAGAAACTACCTTCCTATCCAGTGTTACCCACTCATCTTTCATGCTACTTGGTTTACTCACGACCCATTTCAAGGCTAGGGCTTGGTCATTTTGAACCAGCAAATCCTCCACCATATTTTATAGGGTAAATTTTTTACCATAAAATTTCTTAATATCAAACTTGGTTACACCTCTTGTCATTGTTTTAGCTCCCACTCACACAAAATCTTAGACTCTAATACCAGATGTTAGTTAAAACTTAAATTTTTTAAAACTTGAATACACAATGACACATAAAATTACAGTAACATAGATATTTTATGGGAAACCTGCAATGTGCAAGAAAAACATAGGGTAATGGCAAATTCTTTATTTTATTAATTTTAGAAAACTTTACATTCACACAACTTGTTTACATGCAAAGGGTTATTCCTATTTTATAGATAAATAAAGAAAAGCTTTGAAAACTATTTATTTCCTCTCCCAAGGAAGACTCCAAAAACTATTCGTTTCATATTTTGTAGCTAAATATATGGTGGCTACCTATATAGAGCTACACATATGGTGACTACCCATATGGAGCTAGATGTCTAGCAGGTTACCCGTTTGAAGCTACACATCTAGCGACTACCCATATGGAGCTAGACGTTTGGTAGGTTACTCGTCTGGACGTCTACAACTAGACGTCTACAGTTTAGATATATATAGCTATACATTTACATACTAGATGTCTATAGACTAGACGCCTACAGATAGACATCTACATACTAGACATCTGTAGTCTAGATGTATGCAACTAGAAATCTACAGTCTAGACGTCTAGAGCTACCATTTTTCTAAAGAACATTAAATATCTGGATAATGACTTCATCTCCTAACAACTTTAATCCATTCTTTTCATATTTATATAACAAATTAAAGTACCATACAGTTAATCATTAAATACAATATTTCCTTTATTTAATAAATCAAAGTCTCCCTATTTTAATTTATAAATAAACTATTTTTACTTCATTTAATAAATCAAAGTCCCATACCATTAATTTATGAAAAAAATCATTCCCTTTATTTAATAAATCAAAGTCTCCCTACTTTAATTTATAAATAAACTAATTTTCCTTCATTTCATAAATCAAAGTCCCATACCCTTAATTTATGAAACAAACCATTCCCTTTATTTAATAAATCAAAGTCTCCCTACTTTAATTTATAAATAAATTATTTTTCTTTCATTTCATAAATCAAAGTTCTATACCCTTAATTTATGAAACAAACCATGCCCTTTATTTAATAAATCAAAGTCTCCCTACTTTAATTTATAAATAAACTATTTTTCCTTCATTTCATAAATCAAAGTCCCATACCCTTAATTTATAAAATAAACCATTCATTTTATTTAATAAATCAAAGTCTCCCTACTTTAATTTATAAATAAACTATTTTTCCTTCATTTCATAAATCAAAGTCTCCCTACTTTAATTTACAAATAGTTCATTTAACCTTTATTTTATGAATCAAAGTCTCCCTACATAAATTTATAAAACAACTACATTTCCTTATTTAATAAATCAAAGTCTTCCTACTTTAATATACAAATAATTCATTTTACCTTTATTTTATAAATCAAAGTTTCCCTACTTTAATTTGTAAATAATTTATTTTACCTTTAACAAAGCATAACTAAACCCCTTAATTAATCTATCCAAATTCTTCCTACAACTAAACCAAGCTATACGGAAGAATAAGGATAAACTACAATATTCAATTAAACTACATAAGGGTTTTTTGAAAACTAACTAAAACGACTCCCCACGGGCCTAAAAGAACCATGACCAACAACCCAAGCCACATGACGACAATAAGCAAGAGCACACATGGAGAAATGGTCTTGGTGGAGCTTAGGATCTGTAAGTAGAGAGTGATCAATACACAAAGGTAGGCTTAGCCAAGCACCCAAGATGCTTGGCTACTAGTTTATAGGAACTCGATGTCCTAAAAGCTACTGTCGGCCAACAATCCAATGACTGTGGGATAAAAGGCCCCAATCACACTACCAGCGAGCCCGCCAGACAACTACAAATGATACCAATATGAGGGAGAGCCAAGGGAGTTCAACATCCCTAGAAAATTCTAATAGGGGTTAGATAAATCTTGAACCCAAACGTTAAAGGGGACCACATACTCAATAGAAAATCAAACCATTCCAAAGTGCTCTAAGAGAGAGCACTGACCTTATTGGTCACAGTGTTGGTAACCTGGGAAGAAATACAGACTTCAATACAATAATGAATAATGATGATAAGCACCCACTCAAAGCAAATAGAAGGGGAAGAAAACAAGTTTTACTTGAGAACCTATATGAAGGCAACAAACATACCTACAACACATTCTCTAAGATAGACATACAAAAGTCTCTCAAAAAAATATGAAAGAGAGACTGGGTAGGTATGGTTAATGTCAAAATAGTCGACTACCCATAGGTGCTATCACCAAACCAGACAATGAAAAACATGAGCAAGCAAAGGAATAAGGAAATGAACATATATGCTTATTTTTTTTTCTTATTTTAAAGCAATGAAACTAGTAACAAGAATCCCAACCTACAACTTTTTAAAAATCTACTATGCCTTTTCCTTTTGGAGTGAGGTGTTATCAGGACGTTCGTATCGGGGTTATTCAGTCTCCTTACCTCATTTTTCCTTTTCCTTCCTATCCCAGATGTACATCCTTTTTTTTTAATCCAAGACTCCTCTCTTCTACGTCTACCCACCAGGGTTTTTCTTAGTGGCGAATTTCGCAATTTAGCACGAATATTCGGATTTCCAAAATGTCAATTTTGCGATTTTTGGGACCATAGAGGTCGGCCCGTTCGCCCAAAAATTTTGGGATCTAATTTTTTTAGGGTAAATTCGCCCCGTTGTCATAAGGTTTCCCGCCCAATTTTTGCCCTAAATTTATTTAAAATAAGAAATATCCCGCCCAAATCGCCCCTTGTACCCCATTATATATAGCTAAACCTGACAACGACTCCCATACAATTACAACATTTTTTTTGGATAGCGAGCGATACAAAGCAGAGTACTGACAAAACCAGAGTCCACGACTAGCAGAAGGCAATCGGAGAAGGCGACTGATAGAAGGCGACCGTAGAAGGTGACTGGTAGAAGGCGACCGACAGAAGGCAACTGGAAAAGGTGACCGACAAGTGACTAAGAAGGTGACCAAAGAAGGCGACTGGCAGAAGGCGACTGGAAGAAGGTGACTGGTAGAAGGTGACTTGTAGAAGGTGACTGACAGAAGGTGACCGTAGAAGGCGACTGAAGGTGACCAAGGGGAAGGAAGGACAGAAGAAGGAAGGTGACATAGAAGGTGACCAAAGGAAGGTAACAGGAAGGTATAAGGGAAAGAAGGACAGAAGGTAAGGAAAGGAAGAAAGGAAAGGAAAAGGAAAGGAAGGAAGGAAGGAAAGGGACAAAGGTGAAGGGGGGGAGGAGAAGGTGACTCAATTTATCCGTATGCTTCTTTTACCATTAAATTTCATTTTTCATTTTATTAATGGACACTCAATAAGGAGGTTTATTCTACCTACGAACAATATTCATGGGACAGTCACAGATTCTATTGTCTCTAGCAGTAGTTCTCTTTTATACCTATTATTTTCATATTTAAAAATGTTCTTTGTTCATGTTATTCTTCTATTCATATAGGTAAAAATGTCAACTACAGGCAGTGGAAATAAGGGAGGAGAGTCTTCCAATAAAAGGAGTATCCTCAAATACTTTCCTAATATTTCAAAACCCAGTCTGCCATCAACATCTACACAAACTGAAGGTATGAACACCTTTACTCACCAGTTAATTTTTTTACTTTGTTAATTTTAAATATAATGTCCTCAATTCATAAAGAAGTGTGTTTTTTGGTTGATGGCTTTGTTCACTTTTATCTGTAGAAAACACTAGTATGCTTTTAAATGCCATAGTGATAATGAATCTACTATTGACACTAGAATTATCTCTACAGAAAACACTATTAACCCTGGTATTCCTCCACTTCCACATATCCACGATAATCAACAGTCCACACATGAAGATAATCTCAATCAAATCGAACAACAACATGAAGAGATTCCTGAATCTAACACGCCAAGTGGAAAAGAAACTAATAGTTCTTATGCAGTCCCTACTTTCGGAGAATCTTCATCTAAAAAAATAAACGTGCAAGGTTATCTAGGTGGACAATTAATAGATCATTTCAGCCTGATTGGATATCAAAATTTCCATTTATTGAGCCAGTGCTGCCAGAGAATAGTAGTGATGATATAACATAATTAAGATGCGTAATTTGCAGTTGGAAACATGAAAAGGAGCATAGATTGCAACTTAAAAAAGATACAGTAGAAAAACATTGTGGAAAGGTTTATATCAAAACAAAAGAAGGTGATCGAGCAACACAAAAAACTTATAGGTGGAAGGATGCATCAGAGTGCGCACATATGAGATATGCGGAAGAATATGATAAAGAAATGAAAAAAAGCAAACATTGGTTGAGAAAGGTGCAACGATTCAAGCCCAATTTCAAAAAATGAATAAGTTAACTTTAGCTTCAAAAAGTTTGTAGTTTGTTGTTGTATTTTCTATTCTTAAGAAGGGTAGACCTATGTCTGATTTCATAGATTATAAATCTCTATTTTGACTAGCTAATGTGCAGAACTTACCCAACGCTCATTGGTCAGATCGAAGTGGTTGGGAAATGGCAAAATGTCTGTCATTGGTTGAGAAGAATGACCTCAGAGAGAAAGTAAAAAAGGCAAAATTCATTTCACTTTCAATTGATGAGGTGACTGCAGTTGACAATACATCTTGGATTTGCATGCATGTTTACACATTGGAAAATCATTCAAGGCAACCTCATTTACTAGGAATACGCAAAATGGTGGAAAATTGTAATGCAGAAAACATTTACAATGTTGTTGTAACTAGTTTAAAAGAAGAAGTAGGAATGAATGAAATTGAAATAGCCACTAAGTTAATATGTGTAGGAGCTGATGGTGCTGCTACAATGCAAGGACACAGGAATGGTCTTTGTGTTAGACTACAAACATCGGTTGCCCCATATTTGATCCCTATTCATTGCATGGCTCACGGAATGAATCTTGCATACAAAATTGTGGATACATTTACAAATGTTGCCAGAGTGGAAGAGCTTGTCCATGAAATTCATGAATATTTTTCACGTAGTCCAAAAATATTTTTAGAGTTTCAACAGTTTGCACTAGGAGTTACCGAAGGTAAAAAATTGTTGAAAGATGTGGATACTAGGTGGATTTCGATGTATCTACCGACATTAAGAGTTTTCAAAGAATATCAATCCTTGATAGGGTTTATGTATGCAAATCGTAGGGCGGTTGATAAGGCTAAAGATTTACTTTTTCGAATGAGTGACTTTGAAACTCTTCTCACATTGTGTGGAATTCTTCCAATGTTGGAAAAAATGAATACTTTGATCAAAATTGCACAAGAAAGATCGATTTATATTGTGGATTTCATCAGGGCGAGAATACAAATTTGCATGCATATTGATATGATGTATGCATCTGGTCAAAATTTTATGGATCCCTTGTTTGAGAGTTGGAGAGCATTAACAAGTGTGAATAGTCCTCGGAGCTTTTTGAAGTTCAATATTAACGATCATCTGTGTATTAATGTCCGTGGAAATGAAATACCTTTATATTGTTATGGTGTGCGATTGGATATAGCTACAAATGAAGTTGAGCAAATGCCCATAACCTACAATAGATTTCATGTGGTTGTGGATGATACAAAACTTAAACTAAAACAAATAGCAGAATCATTGACAAAAGAAATCAGAGACCGTTTTCAAAGAGATGAATTGCTAGAGGCTATGGGTGTGGTAAATCCAATGTTTTGGGATCCTTGTAATGAATACCAGATTATAAATTCTTTGTTCCTCAAATACATGGGCAGACTTGCTGGTCATTTTAGTCAAAGTGTTGTAGTCAATGGCATTGAAATCAATGGCATTCTGAACAAAGATCTTTTGACAAAACAATCCAACTATTTTGGAACAACAATGTCTGCTCAAGTTTCATAGCTCTCTAACCGTCATGAAGCAGGTTCTATTTCACGTTTGTGGAGAATATTACAACCAAGTACTGTCTTAAAACATACTATGAGTGAATATTTTCATTTATATGAATTATGTCAAACGATGATTTTGGGATCCGTGGAAGATGAAAGGGTGTTCAGTGCACTTTCATATATAAAATCTAAAGTTCGAAATAGGTTGGACAAAAATTTGGAGAATTGCTTGAGAGTATATGTGTCGGCCTATGAGGTGGAGGAGTTTCCTTACGAAAGAGCATTGTCACATTGGAGTTCTTTGGCAGAGAGAAGAGGTGTAACGAATATTGATAATGATGAGGATGATGGTAACACTGGTCAGATTGTGATGACAAAAATTTTGGGAATGAGTGCAGAACATTTTGTACAATCTGAAAAGAGTTTGTTCCAGCTTCTAGCATTATGATGCAAGGATGCATTCATTTGATTTTATTTCACATATTATCATTTGATTTGATTTCACATATCGAATGAGAGGAAGCTATCATTTGATTTGATTTCACATATCAGAATGAAAGGATGTTTTCATTTGATTTAATTTGAGTTCACATGTTATTATTTGATTTGATTTCACATATCTGAATGAAAGGATGCTATCATTTGATTTGATTTGATTTCACATGTTACATTATTTTTCTTGTAATATTTGTTATTCATGAAAGTAATTGCCTATGTTGTATTTTTTGACATTTCAAATTAATTCATATAACATAAAAGAACATCTTACTGCATTCACATAATTCAATATTACTTAATATATCAACACAAACAATCAAAACATAACAACATTCAAAACAAAGGTTTAAAAAGATAACACATATCAAACATTATTTCTTCCACTTCAAATTAAGAACAACAAACTTTTACATCATCATAAATAATCAAAACATACTCTCTTTCATTGAATTCAATATTTAAAGAAGATACCATTCATTCATTATTTACAATACATATCAAACATTATTTCTTCCACTTAAAATTTCCAATAGATAACATATTTTTCGAAATAGTCATTCATTGTTTCAATTCTCAAAAAGGATACCATTCATTTACAATTTACAATATATATCAAACATTATTTCTTTCGGTTCAAATTACTTAATACATCAACACATATAATCCTAACATAACAACATTCAAAACAAAATTTCCAATAGATAACACATTTTTCGAAAATAGTCTCATTCATTGTTTCAATTCTCAAAAATGATACCATTCATTTGCAATTTACAAAACATATCAAACAATATTTCTTCCACTTAAAATTACTTAATGCATCAACACATAATCATAACATAGCAACATTCAAAACAAAATTGCAAATAGATAACATATTTTTCAGAAATAGTCTCATTCATTGTTTCAATTCTAAAAAATGATACCATTCATTTGCAATTTACAAAACATATCAAACATTATTTCTTCCACTTCAAATTACTTAATACATCAACACATATAATCTTAACATAACAACATTGAAAACAAAATTTCCAATAGATAAAACATTTTTTGACAATAGTCTCATTCATTGATTTTTGACAATAGTCTCATTCATTGATTTCAATTCTCAAAAAGGATATCAAACAAAACATATCAAACATTATTTATTCCGCTTCAAATTAAAACATAACAATAATTAAAAACAAAACTTCAAAATGATAATATGAATTTTTCAGAAATTGCCTCTAACATTGATTTTAATTTTCAAAAAATACCAATCTTAAATATTTATAAAAATATAAAGATATAAAGAGTTTTTGTTTCACTTGAAACCCAACACAACAAAGATCTATTGTTTTTCAATGTTTCCTGAAGGTCCACCCACATCTACCTCAATATCCTTTTCTTCTAATGCCCCAACCCTAACCAAACTTTTTGCTGTAGTGTTGATCCCCGATAACAAGGCACTCTCTTCCTTCGTTGGATCTTCTTTGAAAGGTGCATTCAGCTCCTTCTCCTTTTCTTTCAGTTTAGCCTCGACATCCAGGCCCCCATCTTTGATAACCTTCTTTAGGTAATTATTTTCTCTAACCGTCTGTTGTAACCTCTTCTTCAATTCAATAGCATTATTAATGCTAATTTTGGCAGTCTTGATCAAAACTTTCATGGCACTGACTTGTTGCTTTAGGTGCTGGAAATTAGACTACAAAACAGAAATAAAAAAGGTTAATATTTATAAACAAAACATATTTAACAAAAAAATATTTTTTAGTTAGATGTAGAACTTACATCAGCTGTAAGTCGTGTTGTTTCTGCAACTGCTACTTTGTTCTGATCAAGTGCCCATTCATTAAAATAAGCTTGGGCTTCTGCATTGAGGTTTTCCAAATGATTCATAACAATGACAAGAATTTCATCTCTGTATGTAGACTCGGCCTCCATAGTGCCAGATTCAGCTTTATGTAGCAAGGCATCGAGCTTTTGGGGCTCATTCTCCATCTTGAGAAACAACTCTTTTCTTTTTGAAAAATTCTTATATCGGCCATTGATGGCTTTAATCAAAACCTTGGCCCGATATTCCCATTCCTTCAATTTATCAATATCCAAAAGAAGAGTATTATGAACTACAACTTTACATGCATCGACTAATAACACATTTTCAGAAACATTTAGGATATCATCTTCTATAACAGTACGGGCGATGACTTGTTGTGGGTCAGAGGGGGAAACTTCAATGACATCTACATTGACATCATCTTCTTCTCCATCAATGCCCTCTTCATCCTCAAGAATATCACTTGCCTTTAAAGGGAAATTTTTAGGATTCATACCCTGATAAAGAAAGTCACAATCAAGAGTTCCCGAGGGCATTTGAGATGCACTCTCAACATTTGAAAAATTCTCCAAGGTTAATATCGGTACAACAGAAATATTAGATGATGACACATTTTGTGTCTCTGTAGCACTTCTTGCATTGTGAGGTGGTGGTGTGAGGAACATTTTACCACGCATGCATGATTGGTTCCTCGTAGGTGGAACCTGAAGTGGATGGACCTGAACTTGCTTTGGGTGGACCTGAACCTGCTTTGGCTATGGTTGTGGCTATGGTCATGGAGGGTCAGGTGGTGGAGCCATATTTTTTTTAGCCTTTTGAATCTACGAGGTCCCTCTATTAAATTTCACACAAGAACATAAAATAAATCATTTGTAAATAACAATAGCATTAAAAAATATTTATTCAAAATATACATACCTGACTCAGACTCTGAGCCATTGATATTTCAACCATTTGCCCTTTGTCTGAAAAATACGTAAAACACATTAAAAAACATAATTTTAAGTCAAAAAATAAATCATTTAAAAAAGCATTTTTGAACAATGCAGAGTAAGGTTACCTTGTGGGTTGGAGGTAACCTCTTCTACGTCGACTATAACTATTTCTCCAATAAAAGGTGTCGTAGGTGTATGCTGAATCCGACCATCATCAGACCTCACACGTTTGTTGGGAGTCATTGGTGATGACTACGATTGCGTGTCAGAATCAACAGATACTTCCAGAATCCTAAATGCGGCATCCCTCTTACTTGAAGACTGAGATGCTCTTTTCTATTTTCAAAACAAAATTAGAGAATAAAAAGATAAAATTAAAAAAGAAAATAAAGATATTTCAACAAATTTTTTACCTGTATCTCACCATCAGACATGCCAATAGACAACAAACTAGGGTGCAATGCAATGGGAGGACTGCTCTGTTGAAGGTTGAAATAAGCTTCCTAAAATAAACAAAGAATAAAATTGTTGGTAGTCACTGTGTAAGCAGATGCTTGAATTTTTTGGGCACTCAAAAGGTCGTGCTTCAAGCGGTTGGAAATGTGCGTGCACCAGTCAAATTTACCGCCATCAATACAATGAAGCAATAAAGAAAGTGCCCAAAAAGGCATTTTTGTAGGTCGCCCCTGCAGAATAAGCCTTGCCTGAAAAAATTCAATGCAAGCATATAGAAATTTGTCTCCAACATTCAAAATGTTTAAGCCCCTTTTGGACTTAGAAGAATTGATTGAAAAAAGAGAACATTATTAGAAAACAAAAAATAAAACAAGGAGAACATTTTTAGAGAAATGAAACTATAGCAGAACAATATTTAATGTTAAATAAAAAATAAATTTTCAAATTATACCTTTCAGATTGTCAGGATGAACAACGTAAAGGTTTCCTAGGGTGGATTTATCATCGTCGGTTAAGGCGTATTGGTTGTTCACCAGTACACCATCCAAAAATGGTAGCCCTGTTAGTCGCTGCACATCGGAGGGTTTAACCAAAAAACAATTTTGTTGTTATCCACAGGGATCGAAATAGTGCACACGTCATGGTTGTAACAAGAAACGATCTGTTGCATCAACTGAACGTTAATGTTCAACTGAGGCATCTTCAACACACCAACAAGTCCAGCGGTGTAAATCCACTAGGAATCTCTATCAAGAGTGTTGAAAATGCTCTTGAGATTGGGGCAGAAGGTGTACTTGAAATGAACTTTGGATGGAAGAGGGGAGGAACAACTAGTCATCTCTGAAAAGCAGGAAAACGCTGGCAAAACCTTATAAAAATGCTGCCAAAATGCTCTAAAAATGCTGCCAAAATGCACTAAAATTGCTTGGAAATGCTCTAAAAACTCTCTAAAACCACTATGGAAAACGCCCTCAAAATGCTGGAAAAAGGTTTTAAAGTTGCTCTGGGAAAAGCTGCAAATGACCCTACAAATGAATTTATAGATTTTTTGCATGGCAGGAGTTAACGCATGAATGACACATGGCAGAAGGGAGGACATGTGGCACCATATTATTTACGATTATGGCGGTCACCTTGTTCCACTCGCCATCTACCAGTCGCCTTGTGCCACTCGCCATCTGTCAGTCGCCTTGCACCACTCGCCATATATTAGTCACCTTGCACCACTCACCATCTATCAGTCACCATGTGCCACTCACCTTCTGCCAGTCACCTAGTGCCACTCACCTTTTACCACTCACCATCTTCTAGTCGCCATGTGCTACAGTCACCATGTCACCTTCTGCTAGTCACCTTCTTCTAGTCACCTTCTACCAATCACCTTCTACAGTCGCCTTCTACTAGTCACCTTCTACCTTCCTTATCACCTTCTTCCTTTTGCTAGTCACCTTATGTCAATCACCTTCTACTAGTCACCTTCTAGTCACCTTCTACTAGTCACCTTATGTTAGTCACCTTCTACGTCACCTTATCATCCCTTCTACCAGTCACCTTATTCACCACCTTCCTACCACCTTATGTCAGTCACCTTCTGCTAGTCGCCTTATGTCAGTCACCTTATGCTAGTCGCCTTATGCTAGTCGCCTTCTACCGTCTTTAGTCACCTTCTCAATCACCTTATGTCACCTTCTACCAGTCACCTTATGTTAGTCACCTTATGTTAGTCACCTTCTACCAATCACCTTATGTTAGTCACCTTCTACCAATCACCTTGTGTCGCCTTCTGCCAGTTGCCTTGTGTCAGTCACCTTATGTCAGTCACCTTCTACCAGTCACCTTCTACCTGCCTTCTGCCAGTCGCCTTGTGTTAGTCACCTTCTGTCATCGCCTTCTATCATCTTTCCCTGATCGCCTTCTACCAGTCGCCTTCTGCTAATTTTGTTGATACTTGTAGTTGAAAAAAAAATCGCCATGTTTTGAAAAATTTTCTTCAAAAATTTGAAAAATTTGCCCCATAGTTTATACAGTTTTCACGTTGATTCGCCCGATTTGATAAATAATTTTTTGGTACTACCCCTTATGCATAACCATGCTGCCCACCACCCACTCTCTGACTTACCTCATCAATGCTATCTCATCTCTTTATGATTGCAGGCTTAAAGAAATAATTTTCTCTTCTTCCAAAATCTTGCCATAATGAATCCATCCTCTGAACGTCGGTTGAAAGCTTTACATTGCAAGAAAAATCATGTCTCTTTGAAAGGGCGATCTCCTTGAATCAAATCTTGCAAGGTATTTTTTTATATTTAAAATAAATTCTATTATCTCTTTAATAAAAACTTTTCTAGTTTTTAAATGAATTTAAATAAAGACTTTGCTAACTATTAAATTAATTTTCATTATCATTTAAATAAAAGGTTTGCTAACTTATTAAATGATTTTCCATTATCATTTAAATAAATATTTGGTAACCATTAAATGAATTTCCATTATAATTTAAATAAAAGCTTTGCTATCTATTAAATGAATTTCCATTATCATTTAAATAAAATCTTTATCACTACTAAATTTCGTTTATTATTTAAAAATAGATTTAAACTATATATATAAATTCTATATAGTTCTGACTTCAGCATTATGTTGTTCTTTTTAAAAAGATCCAAGCAAAATAAGAAGTTTCAAAGGTAACCAGCTAATGCATGCTTTACAAACCATTGATGCAATAGAGTGATGAAGTAACAGACAATCAATCATATGCAATTTAGACAACGACGGAGTCTTTTCATCAATCCAGTCACCTATCTTAGCCTGAGGATTTATGCTAGCTAACAGACTATCAACTAAGTCTCAAGGTATCTAGGTAGTTGATGATTATCCCTTCTTGATAATGCATACCTATATGAAGGTATTCATCCATGTTACCCCTGAGTTGCCTTAATAATCATTTCTCCAACCTCAAGTACCCATTATTCTGGTGGATGATTCTACTTCTTCCACCTATGAGTGTACCTGATCCTGCATATTGATAATATGTTAGATATACCATATTATTCCAACTAAACTAAACATCGCATAGCTGGTTCAATTGCACAAACTAAGTATTAAAGCATCATCAATTAATACATCATTTATTTATGCCAAAAATCCCGCTAGGGAGGGTCATGACAATTAGGCAGGATAGGTATGAAGAGAACATTGTCTGGAATATCAAAGTACAAATTCAACCTCATGCCCCTTGACTTTAAACCAATATAAGTTTTGAGCATGTGACTAACAATTATGAAAGATAGGGATGTGAGGAATAGGTTATGGATTTAATTATTTCTAGAATTTTTTTAAGATAGCCATGACAACTTAAATTTTTAGTTCAATGCACAACTTTAATTCAATTAAATGTATGACCATACAAGAGGATGTAGGTTCAACTAAGTGGTCAAGCCACTTGTTTTATGGTCTATTTAAGTAGGATAATGTCTCCATGTCTAAAAAAAGGGTATTTGATATAGACATGAATGCCTATGAATTTAATATCTCCTAAAAGTAAAGGAAACTAGAATTGCCATATTAAGAGGCAATCTTGCTTAGGTAGGATTTTGGTCTAAAATATTAGATAATTTTGACACGATAGGAGTTTTATAGCCTAGATAATTACCAGTGATAATTAATTTAGTAGGAACAAGCTCAAAAAATATAGATAAGACTAAATCAACTGATATGATTGCTTTAAGTGGTGGTCATCGTTCTGTCTAGGCAAATTCCTATAGTTGATAAGCTAATAGTGGGTTCTAGCATAGAAAATGTAGGAACAGTGTAAGAATTAATTCTATTAGTAATAGAACAAGTGTTAGGACTATCTCCATAACAATTTTAAAAGGGATAAGTTTCAAATTTTATCAAATACCTAGGTGAAGGAATGATTTTTGTTTCATTTGGAATGTTTGAAGGGTTTATTGTAGAAATAATAGAAACTATAATTTTTCTATGCATATCTAACTTAATTTTATAGATATTACATTCATCAATTTAAAGTATATAATAAGCAAATAAATTAGTATTATCTCTATTAAAAATATCACAAACATTTACATCAACATAATATTATCATCACTTAAAATAGTATCTTCCATTGAACCTACTTGGTAATGCCCAACCCCAATCTTAGAAATATGATTGTTAAAGGAATAATTCTTGGTTTCAGTAATAAAATCCCAATCAAAATTAATATCAATATCACTATCATTTTCTTCCCTCATGTTGTCATTCACAACACAGAAGGTTAGTTGCTTTAGCTTAGAAACATAATCATGGGCTTTATGTAATTTCAAAAACACTTGATAGAATAGCACATTATCTTTTATCTTCTTAAGGTTCAACAATGGTGGAAATTTGTAAACTACCTATTATGGAATGTGAGTAGTAACATCCATATTAGGTTAATCATGTCTTGATTCATACCTCTCTTGGGGGTATTGTGAACAAAATTTAGGGTGCCCCTTACAAAGATTCCTTCTAGAATTCTACTATTGCTCATGTTCATAGATTATAAATTTCTATATCTCATCAATTAAAATAATAAAGTAAATTTCATAATTTAAAGAATAGGGTCCCCAAGGATCTAAGTCTCCTACTATGGTGAACCCTTTGTCATCATAGGCAAAAATTACCACTTGACAAGTAGAGGAAGCTATGACCGATATCTCACTAGTCTAAGGTCCACCTAATAGCATATTATTCTTGGTATTGAAATCAAATATTATAAAATTCACTCTTATTGCTTTAGGACCAACTAAAATGGACAACCAAATGGAACCCTTATAATATTATGGGTTGCCATTATAGACATAGCAATAATTTCTAGTGGACAAGAAATTTTCTCTATAGATATTTAGCTTATATACTAGGGATAATGTTAGCTTTGGGTGCAGTATGCAATGGGAGATAGAAATCACAAGATGTAGAATAATATGAAAGAAAGTAAATCTATGAGATGATTGAAATATGCTATAAATAGAAATATTGAAAATGAATACAATGTAACTATGGAGGAAATGGATGCTTCATGAACAAAGCTACTAGACTACATTGCACCCATCACCAATATATGATGATCTACACAAAACTATGCTACTACCTATGAATATGCTCCAAGATTCTATATTCTACTTGTTACAATGAGGCTCTTTTTATATAGGAAGATAGGTTCCTTGGCCAACACTCTACCTAGTTGTGCAAGGGACACCTTGCACATATACAACTTGTGCATTGACACTTGTGCATTTATTACATTGCATGAAGTAACTAGATAACTTACCCCTAAAGTAATCTAATATCCTAAGTATGTACCTAGGAAGGTACATTTACATGACCCAAATGATGTAATATAATCTATTTCTAACACCCCCTTGTATTACATTATTTGGGTATTAAAGACTTTAGTCTTCAATATGGATCTTCTTCTTCCCTCTTGAACTTTGTACTCTTCATTTGCATTCTTTGTAACCTGTTCAAGAAAATAGTTAGTGTCTCTGTAATGTGTTACATTTTCTGATAGAGCTTTCACCTCATAGTATTTTGTGGTTCTTCTAGTTCTTCAATTTCTTCTATCCTATGAACCAGGTGTTCTTTCTAATTTTTCTTCTGATATTCTAGTTGAGGATAATTGGTTGATCATTGAGATTGTTGTTGATGAGAATTCCTTTGATATTATCATGGTTGAAATTGATTTCCATTTTTCATCTAATTTCCTTGGTTTTGGTTTTTGGGATTGTATCTGCAATAGCTGGTACTATGGACTTTCTTTCTACATATCTAAAAATACCATATTTTGCATCCTCTTGCTGATGAAGTAATATTTCCATATTGATTATTTTTTGATGCCAATGCACTGTTAGTCATCTCATCTTTCATAGTATTTTCCACTTCATATTCCTAAATTATATTGACTAGGTCATTAAAAGAAGTATCTTTATGTAAGACTTGTAAAGATGTGATCAAATGCTTATAGCTATCTGGAAGTGCTTTCATGGTTACTTGAGTAAGATATTTATCTTTAGATTCTTGTTCAATGGTTAGTAGTTTTCATTTTAATATCTTCTACCTTCCTTAGAAATAATTCTATGCTTTTACCACTGCTCATTTTCAAGGAATGTAGCTGTGTTTGAAGATGAAGAATGGTGGATTTATTCTTTCATTAAAATATTTTCTCTAAGCTTGTCCAAGATTCAATGGATGTTTTTGCTGAGCTAATAAAAGGTTGTATTTCATTAGTGATAGCAAAGGTTTTTTTTTAAGCAAAAAAACCCTTGCAGGGCCGCATTAGTCTAAGAGACCATGAACATGGGGTTCTACACCATCAAAGTCACCCGAGAGTCATGCTCAACCCTGCTCGCACCAACATTATCAATTGGATTTTGGGTACCCAATTCAACTTTTTGGTAGGGTGGAGATTTGAACCTAGGAACTCCCTTGGAGGATTGCCCTCTCCTCTCCAACTCACCTACAACACCTGGGTTATAACAAAGGTTATTATCATTAGAGCTTTTGAATCATTTTCTTCAAAATTTAGAATCTCTGTATCACATGTTTCAGGCATTTTTGTTGATCCTATGACTATATCCTAGAGTTTCTCATATACCATGATTGCTTTTACTTTGTTTTTCCATGAGAAATAGTTTGGACCTTTAAGAAGTTGAGATTCTGCAAGAAAGAATTTGTTTGATGTCATGATGATTCTTCTTCTCCTTTTTAAATTCTCTAGAACCTTTATGAATATTTGGATTTGGTGGACTTCCTTATGTCTCCCTAGTATATAGAATTTTAGGTTTTGTAGAAACCTTATATCTCCCAAATGGATTTAGAACTTGATAATATTTGATAAATGCTAATATTACCAAGTTTTGTAGAATTCCTTATGTATCCCTAATGTTTTTGGAAATGTAGAAGTGCTTTTGTGAAATATAGTTCAATTTTGGATTGATTTGTAAAGTTTTGAGAATCCCAAATTCAACCTATAGTTCTCCTTATTACTCCTATTGAACTATGCACTTTTATAGATTGAAGAGGTTTAATGTTGGATTTCCCCTTGTCCCTTTTTGTGATATTTTGAGACAAATATTTTGCTAATATTCCAAATTATAAAAATATTTAATAAAACCCTTTTTCATATCCCTTAGAATTTTATTTTAGTGTTTCTAATTTTTAATAACCTAGTTTGGTGTTGTAACCCTTATAACTCCCAAATTGGGAAAATTAGAACACAATAATATTTGCAAATATCAATGGATTAATTCCAAGCAGTATCCCTTATTTCTCCTAGGTTGTGTTTTGTAAATATTAGAATACTTTGATATTTAATTTCCCTATTAGTATTTCAACCTTAGAATATAACCTTATATCTCCCTTTTAATAAGAGTAAATTATATAGGGGAAATTTTACCTTAATAAAGCTTTGCACCTTTATGAAATTAGATGTGTATGGTTGTAATCTGTCCTTCTTGGGCAATGTGAGTAATGATAGATTCTTCAATGTTCTCCTTGGCTTCAACGCCCTTATTTAATGCTTCCTTTGACTTGTTTTACTGAGAGTTATTACACTCATCTTTTCTACTTATGAATGCTCTTGAATGATACATTATATCTAGTTCAAGGTGCATTTAATAGGTGGTAAATATTTGGATGAGTGACAAGTGTCACAACAGTTTCATTCAGTGCTCCAAGTATGCTTTGGACACTTGGTGGAGTCACAAACTCTATTTTAACACCTGTTACAAGTGTCACCTTTGCTTGGAATATTTTTATTCCCTCTTTGTGCACTGTCCAAGTGGCTCCTCTGCTTCAATGTATGTGAGGCCTCTTACTGTAACACTTATGGCTAAAAGTAACTCCTCTTCCAAATGGAATATGGGCATAAAAATAATTTTGTAAAGTCTCCTTTCACATGTGTGAAATTCAATGTTCCTTTGTGGGTATTTTTAGGGTTATTTTGGATAATGACAAGTGGCACCTTCTTTCCTTTGCATGACCTTGTTTTATCAATACCTTCTTGCAAGCACTTAAATGTATGTTTCCACCTTATTATTTGCTGTAATTCATTGGTGCTGAGATTTTTCCATACAAGCAATGCTTATGGTGGAGATTTTGTGGAGCTTTGGTGGCTCTTGAATGGAGTTCAAATGGTGGTGCTTTGGTGGAGACTTCTTGATGCTCCAATGATGGTATTGAATGCTCCTTGATTGCACGTATGATTCCAATTTGCTTGCTATGATTTCATTTGTTTATATGCTAATGGATTTGTCTCACTTTAATGAGCAATGTGATACCTTTCTTGTGCTTTGTAGGTTACCTTTTATGGTTGTCCAACCTGTGCACAATGTAAGCCCTTTTGAGAGGTTTGTTTATTCTTGGAGTATGCTAGTATTCGGTTGCACTTTTATTGAGAATAATGTACCTTTGAGGCACCTTAAAATCTGAACTCTTTCCTATATAAACCATATTAGGATAGTGAAATACAATATAATAAATTTATGTATAAAATAACAGTTATTGCATCCTCTTATGCACTCCTTTTTTTTAGGTTTGAATTTCTGGTTTTGTGGCAGCATTTTTGAATACAATGTAGGGGTTTTGAGGTTGTCTCTTTGATTAGAAACCTTCCCATTTTTGATTGGATACTTTGATGACAAATCCAATATGAGATAGATTTGATGTAATTTTTTGCACTTTTCTCCTTGCAATTAACCCTGTAATGCTTTGTATTTGAGACTCACAAAGTCTCAATATTTAAAGCTTATATTTATGATTTTGGTTAGTTGTGTTATTATCCAAGTTTTGGAGGATTCTAACCTGTTTTTGTGGCTCCACTTTGCCACTATGTATTGCAGATTTTTATGCACTAATAGTTTCTTTAGACACTTTGTCAAATTCTGATTTTGTGCCCTTCTCAAGAACACACACCCTAAACTTTTTGAGAGTAATATAGTAGTGCAAATGAACCCACTAATATTTTACTTTTAATGCACTATAAATCACACCTTATAACTCCAATAAACTCTCAAAATAATTTATAAGTGCACTTAATCAATTTACTGTAACTAATCAAGAATAATATGAAATGAGTCTTCAAGAGTTATTCTGCAATTTCACTACAAAGTTGTAGGAACTAGTTTTCATTTTCTTTACAAAGTAGATATATGGTAGTTGATAGATAGTTGTAATTTTGTAATCTAATCAAATAAAAATCTAAGGTGCAAATGAATCTTAAAAGGAAATTTTCCATTTTACACTTTTGAATACTGTAATTCAATTTTCCCCTTTTGTAACTCTAATCCAAATTAAGGTGCTTTAACAAATCTGATAAGTAATCCAATTAATAAATCTAATTGCACCAATAGTTGCTTAAATTTTTAAAATATTTTGTAGCTCTTTTGCAACTTTTTTAGAGGATGTAGATCTTGGTGTCTAATATCACCAAGTTGCTACTTTGAGTAGGATCTTGCTGCTTAGTTTCTTCTTCACCAAAAAGTGATCTCAAACTTTCTTTTATGATCCTAGGTTTTTATGATTTGATCCTTTAAGCAATACTCTACTTTTGTTGTAGATTTGGAGAAATATTTATCTCTAAAATGATACCTTCTTACTGTGAGAGGTAATTTTCAAATATCTTGGATTTTTTAGGCTTCTCCTATCTTCAAGTCTTCTTATCGAATTCTAAGTTCAAGCAGGATATTCTTCTCAATATTATGAATATCTTGAGGTCTTCTAATATTTGGCACTCCTTGCCAAATTCTCCTTATTTTGGACTTGTTTTTGGATGGTGACAATTATCCCAAATATTTCACTATCTTATGTAGTGAATTTCTCTAATGAGTTCTAATTTGATGATTTCTTCAATAAGGCTCTCTAAGCATTTTACTAGATGCTCGTTGAGACCTCCCCAAGATCTTGGATATTATAGCTTCTTCTGGTCTTCCTTGAGATATTTTCTTCAACCTTTTGCTCTTGGAAGTGTTGGTGGTGATATCTTCTTCTAGATATCTAATTTTTCTACTTATGGATTTGAGCAGGACTCTTCTAGTTCTTCTTATTCTTCTTCCAATACTGGAATATCTTCAATGATATCTTCTCTTGATCTCTTTACCTTCAATTTTGCTTTAGGTGTTGGATTGATTTTAAAGAAGATACTCTTTCTAGCTTTCTTGTAGGAAGTTTCCCAACTCATTAAATATTATTTCTCTGCAACAATATATAAATACTAAAATATTAATCTACTTTTGAATCAGATACTCTCTTCTAGAGTCTTCTTCAGGATCAAGGCTTTTATGGATTTTTCTTCTGGATCAAGGCTTCTATGGCCTTTTCTTATAGATCAAGGATTTTGTGTCTATTTTTTCTAGATCAAGGATTCTCTTCTTTTGTGAAGTTCTCAATCTAGTAATGGATATATCCAGTCTCCTAAATTCACCATGAATCTTCTCTAGAAGTCTTCTTTCATAGTATTCTTTTCTTGCACAAGGAACTAATCTCTGCACTATGAAGGCACGTCGACCTTCTAAAAATGAAGTTGAAATATCCTAGATTTCTATTGTAGGAGGTGTCCCAATCATCTAAGAATTAATTTTTTGCAACAAAAGAAACTTTGGGTAATAGTTAACAAATTCTAGATATCCTAAATGATCTTCACTAGTTGATTTGTCAATCTAGTGGATTGAATGCTGAGTCCTAGTCTTCACAAGTTTTTCCTACAACTTTGTGGAAAGACTCTAGCTAAATGTAATCTCAAAATTTTTGGAACTAAGATTTATTTCAATCCTCACTTATGGCTCTCTCTATTTCTATCACCTCGACTCTTTTGAGAGTTTTTATAGTGGTTGGTCCTTCAATGCATCAGGATGACAAAAAAATTAGGTTCAATGATAATGGTGGTTTTATTATTGATCTACTATGGCTAGATCTACCTTGGATTTCATACCACTATTAGCTTTGGGTGTATTATGCAATTGGAGATAACAATCACAAGATTCTGAATAATATGAAAGAAAGTAAATTTATGAGATGACTAAAATATGCTATAAATAGAAACGCCAAAAATGAATACAATGTAGCTATGGAGGAAATGGACACTCCATGAAAAAATATATTGGACTATATTGCATCCATCACCAATATATGGTGATTTACACAACACTATGCTACTTGTACGATGCTAGAAAACATGCACCTAAACTCTTTGCAACATAATATCAAAGATAAAGCAATAAAACATGTATGACAATGAATTAATGAAAATGTAAAGCCTTATTTTATTAATTCATGGTGAAAACTAGTTACATGTAAGTCCCTCTTAGGGATATTGAGTTTTTATACAATGAATACAAAAGTATGAAGGCCCTAAATAGGGGTGGTGCAATTCGCAGGCCTTCTAGATCGATACAAATTGATTGAGGGCTTATTGATGCCTCCTTCTCACTTATTTAGAGGGAATTGATGTCAAGAATATTTTGAATCTGCCAAGAATCTATAATATGCATACAAGAAACAACAAAGCACAATTAAAAACATATGAGACCTCTCATGATGAGGCTTTTGTCAAGGACTTGCAATAAAAGATATGAAAGCATGATAAAAGCATAAAGAACACCAATATAAGCAAAGATGTGTCAAAGAATGCTAAACTAATGTAAAAGATGCTTAAAAACAAGTAGATCTAGCTAATCTAACATGAATTTTTCAAGAAAAGCATGAAATAAGGCTAATATAAGGAGATTAATTGAATCTAGAAAATATGCATAAATCAAGGAAAAGCTACCTCAAATATTGCTAATGAACCATACAAATGCGATGAAAATGATAAATCTACTCTAATCTAAGCTGATAAAGTAGAAAAAAACAAAAATATAAGATAAAAATTGAGGAAATAGTGCTTCAAACCCTAGCCTCTATCACTCAGAGTAGTTGGTCTGCTAGCCGCTGACGTCGTTGGTGGTGGAGACCTACTAGCCACTGTGAATGATAGTGGTTGTGAACTAAAACTTCTAACTCTTGAATCAGGGTCTATGATGTATAATTCACCAGTTGAATTGATGGTCAAGGATCGCCTACTTTTACAGAGATAGATTGGTGGTTGAATTCGGTGGGATTTGTGTTAGATTAATGTGAATTACAAGGTATGCTTCTCAATCCTTTGGAAGCTCCATTATTTATTTCATGCTTGTCACTCCATAATTGGGCAACACTTCAACTCTCCTCAAGGGCTATCAATTCATTGTTTAATCCGGTAGAGCTTTGTTGCATAAAAGTTGTATATATTTTGTATTCATGGGAGGGCCTATAAATAGGCTTCCCAAATTCCAATCTTGGCTTCATGGAGAAGCCAAGATCAAGAATTTCTAGCCTATGGTAGTTGGGAGGAACCTTCCAGAAGATTCCTCACCTAAAACCACCTAATATCAGTTGCATTTGATTGTTACAACTAATTTTGGGCTTGACTCGGGGGGTTGAGATAGTTTTAAAGCTAGCCACTGTCAACTAAAGCAACTAGTCTTGTAGCCATATTGAGTGTCAGTGGCTAGTCTGGAAACTACTCTGAGCGTCAGTGGATGAGCATGAATAGGAAAAAACTACCCCAAATGAGTGGTTAGAATCATTGCTACCTCTTGGAAAGGTTCAATATCATTCATATGGTCTACAAAGGTGCCCATATGAGTAGTCTCCTAAATATGACATGTTTTAGGTGTCTAAAAATACCCATTTTGTGATGCATTGTGGAACACAACGCTGAGCAAAAATAGACCACCTAAAGCCATATTATAGGTTGCATGATGATCATTGATTTGATCAAAATTAGATACCCCAATCATGAAAAGGGCATGCATCTCTGAATTATTGCTTTCAATCAGATGAAAGGCTAAAGTTGCATAAAAATTTGAAGTCCACTAGAATCTCGAGTCGCATTTCTTAGCATTAGCAAAGGATTGAAATCCAGATCATCAAAGGTTTAAATCATCATATTTGCTTTTTTCCCAAGCAATAGGGTAAGCTTATGATAGTTGTTAGTAATGATTCGTAAGATGAACATGATTAACTTAATTGAGTTATCAATTGTTGACTTTGATTATGAATTTGTTGATTATTATGACTACCCCCTCAAGCGACGAGTCGATGAGGAAAGGATAATTAATTAAAGTGATGAGTCACTTGAACAAGATGAATAATTTGGATGATTCAAGACTTTTGTATTTTGTTATATGACAGGTCCTATTACAGGTGTGATTTCAAGCATTAATAGTAATTATACATATCTATCCCATGGAGCAATATAGCCACAATGGCCTTCTTAGAAAATCAAGATGATAGCAATTCCAATTAGGCTTATGGTGAATCAATATGTTCAATGATATAATAAAAATACCATAGAAGAAATTACATGAACACCTTGTTTCTGTGGGGTAGTCCAGCTACCATGGCCTTCTTTGGGATTGAAGTGAAGCATTCCAGTTCAATAATGACTAATTTACCCCAAATGGCCTTATGGTAATTCACTCATTTTGTTGGGTTGCATGGAGCGCAAGTCACCGCAACCGCCAAGTGTATAGAGTAAATAACTGCATACGAGGCACATTTGAATTTTGATTTATTTAAATTTTTTATTATTTTGATGATTTTTGATGATTCTGGACTAGTAGATATGCTTAATTATCCATTTTAAATCTTATCATGGTGAGAAATTTAGTGCATTTGTTTCTTCTTCTTAGCCATTGTCAGTATAGGCGATCCAATTTTACAATTTTGTAGCCATTGTCAGCATAGGTGGCCCGCACTTCTCAGCCACTATCATCATTAGTGGCCATGCCATAAATGAAAAATTCAAAACAAAAATTAGGGTTTCTAATTTCATTATTTTCCAACTTGAAGTTTACAACAGTGAGCTCTGAGGAGAGAGAGAGAAAAGTTGATCCAGAAAGCTACTGATATTAACCTAACACCATGGCAGATTATGATGAGGTATCTTTAAGTGGAGGAGCCGGAGCTTCATGGGTATCTCTCAAACCCTAATCTTTTCATTTAAATGGTAAAATGAACCTCATTAAGAAATTGGCTAAATAAACCTCATTAAACTTGTTGGCAATGAACCGCACCCATAGCTAGGCTTAGAACTAGGCTAATTTAGGTGGGTATGGGTTAGATTTTAGGTTTTGTTAATTTTTTGGGTTTTTGGGCGAGGGGTGAACACCGTTGGTATGTCACCTCGTGGTCACTATCGCTCAGGGTGGCTCCCAATTTGCAAATAGGGACCGCTATCACTGAGTGTGATTGGTTTGATACACCAAAGGTCAAATATTTAACCATTGGTGGCTATCCACTATTGTCATCGATGACTGCTATGGCAACCACTGTCAATGTAAGCAGCTGGTAACCTTAAGAATTTTTTATTTTTTATTTTTTGCTTAGTTTTTTTAATAGTGTAAGTGCATCTGATTATACATTTTATTTTCACATTTAGGTCTTGATAGCACAGGCTCGGGAACCTGAGTTACTGGGTGAGTTGTTGTCCCTTATGGATCACACAGATTAGGATTGGTTTGATGCACAAGGCCTAATTTATATTTCTAGGTTACCGACGATGATGTCAAATTAGGTATACATTATAGTGTTGGCCCACAGATGGTACTGTTAGACCAACACTTTCCATCTTCCATCTGGCAAGATGATGATCACACCTAAGGATGTCTAAAGGATATTCAAGATTCCTTTATATGGATAGGCCATCATCTCATAACCTACCTCAGCTACGGTAGCAGTATTTAATAGGATATTTTGTAGCCAGGCACGGGCAGCTTTAGCTAACATTCAACATGGAGGAGTGCTTGTCACCCACTGGTATTGAGCTAGGGTCTTCTCATGATTCTAGGCTATTTTGATGCACATTATTTGCAATGTGCTTATCCCTGACACATATAGAGCAAGGTTCCTATGGAACCTCCTATCCTTGGTGCAGGATTTGATGGTTAGTGCACAACCTATCATTATGGCTTGAGGGAGTGCTCTACTAGTGCAACTCTATGATGAGTTGTATAGGATATAATGATGGTGCTAGGTTGGAGTAGCATGCAACTTACTTCTATAGATTTTGGAATGGGAGCATATCAGGGTATACCACCTAGAAGGATTACCCTAGGAGATTACCAAGATAGTGGTAAGGTCACAGTGCTACGGGGCTAGATGGCCATGGGATGTAGAGGAGCGATGGAGTCATCATCATGTAGGGGACTTGGATCATTATGTAAGATCTCTGACTAGGCTATAGGCTTGAGATATTATATTATGACCTTACTTAGATTACCCTTCTTGGCTGGAGGTAGATCGATTCTTGGCTCAGATGAGGTATGACTGATGGGTTATCTGGTGTAAGGGAGGCATCTAAGAATTATTTTACTTCTCCTAGGTGCTTAGATAGTTTGGGATACAATAGGACATCCCACTAGAGCCAGTTGTCTATAGGTGGATTTAGGCAGAGAGAGATCTTCGAGTACCATAGGTTATAACTCTATCAGAGGATGGAGATCCGCATATAGCTAATACCAGTATATAATATGCTGATACTATAGAGGCATACACTCAATGGTGGGTAACATGGCTATGGCATGGTGGCAGTAGCCTAGGGTGAGTTAGGGATGAGGTAGCTACTAAGGATCATGATGGGTGATGAGTGCGACCCAGGTTAGAGGAGTGGGGCCAAGCTATATAGGAGCAAGCATCACCAAAGGAGGAGGAGGAGGTAGCCCCAGAGGAGTAGGAGTCTCCTCTCTAGGCAAAGATACATAGCCTAGAGGTTGAGCTTTAGATAGCTCAATGAAAAATCCTAGAGTGAGACACCTCTCTCATCATCGTATAGATCCAGGTGACAACATGGTAGGATAGATTATGAGATTTTGAGGAGATGACCTCTCTATAGATATGACTAGATTTAGCACTGTTCATGATAGATCAGCTCACTGTGAAGAGAGATATGATGCATGATACTATAGATACTTTGATTGGTGAGTAGGAAACTCTATGACTACAAGTAGGGACTACTCCTATGGGAAAGGTTGCACCAACTACTCCAGTTGTTCAGGGACCAACAAGTTTGTATACATGAGCAGAGCTTAGGTGACTGTAGACCATCCTAGCAGATGATGCAAGGTGGTAGGCAATATATGCACACCACATGGTGCTTCTAGAGACTAAGGTCAGATTAGATGGTGGCATTGTACCAGCCATATCTATGAAATCAGGGTCTCAGAGGACTAGGAGTGAGTTTGGGTAGTCATTAGTGCATCCTAGTCATAGGATAGGTTTTCAGTCTAAGATATCAGTAGGTGTAGGATCTAGACATCATTGCAGAGATGGAGCTGAGGGTAGAGGCAACCTAGGGGACGCATGCCCAGTTTGATATGTCTTGGTGACATGTATCATTTTTGAATGTAAGATCTGAGGACCTACACAGTTGTAGCTTACATGTATTTTTGTACCTTGATGTACTTAGACATTCTACACACATATATATGATACTCTTTTATTTCTCATTATGTACATTATGTGTTGCTTTTACATTCATGCGA
The DNA here is from genome assembly GCA_028583015.1 of Wollemia nobilis. Classification (NCBI taxonomy): domain Eukaryota; kingdom Viridiplantae; phylum Streptophyta; class Pinopsida; order Araucariales; family Araucariaceae; genus Wollemia; species Wollemia nobilis. Next base: position 12,987,201 of record JAQPPZ010016726.1, read on the forward strand.
TGCAATATGGATGCAATGCTTACATGATTTGGTTATTTCTATATGATGTGATATGTTGATGATATACACTAGCTAGATGATGTATGATTAGATATTATGATCTAGATGTATAGCTAGACTACTATGTATGCATATATGGATGCAATGTTTTGCGTTAAATGCATGTTTAATTTTGATTTAATTGTATGCATCTAATTTATGATATGGTGAATGCAATGTATGTAATACATTATTTACATGATGGTGATATAATATAAATGAACCCGTATGCTTTAATAACTTGAAACATAAGGAATGAATGCAATATGTGTTTAACAATCTAATGGGTGACACCACAAAATGTATAAAAATCATGAATGTAAATGTTAAATCTTATCATAAGAAATAATCATTTAAGCATCCCATTGTGATTGACATATGTACGATGCTAGAATGCATGCACCTAAACTATTTGCATCATAATATCAAAGACAAAGCAATAAAATATGTATGAAAATGAATTAATAAAAATGTAAAGCCTGCTTTTATTAATTCATGGTGAAAATCGATTACATGTAGGTCCCTCTTAGGGATACCAAATTTTGATACAATGAATACAAAAGTATGAAGCCCCTAAATGGGGGTGGTGCAATATGGAGGTCTTCTAGACTGACACAAATTGATTGAGGGCTTATTGATGCCTCCTTCTCACTTATTCAGAGGGAATTGATGTCAAGAATTCTTTGAAGCTGCCAAGAATATGTAATCTGCGTACAAGAAACAACAAAGCACAATTAAAAACATATGAGGTCTCTCATGATGAGGCTTTTGTCAAGGACTTGCAATAAAATATATGAAAGCATGATAAAAGCATAAATAACACCAATATAAGAAAATATGCATAAAATAATGCTAAACTAATGTAAGGTATGCTTGAAAATAAGTAGATCTAGCTAATCTATTCTGCAAGAAAAGTATGAAATAAGGCTAATCTAAGGATATTAATTGAAATTAGAAAATATGCATAAATCAAGGTAAAGCTACATCAAATATTGCTAATGAACCATACAAGTGTGATGAAAATGATAATTCTACTCTAATATAAGTTGATAAAGCAAAAATGAATAGAAAGCTAAGCTAAAAACTGAGTAAATAGTGCATCAAACCCTAGTCGTTATCACTCAAAGTAGCTAGTCTACTAGCCATTGATGTCATCGATGGTAGAGGCCTATGAGCTTCTATCAATGATAGTGGCCATGAACTAAAATTTTTGCCTCTTGAATCAGGGTCTGCAATGCATAATTAACAAATTGAATTTATGGTCAAGGATCGCCTTCTTGTCTAGATATGAATTGGTGGTTGAATTCAATGGGATTTGCGTTAGATTAGCATGAATTACAAGGTATGATTCTCAATCATTTGGAAGATCCATTTTTGATTTCATGCTTGTCACTCCATAATTGGGCAACACTTCAAATCTCCTCAAGGGCTATCACTTCGCTATTCAATTCGGTAGAGCTTCGCTGCATAAAAGTTATATATTTTGCATTCATGGGAGGGCCTATAAATAGGCTTCCCAAATTCTAATCTTGGCTTCATGGAGAAGCCAAGATCAAGAATTGCTAGCCTGTGGCAGTTGGGAGGAACCTTCCAAAATATTCCTCACCCAAAACCGCCTAATATCAGTTGCATTTGGTCGTTACAACTAATTTTGGGCTCATCCTAGGGGGTCAAGACAGTTTTAGAGCTAGCCACTATCAACTAGAGTGGCTAGTCTCATAGCAACCCTAAGTATTAGTGGCTGGTCTGGAAGCCACTCTAAGCATCAGTGGATGAGCCTGAATAGGAAAAAATTACCCCAAAGGAGTGGTTAGAACCACTGCTACCTATTGGAAAGGTCCAAGATCATTCATATGGTATGCAAAGGTGCCCATATGAGTAGTCTCCTAAACATGATGCATTTTAGGTGTCTACACAAAGGAATCATGTGATGGGCATAGAGTTTGCTTGGAGGTCATTTTGGGAAGGGGGATATTTCTTCAAGAAAATAAAAATGAGAAGAACACATCACCAAGAGTTGCTCCATGAGTTCAACTAAAGATTTTAGGTAGACTTTTTTGACCTCTCTTTCAGAGAGCGATATTTTAAGAAAAGAAAACTAGTTGATGCTGTTATGAATGCAAGGTGATATATGTGCTGGTTGGTTAATGGAAACCTCCTATTTTCATTTATTTTTCCTCTTTTTATATCGAAACTTACTATTAGCAAATATCTAGGTCAGGTAAATCCACATTATGAGTTGCAAAAATGTACCCTGGTAACAGACATGAATCTCTTATAATTTTGATTGAAGCTTGTGGAAATAATTCTTTGTGAACATTAGAGATTAGATAATTGAATATTTTTTTGACTATTTGTCTAACATTATTATGGTGAAAAGTTTCAAAGCAATAAATAATGGTTTTGTGTGCAAATAAGAATAACATAGTGAAGTTCACCTTTTTTCTAAGAGTTTGCTTGACAAGTAATGAGATTTTGTTTAGCCAAAAAATTAAGTCCGAGTTCTATGAATGAAACCTTTGTAGCACTAAGTTTGGAATAGATACCATGTCAAAATCATTGTGTTTATTTGGTATGTATTTGAGTTTTAGGTTGGTGTGTTACTCCTTGATATGGGAGAATGTTAGATTTGGTTTGAGTGGAATGTTACGTTTTCCCTTATGAAATTTACCAATGATGGGTTACGGCTTAGCCAAAAAATAACCTCGGGTCTTATCTTTAGTATTTTTGAAAATGAATTTAGAAGTAGTGTTATTGTTGGGTAATGTGAACTCCTATATGGTTGGAACATTATTTTCTTTTAAAAACAATAATATATTGTAGACCTTATGTAAACCCACTTTGACAGGTATTGCATAGAGCATACATTAATGTCTCCTTATTTTGGATTATAAAGCCTACGTATATCATAGTTAGCATGGGAATATGGGCACCACAATTATGTAGCAAGATTTTATTATTGATGTTCCTATATTAAAGTAGTGGTAACCTTGTTACCCTTAGGGAATAAATTGTTCTTGAGGAATGTATGGGGATCTAAATTGTTTATGGAATGTATGCTTTAGTATTACAATACTGCTAAGTTTTTTTGGTGATGAATGATGGTTGAATTGCATGGTTTCCCTTGCTTATGATAAGTAGATTATGTGCTCTTTAAATATGAATTTCTATGAAGTATTGAGTACTCATGTGGTATATTTAGAAATTGTTTTGTATGTTGAATGAAGTGAATTTAAGGTTGGCTAGATTTAAACCTAGAATATTGATATGAAAGTATAAATCTATTTTATTGAGTAATTATGGGATTGCTATGGTTATAGATTTTTACTTTGAAGGTGGAAATATATTCATTATATTTTGGTTGTCAAGATAAGACTTGAACAAATAAGTTTTAGATTCTTGGTTGGGTTATTACAATGAAAAGAAATTATATTCAAATGAAACCACCTTAGCATATATTATGGTTGTGCATTAAACTTTGATCACTAGAAAGGAACTTGATTGACTAAGTTTTAGCATATATATGACTGGTTGTCTGGTATAAGAAAATATGACATGCATTTAGAGTTGCACTATCATTATTAGGGGAGCTAGCTTGATCCCTTTTGGCATCTACTTCTCAATAGAAATGAGGAGTCCTTGAAATTCGAAGTAGTTGAATAAAAGAAACCAAGATAGCATAAGATGAATTGAATGTACTCTTGTAATTGGTATGGAACCATAGGCATAATAAGACTTTGTGAGCTTTGTAATTGAAACTAACCACATGATTTTTTAGGTGTGTAGAATGAGGTTGAACACGAAGGAGAATAATACATTTGTAATGTTGAGAAAGGTGCAGCAACAGTATTGTCATTGTTGTCAACACAGTCAGACAGATCGGTTGATGCAGTGGACAGGAGTTAAGAGGTTCTTCAGAGTATGTACAATGATTTTCCAAAAGATCGAAGTGGCCCATATGCTAAAAATCAAAAGAAAATCACAAGGAAGAAAACTGTCGCGATATCACGACATGTTGAGCAAGAAAGAAAAACTATCGCGATATCGCGACATGTTGAGCAAGAAAGAAAAACTGTCGTGATATCGCGACATGTTGAGAAGAAAGAAAAACTATCACGATATCGTGACATGTTGAGCAAGAAAGAAAAACTGTCGCGATATCGCGACATGTTGGGAAGAAAGAAAAAAAGTCGCGATATCGCGACATGTTCGAAGAGAAAGCGCAAGCAAGAAAAACTATCATGATATCGTGACATGTTCGGAGAGAAAGCGCAAGCAAGAAAAATTGTCACGATTTCGTGACATGTTCGGAGAGAAAGCGCAAGCAAGCAAAACTGTCATGATTTCACGACATGTTGGAAGAGAGAAAGGCAAGTAGAAAAAGTGTCACGATTTCGTGACATATTGCAAGAGAGAGAGTCCGAAAGAAAAAGTGTCGCGATTTCATGACATATTGCAAGAGAGATTGTACGAAAGAAAAAGTGTCACGATTTCATGACATATTGCAGGAGAGAGAGTCCGAAAGAAAAAGTGTCACGATTTCATGACATATTGCAAGAGAGATTGTACGGAAGAAAAAGTGTCACGATTTCATGACATATTGCAAGAGAGAGAGTCCAAAAGAAAAAGTGTCATGATATCGTGACATGTCGGGTTTTCATGACCCGAAGGCAAGAGAAAGAGCAAAGGAGAGAAAGTGTCACGATATCGTGACATGTCAGGTTTTCGTGACCCAAAGGCAAGAGAAAGAGCCAAGGAGGAAAAGTGTCACGATATCGTGACATGTCGCATTTTTGCGACCCGAAGGCAAGAGAAAGAGCAAAGGAGAAAAAGTGTCGCGATATCGTGACATGTCGCATTTTCGCGACTAAAGGAGGAGAGAGAAAGTAAGAAGGCAGAAGTGTCACGATATCATGACAAAAGTAAAGAGGAAGAGCAAGGAGGCGAAAGTGTCACGATATCGCGACATGTTGTGTTTTCACTGGTACAAGCCAAGAAGAGTAGCAAGGAGGCGAAAGTGTCGCGATATCACGACATGTTGTGTTTTCGTGGGTACAAGCCAAGAAGAGTAGCAAGGAGGCGAAAGTGTCACGATATCGTGACATGTTGTGTTTTCGTGGGTACAAGCCAAGAAGAGTAGCAAGGAGGTGAAAGTGTCGCGATATCGCGACATGTGTTTTTACGAGTGAAAGCCGAGAAGAGGACAAAGAGGTAGAAGTGTCATGATTTCGTGACAGGTCGCTTTGGCGCGAGCTAAGAAGAGAACCCAGCCAAAATAAGATATGTGACAGTTAACTGAAGTTATACGACAGTTACAGGTGCAGTTGTAGAAGAAAATCATGTAGCTAAAATAAGAAGAGTTAACTGAAGTCAGTACGTTAGTTACAGGTGCAGTTACAGAGAAAAATCATGTAGCTAAAATAAGAACAGTGAACTGAAGTCAGAATGACAGTTACAGGGCCAGTTATGGAGTGAAAGCATCGAGCGACGGTTAAACTAAAAGTCATCAGTCGAAGACCAAACAAAGAGCCGTAACTATTAATAGGATGCATGAGAGAATACTGTGTGATAAAGGAGTTACATATAGAAGTTTCTATTAATAAGTTGCATGCAAAAATATGGAAGTTAAAAATAGAATCAGAACTTTGTTATAAAAGGAGGTCTGCATGGAGAATTACATGCTGATGAAATAGGATGAAAGGCTACTGAAAAAGGGTGAAAGTGCTGCAAAAAGAGGGTTGGAAGAGTGTCATAAGAGAGCGTTAAGCAGAGCCGTGAGAGCCGTAAGAGTGCAGTAAGAAGCGCAGCAAGAGGGCTGTAAGAGGGCCGTAAAAGTGCAGTAAGCAGAGCATTAAGTGTGTGTGGTGTTTTGGTGAATAGCGAGAGAGGTTGGGTTAGCACTAGACCAGTCAGGGTCTTGTATAAGTGAAGGCATTTTTATGTCAATCTTCTAGTTTCAAAATTGTAGTCCAAGTTGGTGCTTGGAATTAGGGGTTGGTGCTCCTTTCTGTTGGTGCAGATAAATTAGGGGTTGGTGCTCCTTTCTATTGGTGTAGATAAATTAGGGGTTGGTGCTCCTTTCTGTTGGTGCATATAAATTAGGGGTTGGTGCTCCTTTCTATTGGTGTAGATAAATCAGGGGTTGGTGCTCCTTTCTATTGGTGCAGATAAATTAGGGGTTGGTGCTCCTTTTGTTGGTGCAAATAAATTAGGGGTTGGTGCTCCTTTTTGTTGGTGTAGATAAATCAGGGGTTGGTGCTCCTTTCTATTGGTGCAGATAAATTAGGGGTTGGTGCTCCTTCCAGTGGGTGCTAGTAAATTGATTGTAAAATTGGTATTTTGCAAAGGCTAGATTTGGATGGGAGTCCAAATAGTCAATTTTTGAGGAGTAGCCAAAACTGGTGAACCTCGGTACATCTTGTGTTGTGTGATGCTCTCTTGTTATATTTGCTTTATGTGGTTTTAAGTTTTCATTGTTTTGGCTTTAAGAGTTGAAGTTTTAAGATTTAAAGAGCCACACTGATTCACCCCCCCTCTCAGTGTCATTGTGAAACTAACAATTGGTATCAGAGCCAGTTTCCCTTGTCAGGCTAAATCAGCTAGGGTTGATCTTGGATTAGTACGCAATGGCAGGTGGTGAAGGTTTCTCATCAAACAAAGCACCATTGTTGGATGGAACTAATTACACATTTTGGAAACTCAGGATGCAGACATATCTTTGTGCTTTGGGATACGACATTTGGGATTCAGTAGATAGTGGATACACAATACCCACCACTTCTCCAACCGATGTTGCGGTAAGAAACTATTTGAGAATAACTCTAAAGCAAAGAATGCTATCATGTGCGGTTTAGTGGACAACGAACTGATAAATATTATGAGTTGTAAAATGGCAAAAGACATGTGGGACAAACTAAGGAGCATTCATGAAGGAGATGACAAGATCAAGGAGGCCAAGTTACAAACGCATCGAGCTTAGTTCGAAGCATTAAAGATGAATGATGATGAGAACATAGAGGCATACATGCTGAGAGTTAATGGAATCATTAATGCGATTAGAGGACTCGACGAGGAAATGGAAGATGTTGTCATCGTGAAAAAGGTACTAAGATCTCTTCCCCAAAGATTTGATTCTAAAGTTTCAGCAATAGAAGAAGCTAAAGATCTAAATACTTTTAGTATGGATGAGATGCATGGTTCTTTGACTGCATATGAGATGAGAATAGGAAAAACTAAACCCATAGACAGAGAAGTTGCTTTTAAAGCACATAAAAATATAAAAGCAAAACAAGAATCCGAGGAAGAAGAGACATCAGATGAAATGGAAGCAAACTTTGTTCGAAAACTAATAAGGGGAAAAGGAAAATACAGAGGAAAGCTACCACTTAAATGTTTCAAATGTGGAGGCATTGGGCATTTTGCGACTAACTGTCCACTTAATGAGAAGAACAAAAGTGATGAAGGATCGCACCAAGAAAGAAGTGACTGGAAGAAGAAAACAAATTTTAGAAAAGGCAACTTCAAGAAGAAAAGTTTCATCTCCAAGAATGTCAGTTCATCAGAAGACAACTGCAGTGAGGATTCTGAAGAGGAAATAGGTGAAGCTCTTTTCATGGCATTTGAAGAAGTAAAACTAGAAAAGGTTGAAGAATAAGTGAATTATGAAGTATATGATGAAAACCTTGAGGCTGAAGTAGATCTAGAAGGTGAGTTGATCGTTGCACTTGAAGAATTGGGTTTAGAAAGGAAAAAGAACAAAATACTATCCAAGAAGTTGGAAGAATATGGGGATAATATTGAAGATCTCTTCTTACAAAATCATAAAGCCAAGAAAATAGAAGAAGCCTTGAAGTCACAGATCAATGAGAAAGAGATTGTTTGCTGCAAACAAGAAGAGGAGATTGCTTTATTGAGGAAACAACTAGAAGAGGCCAATACAAATCTCAAATTTGAGAAGAGCACAGAGCTGCTAGATAAAATGATAAGGCAACAAAGAAGCCCCATGTGTAAGCTTGGTCTTGGATGTGAAGATGAACAACCTTCATCTTCTAAATCAGTAGAGAAGAAGAAATCCACTACTGAAGGATCAAAGCAAGAAAAGCTTGAAGCTGAATCCTCAAAAGGAAGAAAATATCAAAGGAGATCTACAACAAAGCAACCACAACAAAAGAGGTTCTATCACTCTCACTTTATTCATAATAATGCTTTTAATGGCTATTGTTTTAGATGCAACCATTATGGTCACAAGGCAATTTATTGTGGATTGAATAATAGATCAAAGAGTTATGCTGGTAGAAATACATCTGTTATTCCGGTTGAACACCATGTGCAATGTTTTAAATGTAATGGTCATGGGCACATAGCAAGGTCTTGTCCAAGAACTTTTGTATCTAATCTAAGGCAAGACAGTAGATTTCATCAGACGTAAAGAATGCAACACAGACAAGGAAGAAATCATGTGCATCAAAGAAAGGAAAATAATCATCCATCAAGGATGTACAAGAGACAACCACCCAAGAGAAATGTTCAAGTTCACGAAAAGGTTCAAAATAGGGATGCAATTGAAAACCTTCAACCTAAGTTCAAGAAATATTGGAGAAAGAAAGAAGAGAGGAAATCGTGTCTCCTTGGACTGAAGGAGATTACTCCTTTATTGCACTAAGCAGCTTCAGGTAGCACATCCTCAGGGGGAGCAATGTTAAAGTTTTATTTTAATGCTCCTATGTATTTGTGTGGTTATCTGAGGATGAAAGGAAAGTAGTCGGGGAGTTGTCGTATAGTTGTCAAAGTGTGGTTCAGTTCATGTAGTTGTTTGTGGAGGTACCGTGAAGGGTGGTGATTAAATTGAGAGTTGTCACCATTGGTAGTATTGCTATATGTCAGTGTTGTACTTTTGATGGTTCTTACTGCCATTGTTCAAAGTTACAAAAAATAACAGTTCTGATAATTTGGTTTAGTGAAAGAGATGCTAAAAAATTCACAATGGAGGATTGTAAGCCAGTTAGCACTCCCATGACGACAGGTTGCAAGTTGAGCAAGGATGTGTAGATGATAGAAAGAGTACCAGTGGAGGTGCATTCTATCTTGGAGACAGGTTGGTCACGTGGCACAGTAAGAAACAAGAGTCAGTCTCCTTATCCACAATAGAGGTAGAATATATTGTAGCGACAACATGTTGTACGTAGGAGAAAGTTGGAGAAGATGAGGTTAAGTTGGATTTTGTTCCAACAACAGAGCAAGTAGCAAATATCTTCACAAAACTATTGCCCAAGGAAGTCTTTGAGTATCTTCATAATAAATTGGAAGTGGTCACGTTTCCCAAGAACTGACTAGCTATCGGGACCACATTCTCAAGGGGAGCATTTATATATTTGATTATATTTTTGCTCATGTTTGTAATTTTTGCTAACTGTCATAGTTTGTGCCTGAGAATGTTGTGCATGGACTTAGGGGGAGTCTGCAATAGCCCTTTGGTATTATTGTCAAAGGGGAGAAGAATTACAGGAAATTGCATGTGTGTTGCCAACAATTCCAAAGGGGGAGATTGTTGAGCAAGGTGCAGCAATAGTATTGTCATTGTTGTCAACACAGTCAGACAGATCGGTTGATGTAGTGGATAGGAGTTAAGAGGTTCTTCAGAGTATGTACAGTGATTTTCCAAAAGATCAAAGTGGCCCATATGCTAAAAATCAAAAGAAAATCACAAGGAAGAAAACTATCACGATATCGCGACATGTTGAGCAAGAAAGAAAAACTGTCACGATATCGCGACATGTTGAGAAGAAAGAAAAACTGTCGCGATATCGTGACATGTTGAGCAAGAAAGAAAACATCACGATATCACATGTTGAGCAAGAAAGAAAAACTATCACGATATCGCGACATGTTGGGAAGAAAGAAAAACTGTCATGATATCGTGACATATTCGAAGAGAAAGAGCAAGCAAGAAAAACTGTCGTGATATTGTGACATGTTGAGAAGAAAGAAAAAGTGTCATGATTTCATGACATGTTCGGAGAGAAAGCGCAAGCAAGCAAAACTATCACAATTTCGTGACATGTTCAGAGAGAAAGCGCAAGCAAGAAAAAGTGTCATGATTTCGTGACATGTTGGAAGAGAGAAAGGCAAGTAGAAAAAGTGTCACGATTTCGTGACATATTGCAAGAGAGAGAGTCCAAAAGAAAAAGTGTCATGATTTCGTGACATATTGCAAGAGAGATTGTACGAAAGAAAAAGTGTCACGATTTTATGACATATTGCAAGAGAGAGAGTCCAAAAGAAAAAGTGTCACGATTTTACGACATATTGCAAGAGAGATTGTACGGAAGAAAAAGTGTCATGATTTTACGACATATTGCAGGAGAGAGAGTCCGAAAGAAAAAGTGTCACGATATCGTGACATGTCGGGTTTTCATGACCCGAAGGCAAGAGAAAGAGCAAAGGAGAAAAAGTGTCGTGATATCACGACATGTCGGGTTTACGACTCGAAGGCAAGAGAAAGAGCAAAGGAGAAAAAGTGTCGCGATATCGCGACATGTCACATTTTCGCGACTAAAGGAGGAGAGAGAAAGTAAGAAGGCAGAAGTGTCATGATATCACGACAAAAGTAAAGAGGAAGAGCAAGGAGGTGAAAGTGTCGCGATATCGCGACATGTTGTGTTTTCGCTGGTACAAGCCAAGAAGAGTAGCAAGGAGGCAAAAGTGTCGCGATATCGCGACATGTTGTGTTTTCATGGGTACAAGCCAAGAAGAGTAGCAAGGAGGCAAAAGTGTCGCGATATCATGACATGTGTTTTCGTGGGCAAAAGTCGAGAAGAGGACAAAGAGGTAGAAGTGTCACGATTTCATGATAGGTCGCTTTGGCATGAGCTAAGAAGAGAACCCAACCAAAATAAGATATGTGATAGTTAACTAAAGTTATACGACAGTTACAGGTGCAATTGTAGAAGAAAATCATGCAGCTAAAATAAGAAGAGTTAACTGAAGTTAGTACGTTAGTTACAGGTGCAGTTATAGAGAAAAATCATGCAACTAAAATAAGAACAGTGAATCGAAGTCGAATGACAGTTACGAGGCCAATTACAGAGTGAAAGCATCGAGCGGCGGTTAAACTGAAAGTCATTAGTCGAAGACCAAACAAAGAGTCGTAACTATTAATAGGATGCATGAGAGAATACTGTGTGATAAAGGAGTTACATATAGAATTTTCTATTAATAAGTTGCATGCAAAAATATGGAAGTTAAAAATAGAATCAGAACTTTGTTATAAAAGGAGGTCTGCGTGGAGAATTACAAGCTGATGAAATAGGGTGAAAGGCTACTGAAAAAGGGTGAAAGTGCTACAAAAAGAGGGTTGGAAGAGTGTCGTAAGAGAGCATTAAGCAGAGCCATGAGAGCCGTAAGAGTGCAGTAAGAAGCACAGCAAGAGGGTTGTAAGAGGGCCATAAAAGTGTAGTAAGCAGAGCATTAAGTGTGTGTGGTGTTTTGGTGAATAGCGAGAGAGGTTGGGTTAGCACTAGACTAGTCGGTGGTCTTGTATGAGTGAAGGCATTTTTATGTCAATCTTATAGTTTCAAAATTGTAGTCCAAGTTGGTGCTTGGAATTAGGGGTTGGTGCTCCTTTCTATTGGTGCAGATAAATTAGGGGTTGGTGCTCCTTTCTGTTGGTGCAGATAAATCAGGGGTTGGTGCTCCTTTTTGTTGGTGCAGATAAATCAGGGGTTGGTGCTCCTTTTTGTTGGTGCAGATAAATTAAGGGTTGGTGCTCCTTTCTGTTGGTGCAGATAAACCAGGGGTTGGTGCTCCTTTCTGTTGGTGCAGATAAATCAGGGGTTGGTGCTCCTTTCTGTTGGTGCAGATAAATCAGGGGTTGGTGCTCCTTTTTGTTGGTGCAGATAAATCAGGGGTTGGTGCTCCTTCTAGTGGGTGTCTGGTAAATTGATTGTAAAATTGGTATTTTGCAAAGGCTGGATTTGGATGGGAGTCCAAATAGTCAATTTTTGAGGAGTAGCCAAATCAGTGAACCTCGGTACATCTTGTGTTGTGTGATGCTCTCTTGTTATATTTGCTTTATGTGGTTTTAAGTTTTCATTGTTTTGGCTTTAAGAGTTGAAGTTTTAAGATTTAAAGAGCCACACTGATTCACCCCCCCTCTCAGTGTCATTGTGAAACTAACATGTAAAATTTATAAATTTGCTTAAAGATTGTATCTAAATACCTCTCTCCATTGTTGTGTCTTATTATGGTTCACCAAGTAAAGAATTAGCAAAGAGTAAGTTGTAATGTCATTTAAAAACCTTAAATTTTTATCTTGGATGTGGTCCATTATATTGGTTAGCATAATGTTAGATTTACTCTTTTATTTAAGGAAATATTGGGAATGATAAAAATAAGAGATGGTGTTTATCTTAAATATGTATAAATATAGGTAAACATTCTATGGGAAGTGAAAACAAGGAAAAAATAACACCATACAAGAAATAAAGAGTAATATTATTGATAATATTTTAACTTACATAGGAATCCTCTTGGGGTTATTACAACTAGAGCCTCCAAGATGGAGAACTCTCATAATGGTAAACAATAATTTATGGTGTCTTCAAGAGTCTTTCCTGGTCTCTCAAGGTGCTAATGGATTTTGTGCTTCAAGGGTAGGCCTGACCATATTGGACTGCATGTGCTCCAATTAGTTCATGTATACAAGGAAAACAAACAACATATCAATAGCACCTATTACATGAAATGAGAAGCATTACCAAAACACTTGCAAAATACATAGAAATGAAGCATGCATATTTCATATCTAGAGTAAATTTTGTAGTATAACATTACCCTTTTGATTCCTCCTCATCTCTCTTCTTTCCTAAAATTATGGGGGGTGATGAGGTGTCCCTCCACATGGGCTAGTGGGGGACAAAATGGTATGGGGTGAATATAAAATTCCCTTGGGAAGGAGAGTGGCATGGGAAACATGATAGGCATGGGAGACATGTTGGGGGAATGTGCATAGGAAAGGGTGAGGAACCTAGGGATGAGGTGCCTAGGGAATGTGTGTGACCTAGGGATGATGTTTCTAGGTAATGAATGTGACCTAGGGATGACGTGCCTAGGGAATAGGTGCAACCTAGGGAAGATATGTGATCTAGGGTGATGTGGAAGGGTATGATGAGGTGGACTTGACATGTAAGTGGGTATGGTGAGGTGTCCCTATATTTGGCCAAAATAAGGTTAGGTCATGTGTGCACCTAGGGTCATTTTATGGAGGGGTTGTCACATCGTGACCAGGGGCTGAGTGTAGGAAATATCTTGAGTGGCAAAGAGGGTTGTAAAGGGAAATATCCTTGCTTAAGTGGTGAAAAGTATTATTTTAGTCTTGAGGATGCCCAAGGTGGGTCACATGATCTAGAAGGAGTCCATTTAGGTATTCTTATCAATATGATTTGTTTTAGGTGTCTAAAGATACCCCTTTTTGGGATACGTTGTGTAAAAAAACAACACAAAGCAAAAATAGATGATCTAGTGTCAAATTGAGGGTTGATGATGTTCATTGATCTGATCAATGTTAGATTATCCTATCATGGAAGAGCATAAATTTTTGAATCTTTGCTTCCAACACTTAGGTGGACTTGATTTTAGGTAAAATTTTTGACCATGGGTAGAATTTCTACAAGCAATGAATTATTTTGAACCGTGGGTAGATCATATACAAGAGATGGTTTCTTTTGAACCATGGGTAGATCATCTACAATAAATAGCTTTGGGCATACTTGGTCTTGGACCTCCTATGCTCTAGGTAGATGCTTTATCTTGGCTTTAGATTTACCAAGCCTTTGTTGATATTTTTGCTTTTACCCTAGCAAATAAGTAAGTGTTTGATAGTTGTTGGCAATGCTTCTTAAATGAATGTAATTTTACATTATTTGAGTGTTTGATTATTGATTTTGATTATGAATTTTGTGATGTATGACTACCCCCTTAAGTGATGAGTCGATGAGGATATGGAATGTGATGAAAGTGATGAGTCGCTTGACCAAGATGATTTGTTTTGGATATTGTAGGACTTTGGGAATGTGAAAGGGGGAAAATACCGTTACAACTATGATTTTGACCATTATAGGTAATGGTACACATCTATCCCTTGGAGAAGTTTGGCAACATGGCCTTCTTAAGGAGTTGAGATGATAATAATTTATTTCTTGCGTGAGGTGAATCACTGTATTTGATGATCTCTTGAGGTAGAATGAGAGAATGAAATGTACACCTCTATCCCTTGGAGTAGTCCAACCACATGGCCTTCTTGGGGAGTTGATATGATAACATTTTGATTCTAATTGGAGCTATTTTTGGTTTAAGTGACATTATGGTAACTTACCCATATGATTGGATTGCATGGAGAATTAGTCATTGCAACCTCTAGGTATATAGGTTAAATTACTAGATACAAGGTTCACTTGATATTTTTGATTTTTTGTGACGAAAGGGGTTAGGTGCCTTTGGAGCATTTTGAATTTTACCAAAGGAGTTTGGGTACCTTTGGAGATTTTTGAATTGTGACCAAAGGGATTAAGTTTCTTTGGGTCTATTTTTTAAATTGATCAAAGGAGTTTGGATACCTTTGGAAATTTTTGAAATTATTGGAGATAGTGAGGCAAAGGGTGCAACCCTTTTAACCAGGTAGTTGATTGATTGAATGCAAGGCAAAGGGTGTAACCTTTGACAAAAGGATGTAGCATTTTGAACCTAGAAATTTATTTATTATATGATTAAATGTAAGGCAAAGGGTACAATATTTTAAACCTGGTAGTTGATGTATTTATTGATAAAATGCAAGGTAAAAGGTGTAACCTTTTAAACCTACTAGTTCGATGTTTTGATCAATGATTGAATTGAATTAGAATTTTGATCGAAAAGGTGCACTACCTTGATTTACCCCATGTTACCTTGGTATGAAAATGACCAAATGAAATGGTGTACCTTTGGAGCCTTTTGAATTTTACCAAAGGTATTAGGTTTCTTTGGAACCTTTTGTGATGATTTGACCAAAGGGGTTAAGTGCCTTTGGGGATTTTTGTGATGGCATGACCAAAGGGATTAAGTGCTTTTGGGGCGTTTTGTGAGTTAACCAAAGGGCTTAAGTGTATTTGGGGTATTTTGAAGTGATGTGACCAAAGGGCTTAAGTGCCTTTGGGGTATTTTAAAGTGATGTGACCAAAGGGCTTAAGTGCCTTTGGGGCATTTTGAAGTGATGTGACCAAAGGGCTTAAGTGCCTTTGGGGCTTTTTTTGATGATGTGACCAAAGGGTTTAAGTGCCTTTGGGGTATTTTTAAGTGATGTGACCAAATGGTTTAAGTGCCTTTGGGGTATTTTGAAGTGATGTGACCAAAGGGCTAAAGTTCCTTTGGGTGTTTGGAAGTGATGTGACTAAAGGGTTTAAGTGCCTTTGGAGCTTTTTGATTGCTTGTGTTATGTTATGCATGGATGCATTTATGGATGCAATTTGTGGATGATGGATGTATGCCTAGACATTGTAGCATGGATGCATAAATGTATGCCTAGATATATGCATGTAGATTATGTACTAATGAAATAATGATGCAAATATCAATGTTTGTGTTTATATGCTAAAATATAATGAATGAAGCTAAGATGCAAAACAACCTAAATATAAGCACCATAGAATGTATAAAAGTCATTAATACAAATTTTAATATTTTCACAAAATTCAAACATTTGAAATCCAACCATATGTAAGATGATGAAAATATAGATGATAGGTGGATGACCAGTTTGATGCTATAGGGAAATAACATGGTTTTCATGAGACTCAAAACATCCTAGTTGGCTAGTCAAAATATGTAGACTGACTACACAAGACTCTTGAAAGATAAAAGTATGCTAGGAAGACCAAGATGTTCAATATCCTCGTGTGTGCATAGTGATGTTCATTAATGATGCATAAGACTACCCCATTACCAGGTGGATTTCATTCAATCCATTGTTGTAATAAGGATCACCTCATGGCCATCATTATACTGATTTTGGATGTAGTTGGACTAGACTACTAGGTAATACAAGCTACCAAGCTAGCTCATATGCAAGCTAACATTGGTCTATACAAAGGAATGTCGCTAATGTGATAAACATATTACCACGTGTAAGGCTACTAAATTACCAGGTGGGTTTCATTCAACCCATTGTTGTAATGGAGTTTACCCCATGGATTGTGAATAACTAAGGATTCTAGGGATTAAAGATCATTACACCCTTATTTTATTTTGATGTCTTTGGGATACTTGCTCATTTATAGTGGTGAAATCCATTTTTTTTTATCAAGGGATTTTGTTAGTGGTGAAAACCACTATTTTTTTTGTTTTGTCTTGCTCCTTTCATGGTGAGAGCAAAGGGGATTTCTTGGGTAGGGGTGAACTTGTCCTTTTGTCAATTACTAGAATCCTAGACCATGTGCATGATAGGATGAGTAAGAAAAACCTTTCACTCAAGGTCGCAAGGACTACGTTGTAGTTTCATACTTCCTTGTCCAAACTCAGGTATTAAATATGTGAAATAGTGTTGGAATTTTGAGATATACAAGGTACAATCAAAGCAAGATCCTACATTCCAAAAATAAATATAACTTTCTATAAAACCATGAAAATATAACTAGGGATGGCTGAACGACAAAAAACCTAGTGAACACCCCATAGCAACTTACTGGTTGTGTTGAAAAACATAGTTACTCACAAAGGGGCATGTGGATGATAATGATAATGGATAAGGTTGATTAAGACTTATGACAATCATACAAGCATGGTGCTATTTGTGGTAATGCAAGAACAACATATTCTAATGCAAGTGCAATGAATGAATGATATGAAATTCATGATGATGTAATGCAAATGTTTTTTATATTTTTGATGTTTTCCTATTTTTTTTTGTGTGGGGGAAGGTGTGATACCTTAAGCACCCCTAGGGTGTGTGGTGATTGGTGAATGTGAGGAAGGATTTGATACCTTCGAAAATCCCAAATTGCATCACCAATTGTGATGTGGATGGTGGGGAAGGTACAACACCTTAAGTACCCCTAGTATACACTATAGTTAATGTAATGTGATTGGATTGGTTGGGAGGAGTGATAAAAATTGACCCCCTTGTTGTGGTAAGGAATTTTGGGTAGTGCCAATATCCTGATGAGATGAAACAAGTAAACCGTATGTGTGGAGCTCATTTTGTTTGATCATATATTGCACAAGATCCTTGAATGAGTAGCAAGTTCGAATGTCATGCACATTCAGATGATGATAGGGACAATAGAGGCTTTCATTGTGTGAGCCAAGTTTAGGTCTACTTGGATTTACTTTTTATAGTATGATTGCATGTGCCTTATGAATCCTTTGAAATAGGGCTAAGGAAGGTATTGGAAGTTTTGTGTAATGGCAATATAGCTTGTTGGGCTTACCAGGTTGTGGTTGATCTTGAGGCTATAGAGGAGGTAGTGTGGTCTGAATTATGATTGGTTGAGGTGAGGTGAGAAAACTGTCTATGGGAAAGGCCTCTGTATCGATAAGATCTTAGACCACATTTTTAAATGCATAACACTTGTTAATGTCATGGCGCTATATATGATGATAAAGACAAAAATTATCTTCCCTATAACTCTTAGACTTAGGTCTATTTGGGTCGAGAGGGTGTACATCATGTAAGAAATTTTATTTTACCTCCTGCAACTTTTGAAAAATGGTCAACATGGGCTCAGATAACAAAGTCTAGGTATGAGGCTAACATATTGAACAAGGTGGATGCAATGGATGTGTTTGGTGAGGTGGCAGAGTTGTGTGTATCTCAGTCACACACCTATATTATTTTTTTGGATTTGTTAGCATAGGTAATGAATCATTGACTATGCCTATTTTTTGATAATTTGCCATGAGAGGGTTGTCAATTTTAAGTGCATTATTGTCAAGCATATCATATACTCTATTTTTAAATGAGATACATGACTAAATATCATGACCATTTACTCGATGATAAGGGTAGTACATGTCCTCTCGATGTCACTTGGGATTTGTATTATTTGGATCCAAGGGGTAAATACTTGGTAGATTGATAGCCTTGGCCTCACAAAGTTGATTAAAAAGAGATACCAAAGACTCAGGAAATGGTGTATAATTTCAAGGTGAATGGTATTTTATTTTACCCTTTATTTTGTTGAGGTTGATTATATTGTGCAGGAGGAGGTTGGGTCTAATAAGCAGGCGATTGAGGTTTTTGATGACTCAACCTTAACTCAATGTTTGTGAGTCAATTCATGATTTATTGTATACGATTGTGTTGATGACTCACTTG
Source organism: Wollemia nobilis (assembly GCA_028583015.1). Classification (NCBI taxonomy): domain Eukaryota; kingdom Viridiplantae; phylum Streptophyta; class Pinopsida; order Araucariales; family Araucariaceae; genus Wollemia; species Wollemia nobilis. The sequence continues at coordinate 13,005,583 of JAQPPZ010016726.1, forward strand.
GAACTTAATATTGGCTAGCCTATCCTAGATGTGTTGTGAGATCAGTGGGAGAAATGATCAGATGGTTGTTTATGAAGTTATATAGTAACTAACAGGTTGTGGAGGTGGATTGGGTGCAAGAGGCGAGAGATAATTAAGTAGATGTGTATTAGAAGCCCTCAACATATGAGAAGATGTGGATGGTGTATGATGCTCATGGCTAGTGAGTATATCCACATGATATTGTTCTAACTTAGAGTGTTCAACTATGATAGCTTGATTATCCTCATTTTGGTGTAGTGGGTACACCTATTCTTGATCTTGTGGAGATGTTGGGTGAGATGTAGTAGGTGTGACTAGATTCAGTGATGATAACACTTGTGGTGTGGAGGGAATGTTGGATGGAGCCACAAGTTGCATAGATTTATTTGGAGAGCTTTGGTTCTCTGTCACAACACTAATCATTCCCACAAACTCTTGGGGAGGTGGATTGACATTCACATGATTCACATGATTCACTTGCTTTGGTTGTTTTGGTTGATTGGTAGGTGTTGTATTTTTTTTTCTTGATATTGATATTTTGACTTAAGTCTTCATAGACCCCATTCTCTTGTAAAGCATTGTTTGGTTGACATTGTTGGAGCCTATGGTTTTGAATGGATGCACGAGGAGGATTATTTTTATTTTGTCTCAGTGGTAGGTTCTAGCAGTGCATAGGATACCTTTGATGGATCTGCTACCCATGGGTACTGGGTGTAGGAACCAACTCATGCAAGGCCTTCTATAACCTCTCCTAGTATAGCCTTTCTTGGTATGCCCTATTTTCTTGCAACCTCTACTGACTCAATAGATATTTCTCATATAAGCATTGCTTATCCAATCATAACTCATTCAACAATGCTTGTTTATCAGCATTCCTCCTAAAGGCATGATCAAGGTAGTCAGTAGTGTGGGGCCGATTGACCTTTGCATTAATATGAAGAGACTTGGTATGCTCTAAAAACTTAGAGACTATCTATTTCCCACGACTGAGGGAAGCTATGTTGACCTGGTATTCGGATTTATATGTAAGCTTGATGAACTCAGGGGACATAGAGGCACATTGTGCTTGCATAGAATACTCTTTGTGAGGAATACGAGGATTGTAAAAATATCCCTCTTAATCATTGGTAAATATTGTATGAGCTAATTTGGCTATTTGAGTAGGACAATGAGTGTCGTACCTATTTAAAAAGCAATATTGTCGACTCACCTATGGATAGTCGAGCGGTGTGGCTTGATCATGTAACCTCATCCATGGGGTGTGATCCTAATTATTTTCTAACTGGTGTATAGGGTGAGTTAGAATGTGAACTCATGGCACCACCCTACTAGGACCCTCTCCATGTTTAAGGGAGTGTCTATGGTGAGCACAAAAAATATCTCAACTATGGGGGGGGGTCATCATTGCGATAATACTGAGGATTGGTAGATGCATTCTGAATGGGGATTTCCTCTAAATAAGACTCTATAAAAAATACAAGATGAAATTTAGGAATGATTAGATCTTTAGGACTAAAGAGAAGGTATTTCATACCTCGTTGATAGTCATCTACAGTGTTAGCCCTTGATTGAGCTTGACCATGAGTAGTTACCATGTTGTTTTAATTATGCAATATAGAAATAAAGTAGTGAAATCATACAAGGTGTTTATCTCTTTTAAGTTTTTCTTTTTGAGTTCCTACATGGTCTTGTGTGTTTTGATATATTGCTCTTTTTATTTTTTGCATTTTTGCTTTTGTTTATGATAGTAACTCAGTTTAGGGTTTTCACCTAGATGCTCACACACACTAACTTGGTGATGAAATCCATGTTGTGAAACCCATTAGATCTTGGTGATGAAATCCAAACCTGATGATGGATCCCAAGTCCTACCAATACTCACCCACTTCACCTAGATCAACAATATACCTCTCTGAAGAGAAATACCTACTCTATTCCTTGATTATGATAGTTCTTTGACTGGCCTTGGATAAAAATAAGGTATAAAGTAACAATATACAAGCCAATAAGGTGGAGATGAAACCCACTGTCACTAGTCTCAATCAACTTTTGGTGATGAAATACAACTTGTCAATGATAAAGTGGGGTGTGGTGTGTGCGGTTCATTTTATTTTGTAAAAGAAAATAAAGCATAGAGCATACGATGATGTTTTGCTAATGCATATAAAATGACATTTCAAATTCATATTCCTACAAAAATGTACATTTTAGTTTTAGAAATATAAAAATGCAAATCCTAAAATGATATCAACCTGGAGTCAGGAAACAAGCATGCAAACCACACGATAATTTTTTTATTAAATATTTTTTGGAACAAAGTTAAAAATAAAAATGGAAATGATTTTTTTTAGTTATGTTTTTGAAATTTTCTTTTACCCCCAATGTTGGGGTGGGTCGTAGGTCTGACGTGGTCAGTACACGTAGATTTTGTGCATGTAGACTCATGGCCTGGGCCTATCAGGCCTGACAAACCCAACATAGGCAAATGACCTATCGTGGGCCTATCATTGTCAGGCCTCACAGTGGTAGGTTTGTATGTGGTAAGTCTATCACATGTTAGGAACTGCATGGGCCCACGGTACAAAAGCTGCCTACCATGCATTGTGGGAAGAAAATAGTGAGTATCTAAGGCTATGGAGGGAAAGGATTGGGTGGTGCTAGAGCTCCATGGGAAGAAGGGGGTAAGGGAAGGAAGGCAATGCATAGGCATGGTAGGGTTGAGTGGAGAGGATACAGGAACCCATGACAAGAAGCTATGGGAGAAGGAGAATGGGGTGGGATGTGCAGCTAAGGCTGCATTTAGAGGGGAAATAAAGGGTAGTGTACAATTGGGGTCATGCATAGGGATGGGAGGGGAGCGGGTTGAGAAGCTCACATTTAGGTGGGGAAGCCATGGTCGAGCCACGGTGGTGGGGTTAGGTGGAGGCGGGGCCGTGGCCCGTGGGATGCACATAAGTGAGGCTATGGGGGAAAGAATAGGGTGTCATCATACGACTCAAAAGGGATAGAGTATGGGGGGATCTATAGGCCCCATGGTTATTTTATTTTTTAGTTTTTTTCAATGCAAAATAAGTAAAAATAAAAAAAATGAAAAACTAATATTTTTTTGTTGAAATAAAAAAAAAACATAACAAAATAAAAAAAATACAGCAAGGATGTTTTTTTTTTAGAGAAATATGAGATTAAGGACACCTACCTTATCACCAAGGCAAGTTATGTTTTGGAAAACAACCCCTAAAATTATAAAAAAAATAAAAATAAAAATTAGTGTGGGAAAGAACCGTGATCGCCACTAAAAACAAGGAAACACTAACATCATACAAGAAATAAAGAAAAATATTATTGATAATATTTTGAGTTACATAGGAACCCTCTTGGGGTTATTACAAATGGAGTCTCCAATATGGAGAACTCTCATCATGGTAAACAATGATTTATGGTGTCTTCAAGAGTCTTTCCTAGTCTCTCGAGGTGCTGATGGATTTTATGCTTCAAGGGAAGGCTCAACCATCTTGGACTACATGTGCTCCAATTAGTTCTTGTATGCAAGGAAATAAAACAACATATCAGTAGCACCTATTACATGAAATGAGAAGCATTAACAAAACACTTGCAAAATACATTGAAATGAAGCATGCATATTTTACCTCTAAAGTAATTTTGGCAGCATAACATTACCCTTTTGATTCCTTCTCATATATCTTATTTTATCAAATAAAGATGGGTATTTATAGCCTTTAAGGAAAGGTGAAGGGTGATAAGGTGTCCCTCCACATGGGCTAGTGGGGGGACAAAATTGTATGGGGTTAATATAAAATTCTCTTGGGAAGGAGAGTGGCATGGAAAACATTAGATGCATGGGAGGCATAGGAAAGGGTGAGGGACCTAGGGATGAGGTGCCTAGGGAATGTGTGTGACCTAGGGATGAGGTGCCTAGGGAATGAGTGTGACCTAGGGATGAGGTGCCTAGGGAATGGGTGTAACCTAGAGAAGATGTGTGACCTAGGGTGATGTGGAAGGGTATGATGAGGTGGACTTGACATGCAAGTGGGTATGGTGAGGTGGCCCTAGGTTAGGCTAAACCAAGGTTAGGTCATGTGTGCACCTAGGATCAATTTGTGGAGGGGTGATCACATGGTGACCAGGGGCTGAGTGTAGGAAAGGGCTTGAGTGGCCAAGGGAACTGCAAAGGGAAATATCCTTGCTTAAGTGGTGAAAACCATTGTTTTAGCCCTAAGGCTACCCAAGGTGGGTCACATGGTCTAGAAGGAGTCCATTTAGGTAGTATTCTCAATATGACATGTTTTAGGTGTCTACAAGAAGAAAAAAGAATATTATTCCTTAATGAGGTAAATGAATCTTAATAGAGTAAATGAAATCAAATTAAGATCTTATTTTATTTAATGGTAGAATATTCTATTGAAACTTCATAAAGGATTTTTATGTTTTATTAACCATATGTATTGAATTGAAGATAAATGGGAATAGCTTGCTTTTGTTGAAAGGAGCACCATGGAGGTGTAACCAATTATTTTGAGAAATTTACAATTATGTAAGTCACCTCATAGAAAGTAGAGAGAGGACTTAGGAAGTATTTGCATTACTTTTAAAAAATAATTTATGATAGAATTAAATAGAGGAAGAAGAAGAAGAAGAGATTTAGAGGTTTTATAGCCTTGATATGAATAAAATAGCCATTGGATTAAAATGCTAGCTCATCACGAAATGAGATGGATAGTCTGAAGTCAATGTGCTTAGTACACCCATATATAGATAGATTTATGTATGGTGTAGATATTAGCGCATCCTTTTTTGAAAGACTAAATAAGGAATAAGCTAGCTCATTGGGATAATGAGATAGATAGCTTAATATTAAATTTCACCTAGTACATTTACATAGATTTACATATGCAATTTGCAGAGATGGGTGCATTTTGATACGAGCCAAGAAAAGGGATAATTCAACTCATCCTGGAGATGAGTCAACCATCAAGATAAGGAACACTAAAGCTTTTAGTAATACCGTAGGAAAAATTCCTTATAGATGGAAATGGAATAAACCCTAACAAGTATAGAGGTTATAAAAAAATGCTCATAATTAGGATGGAAAATTTTGTCTTGACATTTGGTATCAGAGCTCATGGTTGTAAGACTATAATATGAGACCTAGGTATAATGACTAGGTGATGAAGAGTTCTTGAAGATGTGAGTTCACTAGTAGGAGTTATATCTCACATGGAAATAGGGTAAATAATGATAACCTACTCTATTGAATAGTCAAACTAGTTATGTATCTAATTAGTAAGTGGTATAATTTGGACCTAATCCAAACTCTCTTTCTTGTGTGTGATCAGGAATAAATGGCACCAAGAAGAAGAAGAGGAAGTATTATCTCATAAAATAGATAGAAACAATGGAATAATGTTGAGGATAGAATCCCCAGATTTAGGTGCAAGAAATCCTACTAATGGAGGGGAAGACCTTACTACAGTAGTAGCTTTGATTCAAGAATAGATGGAACAACAAAGACAACTGTTAGAAAATATAGTGAATCAAGATTCATAGGCTAGGAGCTCTAGGTTTAGACAAGTCAATGAACCTCTTACAAAGGCACAACATGATAGAATTTGGTTGGAGGCTTAGATGGCAAAATATTCAAATAATGTATGATCCTCCAAGTTTAATGGAGAAGGAGGTGATGCAGTCGAAGCTTGGTTGAAGGAATTGGAGATATTATTCACTTTGAAGAATTTATCTACATGAACTTGAAATTCATATGCCACTATACATTTATACGATGTTGTACTATATTGGTGGAAGAATTATAGTACAAAAAAAGGAATCAAGGTAGTTGACCTTAAATGAGAGGATTTTGTCACAACTTTTAAGGAAAGATTCCTCATAGAGCATTTTTATGCCAAGAAATTTGAGGATTTCACCAATCTTAGGTAAGGAAATAAGATGGTGAAGGATTATTATTAGAAATTTTTTAAGTTGTTAAAGTATGTGCCCATGTATAACGAGAAGATGAAAATCCATAAGTTCATTTTAGGAGCAGATCCCAAGATAGGACATGAAGTGAACATGCATGAGCCTAAGACCCTTTAGAAGGCCTATGACTTGGCTAGGAAAACAAACTTATCTTAATCTCTACTTTGATTATGAAGGGATATTTGAACAAGATAGATAGATACTTAAGAAAAGGAATGGTGCTGGCTTCATGAAATGGGAGAAAAAATGTTAGAGTTATTATGTCAGTAACTATGATATTACCTCATTTTGGTAATTAGTCCTAGGTAGTTAGTTTATTTACATCTACTAGGTTAGTTTGTTATACCGACAATTCCTTTGTCGATAGATATTAGTGTAGCATATTAGTTTATTAGGGATATTATGTTAGTCAATATATTGGGATATTATTTTATATTCTAAACTACTTGTTGTCATATGTTTATATTTAATCAACAATATTATCAATGTAATTCCATTCGATTGCTTACCTTTCTTACATGGTATCAAAGCGATACCATCGACCACTCTTGATTGTGGTGATTGTAATTTTGTGGTGGACTCGACTGAATGACCCCGCAACCACCACATGCTAGATCGGGGATCTTAAGCGGCTAGACCGTGTGCTAGAGTTGACACCACAAACCAGGTCACTATCAACACAGAGCCAACGCGCTCAAGAAGGTGCTAGCAGACTAACTTTGAAGGACCCATCCATCGAAGAAGCCTGGCCTGACAAGGTTGACTAAGACAACTGAATAAGACTTACCTGTGACTCTTAGAGGTCAACAAGATATAAGGTGGACCGAAAAGACCACCATGGATGGGTGAGCTAGGACATCACTACGATCCTTCGATTGTGACATGGTAGACTATGGGTGGATAGCCTGCTAGGAAATGGTTTGTGGAGCTGATAGGACATTAAGATGGTCGATAGATCATCCTAGCTAAGCTAAGGGATAGGGTTGATGTGTAGATTTATAGAAGGCAATGGACACACTAAGGAGACACTTATTGTGCAAGCGTCTGACTCAAAATTAGGATCTAGGCAGATAGACTACACGTGGGACCCTAAGCAAACAAGGTTGGAGATGTGGCATGATGTGGTGCTAAAACAGATGGTCAATGATAAAATTTGTTACTTTGGTGGAAGAATAGGATATGTGAAGGCAAATTACAACACGCACAAGTATCCAGTGGGTGGTATAGACTACCCGAAGGTGGTCGAACATTAAAGTAAGCATAGTTGATTTTAAATATCTCCATACCTCCTGATGATATGCATGTGGGATAATTATCCTTGCGCTCAACCCAATTCTTGACGACGCTATCGATCACCCAGTAAGAAACCAACTCATATAGATTTACCAGCATGAATATTAGAGCTTGATGTAAGCTATCCAGTCTCACCATCACTCATAATTTTTTCCAGAATAGGCAAATAAATTGCAGGCATTGCTTGTTGTTTGATAGATCCGGTGATTGTCGTGTTTCCCATCTTAGTTGATTGCATTTTTGGATATGTTTTGATCTCATGGGAATGCATCAAATACAATTGCAGATGCATCTGAGATGTCACAAAAATGGTTGCATATAATTGGTGAACAATTCCATCAAAAATGGTGCTTCGATTGTAAATCACAGTAAATCATCAGGGGGGGAGTGCAGATGTTCAACACAGGTCAAAGAAAGATTTGTGATTGTAGACATTTGGTTTTCCATTTGCTAGATACATACAGCAGAAGGTGCACCCACATCATGAGCATAGGAAAATTCATCTCCGATGGAGATAAAGCCAATAAACGATCATCGAAAGAGGAAGAATTCTTAGCATAAAGAATAGTAGCCCAAAAAAGGTACCGTTCAGTAAAGGAGAAAGTTGCAGATTTGGTGGGACTAACAACATTTTGACGATCGTGGATGTGAAAATTTTTAGTTGCAGAGTCACTTAAAGGACAATGATCAGGTTGCGGATGTTGACCTCCACTACCTTCGTCTAGGCTGCAGTCATCACGCTATCCAACGACCAAGGTTGATGCACTGCTCAGAGGTGGCTGCATCGAGAATTGGTGGAGCACCACCCGCTGAAGGCCACTCAGGGGTGACTTGTGTCAAATAAGTTTATCCACTTTATATCCCATAAATATTTCTAGCTCAGGTGGTTGCTGACCTTGGATTAAGACTTTGCAACCAGAAGGTCACAGGTTCAATACCCACCAAATTAAAAAAAAAGGGTAAGATTTTTTTTCAAAAAGTTTTTCAAAGTTTTTTTTTAATAATTTAAATATTTGTTTTTATCAAAAATCATTTTTGATGATTTTTTAATAAAAACCAAAATTATTTTATTAATTAACTTCTTGTGATTACCTTTATTTAAAATTTTTTACCCATTAAATCCACAAAACAATGGGGGATATCATTTTGTAACAAGGGAGGCAATTTGAGTTCATTTTGCACATTTGCTTAAGAGGCCATTTTTGTAAAACAAGGGGGGATACAATATTTTTTTTCTACCATAATTTTGCAAACAAAGGGGGGGATACTCATTTTCCTACCTCACAAAATTGTGTTTCTAAAAAGGGACGAGGACTTAAAAAGGGTGCACTTTAGATAGCGACCGACACCTTAGTCACACTTCTTGCAACATTTTGTCAAACACAATTTTGTAAAAGAGGGAAAGACTTATAAGGATGCATTTTTAGTAGTGACCAACACCTTAGTCAATTTTTTGCAAAATTTCCTTGTAAAAGGTGCAATTTCAGTAAAGACCAACACCTTAAGAATGGGCATATCAAAGAATAAACTACCCCAAAACAAACTGATGTTTCTAAATCAGTTAAAGACCCATACTTTCCACCAGAGATGGATGGGATGGATTTTTATGAGGAGGGCATATTTCTCACACTAAAAAATGGTTTAGTAGCCCTCCTTGATGATTATGAGTCTTGCAAAGACCTTCAGATAAATGGTGCTCGATTTCCTATTGGCATTATAAGGGGTATATACCTGTTATTTGTTGCACTTGACTGTGCATAATGTAAAGTGAAATTGGAAATAAATGAGGAAACAGAGGTCAAACCCCTAATGGTCAATGTTTGTAGTGACACAAGTGATATTCATCCCATGGTGGAAAATGCTTGTTGTGACACAAGTGACCTTCAACCCATTGTGGCGAATGCTTGTTGTGATACATGCGCCCTCCTACCTTCAATGGTAGATATCAGTTGTTGCACAGGTGATCTCATTTTAGTAGCATATTTTGCTTGTGACACTTGTGACTTAAAAATTGAACCTCCTCAAAAAGAGCTCCATAATCTCATCAATAGCAACAAATGCAATATTGTTAAAATCATTTATGAATATGACAAAATTGGGTGTTTTGAACAACACACCAAAGGATTTTGTTCCAAACTGATAAAGAAAATGGTATTCAATGGTGAGAGATTAGGTAAAAAGGAACAAGGCATTAAAACTTCTATAATGCTAAATTTTAGGACAAAGAATGAAGGCCTTGGCTATACTGGACATGCAAGTACCAGTAATACTATGTTTGTAAAACCTAAATCTCCTACATCTCCTAAAAAAAATTGTTGCAGTAATTGTGGAAAGATAGGACATGTTGCAACTAGATGTTGGAAATTACATCCTTGTGACTCATGTGGATGTACAAATCATTCTTCTTCCAATTGTTGGTACAAAGTGAAATTGGCCAACACGGTTCATATCGATTGTGGATGGACATATCACACACAATGGACCATGATGAAAGAAATGTTGTATGGCTTCTAAAAAAAAGGTAAAACCTATGGTAGACCCAGAGGCAAATCCAATGATAGACCGAGTGGCAGTCCCAGAGACAATGACCCAGAGATAGACCTAAAGATAAACCCAAAGATAAATTTCCAGAGGCAGATCTACAAGAAGATCTAAAGGCAGTGATATAGAGGTAGATTCATAGGCAGATCCTGAGATAGACCTAGTGGTACATATCCAGAGGTATGATTAGAGCTAGAGCTAGAGCCAAAGACAAAGCAAGAGCCAACATTCTTTCATTTCTCTTCTTCTTCTTCACTATATTGGGGCAGTTATATACTTTACCCAAATATTGTTGTAGAGGATGTATATGTATTATCCAAATAATATAATAAGGGGGGATGTTAGAGTTACTATGTTAGTAACTACGATATTACCTCATTTTGGTAATTAGTCCTAGGTAGTTAGTTTATTTACATCTACTAGGTTAGTTTGTTATACCGACAATTCCTTTGTCGGTAGATATTAGCGTAACATATTAGTTTGTTAGGGATATTATGTTAGTCAATATATTGGGATATTATTTTATATCCTAAACTACTTGTAGTCATATGTTTATATTTAATTAGCAATATTATCAATGTAATTCCATTCGATTACTTACATTTCTTACAAAAAATATATAAACAAAATATCTCAAGGGCAGGATAAAAGAAGTGATATGAAACATGGAAATTTTAAGAAGAAATTCTAGGATAAGAATAACAACCATAACAAAAATAATAGCAATAAACCACCATAAGAGTAGTCTAACCCCACACTAGTAGTGAAAGCAGAAGGATAGAAGTAGAAAACACACCCAGGTTTCAAGGGTGGATGTTATGATTGTGGAGGACCACATTATGCAAATCATTGCCCACTCAAATTAGTATCAAGCTCTAAGGAAAAAGAACCCACTTATAAATAACCTACGCACAAGGAACCTATTCATAAGATCTATGCAATTATAAGGAGCCAAAGTCTAGAAGTAAAAACCACAAAAGGTAAGATCTTTGGTAAGGATGTAAAAATATTAATAGATAGTGGGGCTATAGATAGCTTTATTTCAACTAGTTTGGTCAAGGATATAACAAAAAGGCCAAGGATCTTGGCACATGGGTGGAAGGTCATGTATGGTTATGGATAAACCTACTTTGTAGATAAATGCTATCCTTTAATCAAAATTACTTTACCTAGTGGTATGACCATTGGATGTATTTAGGTAGTGTCACTACATGCTTTTGATGTAGTCCTAGGGATGGACTAGCTACAAGCATGAAAGGCTATAATTAATTCTAATAAAGGTGGATGGAATTTTTAAATGATGGCAAGGAAAATATAGTTTTTAAGAGAATTTTGAACCCCAGATACTCTTTGCAATGCAACTTAATAAAACCATTATAAAGGGAGGAACAATTTATGTAGTAAAGCTTAATAAAATTGAAGAGGAAAAGAGGGGAGATGTGTTTGGGAAAAACCTAGTGCTTCAAGAACATAGGGATGTGTTTCCTAAATATTTACCTGGACTTCCTCTATTCCAAGAATTTTATTTCACTATTGAGTTGAAACCTGGAATAGAGTCTATTCATAAAGCTCCTTATAGGATGAATCCCATTGAGATGCAAGAGTTGAATGTATAGCTACAAGGTTTATTGGAGAAGGGATTGATTAGGCCGAGTGTGTCACCATGGGGTGCATACATTCTATTTGTTAAGAAGAAGTATGGTTCCTTATGGTTGTGCATTGATTATAGAATGCTCAACAAGGAAACCATTAAAAACAAATATCCTTTATCTACAATTGAAGATCTCTTTGATCAGCTAAAGGATGCCATCATATTCTCAAAGATTGATTTGAAATTTGGATACCACCAATTGAGGATCCATGAAGATACTCATAATATGGCATTTAAAACTTGGTATGGATACTATGAGTTCACAATATTACATTTTGGACTGATGAATGCTCTAGCAAATTCATAAACTTGATGAATAGTGTATTTAGAAAGCATTTGGATTGATTTATCCTTATATTTTTGGATGATATTTTGGTATATTATTGGAATAGGATGGAGCACGATAGGCATATCAACATCATGCTAGATTTACTAAGGAGAAATCAACTTTATGATAACTTATCCAAGTGTGACTTCTATATGATGTAAGTGTAGTACTTAACCTATATTATATCAGTTGAAGGGATCATAGTGGATTCCAAGAAAATAAAGGCTATAATAAATTGGATAACACCTATAAATGTGATTGAAGTGCAAAGCTTCATGGGTTTGATTGTATATTACAGGTGCTACTGCACAGATGCATCTTTGGAAGGTTTGGATGGAGTTCTTTCATAATAAGGAGTAGTTGTAGCTTATGGTTCAAGAAAGCTTAAGAGGCATAAGGTCAACTATGCTACTCATAACCTAGAATTAGCAGTAATTGTATACGCTCTCAAAATTTGGTGGCATTATCTGGTGGGAAAACCCTTTGAGTTGAGGCCTCACCATTAGAGTTTGAAGTACATATATACTCAATCTTTGCTCAATGCCAAATAAAGAAGATGGATGGATTCCATCGTCGAATATGATTTTAGGATCAAATACATCAAAGGAAAGGAAAACAAGGTTGTCAATGCTCTTTGTAGAAAATGACACATTACTACTTTGACCCAAATCCATGTAGATTTGATGGATCAATTCAAATAAATGCAATATCAGGATGTGTACTACAACCAAATTTGAGCAAATATGGAAATAAAACCTGAGGAAAGTAAGGAATTTGGCATCAAGGATCATTTTATATGCTTGAAGGATTAGATAATAACTCCTAAGGTATGTAATTTAAGGAAACTGATCATGAATTAAGTACATAAATTCCCTTATTTTGCTCATCCAAGGGGAGTTAATATGAGGAAAAACATGAAGAAAAATTTCTAATGGCCAAGATGAAGAGGGACATCACTGAATTTATTGTTGAAAGCCTTGAATGCCAAAAGGTTAAGGCTAAGTACATATACCCTATAATACTATTATATCCACATGACATACCCAACAAAAAATGGTAGATTATTTCAATAGATTTTATTGTAGGTTTACCAAAAACTAGATTTCAGCATGATGCAATCCTAGTGGTAGTCAATAGATTGACTAAGGTTGTGCACTTTATCCTTAAAAATATCAATAATGATGTCATGATTGTGGCTAATATATTTTACAAATAAATATATAGGATTTATGGTTTTCCTGAGGTGATTATTTCAAATAAATACTCTAGGTTCACATTTGAGTTTTGGTAAGCTCTACATCATGCCATAGGTACCAGAATAAACATTAGCTCTACATATCACCCAAAAACTAATGGATAAACTAGAAGGGTGAACCAAGTATTGGAGGACATCCTTCACATGTATTGTATGGATCAAAATTCCATATGGGAAGACTATCTACATCTCATAGAATTCGTTTACAATAATGGTCATCATTTGACCTTAGGTATGGCTCCTTTCGAAGCTTTGTAAGGCAAGAGGTGTAGGACACTGTTGTAATGGGATAATCTAGAATATCAAGTTATGCTTGGGCCATACATGGTTAGGTAAATGAACACCAGTTAAGGATAGTTAGAGAGAGGCTTAAGGAAGCCACTGATAACCAAAAAAGTTATTTGGATCTTAAGAGGTCACCAGGACAATTTTTAGTAGGTGATAAAGTGTTTCTAAGGGTGAAACCAAAGAAGAGTTCTATAAAATCCATAAAACCCAATCCTCATTTTGTTGGACCATTAAAAATCATGGAGAGGATTAGTCCTATGGTGTATAGAATCACCTTATAAGCCAATTTATTGAAGATCCATGACACCTTTCATATATCCTTGCTCAGGAAATACATTGCTAACCTTGATCATGTATGGGATTTTTCTAAATTGCAAATGATATATCCAGAGGCTATTGAGGTAAGTCCAATGAAGATCCCTAATTTTTGCTCCAAGTAAATGAGAAAAGGGACTTTGGAGCAATGCAAGTTCCAATGGGACCGCTACTCTGAGAGAAATTCCACTTGGGAGAAAGTGGTAGACATGCAGAAACACTTTCCATTCTTGTTTGATAATGAGATGTAAATTAATATTTTATGTTTGAACTTTGATGGAACATAGAGGACTATGTTAATCCTAAGGGGGTATGATGTCATGACCCTCCCTTGGAAATTTTTTTGATTGATGAATTCATGATTTGATATGATTGACGATTTCATGCTTAGTTTCTGCAAACATATATTTTTTGGAAAAATATAATGTATCTCGTTGATGGAATTATTGACTATTTAATGTTTAGTTTCAACAAAACAAACATTGTATGGAATAATATAATACTACTAATAGATTTGCAATTTTACAGGAACAAGCTTCTCATAAATAGAAGAAGAGATCTACCTCTAAGAATGAAATTTTAAAAGGGAAGTGGTGATTGCTCTTAAATACGATAGATCCGAGGAAGACACACTTTCCTATCATATAGTTGCATATTGTGTTTTGCATATGGAAATAAATTATTGGTAGTGAGGTTGTTTTTGAGGAAAAAAATGGAGTCAATTGGGTGGAAGTCAATATTTGAAATGCTTGATTAAGAAAAAAAACTTTTGGGCTTTTGCTTGGCATATGCTTGCTTGATCAAATTGTGTTTAATTGATGAGTTGTTTTCCTTGTTCAAGCTCTATTTGAATGATTTATATCCATTTTTAAAGGAGTATTATTTGAGATGACTTTTCATTTACAATGAAGTTTAAGATTCGTATGATAGAAATATTTTAAACTCCTTATTTTTATTTTTCAAGGTAAATTTAATGAGTAGAGACCTTTAATATGGTGCATTAAGCCATAGAAACTATGCTTGCTAACATGGTAATATATTGGCTATTAATCAATAATATCTTGATGTACAAGTACTTGGTAGAGCAATAGAATTGCATGTAAAGTTTTGGATTATCAATAGTATGGTTGCTATGAAATATTATTGTAATTTGGGTTATTGTCTATTTAAGCAGATGTGATAGGGTGAGTAACCACTGCTTGAACATGGTCTCTTGAGTACACACGAAGGAATTAGATGATGGGAATAGAGTTTTCTTGAAGGTCATTTTAAAAAGGGGGGATCTTCCTTTGAGAAAATAAAAAAGGAGAAAAACACATCACCGAGAGTTGTAGAATTTTAACTAAAAATTCTAGATAGGCTTTGCTGACCTCTCTTTCAGAGAGTGATATTTTAAGAAAAGAAAACTGGTTGATGTTGTTGTGAATGCAAGGTGATATTTGTGCTGGTTGGTTGATGGAAACCTCCCACTTTTGTTTGATTTTCCTCTTTTCATCTCGAAACTTCTTGTTAGAAAACATTCGAGTTGGGTAAATCCACCTTATGTGTTGCGAAAACATGCCCTGGTAAAAAACATGAATCTCTTATCATTTTGATTGAATATTTTGGAAATAATACTTTATGAACGTTAAAGATTAGATACTTGAATGTTTGTTTGACTAATCATCTAATATTATTATGGTAAAGAGCACCGAAACTATAAATAATGGTTTCATGTACAAATACGAATAACGTAGTGGGGTTCACTTTTATCCTAAAATTTTGCTTGACAAATAATAGGGTTTCGTTTAGCCAAAAAATTGAGCCTAAGTTTTGTGAATGAAACCTTTGTAGTGTTGAGTTTGGAATAGATATCACGTAAAACTCATGTTTATTTGGTATGTATTTGAATTTTAGGTTGGTATGTTGCTCCTCAAAATGGGAGAACATTAGATTTGGTTTGAGTATAATATTTTATTTTTCCTTATGAAATTTACCAATGTTGAATCGCAGCTTAGCCAAAAAAATGACCCTGGGTCTTATCTTCAATAATTTTGAAAATGAATTTGACAGTAGTATTATTTATGGGTAATGTGAAATCCTATATGGATGGAACATAATTTTATTTTTAAAAAAATAATATATAGTAGACCATGTGTGAATTGAATTTGATAGGTATTGCATAGGACATTCGTTAATATCTCATTCTTTTGGATTATAAAGCCTACATATATCATAGTTAGCATGGGAATATGGACGTCGCAGTCATGTGATAAGATTTTATTACTTATGTTCTTGTATTAAAGTAGTGGTAACCTTATTACCCTTAGGGAATAAATTATTCTTGAGGAATGTATGGGTGTCTATTTGTTTATGGAATGCATGCTTTTGTGTTACAATACTGCTAAGTTTTTTTTGATGATGATGATGGTCAAATTGCATGGTTTCCCTTGCTTATGATAAGTAGATTATATGCTCTTTAAATATGAATTACTATGAAGTATTGAGTACTCATGTGGCATATTTAGAAACTATTTGATATGCTAAATGAAGTGAATTTAAGGTTAGATATATTTAAACCTAGAATATTGACATGAAAATATAAATCAATTTCGTTGATTAATTATGGAATTGATCTAGTTATAGGTTTCTTACTTTGGAGGTGGAAATATATTCATTATATTCTAGTTTTCAAGATAATACTTGAATTAATAATTTTTAGATTCTTGGTTAGAACCACCTTAGCATGTATTATGGTTATGCATTAAAATTTGATTACCAGGTAGGAACTTGGTTGACTAAGTTTTAGTATATATATAACTGGCTATCTGCTATAAGAATAAATGACATGAATTTAGAGTTGCACTATCATTATTAGGGGAGCTATCCTGATCCCTTTTGGCATCTAATTCTCATTATTAGGGGAGCTATCCTGAGTCCTTGAAATCTGAAGCAACCAAATAAAAGAAGCCAAGATAGCATAAGATAAATTGAATGTACTCTTGTAATTGGTATGGGGCCATAGGCATAATAAGGCTTCGTGATATTTGTAATTGAAACTAACCACATGCTTGTTCATGTGTGGAGAATGAGGTTGAACATGAAGGAGAAGAATACCATCGTAAACTATGAAAAATTTCTTAACAATGTATCTAAGCACCTCTCTCCATTGTTGTATCTTATTATGGTTCACTAAATAAATATTAGCAAAGAGTAAGTTGTGAAGTTGTTTAAAAACCTTAAAGTTTTAGTTTATATGTGGTCCATTATCTTGGTTAGCATAATGTTAGATTTAATCTTTGATTTAAGGAAATATTGGGAATGACAAAAAGAAGATATGATCTCTATATTAAATATGTAATAATGTTGTTACCAAAATCTTGGCCCTTGTTGCGGAGAATGCCTCTCTTGTATCGTCTTCCAAACCCCCCCTGCCTGGCCTTGAATCAGACCTAACAAAACTTTTCAATCTTTCCAATTTCTCTACCACACCTCGTACTTCTGTTGACAGGTTTTTCATCAAGTGGGTCTTACCTCCTACTGGGTGGCACAAGCTTAATTTCGATGGTGCGGCCAAAGGCAACCTAGGAGCGGCTGGAAAATGAGGAATTCTCAGAAATCACAGAGGAGAAATAATTTTGGCCTTTGCTCAAAACCTGGGAATTCAATCTAAAAATATGTTAGAGGCTCGGGCTCTGCTCCAAAGCTTGATTCTCTTGGAAGGCTTGACCATCAATAAACTTATCATAGAAGGAGACTCTTTGCACTGCATCAACTGGCTCAATGGGACTTCTGTGCCTCCCTGGGCCCTTGTTTCAATCTTCCAAGAATGCAAGGCACTAATTGGCTTTTACCTAGAATTAGTCATTAAGCATCAGTACCGGGAAGGCAACAAAGCTGCAGACTGGATTGCTAACAAGGGAGTTGGCGAAATGGACATTCATGTTTGGAGAGACTCCTTTCCCATTGGCCTAAGGGACGCTTCTACAAGTTCCAATGTCTGCACAATGTGAGTGCTTAACAGGGGACCGGGTTTGTGTGCTCTTGGAACTGGTCGAGTTTTTGCGTCCTTTCTTCCTTCTTCTCCCCCTTCGACTGTGTTTTGGCAACTTGTCGCGATATCGCGACACTTTTCACTATTGGCTGCAAAATTTTAGCATGTCGCGATATCACGACATCCATTTTTCCTCTGGCCACGAGGTTGCTACTTGTCGCGATATCGCGAAACTTTTTTCTCCTTCGAAAGTAGTATTTCAACTTGTCACGATATCACGACACTTTTTATCTCCGACTGCGGTTTTACAACATGTCGCGATATCGCGACAATTTTTCTTGTCGGCTACGATTTTGCAACATGTCACGATATTGCGACACCTTTTCTCTTCGGGTGTGTTTTTGCAACATGTCACGATATCACGACACTTTTTCTCTTCGAGTGCGTTTTTGCAACATGTCGCGATATCGCGACACTTTTTCTCTTCAGGCACTTTCTTGCATCATGTCGCGATTTCGTGACATTTTTTCTCTTCGGCTGCGGTCTTCCATTTTGTCGTGATATCGCGACACTTTTTCTCCTTGGCAGCGGTCTTCCATCTTGTCACGATATCATGACACTTTTTCTCCTTGGCTGCGGTCTTCCATATTGTCACAATATCATGACACTTTTTCTCTTTGGCAGCGGTCTTCCATCTTGTCGCGATATCGCGACACTTTTTCTCTTTGGCTACGGTCTTCCATCTTGTTGTGATATCGCAACATCTTTTCTCTTTGGTAGCGGTCTTCCATAATGTCACGATATCACAACACTTTTTCTCTTCAGCAGCGGTCTTCCATCTTATCGTGATTTCGTGACACCCTTTCTCTTTGGCAGCGGTCTTCCATAATTGTCGCGATATCATGACACTTTTTCTCTTCGGCTGTGGTCTTCCTTCTTGTCACAATTTTGTGACACATCTTCTCTTCGATAGCATTCTTAATTCTTGTCATGATTTTGTGACACCTTTTCAGTCCGATCACAGTTTTCCTTCATGTCACGATTTCACGACTCTTCTTCTCTCCCGGCTCCAACCTAGCAACATGTCGCGATATCGCGACACTTCCTCTCATCTGGCAGCAACCTTGCAACATGTCGCGATATCATGAATTCTTCCCTCCTTCGGCTCTAATGGCGCTTCTTGTCATGATTTCGCGACATCCTTTCTTCTCTTGGCAGCAACGGTGCAACTTGTCACGATTTCGCGACATCACCAATTTGGTCGCGATTTCACGACACCTTTCCTCGTGTGGAGGTTTGCTCGCTCTTTGATATTTATTTCTTGGACCACCTCGGTCGATCTGGAATTCATGTAATTTCTCTTGTACAAGGTTCAGGGACCTTTCAACACCCTTTCTACCAATCAAAAAAAAATATGTAAAAATGTAAGTAAAATTTCTATAAGAAGGATAAAGAATATTATTCTTTAATGAGGTAAATGAATCCTAATAGATTAAATGAAATAAAATTAAGATATTCTTCTTTTATTTAATGGTGGAATATTACATTGAAACTTCATAGAGGATTTTGATATTTTATTAACCATATGTATTGAATTGAAGATAAATAAGAATAGCTTACTTTTGTTGAAAGAAGCACCATAGAGGTGTAACTAATTATTTTGAGAACATTACAATTATGTAAGTCACCTCGTAGAAAGTAGAGAGAGGACTTAGCAAGTATTTGTCTTGCTTTTAAAAAATAATTTATGATAGATCTCAGTAGAGCAAGAAGAAGAGATTTAAAGGTTTTATAGCTTCGATGTCAATAAAATGGCCATTGGATGAAAATGCTAGCTCATCATAGGATGAGATGGATAGTCTAAAGTCAACATGATTAGTTCACCCATATATAAATATATTTTTGTATGGTGTAGAGATTAGTGCATCATTTTTTGAAATACTAAAAAAGGAATATGCTAGCTCATTGGGAGAATGAGATAGATATCTTTATAGTACATTTCACCTAGTACATTTACATAGATTGAAATATACAAGTTGTAGAGATGGGTGCATTTTGAGACAAGCCAAAAAAAGGGATAGTTCAACTCATCGTGGAGATGAGTCAACCACCAATTTAGGAAATACTAAAGTTGTTAGTAATACCATAGGAATAGTTCCTAACAAGTATAAAGGTTATAAAAAAAATGCTCACAATTAGGATGGGAAATTTTGGGTCATGATAATCTTAATAAAAAAATAATGACATTACAAGGTTTTTATTTTGTTCTATAGATTAGTGACTACTGATTTTGCTTTTTTGAACCTCTAAAATCATGTTCTTCTAGGTTTTCTATTTTAATAGGAGTTTGACTATTGATGACAACAATTGTATGTGAATATTTAAAAAAAAGGAACAAGAAGAATATTTAACCAGATAAAGCAATAATTGCTAGTTTGATCTTGATAGTACTACTCAACTGGACCTATGAATATGTACAAAAAGATATTGCTATATTGTATCACCAATATATCATATTTCCCAATTTTATGTATATAAAATAGATGGTTTTGTTACCCCATTTTTAGTGTTTAGCATAAATTAGAAATTTAGTTTAAAACAATTTCAAAAAATTATAAGGCTATCACCTTTCATCAACAATCACTTGTTGATTATTTCTTGATAAAACATATGTTTTATGCATATTGCATGTATAAATAACAACCCAATCCTAACTTGAATAATCTAAAAATGCATAGGATGAAGAAGGTAAATAGGTCAAGCAATAGTTCCTAGAAACTCTTAATCATGATAGACATAAAATTTCTTGAGGCCATCTTCCCAAAAGTTTGATTTTAGGTCTTATGTGCTTAAAACATTTACAAAGGAAAATTGTACTAAAAAATTGATATAGTATAATCCTAGATAAAATTGAAGTGTACTATGGAAATGTACCTTCTACTTCTATAAAAAATTATAAAACAAAGAGAAAGGGGGAGGATAGTTTTAAACATTACAAGGAAGACATTTAAGAGAATAACCACATAGTCAGTAGGTATTATGAATAGTCACTTGGATTCAAGAGGTCTAATATATTTGTTCACAATAATTCCACTTTCATTTTTATTTGATTAAAAAATGGTAGTGTTATTAAGACTCTCAATTAATGATAGAGATCCACTAAATATATGTTAGTTCTAATCTAATCATATTTTTATTAATTTGATCTCCTCTACTATCCATGTATCTTATTATTCCAAGCACATGGCACCTTAAATATAATAGTCCCTTTAATAAATAAAATAAAAAGGTTGTTCATATGCAAGGATAAGCTAACAGGTTAAGAAAAAAACAATTAAAAAATATGACTCTCAAGAAGAATTTTATATATTGTATACTATGTTACAATATAACCTCCTATATATTGATATTTTTTATTAATATCGTGAAACATCTGCAAGAAATAATTGTATTTTGAATGCTTTTCCTTTCCTTTCTGCAAGATACCCACCATGGTTGAAACACTTGAAGCCGAGGGTGAAGTAATCATAGAAAGATAAGACAAATATGCAGATGTGCAAGGTGCAAGAAGGCATGAATTGGAGTGATGCCTTCAAAATGTAACAATGGTGACTTCAAGTCCTACCTGAGGGAGGATAAAAATTCCTAAATGGCATATAAGTGGACTCAAATAATTGGATGGAGTGATGACTTCCCTTTCAATTTTTGTATAGAAGGTCTATGGATATCTTTTGTTCTTGCAAACAAGAAATATTTTTACAACTTAAATGATAGGTGCTTCGAGGTCTCTAGATGTAGGACCATAAATATTGAAAGCTTCAAGGTCTTTGTATAATATATGTAGATGGTTGGGTTCCTTGCTACTACATCAGGGTGGATACACCATTACTCTTTCATAGTGCTTCTCCTAGAATACATTGTTCTACTTACATGGTGGATATTGTGATATGGAATCACATCGATTGCATTTGCATTATTCTTGAGTGCTTAAATAACACAAATTATAAAACAAAAATCCAACAATTAGCTAACTTGAGCTAACAAATTGGCTAGAAAATTAACAACTTAAACCATAATCTAACGTGAGCTTAATGTGAAGTCTCACGTGAATAATAATAATTAATATGCCTTATGTTTGGATGTCCTCATCATTCCTCCCCACTATAAAAGCATTGGACTCCAATGCTTTTACAATAAAATGGATATTACATAGAAGTGTGCAAGTGCCCAAATACAATCCTTAAATTGATGAAGAAGATTAAGACCCTTTGGAAGGCTCTGCTCATCGCCAAGGAATCACTACCACTCCTGCAAAGGAAGTACCCAAAGCAACTATGCTCCAAGGGATATAGTAGAAATTTTCTTCAATCTTCTTCTCAAAATGTTGCCTACTCCTCATATTATTCAAGATTAAAAACTAGAAGCATACACATCGAACCAAAAATCAATTCACATTCTTGTCATACATGTGCCTCGAACTACAGTTGAATCACTATGGGAAAATTTTGTAACAAAGAGAAAAAAGGCACAAATCCTTGCTATCAAATACATGGCAAAAATTCTTGTGACTAGAAATAGCCAATGTCTCATCATGTTACCCACGAGAGCCAAAATACTCAAGGCCAAAGTCAAGTAATGGTAGAAAGATAAGGCAAAGGATGGCACTAAGAATGATTTTCTTGTCAAGATACCCACCATGGTTGAAACACTTGAATTCAAGGGTGAAGTAATCATAGGAAGACAAGACAATTATGCAGATATGCAAGGTGCAAGAAAGCATGAATTGGAGTGATGCCTTCAAAATGTAACAATGGTGACTTCAAGTCCTACTTGAGGGAGGATAAAAATACCCAAATGGCATATAAGTGGACTCAAAGAATTGGATGGCATATAAAAGGACAAATTCTTATAAGGGCTTCAACTACTCCAATAAGGTTGGAATAAAAATCCACAAGTATAATTGGATAGCTTAAAAGCATACAAATGCCTTTACTATGCACCTTTATTACAAAGCTTTGAAAAATTAATTAATTATTTTCAAAAAAAAATTAATTAATGAAAAGGTGCTAAAGTGATAATTTAATTAATTAATTAATATGCTCATTTTAATAAATAAATAAATAATTGGTTTACCAATTTATAAGATTTTGACTTTAGAATAAATGGTCAATTGGAGGGAGAGTAACCCATTTTTGTCCAACCAAACACTTTTTGGGAGTATCCTTCAAGATTCAACCGTTAGGAACAAATATATCAACGAATATTTGCTAACATACCATGAAACATCATTCCTCCTCTAGCCACATGGATGAGTCACCACATATCTCTCATCCCTCTTCAAATAGGAGAGGTTTTCATTACCTTGTGTCTATGGACGATGAATCATCGAAGGAGGAAAATTAAAATGTCGATCTTAAAATGACCATTTGGTATTTTATCAATATTAATGGCTAATAACAACTTTCCAATCAAAATATGGCATCAACATCAATATAAAATAGGGTGCCAACTATCAGCCAACATGCTAGCTATTCAAGATTTTACATTGAAAATACTTTAAAACCTTAGAAGGGTGTCCACATGTACAATTTAAGCCTAAGGTAAAATAGTATCTTCATCATATTGCCTCCTTAACTAGTGCAGGTGGATAGGGTAGGCTCACGTGTATGGTGGGTGGTGGTCATTGATAGTATATGATTGGGTTTGATAGGCTTGATCACAAAAGTTAGGTTTTACAGCCATTGGTGAGTGCCTCATTTAATGCCCTCTTTCCTACTCTTCTTTTGCACATGCAAATGCCACATGTCCTTGGATAGGATGCTCTTTCATCCAATGGTGGTTCTTCTTGTTATAGCGCTAGTTATTTTATCTTATGGATTTTTTACTAGTCACTATATGTCTTTCTTTGGATTTGGTTGGATCTTCTCTTCCTTCACTAGTATTGCTTCAGTCAAAAGGATCGCATGGGCCATTTGATTAAAAATCAAAGGTCCACAATCCTTGGTGCCCTTGCTTTAATTGGATTTGGGTGGATGTGAGGCTCATGTCATAGATAGGATATTTAATGGTTAGAATGGATTTTAGCTCACCTACCTTTCCTTGAAGCTATTTTATTTTGACTGAAGGTGGGAAGTGCCTTTTGACTGAAGGTAGGAAGTGTCTTCTAACTGAAGGTAGGAAGTGCATTTCAACAACATAGCCTTGGTTGATCTCACTTTTGACTGGTCTAGCTTAGAGTAAAGTGGGGTTGTAGGGAAAATTTCCCTATAGCTTTTGTGGCTCTTAGGGCTCCTCAGATTTCTAAACCTAAAATTTTCTTGCTTTATCCATTGGGCATGGGGTCAAATTTTAGAAGTTGTAAGTGATACTCCTGAAAAAACATGGAGTTTTACCTTTTTTATTATAAACCTACTTTTTCTCAATGTCTAATACTTTGAGGCTACTACATTATAAGCCTACTCCCTTTAATATTTTTTCACTTTTTAGAAGAGATATTTCATATGGTTTAGCAAGGTTTAAAAAGCATGTCAACCTCAACCTTGCATCCCAATATCTTCTTATTATTCTCTTTCCTACTTAGATTTTGTTTGTAGGACATCTTGCTTAGGTTTCCTTGCAACTTCCCTAGAATACATATTCTCTTGAAATCATATGACTAGAAAGGGTTGGTTTTGTTCCCATTCCTATCCTTTTGGTTAGAGGGTAGGTTGGGGGTCATTGCACACTTTGTAACTTAGTCGATGAAAAATCCCTCTTAGATACCATTTAAAAGGTTATAGGGATCTCTTCTGGAATAGGATCTAGCTTAGATACCATCAAAAAGGTTATATCTTTAATTTTGGGTGGTTATATTTGCCTTGTGGCATGGGGAGTTTTAATTCCATCAGCCTCCTTTGATATTTATTTGTAGATATATTTGCAAGTGGGTCCTAAATTTTGACTAAATGTGGGGTAAGGCATATGTACCATTCCCATGCTTTTTCTCTCAAAGATACCATTAATATTTTGGGGGCTACATTTTACTCGATATTATGCATTGTGTATAGGTTGAGCATGTGGTATAGGTGCTTGATAGGCATGGTTGCATCTTATCCAATGAGTAAGAACTTCAACAATAAGGATAAAATATAATCCCATGTTCTTGAAGGAGCAAGTGGTTTTAGGGGGGCTCTATTATTCTAGGATGTATATCTTATTAGAGGTTGATTTTATTTCGTAGCCATATTTTGACACCAATGATTTCTTTTGGGATCAAAGGTATAAAGGTGACACCCATATTTATGGATTTATTCTTACAAAGTACCTAGTAGTAGGTATTGCACTCATAAATTTCTAAGTCCTCCATTCTTAGTGGATTCACAAGGTAAATATTCTTGTACTTCAACAAGTAAATAGATAGAGATATTCACCATAATCTAAATTGAAATAAATCAAATGTGTTAAATTTGCCCCACTAGGAAAGTCAAACAAAATTATTGGTTGCTTGAAATGTCATAGTAATCTATTGTAGTAGTTGGATGCACCTAATACTCATGCCTTACATAAAGCAACATAGTTAAAAAGCTCTATGAGTGTGGTATGTGACTCATAGGGAAATCTATGTGATTTTGGTAAGGCCAACTATTTATTTGATATGAAATTTTAACACTCACCTACCTAAGCTACTTGCATATCTCAAAGGAAAAGGGATATATACATAAAATAGAACCTAATATAATAGATGCAATTCCCTAAGATCAGAAAGTATTCTATGTATTACTAGAATGAAATGAATACTTGCATCATTTGCTAGCAACTAGTGAAATAAACACAGTTTCAATTTAACATAAAGCATTCATGCACAAGATATATATAAGAAACGTGATAGAGCAAAATTAGTTACAAATTCATATATATATCATAATATTTTCTTTACAAAGATGCTAGATCAAAAATGACTTGAATGCCATTAACTAAATGACTCAAGGTTCAAGTCCAGACTGATATATGGAAGAAAATAAAAGGAAATACACACAAGGCTAGATATTAAGAATGATTAAGTAGATTGCAAAATCTTAAAATACAATTAAAACTACTCTTTATAAGCAAAACATTAGGGTTTATTTCCTCCAAAACTATACAAGTAATCCAATATTTCCTCTAAGATCAATTGAGAGATTTATTTGCACTCAATATTGACTGACTTGAGTTCTATGGATATGGAATCATTAATGTTAAGGGTTCAATGACTCTAGATCAAAAAAATTTGTGGATATTATCAACCACTTTAACTATAAATTCCCTCCAAAATTTATTGAGGTCTTCAGTTGCAACTAATGTCATTGGACTTGAGGTATATAAAATTGGAGCTTCCACTATTAATTCCTTAAAGATACCAAATACTTTATTTGAAATGTCATGTCCAATAGGTGCAAGTAAGTGGACTTGAGGATTTTCTATAATAACTACCTTTATGATTCCAACTGAGCCATTCTGGAAGATCATGCATAGATGTTACTTATAATGAAGGCACTTACTTGTCATGGAGGTACCTTGCTATGGAAGGTGGAAGGTTGGTGATAAAATTTGAAAGAATGTTGCTACCTTTTTTCCAAAATTGTGGCCTATTAGATTTGTTTATTTCTCCTTGGATTAGATAGCTAATGAAATTCCTCCTAAACTTCTCCTTACTTGTGTGCTCCTTCCTAGGCCATCGATTGCCAAAATTGGATGGTTGGCATGACTTTTCTATACTTTTATATGTGAGTGGTATTATATTTTCTATGAGCTATTGGATCATTCTTGGATAGATCTAGCTATTAGTGTCTTTGGTATGAGGAGTGGGAGAGATTGTACAAAAACCATGTAGACAATTATCATGAGCTCAATTACATGTGGAAGAACTAGTTTGCAACCATTGATCTCACTATGCTTCAACCAAAGGTAGGATAATTTTTGTTAATGCTAAAGAGATACTTGAGATTTTGTGGGTCATTAGATAGATATTTAATGGTTTTTGGATATTTAAAAATCCCCTTTGCTTAAATTTTCTCAAGACTAGTGCTCATTTCTTGATCAAGTGAGATCGCTGGACTGTGTAGCTTTGAGGATCTTTTCTAACTTTCATATTTCCAAATTAGCACCTTTCATTAATCAATAAGGCTAGAAAATCTACACAACAAAATTTTAACTAACATTTTATTTGTATAATCAACACTTGATTTAGATTTGAAAAATTGATGGTATGCTACTTTGCTACCTGTACAAATTATTTATCTCAAAATTAGTGTCAATTGTAGATCACCATGATCAATGGTCATCACAACATGAAAGGAACCTATGGTTTTAACTATTTAGATTATCACTCATCATTGATCGATGATATTAGTGATGTGTGTGGAATTAAAGCTTGAATTAATATTCTCTCTATAAAACGAGCACCCATCATGGATTGAAAAATCGATGGTGCATTTTTTCTTTCAATATTTTTGCTACTTACTCTCACAAGAAATCAATACCTATTATAGATCAAATTGATCAATGGACCATATGATTTTGGGTGCTTCCACAACCTTTTAACTTCTCTAATTAGTTCTTGGAATTTATTGATAAGATTGGATGGTCCTTGCATCATCAAAACCTTATTGGGACCTCCATTTATAAAATTAATACCCATCTTGGATCTAGAAAAATTGATGGTGCACTTTTCTCCCATTTTCTCTAGTCAACTTACTAACTCACCTTCTACGAAGTTCAACTTGCAAAAGTTTCCAAAGAAAAAACTACTCCTTGGTGAAGTGAATTTTCACTATAGCCACATCTCTAATTACACTAGAGCTTGATTATAAACAAGCTACGATTGTTATTAGAGAAATTAAAGATATTACAACTTTCAAAATCAATAAAATACCCTTAAAAATATTTTTCCTTCCCCTAGTCCTTTGTATAAGAGAGGTAATCTATTATTAACTTAATCATGACACTATGCTTAAAGGATCTAGTCATAATGAGTGTAAAAACCTCAAGAAAAGGGCCTATAGACAGGTTATTAGTAGTAATATATTGTATTATATAGCTATCATGGCATTTTATAGAGGTTATTGGACCAAATAAAATCCCAAAAGGTATTTTAGGAATCCCATGATGGATCTTGTGATGGGCACTTTGGCAATGTTTTCATTGCTAAAAAGCTCCTTAATTTTTTATATTTGATTTTCCATGGAAAAGGATTATGACTATGTTAAGAGGTGTGATAAGTGTAAAAAGCATGAAAACCATATTCACACCCCTTCCAAAGCTCTATAATCCATTACCTCACCTTGGTATTTCTCCATTTGGGTATTAGACATCATTAGAAAAATAACTCCCGTATCCTCTAATGGACATAAATTATCATCACAACTGCTATATACTTCATCAAATAGATTGAAGTTATACCTTTAGCCTCAAAAAATAGGGACCAAGTCTCAAAATTTATCCAAAATAAAATAATAGGCCATTATGGTATCCCTTCCATCACCATCTTAGATAATGGTACACCTTTTAAAAATAAGGATGTCCAAAATATTTGTGCAAGGTATTATATACAAAAAATGGTTACCTTATTAGTCTCAACGTAATGTCAACCTAAAGCATCCAACATAAATTTCGTTAAAGTCCTTAAGAAATTAATCAATAGGAATAGCATAGATAGGCATCTCCATTTATACCCATCCCTTTAACATACCAAACCAATTTCATAATCCCAAATGGTGTGACACCTTACCCTTTGGTCTATAACATTGAAGTAATCTTCCTATTTGAGCTTGAAGTCATATCCCTCTAAATTATTTTGTAGGATTTCTTTATAGGAGATGAATACAATCTCACCTACCATAGACAATTATAAATTGTTGATGAAAGATAGTTCCTTTCCTTAGAACACTTATGGGTCTACCAATAATTGCTTAAATGATCGTATAACAAAAAGGTAATATCGTTATCATTTTAAATTGGTGATCTAGTTCTCAAAGGATATTAGAACACTAATGTGAAAACTAAGATTAATGGAAAGTTCAATCTTAAATTGCTAGCTCCATACATCATCACCACATATTATGGCTTAGGTGCATATCACCTTGCCATGCTTGATGGTAAAAAATGTAAAGATACTTTGAATATAGTGCATCTTAAAAATGTTATACCTAAACATAAGTTTATTTTTAACTACTTGGTTTATGATTGTTTGCTTGTTTGCTTGTTACTTGTCTCTTCTTGTGTTTACTTGTTGAAAAATAGTCAAAGGACTCATAAAGATATAATGATGTTCCTAGTTAGGTTAGTTTTTTCTTTACTAGGTGTTTGATGTGAGCAGATCCCCTTGTTTTGTTGTGTGTACTACATATAAATACATATATCATAGGATATAGGAGCAAAAATATATGATTGTTTATAAATTATGTGTTTTTCCCATGAGGATATGTGCCTTTTAGGCATGCGAAATTATCATCAATGTCATATACCACTTTCCACTAAAATAAACATCTTTCTCTCTTGGTCATCAAGCATGTTAGCCTAGTTACCTTGTACTTGATATTAGGAAAAGAAATAATTACTCTTCACTTAGATTTAAAACTTCTATACTGGTAGGTATGCATTTCACTTGAATTTGGTATTCTATATCACTTTAAATTTGATCATCTAACTATTTATGCTACCAGAACATTATAACAATTATAAAATTACAATTATAACTAGGATTAGTTTACTTTTCCTTCTCACAAGGATTATAATGTCAATTTTTCAACATTCATCTTGCTACATTAAGTTATATTTTCCTCACACAAATCAATCTACTCATTATTTAGACTCACACATAATATGTCCTTATTCTTAACCTTCTAAGCTTGTCAATATTTCATCTTTGTAATTAAGATTGAAATTGGAATGGATAATTCCTCTCTTAGGCCTAAATTTTCAATATTGATGGGCATAGGGGTCGTGACTGATAAATTTATTCTCAATACATTTGTAAATATAATCCTCTAAACCCATAAAAATTGTAGCTTTATTATTAATATGGGAAAATATATGAACGATTCCTGTTATTGGAATTAATGCTCTAAGGCTGACAACTCCTAAGACATCTCATAACCAATTGATTGGCAAAGGATGATTCTAGTCTAGGAATAGATTTATTTTTTTTCTTGTTAGGAATCTAATGTCAGTAGGTCCATTTCATTCTTGCCAAAATATTTAGCTTTACTATTATTCCTACTTAAAACCATTTTTATTACTACTTTGTACATGAGTTAGAAAGTAGGATATAGATTTCCCCACATAGGATTAGAGCATCAAGAGAAATTATCAATATGGATCTATTAAAAATCTTACCAATTTAACTTTTCTAATATAGTTCTCAAGTCTATTAGTCTTGTTGCTTTATACCCTTATTATAAAAGCATAACACATGCTTCTCTACTTAGATATAAGGAAATTAGATATATGGACATGAGAAAATTTCCAATATTGTTGGCTTTTAAGCCTTACTACCATAAAATATCATAGGTCTCTTAATAAATAAACCACAATATTAAAGGTCAAAATATAAATAATGAAGAGTAGAATAATATATGAGCAATCTAATATGTATATAAAGGCTAATATAATAATAAAATAAAATTTACTTACAATATCAAATATGAATGTAAATGGACAAAAATAGTCATGAACATGCATGAAGAAAACTTACAATATTAATTTCTCAAAATCTGTATACAAGATTTTTTTCCTTTCCAGTACCTTCCTCTTACAATCAAATACCAAATTGTTATATATTTTCATGGAGTATTATCACCATAATATAGCCATAGTAATTTGACTCTTCAAGTACTTGACTATTGCTCTCCATATGAAAAGTCCCATGACATTTACTTGCCACTTGCATACTAGATTCTTGACTTTCTTATTACATCCACACTTAACTCTATGACACTTGCACACTTCTATATGACTCTTACTCTCCTACATACACTCCTAATAGAGGACACTTGTGCACATCCTCACTTTACATATTTGCATACTAACATACATAACAATTGTGCACATTCTCTCAATACACTCTTACACTCTAACTTACATGATGCTTGTACATTTTCTACACATTATATTCTTACATGATACTTATGTATTTCCTGTGCATTGACACTTAAATTTAAGGGGAAATATAAATCACTCACCTAAAATATAGACTCAATCCTATTCTTTTAAATATTTACATTTGTACCATGAAGGTACCATGGGGGTACATTTGCATGTACCAAATAATGCGATATTCCTAAACACCCATTTGTATTACATTATTTGGTTATTGAAGACTTTAGTCTTCAATCTTTATCTTCATCTTCAATCTTCATATGACCTTGCATTGTGCATGAATATCCTTGTTCTAATATATATTTTTTATTTGTATCTCTTTAAGCTGTCTTCTTTACTTTCCTGATCTTATTCTTCTATTTCTTTATTTAATTCTTTTTAGTCCTGGTCTTGATCTTGCCTCGTCATATTTTTGAAGTATTTTCTCTTGTATCTTGACTTTCTATAACATTTTCAACATAGTATATTTAAAAATATTACAAGAATGAATATCTTCATTAACTATGAGTTTTACTATAAGATATTTGAATTATTTTCCTTCTGATGTTTCTTCTAATTCTTGAATTTCATAAATTTATTGGACTAAGTTTTCTTTTTTATTTTCTTCTCTATATTGTAGTTGATGTTATTGTGGATGACCATATTGATATTATGACTGATATTGATGCTCAATAATGAAATCACAACAATATCTCATAAAATATAACTTGGATGTGCTCAGTATCATAAGATTACATGTATGTGTAACCTTGTAGAAATAATACACCTAACTAATGCATCAATTTATATCAAACATTAAAGCATAAAAAATTGACAATAATAACTTTAACAAGAAAGAGAGTGCTTCTTTTATTAAATATTTTATCAAATCCGATTACAAGTATGTCCCTCTTAGGGATACTCAATATTGATACAATTGATACAATATTGGATATCCTCTAAACGAGGGGGTGGTGTAATTTTTAGACTCTCCACAAAGATACGAAATGCTCAAGATCAATGATGACCTTCTTCTCTCATGAAAATAGGTATTTGCTATCTTGAATGCCTTGAAATGAATGGATCCTATAAACCCTGTGTTCAAGAAATAACAAGAAAGGATTAAAAGAAAATATGGCCTCTCTTGATGAGGCTTTTAATGGAAAAATACCCAAATTATGATAAAAGAAACAAGAAACATGTAAATCTATGAAGATTAGCATAAAATCATCAAATTACTATGAAGCATAGAAAGGAAGAATGTAATCTAGGTAATAAGCAACCTAATTAGCCATTAAAAACTTGAATTGCATGAAATAACAAGAAACTATGCTAATTTAAAAATGCAAGGAAATGGAAGTAAATCTACCATTAAATCCTAGAATTAACGGGTCAAATGTCTGCTAAACTATTAATCTATACTAGATTAAGCTAATTGCATAACTGAAAATGTAAATCTAATGCTAAAATAAAAGGAATCAGGGATCAAATCCTAGCCATAGGTTTGAGGTACGGTGGGCACTGTTAGCCATGGCTAATAGTCGTAGTTGAGTCAAGAATGCTTTTGCTCTTGTAATAAAGGCTTAGATATTTGATTCCCTCTATATAATTGATGATCAAGGATCACCTTTGTATCCCAAGATGGATTGACGATTGAATTATACACATTCTATTGGATTGATTGTGCGATTGTGATTCCTAGTCCTTTGGAAGCTTCATTGATGAATTCATGCTTGTCACTCCACAATTGGGTAGCATTTCGACTCTCCTCAAAGGGTTATCAATTTGCTATCCATTTTGGTAGAGCTTCGCTATGATCAAATGCAAATTTTCTTCCAGACTTCTCCCTAATGTGGAGGGGGGTCTTATAGGACTCCTAATCTCTAATCTTGGCTTTCTTGGGAAGCCAAGATCAAGATCTAGGAGGTTGGATCAGTTGGGATGAAAACTCCCAAAGCTTCCCCACCCAAAACCATTTGAATCTCTGTTGCCCAGGCTGTTGTAACCAAATTTTGCTTGGCCTAGGATTCAAAACAGTTTTGATGCTAGCCACAACTCTGAGGCATGGTCAGCTCTTTCAGTCCTAGGTGTCAGCAGTGGCTAAGGTTGAGTTAGCCAAATATACCCAAATAGAGTGGTTAAAACCATTGCTTCATATTATATCTATCCAAGATTATTCATATAGTCTATTAGCATGTCCCATATGAGTAGTTGCATCGACATGACACGTTTTAGGTGTCTATAGATGCCCATTTTGGGATGCATTGTGAGAACGAAAAACACTGAGCAAAAATAGACCTCCTAAAATGATGTCGTAGGTTGAATTATGATCATTGATCTGATCAATATTAGATGCCTAGTCCTACCAAAGGACACACATCTTAGAATCATTGCTTCCAACTAAGGGAAGGCTTAAATTTGAAAAAGCTTTTGTAAGCTCCAACAGTGATCAGGTAGCTTTAGTGCTACAATAGTACTAATAGGTGGAGAGCTACTAACTTAACTATCATATTTGCTTTTTGCCCCAACAAAGGGTAAGATTATGATAGTCATTGGCAATGATTCTTAAGATGAACGCAATTTGACAAGATCGAGTGATATCCTGTTGAATTTGATTATGATAATTGATATTATGACTACCCCCTCAAGAAATGAGTCAATGAAGGTAGGACAATTGAATGAAGTGACGAGTCACTTGACCACCATGAGTGATTTGAACAATTCAAGATATTAGCACTTTGATTACTTGGCAAGGCCTAATTCAGCCATGATTGTAACTATTACTAGTAATTGTACATATCTATCTAGTGGAGTAGTTCGATCGTTGTGGCCTTCTTAGGAAATCATGATGATAGCAATTCCAATTAATCTTGTGTTGAATCATAATGTTTGATAATTTGTTAAAAATATCATAGAAGCATTGAGATGAATACCTCATTCTCGTGGAGCAGTTCGACCATCTAGGCCTTTTTAGGGATTTAAGTGAAGCATATCAATTCAACGATGGCTAGTTTACCGTAAATGGCCTTATGGTAATTTACTCATCTTGTAGGATTGCATGGATCACAAGTTGCGACAACCTCAAAGTGTATAGGGTAAATAATTGGATACAAGGCACATTTAAAATTTGAATTTTTTGAATTTGTTTTGCTATTTTGAAAATTTTGAGGGTTTCGCACCATTAAATATTTTTGATTTTGCATTTTGAAGCCCCTCATGGTGAAATTTTAAGGGCATTTATTATTGTATGCTAGCCACGCTTGTCAATCGTAGCCAATTTTTACAAATTTCTTAGCTGCGGCTTTAACCCACGATCATAAAACCCTAATTCTATGCTCGTGGGTGTCAACTATGGTCGAAGGTAAAATTGAAAATATAAAAGAAAATCTATCATTTTTAACATCATTATTTTCAACTGCCAAATTACAAAACTGAGAGCTTTGAGAGGTGAGTTTAAAATTTTGATACAGAACGCTACGACAAACCTTATGAAACACCCACACGACGGACCCAATGGATGCATCCACTAGTGGTAGAGTCAATGCTGGAAAGGTAGCATCGCAACTCTCTTATTTGATTTACCCAAATAAAATAAACCTCATTAAGTAATGGGCTAATTGAACCTCACTAAAATGCCAGTAAAGAAACTCACCTAGTTTAGGATTAGTCTAGGGTAGCTTAGAGGGTGGGATTTTAATTTTTGGGATTTTTTAGGATGGGATGCAATCCCAAAAGGGTCGTTGCTCTTAGACGTGAGTGGCAAATGCAGTTTCCATTTGGAAAATTGGGGGTCGCGGTTGTCAATCATGATGGGATTCAAATCCCAATGGTCAGAAATTTAACAGTTCCATCGACCATGGGTCCCAGCCGTTGTTAACCGACTTCATAAAAATTTCAAATTTTTTAGTTTTTTTGAGTTTTTGACTGATTTAATTGAGTCTTTTTAAATGTTTGAAGTGCAATCTTGATTTTTTTAATGTGTTGCATGCATTTGTGAATTATTTTATCTTTTTTGAATATTTTTAATTTTTTTTTGACTTTTTAAGGTCATTTTTTGATGTTTTTGATTGATTTTGTGTATATTATTTATGTCTCTCTTCAAAATTTGACCATGAGGGTGAGGGAATCAGATATCCTGTATACCCTTTGCAATGGCCTTAATGACACTGAGCAGGCCTGGTTTAGATCCATTGGATTTGGCTATGTGCTACAACTTCCATCTATTAGAGCCGATCAGGCTTACATGACCACTTTGGCCCATTGCTGGGATGCGAGGACCAACACCTTTCACTTGCCCATAGGTGAGATTACTCTCACTTTGGATGATGTCTACCACATTTTCTAGATCTTGATCAATGGTGAGGACATCACATCTTCACCTATAGAGGTGAAGGATGCTCTTTCTATAGATCTTTGGCACTCAAAGTGCTACGATACAAGCAAATTCATACCATGACGAGGTCCACATCGAGGATTGGTACCATGAGAATATCTTCTCATGGTGGCTAGCTATACTCATACATTTGATAGTTTAGATTATGCTATTGAACACATTAGGAATGATATTCCTTTAGAACCTCTTGGCCAGGACACAGGATGTGCTAGCAAGCAACACGAGAGGGCCATTGATCATATCCTGAGGGAGCGCTCTACTTGCACAACTCTATGATGAGCTATATCAGATCACACAGAGGATCCACATGGGAGTCGATTGTAGTATCCTACTATAGATCTAGACATGGCAACACATCATAGTTGAGAACCCCATGCCACTACCCCTTAATATTATTGACATCTCTAAGGAGATCCAGTGCTATACTTCGTGCTGGCCTTGAGAGTCCAAGGGATTTTGGAGTAGGTCTCGAGTAGGATATGTGTAGTATAACATTGATCAGATTACACAAATGTAGCCTAGGCATATGTTATGGAGGCCCTAAATGGATTGCCCAACATGGATAGAGGTAGACAAATAACTAAGGAGGATGCGGTACAATAGATGGCTTCTCGAGCATAAGCCCGAGATACGAGACTTCTTCTACTTCTCTCGTGTGACTAGATAGTTTAGGATTTGCCAATATATCACTCCCACTCCCACTATCTACTACTACCTTAAGGCAGAGAGGGATTTGACATGGCCTCAAGTTACTCCACTAGGGGATAAGGATGATGATTTCTAGGAGTTTGTACTGGAAGATGCAGGGACTACAATAGATTATGATGCCTAGTGGACTACCAATTTGTGGTGGGGTGATGGCCCACTAGGCAGACCTACATATGGTACTATAGTAGTAGGGGTAGAGGAGGCACACCCAGAGGTAGTAGAACCTCATGGGTGTAGTGTGCTAGTGGAAATAGGGTAGATGGGGTGAGGCTACAGCTGAGGAGGAGCCCAAGGCAGAGGAGGGTAATGAGGATCCTAATGATGAGGTGTCCTAGCTTAGGACCTAGGTTGCAAGCTTACAAAAATAGGTAGGGACCCTCCAGACATAGATTTTAGAGAGAGAAACTTTTATGGTGACTCTGTAGGTATGGGTGCGGGTAGTGCAATCTCAACTAACATAGGGATAAGAGTAGTGGTGGGGATTCAAGGAGGAGAGGGTAGCTCTTCGAGCACAAATTTCTACTACCACTATAGAGATAGAGAAGATCACTGGACAGTGTGATCTTCTCTAAGCTCAACTTAGTGCTGTCATCACAGAGTGAGACTTCTCAAGTTGCTCCTATCACTCCTTCTATACCAGGATTAATAGGTTTAGATCCAAGCATAGAGATTCGTAGATTGCATTCCCTCATTTGGGAGGGTCATATGTAGCAGTCATTAAATACAACTTACATCTCTCTCTTGGCAAGAGAGATTAGACTGCTAGGCAGTGAGGTGCCAAAGCAACCCATAACTATAGAGTCTAAGTGGACTAGGACACAGGAGATAGGGCAGTCCTCAGCTCAGTCCAACCATAGGACTCTCTGGATGGAGAGGTCCTATGGTGCTAGATCTAGTCAGAATCATAGGGAGGGTGGCACTTGTGGAGGAGCATCATAGACTAGAGGCATAGGCGCTACCTAACACAAATATTGACAAATATTTGTACCATTTTTATGTTAAAGTTCACTATGCCTTCAGTTTGACACTTGTCAGTTTCATTGACAAGTGTCATGTTCATAATATAGGCCTTCTGCCTATATATGTAACACATTTTTATCAATAAAATAATTCCATTAAGTTTTCCCTCCTAACATTTGGTATCAGAGCTCCAGGATTTCTCTAGCCCTGTGAGCTTGAGGGGGGATTTCCCTCATGGAAATCCTCCCTCCCCCTCATCCTTTCCCCATTTTTCCCATTTTTTTTTTCAAAATAGGGAGTATGCTATCCATCATTTGATTGATGGATCAGAAACTAGACTTTTGAGAAAAATGGGATACACTTTTTTTTTACTTTTTTCATCTGTTAATGTGTGCAGATTTCAAAGAATGTGTGCAGCAGATTTTGTGCAGGTAGATTGCAGAGTTCAAGGGACGACCAGGTGTTAGAGCTTTGAGTAGTGACACCAACTCTCATCAAGCCAGCGAACGACAGTGGTGTTTGTTGCTAAAGAATGCTGTGATCCTGACTATGATTCACCATCAAACA
The DNA here is from genome assembly GCA_028583015.1 of Wollemia nobilis. Taxonomy (NCBI): domain Eukaryota; kingdom Viridiplantae; phylum Streptophyta; class Pinopsida; order Araucariales; family Araucariaceae; genus Wollemia; species Wollemia nobilis. Next base: position 13,042,959 of record JAQPPZ010016726.1, read on the forward strand.
TGTTTTACTCATGTTTTCCTCCTGTGCACTGTTGTAACACCAGCGCAAGAAAATGTTATTTTTGTTTGGCGATTCTATAGTTTCTTGTGGCCCGATGTTGTGCAGTGGATTGACACAATAAAGGTGTTGTTGTGGAGGAGGTTACGATGAAGAAGGTGTTAACCGTGTCGATCTTCTCCACCAGCGCTACAACTCCACTACAGCGATATCATAAATGTTCTCTTTGAGGGTTTGTCGATCTGATCTGGACAATGTTGCAGGGCAACGATGCAGATTTGGATTCCTGTTTCACTCCATGCTGATTTTTGTTCAAATAATTCGGCTCCTTCTAGCAGGCCGAAACCTCGATTAATGTTTTTTGTCAGTATTGGTGTGTTAATGAAATGTTAGATTCGATCTACAGACCTCGTGATGGTTTTAAACTATACAATGTGGTTGTCGGGCATGTCTATTGTATGGTTTAGATGGTGACAAGTTGTCCGGATCTTTACTGGCTGCGGGCTGCCTGAGATGTTCTGGATGGTAAGGTAGCAGAATGGAAGGTAATGAAGGCGACTCGAACCTGCGACACAGCAGCTGTCGCATCGCCTCGATGACATTAACTATCGGGTTGGCACAGTCCACATCGGCACAGAGCCCGCTGGCCCAGCGGCCATGGAACCATTGGTCATCAAATATTTTTTGGCTGGAGCTCCGTGACTCGCCAATAGTAGCAGGTGACGCCGTGCCAGAAGCAGGGATCAGTCATCGCATCGTCCCATCCTTGCAGAGAGCCATCAGGATCTTTGTCGATGATTTTCTTCAAACTCAGTAGAGCCGCGATATCATTCTGCTTTGAAGACTGCAACGTCAAAATAGTTTTTCTGCCCACTGTAGTAGCTCGAGGAATTCTATAGCATTGATTTTTTTTGTTCTGTTATGCTGTGACGGATCACTGTGGGGCTGCCAAAGCTGGCCAGAGCCGGGGAGATCACGACGGAGGTAGAGTTCGTGGCGAAAGATATTGTGTTCGTAATGCCCCACCAAGATGTTCTATCGAATCACGGCCACGAAGTTTTGTAGTTCTACTTTGGTGTTATCGAGAAACTTTTGTGCGCCGACAATTTTGCCTCCATCGGTGATCGTTCATGCTGGCAGTTACAACACGTCGGTCGCCGATGATGGCAGCCACAGTACGGTAAGGCTGGGAGATTTTTACACAGAAGAGGACAGAGACATCCAAGAGATTTTATTATTCTTTCCTGCCATTCCAGCGGGGGTGTCGTTCGAGTCCTGCGGTCGGAGGTCGAATATCTCAGCGTCGAGAGTTTGAGTGATTTATTTTGCTGAGATTTGGCATTTGCTGGAAAATCGAAGCATTGGGTACCATTTGTTTTTTAACGTGATGGAGTTTGTTTTGATGGTAGACAAATTTGGTGGGAAATGCGAGATTATTGGCATCATACACAAAGGTTTCGGAATGTTGAAGCAAACTGGAGATCACAGTGGTGGAGATATGGCACCGTTGCCGGGGATACTTTCCTTCAACGCCCAACGATTAAATTCACACTGTCTAATACGGAGGACTGACAAGTGGTGCTAGCATCCAATACGGAAGAAACAGAAACTGCAGCGGGAGGCATCAAAATCGGTAATGGCGGCGTTGTGAGGTCGTCCTCTATTGTTTACTCCGCTTACAATTAAAGCATGGGGCACTTAATTTATTTCATAAAGAGTGAAGGGGTTTTTTTTTCTTGAAAAGTAAGGGGCAATTTTTTTTTAAAGTGGAGGACCACTTTATTTTTATTTTTAAATTGTATGAAGAATTTATTGAAGTGTCCATGCTTATTGGCCGACAGTATGGCATCAGGCCATTTTTTTTGTATTTTTCCAAATGAAGAGTCGACGTAAAAGTAATTCCCCTGCGAGGGAAATTGACTGTTTTTTTTTCCGCTAGAGAGCGATGCCGCCACAGTGCGAGGTTTTAGTTGCTGTCTTGGAGAGGCATGTTGTTTTTCATTATGATGAAGGCCCCTTCGATGGTGGAATATAGGGGTATTTATAGTCGTTGGAAACGTTTTTCCACGACGGACACAATTATGGTGTCTTATTGTAATTTTGAGGCTGTTTCAGTTGAGTTTTTTAGCCTCAAAGTTCTTATACCTTGGAGTGCACTCTCGATTGTACCCGACACTCCCAAGGTAATTTTATATGTGATCCTTGTACCTAGTGATCTTTTCTATACACTTGGCGAATGCAGCGGCTGGTTACCCATGCATTTCGGTGGGATGACATGGTCACCATAAGGACACTTATACTAGGGACTACAGACAAAGACACCCTAGACTCTATCCGAGGTTTTTTTCGGATCTACTTCTGAAGACTACAGACGAAGACACTTCAGAAGATTCTCTTCTTTTCTTCTTCTCTCATCCTATTTGGATCTATGGCTCATTTTATTGTATTGAGTGCATTTTCGGTAGAGACCGACACTCTTATATGGCTCGTTTTTCCTTTCATTAGGTGCATTTTCGGCAGAGACCGACACCTTCTAGATTGAGTTCACCACATGGTGAATCTAGTTAGTGACCTACGAGTGGCAACATCCTCTGAGGATGACCTGCAGAGGCAACAGACCCAGATGTGGCTGACCCTGAGGCACCCATGATGACCCTGAGGCACTTAGATGGCTGACCCAGTGGCAACAGACCCATTGAAGTGGCTGATCCTGAGGCAACAAACCAAGATGTATACACAGTGGATCTAGCATTATTCATAGTTGGAGAGCCAAGCACAAAGAGCACGAGCCTAGACCAAAACAAAGAGGATGATAGGTTATTTTTTAAAAATTCAACATTAAGGGGGAATGTTACCTAATGTTGACTTGCTCTGTTTTTTCTTTAGTTAGGATAGTGCACTTTAAGGGGGAATGTTAGAGTTAAAGTGCACTATGCCTTCAGTTTGACACTTGTCAGTTTCATTGACAAGTGTCATGTTCATCATATAGGCCTTCTACCTATATATGTAACACATTTTTATCAATAAAATAATCCCATTAAGTTTTCCCTCCTAACATTTTAAGTGTAAGGTCAAGGATCTACACAATTGTAGCTTGCAGGTATTTTGGACATATGCCTTATGTACTATACTTTTTGACACACACACACACACACACACACACACATATATATATGATCTAGATTTTATGAGACTACTATGATGTATGCATATGTGGATGCACTGTTTGATGTTAAATACATGTTTAGTTTGCTTTATTTTTATGCATTTAATTTATGATGTTATGATATGATGAATGTAGTGTATGTAATGCATTATTTACATGATGATGATCTAATGTAAATGAACCTGTATGCTTTAATCACTTAAAATATAAGGAATGAATGCAGTATGAGTTTAAAAATCTAATGGATGACACCACGAAATGTATAATAATCATGAAATATAATTAATACATCTTCTCATAAGAATTAATTAATTAAACACCCATATGTTCTATGAAATGATGTATTGTTTCTATTCATAAGCTTTTGTAAGTTAAGAAATATGCACAACATAGTCAGTGGTCATCTAAATATCATTGTTGATATCCATCCAGTATCTAACCTATGTTATGAACACCCCTCAAAAAATAAAATCTCATAAACGGAACTTGATAATTGACTGATTTTAAATGAATTGTTGCTATTTTGGAATTTTTGAGTTTTCCATGAGACTCAAAAACCCTAGTTGACTTATCAAAAGTTGTATAATGACTATACTAGACTTCTAAAAAATAAAGATTTCACTATGAACGACCAATCTATTCATTACCCCTATGTGTGCAAATGAATATATTAGATGAGACATAAGCATACCCTAGTGCCAGGTTAAATTCATTCACCCATTGCTATATTCGGGATCCTCAAATGTCCACCTAATCCTAGGTTTAGATTCAATTAGACTAAACCACTAGGCAATACAGACCACCTAAAGCTAGCTCATTTGTAAATTTCTTAGACCTATCCCAATATCAAGCGAGATTCATTCAACCCATTGTTGTATTGGGGATCACCCTATGATTTTTGAGCATTGGTCATTCCAGGGATTCAAGTTTACCCCCTTCTTTTCTTCAATTTATTGGGATACTTGCTCATATATAGTGATAAAAATCATTGTTTATTTTGTATTTTTTTCTTTTGTTTTGAGCAAGGGATTTGATTTGATTTTTGGTATTTTTGCTCCTTTATGTAAGTAAGGGATGTATTCGGGTAGGGGGTAAACTTTTCCTTTTGCCAATGATCTCTACTCTATACCATTGCGCCTCATAAAATGAGTAAGTAATAAAAATTTTCACCTAAGGTGACCCAGACCACTTTTGTAATGTTCGTCCTTCCTTACCCTAATTAGGATTTTTAATGTGTTGATTAGTGATGGGATTCTGATATGCTAAGTGCTATCAAAACTAGACCTCATCTACAAAAGCAAATCAAAATTTTTGCTAAATCTAAGAAGACCACTAGGTATGACTGAATGACCAAAAAACCCTAGTATATTCTTCATAGCAACAAGAGGGGTTGTGTTGAGACACACAATTACTCACAAGGGTTATAGAAGATGATGATAATGCATAGATGCATGATTGAAATACAAACGTGGTGTCATTTGTAAGATTGTAACACAACCTATCCTAATGCAAGTGCGATGGATGGAAATGCCTAATGCAACATAATTAAATGAAATTCATGTGCAAAATGAAAATGCATGATGCAAAATGAAATGTAATATTTTTAGATTTTATTGCTTTTTGGATTTTTATGAATTTTGAAATTTTCCACATTTTTAAGTTTTTGAATTATTATGTATGGAACACCTTAAGGTGAAGTATGTTAAGAGGTTTAGGCTCTTCAACCCCTTAAAGCGATGTCAGGTGTGTTGAGTGGTGTTTTCACCCAATTGTGAAAGCACACTCTCCGGTAGGATCTGAGTCCCAAAATCCTCTGCTTGCAAAGAAATTATAACAGAATAATTTCTCCAAGGTTCCTGTTATGTCTGGCTCTTTGTTTACCAATGATGTTGTTCAATTTAAATGCTGGGAATACCTTAGGGTTGCAAGTGGATGTTAACAAGGGGCACTATGGTTTATTTTAATTTGAATTTACAATGGACTCAAAGTGAATAAATCTAGAAGATGAATCTATTTTGATCTTGAGCTTTGATGGATTTTCAGTTATTTATTTGAATGACGGTGAATTAAAATGCAGAAAATAAAATAAGGGATTGAAAATAAAAGAAATGCAAATAAGAAAATGAAACTAAACTACGTCCAGAGTGCGACCATCCTGATTGACAAAACCGAAGATAATGAGGTTTCTACATGCAACCTAACCTATTGAACCTGCAAATTCGCACAATCCAGGATAAGCTAGGTGCGGGTTTCGGGGTTTTTACATGTAATTTCAGATTTAGACATTCGCATGAAGCAACCAAGAACACTTGCATTAAACTTCACCTAAAAGCCTAGAAATCTGAAAGGGAAAGATAAAACATTAAATCATGCATGCAAAAATGACTCCTTCTTTCTCATCAATGAGATGCCAACTCTCTATATTTTGTATTAAAATGATATATCAATTACAATGACAGAATGTTCCAGGTTTAACAAATCCAAAACAAATGAAGGAAATTGCTCCAAGTGCAGGCCCAGAATGGCTTGCAGCCTTTGTCTCTGCAACCCTACTAGCAACAATTTCCAACCCCCGTATCAATCTGCGCTTTTGATTTTATACTGTCTGGCGTGGCTCTCTGTTTCACCCTGCGTCGCTTCGTTTCACCTCCCAGAATGCATCATTTCGTATTCCCGCCTTTTTGTTGCTTTGAATTCATGCTCGATGCTAAAACGTTCGATATTTTTTGTTTTCCTGTAATGCTTCTGTAACCCCGACACCTGTATGCCACGTGTTTCGTGCTTTCTGCACATTCTGTAATGGCCCCATGTAAATCATGACATTATTATGCATGCAGCTTTGCTCCTTTGCCTTCACCGTGAAAACGCGACATGTCGCGATATCGCGACGTTTTTCGACCAACAGCCTTCTTGCCTTCTTGCCCAGCGAAAATGCGACATGTCACGAAATCGCGACATGTCGCAAAATCGTGACGCTTTTCTGTTTTGTACACTTTGTCGGCTTTCCGTCATGAAATCGCTATGCTTTTTATTTCGGGCTGCTCTTGTTGTATTTGGCAGCAAAAACGTGACATGTCGCGAAATCGTGACATATTTTCCATCCGACACTGCCCTTGGTGCCCAAACCGCGACCTGTCGCGATATCGCGACATTTTTTCGCTTCCGTGCCCTTTGGCCGTTTTCTGTCGCGATATCATGATGTTTTTCTGCTTCATGCCCTTTGGCCGTTTTCTGTCGCGATATCATGACGTTTTTTCGCTTCATGCCCTTTGGCCGTTTTCTGTCGCGATATCGCGACGTTTTTTCGCTTCATGCCCTTTGGCCGTTTTCTGTCGCGATATCGCGATGTTTTTCTGCTTCATGCCCTTTGGCCATTTTTTGTCGCGATATCGCGGCGTTTTTTTGCTTCATGCCCTTTGGCCGTTTTCTGTCGTTCATGCCCTTTGGCCATTTTTTGTCGCGATATCACGACATTTTTTTGCTTCGTGCCCCTTTGCCTTTTTCTGTCGCGAAATCGCTACTTTTTTAGTGCCTTGCCCTATTTTACTGGTTTGACCGGTGATTTTACGACATGTCATGATTTCGCTACGCCTTTCCATTCTACCTTTCTTTCGGCCGTGACGGAGCAACACGTCACGATATCGCGACACTTTTCCTTTTGGCCGCGACGGAGCAACATGTCGCGATTTCGTGACACTTTTCATTTTTTGGCAGCGATGGCGCGACATGTCGCGATATCGCGACACTTTTTATCCTTGTGCAATTTTGCTCCTTTTTCTTGATTTTTAGCATATGGGTCACCGAGATTTTCTTTGAAAGCATGCAAAAAGGTGGGTCCCCAATTTTGGGGTGTGTTGTGGATCAGCCACAACAAATGGCGACTCTGTTGTCAAATGCTTTTGAGCATTTTAGTGCGAACCCAACCTGAAACACATACAAACTCGAAAACATGTGTTAGCACATAAGCAATATAAACAAATGCCCAAAGATCAGAAGTACATGAATCATCAGAATCATCAAGTATTAGCTCGGTGTGTGCAATGAATTTCATTCCCTATCGTTTGAAATTGATCAACATTCCATTGTCAGTTTTACATGAATGCATATGTGAGATTGTGAATGATTTGTGTAACCTGATAACTATGCTAAGAGATTTTGCTCTTGTAAAGGCCTAAACTTTCTAGTATCATGCACAAACATTCAAGATTGCCAAACCCTCTTAGGATCCACTAATTAATTACTTTATTATATCCCAAAGTTGGTTATGAGTCCCTACTATCTTGAACCCATGTGCAAGTGAATGTGAAATCAGAACTTTGGGGAATCAGACTCCCAACCTAACCAAGATGGGAGTTTAACCCTATCCTTACTATTCTGATTTAGAGTTCATTACCTCACTTTGAGCAAAATAATTTAACCAATTATGGAAGAAATGGTCATGCTAGTCTAACCCTTTGGACAATCAGTGGTCTTGTTTTTTAGACAAGACATGTTGCCATGCATGGGCATACCTAACCCCATAATCCAAGACTTATCTTCATTTCTTTGGACCTTGGGGATGACTACCCATCCTTTGCAGAGGACAAGTAGTACGATCCTTCCAATCCAATATAAAGATGAGATGGGAAAAATTAATTTTTTTACTTCTTGGACCTTGGGGATGACTACCCATCCTTGCTAGGGACATGTAGTACGATCCTTCCAATCCAAGCTTTGGAAAAAAAATGGAAAATATTAATTTATTGCTTAGACCTTGGGGATGACTACCCATCCTTTGTAGAGGACAAATAGTACGATCCTTCCAATCCAAGATTTATCATGAAATGAGACATAAGAGCTTTGGGGAATCAGATTCTCAACCTAAGCGAGATGAGAATTTATGCCCTATCCTTACTACTCCATGTAGGTCAAATCAAAGCTTTGGGGAATTGGATCCTCAACCTAAGTTCGATGAGGATTTAACCCTATCCTTACTACTCTGATTTTAGGCTTTAAGCTTTATGGAAGTGGTCAAAACCACTATTTTAAGGATCATGTTGCATAATAGGATAGACATGAAAAACCTCTTTCGCCCAACCTTTTCTTCCAAGTTAGGTTTTGATCATTTTGCTCAAGATCCTTTTTAATGTATAAGATGTGCTTTGTTCTAGATATCTCAAGACTCAGTTTCCAACCTTAGGATTTTTTTACATTTATGTTATAACACAACCCTAAGAGGATTTGACACACTTTAATGATTTGTACCTAAGATGCATATGCAACTAAGATGGAATGTATATGTAAAGTGAGATGTAACATGAATGCATTATCTCTTGAATTGCAAATGAAATATTTGCCATACAAAACTGACTACTTCATGCATCACAAGTTTCAAACGATATAACTTAAAATGTTTGTGTTACTTGTGGAGCTTTTACAAGACAATTCCAATATTTCATATTCTCCTAGTCTTAAGCATAAGTTGACATCTCAATTTTTTTTATTTTTATTTATTTTTATTATTATTATTTTTTTTTATTTTTTTTTTTTTATAAAAACAAACAAAGCATGTCAATTGAAATCAAACACACAACTTAAATCATGATTAAACTAAGAATCCAAAAAATGAAACTTGAAAAACACAAACCAAAACCAAAACCCAAAAACAATCCCAAAAACAAAAACTTGAAAGCCCACACCAAAAAACCAAAAATTATATACACTATTGTACAAGATGATGCCAAGCTTGGACTATTACTTTCCTGGATCCCAAACATGATTAGAATACATCAAAAAACATATGACACAATACACATGCCAAATTTTGTAGGAATCCAACAACAATAAGATCAAACCAAGCAATGCAACAAATTTCAACTTGCCATGCTCACCATTCCACTTTGATTTAGTTCTATTACCAACATCATAGGTGAGATTCAAATAAAATTGATTAGACAATGGTTGATATTCAATTTTATCTTGTCTATTCTTTAAAGTGCAAGTTTCATCATTCCATTCATGATTTAGAAGTAGGCTTTCCTTTTCAAATGTGAGATGTTGCAAACAAGAGCCTATTTCTAAAAATCTTGACTTCAAATCATTTTCCAGGATTTTAAAGCAATCAGAATCATTCAAAACTTGACAAGCATCAACAAAATTTGGCATTTCCTCATTAATGATGTTAGCATCCAAAGGGACATCATGTAACCTATCACTTGAAATTTTTGTAGCTACTACCAAAGGTAAAGATTTCCCCTTGTCATCCATACTCAACCCATCATGATTAAAATTTATCATAACTTGATGAGTATTAGTAGCCTTTTCTTTTTTCTCATTGTCTTCTTCATCGTCCAATACCTGTTCAAAAACACCAAAGTTAGGCACCCAATCAAACATGCATCCATATTTTTCAAAACAAGAGCCTAATTTTTCAAGATATGTGTCACGTGACACCTTTCCACAATCAATGGCTTGAGTTGCCCCAAAATCCATATTTTCATTAAGATCATCAATAGCATCCAACCCACACCACTTAGGTTTTGTAATTTCATCATTTTGAGATGGCATAGACATTGTAAAAACAATAGGTGGATCAATATTTTTGATTTCTTGCCCCCCAAGGGGAACAAAAACAATTGATTCTCCTTCTTCATCCATGGTAGTAGAATCATTATCTGTCTCCAACCTTTGATGAGATTCCAACCCTTCTTCCAAAACATTCTCAGATTGTACAGGACTTGTAATATCCTCATATGAAAGGGCAATTGTATTATCCTGCATATCAATAGGCACACAAATTTCATTAGAAGGTTTGGAGTGAGCATACTCTTCCCAAGAATCATAACAATCATCTTTCAAAATCAGATTGTGATGCTCAACTATTTCTTCATCATCTTTTAATTCATCAACATATTTCTCATCAAATTTATCATCTCCTTCCTTAAATGGTTCAATTACTTCCAAAATAGGGTTATTGCTTGTATTCAAATTGATAAGGTTATCATAATCCACATGTGTAACCCATGATTCATGTTTAACATAATTTGGAAGGGGTGAATTTTTTTGGCCATTACTTTCAACAATGTCATCCAATGTGTCATCCGAATCAGATTCATCCTCATAAAATTCATCTTTTGGTGAGTCAAGGGTTTCCAATCTGTCACATGTTTCCATACTAGTTGGATCTAGTACTCCTCCCTTGCCTAAAATCATATTCTTATGAAAATCATTGAAATTGATTTTAGCAACATCTTTTGAATCAAGATGAGTATTTTGAAGTTGATTCATACTTAAGAAAGATGGTTGATCTTGCATAGTAGGTTGAGGATTTTGAAATTGATTGAAGCTTGGGAATGATTGTTGATTCTGAAATTGATTCACACTTGAACTTGGTTGAGGTGGATAAATCATTGGGTGGGTAAAGGAGGTATTAAATGATTGAAGATTACATGATCCAAAACCCACACCATAATTTTGACAACTCAATTGTTGCTCAATTGCCATTGCTTGAGTATAGGCTTGTGACAAAGATGAGATTTGAGGCATCCCTCGCAAATATGTGGACATGGGTGAGTCAAGAGCATTGATGTATATTTGGAGAGCCACTTCTTCTTGAAGAACATAAAATGTCACTAATTGCGTATATAATCCAAAGAACCTTTCAGAAAATGACTTCACATTTTCACTTGGTCCTTTTCTAATATAGACCAACTGATTGTACATGAGGATTGGGTCAACTCACTTTTTGTTGAATTGATTGAGAAATGTTGCCTCTAGCTGAGCCCAAGAAGTGATAGACCCTAAAGGTAGACTTGTAAACCAATCATATGCCACTTTGTCCAGGGTGTAAAGGAACATTTTACAAGCAACATCATCATACCAACTTGTTAAGTGATTCACAACAAATTTGAATGCTTGAATATGTTCTTCTACAGTATTTGTCCCATTAGACAAAAATTTAGGAAGACATCCCTCAAAACCAACGGGAAAATAATGTTGAACTCCCGGTATGTTCAATGGGCTACCTGTCATCCACGGTGTAAACATAGCCATTAGTGAATCTTAAAGAATATAACTTTAATACCCAAAAATTCCTTTTTATTTATTTATTTATATTATTCTTATTTACTTATTTATTTTATTTTTTATTTTTTTAAATCAAACCAAATCATATTATTCCTGTATGAACAATCAAAGCGTTAAGAACAGTGCATAGCAATTCCTGTAGCCCTTAAATCACAATAAATAAAACCGTTTCATCCCTCCTTGACGAAACTCTCGATTATCACCAAGAAAACCTGCAACAAAAAAACAAACGCTGCAGTTTAGCCGTTTGTGAGATTTAAGAGATAATTTCAAAATCGAATAAAAAAAATATTACTTATGTATGAAAATCAAAATAAAGTAAACCAATTCGGCCCTCCTTCTAGCGCCAATCTGTTGAGTGGTGTTTTCACCCAATTGTGAAAGCACACTCTCCGATAGGATCTGAGTCCCAAAATCCTCTGCTTGCAAAGAAATTATAACAGAATAATTTCTCCAAGGTTCTTGTTATGCTGGCTCTTTGTTTACCAATGATGTTGTTCAATTTAAATGCTGGGAATACCTTAGGGTTGCAAGTGGATGTTAACAAGGGGCACTATGGTTTATTTTAATTTGAATTTACAATGGACTCAAAGTGAATAAATCTAAGAACTGAATCTATTTCGATCTTGAGCTTTGATGGATTTTCAGTTATTTATTTGAATGATAGTAATTAAAATGCAGAAAATAAAATAAGGGATTGAAAATAAAAGAAATGCAAATGAAAATGAAACTAAACTACGTCCAGAGTGCGACCATCCTGATTGACAAAATCGAAGATAATGAGGTTTCTACATGCAACCTAACCTATTGAACCTGCAAATTCGCACAATCCAGATAAGCTAGGTGCGGGTTTCTGGGGTTTTTAATGTAATTTCAGATTTAGACATTCGCATGAAGCAACCAAGAACACTTGCATTAAACTTCACCTAAAAGCCTAGAAATCCGAAAGAGAAAGATAAAACATTAAAACATGCATGCAAAAATAACTCCTTCTTTCTCATCAATGAGACGCCAACTCTCCGTATTTCTGTATTAAAATGATATATCAATTACAATGACGAGAATGTTCCAGGTGTAACAAATCCAGAACAAATGAAGGAAATTGCTCCAAGTGCGAGCCCGGAATGGCTTGCGGCCTTTGTCTCTGCAACCTCGCTAGCAGCAATTTCCAACCCCTGTATCAATCTGCGCTTCGATTTTATACTGTCTGGCGTGGCTCTTTGTTTCACCCTGCGTCGCTTCGTTTCACCTCCCAGAATGCATCGTTTCGTATTCCTGCCTTTTCGTTGCTTTGAATTCATGCTCGATGTTGAAACGTTCGATATTTTTTGTTTTCATGTAACGCTTCTGTAACCCCGACACCTGTATGCCACATGTTTTGCGCTTTCTGCACATTCTGTAATGGCCCCATGTAAATCGTGACATTATTATGCATGCAGCTTTGCTCCTTTGCCTTCACCGTGAAAACGTGACATGTCGCGATATCGCGACATTTTTCGGCCAACAGCCTTCTTGCCTTCTTGCCCAGCAAAAACGCGACATGTCACGAAATCGCGACATGTCGCGAAATCATGACATGTCGCGAAATCGTGACGCCTTTCTGTTCCGTACACTTTGCTGGCCTTCCGTCGTGAAATCGCTATGCTTTTTATTTCGGGCTGCTCTTGTTGTATTTGGCAGCGAAAACATGACATGTCGCAAAATCGTGACATATTTTCCATCCGTACAACTTCGCTGCTTTGGGGCCACGAAACCGCGACCTGTCGCGATATCGCGACGTTTTTTCGCTTCATGCCCTTTGGCCATTTTCTATCGTGATATCGCGATGTTTTTTCGCTTCATGCCCTTTGGCCATTTTTTGTCGCGATATCGCGACGTTTTTCTGCTTCATGCCCTTTGGCCGTTTTCTGTCGCGATATCGCGAAGTTTTTCCGCTTCATGCCCTTTGGCCATTTTCTGTCGTGATATCGCGACGTTTTCCGCTTCATGCCCTTAGGCCATTTTTTGTCGCGATATCGCGACGTTTTTCCGCTTCATGCCCTTTGGCCGTTTTCTATCGCGATATCGCGACGTTTTTCCACTTCATGCCCCTTTGCCTTTTTCTGTCACGAAATCGCTATGCTTTTAGTGCCTTGCCCTGTTTGACTGGTTTGACCCACGATTTTGCGACATGTCACGATTTCGCTACGCCTTTCCATTCTATTTTTCTCTCTCCTCTCTAGGCCACGATGGAGCAACATGTCATGATTTCGCTACGATTTTCTGCTTTTGGCCGCGACGGAGCAACATGTCGCGATTTCGTGATAATTTTTATTTTTCGGCAGCGATGGCGTGACATGTCGTGATATCACGAAACTTTTTATCCTTGTGCAATTTTGCCCCTTTTTCTTGATTTTTAGCATCTGGGTCACTGAGATTTTCTTTGAAAGCATGCAAAAAAGGTGGGTCCCCAATTTTGGGGTGTGTTGTGGATTAGCCACAACAAGGTGATACATTCCCGGTCCAATATGCTCTGAGATGATGTAAGGACCTAACCCGTTATTCATAAATTTATCTCGCAAGTGCGACGACAGGTTTGAGTTCTATTGGTTTTATTTCAGCACAAGATCACCAACCTTAAAGTCCGTCAAGTGGACTTTACTATTGTAAGCTCATTTTAAATGCTCTTGGTAAAAATGGAGATGCTCAAGGGCATTCATGTGACGTTCATCAAGAAGCATCAATTGATCTAGGTGATCTTGCCGCACCGTGTCATCATCGATGAAATCTTTCAATGTGATGCACAACGTTGGAATCTTCAACTCTAGGGGCATAATGGCCTCAATGCCATATACTATCAAAAATGGAATTGCCCTAGTGGGTGTTCGTATGCTAGTATTGTAAGCCCATAATGCAAGGGGTAGCTAAATGTTCCAATCTTTGTGGTTTTCTTGTACCACATTTTTCAAGATGGTGACCACTGTCTTATTTGAAGCCTCAGATTTCTCATTTTCTTGCGAATAGTATGGAGTCACAAAACTATGTTGTATATTGTACTTAGACATTAAAGCTTTACAATTTTGTTCTTAAATGATGTTCCATTATCCAAGATTATCTTGGATGGTATCCTAAAATGACTAATGATATTATGAAGTATAAACTCCGCAATACACACTCTAGTTGTCATTGTTAAAGGGATTGCTTCCACCCACTTTGTAAAATACTCAACAACCATTATGATAAATGTATGTTGGCCTGATGATGGGGGAGAAATATTACCAATTAGATCCAAACCCCACTGAGCAAATGGCCAAGCTACTTGGATGGGCTATAAGGCCTGTGATGGCAAGTGCATAAGATTAGCATGATGCTAACATTTGATGCATTTCTTGACATACATGGTGCAATCCTTCTCCATAGTGGACCAATAATAACCCATTTAAAGGATGCACTTGATAATGACCATACCACTAAAATGACCACCACATGTACTATTGTGAGCTAGCAAAATTTCCCAAGCTAATTCTTGGGGCTCAAGACAACAAAGGAGAATTCCATAGTAGCTTCTATGGTACAAGATGTCTCTAAGCAAGACATATTTTATCTCTTTTTGTCTGAATGTGCACCTTGCAGCATGTGACAATCCCTACGAAATTAAGCCAAGCTTCAAAAAAGTCATAAAATTGTGACATCCAATCTTGATAAGCTTCTACCTTGATTGACAAGATGACTTGTTCCCCTGGTATTTTGTTGTGTGCGAATGCAGAATGAGATACAACCTTGTGGTGAATGGTGGTGCCATTCCCCATAGGACCCTACGAGATCAAAGACCCCCAGGATGCCTTCTTGAGAAAGTCTCTAGATTTATAGAACCACTCATGGTTTGGTTCTATATGAATCATGTTGATTGATTCCTTGTTATTAAAAGTCGTACACTGCATCACGGTATGTGATAGCATATTTACATGAATGGTAGTAAAGTCAACAGACAAATTTTGAGGGATTAGGGATCCCAAAGATGCCATAGTGTCTACAAATATGTTCGATGAGTGAGGGATTTCCTTGATGTTGTACCACTCTAGCTAGGCTAGATAAGTATCAGCAAGATCCTTGTAAGCTTTCAATATGGGATACCTACTTTGAAAAAGTCCCTTCACTTGATTGACTATGAGAAGGGAATCACAAAAGATATTTAATCATTTAATATTCATGGTGATAACTATTTGGAGGCCTAATATTAGGGCTTCATACTCAGCATTATTATTGGTACAAGGAAAATCCAACTTAAAAAACAAGGGCATTAGAGCACCTTATGGCATGAAGAAGATAATTCCTACACCACCCCCTTGCTCACACTTCAAACCGTTAAATAACATAGTCATATCATCTTTGTTATCTTGTTCTTCGGGTTTGAGTGCTTCTGATAATGCAAAGACCGCATCATCAGGAAGCTCTATGGTGAGAGGCCTACTATTCTCAAGAAGTATCTCTACCAGTTAATCAACTATGACCTATCCCTTGATGGAATTTTAGCTAATGAATTCCAAATTGAATTCTGTTAATAACATGATCCACTTCATAGTACGTGTATTATGATGTCTTGCTCATCATATACTGTAAAGGATTTTGTTTGGATATTATATACATCGTATGACTTAGCATATAATGACATAATTTATTCATTGTAAACACCATTGCTAAACACTTCTTCACGTATGTATATTCGAGCTCATAAATCACCAAGGTGCGATTGATGTAATATATCACTTGCTCTTTGTCTTACACGTTATTTTGGGCTAACATAGTTTCCAATGCAAAGTCGATCGCCAATATATATAGCAAAAAAGGCACATCCGATATTGGTGGAGCTAGAACTGGTGGTATTGCTAGGCATTTCTTAATTTTAGTGAAGACCACTTGACAATCCTCATCCCAATTGAATGGGATCCCTTTGTGTAGCAATTGATTTATGGGTCGATATTTATCTGATAATTGTGTGATAAATCACTTTATGGATGCTACTTTACCTTGTATGCTTCTTTGCTCTTTGATATTTGTAGGAGGACGCATTTATAATATGACCTTGATATTCACTAGGTCAACTTCGATCCCTTGTTTTGAAATGATGAATCCCAAGAGCTTTACAAAATTTATGCCGAATACACACTTCTTAGGATTCAACCTGAAATTATGCTCTATCAGGTGATCAAAGACCTTTCTCGGGACCTTAGCATGCTCTGAACACAATAATGAATTTACCAATAAGTCATCGATGTAATCTTCCAATATCTTATGCATGTAGTCATAAAAGATATATGTTATGGCTCACTGATATGTAGCACTAATATTTTTAAGGCCGAATGGCATAAATTTATAGCAAAATATTCTGCATGGTGTTGTGAATGCGGTTTTATGCTGGTCTTCAATTTTAATCCAAATCTGATTATAACTAGAAAAATCATCCATAAAGGAGAGCATATCATGACCTATAGTTGCGTCTACAAGAGTGTTTATGTTGGGCAATGGGAATGCATCATTTGTTGTTACCTTGTTGAAGTCTCTGAAATCCATACAGATACATATCCTTCCATCAGGTTTTCCTATAGATACCATGTTTGATACCCAATCTTGATAGTCGATGGAGATAATGAAATTTACATCCAATAGCTTCTATAGCTCATATTTAACCATTAAAGTGAATATTGAATGCATCTACTTGATCTTTTGCTTGATAGGTCTCTTAGCAGGATCTAGCAAAAGGTTATGAGTAACTAGTTTTAGATACAGTTATCACATATCCTTGTATATCCAAGCGAAAAGGTTAGGTATCTATTTCAATAGAGGGATGATTATGGCATGCTCATCAGGAGATAAAATCTCTTTGAATTTGACCTTCTTAGGATTAATGGGATCATTACTGATATCCACATTGAAGGTCTCCTCTATTGACATGTGTGATCCCTCCTCAAGATAATGAGGCATAGGAATTAAGTGGATGTCATCAACTGGGTTTAAAGGTCCTACATCAAAATTTCCCTTAGCATGATAAACATCGTGTGCAAAACCTAGCACAAAATTAAAAGGTTGCAGCATTTCCTCATTAGGGAAGAAATATTCAGGCTCTAGTGGTGAATCAACATGATCCCAATCAATAGCATCTACATTTAGATACAATAGTTTGGAGGGGTCGATTGGATTGCAAAGTGGAGTGGTCATATCAATGGAGATCATATTGATGGAATAGATTATATCCCTAGGACCATGTGTGTGTGTAACTATTTTGATATAACTTCCATCTCCAAGATGTGGATTTTGAGGTTTGGGAATCTCTAGATTTAGTCTATGAACAAAATCAAAAATAGGATCACTTGGATCTAGGAGTTGCATGTACGTTGGAATATTAGGGAAGATTATATGATGAATCATATCCAAATTGGGTGGTCTCCCTCTGAGGTGTAGGCCAAGATAGGCTCACCGATAGTGAGGCCTAAGATAGGCTCTCTTGGTCTCATCCTCATCATCACTATCGTATATGAGTCCTTGCCCCTTCCCACTAGAATTGGATGATTAGCAAGATGATGCCCAAGGTAGGCCTACTCTATTTCATCCTCATAGTCACTATCGACCATGAAGAATTTCTCAATCTCACCCATTTTCTCCATGGGTAATAGATGACATAGATTTAAGGGGCCTAAGTAGTCCAACTTAGTTTCATCCTCATATCATTCATTATGTGAGGATAGCTCATCATCATCTATTCCAGAATTATAATCTGGTCCATCACTTTTGATAATAAACTTTGCTTGCACTTTCTCAGAAGAAACTTCTAGTTTAGTGTATATTGCTCTACCTAGATTTTGGATCTACATATCTATATCATCGATAGCTTCATGACTTTCATTGTCCAATTTAGCTCTTGGATTGTCTCCTTGATTTACCTCTACCATGATGTGCTCATGATATATCTTTGGTAGTGCTTCTGAGACATAGGTTACCAACCTATTACCCCTTCGTAGATAAGAAGAATTAAGGTGATAAGGATTCTAGTCTGCATCATCCCCCAAAGTGAGATTTAGACGATCTAAATATACTGCTAGGAGCTCATCCTATCCTCGAATATGATAGCCTAACCCAAACCTATTAGTTGGTATATGATACTATGGTTTTATGGGAACCCAATGACCCTACTCAAATAAGCCCAAGCCATAACCATACCAATGGTAAGGTTTGAAGTAGCACAAGGTAAATTTAGGATTAGACATATAATGAACATTCACCATGAATGGTTCATCATAATCCTCATCTATGGGCGTACGATTTGTTAGTTGATCTATCCCTCCATAAATAAAGTTTGTTTGGTTGGGCAACACCCCCAGTGGTACTACCATCCCCAAAGAAAAGTGATGGGCTTGAGGTCAGCCCATGTCCTGTGCAATTTTGATAAATAGCATGAACAACACGTTTTGCATCATATATTATGCTAATCCAAGGTTAACCAAATGTATGGTCATTTGCAGTGCAGATGATCCTACTGAAGATGTAGGTGAGGTAGGCTAAGGTGCCTCATTGACTTGATTTTGAGCATCCCCTTTGTCCATGGGACTATGAACTTCAATAGTTGCTTCTTTGGGCTTTTGCTTTGAATCTTTCTCACCTAGTTTCACCTTAATTTTCTTATCATTCCTCAATATTGTGGATGTCGTAGGTTTAGTCGAAGTTGCTATAGTATGCTTTGATACCTATGGCGTGTTCATAGAAGGTCCCACACACACTCCTTTGAGTTTTCCTTCTAGATGTTTAATAGGCAACGTCAACCGTATATCCATATGCATTGAGAGGAGAATGAAATCCCCCAGCAAATCAGATAGGTTCACATATTTGAATGGATCTTCGTTAGAAGGAACCATGTGAACTTGTACCTAATGTACATATTTTATGAACTTATGTAAGATCGAGGGAACGCAACACATTTCTCTAATATAAGGCCTCCCCAAAAGGATGTTATACTGCATGGTGCCTTCGATCACATGACACATCATAGGGATGGTCTTAAGTCCAATATGAATCAGAAGAACTATAGTACCTACCGTTGAGCATAGCACATCATTGAATGCTATCAAGGTGAAAGTAGAAGGTACAATATGTGACTTTGGAAACTTTAGATATGTTAGTGCCTTGGTTGTAATTATGTTGATTTATGAAACTATATTAATAAAGACCCATTTGAATGGTTTGTAACTAACACACACAATTATATGTAGTGGCGGGTCTGCTATGGCAGTGGAGATCATCTTAATATCATGATCACTAAATTGAATGATCAATTCACTAAAATACTGCACATGTCCCACGAAGTTCGTAAATGCTTTAGGATCTTAGAAATGAACTTCAATTGATCTTAGAATATCCATGAGTATCTCCTTATGCTTAGTATACTACTGAATTAGTTTATAGATTGACAACTTTGTTGGAGTTATTTGTAGGCTTTGAACTAGCCTACTCCTAATGGTCACCACCGGTATTGTAGGTGGGCCTGGCATATTTTAAGATGGCCTTTGGTAAGGCATAGTGTTCACTCTAATTGGAGTTAGAGGTGTATTTTGTCTTTTGTACCTCCCTTTTCTTGTGATAATATTAACCATGCCAATGAATCCTTTAGTTGGCAGTTCAATCCACACTTGATTCACATGACTGGAATTGTTCCTCAATGGCTCATGATTTGGTAAGGGGTTCTTGAAGATCCCCATATTTTGATTATTTGGAACTTGAGGGTTATCCATAGTTAGCTCTGCTATTTTGATCATGTTTTGTACTACATGTTTGAAACTCCAACATACTTCGATGTTGTGTCCTTTCACCCTATGGAAAGCATAGTACAAATCATCCCTATACCCCTTTGGCTTGGTATGATTAGGGTCTATTAACTTGATCTTCAATAAGTTTAGGGCCTTGGACTCACACAATTTATGGAATATTGACATCATAAATTTTGACAAAGGTGTGAACTGGCGAGGCGGGCGCTGTTCTTTATTCTTACTATTTTTGTTACTATTGCGCTGATCATAACGCGTAGGAGGAGGTTGGGCTTGATAATTTTGTTGTTTCCCCTTGTCACCTATTTGGAGGTTTAACACCACTTGGTTTATACGGGTCAGCTTTGCCTATTCCTTCTAATTGTGGGTGTTCTTTTTGTTCCATTCCTTCTTGTTCCAGAGCCTCAAGTTACCCTCTTGTAACTTGATGTCATCTATTACCTTGGATTGTACCAAGGCCTCCTCAAATGTTTGATACTATTGCATTTGTAGTAGTAATGAGATGTGCTTAGCACAACTCTTGGTAAAAATTCGAGTTAGTTCGATAGTCGGAATGGAAAATGGTAACTTTGTCATTATCTTTCTCCATATTTTGTTGTAATCCATGTTTGGCTCATCATCGTGTTGCATTAAAGCAACCATATCAAATAGGTTTTCATTCCTCTTGATGCAAAAGGAGAAGCATTCAAGAAACACATTATATAATTATAAAAATCTAGTTATGGTATACCTTTTAAGTTGATTAAACCACTCTCGAGCAAGGCCTGAAAGGGTTGTGATGAATATTCTCAATAGTAGAGCATCATTGCTTCAATCTAAAAGCACATGTCCATAAAGCTCGTAACATACTCCTGAATGTCTTCCTCACCTTGAAACTTCTCCAACTTCAACATATCGAAGTGCTTAGGATACGCGAGAATGGGCATAGATGAGCATAAAGGCTCATTATGAATCTTGTTCAAAGTTAGCTTTTGATAAGCCATTCCTCGCTTCTCTATAGCTCAGACCTTATTTACCAAGGCCTGATAGACATTTGAAGATAGAATTTCCTCTTCTCTGAGAGGTCATTGCAGAGCCTTGGGAGGCAAATTCTTCTTTGAATGAGGTGGTGGAATGGGATCATCCTCCACATCTACTAGGGAGATCTTAGGATACTCTTGTTCTTGATCATCTCCCACTTCTTCTTCATACTATGTATGCCCATGATGTTCCAGTGCTTGATGTTGCATCATGTTTTGGGCCATGTGATGAGTACAATTTTCAATATGCTTAGGGTGCATATCAGGCTATGAAGCAACTCATCTATGAGTGCACTCCATGTACTCACTATAAGGGGGTAAATTGGCTCAATCCAATCGATCCTCTCACTCAACACACTCCTTTTGATCAAGAATGCATTGTTCGTGCATGTGTTCCTTGAAAAGATGTTATCTTAGAAACCTATATCTTTGCATATCCTTATTTTTGAGGTGCTCATGATCTGTGCAGACATCCTCCAATTGATCTTGGAGGATCTACTATCATTTTTTTAACACTAGTTTCTGTGATCGATCTATAAGATCGGCTATGTGCGATCTTTGGTGTACTTATTCAGCTCAAGAAACTTTATTGGTATAACCTTTGACAGACTAATTTACCATACTCTTACCCTTGTCTATGTAGACAACATTCATGTTCTGGTGTTGTTTGTACTCTATGCCCATGTGGGTCGATGGGGAAATTATACTACGAGCACATTTAGAGCATTCTCCTAGCTCTCTAATGGTCCAACATGTGCTCTCACTACGAGAACTTGTAGAATGAGAATACATAATTGAGGGTTTATACCCCAGATACCCTAAGACTTTATCTAGACCATCCAATTGCCTAGTGCACCATGACTCATGTGGTGGTGTACCATTGACTCCAACCTTAGAAACATCAAATATTAACTTGCCATATTCATTGTTATTTGGAGTCTATGAGGGCCTATGCTTTGAAGCAACCCTCTCTTCCTACCCTTGGGTGGCTAAATTTTCTACTTGTCTATTTTGGATTGGTGGGGGTCTTGAGACTCCCTTATCTCTAGTATGAATGGGCACTAACTTAGTTATAGTTCCTTCCTTAATGATGTACTCTATGAGGGGTATGATCACGATATATACTCCCATGATCGAAGGGTCCATATTGGGATCTTCCATACTCGGATCTATCTCGTGAGGCATGTGCATTACCTCACTCTAAGTGGGGTACCCTGATGAGAACCCCCACGCATAGATTTATCCCCTCTAATGCTCATTGGGCATCATTTAGGAGGATATTGTGATTGAGGGTTCTTCATGTTGTGTTGTGTTTTGAATTGGGTTCTGTGTTGATATCGACTACTCCATGTGATAACCATGATGTGGTATTATCTCGTATATATATTTTAAGGAAAACAAAGCAAACAATGATGATTATCTCTTTTTAAATATTTTTTGTGAGCCCTAAATGGTTTGATGTGTTTTAAAATTTGTTGAAAAATTAAACTACTCTCATCATGTTTGAAATTGTTGATGATATACTCAATATTTTAAGGGTTTTCACCTGTATGCTCATAGATCGACAATCGAAAATGAAAATCACGATCATGTAAATCCCTCGAAATGTGGAGACGAAATCCACACCTAGGAAAGGAACACAGGTCCTACCGATCCTCACCCAACACCCCGTGCACATCGATACACCCCTCCAAAGAGGAATGCGTGCTATTTTGCATGGTCAGGATAGATATTAGAGTTAACGTTGGTCAAGTAATAGGGTTCAAGGGAGTTGGGCCAATGGATGGAAATCACTGCCACCATCATTGAACCCTACTAGTGGTTGGATATGACTTCCAACTCACTAGCATTTAGATAGTGCATGGTGTGTGTTTGTTCATTTTAAATTTTGCATGAAAGTAAAATGCAACACCAAGCACTCAATGCTCTTTTATAAATACCTAATGATAAAAATATTTAATATTTAGAAAGATGTATCTAAATAATCTACATGCTATTTCAAATAATGCATAATAAAATATTCTAGTAGGCCCCTGATTGTGCCACAACATGTAAAATTTACAAATTGACTGACTATTAGCCGTGGGATAGAGCCGCAGGTAACATTTTTGACTGCGAAAAATATCCGCGGGCCAAGATCTTAGCCACGGTTGATAGGTGCAACTAACAGTGCTAGCCATGGTTGACAGCCATGACTAATAGACAACATGATATTTTCATGATTCTTTTTCTTTTACTATTTTCTATGTGATTTTAATTAGCTAAAAACTAGAAATACAACAAAAACTAGAAACATAGAGGGTCAAAATTACTTGGAGTCCTTGTTCTATGGAGAGGCAATCTGCTTCCTACCTATTTTCTACTCTGATGCTAACCGTGGCTAACACCTGCCACAATAAAATAGAAGAAATCCATCAGTTACTATAGAATTTGTGGGGTTTCCACCATGATCACCATTTGTAACCTCGCAGAAAGCATACACCTAACTAATGCATCAGTTGATATCAAACATTAAAGCATAAAATATTGACAATAATAACTTTAACAAGAAAGAGAGTGCTTATTTTTTAAATCTTTTATCAAATCCAATTACAAGTATGTCCCTCTTAGGGATACTCAATATTGATATAGTATTGGAGACCCTCTAAACGAGGGGGTGGTGTAATTCATAGACTCTCCACAAAGACATGGACTGATCAAGATCAATGATGACCTTCTTCTCTCATGAAAAGAGGTATTTACTATCTCGAATACCTTGAAATGAATGGATCTTGTAAATCCTATGTTTAAGAAACAACAAGAAAGGATTAAAAGCAAATATGGCCTCACTTGATGAGGATTTTAATTAAAAATCACATAAATGATGATAAAAAAATAAGAAACATGTAAATATATGAACATAAAATCATCAAATTACTATAAAGCATAGAAATGAAGCATGTAATATAGGTAATAAGCAATCTAATTAGCCATTAGAAACTTGAATTGCATGAAATAACAAGAAACTATGCTAAATTGACAAATGCAAGGAAATAGAAGTAAATCTACCATTAAATCCTAGAATTAACTGGTCAAATGTTTGCTAAATTGTTAATATATGCTAGAATAAGCTAATTGCATAACTAAAAATGTAAATCTAATGCTAAAATAAAAGGAATCAGGGACCAAACCCTAGCCGTGGGTCTGAGGCATGTTGGCACTGTTAGCCATGGCTGACAGCCATGGTTGAGCCAAGAATACTTTTGCTCTTGTAATCAGGGCTTAGATCTCTGATTCCCTCCATGGAATTGATGATCAAGGATCACCTTTATGTCCCAAGATGGATTGGCGATCAAATTTGATGAGATACACATTTTATTGGCTTGATTGTGTGATTATGCTTTCTAGTCCAATAGAAGCTTCATTGACGAATTCATGCTTGTCACTCCACAATTGGGAAACATTTTGACTCTCCTCAAAGGGTTATTAATTTGCTATCCATTTTGGCAGAGCTTCACTATGATCAAATGCAAATTTTATTCTATAAATCTCACCAATTTGGATGGGGGTCTTATAGGACTCCTAATCTATAATATTGGCTTGCTTGGGAAGCCAAGATCAACATCTAGGAGGCTCGATTAGTTGGGAGGAAAAATCTTGAAGCTTTCCCACCCAAAACTGTTTGAATCTCTGTTGCCCAGGCTGTTGTAACTAAATTTAACTTGGCCCAGGATTCAAAACAATTTTTATGCTAGTCACGGCTTTGAGGTGCATACAACTCTGTTAGCCATGGGTGTTAGCCACGGCTAAGGCTGAGTTAGCCAAATCTACCCAAATGGAGTGGTTAAAACCACTAATTCACCTTGGAGCTGTCCAAGATCATTCATATGGTCTATTAGCATATCCCATATGAGTAGTCACCTTGACATGACACATTTTAGGTGTCTATAGTATGATACATATTGATTATATTACATGGAGCTTTACCTTCAATATATCATTTTTCATGATTTTTCAATTCTCTAATTGTTGCTCTCCTCTTTCATCTAGGAAATGCAACATTTCATATTTATCATATGGAAAAAGCTCTCATCTTACCACATATAACGTGACTCTGTATTGTCTCTTGAAATCTTGCACTCTCTCTCATATTGCCACATACATTATACAAATATATCTACCAAACTAATATTACAAATGGGCCAAATAATTTAATATCTCCAACAATGCAAAAGTGTTGGATGTGGATTTAAACCTACATTTCCCAAAATAAAATGCCCTAAATTACATCCAAATTTCCATCTTGGTACCCCTTTGAATGCTTAGGCATGTGTACTCTTTCCTTGGAGAGAGACATTGTGCTTAGGGGAAGGTACCAATGCATTGGTGAATTTGAAATTATAAATTTAAATTTAAACCTAAAAGAATCCTCATCTAAAATCTTTAAATGAACTATTAGGACATATTTATAAGGGAAAATGGAGATGCTTATTATATAGAACATAATTTAAATTTGCATACAAATCTCAATAATAATGAAGTAGAAAATTAATGAGGAAAAATCATTTAATATAATCGAAAGGATGATTGGTAGAAAATATGGTGAAATATCATATTTGTGTCTTATGTTGAAAATTCTTATGAAGCCTCAAGAAGTAATTCACCCTAGAATTCAAAAGAAGTATTGGAAGGTTCAAAGAAAATTTTTGTCTGACCAAATAATACTTCTCCATAGTCCCTCTACTATGATGATGGATATTACATCATTTTGTAGCAATTAACAAAAGCAATCCGTTCACTCAAATTGTATATAGGAAGTATACAAGGATGAAAAAAAAAATTATAGACATAGGATTGGTCAATGCCCTTGAGCATCATAAATAGCCACTATAGTATCCATGTAAAAGTATCATAATACTATGATTCTATGAACAGAGTGGATAGGGGATATTTATACAATACCAAAACCCTAAGAACATAATCAAGTTAACCAAAACCAATAAATAAAGTGGATTTTAGGTTAATGACAAATTACAAATTGTATTTAAACATACCAAGACTAATTATGACCCATAGGGTTAAATAATAACTAATTATATTTCTATAATGATTTCCCTTTGGCTTATATAAGATTACGTCACATAATATTATCCTTGGCCATATATCAGGTTACACTTTCAACATGCACTTGCTCCCTACTCACATTTGCTTCCTACTCACAATCACTCGCTTTTTCTTGATTATCTAAAACAATAAAATTTGAGGTTCATTCCTTCCTTACACTGGCTTCATGCTCACATTCACTTCCTCCTTACACTAACTCATTATTTATGTAATTTAAAAGATACAAGAAATTCTATTTATTTAATATAATAATTTTTTTAATAAGCTACATGTGGGTTATCAAATGGAATGAGATCAACTAGTTAAATGCTTATTTAAGGAGGAGATCTAGGTTTAAATCTTGCCAAGCAATACATGCATAAATGATAAGGTATTGTAATACCACCATTTGATTATGATATAATATGGGTAGGGCCCATTTCAATCCCATATAAGGAATTAAAAAATGTTATGTGTGGGTTCTATTGGATCCACTCCCATTTAAATAAAAAACTATTACATTTGTTTCTAGTTCAATTTAACCATATCACATTTTTATTTTATCAAACCAAATTCTTTATTTCTTTCAAGTTGTATTTTTGCAATCAACTCCTTGATGTCATTATCATTAAGATATAAAATATCACTCCTCTACTTTCCTTCTTAGATACCTTTGGTTTCCTTTTTGTTTATTCCTACTATGATGGTGTTCCTCTCTTTTTCCATTCCTACCAATGCTTTCATATTCATAAACCTACTTCATTTCTCTAAATTTTTCATAATATAACTTTTCTTGATTCATATTTAATCACAATAAATATTTGAAAAGGTTTAAAATATTCATGGCAACATATATCTATATATACACTGATATTACTTCTTAGAAACTAATACCTCCTAGATGAACTTACATAGAGTATTACCTATATATTTAAATCCTACATATTCTTGGAATATGTGGTGTTAAGTTTCAGTTGAGGCTATGATAAACTATTTTAAGATATTAATTTATATTTCTCCATGGGCTATTGTACACTTTGTATAGGTGAGTGTATTATAATATTAAAACAATAAAAATTAAGGTTAGTTCCTTAGCGTTGACCTAAGGTTACTTGTAATTTGGGTATTTATACCCTTTAAGACCAACTATTTGTTCATTGGTTATGATGCTAATACTTTCTATTAGTGATACTATTTGATGTCTAAGAACATCATTCATATTGTGTTATGCTTATATGATATTTTTATTTTATTTATTTGGTAATGTATTGATTCTATTCATTTTTAGAGCACTATGAAATCTAATGTAAGCATGAATCTCCATTTTTAAACCTCAAATTTGTTTCACCATATTAAATAGTTATTATAGAAGTAGTGTGGACTTTATTAAAGTAATTTATGGAATATTTTGTGTACCCAATGTTTTTGAGAGGTTTACTAAGAACCCTGGCTAGATTTTGTATTGCAAGGATCTCATTATGCCATAATAACTTGAATGATTTAGGAGAAATAATCATTTAGAGATTAATTCTCTTTTTTAACATTCAATACATTTTGCTAGAAATTTTTGTAATGGATTATTCTAACGATTCCCTAGTTAGTGGAGAAGTATTTTTGTTGAAAAATAGAGAACTAAATTTTTTGAGTTGTTTTGCAAAACTTTGTTGTTCTTATAAATTTTTGTAAAACATTCCTTTACTAATTTAGATATTTTTGCACTACTTAAACATAATTATGAGGGAAGTATATATTGATTCTAAAGAAGAGAAGAAGGCAATGAACATCATGTACATCCCTATTTTCCAAAAAAAATCCAAGTGGATATAAGTGAAGGGCAAATCCTGAGAGCTTCTTGAAAATGGTGTAATAATTATCTAATAACTTTATGGTATAGAAAACAATTAATGTAAACCATTAGATATGGATGAGCCATAAAAAAATTATATTCTTTTTTAAATTTCATGGGGTCCTAGTTCAATACTTTTCATGGTTCCATCATAATAGACCTTTTTACGTTAGAAATAATCATGCTTTTGTGTCTAATTTTTTAAATTTTAATTTTAATAATAGCATATTCTAAGGAATATTTTCTTGTTATTAGAAAAAAGGCATATAGTTCAAATTTTTTGGCATGTTATCAGGATGCATGATGGTCAATGATTGAAGGGAATATCTCATCCCCCATCATGGGGTATAGCCCAATGATCTATTCTCTCTATGTTAGCATTTCTTTTATCCAAAATATTATCCTTAACTCCCTATATATGCATAAGAGTTGTTAATGTTGCGTTGTAGGCATATTTTGTGATGAGGCACCAATGTTTGGAACTGCTAGATAATGTTTATTGAAAATTACAATAAATATATAGAAATAGAGTATGGTATATCTCATTTGGAGATGAGATAACTCATAACAACCTATGCTAACAAACAAACTCTTCTTAAAACTTAGGTTAAATTTATCAAAATGAAACGTACAAAAGATGACATTTGATCCAACAACTTGCTATAACACAAATTATTCAGAAATGCTGATTTTATTAATGATAGAAATGCTTTAGGTTACAAATAGGGAGAATTCCCATTCTTTCTTTCACAAATGTACAATAAATCTGATGCTATCTTTTGGGCTCCTCAATGAAGGTGGGCTTCATGTGTAATGTGTGCCACCGGTAGTTTTGTTTGCTGATGTTTCCTCTTTGCACCTATTTTAGACCTGCAAAAGGGAGTTAGTATTTTTGGGGGCTTGCCTTAGTCAGGCCCCATGGTGAAGAAGACAAATCGACACTAAATATGTAATGAAAACTGAAATAAACTACATGAATGACTATAAAAACATGAAATAGAGTATACCTGATTGATTTGGTGAGAAAAACCTTCTGTAGGGTCAACTCGTAGGTCAGGGGGTGAACTGGAAGCCGGATTCATAGGTCGGAGGGTGAATTGAGTTGTAGGTGCTTTCTGTGGGAGATCCTAGTCTGGATGGGCTCCTCAGATGCTACTATGTTGTTTGTATAATTTAGATATATTAGATTGCACTTCTAGTCAGATTTCTATAGAGTTTCTATAGACTAACTAAAAGGGGAGAGAGAGATAATGAGGGATTTGGTCTCCTATTTATAGGAAAAGCCAAGGTGTAGGGGGTGTGGTTAGGAGTACTAAACCCTAAGGTCAAGTCCTAAGGTAGTTAGGTTAGGGTTTATGAGGTGTCATTCCTACATTCCCTAAAGAAATATCTCATCCTCACACATGTGTGAGGAGAGATTAGGGTTTACTAGGGTTAGGTGGTCCCTAGGTTAGATGAGGGTTGAGTTAGGGTTTCCTAGAAAATATCCTAACTAACTTGGTGCACACACATGTGGGAGGGAATAATTAGGACTAATTTGGGTTTAGGATCCTAATTAACCTTTTTAATCCATAAAGTGCACTTAAGTGAAGTGACTTTAAAATTAGAAATTTAATTAACTTAATTAGGACTTTTTGGGAACTAATAGTCCTATGGGGTCCTAATTAGGTCTAGGAAGGGCTTAAGTTGCCTTAGGGAACTGATAAGTGGTCTCTTGATAGATAAAAGGTGGTTATAACATGGATTGTGTAGTTTAGTAGGGTTTTGTGCCTATAGACCAATGAGATGGCCTACATAGGTCTAC
Organism: Wollemia nobilis; assembly: GCA_028583015.1. Taxonomy (NCBI): domain Eukaryota; kingdom Viridiplantae; phylum Streptophyta; class Pinopsida; order Araucariales; family Araucariaceae; genus Wollemia; species Wollemia nobilis. The sequence goes on from JAQPPZ010016726.1 coordinate 13,072,729, forward strand.
AATAGTCTACAATGATCTAGAGTGGTCTACGCTAGTCTAGAGTAGTCTACAATGGTCTACAATAGCCTATGTAGGTCTACGATAGTCTATAGTGGTCTAAAATAGTCTATGCTAGTCTACAATAGCCTAGAGGGGTCTAGGATGGTCTATGCAAACCTACAAGTGTCCTGATGGATCTACAAGTACGTAGAGGTAGACATGTGTGACTTTTGGGTGTCTACATTTTACCCCTTTTTGTACTATACTATGTGGAACATAGTTTAATACAAAAATATGATGGGAGAAAGTAGAAGATGAGAGAAATAAGGGGAGAATGGAATCCAACCAAAGGTATGTAGCCACTCGAAGCGTGACCATACAACATTGATCGGGAATCTAGGGGGAGAAGAGAAGAAGAAAGGAAGAAGAAAAGGGGAAAGAAGAGAGAAGGAGAAGAGAGGAAAGAAAGAGGGGGAAGAAGAGAGAAAGAAAATGAAAAATGATGATGATGAATGCAAATGGGTGATTGTGGATGCAATGCGATGATTTTGTTGATTCTGTATGATATTTCTCAATGTCATACTAGTTGCTTGTGGGGGCAACTTATGACTGCTTTGCTTTTGTGACCAATGCAAGATGGTCCAAAGTATGAATAGAACAAATGCCTATTCAAATTTTTGTTGTTGATTGATTGATGAGTGCATGGTGACATGTGTCAAACCATTTGAGCTAGGTGACATGGATTATTCATACGTACCATTTAGTATATGGTCGGGGCCACTTTACCTGAATGCTAGAATGACATCTCCGAATGTTGTGCTAGGATTTAGTCAAACGTACCATTCATTATGTATTCGACATACATGAATGCCAGATTGACATATCCATGGTAACGCATAGCTCTCATGATCTAACAAATATCTGGTTGGGATTGAGATTATTATCATAAGATAATCTTCAGCAAAAAAATTTGTAGACAGATGTGATATCCATGATTTGGATGTTTGATTGTTTGGTTGCATGCAAAGCTGACTTTTGTATATGAATACCCCCTCAAATGAGGAATCAACAATGAGGTGAATGAAATGTGGTGATATGATGATGGATTGATTGATAGAAGAAAAATGCATGATAATACTGATGAAAAATTATATGGACAAGAAGATATGAAGATTTCCTAGGGTTTGGGATGAAATTTGGGTGATTTTGGGGTTCATAGGCTCAATTCGTAGGTCAGGGGGTGAATTGAACCTGAATTCGTAGGCCGGGGGGTGAATTGGACCTAATTCATAGGGCAGGGGTGAATTAGGGTTTTAGGTATATTTAAGCCTTTTTTGAAGCGTGGGGGGTCATTTTGACGATGACAAATTTGGAGAGTGAGGAGTGAGCAACGGTTGGTGACATAGAGCTCTTGTTGTTGATAGAGTTGGGTGATAGAATGGTGAGGGGATGGACTGGAACTAGCGGTCGACGTGGAGATCCACCGGTAAGTGCTCGTTACTTGCTTTATTTTCCAAGTTTATTTCTGGAAAAGCATGAAATGGGGAGGGGAGGTTTTCATGTTATTTTAAAAATATTTTCATGTTATTTTAAAAATTTGTATAAATTTTAATTGAAATTGGAACACAAAGTGTTAAACAAGCCAAATGGGTACCCAAAAGTGTGATCGGTTTTTAGGTTTGACCTGTTTTTATGTTAGTTTGACCGGTTAATGGGTAAGGTAGTTGCATAGTTTGACTTTGCATTTTGGGAGCGATGGGGTACTATTTTTGAAATGTGATTGAATTTTATCCACAAAAGTGGGAAATGGGTATCCAACTGTGTGACTGTGTTTTTATTTTGTCTTCATTTGGCATGTTATCTGAATGTGAGCCTTTGTGATGTAGATTAAGAAAATTTGACTATGAAATTTTCCATTATGGGTGTGTTATTTTTGAAAACCGTTGACACTTTCACCGTAGAAGGGCGAAATGGGTATTCAAAAATGTAATTTGTTTTGGTGTGTTATTGCATTTGGTGTATGTTTGAATTGCGTGCCATGATGTAGATATGGATGAATTTAAAATTGGTTGTTGGGAGCCCGATATGCACTATTTTTTATTTCTATTTGAACTTTTACCATAAAATGGCAAAATGGGTGTCCAAATATGTGACTATGTTTTTGATTTGTGTTGATTTGGCATGTGTGCTATATTGATGAGCTTGTATTGACTTTGACATCAAATTTTATGTGTATTTATATACTATTTTTGAAATTTGTTGACACTTTCACCATAAAAGGTCGAAATGGGTGTTCAAAAATGTATTTTATTTTTGTATGTCTGGTGGATTGATGTGTTTTTGAATTTTGTGCCATAGTTAGTATGTGGGTAACCATGAAATTTGACTATTGGAAGCCAAATATGTACTATTTTTCACATCTATTTGGACTTTTACCATGAAATGGCAAAATGGGTATCCAAATATGTGACTATGTTTTTGATTTGTTGTGTTTTGTGGATTGTGCATGTTTTAATATCTCGAAATGTGTGATAAATTAAATGAATTAATTTGTGTGTGAAATGTGTGTAAGAAGATTGAATTTTGTTTAATTTGAGTATTGTATATTGAGCTAATATGAATTTTGTTGTGCTTGTTTGTGTATGAATAGGTGAAGAAGATCGAGCCACGACATCGGGTTCGTACGATGAAGGGTGAGTTGGATAAGCTTATGAAGAATAAGGAGGATGAGGAGTGGTTGGATGTAGTGTGGTTGAGAGGCGTGTGGGAGTGCAAGAGCATTCACACTAATAGAGTATATATATCTACATTGTGTGAGAGATGGGATATGGATCGAAACACCTTTCATTTTTTGATGGGTGAGATGATGATCACCCTGGAGGATGTGTACAGGATATATAAGTTACCTATTGAGGGTGTTCCAGTGTCAGGCAACGGTAGATGATAGGTAGACGGTTGTGATGGAGCGTTTCTTTGGGGATAGATGGAGGGAGGTAGATATGGATTATGAGTTTCTATGGTGTAATAATATGTTGTCTAAGTGCCAATACGTGATGATGGTGATGATTTCTACTTATGCTCTACCAGATACTTTCGGGGTATTGTTTACCTAGAATATGTTGGATGTGGTGAGTGACATGGTGGAGCATAATATTGTATTTGCATGGGTGCCTATATTGTTGGCCTAGGTATATAGGGAGTTGCATGATGTAGTGTGTGTTGGGAGGAAGGGGTTGAGTTGGACTCCTTTGTTACAGGTATGGGCATGGGAGCACATAGCCATTGAGTGACCATCATTGTTGCCTTATAATGCGCATGCTGATGGACATACACACTTGCCATATGCCTTGAGATGGAGGATAGATGAGGAGAAGGGTATGAAGAGGCCACATGAGGGTGATCCTCTATTTTGGAGGGTGAAGTTTGGAGAGTTGGTGCCTAGTGTGATTACGTGGAGGTCTTGGAGGGGTGGGGTGGTATGGGAGCATGATGATGAGTAGTTGGGTGCTATCCATCGAGGGAGGTGGTTGGTGGGATGGTATACTTGGTAGGCTGAGTTCTTCCAATTTAGTCGAGTGATGCGATAGTTCGGATTATGATAGGACATTTCAGAGGTGCCTATTGTGTATTATAGGTGATGAGGTGATAGAGGGGAGCAGCCTATGGTCTTACCATGGACTGGTGAGAGGGACCCACCTATGGTGATTCCAGATGTGGATGATGTAGGCACTACACCAGAGTATGATGCCTAGTGGGTGACTCAGAGTTGGGAGCCAGGTGTTGGGGTGGTTGATCGATGGGTACCACCTGGTGGTGGGGTACCTACGATAGAGGGGTGAGTAGCTAGAGGTACATGATCTAGGTCATAGGATAGATCTAGTGGTGAGACAGAGGTACCTCTTCGATGGTCTAGGTGATGATTGGGTGGCACATCGAGTGCATCTATGGAGAGAGTGGAGGAGGTACCAATGGATAGTGGAGCATAGCCTATGGAGGAGGGAGTGACCATGGAGGGGATAGGTGAGGGTGTGGGTAGAGATGTAGTTTTTGATGACACCTTAGATATGGGGTTTCTTGGTGAGATGGGAGAGATTCCCATTGAGGAGTAGGAGATGTAAGATGTAGAGGAGGAGGTGCTTCTACTATAGGAGTGAGTATACCAGTTGGAGGGAGAGCTTCGAGAGAGTGAGAGAGGTCGAGTGGTAGACATGGAGGATTTGGAGGATAGGGTTATAGCCTTGGATTTGCTATGGGGGATGTAGATCATAGGGCCTTTGAGTTGTGATATGTTGAGCAACATGAGAGGCTTGAGGCTATAGAGGCTAGGTATGCCAAGATGGTGGAGGATATGGAGTAGTTGAGGGTAGAGATGCATAGGGAGTGATCTATGGTAGAGGCCCAAGATGTAGAGATTATGGAGTTGCATGTGAAGAGGTGGTGAGACAACAATAGGTACGAGAGGAGGCTGATCGAGCCAAGGTGATAGAGGAGGTGCCAATAGATGTGGTTGCATTGAGGGTGGAGATAGAGTAGTTGTAGAAGGGTAGTGAGGATGTGGGAGGACTACTGGCTGAGGAGGTAGTGAAGTGGGTAACATGTGAGTTTGCCTTAGTGATGCATGGGATTCCACTCCTTGATTATAGCTAGGCATTATCATGGTCTAGGTCACAATCATGAGTACATATACATTCATAGTAGAGTCATCAAAGTACAACTTTGATGGGTCAGAGGGGCATGGGGGGTGGGGCCCATGATGCACTACAGGGTGTAGGTGTTGCTACGAGGTTAGAGGGGATGTTATCTCTTAGAGGGGTTCAGGCATCAGGAGGAGGATGGAGTCCAGTAGGGTTGTAGTGGCACGTGTGATAGCATAGGAGAGGGCTAGCCATGAGGGGAGTGGAGAGACTCCTAGTGGGAGTTAGGGCTGAGGATTATTGTAGCCTATGGGTATTTTGGATGATGGATATTGGGCATGGTCCCATTTTGTAGCCTACGAGAATTTTTGATGGATTATATATATATACATTTTTGTTGTGGTTATTATATATACATGTGTTATGATTGTGATTTGAATGTGTTTGAGTTTTTTTTGCATAGATAGCATAGTATAATTTGTGAATAAAATATGTGATGAATGGATATATGTGTATGTGGTAGGGTGTAGGAATATGATTATACTGTAGTATAGATATACTGTAGAATGATATGAAGGAGTGTAGATTGGATGCAATGCTATGTGATGTAATGCAAGTGTGACAATGTATGTTAGAATGTTGTAGATGCATGTAACACATATGCAATGATGTAATATCAATGAATGCATGTAGGATAAATGTAATGATGAAATGTTTGATAACTCTATGTAAAATAGATGCACTGATGCATGTATGGGAGGACTGAAATATGTAAGGGAAGCACTTGTATCGTGGAATAGACCGATGTGAATGTGATCCATTCCATAATCTCAGGGATGTAGGATGGTATACGGTATATGTAATAACTTTGACAATCATAGTTGTAGTAATCAAATCTCAGATACAAAAACTATGCAAGCATTGGTGATAACTCATAACTAATCTGACTGGTTCAAAGTCTATCATGGACCTGTGTGTGTAAATGAGTGAGGTTCATTTATCCATTTTGAGGGAGGTAGGATTAACCCATTGTAAACATGGCCAAACTAGCTAGCTCATCCATAAGTGCATAGTGATCTGTACAAAAGAAGGTCGCTAATGTGATAGATGTGTCACCACTTGTAAGACTATTCCATTGGTAGGCAGGCTCTTGGAGCCTATAGCTAGCGATGGAAATCATCCCATGATGTTATGTTGAACCTAAGGACCAAAGGTGATGAAGCATAACAATTGTGATATCTGGAGGCTTTTCCTTTTGTTTTCTACCCCTCATTTATTGCTTGTATTTGTTTTGTGGTGCTCTCTTTTTTTTTGTAATATGGGCATTGGCTTTTGTTTTCTACCTATTTATCTAATTTTTGCTTATGCTTATCCCTTTGTTTATCCCTAGGTCATATGTTGACCATGCAAGTGATAGGATGAGTAGGGGAAACCATTCACTAGATGGTGATATCTACGCAAGGTGTTATCTTCCCTAGACTCAAAATTTGTTTAAGCATGTAACCTATGTGAATGGTCCATGAGAGAAGTTGAACCAACCTGAAAGAACTATAAGGAGTGTAGAAAACCTATCAACTAGAGGTGACATTTGATTGACTAAACTAGTGAGTGGTCAAAACTAAACAAGACACCTATATACACCTTAATCCTGAAAAGGGGGAATGGACATCCAAGTGGTGATGCTAACAAGTGCGTATGTTATTCCTATCGAAGGTGCATTTATGGGGGAAGAATATACAAACATGAAATGAAATCATAATGAAAGATGAATGGATATATGCAATGGATGTAATGTAACCGATGCAAATGGAAGAATGAAATATCTACAAGAGGAAGAGCATGAAATGTAGTGAAGGAAGATTAAAAAGGTTATTTACAAAGAAGTATATGGTGTGGTGAGAATGAAGGTAGGATGTTGTGATAATGGTTGCCCCAGCATGTGGGGGTGTGTAGTAGGAGAATAATATGTGACTGGTGGGAATGCATGCGATAATGACAAAAAGAGGAAGAATTTGAAGGTGGGATTTACAGATGGAATAAGTAATAAGAATTGGTAACAACCAAGATGAGGGGATTACCAAAGGAAAGGGGTGAGAAGAAAGACACTAGATCAACGTAGGTATGTAGTCACTCGAAGCATGACCATACAACTACATGAGGAAATAAGAAGAAGAAGAGAAAAGAAAGAAGATGGAGGATGAAGAGAAACTAATGATGGGCGAAGTGACGAGGGTCAGGTCGTGAGTGAGGAGGTGAGGCAATGATGCTACTAGGGCTCTGATGGTTTGTGTAGTTTGACATGTGGTGGATGTAGTAGGATGGAGCTATCAGAGATTCATATAGTGGCAAAGTGTGAGGGATGATGCGGCATGGAGGACTCTGGAGTCGGTTGGATGAAAGGGATCACTTGGATGATGGGATGTGATCACCAAGCAACATGTTATCTACCAAGGTTTCAAATGTACGACATGTGTCAATGTCATGGCCTAGATGATGATGGTATATACAAAACTGATGCTCATGATAATTCTATGGTTTAGGATATGATGGGTCAATAGGCTAGATTTTGGGTAACACAAGGAGGCCTTGGTGAAGGAGATGATGAAACATTTTAGATAATGGCATGGATGGGAGAGGCATGGGGTAGATATAAGGCTCCATGGGAGGTGAGCGAGAAGTGGATGGAGTGAGGTCGAATGGTGGAGGGGTGGGTCAAGAATCTGATGTGGGTCAAATCCGAGGATGAGGAATGGACCTGGGGAGGAGGTGAAGATGTACGAGCCATGGTGGACTGGTGAGTAGAAGTGAGGTAGTGATAATGACTCAGATGTAGCTTGAGAGCATCGAGTAGAGAGAGGATGTGCTGGATATCAAGATGTGGAGGTGATGGGATTGGAGAAGGTGGAGAGTGGGACTCCAATGTATAGGGAGGAGTATGATATGGGTGTGAAGAGGGGTTTGCATGAGAGGATGATGGGGGTGAGTGGAATGACTTTGCGGATTATGGGGTTGGCTAAAATGGTAAGCCTCAAAGTGGAGAAGGTGGCATCTGAAGGATGGGTGGTGCAAGAGATGGCTATGGGTAACATCATGTACAAGATGGAGGTACACATGTAGAAGTGGCTTGGGAAGCATGTAAGTGAAGGGCTTGGGTGTATGGGGACATCCCACTCGAAAGTGGGGGAGGTAAGCATGAAGGATGTACATGATGAGGTGTGTATCCTCTATTGGGAGGGTGATAAGTTCCTAAAGGATGGTGAGGGGAAGCAGACGATGAGTAGGGGTTCCTTGTATCCTCAAGAAGAGGTGGAGGAGACCCTTGGGTGCGAACATGGGAGTTTTCCTCATTTTCATCAAATGAGGATAGGGAGACCTGACTATCTCCTGAGCGAGGTGAATAAGATGAACCTCTATGGTGGGGTGAAGGGCATCGGGGTGGAGTGTGGTGGTCTAAATGGGATGAGGGTGAGGACTATCTGGTATGTACAGTGGTTGGTGACCTGACTAGATCGACCAGTGTAATCGAGACTAGGGGTAGTGTGGGATGATCCTGCATGGTGGTAGTCTGAGATGTTGATAGTACGTGCGTATGATCATGTATCTCTACTGATGATGTAGCGGTGGATGATGTGAATCCTAAAAAAAGAAATAGATACCAACAACATATAAATGATATAAAAAGCAAATGTACATCTATTATAATAGGAAATAAAGATCGTGTGTGTATGGTGATGTGCATAGTGAGTGATGTGTGTGTAGATAGCACTATGTACAATTTGTGGTGGTGGAGACCTATGTAAGCTAAGCATTGAATGTACGAAGGTGAAGAATATTGATGGGTTCAGGTTTGGTGAGACCTTCGAGATTAGCCAATCGATAGGCACCTAAACCAAATTTGTGTGTGATTATGAATGGGCCCAACCAGTTTGAGGTAAACTTATCGCATTGTTGGTAAGGGGTTGACTTGTGATTTGTTGGTTCTCTTTGAGAACTAAGTCACCAATTTGAAATTTGCATTGGTGCACCTTACTATCATAGGCACGATGAAGGCGGTCTTGATAGACTCATGTGTGCTCGATGGTGTGAATGTGGTATTCATCGAGGAGTGTGAGATGATCAAAGTAGGCTTGATGAGTAGTTGCGTCATTGATGAATTATTTCATAGATACTCATAGGGATGGTATCTCAAGTTCAAAGGGCATGATGGCTTTAGCACCATAGACCAGTGAGAAGGGGGTTGCCCTAGTGGGAGTACGGATGCTCGTATGGTAGGCCCACAAAGCTAAGGGTATTTGATTATGCCAATCATGATGAGACTCTACTACTATCTTATGAAGTATGGAGCATATTATTTTTTTGGTAGCCTCTACCTGACCATTACCCTGTGGGTAGTACGGGGTAGAGAAACTATGATGAATGTTGAATTTGGTGCAAAGGGCATGAATATTTTTATTCTTGAATGATTTCCCATTATTAGAGATGATTTGGGAGGGAATTCCAAAGTGACATATTATATGGTCTGTAATGAATACCACAATCTTAGCTCCCATGGTCTGGACGAGTGGGATGGCTTTGACCCACTTTGTAAAGTATTCTATGGTAGTGATGATAAATTTGTGATTACTGGATGAAGTGGGTGTGATTTTTCCGATAAGGTCAAGGTCCCATTGAGAGAAAGGCCACATGGATTGAATAGGTTGAAGCACTTGAGATGGTAGATGTGTGATATTTGCGTGTTGTTGGCACTTGACACAATGCTTCACATACTCACAACAATCATGTTCCATATTGGGCCAGTAATAGCCCATGCGAAGGATGCACTTTGTGATTGCCATGCCACTGAAGTGGCCACCACAAGTACCATCATGGGTTTCTTGTACAACCCACTAAGATTCATATGGTTCTAAACAATGCAAGAGGATGCCATCATAACTGTGATGGTAGAGGATGTCCCCCAACAATGTATAGTGAATCACTCTTTGTTTGAATGCTCAATGATGAGCATGTGGTAGATCACATGGTAGGAATCCTAACTTAATATAATCCTTAATTTGTGCAAACCAAGGATCGTGTGGTTCGGTATTGACTACATGAATACCACCATCATTTGTGGGAGGTGTAGGCAATATGGTGGATTGGGTGAGGGTGTGAATGGATACACACGTGGTACCTGATAGGGGGTTTTGCAAGATTAATGATCCTAAGGAGGAAATTGTATCAACAAAATGGTTTGATGATCGTGGAGAGACTTCGATATCATACCACTCAAATTGGAAAAGAAGTTGTTGCATGACTTGCTTGTATTGTTGGAGGATTGGACAACGACATTTTTAGATCTCTTGCACTTGGTTTACTATCAAGAGGGAATCACCTATGATGTGGAGGCATCTGATATGCATGAAGTGGGCCTATTTTAATCCTAGGATTAAGTCTTCGTATTATACATTATTTTTTGTGCAAGGGAAGTCTAATTTGAATGAAAAGGGGAGCGGTTCCTGTTTAGATGTGAATAAAATAATACCTACACCTCCAGTGTGAGTGCATCAAGAGCCATCAAATAATAGAGTCATATCAGCTGGTGTTTTTGGCTTGACATACTCTTCAACTTATGTGATGTGAAATATGGAATCATATGAAAGCTGAATAAGGAGAGGTTGATCATATGGTAATGGAGCCTCAACAAGTTGGTCTACGATGACCTATCCTTTTATGGATTTTTATGAAATGAACTCTAGGTCGAATTCGGTTAGAAGCATAATCCATTTTTCTATGCAAGAGTTGTGGTAACTTTTTTCATCATATATCATAGGGGATTATCTTGGGTGATGACAAAAGTAGTGTGATTTAACATATAATGGTAAAGTTTTTGGGTGGTAAAAACTACAACTAGGCATAGTTTTTCCATGTACCCATATCAAATTTTGTAGTTGACTAGCGTACGACTTATATAATATATAGCTTACTCTTTATCGAGCACGTTATTTTGAGCTAATAATGTGCCTAGTGTAAAATCTATGGCTGAGATGTATAGCGTAAGTGGTAGCTATGAGTGTGGGGGATACATAACTGGTGGATAAGTGAGGTAGGCCTTGATAGAATCAAAAGCTTGTTGATAGTTTTAATCCCATTTGAAAGTGACTCCTTTCTGTAAGAGATGATTGAATGGTTTACACTTGTTTGATAGTTGTGCTATGAATCAACGAATGGAAGTGATTTTTCCTTTGAGGCTGTGTAATTGCTTTAGGTTGGTAGGTAGGAGCGTCTCGATGATGGCCTTTACTTTTTTAGGGTCTACCTCGATGCTGCACTGGGAGATAATGAACCCTAGTATTTTGCTTGAAGTAACACCAAAGACACACTTCTTTGGGTTAAGGTGCACCAGGGTTTTTCTTAGTGGTGAATTTCACAATTTACAGAAAATATTCGGATTTCCAAAATGTCATTTTTGGGACCATAGAGGTCGGCCCGTTCGCCCAAAAATTTTGGGATCTAATTTTTTTAGGGTAAATTCGCCCTGTTGTCATAAGGTTTCCCACCCAAAATTTTCCCTAAATTTATTTAAAATAAGAAATATCCCGCCCAAATTGCCCCTTGTACCCCATTATATATAGCTAAACCTGACAATGACTCCCATACAATTACAACATTTTTTTTGGATAGCGAGTGATACAAAGCAGAATGCGACAAAAACAGAGTCCACGATTGCCAGAAGGTTACTGGCAGAAGGTGACTAGCAGAAGGCGACTGGTAGAAGGTGACTGGAACAAGGCGGCTGGCACAAGGCGACTGACATAAGGTGACTAGTAGAAGGTGACTAACACAAGGCAACTGATACAAGGTGACTGGTAGAAGGCAACTGACACAAGGCGACTGGTAGAAGGTGACTGAAACAAGGTGACTGGTAGAAGGTGAATGACATAAGGTGCATGACACAAGGTGACTGGTAGAAGGCGACAAGCAACATGTGACTGGCAGAAGGTGACTAACATAAGGCGACTGGTAGAAGGTGACTGACATAAGGTGACTGGCAAAAGGCAACTGGCATAAGGCGATTGACACAAGGTGATTGGCAGAAGGTGACTGACATAAGGTGAATGGTAGAATGCAACTAGCATAAGGCGACTGGCATAAGGCAACTAATAGAAGGTGACTGACAGAAGGAAATTGGTAGAAGGTGACTGACACAATGCGACTGGAAAAAGATGACTGACACAAGGCGACAGGCAGAAGGTGACTGAAAGAAGGCAACTAGAAGAAGGTGACTGGCATAAGGTGATTCAATTTATCTGTATGCTTCCTTTACCATTAAATTTAATTTTTCATTTTATTAATGGACACTCAATAAGGAGGTTTATTCTGCCTATGAACAATATTCATGGGATAGTCACAGATTTTGTTGTCTCTAGTAGTAGTTCTCTTTTATACCTATTATTTTCATATTTAAAAGTATTCTTTGTTCATGTTATTCTTCTGTTCATACAGATAAAAATGTCAACTACAGACAGTGGAAAGAAGGGAGGAGAATATTACAATAAAAGGAGTATCCTCAAATACTTTCCTAATATTTCAAAACCCAGTTTGCCATCAACATCTGCACAAACTGAAGGTATGAACACCTTTACTCACCGATTAATTTTTTTACTTTGTTAATTTTAAATATAATGTCCTCAATTCATAAAGAAGTGTGTTTTTTGGTTTATGGATTTGTTCACTTTTATCTGTAGAAAACACTAGTATGCTTTTAAATGTCATAGTGATAATGAATCTACTATTGAAACTAGAATTATCTCTACAAAAAACACTATTAACCCTGGTATTCCTCCACTTCCACATATCCATGATAATCAACAGTCCACACATGAAGATAATATCAATAAAATCAAACAACAACATGAAGAGATTCCTGAATCTAACACACCAAGTGGAAAATAAACTAATAGTTCTTATGTAGTCCCTACTTTCAGAGAATATTCATCTAAAACAAATAAACGTGCAAGGTTATCTAGGTGGACAATTAATAGATCATTTCAGCCTGATTGGATATTGTAATTTCCATTTATTGAGCCAGTGCTTCCAGAGAATAGGAGTGATGATATACCAGAATTAAGATGCGTAATTTGCAGTTGGAAACATGGAAAGGAGCACAGATTGCAACTTAAAAAATATATAGTAGAAAAACATTATGGAAAGGTTTATATCAAAACAAAATAAGGTGATCGAGCAACATAAAAAAATTATAGGTGGAAGGATGCATCAGAGTGTGCACATATGAGATATACGGAAGAATATGATAAATAAATGAAAAAAAATCAAATATTGGTTGAGAAAGGTGCAACGATTCAAGCCCAATTTCAAAAAATGAATAAGTTAACTTTAGCTTCAAAAATTTTGCAGTTTGTTGTTGTATTTTCTATTCTTAAAAAGGGTAGACCTATGTCTGATTTTATAGATTATAAATCTCTATTTTGACTAGCTAATGTGCAGAACTTACCCAACACTCATTGGTCAAATCAAAGTGGTTGGGAAATGGCAAAATATTTGTCATTGGTTGAGCAGAATGACCTCAAAGAGAAAGTAAAAAAGGTAAAATTCATTTCACTTTCAATTGATGAGGTGACTATAGTTGACAATACATATTGGATTTGCATGAATGTTTACACATTGGAAAATCATTCAAGGCAACCTCATTTACTAGGAATATGTAAAATGGTGGAAAATTGTAATGCATAAAATATTTACAATGTTGTTGTAACTAGTTTAAAAGAATAAGTAGGAATGAATGAAATTGAAATAGACACTAAGTTAATATGTGTAGGAGATGATGGTGTTGCTACAATGCAAGGACACAGGAATGGTCTTTGTGTTAGACTACAAACATCGGTTGCCCCATATTTGATCCATATTCATTGCATGACTCACAAAATGAATCTTACATACAAAATTGTGGATACATTTACAAATGTTGCCAGAGTGGAAGAGCTTGTCCGTGAAATTCATGAATATTTTTCACGTAGTCCAAAAATATTTTTAGATTTTCAACAGTTTGCACTAGGAGTTACAGAAGGTAAAAAATTGTTGAAAGATGTGGATACTAGGTGGATTTTTATGTATCTACCGGCATTAAGAGTTTTCAAAGAATATCAATCCTTGATAGGGTTTATGTATGCAAATAGTAGGGTGGTTGATAAGGCTAAATATTTAATTTTTTGAATGAGTGACTTTGAAACTCTTCTCACATTATGTGGAATTATTCCAATGTTGGAAAAAATGAATACTTTGATCAAAATTGCACAAGAAAGATCGATTTATATTGTGGATTTCATCAGGGCAAGAATACAAATTTGCATGTATATTGATATGATGTATGCATCTGGTCAAAATTTTATGGATCCCTTGTTTGAGAGTTGGAGAGCATTAACAAGTGTGAATAGTCCTCGGAGCTTTTTGAAGTTCAATATTAATGATCATTTGTGTATTAATGTTTGTGGAAATGAAATACCTTTATATTGTTATGGTGTGCGATTGGATATAGCTACAAATGAAGTTGGTAAAATGCCCATAACCTACAATAGATTTCATGTGGTTGTGGATGATACAAAACTTAAACTAAAACAAATAGCAGAATAATTGACAAAAGAAATCAGAGACCGTTTTCAAAGAGATGAATTGCTAGAGGCTATGGGTGTGGTAAATCCAATGTTTTGAGATCCTTGTAATGAATACCAGATTATAAATTCTTTTTTCCTCAAATACATGGGCAGACTTGTTGGTCATTTTAGTCAAAGTGTTGTAGTCAATGGCATTCTGAACAAAGATCTTTTGACAAAACAATCCAACTATTTTGGAACAACAATGTCTGCTCATGTTTCACAGCTCTCTAACTGTCATGAAGCAGGTTCTATTTCACGTTTGTGGAGAATATTACAACCAAGTAATGTCTTAAAACATACTATGAGTGAATATTTTCATTTATATGAATTATGTCAAATGATGATTTTGGGATCCATGGAAGATGAAAGGGTGTTCAGTGCACTTTCATATATAAAATCTAAAGTTTGAAATAGGTTGAACAAAAAATTGGAGAATTGCTTGAGAGTATATGTGTTGGTCTATGAGGTGGAGGAGTTTCCTTACGTCACATTGGAGTTCTTTCGCAGAGAGAAGAGGTGTAACGAATATTGATAATGATGAGGATGATGGTAACACTGGTCAGATTATGACGACATAAATTTTGAGAATGAGTGCAAAACATTTTGTACAATTTGAAAAGAGTTTGTTCCAGCTTCCAACATTATGATGCAAGGATGCATTCATTTGATTTTATTTCGCATATTATCATTTGATTTGATTTCACATATCAGAATGAGAGGAAGCTATCATTTGATTTGATTTCACATATCAGAATGAAAGGATTTTTTTATTTGATTTAATTTGAGTTCACATGTTATTATTTGATTTGATTTCACATATCTGAATGAAAGGATGCTATCATTTGAATTGATTTCATTTGATTTGATTTCACATGTTACATTATTTTTCTTGTAATATTTGTTATTCATGAAAGTAATTGCCTATGCTATATTTTTTGACATTTCAAATTAATTCATATAACATAAAAGAACATCTTAATGCATTCACATAATTTAATATTACTTAATATATCAACACAAACAATCAAAACATAACAACATTCAAAACAAAGGTTTAAAAAGATAACACATATCAAACATTATTTCTTCCACTTCAAATTAAGAACAACAAACTTTTACATCATCATAAATAATAAAAACATACTCTCTTTCATTGAATTCAATATTTAAAGAAGATACCATTCATTCGTTATTTACAATACATATCAAACATTATTTCTTCCACTTAAAATTTACAATAGATAATATATTTTTTAGAAATAGTCATTCATTGTTTCAATTCTCAAAAAGGATACCATTTATTTACAATTTACAATATATATCAAACATTATTTCTTTTGGTTCAAATTACTTAATACATCAACACATATAATCCTAACATAACAACATTCAAAACAAAATTTCCAATAGATAACACATTTTTCAAAAATAGTCTCATTCATTGTTTCAATTCTCAAAAATGATACCATTCATTTACAATTTACAAAACATATCAAAAAATATTTCTTCCACTTAAAATTACTTAATGCATCAACACATAATCATAACATAGCAACATTCAAAACAAAATTGCAAATAGATAATATATTTTTCAGAAATAGTCTCATTCATTGTTTCAATTCTAAAAAATGATAGCATTCATTTGCAATTTACAAAACATATCAAACATTATTTCTTCCACTTCAAATTACTTAATACATCAACACATATAATCTTAACATAACAACATTGAAAAAAAAATTCCAATAGATAAAACATTTTTTGACAATAGTCTCATTCATTTATTTCAATTCTCAAAAAGGATATAAAACATATCAATCACAACATATAAAATATTATTTATTCCGCTTCAAATTAAAACATAACAATAATTAAAAATAAAACTTCAAAATGATAATATGATTTTTGCAGAAATTGCCTCTAACATTGATTTCAATTTTCAAAAAAATACCAGTCTTAAATATTTATAAAAATATAAAGATATAAAGATTTTTTGTTTCACTTGAAACCCAACACAACAAAGATCTATTGTTTTTCAATGTTTCCTGAAGGTCCACCCACATCTACCTCAATATCCTTTTCTTCTAATGCCCCAACCCTAACCAAACTTTCTGTTGCAGTGTTGATCCCCGATAACAAGGCACTCTCTTCCTTCATTGGATCTTCTTTGAAAGGTGCATTCAGCTTCTCCTTTTCTTTTAGTTTAGCCTCGACATCTAGACCCCCATCTTTGATAACCTTCTTTGGGTAATTATTTTATCTAACCGTCTATTGTAACCTCTTATTCAATTCAATAGCATTATTAATGCTAATTTTGGTAGTCTTGATCAAAAATTTCATGGCACTGACTTGTTGCTTTAGGTGCTAGAAATTAGACTACAAAACAGAAATAAAAAAAGGTTAATATTTATAAACAAAACATATTTAACAATTTTTTTTTTTTTTAGTTAGATGTAAAACTTACATCAGCTGTAATTCATGCTGTTTCTGCAACTGCTACTTTGTTCTGATCAAGTGCCCATTCATTAAAATAAGTTTGGGCTTCTGCATTTAGGTTTTCCAAATGATTCATAACAATGACAAGAATTTCATATCTATATGTAGACTCGACCTCCATAGTGCCAGATTCATCTTTAGTAGCAAGGCATCAAGATTTTGGGGCTCATTATCCATCTTGAGAAACAACTATTTTCTTTTTGAAAAATTCTTATATCAGCCATTGATGGCTTTAATCAAAACCTTGGCCCGATATTCCCATTCCTTCAATTTATCAATATTCGAAAGAAGAGTATTATGAACTACAACTTTACATGCATTGACTAATAACACATTTTTAGAAACATTTAGGATGTCATATTCTATAACAGTACGGGCGATGACTTACTGTGGGTCGGAGGGGGAAACTTTAGCGACATCTATATTGACATCATCTTCTTCTCCATCAATTCCCTCTTCATCCTCAAGAATATCACTTGCCTTTAAAGGGAAATTTTTAGGATTCATACCCTGATAAAGAAAGTCACAATCAAGAGTTCCCAAGGGCATTTGAGATGCACTCTTAACATTTGAAAAATTCTCCAAGGTTAATATCAATACAATAGAAATATTAGATGATGACACATTTTGTATCTCTGTAGCACTTCTTGCATTGTGAGGTGGCGGTGTGAGGAACATTTTACCATGCATGCGTGATTGGTTCCTCGTAAGTGGAACCTGAAGTGGATGGACTTGAACGTGATTTGGGTGGACCTGAACCTGCTTTGGCTGTGGTTGTGGCTGTGGCTATGGTTGTGGCTGTGGTCATGGAGGGTCAGGTGGTGGAGCCATATTTTTTTTAGCCTTTTGAATCTACGAGGTCCCTCTATTAAATTTCACACAAGAACATAAAATAAATAATTTGTAAATAACAATAGCATTAAAAAATATTTATTCAAAATATACACACCTGACTCAGACTCTGTAGCCATTGATATTTCAACCATTTGCCCTTTGTATAAAAAATATGTAAAACACACTAAAAAAACATAATTTTAAGTCAAAAAAATAAATCATTTAAAAAAATATTTTTGAACAATGCAGAGTAAGGTTACCTTGTGGGTTGGAGGTAGCCTCTTCTATGTCGACTGTAACTGTTTCTCTAGTAAAATGTGCCACAGGTGCATGCTAAATATGACCATCATAAGACCTCACACATTTGTTGGGAGTCATTGGTGATGACTGCGATTGTGTGTTAGAATTAGCAGATACTTCTAGAATCCTAAATGTGGCATCCCTCTTACTTGAATACTGAGATGCTCTTTTTTTTTTCAAAACAAAATTAGAGAATAAAAAGATAAAATTAAAAAAATAAAATAAAGATATTTCAACAAATTTTTTTACCTGTATCTCACCATCAGACATGCCAATAGACAACAAAATGGGGTGCAATGCAGTGGGAGGACTACTCTATTGAAGGTTGAAATAAGCTTCCTAAAATAAATAAAGAATAAAATTGTTGGTAGTCACTGTGTAAGCAGATGCTTGAATTTTTTGGGCACTCAAAAGGTCGTGCTTTAGGTAGTTGGAAATGTGTGTGCACCAGTCAAATTTACCACCATCAATACAATGAAGCAATAAAGAAAGCACCCAAAAAGACATTTCTATAGGTCACCCCTGCAGAATAAGCCTTGCCTAAAAAAATTCAATGCAAGCATATAGAAATTTGTCTCCAACATTCGAAATGTTTAAGCCCCTTTTAGACTTAAAAAAATTGATTGAAAAAAGAGAACATTATTAGAAAACAAAAAATAAAACAAGAACATTTTTAGAGAAATGAAACTATAGCAGAACAATATTTAATGTTAAATAAAAAATAAATTTTCAAATTATACCTTTCATATTGTCAGGATGAACAACGTAAATGTTTCCTAGGGTGGATTTATCATTGTCGGTTAAGGCGTACTGGTTGTTCACCAGTACACCATCCAAAAATGGCAGCCCTGTTAGTCATTGCACATCGAAGGGTTTAACCAAAAAAACAATTTTGTTGTTATCCACAGGGATCAAAATAGTGCACACGTCATGGTTGTAACAAGAAATGATCTGTTGCATCAACTAAACGTTAATGTTCAACTGAGGCATATTCAACACACCAGCAAGTCCAACGGTGTAAATCCACTGGGAATATCTATCAAGAGTGTTGAAAATGCTCTTGAGATTAGGGCAGAAGGTGCACTTGAAATGAAATTTGTATGGAAGAGGGGAGGAACAACTAGTCCTCTCTGAAAAGTAGAAAAACGTTGGTAAAACCTTATAAAAATGCTGCCAAAACACTGCCAAAATGCTCTAAAAATATTGCCAAAATGCACTAAAATTTATTAGAAATGCTCTAAAAAATCTCTAAAACCGCTATGGAAAACACCCTCAAAATACTGGAAAAATATTTTAAAGTTGCTCTGGGAAAAGCTACAAATGACCCTACAAATGAATTTATAATTTTTTGCATGACAATAGTTAATGCATGAACGACATGTGGTAGAAGGGAGGACATGTGTCACCATATTATTTATGGTTATGGCAATCACATTGTTCCACTCACCATATGCCAGTCGCCTTGTGCCACTCATCATCTTCCAGTTGCCTTGTGGCACTCGCCATCTATCAGACTGTCAGTCACCATGTGCCAGTCACCTTCTACCAGTTACATTTTACCACTCACCATCTACCAGTCACCATGTGTCAGTCGCCATGTGCCAGTCACCTTCTACTAGTCACCATGTTCTAGTCACCATGTACCAGTATCCATATGCTAGTCACCATGTGCCAGTCGCCATGTGCCAGTCACCTTCTGGCAATTACCTTCTACCAGTCACCTTCTATTAGTCACCTTATGCCAATCGCTTTCTACCAGTCGCCTTATGCAATTCGCCTTCTACAAGTCACCTTATGTCAGTCACCTTCTACCAGTCACCTTCTACCAGTCACCTTGTGTCAGTCACCTTATGCCAATCACCTTATGCTAGTCACCTTATGCCAGTTGCCTTATGTCACTCGCCTTCTACCAGTCTCCTTATGTCAATGCCCTTATGCTAGTCATCTTCTGCCAGTTGCCTTATGTCAGTCACCTTTTTCCAGTCACCTTATGCCAGTGACCTTCTACCATTCACCTTTTTCCAGTCGCCTTATGCCATTCACCTTCTATCAGTCGCCTTCTTCCAGTTGCCTTATGTCAGTCACCTTCTACCAATCACCTTGTGTCAATCACCTTCTACCAGTCGCCTTATGTCAGTCATCTTCTACTAGTCACCTTTTATTAGTCGCATTCTGTGAGTCATCTTATGTCAGTCACCTTCTGCTAGTCACCTTGTGTCACCTTTTGCCAGTCGCTTTACGTCAGTTGCATTCTACCAGTCGCCTTCTATCAGTCACCTTCTGTTAGTCGCATTCTATCAGTTGCCTTGTGCTAGTCGCCTTGTGCCAGTCACCTTGTGTCAGTTGCCTTCTGCCAGTCACCTTCTATCAGTCGCCTTCTGCCAATCACCATTTGCAAGTCACCTTCTGCTAATTTTGTTGATATTTGTAGTTGAAAAAAAATTGCCATGTTTTGAAAAAATTTCTTCAAAATTTTGAAAAATTTGCCCCATTGTTTATACAGTTTTCACGTTGATTCACCCCAATTTGATAAATAATTTTTTGGTACTACCCCTTATGCATAACCCTTAGGTGCACATTATGTTCTAGTAAACTATTGAATATATTTCGAAGATCATCTAAATGTTGTGAACATTCCTTGGACTTTGTGATGAGGTAATCAACATAATATTCCATGATTTTATGCATATAATCATGAAATATGTAAGTCATTGCATGCTGGTAGGTTACCCCAGTATTTTTAAGACTAAATGGCATGATCTTGTAGAATTCCCCTAGGGGGTTTTGAATTAATTTTTATGCTGATCAGTGGGGTTGATTTTAATTTGGTTGTAGCCAAAGAATCCTTCCATAAGGAAAATCATCTCATGGCCTGCTATGGAGTCGACTAGTGAGTCAATTTTAGGTAAAGGGAAGTTGTCCTTGGGATAAATTTTATTTAAATCATAGAAGTTAGTGTAGACACGAACCTCATCGAAAGTTTTAGGCATTGGAACCATGTTGGACACCCATTCAGGATAATCTATGGGTATGATAAAGTCTACATCTAAGAGCTTTTGGAGCTTAAATTTTACTAGAAATACAACTGTAGGGTGCATTCATCATAGATTTTATCTGGCAGGTTTGGCATATTTTTCTAATGTAATATTATGGAATACAAGGGTAGGATCGAGTCCTAGAATATCTTTGTAAGACCATGCAAAGAATCTGATATACTTTCTAAGGAAAGCAGTGAATAAAATATGCTCTTGAGGTCAGAGTCTAGTGGATAGTTTAACAATGTGAGGGTTTGTGGGGTCTTCACTAATGTCTATGTCAATATTTTTTTTGATTAGCATGTGAGAACCATCATGAAGGTGTTCTAGAATAGAAATAAGGTGGAGGTCATTGATGGCCTCAGGAATTTCATATGCATCATCTATGTAGATGTTTGTATGGTGAATGCATAGGATGTGAGGTGGTGTATAAGGTGAAGGAGTATTAGCGGTACGTAGGACATGGGATGAAAGTAGAAAATCCTAGGATGATGGTATGGGTGATATGTGTGTGAGATTGAAAAAATTTGGATTTGGTGTGTCATCAAAAATTTGCTGGTGTGTGTATCAAAGTGGGCAGAAGAGATCCATGTTGACCATATTAACTGATTATGTGGGAGAAGTGTGCGATGAAGAGTTTGATGATGAAGACTCAATAACCTATGGACATCATAGGAGGTTCAATGGAGGGTACATGATAATAGGTGGAGAACATGGTCGAGTAGTGGATTGATGGAGTTACCGATGTATAGGCAAAAATGTGGCCCAATATGTTGATTACAATGGTAGAAATACCATGTCATGCTCTAGATCATGAGCATTTAGAGACATGGTGGAAAATTGACTTGTTAATTCATCAACACAACATGACAATGTTGTGTCAGAAAAAATGATTTTCTTGAAAAAATTCACAGGTAACTGTGATGGTTGAATGAGGAGATGGGTTATCCTATAGAATATCCATATCGATATACTCTTCCAAGGTGTGTGTTGGAAGTGGGGAAGGATGTAGGGATAGGTCTTGGAGCTCATCCTCAAGCATGTGAACAATGGTTGGGTGATAACCTAGGTCATATTTATCAATAGGTAATTGCACATGGGAATTGATGGGTGTACATAACTCTTGTTCGTAATGACCTAGCCCAAATCCATGCCAATGGAAATGCCAAAGGTAGCATAAGGCAAAATGAGGGTTAGCCATGTGATCTAGTGTACCACAAAAACTAGATTGTGGTGGTGGAGGGGCTATAGGTAGGAGTGAGGAATCAAATATTGCATACACAAAGTTATTTTTGTTGTCAAGATACACTATTTGTATGTTAGTTTTGATAGTCAAAACTAAGGCTAAAGGGTGTTCGAAGTCACACGTGGACTAGACTACATGTGGACATACATAGGCATAACGTACATTGTAGTTACCTGGGCCTGAATTTGACATAAATATGGAAATACAGGGTGAAATACGATATGGTGAATGGGGTTGTGAATCCAAATTAGAATATGAGGATGTGACTTGAGAATCTCTTACAGTAGCAGCAGAAGGGTGTAATAATTGATCATCGAGGTAGGAAGCTCACTACTCCCACTCGTTGCATTTAGCTTTCATAGCTGGGATAGGGTGATCCGCATGTGGAAATTGAGAAGGAGGAGGAGTGGGTACCATTTTTGTGCTACAAGGAGATGTAAATGACTTGGATCATAGGTGAAAAGGAAGGGGAGATGTTTGAGGTGCAAGAAGAAGAGGATATTTCATGGAGGAAGATGGGTGAGGTGGAGTGGTAGGTCATGATGCAGGTAATAAGAATGGTCTTGATGTCATGGGTGGATTTTTGGAATATGATGGTTGGGATGGTGGTGGTGACCACAAGGAAGACGGTGAAAAAGGTATGGTAGTCAAATTAGGTACTACAGTGGCTGGTGATAGTGGTGCAAACATCGAGGTGTGTGTCCTTGGTGATGATTATGGTAATGAAGAGGATGTGGGGGAGGATGTCGATGCTCTAAAATATTGATGAGAATAAACAAGGAATAGTTGCATGGAAGATGATGAGGGTACTGGTAGAAGGTCTATGATGTTGCATAATTTGAAGGAGTCCCCATTAGTGGAAATACAGTGTATAAGTCTATCATAGACATGTTTGATATAATGGTGCAATGTAGAGGGGACACACTACATGTCCTAATCGATGGATGACCAAGCATGATATTGTACTATATTTCACCTTGAATGATATGAAAGAGGATGGGTATGGTGCAGATACCTACCCAAATGGGTAGGACAATGTATCCTACTATAGGTTGCATGGATCCATTGAATGCATGTAGATCGACCAATGGGGTGGAAAAATGAGTTGGCAGGATATGTAGATGATGTAGAGTTGCCATAGAGATAATACTGATGGAGGAACCCATATCAATGAGGATAGGATTGTATGTAATATCATTGATGGTTGCTTGGATATGAAGAGGGGGATCTTCTCCTTCTCCTATAAGTTTCATGATCTCATGATCATGAAAGCTGATGGAGGGTTGAAGGCAACATGGAATATTTTCTACAAATTTTATGAAGGCATTCGTGTTGTGAGTCTCAAGATCAATAAAACATAGAATGTCATTCAACACCTCATGATGGGGTTGAGACTACTATAGAAGATCATATATGGATAACCGGGTGCGAGCGTTACGCAATTGGTGGGTAAGGCTGCCATGGATTATGATGAAATTTTATGGTGGTGGAGGTGTGGTGCTAGAAGTCATAGGAGATGGTGGTTATGTAAATGGTACCAATGGGGAAATGATAGGTGGGGTTTGGCATGAGGGATACCATTGATTGCGAGTGGTAAGGTTAATCATGCCCACTACATTGCAGGAAGGATGACCAAGTTGAATACTATTGACCTATCTATGTGGCCCTTGAGGATTAGGTGGAGGTCTTTAGGGGTTAGTTCCCTTGTGATCAGGTAAGGGGTTTTGGAAGATCCCTATATTTTGATTTTGTGAAGTGAGGGGGTTTGAGACCTGGATGGTACCCCTCTCGATGAGATCTTGGATATAACCACATAAGGAGTGACAAGAATTGATATTATGGTCGTGTTGTCGGTGGTATTGATAGAAGGCTTACTCGTTATATCCTTGAGGATTAGGTTTATTTGGATCCAATGGTCAAATTTTAGGTAGGATGATGTGGCTTGCATCATATAGTCTCTAGAAGAGGACTGGTAATGGTTTAGAAAGTGGTATAAGGTTGCACTATGGAGCCTATGGATACATGTTACGAGGTTGATGAGGCCTAGGAGGGGAGGTGCATTGGTTTGAAAGATTTGTTGTTATGGAGGAGAGAATTGTGGGACCTATGAGGGTGCTAAGGTAGCAGCTACCACTTGGTTGGCTTGTGGTAGTTGAGGAAAAGGTTGGTTAGGTGTATTTCTATTGAAACAAAAATTGGAGTTGTAGGTTGGTTTTTGTCTCAACTTAATCTTGCTTGATTGGACCTTGATGTCCTCAATAACTTTGGCTTGGGCAATGGCTTCTTCAAAGGTACAAATTTGATGAAGCTACAAATATGTGGAGATGTGTTTGTGGAAACCCTTTGAGAAGAGCATCACTAACTCAGTATTAGCAAGGCTATGTGCGAGGTCATGTATGATCGATCTCCACTGTAAAATAAACTTGGTAATAGGTTTGTTGTTAGCCTATCATAGGGCATAGATGTATGAAAATTTAGTTTTATTTTTAATGTTTATAGAAAAATTCTCCAGGAAGGAGTTGGCCAAATTTTCAAAGGTGTACAAGCTATGGTGTGGGAGCATGTTGTACCAGTCTAAGGCTTGTCCCCCAAGTGAAAGGGTACTTAACATTAGGGGATTGCTACTATGAAGTTGGTAGCAAGTTGAACGGTAATTAATCACATACTCCAAAGAATATTTCTTTCCCTTGTATTTTTCAAAATTTAGGATCTCAAAGCAATAGGGATAATGTGGGATTGGAACTAATGGATGGACTAGCTCATTGTAGATTTCATCATAGGTTGGATTATATGGTCTGTAGCTGGCCATGCGAATGTTAAGAATCTTTGCTTCATCCTAAAAAAGTTGAAGTTTAGGTTCTAAGGGTATAGGGGAAGGTGTGAAGGTAGGTGGAGCCTGTGAATGTGGTGGATATTGGATTTTTTGTTCTTTCTAATAGGTGGAGCTTGTGAGCAACTGATCTTCATGAGGTGGCTACTGAGCAACATATGATTTTGTGGCCAATGTAACACTAGGCTATGGAATAGGTATTTTCTAAGGGTAATAGTATTGTGACTTTGGGATGTGCGATTGTGGCATGGGTATCTATTGGGGATGAGCCTACTATAATGGTTGGGCCATGGGAGATGATGAAAAATAAGGAGGTATAAAGAATATAGGCCCTGTAGATAATGGTGGAGGTATCAAAACTTACGGTGTAGGAGGTGGATGAGATGAAGTGTCAAAGGATGGAACCTATCTCTATCCTGATGGATGAGATGTAGGAAAACTAAACTGTGTGGAGTATCCAAGAGGAATAGGGGTATAGGTTGTGGGTCTTGATCCATAGGTGGGAAGAGGACCGATAGTTGGAGCTTGAAAAGGAGGAGGAGGGGATAATCTGAATGTGGATGTAGCCAAAGGTGGAATGGAATATTGGGTAGAATACCCTCCCATTAACTGAGATGTAGATAGGAAGGATGAAGAGAAATAAGGATAAGCTCCTAAAATAGGAGCTTGGGGAGGTGGCGTGATGAATATGTTCAATCCAAATTGGGTGTTTGTGGTTGGTTGATGTTTTTGGTATTGCATTTGTTGCATTTGAGAAGGTGGTTGGGGCAAATCCTCAAAGTATGGGAAAAAAGGTTGTTGGTAAGAAGATGGTTATGAATCTTGGGAAGAGTGCGTGTGTGATGATGGAGGTGGTACTTGTTGTTGTTGCAATGGGGTTGTTGTGGTGTAGATTGGAAGGATGGCATCTATGTGCCTATTGGAACAAAATCTGCCTTCGGTTAATAGTTTTGTGCATTAGACTTTGCCAACATTGAATAGACAGATCTTGCTTGAGATCATCTGTCTAGTCTCCAGAGAAGGCTGGTTCCTTTGAGTTTTTTAGAGAAAATGGGAACAAGAGATAAGGGAAATATAGCCTAAGCTAGAACTTTTATATGGTGCAGATTAGACAACAACAAAGACAAATTTACTTACTTCTATCCAAAGCATTTAAAACACATTTCCATGCAAAAATTATATAATTCCAGATATGATTTTTGATATTTCATTTAACATGCGTATATATTAGATTCTTATTCCAGCAATATGATTTATGTATTGTGAAAGTTCAGATATAAGAATAGACTCAATTTACAATTCAATATTGTAAGCAGAAATAAAGAACATTAATACATACACTTGCACGATATGAACCAGAAGCCAATGGGAGATGCGATTTTATTGCTTGTATTCGAAGTACATACATTCAGTCTTGTAAACATCCAAGATCCGACCCTTTTTCTAGAGTCGCTCACCCCTATATATACCCTAAAAGAGTATATTTTTCTAAGTACATCTTACTTATTTTACAAGCAATCATCTGCAGTTTCTAATAATACACAATGGATTTCTCGTAGATTGGATAGATTGGCAATCATCCATTGGACCTGCTAGGTTATAATCAACAGACCATTCTTCAAAAATCGGCACCTGATGTCAGTGCATGTCCCCAATTTTCAAAAATATACTCTATTCCTTTACAGCTGGCGTGTCGCAAAATCATGACATTCTTTCCTTGCTTTGCTCTTTTGCCACCTCTAGCCGTGAAAATGAGACATGTCGTAAAATCGTGACATTCGTCTCTTGTTTTGCTCTTTTACCACTTCCAGCCGCAAAAATGAGACATGTCGTGAAATCATGACATTTGTCTCTTACTTTGCTCTTTAGCTGCCTCCCAACGTGAAAATGAGACATGTCGTGAAATCGCGACATTCTTTCCTTGCTTTGCTTTTTTGCTGCTTCCAGCCACGAAAATGGGACATGTCGCAAAATCATGACATTTGTCTCTTGCTTTGATCTTCTACTGCTTCCAGCCGTGAAAATGAGACATGTTGCAAAATCGCGACATTCGTCTCTTACTTTGCTCTTTAGCTGCCTCCCACCGCAAAAATGAGACATGTCGTGAAATCACGACATTCTTTCCTTGATTTGCTTTTCTGCCGCTTCCAGCCACAAAAATGAGACATGTCATGAAATTGTGACATTTCTATGTCTTCAGCTCTTCTGTCGCTTCCAACCGCGAAAATGAGACATGTCGCAAAATCGTGACATTCTTTCCTTGCTTTGCTTTTCTGCCGCTTCCAGCCACAAAAATGAGACATGTCACGAAATCACGACATTTGTCTCTTGCTTTGCTCTTCTACCACTTCCAGTCGTGAAAATGAGACATGTCGCGAAATCGTGACATTCATCTCTTACTTTGCTCTTTAGCTGCCTCCCGCTGCGAAAATGAGACATGTCGCAAAATCGCGACATTTCTATGTCTTCAAATTTTATTCTTCTTGCATCGCAAAAATGCGACATGTCACGAAATTGTGACACTTCTGCCTCTTTTCTCCCTTTTGTTGCTCTTTGCCACAAAGCAACATGTCGCGATATCGTGACACTTTTTCCCTTTTGGCCGTGGCAAAGCAACATGTCGCGATATCGTGACACTTTTTCCCTTTTGGCCGTGGCAAAGCAACATGTCGCAATATCACAACAGTTTTTCTCTTTTGGCAGTGACAATGCAACATGTCACGATATCGTGACACTTTTTCTATTTTGGCAGTGACAATGCAACACGTCTCGATATCGTGACACTTTTTCTCTTTTGGCAGCGACAATGCAACATGTCGCGATATCGCGACACTTTTTCCCTTTTGGCCGCGACAAAGCAACATGTCGCGATATCTTGACACTTTTTCCCTTTTGGCCGTGACAAAGCAACATGTCACGATATCGCAACACTTTTTCCTCCTCACTCTTTCTCTTTGCTTTGGACCGCGAAAATACAACATGTCGCGATATCGCAACACTTTTTCCTCCTTGCTGTGTTTTGCATTTTCTTTGATCTTTAGCATATGGGCCACTTCGGTCTTCTTAGAAAATGTGCAAAAAGGGGCATCAGATGTTTTTTTGTAGTTAGTCACTTTTTTGACTAACATTCTTGGCGCCTTTCTGGGGATTTTTTGCTTGCAAAAATTTTGAACCAGGCCTTTATCCATTAGGAAACGGAGTCAACAACGCAGTTGTAAAAAGAATCTTTCAGAGAAAGACAAAGAACACAAGAAAATGCACTTAGATCAAACGTGAACATTACCTCGCCAAAAATCCCTTTATACCTTAGTATCTCTATTAAAAAAAAATGTCGACTTCTGATTGGCTGCAACTGAAATTATTTTGTTAAGGCCGAAAAACGGTAATATTTACAAATTTTGTCTGAATATACTTATATTATACTGTACATATAATTCCTTTTCTGCTTTCTCAATAGAAATATAACTTTAGGTGAAATGCATTCACCGTGATGGGAAGAACCAAACCATCTTGATCTTTCAACTCAAAAGCATTGAACTGTTTCTCTGAAACAATTTCAAATGGTCCTTCCCATAAAGCATCGAATTTATCATGGTTACCTGGCTTAGCTTTCTTTACATTCCATTTCAAAACCAAGTCTCCCACTCTAAATTTTTTGGCAGTTGTCTTTTGTTTGAACCATCCTTCAGTATCTGCCATATGCTTCTGATTGTGATTGTATGATTGCTCTCTTTGTTATTCTAACTGTAAGAGTTGCATAACTCCTGCAACTGTGTGTAGCATTTGGTCAATCTGAGTTAGCGGGTAATGATCTTTGAGTGATGCTCTGTTCAGATTTTTGAAATCTACACACAATCTGATATCTCCATTTTTCTTCCTAATCGGTACCAAGTTTGCCACCCAGGTGGAGTGTTTAACAGGGTATACTATTTTAGCTCGAAGGAGTTTTAGCAATTCTTGTTTCATCAAAGATTCTATCTTCGGATTCACTGGTCTTTGCTTTTGCCTAAAAGGCTTAGCTCCTTCTTCTGATTCTATGGTATGTTGAATAACATCCTTATTGTACACTTTTAGATCACTATACACCCAAGCTATGATGTTAGGGAATTTTTTACACAATTATCTGATTTGGTTCACTTCCCCTTCTGTACAACTGATTCCAACCTTAATCATTTTGCTTGGCTCCAACTCTATGATGCAGGAGCATCCGGTGGCGACAAAGCAATCTTGCATCAACAAAAAAAAATTCTAAGTGTTAGCCTTAATGTCATGATATCACGACAGAGAAAAGTGTCGTGATATCATGACATGTCACGTTTTCGTGACTCAGGAAGGAGAGAGAAGACACGGAGCAAAAATGTCATGATTTCATGACATGTCACGAAATCATGACCGACGGAGCAGAAAGAAAGCAAGGAAAGATGTCG
This sequence comes from Wollemia nobilis, assembly GCA_028583015.1. Lineage (NCBI taxonomy): Eukaryota > Viridiplantae > Streptophyta > Pinopsida > Araucariales > Araucariaceae > Wollemia > Wollemia nobilis. The sequence goes on from JAQPPZ010016726.1 coordinate 13,102,160, forward strand.
CGATATCACGACATGTTGCATTATCATGACCAAAAGCTGAGAGAAGGCTCAAGAGAGAAAAGTGTCATGATATCGCGACATGTCCCATTATCGTGACTAAAATAGAAGAGGAAGAACAAGAGAGAAAAGTGTCGCGATATCGTGACATGTCGTATTTTTGTGACCAGAAGACAAGAGGAGGCGCAAGAGAGAAAAGTGTCACGATATCATGACATGTCGCATTTTCATGACCAAAGGATGAAAGAAGGCACAAAGGAGAAAAAGTGTCATGATATCGCGACATGTCACATTTTCGTGACCAAAAGGTGAGGGAAGGCATAGGAGAGAAAAGTGTCACGATATCGCGACATGTCACATTTTCGTGACCAAAAGGCGAGGGAAGGCACAGGAGAGAAAAGTGTCACGATATCATGACATGTCGCATTATCGTGGCCAAAAGGCAAGAGGAGGCGCAGGAGAGAAAAAGTGTCGCGATATCGCGACATGTCGCATTTTCATGACTCGTAAGGGGCAGGAAGGCCGAAAAGCAAAAGTGTCATGATATCGTGACATGTCACATTTTCACGACTCACAAAGGATAGGAAGGCCGAAAAGCAAAAGTGTTGTGATGTCGTGACATGTCTCATTTTTGCAACTCACAAAGGGCAGGAAGGCCGAAAAAGCAAAAGTGTCATGATATCGTGACATGTCGCATTTTCGTGACTTGAAAAGGGACAGGAAGGCAGTAAAGCAAAAATGTCACGATATCGCGACATGTCGTGTTTTCACGACCAAACAAAAGGAAAGAAAATGTAGGTAGTTACAGGGGCCATTACAGAAGAAATTGTCGAGCGATGGGTATACCGAACGTCATCATGGGTTGACAGGTGGACAGAGTCTACAATGGCAGCACTGGACAAGCACGTGGCACCAAGGTGCAATGAAAGCGGAAAAAGATCAAGAGTCAGAAAGGAAGACATTTTGGAAGCCAAGACAACGAAGAGGCATGGAAAATGAAACAATGGGTCAGAAAAGGGGAAACAAAAAGTCACACCAGAGATTTTAAAAGGGGAAGCGAAGGCATGCACAAGGGTCGAAAAACTGTGGAGACAGAGTTGCAGACATAAAGGCAAGAGGGCCATTCTAGACCTGTTTAGGCTGTTTTTCTTCCAAGGCGAAAGATGTTGTAATAGAAACTATCTTTTGGGATAAAGGAATTTATTTGGCAGACTGCTGCCATCATTGTAATCTTTTTCTGAATTGTTGAATGAGAACATAGATTTGGCATGAGCTATTTGGCTCCCCATCAAGTGGTATCAGAGTAGGAGTTCCTGAGTGTGTGAGCAGATCGCCGAAAGTGAGGTAGTTTGCACTAGGATCTATGGAATGGTTGTGAGAAGAGAGTGAGAAAGAATGCCTCCATGAAGAAACCATGGTGGTGGGAGAAATGTGGTACCTGAAGAAGATTTTAGAGCTTTGCAGAGGTAGGTGCAAGCCCTGCAAGAGGAGTTGCGAAGAGGGATTGAACCAAGAAGAGAAGATCATACTGAAGATGAATCTTGGGAGGTTGATAATCCCTTAGAAGAAAAAAAAGCAATGAATCCTACGGAAGCCAGATTGGTTAAGGCCATATCTCAGATCGGGAAGAATACAAAGTTTGATGTCTCCACGTATTCTAGGAATCTCAATCCAGAAGAGTTGATTGATTGGATCAATGATATGGAGGAGTATTTTGAGTATGAGGAGGTTGTAGATCCAGATCGAATCAAGTTTGAAAAAATGAAGTTGAAAGGCCATGCTTGCATATGGTGGAAAGAAGTGCAACTAGAAAGGAATAGAAGTAGAAAAGAGAAGATAACCAAATGGGATCAAATGGTGGAGAAATTGAAGAGACAGTTTATTCCTATGGATTATGAATTGGACCTGTTGAGAAAAATGCAGAGTTTGAGATAGTCAAAAAATTCTGTCAAAGAATATACAGAGGAGTTTTTCTAGATCTCAATTAGAACTGGCCATTCAAAGGCTAATAGGGAGAAGGTGGATCGTTACATCAATGGGTTGAGAACCAATATTCAAGAAGAATTATGTCTGGTTAGGATGAGCACCATTGAGGATGATTACCAATTTGCCCTCAAAGTTGAAGAGAAGCTGAACAGACGATTTGAGGGTAAGCAAAGAGGAAGGGGTCATGGTGGAAGAAATGGTGGAAGGACCAGTGGAGAAAAATATAAGGATCAGATGAAGGCTGGTGAAACTAGTAATACCCAAGACCAGAAAGAGGGGAACACCTACCAACCCCGTAATCAAAACAATGGTTACCCAAGAGGGAGAGGTAGATCTAGATGTGGATTTGGAATGGGGGGATTTCGTGGAACCTATTTCCACTATGGCAAAGAAGGACATCGAGCATACGAGTGTCCACAAAATTGAGAAAGGATGAATAAGAGACCTGAGGGTCCTACCAGAGCTGCTATGGCAGATGAAGGTGCTGAATCAGAAAATTCTGAGTAGGCAGAGGGAGGAGAAGTTATGGTCACCAGGAGGACCTTGTTGAATGAAGAGAAAGAACCAGACCAGAGGAGGAGCCTGTTCTGCACAAGGTGCAGAAGTTCGGGTAAGGTTTATAATATCATTATAGATAATGGTAGTACTGATAACTTGGTCTCAGAAGAAATGGTTACTAAGTTACAGTTAAAGAGGAGAAGCCACCCGCATCCATATCGGATTGTGTGGTTACAAAAGGACCATAGGGCTTTGGTCAGTGAGCAATGCTTAGTGAAATTTAATATTGGGAATTACTGTGATGAGGTCCTGTGTGACATCCTACCTATGGATGCTTATCATTTGTTGTTGGGAAGGCCATGGCAGTTTGATCGATGTGCAGTGCATGATGGTCGCACCAACACTTACTCAGTAACAAATAATGGAGTGCGCCATAAGCTGAAGCCCTTGAAGGAAGTGGACGAAAAGGTATGTATCAGCGCTAGAATCTGTTTAGTTGAAGGGGGAAGATTTTTGGATGGTTTAAAGCATGAGCATATGTGCTATGCATTAATTCCTAGAGTTAGGAAGGAAGAATGTAAGGATACCCCTGTAGAAGTCTTAGGACTATTAGAAGAATTTCCAGATATTGTATCTGATAATGTGCCTGAGGGTTTACCACCTGTGAGGAAGATCAGTCACCATATAGATTTGGTACCAGGATCTAGTTTACCCAATAAGGTAGCACATAGAATGACTCCTATAGAAACTAAAGAGCTGAACAGGCAAGTCCAAGAGTTGTTGAAGGGACTGATTCAGGAGAGCTTGAGTCCATGTGCAGTACCTGTAGTACTAGCACCAAAGAAATATGGAGAGTGGAGAATGTGTACAGAATCTCGAGCCATTAACAAGATCACCATAAAGTATAGATTTCCATTGCCAAGGATGGATGACATTATGGACTGTTTGAGTGGAGCCAAGTACTTCACAAAGATTGATCTAAAGAGTGGTTATCATCGAGTTCGTGTCGAGAGAAGGAGATGAGTGGAAGATAGCCTTCAAGACCAGAGAGGGATTGTATGAATGGTTGGTCATGCCATTTGGGTAACCAATGCACCAAGCACATTCATGTGACTGATGAATGAGGTATTGAAAGAATTTTTAGGCAAATTCGTCATTGTCTATTTGGATGATATTTTAATATTTAGCAGAACCTTGGACGAGCATCTGATGCATATCAGAAGAGTTTTTGAGAAGTTGCAGGAGGAGCAGTTGTTAATTAATTTGAAGAAGTGTAATTTCATGAAGAAGGAGTTAATGTACCTGGGATTTGTCATATCAGTTGAAGGTCTAAAAATGGACCTAGAAAAAGTGAGAGCTATCATTGAATGGCCTACTTCGAGAAGCACGACTGAGGTAAGATCATTTCATGGTCTAGCAAGTTTTTATAGGAAATTCATTAGGAATTTTAGCAATATTTGTGCACCCCTTACAGAAATAATGAGAGGGGATAAGAAAGAATTCAAGTGGACCTTAGAAGCAGATAAGAGCTTTGATCTGTTGAAGAAGAAAGTTACAGAACAACCTGTTTTGGCACTTCCAAATTTTAATAAGGTATTTCAGGTAGATTGTGATGCTAGTGGTAGTGCCATAGGAGCTGTTTTGAGTCAAGAAGGTAAACCTATTGCTTACTTTAGTGAGAAACTCAATGATGCTAGGAAGAAGTATTTAGTTTATGATCAATAGTTTTATGCTATGGTTCAGGATCTAAAGAAGTGGTGACATTATCTGTTGCCAAAAGAGTTTGTTCTATTTACTGATCATCAGGCCTTACAGTATATTAATAGCCAAGGGAAGCTAAATTAGAGGCACCTGAAGTGGGTTGAGTTTCTACAGAGTTATATCTTTGTGTTGAAGTACAGGAGTGGAAGGTCAAACAGAGTTGCAGATGCCTTAAGTAGAAGGCAGTGTTTATTGACATAAATGAAGGTGGAAGTGGTAGGATTTGATGAACTAAATGGTTTGTACCCTAAAGATCCTAATTTTGCAAAAGCCTAGAAGTTTTGCTTGGCACCTATCACTTTGGACAGGACCAAGTGGTTGGATTTTCTAATCCAAGATGGAATGTTGTTTAGAGGAAGTCAATTGTGCATTCCAAGGAGTTCAATGAGAGAAAATATGGTCAAGGAGAAACACAGTGGAGGGATGGCTAGACATTTTGGTTAGGATAAGACCATTGCATTGGTTAGTGAGAACTACTATTGGCCACAACTACAACAAGATGTGAAGAAGTTTGTGCAAAGCTATAGAGTATGCCAGAGGACGAAAGGTGTGAACCAGAACACTGGATTATATCAGCCATTACCTGTATTAGAGATACCATGGGAGGACGTCAACATGGATTTCATTCTTGGTCTACCAAGGACGCAATGGGGAAATGACTCCATATTTGTGGTGGTTGACAGGTTTTCCAAGATGGCACATTTTATTCCCTACCAAAAAACTAGTGATGCAGTTCAAATTACAGGTTTATTTTTCAAAGAGGTGGTACGACTTCATGGTCTACCAAAGAGTATCATTTTTGATAGAGATACCAAGTTTGTGGGGTATTTCTTGATGACTTTGTGGAATAAATTGAAGACAAATTTGAAATTTAGTTCTGCATACCACCCACAGACTAATGGCCAAACGAAGGTGGTGAATAGAAGTCTGGGAAATCTATTGAGATGCTTGATAGGAGATAAGCCCACGGGATGGGATTTGGTTTTGCCACAGGTAGAATTTGCATATAACAATTCTATCAACAGGAGTACTAACAAATATCCATTCCAGATAGTGTATGGGAGCAGTCCAAGGAATGCTTCTGAGTTGAGGAAAACAGATACAGGGGAAAGGTGCAGTGCCAAGGCTGAGGACTTTGTAGAGCATCTGAAGGGCATGCATGAAGAAGTGAAGAAGCACATTACTAACATGAATAACCAATATAAGACAAGGGCAGACCAGAAGTGACGGTTCAAGGAATTCGCTATGGGAGATGAGGTCATGGTCCATCTAAGAAAAGAAAGATTTCCTGCTAAAACCTATAACAAGCTGAAGATGAAGAAATTTGGCCCATTCCGAATTCTAGGAAAACAAGATTCAGGCAATGCATATGAAGTGGAATTTCCCAGTGGCCTTAACATATCACCTATTTTCAACATTGCAGATTTGGTAGAATATCATGAAGGAGGCAATAGCGAGACACTAAGTGTAGAATTGTGGAGTATTCCAATGTCTACTCCAACAATAGGCGAGATCGAGGAAATACTAGACACTCGAGCAGGAAGAAATACCAAGAATAGGCAGTATTCTAAATATCTGGTCAAGTGGAAGGGCAGGCCTATCGAAGATGCAACTTGGTTGTCAAAAATAGAGGTCGACCGCTTGGGTCTTCCTCCAACAGTATAGAAGTGAAGGACACTTCTCAATCCACCCCGGTTGTCTGATGCAAGAGCATCCGGTGGCAGTAGAGCAATATTGCATCAACAAAAAAAATTTCTAAGTGTTAGCCTTAATGTCGCAATATCACGACAGAGAAAAGTGTCGTGATATCATGACATGTCGTGTTTTTGCAACTCAAGAAGGAGAGAGAAGACGCGAAGCAAAAATGTCATGATTTCACATGTCATGGAATCGCGACCGACGGAGCAGAAAGAAAGCAAGGAAAGATGTCGTGATATCATGACATGTCGCATTATCACGACCAAAAGCCGAGAGAAGGCTCAAGAGAGAAAAATGTCGCGATATCGTGACACGTCATGATATCGCGACATGTCGCATTATCGTGACTAAAAGAGAAGAGGAAGAACAAGAGAGAAAAGTGTCACGATATCATGACATGTCACATTTTTGCGACCAGAAGATGAGAGGAGGTGCAAGAGAGAAAAGTGTCACGATATCCTGACATGTCACATTTTTGTGACCAAAGGACGAGAGAAGGCGCAAAGGAGAAAAAGTGCCATTATATCGCGACATGTCATATTTTTCATGACCAAAATGCGAGGGAAGGCGCAGGAGAGAAAAGTCTAGCGATATCGCGACATGTCGCATTTTCGCGACCAAAATGCGAGGGAAGGCGCAGGAGAGAAAAGTGTTGCAATATCGCGACATGTCACATTATCGCGGCCAAAATGCGAGAGGAGGCGCAAGAGAGAAAAAGTGTCACGATATCATGACATGTCACATTTTTGCGACTCGCAAGGGGTAGGAAGGACAAAAAGCAAGTGTCACGATATCACGACATGTTGCATTTTCACGACTCACAAAGGACAAGAAGGCCAAAAAGCAAAAGTGTCACGATGTCACGACATGTCGCATTTTCACGACTCGCAAAGGGCAGGAAGGCCGAAAAAGAAAAAGTGTCACGATATTGTGACATGTCACATTTTTGTGACTCGAAAAGGGATAGGAAGGCAGTAAAGCAAAAATTTCATGATATCGCGACATGTCACGTTTTCGCGACCAAACAAAAGGAAAGAAAAGGCAGGCAGTTACAGGGGCCGTTACAAAAGAAATTGTTGAGCGATGGGTATACCGAACATCATCATGGGTTGACAGGTGGACAAAGTCTACAATGGTAGCACTGGACAAGCACATGGCACCAAGGTGCAATGAAAGTGAATGAAGATCAAGAGTCAGAAAGGAAGACGTTTTGGAAGCCAAGACAACGAAGAGGCACGAAAAATGAAACAAAGGGTTAGAAAAGGGGAAATGGAAAGTCACGCCAGAGATTTTAAAAGGGGAAGCAAAGGCATGCACAAGGGTTGGAAAACTATGGAGACAGAGTTGCAGACATAAAGGCAAGAGGGCCATTCTGGACTTGTTTAGGCTATTTTTCTTCCAGGGTGGAAGATGTTGTAATAGAAACTATCTTTTGGGATAAAGGAATTTATTTGGTAGACTGCTGCCATCATTGTAATCTTTTTTTGAATTATTGAATGAGAACATAGATTTGGCATGAGCGATTTGGCTCCCCATCACTCTACATCTTTGTATCTTCGTTTATCGACCTTGATTTTTTGGCCAACTGCTCTATCATTGTTATCAAATAGGCTTTCAAGGGTGATGAGACCCTTAGGAATATGATTGTTTTTTAACTAAATAATATCCTCTTCCTCTTCATCCTGCAGATCCTGGTTGGCTGAGCAATTCATTTCATGGATTAAGAAATCAAGTATCTATTCATCATTTTCAAAAACTTGCCAAAAAATATTTTTATCAGGTACTGAAGGCCTGTATATAAGTCTAACAGTGTTAGACTTTTGAATAACATTACTTACAGGACAAAAATTAGCTCCCACTGAAGCTTACAAATCTGCATGGGTATTCTATTCTCTAGGGATAAACTTTATATTTAGGGCCTCAAAGGCCTCTAAGAGATCCCACACTTTGTTCCTGTAAGCCTTCAAATAATCTTGTTTACGTATACCCTTTTTGGTGACTTGATTCATAATAAGTTTTGAATCTCCATAGATGAGTAACTGTTTGATTCTCAATTTCTCAGTCTTTCTTAACCCTAAGCACAGGGCCTCATATTCTACTGCATTATTGGAGCAACTCCAAGTCAACCTGTAAGAGAAAACCTTTTCCTCTCCGATGGGAGAAATCAAAACTATTCCGGCACCGGCTCCATTCTTGCACCTAGCTCCATCAAAGAAAAGCTTCCACAATTGATTCACGGAACCATCCTTTTCTAGGGAGGGTATCAATTTTCTTTTTGGTTTCTCAATAGAATAGTTTCCTATTTATGTTTCTATCATGGCATTAAAATTCTGTAGAGAAAACTCGTCCTCAACTTGGAGCTCTTCTAATGTTTCTTCCATTAGATCTTCTTCTATTGTTTCTTCAGTCATCATATTTACACGATCAGTTTCACCAATATTTTCTACATGAAATGTCAATGGTTTCTCATTAAAAATCTTGACCCTTCTACCTTTTAAAGGTATCTCCAAATGAGAATAATCTAAGGATACGTATCCTCCTATATTTGCTGTGAACTCTCTGGATAGACACATACCAAAATAGGGCTCCAAGTCTACGACTACTACCTCTTGTATGATTGTCATCTGAGGCAAATTATGCAGCCGTATGGGAATATCCTTTATCACTCTTATAGTTTTTACCAGAGTACCATCTAACTGTAGGACGCCTGTGCTGCTCCTAGTGTACTCCATTCCCATAATATCACATACTACTTTGGGTATCATAGTGGTAGCAGCGCCTGAATCTATCATGCAGTTGTGGATAACCCATCCTTCCATTTGAAGGGACAAATAAAAGGGTGGTGGCCTGTTCTTACCAGTGGCAGACATCAAGTTTGTTAGAACCATTTTTGAAGATGATGCAGTCCCACCTCTATTTTTCATTGTTCTTAGGGATTCCTATAGGACATCGATTTGACCTGGGATTTGAAGGGCATCATGCATACTTGCCTTAGAAGGAGTCTTTTTCATTTCCTCTACTATACTGAATGTAGGTGAATCAACTATTCTTTCTATTTATTTGGCAAAAGTTTCACATTTATTTTTGTATCCCTGGGTAGCTTCAGTTCTTTGCCTTTTTGTCAGTGAGGGGAATCTCAACATTTCCCTAGCCTATTCTTGGGTTTCATTTTCCCCCTAAGGAATAAATTCTTTGTGTGTTTCTTTCCCTTGAATTTTGGTTGGAGACTGATATTTTCTTTCTTGAGGGAGACTTCCCTTAGGAGTTTCTTTGGGAACTTCCTTGGGAGCAGGGGAAACATTCAATGGCTGAAGCTCTTTAGGGTCTACTTGCAGTGGTTTCTTAGCTGATCTTGTCAAAACTAAAACCTGTTCTACTGTAGGCATCATGAAGTTGTGGTCATCCTCTCTAATTATATTTACATGGCCTTTCATTTTTTCTTTACTCTTTTCAACTGCTATACTTTGTACATAATTTTGGTGTATCATACACGAACTTTCCCCATGTGGATCGTTACATGTAGTGCACCAAAAGTTAGAATTAATGGGCGGCTCCTCAGATTCCACTGTCTCATTTGTATATACCGTGCTCGGTCTTACTTGTCCCCTATTGCTTGATTGTGCTACATCTCCTGTTACCTGAGGGAACCTCCTTGGCAGAAAATTCCTTTCAGCCTCTCTCTTTTTCATGGACACCATTTCATTTGACAATGTCTTCATTGTATCAATTATGGTCATGTATTGATCACTGGGGGGAGCTGATGCAAGGGGTGTAGCTGGTAATGCAAGGAATGTAGGAGGTGTGGCTATAGCTAGGAGGGCCTACGTTGGTGGGAGTACAGGCAGTTTAGAAATTGATGCTTTGGAAAGTTCTGGTAAAATTGGCAATAGACTTTTTGATGGATATCTTTTTGTAGCAATGAGATCAGCTTCGCCCCTTACTGCCTCTACATAGATCCTAGGAAAAGTGGTTACATGGGATTGCCTTATTATCATTCTGAGATCTAAATCAAAAGCCCTTAAATAATAGCATATAGCTTGTTCTTTCGTGGGCTTTAGTCCTTGCGGTACTCTATCACGAGTTCTGATAAATCTGATGTTGAAATCTTGGATTTCTTCTTGTGGATGCCTCTCAATGACAGTGAATTGATTTAGCAATGTGAAAGGATCCGCATGTATATTAAATTCATCGACCAGACAGCCGGCCAGTACTACCCAAGAAATAATGGATCCAGCGAGAAGCGCTCTGTACCAATAGAGCATCTTCCCTTTCAAAGATATAATCAACAATATAACCATTACATATTCCTGAGTGATGTTATATATAGATGCTAGCACTGATACATCTAAATAGTGCTCATCTGTTGTTTTACCTATTTCATCAAAGGTCGGTAATGCTTTTAGTGCAGCTTGTGGAATTGGGTGGTGAGTTCCCAAGTTCAAAGGGCCAGTTTGATTCCACACAAGATGCGTTGGGGTAGGGGTGGCTACCATGATTGCTAAAGGAGTTACAACCACTATGGGATTGCTTGTAGATTCTCCTACAGTGGGTGTTAAAGAGGTGCTAATGGTGCCAGGCGGATTTGATCGTGCGGCTAGCACAAGGTGTGCTTTTAGGCTTTCGAGATGTAGTTCAAAGAACTCTATAGGTTCTTCAGAGTTTCTAGCTCAAGATCTGGTTATCATATGGCTATATAACCAGAAGGTTTCTAGACAAGGTCTTTCTTTTATGGTCTAAATTGCAATGGAGTCGCCAGGTGGTTTTTCTTGAGATTTTCAACAAAAAGGCTCTTAAGGTAAAACACCAAAACTTATACAATACTGTGGGATTTTTGGTCCCATCGGGCATGCCAAAAATTGTTGGAACAAAATCTGCCTTCGGTTAATAGTGTTGCACCTTAGACTTTGCCAACATTGAATAGACAGATCTTGCTTGAGATCATCTATCTAGTCTCCAGAGAAGGTTGGTTCCTTTGATTTTTTTAGAGAAAAGAGGAACAAGAGATAAGGGAAATATAGCCTAAGCTAGAACTTTTATATGGTGCAGATTAGACAACAACAAAGACAGATTTACTTACTTCTATCCAAAGCATTTAAAACACATTTCCATGCAAAAATTATATAATTCTAGATATGATTTCTGATATTTCATTTAACATGCGTATATATTAGATTCTTATTCCAACAATATGATTTATGTATTGTGAAAGTTCAGATATAAGAATAGACTCAATTTAAAATTCAATATTGTAAGCAGAAATAAATAACATTAATACATACACTTGCACAATATGAACCAGAAGCCAATGGGAGATGCGATTTTATTGCTTGTATTCAAAGTACGTACATTTAGTCTTGTAAATGTCCAAGAGCCGACCCTTTTTTTGGAGTTGCTCACCCCTATATATACCCTAAAAGAGTATCTTTTTCTAAGTACATCTTACTTATTTTACAAGCAATCATCTGCAGTTTCTAATAATACACAACAGATTTCCCACAGATTGGATAGATTGGCAATCATCCAACGGACCTGCTAGGTTATAATCAATAGACCATTCTTCAGAAATCGACACCTGATGTCAGTGCATGTCCCCAGTTGCCAAAAATATACTCTATTCCTTTACAGCTGGCGTTTCACGAAATCGTGACATTCTTTCCTTGCTTTTCTCTTTTGCTGCCTCTAGCCACGAAAATGAGACATGTCACAAAATCGTGACATTCATCTCTTGTTTTGCTCTTCTGCTGCTTCCAGTCGTGAAAATGATACATGTCGTGAAATCGTGACATTCATATCTTACTTTGCTCTTTAGCTACCTCCCGCCTCAAAAATGAGACATGTCACGAAATCATGACATTCTTTCCTTGCTTTGCTTTTCTGCCGCTTCCAACCACAAAAATGGGACATGTCATGAAATCATGACATTTGTCTCTTGCTTTGATCTTCTGCTGCTTCCAGCCATGAAAATGAGACATGTTGCAAAATCGTGACATTCGTCTCTTACTTTGCTCTTTAGCTGCCTCCCACCGCAAAAATGAAACATGTCGTGAAATCGTGACATTCTTTCCTTGATTTGCTTTTCTGTCGCTTCCAGCCACAAAAATGAGACATGTCATGAAATTGTGACATTTCTATGTCTTCAGCTCTTCTGTCGCTTCCAGCCACGAAAATGAGACATGTCGCAAAATCACGACATTCTTTCCTTGCTTTGATTTTCTACGCTTCCAGCCACAAAAATGAGACATGTCACGAAATCACGACATTTGTCTCTTGCTTTGCTCTTCTACCACTTCCAGTCGTGAAAATGAGACATGTCGCGAAATCGTGACATTTGTCTCTTACTTTGCTCTTTAGCTGCCTCCCGCTATGAAAATGAGACATGTCGCGAAATCGCGACATTTCTATGTCTTCAACTTTTCTTCTTCTTGCATCGCGAAAATGCGACATGTCACAAAATCGTGACACTTCTGCCTCTTTGCTCCATTTTGTTGCTCTTAGTCATGAAAATACATCATGTCGTGATATCGCAAAACTTTTTCCCTTTTGGCCGCGACAAAGCAACATGTCGCGATATCACGACACTTTTTCCCTTTTGGCCATGGCAAAGCAACATGTCGTGATATCATGATAGTTTTTCCCTTTTGGCAGTGACAATGCAACATGTCGCGATATCGTGACACTTTTTCTCTTTTGGCAGCGACAATGCAATAGGACGCGATATCGTGACACTTTTTCTCTTTTGGCAGCGACAATGCAACACGTCGTGATATCGTGACACTTTTTCCATTTTGGCCGTGACAAAGCAACATGTCGTGATATCACGACACTTTTTCCATTTTGGCCGTGACAAAGCAACATGTCGCAATATCGTGACACTTTTTCCTCCTCACTCTTTCTCTTTGCTTTGGACCGTGAAAATACATGTCGCGATATCGTGACACTTTTTCCTCCTTGCGGTGTTTTGCATTTTATTTGATCTTTAGCATATGGGCCACTTCGGTCTTCTTGGAAAATGTGCAAAAAGGAGCATCAGATGTTTTTTTGTAGTTAGTCACTTTTTTGACTAACAGTGCCTGGTGTGAATGACGAGGGGTCTAAAATCATCCCTAAAATAGGGGCAAAATATTTAACCTGAGGGTGAGTATAGTTTAATAATGAGAAGTAATTCTCAAAAAGGGATTGAGATAGGCTCTGAAATAAAGGGTGTACAAGGGTAGGAGATGCAGGTGGTGTATCCTATTTTATGGTGAATAGAGGAGGGGGATGTCCTGGAGCAGTGTAGATCACATGGTCATAGAACATGGAAGGTTTATTAGGTAATGATGAAGGGGAAATAAGTGGATGGTCTTCTTCGAATGAAGTGGCAAGGGCTTCAATCGAAGTGGATGTCTCACCTTGAGACATCGTGTGTGTATAACATGGATCAAATCTTGTGAGCAGATCGGGTGTGCATGTGGATTTCCCCTTCATGAGTGAATGAGGAGGGGTAGACTGGCTAGAATTGGAGCTAGGAGCCTCATCTATATGGCACACTTTATCACATGCTCAAATGTGGATAACAACAGGCATTATGGTGTATATCATGTCATGAAGCTTCAAAACTACACAAAGACTGAGGTCTGAGGTTCTGGATGTGATGTGTAAAGGGAATTTGAAAAAACCTTGTGCATTTTTTATTCAACCTATAACTAATATGAAAGCAAAAAAATAACAGACTATAGATAGCTGAACAAAATAAAGTGTTGTGTGGTAAAATATGTTGAAACCAGTTTGTGATCATGCAAACAATGGAAAACTAGAGTCAATTCTAAATTCAGAAAATAAAGTGTTTTGTTCGTTTGAGTGTGTTTTGATATTAAAAATATACTTCCTAGATAATATCATAGGTAGTGGGGTGAATAATCTAGAAAATTATGAGTTTCATAAGTACAAAACCTCCTACAACACCCAAATATGCATAGAATAGAACAATATCGCAATGTGTGAATGGTGACTTGTATGGAAGGCACAATAAAATGATAACCTATGGGGGGAGAGATAAAAATATTGAAATGAGCTCATTGTATCCTCTCACGAGAATAGGTAATACTGTTTGAGACCTGATACTAACATACCCATGCTTTCACTTCACCCTTGGGTGGGCTTAGTCAATAACGATAGTTATCGTGTTCATGAATTATGTAAGCCTTGTGAATAAAGGTATCTAATCCTATCCCACTACGAAGGTTACTTTTGGTGATGAAATCCAGAAGCTCAATTTCAAAAGTGGGGATTTTCTAGTGATGAAGTCCAAAAAATCACTCATGTGGGGCTTCTAGGTGTATAGGGGTGAGATGGTGGAGGGAACAACTCCTGCCACACGAGTCTCTAATGATGGATTGGGTATGAAGTCCAATATCACTGTTTGTTTCAAACCACATGTGTGTGTGGGTTTGAGTTGTCTAACAATGATGTAAAAATCAATAAATCTAACTAAATGCCCTTTTGGAATGAAAATCTAGCCCTAGATGCACTTTTTGAAAACAAATATAGTCCTATTGTGTATTTTTGAAAAGAAACTAGGATCTATGCTTATGAAGTAAACAGGTAAACCAAACAAAGCATGTGATTTCCAAAGAAGTGAGAAATCTAAGCTAAAGACAAGAAAGGAATGTGAAATTTGCTTTTGTAAAAAGGAAATGACTCACTATCATAAGGAAATGCAAGAAGGAATTTGAAAATCTAATCTAGATACAAGAAAGAAATGGGAAAGTGATTTTTGGTACAAAAAGAGATTTGAAATTGCATGGATAAGGAAATGCAAAAAGAGATTTGAAGTTCTAAACCCTAAATGCATGAAATGAAATTGGAAATTGATTTTGTACAAAAAGGAATGTGAAAAATGATTTGAAATAATGATGTGGAAAGAAGTTTGAAATTCTAATCTAGATGCAAGAAAGAAATGGGAAAGTGATTTTTGGTACAAAACGAATTTTGAAATTTGCCTTAGTGAAATGTACAAAAGAAAAGTGTAAACCCTAATCCTAAATGCAATTTTGAAAAAGAAAATTTGAAATGTACTTTGAAAAGAGATTGATAGAATGACAGAAATGGGAAATAAAAATCTATTTAAAGTGGTATTTGAGGAAATAAATGAGAATGTTCTTGAAAAGTAAATAAAATGAACTTTATTATTTAATGTAGGCTTTTGAAAAGAATTTTTGAAAGAGATAGGTATTGCAAGGAAGATGGCTTTAAAAAATTATGATTTACCAAAAATAATGACTAGAAACGAAAGCCTATTCTAATCCCTTAAGAAAAGAGGGATGTAAATATGATTTATATACAAAAAGATAAATATAGAGCAACTAACATAAATTTTCTTGACATGATAAGTGCATTGAAATGAGAGATTCACCGAATGACATGATGCATTTGTTAGTGAACTTTTCCTTGCAACCAAAACTGATAGAATAGAGAGGAAAAAAGGGGAATACCTAGTTCCTTTTGCTTCAGATGGATTTTTTATTCTTTATACTATTGACCTCTACAAGTTTGAGGGTTTTGGGAGCAGTTATACTCAATTCATAGGACAAGGGGTGAATTGGATCTGGATTCATAGTTCAGGGGTGAATAAGATCTAGGAGCCTAAAAATTTTGTTCTGAGGACCTGAGGGGGTTGTCAGGGTTTCAAGGGTCTTTATGATATTTGGATATGGTACCTACAATAAGATAGAAACAACAAATTGTGTTAGATTCATGATAAAACTAGTCTAGCACAACTCTTTGTGGGGGTCCCACCGGGCGTGCCAAAATGAAATATACAAAAGACGACATTTGATCCAACAACTTGCTATAACACAAATTATTCAAAAATGTTGATTTTATTAATGATAGAAATGCTTTAGATTACAAATAGGGATAATTTCCATTCTTTATTTCATAAATGTACAATAAATATGATGCTATATTTTGGTCTCCTCAATGAAGGTGGGCTTCATGTGTAATGTTTGCCATCAGTAGTTTTGTTGATTATGTTTCCTCTTTGCACCTATTTTAGACCTACAAAAGGGAGTTAGTATTTTTTGGGGCTTGCCTTAGTCATGCCCCATGGAAAAGAAGACAAATCGACACTAAATATGCAAGAAAAACTAAAATAAACTATATGAATGACTTTAAAAACATGAAATAGAGTATACTTGATTGATTTGGTGATCAAAACCTTCTATAGGATCAACTCACAGGTTAGGGGGTGCAATGGAGGCCAGATTCATAGTTCAAGGGGTGAATTAAGCTATAGATGCTTTTTGTGGGATATCCTAGTTTGGATGGGATCCTCAAATGTTGTTATGTTGTTTGTACAGTTTAGATGTGTTAGATTACACTTCTAGTCAAATTTTTGTAGAGTTTATGTAGGCTAACTAAAAGGGGAGAGAGAGAGAGATAATGAGGGATTTGGTCTCCTATTTATAGGAAAATCCAAGGTGTAGGGGGTGTGGTTAGGAGTACTAAACCCTAAGGTCAAGTCCTAAGGTGGTTAGGTTAGGGTTTGTGAGGTGTCATTCCTACATTCCCTAAATAAATATCTCATCCTCACACATGTGTGAGGAGATATTAGGGTTTACTAGGGTTAGGTGATCCCTAGGTTAGATTAGGGCTAGGTTAGGGTTTCCTAGAAAATATCCTAACTAATTTAGTGCACACACATGTGGGAGGGAATAATTAGGACTAATTTAGGTTTAGGATCCTAATTAACCTTTTTAACCCATAAAGTACACTTAAGTGAAGTGACTTTCAAATTAGAAATAAAATTAACTTAATTATTACTTTTGGGAAGTAATAGCCCCGTGGGGGCCCTAATTAAGTTTGAAAAGGTCTTAGGTTGCCTTAGGGAGCTTATAGGTAGTCTCTTGATAGATAAAAGGTGGTTATGACATGGATTGTGTAGTTTAGTAGGGTTTTGTACCTATAGGCCGATGAGGTGGTCTACGTAGATCTAAAATAGCCTACACTATTTAGAGCAATCTGCGCTGGTCTAGAGTAGTCTAAAGTGGTCTAAAATAGCCTACATAGGTCTAAAATAGTCTATAGTGGTCTACAATATCCTATGTTGGTCTACAATAGCCTAGAGGGGTCTAGGATGGTCTATGCAAACCTATGAGTGTCATGATGGATATACAAGTATGTAGAGGTAGACACATGCAACTTTTAGATGTCTACATTAAAAAATAAGCTAACCTTAGCACTTAATAAATAATCTAACTAATGCCAAATAAGCCTACAACAAGCAATCCTATGTGAGCTTGTAGAAGCTTCATGTGGGTACATAGGTTGGAAATAAAATAATATGCCTAGGAATGTCAAAATAATAACTAGCCTAGGACATAAAATAACACTCACACACACTCCTATCTGTTGAGTGGTATTTTCACCCGATTGTGAAAACACACTCTCCGATAGGATTTGGGTTCTAAATCCTCTGCTTGCAAAGAAACAATTTCTCCAAGGTTCCTGTTATGTCAGCATTCTGCATCTATGTATTAATAATATCAAATAAAGATATTTAATTAAAATGCTTGGAACACCTTAGTGGTTGCAAGTAATGGCGAAAACAAGGGGCACTGTGGTTTATTTTACTATGAAATTTAATGATTGTTCATTGAACCCTGATAAAGTAAATGTGATTTGATCCTCATATGACCATGCTGTAACTTCAAAATGAAATTTAATGAAAGGCCATAAATGAAGGAATTATTTATGGATTTTGAAGTTTTTTAATTTTTTTTATTTTATTTTAAAGCCTGTAAATAAAATTAGAACTTCTGAAAATAAAATGCAGCAAGAAGAAAAATAAAATGCAAAAGAAAAGAAATTTAAAATTGCATTCAGTCTGATGCCATCCTGTCCTGGAAAAACCGAAGATGTGAGGTTTCCATGCATGCAACCTAACCTATTGAACCTGCAAACATGCACAATCCAGATAAGTTAAGTGCTGGTCTCTAGGGTTTACTGTTATTTTTTAGATTTAGAAATTCGCATGAAGAAACCAAGAGAACTTGCATTAAACTTCATCTATAAGCCTAGAAATCTGAAAAAGGGAAAGATAAACATTAAAACATGCATGCAGAAAATAACTCCTTTCTTGCCAACAAGATGCAAATTTATGAATGCTCTGCATTAAAAATAAATCCTGTTACAATAGCAAAATTTTTGGTTTTCTCAAAACCAGCAAAAGGAAGGAAAACAGCCTCAAAGCAGGCCCATAATGACCCTCTGGCCTCTAGCACTGCAACTCTGCTCCAATGGTTTCCGACCTCTATCTGTCCTATGCTTCTACTTTTAAAGCATGGCAATGCTTTCTGTTTTGGCCTGTGATGCTTCGTTTCATCTTCCCGATCGATTCGTTTCATATTCCCGCCTTTCGAATTGTTTTGACCTTTCGCTCAAATTTGAAACATTTGGTCCTGTCTGCGTATTGTAACCATCGCTCTGAAGCGTTATCATAAACCTCATGCCCTTGCGCCATGTGTTCTATGCGTTTCTGCATGTTCCATAATGGTCCCATGAAAATCACGACCAAAAATAGCCCGTGGCCTTGCTCCTTCACTTACACAGCGAAAACGTGACATGTCGCGAAATCACGACATGTCGCGATATCGCGACGCTTTCATTCTCCGTACGTTTCAGCTGCAACTCGTCGTGATTTCGTGACCATTTTCTCCTTCGCGCCCTCTTGTCGCAATCTGTCGCAATTTCGCTATCGTTTTGATCTCCGTACTCTTCAACCGCAACCTGTCACGATTTCGCAACCATTTTCTATTTCGGGCCTTCTCACCGCAACCTGTCATGATTTCGCTACCATTTTGATCATCGTACGCTTCGGCCGCAATCTGTCACGATTTCACGACCATTTTACTCTGCACTCCTTTGCGCTCAATGCTGTCGCGATTTCGTGACCATTTTTCTCTGTCGTACACTTGCCAAATTTCCATCGTGAAATCGCTACACTATCTCCATCCGTACTGCTTGAGCTTCAACTAGTCACGATTTCACGACGCTTTTGCCTGACGGGCATGCTTTCTCAAAAGTTGCGCGATTTCGCTACCATTTTCCACTTCATGTCTTTTCGCTCAATCTTTGTCGCGATTTCGTGACCATTTTCCATTTCATGCCTTCTTCGCTACTTTCTGTCATGATTTCGCGACCATTTCGTGCTTCATGCACCTTTGCTAATTTTTGTCATGATTTCATGACATCTTTCTGCTTCGTTCCCCGCTTGCCGCTTCCTGTCGCGATTTTGTGACGTTCTTTCTACTTTGCCCTATTTGACTGGTTTGACCCGCGATTTTGTGACATGTCGCGATTTCGCTACGCCTTTCCATTTGCCTTTCTCTCTCCTCTTTTGGGCCGCGACGGAGCAACATGGCGTGATTTCGTGACACTTTTCATTTTCATTTTCTCTCTCCTCTTCCATCCACGATGGAGTAACATGTCGCGATTTTGTGACACTTTTCTATTTTTGGTAGTGACCGCACAACACGTCGCAATTTCGTGACACTTTTCTATTTTCGGTCGCGACGGTGCAACATGTCATGATTTCACGACACTTTTCTGTTTTCAGCCATGACGACGCAACATATCGCGATTTCGTGACACTTTTCTGTTTTCGGCCGCGACGGCGCAACATGTCACGATTTCACGACACTTTCTACACTTGTGCATTTTTGCCCCTTTTCTTCATTTTTAGCATCTGGGTCACTGAGATTTTCTCTGAAATCCTGCAAAAAAGGTGGGTCCCCAATTTTGGGGTGTGTTGTGGATCAGCCACAACACTATCTATATATCCTCATCATACCTCCTCACAATAGAAGTATTGGATTTCAATACTTTTATGAGTGTGAGACACCAAAAACTAAAGACATATCCCACTAGTTGGATGAATTCAAAGCTGAGATGTCACATCATCGTAGGCCTGGACAAGGTTGAGGTTACCAATAGATATTTGCATTGGAATACAATGTTTGGTCACAAATCTATCACCAATATATGAAGGAAATTGATGAGTACCAAGGGCCTGTTGTTGAGGTTGCTAAGTATACTACAAAATAGGAACCTATTTGGCTAAAGGAGGTTGCAAAGAAGATGTAAACTCAATACCAAGACATTCAAGAAGAGAAATTGGAAAAATAAGAGAAATAATTGATGGAGAGATATCCTCCTTGTGATAATAATGTGGTGTAGGTGGTGTTGGTATGTTAGGTGGCCTGCTAAAGATTAAAGCAATTTTTATGGCTATCTAGAGTAGAGAAAATGTATGGTATTCTTAAGGCCACAAATGAGAAATATTTTATTCACATGATGCAAGGTATATGTATTGTTATACACATCATATTGATCCCTCTTGTCATACTTATGGGCCTTCCCAAGAATTAGACCATATCAATCCATCATAGTCACATTGTAGGTGACTCAATCCATAAAATGCGAGTCAAAAGCAAAATATATCATGCATTTTTCTATTATGAAGGAGGTGGAACCAATCCTTCTATCCAAGTGAGTATGGATGAGGATGTGGTTCCACAAGTAGCTATAACCTATCAATAACGGATCTCACAATCAAGTTTTTTTATGAGTTATTGTCAATGATACAATCCACAAAAACCTTATTAGTTAGATGGGATTTTGTGATAAATAAACTATCATGACCACCTTCATACAAATTATGATTCATAAGGATAACATTGTTGAGTTTACCCTTCAACTCATCATATTCTCTAGCCTCTCCTATAATCTCAATGGGACCATCCTATGGTTCCTCATTTGGATATTTTATAATTATGTTCTTATTCTTTTGAAAGCAATAAAATTTTACATGGCCTCTTCTTTTACAATTATTACAAAATTTATTACTATTGAAATAAGGAGAATAAGAAGAAGAGAAGGAAGAATATTCCTTCACCTTATATGGTTATTTTTAATTTAGAGATATGAAAGCTCATTTTGATAGATACACAAGATTATCTTCTGCCAATTGTGCTTGGTTAAATGTTGCATCCAAGGTGGAAAGGGGGAAATATTTCAACTCCCTAAATATTGGTTCCTGCAAACCACTCTTAAAATTTGAAATGATTCTATTAATTGAAACCTCCACACCAGTTAATATTCTCAACTTGTTAAACTATTAAATGTACTCTTAAACACTCATGTTGTGTCCCTGATTTAAGTGAATCCATTTATATATGAAATCTTCACCATAATTGGAAGGATAAAAGGTATGCTTCAATGATTTTACTAGTTGATCCCAATTTTTAATGGAATTTTGAGTATGTTGGTAGTTAGTTATCAAAACCTTGGCTACACCAAAAAGTTTTAATTTTTTAAATGGGACTCTCATCTTCAGGAATTTGGCTATATGCAAACCAAGTATCCATGTGAAGGATCCAACTATTTAGGACCTTGATATCTCTTGAACCATAATAAATATTGACCTAATATTTTATTCTTGTGAATAGGTCATTGTGGTAGATTTTGACATCAATAGGGCCTCTTTGGACTGCTATATTATTTACTTCGTTGGCCAAAAGAACCCGCTTGTTCTCACTTTTTATGTTAAATCGAAATCCATTTATGATCTAAGTATAAACCAAAACTTACAAAACTGATCAAAAGGTTACAACAATTTGACCTTTTCTAAGCAATTGCAATAGTTTAATTTTATAAAAGTAGTGTTAATTGCAAGCACTTATAAAAATATTTTTCTATGCTTTTAGACAACAAAAGAAACCTTATCTTAAAAAAGGAATGCTTCCTTAATAAGTTAATTCCATAATAAATGTAATTATGAGAATTAATAAAAATTATAAAAGTATTAAACTAAAATTAAAGGAAGGGTAATATGCTCATTGAAAATTATAGGACTCATGTTGCCAAACTAAAAAATAGATTAATAGATTGAAAATTCATCATCCATGGTGATAAAATAGAATATTGTCTTACACAGACTGCTTCTACATATTCGGTGTCTACAAAATATTTGAAGACAATAAATAGGATTGCCAATGTCATGAGGATTTCCATCATCAAAATTTTTTTTAGGTAGCTGTAAAATGTAGATGTCTCCACGACATACTTCAATTTGTTGGTACACAATATCATCCACATCAGGAGCCCATCATGATGTCAATATTATGGAGTGAATGAGGTGTTGAAAATGCCAAGAAAAAATTGCTAAAGTAAAATCTTCATTGATTTTATCATGTCCATAGATATCTGTTAAAATTCCAAAATGAGGTAATCTAGGCATTGTCTAGAGGTGATAATATATTATCGTGTGTATACCAGTCCACTTGGATCAAAGGTCAAGTACGTGATCTCTCACCCAAAGAAATTTTTTAATGCAAACCATGCCACCTGGCTTACATGGCTCTCAATATACCTCATGCTTCAAAGTACATGGGATAACTTTAAACAAGGAATTATGTTTTTAAAGCTAATTTACTGGCATCAAACCAAGAACCTCCATGTGACACACTAGGAACTGGATAAAAAGAATTTGAAAATGTATTTGTATTCTTGTCCTTGACAATGTCAAGGAAAGTATAGTGATAGTTATTCAAATCTTATCCAAACATGGTCTTCCTCAAAGAAATCACTCATATAGACTATAGTCTACCACTCAAAAGGAGTTGCTTACAACACTCTACATGAATCATAAATAATAGTGCACATGCAACACATAGGCAGGGTCAAGCAAACTATAACTTAAAAACTCTCTCAACTTGAATTATACAAAATGTACTTCCTCACTAAGCAATTATTGGAGTCCACCCAAACCCAATGTATGAGAAGAATAAAACTAACCCAAGCCTAATATTAGGCTCTTATACCAAATTATGGGGAGCCAAATTTTTGAAACTACTAGATAAAATTTATTTAAAATTACAACAAATATGTACAAGCAGAGTATGGTGTATCTCATTTGGAGATGAGATCACTCATAACAAGCTATGCTAACACATTAGATTTTAGGTCTAACTATCTCAAAATAGCATAGATCCCAATATAATTAAGCCATAATATTATAGGTCAAAATATCAATAATCAAGAGTAGAATTAAATATATGAGCAATAAAATATATATCCAGGCCAATATAAATAAAATAATATTCACTATAATATCAAATATGAATGTAAATGGCCAAAATTATTCATGTACAAGCATGAAGAATACTTACAATAAAATTGCTCAAACAATGTATACAAGCTTAATATTATCAATGGTTGTTGTTGATCTCTTACAAACCCTTTTTCCAATACACTATTATGGAGCTTTTTCTCCATAATATAGATATAAAAAGTGACTCTTAAATACTTATCTATTGCACACCTCACATATATAGGAATTGCAACCTTTCCTATTCTTGACCTTTGGTTTCTCATCTTGCTACATGTATACTAGACTCTTCACTCTATTCTTACATGCATACTTTAACTCTATGATATTTTCACACTTCTACATGACTCATAATCTCCTAAATGTACTCCTAATACAAGATACTTATTCACATCCTCACATTACATATTTGCACACTTACATACATGACACTTGTGCACATTCTCTCAATACACACTTGCACTCTTACTTACATGACACTTGTGCATATCCTGTACATTACACTCTTACATGACACTTGTGCATATCTTGCACATAGACACTTATATAAAGGGGAAATATAAATCACTCATCTAAACTATAGATACAAACCCTAATCTATTACATATTTATATTTGTACCATAAAGGTACCTGTAGACACCCAAAATTTGCACATAGGTAGCCATCATAAGTTGTAGTCATGTGTAGGAAGTCGTAGTCAGTTGCAATCACTTGTAGGTATGCGTAGGCACTCGTAGGCATGCATAGGCTCTCATAGGTATGCATATACCCTTGTAGGCATGTGTAGGAACTCGTAGGTATGTGTAGATACTCGTAGGTATGTGTAGACCCTTGTAGGCATGCATAGAAAATTGTAGAAATGTGTAGTCACTTGTAGGCATGCATAAGCACTTGTAGGAATGCATAGTCACTCATAGGTATGCATAGTCATCCATAGGAATGTGTAGTCACCCTTAGTCATAAAACCTACAAAACTACACTAATCATGTCCAAAACACCTCCTATTCATGAAAGGGCTATCTACAATCCCCTTTAAGTCATATAAGCCCTTTCCTACACCTAAAAATGGCCCTCATATGACCATTTTGAAGAACACGAGATTATATTGAGAGGGGGGTGAATAGTATAAGATCAAATTTTATTTTTCTTTCCAAACAATATTATCCAATATTATCAATTGCAATATCAATAGCAGTAATTAAAGCAATGCATAAATCATCATACACAAGAGAGACACCAATTCAATGTGGTTCACCCAATGTGGGCTACTCCATAGAGAAAATATTTCTACTAAAATTTTCTCAACAAATCTCTTGGGAATCAATTCCTCAATTACTTGTTATTAATGCATTTCCAAAATATAAATGAAATATCACCTCAATTTTTTATCCCAATGCATTAGCAAGACAAACCACCTTTAATTTTTGCTCAAGAAAGAAATCACTTTTATAACCCTTTTATTGTAAAAATAAAAGTAAAATTAAAACACCTTATATCTCCCTAGCACATACCTTAGCCACCTTAGAATTTAGGGCAAAAATTAATCCCTCTTTTTTGTTGCTTACCACTTGCCACCGGGAGTCAAACCTGTTCTACCTTATGGTCTCGTGCTCTAGCCATAGCTAGGTCACTATGTGGGCTAGAAAACCCACACACAATTAAAGCACACTATCTCCCTTTTGTCTTTATCGTCAGTGCCAAAAACTAAATTGACCACGTAGCCAAAAGGACCTTTGTGTGAATCAAACCGATACCTTCTGCCTCCTATGCACTCCACAAGCCTACCTTACCAACTCGGCTGCCACCTCACATGAGTGGGGATACACCCCATCCTCACTTTGACCAAACCTTCTACTCTGAAATTTGCATTATCTCCTTTTTGTTTCCTTCGCCGCGTTGAACGTGCAAGGAAAATTATTTAGGGGTTTAATATTTTCAAACACCTTAGGCTTAGGCTAAACCTTAGCTTATATATACATTTGCTCTCTTATGCTTTTAACGTTGTCTCTTTGTAATTCAAATTTTGGTGCTTTTGAATTAAATTATTATATTTAATTATAATGATTTAAATCCAAAGGATTTAAATATTATAAATTAAATATTAAAAAAATTTGTGGGCTTTTTATTTAAGTAGAACCTTACCACCATTAATAAATTTTTAACCTTTACAAAACTACCATCAAGGTAAATTCTTTAAGGACGACCTTGCCATCATCAATGAATATTTTAACCTTTGAAAAATTACCACCAAGGTAGTTTACTTATAAATTCATTCTCATACATCATGGAGCAAAATTCCTTCTTCTTGCTAACTTATACCTCATGTGCCACCATGAGGAATATTCTTACAAATATTTTCATCAACTTAGGACATTAAACCTTTTATTATTAATCAGACCTCTTCACATTAATTCCATAAACATAGGATATCAAACCTCTTGACATCAATGACAACAAAACATGCTCAAATTTCCAAAAATTTTCCCCTTTGTCATTGATGGTAACCCTTTTTCCTTAAACATTCCTTTTTCCTTTTTCCAATTATGCTCCCCCTGAGAAATCGCTCTCCCTGACTGTATGCTCTCCCCCTAACTCAAATCTCTCCCCCTTTTACATCAATGTAAAAGGGACTCCTTTGGGGCTAAATATAAGACTCTTAGCTCACCCCCCTCCCCACCTTCTCTCCTTGAGGTGATTAATTTTTGGGTGGGAGTATCTCTACTCCTAGCATACAATGCTCTTTTTCTTTGTCCACATTTCTCAACATACTCTTCTGATTCTTTTGAGTGTCCTTGTTCTTGCTTATCTTTGGAAAATCTGTTCTACACCACTTGGTCATATGCCCAATGTTATTGCACTTATAACACTTAACGTTGTGATTCCTAGGAGGTGAAAATATCTTGAAGTTCCTCCTGGTGAAGCCATACCCATTTTTTTCATGAACCCTACAATGAATTGCTCTATGACAAAAATTATTACAAGAGTAGCAATACCCTTTAAAGAGATGTCCATTTTTTAAATTTCTCTTAGTGAAACCATATTCCTTCTTTCCATGTGTCTTGCACTACATATCCTTGTAACCAAACCTGTTACATGAGAAATAACATACTTTGAAAAAATATTGCCTTGGACCCACTGGTCTCTTGGTCCTTTCTTCCCTGTGATGTTCATTTTTTGTGCATTATTTCCTTCCTTGGTGAATTTTCTATTTTCATCTTATCCTCATAAGTTTCAGATTCTCCTTCACTCTCTTCTTCTAAAGCTTCTTCTTCTTTGGAACTTGAGCTTGACTCCTCTTCTTGTTTCCCTTGTCCTTCTTCAAAACCTAGTCCTGTTCTATTTTATGAAGACCTTTGTGCATAGATAATTGTTGGGCACTGAATTGCACCAAGTTTTTACTTGATACTACAGCTGTCTATCTTCCTATTTTTTGTCCAAGCTTGCACCTAATAGTTGCAGCTCAACACTCAACATTGGATGGACCAAAACAAAGTTTTTGATCCAACCTCCAGAGTAGGTTGGTTCCTTGTCAACTTAAACAGGGGGTTGACACAATTATGCTCACTTAGGGTTTAAAGGTTAGGGTAAGAAGATATTAGGGTTAGAGAAATGTGAATAGTATTGGATGGATAGGCTAACAACATTGCACTATCATAGAAAGCTCAGAAAAACTAACCCAAATATATATAACTCAGATCAATATTATCACAAATTTAATGACTCTTCACTCATTAAAGCAAAGCAGAGAAATATTGCAGACAACAATTTTAATATCCAGATAATGATAATCCAAATAGAAAAATTCACCAATATCTAGATTCTATAGAAATACATTTTCCAACAATAAATATCAATCTCAGAAGTAGATTTCAATTACTTTAATAGCTAGTAATCTATTAATTTGGCACAAAATAACCACTTAAGTATTCACAAAAATGCATCTAAAGAGTTCGAACCTCTGATATCAAGCATGAAGATACAAACTTTGAGGTGAAGATCAATGTAATGCTCCTTCCATTAGCTCTTGGGAATATTTACAATAGCACAGGAAAACATGCTAGATCCGACCCTTAAAAATGAGGGTTTGACCTCTATTTATAGTTTTGCAGAAATTAAAATTCACTAAGAACATTACAAAGATTTATTTTGACAGCACAATAGAGAATTCTTGCTAGCATTTGCTTATTGGTACATCCTCCGGGAAATTTGTTGAATGTGGCCTGCCATGGCATCTCGGGGCTTCTACAACTTGCTGGTTATTTGGCACAAGTCGAGTCTAGGCCATTGGAAATCATGTATCATCATTGATTCTTCTTGGATGCTATCTGCCACCATCGATCTATGACCACCTATGGTTCAGATTTCTTGAAAACCCTCGATGCTTCAGCTTCCTCTTCCAACTGGTTGTTCCAATTTTGGTGAAGAAACATCCTTATATACTTAGAATCTTCGATGTCATCTCCATCGTCGATCTCCCTCATTATACGGTTCTTATTAAACCTGATAAAATCTTATTACAATGGCAGGGAGAAAAGGCACCATTTTGCTTTAAAATATTGGTGACATCATCCTTCTATCTCAAAAATTGTAGAATCACCAATCAGGTTCCCAAATGATCTAAAAACTAAGCAAGATCGAATCTGCTCTTTATTCTTTATATTCCTTCATAATCCATAAGGTGCCTTCAAATCCACACAAAAATGTTGATGACATCACCCTTATTTATGACTTTTATGGATTCCATTTCGGGATGAGCAAGCGCATTAGCATATGATCATCAATCCAGACCTGGCATAAAAAAACATGACATTTTCTCCATTTTGCACTATCCTCAAAATGAAACATTCTGCCTCATCACCATTCTGGAAAGGAGAAGTCAAAATCACCTTTAGTCGCGAATATGCATCTATATTGTCTATAGCATCTCGCATTGCCATCATTCTGAGCGCAAATACTCTATGGATTCTCCAAAATCGGACCTTATAAGACTTAGTCGCTCGTGAAGATGCCAATCCACACTTTTTTATCACTGACGTCATCTCTTCTCAAAACTTTTATAGATTCGAGATGCGTCACCAATCTGAAGTTGAAAACAAGTATCCTGAAATTTCTTCAAGCATGAAGATTTACTAAGTTTCGGGTGGTTTGATACCTTCTATTGCAGATCTGCTCCAAAATACACTACAGGGTGTGCGAAATGAGGATTTTTCCACTTAGACAAAATTTGCAAAATTCTTCTAAGTATGTGGCCATTTTGGGCCTATATTTTTGCGCCTCCCGGGTGGATTTGCTTGCAAAGCCAATAAAACTCAGAGTCTTAACCATTGGGTCTTAGGAGTCAAACATACTCATATTAAAAACATATTTTTCAGAATAACTTCTATATAACCACTACTTTTTAAAAATTTTGACAGTGTGCTGAGAGAGTAGGGGTTCATATCGAAGTGATGCCAAAAATACAAAGAATTCATCTGCTCATACAGAGACTATATCTAAAATATAAGTTTTGCCAATGTCTTCAAAAACTAAACACAACTCTACTCCTTTTACAAGGCCTTATTTCAAAAATACCTTCACACAAAATCTGCTGCTCTGTAGGCTTCATGCCTTTATTGTTTATTTCTGACAATTTATCAGAGTAAAGACAAAAATACAAAACTTGCGTATATGTACAAAAATAAACTAAGTATGGGTCCCTTTTGGACCTGTGATAGCTTCATCCTGTTCTCCTTCTTCTATGGTCTCTTCTTCTTCTTCTTCTATAATAGGTGTTTTCTAACTTCCCTCTCCAGAAGTATCTCCAAACAACTGAATCATCAATTATAGAGATTGTAGAGCCTGTTTCCAGGATTCTTCAGAGGGATTTTATGTTTCTTTGAGCTGCCTATAAACATATTGTAACTCTCCAACATCCTCATAGTTAGCAACATTCCCTCTATTCACCAATTCTTCCATAAGATCTCTCAACCAAGTGAAATCCATGATCAATTTGGTAGCTTGTTATCGGGGTAGTGGCTCTTCTAGACAATCTATTCCAGATTCATCTTGCAAATTCTCATTAATGCTCTGCTGAATCTCTTCCATAGATAACAAGATGTGATCCTCCTTCTAGATTCCTCTAAAACCAATCTGGATCAATTCATTATTTAATTCAATAGCATCCGTAATCATCTTTTCCATCCTATCAACCAACATCCAGGCTCTTTGAAGTGCCCTGTGCTTTTTAACCACTATCCTAGCAGCAAATCTGGCAAGATTCCATTCTTTATTAGGAATAGGTTTAGTAGAATCATTACTATCAACCAACCTGTACATTTGTTCTACTAGAATCACCATAGGCTGCAACTCTCTAGTGATTTGATCTAGTTCTTTAGAATAGTGGAGAGTAGGCAGTTGGCATCATCGAGATACCTAAACATTTTTCTTGGACCTCAGAAAGCAACTCCTTCCTAATCCTTTTCAACTCATTCTTAGAAAATCCTAAAGGTTTAGCTTTCTCGATTTGAAGCTGATGCTTTAAATTTTAAATTTCTTTTGCTTGATCTTCATTCAACTTCTTTTGCTCTTCTAATTAGTCCTTCAATTTATTAGCCTTTTGAAACTTCTATTGCCAACCCTTAGCCTCTTTTCTTATAGCCTTTTCCATTTATTTTTTATCATTGAGACTCTTCTTAAGCTTTTCAACCTATTTCTCCAACTTATCCACCTTCTCTATAACCATATCATTTTCACATAGAAGGTATCCAAGTGGGATTTCGCTATAATAAGCTCATCTTCCTCAGGAAGCTTATCAATATCTTCTGTGACCTCCTCCACTCGATAATCCTAAACAATCATCTCAGTTTTAATTTTGCTCACTAGTGGAGTCATAGATCTTGATATTCTTTGTATGGAAATAGGATCAACATACATGTTTCTTCTTCTCATAGCCATCTTGCTGGAAGACTTAGTAAGCTTCTCTATACAATAATAATTTATGCTCTAAGTGGCTGCCTATTCTTTTGGTAGATTAAAAGGTCCTGAAAGACCAAAAACTAGGGGAGATGATGATACTAAAAATTAAAGTGTGGACTGAAATATTGATGATGGGGGTGAAGATATAGTTACATCAGCCTCTATGACAACAGTGGACTCTGTAACTACTACTGTTGTTGTTGCTAGTAGACTCATGGAAACTGATGCAAGACTAACAATCATATGGATGGATATACTTGGAATGCAGCGTCCCACTTATGTTGGTGATGAAAAATATGGAAGTGAAACAATGGTAGATGAGGTATTAGGACCCTCAGATACTGGAGATGGGATTTGAGGTGGCTATAAGGAAACATGAGAGACTTGTACCTCGATGGCGATTGATGACTTATGTGGTGGACTGTGAGAGGGAGGAGGTACACTTGTCATATATCCTTGATTAGAAATGGAGGGATATTTATTTGGGGACTCATGAGGATGAAGATAAGAGGAATTAGAAGCTATACCTTCACCTACTGATATAGGGTGTTCTTGTTCTATCTCCATATCTTACTACTCCTCCTGATCAATCAATTTTACTACAGCAGAATCAACTACTTCTTTAGCAATCTCCTCCATATCCAAATTTTTCTTCTTTGAAACCTCCTTTTCCTCCCTTTCTGGGATCCTCTTAGTCCTTCTATGAACTAATTGAAAAATAGTCATCTCACTCTTAGAATCTTCTTCCAACACATCTTCTTGCACTACTCCAAAAAGTAATGATTGTTTATAAATAGGACGTAATTAAATTGATGTTGTAGGGGTAAAAGATAGGGGTTTGTACTTAAATATTTTATCCTTATCTTTCCATTTGATATCTGTGTCTGGAGTTCATGCTCCTAAATCTAAGCATTTAGGCCTAGATGTTGTTTCAATAACTACGATATTGATAGCCTTTTCTTTAGAATATTGCATTTTTCTCATCAACTTAGCTCCCTTAGGAAATGTTTCCACCTGCTCAGTGGTAGGATGAAAGGTCTTTAGTACTTCAACTATTGTCAAGGGAGTTCTTGGTTCTTCTAGATGAGCCTCATGATTTTTAGGTGGATGATGATATTTAGAACCAGATAGAGGTTTTTCAACCATTAATACTATGTTTTTGACATCTTTTTGTTTCTAGGTTCCAATGTTTTTATTATATCTCCTTGAAAATTCTTTGTCAATCTTCATTCCAAACTTGGACTTAGGATTTCCAATTTCAATCCTCATTCTCCACAAATATTTTATCTTTGCTACATTACATGGTCCCTTTTCCTCCTCTTCTTATTCCTCTATAATATCTTCTTTAGGCGGAGGATCCTTTTTCTTTGCAAACTTAGCCTCAGGTGAAGGATATTTTTTCTTTGCTGATTCAGCCTCAATTTTTTCAATTGTAGCCTCTGTAACCTGATGACTGGGCTTATTGTCAGGGTTAAAATCAACAACTTGCTCATAAAAATCCAACCATGGAGGAAGTTGACCTATATTTGAGATATTCCACTCTAAAAGAGTAGTCTCATCATTGTTTCTACCTTGTTCAAAATGAGCCTTGGTCCTCCTTTCAAACTTATAGGCCTTAGGTCCATTTAGGATTTTATTCCTTGTAGTAAAAATACCATCAGGGTCATAACTCCATCTTTGGGGAATATAAAATAGGCCTAACCTATCAAGGTATTGGCCAATTTGTTGGCTCTGCCCCTTCTTGGTGATGGTAATGTCATCCAAAGTACGGTGGGTAAGTAAATACTTCCTCTTTCTCCCATAACCATATTTTGCATCAATATACTCCGTCTGCTTTAGGTATTCTAAGGAAAAAATTCTTTCCATTAGAAATTGGGGCAGGAGAAAAGGTTTATCCATGAAACCATACAATCCGATTATCGTGCCCTCAGTCAACAAATACCAGTCTCCTGCATTCTTTGTTCATAGAATCTACTTAGTTAAAGGTGGAAACCTAGAGCACTTACCATACATTATTTTTAGGGCAAGTCCCAAAAATTCTAAATTGAATCTATAATAGGACTCGTTGCTCGTCTATAATATCCCATACTTAGTCATTTTTGCAATTCTTTTTCTTTTTTCATGGTATTTCAGAGAAAAACCAATTACAAAGTGTAGAAAGAAATTTAAAGTACAAAGTGTAGAAAGGAAGGGAAATAATTATACATTGTATATACATATGTTACAATGAGCTCACTCCTTACACATAGTAGAGCTTGAGATGAAAACCATTCACCAGAATTGGTTGTATGCTTCCTTCCGGATCTTCCAGCTGAAATACATTAGATTCCTTGGCTTCTACTATTTTGAAAGGACCATCCCAAAAAGAATCAAACTTTTCATGCTTGCCTAGCTTTGCTCTATCAACATTCCACCTTAGAACTGAGTCTCCAACCTAGAATTTCTTGAATCTAGCCTTCTTATCAAACCATTCTTTAATTTCTGATGAATGCTTTTGAAAATTGTCATGTGCATGAGCTCTACTCTCTTCTAATTGTAGCATATGTGTCAACATGGTTTTCATAGGATCTTCTTTTGACTCTTCTTATGAATTGACAAGCTTGATTGCTAGGATATCCAAATGGATTGGTAACACTTCTTCCTTACCATATACTAGTGCATAAGGGGAAGTATTGATGGAATTCTTAATAGTAATCATGTCTGCCCACAGAGCTTGGTCCAGCAATAGGTGCCAGCTTCTTTTATTACCTTCCAGTGAATTCCTCAAAATCCTTAGTAGGTTTTTAATGGTATATTCTGCAAGTCCATTACCCTATGGATAATAATTGGAAGTATTTGTAAGAGTAACACCATACTGGAAAACTCAATATACTTGGTTCCTATGAAATATGGGCCATTTTCACTCACCAAGACTTCTAGGACTCTGAACCTTGAAATCAAATTCTCTATAAAATTGATCACAACATCTTGGTCTGACTTTTGGTAGGAATAGCTTCTACCCATATGGTAAGATAATTTGTGTCTATTAAGATAAAATTATGCTCTATTGAGGAATTAGGGTTGATAAACCCTATGAAATCTAGCCCCCATTTTTGAAAAGGCTCTTTGACTTGAATGGTCTTGAGGGGAGACGAAGCATTCCTTGTCCTTCCCACATGTCTCTGATATTCGTCACAAGCCTGGGTAAATTTAAAAGCATTAGTGAATACAATGGGCCAATAATAGTCTGCTCTTATGATTTTTAAAGTTGTAAACCTACCTGAACTATGTCCATCGACTGATCCTCCATGGAATTCCTCCATGACCCTTTTTTGTTGGTCATCCTTTAAGCATTTTAGAAGAATTCCATCCAAGTTTCTTTTGTATAAGCCCTCTGGTAGTAATACATATTTTAAAGCATGAAATATGTATCTCCTATTTTGGGAAGCACTTATATTAAAGGGATATACTCTACTCTATAAATACTTAATCATCTGGTCAATCCAATTAGAGTCTTTAGTTTGTATTATTTCGACCTGATTTTCTTTTGCTGCCTGGCAAGCTGTTACTTCTGCCAATGTTGCAGCTTCTGTTAACCCTTGGCATAATGCTCTACCTCTAACTAGGTTGGTGGGGTGTATTTCTACATCATATTCTTGGATTTTTGTAATCCAACCAACTCTTTTGTCTCCTAGATCACCCTGGAGGATAAAACTTCTTACATATGGATGAACTACATATACCAGGGTCTTGCTCTGTACCAAATACTACCTGAACTTCTTTAGTGACTTCATCACAACAAATAATTGCCTTTTAATAAAGTTGTATTTGACTTGATAATAATGGAGTATCTGGATCCAAAATAACATAGGATGTTCCTCCCCTTGATCATCTTTTTGAGTGAGTACTGGGGCATAACTTTCTTCAGCTCCATATGCATAAAGAATAAACTCTTTTTTGAAATCTAGGTTTACCAGTACTGGGGTTGTTGCAATAGATTGCTTGATAATATCAAAAGATTTTTTCCTAAATTTAGTGCTCTTGAACTCGGTATTTTTCTTAAGTAGCTCAGATATAGGCCTTACTTTCTATGCAAAATTAGAAATGAATTTCTTGATAAAATTAATTTGGCCTAGGAAGTACTGCAATGTTTTCTTATTTGTAGGCAAAGGAAGAGCAAGAATTGATGTGATTCTATCTGGATATATGACCATGCCCTCTTTTGAGACCACATGACCTAGTAGCTTTCCTTCATGGACATTAAGTAATGACTTCTTAGGATTTAGTGAAATACAAAATTCTCTATATTTTTGAAAAACTTACTCCAAGTGTGAAAGATGGTATTTTTTATCATGGAAAAACATAGTCATGTCATCTAGATAAATCAGAATAACCTTGTTGATCAGTGCTCCAAAAGCATAGTCTATAGCTCTCTGAAATGTGGCTCCTGCATTGGACAACCCAAAAGGCATTCTCTGGTAGGCAAATGTACCATATTTTGTGGTGAATACTATTTTATACTGATCCTCATATTTCATCCAAATTTGGTTATATCTAGAGTAACCATCCAATAAGGAGAATATTTCCGCTCCTGCCACTACTTGCAAGATCTGATCAATCTAAGGGAGGGAGTAGTGATCTTTAAGGGATGCTTGTTTTAGATTTCTAAAGTCCACAAACAAGCGTATATCCCCATTTTTTTTCTCATGGGTACCAAATTGGCTACCCAAGTAGAATGTTTTAATGGGTATATGATCTTAGCCTTCAATAAATTTGAGAGCTCCTCTCTCATAATGGCCTCAATCCTTTGATTGACTGGCCTCTGCTTTTGCCTAAATGGTTTTGCATTAGGGTCTAGCTCAATAGTATGTTGGATAACCTTTTTATCATACACCTTAAGGTCTTCATATGACCAAGCCACAAT
Organism: Wollemia nobilis; assembly: GCA_028583015.1. Classification (NCBI taxonomy): domain Eukaryota; kingdom Viridiplantae; phylum Streptophyta; class Pinopsida; order Araucariales; family Araucariaceae; genus Wollemia; species Wollemia nobilis. The sequence continues at coordinate 13,137,107 of JAQPPZ010016726.1, forward strand.
GTCTTGGTATATGTTGCTGGTCAAACAAGGTTAACTTTTTTCCTACTTTTGTCACATGCCCGTGCATTTAATTTATCAACCCAGGGAGCTTCGTAAACTTGCGAAGGGTCTTGAACAAGATTGCTTACAATACCACTTGAGATGAGTCCGCTAGTTCTACTATTTGGGGGTGTTTCAACGGTCATCAATCATTCATACACTCCTCAATAATTTACGTAAAAAACAATTAAATCTACAGAAAGGAAATATTCACGCATTCCTAGAAATAAACCTATTGCAATACTAGAAATAACAATGCGATAAACAATCTTATAAAAGTGGTAAACTAATCTAGAAAACACAGGAAAAATAGGGGAAGAAATACTAGCTTGGAGTGGGCCCAGGCTCCAGCAGCTTCCTCCCAGCTGAACACGCACTTAGAAACTCTTAGAACTATATTATAATTATCAAAGTATTACAATGCTTCTTCGGTATATCTCTCTACATTTACTATCAAAATATTCTATATATCCTCAGAGAGGTCTGCGTGTGTTTATATAGCACACCCATAGATCTTCTATTACAAAGAAGTTATAACAGTCGATTCATTCCAGACTAAACTAAGACAGTCTGGTAAATGTGATCGACGTCTACTAAAATTGGCATTCATTTCTAATGGTGGCATGCTCACTGATTGGTTTGTGCTTCTCCTGGCATTGGTAGGACGTTCTCATACGTCGATGCGATCCCCAATTTAACTCTACATGACGTAGAGTTGGAACTGCACTAGTCTCTGTTGTCCACGTCATGCTTGTCTGGTCAACGGGCGAAGAACAGGGGCGCCTTCCCTATGAGGAAGGTGCCTAAGTATGTCGGGTGCCTTCTCTATGCGAAAGGCACCTTACTGTCATTGGCGCCTTCCTGGAAGAGGAAGGCACTTATCTTCTATTGGCACCTTCCTGTGAGAGGAAGGCGCTTGCCTTCTAGTGGCGCCTTCCTATCGGTGCCTTCCTTATGAGAGGAAGGTGCTTGCCTTCTAGTGGCGCCTTCCTGTCGGTGCCTTCCTGTGAGAGGAAGGCGCTTATTTTCCTTTGGTGCCTTCCTGGAAGAGGAAGGCGCTGGCCTTCTATTGGCGCCTTCCTGGGAGAGGAAGGCGCTTGTATTTCCTTGGCGCCTTCCTAGAAGAGGAAGGCACCTACTTACGCTTGGCACCTTCCTGGAAGAGGAAGGCACCTACTTTGTGCTTGGAAGAGGAAGGTGCCTACCTTCTCTGCATTGATTCCGAAAGAAACAAAGTGCCAGGTCCATGAAAAGACCTCGACTGATCCAAATATGACTAAATCAACTACAATTCCACAAAAACACACTAAAAACACATGAATTAGATAACACGCATAATTTCATCAAATAATTATATAATCATTCATAAACATATGCAATCCTTATTATACAACCGCATAATAATCAAGAAAATGTATACAAAATATGAGCATTTCTGATGCTCATCATCCCCCCATGCCTAACATATGCCATGCCCTCGTGGCATCAAAACTACAGGTAGCCCTGTTGACCCCTCATCGTTGCCATTTCTTGGTGGATCCGGCTGTACCTACAGCCCGTGTCTACCTCTTCTATGCACTGGCATCTGGAGGTGTGGCTCCTCTTTTTCTATGCGGGGTTGCGGGTGCTATTGTCGGCTTTGCTTTCCTCATCCTGGCCGCTATCGGAGGTGATCTAGCCAGCGTCGTCTCTACTACCTAAAATGCAGCTTCTATAGCTTGCCATAGGTCAGCGTCCGGAGGTCTGACCACTACAAGAGGGATATCTAAATTATCCCTCTTGAGATGAACTACTTGGGCTTTGTACAATTGGGCTGCTTTAGGAGTAAGCCCTATGTTCTCCTTTGCAATGGCAGTGGCTTCCAATTCGGGGCCATATACCCCCCATCATTCAAAATACCTTCTTATCTTGGAGGGCCATCCCCGGGATGACCCATAAATCTCCTAGAACTGGCTGTCCTCTATCGGATTGATGCAGATACCAGAGTCCCCCTGCATCCTCGAGGTTGCCTTCCTAGTCTCCTTAGCTGTTGTCATCTCTTTGAGCAGTCATTCAAACTGTTTTTACCTCTCTGCGAATGGCTGCATATCCCACTCATCTTCTTCTGGCTCGACGAAGGTCACCTTCGCCTTCTTCCGAGCCATCCTGGGCCCTTTTCCTTTGGCCTCTGCAAAAAATGCGATGGCTCAAATAGGGGTTTTCCCTTTCTCCCTGGCGGACGTCTTCTCGCTCCGAGGGGCCTGCTCTATGGTCCCTGGAGCGTTCTCTTCACTCTGGGGGACCTATGCTGCCGTCCCTGGGGGTGCTTCTTCACCCCCCTATCTGTCCTGTGTCGACCCCTTAGGTTCTTCTCTTTCTTCCTTAGGTCCGGGGAGTTCTTCCTTATCCCCTGGTCCTATCTACTATTGTTGGCCCTCATCCTACTTTGTATCACTCAGGTCGATGATAGGGGGTGTTGTGGGACTTCTTTCCCCTTCACTCCCAAAAATAGAGGAATTCTCCCCTACCTTCGGGATGCTTTGTCGGGCGTCCGATCAAAATTCTCCCAAAGAGAATACTCATTCTATAGATGTGGGAGAATTCGTTGGGACCTCTATTGCCCAGTCAGTTTGGGTCGATGCGTCCCTTATTTCTATTCCCCTATCCTGGAGTTGTTGGTTCTCCTCCCTGCAACTGTTGGACCAGCTTCTCGAGTTGGGTGATTCATCTTTCTCGTTCTTCCAATTCCCCTCTATGCTCATTCTGGTAGTCCTCCAAAATTTTTTGGGCCATCCAGCAATTGGTCTGCCACTCTAGCGCTTCCTCCAAGGCTGCATCGACCTGATCATTGCTCTCGGAAGTCCCTACATCTTGTGGGCTCCGATTTGTCAATTCTCGGAGGGTTTGGGTTGCAATGTCAACTTTTGGGTCGTTCTCTTCTTCTTCTATCGAGAGGAGGAGTCATCGCAGGAATTTCCTCCTAGGGACTGGTTCTAGTGGCCAGAACTCGGCCTCGCTGCTAATAAGCGACGCTCCTTCCTCTTCATACTCGGGCACTAGGGAATGCCCTCTTTCCTCTGTGCATTCGGGCACTGGTGAATGCCCTATTTCTTCCATGAAATCGGGCAATGCCAATTTCTCGATACTTGCCATCTCCTCTATAGGGCTTCCCTCTTCTTGCCCTATTTCGACAATAGCATCCTGTTGCCTTTCTTGGCCGCCATCTCCCTCTGCATTGGGGTTCTACCTCTACGCTTCTACATGGCAGACCAATGCTGATATCAGCCCATGGTGGGCCAAGGCGGACGGTGCTCCCTTCTGGTACCTAGCCACTTCTTCCTTCAGGGCATTTTCTAGGTAGAAGGGCACGTTCAACTTCCTTCCATGCACCAGGTGATTCAGAAACTGCACATGGTTAGTGTGCAAATGGGTATACTTCCCGATGCATGTAAAGAATCGAGCAACTTGCTCGAATATCTTTCATAGATTCATGGGAAGGCTGCTTTTGGGTAGCCCTTCCTTATCTATCTGCACATTTTCTCTTGGCAGTAGCACTTCGACGTACGACTTCAACAGTCCACCTTTGTATATGCATTCACCTGTGAGGGGCAATCCAGTCGCCTGCAAGATGTATTTGGGGGTGACCAAAATTTCTACCCCTCGCACCTGAGCTACGTCGCCCCTCAAGGAGGCAGTGAATTCCTTGGTTGCCTCCATATCCTGGCCTTGACTGACCAGGGTATAGTATTTGAACCATCCCTCGGCCTCAAACTATGTTTTTACCGTCCCCCTGATTCCTTCCGTATCACTCGGCTCATTCTTTTTCACCGCATGATTCTTCGACCTTCCTCCCATGGCGCCTTCCCTTACTACTATGCTTTTTTTTTCTGTCCTTACTTCTTCAGGAAGGCACCTTCTTATAGGGAAGGCGCCTAACCTTAGCATTTAATTCTAGGGTACACCTTTCGAGCCATATCATTGGCACATGGTTTCGGCCATGGGGGTATATGATTTTTATGATGGCAATATTTTTTTGGTATTGCATAATTTATGAATAATTATATAAATATTTGAGTTAGTATGCGCATACCTTATTTGGTGTTTCATGCATCGTGAAGAGCGTTGATTCACTAATTTGTGACACGAGGGAGGGGTATTTCATTTGTGTGGATTACGCTGGACTTTGGTGCTGAGTTGTTTGATGGTTGGTTCTGAAGACAGACTCCCGATTTGCTCAAAAAAATCATCTATCCATCATCTTTGGAACGTGCACGCTAATCTTTCCCCATAATTCTCCAAGATTTTTTTTATTGGGGCAAATTTCCATCACATGGGCGATGGTGGTAATCTTATGCCGCTTGTTCGTATGGTGATTTTGTTTCGATCGAGGCATCCGTGAAGCCTATGGTGGATTTCCACGTGGTATTATACGCCTAGACTGCCTTTGATAACCATGTAGCCCAATATTTTTGTGTTGTTGCATGGTCTTCATTAGGATGTTCTCTATTTCTCTGTTCGTCACTTCCACTTGCCCATTTGCCTATGGATGGTAGGGTGTAGTTTTATTGTGCCAAACTTTGTATTGCTCCATCAGCTCCTTGATCAACTTGGAGGTAAATTGAGGCCCTTGGTCTATTGTTATCTCTCTAGGGACCCCAAATCATGTAAAAATATGGGCAAATAAGAAATCGGTGATTGTTCTTTCTTTTGAATCTCTCAACGCTTGAACTTCAACCCATTTGGTGACGTAATCTATATAGACCAAAATAAACCTCCTCCCTATTGAAGGTGGATTAATTGGTCCCATGAAGTCCATGCCCCACTTATCGAAGGGTTCTAGGTGTACCCGAGGTTGGAGGGGCATTTCATCTCGATGGGTTGGTCTACCCATTCTTTGGCATTCATCACACTTGTTGGCGTATGCAATCGCATCCTTGAACAGAGTGGGCCAAAAGTACCCAGCCTGTAGGATTTTGTAGGTAGTTCGTTTCCTTGCAAAGTGTCCTCTGCATGGTTCATCGTGACACACTTTGAGTACTTATGAGAACTCCTGTTCTGCTATGCATCTCCTTATAATCTGGTCACGTCCTATTTTGAACAGGAGGCCATCAATCCATAGGAACGATGCACTTTTCTCTATGATCGTCTGCTTTTCTCAAAAAGAGAGAGCAGGTGAGGTTCTTCCGGTGGCCAAGTAATTGGCTATATCTGCGTACCATGGGATTTGCTCACTAATGGTGAACAAATGTTCATCCAAAAACTGGTCTTCCACTACTGTATGGTCTATCGATATCAATCTAGATAGAAAATCTGCTACGACGTTGTCTTTGCCTGGTTTGTCGACTATTGTGATGTCGAATTCCTGCAGTAACAAGAGCCACCTGATAATTCTTTCACCAATGGCTGGCTTGCTCATCAAGTATCTGATGGTCATGTGGTCCGTGTGGACAAATACCTTATACCCGATGATATAATGGCATAATTTGTTTATGGTGTGCACAACTACAAGGAACTCCTTCTCCGTCACCGTGTAGTTGAGCTTGGCTCTTGCCAAGTTTTTGTTGACATAGTAGATGGCGTAAAATTCTTTGCCATCCTTCTGTCCGAGGACTGCTCCAATCACATTGTTGGATGCATCACAGTAGATATGGAATGGTATGGCCCAATTTGGTCCTCTTAAAACCGGTGTGGATATCATTTTCTCTTTAAGCAACTGAAATGCTTCTTCGTAGTCTTCCGTCCAATTGAACTCCACATCTTTAGATAATAGAGTGTGCAGTGGTTTTGCAATTTTGCTGAATTCGATGATAAATCGTCGGTAGTACCCGACTGATCCAAGAAAACTCCTCACCTCTCTCTACGTTCGGGGTTGGGTAGGTCTCTGATGACCTCAATTTTTCTTTTATCAACCTTTATTCCTTCTACGGAGAGGTGGTGTCCCAATACGATGCCTTCTTGCATCATCATAAAGCATTTCTCGTTGCTCGGGGACAAATTGTTTTCCTTGCTTCTTTCGAGCACTCTTTCCAAGTTCGTCATTGCTTCGTCAAAGGTTTCTCCATAGAAGGTGAAGTCATCCATGTATACTTTGACCGTGTCTCCCATCATGTCTAAAAATATGCTAAGCACCGCCCTTTGAAAGGTGGCAGGTGCGTTGCATAATCCGAAAGGTAATACCCGATAGGCAAACGTTCCCCATGGGTAGGTGAACGTTGTCTTATCCTGATCCTCTTCTCCTATCTGGATCTGGTTGTATCCATTGAATCCATCCAGGAAGGAGAAATACTTCCTCCTGGAGAGTGTATCCAAGACTTGATCAATGAACGGGAGCGGGAAGTGGTCCTTCTTGGTCGCTTTGTTTAACGCTCTGTAGTCCACACAGATTCGCCACTTCCCATTCTTTTTAGGGACTACCACTAACGGTGATACCCACTCACTGTCAAAAATCGGATAGATGAATTCGATAGTCAAGAGTTTTTGTAGTTCTTCCTTGACAATGTCTTTCATTGCTGGATTCATTCTTCTCTGTGGTTGTCTGCTTGGAGTTGCTTGATCATCAAGGTATATACGATGGGTACATATCTCTTGGCTAATACCCTTCATATCTGAGTAATCCCATGCAAATGCCTATTGGTGTCTAACCAGGAGCTCTTCTACTTTCGTCAATTGTGTGGGAGTCAACCCACTACTGACATTCAATGTTCTTCCTGGCCCGACGTGTATCTGCTGAATGTGGTGATCTTGGGCACCAACCAATGGTGATCTAGGTGTGGATATGGAGGACTCCCCATGGAGGAACTCCACAATAGCACCATCTTCATCTTCTTCTGCCAACTCATCCAACGTCATCATCGGTTGGATCATGGATAGCTCAGGATTTTCATGCTCGGTCAACATGGGTTCTCCTAATGAGTCGACGGACTACGCTGGGGGTGAAATAGTCAACCTTTTAACATTTTGTCCATCGAATATGGTCATCAACCCATCTCGACAGCTGATGTAAGCGTCAATTGTTGCCAACCATGGCCTTCCCAAGATGAGCGGGTAACCACCCAGCCTAGTTTTAGATTGCAAGACTAAAAAGTTGGTTGGGTATTCCCATGCACTGACTGTCACTATTACATCTTCCAACATTCCTTTCGGTGCCACGATCGATCGATTGGCAAGCTGTAGCACTATCATAGTGGGTTTTAGGTTTATGAGCTGTAGCCTCTACATGGTCTCCTGAGGCATTACGTTGATGGCTGCTCCGAGATCGACCAACGTATTGGATAGGGAATGTCCCTCAATTTTTATAGTTAGCACCGGGCTACCTAGGTCTGCATACTTAGGATGGCACATTTTGCCCATCATCAAATCTGCTAGTTTACCCATGACATTGATAGTCTGGGTTGCTCTTCATCCTAGCTTCCTTAGACACATCTCTCTTATCGCCTTGGTATATATCGAAACATCTTGGATGGCTTGAAATAATGGAATTGTCATGGTGAGGTTCTTCAAGCTAGACAAGATATCAAACTCCGACTGCGTTACTTTCCTCTATTCTTGTAGCCGGTTGGGAAATGGAGCCTTTGCTCTCTCAGGCGTTTCTTCTATCACCTCTTCTACAAGAGGTGTTTCTCCTACCTCTTCCTCCTCTTCTACCAATGGAGGCGTTCCTACTCCTAGTTGTCTACCAGACCTAAGCTGAATATGGTACATCGGATACATCTCACCCTCCACGTTGTATGCTAGTTGGTTCACCCTATTATTAGGATTTGTCGTCGGTTGTGCGGGTAGCTGCGTAGGTCTCACTACTGGCAACATCGATAAATTCTATTGGGGGTGAGCTGGTGCTACATTCTGTGGAGCCTGATTCCACGTAGTGTGGCCTCTCCACTGCTGCCCAGGATATGGATATGGCATCCATGGCTGCTGGTTCGGGAATGCTGCTAGGGGTGCATTGGACCAGGGTGATGGCCCCCACCACCCCATGTTAGGTGGTTGAGGTGGGCCTTGGGACATGTATGGTCCTCCCCCATATGACGACATTCCGGTTGGCATATTCCCCGTAAGGGGTTGTGGCCAACTCTTTCGATTGCCTATGAAATAGGCATCCATGCTTTCAGCATCCTCCTGATTACTGGGTAGTTGTGGGCACAATCGAGTTTTATGGTTCAGCCTGCAAACTACACATACTCTGACTTTGTTCTTTGGGCATGCATTCTTTGCATGCTTCCCTCTACATTTTGGATATAAATAAGCCAATGTTGCTTCATTTTCTTGCTTCTTTTTCTCTAACAGCAGCGTATCCATCTGCAATGCTAGAGATGAGAGCATTTCGCTCTTTAAATCTTCCAGCATGTTACCTATTTCTGTCTTCATGACTGAAGCAATCACTTTCATGGTTCTAGAAGTGGTCTTGCCTCTCCTTCTTGAGTAGTTTCGACATAGTTGTCGGATGTCTTCCATAGCATGCTAGTAGACATCACCTCTAGAAATCATGTTAAGAGCCTCCAGTGATTCATTGGTAAGTCCTCTCAAAAATATGCTTTTGAGGGACTTATCAGATAGTTTCGTGTGAGGAGATCATTGAAGATTGAAGTTGAATCTCTCCCAGTATTCCTCGAGAGACTCATCTTCTTTATGCGTCATGCTCAGGACCTCTTCTCTGGAGTCTCTTGCTCTCCTAAAATCTTGGTATTGCTCTAAAAAGAGCTTCTTCATTTGATCCCAAGTGGCAATGTGTTTGTCTCCTAGACCGATGAACCACCATAGAGCTGCATCATCCAATGTGGAAGGAAAGAGTTTCAGCTTCTGCGTATCAGATTTGTAGTCCACAGACCCGCATAAGACATCAAACTTAAATAAAAATAGGTCAGGGTCCTCAGTTGGGTATCCTCTGAAGGTCGAAAGGTGAGCAGGGGATATGTTTTTCATTTTGGTATCTCCTACTCCTTCATCAATCGAGAAACTAAAGCCAGATGAGACTTCTTCGTTGTCAGCCATTTTTTCAGGAAATGCGGTCTCTAATGCAGTATTTATGGCCTTACGATCATTTAAGACTTTTTGAGTCAAGGCTCTAAGGTTATCTGGTGTTATCGTCCGATCTTCTACAACTTTCCACAATAGGGCTTCCTCTAAGGGTGTCCTATTAAATAGGGGATTTATGATGATTCGTTCTTCCCCAAGTTGATGGGATGAGGAGGCACTTTGCACAAAGTGTGGATCCTCACTCCAATGGATTGTTGGAGGTGGGTCGGGCGAGTCTAATTCAAATTTAGAATGTTTGGCTGACTCAGGTTCTGGTGGATTGGTTTTTATAAACCGACCATCAGGTCCTCTTCTTCTCGAAGAACTCATACAAGGTCATATGGAAGGTTTCCAGGTATTGTAAATAATCTAGTTGAGACGCTTCCCCGGAAACAATGACACCAAAATGTTGTGGGCCAAACAAGGTTAACTTCTTTCCTACTTTTGTCACATGCCCATGCATTTAATTTATCAACCCAGGGAGCTTCGTAAACTTGCGAAGGGTCTTGAACAAGATTGCTTACAATACCACTTGAGATGAGTCCACTAGTTCTACTATTGGGGGTGTTTCAACGGTCGTCAATCATTCATACACTCCTCAATAATTTATGTAAAAACAATTAAATCTACAGAAAGGAAATATTCACGCATTCCTAGAAATAAACCTATTGCAATACTAGAAATAACAATGCGATAAACAATCTTATAAAAGTGGTAAACTAATCTAGAAAACATAAGAAAAATAGGGGAAGAAATACTGGCTTGGAGTGGGCCTAGGCTCCAGTAGCTTCCTCCCAGTTGAACACGCACTTAGAAACTCTTAGAACTATATTATAATTATCAAAGTATTACAATGCTTCTTCTGTATATCTCTCTACATTTACTATCAAAATATTCTATATATCCTCAGAGAGGTCTCCGTGTGTTTATATAGCACACCCGCATATCTTCTGTTACAAAGAAGTTATAACAGTCGATTCATTCCAGACTAAACTAAGACAGTCTAGTAAATGTGATCGACGTCTGCTAAAACTGGCATTCATTTCTAATGGTGGCGTGTTCACTGATTGGTTTGTGCTTCGCCTGGCATTGGTAGGATGTTCTCATACGTCGGTGTGATCCCCAATTTAACTCTACATGACATAGAGTTGGAACTACACCAGTCTCTATTGTCCACGTCGTGCTTGTCTGGTCAACGGGCAAAGAACAAGGGTGCCTTCCCTATGAGGAAGGTGCCTAAGTATGTTGGGCACCTTCTCTATGCGGAAGGTGCCTTACTACCGTTGGCACCTTCCTAGAAGAGGAAGGTGCTTATCTTCTATTGGTGCCTTCCTATGAGAGGAAGGCGCTTGCCTTCTAGTGGTGCCTTCCTGTCGGTGCCTTCCTTATGAGAGGAAGGTGCTTGCCTTCTAGTGGCACCTTCCTATCGGTGCCTTCCTATGAGAGGAAGGCACTTATTTTCCTTTGGCGCCTTCCTGGAAGAGGAAGGCGCTGGCCTTCTATTGGCGCCTTCCTAGGAGAGGAAGGCGCTTGTATTTCCTTGGCGCCTTCTTGGAAGAGGAAGGCGCCTACTTACGCTTGGTGCCTTCCTGGAAGAGGAAGGCGCCTACCTTCTCTGCATTGATTTCAAAAGAAACAAAGTTCCAAGTCCATGAAAAGACCTCGACTGATCCAAATCTGACTAAATCAACTACAATTCCACAAAAACACACTGAAAACACACGAATTAGATAACACGCATAATTTCATCAAATAATTATATAATCATTCATAAACATATGCAATCCTTATTATACAACCGCATAATAATCAAGAAAATGTATACAAAATATGAGCATTTTTGATGCTCATCAGTATATTAATCATAGAGATTTTATATCCTCTACTTCCTCAGGTGAACATCAAATTCCAACATTGAGCTTCTTTTCTATACCAACTTCAACTTCTTTATATATTTTTTCATTGACCTTCATGGTTTTGGTCTTCTTTCTATCCTCATTATCAAATAAACTTTCAAGGGTGACCAACCCTCTTGGTATATGATTTTTCCTTAGTTGGATAATGTACTATTGATAAATTTCTTTGGAATTCTCTTCTTGGACAGTAGAGAGACATGCCTCTCTCACCAAAAAATCAACTATTTGTTCATCACTTTCAAAAACCTGCCAAAAAATTTGCTTGTATGGTACTATAGGTCTGAAAAATAATTTTAATTCCCTTGGCCTTCTTGATTTTGTAGTCTACAGAATTGTTGAAGTTATCTCCCTTTGTTGCTAAAGCATCAGCCAGAGTATTCTTTTCTCTGGGAACAAAATTTAAATTCAAGGCATCAAATGATTCCATTAAATCCCATACCCTATTTCTGTAAGCTTTTAAGTAATGGTGCTTACTACTGCACCTATTTATTACTTGATGGAATATTAGCTCAGAATCACCATATATATTCAAAATCTTAATGCCCATATTTTCTGCTTGTATCAATCCTAGACATAGGGCCTCATATTCTATCGTATTGTCAGTACATGACCATGTTATTCTATAAGAAAAAATGTTGTACCTTCTGATTGGGATTGAATACCACACCAATCCTACACCATTTTGGCATTTAGCACCATCAAAGTGCATGATCCAAGTTTCTTTCTCTCTCAGAGACTAGTTGGATATAGCAGGGATTTTCTTCTATGATTTTATCAAGATGGTGTATGTTCCCATACCAGTTCTAAACTGATTGTAGTCTTCTCTAAAAGGCAACTCATCCTCTATATCCAACTCTTTAATATTTTCCACCAACTCAAATTCTTCCAAGGGATTAAGATTGCACATATCTTCTTCAATATTTTCAATGTGATAAGCTACTGGTTTTTCAGGTGCTATCCTTATCCTCTTCCCTTTGAAAGTGATTACCATGCTAGAATAATCCATATACATATATCCCCATAGCTTTGTAGTAAAATCTCTTGAAAGACATAATCCAAAATAGGGTTCTAAGTCAACCACAACTATTTCTTGCACAATTTTCACCTCAGGGGCTCTGTGCAACCTCATCAGTACATCTTTAATGACCCCAACTATCTTGAAGGTGTCTCATCTAGTTGTAATACTCTAGGACAAGATAGGGTATACTCCATACCCATATCTTCATAGACTGCCTTAGGTATAACTGTAGTTGATGCTTCCGAGTCAATCATACAATTTTGGACTACCCAACCTTCCATTCTTAGGGATATATAGAAATGGGGAGGTTTATTCTTTAAAATAGCAGGTGTCATTTATTTCTTTTCCAATGGCATACTAAGGATTGTGGTGGCCAATATATTATGAGGATTTTTGTTGAGAGAAGCCTTAAGCAAGTCAATCTAACTAGGGATGAACAAAGTATCATACATGCTAACTTTTGATGGGATCCTTTTCATCTCTTCAACAATATTGTATTCATACTTACTCAAAGAGAGTCTTTCCAACCATATTTCTTGCTCACCATATCTTCTTTCATATTGTTGGGTGGCCTCTAATATTTATATTTTAGTGATAGAGGGGAACCTCAGTCTTTCTTGATCTTCATATTTAGATCTCATTCGGTCTCCTTCTGTTTCCCTTTTCGATATCTTAGGAAGACTATTTGTCTTCTATTTTTCCTTAGATTGAGGAATAGGGAAGGTTTTACTGCTCTAATGGAGGGGATCAACTTTATTATGAGAAGGGACTTGGAATTGCCCCATTTTTTGGGGTCTACTTGCAAAGCTTTCTTCCCAGACCTTGTCATAACAGCAATTGGGCTTTCCTCGGCTAGCTCTTTTCTAACTATGATTTGGTCAGGGTGTCATAACATATTAAATCTCCCCTTTTGATTCCTCTCAGCTTGATCCATGGCTTGTTGAACATGGTGTTGATACATCACATAACACTATGAGTCGTGGGGGTAATTGCATACTAGGCACCAAACATTCACAAGAGTAGTATCTAAAGAACATTCTGGCTCCTCATATACTACACTCACCCTAACCCTAGTACTATTACTAGGACCAAGTCTCTGATCCTTATTTATATATGGAAACCTCCTTTTTTGTGACCTTTTCTAGTCTCTCTTTTCCATTTAATTCATTCTGTTGCTCAGAGTTTTTAGAGTATTTTGTATATCCAGAATAACAGAAAACTCCTGATATGGTTGAGAAGGAAGGGAAGGAAAAGGGGCTACAGAGGATATAGGCTTTGGTTTAGGGATGACATTCATTTGAGAATATGGAGATGATAAATAAATGGGGTCCATATGATAAGGGTTTGTTGATTGAATTTGGCCACTAATGCTTTTTAAATTGTAATGCAACACGGTTTTAGGAGGGAGCCTTCCTACATTGATTAGGATATTTTTAGCATGAACAACTACATTATAAACTTGGGGGAAGGTTTCTACTCTTGATTTCTGTGTCTGTAGCCTCAAATATTATCCAAGAGCTTGGATATAATACATATAAGCCAAACATGTAGCTGTTATGGTAGTGGGGGAATTCTTTTCCATGTTCTGCTAAATCTCAAATTGAAATCTGAGACAGTTTCTTGCTGAGTTTTCTGCATGGATGTAAACTGATTAAGCAGAGAAAATGGGTTAGCAGATTTATTGAATTCCTCTATGAATGGCTCAGCCAACGCTTTCCATGAAGTGATAGTATTGTCTTCCAAGGTTCTAAACCAATGTAATATCTTTCCTTTGAAGGACAGGGCTAGAATTCTTACAATAATATCTTCTTCCTTTATGTGGTGGATTGCTGCCAGGTTCAAGATATCCTGACAGTGCTCATAAGATGTTTTCTTAGAACCATCATAAGTGGGGATAGCTTTAGATACAACTTGAGGGATGGCATTCATTTGGGCTAATATGAGAGGACTGATTGTGTTCCAACTAGGATACTTCTGTAATGGCTGATTAGGGGGCCCATTTTGTGTCATATTTTTGGTTGTAGGTCTTATTGAGGGAATTATTGGATGGACTGCATAATCCTCTTTTGTAAGCTCTTCCTCTATGAGGAAATATTGATCTAAACTTCTAGCAACAACAACCCCTCTATAAGGTAACTCACAGTAAAAATAGGAGTTAGGGTTATTCCTTTTGAAATACCTGGTATACATGAAAGGACACTGGTCTACAAGGATAATTATTTTTTGAGTCTAAAGACCAGGGAGTCACTAGGTGAACTTGCACTTCTCCGCTTACAAGGTCAAGATAATTCACCTAATATTGATTCCTTCAGGTTGAGATAATAGTAACTCATTTGATGGGTTTCATGTTCCTTGTGAACTGGTCCCATCGGGCATGCCAAAAACTATTGGGAATTGAATTACACCAAGCTTTCACTTGATACTATGGCTATATATCTTTCTATTTTCTATCTAGTCTTGCACCCTATAGCTATAGCTTAGTACTCAACATTGGATGGACTAAAACAAAGTTTTCGATCTAACCTCTAGAGTAGGCTGGTTTATTGTCAACTTAAACAGGGGTTGACACAATTATGCTCACTTAAGGTTTGAAGGTTAGGGTAAGAAGATATTAGAGTTAGAGAAATGTGAATAGTATTGGATGGATAGGCTAACAATATTGCACTATCATAAAAAGCTCCAAAAAACTAACCCAAATATACATAACTCAGATCAACATTATCAAAAATTGAATGATTCTTCATTCATTAAATCACAATAAAGAAATATTGCAGAGAACAATTTCAATATCCAAACAATGCTAATCCAAATAGCAAAATTCACCAATATCTAGATTCTACATAAATGCATTTTCTAACAATAAAGATCAATCTCAAAAGTAGATTTCAATTACTTTAACAGCTACTAATCCATTAATTTGGTACAAACTAACCACTTAAGTATTCACAAAAATGTAGCTAAATAGTTTGAACCTATGATATCAAGAATGAAGATACAAATTTTGAGGTGAATATCAATGTAATGCTCCTTCCATTAGCTCTTGGGAATATTTACAATAGCACAAGAAAACACGCTAGAGCCGACCCTTAAAAATGAGGGTTCGACCTCTATTTATAGTTTTGCAAAAATTAAAATTCACTAAGAACATTACAAAGATTTATTTTGATAGCACAATAGAGAATTCTTGCTGGAATTTTCTTACTGGTACATCCTCCAAAAAATCCATTGAATGTGGTTTGCCATGGTAGCTTGGGGCCTCTACAACTTGCTAGTTTTTCGGTGCAACTGGATTCTAGGTCGTTGGAAATCATGTATCATCATTGATTCTTATTGGATGCTGTCTACCACTGTCGATCTGTAACCACCTCTGGTTCAACTTTCTTGAAAATCCTCAATGCTTTAGCTTCCTCTTCCAACTGGTTGTTCTAATTCTGGTAAAGAACCATCCTTATATACTTCAAATTCTTTGATGCCATCTCCACCGTTGATATCCATAATTATACAGTTCTGATTAAACCTGATAAAATCTTATTACAATGGTAGGGAGAAACGATGCCATTCTACTTTAAAATATTGGTGATGTCATCCTTCTATCTCAAAAACTCCAAAATCGACAATTCTGCTCCCAAATGATCTAAAAACTAAGCAAGATCGAATCCTCTCTTTATTCTTCAGATTCCTTCATAATCCGCAAGGTGCCTTCAAATTCATACAAAAATATTGATGACTTCACCCTTCTTTATGACTTTTGTGGATTCTATTCTGGGATGAGCAAGTGCATTAACATATGATCATCAATCTGGACCTAACATAAAGTAGCATAACTTTTTCTCCATTCTGCACTATCCTCAGAATAAAACATTTTGCCTCATCATCATTTCAAAAAATAGAATTCAAAATCACCTTTAGTCATGAATCTACATCTACCTTATCTATAGCATCCCACCTTGTCACCATTTTGGGTGTAAATACTCTATGGATTCTTTGGAATTGGGTCTTCTAAGATTTAGTCGCTCGTGAAGATGCCAATCCACACTTTTTTATCACTAACTTCATCTCTTCTCAAAACATTTGTGGATTCAAGATGCATCACCAATCCAGAGTTAGAAACAAGTCTCCTGAAATTGCTTCAAGCACAAAAAATTACTAAGTGTCGGGTGGGCTCATACCTTCTATTGTGGATCCGCTCCAAAATACACTACAGGGTGTGTGGAATGAAGATTTTTCCACTTTGACAAAATTTGCAAAATTCTTCTAAATATGTGGCCATTTTGGGCCTACAATAATCTTATCCAAGGTCTTTGAGCTTTTTCCAAACTTGTGTAGCTTGTCTTTAGACTCTTTCACTTCCTTAGTGAAACAACCTCATGCTCTAATTTTTCATATTATAATACTTTTACCTCTAAATTTTCTTTAAATCTCCTTGTCTTAGCAATTGAGTTTGTTAGATCTTGTATAATATTTCCTTTTTCTTCATCACATTCTTGAAATTGAGCCTTGATTCTCGAATTTTGCTTTCAAACCTTAATCAATTATTTAAGAGCTATATTAAGTTTAGATTTTAAATCTACTACTCCTTCCTCTTCACTTTTAGATTCTTTCTCTACTTCTTTGTCTTCAAGAGCATCTTCATACTTTTCAAAATTATCTTCAATAGGAGCACTTCCTTCCTCTTCTCTTTCCAGAAAGAGAATTTCTTCTTCTTCACTATCTGAGGATCTTCCATCACTATCACTTGAATCCTTGCCTATATTTTTTGCATAGAAAATCTTCTTATACCTTTGGAAAAAATTCTTTCCATGCTTGCTTTGTCCATCCCTATTTTTCTTTTCATACCTGGATTTTCCTACTTCCTTTTTATTATGATCTTGTTTCTCTTCATTGCTACTGCTTTCGACTTCTATACAGTTAGATGCATTGTGACCATATTTACCACAATTGAAACACTTTACTATTTTTATACCTTTGTGCTTTCTTGAGTCCTTCTTGTTCCTTATGCCATAGTTAGCTTCCTCATCACGAGTTGACTCATCACTTGAATCTGGTTTTTTATCCTTTGCTTTCTTTGTTGCTTTGAAGGTTACCTCCTTCTTGGGAATATGATCCTTTACTAATCTCATATTGTAAGCTATGAGAGTTCCATGTAACTCATCCAAATTCAGGTTTTCAAGATATCATGTTTCTTCTATGACTGAAATATTTCCACAATACCTCATAGAAAGTGACCTTAAAACCTTTTAAACAACATCGAATTCTTCAACTTTAAATCCAAGTCCTTGCATGGAGTTAACAACCTCATCCACATGAAGTATGTATGCAGCAATATCTTCCTAATATTTCATATTCTAGTCTTCAAATGTTTTCTTGTGATTTTACAATTTTGCCATCTTGATATTTTTATCTCCATCATATGCTTACTTCAACTTTTCCCATATCTCTTTTTCTAATTTGCAATTCATAACTTTTAAAAAATTTACTTCACATAATCTACCCAAGATTGCATTCATTTTCTTTGCATTATTCATGTGTAGAATATTACCATCTTTATCTGAGAGAGGACTAGTTGTAGGTGTGAACCCATCCTCAACTGCTTGCCATGTTTCATATCCTTGTGTCATTGGGTTAGTCCTCATTCTTACACTCTAGAAAGAATAATTATTCCCATAAAACAATGGTACCCTATTTACTAAAGCTTCACTCTGATATGCCATATGTATTCCTGTAAACTCTTCCTTCAAGCTGTTAGACTCTTCTGAAGGAACCCATTCTGATACCAATTGAAGAACACAGGCTTATACTGAGATAGAGGTGAATAATATAAGACCAAATTTTACTTTTATTTCCAAATAATATTATCTAATATTATCAATGGCAATATCAATAGCAGTTATCAAAGTAATGCACAAATCATCACACACAAGAGAGATACCAATTTAACGTGGTTCACCCAATATGGGTAACTCCATGGATGAAATATTTTTACTAAAATTCCTCAACAAATATCTTGGGAATCAATTCCCTGTTACAATATTTATGGACCTTTGTCCAAAGGATACACCAATACCCTATGCTATGATTTGTGGATCTCTCTCCACAAGAGAACTCTTTCTCCTTTTCTCTAGTTCATAGAACTTGATCTAGGAGAACTCTATCTCCTCAACTGGTTCATGGATCTCTCTCTATAGAATAACTCTATCTTCCCAGCTGGTTCTTGTATCACACTCCATAGGATAACTCCTTCCCCTCTGCTCAGTTTGGTTATCTTATATAAGAATTATACCCCCACTGCTCTAATTTTTGGATCTCTCTCCATAGAAGACCTTTGTCCTTACTTCCATGGCTAATTAATCTCTATCCACTATAGATTACTATCCTTTGCTTTGTCACCTCCAAAGCCTGCTCTCAACTCTATCTTATATCTACACAAAACTATGTCCTAATTCTAGCACAAATATTCTCTAACTTTATCCCAAGTCTAGCATAAATTTGATCTAACTTTGCTCACAAATATGCACTAAACTCTATCTCAAATCTATCTCAAGCCTTAACACAAAGCTTGAACAAATCAACAATCAAACCTGATCTTAATGCTATTTCAAGTATTTACAAGAATTTCTCAAATCTACCTTCCTCTTAAGGACTTGCTCAAATCTACCTTCAAGTATTCTCAAATACTTGCTCAAATCTACCTTCAAGTCTTCTCAAAGACGTGCTTAATCTACCTTCAAGCCCTCTCAAGGACTCGCTCAAATATTCCTTCAAGCCCTCTCAAGGACTTGCTCAAATATACCTTCAAGCCCTCTCAAGGACTTGCTCAAATTTTTCCTCAAGCCTTCACAAAGGCTTGCTCAAATCTGTCTTCAAGCTATTTACAAAACTTGCTCAAATAATTCCAAATCTTGCATACACAAAACCACTCAAATATCTTTCAAAAAAACTCTCTTCAAACAAATTCTACTTGCCAATTTTCTTCTCAAGATCAATCACTCAAATGCTCAAATTCCCTTATTCAAATTGATCTAAAACACCTTCTCAAATGCTATCAATATTTCTCAAATCAATGTTCAAAATATTTCACAAAGATGCTTAATTTATTTGCAATCCTAGCACAAATGGTTCACACTCTTTATCTCAAAACTTCCCAAAACTCTCTCAGTAATAAAAGGATAGATTGTTCTCAAAATATATCTCAAGTGTTTCCAGACCATTCAATAATGAAGCACACAAGACTTGCTCATAAATTTCCAACAATGCTTATCAAACAATCCTTTTCACTCCACCTTATGTTTCACAACATTCATTTCAACAAACACTTTAAACAAAAGATGATGTGCCCATACCTCTCATATGCTTTGATGGAGAAATATCCTCAAAACCTGTCTTACAACCAACCACCTTTCTTTGTGCCACTTTCCAAGGTTAGTTATCAAAATACTCTCTCAATGCATCCATATGAAATTTCTTCTCATAATTTACAATGAAATATCAAATCACTTTTACACCTTATTTCTCCTAACTTTGCAAGCAAATTTTCATCAATAAGAGTTATCAAATACATAAGCAAAAATTCCATTTACACCTTATAACTCCTACTTGTTATTAATGCATTTCCAAAATATAAATAAAATATCACCTCAATTTGTTATCCCAATGTATTAGCAAGACAAGACACCTTTAATTTTTGCTCAAGAAGGAAATCACTTTTATAACCCTTTTATTGCAAAAATAAAAACAATTTAAAACACCTTGTATTTCCCTAGCACATTCCTTAGCCACCTTAGACCTTAGGGTAAAAATTAATCCCTCTCTGCTGCCACCTACGATCGGGAGTCAAACTCACACTACCTGTTGGCCCCGCACCCTAGCCATAGCTAGGTCACCGCGTGGGCTAGCCAACCCACATGCAATAAAAGTGCACTATCTCCCTTTTTTCTTTACCATTGGTTCCAAAAACCAAATCAACCACGCATCCAAAAGGACCTTCGTGAAAATTGAACCTACACCTTTTGCCTCCTACGCGCTACGCAAGCCTAGCTTACCAAATTAGCTGCCATCTCACACGAGTGGGGACACACCCCATCCTCACTTTGACCAAACTTTTTGCTCCAAAATTTGCATTATCTCCTTTCTTTTTCCTCCATCATGTTGAACGAGCAAGGCAAATACTTCGGGGGTTTAATCTTTTCAAACACCTTAGGCTTAGGCTAAACCTTAGCCTATATATACATTTGCTATCTTATGCTTTTGATTTTGGCTCTTAGTAATTCAAATTTTGGCACTTTTAAATTAAATTATTATATTTAATTATAATTATTTAAATCCAAAGGATTTAAATATTAAAAACCTTTGTGGGATTTTTCTTTAAGTAGAACCTTGCCACCATTAATGAATTTTAACCTTTGCAAAATTGCCACCAAGGTAAATTATTTAAGGATAACCTTGCCATCATCAATGAATATTTTATCCTTTGCAAAATTACCACCAAGGTAGTTTACTTATAAATTCCTTCTCAAACATCATGGAGCGGAATTCCTTCTTCTTGTTGCCTTATACCTCATGTGCCACCATGAGGAATATTCTTACAAATATTTTCATCAACTTATGACATTAAAACTTTTGTCATTAATTGGACCTATTGAAATTAATTCTAGCAACTTAGGATATCAAACCTCTTGACATCAATTACAACAAAACATGCTCAAATTTCTACCACATTTCCTCCAAGAACCCTAATTATGGTAATTCTAATTCTATTTTGAAAGTCACTTTTTACTTAAGTGTACTTTATGGTCTAAACATGTCTAATTAGGGTTAAATCAAGATTAGCCTTAATTCTATCCTAATACATGTGTGCACCCACCACTTAATTAGGATATTTCCAAAATATTCCTAACCTAACCTCAAACTAACCTAGGATCCACCTAATTAGGGTTAAACTTAACCCTTTCTTACACATTTGTGCACCTAGGATATTTCTTCAGGGCACATGAAAGGATGACTCGCACTCCACTTCATCACCTCACAAAGGATACCTCACCCCCTAGACTTGGTCCACTCTATAAATTGTTGGCCATTTTCACCATAAAACTCTCTCTCACCCTTTTGGCTAACTTACCAAAACTCTACTAAAATCACTCCTAAACTTCTTCTATCACTTTAATATCCATCAGACATCAGACAATAGTACCAAGAGCTTTTTCAAATAGAAATTTATAGCAAACAATCAGCTACATCAAGGTTCCCACACCACTATGCAAACCTGAGTAGAGATTCACACATCGCCATGTGAACCTAGTCTACAACAACCTTGAAGCTATAGATCAAGTAGGTATCTTTTGTTTACAATTTTTACAATATTTCCTCAAGTTTTTAGAATGTTTTATTTCATTTTATGGTCATTTTTGTCTATATAAACACGGGTTATGATCCAAGATAGATCCCTAAATGAACTAACCCAATTTTTCAAGTCCAAATAGGTTTACAGGATACTTTCAAGCATCCAACCAGTGGCACACATGCAAAGAAGCCCACCTACATTGAGGGTACCATAAAACATCAATAACTGCATCTACATTCATATTAAAAAAGAGGGAAATATTTCCTAAGAGAAATCCCATTCTATAACCCCTTTTTGAAATCGATAAAGAGATCATTTAGCATATATTTCATTAGTTTTGAAATTGATGTTCATTTTTTGTGTGTTACATTCTGGCATGCCCAGTGGGACCCCCACAAAATTGTTTTAGACTAGTTTTCTTGCTATGTAATTCATTATATGGCCTTCTCTATTGTGTTATAGGTACTATAAATCCATAAAATATTCCATAACAACCCTAAAACACACATCAAGATTTTTTCTAATAACTTCTAGGCTTCTACATCAGGTTTGCACATCATTGTGTGAACCCCAAAATAGGTTCGTACACTACCATGCAAACCTCACAAAAACTGCTCCAGAATAGTCCAAAACTGAAGACCTCTGCAACACAACAATAAGGAGGATCATCCATTATACTTGGAGTCAGGTATTCCTCTCAGAAAAACCATTTTTCCTTGTTTTCTTGCAAAATAATGTCCTCTTTGGTTCCCTTTCAAAATGCATTAGATTAGGGTTTCCATTCCTTTTAAAAGCACAAATCATTTTCCCATTCCTTTTCAAAATGCACTAGATTATATTATTCAAATATATTTCATGTTATTAGGTTAAAAATTTCAATCCATTTTTAAATTATTAGATTAGGGTTTTAGTGTCTTTTCAAATCACTTTCATTCTCTTTTTCAAAAGCACACTTATATTAGTCTTTTAATCTCTTTCAAAATCACTTAGATTATATTCTTTAGATCTCTTTCATGTCACTAGGTTAAATTTTCAATATCTTTCAAAAAAACACAAATCATTTTCAATTTTTTTCAAATCATTAGATTAGGTTTTCAATTTCTTTCAAAATCACTTAGGTTAAAGTTTCAAATTTCTTTTCAAAGCATTAGGATAGATTTTTAATAATTTTCCAAGACATCAACTTGCTTTTCAATCTCTTTTAAAGCATCTAGATTAGATCATTTTCAAATTCCTTTCACAAATCCTCTGGGTAAATTTCAATTTCTTTTTCAAATCACTAGAGTATATTTCATATCTTTCATTTTAGCATCTAGATTAAATCATTTTCAAATTCCTTTCATAAATCCTCTAGGTAAAATTTACATTTTTCTTTCAAAGAATCTAGGTTTAGATTTCTTTTTCAGAAAGCATCTAGGTTTAGATTTCTTTTTTAGAAAGCATCCAGGTTTAGATTATTTTCAAAAAGCATCTAGATTTATTTTATTTTTGAAAAGGCATCTAGGTTTAGTTTCTTTTTCAAAAGGCATCTAGGTTTAGTTTCTTTTTTGAAAAGGCATTTAGCTAGATTTGCTTTCATATCAGTGGTAGTCAACCCACCACCACACACTCACAATTCATACATAGTGGTAAGATTAGACTTCATCACCAATCCCCACTGGAGACTGGTGATATTAGAATTCATCTCCATCCACTAGATCACCCCCTAGACACCATAGTAGCCCCTAAGAGTGGTTTTTTGGACTTCATCACCGAAATATCCCCTACTCTTGAGATTGGTTTTCTTGAATTCATCATTAAAAGGGACTTTCAGAGTAGCATAGGGTTAGATGCTTTTTTTCACAAGGCTCATATAATTTTTGAATAGGTAACTTTCTTGACTAAGCCCACTTGAGGGTGAAACAACTACCCGACTGGGCCAGTAGTAGGTCTTAGACAATGCCACCTCTTCTCGTGAGAGGATTTGGACTCATTAGTGCATTTTAAGTCCCTCCCTTTTGGATTTATTTATACTATATCTTCCATTTAGTTGCCACTCATATGTTGATACATTATTCTATTATATGCACCCTTGGCTGTTGTAAGAGGTTCTATGCCAATGATATTCCTTTTTAGAGTTTCACTTCATTTCCAATGTCATGTCCTATAGCATATAATATCATCAAAACACAACAAAAAAACAAAAAAAAATCTTTTGTTTACTTAGCACTAATTCCAGTTGCATTCTTGTATTACACTCTCACAAAAACTAGTTTTAGCACATTTACTTGCTAGCCATCCACTTGCTAGCTATTCACATTTTATCACTATCATTTTTCTATCCATTTTACTTTATGTTGCTGGTTTGCATAGCACTGTGTGAACCAGATTTCTATAGTACAGGTTCACACAATAGTGTACAAACTTTGTTCTAGTGCGCATAAACACACCAAGATTCACATATTTTCATAGAATCTTACATAGAACACACTCACAGGTTTAGATTTGCATTTTTGAATAGTTCTAAGAATCTAATCACACAATACATCATAATGTTTGTGGTTACTCATATCCAAACATGTGAGCAAGCATGTCTTGAGGAAGAGGTCACTCATACCACTTCCACTCAGTCTAGTATCCCATATTAATTCATGAGATAACCCTCCACTCTCACACCTGATCTCCTCACTGGTTTTGAGTCATCTTGCATGCACACCATATCCTAAGGTGAGACATCCATTTCTAGTAATATGATCACCCCATATTCTAGCAAGGATCACCATCTTCTCCCTCATTCACCTCCACCTAATCCCCCATCCAAATTTTGTGATCATGTTATCTATACAGCTCTACGAGATCCATCTCCATTATTCACTATTGATGAGGAGACTCCACCTACCTCACCCACATCAAAACATATGTTTCTTCAAGATCCATCACATTCCCTTCTTGGGGATGACCCCTCTTTACTTAATCATCCTCACCCCAATATTACATCATCTACCCCTACAATAGGTATGGTTTTAGATCCCTAATCCTCAAATCCTAGAGCTCAAGCACCTTTATCACAATCAACCCCACAACAATCATCATTGCAACAATAGTACACCCCACTCACCTCATCACACCAATACACTTCCTGAATGCCATAATAACCATATTTCTAGCAATCATGCTTTTCATATTTTACTTTGATAGCACAACCACCATCCCAATCACAATAATTCATTCCAAAACAATATCAACAAGTCCCATCTTCACAAATCTTTATGGACACGTTCACCACTCCTTATTAGGCTTCCACTTTTGATGCCTATACTCCATCACTTTTGCCACCTGCATTCCCCTATTTTGAAATGTACGATATGTCATCTTCCACTCTACTTCCATCTTCCTCTCCTTCTACCTTTCACCTCCATCCATCTCATCCATTTTAGGCTCTCCCTTATATTCTCCTTTCTTATAATCCACTTTATTCATCTTATCTCACCAATCTTGCAAGTTATTCTGCCCAGCCTGAGTTCTATATCCATCACTCATTTAGTCTGATGCAGTTACCATATTTTGGCATGTCATCTTACCATCCACCTTCATCCTCTATGTTGGATGTGTCTCATCATTTGTAGAGGAAGTATTGTACGGTAGGCCCCCTTTTGTTGAAGATATTCTTAGATCTATTTTTGGAGGCATTGGAGGGATTCTCATGATTGGTGGGTATGGGTGGTTTTAGCCCATGGTATTGTGCCCATGGTATTATAATACCATGTTGTGGTTTAGGGTTGTAAGAGTTTCATTTATATTGATTGTAATGTCCCATTACGAACAAGGTGAATAATAATATAAAAGGAGATGTGGCTCTTGTCTTCTGGATGTAACCCATATCGGGTGAACCAGGATAAATCTCTTGTGTTCTATGTGCATGTATTTTGTGAGTTGTTATTTTCTTATGAGTTATTTATTTTTTCATTATTATTCTAGAATGATTTTGAGTATAACTCTTCACTCTATTCAAACACCACTTCTTCCACCACACTCTATTGCGTCTATATTCTTCATGATACCTCCTTCCTGGTCTTCCACTCTGATCGAGTAACTATCACAATGACTTATCATATAATAGATACATGATTTGCAACCATAATATTTCCATTCATAGTAGATGTCTTCCCCACAGTAGATTCTCCCATCTACTTCCATATTTCATGTTTTTTAACAATCGTATCCTTAGAAATAATTTTAGTACATTTCTATTTCACAGTGGAAAGAGCAACAACTACAATATCCTCCTCATTCTTGGGCTTCCACAAATTCCTCGTAGTTCATTGCACCCCCATAAATTGAACTCCAACTTCTACAAGAGAAAATCAAGATGTTGGATCTATGCACGACTAGTTACGGGTCCCAAAAACCTACATATAACAAGTTGTGCAATGAACCCATTCATCCATCGATTACCATTCCCATTTATCCTTATAATTTTGAGATTTCAAAATTTAAAAATTATAATGGTGAGGATGATCCTCAAAAATATATTAGCAACTATCACTTGTCATGTTACCATCTTCACGACAACGATCCTCTTATGCTACACACCTTCACTCTTTTGCTTGGAGGACAAGCTCTCAATTAGTACAACATGCTTTCGTGCCATAGCTTGTTCACGTTTGAACAATTTGATAATGTATTCCTTGAACATTTTTACATAAACATCAAGAAAAAGATGAACTTTTTTATGTTTATTCCCTATGATACTTTGATGATGAAACAATCACAAATTTCATTTCTCGATGGAGATAGGTCTTCCACGACCTAGCTTATAGCCTCCCATATCCCGAAATCATCACCCTATTTTACAAAAGTTACCACAAACATATTTTTACATATTTACAACTCCATCAAAGCTACACATTTTATGAAGTCATTGCTTAGGAAAAAGTCATCAAGGACATCAAAGTCCAATCTAGAAAAATCAAACTTTGGTAGAAGCCATCTTACACTTCAAATTTTTGCTTCAATCACAATACATCGAATCAACCCTTTTCCAAACTACCACAAACCAATCAAGTGGTAATGGATTCTCCAGCCTCTTCATCAATCTCATAACCTCCTCCTCCACCATTATAGATGTTTTAAACTAATACACCTCCTCTATCTAATCCATAACAAGCTCACGATATTCGTCGTTAGCCCCCACAATGCAATTGGACTCCACTTTTTGAGCCACTGCTAGCTCTATTCTAGAGGTTGTATGACACTAGTTATGTCACATTTACTAACATTAGACCTATTGACCCAAACCAACCCAAACCTCATGGGTTCAATGAACAAGCCTTCTGTGCTTATCATCGACAACATGACCATGATATAGGGTCTTATCACTCCTTTCGCAACTTAGTATAGGATCTTATCTATTGGGGTACTTTCCAAGTTTTAAACCTCCTAGTGCCACAAAATAAAAATGTAGGTATCTATCAAAACCCATTACCTAAACATGGGGGATTAATCCTCAAGCAACTCAACCCACGTAACAAGCCCAATCCATGCAAGTCAATAATGTCCACCGCAACCCTTACTTATGTGGAGTGATTAACATGATTAACCTTACCACTCATAGCTAGCACTATCCATCGTGCTAGGATGTGCCCATTACATTGTCTCACACACCATTCACCTCTTTTTATTCACCCACAACATTAAATTTTTCACCACCCCTACCATGTAATATCATCACTATTCATGGTAGTCTCACTCATCAATTATGCAATACCCCAGCTAGATTATCCATTTTTTATATTTTGCAACAATCTCACCCTCATCATGAGGCATTAAACGACATTATTCGCTCAATAAAACTTGAAACCCATGATACAAATGCCTTTGTAAATTTTATTGGGAACATCCCTCATTGCATGTAACCTTCGATCAACATCCATGACCACAAGATTACCAAGCTTATGGGTGAGGGAGCTGATCCTCGACTGCATATCCAAGCAACCATCAATGACATCACTTACAAGTGTGTCCTCATTTATATTGGTTCTTCCATCAATATTATCTATACTACTACCCTTCACCACCTCCATATCCCACCTACTCATTTTGCTACACCATCACTTGACCTTCACACTTTTTATGGTTCTATGCATCCCATGGTAGGTTCCATCATCATCCTCATCTACATAGGTGTAAGCAGCATGTCTACTTTATTCCAAGTTATTCAAGACAAAATGCAATACAATATTTTGCTTGGACATCCATGGATACATGATATACAATATGTTTCATCTACCTTACATAACTACCTCAAATATGTGCATGATGGGCCAGTCCATTGCATCCCTATTGACAGTGATCCTTTCAAGTTTTGCAACATTGTAGATCTTCCACCAGGACCTTCATCATCTTCTATCTTGATCTTCTCTATTCCTTCACATCATCAGGCAGAGGCATCTACTTCCTCTCCAAAACTTACCTCATCCTCACATTTCTCCCCTGAGATGTGCACATACTCCTCTACATCTACTTCCTCTCATCCATATTCTTCTATGGATCTTCCTCCTGCATCTATACCTTTTTTTACACCTTCGTGTCCTTCTCCTCCTCAATCATATTCTTCTAAAAATCCCCCTTCTACTTTTATACCTTCCTTACCACCTTCTTCATGGCCTCCTTCTCTTTCTTACCCATCTTCTTCTATGGATCCTCTCCTACATCTGTACCTTTTTTACCACCTTCTTCAGGCCTCCTCCTCAACCATCTTCTTCTATGGATCCTCCTCCTACTTCCATACCTTTCTCACCACATTCTTCATGGCCTTCTTCTCTTTCTTACCCATGTTCTTCTATAGATCCTCCTATCCTTCCTACTCCTCATATGCCTCCACTTCCAATCCATACTTGACCTTAGTCTTTCACTTCATCTCATAGTATGACTCCTCCTCACCCCACATCATAGTTTCCACATGCTACTCATCCTATTCCTTCCACCATAGCTAAATGTCATGATTAGGAATAGTGAGCCTTTCATTTGGATACCTGACTATTTCAATATCCTGCTATCATATGTGACTCAAATATCTTCTTCATATTTGGATTCAGATTCACCACCTCGTTCACCACCCCATACTTCACCACAGATATCCATTTTCATGACCAATTTTGATCCTAGTGAATATAATATTCATGATGCTCATGTGCATCCTCCCACTATCCAATATACCCATGACTTTAGTCACCCATCTACCTTGTTACTAACTATAGGTATTTTTGTCCTACTAGGTCCATCTAACAATCATACAAACTTCATCTATGTGGGCCTTGATTCATCACTCCTAGGAGTTTTTCCCCTACCACTACAATCTAGCTTTTGTGGATCTTTAGACCATATGTCCAATCCACACTTTACCTTATTCTACCTTTGGTGTTTTCATTGGCATAGTTTTAGGTTAGTACATTACGAATAGGGTTTACGAATTACCATTAACCCCTATGTTCAACTACCTACAAATAAATCTGTTTTGGATTATCACCCTATAACCATTCACTCACTCAAATATGAACTTCAAGATCTCAATATTCATCCTCCAGTAGTTCCTACGCACTTGTTAGAAGAGAAATTTGACATTGACATCCTTGATGAGTATCCATACCCCCATTCTACTATCAATATTCCATGTACATTCTTTCAAGAAACACCATTTTTTGATACCACATCCACCTACTTCATCGATGATCTGGTTGATAGATGTGTTGCCCTTTCCATCACTTCTCCTCACTCAAATCATGCTCCTTCACCTTCCCCTCCATTTCCTAATCATTCATATATACTTTTGCATAATCATAGGTAGTATCGCCACTGTACAGCTCCACCCTATTCCCCACCCGTGGTACTATGCCCTCCATTGAATCTAACATGTCATTTACATCTATCTTTGGTGTTACCTCAGGTAAGATTTTAGGGTTCATTATATCTAAAAAATGCATTGAATTCAATCCCAATAAAGTGAAAGCCATCATCAAGATACCTCCTATGAATCTTAAATAGCTATGTAGTTTGTAGGGCAAAATCTAAGTGATTCATCACTTCATCGCTTAGTTTTCAAACAAATGCAAACCATTTAACCACCTCTAGCAAAAAGGGATCACCTTCAAATGGGATTCTAACTACCAATAATCCTTTGATGAAATCAAAGCCTACCTTACTTCACCACCAGTTTTATCTCCACCACATCAGTAGTTACCATTATTCTTATAAATTTTTGTCACATATTTTGCAATAGGAATGTTATTGGCTTAGAAGGACATGCTCAACCATGAGAAATCCATATACTATGTTAATTGTACTTTGGTTAGTTACAAAATGTGTTATGCTTACATGGAAAAGTTATGCCTAGCTGTAGTTTTTTCTATACAAAAGATATACCACTACATGCTCAACCACATGATTTTTCTTATTGCTCGTGGTAACCCCTTACAATACATGATGAATAAGAGTTATCATAACTCTCATACCACCTGATCCAACCAAAAAGCGTGCACCCATCTACTGTACTATGTCGTATTCATTCATTTAAAGCATAAAATTGACAAGATTGCATAGATTAAAAAAAAGTAAATGTTTATGTATTAATAATTGCAAAGAATCTCGATTACAATCATGCCCCTCTTAGGGTCACCCAAATGATGATATGATTACTACAATGCCAAAGCCCTCAATAGGGTAGGCGCACTAATAGTGCTTTTCACTTGGTCACAATTTGCTCTAGGGTGGATTTTCCCTCTTCTTCGTGTTGAGGAAGGAAGTTAATGGTTAAGTCTCCTTTGAATTTGTTCCCTACGATCAAGAAACAATATAAGAGTGTCAAAAATATAGGCAACCTCTCATGATGAGGCCCTTTTAGGAAATTTGCATAAAGACACCATTAAGCATGTATAATCAAGAAAACATGAGTAGTGCTTCTAAACTATGTTAACTACATCAAGATTCATATAATAGCGTAAATAAAGACAGTAGCTACACTATGCATGGATCAAATGTGTAAAATGAAGCATGAAAGTGCATAAAGAATCCATTTATGTCCTATTCTATGCTTAACATAAAGAAACTAATCTAACCTAATTCTATCGTCATAAGTCTGCTAAACAACAATTAAACCATGAAAACAGCTAATCTAAGCTAATTAATCGGACATAAATGAAAAGGGTAAGGTGGTGATACCTCTATTGCAAACCGCAGCTCTAATGAGCGGTCTGCACTGTAAACCGTGGCTGAAAGCTATGATTAGCAATATGATAGGTTTACCCTCAATTCCAAGGGCAGTGGGCTTGACCTCCTTGTCCAAATTGATGTTCAACGGTCGCCTTTAGTGTTCTCAGACTGATTTATCAGTTGATTCACTGTGAAGGGCCTTCATTTACCTGAATATGTATTTCTTAGCTCTCCTAGACTCCTAGGGCATCCATAATGCAATTCATCATGAATCTTGGTAAGTAGGTAGGGGATAAGTGCAATAGATCTCTCTTAGTATACTCGGTTGAGTTTACAATTCGACAGGGCTTCACTTCTCAAATCTCCAATGCTCTCTCTCCTAATTTGCCCTAATTTTGAGGGGTACTTATAGGACTACCCAAGGGCTAGGGGTGGCTTCATGGAGAAGCCAAGATCAAGAAGGGGTGGTTAGGACAGTTGGATTGGAAGCTTTCGTCCTCTAACCACCTTCTTCTAGATCAAATGGCTACTCCAACCAATTTGGCTCAGATTGAAGGCCAATTGAACTTCAGTTAAGACCGTAGGTCACAGCTACGGTCTAGACTATAAACTATAGGTCTTAGTCCCGATTTAGCCTGTAAATCATAGGTCTGGGCTATGGTTCAGACTGATTAGGCCATGATGTCCTAATTGAGTGGTTAGAACCACTAATTTATCTTGGAGTCTATCCAAGATCATCCATATGGTCTTATAGCATGTCCATATGAGTAGTCGCCCTCGACATGATGTGTTTTAGGTGTCTACAGATGCCCCTTTTGAGATGCATTATGAGATCAAACAACACTGAGCAAAAATATATCTCCTAAAATGATGTCGAATGTTCTATGATGATCATTAGTCGGATCAACATTAGATGCCTCTTGTCTGGCAAAAGGACACGCATCCTAGAATCATTGCTTCCAACTGGGTGAAAGGCTTACATTTGAAAAGCTTGTGCCCTTCTCATCTCATTCGGTGCAGTTGTGCATTCCATAGGTATATTCTGACCCATAGATCCGAAAGGTGAAGAACAACAAGCAAAATCATATTTGCTATTTACCCCAAGAAAAGGGGTAAGCTTATGATAGTTGTTGACAATGATTCGCAAGGACGAATGCAATTTTGACAAGATCAAGGGATCTACAATTTTAGGGATCTTATGTTGATTTTGATTATGATTTGATATTATGAATACTACATCAAGCGATGAGTCAATGAGGGTAATGACAATGATTAAAGCGACGATGTTGCTTGACTACCATGGATGATCTGAATAAATTTAGATTTGAGCAAATTAATGCCTTGGTTAGGCCTAGTTCAGCTTTTGATTCCAACTGTTAATAGTAGTTGCACATTTCTATCCCATGGAGCAGTTAGGATACAATAGTTGTCTTAAGGAATCAAATTGAGACAAATCCAATTAGATTTGTGTTGAATCAAATTATCGATGATTTGTTGAAAATATGTCATAGGAGACATGACATGCAACACCTCGTTCCCATGGAGAAGTCCATCCGTGAAGGCCTTCTTAGGGATTGAAAAGAAGTATATCAGATCAACGATGATTATTTTGCCCCAAATGTCCTTATGGTAATTTACTCATCTTGTCGGATTGCATGGATCGCAAGTCGCTGCAACCGCCAAGTGTATAGGGTAAATTACTGAATACGAGGTGCATTTGGTGTTTTTAATTATTTGATTTTTTTTGTTTTTTTTGTTGTTTTGAATTATGAATTGAGTTTATTTATTTGGTTGGGAGGTGCATCACTCCATGAAAATATTGTCATAGCGACGACCTCGGTTGAATGTACTTTATAATCTTAGCCAAATATTTTATTTTTAATCAGACCTTGATGCTTTATCATCACCAAATTTCCAACTTGATTGCTTTTATTAAAATTCTAATTCCTTGGGATTTATTGATTTATCATTTTAAACCTTTCCATGATGGGATTTTATTAAATTGTTTTCCAGTTGCAAACCACGGCTAGGGTTTGTGGTTCCCATTTACAATTTTTGGAACCGCAGCTAGGGTTTGCGGTCTGTGGGAAATATGAAAATCTTATAAAAAGCCCAATTTTAAAATTTCTCTCATTATTCCTTGATAATGACTTGCAATCTGAAGCTTTGATAGTGATAGCTGAGAAACTGACCTGAAACCCTATCAAACTTTACATGCACTCCTACCCACTGCATGATGGCAGAGCACAGACAAGATTCTTCTAGTTGTGGTGGATGAGGCGAGGGCAAGGTAATTTGAAACCAAGACCTCGCATCCATTACCAATAAAATGAACCAAATTAAATAATTGGTTAATCAATCACACTAAATTGTTGGCAATGAATCACACCTTAGGCTAGGTTAGCTTAGGCTTTAATTTTTTTAATTTTTTTTCATTTTTTAGCCACAGTAAAGTACCCGGTGGGATCTCAGTCGGAGACCGCAGGTACCAGCTACGATTCCCAATTGATCAATTGGGGACCACAGCTTCCAGCTACGGTCAACATTTAAAATCCCAATGGTCAATTTTTGACCGCATGTGGACCGTAGGGTTGACCCGCGGTTTGCAAATTTTAGAAATAAATTTATCAAATTTTTAATTTTTCTAAGTTTTAATAGGCAATTAATGTCTTTTAATGCATTTTTGACCTATCTGAGTGATATTTTTTAATTTTAGTCCTGCATGATGACATATTTTTGTAATTTTATCAATTTTTAGATGTTTTTGATGATTTTTAGACCATTTTTAAATGCTTTTGCTTGTTTTTAGTTAGATTGTTCCTTATATTATGCTTTTTATTTCGAAGGTTGAACTCTAGATCTTGAGAGACTGATATCCTTAAGACTCTTCATAGAGAGGTCACTCCTGAGGAGCCGAAATGGTTTTAAGTTGTTGAATTTGGCTACGTACTGGATCTACCCACTATCAGGGTAGATCAAGCCTACTTGACTGCGTTGGCCCGATGCTGGAATGCGTGGACCAACACATTTCACCTACCTACAAGTGAAATGACGGTGACCCTAGAGGATGTCTATAGGATATTTAGGATCCCCATTGATGGTGAGGCCATCGTATCTTCTACTTCTGGGTCTAAGGATTCTATTTTTGATGCTATCTTTGATACCCAGAGCGAGGAGGCTCAGTGCGGTATTGATCATGGAGGGATCAATATCAACTACTGGTAGAGGAAGAATATATTCTCTATATGCGAGGCCATCTTTATGCATCTGGTGGTGTAAGTTATCCTTTTAGACTCCTCGAGCATGAGGATTCCCTAAAACCTCCTAGACATTGTCTGTAGAGTGGTTCAGAGCTCCACAACTTGATCATTATGACTAGCCTAGGGGAGCAACCTGCTCTGCCAATTATATAGAGAGCTATACCTATAGACTGGAGCTGTTGGGGTATCAGTTGTAGCTTAATTCTTTAGATTTGGGGCTGGCATCACATTAAGATAGAGTGTACTGGGGATCTACCACTGCATATCACAAAGGTCGATGATGCCCATCAGTATTATGTTGCCTACTAGCCTCGCAAGGAGGAGGGGTTTAGGAGCAAGACCCATGCTGGTGATACCCAATATTATATTACATAGTTTGTAGAACTTAGCCTGAATGATATTGAGTGGTGACCTTACATGGAGTGCCTTGAATAGACTTAGGCTGACGAGTGGATTCAATAGGCTCATCGAGATAAATGGCTACTCAGTCGAAAGGCCGATATTAGAGAGTACCAATTTTACTCTCACGTCCTGCGATAGTTTGGCCTAGTGCAGGATATTCCAGAAATCCCCTTTGTCTTCAGGTTCCTGGCTTTAGAGACACATCTACCATGGATGTATCCTCTGACTCTAGGGGACGAGCTAGATGATTTCTAGGAGACTATAGTTGACATGGTTGTTACCACTCCAACATACAATGGATGGTGGTCGATGCTATGGTGGCATGGATCAGGACCTCTGGGCAGAGTTGATGACCAGGCAGAGGTAGTGGTGGATCCTGACGGGCGTAGAATGTGTTAGCGGACATACGATGGATGGGGTATAGAGGCCACCACCGAGGAGGCTCCCAAGGATGACCCAAATGATGAGGCTCCAAAGGAGGGTGAGGTTACTCTTGACATCACATAGGGGCTGCTCTTAGCTCAAGTTTTTGACTTACAGAGTCAACTTGGCATATATCAAACTCAGCAACAGGAGTGAGGCACCACTATCACCACTCTGGAGGTGAAGCTAGCTGATCGAGATAGGAAGCTAGCTAAGGCGCATGAGGAGATCACTAGTCTCATAGAGTGAGCTACAACGATAGAGGCTCGAGTCCAGGAGCTCACTAGTGCCCATGATGTAGTAGTGGCACAGTGGGGGGTGAGGCAGTTGTAGAGAGGGACCTGATTAGGCTATAGAGGGGAGACCCTCCATCCTCTTAGGTTATCATGGGGTCTCTAGCAACTCCACTAGTCATAGGTGTGGATCCTATGGTAGAGATCAGGTGGCTCACTTCTCTTGTAGAGGAGAGAAATGACCGATTGGATGCAAGGGCAGCTCACATATCTCAGCTAGAGGGCTTCATCAAGCTGAGGGGTTTACAGGTTCTAGAGGATAGGCAGGTTGTAGGATCACTGAGGACCAAGACCAGGACTACAGGGTAGTCTTCTTTGAGTTCCAGCCACTGAACTCATAAGATCGAGCAAACTCACCGGTCTTCTAGCACACACAGAGCCAACTCTCATAGGAGCCACAGGGATGATGGGGGTGATTCGCAGGCTGGGGGCACAAGCCCTCCTTAGTACACATTTTTTGATATATGTATTGTACCATTTTTGAGTGTAAGGTCGATGACCTACATAGTTGTAGCCTACGGGCATTTTTGTACTCTTGATGTACTCTGAGACACATATTTATATATGATATGACTTATCATTTTGGCTCATTATTGTGTACTCATTTATTTTTGACTTTATGTTTATGTGATGCACATGGATGCAATGCTTATGTTAATTAGATGCTATATGATGTGATGTATATATGACATGCACTAGATAGCTATTTAATTTATGATGATGGTATGCAATGATCTAGATGCTTAGATGTACTTTTATGATGGATGCATATGGATGCGATGTTTTTTTTTCTTAACGCATATTTGATATTTATTTATTGTATGCATTACTCTGTTAAGATACTCTAATGTAAATGAACCTGTATGCTTTAATCACTTAAAACATAAGGAATGAATGCAAATATGTTTATCGATCTAATGGATGACACCACAAAATATATAAAAATCATGAATGTAATTGAAAATCCTTAAGAATTTAATCAATTAATCACCCATATATGACATGTAATAAATGCAATTGTTATGATGTGAATGATATAATGTGTCATTCAATTTTATTTTGCAAAATTTGAAAAATATGCATGATATAGTCAGTGGTCGTCTAAATATTATTGCTAATATCCATCTGGTATCTATCCTATATGTTGATTGTGCTTTATATAATGATGTATCATGGATTCGATACTTTGCAATTTGATGATTTATATGGTTGCGATATTTGACAGTTTATTGCTATGGGAGAAATTTTTTGAGGTTTTCCATGAGACTCAAACACCCTAATAGACTTATCAAAAGTTGCATACTAACCACACTAGACTTTTGAGATAAAAGGCTTTTGCTAGGATAGGCCCTAACTGTTCATTATACCTATGTGTGCACATGATTATTTTAAGATAAGACATGAGCATTCCCTGATGTCAGGTGGGATTATTTCAGCCCATTGCTAAGATAGGGGTTCCACAAATGTCTTATCCAATCCCAAGTTTAGATTTTAGTTGGACTAAGCCACTAGGTAATGCAGGACACCTGAAGCTAGCTCTTCCATATTCAAAAATTGGTCTTGTTCATAAGTGAGGTGCTAACGCATCAGATATATCATCATGTGCAAGGTATAGTAGTGCCCATAATTCCAAGGATTCATGCTCATTCCTTTCTATCCTTCAATTTTTGGGATACTTGCTCATATGTAGTGAAGCAAGGGAGTCGATTCCATATTCATTTTGAACTATCTTTGGATCTTCATTTTATCTCTCTTCGAACTGGATTTTGGATCTTCATTTGATCTCCACTCAAACTTTGATTTATGATCTTCATTTGATATTCACTTTGAACTTTGATTTAAGCCTATTTTTTGATCTTCACTCGATCTTCACTTTTCGGTATTTACATTTGATAATTTTCTTCAAAAACTTTCTTTTGGGGGGATTTACTTGGGGAAACTATTTCTGGTATATTGATTGAGAATATCGATCTTATGATATCAATATGGGACATCACTCTAGGGAGTCGATCTATGATATCAATCTAGGGTGTCAATCATGAGAATTTATGTGGGATATCACTATGGGATATTGCTCATTTATCGTAAGCAAAGGATTCTGAATAGGAAACTAACTTGTCATTTTGCTAACTGCCAACATTTTCCATACCATCCACACAAAGGGATAAGCAAGAATGACTCTTTTCACTTTAGGATACCCGATCCTGCTTCGCGGCTTTCATCTTCCCCTAGTCCTTGTTAGGATTGTTTAAATTTATTGATTATTGATAGGCTTCTGATATGCTAAGGGCTATACTAAGTGAACCTTAGCTACAAAAGCAAAGTAAGCTTTCTATCAACTCTTCATAAGACCACTAGGTATGGCTGAGTGACCGAAAAACCCTAGTATATCTCCATAGAAACATAATGGGCTATGTTGAAAAACACAATTACTCACATGAATGATGGACCATGATAAATGCAGAGATACATGATTTATACACAAACGTGGTGTTGTTTGTAAGACTGACAAACATAATCCCTCCTACTATGAAATGCAATGGATGACAAATACCTATATGCAATGCAGTAATGCAGTGAATGCATGTGTGAATGTAAAATAAAAATGCAAAATTCAAACGCAAAATGCAAATGTTTTTGGATTATATGCTTTTCCATTTTTTTTGGATTTTATTGATTTTATAATTTTTATGGGTTTTGAGCCTCATAATTGACCAAACGACGAGTACATGCCTCTGGAGCCTTTAGATTGACCAAGCAATTTTTAAGAATCCTTGGAGCTTTTAAGGTTGACCAAAGGGATTATGGGTACCTTTGGGGCGTTTTGGGATGACCAAATAATTTTGAGAATCCTTGGAGCCTTTGGGTTGACCAAGTAGTTTTTCATAAACTCTTGGTGCCTTTTGGGTTTGACCAAAGGGCTTATAGATGCCTTTGGAGCTTTTTAGGATGATCGAGTGGTTATAAGAAAACCCTCGAGGCTTTTAACTGACATGACCAAGTAGTTTCAGGAACCCTTGGAGCCTTTTAGGATGATCGAACGGTTTTGACCAAACCCTTGGAGATTTTGAGATTGACCAAAGGGCTTATAGATGCCTTTGGAACTTTTTTATTGACCAAATCACTGATGAGAGTGTTTGGAGGATGACCGAGTAGTTACAAGCAAATATCGAAACCTTTTACTATGCTATTCAAGCATAAAACACCTGAAGATCGATGATGTTGATAGGTTCAGGCTCTTCAACACCCCCTAGCGACATTAGGTGATAGGTACTTGGACCAATATTTTTAGATATGATGTAGGGTCCTAGCCAATTAGTCATGAATTTGTCTCGCATATCTGGTAGTAAATTAGAGTTATGTTGGTTCTATTTCAAGACAATATCCCCAACTTCAAAGTCTCTCTAGTGGAATTTGATATTGTAAGCTTATTTTAGTTGCTCTGATAAAGGTGGAGATGCTCCAGGGCATTCATGTGATATTCATCAAGTAGCATCAATTGATCCAGTAGAGCTTGCTGCATAGTGTCATCATCGATGAACTCTTTCAATGCGATGTGCAGCATTGGAATTTCTAATTCCAAGGGTATAATGGCCTCAGCGCCATATACTAGTGAGAACGGTGTTGCCCCAGTGGGCATCCGAATACTAGTCCTGTAAGCCCATAATGCAAGGGGCAGCTGGATATGCCAGTCTTTATGGTTTTCTTGTACCATATTTTTCAAGATGGCCACCACTATCTTATTTGAAGCCTCAGCCTACCCATTTTCTTGCGAATAGTATGGAGTCAAAAAACTGTGTTTGATTCTATATTTATATGTCAAAGCTCTCATAGTTTTGTTCTTAAAATATGTTCCATTATTCGATATTATTTTGGATGGAATCCCAAAATGACTTATGATATGCTCCAGTATAAACTCTATTATACGAGCTCCAGTTATAATTTTTAAGGGTATTGCTTCCACCCACTTTATAAAATACTCAGTAGCCATGATTATGAATGTATGTTGACCCGATGATGGAGGAGAGATCTTGCCTATAAGATCTAATCCCCACTGAGAAAATGGCCAAGCCGCTTGAATGGGTTGTAAGTCCTGTGATGGAAAGTGAGTAATATTAGCATGATGCTGACATTTAATGCATTTCTTGACATACACATTGCACTCCTTCTTCATAGTGGGCCAATAGCAATCCATTCGAAGGATATGCTTGACGATGGCCATGCCGCTAAAATGGCCACTGCACGTACTATCATGAGCCTACGAAATTGCCCATGATGCATCTTGGGGCTCTAAGCAACGAAGGAGAACTCCATTGTAGCCTTGTCGGTACAAGATGTCTCCTATTAAGACATATTTGGCCACTTTCTATTTAAATGTGTGCTTCACGATATGCATCAATACCTCTAGGATTATACTAAGCTTTAGGAAGCCTTTAATTTGTGACATCCAATTTTGATAAATCTCATCTTCAACTGCTAAGATGACTTGCTCCCCCTGTGTATTTAGCTTTACAAATGCAGACTTGAAAACAACCATGTGGTGAATGGTAGTACCACTACCCATAGGACTTTGAGAGGTTAATGACCCCTAGGGTGCCTTCTTAAGAAAGTCTTTAGCTTTGCAGAACCATTCAACTTTTGGTTCTACACTGATCATGTTGACCAATTCTTTGTTAGCATAGGTTACATGCTCTACTGTTGGATGTGAGAGCGTCTTGACATGGATGGTAGTGAAATCAAAAAAAAAACTATAAGGGATTAAAGATCTCAAATATGCCATGGTGTCTGCAAACCTATTTAATAATTAAGGGATTGTCTCAATGTCATACCATTCAAATTTGGACAAATATGTGTCAACCAGATATTTATATGCTTTCAGTATGAGAAATTGACACTGAAAAAGCCCCTTGACTTGATTTACTATGAGCAAGGAGTTACCAAAGATGTTTAATATCTTAATATTCATGGCGACGGCTGTGTGGAGGCCCAATAGTAGGGCTTCGTACTCAACGTTGTTGTTGGTGCATAGAAAATCCAACTTGAACAACAAGGGCATTGGAGCTCCTTGTAGCATGAAGAACACTATTTCGACACCACCTACTTGTTCACACTTTGAACCATCGAAGAGCAGATTCATGTTAGTGTTATTCTTTGGTTCTTCAGGTTTGGGAGCTTCAGATATGACAAAGACTGCATCATCCAAAAGCTCAATTGTTAGAGGCCTACTTTTTGATAGTGGTGCCTCAGCTAATTGATTTGCTATGATCTATCCTTTAATAGACTTCTGGATTATGAATTCTAGATCAAATTTTGTCAATAGCATGATCCAATTTGTAGTATGTGTATTATGATAAGTCTTACTCATCATGTACTGCAAAGGATTTTTTTTGGATATAACATACATTGTATGACTTAACATATAATACCGCAATTTCTTTGTAGCAAACACTACTGCTAAACATAATTTTTCCACATATGCATACTCGAGCTCATAGCTCACCAAGGTTCGACTAATATAATATATGGCTTGCTCTTTGCCTTGCACATTCTTTTGGGCTAACATGGTTTCCAGTGCAAAGTTAGTTGTCGATATATATAGTAGAAAAGGCACTTCTAGCCTTTGTGGAGCTAGCATTGGTGGCATCACCAAGTATTATTTTATTTCAGTGAAAACTGCCTTTCAATCCTCGTCCCAGTTGAATGAGACCCCCTTATGTAGCAGTCGATTCATGGGTCAACATTTATCCGATAGTTGGGCAATAAATTACTTTATCAAGGCTACCTTGCCCTGAAGGCTCCTTAATTCCTTAATATTGGTGGGAGGATGCATTTCCAAAATGGCCTTGACCTTCGTTGGGTCTACTTCAATGCATCTCTTAGAGATGATGAACCCTAGTGATTTTCTAGAAGTTATGCCAAATACGCACTTCTTAGGATTCATCTTAACATTGTGCTCTATCAGGCGATCGAAGACTTTCCTTAAGACCTCTACATGCTCTTCTTGCAGCAATGACTTGGTTAACAAGTCATTAATGACTTGGCTAACAAGTCATTGATATAATCTTCTAGAATTTTGTGAATATAGTCATGAAAAATGTATGTCATGGCCCGCTGATATGTGGCACTAGCATTTTTGAGAACAAATGGCATAAATTTATAGAAAAACATTCCCCATGGCGTTATAAACATGGTTTTATGCTAGTCTTTGGGTTTTATCCGAATTTTATTGTAACCAAAAAAATTGTCCATTAAGGAGGGTAT
Source organism: Wollemia nobilis (assembly GCA_028583015.1). Classification (NCBI taxonomy): domain Eukaryota; kingdom Viridiplantae; phylum Streptophyta; class Pinopsida; order Araucariales; family Araucariaceae; genus Wollemia; species Wollemia nobilis. The sequence goes on from JAQPPZ010016726.1 coordinate 13,178,233, forward strand.
TTCATGACCTAAAGTTACATCTACGAGAGCATCAATATTGGGCAATGGAAATGAATCTTTGGGTGTTGCCTTGTTTAGGTCTCTAAAATCCATGCAAATACAAATTCTTCCATCGGGTTTTCCCATGGGTACCATATTGGACACCCATTATGGATAATCGATGGAGATCACAAATTCCACATCCAACAACTTTTGTAGCTCACCTTTCATAATTAAGGCTACTATTGGGTGCATTTTTCTAAGTTTTTGCTTGATCGGCTTCTTCTTCAGATCCAACAAAAGGTTATGCGTAACAAATTTTGGGTCTAGGCCTGCCATATCCTTGTACATCCAAGCAAAAAAATTTAGTCTCTCTTTCAATAGAGAGATGAGGGTGGCCTGCTCATCTGGAGTGAGACTCTCTCCAAATTTAACCTTCTTTGTACTGGTAGGATCATTACTGATATCCACCTCAAAGGTTTCCTCTACCAACATATGCAATCCCTCCTAAAGCTGGTGAGGCATAGGAATCAGATGGATGTCATCAACCAGGTTTATCGGTTCTACGTTGGAAGCATTTTCGGTATGATAAATATAATATGCACAACCTAGTGCAAAATGGAAAGATTGCAACATTTCTTCATTGGGAAAGAAATCCTTAGGCTCAATGGGTGAATCAGTGTGATCCCAGTCGATAACATCTTTGTTAAGATACAACGGTTTGGATGGATCTGCTGGATTGCAGAGTGGAGTGGTAAAATCAATGGAGACCATGTTTATGGAATGGAATTGATCTCCAGGGCCACATGGACTAACCTCTATAAAATCTACATAGTCCTCATACCCACGATCTGGATCTAATGGCACAAGCACAAATGGGTCTTCCCTATGAGGACTATGAACAACCGGATCCTCCCTATGCATTGAATACAAAAAATGATCATTTGGCTCATGGAGATCCATGTAGGTCAGTGGAAGGGGATTAACCAACCCATGAATTTGATCCAAGTTTAACCGTATTGCTCTTAGATCAGGACCAACATGTAGCTGTCGATAGACCTCATCAATTTCGATGGGTTGATGACGATAATGCAAATAAGGAGGACCAAGGTAGGCCCTCTCTAGCTCATCTTCTTTGTCACTGTCATAATAGAATTCTTCATTCGCCCCCACTCCTACAGGACACTCTGGCAAGTACGGCCCCATAAATTTGACCACTTGATTGGTGTCATCACTATCTAGATAGACCAAATAATTATATCGTAAGTGTGACATAGCCAAGAAATCTAGCTCTGCTTCTTCCCTTGAATGATCAATGATGGGAAGGATCTCTTCGGTAACCTATACTGACTCAATAGGCAATAGATGATGCGCATGCCAAGGCCTCTCATAGGTATCTTCAAATTCATCCCTAGATTCATCGTTGTTTGAGGATTCTTTGTTTGCATTATAACCTAGTCCACTCATATCGGAGGTGGACTCTGCTCCATCTTCATTACAAAGATCTCCTAGCTCGAGATTGCCTGCAGTAATGGGGTTATGCCCCTACATGTCTGTGTCATTGATTGCATCATGATTTTGGTGTCCCAGTTGATTTTTGGGGTTCATTTCTATCTCGGTCTGCTCAACGAGCCCTTCATGATGATCTTTGAGTGGCTCAATGGTGATGACAGATATCATAGGATTATTCCTCCAAAATTTAGAATGATCTGGATGATATGAATTAAAATCCACATCATCTGCCATACTAAGGTATAGACTATCTAGGGATGCTATGAGCAAATCATCTTGCCCCTGTATCTCTAACCCTAAACCGAACCTATCAGTGACTAACTGATAACGAGGTTCCAACAGAGTCCTCCTTCCTTGTTCGAAGAGACCAAGGTCATATCCATGCCAATGATACATCTCAAAAATATGCATTGCATACTCTGGATTGGATAGATAACAAACGTTTACTATGAAAGGTTCCTTGTCATCTTCATCCATGGGCTCTTGTGTTGGAAGTTGGTCTAGCCCCGCAAAGATGAAGTTAGTCTAGTTAGGCAACTCTCCCAATGGAACCACTAGTCCAATCGGGTAACTATGAGTGGATGGTCGGCCCATCTCTTGCGCAGTCTTCAAAATTGGTCTGAAGGTCACATTCTACATAAGGTACTTGCCTAATATGGTATTAGCGATATGTACCATCATCCGCAGTGCGGATGACCCTGCTAAAGATGCAAGTGAGGTAGGTTGAGGTGCCTCCTCAGCTTTGTCTTGGGGTTTCTCAACTTCCATGGGAATGGGAACCTCCTCAGTGATTGGATTGGGCTCACACTCCTTTTTTTCACCCACTTTTACCTTCAACTTCCTATCATCCTGATGCATGATTGATGTCAAGGGTTTTAAGGAAGTGGCAGTGGTGTTCTCTGATCTATGTGACATAGATGGTGTTGGTTGAGCATGCACTGTTGGTTTACCTCTTGGTTTCTTTATTGGCGATGACGATCGATCATCCAGGTGCATTGATGGGAGTATGAAACACCTAGGTAAATTTGCTAGGTTCATGAACATAAATGGCTCTTCGTTCGATGCCACTATGTGAACCTATCCCTCGTGAATGTATTTCACACACTAATGCAGTATTTAGGGAACACAACGTATTTCATGAATCCAAGGCCTACCGAGTAATATGTTGTACTGCATGGCCCCATCTATCACATGACACATTACTAAAATGTTCTTCAAACCTACCTACATAGGTAGGATAATTGTACCGATAGTTGAACATAGTGCATCGTTAAATGCTCTTAATGTAAATGTAGTTGGCACAATGTGTGATTTAGGTAGCTTCAAATGACTCAGCATCTTGGTCATTATTATGTTTATCGATGAGCCAGTATCAATCAAGACCCTTTTAAATGACATGTTATTAACACATGCAATTATGTGCAACAACGGGTCGGCCATAGTTGTAGAAACCATCCTTATCTCATGATCATAAAATTGGATCATCGGTTACTGACACTGATGTACATGTCCCACAAAATTAGTAAATGTCTACGCATCCTGGGAATATACTTCAATGGACCTCAAAATATCCATAAGAGTCTCCCTGTGCCTCGGGGAATGCAATATTAATTCATATATTGACAACTTCACAGGAGTTATCTACAGTTTTTTGAACAACCCGCTCCTTATGGTCACCACCGGTCTTGTTGGTGGGCCTGGAATATTTTGTGTCGAGTGCTGATTCAGCATGGCTTGCATTTGAATGGGAGCACGAGGTTGATTATGTTGTTCATATCTCCTATGCCTAGTGACAACATTGACCATGCCTATGAACCCCTAGGTAGATGGTTTGACTCGCACTTGGTTGACTTGGCCAACGTTGTTATGAGGCGCCTCATGATTTGGCAAGGGGTTTTTGTAAATCCTCATATTCTGATTATCGGGTACCTACGGGTTGTGCGACACTACAAGCTCACCTTTGTCAATTATATTTTGTACCATGTGTTTGGAAGTCTAGCACACCTCAATGTCGTGGCCTTTCATTCGATGAAAAATGCAAAATAGATCCTCTTGGTACTGTATCGCACAAATTTTTCACGCCCTTACCTTCGGGCTAAAGGATCCATGCCCTAGAAGGGGGATGCGAGAAGGATGGGACAATACCTCAGACGGAGAGGCCCTTTGAAGGTCACGCCTCTTGGGGGAGGGGTATAAGGGTGAATTTTTGACGGATGGTGGGGTTCACCAGGAAACTTTGAGTGGCAGTTTTTGCGCCTAGGTTGAGAATGGGTTTGATGTGTTCATTTTATATTCAATCATAAATATTCCTAGGTTGGAAAAAATGAATCTAAGCTATTCTATAAGAAATTTCGAGTTTATATGCAGAAAATAAACATGAATGAATCTTAAATATAGAGACTATGTGAAATGGAAAGGAATACACCTGGTTTCAGATGTCTGATGAAGATTCTAAAGCTTGTAGGAGTCCAGATCATCTCGGATATGATAGGATCATCTGTAATTGTAAAAAAATGTCTCAAATCATAGGAGATCATCTGAGATCAAACAAAATCGTCAGCGACCTGATGAATTCGTCAAAAAAATTCATTAGAAACTTGCAATCATGGAAACAGACACAAAAAACCAAAAATGCAATTGCAAGAATGATGCAAAATGATAGAAATAACAGTATAGATGTTTAAATAATAAATCCAGATAACAAATCAAATGGGAGGCACTAATTTAATAACTTATTTTAAATTTTATCATGCAAATATGCTAAATGAGGTGAAATCCAGGATGCATAACAGAAATAAGTCGATCTAATGCATAATTAAATAAGAGAGAAAGGTAGAAAATGTAAACACAGGGCACTGGTTACCCCCAATATGAACTATAGTCGAAATCGTCTGCAATCGTATGAGATCGTTGCCGATATCGTCAGGATCATCCGAAATCGTGTTGGATCGCCTGCGACGATCCGAGCTTCCTCCAGCTGAAACACAATAAAATCCTACAATAAAATCTAAAAATACAAATACAAATGATGCGAGTGAGGATGTTCTAATACAGCACAAAACTAAAGTTGCAGGGAAATGATTAGCTAGGGGGATAAACTAAGAAAATCCCAAGTTTATATAGGATTAGGGGGAGGTTAGGAGTTTGGGGATCATCCCAATCTGGGATATCTCCAATGTAGGAATCTCCAACCGCGTAGACATGCTTCTACCCGAGTTGGAGAGGTTGTTGAAACATAAGCTAATTATAAAAATTCGGTTTTGGGATGAAATCGTCTGGACGTTCTATCCCAGATGAATTTGTCTGATATGAGATGATATTGTTAGATTGGCGACGATATCGTCCAACGGTCAAAACAAATTCTAAAAATGGCACAAAAAATGAGGTGAGCGATTAACGGGCGGTTTCGGGGTTAAAATTCAAATTTTTGATCTTTTTACTGATGGTTTAACTGTGCCAATTTTAGGGTGCTACATTTTGCCCCCTCTTTAGCAAATTTTTTGAATAAAATGCGTTAAAGATGAGTTCTTCATGCTTTACAAGAAAGAAAAAAAAATTATTCCATTTTTTAGATGACGATTCTATGTCGAATCGTACAACTGCTTGCTATGGTGCCCCCTCCGAGTTTTTACCCAAATCAAATGTTTGAGGTAAAAGCGCGGAAAAGCAAAAATTAAAAAAATGTTGTTTTTAAATAAAAATAGAAAAAATAGGGTAAAACCCTAATTCATTTTTACTATTCACTTTCGTTGTTTCAAAGCTCTATAGGCGAAATGGTAGAAACAACACATAGATCAACAGAGGTCCGACGCGGGTTGCGGGTAAGGATCTAAACTTAGTTTATTATGTTTTTAGCTTAATTTGTTTAATTTTTTAGTTGAATTTTAATTGTTTTTTGGCGTCACGACCATTTTTAGGTCGTCGATGACGTCGGGACGAAATCGTCCCGATTCTGCCTAAATTGTCCTTAGATCATCAATTTCGTCGTTCGAGGACGAAATCAGAGAAATAGGAGCGATCCCATCCAATAAGGGACGATTCCCAAATTGACGAATCAGAGACGAATTCGTCCTATTAAGGACAATTTTGATAAATGGTACGATATCGTCCAATAATGGGCGATATCATTTTTTTATGAGATGAAATTAATTTTAATCGATTTTAATGATTAGTACTAATGATTTTTGCTTTTTTATTGTTTATTTTGTAGAGGGGATTACTAAAGAGTCAGGAATGGAAATACGGGGGCCTTAGAGATGATGTAGCCATGCTCGATCAGGCCAAGTGAGACAGGCTAGCAGAGGTTGGACTACAACATGTGGCAGAGATGCCACAAATTCCTTCGGACATGGGGCTACTGACGGCCCTAGTAGAGAGATGGTATCCGGGATCATCCTACTTTCAGCTATCGATAGGGGATATGGCTCTCACTCTAAAGGATGTATGGAGGATCTTGAGGATCCCTAGACATGGGTGATTCATAACTGCTTCGGCCAATCAGGGCCATGCTATGATGCGACTGTGCACGGATCCGAGCTTTGCCCTGGAGAAGGGCAGAGTGAACATCGAGGCAGATGCCTAAGGTGTCTCGATTGACCCAAGTTTTGGTAGGGGTGGTGGGTGGCCTATTTCTATGCCACCAGAGTGGATGCAGGTTATCATGGCTCCTCTCAGATATGGTCTATGACATGAGAGACCACGGCTACAGGTTTGCTTGGGGTAGTTTTGTACTATGTCTCTTTTATAGGATCCTCTATGGGGTTGTATAAAAGAGAGGTCAATATCTGGTACTAACATCGCTACTACAGGTTTGGTGCTGGGACCACATTATGGTTCAAATGCCGATAGGGCTTCCACTAATAGGGGTTGACCGAGAGAGACCTCGGGTTTTCTATTGGTGGCTCCAGAGAGGGTCACAATGATGGATAGATTTGTCGATGTCTTAGAGGTTACTAGACGACCTCATCCCATATCAGATCACCTGGAGGCCATGGAGAGAGCATCCAGGGTGGGGAGAGGATGGACAGGAGCTGGATCGCATCAGGCGAGTCTTCTGGTTGAGGATGGAGCAGGGAGAGGTAGAGCTCCACTGCTACGACCGAGTTTGAGGCAGTTCGGTCTACAGCATGGGATACCTTCTCTTAGAGATTACGAGTACTCTCGAACTATCTAGGATAATACTACACTGAGCAGGGCTCCAGACATGCAGTGGTTTTGGATTCATAATGAAGACGATGCCCCCATTCAACCAGTGGATGGGGATGATGCTAGGGTGGCAGATGGATATGATGCCTAGTATGCAGGCATCCACCCTCCTTGAATGACGAGGGCACAGGGTCAGATGCATGTTGTTGTGCAACGGATAGGGAGGTGGCACCAGTCTACCATCGATGCAGCAAGGAGTCACGAAAGGAGGGATCAGTGATGACCTCCTCAAGAGAGACTACGAAGAGTGCCACAAGCTTCGAAGAGACTACAATAGCCAAAGAGGAGGGAGGAGGGACTCCATTCTCAACAGAGGGAGAGGCCACCATCACTCGATAAGGGAAAGGGTGTCGAGGTGGGGGAGAGCAACGAGATGGCGGCTCTCTGAGTGAAGAATGCCCACCTACGATCTCAGGTGTAGATGCTGCAGGATGAGGCTACATGACTTAGGGCTCGAAGCAGATGGGCGAGCATGCGGGAGCTGGCACGGGCTATTGCTCAGACCATTTTCTACCAAGGAGTATACTTCTAGCTGGTTCTAGAGAGCTAGAGGATACAGCTACCAGTCGGCATTACAGAGTCAGTCAAGATAGGGTCATCGAGGACATCATCACGATCAACGTCGAGGATCCATGACACAGGACAGACTACGATGGGACTACCTCCTCCACCTAAGGGCGAGAGAGGAGATGAGGCTGAGAGCTCGAGGGCTTCTCGAGACTAGCTACACTATAGACTGTATAGTTTTGAGAGGATTGAGTATGCCAGGGTATAGATTGTGGCATACCAATCTGTTTTGATATGATGTACATATATTTCTTGATATATATATATTATTTTTGTGATATGACTTGTGCATATGTTTTATGATGCTTTAATATTTTAATTGTTGATTGATTATTCATGTAATTATGTCATTGAAAATATTATAATTTTTATGTCGTGCCATAAAATTTAAATGAAATAATCTGATGTAAACAAATTTGTTGTTGTGGTGTGATTTGATAAAAATAAAATTAAAAAAATAAAGTGACTTCTAACAATAATTTCAAAGGACATTGTCGCTGTTACATGACCATTTCATGGAGTCGTCGCTCGCTAGGTCATTAAGCTAATCCCAGAAGAGAAATATTTTTAAAAGTAAAAGGGTGCTTAAGAGACTTTCTTAAGACTTTTGTGATGTGATGATGAAAAAAATGATGATGGTGATGATTTGTTTTTAGATGTCCATGAAAATATTATGCATGAAATATTAAAAATATGATTTTTGCTAGGCATAAAATTCCTAAGTGTGATAGAAATTTGAACAATTGCCTAGGAATTATACCATCGTCGCAAAACACTGAATGTTGACATAATGAAATGAAATAGCAAAGTTTTTGTTCTTTTTAAAGCACAATTGTGTAACATAATTATTTAAGCCATATGCTTTTATGGATTAAATAAATTGGAAATAAAATTATAATGATGGCTTGCGCTAGGCATAGAATTTTAGGTATAGACTTATACCATCATCGCGAAATCCAAGGAAGAAATTGATATAATAGTTTTATTGTATAGTTGATTTTTGATTTTGAGATAAACAAAAAATATAAGATGAGGACTTGCACTAGGCATAAAATTCCAATTTAGGTTTAGGAACTATACCATCGTTGCGAAAGTCGAAAAAATATAAATGTGACTTTATTGCTAGATTTTTGAACATGTTTTGCAAGAAAATTTTGGATTTTTGAAAAAAATGTATTTAATTGATTTTACGCTAAGCAGATATTCTTAAGTAATAAAATCAAATTATTCCAAAAGATTTGCATAAATATTTTAAATTATCTCAAAGACAAAATTTAGATTTATAAGGAACCCCATGTGCATATGTGAGTTCATTGTCGATCTTGATTTATCATAATGATACAAAATATCTCAAACACAAATGTGTGTGCAATTGTATTGTTCATTTACCAATTTTGAGAAAGATAATTTGATACAAGTAATTTGAATTAACCAAACGAGTGTTCGTTGACCATGATTTATATGCATATAACCGTACCAAACTACTATGTAAGTCGGGTCATCAAGAGCTAATTGATCCATGAGCAGACATAGGTCTATACAAAAGAAGGTCGCTAATGTAACAGACATATCACCACGCTAGGAGTTACCCAAGGCCAAGCGGGTTGGGCACAAACCACCTGTTATGGGGCTTACCTCACAGTTTTCGAATAATTGAGGATTCTAGGAATTCAATCTCATTTACCCTTCTTTTATTTTAAAAGGGTAGGGGAAGGGATTTTATTGCTTTTTGCTTTTTCTTTTCTTTTCTCTTTTTTTTTTTTTTTGTATTTTTGCTTGATACTGAAAAAATGCTGAAATATTGCTGAAATGGTACAAAATGCTACTGAAATAATGCTTCTTTTTTCTCATGATTTTTTTTTTTTATTTTCTTTTTCTTTTTCTTCCTATACTAGGGATACTTGCTCGGATTGGCTGTAGAGCAAGGGATTTTTATTTTGGGTAGGGGTGAGCTTGTCCTTTTTTCAATTCTCAAAGATTCTAGACCATATGCATGATAGGATAGCAGGGGAAAATTTTTGCTCAAGAGACCACTTCTACTATGTAGCATCATTTTGAATTTGCAATGAAATCATTTTAATGTGAAAAGGTATACTTGGTTCAAGTAAATAACAAGATTAGTTCTCTACGCTCAAAAATTTATTTAATTCAACTGTGGACTTTGATTTAAGAGAGATTAATAATCATACCAAATAAGATCAAGATATTTATTCATGTGACTGTGAAAGTGAAGGATTCCAAATAAATGCTAATTTATTCAAAACAACTGAAAATATAACTGCAATACTTCAAGATTTTTTTGAATATTTTGATGATTTTGATTTTTTTATATTTTGATTTTGATTTATGAATTGAGAGAATACATAATATTACTATTTTTGAAATTTTTATATGAATTTACTAAGAATAAGACAAGATGTACAATATATATAGTGATGAAATTACTAGAATTATGCGTAATAGCGCTTAAGATGCATAATGTTCATAGGTTATTTAAGATATTTACCATTTAAGGTAGCTAATCTATATGCTCCTGATCCAAATTTAGCAGTGATGATATATGGCCCAAGCCAATTAGGTTCAAATTTACCTTTAAGGCCTTTAGTTGCATTAGTATTTTTTTAATTTTCTTTTAAGACGAGGTCGCCGATCTCAAAGGATCGGTGATGAACTTTCTTAAGATATGCTCGTTTGAGCTTGTTCTGGTAGGCTCGAATATGATCCAAAGCATTGATGCGCTTCTCATCTAGGAGTTCCAGCTAACTAAATCTGCCAGCACGATATTCATCTCCTACTTCAGTATCTTGAAGTAGCAGAGCCAAAGAAGGAACTTCTAATTCAAAGGGAAAAACAACTTCAGCGTCATAAACCAAAACAAAATGTGAAGTGCCCATGGGAGTATGAACGCTAGTTCGATAAGCCCACAAAGCTGGATATAATTAAATGTGCCAATATCGGCTAGATTTATTGACCAGTATTTTGAGGATTTTAATTAATGTTTTATTAGATGCTTCTTCTTGGCCATTACCCTGAGGATAATAGGGAGTGGACCAACGATGTTGAATTTTATATTTTTGACATATTTTCTTTACATATTTATTTTTGAAAGAAGTTCCATTATTCGAGATGAGATTTACAGAAATTCTGAACCTACAAATAATTTGATTAAAAATAAATTTGGAAACTTGAGTTCCAATGCAAGAAGCTAAAGGCATAGCTTCAACCCACTTCGTAAAATACTCGATGGTAGTTATGATGAATTTGTGTCCATCAGATGACACAGGATTGATTTTTCCAATGATGTCTAAGCCTCATTATGAAAATGCCAAGGAGATGAAATATCTTGTAGTTCTTGTGCAGGCGCATGGACAAGGTCAGTGTGTTTTTGGAACTTGTCGCAATGGCACACATAATCATGTGCATCATTCTCCATGGTAGGCCAAAAATATCCTATCCTAAGGAGCTTCTTAGCAATGGCGCTACCACTAAAGTGTCCCCCACAAGATCCATCATGGGCTTCACTCAAAGCTAATATAGATTCTTATAGATTCAAACATCTCAGTAGGATACCTTAAAAATATCTCCTATATAAGGTATTTCCAATTATGACGAAGCGACTTGCTCGTCTATGCAATAACCGATGCTGGTTTCTATTAAAACCTTCAGGGAAGGTCCCATTTTGCAAAAAATTGAGGATATGAGTGTACCAAAGTTTAGGAGTAGTTTCATTGATTAGAAACATGTCCAAAGGTTCCAAGCATGATTTAATTGAAACGGGTTCTTGGAGTCGACAAATAATGATGGTAGCATATTTGTCATCTAACTCCAAGGGTAAAAGATATGCAGCTACAGCCATAGCATCAGCCGTACGATTACTAGTTCAAGGAATAGCTTCTAGGGTAACCTGATCAAATAAAGATATTAATTGCAATCCATATGCTTTATATGGGCACAATTTATCATCTATGGTCTAATAAACATCATTAATTTGATTTATAACAAGTTGAGAATCACCGAAAACTAATAGATTTTTAATTTTCAATGCTATGGCAGCTCGTAATCCAAGTATTAGAGCCTCATATTCAGTAGTGTTATTAGTATAGGCAAACATTAATTTAAAGGATAGAGGTATAAGGTGTTTCTGTGGAGATATCAAAATAATACCTACACTAGCCCCACTCATGCATCGGGCTCCATCAAAGTATAAGGACCATTGCTCTGAATGATCTACCTCTAATTTAAGGTATTTATCAGGAAACTCAATGACGAGGGGATGGGTGGATGCTAAGGGTGCAGCAGCTAATTGATCTGCTATGATTTGACCCTTAATATACTTCTATCCTATAAACATGAGTTAAAAGTCACTTAGCACAAGAACCCACTTTGTTGTGCAACCAGATAAATAAGGTCGACTCATGAGATACCAAAAGGGATCGGATTTAGCAATAACATATGTTTTTTACTGAGCATATAATGGCGTAGTTTTTGTGTAGAAAATACGACTGCTAAACATAAATTCTCTAATGCCGTGTAGCGGGTTTCATAACTAATTAATGTTCTACTAATGTAATAATTAGCACACTCTTTATTCTCATCATCAAGTTGAGCTAACATAGCTCGTAAAGCAAAATCTGAAGCAGAAATATATAAGATAAATGGGTGATCCGGTCTAGGTGGCGAAAGCACAGGTGGGTTAAGAAGATATTGTTTGAGGAGTTCAAATGCTTCCTGATATTCGTTGTCCCAATGGAAAAAGACATCCTTATTAAGAAGCTTAAGAAAGGGTCCAGTTTTATCCTCCAGCTTATCGATGAAGTGACGGATGGCTTGAAGCTTACCTTGTAGACTTCGTAATTCAGATATATTTGTGGGTGCGGGCATATCAGTGATAGCCGCAATCTTGAGAGGGTCAATTTCGATGCCACATAAAGAAACTATAACCCCCAATAATTTAACGGACTTAACTCCGAATATACATTTGGCTGGATTCAATCGGATAAGATATTCCCTTAACCGATTAAATACTTTTCTCAAGTCATCTAAATGGTCATCTTCTTCAATAGAATGAGCTATAATTTCGTCTACATAATCATGTAGTATATCATGCATCATATCATGAAAGATATAATTCATGGCTCGTTGATAGGTTGCACCTACATTCTTTAAACTTAATGGCATCGCTTTCCAACAAAAGGTCCCCCAAGGGGTAATAAAGGTTGTTTTAGCCTGATCTTCAAGAGCTATCATGATCTGATTATAACTAGAAAATCCATCCATTAATGATATCATTCCACTCCCAGTAGTAAAATCAATGATCTGATCCATGTTGGGAATGGGAAAATCATCTTTAGGGCATGCATCATTAATATATCTAAAGTCTATACAAACCCTAACCTTAGTAGCTTCTTTCTTAGTTACTGGAACTACATTCGATATCCATTCAGCATAATCAATGGCTTGTATAAAAATAACATTCAGGAGTTTTTCTAACTCTCCTTTGACCAGTAAGGCCACTTTAGGATGCATTTTCCTAATTTTTTGTTTAACAAGTTTAGCATCCGAATGGACTACTAGGTGATGCATAACTATAGAAGGGTCTAAACCTGGCATATCTTCATAAGTCCAAGCAAAGAAATCTTCATATTCTTTAAGAAATTCAATGTATTTATCCTATTTTTCTTGACTCAATTCTGATCCGATGTTGATTATATGAGGGTTATCCTCGGTTCCAATGTTAATTTTTATGACATTTTCTACTTCCATGTGTAGATCTCTCTCAAAATTAGGTGGGATGAGTGAAACGCCCAATTCCTGTAATTCTTCCAAGGTTACCTTGGATAATTCGTCTTGACGAGTCATGGCCTCAAGCTGGGATATAGTAGGTATAGAGCCATCAAAATAAAATCCATTATGTAATAATTTCTCAATGGAGACATCATGGAAGATATCTCCCTCCAACTCATCATCGGATTCAACGATTATCTCAGGATAAGCTATAGATAGCATATTACATATGAATGGCTTATTCATTAAATGCAAAACATCACGTTCATCTAAATAATCTTGGTAACATATAAGATGGTCATCATCCTTGAATGGCTAACCCTTACTAGAAAATAGGCCCACACCACATCGGGCGGGCCACGACTCTACCTTAAAAGGTTCTTTCATACCATTCTGGAAAGGTCCCAAACATTTCTCTTTATATCCCAATTTAAGCATTATAGTTTTGGCTTTAGTATACTCATTAGTAAAATAACATCGAGCATATCCATCATAATGAGTTCTGATGTTTCTAGGTATTCTACCCTAGTCATATCCCTTATAAATAAAGGCATAGCTCCCGACTTGGTAAATACTTCCCATAGGTCGTGGGAGGCCCAAGGTACGAGGAGATGGTGGCAAATTATTTAAAACAAGGGAATCTTGCATAGAAGCATTTGTTTCTTCTGATATAATGATTTTAGATAGATCGGGTAAGAACTTGTTAGTAAGAACATAAGAAGTTGAAGGAACATTTCCTACATCTTCTTATACAAAAAATATGACTTTGGTAGATGTAGACGGTGTAGAGGTGTCAATATATGGATCTATTATAGGTATGGAAGTTATAGGAGTAGAACAAGAGACATTGGTTGTGGGATTAGGATTTTTCTTAGGTCCTAATGTGGTTTGTTCAGAATATGGTTGAACTATATGTGACGGTGCATCTGATGGAGAAGAAGTAGATGACATTGTGGGTGTGAGTTTCACATTTTTATATGGATAATGAGAATTAGGATGTGTGGATGACAGCGCGGGGTAAAATTGAACTCCAATGGGTTCTGCAAAAGCACACATATCAAAGGGTCTTGGATCACCATGAATGGTAACCAACTAATTCTTAAATTCAAATTTAACACATTGATGTAAAGTTGAGGGAACAGCTCACATCGCGTTGATCCAAGGGCGACCCAAGAGTATATTGTACAATGCAGGGCAATGTACAATAAACACAGTCATATCCAAGGTTCTTGGACCAACCTGTAATGGAATGGTAATAACTCCACATGTTTCTTGTGTTTCGTCATTGAAATCTTTTATAATCATATCAGTTCTTTTCATTTCATCACTTCTAAACCCAAATCTTTGGTAGAAGTCAAAAGTGCTAATATTTAAATACGAACCATTATCTATTAAAACTTGTTTGACTGCTACATATCTAGTTAAGGCGGTGATATACAAGGGGTTATATTTATGTAAACTATGTTGCGGTATGTCTCTATCTCGAAAGTCAATACAATCAACTTCACGAGTTATTATAGTATTGGCCATGTCTTGAGGGTGAATGTCTTGTGGTACCATCATCTGGCTTAATGTGAGCATTAATTCATCTCTATGTGTGGGAGAAGATCTTAAAAGTTCCAAAAGGGAAATCCTAGCTGTAATATTTGATAATTATTCATTAATATTATAAGGAGGTTTAGGTTGAACATTAGGTGCATGATTCCCTTTATTAGGAACCTTCAAAACAAATGGATTTGATCCACCATTTTGAATTTGGTCTTTTTGAGAATTTTGAGCTTGTTATCTAGTAACAGCTCCGATGGTACCCACAATATTATTCTGCGGATGATGAATGGGTATTGGTCTAGCGTTTATAGCTAACTCATTAGAAAGTAATTGGTGGGATGATGGTCTAGTAGTGACTCTTCTTGGAAATGGTTCTTCTGGAACCATATGACTTGTGATAGGGTGAATAGGATCCGATTCATTTTCAAAGCTATTCGATTGATTTGATATGATTTCCATATCACTCTCAGTCTCATATTTTGTATCACTAAGATCAGGTATCTACATATTATATAGAGGCCTGGTTGTAACCATGGATAAATTTGTATCAAAGGTTTCCAAATCATGAACAGGTAAATGCCTACTAATAGTTCCTACATATCGGGCAGGAGGAGGAACATTATGATGTTCAATTTGATTAGCCACCTCCTTACCATATTTTGGTAAAGGATGTTGAAAGATGTCCAATGACTGATTGGCATTCTGATTTTGGTTTTGTGTGATGTTATTTTGAGTGTTATTAGGAGGATTTTGCTTAGGTTGAAAGGCTTGTACCTCCATCTCATTGTTATCAATCAAGTCCTGTATTTTATGTTTTAATATTTTACAAGAGTTGGTAGTGTGCCCAGATCCTCTATGGAAGTCACAATGTAAATCTGCTTTGTATCCGGGTATAGTTGGATCAGGTTCCTAGATATTTGGTAATTTAATCAATCCTTGTTCTAATAATTGTGATAGAATAGTTGATAAAGGTTGATTTAACCTAGTAAATTCTCAATGAGGTCTATCAGGAGGTTTTAGTACAAACTTCTCCGCTGTTTTTGCAGCATTAACATTAGCAATATTTCTGCTATCAATGACTCCATCACCCACAACTTGTTTAATCTTATATTTATTTCTGGATGTTTTCTCATCATCTTTCTTTTTAAGATGACCTCTCCTAATGAGATCATCTGCCACTCTTCGGGCTAAGTCTATAGCCTGATTGAAGGTGGTCAAGGTAGCAGTTGATAATTCGTAAGATAGTTGCTCTTGCAAATTATTAATAAAGATGTCCAACATATCCCTATAAGGTAACACAAAGTGTAATTTTCCTATCAATTGTCTCCACCTATCTAGGAAATCAGCAAAGCATTCATATTTGTCTTGTTTTAAGTTGTACAAATCTTTAATGGTCACATGTATTTCAATATAGGCACTAAATTGATGAACAAAAGACTCGACAGTCTCTTTGAAATTCCTCAAATAATTAGTGGGTAATTGATAATACCACTCTAATGCCATTCCTCCCAAGATTTTTGGGAACATTTTTAGTAATAACAAGTCATCATGTGATATATCATGACATGTTATCCTAAACATACGAAGATGCTCTATGGGATCTTTCGTTCCTTTATATATGGGTAGGACAGGCATAGGAAAATGTTTAGGATACGATTGTGCTACAACTATAGGATCTAAAGGCTGACTACACATCTCTCGATAATTGTACGAGGGTCGGTAGGGATCTATCTGGTCCATGCGGGAAACTAACTGTTTCACCATGGTTTCAAGATTACTAGTTTGTCCACCATATTGGTTCGGTGGGACATAGGTATGGGATTTATGAGTGTATGATGGTGTGGCATAAGGATTAGATGCTATATTGCTATTATGCAAAGTGTTGGTAGGAAGAGTATTATGAAGGGGATTTGTAATAGTATTATGTTGTATCCCAGATTGTTGGTAATTGGTGTTTGGTTTTTTTTGGGTTTTTGTTGATTTGAGGTATGTTGCTCAATAGCTTGGCAAAATAGAGAATTAAACGATGGTTTATTTTGTGCAGGAATGACTCTAGGCTTGTTAACAGGCACTTTAGGTGGTTGAGTAACCTGTTGTTGTTGCATGTTCCGGATCGTAGCTACTATATCCAAATTGGATGGTCCAGCTTGATCACTCTCTTGTTCAATAAAGGACAAGGGATTAGTGCGTGTGTGAAATACGTCTTCTAGATTTGCTTGAGTATCACTAATTCGATCCTTGTCCATATGGACTGCTATATTAAAAACACCGATATTTGTGTTAATGAACTTCCAAAATTGTTTCATGTTTTCAAAAGTGATAGCTCCTCCCGAAGACAATTTAGGGGATGAGGATCCTTCCTCTATATAAATTTCTTCTTGTTCATTTGCTACATCAAGCTCTTCTTCTTGCTGGTCTAGGATTTCTTCTTCCTGAACTTGGTCCTTAGGAGGGACATTTTGGTCAATTAATGGTCTTCCTAACCAATCTTCTTCTTCTTCGGTTTGTTTTCCATTCCTAAGTCTAGGCATTGTGCTAAACTTAGGTTTTAGAAAATATATATACTTATATATATATATATATATATATATATATATATATATATATATATATATATATGCGATAGGGTTGAGAGGTATATATTTTAACTATATACCTACTATAATATTTAAAAAGGAAATGTTTGGATTTTTTTATTATTATTATTTTGTATTATTATTTCACAAGTATAAAAATAACAAACAACATGCTAGTTGCAAGAAATAACAATAGTAAAAAGAATGATTTAGTTTTCTATAAATAGTTTATGGATATCATTGATAGGATCAAGTTCATCAGGAGTCATGAAATGCTCCTCTTCAAATTGGAAGTGGTTTTTCAAGAACTTGACAAAGTGTGCTATGGTAATATGATCTACTTCAGACTCTGACTTGTAAAAATAAATTTCATGGCAATATTCTCGATACAACACAGCTCTAGGAACTCTACTCCATATTTTTCTATCCGTAAGAACGACTTCTTGATCCTCTATACAATATAGAAACTTATGTACTACAAGCTGTGTTCTCAAGGTATTCCTCAAAGGTGTACAATTCTGAAGACACAAGTGCTCTTTTATCTCCTAACCACCTATGGCAAGCTCTCTGGAGTTCATGGTACAAGGTCACCTGATCGGGATCCAAGATTCTATCTAGGACAAACCTCTTAATTTGCCTAAGTTCTGCAGATCTAGATTCAATAATACCCAATCTCCTATCAAGTTCGTCCCACAAAGGTTGGACTCTATTTGTTTGAGGTACTCTAAGCACATAAGTAATCTCTATGGCCGTTAATTGATTTTCAACATTTATGGTGACAACTCGTCTTCTATTATAATCTACCATCTAAATATAATATGTAAATTTAACAATTTTCTAATGATTCTAGATGTTCTTAATAATGTGTTTTTTTTTTTTGTTGGATTGTTTTCAAAAGGTGTTTTTAGTTTCACGTCGGGTTCACCAAAAATGTATCCCCCAAATTTTTTGCACCCTTACCTTCGGGCTAAAGGATCTGTGCCCTAGAATGGGGATGCGAGAAGGATGGGACAATACCTCATACAGATATTCCCTTTGAAGGTTGCACCTCTTAGGGGAGGGGTATAAGGGTGAATTTTTGACGGATGGTGGGGTTCACCAAGAAAATTTGAGTGGCAATTTTTGCGCCTAGGTTGAGAATGGGTTTGATGTGTTCATTTTATATTCAATCATTCATATTCCTAGGTTGGCCAAAATGAATCTAAGCTATTCTATATGAAATTTTGAGTTTATATGCAGACATAAAACATGAATGAATCTTAAATATAGAGACTATGTGAAATGGAAAGGAATACACCTAGTTTCGGATGTCTGATGAATATTCTAATGCTTGTAGGAGTCCATATCATCCCGGATATGATAGGATTGTCTGTAATTGTATAGAATCATCTCAAATAACAGGAGATCATCTGAGATCAGACAAAATCGTCAGCGACCTGACGAATTTGTCAAAAACCTACAATCATGGAAATAGACACAAAAAACCAAAAATGCAATTACAAGAATGATGCAAAATGATAGAAATAATAGTATAGATGTTTAAATAATAAATCCAGATAACAAATCAAATGGGAGGCACTACTTTAATAACTTATTTTAAATTTTATCATGCAAATATGCTAAATGAGGTGAACTCCAGGATGCAGAATAGAAATAAGTCGATCTAATGCATAATTAAATAAGAGAGAAAGGTAGAAAATGCAAAATCAGGGCTCTGGTTGCCCCTAATATGAACTGCAGTCTAAATCATCTGCAATCGTACGAGATCATCACCGATCTCATCAAGATCATCCAAAATCATGTTGGATCGCCTGTGACGATCCGAGCTTCCTCCGACTAAAACACAGTAAAATCCTGTAATAAAATCTAAAAATACATATACAAATGATGCGGGCGAGGATGTTCTAATACAGCACAAAACTAAAGTTGTAGGTAAACGATCATCCAGGGGGATAAACTGGGAAAATCCCAAGCTTATATAGGATTAGGGGGAGGTTAGGATGTTGGGGATCATCCCAATCTAGGAGATCTCCAACTTAGGAATCTCCAACCATGCAGACACGCTTCTGCCCGAGTTGGAGAGGTTGTTGAAATAGAAGCTAATTATAAAAATTTGGTTTTGGGATGAAATTGTCTGGACATTCTGTCCTAGACGAATTCGTTCAATCTGGGATGATATCATCATATCGATGATGATATCATCCAACGGTCAAAACAAATTCTAAAAATGGCACAAAAAATAAGGTGAGCGGTTAACGGGCGGTTTCGGGGTTAAAATTCAAATTTTTGATCTTTTTATTGATGGTTTAATTGTGCCAATTTTAGGGTGCTACAGGTACCCCTTTGTTTTGGGTTGATTGGGATCTATCATCTTGACACTGGGTAATCTAATCGCCTTAGCCTCACATAGCTGATGTAAAATCGACGTCAATGATTTCATAAATGGTTTGAATAGGTGAGGTGGGTGTTGATCTTTATTCTTGCCCTTATAATTGTTGTTGCACTTGTCATATTACACAGGGGGAGGTTGGGCCTAATAATTTTGTTTTTGTTGCCCCTTGTTCTCCCTTTGAAGATTCAACACCACTTGATTCACATGGGCTTACATGCCCTGTTGTTTTGTGGCACTCTTCTTTTGTCCCTCTCTCATGTTCTTGAGCTTCAAGTTACCTTCTTGCAACTTGATGTCCTCAATCACTTTGGCTTGCACCAAAGCCTCTTCGAATGTAGGATACTGTTGCAGCTATAATAATAACAATATGTGCTTAGCACAACTCTTCATAAACATTCAGGTTAACTGTATGGCAATAATAGGGAATGGCAACTTCGCTATTAGTCTCCTCCATATCTTTCCATATTGCTCTATTGGATCGTCATCATGCTGAGCTAGCATAGCCGGATAGGAAATATTGGCCTATTTCTTGATGCCAAAGGAATCGCATTCAAGAAAGGCATCAGCTAATTGCTCAAAACCAGTTATGCTATGTTTCTTTAGTTGATTGAACCTATCTCAAGACAAACCTAAAATTGTCATGATGAATGTACGCAACAATAAAGAATCATTGCTTGCTATCTAAAAACAAGCATCCAGGAAGATCGTGACATGTTCATGTGCATCTTCATCACCCTTAAACTTGTCCAACCTAGGGATATCAAAATGCGAAGGATCCAAAGGCTCATTATGGATTTTCCTTAATGTTAGCTTTTGAATATCCATGCCTTGTCTCTCGATGGCTTTAATATTCTTGTCTAAGGCCTTGTAGGCCTCTAAAAATAGAAAGTCCTCCTCCCTAAGTTGATGTGGATGTGGCTTAGGAGGTATTGTATTTCTCGTACAAGATGGAGGGTGTTGCTCTTCCTCCTCTTCAACTTGAGAGCTCTCAGGATATTCTTGCTTGTATCCATTTCCCGCTACTTCTTCATGCTACCTCTACCTTTGATTATCGAGCAACGATGGCTGCTCCCTCTATTTAGGACTAGCATGAGTACGAGCATCTCTTTGCTCTTGATGCATATTGACTTGAGATAAATCATATCTATATACACACTCTCTATGCTCATCTTAAGGATATAGGCCAGCCTTAGCTAACCTATCCTCCTACTCCACACATTCCTTATGGGTAAGGATAGGCTCTTCGTGCATGCGCTACTCATATAGCATTTGTCTAATGAGCCTCTATACTTGAATAATTTCATCTTCAATGTGTTGCCTCTCTAGGCGAGCATCCTCCAATTGATCTTGGAGGAGTTGGAATTTATGCTCCGATACCAATAGATGTGATCTATCGATCTGATCGATCGTGAGAGGCCTCTGGTATCCCTGTTCTGTACGAGTGACCTTGTGGGTTCTATAACCATCAGACTGATGTGTTGTGCCTTTACCTCTATTTATGAATATGACATTGGCCTCCTACTGTATCCTATACTATGAACCACCATGCATAGATAGTGGGTGTGTGACATGAGGGTGCTTATAAGCCTCTCCATATTCTCTAGTATTCCTAATGACACTCATGCTATGCTCACTCGACGCATGAGTGGGTGGAGCTTAAGGCTTCTAGTCTAGTTGCTCTAAAACACTACCTAGACCCTCTAGCTGCCTATACCACCATTTCTCATGTGATAGTGTGCCATTATCTCCCACATTTGATATATCAATGGTGATCTTGCATGGTGGACCACACATGGGAATATGATTAGACCTATGCTCTATAGCGAACCTATCTACCTACCCATGAATGGGCAGATCTCTAGTCCTTTTATACTCAGAATGTGGAGCCATGGATTCTCTAGTTGAATTAGTATGTAGGGGCACCAACCTAGTCCCTTGCACAACAAACTCTTTGGCTGATATTATGGATGCACGTGCATTGCAGTTTCAGTAATGGCTCTTAAGTGGAACACCCTCATGCTGGAAGGCTTCATGTTCTATCATATGCCTAGAGGAGTACACTGAAACTCCTCTATCCGAAGTATGCTCTATAGGCTCCCCTAGTGTCAAGTTATCTCCTTGAATGCTAGCTGAATGACATTTGGTTCAGTCATGTGGTTGAGGAATTGACACATGTTGTTGTGAATTGGTTAGGGGTTGGTCATCGGTGTTAGGTTTGGAACTTTGCCGACCACCCCGTGTATCCACCATTGTGTACCTAACATCTAGATGTATTATTATTAAGAAAACAAGGTATGCAATAATGATTATCTCATTTTAAATTTTGAAAGTAAGTCTTAATAGTTTGATGTGTTTTTAAGATTTGTTGCATCAGTGTAGAAACTCTTATCATGTTTTGCAAAACTTGTTGGATTTTATTCTTAGTTTAATGGCTTTCACTTGTACGCTCGCAGCTTGACAACTTGGCTATGAACTCCAAGTCACGTAATCCAACCTATAATGTGTGGTAATGAATCCCACACATGATCAAGGAGCACAGGTCCTCCTATATCCTCACCCATTTTCCCCAAATCAACGTTATACCCTCCAAAGAGAATACATGCATATTTTCAAGGGTACAAAAGGTTCTCAGATCCGGTATTGGTCTAGTATTCAAAAGGTTCATGGGATTTGGGCCAACGGAGGGAAGTTATGCCCATTGTCATTAAACCCTACTAGTGGTTGGATGTTAAGTCCAACTCACTAGCATTTAAATGCCAAGTGGTGTGTGTGGTTTGTTTTAATATACATAAAATAAATACATCATATAGCACTCATGTTCATTTTCTAAACGTTATGCAAATGAAAGAACATTTCAAATTCATAAAATGCAAGCTATTCTAGATGCTCTTTGAAACTATACACATTACGATGATAATTGGACACTAATTGGGTCTCACACATGCAAACCATTCTCACACATTATATGAAGCACATTGGATTCTAGGGAAGATTTAAATTCGATATCCGCTATTACTAGCAACGCCTTTCTAATGACACAAAAGATAAATGCAACTCAGACCTGATTCATTTCCTTTTTTATTCTTAATTCTTAATTGCATTCAAAATTTAGCTTTCTGAAAAAACACAGAGACAAGGAAAATGACAGAGAGTGAGAAGTAGGTCCTACCTCAAATCCTCATTCGATTGAGCTTTATCCCTCTATTGTCTGCTATGTCTATTGGAAACCAAAGGTCTAGGCTATGGTTATGACTATGGTCCATAGGTTGAACCTACGATTCAATTGTTGGCCCATAGTTGGTAGCTGTGGTTTGTACTTGCAAGTCACAAAAACCAAAAATGATAGTTAGATGCTAGAATTGTAGATTTCCACCGTGATTGCCTTCTGATCCAACCAAAAAGTGTGCACCCATCTACTGTACTATGTCGTATTCATTCATTTAAAGCATAAAATTGAAAATATTGCATAGATTCAACAAAAATAATTGTTTCTTGTATTAATAATTGTAAATAATCTCGATTACAATCATGCCCCTCTTAGGGTAACCCAAATGATGATACGATTAATACAATGCCAAAGCCCTCAACAGGGTAGGTGCACTAATAGTGCTTTTCACTTGGTCACAAACTGCTCTAGGGTGGAGTTGCCCTCTTCTTCGCATTAAGGAAGGAAGTTGATGGTTAA
The DNA here is from genome assembly GCA_028583015.1 of Wollemia nobilis. Classification (NCBI taxonomy): domain Eukaryota; kingdom Viridiplantae; phylum Streptophyta; class Pinopsida; order Araucariales; family Araucariaceae; genus Wollemia; species Wollemia nobilis. Next base: position 13,201,481 of record JAQPPZ010016726.1, read on the forward strand.
GTCTCCTTTGAATTTGTTCCCTGCGGTCAAGAAACAACATAAGAGTGTCAAAAAGATAGGCAGCCTCTCATGATGAGGCCCTTTTAGGAAAATTATATAAAGACACCATTAAGCATGTATAATCATGAAAACATGAAAAGTGCTTCTAAACTATGTTAACTACATCAAGATTCATATAATAGCGTAAATAAAGATAACAACTACACTATGCATGGATAAAATGTGTAAAATGAAGCATGAAAGTGCATAAATAATCCATTTATATTGTATTCTATGCTTAACATAAATAAACTAATCTAACCTAATTTTACCGGTCATAAGTCTACTAAAATGCAATTAAACCATGAAAATAGCTAATCTAATATAATTAACCAGACATAAATGAAAAGGGTAAGGTGGTGATACCTCTACTACAAACCATAGCTCTGATGAGTGGTATGCATTGTAAACCATGGCTGAAAGTTGCGGTTAGCAATATGATAGGTTTACCCTTAATTCCAAGGGTAGTGGGCTTGACCTCCTTGTCCAAATTGATGTTCAATGGTCATCTTTAGTGTCCTTAGAATGATTTAGCAGTTGATTCACTGTGAAGGGTCTTTTTTTACCTTAATATGCATTTCTTGGCTCTCCTAGGCTCCTAGAGCATCCATAATGCAATTCATCATAATTCTTGGCAAGTAGGTAGGGAATAAGTGCAATAGCTCTCTCTTAGTATACTCAGTTGAATGTACAATTTGATAGGGCTTTGCTGCTCAAATATCCAATGCTCTCTCTCCTAATTTTCCCTAATTCTAAGGGTTACTTATAGGACTACCCAAGAGCTAGGGATGGCTTCACGAAGAAGCCAAGATCAAGAAGGGGTGGTTAGGACAGTTGGATTGGTAGCTTCCATCCTCTAACCACCTTCTTCTAGATCAAATGGTCGTTCCAATCAATTTGGCTTGGATTGAAGGCCAACTAAACTTTAGTTAACATTGTAGATCACAACTACAGTCTAGACTATAAACTGTAGGTCTCAGTCATCGTTCAACCTATAAACCGTAGGTCTAGGCTACGGTTCATATTGATTAGGCCAAGGTGCACTAATTGAGTGGTTAGAACCATTGCTCTATCTTGGAGTTTATCCAAGATCTTCCATATGGTCTTGTAGCATGTCCATATGAGTAGTCGCCTCGACATGACATATTTTAGGTGTCTACACCACCAAGTGGATTATGCTCCTTATATAATTTGACCTTGAATTCATTTCTCAAAATTCCATAAAAGGATAGGCAATATTCGACCAACTCATTGAGGTTCCATTGCCTGACAACCAACCCCTCCTCATACAACTTCTTGATGATTCTATTTTTCACATCACTAAAGCTAAAGAATATATCGAACCCAAATCACTAGCTAATCTAACACTCTTCTTAATTTTCTCCCATTGCACCCATGTTGGGGGTGTGGGGATTGTATTTTTTACACCTGATGAGGAACCACTCCCCTTATCCTTTAAATTAGGTTTTCCTTGCACAAATAATAATGTTGAACATGAGGCTCTTATTCTTGGTTTGAAGCAGGAAATTTCTCTATGCATATTAGATGCCTTCAGATCTTCAATGACTCCCTTCTTATCATCAATCAAATCAAGTAATTGTGGTAATATCGTTACCCTAAAATTTAGTAGTACAAAAATATTGCTCAACAACTACTCACCCAACTTGAGTGGTATGATATCGAGGCCATCCCATGTTATTCCAACTGGTTTACTAACACCATGGTATTTATGGGCTCTTTAATACTACAAAACCCTATTTCTGACATGTGTCCATCCACACCTTATCTCAATATGTTATTTCATCTTCACTCCCAACCAATGATGATGGCATCCATGTCATCCATATAGAATCACATGATCCTTGGTTTTCTTAGATTAAGGATTACATTAAGTTAGGCTTCCTTCCTTATGACCTACCACATGTTCATTGTCATGCATTCAAACAAAGAGTTATTTACTACACATTGCTGGGGGATATCCTCTAACCATCATAGTCACAATGGCATATTTCTGTGTTACCTCGAACCATAAGGAGCTCAATGAGTGGTTCAAGAAACCCATGATGGAACTTGTTATGACCACTTCAGTGGCATGTCTATTATTAGGTGCATTTTATGCATGGGATACTATTGGCCCAAAATAGAACATGATTGTTGTGAGTATGTTAAACGATGCATCAAGTGTCAACAATATGCTAATATTACATACTTGCCCTTGCAAGTGTTGCAACCCATCCAATCCATGTGGCCCTTCTTATAATAGGACTGATATCTTATTGGGAAAATCATACCTGCTTCATCCAACAGCCATAAATTCATCATTACTACTATCAAGTATTTCACAAAGTGGGTCAAATTCATCCCACTGGTCCAAATCATAGGTGCCAAAATTATGGTATTCTTCAATGAAACACATCATCTACTGATTTGGAATCCCCTCACAAATAATTTCAAACAATGATACATAATTTAAGAACAAAAATGTCCATGCATTGTACACCAAATTCAACATCCATCACAGCTTCTCTACACCATATTACCCTCAGGGTAACGACCAAGAAGAAGCTACTAAAAAAATCATTTGCACCATCCTTCATAAAATAGTGGCTAAATCTCATTGTTATTGGCATAATCAAATGCCATTGGCCTTGTGGGCCTATCGAATGAGCATTTGTACCCCCACTAGGGCAACACCCTTCTCTCTTGTCTATGGCACTAAATTCATTATACCCCTAGAGCTCGATATACCCTCCTTACATATATTCATGCAAGATTTCATAGATGATGATACTACTCGTCAAGCTAGACTAGACCAACTAACTCTCCTAGACGAGCATTGCATCCACGCTATTGAACACACTCATGTTTACCAAGACCATATTTTCCATGCTTATGACAACAAGGTACACCAACATGAATTCCAAATCAGCAACTTGGTTCTAAAAGAGAACCAATAGATCACTAGCCAACCTCACCAGATACACAAAAAAATTATGTCCAATTGGCTAGATCCTTACATCATCACACATAAGTTATTAGCTAATCTTGAAGGTCTCATAGACCCTAAACCAATCAACATCATTCATCTACACACATTCATTGCTTGACTGTGTTAGGTATTAATCACTAGTTATTGTATATGCTGCCATTATCATGTTGTAAATATCACCTCGCTAATACACTAATGATGCACATGGTACCATACACACACTCCTAAATTTATATCACATGATGAAAAATATTTGCTTATATATATATATATATATATATATATATATATATATATATATCATTTTTATACTATTTATATCTGTGGTCTTACAGGTTCACTATTGTCGATTGTGCCATCTTTGCTGGGACACATCACAACAGATCTACACCATGGCTTCCCTTCACCCCATCATCTAGGACTTTTGAATGCTCCTTCCCACCAATCACCCTTACTGAATATACAATGCTACCTTGAATTTGTTCATATTTACCATACATTATTTTATTTCCATTCAGATCATGATACCCCAATCCAACCTCTTTCTCTCGATTGTAGATATCCATCCATCTCTTCTTACTCTAATGATAGTCATAGCTCCATTTCCTCCTTTATGGATACGAGGGAATGTTCCACCTCCCCATTCCCTAACATGATAAACTCATCTCCTCCTACCTTAGTAGATGAGAGAGACCCCTATCTACCTACTTCTTCAGCTTAATCCCCCTTTCTTTGTCTCCTTCCCCCTAACAATGGGAATCCACCTACTTTTCCACATTCCACAGGGTTACCTCCACCTCTAACTAATGGTATATCACCTTATTCTTAGGCCCTTCATTAGCACCTTTCTCAGTCCATCCCTTTGTGTACATGCTCATCTCGATCTCATCACTTCCTCCATCCATCACAAGCTCAATCTATTATTTGGACACCTCAAGTATCCTTCCACGGTACTCACCTTTAGCCCCCACTACCACAACATTGCCTTTATCCATATTCACATCCCTTACCTCATCCTACACCATATCCATACCCATTCCAAATTCAACAATTTTTTTGGGTTCTCGTTCCCCTCCTGCTTCGATACTATCTCCTCTACCCATCGATCTCCAACACTTTCTCACTCAACTCAATAACCTTGAGCTACACTTGAGCAATTGTCTATGTCACTCACCTACTCACCATTCAAGTTTAGATAATACCCCTTATCCTCTTCCATGCATGTTCCTCATCCGCACACAACCTCCATTGGAGCCTAGATTGGTAGTCCATCCAACCATGCCTATACCACCTCCTATACACTCTTCACCACCCACACCTTATGTTTACATCATGCATATCCTTTCATAGCCTCTCTCCCACACATTCTACAAAATGCTTCATGTAGGCCTTCTCATTTTTCCTAAGATTCAACCAATCAATCCACTTCACCCAAAATTGAGGGGATACAATGAACACCAATTCTTTGTCTACCATTGTCAACTAGGGTATAACATCAACAAATATTGCATTTATAAAAACCTCATCCACAACATGGTGGATGGGAAATATCCTTCTTCCTTTGAGCATGCCACATATCCTACTCAAGTTTAGATAATCCCACCCCATCCCATGCCTCACTTCATGCCATCGCATCCATCGTTCACATCCACACCCCACTCCTTCCAGCAGCTACACATCCACACACCTTATCAGGACACTATTCACATTGCACCTTCACCTAGTCATTCATGACCCAAGCTTCAACTCCTCTCATCCTTATTTTTTCTCCCTATCTCCTTATTTCCATTCACTTATATCTCTTTCTTCTTCTTGCTATTTCACATTTTTGTATGGTCACGCTTCGAGCGGCTACATACATGTGCTAAATTTCCCTTCCTCTACTCTTATTGATATTTCATATTGTTGTATGGTCACGCTTTGAGTGACTACATATCTATGCTAAATTTCCCTTCCTCCCCTTCTTCTTGTTATTTTGCACTATTGTATGGTCATGCTTTGAGCAGCTACATGTATGTGCTAAATTTTCCTTCCTCTCTCCTTCTTGCTATTTTGTGTTGTTGTATGGTCACGCTTTGAATGACTACATACCTATGCTAAATTTCTTATCTATTTCTCTCTTTCTCTTTGTATTTCACACTATTGTATGATCTTGTTTTGAGTGGCTACATACCTGTGCTATATCCCCTTTCTTCATCTTCTTTATTCTCTTAATTTTTATTCTTCTAGGTTACTTTGTATTGTTGTATGGTCACACTTTGAGCAGCCACATACCAATGCTAAGTTTTCCATCCTTCATCTTATTTTATTTTACCCCTATTATCTACTTCCTTCATCCCTTTCCATCTAATTTATTCAATTTTGTTTTTGTCCATCATATTTTGTACCTGTCACCCTTCCCGATATGGTCAATCATACACACTCCACTTGTGCACTCATATTTTCCACTTCTTACACATCCCCACATATTGGAGCAACTAAATTTAATGTTTTTCATTATTTGTCATATTCTTTTTGCATATTCACCTCTTTCATGACATTTCCCAACCTCATCCCTTTCAGTTCCACAACTTCCTTTTGTATATATTTTTCCTCCCTACTGGTTCTTTCATACTTCTCCCATTGCATATACACATCACGTTCCTTTGCATCCATAGCTATACTTGTACATTTGCCTTGTCAAAATATGCTCATGAAATATTAACCCACACACTTGTTAGCATCACCACTCGGATATCCACTCCCTTTTTCAAGATTACAAATTGTATAGCATTTTTCATGGTTTAGCCATTCCCAATTTTAGGCAATCAAACATCACCTCTAGTTGACAAGTTCTACCTACTTCTTACATCTTCCCTTGGTTGGTTTGATTTATTTCTTGGACCATTCACACATGTCATATTTTAAGCATATTTTTATTCTAGGGAAGACAACACCTTGCATAGACATTACCATATAGCGAACGGTTTCCCCTACTCATATTATCATTTGCATGATCTAAATACGATATGAGGATAAAAAAAGGGACAAGCATAAGCAAAAAATAAAATGGGAAGAAAACAAAAGCCAACACCCACAAAACAAATAGAATCAAAAGGTAGAGGAGCAAAAAAAAATGGAAAAAGCCTTCGAGAGTACTACCACTATGCTTGCATCCCTTTGATCCTTTGGTTTAACATAACATCACAGGGTGCTTTTCATCACTAGCAATAGGCTCCAAGAGCCTGCTTAGTAGTGGAATAGTCTTACAAGTAGTGACACATCTATCACATTAGTGACCTTCTATTGTATATATCACTATGCACTTATGTATGAGCTAGCTATTTTGTCTAAGCTTACAACGGGTTAGTCCTACCTCCATCAAAATATATTTATGAACATCACTCATTGTACATAGTAGTCCATGATATAATTCCACTCACTCAGGATATTTATGAGTTTTTGTTGAACCTTGCTCAGTTTCTCATGGGATTTAATTGCTACAACTATAATAGTCAATTTTTCTACAAAACTCTCATTTTGCCATCCTACATATCTGAAATAACATAATGGATCATATTACCACTGGTTCTACAATTATGCAAGTGCTTTATCTATGCATTTCATCATACACATACATGCATTGCATTTATAGTAATTTCATTCATCTACATCACATAATTTTGTATTATTTCTAATCTATAATGATATCATTCCCATAAATTCTACTGCATGCCTACATGTTCTTACATCTATCATATTTTAAATCATACATACACATAATCCTATGCTATGTATTCATTCATACACACAAATCATAACACATATCATAAAAGCTATAAATAGAAACACATATGTATATATATCATATCATCAATACCCTTAGGTTACAAAATTGAGTGTATAAAGCATACATCTATGGTTGGCCTCCTAACCACCACTTTACTAATATAGCACTAACAGATCATCTCATCCTTACTACCCACTAGGAGTCTCTCTAATCTCCTACTATGCCATCATCACCACCTCTACCATCTACTCCTCGGCTTCTCTACTCGACTCTAGGGAAGCTCCCACCACCTGTGATACTATTGGCACTACCACCCTCTGCTCTATCGACACTAAAAAGGGAGCACTCTGCTAGCTCTGTTGTGAATGTGTATATGTTCGAGACTATGACCTTGACCTCACCTATGATCCTGATTACTCTAGAAGTGCATGACCATATGATACCAATATAATCTCATATTGTACCCTCATAGATACCTCCCCCGTATACCTACCTAGCAAGTCTATGTTTGCTCATCGTAAATGGTCCATCATAGTCCTTAGGCTTACTACCTCAACCATGGCCTACTCATCCACCATACTAACATGATTTGCCTCCTCTTGCACCTATTTATATCTCTCTATCTCCTCACATATATGTGTTACCTCTACCTTATGTACAATTTGAACCACATATGTATCAACTTGCACTCATTGTACACTCTCCTATAAAACTGTAATATCTGATCTCACTCTCTCCTCTAAGGCCATGGTCTCCTATACCTTATATTATAACTCATCCACACACTCCACATGTCTTGCCTACTTGGATTCAAGTTGTGCCCTCACCCCATCTCCCTTTATGGCCAAATCCTCCATATTCCTCATGGTTTTTGCCAACCTCTCCTCTACTCTTCATCACTCCTCCACAAATATCCCTCTATCCATAGTCCAATCTATCTCTATATTAGTTAACCTCCCCTCCAAATATTACACTCTCTCATAGTATTTCCATATCATCATGGGCATCTATCACATCTTGAATATCAAATGTCATATCTGGTATAGATCCCTCATCCTCCTCCTTCATTGTTGCTACTCTATCCAATGGTTGGATCTCACCACCCTCTTATCACTCTGGTGACCTAATCATAAGATATTCCATTATCTTATCCAGTGTTATTCCTCATACCTCCTCCTCCATAGGCATTGCCTCATCTAATGGCTGGTCCCCATTGATCTCCCATAGCTCTAGTAAACTAGATATAGAAACTCTCACCCCATCATCCTGACATCACCTTTATCATTGGAGAGGCTCCTTCCTCTCCTCCTATAACTTTGTATTCGGTATAGGTACAACTTCTCTAGGTACCTACCCACTGGCTATAAGTAATCCTACCACTAGATCCACCCACCCATCCACTATCCTGACTCTAGGCTCCCACCTCTACATCCCCCACCATACATAATACTCTAGAATAATCCATGCATCATCCACATATGGAATAACCATCGATGGATCCCATGACACATACAAGAGAGGTACTATATGTCATACTCCTAGATATTCATCCCTCCTCTATATCATGATAGTAGATCTAGCTACCCCTATCGTAATCCAAACTACTATATTACCTTGTTGAATGGGAAGTACTCCACTTGCTGCTCATATCACCCTACTACCCGTAACCCTTGGTGTATCTTCTCTAACTTCTCCTCATCATCATCCCATATGACCCCTCCATTATAGGGCCTCCATAGAATATGCTCGGGTTGCAACCTATCTAGCATCCCTCTCTAAAATAGTCCATCTCCCTCATACCTCCTCTTCACTCTCTTATCCATATCTATATGTCATATTAGAGCATAGGGCATGAATTCTTCCATAAATTTGTGTGCCTTATAATGCAATAAAAAGGTTCACTCCATCGTGATATGATTCCATGCCCACACCTACATTAACGGGCTCACATTCAAGCTAGATCGACCTACCCTCACTACCTCATACAACTCACGGTACAGTTGTGCTAGTAGCATGAGTTCCCATACAAAAACCACAACATGATCCACCATATCATACACTATTCCCATCATATTCTAGGGAAATTTCACCCCTAATAAAATAACTCACTATCATGAGCATGGTCATGAAGTGGTGGTTGGACAACATCCTCTCCTTCCAATAATACTCATAATTTATCTCCTTCTCATGATGTACCTCTCTCCACCTATCACCAAATTTTTACTACGATATATCATTATGTATACCATATTCTATCACTCCCACTATCACATCATCTATTAACAACTTATATATCCTCCAATGTGATAGTCATCTCCCTTGTTGGGAGATGAAAGGTGTTCCTCTATGGGTCCCACCTCTCACATAACGCTAATATATACACCTTGTTGGCATGCACATTCTGCATTTTCTATAGGTATTTAATTCACACAATACCCATCTACTTCCTATATTCTTCTATCCACTCATCCCCTAGGGTATCTCTTAAATTCCATACGCGATGTCATGACTCAATCTTCTTCACCTGCATTCATTCCAACACATCACACAAATTGCTCATTAGTTTTGCATATATACAAACTCATTATCATTTTTATATACACACATTCATCACATAAACACATCATTTATTAAATATCATACAAAATAAAAAAATGGTTCACACACTGCTATGCGAACTTGGTTTACACACTGCTATGTGAACCTAGTTTGTACACTACTATGCAAACCTGGTTTACACACTGCTATGCAAACCTGGTTCACACACTGCTATGCAAACCTTCCAAGGAGGACATTTTTGGATACCTTCCATGGCAAAATTTTACTCAAAACCCTAACATGGGACATTTAATGCATACAAAACACTCAATAAATCTCATAGGCACACACTTCGAAGCACGTATTCACATAAATTTCCAAAACATGACAAAATAGAAAACAAACCACTTTTTTGGATACCCATTTTGGCCTTTCATAGAATAAATTCATTCATATTTCACAAAAAACATACCATTCACACAAAAAAAACAAAGTCAACCCTCATACACATGCCACACGTCACACAAGTCAAACATTACAATCCAACAGTTAAAACAAAAAACAAACAACATTTCTAGATACCCATTTGGCCATTTTCATACTTTGTGCACACCTTTCAATCAAACACAATATGCACTCATTCATTCATACTCCAACAAGCATTTCCATACTTTTCAAAAGTTTATGCAAATCGAACAGTTTGGATTTTGTGCATTTACTGGTGGTGTACCACTCCTACCACTTATGCTTGCACACCCTCCTGCCATATCAGCTTTGGCTTGGTATTTTGGAAATGCTTCACATCACAAATTCTCTCTCACTCCTCTCCTCCCAAAATTGCACAGCACAAATATCGCTCGCATGCATGAAAGAGGATTTTATTCCTCAAAATTTGTAGGTTCGTACCCACATATGCAAACCTAGTTCACACACTACCATGCAAATTTGGTTTTCACACTACTATGTGCAAACCAACTCTCACCATCTTATCTTCACTTTTTCTAAATTTTTTAGATTCCTCTTCACTTTCCATCCCTATTTTTTCCATTTTTCCACTTTTTTTCACCATCATCTTCTATCAATTGACTCATTGCAACTTTTCATTCACTCCATTACCGATTCCTTATTTGAGGGGGTATTCATACAAATATTAGCTTTACATGTGATCAAAAAACCAAACATCCAATCATGGGTATTACATATGTCTAAGAATTCTTTTATGAAGATTATCTCAACATCAATCCAATCACAATCAAACATTTGCTAAATTACAAGAGCCAAGCGCCAAATGGACACGTCTTGATTCTATTATTTATAGTGGTATTAACCACATTCTAAATTTTGCACCCGATATATCCTTACTACATATATCTAATGTTTTGATAAATAAAATCATGCGCTCATCAATCAATAAAAGACAAAAATTCGAAGAGGTATATGTTCTATTCGCAATTGGAATATCTTGCGTTGATCACAAGAATAAAGTAATCTTAAGTTTCCCTTGTAAACAACCAGTATGATACTATGAAGTGTTGTACAAAATTGGCAAATCACCTATTTCATCATCGTGTTTCTTTTGTAATCATCCACATCCATTCATCCATACATTCTTTGTGTTTCCAATCACTTCATCGCCTTCTTCTACCATATTTTTATACTAAACTATATTTTACATAGCATAGTACAAAAATGGATAAATGTAGACACCCAAAAGTTGCACATAGGCATCCATAGTTAGTTGTAGTTATGTGTAGGTGGTTGTAGTCAGTTGCAGTCACTCGTAGGCATGTGTAGGCACTTGTAGGTATGTGTAGGCATGCGTAGGAACTCATTGGCATGCGTAGGCACTCATTGGCATGCGTAGGCACTCCTAGGTATGCGTAGGCACTCCTAGTTATGCATAGGCCCTTGTAGGTATGATTAGGCACTCGTAGGTATATGTAGTCACTCATAGTCATGCATAGGAATCATAGGTATGCATAGTCACTCATAGACATGCATAGTCATCTGTAGGCATGTGTAGTCGCATGTAGTCTTAAAACCTATAAAACTACATTAATCACGTCCAAAACATCTCCTATTCATGAAAGGGCTATCTACAAGCCCATTTAGGCCATCTAAACCCTTTCATACACCCAAAAATGGTCCTTATGCAACCATTTCCTCCCAAAACCTTAATTATGGTAATTCTAATTCTATTTTAAGTCATTTTTTCACTTAAGTGTACTTTATGGTCTAAACATGTTTAATTAGGGTTAAATCAATATTAGCTTTAATTATATCCTCACACATGCGTACACCCACCACTTAGTTAGGATATTTCCACAATATGTCTAACCTAACCTCAAAATAACCTAGGATCCACCTAATTAGGGTTAATCTTAACCCTTACTTACACATGTGTGCACCTAGGATATTTCTTCAAGGCGCATGAAGGGATGACTCACACTCCACTTCATCATCCTAACCTCACCATGGTATAACCTAACCTAGGGTTTATACCACCTCACAAAGGACACCTCACCCCCCAAGCCTTGGACCACTCTATAAATAGATGGCCATTTTCACCATAAAACTATCTCTCACCCTTTTGGATAACTTACCAAAAATATACTGAAATCACTTCAGAATTTCTATGACTTCAACATCCATCAGATATTATATTATAGTACTAGGAGCTTATCTAAATAGAAAGTTATAGCAAATAGTCAGATACATCAAGGTTTGCATACCATCATGCAAACCCGAGTAGAGGTTCGCACACCTCCATGTGAACCTGGTCTACAACACCCCTTCAGCTATAAATCAAGTAGGTATCCTCAATTTACAAATTTTACAATATTTTCTCTAATTTTTAGCATGTTTTATTTTAGTTTAGAGTCGTTTTCATATGTATAAACACAGGTTCTGATCCAAGACAGGTCCCCAAATAAACTAACCCAATTTTAAAAGTCCAAATAAGTTTTTAGGACATTTTCAAGCATCCAACTAGTGGCACACATTCAAAGAAGCCCACCTACATTGAGGACACCAAAAAACATCAGCAAGTGCATCTACATTCATATTGAAAAAGAGAGGAAAATATTTATTAAGATAAATCCCATTATTTAACCCCTCTTTGAAATCAATAAAGAGATCATTTAGCATATATTTCATTAGTTTTGAAATTGATGTTCATTTTTTGTGTGTTACAGTACCATGGGGATACATTTGCATGTACCAAATAATGTAATATTCTCCAACATAATAAATTAGCTATTCTTAGAACTTAGGATAAATTTATCTAACAAACAAGCTAACCTTAGCACTTAAGTTAAAAAAATAAGCTAACTAATGCCAACTAATCTGATAACAAACAATTCTACATGAGATTGTAGAAGCTTCACGTGGGTACATAGGTTGGTGATAAAATAATATGCCTAGAAACATCAAAATAATATCTAGTCTATGACATAAATTAACACTCATACACACTCCTAGCTAGATTTCCTCATCATTTTGCTAGTTGATAGGTGTTTTAGAGGGTCGTATGGGGTCAATTAGCCATAGAAATCCCCACATAGCAAATATATTTATCACATTTTTAACATTTTCATTTTTACACCCAATGATATTTAGGGTATAATGACTATTATTTATGGTATAGAATTGCAAAACTAATAATGGAATGGTTTTGAACCTCATGCATGTCTTATAATGAGGATGGTATGGTACTTGGTGTTGGTATTGATAGGTGTTATTTGAGAACTATACATTACTTTGATAGCATGTTTCAAATGGAAGATGGTACTAAGAAGGTCCATTGAACCCCTTTATCCTATGGTTGATGCTTAGAATACTAGATTTTATGTGTCCTATGGGTCTTATGGCTAGTTGGATGTACTCTAACCCTTGAATGTATGAGGCCATGGATTCAAATTCCTTATCACTCTCTTTGTATTGAATTAGTTGTGTGTTATATAGGTTGTGGCCAAAATGATAGGATATGTGGCCAACATGGAATCTACATGGAGGAGGGAAACTAAATTTTATCTATATAAAGGGGTTATGAGCCAACCCTTAAATACCAACTCATAAATTGATACACCTAGTTATCTTCTTAATAAAAATAAAGTTAGTACATAGGTATCATTTTGATTTATCTAATAAACATGTGGCGCTAGATGACTTGTTGAATGTAACTTTAATTGTTTTAAATTTTTAAAAGGTTTTTGTGGCATAAAGTATGATTTTAAGTCCAAACTTATTTTGACAATAATGCTTGCATATGAAATCATTTTTAACCTATTTTTTAAAATTACATGGTTTTTTAAGCTCTCTAATATGGAAATACTATTTCTTGTCATAACTACATGTAAAAGATTATATTTTTCAATAATTTAATGGATAGTTCATTGTGTGGGACCTCATATGCAAATGTGGTTGTTCATTTATCCTCTTAAACATCCACTTATTCCAAGGAACGGATTTTAGATTCAAGGGCAACTTGACACATGATGAAGAATCAACATTTTTTACTAATTATTGTGGATACCCTCATAGTAAGAATTCACACACTAGTGATGATTTATATTTATAAGTACCTATAGGTGGTGACTAACTCTTGGTTCCTCATCATACAAGGAAGTTCTACATGTGCTATGAATGGAGTGTAATCTCTTTATATTTATCTCATCACTCATACTAAGAAAAATGTGGAATTTGGCCCAATAGATGGTTGATTAAAAATATTGTTGATGGTTTTAGAATAGTATCATTAGGGTACTATGATTATGTAGATCATATGTATAGGTTTTGTGAGTGTATTTTTTCTTCTTCTTCTTCCTCTAACAGGTAAGATTTTGTATCTATGTTAGCTAATGTAGATGACATCAATAATCATTGGCATCATAGGCATGGACATATCAAATATATCTCCTTAAGGTATATGAATCATTCAATGGCAAATGGTCTCCTTCTATTACTACCTATTGGTTTATATGAGGTGTGTATTTTGGGGAAGTATTATTATGAATAGTATCTAAAGGGTAAAGCTAATCATGCCACTCAATCATTGAAGATTATTCATAGTGATATTTGTGGGTAGATGGATTGTCCTTATTTTTCTAACAATAGGTATGTGCTCATATATATTGATGAATTATCTATATATGTAAGGATATACACCATCTGCTCCAAGGATAAAGTTTTTAGGAAATTTAATATTTTCAAATATCTTATGGAAGATCAATTTTAAAGGAAGATCAAATATATTTAGACTTTTGGAGGAGGTTTATATTCTTAGTGATTTTTTGTCTCATGATGATTACTCATTATATCCCTAAATAAAATGAGGTTGTTATGTGGAAAAACATGGTCATTTTAGAAATGGCTAAGCAGATAAAGCCTAAGTTATATAGTATTTATATTCAAAGGATTGTCAATTATGCCCTTGAAGAGAATGATATTGTTGAGTGGAAAAGCACGATCATTTTGTACATGGAAATGTATATAAATTCTAAGTTATAGGTTGAATCATCGAATCAAGTCACATATATCATCAACAAGATTCTAAGTCGAGCAATCCAAGGTATGACACCTCTTAAAAAAATGCATAAGTTAAACCCGATGTTTCTTGGTTTTATATTTTTAGATGCATGAGATCATATTTCCAAATAAAAATAATATAATATTGATGTAAAGAGTCATAATATGGGGTATTTTAATGCTTGTAATGCTTATATGGTGAGTATGTATTGGATGCTTTTGATGACATCTTTATACAAAATGTGACCCACATTCTATGGACCATTAAATTCCCAAGTGGGATAAGATTCTCCTTTAGAAAGCTCAACCCATCCTCTCTTAGGAAAAGCATTATAAGGTCTCATCTTAAGGTTTAATATCAATGGTCGATGATTCTATAGATATTATCATTTACTTATAGGCCAAAGGGTGTCCAAAGTGGAAATATACCATTCTAATAAAGCACCAATCACTAATGAAGAACTAGATGTGGGAGATTTTTTCTTTGCCCAATAATAAGAACATTATTGGTTATAAACAGGCCTATAAGACCAATTATACATTCAATAGTTATGTGGATAAGAATAAGTCATGTATTTTGATAAGCGGTTATCTCAAAATAAAGGTGTTTACTATTAAAAAAATTACTCTTGTTGCATGGATGGACTCTATTTATATTATTTTTTCTCTTCATAATTTCTATAGATGGGAAGTATATCAAATGGATTTTAAAATTTTATTTCTTAATAGGAGATTTAGGTGGAGATCTATATGTGATGGTCATATAGTTTTAAGTTTGAAGGGCTCACTTACTTGGTTTATCACCTTAATAAGTCTTTGTATGGGATTAAGCATATTCCTTATGCTTGATATTAGAGAATTTATTCTCGCTTCCTTAGTTGTGGCTTCTAACAATGTAGGTAAAGCATAATTTTTATATCAAGATCAAGATGGATAAACTTTGGTGATTGTGTTGTATGTTAATGGTCTTTTAATCAAGCAAAATTTAACATCATTAATGTTGAATATGAAGTTATAAATTTACAACAATGTTAACATGATAGATTTGGGAATCCTTCATTCATAATTGGGTATCCAAATAGATCAATATTTTTTTTGGGATTAGTATTTCTTATCCTAACTATAACTTGAGCCTTATACAATAATTTCAAATGGAGGAGTGTAAGCCTGCTTGTACTCACTTTGCTTTAGGCTTGAAGCTTTGAAAGGAATATACTACTCATTTGGTGGATGCCACCCTATATCAATCACTTGTTTGGAAAATTTTCTACCTCATCCATACTTGGTTAAATATTGTATTTGCTATAAGTTATTATTATATGTATATGAAAACACCTCATGAGAGTCACTAGACAATGACCAAGTAGATCCTTTGATACATCATAGATATATACTAGATGGGTGGATATTCACTATTTAGCTAGATATCCTCCAATATTGATAGGATTATCTAATGTGAATTAGGTAGGTTATCTATAACAATTATGCTCAACCACTAGATTTATATTATATATTGGTTAGCCAATGGGTCCTTGGTTCAATAGTTGGAACAAATAGTTGATGTAGCCCATACCAAGGTTCAAATATCGACAACACAAAATAGCTCAATGTGACTAAATAGATGTAAAAGGGAAAGGGTAACCTTTTCAAAAACCCTATTTTTTTAAAAATATTTATTCTATATTGGTTTTTGGGTGGTGACCTTATTTTATAGATGATAGTTCACCATATTTGAATCCTTTACAGAATCCAAGTACTATGTTACCAATGAGATAGCCAAATATATTTTATGGATGCTCATAATTCTATAATAGTTTAGTCTCTTTTATTAGTTTTCAATATCTCTTTATTATTATAATCAAAGTTTCATTGAGATTATTTCAAATCTAGTCTTTCAATAGAGAACAAAACACATTGAGGTTTAGATGCATTATGTTGTATGACTTCATGCCTATAGGATGTTTGATCTAATATATACACATCTAGAAGAATAGACAATGAATATTCTAACCAATGTTATGTCTAAGGTGTGAGTTATGTGATTGTGAGAGCACCTTGAAGTAAGAGTGTGTCACTTTAGGGAATATGAATGATAAGGATCTCTCTTTGTGTCCCCATTTATATTATAGGATGATTTTAGAATATTTGTTGTTAAGCTTCACTTGATATCATGACCAACATTTGTACTATATTTACTTATATTTTCCCATGGTCCATTGTGTACTTTATATCAGTGGGTTTATTATAATATTATAATAATAAATATTAAGGTGAATTCTTTAACCTTGACCTAAATTCACTTGTAATTTGGGGAGTAATGTATAGCCCTTGACACCAACCATTTAGTCATCAATTATGATGTTAATATTTTTATGATGAGATTATTTGGTGTCTACGGAAACCATTCATATCATGTTGCATTTATCAAAGGTTTATGTTTACTTTATTGGTAATGTGTTACTTTTATTTATTTCTATATAATAATGTGAAATATAACATTTAGTGATAAGATGATATGGTGTCCCAAAAATACTAACCCATCCTGTAATTCTCTTCAAAAAATTTAATATTTGTAGAAACTTCTGACTTCATGTCCTTAAATGCAATCCACCTCTCTCCATAAACCATATTCCATATCTAACTACTCTATTCTTAAATTTTAAAATAGATAATATGAAGATAAAATATCTTTTTAAAAGGAAATTCATTGAATAATATAAACTAAATCTCCACTTATTTTCAATCCACATTTGAATATTTAGAAATTTCCATTGCACTTGTAATTAGCCCTTCTTTTTTAAGAACCATTATATCATGTCAATCATATCATCCCTTATAATAACTTTTGCATAGTCATATTTCTTAATCAACCTACGTATAAAATGTGCACTTTGGACCAAGGTCAAGATTGGATGACTTAGAATTACTTCTGAATCAACCTTCGAAGAAGACCTTTTTTAATCTAAATCCTATTATGTAGAAAGACTAAAGATAAAAAGGATATAGGGTTGAGAGAAGATATGGGGTTAGAGAGAAATAGGTATGGTTAGAGAGAAATATTGGATGTGGTTGAGGCTCAAATAACAACATTGTTTTAGGTTGAATGAGCATAGGTCATCTTCTAAAAGTAATACCTAACAAACCATTCAATTGAAGCTATGCAAAATACTTAAGTATTATAGCATTTAACATTCCAAGAATCCTAATAGAAATATACCAAATAGCTTCAAGCCTAATAGATAACACTTCAATTACTGAAGCATACCAAACAACTTCAAACCTAACAAATAACACTCCTACCAAATCATAAATGAAATGCCAAAAATGTAAATATCAATACAATGAACAATTCTTCATATTCCAATCGACATAGATCAAACATCCCTTGATTATATTCTAATAACATAAACATACAACTTACAACAAGAAAATATTGAAACATCCAACCATTATAATGAGGTGCATACCGCTATTTATAGTTTTCACTCAGCTAAAATAAAACTAGCTACTATGTACAATCATGAAAAAAAGTGGCCTTGCATGATTAGGAATGGGCTAGCATCACTTGGAATATTTAGCATATTTGGTCCTTCCTATGTTAGGTAGTTATGATTTGCAGGAGTAGTTATCACTTTCTAGCTCTAACAACTACCATGTTGGCCAAACTATTTTTGTTTGGGGTGTTAGGTGCTTTATTCTTACAGAGACTTTGATGTGTAAGTAATTCAGAACTTTTATATGTTGTTGTCATCATTCTTGCTTGATAATCTCCAATATAGTATGTTATTTCCTTTGACCGATTCTCTAGGTAGATCTTTCTAGTATTTTCATCATGCGTAAAACCTTTTAAGGTTGGGCTAACATCATCACTTGTAAAGTTCACTCTACCTTCTTTTAGAATTAAAAAGAAATTTTATCTAGGTGATTTTGGATAAGAGCTTCTGGCTTATAATAAAAGAAATTTCTAAGAGATTACAATCCTAGAATTGCTTCTTTAAGCTCCAAAATAAAGCAATTGAAAAAAAATTGTTTCTAGATAAAATGATGAGTCTAGAGAAGCTTTTGAAGCTTGAAAGAATCAAATAATTTGCAAGTTTAGATGTTGCCAAAGAATTTGGCTACATTATTGGAGCCTCCAAGAGAAATTTTTCTTAAAAAAAATTGAACCTAGATGGCCTTATTCTTGAGCTATGAAGTCTTACTTTTTCATATCTTAATCCTCTGCTTTTGCATCAAGGTCCTCTCTTTCCTCTATGTCGAATGCAAGATATTCAACTTGTATGCCTCAATTTTTTTGGCTACATCCCATTCTTACTATGTTGGGACCCATAATATTTTAGTCTTCTCATGAATAGACATTAATTCAAGTTATCTACATAGAAAAATTTTGTATTGCTTGCCTAATCTGTCACCCTAATATGTAGTGTAGCGAATTTATTTGAAAAAAAAAATTATCTTCATCAAAATTGATTGGCCAATAAGAAAATTTGGTTTGATATTTTTATAATATATCAAAAATACCTTTAAGCTCATCCATAGAGTAAGGATGGTTATTTTATTATCTCTAGAGATATGGGAGTCCATAACCAATGAATTCATTTATCTTGCTCATAATTTTGTTTTTGTTGGCAACGAGTGCACTAAGGTCCTCATATCCTTGTATAATTAGTTGCTTACACTCAATGATCTCTACCACCATTTGGTATGTGGATATCCTATATTTAACCAAATAAATTTGTTATCCGAAGGCTTTATTCAATGCATCCATGATGACATGTGCTTTTAAGTCCTTTTTGGAAATATTATTCTCTATGGTATTGAATTTAGCTCGCACTTCTTGAGTAATTTACCAACAAAAATTGACAAATTCTAGGGTTGGAGACCATGTTTTAACAAATTAAAAATCTAATCTGAAAGTTATATTTTTATTCCCTAGTAGGCATCTGTGGAGATCCAAGAGGCCTGAATTTGTTGTCTGGCCAGAGCAATATCTTGTTGCAAGTCTTGCACTTCCTTCTATAGAGATTAGTTCTTAGAATCCTTAGCCTACAATTGTTTTAATGTTGAAGCCTCACTAAGACTCTGCTATAGCTATTAAATTTTATTCTTCAAGACCTTTTGCTCTATCTTTTCTTGATAGAGTACCTTGGATAACCACTTTATTTTCTCTTTTTATTTATGATATTTAGTTGTCATCCAAACTCCATTTGTATATAGCACATCAACAACTGTGTGCACCATTTGAGCTTTATCCCTAATTGGGACTCTATCTATATCTATAATATTGGTAGCTATTTAATAGTCAACCTCTATAATTTGGTATGTTGACTTGGATATAGTAGGAGTTATGGATTTAACAATGTATTTTTTCATGGGTTCAATCATACCCATTACCCTTGTTGGTGTTGTCTCTAGCTTAGTCTGTTGTTTATTTTTGCCTATCCAAGCTTACACATTGGCTTGCACCTATTGGAATTGGCTTTGGATTGTTAATACCAAGAGACTAAACATGGTAAAGGGAGATTGAAAGAGTGGGTGAGGAGGCATAGAAGTAATTGCAGGTATGAAGGGAATGATTTGGAGTGATCTAAAATATGAGGAAGGTGTAAGTCTTAGATCTTGAGAAGTGTTCGAGAGTGAAGAAATGGTACCTACCTTAGAAGGTATCCTGATAGGTGTCTCTTTTGGTGGGAATAAATGGGGAGGAGAAGGAGGTGGTAGAGTTGGTTGAGGAGGGGATGAAGCTATTTAAGCAAAGTGGGGTAGAGAATATCAAGGAGAAGAATATAGATGATCAAAGTGAGGAATAGAAGGATGAAGAGGTGATGAACCTGATCCTTGTGATGCTACTCTAGAATACTTTTTAATAGGTGGAGGTGTTAGTCAGATCTTTATTCTCTTCTATTTTAAACCATACTACTCTAAAGTAGGTCCTAACCTTTTTTCTTTTCCACTTCTTTTTAGCTACTTTCTTTGAAGTTTAAGAACTTCTAGGACTATGATATTCATGGGGTGAGGTTCAAAAATATCAACACCTAGTATATTTTTACCCCTATCAAGGGGTTCCTAGGGGGTTAATTGGTCTAGTTGTTGTTGGACCTTGTCCACCATTAGTGTAACTCATTTTTTCCATTATCTCAATGCCCACATTATAGGTTTGTATAAGCTACTCTTTAGGCAAAGGTGATAGAGGATATTGTTACCAACTATAGTTGCTCTTTAAGTGAAGGTTATAGAAGAGCTTATTGCTAGCTTAAGTGATATTGTCTAGGACCTATTCTACTTGTACCATGGATCTAATATATTTTTCCTAGTATTCTTTTGAAGTATATTCAACCTTAGCGTCATCACTTCTCTACACATTTTTTTTAGGATCTTTATTAAAAACATCTTCAAATATTTTATCAATTGTTAATTCATAACCATAGCTCCGAGTGTCAATCCACATCAAAAAATCCATCATTCTTGAATTTTCTTTTTATTCCAACAATTTTTCACCATTCTATATTTTTTTTATTTTTTAGCACATGATTTGGGTCATGCTCAGGGTCATAATCATGTATCTTCTCATAAAATATCCTCCATGGAGGATGACTATCTTTAAATAATTTTACCTTAGCTCCCTTTTTTTCTTCTAGGTTTCTTCTCTTCTCAACTTTTAGCTTTAGGTTGTGTTGAAATGTAGGGGGCTTATTGTTCAAATTTGTAAGGCAATATCTTAAAATCCTATCTAGGTCATAAATCCTCCTATATGGTTCTATTTTTAATGTTAGGCTCAAGATATTTTACTTTAGAAAATCATCCATCTTCCTAGACTTGAGAGTAATTGTCTCTTAACTCAAATATAGGTTATATAAAGCTTTTTTATTTGCTTTTGCACCTAGTTTTTGATCTACATAATCCATATGGCAACATAATTCTAATCCAAAAATCAATTCTATAACATAGTAGGGCAGCACAACTGGTCCTCTAGAAAAATTTTATATCCTTATTATAGTGCCTTTTGGTACAAAGTACTAGTCCCTAGTCTAAATTTTTGTTGTTTGCAATCGATGTTTTTCTTGGTCAATCGAGCAATTGATCCCTTTATGCATGAAATAGTAAGGCCAAGGAAAAACTTATTAAAATCTAAAAAGGAATTACATGTTCTAAGGGCTAGTTTCCAGTCTACTACTAACAAAACCCTTCCATCCTCAACTTACTTCTAATTTTTAAGACCCGAGAAGATTTTTGGTTTTCAAAATAAGAAAAGCCATGACAAGTATGAGGGATATTGGAAATACCCTACCCGATTAAACTCTAGTAGTTGCTCATGAATTTGAGAGTTAATAAATATAGCCCAATCAAAATAGAAGGGATTTTAGGGCTAAATTATTGCATATGATATGGCTATTTAATAGTCATGCACATGTTTATCCAAATCGAAGCAAAAAATAACCACTAGCATGGAAAAAAATTTGGGCATGTTTTTAAAAATCAACTAAGATAATTAGACCTTTAGGTAGAGATTTCATAGGTTTATCTAACTACTAATTTAGCCAAATTATTATTTTATTATTATAAGATGTTTGGTGCTCTCTATCAAATGCCTAGGGCACACATGGTAGAATAGTCCTAGAAAAAGTTGTAAAAAAATTAGGCTTAAGGGAAAATAGTACCGAGTCTGTAGTATTCCTCATAGTTCTAGATTCTACATGGTAATATTCAGCTATTATCTAGACTAGCTCTAGATAAGGATGTACCTATTGGGGTTTGAATTGACATCAAGAAAAACCTGAACTATGACTATGAATCTATGACTTATGGGAGGCACATACCCGTTAATCATAGCTCAAACCCTAACATTAGATGGATTAGAGATTTACTTCAATCCAACCTCCAAATTAGGCTGGTATACCTTGTTAACTATTTTAGGTGTTGACTCAATTAAGCTCAACTAAATGTGTAAGTTTAGGGATAGAAAAAGGGATAAGGGTTAGAAAATAGTTGAGAAAATAATGGTTAGATAAAGCTAACAACATTGAAAAATAGCAACAATTTTTGGATCAATTACATTTCCAGTATGCCACACTTGAGATTAAAAGCAATCAAAAATTAGTATTTTCACCATTAAAATAATGAAACACTCAAAAAACTATTTCAAACATTTAAAATGCTAATAATCCAAATAGCAGAATTAGATCAACACTTAGACTAACATAAATAGAAGTATTTTTTAGTATTTGTTAGTTATGAACCATTCCAAGGTGCTCCAAATTAGCAATCCAATATTAGTAGAATTGACTAATCATGATAGTAGTAACGTAAATGCATTCACATAATAAACTCATAATTGATGAAGATAAAATCTAGAGGCAAACATCCTAGTAATGCTCCTTCTATTTATTTCATAGTAATTACAGTAATATATCAGGAAAACACTCCAGAGCCAATCCTTAATCATGAGGGTGCTTACTCTTAGTATAGATTTTTTACAATGATAGTAAAATATGGGAACATTACAAGAATTTTCTTGCCAAATTAGTAGGATGTTGAGGTGGTGGTCTCTCATGGATATTCAAGAAAAGAACTAAGTTGTACTCCATTGATGTTGCATCTCTAAGCTCTGTATCAACTGAATTTCATGGCTAGAATTGTTGTAGATTGATCTAGATCTTTCTTTGTTCTTGAGGAAACTCTTTTTCATTGATATGTAACTAAAGATGCAGGTGAGTCTTGATTTCGATGACGTTTGATCTTCTCAGGTCTTTTCCACAATATTCCTTAGATTTTGCTACTTGCTTTTATCTTCAAAATATACTAACTCATTTTCAACTAGGTCAGATCTGACTACGTTGACCATGGAAAACAAATTTTGGAGTGCCTTACATCGTTTCACAAAATCTGTAACCTCAAATTCCACTAATCTAGGCTTACTCGATTGATTTCAAAATGAGCTTCTTGTGTTTACTGATGACTTTCTATGAAATTTACTCCTTTAGTTTCCACCAGATAAGGTTTGACCAATTTGACTATGAAATCGCTATTTCATTGGTCTTGGGCAAATTTTCCATGCTATCTTACCTCCTACCTTTTTAGGATCTACAACTTCAAGTTTCGCATAGCCAAGTTTGACTGCGAATTTTGGCCTCTAGTAGATTTTAACCCTTTTTGCCACTTAGTCATCCTTTTGCCAACACTAACATGTTAATGAAAATATACCGTGTGCTGGTGTCGCTCCTCAAAATTTTACAACTTCAAATTCCACCTAGCACTGTTTGACTGTGCTAACCGTGAATTCAGCTCCTTGGCAGATTTTATCGTAGATTTACCTTGTGAAAAGTAAGGCCATCCTAGAAACTCATTCACCTCCTCTACATTCCACTCCTTTCACTTGAGTATTTATGGATATTTTTTATCATCTTCATCGTGGAATTTACATCAGTAGAAATTCATACCCCTCTAAAACTATTTCTCCATTTTAGCCAAAATTTTAGAGAAATTTCCAAGTATGTGACCATTTCGATCTACATTTTGGTGCCTCTTGGGGAGCCTTGCTTGCAAAGGTAAGGAAGTAAAAGTCTTATCCACTTAGTAATCCTAGTATAATTTGAGGTAGGTAATTATGCAATACTGAAGGAAGGAAAGGATAGAGCAAAATGGTAAGGGAGAACAATAAACTTGTATTAATAAGTTTGAGAGGGAACATAAAATGGGTAAAATAACATGGTATTTAACTGGAAACCAGCATATTGAGGTAAAATAGCCCTCATAATATACATTAAATGGTGGATACTGAACACATCTAAGAACAAAATGCAATGCAGTAGCCACTTTTACACAAAAATATAAACTAAAAGAAGGGGAAAAATGGTAAATATTACAGGTGGGTAAGAGTAATTAGCACTAGAATGCTAAGGGGATGAAGAAAAAGGAAATTAGAAAAAATGAATTGAAGTTGAAAATCAACAGGGAACCATGCACCACATATGTACGTGTATGCATACTCCGTTGGGGTGTAAACTCCATATGCATAATCCATCAAGGTGTAAGATCACTTCCAAGGTAGATATATTACCAATGATGGTAACCTCCTTTTATTTTATATTTCACTTTTGGTGTTCCCTAATAATGAACAGTAACTCCTTCATCTAGTTAAGGTTTCTCCTATCATCTCTAGCATGCCTACAATGACCCATCTCAGAATTTGAATAGCTTCAAGCTAGCGATTCTCTTTTTATAGACCTGAGAAGGCATGATATCAACTCATGATGCAGAGATCTTAGCTTTATATCTGGAAGGTACTCAGCTCACTTCATCTAATAATTCTACTTTCATTGTGTCCCTTATCCCAGTCAAGTTAGGCCACTTCACACATGATTCTTGTGTGGGACGTTCTCATAAAGTATCTAGTTTATCTTTTAAGAATCCATTGGGTAACAGAGTTAGAATATCTCTTCATTAATTAAACCATCAATACGTTGATAGATTAATTCTAGGTTCCTTATCACATACATTATCTTTTGACCTCAATTCCAAATTCTCTTCAACTCCTTTAAATAAAAATTACTAGTTATACACGAACCTGTCCTGATTTATTATGATGGCTATACTTAGCCATTTTATTTATAAATCGAGTATTTACACAAAAATATGGCACATATGCCTATACTTGGATTTAAGTTTCTCTTACATATCTACCCTGTGAACCTACAATGGTTGGACCAAATTACCCTAAATTTATACTTTTCCTTAAAAATTTTGCCATATGACTGATATATATCACTTGCTTGATCATGATGATAGTATGGTATTTCATATCTCATGCTATCAGGATCAATTATTACTCGTGTGAAATCTACCACTTGGAAATATCTCTCCCACTGGTAGATCATATCCATATGGTTCATCTCAGAATACTCATGCCTCTGTTGATGTGGACCCTTTGCTTCCCCATTT
Organism: Wollemia nobilis; assembly: GCA_028583015.1. Lineage (NCBI taxonomy): Eukaryota > Viridiplantae > Streptophyta > Pinopsida > Araucariales > Araucariaceae > Wollemia > Wollemia nobilis. Next base: position 13,227,280 of record JAQPPZ010016726.1, read on the forward strand.
ATGGCCTTCTCATAGGTATGGTTACTGGGCCATAGAAAACTACTCCTTGACCTTCCTATTTTTGATGATGGAAGGTTCTTCAATTCCCATATTTCATTAAATTCACATCTTTCCAATTGATGCTTTAGAAGGAGAGCTTTTATCCCACACGTTTGTGCACTAAGGGTGTTAGACTAATGCATGGTTGTTTATAGTCTTAAATTATAAAAGGGTGAAGGTCCTAGTTTGAAACGCCAAGACTAGCCCTTTTATAAATATTATAATTCTATTAGACCCCTCTTTGAAATTAAACCCAAAAGGTTCAATTGAAGCCTCAGAAAAACAAATTTCAAATAATGTGGGTACTTCGATAATCATGACATCTAGTATCACGAATAATTTTGGTAGCCCCTACAACATCATTACCAAATTTTTTACTATGCCTAGAACTGTAATGGTCATGCCTCTAAACCTTAGGTATTTGAGTTCCACCTTTTCAATCATCAACTCCAATTCCTAACATACTTGAAAGGGAATTACCAATACTTTTGCTCCTTGTCTTATCATGAAATTGTGCACCATTCTCTTTTTGACAGTGACTGACACATAGTATGGGTCACGCTATCTTTAATAGAATCCCAAAGCATTGCTCACGAGGATATTTGTAATTCATCCAGTTAAAACTTCCAAAGAAATATCAACCAAATTTACTCCTAGATCTTCTAGTAAATCTCGTATGAAACCTTGCTCTACCTGTGATGGCTTGTTGAATAGATCCTATAATTGATGTAACTTTTCCCTTCGTTGTCCCATTGTTACTAAGCAAAAATATAAATCTCTTAGGACTTTAGCTCTCCTTTCCTTTAGGGATTTCCTTGCTAAGATCCGGTCTGACATCAGCACTTGTCCTCCTTTGTCTTGTGTAGGGTTTTGCACTATGGTGTAAAAATTTCCAGTATTATCATTTAGAGCACATGTTTATATGTTGTAGATAATTTCACTGCTCAAATAACTATAGCCTAGACCTACTATTTTTCAAGGACTTAATGAAGAAATTGTGTTCAAGATAAGACTGGAACTATTAATCACATCTTTAGCTTTTGAACACTGTCTTTCCTCACCTTCTTTCCTGGCCTCACCGTCAATGAGCCTTGGATTGAAACAAAGATAGGAGTTAGGTTTTAGTGATATTGCCTTACCAATGGGTGGTTCATTCCCTTTCCCATAGTTCTGGGGGTATTGCATAATTCATTTTGACTTTCAATAAAAATTCAATGGGCTAATCCATTGACTTTACCTCCACTCATGGTTGGTTATTTGCTTAGTCCACAACTCTACTGCTTTAAAAAAATTTCTATCTGATGGGAAACAAAGGACTAGAGAAAGAGAGATCCACATTTCTAGGATGGAATTTTCTTGTAGTAATTAACATGTTTTCTACCCTTATGGCTTCTTGAAACACCTATGGGAACACCTTAACTTTGGACTGTTGGATTAGAAGGCTTAAATCAGAATGTAGTGCATGAATGTAATATAGGTATGCCTAAGGGTGGGAGGGTTGGTACTCGTGTGGAATCCTATTTCACATTATTTTGAAATAAACATTGAACTCTAAAAGACTTTCTTGAAAGGACTTCTTTATGAATGAGAACTGTGTGAGGAGAAAAATGGATCTTCGAGGTCATCAAACTCATATATAAGGGCTTTGACTAAATCTTGCCATGTTCCAATACTCCCTTCATCCAAGGTTTTGTACCACAACAATACCTTATCCTTTAGAGATAAGACCAATAACCTTAACATCTTCGAACTTGATATTGTAGATAGATGACAAGGAAGCTATGTCTTGGCAATGCTCTTTTATAGTCTTCTCCTTCCCTTGATTTATGGGTAAATTTTTAAGGGTAATTTTGGGAATCTCATGTAAAATTGGGATGTCTAAGGGGCCAAAGTCATACCATGGGGGATAGTGGTGATTAGCCATCTAGCCTACAAACCTTAAAAAGGGAGGATAATTTTTTCTAAAGATAGTTATTGGACTTGTAAACAATCCCTCATTTTTCTTTTGTTCTTTAGAGTTTTATTTTTGAGTCTTTTTTTTCTTGACCTTAGCAAAGCACTTGAGGTTTTTGTTAGGTGCTCCAAATTTATGAGTAATGCACTCTATTCTAATGGAGCACATTAATGTCTTATGAGGCACATGAAGTCATGCACCCTATGTTTGAGTTGTACCCCTCACTTTTAGTGGAGCGAATAAAAGTCCTACAAGGTGCGCTAAGTTGCACGTCTCATTTTTGAAGCATGCGCTCCATTCCTTATGAAGCACTAAAAATTCTTAAGGGGCACGTGAAGTCATGCACCTCATTTGGTCTCATGCACCCCACTTCTAGTGGAGCGCATGAAAGCTTCAATGGGTGTGTTAGGTCACACACCCTATTTTTGGTTCATGCATCCTATTTCTAGTGAAGCGCACAAAAGTTTCAAGGGGTGTGCTAGGTCTCGCACCCAATTTTTGGTCCATGTGCTCCATTTCTAGTGGAGTGCATGAAGGTCTCAAGAGGTATGTGAAATTGTGTGCCCCACTTTTGTGTAGTGTGCTCCACTTCCTGTGGAGCGCATGAAAGTCTGAAGAGCATGTGAACTTCGAGTTCTCTACTTACAGTCGTGTGATTTCTTTTTAAGTGCACAAATGAATTAAAGGTGCATAAATTTTATGTGCCCCTTCTTAAAGTTATGTGCCTCACACAAAAACTTCCCACCCAAACCCATGAGACATTAATACGTGGGTGGCCCTGATTCAACCTGATAGAGATCCAACCAAGTAGATCCAATAGGTATCCAATCAGCACCTAGTGAAGGATTAAATCATGCACCTAGCCCTTATGACATGACAAATAAGACTCCCTTGACCAATAAGGAAGCAGTGCTCCACCAAATGATATTAATGTAGGCTCTTTAAAAAGAAGGTGGTGGAATCCCCTTGTAGCATCAATGTAAGTGGATTCAATATGCATACTCAAGGAGTATAAAATCTAGGAGAAAAGTCCCTCACAATCTCCCACCAGGAAGAGGACCAGGACTGAGTCATCTACTCTAGACATGGAGAACTTCACACTATCCATAATGAGGGACACACTCCACTTCACTACCTATGAAGAGGATCAAATACAAGATATGGAGGAACAAAGATTTCCTAGTAAAGGAGTGAGTAGAGCTAGAGGGACAACAAGACAAGAGATGTATGATGTATCCACTACTACATTTGTCATCCCCCTACCACCAAGTCTAAAGGAGACCATGATTGATCTCAGTAAGGGAGTAATGATGGAGGAACAAAGATATCCTAGTAAAGGAGTGAGTAGAGCTAGAGGGACAACAAAGATATCCTAGTAAAGGAGTGAGTAACAAAGATCTCGGTAAGATATGGAGGAAAAAATATCTCCTAGTAAAGGAGTGAGTAGAGCTAGAGGGACAACAAGACAAGAGATGTGTGATGTATCCACTGCTACATTTGTCATCCCCCTACCACCAATTCTAAAGGAGACCATGATTGATCTCGATAAGGGAGTAATGATGGATGAAGCTAGCTCAATGGACATGATCAAATCACATGTGGCCTCCCAAGTGTAGGTGGTAGAAGTTGTAGAGAAGTAGGTTGTGGTTGTAAAGACCAAGGCTGTAGAAGTAGAGCAATTATAGTATAAGGTACAATGATTATAGGCTAAGATAGATCAATTGAAACAATTGTTGAATCTCTCTCAGTATGTCACCATAAAAGTCAGTGATCACTCTAAAACCATTGAGGAGTTCAAGCAAGAGATGAAGGATAAGATACAAGAGAGCATGGCTGATCTCATAGTGGTGTTTTACAATATCTATGCTACCAGGCATACTGCTAGTATTTTAAAGGACTTGTTGTAGCAAGCTGATTAGAGAGTGAATTTGATAAACCCTATGTTCCAAAAGTTTAAAGAAAATTATGTGGAAGTCAGTGCAAGGATGGTTACTCTGAGAGATGGTTCTGTTTATTTCTTTGTAGAATAATATGTAGAGGTTTTCATTTATCTATAGAACAAACCAAATTGGCTTTGCTAGGACCAAGATATCATCAGCTCCAAAGAGGAAGTAGAAAATGAGCTCAATAACTATGGGTTCATGTTGGAGGAATTTTTCCAAGCACCTAATATTAAGGATTTTGTCTTTAATAAAATACAAGAGTTTGACTTCGATCAAAATGCGAAGATGACAAAGCAGTTCATCTCTTTGGTGGAAATGGTGGATCGCCTATGTGTATTCTCTAAGAACACCGTGGGATGGTCCAAGGAGCAGGTAAATAAAATCACATAGGATGTCAACTTGCTAACATTTACCCTGACATTTCATGATGAGGCATGGATTTATATTGATCAAAATCTAGGAAATATTGGAGATGATAGAATGGGGCCCAACACAACAAAAGAAATTTTGGATCAAAGCACAACAAAGCCTCCTTCTCAGGGTAGCAAGAAATATGGCATACATCAACAACAACAACACCTATAGGTGGAAAGATATGAGACACCTATCCATTTTTTCTTCTACCACATTTTTGTGTAAGAAAGGAGATCAAGCCAGGTGGAGGGTCGATGTAAAAATAGCTATCGCCTAGCTCGAACATTTGGCTATATATATAGAAGACCATTGCAGTGGTGGTAATTTATCAAATCTTAGAGAGCAAATTTGAGTCTAGGTATAGTTGTGTTTGAAATTTAGTCATATTTTCTTTCATGTGTGTGTTTTATCCCTTCTTCCCTCACCATTGCACTTTCTTCTACCATTTTCCAAGGACTGTACAAGAAGTTGCATCTATTGAGATTATTTCTTATGGACGTTCTAGAGTTGGAGACTCTCACATCACTGCAATCATGATGGAGAGTAACAACCCCCTATTATGATATTCGAACAGAAGTACCATTGTAACTATTCTCATATAAGACTTGAGCATCCTATCAGGCTTTTTATATGTAAATATTTTGATATGAATATAAAATCAAACTCTGTTCCTAGAATTTATTGTGTTCATGGTTTATGTGTTTTTTTTATTTGTATATTACAGTAATTTGAATGTGTGAATGATGCTTTCCCTCTCTAGTTTAATTTTTCTTGTTTATTACATCAATTGAATGAATGTGGATGAACTAATTATCCTCTTCTGTTATTTTCTTAGTTCATGAAATTTAAGAATCTGCTATGACTACCCAATGAACATGGCACCGGTATGGTCTTGATCATTTTAATATTGCTTGGTTTGGTTAAAAAAATAAAAACAAATAAAATATCATTATATCTGGTAAGGCATGGATGATCATATCATAATGGTAAACATCTGAACCCATCGTCTGGGGTTTCCTTACCCGACTTGGTCTATCTAGAGTCCCATAGATAATCTATTCTTGGGTCAAAGAGGTAGATACACCAAAGTCTACAAACTAGTTATGACTTTAGAGATCCCTACGACATGACATATGATAAATAAGGTAAGCAAGAAATCTCCACAATAGTTTTTGGCAGCATTGTTGGGGACTAACCACTTTACTATTTTTAAAATCTTCTTGATTGTTCCCTATGATATTTAGAATTAGTGGGCTAAGCAATCTTAGCCAAAGAGCATCCCTCATTTTGCACATTGTGCTCGAAACTCTGAAGGACACACAATCAAAAAGTGGAAGCTGATCTGACAGCCATAAGAAGCAGTGAAAAGGAATTTTACCTCAAACTTCTAGATCTACAGGTACTTTTTTGACCCTGTAAGAATATAAAGGAACCTCCAATTTTTGTTCCTTTGGATAATCCTAATAACAATAGTACTAATTATATTCCTAAAATTCCCCACCTGCCAAGTACTTTCCTATCTACTATACCACCTATGTTGAAGGGCCCACTTACACAAATGGCTAATCCACCTTTAAACAATCAACGTACGAATCAATACAGGCCTTTCATGTTACCCCCTATCTTGAACCCATTACCCCCTAAATCCCACAAATACCTACCCAAATTCATAGGGGATAACATTGTAATTGGTGAAGACCATATCAAAGACTTCCTATATGCTATGGATAGCCTAGAAGTAGAGGACGAAGATGTTGTCCTTAGACCATTTATTCAAACCTTATAAAAGGATGCTCGAGAATGGTTCAACAGACTAACAGCTGAAACTATAGGCACTTTTCAAGAATTAGAAACCATATTTCAAAGAAAATATAGGGAAAAGAAGAATGAACAGTCTCTGTTAACCGAGCTAGCCATAATGAAGAAGAAAGAAAATGAGATCGCAGATGATTTTAATAGGTGGTTCACAAAATTGAGGAAAAAAATTTCTATGCATCTAAGGCTGAATGATCACCAATCTATATGTTTCTATAAGAATGCATTCCTTGGGGGCTTTAACTATGAACTCAGATAGAAACCCACACTCATCGTTGATGCCTGTATGGAAAGAGCAATAGTTATAGAAAGAAATATGATAGTCAGTGGGAATATGAAGCCAATTTCATCATATCCTAGCCCAAGATAGACCAAGAAAATCCTAAGAAAGTAGGTTTATGTATTCTAAAAAAATCATAACTTGATCCTATCGATAAATTGTCAACCCAGTTGATGAAAATGTTTCATTCAATAAATAGTAGGTTGTCCAATATTGAAAGAGATAAGATGAATAGTGGAGAACCCTCACATCACCAAAATGAAGGTAGACCCCATTTTAGGAGAAATTTCAATAATAATTGGAATAATGAGGGAGGTAGAAACCCAAACAATAACTAGAAAATAAAGGAGGTCCATAAATATCAAGATACCATCCCAAATCCCATGTTTTTGGCCAACGTGGCCTCTAATTTTCCTTTCTTCTACCCAGCATGTGACACCCCCAACAACTCAACTGATTGTGGTGTTTACCTTAGCTTACATTCAGGCATTGACCTCAACGAGGAATCAAACAATGAATTTAGGATAAATGCCTTCTGGACTTGCTATGAAACCACTAAAAGAGCACAGGCTCAAGAGGGGCAAAATGAACCTCCCAAATCTGAAGATAAACCTATAGCCTTCACCCTTGATGGTGTGAAAATTTTAAAAATACTGCCAGATAACCATTTTGAACAAATAAAATGGGGTAAGCTGATCCCCACAACTAAAGAGAGAATCCTTAGAAAGGATCCATGCCACTAATCTTTGAATCCAGACTATACAGAGTAAATTTGACAAAAAGGGTACAATAGATGGTGAAGAACATGCCAATGTGAAGAAGCAAAATGATAGTCATTAACACATTCTTCCTAAACACTAGACCCAATTAGTAAGGTAACAAAAAATAAGAAATTTGAGTTTGATATAGGACTGGAGTTGTCAAAACAGAAAATAAATATGACTTTTTGGGAATTGATGACAGTGCCCAAATATAGAGACTAGGTCTGTAAGGCCTTTAGGTTAACTAAAAAAGGATATGGTCATGTTCTTGTTGCTTCAACTTCTAATCCACCTAGTATGAACCCCTCCTTAGTAAGGCCCTTTTATATATCTCTATGCTATAAATTTGTATATGGTAACCTCTATGTGATACACAATTACATGCTTGATAGTAGATCATCCCACAACATCATGCCAAAATAGACAGTGGATCAATTAGGATTAATATGTACTAAATATTCATCTCCTATTTTTTTCATGGATAACAAGAAAGTACCTTGCTTAGGGATAATCATAGGTCTTCTAGTTTTCCTAGATCAATACCCCAAAAATGGTATTGTAATGGACATGGCGATAGTAGATGTGGATTCATTTTTCTCTTTGCTATTATCCAGATACTAGGTAGAATAATTGGGTGGATCAATCCAGTTGGACTAGTCATATGCCACCATACCCCTTTCATCCAAATAATAAGCAAACTTGAGTAGGGACCCTTTTAATAAACACTCGATTGAACTAAGAAGGCCTGATGACATGACAGTCAACCTGGTCAGTTATGTTAAAGAAAAAGAACAATGTATTTATTCCATTTGGCATACACATTTTTTGAAAGAGGTCCCTGGTGCAGAGGGCATGGATCCAAAAGTGAAAGTAGTGGTATATGTAGAATTAGATAGAGTCTTAACCACTAAGATGTGGATGATGAATTTCGATGGGGAAAAGTCATAAACAAGGATTGGTGCTGGAATCAATCTCACAGACATAAAAGGAAACTATTTGGGCATACCCTATTAATTGGAATTCTTGTGCACAAATAATGTGGTAGAGTATGAGGCACTACTATTGGGGCTTGAGAAAGCTAAGGATCTCGGTATAAATTATCTCATAGTTTATGAGGATGCTAAACTAATCATCTAGAAAATAAAAGGGAAACACCAAACCAAGAATCGTAGGTTGAAGTAATATAAACAAATAGTGCAAGATGATATCAATAGATTTTTAGCCTTCAACATATCTCATATACCTAGGGGAAGAACCATATTGTCAACCTATTGGTCGTGAATGATTATAGAGCAGACAATCTTGAAATAGACATAGAATATATGGATAGGTTTCCCACCATTTTTGTGTACCATCCCTCTATCCCATATAATATGATATACTTACAGGTCTTCCAATATGACATCGATATCAAATATTTTATGACTGTGCAGAATCATTTCACCGGTATGATCTATGATGAAGAAGATGAGAATAAATTACAGCACATTATAGGGGAGCCTACATAAGTGATACAATTAAAAACAGATAAGATTCCTAGGGGGTTGGTATCTCTATAATCTATTTTTGATGATTTTGACAAGACACATAGGACTGCACTTCATGATTCAAAAGTTGAAGAAGTAAATATTGGTACAACAAAAAAACCAAAAATAGTTAGAATAGACAAAGCATTATAAGGTAAAGAAAAGAAATAGTACATCCAGTACCTAAGAAAAAATAGCAATAGTTTTATCTGTAACTATGATGATTTAAGAACTTTCAATACCGATGTCATGACCCATATTATCTCCTTACAAGAAGACACTAAACCATTCAGATAGAAACAAAGAAAATACAATCCTACTCTACATCCTATCATGCAAAGAGAGGTACAAAAGCTTTTAAGCACATAAATAGTAAAAAAAGGTAAGATTCTCATCCTAGATAGCAAATTTAGTGCTTGTCAAAAAAAAGGAATGGGAAAATAATACTATGTGTCAACTTTAGAAATGTGAGTAAAATTTTTCTCAAGGATAACTACCCCCTCCCCAATATGGAGCAACTTTTACAGGTAGTGGTGGGTTCAACCAGGATATCCTTACTGGATGGTTTCTTAGGGTATAATCACATTCTACTCAACCAAGAAGACCGATATAAAACTACATTTACCACACCATGGGGAACGTTTGAGTATCAAAGGATGTCGTTTGGGTTAATGAATGTTGGTGCCACTTTTCAAAGGGCCATGGACTTCACTTTTAAAAGATTTATGTTTAAGATCATAGTGGTATATCTAGATGACATAATAGTCTTTTCAAAAAACCTAGTAGATCACTTCTCCCATTTGTCCCAAGTTTTTGAAAGATGCAAGAAGTATGGTATATCCTTGAACCCAAAAAATGTCTATTCGGGGCCACCCATGGCAAGTTGTTGGGGCATGTAGTCTCCAAATAAGGAATAAGTATCGATCCTCAAAGAACAAATGTTATTGCAAATATTACACCCCTTAAAAATATCAAAGGAGTTAGGTCCTTCTTTGGCAAGATAAACTTCATCAGGAGATTCATCCCCAATTTTGTTGAGATTGTCAAACTTATTAATGATATGATAAAGAAGGATGCAAAAATAAGGTGGAACGAAGATAACATCAAGGCTTTCCAACGAATCAAGGAAGCCATTACCACTACACCAATATTGACCTGTCCAGATCATTCAAAGGACTTTAACCTCTATGCTTTCGCTTTAGAACACACAATAGCTATAGTGTTGTCCCAGAAAGAAAAATAATAAAATGCAAAACCCATAGCATTCATGATTTTGAAATGAAGGGAGCCCAGTTGAGGTATAATCCCATAGAGAAGTAGTTTTTCATCTTTATCCAGGCTTTAGAACATTTTAAAAGCATCTTTGGTTCTGATAAGGTGATTGCTCGCATTTCTTACATGGTCGTTAAAGATGTTCTCACCCAACCAAAACCTATGGGGAGTTTGGAGAGGTGGATGGTGAAATTTTTGTAGTACGATGTAGAGTTCAATGCAATCAAGGTGATAAAAGGACAAGGATTAGCAAAGTATATGGCCAGTGAAGGAGGAGAAGATATGTACAACACCATCTTAGTAGAAGACTTGCAATAGGTCATACATGCAGATAACGATGAATGTGATTGGTATAGAGATATCCTATTCTATATGAGAATCATATACTTTTTGCCAAAAAATATGCCAACAAAATTAGGAGCATCAAACAACAAGCCCAAAAATATTATCTCTAGGAAAATTAGCTCTATTAGAGACACCCAAGTGGATTGTTGCTTTTTTTTCTATCAAATAAGGAAGTCCCCAAGGTCATCAAAGAATTCCATACAAGGATTTTACGATGGCCATTTTGCTCCAAATGCTACAACTAACACTATTATGAGAGCAATTTATTATTGGCCTTCAATATTCAAATATGTCTACCAATTTGTCAGGATGTGTTATAACTACCAAGTTTTCATAGGTAAGAAAAATCTGCCTGCAATGCTACTGAAACCTATCATTGTTGAAGCTCCATTCACTCAATGGGGAATAGACCTGATAGGGGAAATCAATCCAAACTCTTTGGGAGGCCATAAATGTATAATCACAGCTACATATTATCTTACCAAATGGGTTGAGGCAGCCCCTCTTAGGAGGTCAACAACAAGAGTTATTATCAGCTTCTTAGAAGAAAAAATTCTGACCAAATTTATGGTGCCCAAAATATTTGTTAGAGATAATGCTAAATACTTTACCTCCTTTGAGATGATTGAATTTTGTAGCAAGTACAATATAGAGTTAGCCCACTTAGTGAATTATTATCTCTACGGGAATGGGTTAGTTGAGTCCTCAAAAAAAAAATATCATTACCCGAGTAAAGAAGTCATTGGGGAAGAACAAAAGGAGCTGGGATAGTAAGTTAAAATACGCATTATGGGTAGATAGACTATCAATAAAAATATCCATGGGTAAATCACCCTATGAACTAGTTTATGGTGAAAGAGCACTCCTACAACCTTATTTGGAAAGAGCAGCATTTCCCTTACTACTCCAAGACCATGAAAATCCTGATGCCTTGCAAAGGAGAATGGATCATATTGTATAGTTGGAAGAAGATAGAAAAGAGGCAATAGAACTGTTCTAGGCAGATAGAACAGTTTAATTATTCAATAAGAAGGTAAAAGGTGAATCTTTCTCAATAGGCAAGGTAGTGCTTTACTGGGATCCAAAAAATGATAAGCTCGAGGAAAAAGATAAATTTGAGCCAAAGTGGTTGGGTCCATATCAAATTACCAAAGTGATTGGCCAGCATACCTACAAGTTACAGGACCTGTACAGAGAAGAAATTTCCATACCATTCAATGGATAGCACCTAAATTTATTTTGCCCTCTCTACGAGGGCAATGGAAAATAAATCTACCCCTGATATTTAAAAAAGAAAAGAACAGAGGGGTGTGTGACATTGTAAATACTGTACATCCCCACATGTACAAAGTTGTTGAGTCCCGATTTTGTTTTATTTTTATTTATTTTTTTCTTTGTTTTTGGTCATACTCTGTCAACTCAGACATCCTAGATTTCTAAGGCTAATTCATGAAATCCTATAATTTATTCCCATGTCCCAGTCAGAGCTGGTGTTGGACTTGTAAACAATCCCTCTTCTTTCTTTTGTTCTTCAAAGTTTTATTTTCAAGTTTTTTTTCTTCACCTTAGTGGAGCACTTGATATTTTGGTTAGATGCTCCAATTTTTTGAGTCATGTGCTATATTCTAATGTAGTGCACAAAGGTCTTATGAGGTACACAAATTCGTGTACCCTGGTTTTGAGTCATGCACCTCACTTTTACTGGAGCACACAAAAGTCCCATGGGGTGGGTGCGCTAAGTTGCACACCCCATTTTTGAGTCATGCACTCCATTCCCCATGGAGCACATGAAAAGTCTTAATGGGTATGTAAATTTGTGTATCCCATTTGGTCTTGTGCACCCCACTTCTAGTGGAGCACACAAAATTTTCAAGGGGTGCGCTAGGTCGTGCGCCCCATTTTTTGTTCATGCACCCAATTTCTAGTGGAGTGTACAAAAGTTTCAAGGGGTGTGTTAGGTCATGCACCCCATTTTTGGTTCCTGCACCCCATTTCTAGTGGATTGTATGAAGGCCTCAAGGGGTATGTGAAGTCACACACCCCACTTTTGTGTAGTGTGCTCCACTTCCTATGAAGTGCATGAAAGTATGAAGAGTATGTGAACTTTGAGTGCCCTACTTGGAGTCGTGTGATTACATTTAAAGTGCACAAATGAATTAAAGGTGCATGAATTTCATGCACCCCTTCTTAAATTCACGCGCCTCACACAAGCATGCCCCACCCAAACCAATGAGAAATTAATATGTGGGCGGTCTTGATTGCACCTAATGGAGATCCAACCAAGCATATCCAAGAGGTATCCAATCAGCATCCAATGAAGGATTAATTCATGTGCCCAACCCTCACAGCACGACAAATAATACTCCCTCCACCAATAAGGAAGTAGCGCTCCACCTAATGATATTAATGCAGGCTCTTTAAAAATAAAGTGGTAGACTCCCCTTGCAGCATCAACTTAAGTGGATTCAATACGTGAATGTAGAGTGCATTACGGATATTGACTGTGGAGGTGAATTGAATTGTTGAAGGTTGAGTACTACTATGTAATAGCATCACCAATCCATAAATGCTTGACCCTATGGAGGTGAATTAAATTGTTGAAGGTTGAGTACTACTATGTAATAGCATCACCAATCCATAAATGCTTGATTTTATGGCTTCCACGAGCATAGTTGAAATTAGGGTAATAGATGTGAAGGCCCAAATAAGGAAATTTATAGGATCTTGGTCAATGACTAAGAGGACTAGAAGGACCAAGGATCCAAAGGCACTAATTGACCCACTTGATTCAAATAGAGACATCACACTAGACCAACAATGAGAGATAGAGAATGTAACTATATACAATTTTGATCCAACAGAAGAGGATAACCAGTGGCATCCTACTCTACTAAGGGGTCTGTTCATGAGGGCACAAAGGAATATTGGTGACCCAAGCCCTGTTTGCAACAAATGGGTTACCAACCTTGGAAAATTAACTTGCCCTAGAGTCTACCATTCCTCAGACCTTCTGGTCTAGATGGTAGTATAATATGACCCTAATAATAGAACTATCAGGGATCACATTGACCAGGCGATATTTAGATTAATAGCAGATAGAATCAAAAAGGTATTTTTGCTTTCCACAGCCTCTCAATTTTTGGACTTCCAAACATTGGCTCTCCAATCCAATTTCATGCTTAAAACCTCCCTCACAAACATGCTCCTAAAGTGAAATAAGCATGTGCCTCTTCTTTTTTCCCATACATAAGTTCATCTTTCACCCCTAGGCATAGGACTGAAGAACATAAGCTTATACTGAGAGGGGGGTGAATAGTATAAGACCACTTTTTACTTTTATTTTCCAATCAATATTATGCAATGTAAATATAGAAATATCAATAGCAATAATCAAAGCAATGCATAAATCACCACACACAATAGAGACACCAAAATTTATGTGGTTCACCCAATGTGGGCTACTCCACGGAGAAAATATTTTACTAAAACTTTCTCAATAAATCTCTTGGGAATCCTTTCCCTATTACAATGTTTATGGACCTCTGTTTAAAGGATACACCAATCCCCTAATCAATTTCATTGATATATATCCACATGAGACACCAATATCCTAACTCTACTCTGGATGGTGATCCTCTAGATGACATTTACCTCCACTACCATTAGCAAATGGAACTCTATCCACAGAAGACACCTATCCTCCCTACTATGGCTGGAGATATTTATCCTCAACTCTATCACCTCCAAAGCTCTATCTCAAATATGTACTAAACACAGTCCTTCAATCTAGCACAAATATATCCTCAATATATATCTCAGGTCTGGCACAAACCTATGCTCAAATCTACACCAAACTCTATCCTCAAATCTGTACTAGATACAGTCCTTCGGTCTAGCATAAATTTGTTCTCAATATATATCCTCAAGCCTTAACTCAAAGCTTGAATCAATCTCAAATCAACTCTGCTAGATCTGTCCCAAACCTTAACTCATGGTTTGAACAAATCAATCAATCAACTCTGTTCTCAAGTCTTCTCAAAGACTTATCTCTATTGAGCAAGGTGCAACGATAGTATTATAATTGTTGGAAAAACACGCACAATTTCCTGTAACTCTTGTCCCCATTTGACAACAAGACCAAAGGGCTACTGCAAACTCCCCCTGAGTCCATGCACACCATTCTCAGGAAAAAATTATTACACTTAGCAAAAATCACAAACATGAGCAAAAAGATAAACAAAGACACAAATGCTCCCCCTGAGAATGTGGTCCCGATAGCTAGTCAATGCTTGGGAAGTGTGACCACTCCCAATTTCTTGCGAAGGTACTCAAAGACTTCCTTGGGCAATGGTTTGGTGAAGATGTCCGCTACTTGCTCTATTGTTGGAACAAAATCCAACTTAACCTCACCTTCCGCAACTTTCTTCTTCAAAAAATGGTACCAAATAGCAATATTTTTTGTGCGAGAATGCATAACCATATTCTTTGAGATATTGATTGCACTTGTATTGTCACACATGATCGAGATGGGATCACTAAAATTTATTATAAGATTTTTTAGAGTTTGTTTCATCCAAAGTACCTGTGTACAACATGATGTTGCTGCAATATACTCTGCCTCTACTGTGGATAATGAGACTGACTCCTGCTTTTTGCTATGCCACACAACAAGATTATCACCAAGATAGAATGTACCTCCACTAGTACTCTTCCAATAATCTACACATCCTACCCAATCTCCATATGAATACGCAATAAGGGTGAAGTCCTTACCTTTTGGATACCATAACCCATACTCCATAGTACCCTTGAGGTACTGAAAAATCCTCTTCACTGCTGTCACATGAGTCTCCTTGGGACTAGCCTAAAATCGTGCTACCATGCATATGGCCTACAAAATGTCTGGTCTAGTAGTTTTCAAGTACATTGAGCTCCCAATCATGGATCTTTACATATTTTGATCAACAGGTGGAGATTTTTTATCCTTGTTCAACTTGCAACCTATTGTCATGGGAGTTCTAACTGTCTTACAATCCTCCATTGTGAACTTTTTTAGCATCTCTTTCACATATTTGATTTGAGAAATAAATATGCCTTTCTCCTTTTGATTAACTTGCAATTCGAGAAAATACAAAAATTCACCAATCATTGACATTTCAAACTCTTTTTGCATCTTATTTGCAAAATTTTTACACAACTCATCCTTGCTACTACCAAATATGATATCATCTACGTATATAACAACAACAATTTCATGACCATTTTCTGTTTTGACATACAAATTACTATCCACCATACCTTTCTTGAACCTTTGCTGAGTAAGATAACTGTCTAGCCTTGCATACCATGCCCGAGGTTCCTGTTTTAAGTCATATAACACTTTATTCAACTTGAAAATCAAGTTGGTATCATCACCACGCTAAAAACTGTCTGGCTGCACAATATAAATCTCTTCTTCAATTTTCCCATTCAAAAATGATTATTTCACATCCATTTGATAAACTTTGAAATTTTGTAAACTGCTAAAGCAAGAAACATTCTAATTACCTCTAGTCTGGCCACAGCTGCAAAGGTTTCCTTGAAGTCAATACCTTCAACTTGCACATACCTTTTACATACCAATCTTGCTTTATTCCTGACTACTTGTTCATCTTCATTCAATTTTTTTTGAAAGACCCATTTAGTACCGATTACATTTTTATTTGTGGGTCTTGGTACTAACTCCCAAGTCTTGTTTTTCTCGATCTGATCTAATTCTTTGTATATTGCCTTTACCCAAATTTCATCTTTGCTTGCTTCGGCAACATTTTTGGGCTCAATGCTGGATAGTAAAGAGTAGTTACTAATCTTCTTCTTGTCTGAACACCAACTGTGGGGTATCTAATTATTTGCTCTCTAGGATGATCTTTCTGCTAGCTACCTGTTTTGAATTTCCTATTTTCTTCCAATTCTAAATCACTTTTCGAATCCTTTGAGTCAATTCTTGATTTCTTTTTTGTTTCATCCTCCTCATATCCTTCAATGACCTCTTCATAAATTGGGTAGTTATCTTCATAGCTAATTACTCGTTCCCTTCTTTCATCAACTTTAACATCGTCACTTTCCACAATTTTTCTTAGCATCTTGTTGTAACATTTGTAAGCTTTACTTTTTGATGAAAATCCAAGAAAAATACCTTCATCCGCTCTATATTCAAACTTACCAAGGTTTTCTTTAGTTCTTTTGATGTAACACTTGCTACCAAAAACTTTAAAATATCTTGTTGTTGCCTTTTTACAAAACCACAACTCATAAGGAGTTTTGCTTTCATGCATCCTCAACATGCACCTATTTTGGATGTATATCGCAGTATGGACTACCTCTTTCCAAAATATATCTACTACTTTGCTCTCAGTCAACATAGTATGTGCCATTTCCTACACTATCATGTTCTTTCTTTCTACCACACCATTCTTCTAAGGTGTCCTGGCTGTTCAAAACTGTCTCCTGATGCCATATTTTTCACAATACTCTATGAAATCCTCTAAAATGAACTCTCCTCCTCTATTTGAACTTAAACATTTAATCCTTTTTCCTATTTGATTCTCAACTTGGTTTTTGAAAACCTTGAACATCTCAAAAGCTTCTGATTTATGCTTCAAAAATAATACCCATGTCATCCTAAAATAGTCATGATCATCTATACACAACATGAAATATTTGTCATCATTTATTCTTTGCGTTCTCATGGGTCCACATAAATAAGTATGTATTAGTTCCAAATGTTTGCTCATTTAGTACTCTTTTGTTTTAAATGAGACTCTAGTTTTATTCCCTTTTTGACATGAAGCACAAATGCTATTTGATGGTTTGCCAATGGTGGGAATATCTCTCACTGCTTTCTTTGAACTAATTTTTACTAGATTGTCAAAACTGATATGACCGAGCCTCTTGTGCCACAACCAAAACTCTTCTTCATGTCCAATCAAGCAATATCCTTCTGAAGTCTCTGAAAGAGTGTATAGGTTGCCATATGTCCTTGATCCAGCTTATATCAACTTCCCACTATTTACCTTTATGATTTCACAACCTTACTTCTTAAATATCACATCATGACCTCTATCACAAATCTAACTTACACTCAACTTGTTATGCTTCAGACTGACCATAAACAATACTTCTTCTGACCTAATTTTTTCATCACTGATCTTCACTGAACATTTTCCAACTATCTTAGCTCCATCATTGTTTTCGAATTTCACTAAACCACCTTCATATTGCTGCAACTTCTCAAATTTATGTTTGTCACCTGTCATATGACTGGAGCATCCACTATCAAGTATCAATGGTGCAGATTTATTATATGCTTTAAATTCCATCTGTATGATCAAGGATTCATTTTCTTCCTTGGGTTGCTCTTTTTCTTTCCACTCTGGTTTGATTACAGTTTTGGGCTCTTTTTTTGGCTTTTCTTTTTTAGTAGCTTGTGCATGTTTTTCAGAAAATTTTCTATTTTGTCTTATTCCATTTGGCTAAAATTTTCTTCCCTAAAATTGATTTTATGCAAATATACTTCTACAATTTCTTGCAATATTCCCAAAGTTATAACAGTTATAACATTCTACTGCATAATCCATCAAAGGTGAAAAAATATTTCTACTAGAAAAATTCCTTGGTCCTACATTATACTTGCAATCTGAAATCTTATTTTCATAACCATTGCATTTAAAATAGTAACCAGAAAAGAGATGATTGAACCTGGGTGGTGGTCTTTGCCATGTTGTTATAGGAGCCATAAATCTTCTTCTTATTTGATGTGTGACATTGGTGAAACCATCATTGTCAATTCTTCTTTCGTGCCTTGCATTATTGCTTTCCTTTGCATGATTAACCTATTTATTTTCTTCATTCTTTGTGGATTCTTCATTTGTGGCCTTTGATCCATTTTATTATTATCCTTCGTCAAAACCCAAACCAGATTTGATGCCTATAGTCTTCTGGTTATTTATGATCTTATCCAGCCTTATATAACTCTCTTCACGTTTGTGATAAAAGCTAATTTTCTGATTTATTTCTTCTAGCTGCATCCTTAAACCAACAATATCTTCTTCTAACTTGTTGCAATAATCTATTTTAATGGTTATTTGTACTTCGAGATCTTCGGATATCTTCTTGAATTCTTCTATCTGCACTTTCAAACTTGTTATGATTTCATTTGCATCCTCAAGCTTTCTTGAAATTTTCTTATTCATTTTTCTTTCTGTCTTCAATTCATCCAAAGCTACAATTAGTTCCTCTTCCAAATTCACTTCTGCATCAATTTCTTCTTCATCACATTCCTGTTCTTTTTCTATTTTTTCTTATTTGAATGCCATGAAAAGAGCTTCTTCTGTTTCTTTTTTAGAATGCTCACTAGAGTTGTCTTCTAATGAACTGACATTCTTGGAGATGAAACTTTTCTTCTTGAAGTTACCTTTTTTGAAATTTGAATTTTTCTTCCAGTCAATTCTTTCTCTGTGCGACCCTTCATCACTTCTGTTATTCTTATTAAGTGGACATTTATCTATGAAATTCCCAACGCCTCCATAGTTAAAATATTTAAACGGTAACTTTCCTCTGTATTTGCATTTTCCCTTTTTTAGTTTTCTCAAGAAGTTAGCTTCCATTTCATCTAACATTTCATCTTCATCTGACTCTGGTTTCATTTTTGCATTTTTCTGAGCTTTAAAGGCAGCTTCTTTATCTGTAGATTTAGTTTTTTCTATTCTCATTTCGTAGGCAGTTAAAAAACCATACAACTCATCCATAGTAAGAGTATTTAAATATTTAGCTTATTCTATTACAGAAACTTTAGAATCAAACCTTTGAGGAAGAGATATTAATACCTTTTTGGCAATCATCGAGTCTTTGATTTCCTCTCCAAGTCCTCTAATAGCATTGATGACTTCATTTACTCTTAACAAGTAGGCCTATATATTCTCATATTCATTCATCTTTAATCCTTTGAACTGAGCTTGATGTGTTTGTAACTTGGCCTCCTTGATCTTATCATCTCCTTCATGAATGCTCTTTAGTTTATCCCATATTTCCTTTATCGTTTTACAACCCATAATCTTTACCAGTTCATTGTCCAATAATCCACACATGATGGCATTCTTTACTTTTGAGTCATTCTCAAACAGTTTCTTATCAGCAGCATCAATTGGAGGAGTTGCGGGTGATGTATATCCACTGCTTACTGATTCTTAAATATCGTATTCCAATGCACAAAGATATGTTTGCATCTTGATTCTCCAAAAAGCATAATTATTTTTGTCAAATAGCGGTGCCTTATTTGAAGAGAAGCCTTTCCCTCCTGCCATTGTGTCACTTCCAATATCACCCTAGTCGGTTAAGCCTATTTAGGAACCTCGCTCTGATACCAATTATTGAACTAAGCGTGACACTGAGAGGGGGAGTGAATAAGTGTATATTAAAAATTTAATCCAACTAATAAATAAAATAAAAACAAGCGATCACACAAACATGCATCACATAACACTAGATTTATAGTGGAAACTCGATGTGGGAAAACCACTGTGCCAATAGACTGTTTGGACTCCCATCCAAATCCAACCTAAAAAATATTTGGTCTTTACAATATTTTTACAACACCAATTGCAAGGAATGGCACCAACCAACCCGGACTTTAGCAGCACCAACTACAAATATCATCGACCCCGATCGCCAAACACCCACTCAACAAAAACAAAAACAATAGTAGAAAATCTGATCTTCGTTCTAAAAGACCTTGAGTGGTCTAGCTCATTGCTTCTCTCTACACATCCACTCTAACTAATCTCATTTGATTTAAATCTTAATCTCACACTATTATCAGTACTCACACTAACTTCTTTTTAAAAACCTTTTTGCAATCCCTTCAACTTCCAACAATTCAACTTCCTAACAAATTTCGAGCTGCAAGATGACCGTTTCAACATTCAATAATGTCTCCCATGGGATACATAACCTTCTTCTAGATTTTAAAATTCTGCATGCACTGGAAAAATAACGGACTCAAAAGGAGTTATGGATCAAAAGTTATGACTTTTTTAAATTTCACTTTTATTTTGGAGGCATTTTGTTAAACAGTTCACGGACAAAGTGTTGTGCACATTACTCGTTCTCACACTTGGAGGCCTCGAAATTACTCCGAAAAAAAAGAAAATATGTTCAATTCGATGATATATACATGAAAAAACTCTTAAATGATACATTCGACAACAAGAAACTATGAATTTGAGTATTCGAGTGCAAAAGCACTTGTCTGCCCAAAACTGGAAAAAGTGCTACGAAGACATTTTGCAACTGCTGTTTTTTCTTCCTCGGGTTTCCGTTCGGACTGAAATTTAAAACATAAGCTCTCTATATATGAAACTATCTCCAATAAAAAAATTTAAGTTTTATTCATCACATATTGCTTAATATACCTCCAACAAAGTGGCCTTTGGCACTGATTTTACACCTACACATAAATTGAAAAAATGCTCCAGAGCTATTTTGCAACGCTCACCGTTTCTTCCTTCTGAATCCTTTTGGGCTGAAATTTAAAACTTAATCTCTCAATATATCCAGCTACCTTTAGTAAAACATTTAAAGATCAATTCCTCATGGATTTCTTAATATTCTTCCTGCAAAGTGACCTCTGACGCAAATTTAACAGCTGCAGTTTCATGACCAACAATGCACTGGCGAAGCAACCGTCCATTCCAACACTGCAAACACGCTTTCTAATGATAAAAAAACCTCCAAATAGTATCTTGGGATGTCCAACACATTCCATTGACATTTTGCCACTTTGACAACTTCCTTTTTTGCTGCTTTGACAACTTCCTAATGATTTTTGCAACTTTTGCAAATTTGCATGAACAACCTATAACAACTTCACCTGAACATCACAAATATTCTCATAAGTATTTAACACCACTGTACATACTCTGAACAACCTCCAAATAACTATCCACTACAACCTGTCCATCTGAGTGTGTTGACAATAATGACAATATTATCGTTGCACATGTGGTTCACCCAATGTGGGCTAATCCACAGAGAAAAGATTTTACTAAAACTTTCTCAATAAATATCTTGGGAATAATTTCCCTATTATAATGTTTATGGACCTCTATTTAAAGGAGACACAAATCCCTTAATCAATTTCATGGATATCTATCCACAGGAGACACCAATATCCTAAATTTGCTCTAGCTGGTGATCCTCTAGAAGACCTCTACCTCCACTACCCTTAGCAAATAGAACTCTATCCACAAAAGACACTTGTCCTCCTCTAGCTGGAGATCTCTATCCTCAACTCTATCACCTACAAAGCTCTATCTCAAATATGTACTAAACACAGTCCTTCGGTCTAGCACAAATCTATCCTCAATCTATATCTCAGGTCTGGCACAAACATGTCCTCAAATATGCACCAAAATCGATCCTCAAATTTGTACTACATACATTCCTTCGGTCTAGCACAATTTTTTTCTCAATATCTATCCTCAAGCCTTAACTCAAAGCTTGACTCAATATCAAATCAACTCTGCTAGATCTGTCCCAAACCTTAACTCATGGTTTGAACAAATCAATCAATCAACTCTACTCTCAAGTCTTTTTAAAGACTTATCTCAAATTTTCTTTGTAAGCTTCCACAAAATCTCACACCAATCTATCCTCAAGTCCTCTCTAGAACTTGTCCAATATGCTCAATAAGTTCTCACAAGAACTTATCCAAATATGCTCTCAATATGTATTGTAAGCTTCCACAAAATCTTACCCAAATATGTCCACAAGTCTTCTCAAAGACTAGCCTCAAATCTGCTCAACAAGTCCACACTAAAACTTATCCAATCCCATAGAAACATAAAGAGAATTGTTAGAGACTCAAAATGCTCTATACTCATCATAATGCTTAATCACTCTTTTAGAAACATATAGATAATTTTTAGAGACTCAATATGCTTCACATTCACCTCAATACTCAATCACTTTCAATCACTCTTTTAGAAACATACAAAGAATTGTTAGAGACTCAATATGCTTCAAAATCAACTCAATACTCAATCACTTTCTCAAATCAATTCAAAATATAGAATAGTTTTTTTTATGGAACTTGAACAATCACTTCACACATCCACTTGACTAGGTTCAACCAAATCTACTCAACCAATCACTCAATGAAACAATCCTTGCTTACAAACCCTAGTCCAAGCATATGATCCTTCACTCAAAATGTTTCCAACAATGCTTATCAACCAATTTCACATAACAATGATACTCATGTTCTTTTCAAACCCTAGTTCAATTTCTTCACTCAACAACTCACTTCAACAACAATGCTTATAAGACAATCTTCACATAACAATGATACTCATGTTATTTTCAAACCCTAGTTCAAGTTCTTCACTCAACCAATGGCTTCAACAACAATGCTTATAAAACAAGGTTTTAACAACAACTCTTTATTCTAGAAAACCTTGAAGTATTAACTCAACACACTCAATAAGGAAACCCTAATCAAGTCCTTTTCACTCTAAACTTATTTTCCATAAAACCAACCAATCAACTCAACTATGGAAAATGTGCTCATACCTTTTTCTTGTTGATGAAGGAACCTCAAGCATCTGCCACAACCACAAAGACTTCTTTTCCAATCTCAAAGGAAGGTTACAAGATGATAAAACTCTCTCTCAATATTACAATGCAAATATCAAAACATACATACACCTTATTACTCCATCTTGAAGAAGGCATCCATCAACATATACAAAAATCAATTGACCATTTACACTTTATGATCTCCCAATTAAAAATAATATTTACCACTAAAAATAATGTCAACAATGTCACCTTCAAATAAGAAGTCCTCTCAAATTTAATCACTTTCCAATTCACCTTTTGATAAATCAAAAATGTCACAATAACTTTATTTAAAATAAAATTTAACACCTTATACCTTCATTTAGTCAAAAATTAATAATTAAAATAAGAACTTTTTCATAATCCCTTATAGCTCCCTAAACCTTATGTTTACACCTTAGGCAATTAAAATTAATGCAAAATTTATTACCTTCGCCTAGGTGAGACTCGAACCCTTGATGCCTCCTCCTCGTGTGTCCTAGCCACGGCCTCAGCTACCATGAGCGTTAGGTGCTCGTTTTAAAATCAAAGATCACCACGTGCTCTAGATCCTCTTCATTGGCGCCCAATAAAAATTAAAACATGCATCCTTCTTGGACGCTTCAACCTTAACACTGCCAAAACACTCTTGTTGTGAATCGAACGTGGACCACTCTTCACCCAAGCACCTTAACTTGTGACCACTTGCCACTAGGCCATGCTATTTGATTGGTTATTGAATTTTGGCCCTTGACAACTTTATCCCTTTTTCGTTGGCACTTAAGACAAGAAACTTATCTTCTTCTTCACACGAATTCTCACAACACAACACTTGCCTCTTTTATTTGTTCGAATGAAGGATGATTTAAATACCACTAAGGCATATAGTTTATATACCAATTACCTCCTTTAAACTTGAACATCGGTGCCTTCTAAATTTGAATACTTAATTTATAAATTATTTATATTCTTTAGAATTTAAATATTATAAATTAAATTTTTAATCCTTTTGGTTTTATTAAAGCCTTCTTTGATTTTACCACTTTGTATAAATAATATTTATTTATAAAATTTAAATTCAATTTGAATTTAAATATTTTATAAAAATAAATATTAAAACTTCCTTGGGCTTTTATGAAAAACCTTTTATTTTTCTCACCCATGGTTTTAATAAAAATCCTCCTACTTATGCTTCCACATAATATTAAAAATATTATGAAGATCATTTGCCATTAACCTTTGCATTGTTCCTTTTGACCATTTTACATCAATGGTAGCTTATTCCTTTACATTAATGACACTTCGTTCCTTGACATCAATGACAACTTTGACTCAAAATGTCCAACAAAATCCCCCTTTGTCATTGATGGCAACCCAAATTATGTTTACCAAAAATTTAACCTTTTCTTGGTTCTGCTCCCCCTGGCTCAATGCTCTTTTCAAATATCTCCTCTTTATTCATATACCAAATCTCTCCCCCTTACTCAATCTCTCCCCCTTTGACATCAATGGCAAAGGGTCACCTTTGAGAATTGAAGCTAAGAATGATTATCTTAGCTTAGTCTCTCCCCCACCTCTTCTTGAGGTGGTTAATTCTAGGGTGGGAGTATTTCTATTTCTATCAAGCACTGTCTTTACCTTTATCCTCTTTTCTTCTTATCTGATCCTTTTGATTCCTCTGACTATTTATTTCCATGTCCATGTTCCTATTCATGTCCATATTCTTGTTCCTATTACTATTCATGTTCTTGTTCATGTTCATATCCATGTTCTTGTTCCCATTTCTGTTCATATCCATATCCCTTTTCCTGTTCCTGTTCCTGTTCATACTTGATTTTGGAATGTCTGCTCTACACCATTTTGTTGTGTGACCATCATTATTGCACTTATAACACTTAATATTATTATTTATTGGAGGTGAAAATATCTTAGGATTTCTCCTAGTGAAGCCATATACTTTTCTACCATGAACCCTGTAATTCATTGCCTTGTGACCAAACTTATTACATGAGTAGCAATACCCATGGAAAATTTGTTTGTTCCCATATTCATGTCTTTTATGTGTCCTGCACTGTGAAGCCATGTGACCAAACTTGTGATATGAGAAACACCTTCCATTGAAATTTCCTTGTCTTTACCTCATTGGTCTCTTAGTCTCTCTTGACTTATTCTTATTGTTGTTCCATCTATTTCTTCTTCGTGCATTGTTCCTGTCCTTTTTGAAATTTCTATTGTCCAACTCATCCTCAAATGTTTCACTTTCTATTACACTGTCTTCTTCTAAAGCTTCTTCTTCTGAATTTTCTTCCCCTTCAGAGCTTGAGTTTGACTTCTCTTCCCATATTTTTGGTTCCTGTTCAAATCCAAGACCAATCTTGCTTGATGTAGGATTTTGTATATTGATGAACTTATCTAAGTTATTTGAGCTATTTTTGAACCCTTTTAGCTTGACTTTGGAGTTTTTGACTTCCATTTTTAATGAAGCTACCTCTTGTTCTAGACTTTCACATTCTAATACCTTTACTTATGACTTATCCTTGAACTCCTTTGTCTTAGCATTTGATTTGTCGAGATCCTCTATAAGTATTTTTCTCTCTTCATCACATTCTTGAAACTGAAACTTAAGTTTAGAGTTTTTCTTTATTACCTTCTTTACTGTGTCAATATCATAAATAAGTTCTCCCTTGAGATAATATCCTTCTTTATCTGATTCTTCCTATATTTGTTTACCTTTGTCCACATCTTCATTTTCTTTTGACTTGTCTTCTATAGGATCACTTTCTTCTTTCTCTAGAGCCATTAGAATATTCTCTTCTGGTCCTTCAAGTGTATCTTCATATTCATCATCACTAAAACTAAAACCATTTCTTGTACAACTATCTTCAAGATGTCTAAAGTTACCACATCTAAAAAAATTGAGAATTAGTGGTGACCTTTTCCTGATTTCTTTTTCTTCAATTATAAATAGGACTTCATATTTATCATTATCTAAAAAAAAATTATCACTATCACTTGAGTACTTAATTGCCTTGTCTGCATAGTAGCTCCTCTTTTTCCTTTGAAATAACTTCTTTCCTTGTCTGCTTTGTCCATCATTACTTTTATTTTTATGCTTGTATCTTTCTGATTCCTTGTTTCTATGATCCTATTTTTCTTCATCATTGTTATTCTTAGCTTGTTGAAAATCAGTTGCATAATGACCATACTTTCCATAATTGAAACATCTAATAGATTTTGCATATCTAGATCTTCTTGAATCCTTATTCCTTTTGCCATAATTAGCTTCTTCATCACTGTATTACTCATTGCTTGATTCTGACTTCTTACCCCTTGTCTTCTTGATTTCTTTAAAGGTTGCTTCCTTCTGGAGATTAGGTTCTTTTATTCTCAAATCAAAAGTTATAAGAATACCAAGCAACATATCTCTTGTTAAAGAATCACCATCCTTTTATTATTCTATAGCAAATAAATTTTCACTAAATCTTTTGGGAAGAGATCTTAAGACATTATCACAAACATCTTATTCTTCAACCTTAAGTCCAAGTCCTTGCATACCATTAACAACCTCATTGTTTCGAAGTAGATAAGTACAAATGTTTTCCTCATCCTTCATTTTTAGCTCTTCAAATTGTTCTTTGAGGTTTCGTATCTTTGCTTTCTTGACACCTTTATATCCTTCATATATATTTTGCAACTTAACCCACATTCCTTTTTCATCTTGACAATGCATAAGGACTTTGTTCTATGCAAACCTCTCAAAATGGTATTCATTGCTTTTGAATTTTAATGTTGTAGAAGCTTACCTTCTTTATTTGTAGGTGGATCAACTGGTGATATGCATCCATTTTCAACTACTTTTCAAATCTCATTGCCAAGTACCATCAAGTAAATTTTCATTCTCATACTCCAATATATATAATCACTTCCATCAAATACTGGTGCTGAATTATCTGATGATCCATTCTTAGAATCCATTATGTTCTTGTAAGCTTTTCCTTCAAGCTGTAAAACTCTAAGGAACCCACTCTGATACCAATTGTAGAACACAAGCTTATACTGAGAGGGAGGGTGAACAGTATAAGACCACTTTTTACTTTTCTTTCCCAATCAATATTATGCAATGTAAAGATAACAATATCAATAGCAGTAATCAAAGCAATGCACAAATCACCACACATAATAGAGACACCAAAATTTACGTGGTTCACCCAATGTGGGCTACTCCATAGAGAAAATATTTTACTAAAAATTTCTCAATCAATCTCTTGGGAATCCTTTCCTTATTACAATGTTTATGGACCTCTGTCCGAAGGAGACACCAATACCCTAATCAATTTTATGGATATCTATTCATAGGAGACACCAATATTCTAACTCTGCTCTAGTTGGTGATCCTATAGAAGACCTCTACCTCCACTGGCCTTAGCAAATAGAACTCTATCCATATAATACACTTGTCCTCCCTACTCTAGATGGAGATCTATGTCCTCAACTCTATCACCTCCAAAGCTCTGTCTCAAATTTGTACTAAACACAGTCCTTCGGTCTAGCACAAATTTTTCCTCAATCTCTATCTCTGGTTTGGAACAAACCTGTCCTCAAATATACACCAAACTCTATCCTCAAATATGTACTAGACATAGTCCTTCGTTCTAGCACAAATTTATTCTCAATATCTATCCTCAAGCCTTAACTCAAAGCTTGAATCAATCTCAAATCAAATTTGTTGGATCTATCCCAAACCTTAACTCAAGGTTTGAACAAATCAATCAATCAAATCTGCTCTGCTCTCAAGTATTATCAAAGACTTATCTCAAATCTACTTTGTAAGCTTCCACAAAATCTCACACCAATATGTCCTCAAGTCCTCTCTAGAACTTTTCCAATCTGCTCAATAAGTTCTCACAAGAACTTATCCAAATTTGCTCTCAATCTATATTGTAAGCTTCCATAAAAGCTTACCCAAATATGTCCACAAGTCTTCTCAAATACTAGCCTCAAATTCGCTCAACAAGTCCACACTAGAACTTGTCCAATCTCATAAAAACATAAAGATAATTGTTAGAGACTCAATATGCTCTATACTTATCACAATGTGTAATCACTCTTTTAGAAACATATAGAGAATTGTTAGAGACTCAATATGCTTCACATTCACCTCAATACTCAATCACTTTCAATCACTCTTTTAGAAACATACAGAGAATTGTTAGAGACTCAATATGCTTCAAATTCAACTCAATACTCAATCACTTTCTCAAATCAATTCAGAATATAGAATAGTTTGTTTTATGGAACTTGAACAATCACTTCACACATCCACTTGACTAGGCTCAACCAACTCTACTCAACCAATCACTCAATGAAACAATCCTTGCTTACAAATCCTAGTCCAAGCATATGATCCTTCACTCAAAATATTTCCAACAATGCTTATAAACCAATTTCACATAACAATAATACTCATGTTCTTTTCAAACCCTAGTTCAAGTTCTTCACTTAACCAATGGCTTCAAAAATAATGCTTATAAAACAAGGTTTTAACAACTCTTTATTCCAGAAAATCTTGAAGCATTTACTCAACACACTCAATAAAGAAACCCTAATCAAGTCCTTTTCACTCTAAACTTATTTTTCGAAAAACCAACCAATCAACTCAACTATGGAATAATGTGCTCATATCTTTTTCTTGTTGATGAAGGAACCTCAAACATCTGCCACAACCACAAACACTTCTTTGCCAAGCTCAAATGAAGGTTAGAATATAATAAAACTCTCTCTCAATATTACAATGTAAAAACATACATACACCTTATTACTTTATCTTGAAGAAGGCATCCATCAACATATACAAAAATCAATTGACCATTTACATCTTATGATCTCCCAATTAAAAATAATATTTACCACTAAAAATAATGTCAACAATGTCACCTTCAAATAAGAAGTCCTCTCAAATTTAATCACTCTTCAATTCACCTTTTAATAAATCAAAAATGTCACAATAAATTTATTTAAAATAAATTTTAACACCTTATACCTTCATTTAATCAAAAATTAATAATTAAAATAAGCGCATTTTCATAACCCCTTATAGCTCTCTAAACCTTATGTTTACACCTTAGGCCATTAAAATTAATGCAAAATTTATTACCTTCACCTAGGTGAGACTCAAACCCTTGACGCCTCCTCTTCATGCATCCTAGTCACGACCTCGGCTATCGCAAGTTCTAGGTGCTCATTTTAAAACCAAAGAGCACCACGTGCTCTATATCCTCTTCGCTGGTTCCCAATCAAAAATAAAACACGCATCCTTTCTCAATGCTTCAACCTTAAAACTAACAAAACGCTCTTGCCACAAATCGAACGTGGACCACTCTTCACCCAAGTTCCTTAACTTGCGACCACTTGCCACTAGGCCAAGTTGCCTGGTTGGTTATTGAATTTTGGCCCTCGACAACTTTATCCCTTTTCTCTGGTGCTTAAGACAAGAAATTTTGTCTTCTTTTTCACATGAATTCTCACAACACAACACTTGCCTATTTTATTTTTTCGAATGAAGGATGATTTAAATGCCACTAAGGCATAAAGTTGATATACCAATTACCTCCTTTAAACTTGAATGTCAGCGCCTTGGAAATTTGAATAATTAATTTATAAATTATTTAAATTCTTTAGAATTTAAATATTATAAATTAACTTTTAAATCCTTTTGGCTTTATTAAATCCTTCTTTGATTTTACCACTTTGTATAAATAATATTTATCTATAAAATTTAAATTCAATTTTAATTTAAATATTTTATAAAAATAAATATTAAAACTTCCTTGGGCTTTTATGAAAAAAACTTTTATTTTTTCTCACCAATGGTTTTAATAAAAACCCTCCTACTTATGCTTCCACATAATATTAAAAATATTATGAAGCTTTTTTGCCATTAACCTTTGCATTGTTCCTTTTGACCTTTTTACATAAACGTTAGATTATTCCTTTACAACAATGACAACTTCGTTTCTTGACATCAATGACAACTTTGACTCAAAATGTCCAACAAGGACTACGCAGATATGATCAACCTGGTTTTGGGCATGAAATTCTTGGAACATGTTACAAAGGAGATCATGTTCCTAATACTTTAGTGCAACAAGATAGATGAGACACCTATGTATCGATGGAAGGAGGTCATCAACGACAACATAAATAAAGAGTTGACATAATTGCAGGAAGCCATACTAAAATATAAGGATCAACTTCCCCCTTTCTCCTACTACTCATTTTTTATTCACTTGATCTTGAGCCAATTGGATCAGTCCTTGATCGCTCAGATAGGGGGGTTTGTGCTGCCACAATCCAGGATAGATTAATGTGTGTACAGGAGGGGGGCTCAAGCTATGCAACTTTCTTCGATAATATCCTCCCAATGATCCATGCTCGTCTATGCAGAGAACCTGATAGATTTAGGTTCAGGGTGAGGACGTTCCTTCAAAAAGCAAAAGTAAGAGATTTCTTCTACATCGAAGAATATTTTACATCAAACTTTACGAGTCTAAGTTACCCTTGAAAGCATTGCCCAACGTCTATATCCATTTTAGAAACAACCAGGAAAATAGCAGAGGAGGTGAAAATCTGGTCTATAAGGAAGAAATGGGGAGTTCCATGGCTGCCCATACCCTACACTATGGGCCCTTATACATACCTAGGCCACTTTTCTTTACTTTAAGCCATCTGGAACATGAACACGTACTATTTTAGGAAATTACTTGGAGACCCTATGACCCTCATGGTTATCATAAACATATTGTATCTTCGAAGCTCTCTCTCTTATAGGTTACACATAGGGATAATGATTCTGAGGATGAAATGTAAAAGGCTCCTAGATAAAAATGGTCATTAGAATTGGTGTGGAAGATGGATAATAGATTGCACAATAAATTAGAATTAGTAGGGCATTATGGCTCTGACTTGAGGCTGCACAAAGAATTATTGGTTGATAAGGTGGTCCCTCTGGTCCCTGTTGCTCCTCTAAAAGAATTTTAGGATCCCACCTTTCAGGTCATCCATCAGAATACATATCTATATTAATTCACGATGAATATAGTGGATGAAACGCAGTAGGAGCATGCAAGGCTCCCTACATCATCTAGCTCTCCTATTGCTACATCAAAAGGAAAGGATTTGGTCACTCATTCCTCACACTAAATGCAAAGCTTTGCATCATTGACCCAGGAATTGATGTCTCCATATGACCAGACTAATCTAACAGTCGTCCAATCCATATTGTTCTCCGCAACCCTAGTAATAAATCAAAAGGAACATCCAATCCCTTTGAAATATCTCAAGAAAATATAGGAAGCGAGGAGAATGTCTAGCATACTCAGGGTGTATGAAGTCTAGGAGATAAATCCCTCACAATATTCCACTAAGAAGAGGACCAGGACTGAGTCATTTACTCTAGATATGAAGAACTTCACACTGTCCAGAATGAGGGATACACTCCAATTCACTATTGATGAAGAGTATCAAATACAATACATGGAGGAACAAAGATCTCCTAGTAAAGAGTGATTAGATCTAGAGGGATAACCAGAGAAGTGATGTGCAATGTATCCATTGCTACATTTGCCATCCCCCTACCACCAATTCTAAATAAGGCCACAATTAATCCTAGTAAGGGAGTAATGATGGTTGAAGCTGACCCAATGGACATGATGAAATCACACGTGGCCTCCCAAGTGCAAGTGGTAGAAGCTATAGAGAAGTAGGTTGTGATTTTAAATATCAAGGCCACATAAGAAAAGTAGTTACAACATAAGGTACAGTAATTGCAAGCTAAGATAGATCAAATGAAACAAATGTCGACTCCCTCTCAAGATGTCACCATGCAAGCCAATGATCACTCTAGAACCATTGAGGAGTTCAACCAAGATATGAAGGATAAGATACAAGAGAGCATGGTTGATCTCACAATGGTGTTTTACATTATCTATGCTACTAGGTATACTGCTAGTATTTTAAAGGACTTGTTACAACAAGCTAATCAAAGAGTGAATCTAATATACCTTGTATTCCAAAATTTTAAAGAAAATTATATGGAAGTCAGTGCAGGGATGGTTACTGTGAGAGATGGTTTTGTTTGTTTCTTTGCAGAAGAATATGTGAAGGTTTTCATTTATATGTAGAACAAACCAAATTATATTCGCTAGGACCAAGAGATCATCATCTTCGAAGAGAAAGTAGAAAATGAGCTCAATGACTGCAGGTTCATGTGGGAGAAATTTTTCCAAGCACCCGATATTAAGGATTTTGTCTTTAACAAAATACAAGAGTCTGACTTCGGTCAAAACATGAAGCAGATGAGAAGCTAGGGTTTTTTTGTGTAGAAAGAGGGCTCTCCAAGGGGTGCAACATGGAGATTGATGTGAACAGTGTCTCTCCAAGATCTTTGTCAAATGATGGTAATTCATCGTTGGGTGTTGCAGGTGACCATTTACCCAGGACAGAGACTACAACATTGTCATTTCATGCCAAAGAGTCTGAAATAGTAGTTGACTCAGGGTTTTTCTCTTTGGAAGATGCATCGCATGCTAGTTTTAGTGGGATTCAAACAATTTCACTCAACAAGAAAGAGAATGAGCTCGGACCACCAAATTCTAGTTCTATCTCTCACCCCCATAGAGAGGACAAGTCACAGGATGAGGAGCTCTTCATTTCACCTTTCAGCAACATGCTAGTAGACCCCCTATTTAAGTTTAGGAAGAAATCAACCCAACAACTAGAATGGGAGGATGATCATTTGGGGCCTGAGGGAGTCTCTAGTCTTGCTCATGGATTTTCTTCCAGATCTGAGCCATACCGCTACCATGACATGCAAAATAGTGCAACTCCAGGAGAGGAACATGATAGAAGTGATATTTCCAAAGGTAGTAACCCACGCTCCCATTCAAGCTCCCCCACCATATTGGGTGCCAAGTTGTAGGGGGGAGCCAATGCTAGCTCCTCTTATGCCCATGCGTTGCTCAACAACCTGACTTTCAATGGTAGCAATTCTCAAGCATCCCCAACAACTCAACTGGAGGACCTTCATTCCAACATAAGATAGAATAATGGTGACCTTGTACCCTCAACCCATGGACCTGGAGGATCCGAACAAGGAGGTGGTGACCAACATGTACCAAAAGAGGGAACCCTCAAAGCTGGACATGTAGGAGGAAATCAAAGCTCTGAACAGGAAAATCAGCAAGCTAAAGAGTCAGGTACCTTTGAGTTTGAATTACAAGATGATTTTACTGAAGAAATAAAAGAATTAGAAGAGCGTACTGTTGTTTTATTTTTTTCTAGAAGAATCCCCCTGATGAAGAGCTCAATCGGTGGTTTGTCAAAGTCTTGGAATCCAAGGGTTGGATGATTGCCTCTCACCGTCGCCTTGGTCAATCCTTTGTTTTTGTCACTTTCACCTCCAAAGACTCTTGCATAAAAGCCCTAAGACTCGACACTTGGATGATTTCTGGTCAACTGGTCTTTCTTCAACATTGGGCATTCCAATTTGACCCTAAGAATGTGTCAAACATGAAATACCCCCTTTGGATTGAACTTCCTTTCTTAAACCTGGCATGCACAAAGTATTTACCTCAGATTACTGCTAGGTTTGGAAGGCCATTATTTCTCCCATCCGAGCCATCACACTTCATGCGCTCCCACCCATGCATCTTGGTTGAGACTGATGTCTCCAAGGACCTCCCGAGTAAGATCTTATTCAGAGCCCCTGGTATCCAATTTGAACAATGGATTAATTATCTCAACTTGCCAAACTCATGTTTCTACTATAGACAGCAAGGCCATATGATTAAAAATTGTTCGATGAGACCTCCCAAACAACAAAACCAGCCTACTAGTACTCCTACTACTGCTACTCAACATGCAAGAAAAATAGTACCTCATGTTCATCCTTTACAACCTTCTAGTTCTCATGATGTGACCTCTTTCCCTGCTCATTCAGTGCCCCAAGCTTCTAACTTGGCAGTTACCCACATCTCCCTTCATCCCCATCCAGCTTTTGAGGCTCCTATGGAGCAAACTCCTCATGAAACAATCGAGGAGGGTTGGGTAACCCAAAATAACAAGAAACATAGGTGCAACTCATCATGGGATGCCTCTCCCCCTCCTTCTAAAGGTGTCCCAAAATACCAACACCTAGGAGGTAAGGAATGGAGCCATAAGCCCACCAACTCTTACTCCAACAATACCTCCTTAGCCACACGTCAGTCTAAGGGAATAGGTACTCTGCATGATTATATGTAATTTGTACCCACCCGAAATGCCTATGGTGCTTTAGCTGATAATATGTCAGATTGATGTCTGCAAGAATCATGTCTTGGAATGTGCATGGCATCACACTATGAGAGCGGTATTTTGCTATTTAGACAGTCATCAAGAGAGTTTACCCATAGATTTTACTATTGCAAGAAGTCAAAATTTTAGGTTTCAGACTAAAAAATGCCCTTAAGACCCTATGGGGGGTTGGAGGGGCCTTGTGTACGAGTCATGACGAAGGGAGGGGGGTTGTCCTATGCCTCTCTCAGGAGCTGTGGGACTCTATTTTGTTATCAGGAGAGGATCCAATGCATAGAGTAGTGTGGTGTACAATAATGTTTGGTGGTAGAAAATTGGGTATTGCAGTTGTTTATGCACCCAATGATGCAGCTGGAAGGGCAGCCCTCTAGGATTGGATGTGCTTCAATTTTCCTGAAGTAGATTGGATAATAGGAGGGGACTTCAATATGGTAGAGTGGGAGGGAGACATATTGGGGGGTGGCACTCCACTCAAACAGCCAGAAGAGGCTAGATCATGGTCTAGGTTTAGAAGGGCCTAGAATATTTATGATCCCAATTGGAACAAGAGTGCTAAAAATCATGGGGCTTGGTTTACTTGGAGCAATGCACGATGTGGGGATGCTCTCAAAATGGTAATATTGGACCGCTTCTATGTAGCAAAAAATATTGATATACTCCAAAATGATTTATCTCATCCAATCTATTCAGTGGTAACTTCAGATCATCTCCCCATTACCTTGAGTATTGGGTGTGCCCCCATAAGGAAACCCAAAAATAGTTTACCTTTCAAGTTAAACACTTCCTTGCTCAAGCACAAATATTGTGTTAATGGAATCAAGAAAGTGTGGAATCTCTTTCCAAGGCCCTCAGGAGAGAGAGGGTGGATTATGTGGTGGGAGGAAGCCATCAAAAGAATAGTGGATTACCTTCGAGGTTTTGGAAAAATCTTAGCCTCTCTTCGTAGGAAAAAAGAGAAATAATTGGAGCAAGAAGTTGACCAACTCAGCCACCACCTTAGTCATAATATTAGTAGCATCACTTCTCAAAAGTAGTTGGGTGAAAAATAGGCAGAGTTAAGGCAACTCCAAGCCTATAAAGCCCATGGGGCACAAATCAAGGCACGTCTTCAGTGGATTCGCGAGGGTGATAAAAATTCAAAAATTTTCTTTAATGCCAATAAGAAGAAGAATAGATCAGAGAGGATAGAGGTTATTAAAAATCCTATATCTGGCCTGCAAATTCCATTGGAGGACCTCCCATCCTTCATCCAAGAGCATTTTGCAGCCCTTTTCAAAAGTGAAGGGCCCAACACAGAAGTTGAGTTTTTTAGAGATTGTTGCAAATAGTGCATATCTCCCAAAGTATCTGAAGAAGATAGAGCATTTCTGGACAAACCTCTTTCACAGGATGAACTTCATTCTGCCCTCCTCTCTTTGGCAAATGAAAAAGCCCCAGGCATTGATGGGCTTCCGAGTGAATTTTTTAAGACCATGTGGGAGACTATAGGAGCTGATTTTTTGCATATGTGTGAGGAGGTTATTACTGTTGGAGGCCTTGGGAAGGCCACTAATCAAGGATTGATCAGGCTCATTCCCAAAAAACATAAGCCATATTTGCTTGTGGATTGGCGTCCCATTACTTTACTCAATTCCTCTTATAAAATTTTGGCCAAGGCTCTGGCCAGAAGACTCCTCCCAGTGGCTACAAAAATTGTTCACCCAGAGCAAACAGGATTCCTTAAAGGTCGCTACATTTTGGATAATATTCTTACAGCTTGGGAAGGGATGGAGTGGGCTCGAGCACAGGGGCTCAAGGGACTTTACCTTAAGCTTGATTTTGATAAAGCTTATGATCGATTAGAGTGGCCCTTCATCTTAAGCATGCTCCACTGGCTTGGTTTTGGCAATAGATTCATCGATATGGTAGCTTCCCTCTTTCCAAATGCTTCTACAAGAGTGGTTATTAATACAAAATTATCTAACAACATTCCTATGGAAAGATCAGTTAGGCAAGGTTGTCCATTGGCCCCCTATCTATTTGTAATTGCAGCTGATGCCCTTGGTTATCTATTGGAATTTGCAATTAAATAGGGGAGGATAAAAGGTATCCCCCTTCCAGATGGCTCCCAGCTTATCAACTC
Organism: Wollemia nobilis; assembly: GCA_028583015.1. NCBI lineage: Eukaryota > Viridiplantae > Streptophyta > Pinopsida > Araucariales > Araucariaceae > Wollemia > Wollemia nobilis. Next base: position 13,263,733 of record JAQPPZ010016726.1, read on the forward strand.
TCACTTTGTAGATGATTCTATGCTTTTTCCTTTGGTAGATCAGCAAAATCTTGTGAACATCCTTGAGACAGTTCACACCTTCTATAGGGCCTCTAGTGAAAGAATCCAAGAATCTAAGAACTCTGTTATTCCATTTGGATTTGATGATAAGCCAGATTGGATACCCACAACATGGAAGTGGGTGCAAAGAGGAGAAATATCTAAGTATTTGGGCTTTCCTTTTGGTGTTGACCTTTCATCCAAATCTATGTGGGATTGGTGTATGGACAAATTTACCAAAAAATTGGAATACTGGAAATCTCTAGAAATGTCTCAAGCAGCTAAAATCCAGATTACTAGAAAAAATTTAGCCCCCTTCCATGTTTACTTCTCTTCTCTTTTGACTCCTAGCAAGGTTGGGTATGATAAGATGAACAGTATGCTTCGGGAGTTTTTTTGGGCAAAAAACCTAGCTAAACGAGGCCTCCCAATGGTCTCATGGAGCAATTATTGTAGACCAGTTTCATGCGGTGGGCTAGGAATCCCCAACCTTCAAGCATAGGGCTATGCACTCATAGCTAAATGGATGCAAAGGGTGATCATAGGGAATGAGCCATGGAAGGTGTTGGTGAGGGAGCATTTGAAAAACCCCCGAGTGGATGGTAAAATTTGGGTAAATATGTCATACACTGATGTTCTTTTACAAGCCCCTTATTTCTCTATAGAAGGTTGTAATATTCTCAAAGGGATTTGGAAAGCCTGGCAACAAGTGCATCAATTTATTTCATGGCAGACACCTCCAGAGCAAGGCCCCATAGATTTCCTCCAGCACAACTTATGGTGGTCACCCCTCCTCACCCTTGATGCACAACCTCTTGGCATGAATTCCTGGTTTCTTGCTAGGCGACTCTTCAAAAGGGGATTAATTATGGTGGGTGACATTTGGGATTTTTTCTCCATAAAATTTTGAAAAAAATCACCAAATTTTCTATCCTACTGATAAAGCAGTGATTATGTGGATCCTTTCCATCACCTCCCAAGCACCCCAACCTCTATCTTCTCCATTGGAAGCTAGTCCCCATTGGTCTCATTGGAAATGGTTTGACAATCATGACTTTGAGCAGCCAGTCCTTAAGTTTTGGTACCAAGCCCTACTTCCTATGAACTATCAATAGTTTGTAGATATGCTCAATAAAAAATGGAACTTAGAGCTCAGTTGGGCCACTTGGGCAAGTACCTTCAAGCTTATCAACTCTACCCCAATTCAAGGAAAGTTCTATATTCTTCTTTGGAATGTAGTCCTTCAAGGTCTACCTACTCAGAGCAGGCTGAAATGGATGGGCCAAGGGTAAGGTGACTACCCTTTTTGTGGTTTGGAAGAGACTAATCAACATCTATTTTGGAACTGTGCTCATGCCCACCGTATTTGGTGTGAAGCGCATCAATTGCTTTATCCCTTACCACTGCCTATGACAAAGGATCAAGCCTTATTAGGGATCAATTTGATGCCCAATCAAAAATTTCTTCTCTCCATTACCAGGGCAGCTGTCATCTTTCATATATGGAAGACTCGATGCAAATCTATTTTTGAAACTGATCAAGAAGATATCCCTAATATCTCAGTAGCTAACATCTTTGCTATTGTAAAATTCCAATTGTAGGTTGAGTTAACAGGTTGCACCCATAAGGAGAAAGCACTTCAAGAAGAAATCATAACTCTTAAGAGGTGTATCTATGAGACCTCAGCTCATAGATCAGATGGTATTTATAGAATACAGAATGTGGTCGATGAAATAACTAAGCAACATAGCTCGATGATGTATAATCAAACACACTTGATGAAGCATTTGGGTCAAGTGGAATTAGAAGCCAAAAACACTCATTCCAGTCCTCATATTAGGCTTCCATCATAGCATGAGGTGGAGCAGGCTCACTTAGACTCGTCTCCTTAAGCAAATGTTTTCCCAGCATGGCAGCTCCCTTGTAGTTTTTTATTTTGGTAGTGCAGTAGTCTCTTCTCAGCAGATAGTGTGCAGGTTGTCCATTAGAGGGAGTAACCCAATAGTATCTAGTCATTTAGTTTCATGTCAGCACATATTTTTAGAGTCTTGGTGATGACATGCTTTTTCATCCCTATAACAACCATTGGGGATATCTTAGTTTTTAACATGGGTCACTAGGGGATCATTTGTGTGGTTGTTCACTTCCAATGCTTGTAGTCGGGTGTCCTAACTATCATAATATTTCTCAATTCTCCTCTGTGTTGGTCCTTCATGGCCTCATATTGTAATACAGTAGTGGGGGTCTATGTGTGGTCTTTGATGTGCTTATTTCTGGTGTTGGGTGCCCTGCGTGGCCCTGTGAATGCACATGTGTTTGTTTTATCCCTAATAGAGGGAATTCTATCATGGTTTCGATGTTTTTAGGTGTTCAGGCCTAGATGTAGGCTCCCAAACCATGGTCTATATTTATATTGTATTTTTTCTCTTAATATTTTGGCTAATATGAATTTGGTAGCAATTTCAATAAAAAAATGTGAAGTTGACAAAGTAGTTTACCTCTTTGGTGGAAATGGTGGATCATCTATGTGTATTCTCTAAGAATACTATGGGATGGTCCAAGGAGTGGGTAAATAAAATCACATAGGATATCAACTTACTAACATTCATCCTGACCTTTCATGATGAGGCATGGATTTATATTGATAAAAATTTGTAGAATCTTGGAGAAGATAGAGTGGGGCCCAGCACAATAAAAGAAACACCAAATCAAAGCACGACAGATCTGCCTTCTCAGGGTAGTGATAAATATGACACGTAGTAGCAAAAACATCACCTGTAGGTGGAAATATATCGTCCAACTATCCATTTTTGCTTCTGTCACATTTTCATGTAAGAAAGGAGATCAAGCCATGTGGAGGGTCGATGGAAAAATAGTTATGGTCCAGCTCAAGTGTTTGGCTCTATATATAGAATACCATTGTAGTGGTGGCAATTTATCAAACCTTAGAGAGCAAATTTGATTCCAGGTATAGCTGTGTTTAAAATTTAGTCGTATTTCCTTTTTTGTGTGTGCTTTATCCCTTCATCTCTCACTATTGTTCTTTCCTCTACCATTTTCTAGATACTGTCTAGGAATCTACATCTTCCAATATTATTTCCTATGGATGTGCTAGATTTGGAGACTCTCACATCACTGTAATCAGGATGGAGAGGAACATCCCCTTATTATGATATTCAAACGGGGGTGTCATTGTAATTATTCTCATATAAGACTCGAGCATCCTACTGGGTTTTTATATGTAAATATTTTGATATGAATATAAAATCCAACTTTTTTCTTGGTATTTCCCATGTTCATGGTTTATGTGTTTCACATATTTACATATTACAGTAATCTGAATGTGTGAATGATGCTTTCTCTTGCTAGTTTAATCATTCTCATTGATTACATCATTTGAATGAATGTGGATAAACTAGCTCTCCTATTATGTTCTTTTCTTAGTTCATGAAATTTAAGAATCTACTACGGCTACCCAATGGAAATGGCACTGACCTGGTCTTGATAATTTTAATATTGCTTGGTTTGGTAAAAATAACAAAAATAAATAAAATATCATTAAATATGGTAAGACATGGGTGATCAGATCATAATGGTAAACATCCGAACCCATCATCTGGGGTTTCCTTACCTGACCTGGTCTATCTAGAGTCTTGTATATAATATATTCTGGGGTCAAAAAGTTAGATCCACCAGAGTCTACAAACTATTTATGAGTTTAGATATCCCTGTGATGTGGCATATGATAAAGAAGGTAAGCAAGAAATCTCCACAACAACAACTTTAAAAGGAAAATGGTCATGAAATCTGAGTTTACTCCCCCAACATAGTCACTAGGTGAATTTATTTTCTCTGCTAGATGAGGTCAAGACAATTCACCAAATCTTGATTCCTCCAGGGGAAATTAAAGAAATGAAACTTTGTGGGTTAACTAATATTCTTGTAAACATGTCCCACTGGGTGTGCCAGAACTATTGGGGTTTAAAATTATATCAAGAAAAAATTAAAATATGACTATGAATCTATGACTTTTAGGAGGTGAATACACGTTAATCACAACTCAAACCCTAACATTATATGGATTAGAGATTTACTTCAATCCAACCTTCAGAGTAGGCTGGTATACCTTGTCAACTATTTCAGGTTTTGACTCAATTAAGCTTAACTAAATGTGTAAGTTTAGGGATATAAAAAAGGATAAGGGTTAGAAAACGGTTGAGAAAATAATGGTTATATAGAGCTAACAACATTGACAAATAGCAAGAATCCATTGATCAATCATATTTTCCAATATACCACACTTGAGACTAACAGTAATCAAAACCTAGTGTCTTCAACATTAAAATAATGAAACACTTAAAAACTATTTCAAACATAAAAATGCTAATAATCCAAACAGCATAATTAGATCAAAATATAGACTAACAGAAATAGAAGTCTACTACAGTATTTGTTTAGGCATGAACCATTCCAAGGTGCTCCAAATTAACAATCCAATATCAGTAGAATTGACTAATCATGATAGTATTAACAGAAATGCATTCACAGAATAAACTCACAATTGATGAAGATAAAAGCTAAAGGTAAACATCCCAATAATGCTCCTTCTACTGATTTCACAATAATTACAGTAATATATCTGGAAAACACTCCAAATCTAACCCTTAATCATGAGGGTTCTTACTCTTAATATAGATTTTTTTACAATGATAGTAAAATACTGGAACATTACAAGAATTTTCTTGCCTAATCAGTAGGATGTTGAGGTGGTGGCCTCTCATGGATATTCAATAAAAGAACTAATTTGTAATTCATTAACACTGCACCTTTGAGCTTTGTATCAACTAAATTCTATGGCTAGAATGGTTACAGGTCGATCTAGATTGTTCTTTGTTCTTGAGGAAACTCTCCACCATTGACTTGTACTTGAAGATGCAGGCGAGTCTTGATTTTGATGATGTTTGATCTTCTCAGGTATTTTCCACAATATTCCTTAGATTCCACTGCTTACTTTTATCTTTAAAATCTGCCAACTCATTTTCCTCCAGGTCAGGTCTAACTTTTTTGACCATGGAAAACAAATTTTGGAGTGTCTTACATTATTTCACAAAATTGGTAACCTCAAATTCCGCTAAGCTAGGTTTGACTCTATTGACTACAAAATGAGCTTCTTGTGGTTACTAATAGCTTTCTATTAAATCCACTCCTTTAGTTTTTTCTAGGTCATGTTTTACTAGTTTGACTATGGAATCACTATTTTACGTTGGCCTTGGGTGGATTTTCCATGCTACCTTGCCTCATACCTTTTAGGATTTGCAACTTCAAGTTTTTCCTAGCCAAGTTTGACTGCACCGACTACAAATTTTGGCCTCTATTAGATTTTAAACCTTTTCGTCACTTAGTTACCCTTCTACTGAAACTGGCATGTTTATGATCCACCACAAAAATCTAGTGTGTGTTGGTGTTATTTCTTAAAATTCTATAACTTTGAATTCTGCCTAGCACTGTTTGACTGTGTTGTTCGTTGATTCTGCTTTTTGGCAGATTTTATCATAGATTTACCTTGTACAAAGTAAGGCCATCCCATAAAATCATTCACCTCTTCTACATTCTGCTCCTTTTGCTTGAGTATTTATGGGTATTTTTGATAATCTTCATAGTAAAATTTGTACATCAGCGAAACTTCCCTCTAAGATTCTTTCTCCATTTTAACAAAAAATTTAGAGAAATTTCCATGTGATCATTTTAGTTTATAGTACCCTTCTGGGCATGTATTGATCCAAGGAGTACCAAGAACATGATGCTTGGTTTCCCTTTAAATATTTTATAGCCTTCTACTCTGTTGAGTCCCTTAGATGTTTTTCTTTGCAAATCAAAATTGGGTTAAAAAAATTCCCAAGCAATTGATTAGCCTTTTAGATTCCATGACCATTGTCACAAATATTTGAAATAGGGGAGGTAGGCAATTGGTCTTGGATTCTTCTCATAGAATGACTAAGTGCTTAAATACTTTTGGTGAGTTGGATGGAGTTTATGGAATCCTTTTATAAGCCTTTGTCAATAGTAGGTGCCATAATTGAAATTATTGTGTGCATGCCTACACATGCTTCCTAATATAACTAATCTTATTTTCCCAAATATTTGGCTGATGCAAGTGCCTTAATGTATTTTCTACTTTAAAAAGTGTTTCCCTTTATAGCCAAGAACCATTTGATAGCCTAGCTTTTATTTACAATTAGCTATTTATTATCTGCTACTTATTTACAATATGTTACAAATCTTTGGCGTACTTTTTTGCCCCTAATATTTCAAAAACAATTTACTAGAATTAGTATTGTCCATACCATAGTGACCCAAACTTTGTATTCTTATGCCTGTTTAATATTTGGAATACCTAATTGATGATATCTAGAAGACTATAGCTATCTAATTTAAATAAGTAATAAGTTCTCCTTTTGGTGCCAATTACTACATTAAAATCACTCAGTGAGAACTCATCTTCCATTTATAAATCCTCTATCAGTTGCTCAAGATATTCCAGATCCTCTTCATCCAAATTGATGCTACCTTCCAAAATCTTTTCAATGTGGTAAGGGCTTGTTTTCTCCACATAGATCTTGACCTTATATCCTTTATGGGGAATCACCATATGTGTGTAATCAAATATAAGTATCCTCCAATATTAGTAGTGAACTCCCTTGACAAGCATATTCTAAAAAGAGGATAAATATCAATTACTATCACCTCTTAGATCATAGTGACTTTTGGAATCTCTTGTAGCATCATAGATACATTATTGACTGCTCCTACCATTCAAACTGAAGTCTTATCTAATTAGAGCATGTAAAAACTAGTCTAGGTATATTGCATGCCCAGTGCATCATAAATATCCTTAGGTATAACTATTGTGGATGCTCTGGAATCCACAAAGCAATTGTGCACAACCCATCCCTCCATACATAGAGACATAAATAAGGGTGATGAGGCCCAAAAATGCCTCATTATTGCACAATGTTTGACTCATTATTGCACAATTTTTGACTACCATATGATAAGTTAATTGCCAAATCGTTGACTAGAATATACTATTTGGTAAGTGTTTGCATGATTTTATGTTAGGAATACTATATCTCTTTTTTTTACTATTTTTAGCATTTTATGACTGATTTTGCGTGATTAAGTAGCAAGTAATAACATGCATTTCAATTAGCAAAATGTGGCATGCTGATATCCATTAACTTCTCAATGGTTTTTTAATGTTTTCCTGCCCTTCAACTTGTTTCAAATCCACATTGAAGACAAAAGTTTAGGACTGTCATAAATCTGAAAATCTGGAAAAAACAGCCATATAAAAATCAGCAAGCTGTCACTTTATAGGAACACCTTGAATTTGTCAAGCAAAGCATGAGGATATGGATGGAATGAGTTTAGAAGGACTACAGAAGACATCTGAACTATTTAGAAGCATTCCCACATGGTCTAAATAGGCAGCAACAAGGTATAACAGAGCAGGGGCAATTGTGCAGCATTGTTGCACTATTTCAGCATGGTTACTTGGTGAATGAAGTGTATAAATTTAGTAGCAGCTTGATGTACTCCTTCATGTTGATATTTTAATAAGTTTTCCATGTTCTAATTTTATTGAATTTGCAAGAAATGCCAATATTCTACAACTGTGCAGCAGAACTAGAAAATGCAGTAATTTACCATGTAAATTCTAGCAAGCTACCAATGAATGGCAAGGCATGAAATTCACATCCAAGGAAGAATGAAGACTATTGCAATCTAATCCTGAAGGCTAATCCACCTTAGAAATGCAGCCAAAACCATTTGGAGTCAACACAGTTGGTCATTCTAAAGATCTTCGAAATGAACACAATGTCTTCGGAATGAGAATTGCAGTATCTTCGGAATGAGCCACTTATCTTCGGAATGAAAATAGAATGTACTTTTTGACTTGTTGACTGAATTTTGGTGGTGGAAAATGGGATAAGAAGGTTGATAAAGTTAATGGAAAATATCTTCCATCTAATTTTTATGTCCTTGCCGTCCAAATCCACCATGCATGGAAAAGATCAATTTGATCCTCTTCTAGGATAAACCCAGAAAAACTGCAGCATAACAGAAAGTTGTTTGCAAGATAGGAATGGCATATTCTGAAGTGGAGAATTATGTGTGAGATATTTCTAGACTCCTACCACGTACTCCCACCACTGAATATGCTTTCTAAGGGCCAATGACTACTACTACAACACAAACTGTCCGGATTTGCATTTATTTCAGATCCAAAATTATTGGCAAATGACTGTAAAATAGCACATAGGCTGATTTGAGCATGGGATATATTGTAAATATTTATATAAATAACATAGCTCCCTCCTTGGTTGAGCCAGTTAGGAATTATAATAGAGGAGAGTTTTCAATAGCGGCAATTAGGACTGTACAGTAATTTTTTGTAACAGTTTTCAGCATGTTTTGTCATCAATAAAAGTGCAGTATTTTATCATTTTATGTTCTGAGTGTTAATTAGTTAAGGAGTGATTTTCACCTCCTTCTAGATTAGGAAGTATGGGCCCACTTTTAGATCTAGAAGGAGGGATTTTATGGCAGGTTTTAATCTATAATTTTGCTACAACAAAATTAATAGATTGCTTGCCAGATTTCATTTTCTTGTTTTTATTTTGTGTTGTGTGATTTATGTTTCCTATTATGTTTATGTACAGCATTTGTGTGTATGTCAACTGACAAATTATATTAAGCATTTTCCTTTATGTTTTCCCTGCTTTCTATTTTAGCAACTTTCCATTTTCAGCATATTTCATTTTGCTGTCAATTCCTGTAGCAAAAGCTTGACGACCTTTTATGGCAAGGCATTGACAGGTGTTTTAGAATAAGTTTCAATTCTGCAAAAGTAGATTAGATTTCAATTCTGCAAAAGTAGATTAGATTTCAATTTAGCAATTTCAATTATGCAAGAGTAACTAGATTTCAATTCTACAAAAGTAACTTAGGATTTCAATTTAGCAATTTCAATTCATGCAATTGTAGTTAGATTTCAATTCTTGTAAACTTAGATTTAGTTTTCAATTCTTGTACTTTATTTTAGTTTCCATTCTTCAGACTAGGTTTAGTGTGACACCAAAAGGCTAAACCAAAATTTGCTTCACCAATAATTGCTTGAAATCTGAATGCCTGAATTGTACTCTGCCCTAACCTTCTATCGTAGACAGCCTTGGACACCAACCCGGATTGATAAATCATTGAGATTAAATGATGAGACTTAATGACACTCATCAAAGGGAAGAGGACTATTTTTACCCATCCTAAGAGTTTATTGATCTTGATCTAGATCTAAGTTTAGATAGCCAAAATCACTTAGAGATGTGTTTTTTAGGGCCACCTTGAGTAAATTTATCTATCCAGGAATCAACAAAGCAGCATACATGTTGGCTCTTGAGGTATTCTTCTTCAAGTATTCTATGATACTATATCTAGATCCTTTTGGTAGCTTTTCTTCCTTTCATACTAGCTCCTTAAACCTATTTTGGTATTGTTGTGTTACTTATTACCTTTGTTTCCTCATGCCTAATGGGAAATACAAATTTCTCAAGGCTTGTTCCCTGGTCTCTTCCTAATCATCTTTGGGTACTTATGGTTATGGATGCTCCTTAAGTTATTCCTTGATATATTCTTTTTTTAACTGAGTTGTAGCCTTTGAACTAACAACCTTCGTAGGATCTACTAGGAGAGGTCTCTTTATGGATCTAGTCAACATGTGATATGTTTTAGAGCTTATAGGTTCTTTACCCAATAAGTTTTGATCCAAATACATTAGAATACCTACTAGCCCTTTTGAATTTCTTTTAACTTTTTCATTTGTAGCTAGTTGGCATTGGTGTTGATAGACCATACATGTATCAGTATTATGGGGATCATTGTAAGTCAAGTACCAATAATACTCTTGGGTTATAGATACCTCTCCCTATTGGATTTTATCCACTACATTCTACTTTCCAGTAACAGTGCTAGTTGAAGCTCCTTTGTCCTTTATGATATAAGGGTATCTTCTTTGCTAGTACCCTTCAAGTCTTCTTTTAGTAATTTTTCACTCCATTATAATGATATTATTATTTTTTTTTTATTAACTATATTTATTTTGTGTATATCTATTGATTATTTTGGTTTCAAATAAATCCAAGACTACATTATAATAGCCAAACTAACAAGTTGAGGATATTGCTTGGGTGCAAGTCAATCAGCTAGTGAAAGAGTTGAGGGAGATGGAATCAATGCTTGTTGGTTATGTTGGGGAATTTTTGGATAGTATGGCATAAAAACCTTTGGAGGTAGCTTTTATACTGAGATGATATCATTATCTACTATAATAGCAACTTGAAATATCTAAGGAAATTTCATCTCATTTGATTATTGAATATGTAAGCTTAATTCTGATTCAAAATTTGGGAGGTAGTAAATGTAGGCTTGAGCTTGAAAATGTCTTAGCTCTTGAGGGATTATCCTAACCATGATGTTCTCTTGATGATGCTTCTATATGGAAGTAAATTGCATGAGTGAAAAAGGATCCCCTAGGTCATTGAATTCTAGTATTAAAGGCTCAGTCAATTCATCCCATGTGTTGATACCACCTTCTTCTAAAGATTGGTACAAGGTTAGTATATTTCCTCAAAAGTACAAGGTCAACAACCTAATAATTACATATTCATGGATGATATTATGCATAGTAGCTAAAGTATCTGTATCTTAGAATTTTTCATAATCCATCTTCTCACTACCATTATATAAGGGTAAGGCTTTTAGTGCAACTTGTAAAATATCATGAAGATCTTAGAGATTAAGGGCTTTAACATTATTCTAACTAGGGTTAATTTGTTTGGACATGGTTATAGGAAGGGATATAGTAGGTAGTTCTAAAGATATGGCCTACAAGGGAGTGAGGAACTTCATAGAAAATACCCAAGTAGGTGAAAGAGATTTAACTTTTCTAGATTTCTTGAAAGGTATCAACTCAACAAACTGTAGGGGTTCTTTAAGCTTCTTGGATTTTGATCTTGTTATCATAATATTTTATATCTATGTCTTCTAACAATTTTTTTAAAACTCCTAGGTACTTCAATGTGGAGTCATTAAGTTAATATATTGCTTATCCACTTATGAGACCAAGATCTTCATCATAATCTTGATCATATAAAAATGAAGACGTGTCAATTCTTGAGCACATAGTTGCTTTGATAGTCTTTTAAAATTTTGACTTCTAATTAGATGAAATATTCTTGTCCATCCCATCTATGATTCTTTGTGAGGTAAATAGGATTGGTTTGGTTCCATCGAGTGTGTCAAAACTCTTGGTTGCTCAATTCGCCTAGGTATAGAATGTGTTCTCTAGATCAAGGTCAAGATTGGATGACTTAGAATTGATTTTGAATCAACCTTAGGATAAGGTAAGTTCCTTATCTAAATCCTACTATGTAGAAATACTAAAGAAAAAAAAGAGATAGGACTGAGAGAAGAGTGGAGATAGAGAGAAAGAGACAGGGTTAGAGAGAAATATTGGATGAATTTGAGGCTCAACTAACAACATTGTTTTGGGTTGAATGAGCATAATCTATTTTTTGCAAGCAATACCTAAAAAACCATTAAATTAAAGCTATGTAGAATACTTAAGTGTTACATCATTCAACATTCCAATATCAAACAACTTTAATTCTAACAAATAACACTTTAATTATTGAAGCATACCAAACAACTTCAAGCCTAACAAATAACACTTAATTTACTAAAGTATACCAAACAAATTCAAGCCTAACAAATAACACTTCTACCAAAGTGTAAATTAAGTGCTAAAATTTTAAATATCAATGCAGTTAACAATTCTTCATACTTCAATAAAGGTAGGTCAAACAACCCTTATATTAGAATAACATAAGCATACAACTTATGATAGTCAAACAATAAAATGTTTGACCCTTTACAATGAGGAGCATACCTCTATTTATATATTTTTCTCAACTAAAATGAAACTAACTATTATATACAATTATGATAAAAAATGGCCCTATAAGATCAGGGATAATCTTGCATCACTTTTCATCTTTAGAACATTTGGCCCTTCCTTTATCAAGTAATGATTTGCAAGGGTAGTTGTCATTTTTTAACTCTAACAACTACCATGTTGGCCAAACTATTTTTGTCTGAGGTGTCTGGCACTTTATTTTTATAGTGACTTCAATTTGCAAGCAAGTTCAACCTAGTCTAGGATTCCACTTTCTTTGACTTGCACTTCAAGTAGCTCTTTGTAGTCTTTTTAAGAAGCCAAAATATTTTAAGGTTGGGTTGATGTCATCACTTCGAAATTTTTGGTCTATCTTCTTATAGAATGAAAACTCTATGATTTCTAAGCTTTGCACTATGCTAAAAAATTCTAGGTGCTCTTGTTGACATCACTATGAAAATTCTCTGGATTACCTCCTTCTAGGATTCTATCTATATGGCTTTGAGGAATGAGAAGTGAGTTTAGAAAAGAGCTTTTGCTTCTAATGAAAGGTTATTTCTAAGATATTATAAGCCCATAATTGCTTTTTTAGGCTATAAGATAAAGCACTTTAACAAATTATGATTTCAAAGAAAATGATGAGTTCGAATAAGCTTTTGAAGCTTGAAAGAATGAAATAATTTGTAAGTTCAGATGTTGTCAAAGAATTTGGCTACAATATTATACCTATATAGGGATTACTATATATTCATTTTTATTTAATTCTTGAGTGATAAAAGTTACTTCTCCTAACTAGGGCATCCTTAATTTCAATTAGTACTTTCATTAATAACTTTTTTTCCTAATTATACAACTTTATCTTATGAGAATCACTCTTATCTCACTATAAATTAGAGAATGTTTAGACATATTTGGAAGTGATTTTGGATAGCTATTTGAAGAAGGAATTGACAACAATTAAGATAGAGATAGAGGCAGAGTTTACAGATAGCAAAAGGAAGCAAATTGAAGGAGATAAAGTTGTATTTTGAACAACATTTGAAGAAGTATTTGAGCTGTAAATTTTAGAGTTTATTGGAAGCCTTTTGGAAGGAGAAAGAAGAAGTTTTTAATGCAGCATATTGGCTGCAATTGAAGATGCAAAGTTATAGAGTTTTTGGACAATGAGAAGATAGCATTTTGGGCAACATTGAAAGCTACAAATTTCATAAAGTTTGGACAACATCTTTTGGATAAATAAGAAGCTATATTTTGATAGCATAATTGAAAGGAGAGAAAACATTTTTTAAGAATAAGTTGAAGGAGAGGAGAAAGAAGAGTTTGGGCAGCAACTAAAGCAAATGAATTATAGCACATTTGAAAGTTTTGTGCATCGAAATAGTGAAGGAAATAAGCAAGTAAAAGGCAACAAAAGGAGGAGATATAGTTTTATCTTTGTTGGAAATATTGAGTTGTCATTGATGTCAAAGGGTGTATGGTATTCAAGGCAAAAATATTCTTCAAGGATAAGAAGCTTACAAGAATGGACAATGGACATGGTGAATAACAAAGCAAGGAAAATATTTTAAGTAAAGGATTATAATATTTAAATGTCAATTTAAATATTATAAAGAGATTGAAAATGGCTTGGGTCAAAAAGGTTTAAAAGTTGCTTGGGACAAAAAGAATTATATATTACAAGAAAAGGAAAAAGGTTTAAAAGTTTCTTGGAAAAATATTTAAGGACCAAAAGAGGACAAAGGTTTAAAAGATAATATTATAATATTTAAATAATAAATATTTAAAATATTATAATGGTTTTATAATAAAAGACACCAACATTTTGAAGAGAAAATATATAATTAAAATCGCGAGCTAACTTCCCAAGGTGAAAAAATGAAGGGCATATAAATATGGGACAAAGATTTCGATTTTCAAGGAGGATGCTAAGATTGAAAAATTTCCAATGCGAGTGATTATTTTAAAACATTTCTAATGCGTGAGGTAAATTTGAAAAATCTGAAGTAGAAAGAAACAATGAATAAGGAAGAGAGAGGTCCCTTGTTGGTTCCAACCGTCAAGGTATCCCAACTGGTTGTCTAGCCTTGGTTAGGGCACCCGCGAAGCAAAGAGTGCAGAGTTTGATTCCTAGCGACATCGTATTTTTTATATGTGATGAAATTGTGAATGTGTGAATGTTTATATGCTAAGTGCTTCTTGTTTTTTCTCAAGTTATGGAGCAACCCAACTGCTTGGCTAGGTCATTCTAAGTCATTGTTGTGCGTGAGGTCCGAGGGTGAAATTTCATCAGGTGCGGTTTTGCTTGGAAGATATCAGCAGCAATTGTTTTTCTCTATTTGAAAGTGCATGAAGGTTTATTATAGTGGGTGCTCCTTTTATTTCTACCTACTGGGGTAGCCTAGCTGGATACCTATCTTTCACTAGGGGTTGCATTGGTAGAGGTTGTGAGTTCGATCTTCTTCGTGTTCGTGGGGGCTTGTTGTGTGAGGTAAGGGTAATTTTTTATTATTAATTTAATTTTAGTGGGAGTTATAAGGTGTATGGTGGACAAAGTCATTTGTAATTTTTGCATATTGAAAAAGGAGAAATAGAGTGTACTATGGACAAATTTATTTGTATTTTTGAATATTAGAAAAAGGAGAAATAAGGTGTATTATGGTCAAATTTATTTGTATTCTTGCATATTAGAAATAGGAGAAATAAGGTGTATTGTGGTCAAATTTATTTGTATTTTTGCATGATAGAGAAAGGAAATTTAAGGGTTTAGTTATTCTTAAAATATTTATTTTTGTGAGATTAAAAAGGATATATAAGGTATTATTTTTAAGCTTTATTATGAGCATTTTTTATAAGGGTTTGCAATGTGATTGATTTGATATCTATTCAAGAAAAATAGATTTGCTAACCAGTTTTTGAAGTGGAAAAAGAATGGAAATATGTTTTTTAAGGCACATGCAAAAGAAGACTATCATCATTATGAGCAGGTTTTATGAGCATATTTGAGTAGGTTTGTGAGTAGGATTGAGCAGTTTTATGAGCAGGATTGAGCAGATTTAAGCAGTGTTAGTGAGAATATTTGAGCTAAGTTATGAACAGGCTTTGGAGCAGACCAGAGTAGAGGGGATTGGTGTCTCCTGTGGATATAGGTCCACAAACCAAAATAGAGGGGATTGGTGTCTCCTATGTATTGGGATCCACAAATATTGTAATAGGGAATTGGTTCCCAAGAAATTTGTTGAGAAAATTAATAAGATATTTTCTCTGTGGATGTAGCCCACCTTGAGTGAACCACTTTAAATCTGTGTCTCTTATGTGTGTGGTGATTTGTGCATTGTTTCATTGTTGCAATTGATAATAATTGATGGTATTTCTTTGGAAATAAAAATAAAAAGTTGTATCTTATACTATTCACCCCCCTCTTAGTATAAGCTTTTTTTCTTCAATTGGTATCAGAGTAGGTTCCTTCATGAAATTCTAACAGCTTGAAGAAAGATCTTACAAAGAACACACATGGCCACTGAGATGAAATAAGTTGCCTCTATGGTTGAAATCAAAGAGAGATAACCATAAAATTGAGAAGAAGCCATGGTTGACATGAAAGAAGAACTTATTGTTGCTCTTGGAAAATTGAAAAGAGTTAGAAATAAGAATTCAAGTTTGAAGGCTCAAATCTAAGAGGATGAGGAAACAAAGACAAAATTTCTACAAGATCTTACAGCTTTAAAAGTGAAGGTTGAAGAGGCAAAGAGAATTGAAGAAATTATGGTTGAGAAATTAAAAGCAAAAGAGTTGGAATGTGAAAAATTGGAACATGAGGTTGTATTTCTAAGAAAGTAAGTTGAAAAATATAAATATAAGTTACAGCAAGGTATAAGGTTAGAAAAAATAGAAAGACGAGTCAAGCTCAAAAGGAACAAATACATAAAAGAAAGTAAGAAAGGAAGAGCCCATGACCTATGCAGATGTATTAAAGGATAAAAGCATCAAGGAGGAAGAAAATAGAGAATCATCATGGATAGAAGTCAATCACAGAAACAACAATGGAAGAACCATGGGACCACATCATCCAAGGCAATCAAACAAGTTTCAATATGTCTTCCATGGTTATTGTTTCTCATGTACCAAATATGGTCATAAATTTGTACATTTCATGGTCCATGTGAAAATGATGTTGGTAGAAATTTTAATTCATTTACACCTCTCATGGATAACAATATCATCAGTTACAAATGTGATAATTTTTGGCATAAATCTAAATGGTGTAAAACAATATTTCTTGAAGTTCCTAAATCAAGCAAGAAGGAGAAATGTCAAATAGCTCAGAAGGATATGACCTCAAAGGTTTGGAAAAAGAAAAAGAAACAAGAAAAAGAAAAGTTCATGTTGGTACAAATAGCTCTTCATGTACAAAATGAAGGAAATCAGTGGTACATTGATAGTAGTTGTTCAAGTTATATAATAGGTGACAAAAGCAAGTTTATTTCTCTCAAGAAAATAAATTGAGGAACAGTAAAATTTGGTGATAATGCTTCTACCAAAATTATTGGAAAAGGGACTGAGTTTAAATAATGGAAGATCAAGGACAAAAAATGTGTTATATGTTGAAGGATTGAAGCACAACCTACTAAGTGTAAGTCAATTATGTGATCAAGGGCACACTATCACATTTCACCCAAATGGATGTGATATCAGGAAATCCAAGATAGGAAAGCTTATTGCAGATGCCAATAGAACTACAAACAATCTCTACATGTTGAGTGAAATAAAAGGAGAAAAATACTTCTTATCATAATAAGATGAGATATAGTTATGGTATAGAAGTATGGGTCACTTGAACTTTGAAAACATAGTGAAAATAAGCAACAAATAAGCAGTCATAGATTTTCCCAGGATAACAAAACCCCTAAGTACGATTTGTGCATAATGTCAGCATGGTAAGCAAACAAGATCAAGTTTCAAATCAAAGGAGTTTTCTTCATCCAAGCCTTTGGAATTAGTTCACTCTGATCTATGTGGTCCTACTATGACAAAGAGATTACAAGGTGAGAACTATTTCATGTTATTTATTGATGATATATCTAGAATAACTTGGGTAACATTCTTAAAGGAAAAATCATAAGCATTTGAAAATTTCAAGGTATTCAAGGCACTAGTAGAAAATAAAACAGGCAAAAATATCAAGTGTCTAAGATCGGGTAGAGGAGGAGAATTCACTTCAAGTGAATTTGTAGAATTTTGTGAACAACATGGAATCAAGAGAGAATACTTAGCAGCAAGAACTCCACAACAGAATGGATTAGTTGAAAGGAAAAATAGAACTATTCAAGATATGGCTAGGGCTATGTTAAATGATTCTAATATTTCTAATGCTTTTTGGAAAGAGGTAATTTATATAGTTGTTTATATCATAAATAGATCTCAAGTAAGATTAAATCATCGTAAAACCCCATATGAGCTTTGGAAGGGAAGGTCAGCTACTATGAAGTACTTCAAATTTTTTGGAAGCAAATGCTACATTAGACGAGAAGAGAAAATTTTGGGCAAGTTTGATTCCAGGTGTGATGAGGGAATCTTCCTTGGTTATTCCACTAAGAGAAAGGCCTATAGATGCTACAATAAAATATCACATACAATTTTGGAAAGTGCAAATGTAAGAGTTGATAAAGAAATAGATCTAAGAGAACTAGTTCAAGAGATTGTGTATCAAGAAGGAGAAAGTTGCAAAGAAGAAGGTGAAGAAATTGAAGATAAGACACAAAGGGCACCATCTAAGACACCATCTAGGTATGTGCAAAAGAATCATCTAAGATAATTTATTATTGGGAATCCATATGAGAGACAAACAAGGAGGAAGATAATAGGAACATGTGAACATGTAAATTTTTATTTGCTATCTAAAGTTGAGCCCAAGAATTTTAATGAAGCAAGTGAAGATAAATATTGGTTAAGGCAATGGAAGAAGAGTTAGAACAAATAGAAAATAGTGATACTTGGGAACTTGTCCCACATCCTAAATACAAGAATGTAATTGGCGCCAAATGGGTCTACAAAAATAAGTTGAATGAAGATTGTCACATTGTCAGAAACAATGCAAGACTTGTGTGCAAAGGCTATGCACAAGTTGAGAGGATTGAATTTGAAGAGACATTTTCTTACATTGCATGTCTTGAATCCATAAGAATGTTCCTAGATTTCTCAAGTTTCAAAAACTTCAAGGTGTATCAAATGGATGTAAAATCAACATTTCTCAATGGTTACTTAGAGGAAGAGGTCTACATTGAGCAACTAGATGGTTTTAGCCTGACATATAATCCAAACTATGTACATAAATTAAAGAAGGCTCTCTATGGACTAAATCAAGCTCCTAGGGCTTGGTACTCATAGTTGGATAAGTATCTCCAAGAATAGGGTTTAATAAAATGTATAGCTAACAATAATCTATACATCAAAAATGAAGAAAATAACTTGTTAATTTTAGTGGTCTATGTGGATGATATCATTTTTGGAGGTAGTGATGATAAGATGTGTTAAAAATTTGCAAAGAGTATGCAAAATAAATTTGAGATGTCAATGCTTGGTGAGTTGTCTTTCTTCCTTGGTCTGCAAATTGCACAATCAGACAAAGGTATATTTCTCTCTCATAACAAGTATGTAAAATAAATGTTGAAAAAATTCAATATGGAGAATTGCAATCCTATGAGTAACCCCATGGTTACAGGATGTAAGTTAAGTAAAGATGATGAGTCTCCTGAGGCAAACCAAACATTGTATATATCCATGATTGGAAGTTTACGGTATGTCACAGCTACAAGGCCAGATATAATACAGGCAGTCATATCAGTAGCAATATTTCAAGTTGCACCAAAATAAACAAATGTAAAGTAAAGATAATATTTAAGTATTTGAAAGGAACTATGAGTTTTGTACTTTGGTACCCCATATGCAATAATTTCACTCTCACTACATATACAAATGCGGATTGGGTAGGTAGTGTTGATGATAGAAAAAGCACAAGTGGAGGAGCATTCTTTCTTGGAGATTGTTTAGTCTCTTGGCTAAGCAAGAAACAAGCATCAATATCCTTATCCACTATAGAGGAAGAGTACATTGCAGCAGTTACTTTTTGTACACAATTTTTATGTATGAAGTAAACTTTAAGTGATTTCAAAATAGAACATGATCATCCTATCTCCATATTGTGTGATAATACAAGTGTCATTAATATTTCAAAGAATCTAGTGATGCATTCAAGGACCAAGCACATTTCAATCAAATATCATTTTTTGAGAGAGCAAGTGACTGATCAACAAGTCAAATTGGAATACATTGCTACAAAGGAACAGATTGTTGACATCTTTACCAAGCCACTTCCAAAGGAAACTTTTGAGTATCTCAGAAGAAAGTTGGGAGTAATTTCACTCCCATCACATAATTGATCACCTCAAGAAAAGGAGGTTGTGAGGGGGTTGTGCTAAGTATCTTATTTTTAGTCCCAAGGAGCCCTGGTTAGGGTGTTGTAGAGTAGAAAGTGTAGAGTTCAATTCCCAACGACATAGATATGTGATGAAATTGTAAAGGTGTGAAGGTTTATATGCTAAGTTCTTCCTTTTAATTCTTGAGATGTGGAGCATCCCATCCAATTGGTTAGGCCACGCTAAGTTGCTATTGTGCATGAGGTTCGAGGGTCGAATCTCATCGGGTGTGATTTTGCTTGGAAGATATCAATGGTAGTTGTTTTTCTCTGTTTGGAAGTGCATGAAGGTTTATTACAGTGGGAGCTCCTTTTGTTTCTACCCATTGGGGTAGCCCAGTTGGTTTCCTAGCTTTTGCTAGGGGCTATGTTGGCAGAGGTTGTGAGTTCGATTCTCTTCGCGTTTGTGGGGGCTTGTGTGAGGTAAGGGCAAATTTTTTATTATTAATTTAATTTTAGTGGGAGTTATAAGGTGTATGGTGGACAAAGTCATTTGTATTTTTGCATATTGAAAAAGGAGAAATAGAGTGTACTATGGATAAATTTATTTGTATTTTTTAATATTATAAAAAGGAGAAATAAGGTGTATTGTGGTCAAATTTATTTGTATTCTTGAATATTAGAAATAGGATAAATAAGGTGTATTGTGGTCAAATTTATTTGTATTTTTGCATGATAGAGAAAGGAAATTTAAGGGTTTAGTTATTCTTAAAAGCTTTATTTTTGTGAGATTAAAAAGGAGATATAAGGTATTGTTTTTAAGCTTTATTATGCACATTTTTATAAGGGTTTGCAATGTGATTGATTTGATATCTATTCAAGAAAAAGAGATTTGCTAACCAGTTTTTGAAGTGGCAAAAGAAAGAAAGCTTTTTTTAAAGGCACATGCAAAAGAAGACTCATAATTGTGAGTAGGATTGAGCAGGTTTTGTGACCCGATTTGAGCTGGTTTGTGAGCAATATTGAGCAGGTTTATGAGCAGGATTGAGCAGGTTTTGTGAGTATATTTAAGCAGTGTTAGTGAGAATATTTTAGTAAAGTTGTAAACAAGCTTTGGATCAGACCAGAGTAGATAGGATTGGTGTCTCCTATGGATAGAGGTCCATGAACCAGAATAGAGGGTATCAATGTCTCTTGTGGATTAGGGTCCACAAGCATTGTAATAAGGAATTGGTTCCTAAGAAATTTGTTGAGAAAATTTATAAGAAATATTTTCTCCATGAAAGTAGCCCACCTTGGGTGAACCATGTTAAATTTGTGTCTCTTATGTGTGTGGTGATTTTTGCATTGTTTCATTGTTGCAATTGATAATAATTGATGGTATTACTTTGGAAATAAAAGTAAAAAAAATTATCTTATACTGTTCCCTCCCCCATCTCAGTATAAGCTTTTTTTCTTCAGTATTTTGAAACAAAAATTTTAAGAGCTTGCTATCACCAAAGAACCAGTATTATACCTACAAAATAACAAGTTAGTTTGAGAAGGAGCAAGAAATAATAAAGAACAAATCTAGTAAGTTGTAGAGAAGATAAGGCAACAAGGAAGGAGGAGAACAAGTTGGTTGAAAGATAAGATAGTTGTAATAACCTAGGCATAACTCACCTGATTGTTCATTCCAGTCTTACTCCTTGGAATTACAAAAGAAAAATTTTGACTCAACATGAAGATAAAGACAATTAAAATAATGTTCACCAAACATGTTATTAGTACGTAGGCATAATTTACTTGCTTCAAGGTTTTTTACTGTTGTATATGGTCCCTTGAGTGGTCAAGATTGTCCAGATCCCACAAAAGGTGTCATTTATTGAACTCCTTATTCTCCTTACTAGAGATCTATGTTCACATTAAGAGGTTATCCTTCTAGGGCCCATAACACCTAGAAGTGTGGATGCATAATTCTCCTCCCTATAGCATTGAGGATATAGATTTCTCTGACCTGTGATCTATCCTTATATTTTGCCTCTACTACTAGTATATTTTTGGTCATGCTAGGGAATAGCGTTAGTATACATAGTGCCTAGTTGTGTCCATAAACTTATGGAGATAACTAGGGCCCACCAATTATTTGGTTTGGGTCTAGGTATCCCAAGACATGTTTCAATCAATGATGGGGCATCCTATACCATCCCATCATTGAACCTTCGAGCCCAAAATTCTAGCACTTCTAGATATGGGTTGCTGCTAGAAATTCCCTAGTTAAACTGTGATCATGAGACCACTCACTATACTACTCATTTGATAGCCTAGAAATGGCATCCCATAATACCTTTTATTACTTGTTCATAGTAGAGGACCACTTGTCCAGTTTAAATATGCTAAAAATTGACTATCACTGACTCATGATGGTTGCCACTCGCAATCCATCAGTGTTGGGTGTTTGCTCTCCTATCTTGGTGAGGCATCAAAGATGTTCATCTAACTTGGTGTTACACCAACAATATTGATAGTAAGTTTGGTTTTAAGTGAGGTTCCACTTTATACATGTGGTAGTTTACAAATTTGGAAATAAAGGAACATAGTCTAAAAGGTTTTTCCAATGATTTTTTATATATCAAATTCTTAAATCAAGGTATATTACAATCATAATAAAAGAAATAGAAACCTTTTAAAAACTAGCACACTAATTTAGTTTTTTGAATCAAGTATTTAATATAAATACGAAACTCTATTTCTTCATAAAATAAAATAAAAGAAAAAAAACTTTAATAAAAGACTTATAAAAATCATCCTTTAGAATAGTTGCACTTACAACCTAACAACGATCTTTCCTTCTACCCATTTTATAATCTCTAGTATTTACCATTTCAAAAAAATTGTAATCTTTATCCTTTATAACATTGGTTAGCACATGATAATAAAACATACAAATATGAAACTCTACTATTGTTTAAGGATTAAAATTTCACATGTTGCTCTAAAGTTAAAGTGCATATAAGACAAAAGAGACCACACCAAATACTTTATATTCATTAGCAAAAATTCGAATAGAAGTCCAATTTAAGTTTTTTTTTTTAAACGGAGTAACTCTTCAATGGACGATGGTGGTACTTTAATGAGACATTTAGAATATGAGTAAACTTGCTTTATCCAAATTTTACTATGCATAAATTTGGAAGCAGCCATACAACCAATTTATATAACCCTTAAAGAAATTTGGTGAACATTTTTACATTTCAAAAAGGTCAAAAATAAATATATATTCCTGACACTCTCAAAAAGTAGACTCTATTTAACCAAAACATAACCAAAATATAATTCTCCATAGTAAATTTTATGTCCAATAACATAGATTAAATTTAGCATTCAAATGTAATTAACTCTTTCTCTCCAAGAAAATTAATTAACTCCATATTTAATGACACATAGCAGAAGAAAGGTAAAATTAACTAAAGCAAAAATTTTCCAAGAGTAATAATATTTCAAATGCTAACTAATGTACATACATTTATTTATTTCATCCTACCAAATATTGAGCCTATCTACTCAAACTTTAGCTGGAGAATTCACATAACTTTCAAATGTCAACAAACTCTCATTTTATGGCAAAATCGTTCAATGTTTCAAATTTTTTTTAATCATTAGGTAAACGCACTAAAAGACATCGCTATACTCTTCATTAAAAGAAAATAAAATAAAAATTCTCAATTCAATCTTCTGATGTATCCATTGAAGGCACTTATATAACAATATATGCTACAGCAAGTTTAATTTTACCATAAATCAAACACAAACCAAAGATAATTTGTATATATAAATTAGTCAATTTGGACAATGTAACAATGTAAAGGTTTATAAGCTTCAGCCCAAATGAAACTTCTATAGTAAACATCCTAATAACTTACAAACATTAGTTATGAAACAACATTCAACATCTTTGATGAGCTGGTTCATTTAACCTGAAATTGAATCACATTTTTCCATTGTTGGTGCAGCTACAATTGACTACCATCAACCAGTATTCTATTCCATATCAATGGCCCAAATCATTTGTTCAGCACACAAGCTATTGTCGAAGAAAGGTGGAAAGAATTTGGTTGACGCATAATGGATCAACATACCCCATTTGCAACTATATGGAAAAAAAAATGTATGTCACGCATAAAAAATTTTATTTCACAAAGCATATTTACTTTGACTTAATATATTATCTTATTATGGTCACTATTTATAGCTCATTGCACCTAAAGAATGTTTACACATCTTAGCACCCTCCATCTTGGTAATTGGGTGAGGTTTAGAAAACCTATGGTTGGCATCTAAATTATAGAGCAATATTAGCTGAGAGAAGATGGTAAAAATTGGTATTTAGTTTTATAACATCAAATCAAAGTATATTTTTACTAGCATACAAACAAACATGAACAATTCCTTTTCAAAATTACTAGTAAACATCCATAATAACTCACACATTTATCCAAAAATAGAATGCAGTAAGCTATAAGTACAAATAATCATTTAAAACTTATAGGCTATAACTACAAATATCAAATTAGACAAGATTATTCATTGAATTTATTCTAAAGTATCAAGATCCAACTTGATCTTCACGTTCACTGAATGGAAATCGAAGCTCACAATGATCTTTCAATGTCAGACATCCACATGCAACATTTCTTTTTCTCATGTCCATAACATAGTTTCTACCTCTGTTATATAATCAACTAGTGGCTTATATTTGGTGCCACATAATAAATCCATGCACACCAACTGTTGGTCGGGTGGCACCCAATTTGGAGGTCAAATGAGGATGTAGATTTAAGGAATGTTCTAATCGTTTTATTTTATTACATATAGTTTTTTTTTAACGTTTAGGTTAGTTTTACTTTTTATTATCTTAATTTGTTATTTATTTTATCATATTTTATTTTATTATTAATAAATTTTTTTAAATTTCATTTATTTAGAAAAGTAATACTCTAATATTCATTCAACAAACAATCAAAAAGTGAAATCAAATTTCCAAACATATGCACAATTTGACCAATAAGACATGCATCAACACTATGCAATCAACAAGCAGGATGCTCCTACATGAATTTGGTGAGATTTCATGTACTCATAGACCATTGAATGTATCATATCACAACTTACCTCTTGCGGAAAACCTCCATATTTCTACCTGAAGGTGGGAAACATGTTCTACTGAACTACTTCTTTGGGAATGAAAACATGTTCTTGCAATCACAGAGTTGATCAATAGTATCTCATCCTAAAGAAAATAGCAAACAGATAGAAAAATAGGTGGGATGTTACATTCTCCCCCACTCAGAATAAACACAGTCCTCTATGTTATCTAAAGAAGAATTACACAATTTCATAATGAAACATATATTCATTAACATACTACATCCATCAAATGTTCATTCAAAGAAAACCAAAATATGCATACACATAATTATATCAATGTTTAGTCAAATAAATATGGCAATTTTCCTTTCATAATGGCCACATCTTACCATGTGGTATTGCTATTACAGTAGTGGTCCCACTGGACCCTACATTGATCAACAGTTCTCTTCCAAAGTTACTCGGTCCTAAACCCAAGAATTTTGACCAGGTGAATTTAAATGATTCACAGGTCTAATATCTACAAATGAGAAACATCCCACACATGTGATGGATCTGCTACATACTTTTTGAGGAGGGACACATGGAAAGTGTCATGGATTTTGGACAAATTAGGTGGTAAGGCCAATCTATAGGCTACAAGACTAATTTTGGTAATGATTTCAAATGGTCCTACAAACCTAGGACTAATCTTGGTGGAAAAAAAATTGAGCTTTTTGAGGGTTTGAATCTTAGGAAAACTTTATCATAAACAACAAATTCTTAAGGTGACCTCTTAATATCAGCATAGCTCTTATAGCGTTTTGTGGCTTCTTTGAGCCGTTGGCGTATTTCTTTTAGTTGTTCCTCCATTTTTTTAACAATATTTGGTTTTATCATTACTTGATCTTCCAGATTATCCCAAGTCAAAGGTTTTCTACACCTACGCCCATATAGGGCTTCAAATGAAGCCATGCTTGACGTGCCATGGTAACTATTGTTGTAAGCAAATTCTACCAGAAAGAGATAGTCCTCCCATTTATTCTAGTGATCCATGCAGTACATCTACAACATATCCTCTAATATTTGATTAACCCTCTTGATTTACTCATCAATCTCTAGATGATAAGTAGTGTTGATATTGATCTTTGTACCTTATGCTCAATGTAAAGCTTACCAAAATTTAGATGTGAATCGATAATCTTTGTTTGAGATAATTACCTTAGGAAATCCATGAAGTCGCACCACTTCATGAGTGAATTTTTGGGCTATAGTAGGCATATCATCATGTACATTTCTTGGTATGAAATGGGCCACCTTGGTCAACTTATCTACTATAACCAAAATTGTATCATGTAACCCGGGTTCAATCCCCATGGTGGATGTGTATACAAACTATTTACTCAATAAAAAAATTGTATCATGTCTAAAATAAATTTTAGGGAGACCAAGTATGAAGTCCATGGAGATGACTTGCCATTTTTTAGTGGGAAATTCATAAAGACATAATCATCCCCCTGAATGCTGGTGCTCATCCTTGAATTTTTGGTATTCTAAACATTTTTCCACAAAATTTATTATGTCCTTTTTCATCCCAAGCCAATAATAATCCTTTCTCAAATTTGCATGCATCTTCACTGCTCTTGGATGCATGGAATACAGAGTATAATATACTTCTTGCAAAATTATCTTTATCATTTCTCCATTATTTGGAATAACTATTCTATCTCTGAAATACAGTAAGTCCCCCCTGATCTTAAAATCCTTATTTTTGTTAGGTCCTTGCTCGACCTGAGCCCGACATTGAACATAAAATTCATCGGTCTTTTGTAGTTCTTTAATTTGTTCGGTTAGCTCATATTGACACCATGCCATGGTAGTTATATGGCTTCTTCTACTGATTGCATCTACTAGCTTATTCTATTTTCCTTTTATATATTCAACCCCAAAGTCATACTCAACCAAAAACTCCATCCATCGTCGTTGCCTTGCATTCAATAACGGTTGAGTAAAAATATACTTTAGGCTTTTGTGGTCTATTTTAAGTTCAAAAGGTTTACCAAGCAAATAATATTACCAAATCTTGAGAGCATGAACTATAGCATCTAATTCTAAATCATGGGTGGCATAATTAACTTCATATTTCTTTAGTTTCTTGGACTCATAAGCCACAACTGCTTCTTCCTACATTAGAATGCCTCTGAGCCCTTATATGGAAGTGTTAGTACATACTATAAATGTTTTATTTAGATCCAGTATCTGGAGGATAGGTGCTAATATTAACTTCTATTTGAGCGCTCTAAATGCTTCCTCACATTGAGTTGTCAACTTTAAAGCTCTTCCTTTTCTTTGCAAATTGATTATAGGAAAAGCAATTTTTAAAAATCCTTTAACAAATCATCTATAGTATCCTACTATTCCCATAAAGCTTCTTACTTCAGAGACATTAGTGGGGTATGGCCACTCTATAATGGCTTTTATCTTCTTGGAATCTACCACAACTCCTTTAGCTAAAATTATATGTCCTAGATATTTGCACTTGTGAGGAGTAGAATTCATAGTTTAATAGCTTTCCATATAACTAATTCTTCCCAAGGATTTCAAGGATAACCCTCATATGTTGATTGTGCTCTTCTCTAGTTCGAGAGTATATTAGTATATCATCTAAGAATACAAGTACAAACTGATATAGCTTCTCTCGAAACACACTAATCATAAAATTAATGAATGTGGTAGGGATATTTATTAAAAAAAAAGGTAATTTTGTAAACTCATAATGACCATACCTATTTTTGAAGGCAATATTATAGGTATCCTCCTCTTTAATTCTCAGTTGGTGGTAACCGAACCTAAGGTAAATTTTTGAAAATATTATGGCCCCTCTTAACTGATCAAAAATATCATCAATTCTTGGTAGTGAATACTTGTTCTTAATTGTCACCTTGTTGAGCATACGATAATGAATTCATAATCTCAATGACCCATATTTCTTTTTTACAGAAAGAATTTGAGCACCCCATAGAGATACACTAGACTTGATATGACATTTTTCCAGCAAATCTTGCAATTGAGTCTTAAGCTCTTGTAACTCAATGGGAGTTATTCAGTACGAAGTTCTGGAAATAGGCATTGCTCTAAGTAAGAGTTCTATTGAAAATTTGAATTCCCTCTATGGTGGAAGACCTGGAAAATCTTTTGGAAATACATCCTTGAATTAATTTAACATTAGATACTATTGGAAAAGGCCATAACTAGACTCAGTTTCTTCTTTTTTGTTCATCTTAACTATATAAAGTTTACACCTTTTTCTCGAGGCCCTTTTAACCTGCATGGCTGAAAGAGGGTGAGGTTCTAATATTCCTCAGCCATAGTGGACACGGATTCATTTTCTAGATTCATCTGTATAGTCTAGCCATATTTCTTCAAATTTTAGTAGATATTTATGAGCCTTAAGCCAGTCTACACCTAAAATGATATCAAAAGCATGGAAACGAGCTACATATACGTGCCAACTTATTTTTACCTAAGGTAGAACAATTTGGGGGTTGAATAAACATTAATTGATTGAGTAGGTTTTATTAGACCCATACTCGACCTTCCACCTATTTTCCATAATATTAGGAATTTTTGAAATGTCCCTCAAAATGCTAGTAGATAAAACTATCAGTAGCTACACTATCAATTAAGATACATACATCCTTATCACCTATTTTTCTCTCAAAAGAAATGGTGTAGCTTACTCTACGAGAGTAGGGTTACTTGTAGCCACATAGATCTTATGGGAAGATCACTTTACTACTTTTTTCTATTGGCCCTTTGTGGGCATTGGCTAGCATAATGATCTCTTCCACATACAAAACAACCATTTGGAGGAATTTTATTTTTCCAGCTATCCTCATTCTTTCTTTGGGTAGTGATCCCTTCCCTAAATCTTGATTACTGGTCCTTTGTTCATTTCTTCCTATGTAGTTCCTCTTCTCTTGCCGACCCTTATTATTCTAGAAACTGCCTCTATCCCTATTCCTATTATCGTTGTTGTATCAATTTCCATCCTTGGGTCTTTTGTACTGGTCCTTACCCCATCTTATTGGTCCCATATTTTTCCTCTTCTTAGAGTCATGTCTATCATCCTCTGTCTTTTGGTAATAGGTCTTTTTGTTTTTATGACTTAGTTTTTCATACCGTGCTAAAACATAGGCCTCGGATAGGTCTTTGGATTTCAGTATTTCCACTAGGGATACAATCCTAGGATGTAACCCCATGACAAATTTTTGTACTTTTAGTTCTTCTCTTTGATCATATTCTGGTATGTATTTTAGTAACTACACAAATATCTAGTGATACTCTATAACTGACATGTTTTCTTAGTGTAAATTTGTGAATTCAACAAATTTTTTCACATAAAATTGTTGAGTTAAAACTATATCTCTAAATTCTCTCATAAATGTGTCCCAAGGGACATCAATAGCCTCGATATTTTTATTTCCCTTGTATGTTGTCCACCATTCCATTGCAGATCCTACCATATGAGTCACTGCCCATGTTGTTTTAGACTCTGATGAAAGGGGCTTAATTGCAAAGTATCCATCGGCCTCACTTAGCAAGTTTTTAGCTGCCTCTCCATCACCTTTTCCATAAAATTTAGAAATATCTACCTTCCTTATTTCCTTACTTAACTCCATACCAACTTTATTTTTGATAGACCCCTCAGGTATATCATCTTGTCTTTCCTTGGGCTCTTCACTCTTAGTCAAGTTCTCAATTACTTTTTGTTTTTGAGTTATTATTTCCTATAGTTGGGCCAATTGTGCCCTTTTTTTCTCCATGTTCTCATTTATTTGAGCTCGTTGAAATTCCATATGCTCTTTTTATTGGTTTAGTTGTTCTTGCATCAATTGAATCATTTTAACCATATTGTCTTCCTTTTGTGCACTCTTTTCTGCCACAAGATCTTTTTCTTTTTATATAATATGATGAGGTGTTTCTACTGCTTGCTCTTAGTTCGACTCCCTAATAAGTCTCCTTAATTCCTTTCTTAAATTTTTTGCAATCCCTTCTTACAGAGTAGCAGCAGTTATTTTGGAGGTTCCTGCCATTATATGTGGATGCAAAAGAGCTATATTACATTTAAAGGTTATCAAGTTTAGAACACAAATTTCTATCATAAATTTATGACCTAGGGTTTCACAACGTAGGGCTCTGATACCAACTGCAACAACCCAGGCATAACTCACCTGGTTTTCCATTCCAGTCTTACTCCCTAGAATTAAAAATGAAAAAAATTGACTCCATGAAGATAAAGATATAATTAAACTAATGTTCATCCAACATGTTATTAGTACGTAGGCATAATTTACTCGCTCTGAGGTTTTTGACTGCTGCAGACGGTCCCTCAAGTTGTCGAGATTGGCTAGATCCTATAAAAGGTACCATTTAGTGAACTCCTTGCTAGAGATATAATTTCATGGTAAGGGGTTATCTGTATAGGACCCATAACACCTATAAGGGTGGATGCATATATCCCCATCCCATAGCATTTATGACATAGGTTTCTCTGACCTATGATCTATCCTTAGCTTTCGCCTCTGTTGCTAGTATATTTTAGGCCATGCTAAGGAATAGTGTTAGTATACCTAGTGCCTAGTGTCCACCAACTTATGGAGAAAACTAGGGCCCACAAATTCTCTAGTTTAGGTCCAAGTATCCCAAGACACATTTCAATCGATTATGGGATGTCCCATACCATCTCATCATTGAACCTTCTAGCCCTAAAGTCTAGCACTTCTAAATATGGGTTACTGCTAGCAATTCCCCGGTTGAAATATGATCATGAGACCCCTCATGATACTACTCATTTGATAGCCTTGAAATGGTGTCCCATACCACCTTTCATTACTTTTTCATAGTAGAGGACCACTTGTCTAGTTTAAATCTCCTAGAAATTAGCTATCACCGACTCATGATGGTTGCCACTTGCAATCCATTGGTGTTGGGTGTCTGCTCTCCCGTCTTGATGAGACATCAAAGGTGTTCATCCAACTTGATGTTAAACCAACAATATTGATAGTAAGTTTGGTTTTAAGTGATGTTCCATTGTAGTATGTAGTCTAGGTGGTAGTTTAAAAATTTGGAAATGAAGGAACATAGTCTAAAATATTTTTCCAATGATTCTTTATATATCAAATTTTTAAATCAAGGTCTATTACAATCATAATAAAAGAAATATAAACCTTTTAAAAACTAGCACACTAATTTAGTCTTTTGAAGCAAGTATTTAATATAAATATGTAACTCTAGTTCTTCATAAAATAAAATAAAAGAAAAAAAAAAGTAATAAAAGACTTATAAACAACATCCTTTAGAATAGTTGCACTTACAACCTAACAAATATCTTTCCTTCTACTCATTTTATAATCTCTAGTATATACCATTTCAAATAAATTGCAGTCTTTATCCTTTATAACATTGGTTAGCACATGATAATAAAAATACAAATATGAAAGTCTACTATTGTTTAAGGAGTAAAATTTTACGTGTTACTCTAAAGTTAAAGTGCATATAAGACAAAAGAGACCACACTAAATACTTTTTATTCATTGTCAAAAATTTAAACGGAATTCCAATTTAAGTTTCTTTTCAAAAACAGAGTAACTCTTCAATGGATGATGGTGGTACTTTAATGAGACATTTACAATATGGGTAAACTTATTTTATCTAACTTCTACTCTGCATAACTTCAGGAGCAGCCATACAACCAATTCATATAGCCCTAACAGAAATTTGGTGAACATTTTTCCATTTTGAAAAGGCCAAAAGTTAATATATTATTGTCGCTCTCAAAAAGTGGACTCTATTAACCAGAACATAACCAAAATGTAATTCTCCATAGTAAATTGTATGTCCAATAACACAGATTAAATTTAGTAGATGAATATAATTAACTCTCTCTCCAAGCAAATTAATTAACTCTATATTTAAGGACAAATGACATAAGCAAGGTAAAAGTAAATGAAGCAAACATTTTCCAATAGTAATAATATTTCAAATGCTAACTAATGTACATACATTTATTTATTTTATCATGTTGAGTATTGAGTCTATCTACTCAAAGTTTAGTTGGATAATTAACACAACTTTCAAACATCAACAAACTCTTATTTAATGGTAGAATCGTTCAATGTTTCAATGGTTTTTAATCATTAGGTAAACACACTAAAAGACATCACTATACTCTTCATTAAAATAAAATAAAATAAAATAACTCAATTCAATATTTTGACGTATCCATTGAAGGCACTTATATAACAACCTATGCTATAGCAAGTTTAATTTTACCATCAATCAAACACAAACCAAAGATAATTTATAAATATAAATTAGCCATTTTGGACCAAAGAACAATGTAAAGGTTTATAAGCTTTAGCACAAATGAAACATCTATAGTAAACATCATAATAGCTTAAAAATATTAGTTATGAAACAACATTCAACATCTTTGATGAGTTGGTTCATTAAACCCAAAAGTGAATCACATTTTTCCATCGCCAGTTGAAGCAGAGTTGCATTACACAAAACTCATACAATCCATAAAAAGCAAAGAAAATGCAAAATGATCCCAAGTTTTTCTTGTATTACTATTCTAAAAGTAGAGCTTACAGAGACCAATTGATTACAAATTTGAAATTCCCCCTCAAATACCCTATTTTCCCTTTTCCTGCCTAGAACCATCTATTTCAAATTTGAATTTTGGGGGTAAACTTCCCGAGGTCATAACTCATCGCTCGTTGCTCGAAACGACTATTAGCGCATGTTTTCGGAAAGCTCTCGAAGGGTTTTGCGGCCCAGTAATGTGCTTATGTACATTACTACCATATTTCAGCCATCAAAAAGACCTCTAAGACCTTCAAAATTGACCTCCAAGTTTTACTAGTAGGATTTTCACTAGTTTTGACAGGGTAGAAGACCTTAAAATTTTCATATCTTCCAAACCGCTCAGGATATTGAGACGATTATTTCGAGGGTCTATTTCTCCATACTCTAAAAAACTAACAAATTTTAGAACAAAATAAAACAAATACAATTTTGGGTGAGGCAAGATCACTCTTACACCATTGGATGCTCCTACATAACCGATGCAACTGCAGCTGACTACCATCAATCGGTGTCTCTTCCATATCAATGGCCCAAATCATTTTTTCAACACATAAACTATTTTTGAAGAGAGGTGGAAATAATTTGGTTGACGCATAATGGATCAATGTGGCCCATATGCAACTATATTGAGAACACAATGTATTTCATGCATAACAAAAGTTTATTTCACAAAGCATGTTTACTTTGACTTAATATTATCTTATTATTGTCACTGTTGATAGCTCATTGTACCTAAAGAATATTTACACATCTTAGCACCCACCTTCTCAAAAATTGAGTAAGGTTTTAAGGTTTAGAAAACCTATGGTTGGCGTCTAAATTATAGAGCAATGTCAGCCAAGAGAAGATGGTAACAATTGGTATTTAATTTTATAACATCAAACCAGAGTATAGTTTTACTAGCATGCAAACAAACATGAACAATTCCTTTCCAAAATTACCAGTAAACATCCAGAAGAACTCACACATTTATCCAAAAATAGCATACAGCAAGCTATAAGTACAAATAATAATTTAAAACATACAGGCTATAACTACAAATATCAAATCATATAAGCTTTGTCATTTAATTTTTTTTTAAGCATCAATATTTGACTTGATCTTCATGTTCACCAATGGAAATCGAAGCTCACGATGATCTTTCAATGTAAGACATCCACACACAGAAATTCTTTTTCTCATATCCATAACATATTTTCTACCTTTGTTATATAATCAACTAGTGGCTCATATTTAGTTCCACATAATAAATCCATGCACACCAATCATTGGCTAGGTGGCACCCCAATTCCGAGGCCAAATGAGGATGTATCTTTAAGGAATGTTCTAATAATTTTTATTTTATTAAAGATAATTTGTTTTTAAATTTTTAGGTTAGTTTTACTTTTTATTATCTTAATTTGTTATTTATTTTATCATATTTTCTTTTATTATTAATAAAAATTTTAAAAGTTCATTTATTTATAAAAGTAATATTCTAATATTCATTCAACAAGCAATCAAAAAGTGAAATAAAATTTCCAAACATATGCATAGTTTGACCAATACGATATGCATCAACACTATGCAGTCAACAAGCAGGATGCTCCTACATGAATTTTGTAAGCTTTCATGTACTCATGGACCGTTGAATGCATCATATCCCACCATACCTAATGTGAACAACCTCCATATTTTTGCCTGAAGGTGGGTAATAGGTTCTACTGAATTGCTTCTTTGGGGATGAAAACATCTCCCTGCACTCACATAGTCGATCAGCATTATCTCATACTAAAGAAAATGGCAAACAGATAGATAGCAAAATAAGTGGGATGTCACAATAGTAAGGTAGAGTTTCAACCATAGCATAGGGGGCAAGTATCCAAGAGTTTCCAAGCTTGACAGCAAATCCATCGAGTGAGAAAAGGAGTAGCCACCATGTAGAGGAGCAAAGCCATTGAGTGAGCAAAGGAGAAGCCATCGTGTAGAGAAGCAAAACCATCGAACGAGCAAAAAAGCCACTAAAAAATACAAGGAAGAGGTGCATTATTTTAGTTAGCCATTGAAGTTTGGAGGAGACACCATAAGCTCCATTTTAAGTAGAGGAATTGTTGCCTATGTACGTTGGAAAGTGTGTAATCAAATAGCTTTTGATTGGACATTGAAAGGGAGTAGAAAAGATAATCGATTCATTTAGCATTGTAATAGTCAAATAGAAGGTAAATATTGGCTTTCATAACTACCAATATATTATAGAGCACATAGCATTTGGTTCATGGTGGGGTAGAAGAATCACACAACCAACTGAACATTGTGTTTTGAAAGGATTCATAGGACTTCGAGTGCAATCTGAGAATTACCATAGAATGAGCATTCAAATAGAGGTAAAGAGCCATTTGGAAGGTGGTTGAATATATTTTTGTCACTTGGCACAATGTAGGAATGCCAAGGACCATTGGTGGAATAAATAATAACTTATAAAGTGCATTTAATACATTGAAGAAAAATATGTTTAGTGCAAGTCTAAAGAGTTAAGGGCCTAAAGGAGAGCATTATTTTGGAGCTTAGAGAATCTCATACACGAAGAGTGAGAAATTCAAAGTTATTGCTAATTCTAGAGAAGTTATTTGCAAAGGAAACCAAAAGGTTCAAAGCCCATACATGGAGGAATTTGAAAGCTTTAAATCCCACATGTGGAGGAAGTCTTATGGAGAACAAAGGAGCTAAAGACTTCATGGAGCATCAGGTTTGAGTGTGATAGTGGAGAGAAGTGTCATACGTGCGAGATAGAGGAGTTATATTTCATGGAAGAGCATCATTCAAGGGAAGGTCAAATTTATTTGACCAAATATTTCATGCCTAAAGTTTGGAGGTAAAGCAAGTTATTTAAAATTTGATTATTTACCCAAGTTAGGAGTTATAAGGTTGAGTATTATTATTATTTTCTAAAATAGAAGAAAAATTAATCTATATGCTTATAATATTAATTTAATTATTGGAGAGATCAGGCATAAAAGTGAAATTCAAAACCTTAGAAACATTATTAGTTATTAATGGAAAGTTTTGATAAGCCTTGAAATATTTTTTAGAAGACTTTGTAAAGTTTTGTAATTGAATTATTGAAGCATATTTTAATATTTGTAAATATTTTGAATTTTGGAGAAATAAGGTTTTCTACAACAAATTAGGAATACAACATTTGCAAATACATTTTACAAAATTTCTAAATTTCTAATTTGGGAGCCATAAGGACTTCAACACCAACATAGGATTGTGAAATTTAGAATATTGAAACCATATTTTTGAAATTTGGGAGATATAAGTAGGGTTATGCATAAGGAATCAGCCCCAAAATGTATTTATAAAAAATTGGTGAATCAGTTTCAATATCCAAGTGAATAGTGTCTAAATGCATGTAGAAGGTTCACTATTAGGGATAATATTGGAAATTTAAAGTTAAAGTGGTCAAATGATTATAAAATTGGGTCGAATCTACCCAAAAAAAAAAATTCACCCAAACTTTTTTGGCTAATGGGCCTTGGGAAAGGGTCCCAAATATTAGCCAATTCCAAATTTCAAAAATCCTAATTTTAGCCAATTGGCTATAAATAACCGCTATGCATAACCCCTGGATATAAGGAATATAACATAGAGTTTTTGGAAAGTTGGAAAATTACATTGACATTAGTCTCTCATTCAAAATTAATGAGACATAAGGAATCCAACTTAAAGTTTTTGAAAGTAGAGAATTTTATCAAAACTGAAATTGCATCAAAATTATCTTTAGCCTTTCACTCATAATTAGGGAGACAAAATGAATTCAACTCAAAGGAAAATTCAGAAATTTAAGTATTTTATCGAAGCTATCTTGCATTCGAAATACTAGGGAGCTATAAGGAATTCTACTTAAAATGTTTAAAATATACAAAGCTATAGGACTATGGATGAAATAGTGAAGAAAGTATTTAATGAAGATAGTGAAAAAATGTTACATGCAATCATATTTTATTCACATAGCTTAATACGCAACATTGATGGAGATCAAATATTTGATTTCCTAAAAGACAAATTGATTTTGTTTTTTAAAGAAGCTAAAGAAGGAAAATATACTACTTTTATGGGATATCTTCATGAGAAGCTTTTTAGATCTTGTTGGGAATATCAAAATATCATTGTATTCACTTTAGAAGAATGTCTAATGATGTATCTTTCATTAATTATCTTATACAAGTATTCAAGGAAAGATACAAGTTGAAAGAAATGATCTCAAAGAAGAGTCATTGGAAAAAGGTCATATTATTGGGATGATTTACTAACTTATTGTGTCAAAGATATACCATCTATGAAAATACAAAAATGGAAGAAAAAACGAAGCAAGAAAAAGAATCAGATGAAAGTCAAGATGAAGATTGAACCAAAAAAAGAGCACAAGTTCTAGAACCAGGACGAAGACCATATTGAAGACTCAAGTCTTCAATAACCAAATAATATAATACAAGGGGTGTTAGAGTATATTATATTATTTGGTATGTGCCAATGTACCACCTTGGTTACATCTTTAGATTAGGAGTGTGTCTTAGAATAGAGTGTGAGTATTTACTTTATGCAATGTAATAAATGCAAAAGTAATATTAGAGTGTGCAAATTATTTAATAATGTAAATGTAAATATTAGTCCATGTGCACATGTATCCTTAGAGTAGAAAAGTTAAGAGTCTCAAGAAGACTGAAGGCCAAGAGTACTCCATATGAAGAGTCGCATCCCATTATATATGTGTTTATGTGTGTGTGTGTGTGTTTGGTAGACACAATGTACAATGAGAGTGTGTGGAAGTATGATGTATTTGAGATCTTTATTCTATATCAAGATACTATTTTTGTGAGCATTTGTTAATGATAATTTTATGAGTTGTTGTAGAAGTTATTTATGAGTTTTATATGATTATAATATTGCCATTATATTATATTTAATATAGCAACTTTATTTTAGATCTTGTGGTTATTTCTCTTTAAGTATTAAGCATCAAAATATAACAATCAAAGGACCTCTATTGTTCCTTACCAATAATTTTTTAGATTGGTTAAACAAGACTACCATGTTGCATCATCAGTTACTCATCCTTTAATTCAGTGGTGGCACCATCTCTTGTTTAGTAGCTGATATGAAGGCTCTATTCATAAGCTTTCTACTCATAATTTTGGGTCCTTTGCTTGAGGACAAAGTCGCTATATGGGGTAATAATGGTTCAACAATCTTAAGAGATAGAGACTCCCAATAGAAATTTAGTCTAGCTTTTTTATATGACTTCTTCAAATTCTTTCTCTTTTTACCAAAGTTGCCAGGTGAATCTCTCGATGCTTTGCCAAAGGAGGAGCAGTTTGGGAATCCAGTTGCAGTAAAAGAAATTATTTTTTAGGGTTGCCATCAATGATAAAGGGGGAGATTGTTGGAATATTGAGTTGTCATTGATGTCAAAGGTTGTATGGTGAATAACAAAGGAAGGAAAATAATTAAGTAAAGGGTTATAATATTTAAATATCAATTTAAATATATTAAAGAGATGGAAAATGGCTTGGGTCAGAAAGGTTTAAAAGTTGCTTGGGAAAAAAATATTTAAATATTGCAAGAAAATGACATAGGTTTAAAAGTTTCTTGGAAAAATATTTAAGGACCACAAGAGAAGGAAAAAGGTTTAAAAAATAATATTATAATATTTAAATCATAAAGATTTAAATATTATAATGGTTTTATAATAAAATACGCCAATGTTTTGAAAAGCAAATATAAAATCAAATCGTGAGTCAACTTCACAAGGTGAAAAAACAAAGGACATAAATATGGGATAAAGATTTCAATTTTCAGGAAGGAGGATGGTATGATTGAAAAATTTCCAATGCGAGTGATTATTTGAAAATTTTTCTAACGCGTGTGGAAAATTCAAAAAATTTGAAGCAGAGAAAAACAAATAATAAGGAAAAGAGAGGTCCCCTAGTGGTTCCAACCATAGGCGTATCCCAACTGGTTGTCTAGCCCTCGTTAGGGTGTTGCGGAGCAAAGAGTGCAGAGTTTGATTCCCAACGGCATAGTATTTTTGATATGTGACATAATTGTGAAGATGTGAAGGTTTATATGCTAAGTGCTTCCTTTTAATTCTTAAGTTTTGGAGCAGCCCATCCGATTGGCTAGGTTGCACTAAGTCATTGTTGTGCATGAGGTTCGAGGATCGAATCCCATCGGGTGAGGTTTTGCTTGGAAGATATCAATGATAGTTGTTTTTCTCTATTTGGAAGTGCACGAAGGCTTACTACAGTGGGAGCTAATTTTGTTTCTACTAGCAAGATAGTCCAGCTGGATGTCTAGCTTTCACTAGGGGTTGCATTGGCATAGGTTGTGAGTTCGATTCTCTTCACGTTCGTGGGGGCTTGTTGTGTGAGGTAAGGGTAAATATTTTATTATTAATTTAATTTTAGTGGGATTTATAAGGTGTATGGTGGACAAAGTCATTTTTATTTTTGCATATTGAAAAAGGATAAATAGGGTGTACTATGGAAAAATTTATTTGTATTTTTTAATATTAGAAAAAGGAGAAATAAGGTGTATTGTGGTCAAATTTATTTGTATTCTTGCATATTAGAAACAGGAGAAATAAGGTGTATTGTGGTCAATTGTTTTTGTATTTTTGCATGATAGAGAAAGGAAATTTAAGGGTTTATTTATTCTTAAAAGATTTATTTTTGAGATATTAAAAAGGACATATAAGATATTTTTTTAAGCTTTATTTTGTGCATTTTTATAAGGGTTTGCAATGTGATTGATTTGATATTTATTCAAGAAAAAGAGATTTGCTAACCATTTTTTGAAGTGGCAAAAGAAAGGAAAGTTTTTTTAAAGGCACATGCAAAAGAAGACTATCATCATTGTGAGTAGAATTGAGTAGGTATTGTGAGCATATTTGAGCAGGTTTGTGAGTAGGATTGAGTAGGATTGAGCAGGTTTTATGAGCAGATTTGAGCAATGTTAGTGAGAAGATTTGAGTAGAGTTGTGAACATGATTTGGAGCATACTAGAATAGAGGGGATTGGTGTCTCCTGTGGATAGAGGTCCATGAACCAGAACAGAGGGGATTGGTGTCTCTTGTGGATTGGGGTCCACAAACATTGTAATAGGGAATTGGTTCCTAAGAAATTTGTTGAGAAAATTTATAAGAAATATTTTCTCTGTGGATGTAGCCCACATTGGGTGAACCATGTTAAATATGTGTCTCTTATGTGTGTGGTGATTTGTGCATTGTTTTATTGTTGCAATTCATAATAATTGATGGTATTTATTTGGAAATAAGAGTAAAAAGTTTTATCTTATACTGTTCACCCCCCCTCTCAGTATAAGCTTGTGTTCTTTAGTATTTTGAAGAAAAAATTTAAGAGCTTGCTATCACCAAAGAACCAGCATTATACCTGTAAAATTATAGCAAGTTAGTTTGAGAAGAAGCAAGAAATAATAAAGAACAAATCTAGTAAGTTGTAGAGAATATAATTCAACAAATAAGGAAGAGAACAATTTGGTTGAAAGATAAGATAGTTGTAACAACCCAAGCATAACTCACTTGGTTGTTCATTCTAGTCTTACTCCTTGGAATTACAAAAAAAAAAAATTGACTCAACATGAAGATAAAGACATAATTAAACTAATGTTCACCCAACATGTTATTAGTACGTAGGCATAATTTACTTGCTCTAAGTTTTTTGACTATCGCAGATGGCCCGTTGAGTGGTCAATATTGGCCAGATCCCACAAAAGGTATCATTTAGTGAACTCCTTCTTATCCTTACTATATATCTATGTTCACAGTAAGAGGTTATCCTTATAGGTCCCATAACACCTATAAGGGTGGATGCATAGTTCTCTGCCCTATAACATTGAGGATATAGGTTTCTTTGACCTATGATCTATCCTTAGATTTTTCCTCTACTACTAGTATATTTTAGGTCATGCTAGGGAATAGCATTAGTATGTCTAGTGCCTAGTTGTGTCCACCAACTTATGCAGATAACTAAGGCCCACCAATTCTTTTGTTTGGGTCTAGGTATCCCAAGACACATTTAAATCGATGATGGTACATCCCATACCATCCCATTGTTGAACCTTCTAACCCCAAAGTCTAGCACTTCTAGATATGGATTGTTGCTAGAAATTCCCCAGTTAAACTATGACTTTGAGACCACTCACTATCCTACTTGTTTGATAGCTTGGAAATGGCATCCCATAATACCTTTCGTTACTTGTTCATATCATAGGACCACTTATCTGGTTTAAATCTGCTAAAAATCAGCTATCACCAACTCATGATGGTTACCACTTGAAATCCATCAGTGTTGGGTTTCTACTCACCCATCTTGGTGAGGCATCAAAGGTGTTCATCCAACTTGGTGTTACACCAAAAATATTGATAGTAAGTTTGGTTTTAAGTGAGGTTCCACTGTAGTCCAGGTGGTAGTTTACAAATTTGAAAAGAAAGGAACATAGTCTAAAAGTTTTTTCTAATGATTCTTTATATATCAAATTCTTAAATCAAGGTCTATTACAATCATAATAAAATAAATAGAAATATTTTAAAAACTAGCACACTAATTTAGTCTTTTGAAGCAAGTATTTAATTTAAAGACATAACTCTAGTTCATAAAATAAAAGAAAAGAAAAAAAAACTTTAATAAAAGTTGATATATTATTGTTGCTCTCAAAAAGTAGACTCTATTTAACTAGAACATAACCAAAATTTAGTTCTCCATAGTAAATTTTATGTCCAATAACATAGATTAAATTTAGTAGACGAATATAATTAACTCTCTCTCCAAGAAAATTAATTAACTCTATATTTAAGGACAAATGACATAAGCAAGGTAAAAGTAAATGAAGCAAAAATTTTCCAATAGTAATAATATTTCAAATGCTAACTAATGTACATACATTTATTTATTTTATCATGTTGAGTATTGAGTCTATCTACTCAAAGTTTAGTTGGAGAGTTAACACAACTTTCAAACATCAACAGACTCTCATTTTATGGCAGAATCGTTCAATGTTTCAATGGTTTTTAATCATTAGGTAAACACACTAAAAGACGTCACTATACTCTTCATTAAAAGAAAATAAAACAAAAATTCTCAGTTTAATATTTTGACATATCCATTGAAGGCACTTATATAACAATCTATGCTACAACAAGTTTAATTTTACCATCAATCAAACACAAACCAAAGATAATTTGTATATATAAATTAGTCAATTTGGACAATGTAACAACGTAAATGTTTATAAGCTTCAACCCAAATGATATTTCTACAATAAACATCCTAATAGCTTACAAATATTAGTTATGAAACAACATTCAACATCTTTGATGAGCTAGTTCATTTAACCCAAAAGTGAATCACATTTTTCCATCATTGGAGCAGCTATAACTAACTACCATAAA
Organism: Wollemia nobilis; assembly: GCA_028583015.1. NCBI lineage: Eukaryota > Viridiplantae > Streptophyta > Pinopsida > Araucariales > Araucariaceae > Wollemia > Wollemia nobilis. The sequence continues at coordinate 13,305,403 of JAQPPZ010016726.1, forward strand.
CCAGCATTCTCTTCCATATCAATGGCCCAAATCATTCATTCAACACACAAGCTATTTTCAGAGAAATGTGGAAAGAATTTTTTTGATGCATAATGGATCAACATGGCCCATATGCAACTATATTGAAAACACAATGCATTTCATGCATAATAAAAGTTTATTTCAGAAATTATATTTACTTTGACTTAATATATTATCTTATTATGGTCATTGTTGATAGTTCATTGCACCTAAAGAATGTTTACACATATTAGAACCCGCCTTCCCGATAATTGGGTGAGGTTTAGAAAACCTATGTTTTGCATCTAAATTATAGAGCAATGTTAGCCGAGAGAAGATGGTAACAATTGGTATTTAGTTTTATAACATCAAATCAAAGTATATATTTACTAGCATACAAACAAACATGAATAGTTCCTTTCCAAAATTACTAGTAAACATCCAAAATAACTCACACATTTACCTGAAAAAAGCATGTAGTAAGCTATAAGTACAAATAATCATTTAAAATTGATAGGCTATAACTACAAATATCAAATTAGACAAGCTTCTTCATTTAATTTATTCTAAAGTATCAAGATCCGACTTGATATTAACGTTCACTGAATGGAAACTGAATCTCACGATGATCTTTCAATGTCAGACATCCACACATAGTTTCTTCCTTTTTTATATAATCAACTAGTGGCTTAGATTTTATGCCACATAAGAAATGCATGCACACCAATTTTTGGTCGAGTGGCACCCAATTCAGAGGCCAAATGAGGATGTAGCTTTAAGGAATATTCTAATAATTTTTATTTTATTAAAGATAGTTTTTTTTAAACGTTTAGGTTAGTTTTACTTTTTATTATCTTAATTTGTTATTTATTTTATCATATTTTCTTTTATTATTAATAAAAAAAAATTAAAGTTCATTTGTTTATAAAAGTAATATTCTAATATTCATTCGACAAACAATCAAGCAGTGAAATCAAATTTCCAAACATATGCATAGTTTGACCAATAAGACATGCATAAACACTATGCAATCAACAAGCAGGATATTCCTACATGAATTTTGTGAGATTTCATGTACTCATGGACTTTTGAATGCATCATATCCTGCCTTACCTCATGCGGACAACCTCCATATTTTTGCCTAAATATGGGTAACACGTTCTACTAAAATGTCTCTTTGAGGATGAAAACATGTTCTTGCACTCATAGAGTCGATCAATAATATCTCATCCTAAAGGAAATAGCAAATAGATAGATAGAAAAATAGGTGGGATGTTACATTCTCCCCCACTTAGAATAAACACAGTCTTCTATGTTATCTAAAGAAGAATTACACATTTTCATAATGAAACATATATTCATTAACATACTGCATTCATCAAATGTTCATTCAAAGAAAATCAAAATATGCATACACACATAATTATATCAATTTTTAGTCAAATAAATATGGGAACTATCCTTTCATAATGGACACATCTTACCATGTGGTATTGCTATCAGAGTAGTGGTCCCACTGGACCCTACATTGATCAATAGTTCTCTTCTAAAGTTGCTCAGTCCTAAACCCAAGAATTTTGAGCAAGTGAACTTCAATGAGTTGCGGGTCTGATATCTACAAATGAGAATCATTCCACAAATATAATAGATTTTCTACATACTTTTGAGAAGGGATGCATGGAAAGTATCATTGATTTTGGATAAATTAGGTGGTAAGACCAATCTATAGGCTACAGGACAAATTTTGGTAATTATCTTAAATGGTCCTACAAACCTAAGACTAATCTTGGTGAATTTTATTGAACTTTTTGAGGGTTTGACTCTTAGGAATATTTTATCATAAACAACAAATTCTTAAGGTGACCTCTTAAGATCGGCATAGCTCTTCTAGCGATCCGTGGCTTCTTTGAGCTGCTGGAGTATTTCTTTTAGTTTTTCCTCCATTTATTTCATAGTATTTGGTTTTATCATTACTTGATCTTCCATATTATCCCAATTCAAAGGTGTTCTACACCTACGCCCATATAGGGATTCAAATGAAGCCATGCCCAATGTGGCATGGTAACTATTGTTATAAGCAAATTCTACTAGAAAGAGATAGTCCTCCCATTTATTCTGGTTATCCATGCAGTACATCTGCAACATATACTCTAATATTTGATTAACCCTCTTGGCTTGTTCATCAGTCTCTACATGATAAGTAGTGTTGATATTGAGCTTTGTACCCCAAGCTCAATGTAAATCTTACCAAAATTTAGATGTGAACCGAGAATATCTATCTGAGATAATCACCTTAGGAAATCCATGAAGTCGCACCACTTCATGAGTGAATTTTTGGGCTATAGTAGGTGCATCATCATGTACATTTCCTGGTATAAAATGGACCACCTTGGTCAACTTTTCTACTATAACCAAAAATTATATCATGTCTAAAACAAATTTTAGGGAGACCAACTATGAATTCCATAAAGATGACTTACCATTTTTTAGTAGGAACTTCATAAGGGCATAATTTTCCCCCTGGATTCTGGTGCTCAACCTTAACCTTTTGGTATTCTAAACATCTTGCCACAAAATTTATTAGTCTCGTTTCATCCCAGGTCAATAATAATCCTTTCTCAAATTTGCATGCATCTTCAGTACTCTTGGATGCACAGAATACGGAGTATAATGTGCTTCTTACAAAATCATCTTTCTCATTTCTCCTTTATTTGGAACAACTATTCTATATTTGAAATACAGTAAGTCCCCCTTGATCTTAAAATCCTTATTTTTTCCAGGTCCTTTCTCGACCTGAGCCCGATATTGAACATAAAATTCATCAGTCTTTTGTAGTTCTTAAATTTGTTCAGTTAGCCCATATTGATACCATGGCATGGCAGTTATATGTTTTATTCTACTTAGTGCATTTGCTAGTTTGTTCTCTTTCCCTTTTATATATTCAATCCCAAAGTCATACTCAACCAAAAATTCCATCCATCATCATTGCCTTGCATTCAATAATGGTTGAGTAAAAATATACTTTAGACTTTGGTGGTCTATTTTAAGTTCAAAAGGTTTACCAAGCAAATAATATCACCAAATATTTGAGAGCATGAAGTATAGCAGCTAATTCTAAATCATGGGTGGCATAATTAATTTCATGTTTCTTTAGTTTCCTAGACTCATAAGCCACAACTGCTTCTTCATGCATTAGAACGCCTTCCAACCCTTCTATGGAAGCGTTAGTACTTACTATAAATGTTTTATTTGGATCTAGTTCTGGAGGATAAGTGCTAATGTCAACTTCTCTTTGAGCACTCTAAATGCTTCCTCACATTGAGTTGTCCACTTTAAAGCTCTTCATTTTCTTTGCAAATTGACTATAGGAAAAGTAGTTTTCAAAAATCCTTTAACAAATCATCTATAGTATCATTCCATTCCCATAAAGTTTCTTACTTCAGAGACATTAGTGGGGGATATCCAGTCTATAATGGCTTTTATCTTATTGGAATCTAGCACAACTCCTTTAGCTGAAATTATATGTCCTAGATATTTGCACTTGTGAGGAGTAGAATTCATACTTTGATAGCTTTCTATATAATCAATTCTTCCTAAGGATTTCAAGGATAACCCTAATATGTTGATCGTGCTCTTCCCTAGTTCAAGAGTATATTAGTATATCATCTAAGAATACAAGTACAAATTGATCTAGCTTCTCTCGAAACACATTATTCATAAAATTCATGAATGTCGTAGGGACATTTGTTAAACCAAAAGGTAATATTGTAAACTCATAATGACCATACCTAGTTCTGAAGGTAATCTTGTAGGTATCCTCCTCTTTAATTCTTAGTTGGTTGTAACCGAACCTAAGGTAAATTTTTGAAAATATTATGGCCCCTCTTAACTGATCAAAAATATCATCAATTCTTGGTAGTGAATACTTGTTCTTAATTGTCATCTTGTTGAGCATACGATAATCAATGCATAATCTTAATGACCCATCTTTCTTTTTGATAAAAAGGATTGGAGTACTGCACAGAGATATGCTAGGCTTGATATGACCTTTTTCTAGTAAATCTTACAATTGAGTCTTGAGCTCTTGTAACTCAATGGGAGTTATTCAGTACGAAGTTCTGGCAATAGGCACTCCTCCAGGTAAGATTTCTATTGAAAATTTGAATTCTCTCTATGGTGGAAGACCTGGAAAATATTCAATAGATACATCCTTGAATTCTTTTAACACAGGATACTATTGTAAAAGGTCATAACTAGACTTTTTTTCTTCTTTTTTGTTCATCTTGACTATATAAATTTTACACCCTTTTCTCGAGATCCTTTTAACCTACATGGTTAAAATAAGATGAGGTTCTAATATTCCTCAGCCATAGTGGATACGAACTCATTGTTTAGAGTCATCTGTATAGTCTAGCCATATTTCTTCAAATTTTAGTAGATATTTATATGCCTTAAGCCATTCTACACCTAAAATGATATCAAAAATATGTAAACGAGCTACATATAGGTGCCAACTTGTTTTTCCCTGAGGTAGAACAATTTGGGGGTTGAATAAACATTAATTGACTAAGTAGGTTTGATCAAAACCATACTCGACCTTCCACCTATTTTCCATAATCCTAGACCTTTCTGGAATATCCCTCAAAATGCTAGTAGATAAAACTAGCGGTAGCTACACTATCAATTAAGATACATACATCCTCATCACCTATTTTTCCTCTCAAAATAAATGGTGTAGCTTGCCTTGAGAGAGTAGGGTTACATGTAGTCGTGTAGATCTTATGGGAATATTCCTCTACTACTTTTTTCCTATCATTCCTTTGTGGGCATTGGATGGCATAATGATCTCCTCCACACACAAAACAACCATTTGAAGGAATTTTGTTTCTCCAACTATCCTCATTCTTTCTTTGGGTAGTGATCCCTTCCCTGAATCCTAATTATTGATCCTTTGTTCATTTCTTCCTATGTAGTTCCTCTTTTCTTTCTGACCTTTATTATTCTAGAAGCTACCTCTATCCCTATTCCTATTATCGTTGTTGTATCGATTTCCATCCTTGGGCCTTTTGTACTGGTTCTTGCCCCATCTTATTAGTCCCATGTTTTTCCTCTTCTCAGAGTCATATCTATCCTTCTTTGTCTTCTAGTAATAGGTATTTTTTTTTCTGACTTAGCTCTTCATACCATGCTAAATCATAGGCCTCAAACAGGTCTTTGGATTTCATTATTCCCACTAGGGATCCAATCCTAGGATGTAACCCCATGATAAATTTTTATACTTCTAGTTCTTCTCTTTGATCATATTATGGTACGTATTTTAGTAACTACACAAATATTTGGTGATACTCTATAACTGACATGTTTTCTTGGTGTAAATTTGTGAATTCAAAAAAAAATTCCACATAAAATTGTCGATTAAAAAATATATCTTTGAATTCTCTCATAAATGTGTCCCAAGGGACATTAGCAGCCTCAAAATTTTTATTTCTCTTGTATGTTATCCACCAGTCCATTGTAAATCCTACCATATGTGCCACTACCCATGTTATTTTAAACTCTGATGAAAGGAGCTTAATTGCAAAGTATCCATCAGCCTCACTTAGCCAGTTTTTAGTTGCCTCCCCATCATCTTTTCAATCAAATTTAGAAATATCTAACTTCCTTATTTCCTTACTTAACTTTGTACCAACTTTATTTCTAATAGACCCCTCAAGTAGATCATCTTATATTTCCTCGGGCTCTTTACTCTTTGTCAATTCTCAATTACTTTTTGTTGTTGAGTTATTATTTCCTATTTTGGGCCAATTGTGCCCTTTGTTGCTCCATGTTCTCATTTATTTGAGCTCATTGAATTTCCATATGCTCTTTTTGTTGGTTTAGTTGTTCTTGCATTAATTGAATCATTTTAACCATATTATCTTCCTTTTGTGCACTATTTTCTACCACAGGCTCTTTTTCTTTTCGTAGGAGACAATGAGGTGTTTCTACTACTTGCTCTCAATCAAACTTCCTAATAAGTCTTCTTAATTCCTTTCTCAGATTTTTTGCAATCCCTTCTTGTAGAGTAGCAGTAGTTCTTTTGGAGGTTCCCACTATTAGACATGGATACAAAAGATCTATGTTACATTTAAATATTATCAAGTTCAAAACATAAGTTTCTATCATAACTTTATGACCTAGGGTTTCACAACCTAGGGCTCTGATACCAACTGCAACAACCCAGGCATAACTCACTTGGTTGTCCATTCCAGTCTTACTCCCTGGAATTAAAAAAGAAAAAAATTGACTCAACATGAAGATAAAGACATAATTAAACTAATTTTCATCCAACATGTTATTAGTACATAGGCATAATTTACTCGCTCCAAGGTTTTTGACTGCTATAGACAGTCCCTCAAGTGGTCGAGATTGGCCAGATCCTATAAATTGTGCCATTTAGTGAACTCCTTCTCCTTACTAGATATCTAAGTTATCTAGTAAGGAGAAAACACCTAGAAGGGTGGATGCATAGATCCCCATCCCATAACATTGAGGACATAGGTTTCTCTGACCTATTATCTATCCTTAGCTTTTGCCTCTATTTTTAGTATATTTTAGGCCATGCTAGGGAATAGCATTAGTATGCCTAGTGCCTAGTTGTGTCCACCAAATTATGGAGAAAACTAGGGCCCACAAATTCTCTAGTTTAGGTCTAGGTATCCCAAGACACATTTCAACCGATGATGGGATGTCCCATACCATCCCATCACTGAACCTTCTAGCCCCAAATTCTAGCACTTCTAGAGATGGGTTACTGCTAGCAATTCCCCACTTGAACCGTGATGGTGAGACCCCTCATGGTACTACTTATTTGATAGCCTATAAATGGTGTCCCATACCACCTTTCATTACTTTTTCATAGTAGAGAACCACTTGTCTAGTCTAAATCTCCTAGAAATTAGCTATCACCAACTCACGATGGTTGCCACTTGCAATCCATTGGTGTTGTGTGTCTACTCGCCCGTATTGATGAGACATCAAAGGTGTTCATCCAACTTGATGTTAAACCAACAATATTGATAGTAAGTTTAGTTTTAAGTGAGGTTCCACTGTAGTCTGTAGTCCAGGTGGTATTTTACAAATTTGGAAAGTAAGGAACATAGTCTAAAATATTTTTCCAATGATTATTTATATATAAAATTCTTAAATCAAGGTCTATTACAATCATAATAAAAGAAATAGAAACCTTTTAAGAACTAGCACACTAATTTAGTCTTTTGAAGCATGTATTTAATATAAATATGTAACTCTAGTTCATAAAATAAAATAAAAGAAAAAAACTTTAATAAAAGACTTATAAACAACATTCTTTAGAATAGTTGCACTTACAACCTAACAAAGATCTTTTCTTCTACTCATTTTATAATCTCTAGTATTTACCATTTCAAATAAATTGCAGTCTTTATCCTTTATAACATTGGTTAGCACATGATAATAAACATACAAATATGAAAGTCTACTATTGTTTAAGGAGTAAACTTTCATGTGTTACTCTAAAGTTAAAGTGCATATAAGATAAAAGAGGCCGCACCAAATACTTTTTATTCATTAGCAAAAATTTAAATGGAAGTCCAATTTAAGTTTTTTTTCAAAAACGAAGTAACTCTTCAATGGACGATGGTGGTACTTTAATGAGACATTTAGAATATGAGTATACTTGCTTTATCCAACTTCTACTATGCATAAATTTGGGAGAAGCCATACAACCAATTCATATAACCCTAAAAGCAATTTGGTGAATGTTTTTACATTTCAAAAAGGCCAAAAGTTGATATATTATTGCTGCTCTCAAAAAGTAGACTCTATTTAACCAGAAGAGAATAAAAATGTAATTCTCCATAGTAAATTTTATGTCCAATAAAATAGATTAAATTTAGCAGTCGAATGTAATTAACTCTCTCTCTCCAAGCAAATTAATTAACTCCATATTTAATGACACACAACAGAAGCAAGGTAAAAATAACTGAAGCAAACTTTTTCCAAGAGTAATAATATTTTAAATGCTAAATAATGTACATACATTTATTTATTTCATCATGTTGATTATTGAGCCTATCTACTCAAAGTTTAGTTGGAGAATTCACACAACTTTCAAACGTCAACAGACTCTCATTTTATGGTAGAATCGTTCAATGTTTCAATGGTTTTTAATCATTAGGTAAACGCACTAAAAGACGTCACTATACTCTTCATTAAAATAAAATAAAACAAAAATTATCAATTCAATATTTTGACATACCCATTGAAGGCACTTATATAACAATCTATGTTATAGCAAGTTTAATTTTACCATCAATCAAACACAAACCAAAGATAATTTATAAATCTAAATTAGTCAATTTGGACCAAAGAACAACGTAAAGATTTATAAGCTTCAGCCCAAACGAAACATCTATAGTAAAAATCATAATAGCTTAAAAACATTAGTTATGAAACAACATTCAGCATCTTTGGTGAGTTGGTTCATTTAACCCAAAAGTGAATCACATTTTTCCATCGCCAGTGCAACTGCAACTGACTACAATAAACCAGTATTCTCTTCCATATCAATGGCCCAAATAATTCATTCAACACACAAGCTATTTTCAGAGAAAGGTGGAAAGAATTTGGTTGATGCATAATGGATCAACGTGGCCCATATGCAACTATATTGAAAACACAATGCATTTCATGCATAGCATAAGTTTATTTCACAATGCATGTTTACTTTGACTTTATATTATCTTATTATTGTCATTTTTGATAGCTCATTAAACCTAAGAATGTCTACACATCTTAGCACCCGCCTTCCCGACAATTGAGTGAGGTTTAGAAAACCTATTGTTGGTGTCTAAATTATAGAGCAACGTTAGCCGAAAGAAGATAGTAAAAATTGGTATTTAGTTTTATAACATCAAACCAGAGTATAGTTTTACTAGCATGCAAACAAACATGAATAATTACTTTCCAAAATTACCAGTAAACATCCAAAATAACTCACACATATACCCAAAAACAACATGCAACAAGCTTCATCATTTAATTTTTTCTAAAACATCCACACGCAGCAATTCTTTCAATGGAAACCGAAGCTCATGATGATCTTTCAACCGAAGCTCACAATGATCTTTCAATGTAAGACATCTACATGCAACAATTATTTTTCTCATGTCCATAACATATTTTCTACCTTTGTTGTATAATCAACTAGTGGCTCATATTCGATGCCACATAAGAAATCCATGCACACCAATTGTTGGCTAGGTGGCACCCCAATTCGAAGGCCAAGTGAGGATGTAGCTTTACAGAATGTTCTAATAATTTTTATTTTATTAAATATACTTTTTTAAAAAAATTTAGGTTAGTTTTACTTTTATTATCTTAATTTGTTATTTATTTTATCATATTTTCTTTTATTATTAGTAAAATTTTTAAAAGTTTATTTATTTATAAAATTAATATTCTAATATTCATTCAACAAACAATCAAAACTTGAAATCAAATTCCAAATATATGCATGCATCAACACTATGCAGTCAACAAGCAGGATGCTCCTACATGAATTTTGTGATCTTTCGTGTCCTCACGGACCGTTGAATGCATCATATCCCACCTTACCTCATGCGAACGACCTCCATATTTTTACCTAAATGTGGGCAACAGGTTATACTAAACTGCTTCTTTGGGGATGAAAACCTGTCCGTGCACTCACATAGTCGATCAGTAGTATCCCATCCTAAAGGAAATAGCAAATAGATAGATAGAAAAATAATTGGGATGTCACAATAGTAAGGTAGAGTTGCAGTCATAGCATAGGGGGGCAATTACCCAAGAGTTTTGAAGCTTGAGAGCAAAGCCATCGAGTGAGCAAAGGAGTAGCCACCATGTAGAGGAGCAAAGCCACTGAGTGAGCAAAGGAGGAGCCACCGCATAGAGAAGCAAAACCATCGAATGAGCAAAAAAACCATCAAAAAATCCAAGGAAGAGGTGCATTATTTTAGTTAGCCATTAAAGGTTGGAGGAGACACCATAAGCTCCATTTTGAGTAGAGGAATTATTGCCTATGTACGTTGTAAAGTGTGCAATCAAATAGCTTTCGATTGGATGTTGAAATGTAGTAGAAAAGATAATCAATTCATTTAGCATTCTAATAGTCAAAGAGGAGGTAAACATTGGCTTTCATAACTACCAATATATTATAGAGCACATGGCATTTGGTGCATGGTGAGGTAGAAGAATCGTACAACCAATCGAGCATTATTTTTTGAAAGGATTCATAGGACTTCGAGTGCAATATGAGCATTACCATAGAATGAGCATTGAAAAGGAGGTTGAAGATATTTGTCACTTGGCACAAGGTAGCAATGCCAAGGACCATTGGTGGAATAAATTATACCTTATAAACTGCATTTCATGCATTGAAATAAATACGTTTAGTGCAATTCTAAAGAGTGGAGTGCCTAAAGGAGAACATTGTTTTGGAGCGTAGAGAATCTCATGCATGAAGAGTGATGAATTCAAAGTTATTTCTAAGTCTAGAGAATTTATTTGCAAAGGAAACCAAAAGGTTTGAAGCCCATACGTGGAGGAAGTTGAAAGCTTTAAATCCCACATGTGGAGGAAGTCTTGTGGAGAATAAAGGAGCTAAAGACTTCATGGAGCATTAGGTTTGAGTGCAATAGAGTGGAGAGAAGTGTCATATGTGCGAGATAGAGGAGTTAGATTTCATGGAAGAGCATCATTCAAGGGAAGGTCAAATGTATTTGACCAAATATTTCATGCCTAAAGTTTGGAGGTAAAGCAAGTTATTTAAAATTTGATTATTTACCCAAGTTAGGAGTTATAAGGTTGAGTATTATTATTATTTTCTAAGGTAGAAGGAAAATTAATCTATTTGCTTATAAGATTAATTTAATTATTGGAGAGATAAGGCATAAAAGTGAAATTCAAAACCTTAGAAATATTATTAGTTATTTTTGGAAAGTTTTGAGAAGCCTCGAAATATTTTCTAGAAGACTTTGTAAAGTTTTGTAACTGAATTATTGAAGCATATTTTAATATTTATAAATATTTTGAATTCTAGAGAAATAAGGTTTTCTACAAAAAACTAGGACAACATTTGCAAATGCATTTTACAAAATCTCTAAATTTCTAATTTGGGAACCATAAGGACTTCAACACCAACATAGGATTGTGAAATTTAGAATCTTGAAACCATATTTTTGAAATTTGGGAGATATAAGGAATATAACATAGAGTTTTTGGAAAGTTGGAAAATTACATTGACATTAGTCTCTCATTCAAAATTAATGAGACATAAGGAATCCAACTTAAAGTTTTTGAAAGTAGAGAATTTTATCAAAATTGAAATTGCATCAAAATTATCTTTAAGCCTTTCACTCATAATTAAGGAAACAAAACGGATTCAACTCAAAGAAAAATTTAGAAGGTTAAGTATTTTATCAAAGCTATCTTACATTCAAAATCCTAGGGAGCTATAAGGAATTCTACTTCAAAGGTTTAAAATATACAAAGCTATAGGACTATGGATGAAATAGTGAAGAAAGTATTTAATGAAGATAGTGAAGAAATGTTACATGCAATCAGATTTTATTCACATAGCTTAATACCCAACATTGATGGAGATCAAATATTTGATGTCCTAAAAGACATTGATTTTGTTTTTTAAAGAAGCTAAAGAAGGAAAATTTACTACTTTTATGGGATATCTTCATGAGAAGCTTTTTAGATCTTGTTGGGAATCTCAAAATATCATTGTATTCACTTTAGAAGAATGTCTAATGATGTATCTTTCATTAATTATCTTATACAAGTATTTAAGTAAAGATACAAGTTGAAAGAAATGATCTAAAAGAAGAGTCATTGGAAAAAAGGTCATATTATTAGGATGATTTACTAACTTATTGTGTCAAATATAAACCATCTATAAAAATATAGAAATGGAAGAAAAAGCAAAGCAAGAAAAGAGTCAGATGAAATGCAAGATGAAGATTGAACCAAAATAAGAGCACAAGTTCTAGAACCAGGACGAAGACCATATTGAATACTAAAGTCTTCAATAACCAAATAATGTAATACATGGGGTGTTAGAGTATATTATATTATTTGGTATGTGCCAATGTACCACCTTGGGTACATATTTAGATTAGGAGTGTGTCTTAGAATAGAGTGTGAGTATTCAATTTATGCAATGTAATAAATGCAAAAGTATTATTAGAGTGTGTAAATTATTTAATAATGTAAATGTAAATATTAGTCCATGTGCACATGTGTCCTTAGAGTAGGAAAGTGAAGAGTCTCAATAATACTGAAGTCCAAGAGTACTCCATGTGAAGAGTCACATCCCATTATATATGTGTCTATGTGTGTGTGTTTGGTAGACACAATGTATAGTGAGAGTGTGTGGAAGTATGGTGTATTTGAGATCTTTATTCTATATCAAGATACAATTTTTGTGAGCATTTGATAATGACAATTTTATGAGTTGTTGTAGAAATTATTTATGAGTTTTATATGATTAGAATATTGCCATTATATTATATTTAATATAGCAACTTTATTTTAGATCTTGTGGTTATTTTTCTTTAAGTATTAAGCATCAAAATATAACAATCAAAGGACCTCTATTGTTTCTTACCAATAATTTTTGAGATTGGTTCAACAAGACTACAATGTTGCATCATCAGTTACTCCTCCTTTAATTCAATGGTGGCACCATCTCTTGTTGATTAGCTCATATGAAGCTCTAGTCACAAGCTTTCTACTCATAATTTTGGGTCCTTTGCTTGAGGATAGAGTCGCTATATGGGGTAATAATGGTTCAACAATCTTAAGAGATAGAGAACCCTAGTAGAATCTTAGTCTAGATTTTGTAGATGACTTCTTTAAATTATTTATCTTTTTACCAAAGTTTCTAGGTGAATCTCTTGATGCTTTGCCACAAGAAAAATTATTATGACCTTCACATGGATTATAGTCAAGAGTCTTTTTTTAGATTTGTGGAGTGAACATAAAGCTCGTCCCACCAGGCATATCATATAAATTATTGTCATATATGGATGAATTTACCTATTGGAGTAGAAGCCCGATGTGTTAGGTTCACTCGCACCTCGCATAGAGAAACACAACAAGAAGCATTAGAAGCGAAGGGATAACTTGTAGGGAAACCTCCATGGTTTTTAGCCAAGGTTGGATCCTTGTTGGATTTAACCTTTGATGCACTAAGGCCTTAATGATATTAGGCATACTTTTCTTGGGGGGTTGTAGGAAAAGGAATTGCAATGAAAATAAAAAATGTAGGAAACATAAAGGAATAGGAAAGTAAACTTGCAACAAATAAAACCTAAGCTATGAGGGCAATGTGCCAAGATTAAAGTTTTCCTCTAGATTGCATGAACAAGATGGAAATGAACACATTCACCACAACATAATAGCTATAAATTGAACACACTATAGTACGCACTATCTAGAATAAAAAACACACTTAAGGAAGTAGGACAAAGTGATATTAGTTATAGCTTCCATTCATGTGTCAAAATGATTATGAGACATGAAACCTAAAGAGACTCAATGCTCCTTAGATAGTGGCTCAAGGTTTGAGCCCTGCTCATGCAACCAAAAAGGAGTGAAAGGAAGATATCTCAAGGCCAAATATAAGGTATGAATAGGCAACTCCCAATACCTTTGCAATGAAAATATCATCCTATTTATGGGCTAGGATGAGGGTTCCTTCTTTACAAAACTCTATTTAGAGGGTCTACAATTTCTCCTTTGTTTTATAGTTGAAATTCTTTTGTAACAATAATCACTAGCTTTGAGGTATTTATATCTAGGGTCATTAATGCTAGATTCTTTTGGACCTTTGGATGATAAATCATTGTTGATATGTCTTGTTGTTGTTTCATTGAGGTGGTTGCACCATTAAGATCTTACCAGGTTTCCTCTAAAAGTTCTCACTTGCTAATGTAGTGGGCATGGCCACCCTAATTTGGGAAGGATGGTAGGGTATACTAACCCCTATGATGGGCAATCATCAATCACTACATAATTCTGACAGGCTAGGTTGCAAAAGTCAACTTTAGTGACCAATGGCACATCTTCTTAAATTCCCTCTTGGACTACCTTCTTGTACGTGTGGATGACTACCATGTATTTTTGGTTGAGGTAAGATCTCCTTCAACCAATGGCTAGCCTTCTCTAATTGTGCCCTAGTGTTTGCTTTCTTTTGCTTTTTATGGACCACCATATTTTTAGCCCATGCAATGGTGGGCCTCCTTTATTTTGCTCTTTACCTATAAAAATATCAATGAGAACAATCAAATGGAAAATTGATGGCCCATGGGCCTTTGTGCTCTCAATTCTACTAGCTTTAGGCAAAAATTAAGTGTTGACCATAGATCTAGTATTAGATGGCCAACATGGCAAAAAATAAGGCTACCTCTCTTTTATTATGAAGTTGGCATCTCCCCTTTTAAGTGAAGGTAAAAAATATCTCTTGATGCCTCCCTTCAACTTACAATCCCCCTCCTACCCCTAGGGTTTTTTGGGAGGAAATCCTCATGAATCCCCTCCTATTATTCATGGTTTTCGAAATCCCCTTTCTTATCTCTTAGTGTGATGGATAAATGATAAATGTTGAGGCAGAGGGTGCACACCCAAGCAGATGTAAGTGGTACCTATGTATGTAGGCTTACCTATGGGGAAGTTAGATCAACCCAAAACCTGTATTTGTATCTCATCCCTACTAGTACAAAAATCATTTTAGTTATCACTAGAAGAGATTATTGACTCTTTCTACTAGTGGGGTTCCACTTAAATATCACTACAAGGAATGTTGTAGATAATGTTGGTCATTTATCAGATGAAATACAAATTTCCCATGGACACACAATCATGGGCCTTTCATGCTTGCTATGAACCTCCATCAGATGATATCCTTGATCAACCTTCTTGGAAACCTCATGATGTAAGCCATGGGGTGGCTGCGTGTAGTGAATTTCTCACTACAATTACCTTTTCCATTACCAGAACTTTAGTTATTGAAACTTCCAATGATTTGGGAGGAGACTTGCCAAGTATGCTTCTCTTGATCTTGAAATATTTCTATGTTCCTAGGTAACCATACTCCCCATGTCACAAATAATTAGAGAGCCATAAAACCTTTGTATAACATATTTTCAAAACAATATCTCAAGCACTCTCCTAGGGAGTCTTCTTGCCATATTTTAGGAAACTTTAATTACGCTATAACCTCACTCTAAACCTTTCTAGTAGAGTAAGCTATTAGTAAATGATCGATTATTTCATTATTTTACTTATGTAAATGGCACCTTCCTAGAACATTCCAAATCCTCTTTTGTAATACCTTCCATGTCAGAACCTTATTTTTCATGGCAAGCCATAGGAACAATCTTATCTTCAATGGGGATTTCTACTTTCATAGTGACTTACACCACCATGCTAAATTATTATTTTTATATTCCAACAGAGTCTTATGATGATTTAGGAAAATAGGCTAGGGATTCATATTTATTAGCCTTACTTTCATACCCAAACTAATTACTTTTGAAGGATTTTATGGACAGTTTTACTAGTTTTTGTTAAATAAAATGGTTTACACTTAAAGGTTAAAGGAGTAGATGTAAAGATTAAATGTGATTAGTATTGTTGTTATTTGCTTTATTTCTATGTACTTTATTTTCTTGTAGTTTTGTTGTATACACAGGTTATTTTTCATTATTATAGAAGGTACAGAAGGATTTTCAGTCACAGGCATGTTCCAAAAAAATAAAAAAATCCTATAAATTTGGTTATATGAAAATAGGAGTTAAAATATCCTTAATTTTAGGGAACCACTCCTAGAAATAAAGGATTTATATAAATGGAAAGACACAACAATGACAACTGGATAGAACCTGTTAGCAACAATAGTTATAGCAAGGTAGAATCTATTTGATAGCAATAAGACAACTTCGGTAGTTAGGAAGTAGTTAGGAATAAGTTGAGAAAAATCATACCTTTTTTTGGTTAGTAATAGCCAGCAAAGGATATTTTGTATCCCCTATTATAATGGCAACAAAATTGATTTCATTTTTGAAATGACTGTAACAAAACCTTTATTTTTGCAGCTAATTTCTAAGTTAGTTTTCATAATTAGTTAATTTTATTCTACAATAAGGAGTTTGGTACATTATAAATACCATAGCAGAAATTGTATTCAAGTTTAGAGTGAATATAAAAAAACTCCTTTATAAGTATCACATTTTTATTTTTGTATGGACTGTCATGACTGTGCATTTCCAGCCATGATAAAATTTAACTTTCTGAAGGAATAAAAGTTATTTTTGGTTTATTTGATGTCTGCAACTTTTGTATGATGGTGTATGATTAATGTAAGTGCTTTGAAGTAAATTTAGGGACTATGAAGGAAGATATTTTATGTTGTTGCAGGTTTAGCAAGGGCCCACTAAACCTAGATAGTCCATAAAATCTCTCTCCTATTAGATTTAGGATTAATGTAGATAGTTGATAAATTGGTTTATTTTGTGTGGATTTCTTTCAGTTGATAAGTAGGAGTTGATTTATTGTTATTTCAGCATTAATTAGGAGTAATATGGCTACAGTCAACTTAGATAACTATTAAACTAGTTACAGGCCTATGTAGTGTAGGATTTTCTTTCAACACATGCTTTCATTTTCTAGTTTGTTTCAAGTTTTTCCCTACTTTCCTAGGAAGGAACCACTTAGTGTATGCAAGAAAATATATTGTATTATACTAAGCAATGCACCTTTTAAATCTTGCATGGTTGATAATTTAAGTGGATAGCACTAACTCATCACTTTTTAGCATTGTTGTCAGGGAAGGTTATGAAAACAGTATTGGATCTTGTATTAGCAAAGGACTTTCCAAGTTGAAATACTTGGAGGGTTTGTTTGGTATCATCAAAAGAAACAAGCAATTATCAAGTGGATAAATACATCAAAAGTCAGATTCTACAATAATTTTATTACTTTCTAGAATTAAATCTCATTGCTTTCTAGGATTAAAATTTATTACTTTCTAGAATTAAATTTCATTGATTTCTAGAGCTAAGGACTTTTCATGTTGAAATACTTGGAGGGGTTGTTTGGTCTCACCTGAAGCAAAAAGCAATTCTCAAGTGGATAAAGGCATCAAAATTCAAGTTCTGAAGTAATTTCATTGCTTTCTAGCATTAAAATTTTATTGCTTTCTAGAATTAAATCTTACTACTTTCTAAATTAAGTTCCATTCCTACAATTTTCATATAATTTTATCCTTGTTTTTGTTTTTGCAATTTTAATAACAAGGAGGATGAATGAATTAGTTGGCCATGAGACGAATGTGAAAGATACATTTCTCAACCACACCCCAAGAAAAATTTTCCAGGAACTAAGCAGCAAGAAGAGGCTTCACAAATCCAATAAACTATCATTTCCTCTATAGTTGAGCAACAGTCCTCAGTTGGTGAAGATCAACTTCAATTAATCCAAGAAAGAGTTCATGTGATTATTGAATAAATCACCCATACACTTGAAAGAGGACAAGTTAAGATCTCTAAGGTTGTACATGAAGGAAGTAAAGGATAAGAAGAACAAAGTGAATCATCTAGTTCTAGTCCTTGTACTACTCCAAGAAGACCTTACACTTAGCGATTGTGGACTCTATGGTATTTCCACATGGTTGAAGAAGAACCAAGGCAGCCACAAAGCACTTTCAAGTTTCCTATATGCCTTCCAAGTATAGAGGGTAATAATAATGATGGACATATGAAGAATATCTCTCCATCAACCATACCCACTTTTAGAGGACTAGAAACTGAAGATCCTAATACTTTTCTTTTTGAGTTTGAAGTGCTTTGTCACACCTATGATTACACTACTAATGCACAAAAGTTAAAATTATTTCCAACCACTTTAAAATATGGTGCATTTCATTGATTCATGGGTCTGGGTGAAAATTATATCACTACTTGGTAAGGTGATGATGGAATGAAGATAATTTTATTGGATAAATATCAATATTATTGTTGTGTGAGAGACCACAAGAGAAAGTTTTTTAGGATTACTCAAAAATAAGGTGAAGGACTTAAACATTACATTGAAATGTTTCAATTTGTAATGAAGAGAGGTAGCATTGAGTTGGAAGATGATTTGTCAAGGACTATTTTTCTGAAGGGTTTAAAATATGATACCATTGATATCCTCAATCTAATGGGAGGAGGAAACATTTCTAATATTGTTTTCCACCACGTTCTAGAGATGTATCAATTACTCTCGCACAAGGCCATATTTACATAATAACAAACCAACTAGAAATAATGGGGGAGTTACAAAAATAAAACTCAATAATATGTTGGAAGATTTGAAAATAGATTTGTTGGGCATTTTTACCACTTCCAAGGATTTATTGCAAAATAAAATTGAAGTAGAGGCAGTCTATTGTCCTAACTATAGAAACAAGCATGCATTATGTGAATGTCCTTTGGACAAGACCATTTACAGTATTTATGATCAACAACATTACAATAGAAGAATACCAACATTTACCTATAGTAAAGACAACATTAAAAGAACCAAATTTATAGGAAAAAGAGGATATTTTCTTCATTGCACAAAGAAGGCCATTCCAAGGAGACAATTAAGGGCATTATCCAGGTATACCTAATCCTTATGCATGCTCTAATTTATCTTATTATAATTAAAATTGATCATATCCATAATGGTCCCAATGGTCTCAATGGTCTAATAATACCCCACCTTGGCCACAATCAGATTGGTCTAATCAACCTTGGTGACAACAAGGCTGGCAAGGCCAACAATGGTCATATTCACAATAATATCAACCCAATCCACCTCAATTTTGATACCGATCTCCTCAACAACATCAATAACAATGCTTGTTACCTCCTCCACAGGGGAATAAACCATCCAAACAACCTCCTCTTCCTACTCAACCAATGCCTAAACCCAATAATAGACCTATCCAATAGCCAGTCTATGAAGTTGAAGGTACCTATCTAGTCAATTTCTTGTCTTGTAGTGAAACTAGCTCAGGTCAAGGATAGATTTACCTGATCCTACTTCTCCTATCATCACTAAAGAGGAAAATGAGAATCCAATAGAAACTGACCTTCCTACTATCAAAAGATCATAGTTTATTGTTATTACAAGGCATATTGTAGAAAAACCTACAGTACCTATAGAAAAATTTGTAGGTATTATAGGATGTTTTGTAGGGCCTACATAAATAGCAAAACATTCTCCTATAGTAGAAGGTGAACAAAAAGAGTCAAATGAACCTCCTTTTCTTTAGAGGTTGATGGTAACTAGGGAAATACCCAAAACTAATTTTGATCTAATGGAAGAATTATGCAATATTAATGATAAAATCCTACTTTTGTAGGCTTTAAAGGATATTCCTATTTTTTCCAAGGCCATTAGAGAGTTATGTATTAAGCACCTAGGTAGAAAAATACTATTCATATCATTGGATAACTTTTTGATCTAATGAAAGGAAAAGTACCAACCCATTTCTCACCACATAAATGATACAAACTAATCCATGAGAGTGCTCAATACACTTGGGTAGATGGTATTTTATTTAAATTTTGTCCTAACCATGTAATTCATAGATGTATGCAGGAAGAAGATATCTTTGATATTTTGTGTGCAACACACTATGAACCATGTGGAGGACATAGTGCAACCAAGAGAACCATCTACAAAATCCTACAAATAGATTACTATTGGCCAATAATGCATTGTGATGCCAAATTCTATCTCTTGATGTGATCCTTGCCAAAGGATGAGAAGACCAACACCTTTAGTAGAGATACCTCTTCATCCTCAGGTGGTCTTGGAATATTTTGAGAGGTGGAGACTAGATTTTGTTGATCCAATTACTCCTTTAAGTCAGTTCAATGAATACATCCTATATTTTGGAGCACCATGGGAGATTGTATCAGATCAGGGGTCCACATGTTTTATGTAATAGTTGCATTTGCTTATAAATATCAAGTGACACAAAAATCTTCACCATACCATTATTAGTCTAATGGTCAAGTGGAGGTTACCAATAGGAAGCTTGAGAATATCTTAAAAAATATAATTGCATCATACAATGCAAATTGGGTGATTTCATTAAGCAAGTGGTTCAACAAGCAGACTATAGTTCATTTCTTACCTGCAACCTTCTACCAGTGCTTGATATGTTTCCTTTAGTAAGCATTAAAAAAACAATAAAGTTCTATGGTGAAAACCTTAACCAATGCCATAAGGCCAAGGAGGAATATGAAAACCATTTTTTGGCTTTTCACCCTTGCAAAAATAATATCCATTTGTGAAAACCAACTTGCTGGTACAAACTGATAGTCAAATTTTTAAAACTAGCTTGTTGGCAGGAATTATCTCCAAAACAAAAACCCACCAGTTCAAATATTCTTCATGATGACAAGTCTGAGTAGTATGCAGTTGAACATGGATATATTCAAGTATATTTCCCTCCACCTCCAATGATTATCATTGCTTTAGAAAATAGCATATTATTCTAGGTACTTTTTTATCTCTTTATTTTCATTTTAGTTAAACATATTGTGTTTTTGCAAACTTTGTTAAGATTGTCCATTCCCTTCTTCCACCCTTTCCATTCAATTTAGTTTTCTTTTCCACAAGGATGTAGAAAATTCTATAGTTGTGGGAGGGGGATCATTCATGTAGTCTCTTTGTCTTGTATGTTCAAACTATGTGTGTTGCCTATTGCAAATTAAAGCCCTACATCTTTTTTGTATTAAAAAAACATGTATCTTGCCTATTGAATCCCCATAAGACACGATGGTGGGTGTTATCAAGCATTTTAAGGTAGAAAAGAGGAAGGGGAGCAAGAGGAATAAAATGTGCAAGAAAAAAAAAACAAAAAATAAATACAACACTCCTGGTAAAAAAACATAGCAGTCTTGGTGAAAGAAAAATAGAAGTAGCAGGAATCTTACAAGCAATGTCTACGCAAAAAAAAATTGATACAAAAAAGCTAAGACTCACTCACCTGTTATTAAAAACACAAAAAGTAGTAAGAAGGATAATGGTAATATTAAAATGGTGCAAACAAAACTCCAACAAAGAAGCAAAAAAATCTTGGGAATTAAAAGAAAATTCTTGCAATTATAGAGATAGAGAAAAAAGAAGAAAAATTATATCTCAGGGAATTAAAGGTACTAAAATGGTATAGGCAAAGCAAGTCTCTACTCCAACATCTCCTCCAACCAAGTCAACACTAACAACTGCTACAAAAACTATTAAGAAAACAGTCAAGAAAAAGAAAATTGATGTTAGTAGCTGATGGGATAAATGAAATTGCATGAGGACATGCAATTGAGTCAGTTGGGGGGAATGATGAGTTAGGAAAATAGGCTAGGTATTTACATTTATTAGCCTTACTTTCATACCCAAACTGATTACTTTTGAAGGATTTTATGGATAGTTTTACTAGTTTTTGTTAAATGAAATGTTTTACACTTAAATGTTAATGGAGTAGATGTAAAGAATAAATGTTATTAGTATTGTTGTTATTTGCTTTATTTCTATGTATTTTTTTTTCTTGTAGTTTTGTTGTATACACAGGTCATTTTTAATTACTATGGAAGGATTTCTAGTCAGAGGTCTATTCTAGAAAAACAAAAAAATCCTATAAATTCGATTATGAATGAAACCAACCCAAAAGCATAGGATGGGTTTCCTAGAAAACAGGAGTTAAAATCTCCTTAATTTTAGGGAAACACTCTTATAAATAAGGGATTTGTATAAATGGAAAGACACAACAATGATAGTTGAACATAACTTGTTAGTAGCAGTAGTTACAGCAGGGCAGAATTTGTTTGACAATAATAAGACAACTTAGGTAGTTAGGAAGTAGTTAGGAATAAGTTGAGATAATTCATACCTTTTGATGGTTAGTAACAACCAATAAAGGAAATTTTGTCTCCCTATTAGAATGGCAACAAACTTGATTTCATTTCTGAAATAGAATGTAACAAAATATTTATTTTTGCAATTATTTTCTTAGTTTTTAAAATTAGTTAGGTTTATTTTACAATAAGGAGTTTGGTACATTATAAATACAAGAACATAACTTGTATTCAATGTTAGAGTGAATATAAAGAAACTCCTTTATAAGTATCACATTCTGGTTTTTGTATGGACTGTCATGACTGTATTTCTAGCCATGATGGAATTTAACTTTCTAAAGGAATACAAGTTGTTTTTGGTTTATTTGATGTCTAAAACTTTTGTATGATGGTGTATGATTAATGTAAGTGATTTGAATTAAATTTAGAAACTATTAAGGAATATATTTTATGTTGTTATAGATTTAGCAAGGGCCCACTAAACCTTAACAGTCCATAAAATCTCTCTCCTATTAGATTTGGGATTAATGTAGATGATTGATAAGTTGGTTTATTTTGTGTGGATTTCTTTAAGTTGATAAGAAGAAGTTGATTTGTTGTTCTTTCAGCATTAATTAGGAGTAATATGGCTGCAGTCAACTTAGATAACCGTTAAACTAGTCACATATTTGTGTAGTGTAGGATTTTATTTCAGCACATGCTTTTATTTTCTGGTTTATTTCAAGTTTTTCCATGCTTTTCTAGGAAGGAACCACTTAGTGTATGCAATAAAAGATATTGGATTATACTGAGAAATGCACCTTTTAAATCAAACTTGGTTAATAATTTAAGTGGTTAGCACAAACTCATCATCTTATACCCCAATTTTAGATTGTACTTCCCTTGTAGCTCCAGTCTTTGTCCAGACCAATTGATCAGTTTCCTTGCAACTTGAAATGTTCAACTTTAAGTCTCTCCACATATTCTTCCCACTGGTATATCTTTTGGACCTAAAGCTCTAACATTGTTGCTTCCATCCACATCTCTAGTTTGTATATGGTTCTAGGTCAGCTACTTGGGTGAGATTTCCAATCCCCTAAGCTCTTAGGGTTTGAATTACATTATTTGACAATCTATGCATACCACCACAACCAATCCAAGGGTCTAAGCCTAGTCTTATCCTTAAACCATCCCCTATTTTACAAGTAAGCCAATCACCTACAATATAAAAAGCCTAAATTGTTGCTTTCCAATAGATTGAAACATTATGGATTTGCTTCACTAAGGCCCTTATCCACTCCTCAACTATGAGTGGCTCTAAATACTTTTCCTGTATGATCTTATTCCATAAGCTTACCTTTGATATTATCTTCCAAACACACTTGGCTACTAGAGCCTTGCTAAACAGGAAGATGTTCTTAAGTCCTCATCTCCCATTTTCCTTAGGCTTGGATAAGGATGATCATTTAACCAAGGGAATACCTTCTCTTTCCATTTTCATTGTCCATAAAAACATGTAGCTTAGCTGTCTAATTTTGTCCAAAAATCCTTTTGGTATATGAGCCAAAGATTGTCAATATATTGGTATCGCCTCCAACATATACTTAACAAAAGTCAATCTCACCTCAAAAGAGATCCATTTGTTGCACCATATATTAATTCTTCCTACCACCTTATTTATCAACCAATTTCAATCTTGTTAGTGTAGTCATTGGGTTTCAAAAAGAACCTCAGCTATTTAAACCCTCTTGGAGATCAAATCTATCAAAGGGAAAAAGTTGACCTATTAATATGGTCTAATCCTACTCCACATGGTTAAAAGAGATGCTTGACTTATGTACATTAATATTCATTACTATTGGCAAGCCAAAAATATCTAAAGATTGTTTTAACTTCTTTGTAGCTTTTATTGTTCCATCTATGAAAAGTAGAACATCATCTACAAAAAGTAGATGGGTGAATTCCACTATTCTACCTATTCTAATTCCATTTGTTTCTCTACCCTTTTGTATTATAAAATGTACCTACTTAATCCCCTAACTACCAAAATAAATAATAGTGGTGACAAAGGGTAACCTTGTCTTATCCTCTAAGAAGTTTTGAAGAACTAAGAGGTTGGCCCATTAACAAAAATTTTAAAATAAATAGAGCAAATACATCCCATAATCTAGTTCACCATCTGCACACATAATCCAATATGAGTATTATTCTTAAATATAGGTAGTTTGCTCTATCAAAATCCTTGGAGAGATCCAACTTCATTACCATTGCTAACAATTTCATTGATTTTATGGTATGAATACTTTCCTAAGCAACACAAATTACATCATGAATTTGTCTACCATTTAGGAACCCAAACTGCTCAATAGCTATAAAATTATAGAGGAACCTTTTAATTCTTGATGCAATTAATTTTGTTATGATTTTGTACACAATTACACAAATAAATAGGCCTAAAATCGTCAAAGGAAGAAGGATTATCCTTTTTTGGAATAAGAGCAATGAAGGTAGATTTGAAGACTACATTTACCTTTATTGTCTACCTTGATTCATCCATAACCTTGAGTAGGTCAGTCTCCAAAACGTTATAGAGTTTGAGAAAGAATTCCACAATCCAATTGTTAAGTCTTTGATCCTTATCTTTTTGGAAGGAGGTTAAAACAACTTTGAGCTCCTCCTTTGACACATTTTAAACCAACTCACTATTTACTTCTTCATCTATAAATCTGGGAAAGAGATAAGTTATTCTGGCTATTTTAGCTATATTGACTTGACCAAGATCCTTGTATAGTTGAACAAAATGTCTTCCTCCCATGTTTTATATTCCTTTAAAGGAGGAGACTTTGCTTCCATATCAACTTTGTAGCTCCCAAATTTTATTTTGTAGTTTTCTATAATTTGAAAAGTTGTGGAAAAAATTAGTGTTCTCATCCCCATTTGCAATCCAAAGTGCTTTAATTTTGAACCTCCACTATGCTTCTATCTTTGTCAACAATATTCTCCTCTTCTTCCAAAATTTTATACTTAATCCTTATTTCCTCATCCAATTCTTTTTCAAAGTTATTTTCTAGGTAGACAACAAGCTCCTTCTCAATCTCCCTCAATTTTTGCTCATCCATCAGTTTCTTTTTATAGGACCACTGAACCACTGGTGCCTCAACCCCTTTTAGATTTGCTACAAATTGAATACTAGTAGATTCCCTCATATTAGGATCAAACTTCACCCATTATGATTTGACTAGAGTTACAAAGTTGTCCTCTTTTAGCCACTCAAAATTGAATTTAAAAGGACAATGTGGTTTTTTCTCCTCTTTTGCTATAAGAAACATGATGGGGGAGTGATCAGAGTCTCCTCTAACTTCAACCCAAGACTTTAGTCTATAAATGTCATTTATCAAACTCTTAGCTACTAAGAATCTATCCACTCTCTTAGAAATTCTATCAACCCTCATTCTCATGTTTCTTCAAATTGGGACCAAATTTATAGGTGCTAGGTCTACCAATCCCTTGCCTTCAAACTTTTAGATGAAGTAATCAGCTAGTTGATCATTTATAGTAGCAATACACCACACTTCACTCCTAGAAAGAGTTAAGTTTAAATCACCTCCTAAAATTAAATTATCACCTTCTAGAAACTTCTTATCCAAAAGCTTATCCCAATACTACATCCTAAATTTATAGGGGTCATAAATGTTCATCACTATCACTATTTTCCCAAGCTCCACTGAAATGAATTCAGTCCCTACTCTTGAGTCAATCAATGCAAATTTGGTTAGCCTAAACTAGTTTTCCTTCCACCCTATGGCTACTCCTCCTGATACCCCTATAGTATCAATGGCAAGAAAATCTCATCCTTTAAGCAATTTATTAATATCTTCCATCACTTTCATAGCTAACCCTTTTGTCTCTTGAATTAGCAGAATCTCTAGATTATGAATTTCTACCAACCTACATAGAGTAACTTTGTTTGCTAAGTTGCCCATCCCCTAGATATTAAAGGAGATAACTTTCATTGATTAACTGTGTTTGGGATCATCCTTGCTCTAAGGATCCCCTTTAAGAATGATTGCTTACTTTGTTGGACTTCATGAAGGGTTATATTCTTAGCCAATGAAATAGATCTTCAGCCCCTCCCATCAGCAAGACTCCATACCACCATGTCTTTACTAAGGCATCCCCCAACTCCTCCTTGCCTTAGTCATATTCTTCCTTTCATGGATCATAGGGGATATTTATAGGTTTCTAGGGACACAACCTTTTTACTACAAGCAAAAAAAGGTGGAGAAGCAAATTCAAAGTGGTTTACTTGTGAAGCATTACTAAAAACTTACCAGAGTCTAAACCAAGGTCTGGATCTATTGCCTCCAAGGAAGAAGAATTTGAGGGTCCTCCTTGCCCCTCAACTCCACCCTTACCTTCTTCTAGGGGAGATTGTTTTAAGCCTGTCCATTAGTCATTTGAAGGACTTAAAGGAGAATTACATGTAATCCCATATGAGAAATGAGATTTGGAAATCGTTTTGCTTTGAAAGCTTGTATATGGATCTAAGAACATGACATGTAACTTTTCCTCTAAGATTCCTAGCCTTGCTTTAATCTAAGATGATTTTGAATCCACTCTGAGATTCCTAGCCTTGCTTCAATCTAAGATGATTTTGAATCCATTACTTGATCTGAAACAAAAGTTTTATCTCCACCTTCTTTGCATCTCCTATTTTTTCCCTTAATTCCTCTAGCTTATGTTCCTTATGTATTGATTTGATAATATAACTAGTTTGTGAGTCATGTGCCTAAAGGGAAAATTATATCTCATTCTCACCCTTAAAAGCCCCTCTCTACCTTATGATAGCAAACCTTCCTCAAAAAAATAAGAGAATAGTATCTTACAATATGCCCATAATTATGACAACGTGCACACCAAAAAGGCACACCAATGTAGTCCAGTGTTTGAACATGCATTCCTTTAATGTACTTCAGCACAATTTCCTCCATCAATTTGTTTCTCCAATCCACATCAACAAGAATCCTAGCCACTGTCCTCAAGCATGAGTACCAATACCTCTCGTCCATCTCCAAGAAAGAACCAATGCAATTGCCTATGGCTTGGAAAACATCTATAGACTAAAATTCTAGTGGCAACCCTGGTAACTTTATTTATACAGGGTGAGCAGGTATATGAGGGTCAAAACAAGGGTACCATAATTTGAAAATTAACAAAGTTGACCCTCAAAATCATTTCTTCGATCAAATATTTGCCACATATTTCTTAGTCTTGAACTGAAACAACAACAACCACCCTCTTACCAAAAGTAAGAAACTACACACATACCATAAGATTTCCCTTTATTTTGTGGCCATCTAGTCTACCAAGGATTTTTCAGAAATCACACACCCATAGAACCTCCCATACCCTAGACTTCCATCCATTTTGTGACCATCTAGTCTATCAAGGATTTTTTAGAAATCACACACCCATAGAACCTCCAGATAAGTGTTTTCTTTGAGAGTTCAATGACTTCCCCATTTTCACATCTTCTCCTAGGACTAATATTGCTTTGTTACTTTAAATGCACCTAGTTGCCTTTTTACATGCACATACCCTAGGAGTTCCATCCATTCTATGGCCATCTAGTCTACCAAGGATTTTTCAAAAATCACACACCCATAGACTTCCATCCATTTTATGAAAATCTAATCTACCAAAGAATTTTTAGAAATCACATGCCTATAGAACCTCCAATTGATAAGTGTTGTTTTCTCAAAGAGTTCAATGACTTCCCCATTTTCACATCTTCTTCTAGGACTAATATTGCTTTGTTATTTCAAATGCACGTAGTTTCCTTTTTGCATGTTCTAAGGGATTCTTCTTTGGATTTTCTCCTTCCAAATTCTTATGTTGTCCCTTGTATCTCTAAGAGTTCAATGACTTCCCCATTTTCACATCTTCTTCTAGGACTAATATTGCTTTGTTACTTCAAATGCACCTAGTTGCCTTTTTGCATGTTCTAAGGGATTCTTCTTTGGATTTTCTCCTTCCAAATTCTTATGTTGTCCCTTGCATCTCTAAGAGTTCAATGACTTCCCCATTTTCACATCTTCTTCTAGGACTAATATTGCTTTGTTACTTCAAATGCACCTAGTTGTCTTTTTGCATGTTCTAAGGGATTCTTCTTTGGATTTTCTCCTTCCAAATTCTTATGTTGTCCCTTGCATCCCTTATTGGAGAGTTGTGGGCTATTTCGATCATCTTGTTCTAGAGAGGATGTATCACAGTCATCACTCTTGTCCAAGAGTTGCACATCCTCTTGTGAAATTATCATCGGCTTGGACCCATTCCTAAACTCACACACCCAAAGAACCTCCCATACCCTAGGACTTCCATCCATTTTGTGACCATGTAGTCTACCAAGGATTTTTTAGAAATCACACGCCCATAGAACACCCAAATAAGTGTTTTTTCTTTGAAAGTTCAATGACTTCCCCATTTTCACATCTTCTCCTAGGATTAATATTGCTTTGTAGATTCAAATGCACCCATTTTTGCACATTTCTAAGGCATTCTTCTTTGGATTTTCTCCTTCCAAAGTTCAATGACTTCTCCATTTTCACATCTTCTCCTAGGACTAATATTGCTTTGTTACTTCAAATACACCTAGTTACCTTTTTGCATGCTTCTAAGGGATTCTTCTTTGGATTTTCTCCTTTCAAATTCTTTTGTTATCTCTTGCATCCCTCATTGAAGAGTTGTGGCCTATTTTGACCATCTTGCTCTAGAAAGGACATGTCCTAGTCATCACTCTTATCCAAGAGTCGCACATCCTCCTATGAAATCATCATCCGCTCAAACCCATTCATTGTTGTCCCTTGCATCCCTAATTGGAGAGTTGTAGCCTATTTCAACCATCTTGCTCTAAAGAGAACATATCCCAATCATTACTCTTGTCCAAGAGTTGCACATCCTCCTATGAAATCATCATCAACTCAAACCCATTCTCGAATTGCGAAATTATCATCGACTTGGACTCATTGCTAAACTCTTGGAAAGGTGACTTCCCTCTTCTATACTTCCACTATCGAAGATGGAGAATCTCCTCATAAGAATCAATCAAGGTGATTTTCCTCTTCCATACTTCCTTCCACTATCTTCCACTATCAAAGATGAAGACCCTCCCATAAGGATCTTCCACTATCAAATATCTTCCATACTTCCTTCCACTATAAAGATGGAGATCCTCTCCATATGACCTTAAGGTTGGGATCCTCCATTACCCAAAAAAAAAAAACTTTGAAAATAAAAAAATTCATTTAATATATCATCTTAAAAAATAAATTAAAATTTTAAGAGAAAAAGAAAAAATATTATTCAGGTTAATAGCACTAGGAGACATTTCACATCACCAATTATAGCTTCTCTTGAGAATAGTTTGCGCTTTCCGAGCCTTTTAGGAAATTCTAGAAGAACAGCATGCACTTAATTTGAATATTTAACCTTATTTAGGTTCTGCCTTTCCTATAATTAGAAGTGAACTATAACACTATTTTTTAAAAACTTTTATATGTTTTTCAATCTTCTGAGAGTAAACTTGCTAAAAATAAAATTGTAGAGCGTGAGTAAACTTCTTAAAAAGAGAATTTGAATCATGGGGACACTTAGTGGTATGCCGGAAAGAATAACATTCATTGATAAATTTTAAAAACCACGAAAAAGTGTTGACCCTCTATCCATTCATTTATTTAATGATTTTAGTTGCCCAGCTCGACTTCATGGTCACTATCCTTTAGCATTCATTGATAAATTTAAAAAATGTCCTTACTCCACATTGGGTGGGTTCAGATAAGGAGAATCTTGCTGTTTTCATGAGCAACAAGTACCAAACCCTCCGTGTGGGGTCCAGGTGTCCACTTACTTGTGGAGACGAATGGTTTCTTTTGCAAGTGCTCTTACCAAATATAATGAACTAAAGTACCGAACCAAACACCGTCAGTCGTGAAAACAAGGACAAGATATTGTCAGAAATAAAGATATATACTATTATAAAGCAAGCAGAATTCAAAAATGCCTATAACATGGATTCATAGAAGGCAAAATAAATACAAATCAACGTTGCCGTTATTATTATACATGGGAATGTAGAGTGTGTATGTGTATATATCCGTGTCTTCGCCTGTTACCAACGAAAAAGCAAGACTTGTATTCTAATATCACCGACTTAATCATATCTATAACCAGCGATAAGCCTGGGCACTTGTCACCATAAAATTCCTGTGGGCCGGTGATGATACAAAACTGGGCAGGAAAGTAAAGAAAGTATCCAAAAAAACTCAAGTGCGCAGCTTGTGTCCTGTACCATGCCCGTAAATATATCTCGCACTTTCCTCAGTGTACACATGCCCTTCCTTAGCCAACCTGAGCATAAAATCAACACATATAATCAGAATATAAGGTTTATAATTTTTAGTCCGCTGGGTAAAAGTAAAGGGAATCCTGACACTCTATAACTTACGTTTTGCGAACGCTCTTGTTCAAAATTGATGCTCCGATGAATGTTTCTCCGTCCAGATAACGCAGTTCGCCGTCAACTACACGATGTTTAATTCTGCTGTCTATTTCTTCGCTGGTTAACGTGAAGGGCTGATCCGATGCCTGCGTTTAAACGGTAAACGTTAGAGCCGGAAGCCGTTATTGTTGCTTCCTTGAACGGAAAAAGAGACTAAGGGATGCTTATAACGTAAAAGGACAACGCACCATAACCCATCCCCACGTATCCGCAAATGATGGTATGTGAGCTGAGTAGGGCACCACGTCTGCACAAGAGGCCACAAAAAGTTTAATGTCAGATGTCCACGTGGCAGCACCGCATCTGGCTCGATCGAATTACAAGGACTCTTCTTTCTAGAAGGTTAAGTAATGCTTACATTTGAAGACGTGTCTCAGCGTGTTGTAAATACAAGAGAAGACCTGCGTGTGAGTGAGAACGCCAGCGGGTCCAGCCTGCACAAACAATCGGAGGAAACTTATGATGCATTCTCAAGGCATTTCTTAGGCTTTTTCGTGGTGGTAAACCTAGGTCAAATCATAAAGGATACAAATGGGAAACTCTGATTACTTGAGTGACGAAAATGCCTCCGTGACTTAGTTTTGGCTTCACCACAAGTTCGTAGAAGGATTTTGTGTAAAGCTGGTAGCACGGACCGCCTTCAATGGGATCCGCAAGGTCTCCGATGATCACATCAAAACATTCGCATCTGCTTTCCAGTTCGGCCCTGCGGAAATAAAGAGTAGATTAGTAAGATGCAAGGAAAAACAAAAAACAAAAAATTGTAATGCAGGACGTGGATTACGTAATTTCTTAAGCTTACCTTGCATCCTTGATTACCAGATCAAGTCGGGAGCTTGAAAATGCGTTTCGGTTTGCAACCAGGTGTTTCTTGCAGAAATCCACCACTTCCTATAACGGAACAGAATATGAGAATAAATAACACGAATTCGCAAATAAAAGGACAGATTTATGGAATGTTACAGAGAATGAAATTTTACCTCGTCGATGTCACACATGACGACTTTGTTAACGGTCTTGTGTCTAAGTATCTCCCTTGCGGTAGAGCCTTCGCCACCTCCCATAATGAAAGCAGTCTTCGGGCTGTAATTATTATAACAGAATTACTAAGTATCGCAACAGAGTAATGATAATTAATTACCGTTGCTTTTTCCGCTGGAATTTACATAAAATAACAAGAATTTAGTTACAAATAGGGACTGTACTTGGGGTGGTGAACCAGAGCCGGATGCACCAGAGATTCATGGTATATAAACTCGTCCATCTCTGCGCTTTGCAACTTGCCATCTATTATAAGAATCTGCGAACGCAAAAACGAAATATAATTCAAAATAATTTGTTTTCATGTACATTAAACCGAATCGTGGAAAATATGACCTTTGTTTGCTGCGTACCTTTCCGAAAGGTTTGCTGTCAAGGAGTGCAATGTCCTGGTATTCGCTCACTCCCGTGTGTAAAATGCTGTCGGTTAACCAGCAAATAACATTGATTTTCTTCCTCGGCCATTGAATTTTAAATATTTTGAAATTATATTAACCGCATTTGACAAATGTTTAACGGATACAAGCTCACCTGTTCAGAGAGAAACACCAGCGCAGATCGTCGTCAACTTCTTCTTCGTACCAGCATGAACGTCGCCGTCCTTCGCCGAAAAAACGCCCCGCCGTCGCCGTCAAGGTCCCGTTACCGCTCTGATGGACGCCGTTCCCGTTCTCTGAGTTACCGTTAGCGTTCTCGGCGGCTTCACCCATGCTGGAAACAAAGCCTAACAACTAGCGAAATGAAATGAATCTCCTCCGCACCTTTGTAACTGCAAAACAAAGCAGAAAGAAGACTAAATAAAGAAATGAAGACTGCGTCAAAAACAAAAAGCGTTAGAAGAGGCCAATACCAGTGGCGAAGCAAAGGGCGAGAAAAGAGAATTGCAGTGGAAGTGGAATGGAAGGAAGGAAGATGAAAAAAACACCAAGGCAGGTGCGCGTTATATGGCGTCGGAGGGGTGGATATCGATAATTCACAAGGATTGCGAGGGCAGGAAAAAAAAGTTGAGAAAGTGAAATAAAAGCATGGATTTGCGGAATTAAAACAAAAAATAAATAAAATGCATCATAATAGTTGCGTGGATGCCCGCGTGACACTACAATCAGGATTGTTATCATAATATCCTCTTCCTCCGCCATCGAGTATACATGACAACGGACGAGCAGGACGAGGACGACAACTTCAAATTTTTAACCTACCAAAAATTTCTGTCAAACTTGACGCCAAAATCTAACCCCAAACTCCATTTTCCCTACCCTGCCGCGACTCTGCCAACAGACTTCGTCTTCCTTCTATCGGCAAAAGCCGACAGTTGGTTTCCCCGGAAAAACTCAACTCGCGATTTCCCAAGTGAATTTCTGGGAAGAAACGACAACGAGATTTTATACATTCGTCCCTGCCCGTCTCCTTCACCAGCAGTCTGCTATTATGATGTGTCTGCCATCCCATTCATTCCCTCACATTATGACTCGCGCACGCTCTCTGCTTGCTCTTTCCGAGAATCCTCCTTCCTTTCCTTTCTTTACCCTTCCCTTCCTTCCACGTCTGCTCCCTTCTTACCTGCCGCCGTCGTTTGCCGGACGGACGCGCGCTTTAATAATAAATCCTCGACTCGCATTCTGTCAATTGCCGTATACTCGCGTACGCCGACACACAGGCGGGACCGGCGAGAGAGACGCCCATGCTCATGCTCATCCCCATTCCCATTCCATCCATGGATGCATTTTTCTCATTCCCCATGCGGGAAATTTGGAAAAAAAAGGAATTAAGCGAGGAGTAACTTTGCACGCCCCCCCGCTCTAACCGGGGGTCTGCCCGCCAGCAGCGGTTTCATCGCTTCTTAATTAAACCAGGCACACAAAGGGAGGCGTTGTTGTAGTGGAACGGGGTCTCTGGTAGTGGAAGAATAGAATCGCATTTGAAAATAAAAGGCTCGCATGGCATGATGCACTGTTTCCGCTAGTGAGTGCCACGTAGACGGTCGTTGGCTGGAGTGGCATGCTTAGTGCTTCCGCGCGTGCTCGAATGCATTTCGGTTGGCGCATACAACAATCAATACCCCCCTCATCCTCTACCAACCTGTACCAACCCCCATTCGCCCAAATTACACACAGCAATCAAACAGAATAAATATAAATTTGCATGCAAGGGACCGCAAGCCTACTGAAAGCTCGCTCTTTCGAGCTCTCGGCACGCTAGGGTTTTCGAGTGCGTTAAATTACATCGCAGAACAGTAATGGCATGAATTATATTCCGTTATTGATGGTTCTGCAGTTTCCTATGTTGGGAAGTTGGCACTACCCTCCTTATTTATTGCTGACAAAATTAAATAAAAACTCACATCAAATTGCTGTGGGACAGCTAGGGTTTTGAACTATTTTATAAAAGATCGCGATTTAATTTATATAATCTTTAGTTTTCATAATAATGAATCAACCATAACCAGATGTATATAATTGTCTTAAAAAAAATTGCAGAATGATGGCTACGGACGATTATGAAAAGGAAATAAAAACTAAATCTTGGGCGTTCTCAATTTCGCCTTTTGGTGTCATTCTTAAGCCTTGCTATTTTAAGACTAGGCACTTTGATGGCTTCTTACTTGTCGCGGAATTTATATTGATGTGAAAGCAATGATTCATTGACAGTGCATTTAAGTATGGGAGGCATGGAAAGGATGCGTTAACAGGGGCTCAAAAAACCTAGCAATGGTCATTATTACGGAAGTGAGAATATTAACAAGGATAGCCTTTTATGGGTCGTCGGTGTTAGACATACGATAAAGAAATTTAGGAAGAGATTACAGAGATCGTCTTGGATACTTGCAACAAAGTATTGTATATTACTGTACTACAAGTTTCAAAAATTTGGAAGCTACTTGATAGGTATTGAAACTTGTAGAGTGTGGTTAGGGTGCGAAGAACGGAGGCTAAAGTTGCGTTGAAATTTTACAATTTTGTTGCTCATTTAGGTGACAATTTCTATAAGTTAGAGCATTGATATTTTCTAGTAATTAAAATTTAGAAGGTTTGTAAAGTAGTATCTAAAAATTAGAAGTCTTGATTTATTGTTCAGTTAGGCCACAATTTGTTGTATAAGTTAGAACATTGATATTTTTTGGCCATTGAAATTCAGAAGGTTTTGTAAAGTAATGTCTAAAAACTAGAAGTTTTAAAGAGTGGAGACCAAAAGATAAAAAGTTTGTTAAAAATTTATAGATTAACTATTGAAAGAGGTGACAATCCATGTAAGTTAGGGCTTTGACATTTATTGGTAGCTAAAAGCATAGCAACATGGATTTCACATTTATTGGTAGCTAAAAGCATAGCAACAATTGACAACCAAAGGATTCGAAGAGAAACAAAAATATATATAAAGTGATGGTTAGGGTTTGAAGAGCAACGATAGGGCAAAGACCAAAAATTATAGAGCGGTGGTAAAAAATAGTAGAGAAGCAACTAGGATTTGAAGAACAAAGGCTAGAGTTATTGTTGAAACTTCACTTGACATTTATTGGTAGCTAAAAGCATAGCAACAACTGACAACCAAAGAATTCGAAGAGCAACAAAAAAAACTATAAAGTGATGGTTAGGATTTGAAGAGCAATGATAGGGCAAAGACCAAAAACTATACAGCGGTGGTAAAAAATAGTAGAGAAGCAACTAGGATTTGAAGAACAAAGGCTAGAGTTATTGTTGAAACTTCACAAATCAATCATTTGGTTAGATAACAATCTCATTTAGTTAGGCAACAGTCTGTGTAAGTTAGAGCATTGAAATTTTTTGGTAGCTAAAAATCGGAATATAGCATTGACATTTTTTGGTAGCTAAAAATCAAAATATTTGCAAAGTAGTGTCCAAAAACTAGAAGTCTTGAAGATCGAAAGCGAGAAGCTTTATTAAAACTTTATAGATTAGTTGTTAAGATAGGCAACAATCTATGTAAGCTTTATTAAAACTTTATAGATTAGTTGTTAAGATAGGCAACAATCTATGTAAGTCAGGGCTTTGATATTTTTTGATAATTGAAAGCATAACAACGACCAAAAACCAGAGGATTTAAAGAGTGACCTTAAAAAAGAAGTTATAAAGTGATAACTAGGGTTTGAAGAGTGTCGATCAAAAATTACAAAGCGACAGTCAAAAATCATAGGATGATCAAAAACTATAAAGCAGTGGCTATGGTTTGAAGAGTGGTGTCTAAAAATTATAGAGTGAGCAACTAAGGTTTAAAAAGTGGAAGCTAGGGTTATTCCCACAAAATTGCAAAGCAACAATAAGGGTTTGAAGAGCGATAATAAAAAATTGCAAAGTGGCAGCTAGGGTTTGAAAAATAAAGGCCTAGGAGGAAATCCATTTTTCTAGCTTTGTGTGGGTTTAAAATTTTCCAAACTCCATGATTTCTCTTTAAGGAATTATATATAATATTTTGTTTTTAAGAGGACAAAAATGGAGAGGGATGATTTGTTATCATTGAAGGCAAAAAAAAAGTTGCAAGCTTCTGGAACGAGGGAGCAGGAGAGGTATGTGTGGGGAAATGACTAGGTGAAGTTGTAGAGTGGAACAGTTGTTCTGAGAATGTTAATAGAAGTTAGGCCAAGCGAGTTAAAGGGAAGCAAAAAATGTAGGAGAAGAAGGGCCAATGACTTGAAATCCCCATTGAATCATCTAAAGAAGGTATCTTTCTAAAAATCTTGGATATTGTCTACAAGAGAGTACAATAGGGACTAAATAATACTTTGTTAGGTAAATTTATTGGCTTCAGAACAACTAGGGACCAAATAAAGAAATGGGTTATGAATCGATGGAAGATAAAAGGGCATGTGGAATTTTCCCTCCTTCCTAGAGGTTTCTTCCTAGCCTCCTTCAATAATGAGGACTATTATAATATCCTTGAAGAAGGTTCATGGTTCATGGGCAAATTTAGACTATACCTGAGGAAATAGACTTCAAGTGCTAATCTAAGTACCAAGAAGATAGACATGGCTCCAATATGGGTAAGACTCCTCTCTTTACCATTGGAATTCTAGGAGGAAGAGATTTTTGAGAGTATAGCTAACTCCTTTGGTAGGTTCCTCTCCATAGACTATGTAACAAAGGAAAGAAAGAGGGTGTTCTTTGCAAGAATGTGTCCTAGTTGAATCTAGGAAGAAACTCCTAAAAGAGATCAAGTTGGTCTCTAGATGGGGAGTTTAGATTCAAAATCTCATTTTTAAGAACGATACCTTCAACTATATAATATGTGCAAAAATGGGATACTTGGCAAAGGACTACCCTACCAAAAGGAGGAAAAGTAATGGGGAGAATATCAAAAGTTTTGGAGGAAAAGAGAAAGGGAAAATATGGAAGAAGAAGGATTAAACAACATAATACAAGGAAAAAAAGTCCCAATATCATGAATACAAAGTTGAAAATGAGTTAGATCCAAATCGAGAAGAACTAGATAATGTTAGGAAAATAGAATTTAAACAAAGTAATGGACCTAGTGGAGAAGGAGGGAGTAAGAGAGGAAAAATTCTCTAGTAACAGGGCAGACAATGAGGATATACTAAGTAGGATTTAGGGTGAAAGCTCATCTATGCCAAAACAAGATGGTCCAAGGAAGGAAAGTGAAATGGCTAACCCCCAAATAGGAGAAGAAAAGATAGAAGCAAGGGAGGAAAATATAGATATGAAAGAGAAGGATCTAGAAGTGATCTCCTACATAGTAGATGAATTTCTAGTAAAGAAAGGATCCTTAAGAATTAAAGAAGTCTTGAATATAAGACTAATAAAGAGTGTCAAGAAGACCCTAGATGTGGAGACAGAAGGGGTAAAGAAGGTGGGGAGGTCTTATTCAAAGGAAAAGCACTCAAAAGAGATGAAAAGGATATTAACTTGGGGATTCAGATGATCATAGACTCGAGTAGGCAAAAGCCTACAACAAAAGACAAGAAATGAAGACCTTGTCTTGGAATGTGAGGGGAATGAATACCCGTAACAAACATAGGGTGGTGATATCCTTGATTAAGGATAACCAACTTGATATAGTTTTGTTACAAGAAACAATCCTTGATTAAGGATAACCAACCTAATATAGTTATGTTACAATAAACAAATATGAATGCTACAAGCTAAGAGAATATTAAGAAAGGGATATGGAAGAAATGTGGTAGTGGTTAGGTGGAGGTGAAGGGGGATTCAAGAGGAATCTTAATTTTATGGAATTCTAATACCTTTGAAGGGGAATTCATCTTGAAAAATGAGCACCTTCTAACTATTTGTATAACTTCAAAGTTGTCAAATTTGACCTTCCTTATTACAAATATTTATGTGTTGAATGTGAATAGAGAAAGAAAGGTATTGTGGAAGGAATTGGAGTAGATGGGGTAGTGGATACAAGTTCTAGGATGGATAGTGGCAAGGGACTTCAACACTGCTTTGATGCCTAGAGAGAATAAAGGTGGATCCTAGGGCTTCTTGGAGAGCATGGAATATTTTAACAACTTTTTGTCTAAATATGGTCTATATGATGTTGATTTAAGAGGTAATTCTTTTACATGGATGAATAGGAGAATATGGGACAATTTGATCCAAGTGAGACTGGATAAAGTACTACTCTTTATGGACTTTTTGAGGGTAACTATGAGCACTCGTTAGTTTATCTGTCTAGGATGAAATATGACCATAATATGTTGTTATTTAGTTGGTTGGGGAAAATATGGAAAGGTTGAAGCATTTTAAATTTTGAATCATGTGGCTTCAACACCCAAATATTTATGAAGTGGAATCATAATGGTGTCTTCTGATCCAAGGCTCTAAGAAGTTTATTTTGGCAGGGAAACCCAAACATGTGAAGACTTAATAAACAAGGCTTTGGAAACATCTTTAGATAAAAGAAAAACCTTAGGAGAGAACTGAGTTTGTTGGAGGAGTAAATGAGGATGATTGGGATGGATTAGGTCCTATATAAAAGAGATAAGGATATCGAGGTAGAGCTTCACACTATTGTAGCTCGAGAGAAAACTTATTAGAGGCAGAAATCAATTAATAAATGGTTTATGGAAGGAGACAAAAGCACTAAATTATTTTACATCTTAATGATAAAGCATAAAAATATTAGAAGGATTTCTAAAATCCTATGTGAGGATGGTGAAATAGTCAAAGGTGAAGAAAGAATCAGACAAGAGGTAGTTGACTTCTTCAGTTCATTATTATCAAAGGACAGGGGGAAGACTAGGAAGCTATGGAAGAAATTCTTCAATTTAATATCGATGAGAATGTACAAAGGAATGAATGAAGAGTGGGTGAGATATGTTATTGATTAGGAGGTGAAGGAAGTGATATTTTCCTTGGGGAAGGACAATATTATAGTCATGTTGGATTTTTAAGCCTTACTACCACATAATATCACAAGTCCAAATATAAAATAACCATAATATTAAAGGTAAAAAATTATAATATAAGAGTAGAATAATATATGAGCCAATTAATATGTATATCAAGGCCTATATAATAAATAAAATAACATTCACTTATATAATCAAATATGAATTTAAATGGCCTAAGTCATTCATGAACTATGCATGAAGTAAAACTTACAATATTTATTGCTCAAAAATTGTAGACATATTTTATTCCAAAATTGGATCTCTTACAATCAAATAATAGAATTCTCCTTCTTATATTGCTTTCTCATGGAGTATTATCTCTATAATATAGCCATAGTAATGTGACTCTTCAAGTACTTGAATATTGCTCTCTATATGACAAGTCTCATGACTCTTGGCTTATCATCTTGCCACTTGCATACAAGACTCTTCATGGACACTAGACTCTAAGACACTTGCACACATGACTCTTGCACTTCTACATGCACTCCTAATATAAGATACTTGTGCACTTCCTCACATTACATATTTACACTCTTACATACATGACACTTGTGCACATTCTCTCAATCTACACTTGCACTCTAACTTACATGACACTTGTGCATTTCCTACACATTGTACTCTTACATGACACTTGTGCATTTCTTACACATTGACACTTACATGAAAGGGGAAATATAAATTATTCACCTAATATAAATACTCAACCCTAATCTATTACATATTTACAATTGTACCATGAAGGTACCATGGGTTTACAATAGCATGTACTCCTCAACAAGACCTAGATGGTTTTTAGGTAGGTTTCTTCCAAGTATTTTAAAATATAGTAAAGGAGGATTTGATAGAAGCAGTTTGAGAGTCTCACCAGTAAGGAAAATTTCTTAAAGAATTTAATAACACCTTTTTAGTGCTCATCCCAAATAAATAGGGGCAGAAGGGATTTAAGGACTATAGGCTAATAAACCTATGTGATAAAGTATTCATTGCTAAAGTGGTAGAATTAAGATCAAACATAGTCTTTTCAAAGATTATAGTAGACCAATAGGGAGTTTTATGAAAGGAAGAAAAATATTAGATGGTGTCATCTCTCTCCTTGAAACACTACACTCAGTAGTGTAGAGTAGAAGGGAAGATATTTTGCTTAAAGCTAGTTATGAATAAAGCTTACAATAGGGTATCTTGGAGCTTCTTACTAAGTTTGGGTTTAATAGGAGATGGAGAAGATGGGTAAAAATATTGCTATGGAGGACCAAGGTTCTTGGTTATCATAAAAAAATCCTTGACAAGTTTCTTTGAGATAAGTAGAGGCTTAAGGTAAAGGGACCCACTTTATCCTTACATTTTTATTATCATGGCAAAGCCCTTGAGAAATGTATAGGTGTAACCTAAATGATAGGAGCATTAAAAAGGTTGAAAATTTTTGTGTCTATGAGAGGTACTATTCACCAAAAATTTATGGATGACATAATTTTGCTTTGGAAACCTTTGGTGGCCAAAGCCAAGGAGTTCAAACAGATTCTAAATCTATACAACAGGGCTTTCCAACAAATGATTATCTTGGAAAATAACAAGGTGTTCTTCATGAACACTCTAGAGAAGTAGAAAAGAATGATAGCATATGTAATAGATTGTAATATATTGGGACTTCCATCCACTTATCTAGTAATACCTCTATTTATAGGTGTGTGTAAGGACCTAGTATTAGAAATGTTGATAAATAAGTTTCAACATAAACTAGTAGGCTGGAAATGAAATTTACTAAATCAAGAAGGGAAACTTCAACTACTAAAGAGTATCAATAAATCCATGTCGATATATCTCCTATCTATGTTTAAGTTACTAGCAAAAGATGCAAACAATATAGAAAGCATGCAAAATAAATGTGTGGTCAGGTGTAGAGGAAGAGTACAATCCCTCTTATGGCATGGGAAAAAGTGTGCAAACTGAAATATAAAGGAGGACTGGGATGAAGGAGGATTAGATACATGAATAAGATCTTAGTTGCTTAAGTAGGATGGAGGCTAACGAAGGATGGCCATTCTCTGTAGGAAACATTTTAAAGAACAAGTACTTAGATAGCTAAGAAGATATGACATTTTTAACCATATTAAATCCCTACAAAGGCTCATCTATATGAAACCATATGATGGAGAGAAGAAAACTGCTATGAAAAAGAGTCATGGAAAATTGGGAATGACAGGTCAATTCATTTCTAGGATGATGCATGGATTGAGAACCTACCCCTAAGCTTGGATGAGGAGTTAGCCAAAGTTTGGGTAGATCTAGAACAAAGATATGGGAGTATGGTTGTAGACTACCTAGCCTAGGAAGAGGAAGTGGTAAGGTGGAAGGACTTATGTGGTAGTAACCATAGTGAGGAAGCTTTAAATAAGCTCAAAATTAAACTAAGAGCCTTCCATGTAGGTGTAAATATGGGTGAAGACTCTATAGTATGGGGAGATACTCTTTATGGATCCTTTAGTGTAAAATTAACCTATGAGATTCTATCGACTAAGCCAAAATATGGGTTTTTGATAGGGATTAAATATTAATATAATATTAGGTTTAATTAATTAGATTCCAATTTAATATTTGATAGGTAAAGCTTTTGATAAAGTATTTGACAAGTGTTTTGGCCTTATCTTGCAAAAAGAGTATTAAATGTAACCTTATCTTATCTTGTTGGTTGTACCTGGTTTTGGCCAATGGTATTGCCCAATGGTGATTTCTAGTTAGGCATATGATACCTATAAATATGTTTGATATTTCATATAAATTCATCCTAGATTCAAGTAATTCTAGATCCATATCACTAGTATTAAAGCCTTTTGATCTATTTAGGTCTATTATGCCTCTTAAACATTTGAGTTATTGTTACATAACAAACATGGCCATGTCGGCTATGTTTTCCACTTGTCATCATTTTATATATATTTAGGTTTGATTTTTTATTCATAAAGAAACTCACACAATTTACAATTTACTCACTTGCGTTATTCGCATTAATTGCCCATAAGAGGCGAGGATCTGCCCTCCCGGAGTGACAAGTAATCAGTTGAATTGTTATTCCTTTCGATTTGTTTTTACTCGTTCATGTATTTTTGAGATTGATTGTGTAAATATCATTTCATTAAGTATTTAAAATTATTTGTGATTACATTGCGTGTTAAGGATAGAATTATCCTTGCAAGTGGTATCCAAGATAAGTCAATCTTCCAACTTCTGAGCGCATCCCACCTTCACGTTGCTACAGTTCAGGTGCCAAGAAATCATGTGGGGGGTTTCAAAGTTGCGTACAGGCAGAGCAAACAGTCGATACAGTGCGTCCATAACAATCTTCCAAACCTAGGAACATGACGCCAAATCCAGGCATTTTCACTCCTAAACGAACATCCGTCCACAAGCGTGAAGAAAACCGTCGAGATCCGAGCCACCCAGCGTGAACACATAACGACAGTCACCAGCCAATTACAACATGTTATTAATCATAATTATTTGGTTAACCTAAGGTACCTTTCTTTTATTTTATCATTGACGTCACTTATTTGTGTGCAAATTTTTTTGTCTGCATAATAGTCCCATACAGATTGTGGAGGGGCAATTAGAAGGTTTATTAGTGGGAAGGCATACCAAAGCCAATGTGAATTCAATCACATAGCCCTCATAACCTCGTAAGCACAAAACCACCTACCTCATTGTCCTGCTTACATGTCGTCCTTCCATTCTTGTTCTTCGTCCTGTCCTTAGGGTGTCGTACCAGTTCGTGCATCTTGTCCTTCGATTACGTGTCCACAATCCTTGTGTCACATTCGGTCCTCACTATCTTGTATGTAGTCCAACTGTCATATTCGTTGTATTATCCACAGTCCAACTGTCATCTTCACTGTATTATCCACAGTCCAGCTATCGTCTTCGTTGTCTTGTTCATAGTCCAACTGTTATCTTCGTTGTCTTGTCTATAGTCTAGATGTCGTCTTCGCTATCTTGTTTGCAGTCCAACTATCACATCTTGTCCTTCCTAGCCCTTCGTAGTTCGCATCCTGTCCACGTGTGTCCCACATGTCCTAGTCTGAGTCACAGGTTCCTTGTCTCTCGTGGTCACATTTCATTGGGTCCAGTTCTACTCAAAGTTGTCTAAAGGTGTTGCAAAGTTGCTTGTCTTGTCCATTGTTGTCTAAAAAGTATCAATAAAGGTGTCCAAAAGTTGTTGTCTTGTCAATTGTTGTCTAAAAAGTGTCAAAACGTTGTTGTCTTGTCAATTGTTGTCTAAAAAGTTTCAAAAAGTAGTTGTATTGTCAAGAAAAAGTGTCAAAATTGTTGTCAAGGAGGTAAAACCAGCAATTCAAATCCACGTCGCAGTTGGAGCGACAATTTGGCGGAATACGAAACAATTTTTTTGGGCAATTTAACGAAATTCTATAGAAATTTGACGCTCAAAGGCTTCTAAGCAAGAAATTTTGGAGGGTGCATGAGAAGAAGTTGGACCAAAGGATCTGACGGTCGTCTATCAAGCTTGGAGACTCCCAACAACAACGCAAGAAGATCTCGTCGAAGCCAAGGTACAAAAAATTCTCCTTCTCCTTTCGGAATTAATAGTTATAATCCAAGTCATCCAGTGGTCAGCCCAATGGCATCCAATACCTCTCTAGATTCCTCACAAGAAAACCTCACTCAAGTAGAAAGTAATCGTCCATTGGTCAATGATGATGTGTTAAGAGATTTAATAGTAAATCTTCAGATGATGACTGCAAGCTTCAACGCATCTAGGAAACAACCCCAACCAAATCCTCCTAGTTCCAATCACTGGAGTACGAATGTCTACTATGACGACTATACACACCATAGAGGTCAAAATAGTTAGTCTCTAAATCACAATGGTCACAAAAATATTGAGGATGGGGGTAATGAAGAAAATGTGGAGCAACAAAGAGGTTCTAATAGACCTTATCAAAATAACAACCAATGACAGAGGAGTAACGAGGAACAAGATAGAAAAAATGCTCACTCCCAACCAAGAGGTCCTACTGGAGTCAATTATCCATGCGTTGACATGCCTACCTTTGAAGGCCAGGATCCACGTGGGTCGATTGCAAAAATGGAAGGCATCTTAGAATTCTACAAATTCCAGGTAGGGGACAAAGTCCCTTTTGCAACAACCAAATTCGACACTAAAGCTTATCAATGGTTTACATGGTATAAACGTGAGGATCCCCATTATGCCTTCTTTTGGGATAATTTCATAAAAGCCTTTCTTCACAGATTCGACAAAGGTTCCACAGGTTCATACACAGTACGGTTATTGTCACTTAAGCAAACCAGATTAGTAGGGGACTATATCTCAGAATTCACTAGTATGCTTCACTATGCACAAGACCTACAACTAGACGTGGTGGTTGTGGCTTTTCGAAATGGATTAAAAGAACATATTAAAGTTGAAGTGGACCTACAAAATCCATCCAAGTTGGATGAGTGTATAAGGATTGCTGATTTGGTAGAGACAAAGGCGCACGTAGGCCCATCCACTCGACGTGATTCATATGGGCGACCTCAATTCCGCAACAACTCTTTCCACAAAAATGATCAACCGTCACGATACTTCTTCTACAAATATTGCAATCATCATCTAAAATATCAAGCATGTACACCACGACAAAACTTTCATATTGAATATGCAGACAAGGAAGAAGAAGAAATAGAGGAGTACGACGCACCTGAGGATCTCCCAGTTGAGGACCAAAGTGAACACGATGAGGTTATCACTGAGGAGGATACCATGACTATTTCAATACATGCTCTTATGGGGTTATCCTCTCACCATACAATCAAGGTGGCAGGTTTCATTCAAAAACAGAGGGTGACAGTATTAATTGATTTTGGAAGTACTCACAACTTCATTGATGCAAAACTTGCAAGGACATTGGGTTTGCACATCTTCTCTTCTAGTCAAGATCGGTTTC
Source organism: Wollemia nobilis (assembly GCA_028583015.1). Taxonomy (NCBI): domain Eukaryota; kingdom Viridiplantae; phylum Streptophyta; class Pinopsida; order Araucariales; family Araucariaceae; genus Wollemia; species Wollemia nobilis. Next base: position 13,350,271 of record JAQPPZ010016726.1, read on the forward strand.
AAGTCAGAACTGCAAGCAGGGAAATTTCTCAATGTCTAGGTAAGACATCTTCAGTTTCATTACAAATGGGTATGTATACTTGGCAAGGTCCTCTTTTTGTTATGGAATTAGGAAATTCAGAAGTTATTTTAGGCGTTGCATGGATGGAACAATTGGAAACCACCGTAGGTTTTAATCACAAACATCGCTTTGTGGAATGGCAAGCCAATGGGAGGACTATTCGTCTTCAGGGATTACCCACACCTCCTTCAAAAATTGTAAGTTCACATAGCATGGAAAAGATATTAAGAAAATATGGTGGGGGATTCATAGCCCGAATCAATTGCATGGAAAGATTAGATCAAGATATACCAGAAATCAAAGAAGAAGATCTCCATAACATTGTGGCTAATTATGAGGAGGTTTTTCAAGAACCAAAAGGACTACCACCCAAAATATCTCATGACCATGCCATACACCTTGTGCCTGGAAGTCTTCCACCCAATGGTCATCCGTATCGATATCCCCAACCCCAAAAAACAGAAATTGAGAAGATTGTCCAAGAGCTATTAGACCATGGTGTCATCCGTCATAGTACTAGCCCTTACTCCTCACCAGTAGTCTTAGCTCGTCGAAAAGACAATTCTTGGCGTATGTGTCCTGATTTTTGCCCTCTCAACAAAATCACGATCAAAGATAAATTTCCTATCCCTATCATTGATGATTTACTAGATGAACTACATGGTGCCAAATTCTTTACCAAATTAGACTTACGTTCAGGGTTTCACCAAATCCGAGTTAGGGAAGAAGATATCCCCAAAATAGCTTTTCGAACTCATGAAGGTCATTATGAATTCTTGGTCATGCCCTTTGGTCTCACTAATGCACCATCTACATTCCAAAGTCTCATGAACCAGGTGTTTCATCCATTCCTACGTAAATTTGTTCTAGTCTTCTTTGATGACATACTCATCTATAGTAAATCATGGAAAGATCACTTAGCACATGTGGACAAAGTTCTCCATATCCTACACAAGGAAAATTTGTTTGTCAAACGATCTAAATGCTCCTTTGGTGTTCAAGAAGTTGAGTACCTCGGTCATATAGTATCTCAAGAAGGTGTTAAAGTGGATCCCAATAAGATTAAGGCAATACAAGATTGGCCCTTGCCTAAAACTATCAAGAAACTTCATGGTTTTTTGGGCCTCACTGGATATTATCGCAAATTTGTGCGTAACTATGGTAAAATTGTTGGTCCTCTTATGGATATCACCAAGAAGGATGCTTTTCAGTGGTCATAAGTATCTACCAAAGCCTTCGAGGCTCTTAAGGAAGCAATGTGTACTACTCCAGTTTTGGCCACTCCAGATTTTAAAAAGCCATTTGTTATTGAATGTGATGCCTCAGGCACAGGTATTGGGGCAGTTTTAATGCAGGAGGGTCATCCTTTGGCATTTGAAAGTAAACAACTTTCAGGGAAGAATTTGGGTAAATATACCTACGAAAAAGAAATGTTGGCTATTCTACACGTAGTGGAAAAATGGAGGCACTACTTAATCAATAGTCATTTTATTATAAAAATAGATCACAACAGTCTCAAGCATTTTCTAGAACAAAGGTTTTCTTATCCCGAACAAAATAAGTGGTTGACCAAACTGTTAGGATATGATTTTGTGATTGAATATAAGAAAGGGAAAGAAAATGTGGCAGCTGATGCATTATCCCGCAAATACGAAGATGAAGTAGTCATTAACGCCATCTCAGGACCTTGTTCCCAATGGGTGTCTCAGTTACAGGAAGAATGGCGTTCCAACGATGAAACAACTCAAATAATTCAAGAATTGTCTAGGGGTTCATCTAAGTACCCTCTTTTCTCATATGATGATGAAATATTACGCAAGAAGAACCGCATTTACATCCCCCATAATTCAACACTCAAATCACAGATTCTAGAGGAGTCACATTCTTCTCCATCTGCAGGTCATTCGGGGTTTCTGAAAACATACATGCGAGTTAAACAATCCTTTTGTTGGAAAGGGTTAAAAACAGAGGTTAAGCAATGGGTAGCAGAATGTGAGGTGTGCCAACGTAATAAGGGAGAAACCGTTAAGTCACCAGGGTTGCTTCAGCCATTACCTATTCCGGATCGTCAGTGGGAACATATTTCCATGGATTTTATTGAAGGGCTTCCTAAATCTGAAGGTAAAACGGTAATTTTTGTGGTAGTTGATCACCTTTCCAAATATGCTCATTTTCAGGCCTTACAACATCCATTTTCAGCAAGCAAAGTGGCCAAGGTATTTATGGATTCAATTTTCAAATTGCATGGAATGCCCAAAAATATTGTAAGTGATAGATATCCCATTTTTACTAGTAATTTTTGGAAAGAATTGTTTCGACTTAGTGGTACCAAATTAAACATGTCTTCTGCATACCATCCCCAAAAATATGGTCAAACAGAGGTAGTTAACAAATTTTTGGGTACTTACCTAAGATGTTTTGTACAAGATAAGCAATATCAATGGAGTCAATGGCTATCATTGGCAGAATGGTGTTACAATACTTCTTACCATTATTCCACCAAGATGACTCCTTTTGAAGCATTATATGGAACAAAGCCACCAATAGTAGCAGATTATGTACCAGGATCTTCCAAAGTGGCCCAAGTAGACGATTGGTTACAAAAGCGACAAGCAATGCTCACCATATTGAAAGATAATTTGGTCCAAGCACAAAATCGCATGAAGCAGCAACAGGACAAACACCGTTTAGAAAGGGTATTCAATGTTGGTGATATGGTGTTTTTACGTCTTCAACCCTACAAGCAGTTATCATTAAAGATCAAATCTAGTCAGAAGTTGGCACCACAATTTTATGGTCCTTACAGAATTGTGCATCGCATTGGGGAAGTAGCATACCAATTGGAGTTACCCCAATCCTCCCGCATACACCCAGTGTTTCATGTCTCATGTCTCAAAAAGGTGATTGGCCAGAAAGTACAATATCAGTCAGAATTACCAGTTTTGGATGAATAAGGGCGTATCTATCTACAACCAGAAGCAGTGTTACAAACTCGAACACGCAGACTAAGATCTCGTCACATCCAAGAGTTTCTCATCAAGTGGCAGGACTTACCTGAAGAGGATGCAACCTGGGAATCTGAAAGTATTTTCCAGTCATTTCTAGATTTGAGGACAAAGCTTTCCGAGGAGGGGAGTCATGCTACATAACAAACATAGCCATGTCGGCTATGTTTTCCACTTGTCATCATTTAATATATATTTAGGTTTGATTTTTCATTCATAAAGGAACTCATACAATTTCCATTTTACTCACTTGCGTTATTCACATTAATTGCACATAAGATGTGGGGATCTACCCTCCCGGAGTAGCAAGTAATCAGTTGAATTTTTATTCCTTTCAATTTGGTTTTACTCGTTCATGTATTTCCAAGATTGATTGTGTAAATATCATTTCATTAAGTATTTGAAATTATCTGTGATTACATTATGTGTTAAGGATATAATTATCCTTGCAGTTATGTTGCCTCCTTTGCAATGGAAGAAGCATGATGCTTAGCCAAGAGCACCTCATAAATTATTCTCAACAAGATTTGACATATATGGCTAAGAAGCTTAGCATAGAGATTATCTCAGTCATGTCAAACATAGACATGGATAACACAGACCTAGGGGAGATCCTTAGTGTTGAGGACTCCCAATGTATTATTGATGAAGACTAATTCAACCTTACCTATGAGTCATTGATAATCGATGAGAAGATTGACCAAACATGGTTATCCTCAAATAAAATTATCTTGAATAAGGTAGAAAGGCCATATCATGGAGTGATTATTGACAACTATGAAGACATATTTACAAATTGCTTGGTGTACTCGATCCCCTTCTAGGTCTCGATAAGGTGTTACTTTGCCTCTTCACTATTCTTCTATGTACTAAGTAGGAATTTCTTGTTGACCACATTTGCAAGCTTGATGGTTCCCCCACATAGAAATATTTATGTTTGTGATCCCTCATTAGCATGAGGTACCTCGTCATCATTACTTCATCTCAAGAACTACCCATTCGTTATGAGTTTTTTATCCTTATATCATTACAAAGATGAAGGGGAATAATGCTTCACCCCCATGTGTCCACCATTGTGTCTACCACCATGGCCACCTTTTAAATATCCTACATGCCACCAAACTACATCTCATCCAACTATGGATTTCTCTCACTTATTGTTGATACACCACACTACAAATACACCCAAAAAGGAGCCTATAGTTACACATGCCTACATTGCCTCCCTAACCATAATCTTGGCCACTTGTTCATAGCCCCATAGCTCCATGTGAATCTATCATACCCATACTATCCCAATTTATTCTATTCATGTGCGTGAAAGTTCATTGAAGGTGAGGTCAACCAGATGACCAAAGCTCCCTCAATGACAAACAAATGGATTCTGAATATATCCTCTTTCATATTGGTTTGTTGCTCATTTTTTGTTGTTTTAACAATATTAGTTGTATTTCTAGCTTGGCTTTCACAAATTTTGATGGTATTTGTATCATGCTTGAGGATTCTAAACATCCTCTTACTCTAGCTATGACTACTTACACCTTTGTGGCCCACTTTTCATTTCTCCACCCCCATGTGCCTCTACCTACATGTAGACCTCAAGGTTGATGCCCCTCCATCCCACATAATGTGCACACCTCTAATGAAATATTGAATTTCTCCCATCCATTATGTGTGCATAGACATCGATGCACACCAAAGAATTTTTTTCCAACATCAGATGATTTGCCATGAACCAGTTAACCATGGATGCCATTGTTTTTAGCATGATGAAGCAGTTCATGTTCCTCACAAATAATTTGTCCCTCAAACTATCCATTTGCATTTCCTTCTATGTTGAACTCGAGTTGAGTTTGCATGGTTGAAGCAAAACATTTTTCTTTTGTCTGAGAGAGCACTACCATGTCATTCTACATTCTATAAAAAGGGACACTCCTATAATCCTTGCATGGACCATGTGTCAACCATGGAGGCAACACATCCAACCCCACTGTTTGAATTCATGTTTCTGATATCATTTCATTATCCCACATTGGTGGTGGGAGGGCTCATTTGAGCAATAATATATGATTTTCTACTTATGATTCAATATAGATGCAAAGGAGAAGAGCCATATACAATTTTAAAAATATTGGATTATTTTGAAAAATATTTCCTAAATTTGCTGCTTGTAGGGAAACTTATTCCTCTTTCTTTTTGCTTCACGATAAAACGTTGTTTTCTCATACTTTGAGTCATCAAATGGTTCCCAAGTATAGGCTTATATATACTCGATGAAAAGTATTTTTTAAGGTTGATCTAGTGGAAGAACTTTTTTTATATTTTGTGAAGATCTAATGGGGCTAACATGACATCAAGTTCCTACCTTCTAGCTCCTATAATCCTCAACTATCTCAAATATTTTCTTCCTCCTATTTTGTAACACATTGGAGTTCAATACTTTTGATGTTGGGAGGAATGGTAGGAATTAAATATTAATTAAATATTCGGTTTAATTTATTAGGTTTCAATTTAATATTCAAAAAGTAAAGCTTTTAAAAAAGTATCTGAAATACCTTCTAGCCTTACCCTACAAAAAAGGGCATTAAATGTAATCTTATCTTAGCTTGTTGGCTGCATGTAGTTTTGGGCAATGTTATTTACCAATAGTGGTTTGTAACCAGGCATATTATGTCTATACATATGTTTGATATTTATTAAAAATTCATCATAGATTCAAGCAATTCTAGATCCATATCACTTTTAGTGGAGGCTATAGGAAACAAAGGTAACACCAAAGATAGTAATGCTCCTTAGTTGTACAAAATAAGATCCTAACAACAAATAACTTACAAAAAAAGAGTTTCAATTTCCTAATAGATGTCATATATATGAAGAACAAGAAGAGTAAGTGGAACACTTAATGTTATGATGTAGTTATTACCCTTTGATTCTTCAAGGTTTAATTCAAGAGATAGGGGTCATCTGGGTATTGCCAAATAGAATGGTGGATTGGATAGAATAATGAGAAAATTCCTTTAGGAGTGTAAGGTTGAATAATATATGGGATCCAATTCCTTGCCATTGTGCTGGGAGAGTTTAGTTGGAGTATAATAGAAGATTATTTTAGGAGGAAAAGAGAGCCTCCTTATAAATCAAGTAGATTATTTAGGCAACTATAGTGGAAAATGTTAAAGTATTGAGTATGAAAAAATTAGTGAATTAGTAAAGGAGGTGAAGATTAGTAAACACTGGGACCTTAGCCCAATTGAGATGGAGAAATCCCCCAAGAAAATCCAAGAAGTGTAAAATGACATCCACCTAGGGAGGGATGGCTAAAGCTCAATTTTGATGGAGCTTCTAAGGGGAACCTTAGGAAGGTAAGGGGAAATAGTGATAAGGGATAGCAAAGGTATCCTAATTGGTGTTGTCAAAGATTTTCTAGGATCTGTGATGAATCATTAAGCAAAAGCCAAAGTAGCTTTGGCTAGAGCAAAAATAGTAAGGCAGTTGGATATAAGAAAGTTAATAGTAGGATATTCTCTCAACATTATTAATTACCTAAACAAGAGGGCTATAGAGAGTTGGTAGGTGTTAAGTAGAATAACAAAAAATCTAAGTATCCTTAACTTAGTGGAGCACATGGAAATGACTTATTTTTAGAGAAGGCAATACAATGGCAGATTGGATGGCTAACTAGGGGGCTATTCATAAAAATAAACAAAGGTGGATTCCCCTGGATAATGTTCACCCAAGCATAAAAGAGTTAGTAGAAAGGGAAGGGGAATAAATAGGTTTTTTATGACACGATCAAGGTAAATCCAATGGCCTACATTTTTCACAAGCTGGAGAAGTAGACTCCCAAGAGTAAGCCCCACCATTGGAAGGTATGGGATCACATGGCAATATATTGGGATATATTTTTTTGATCTAGATGTTCTACAACCTGTGCAACTACAAAATCCTATTGATGGATTTTCTTGTAGAAAGTTTTGTTATTGGCTAGCATTTGTAACATGGCATATGTAGTGGTAGTCTACTTAAGATGCCCCTCAATGGACAACAGGCCCATGTACTACCCCATATAGGCACATGGTAACTGAAACAAAGACTAGGGCAGATCGCTCAATCATAATGATCAATGGATTGTAGGAATAATAAAATATTTTGAAGGTATACAATTTCTAGCAATTAACTGCCCTCCAAATGGCTAAAATTATGGATAATATTAAGGTATTGTAGCAGGTGTGGTCCAAAAGCAGTTTGGATGGGGGGTAGATCAGTAGTCTATGAAGGAAGTTTGCAACCCTTTTGATCTTTAGATAAGGCCCAAGAGACATGTTAGATATGTTTTCAGAGTTAGGATAGTAGTTTGAAATCAGTCAAAAATATTTGAAAATTGATAGAAATAACCCAAAATTTTATAGCCCTACAAGAAGAGGTTTTAAGCAATAGGACTGGTGCTATCAGTTGAAAAATGTAAAAGGATCTAGACCCTTTCAAAAACCTTAATTTTACCATAATACAAATATTTAGTTAATGAATAAATAAAATTAAAAGTAAAAATAATAAAAAATATTTGAAGTGTAAGAGACTTTTATTAAACTCTTAGATAATTGAAAAAAAAATATAAGTCAATATAAAAGTGTACGACAACTTCAGACTCAACATAAAATTATGATATTAACAAAATGTAATTCTATTTGTATACGTGCATATTTTTTAAGTGGTTTTTTAATCTCATAAATTTGAATAGAAGAAAATGCAAAAAAAAGGATTAATATGACTTTTTTACTATATATGGCTTAAATAGTCGATTAAAGTTTTATATTCCTATGGTTGAGTTTTATTTTAATATCTAGTGTTTTTAGTATGTATGTGAGAAAGTAAATATTTTTAGATTTACTTGTGAGACTTAAGTGGTTAATAAAATCCGGGCCAATTTTTTAATATTCCTATCTTGTTCCCATCTAATATCAAGTTATTATTATTATAAATATTTTTAAAAGTATGATGAGAAGCACAATCTTATTCCTCTCTAATATAAAGTTACTTATTTTTATAAATGTTTTTTAAAGTAGGATGAGAAGCACAATGAAGGCCACCCTCCCCATGATTTAAACTTGGGTATTTTAGATGACTCTTTGATGAGAGCCCAAAGACATACCAACTAGAATGTTCATACAAAGATATTAAAAAAATGTTAGGAGTTTATTTATATAATAATGTCTTATGAATAATTTTATTAAAATAATTAAATTTTATCAAAATAATATATATATATATATATATATATATTATTTTGATAAAATTTAATTATTTTAATAAAATTATTCATATATATTTATATGTTTATTAGACTAATATGTTTTAACTAAATTAATAATATTATGAACACGAACAATAAAGTAGAGGACATCCCTGGGGGAGCAGGGGACATCCCACAGGATCCTGATCCGCTTCCCTGCTTCCCCCTCTCCTGGTTCTATCCCTATTTTTTGGCACATTATGGATCCTTCTCTTGGTTGACTATGGTTGAAGATGATCTTCTTGGGGTGGGAGATCTCTTTTTCTCTTATCTACCGCATTCCTCACCGGCTTAAGGGTTTCCTTTCTATGCCTCTAGACTGTGACATCCATGGATCTGTCCCAGTGTCTATTTTTGTGCTTTAGGGATTCTTTTTCCCTTTTGCTCTTTAGGACGTCCCTGGGTCCATCCCTATGTTTATTTTTGTGCTTTAGGGATTTTTCCCTTCTACTCTTTGGGTTGTCCCAGTTGTTTTGTAGGTTTCCTTCATGGTGTGGCTTGGATCTATCCCAGTTCCTTGGCACTTTCTGGATCCTTCTCTCTCGGCTGTCTATGGTTGCAGATGATCTCCTTGGGGTGGGAGGTCACTTTTTCGCTTGTCTACCCCTTCCCAACCGGTTTGAGGGTTTCCTTCCTGTGCCTTTGTTTTGGGATACCCCTGGGTCCCTCCCTAGGTTTTTTATGGTGCTTTTGGGATGCCTTTTCCCTGTGGGTCTTAGATCTGACCCAAATCTGTTGCAGGTTTCTTCTTGAAGCCATGTTTCAAAGGTTCTTTGATTACACTGTGATGCGGTTTTGGGAGAACTTGATTAGGTTTCTCAGTATCTTTTTGGCTTGGGGGAGGCCACATGTTTCTTTTCTATGTATTTTCTCTTCGGGTATCCTACTTCCTCTACTGCTTCATTTGTTTCCTCTGGTTTTTGAGCTGCTCAACCTTGCATGCAAGGGGATTTAATGGCCTATGGAAATCATCTATTTTGTTGCTTCATTTTCTAGACATTTGTTTTTTTATGTGCATGCGGATCTACTAGCCTAAGGAGATCCTCAAGATTTTTTCTCCTCTTATCAGGCCTTGTATTGTGGCATCCCTGGGTTCTTACTATTTTTCAGACTGCATGCTGCTGTTGCATCCTTGCTGATGCTTCCTGGTTTGCATCCTTCAGCTGCATCCTAGGATGTCCTTCAGCGGGAATGATTTTTTTAAATCCCAAAATTTTGCTTTTCCTGCTTTATTTTTTAATTTAATTTTATATTTTAGTGGTGGGTGGGATGGCCCTGATTCAAAATTTCCATCCTTTTAGACAGGATTGATTTTTTCAATTTTCAAACTCTTGCTTTTCTCACTTTAATCATGTGATATAATTTGTAAGGATGTTTTGGGTGGGATAGCCATGTTTTAAACTTTCCATGCACGTGTTGTTTGGGTAGGATGGCCCTGATTTATTTTCCAAGGATGGCCCTGTAAGGATGCTTTGGGCGGGATGACCCTGTTTTAAATTTTCAACATGTGTTGTGTTCTGAGGACGGTTTTGGGTGGGATGGCCCTGTTTTATTCCTTATACATGTGTTGTGCCTTTCTCGTACGATATTTTGTAAGGATGTTTCCATCCCACTTTAATTTCATAAGATCTTGTTGGTCCCACTTGTTGTGTGGGTGGTTTGTTTACCTCCTTTGAGGAAGGATTTCCTGTTGTATCCTTAAGGATTTGCAACATTTTTTACTATTTTTGTAATCAGGTTTTAGGTCCCTTGATAAAAACCTAGTTAAATTTAAACTATAAAAAAAATTAATAAGATTATATATTAGTATATGTCATAAAATGGTAAATGAACTACAATAGTGTGTAACCCAAGGTCATTTCCTTATATTGTGATGTATACACTTACATTAATATGGACCATGGTAATTTTTGTCATATTAGAATGCATTTGCCCCTCAATATGGAAGCCCAACATGCCAGGGGCACTCACACCTTGTGTAGAGTGACACAATAGGAAGTGCCATAGGCAAAGGGGATCGCCTGTAGGGCAACCTCTAAGGTTTTTAATCAAGGTTGAGTCCTTGTTGGATTGAATTCTTGGTGCATAGGGGCCTTGTAAGCTAAGGCTAAATTTTCTTTGGGGGTTGTAGGGAAAGAAATTGCAATGAAAGTCAAAAATATAGAAACTGTCAATGAACAAGAAAGTAAATTTTGCAAAAAATAAAAGATATGATATGAGGGTGATGTGCCAAGATAAAATTCCTTCTTCATAACTAAAATAAGTGGTCATAAATTAACATAGGCACCACTATCTAATAGCTAGAATGAACACACTAAATTCCATACAACCTAGAATCAGAAACACATCAAAGGAGGACAAAAAAAAAATAGTTATAACTTCCATTAATGTGCCAAAAATGATTACAAGGCATGTGGCCTAAAGAGGCACGATGATCCTTAGATAGTAGCTCAAGGATTGACCTCTACTTATTACAATCGACAAGAGGAGGTGAAAGGAAGATACCACAAGGCCATATAATAGGCATGAGAAGATAACTCTCGATGCATTTACAATGCAAATTTGATCCTATTTATAAGTTAGGAGGACGGTCCTCCTTTCCCTCCAAAAATCTATGTAGAAGGTCTATAAATTATCCTCTTCTCTATAGCTAAAATCCTTTTACAACTATAATTAGCAGATTCGAGATATCTAGATATAGGGCCATCAATGACAGCAGCTTTTGGGCCTTTGGATGAAAAATTATTGCTGACGTGTCTCATTGCTATTGCATTGGGAATGATTGAATTATTAATCTCTTATCATGTTTCTCTTGGAATATCCTGCTTGTTGATGTAGTAGGTATAGCCTTCCTAACTAGAGTAGATCAACAAGGTAGGATCATGTGTATGATGGGCAGTCATCATAAAGACACATGATTGGTTTTGATATAATAGGCCACAAAAAGTCAATTTTGATGGCCAATGGTGGGTATCTTATTAAATGGTCTTTTCCCTACTTTCTTCTATGTGCGTGTGAATGCCACATTTCCTAAACTAAGGTGGGAATTCCTTTGGCCAATGATGGGACTTCTTCATCCAGGCATTGGTGCCTTTCTCTTCAACCTCTCAATTGTCTTCTATGTGTATGACTTTAAATCTTGTTGGGGTATTTTTCTCCTTTACATGCTCTCCTCCATTGGAAGGACCATATGAACCATTAGATGAGAGATCAAGGACCCATAGGCATTTAAAGCCTTCAATGCTACTAGATTTGGGTGGAATATGAGTATCGACTATTAATAGAAGATAAAATGGTTGATGTGGCTCTTGGAATCATCTTCCTTTCTCTTGATGTCCCTTCCTCTTGACTAAAGGTGGGAGGCACCTTTTGACTACCTTATTTACCCTATCCCACTTTTGATTGAGCCTTAGAGTGAAGTGGGGGTTGCAAGGAAAAGTTCTCTATAATATTTGTGGCTCCGAGGGCCCTTCAACTTATTGAAAGGAGTGAACCCAAAATGCTTACCTTGTATTTGGGCATAGATTCAAAATTAGAAGATGGAAATAGAAAACATAGACAAAACAAGTAAAAAAACATAAATAATAGGGAATAAAAATAATTAGTGCATGGGAATGCTAGTGATATGAGAGCTTGCTCATCTAAGCTCTCACTTACTCCTAATATTCCTCAAAAGGGTGCTTTGACCTCTTGGAAATAGAGATGGATACTTAGGAGGTCATTTTGGTCTATACGTAAGAGGTTTGCTGATATGTGCACAACTTCTTACATCTTCTCTTCGAGCTCTACCATGGGTCTGATATTGTTCATAGCATCCTTAGTTGTTAGGATCTCTGGTCATTTCTAAAAGTTCACCCCCCTTTATTTTTGATCCTCCAAGACCCATGCATACTCTTACTCTAAAAGGAGATTATGATCGTCTTCCCATGGATATTGTAGACCTTTTGAACCAGAGTCTAAAGGGGCATTCCAGTTTTTGATCACCTTATTCAAGGCTTCCACTTGGATTACACATTCATACATGTCTTATTCTCTATTATGAGTGTTTTATATTTTCTTAAACATTACCTCTTGATTTTGGATGTTAGTGGCTACCAACTCCTGCTCGCTCGTGATAACAATTTGAATCTAGAAATATTTTGCTTTGTTCATCTTCTCTAATTCAATATCTAGGATCTATTCCATATCTTGGGTGATATTTGCACATTGTTAGGATGTTGTGCTGATGAATTTGATGAGCTAGAATATTGAGGCCATGGACTTGGCTATGCTATCCTAGTATGTACTAAAAACATGTTGAATCAACCCAATGGTATTTTTCTACAGTAATTTTGAGCATCTTCTTCTATATTCATCTAGTTCTATCTTGAAGTTAATAGTGTATGAGGTGAGTTGGGTCTCTACAACAAAAAGGTAATCCATCAATTCTTAATTCTTTTTTGCTCCTCCTCCAAGAGGCCAATTATTTTTCAAGCACTCATGGTCTGCTTTATCTAATTTTAGATCCCTTTAATTTAGAGCTATGAGTCTCTAAGGGCATCCTTGACCTTCTAGAGCTCTTTTTTTATTTTCTATAATATCCTTTCTAGAGCCATTAAATTGTACCTAATAAGTTTGCTCATATTTTTAATTAGTCCGGTTGTACCCCTAGCCCTAACACCTCGCAGACTGATGGCTATCCTGGTTACTTGTTAATATTGAGGCTACATTTGGCCCTCTAGCTTGAAGGCATTTAGTTTTATATGGGTAAAATTGAGAACGCTTTCTTGTAGATTGATTTAGCTCTTGAGTTCCTTCATTAACAGCTTGGCCACTCTTTTTTTCTCCTTCATCTATGTATACTTAGAGACCTTCTTCTATATCTCTTTGCAGTATTATGATACACTTAGATAGGTGGAATATCTAACTGATAGTTTCCTTTACTATCCCTTCATTATGTGAAGCTTAGGTAGCATCACTACCATCCACTATTGTCACCCCAACTACTACCATTCCATTATCACCTATTTTATTCACCATCATGGAGAAAGGGCCATCAAAGGTACAAGAATCCAAAAATAAAATGAGGAAGAGACAAGAGTCCACATACTCCAAAAGGGTAGAGGAGCAATTTGAGGATCCCTACTACAAAATGGTATAGGGCAAATACACTCACTCTACTAGAAGGTACAAGTTAGAGCCCTAAATAGACTCTTTGAGTATAAGCCAAACCTAGACATATTGTTTAACTATGAACCTAGTACCATAATTATGGGATTGCCTTAAGCTAATAGAAACAATGATAGAAAAAGTATGATCCCACAACAGTAAGTTTCCACCTTCCACAATGGATAGAAGATATTTTTCCATCCAAATAGGATTTACAAGGAATATATTGAAAGCCACCAATGAGCTATCCATGTGGATCTTTTGTAGTTCAAAGGCCTAGAGGGAATTTTACTACAAATAATCCTTAGCTTATTAGAAAATTTTCATAATCCTACACTTCAAGAAGTCTAACCTATCATCTAACTTCAACATCCCATTAGAGTTAGATCAATTTAATAATGACATACATATGGCAATGTCAGGAATAGTAGCCATCCTCAAGGAAATGACTAATAAGAAGTTCTATGAGGAGCCCATTGCCTTGTTGCATCTTGCCTAGACATATCCTAGATACTTGTAGATGATCAACTATACAAAAGCAATATTTGACCAAATGAATAGTCAATTGAAGGTGTTTATGAAATACAAATAATTCATTTATACTTGTTACCTAATCTAGCTGATCCTACACCAAAATAAAATTTGATTCACTAGCCTCTAGATGAATAAAGTTAGGAAGGATGGGAAACCCCTGACCATAGTATATTGCACACACTCTACAAAGAGAAATGAAAGAATTCATACCACTTCTATAATGATATCTACAAGGTTATAATAGAGAAGTTTAGGGATAAGGCACCAAGGCTAACTATTAATATGTGAACACTATTGATAGAGGGGAAAATGCCTCAAGGAGACTTTTATTTGTGGAGGACCAAATGCTTTATTTATCACTTTTCATCCATGCCCATTGAGTTGCCTACAAAATTACTTGATTACATATTCAACCTTGAGTATGTCAAGCAAATTGATTATGTGGACCTAAAATACTTCAAAGGGAAAAATAAGACCACCTTCTACCCACTCAACTAAAAGTTCATAAGGATTACTCCTAAGACATATGTGTACTAGAATAATCAAAAATAAAAATGAAGGAAATGGGTCTCAAACAACTCAAAGACTGATGGTCCTATAACCTAAAAGCAATATTAAGTAGACCCTCAAGGAAAAGAAATTGGATAGATTATTTACCCATAAGATTAGATATAACATATAAAAATAGATAAATTTAGACAAAGAGATAACCTTCATCACTTTTGGGGGTAACAAAGGTTGTGAAGGCCAAATTTAGAGTTGATATGACCACCCATAGAAGGGTATGCCTTGTACCCGAAGTCAAAAGGTGGTTTGATCTCAATATCAAACTCAATCATCAAAGGATACAAGCTCTTTGAAATATGGGGTAATTAGATAAGAAAATCCTATCATAGTAGAGGATGAGGTATGAGATGGGTACACTGACAAAATCCACAAGGGATGGTCCATTTGATGTTGAATTATTTATTATTTAGGACAAAAGATAGACCAAGGTACAAAAAAGGAAAATAACTTTGTAGAAGTAACAACAATGGTAGGAAATTTGGTCCCATAAAATTTAGAACCCAAAAAACAAGTAATACTAAATATTTTATTATTATCTACATCTTCAACACTAATAATGGTCAATGTAGTAGTCTGACACATAATGATTAAGAGGTAAATAATATTTGAAAGGTATGGCTCTATGTTTAGAGATGTGGATATAGAAACCAAATGACTACAAAGAGATTAGGACACCCAAGTTGAAGTGGGGACATACCATAAGAAATCCCTTTAGATTAGTTACCAACCAGTCTAGTGGCCAAGATTGTATTTACTCCCCTCCTACACATCTACCATCCACCATCCCTCATTCCACCTTCTCTTTATACTATTTATTTTTTCTCTACATCCAATTCTATTTCTCTTCCTACTCTTACTTATTGTTGTTGGACATTTTGAGTAGTTGAGTTGTCATTGATGTCAAGAGTCAGTTTCAGTGAGCAGTGCAAGAAGAAGTGGTTCCGCAATCAGTGCAAAAGGAAAGTCCGCTTCCAGTTGGTCAGATCCGGTTCCAGGTGGTCAGATGAGGTTCAAAGAGCAATGAAGAGGCCCAAGAAAAATAATATTATAATATTTTATTATAATATTAAAAGGGGAGATTTAAATTAATTATAAATAATTTTATTATAAATTAATTTATTAATTAATTTAATTAACTTCTAAAGTTATTAAGTTAATTATAATTTAATTATAAAATTAATTTATATTAATTAAATAACCCTAAGGTTGGGTTATAAAGGTTAATTATTAATTCGAATTCGAAATTTGAATGTGGCATCGACGTTCCTAAGGCATTGGCCTTCGTGTATAAAAGGGGGGCAAGAACCTTTGTCTTAAGTCTATGCATTATCGATTAATCAAGCTCCAAAGATTCGTGTGCAAGGAAGAGACAAAGGATTTCACGTGTTTTGAAAGCATTCAATGATAGAAGATAAAACAAATAGGAGCGGGGCTCCTTTATCTCTGCACAACATTGTGTAGCACAGTTGGCGATAGTGGGTGGCACTAAGAAGTTCGACAAGCGAGGAGAGAAGGGTTTGAAACCCGTCGAGTTGGTTTTGATAGGGAGAAGAGTGCATTTTATTTTACATCATGCTGATCAAAAAAGGACAAAGGGAAGGCTTGAGCCTTCCCCTTCATGTGGAGGCTCGTAGCCCACATGGTGGGCTAGCACCTCGATAAGGTGCTCAGCTGGGAGTGGTCTCGCGTTCGAAACCCATCGAGGCCTTTTTCTTGAGATAAAAGGTATGCACTAATGTTTGCCAAGGTTGCATGAAATATTTCAGATTTGCTAAGGTTGGATGAAAAATAAATATTTTGGAGGTTTATAAAGTTTATTTTTGCCTAAATTAATTTGGATATTGAGTGTTTGAGGGAGATAAAAGGATAGGCAACATTATTTTTGAGGGTTTGATTTTTGGAGGTTGTTAATTAAATATTGGAGATTATAAGGAGTAATTGAGTAATTATTTTTATGTATGATTTGATGATTGCTAATTTCAAGGAGTAATAAGGTGTATTTGAGTTTGATTATTTTTGTAATTGAGAAATATTTTGAGAGAGTGTTAGTGTGATATTTTGTCATCTAACCATTGAAATTGGCAAAGAAGAAAATTGTGTTTAAGACAGGTTTTGAGGTCAATTCTTCATCAAACAAAAGGTATGGGCACATCTTCCTAGAGAGTGATTGTTGGATGTTGTGAATGCTAAGTTGGAGTGAAAAGGGTTGTTTGATAAGCATTGTTGAGTTTGGTTTTTTGGAATGAAAGTTGATTCTAGAAACCTTGTTTGATAAGCATTGTTGGAAATATTGAGTAAAGCTTTCATATGCTTGAACTAGGGTTTGTGAAAGAACATGAGTATCATTGTTATGTGAAGTTGTGAACTATATTGAACTAGGGTTTGTGAAAGATCATGAGTATCATTGTTATGTGAGATTGTTTGATAAGCATTGTTGGAAATAATTGAGTGAGTGTTCATATGCTTGGACTAGGGTTTGTGAGCAAGGATTATTTCATTGAGTGATTGATTGAGTGGAGTTGATTGAGCCTAGTCAAGTGGAAGTGTTGAAGTGATAGTTCAAGTTATGTGAAACAAATTGTTCTATATTCTGAATTGATTTGAGAAAGAGGTTGAGATTGTTGTGAGTGTGAAACATATTGAGTCTCTAACAATTCTCTATATGTTTCTATGAGTAAAAAGAGATTATGTTGAAAATTATTTGTGGGAGTTGAAAGATTGTTTAATCTATAAGTTTTTATTTGATTGAAGTTTTGTGAGACTTGTGAAATTGAGTAAGTCCTAGTTAAAGTTGAGAAGTTTTGAAAAGTTAAATAGATTCTGTGAGCTTTTGTTGAAGCTTAAAATTTGGATAAGTTCTAGTGAAGACTTGTTGAATAGATTTGAGGTAAGTCTTAGAGAAGACTTGAGAATAGATTGGACAAGTTCTAGTGAGGACTTGTTGAGTAGATTTGAGGTAAGTCTTGGTGAAGACTTGTTGATGAGATTGGACAAGTTCTAGAGAGGACTTGTGGACAGATTAGTGTGAGATTTTGTGGAAGCTTACAAGGTATATTTGAGATAAGTCTTTGAGAAGACTTGAGAGCAGAGTTGATTGATTGATTTGTTCAAACCTTGGGTTAAGGTTTGGGGTAGATCTAGTAGAGTTGATTTATGATTAAGTCAAGATTTGTGTTAAGGCTTGAGGATAGATATTGAGGATAGATTTGTGCTAGACTAAAGGACTATGTTTAGTGTAGATTTGAGGACAGAATTTGGTGTAGATTTGAGGACAGGTTTATGCTAGACCAAAGATAGATATTGAGCATATTTGTGCTAGATCGAAGGACTATGTTTAGTAGATCAAAGATTGAGCAGATTTATGCTAGATCAAGGACTATGTTTAGTACAAATTTGAGATAGAGCTGAGAGCAAGCTTTGGAGGTGATAGAGTATAGAGGATGATAGTCTCTAGTGGATAGAGGTCCATTAGCCAGGGTAGTGAGGATAGGTCTTATGAGTGAGGATAGGAGTCTTCAGTGGATAGAGATCCATAAGCTAGTGTAGTGGAGGTAGCAGTTCTTCTAGAAGATCACCAACCAGAGCAGAGGAGATTGGTGTCTCCTATGGATAGAGATCCATAAACTTGATTAGGGGATTGGTGTCTCCTTTGGATAGAGGTCCATAAACATTGTAATAGGGAAAGGTTTCCCAAGATATTTGTTGAGAAAATTTTAGTGAAATATTTTCTTCATGGAGTAGCCCACATTGGGTGAACCATGTTAAATTGGTGTCTCTATTGTGTGTGATGATTTATGCATTACTTTGGTTATTGCTATTGATATTGCCATTGATTATATTGGATAATACTATTTGGGAAAGAAAAGTAAAAAGTGGTCTTATACTGTTCACCCCCCTCTCAGTATAAGCTTGTGTTCTTCAATTGGTATCAGAGCTGGTTCCTTCAAAAAAGGTTTAACAACTTGAAGGAAGATCTTACAAGAACACAAATGGCAAAGAAAGGCAAAAGTAGAACCATGAGACACAAGAAGAAAAGAACACACATGGTCATGAAAGAAAAGGAATATGAATTTAATGTTGTTGTTTTGGGAGGAAAAATAGAAATAGATTCAAGAGATGAATCAAGTAGTGGAGAAAAGGCCAGATTGATAAAGTTTTGTACAAGATGTAGGAAGACAGGTCACCATGCAACTTATTGTCCACAAGAAGGTGAAGAATGTTTTGTTTGTGGTCAACTCGGTCATGATGCAAGTTATTGCAATGGGTTTAGTAGCGGTGAAGATGAAGATGATACTTTCAGAATTGAAGTCCTAGAGGATGGTTCAGAAAAGGATAACAGGGACAGTCAAAATAGGTATGAAGAAGAAACTCTACTTTGGACAATAGAAGAAATTGAAGACCAAAGAAAAGAGAAAATTTAGAAAAATAAAAGGAGGAAGCCACACTTAAGGAACTTGTTGAGTTGAAAAGGGAGAACTTAGAATTAAAGGCTCAAATACAAGAGGATGAGAAATGTAAGACAAAGCTTCTACAAGATCTCTCTGACTTGAAAGATAAGGTTGAAAAGGCAAGGAGAGTTGAAAAAGGTATGGTTGAACAGTCAAAGGTAAAAGAGCTAGAATGTGAAAGACTTATTGTTGATCTTGAAGAATTAAAAAGGGAGAACTCAGGATTAAGGGTTCAAGCTCAAGAAGATGAGAAAGCAAAAGCAAAGTTTCTACAAGAGCTCACTAACTTCAAAATTAAGGTTGAAGAAGCAAGGAAAATTGAAGAAGGTATGGCTGAAAAATTAAAGATAAAAGATCTAGAGTGTGAAAGATTAGAACATGAGATAGTTTCACTAAGGATGGAAGTGAAAGACTCTAAGGACAAGCTACACAAGTTTGAGAAAAATTCAAAATCTCTGGACAGGATTATCAATGCACAAAGATCATCAGTCACCAAAATAGGACTTAGTTTTGAAGAAGAACAAGGGAAATAGGAAGCAAAAAAAGGAGAGTCAAGCTCAAGCACCAAAGAAGAAGAAGCTTCAAAAGAAGAGAGTGAAAGAGAGAGTGAGACTTCTAAGGATAAGTTGGACAATAGAAAGTTCAACAAGGAAAGGAACAATGCACAAATAAGGAACAGATGGAACAAGAAACAAGATAGGGTAGAAGAGACTAAGAGACCAATGGGGTCAAGGCAAGGTTTCTTCAATGGATGATGCTTCTCATGTCACAAGTTTGGGCACAAGGCTTCACAGTGCAGGACACATGAAAGACAAGAATATGGGAACTTCAGAAATAGGCAGCTTTTTCAAGGGTATTGCTACTCTTGTAATCAGTTTGGTCACAAGGCAATGAATTGCAGGGTTCATGATAGGAATGGATATGGCTTCACCAGGAGAAATCCCAAGACATTTGCACCTCCAAGGAATAACAATATTAAGTGTTATAAGTGCAATAATGATGGACATACAACAAAGTGGTGTAGAGCAGAAATTCTAGAGACAAGCAAGAACAGGAATAGTCAGAGGAATCAGAAGGATCAAATGAGAAGGAAAGTGGACAAAGGTAAAGATCAGTGCATGTTGGGAGTAGAAATACTCCCACCCCAGAATTAACCACCTCAAGAGGAGGTGGGGGAGGGGCTAAGCTAAGAGTCTCATTCTTAGCCCCGAGCCCCAAAGGTGACCCTTTGCCATTGATGTCAAAGGGGGAGAGATTTGAGTAAGGGGGAGAGATTTGATTTAAGGGAGAGCATTGAGTCAGGGGGAGCAGTTTCCTAGGGGGAGCAGAACAGAAAAAGGTTAAGGAAATGGTAAAAGGTAATTGGGTTGCCATCAATGACAAAGGGGGATATTGTTGGACATTTTGAGTAGTTGAGTTGTCATTGATGTCAAGAGTCAGTTTCAGTGAGCAATGCAAGAAGAAGCGGTTCCGCAATCAGTGCAAAAGGAAAGTCTGCTTCCAGTTGGTCAGATCCAGTTCTAGGTGGTCAGATGAGGTCCAAAGAGCAAAGAAGAGGCCCAAGCAAAATAATATTATAATATTTTATTATAATATTAAAAGGGGAGATTTAAATTAATTATAAATTAATTAATTTATTAATTTAATTAACTTCTAAATTTATTAAGTTAATTATATTTTAATTATATAAATTAATTTATATTAATTAAATAACCCTAAGGTTGGGTTATAAAGGTTAATTATTAATTCGAATTCAAAATTTGAATGTGGCATCGACGTTCCTAAGGCATTGGCCTTCATGTATAAAAGGGGGCAAGAACCTTAGTCTTAAGTCTAATGCATTATCGATTAATCAAGCTCCAAATATTCATGCACAAGGAAGAGACAAAGGATTTCACATGTTTTGAAAGCATTCAATGGTAGAAGAGAAAACAAATAGGAGCAGGGCTCCTTTCACTATGCACAATATTGTGTAGCATAGTTGGTGATAGTGGGTGGCACTAAGACGTTTGGCAGGCAAGGAGAGCAGGGTTCAAAACCCATTGAGTTGGTTTTGCAAGGGAGAAGAGTGCATTTTTTTTTACATCGTACCGATTGGAAAAGGAAAAAGTGAAGGCTTGAGCCTTCCCCTTCATGTGGAGGCTCGTAGCCCACGTGGTGGGCTAGCACCTCAATAAGGTGCTCAACTGGGAGTGGTCTCACATTCGAAACCCATCGAGGCCTTTTGCTTGAGATAAAAGGTATGCACTAATGTTTGCCAAGGTTGCATGAAATATTTTAGATTTGCTAAGGTTGGATGAAAAATAAAATATTTTTGGAGGTTTATAAAGTTTTTTTTTTTAAATTGGTTATTGAGTATTTGAGGGAGATAAAAGGGTAGGCAATATTATTTTTGAGGGTTTGATTTTTGGAGGTTGTTAATTAAATATTGGAGATTATAAGGAGTAATTGAGTAATTATTTTTATGTATGATTTGATGATTGCTAATTTCAAAGGAGTAATAAGGTGTATTTGAGTTTGATTATTTTTGTAATTGAGAAATATTTTTGAGAGAGTGTTAGTGTGATATTTTGTCATCTAACCATTGAAATTGGCAAAGAAGAAAATTGTGTTTAAGATAGGTTTTGAGGTCACTTCTTCATAAAAAAAAAGGTATGGGCACATCTTCCTAGTGAGTGATTGTTGGATGTTGTGAATGCTAAGTTGGAGTGAAAAGGGTTGTTTGATAAGCATTGTTGAGTTTGGTTTTTCTGGAATGAAAGTTGATTATAGAAACCTTGTTTGATAAGCATTGTTGGAAATATTGAGTAATATTTCATATGCTTGAACTAGGGTTTGTGAAAGAACATGAGTATCATTGTTATGTGAAGTTGTGAACTATCTTGAACTAGGGTTTGTGAAAGATCATGAGTATCATTGTTATGTGAGATTGTTTGATAAGCATTGTTGGAAATAATTGAGTGAGTGTTCATATGCTTGGACTAGGGTTTGTGAGCAAGGATTATTTCATTGAGTGATTGATTGAGTGGAGTTGGTTGAGCCTAGTCAAGTGGAAGTGTTGAAGTGATAGTTCAAGTTATGTGAAACAAATTGTTCTATATTCTAAATTGATTTGAGAAAGAGGTTGAGTATTGTTGTGAGTGTGAAACATATTGAGTCTCTAACAATTCTCTATATGTTTCTATGATAAAAAAGATTATGTGTGAAACTTGTTTGTGTGATTGAAATAGGTTTTCTACAAGAGATCAAGTTGAGTTTTATATGCAAGTTTTATATTTTATTTGAGCAAGCTTTTGTGAGATATTGTGAGCAGATTTGAGTAAGTCCTAGAGAGGACTTAAGTTGAGTAAGATTTTGTAAAAGCTTAAGGATATATTTGTGTGAGATTTTGTGAAAGCTTACAATTTGAGGTAAGTCTTGGTGAGGACTTGTGGAGCAGATTTGAGGTAAGTCTTAGAGAAGACTTGAGAGAAGATTGGACAAGTTCTAGTGAGGACTTGTTGAGCAGATTTGAGGTAAGTCTTGGTGAAGACTTGTTGAGCATATTGGACAAGTTCTAGAGAGGACTTGTGGATAGATTAGTGTGAGATTTTGTGGAAGCTTACAAGGCAGATTTGAGGTAAGTCTTTGAGAAGACTTGAGAGCAGAGTTGATTGATTGATTTGTTCAAACCTTGGGTTAAGGTTTGGGGCAGATCTAGTAGAGTTGATTTGTGATTGAGTCAAGATTTGTGTTAAGGCTTGAGGATAGAGATTGAGGACAAATTTGTGCTAGATCCAAAGAGGACTGTGTTTAGTGCAGATTTGAGGATAGATATTGGTGCAGATTTGAGGACAGGTTTGTGCCAGACTAGGGATAGAGATTGAGTAGATTTGTGCTAGATCGAAGGACTATGTTTAGTGCAGATCAGAGGATAGATATTGAGCAAATTTGTGCTAGACCGAAGGACTATGTTTAGTATAAATTTGAGATAGAGTTGAGAGCAAGCTTTGGAGGTGACAGAGTATAGAGGATGACAGTCTCCAGTGGATAGAGGTCCATTAGCCAGGGTAGTGAGGATAGGTCTTCTGAGTGAGGACAGGAGTCTTCAGTGGATAGAGATCCATAAGCCAGTGTAGTGGAGGCAGTAGTTCTTCTAGAAGATCACCAACCAGAGCAGAGGAGAAGGAGTTCTCCTATGGATAGAGATCCATAAACTTGATTAGGGGATTGGTGTCTCCTTTGGATAGAGGTCCATAAACATTGTAATAGGGAAAGGTTTCCCAAGAGATTTGTTGAGAAAATTTTAGTGAAATATTTTCTCCGTGGAGTAGCCCACATTGGGTGAACCACGTTAAATTGGTGTCTCTATTGTGTGTGATGATTTGTGCATTGCTTTGGTTACTGCTATTGATATTGCCATTGATTATATTGGATAATACTATTTGGAAAATAGGTCCGAGGTGTATACCAATTGGTTCATCCAAACCCCATAAGGGGGGCAGAATTCCAAGGTTTAAATCTCGGGCCTCGCCGGACTGAACGCTTGTCCATTTCTTGGTGCTTTCAATAGCGTAAAATATTTAAAATGATTGTGGCATGGCGGTTATAGGGGTGGACTACGCGAAGATCTGTGTGGCGGCTTCCAGGATGGACAACGCAGAATACTATGGCGGCCATAAAAGTCGGACAACCTACCCAGATTCGTGGCGGATACTGATTCCACCAAGTTAAAAAAAAATACTATTTAGAAAAGAAAAGTAAAATGTGGTCTTATACTATTCACCCCCCCTATCAGTATAAGTTTGTGTTCTTCAATTGTTCTCCTACTCCTACTCATTCTCTTTTCTTTTATTCTACTACATTTCTTCCATCACCAACTAGTGTAGCCCATGTTTCTCATAGCTACTACGCACTCTATAATTTTCTAAGAGGTAATTTACATTTCATAATCACCATCATAGAAAGGATAATTCCTATCACTTCTTTCCCATATCCACTCACTTGAGCCTTGTATTCATAACTTATTATTCCCCAAACCATAATTCCCATTTTAGCCACCTTCATCAAATTAGCATCATAACATTTTTCTCTAATTTCCACTCCATTACCCACTATTACTACTTAGTTTACACCACCTACTGCCTCCACTTGTCCTTCATATCATGTAATCCAACCTCTCTTCTAGGAAAAAATGACCACAAACCTTTCTCGAGTAGTCAAGTATGTTGTAGCTACTAGTCAACGAGTACCTCTCAAGGGTATGTTGTTGTGCTTGCACAACACGCCTTGGTTTGCATGGAATAGGGACCCATTTTTTTTGGTGAATTTCATCTTTTTTCTTGGGCTTGTGCATAATATTCAATCATCCCAAAATATTAGGTTCTTAGTTGAAAGTATTTAATTGTGGATGTTCAAATGTCTGTGTACCTTGAAATTGTCATGATTCTCATTGCTATTGTTGTGTATAGAAATCTCTTTAAAATAGTAAATAACCTCTCCCATTAGAACAAGCTCAAAAAATATTTTTAAAAAGCACTCATATGCCTATGTTCCCAAAGCTTTAGCACCCCAAGCCTGCTTAAATTAAGGTATTGTAAATATGGTATTTTCCCTACAACATAGATGACATCCATTTCAAGGCCCATATATCCTTTAAAAATTAGTGAAAATTCATGAAAACAACTCCATTGGATGCAAATCAAAAATATATTTTTTATGAATATAAACTTACCTAGTTTCTGAGAAGAATTGATCACCCGAATGACCTATTTAAAACATGTAGTTTAATTGACTTGTTTACTATAGTGCCTATATTTTGCCATTATTTCTATTTTAAGGATTATATCTCCTTCAATACTTGATGAAAATTGATGAAACTACTTCCATTAAATGTACCTTGAAAATATCTTTTCGACAAGTATAAATTTACCTTTGTTCTGAGGAGGTTTGGCATCTAAAATTATTTATTTTTTGCATGCTATCTAAGCTGCTATACCCAAGCTTTTCTAGATGTCTAATCTTAGATCAATGACTCTCATGAAGTCAAGGGGTTTTTAAATATCAAAATATTAAGAAGCCTCACTAGTAGTTCAATCTTAAATTAATGGCTCTTGTGAATTCGAGGGGGTTTAAAATGTTGAAATATTGAGAAGCCTCACCAATCGTCCAATCTAAAATAAAAAAATCTCATGAAGTTGAGGAGTTTTTAAATGTTAAAAAATTAAGAAGTCCCACCAACCATCCGATAAAATATCAATGGCTCTCATGAAGTATGGGGGTTTTTAATGTCAAAATATTAAGAAGCCTTGCCTACTATCCAATTTGGATAGATAAACGACTCATAAAGAGTTATAAGTTGGAAGAAAAACTTTAGAGATAGAATATTTTGAGGTTCTAACAATATTTGTTAACCGTATGATCTGGGTATATCAATGACTCACAAAGAGTTAGATGTTGGAAGAAAAAACTAAGAGTTAAAATATTTAAGGGTTTTAACAAGCCTTTCCAACCACATGATCTAAAAGATCAATGACTCACAAAGAGTTAGAAGTTGGAAGAAAATACAAGAGATAAAACATTTAAAGTTTCCAATAAGCTTTGCCAACCATTTGATCTAGATAGATCAATGACTCAAAAATAAAATGAATATTTAAATATAATAAAAAATTAAAGCCATAGGAAATTGTCAAACAATAATAAAAGTTGTTAAAAAACATAAATAATTGCTGAAAATATAAAAACAAGATGGAAAACACATATAACCATTAAAAACTTAGAGAATCATTGAAAAACACATAAAATGGTTAGAAAACACATAAATAACCAGAAAATGCAGAGAAAGACCAAAAGAATAGAGAATCATCAAAAAACATAGAAAATGGTAAAATAATAGAAATGACCAAAAAATGTAGAGAAGGCCAAAAAATGATCCGAAAATGGATAGACAATTTAGAGAAAGGCCAAAACCATAGAAATTTAGAAAAAACATAAATAATGGATAAACATCGCCAAAAAGCGTAGAATGTCACCAAGAAAGCACAAAGGAGAAATAAATAATAAAAATAACAAAAATATTTTAGTGCCTATAACTTTTGAGTTTGTCTCACTCATGATTTTTGTGCAAGATATTTGTGTTTTTCAAATATCTGTCTAATTATACAAACATGCATTTGTACGCCCTAGGCATGGCCAACATTGAAAGGTTGAAGGAAAGGAATGTCCTCCGTTCCAATCTCTAGAGAGGGTTGGCTCCCTTACTAAATCCTACATGGGTTTAAGACTAGAGTTGAAGGAAAGAAATTGGAAATAATAGAAAGAGATGGGAAATATGGCCACAGGTTGAAGGTGTAGGATTGGGGATAGAATAGCAGTATGAAATCCACCCAAGCATTAAAGTAGCATGTAATAAAATAAGGAAATAGAATTTACTTACAAACTTGTAGAGAAAACCTCTAGGATCGCATTCCAAAACTCACTCCTTTACCAAAAATGTTCAAACTCAGATGCAAAATTTAAACTTAACAACAGATAATGAATATGAGCATGAAATAGAAATGCATAAAATAGAAGGAAATCACACACAAGATCACTTGAAAATTTAGAAGCCAAGTATCTTCTATTGATGCGGATAACTTGAATACTTTTTTTGTAGAATGTCTAACCTCTTTTACAATGAAAATTGATTAGTATTTATAGAGGATTTCACCTCTTTCATTAAATACACATGAAGACAAAATGATCACAGATCAAGAACCTTGGTGAGATAATTTCTCCTTGAAATCATTGAAAACCTTTCTTTTAAGGCGGTGATCCAGCTTTTAAGGTAATTCTTCTAGGAAATCAACATTTTTGGGTGTTGATGCATGAAAAACTGCAAGGCTTGGTCATTGACTTGGTACATTCGCCATCTTTGAAAATATACTTTTGCTTGGAAATCATGAAAATCACCTTGCACTTTTAATATCGCTACTCTCTTTGCTCGAGATCCACAATTGAAGCTTCTCCCTACCCCAATCATTTAATGCTCTTCATTCACCTGCCTTGGACGCTCTTGAAAACTCATGACATCATTGATAACATAATTTGCTTGAAATGGATAATAAGTGAATGCTCATTTACTTCTTCCATGATGTGCATTGGTGGAGAGGGCACCTTTACTTGATTTAATAAACTATATGCCATTTCTAGTCATGCCAGTAATAATTTTTTGTTCCCAGGTGAAAGTGCCTCTAACAACTGAATTATTCTCTTTTAAATCTATGTTTACCCTTAAAAGAGGTGAAAGGAGTTGTCGCCTTCCTCTTGGGATGAACGCAAAATTGACTTTTCAATGTCGCTCACATGCCTTTTCCCGAACTTAACATTTAGAGCACGTTCACCCCTAGGAGAGGCGAATGGAGCTTTCGCCCCTCAACAGAGGCGAACGCACCGTTGAATTTTCAAACTTCATTCTCAATGATGTTTGCCCCAACTTGGGGTGAATGACCCTTTCTGTAAAAATTGCCAAATTATTTGCTAAGTCTCTTCACAACTCAAGACTTTTTTCGAATACACTTCCAACCAATCAACGCAACGGGCGGGTGCACTTCTTCAATTTTCAAGGATGTTCACCCCAAAGTGGGGCGAACAAAGCTATCACCTCAAATTTTGGGCGAATGTAATTCTTCCTTCATTTTAACTTTAGGCGACATCAATACTTAGCCATTTTTGAAACTTCATTTTTTAATTTATCTCCTTTTGCTTCAATGAGGAGCACACAGGGCTTTCACCCCTTGGTTAGGGCAAACATGTTTAGCCGAATTTTATCATTTCTTCTTATTTTATGTTTACCTTGAAGTGAGGTGAATGAGCCTTTCACCCATTGCTTGATGTGAACACGATTTTTAGTTTCAACGAAGCTCTCATTTTATGCATTTAGTCTTTTATGCACCATTTTACAACTGTTTTACAAGCGATCCGAACCAAAGTCTCCAATCCATTTCCCCAACCATTTTTCTTAAAACACCCATTAAACCAAAAGGATGTAGGAAAAAAAAAAGAAAAATAAAATATAACTGCAACTTATTATATCGGTCAAAATACTGTATGTTAATATTAATATATTTTGCCGCATTACAAACAAAAAATCATCAAAAATATTTCAATGTGGCATATTACAAATCTGTCAACATTTTTGATGGCTCATGGGGTATCCAGCTCGTATGGATGCAAGCAATCCCAAATATTTATCCATTGTGCTTCTATGGAGTCTTCTTGCTGGTTGATTTGGTTGGTGCTTTTGATGTAGATGCCATTATTTGCACCTCCTCTTCTGCCTTCTTAGTGGCTTTAGCCTCTGCTTCCACTCAGAGTACTTCTATCCACTCTACTTCTTCTGTTGCCTTTTCTGTCACTGTGCGCTCTACTACTGCTCATTCCTCCTATTCCTTGAGGCTTTAGAAGGTTACCTCATAGACTATGATTACCTCCTCCCAAGCATGAGTGGTGAAAAAATAAGGGACACTCAATGACTCATAAACAAAGCGTAGATTTTGGATGTATTCCAAGCTGAGGCACTTCACTCGCTGGGCTAACTCAAACAATGCCAAATACATGCGAGTGAACTTTTGTATAAGAGGTAACACTTGCGCTTCTGTTATGGGCTCCTCCCATGTATCAATTTTTGAGTTATCCTCCATGAACTTCTTCCAG
The DNA here is from genome assembly GCA_028583015.1 of Wollemia nobilis. Classification (NCBI taxonomy): domain Eukaryota; kingdom Viridiplantae; phylum Streptophyta; class Pinopsida; order Araucariales; family Araucariaceae; genus Wollemia; species Wollemia nobilis. The sequence continues at coordinate 13,378,992 of JAQPPZ010016726.1, forward strand.
TTTGCTTCCAATTGTTATTTCGATAGAGGTTCACCCCATTCATTTGTAAAATCAAGAAATCCCATATCGATAAGAGCGTCAAAATGAGTCATGTAAATAGTATGCTCTCGCTCGATTGCATTAAGAATATTCTGGCCTTCTCTCACCAGGTCCATCCTTTGAAAGTAGCTACATAGTGTGACTTTTGTAGTAGACCAAGCATGATCCATTTCACTCAAGGGGTGATATGTATGCTGGAATGCGCCAGGGCCTAAATTTTTACTACCATCTCCATGTAGGGTTCCAACATCTCCTCAGTGTTATCTATCAATTACTGCCCCATATGAATTTATATCTGAGCTTCCCAAAGGTAATGCAATACTTGAACTGCTTGTGTGGCTAACTTTTCAAAGTTTTGAGCTGAGTGAAGGCATACCTCCTTGATGATTTTCGAAGAAAAACCTGTAGCTTGTGCAACCTTCTCTATTAGTTGATTTCATATGACCTCTAGTTGTGCTTGGAGTGCTTGCATCTCTATTATTTTTGCATCCCTTTATTTCAAGTGCACTCCTACCTATCGGTGCAAGCGTTTATTTTTTGTGGTTGTCTTCTCTTGCACTCTGCTTTTGGCCAAGGCACTTTCAAGTTCAATAATTTTATTCTCATGATAAAAATATTTTTGCTTATAATACTCACCATGCAAGTATACCAAACTCATATCAACCTGTATGATGCTAATTTTCTCTGTGGGATCAATAATGGTCATATCTTCTATTAAAGTCTCACAAATGTAATCACTCGACATCATTTCTCCTTGCGGATTATGGACCAGGGGAGTGATTTTAGTTATGTGGGCTTCCATGGCAACTGGATCAAAAGCAACTTTCTTGAGCAATTGGGCTGGAGCTAGAGCTTCTTTTTGCCTTTTAATTTTTAACCACTATGATGAAATGAGGTGCACTCGATTTATTTTCTCCATGTCAGGCTGCTTCTGTGTCATCTCAACTTTAGGCAGTACTTGTAACTCCAAAAATTATGTGAAAGATATAAAAAATTGTGAGCAGTCAGACTCAAAGTAAGTGGATGAGATGGCTAGAATGGGAGGGACCGAAATAGCAGAGTGGGTGGAGGAACCAGGTTCTACTATAGTTACGCTCACTATAAGAGGATATTGCGTACTTACAACTTCGATGAGAGTGGTAGCATCAATGGATGGGGAAGGACATGAAAATAGATTTGATCCTGATGCAAACAAATTGAAATAAAGGGAGGCTGAAGAAAGGGGAATAGAAGAAGGAGCGGTAGTGACTTGCAAAGGGGAAGAAGAGGGAAGTGAAATGGACATGGAGGGTATACCGAAAGGTGGAGAGATAGACATAGAAACTAAGGGAAATAGGCTAACAACCACTACATTCTTCGAAGAAGAAGAAGAGGGAACAAAGGATGTACCTTCGAATGTGGGTACCATGTGCTTCGATGATGGAAGCGATTATGTAATAACTTCCTCCTGTTGCTTCTCCACTTCCTCAACATTCACATCCTCCTCAATGATCATGATCTTCACCTAAGGGCTCTCCATCTGTTAGTCCTCCTCTTGTTCATGAATCATTGGAAACATTTGCACAATCGTCATTGGAACATCCATCATCGATGGAGAGGAAATAACAGTTATCGAAACAACTAGAACTATGGGAACTGTAGCAACTAAAACTTTAGTAGTAGAGGAGGAAGTGGCACTGGTCCTTGGTTTCTTCATAGCTTTGCGAAATGAGGGTGCATCATGAACAGTCTGCTTCTTTGATAAATGTGCCTCCTCAACTTTATGCTTCATATGCTATGACCTTCGTTTAAACACATACTACTATTATTCCTCCTTTGGAGTCTCTTCTTCAACTGTCGGGCACTCTCCTTTTGCCCTGCTATCACTACTGTCAGAATGTTGGAAACATTAGGGCAAGATTTTGGTGAAAGTGACAGGTTGATAGGCATTAACAAACCCATCGTAGGTATCTGAAATTGCCTCATCCATATTCAATCCATAAGGAGACGTGGTTTTTCCTTGGTGGACCTGCATTACCCACCAATTCCTAATTTTCTCCTCGGTCCATAGGGGCCGACTTTATTTTAATTGACTAAAAAATCCATGTGAAGGAATTTGATTTTTGTATTTAGCTGGATTGTACTCTACCCCCTATTCATACCAGTCATGCCAAGGTGGGAGCGACATCATATCTTCAAGGTGCCACTCCAATTCAGGTCCATCAAAATTATTTCACCTTTTTCAATGTCGGGTCGTGGACATCAGTGAAATGTCTTGGCCTTGATTATCTCTATGAATTTTCCCAATAGGTCATACCTCCAACATTGCGGTAGTTCTATCAATCCTAGGTCCTGAAGTGTTACTGTGAGTAACCTATAAAAACAAAAAAATAATAAGGAATTGAACTTCCAACTAATTTTGTAGCCTCCCTAGTTGATATCCAATATCGTTGAATACTATGAATGTATCATAAGTATGTTAGAGTATATTATATTATTTTGTACCTTTCAATGTACCACCTAGGGTACATAACTAGAGTAGGAGTTTACTTTAGAGTAAGGTTTGCATAGTTACTTTAAGCAAGTAATAAATGCACAAGTGTTAGAATGTGCAATGATGTAAATGTGCATATAGTCCATATGTACATGAGTCATAGGATAGGTAGATGAAGAGTCATGAGTAGAATAAAGGCCAAGGCACATATCTCCCTATATATAGACCTTTAAGGTATATAGTGAGAGAAAGATATATTGTTACTATAGGAAATTAGATTATAGTAGTGAGTAGATACGATGTAGTTCATTAAAAATGCTGAAGTGTTCAACTCCTCCATTATAGTACATTGTACTATTTTTGTGACCTTTCATTAATGGCATAATACTAAGTTATTGTAGAAGTCTATCTCATTATTTTCCTGCATATTATAGTGCCATTATCATATAGTTATCATAGCTTACTTATTTTACATCTTGTGGTTGCATTTCCTTCAATATACATCCTCAAAAGCTAATAGTGGTATTAGAGCACACGATAAATCAATAGAAAATAGGGAGAGCCATAAGAGAGATTGAGAGGAGATTAGAAATCTCATTTTCATTATTTCTAAAAATATATTTGGTTGGAGTCTTTCCACAAAGTTGTAGAAAAACTCATGAAGACTAGGACTAAATATTGATTCCACTAGATTGAAACATCAACTAGCGAAGATTGATTATCTCTAGATTTAGAGTTTTCTTCCATTATAATTTATAATACTTAGTTGCAAAAAAAGTAGATTCAAAGAAAGTTGGAAATATTCCTACAAAGCACTAGGAATAATATCTTCTTTGGTATCAATCCAGTAGTAGAAGCAACAAACAAAAGATCAAAGATTTGGAGGCTTAAGGAAAAGGTCCCATTGCAATATTGTAGATCTACAGATTGTAGAAGAGATAAAAAGGCCAAAGGAGCCTTATTGTAGATTGAAGAATAATATACTCCAAAGTAGAGTCTAGGAGAAGATTAGAGGTTGGCGATCTCCATTAAATATTTAATACTGCATATAGAAGTTTGAAGGAGGAGAAAATGAAGAACACAAGCTTATATTGAGAGGGGGGGTCAACTATATAAGATCAAATTTTACTTTTCTTTCTCAAAAAATATTATCCAATATATAAATGGAAATATTAACTACAGTAATCAAATCAATGCACAAATAATCACCCACAATAGAGACACCAATTTAACATGGTTCACCCAGTGTGGGCTACTCCACAGAGAAAATATTTTACTGGAATCCTTCCCTATTACAATGTTTATGGACCTCTGTCCAAAGGAGACACCAATCCCTTAATCAAGTTTATGGACATCAATCCATAGGAGAACTCTTTCTGCTTTGTTGTTCATGGATATTTATCCATAAGATAACTCTTTCTCCTCTACTATGGCTAGTGATATTCTAGAATACTTTTGCCTCCACTGCACTGGCTTGTGGATCTCTCTCCATAGAAGAACTTTATCCTCACTCAGAAGACCTTTATCCTCACTACCCTGGCTAATGGATCTCTATCTACTAGAGACTACTATCCTCTACTCTATCATCTCCAAAGCTTGCTCAATATCTATCTCAAATCTGTACTAAACATTGTCCTTAGTCTAGAACAAATCTACTCTCAAATATATCTCTGGTCTGGCACAAATCTACCCTCAAATATGCACCAAAATTTGTCCTCAAGCCTTAACACAAATCTTGATCAAATCATAAAAATTTGCTCTCAAGTCTTCTCAAAGACTTACCTCAAATCTTCTTAACAAGTCCTCTCAAGAACTTTCTCAATCTGCTTAACAAGTATTCACAAAGACTTACCTCAAATATGCTCAACAAGTCCTCACCAAGACTTACCTCACATCTATCCAACAAGTCCTCCCTAGAAATTATCCAATATTCTCAACAAGTCTTCACCAAGACTTGCCTTAAATATGTCTAACAAGTCCTCCCTAGAACTTGTCCAATCTGCTCAACAAGTCTTCACCAAGACTTACCTCAAATCTATCCAACAAGTCCTCCATAGAACTTGTCCAATATTATCAATAAGTCTTCCCCAAGACTTGCCTTAAATCTATCCAACAAGTCCTCCCTAGAACTTGTCCAATCTGCTCAACAAGTCTTCACCAAGACTTACCTCAATTCTGCTTGCAAGCTTTCACAAAAGCTCACACAAATATGTCCTTAATATTTCTTAAAATCTTACTCAACTTTGTCCTTAAGTCCCCTCTAGGACTTACTTAAATCTGCTCACAAGCTTACAAAAGCTTACTCAACTCTGTCCTTAAGTCCCCTCTAGGACTTACTTATATATGCTCATGAGCTTTCACAAAAGCTTACTCAAATTTATCCATAAGTACCCTATAGGACTTACTTAAATATGCTCACAAGCTTTCACAAAAGCTTGGTCAAATCTATCCTTAAGTCCCCTCTAGGACTTACTTAAATATGCTCACAATATTTCACAAAAGCTTACTCAAATCTGTCCTTAAGTCCCCTCTAGGAATTAATTAAATTTGCTTCTCAAGCTTTCACAAAAGCTTGCTTAATTCTATCATTAAGCTTTCACAAAAGCTTACTCAAATCACTACAAATATTACATACAAAACTCAACTTAATATATTTCAGAAAACCTCTTCAATCACACAAATTTTTTTCACTCAGAATCTTGTTTAACCACAGAAACATATAGAGAATGGTAAGAGACTCAATATGTTTCAAACTCACAAATCACTCTATCACTTTCAAACTCACTTCAAAATAAATTTAGAATAAAGGATAATTTGTTTCATAAAACTTGAACTATCACTCCAATGCTTTCACTCAATAATGCTCATCCAACATCATTCAAAAATTTACTCAATAAGACACAACTTGCTGACAAACCCTAACCAAGTGTTTCACTATACTTTCAACTACTCACACTATGGAACTCAAAAATTGACTCAAGATGATTCTAAAGTCACATAACAATGATACTCATGTTATTTTACAAACCCTAGCTCAAGATAGTTCTCAATTTCACATAACAATAATACTCATGATATTTCACAAACCTTAGCTCAAGATAGTTCTCAATCTCACATGACAATGATACTCATGATCTTTCACAAACCCTAGCTCAAGATAGTTCTCAATCTCACATAACAATGATACTCATGATATTTCATAAACCCTAGCTCAATATAGTTCTCAATCTCACATAACAATGATACTCATGTTCTTTCAACATCCACAAATAATGCACATGAAAACTTACTCAAACATTTCCTACAATGCTTATCGAACAATCCTTTTCACTCCAACTTTACATTTCACAACATTGAAACCCATAATATTTCACTCATAAGGTTGATGTGCCCATACCTTTTGTTTTGATGGAGATATGTCTTCAAAACCTGTCTTATTCAAAATAAAAACCTCTTTACCAATTTAAAGGTTAGATAGCAACAACCTATCTCAAAATCTCCACACAAACATTTTCCCCAATAATTATTTCACCATACAAAAAGATCAAGTCTCAATTACATCTTATAATATCCAAACTTCTCAAAATATAATTAGCAAATATTCCAATAACTCAATTTCACAATAATTCACTTCAGAATTTTAATGCATAGACTAATCAATAATACTTCCTTATATCTCCCTACTCAAAAATGCATTATCAAAATAATTAACACCACTATTCAGAAATATTCCAATGCACTTTTTAAAACCAACATTTAAATCATTCAACACTTTCAACCATGGCAAAAATAATATATATTTCAACCACCTTATAACTCCTCAAGGCATATACCATCAACCTTAGTCCAAGTGCAAATCATATAATTTAAAAAATTTAAATACCTTTTACGCATGCTGCCTTGGTGGGATTCTATCCCTATCACGCTGGCACTAGAGCCCTAGCCATGGCCTAACCACTACGTGAGCTAGGCGTTCACTTGAGAAGCAAAAGTGTCTCATGCGCTTTATCCTTCTATTTGGTGCCAAAACCTCAAACAAAACCTTTGCCCCTTCTTTAGCTACGAGGACTCGAATGCGAGACCTACGCTCGCTCAACAACCTACACAACCATGTCTTGCCACTAGCCCAACCATGTGGTTGGTGATAAGGCTTTAATCCTTAGTCAATTTAACCACCACAAATTTTTATCGCTTTAAAAAATAAAATCCTCTTTTACCTTATGCTCACAAATTCGCATTCAGAAACCTTAGCCCTTTCGCACATGCATTAATTCGGAGACTTGCTAAAGTGTTACAAGTCTTATGGTATAAATACCATATGTCATTTCCTTCGAACGTCGACGGGGAAAAAAATTAAAATGATTTTGTGCCCAACCCTAACTTAGGGTTTAATTAATTTATTTTATAAATTAATTTATAATATAAATAATTTATAAATAACCTTAGGCATTATTTTTAAACCTTACTATTATAATAATAAATGTTATAATATTATTTCCTTTGGGCCTAGGTATTTTGCTTTTTCACCCTTAGAACTTATCTTACCACCTTTAATATTATAATAATAAATATTATAATACTATTTCCTTTGGGCCTAGGTATTTTCATTTTTCACCCCTAGACCTTATCTGACCACCTTTAATATTATAATAATAAATATTATAATATTATTTCCTTTAGGCCTAGGTATCTCCTTCCTTCAGGGTATTTAACCAACCTTTTGACCAATCATTTGATGCTTTTAAACCAAATATCTTGGGCTTAAAATATAAATATTTTAACTCTCCTTTTTCCAAATGTTGGCAATTTTGGGTACCTTGGGTACATTGCCTTTGCTCAAGTGTAGAAGTTGTCATTGATGTCAAGAAGCTCTTGAAGGAATTTGATTTAATGTCAAATAATTTGCAGACATGGACAGTGAGTTTCCAAGAAGATCATAGTAGCCCATTTGCAAAAGATCAAAGAAAAAGACAAGTAAGAAAAAGTATGCAGCAGGCAAGAAAAACAGTCACGATTTCGTGACATGTTAGAGGAGAGAGAAAGTGTTGGCAAAACTGTCATGATTTCATGACATGTTAGAGGAGAGAGAAAGTGCTGGCAAAACTGTCACGATTTCGTGACATGTTAGAAGAGAGAGAAAGTGCTGGCAAAACTGTCGTGATTTCGTGACATGTTGGAAGAGAGAGAAGAAGCTGGCAAAACTGTCACGATTTCGTGACATGTTGGAAGAGAGAAAAGAAGCAAGTGGAAAAACTGTCGCGATTTCGTGACATGTTGGCAGAGAAGGAGAGCAAGATGGAAAGTGTCGCGATTTCGTGACATGTCGCATTTTCGCGACTCGAAAAGTGCAGGAAGGCAAAGAAGGAAAAGTGTCACGATTTCGTGACATAATGCAAGGAAGGTTGTACGGACGAAAAAGTGTCACGATTTCGTGACATGATGTAGAAGAGAGAGTCCGCAGTGTGAACTGTCATGATTTCATGACAAGTTCGAAGAGAGATAAAGTATCTCAAAAAGTGTCACGATTTCGTGACATGCTGTAGAGTTCGAAGTGAGAACAGTCATGATTTTGTGACATGCTGCAAAAGACGAAGTGAGGACTGTCACGATTTTGCGACATGCTGAAAAGCTCAAAGTGAGAACTGTCACGATTTCGTGACATGCAGCAAAGGGAAGAGTTTGAAATGAGAAGCGTCGCGATTTCATGACGGGTTGCAAAGAAAGCGTTTGAAAGCTGAAAGCGTCACGATTTCATGACAGGATGAAAGAAAAGCGTACGGATGCAGAAAGTGTCACGATTTCATGACAGGTAGAAGTGAAGAAGCCAGCGGATGAAGATGTCATGATTTCATGACATGTCACTTTTGCGACCAAAAGGCAAGTGGAGGCGCCAGCGGAGGAAGATGTCATGATTTCATGACATGTCACAATTTCATGACCAGAAGGCAAGTGAAGACGCCAGGAGGAAGATGTCACGATTTCGTGACATGTCACAGTTTCGTGACCAAAAGGCAAGTGAAGGCACCATCGAAGGAAGATGTCACGATATCGCGACATGTCACAGTTTTGCGACTCAAAGAGGAGAGAGAATGTACGACGTCAGAAATGTCACGATATCGCGACAAAAAAAAAAGGAAGTCTAAAGAAGCAAAAGTGTCACGATATCACGACAACAGGAAAAAGAAAGTGTACGGTTTCAAAGGTGTCACGATATCGCGACATGTTGTAGTTTCGCGGGAAAAGCTACAGAACCAGAGGCGGTTGAAGCCGACAGAGTTAACTTTGAGCCGACGAAGTTTAGGGTTGTGCAACCGATGAAGTTTAGGGTTACAGTCGACTATAGTTTAAGTTTTGATCTTGAAATTTATACTATAAAAGGAGGGTTGTTTCGAGATTGAATGTATCGAATTAGTATCGAACTTGCGCAAGTTAAGTCCACGGTGCACAGAGAGCGAGTCGTGTCGAATCGAGCGAAGTGTGCGAGATGCAGCCATAACAAAGCAGATAGCGTAGAAGTGGTGAGTTGATGCGCAGAGTGAGAAGTTCGATCGTCGAGAGTTGAGTGTTGTTGTGTTTGTGCAGACAGTGCAAAAATTGGTTTCGACCAAGTGCGGCTGTGACTAAGCAGAGAGAACTGTTGAATAGATTTGAGCAAGTTTTTGTTGAGCTTGTGGAGCAGTTTGGGCAGGTTCTTTTGAGAACTTGCAAAGCAGATCTGAGACAAGTCTTGGTGAAGACTTGGGTGAAGATCAAGCAAGCATTAGTGAAAGCTTGTGAACCACTTTTGTAAACCAGATTTGAGGACCAGTTGAGGACAGAGATTGGTGTAGATTTGAGGACAGATTTGTGCCAGACCGAAGGACTGTGTTTGGTGCAGATCAGAGAAAGAGAAAGAGGACATTTGTGCTAGACCGAAGGACTGTGTTTAGTGCAAATTCGAGGACCAGCTTTGAGGTGATAGAGTTGAGGACAGAGGTCTCCAGCCAGAGCAGGGAAGACAGGTGTCTTCTGTGGATAGAGTTCCATTTGCTAAGGGCAGTGGAGGCAGAGGTCTTCTAGAGGATCACCAGTTAGAGCAGAGCTAGGGGAAGGTATCTCCTTTGGGTTGGTGCCCATAAACATTGTAATCGGGAAAGGTATTCCCAGAGGTTTGATTGATAAAATTTAGTGAAAGATTTTATCCGTGGAGTAGCCCACTTTGGGTGAACCACGTAAATTGTTGTGTCTCTATTGTGGATGGTGTTTTGTGCATTGCTTTGATTACTGCTATTGATACTGCTATCTATTCACTGCATAATATTGAATTGAAAGTTGAATTGAAGGAAAAAGTAAAAAGTGGTCTTATACTGTTCACCCCCCCTCTCAGTATAAGCTTGTGTTCTTCAATTGGTATCAGAGCCGGTGCCTTTGAAAAGTTTAACAGCTTGAAGGAAAAGCTAGCAAAGAACACAATGGATTATTCAAGTGGCAATGCAGCACCTATTCTTGATGGATCAGATTTTGGTCTTTGGAGTGCAAGAATGAAGGTTCATCTAATGGCACTTGGTAATGAGGTATGGGAAGTGATTGAAGATGAGTACACTATTCCTGAACATGGTCCTTATACTAAAGAAGACAGGCTCCTACATCACAGCAATTCAAAAGCAATGAATGCAATCCTGAAAGGCTTATAGAAAGCAGATCTCACCAAAGTTATTCACTGCAAGACAACTAGTGAAATGTGGAAACAGTTGAAGGTGGTTCATACAGGTGATGCAAATGTCCGAAAGGCCAAGTTGAGACACTTTAAAGGTATGTTTGAACAACTCTAGATGAATGATGATGAAAATATTAGTGATTACATGCTTCGTATGGATGAGGTTGTTAACTCCATGAAAGACTTAGGTCTTGAGCTTGCTGAAAATGATATTTGTGATAAGATTTTAAGATCTCTTCCTAATAGATTTAGTGAAAATATTTTTGCTATTGAGGAAGCTAAAGATTTAGATAAGTTGAAAAAGGATGAGCTCCATAGTATACTTGCAGCATTTGAGTTGAGAACTCAAGTGAAGGTTGATGTCAAGAAAGAGGCAGCTTTCAAGGCTACCAAGAAATCCAAGGGTAAACAACTTCAAGAGAGTGATGAGTCTTCTAGTGATGAAGAGGCATATTACGGCAAGAAAGGCAAGTTCTCTAGAAAGCACAAAAGCATGAAAAATATAAGATGTTTCAATTGTGGAAAGTTTGGTCATTATGCTACTGATTGTATCTATTTCCAAGAATGAAAGTGATGAAGATAAACAGGATTCTAAGAGCAAGGATTCTGAAAAGCACAAGCATCACAGGAAGAACAAAGATGAGCACAACAATCACGGAAAGAGGTATTCTCACAAGCACAAGAAGAGTTTCTACCTAGACAAAGCAAGTAAGTGTTCTAGTAGTGATAGTGAAAGTTCTTCAAGTGATGATGAAAATGAGATGTTGTTCATATCAAAAAAAGAGGAAGAACCGAAACATAGATTCATTATCATGAAATGTTTTAGATGTGGAAATTTTGGTCACCTTGAGGATGATTGCACAAATAATGAATTGGTTACTAGTATGTATGAGGATGCTTCAGAAAACTATAAGGAAGATGCATGTATGGTTTTTGAAAAGGGTAGCACCTCTAGTGATAAGAAATCTGAAAAAGGCTTTGATGATTCAGAAAGCAAACAAATAAAGGATCTTGAAAGTGAACTTACTAATGCTCTTAGTGCTTTGAAAAAGGAAAGAAAGAAGAATGCTAGACTCAAGGATAAGTTAGATGAATGTTGTATGGAGAGAGATGATCTCTTAGAAAGTCTTGACTTCTCTATGGCTAAGACACAAGAACTCAAGGATGAGTTGGAGTCTAAGGTTCTTGAGTATAGTGAGTTAGAACAGAAAATGGCTTCTTTGAAAGAGGAAACTAAAGAGTACAAGGATAAGCTTTACAGGTTTCAAGATAGCTCCAAAAAGGTTAAGTCACTCATCAAAGGTCAAAGAAAGACAACAGATAAAACAGGCCTTGGTTTTGTTAAGCCACACAAGGAACAGGTTGGGGAATCTAGTAAGAGATTTCAAAAAGAAGAGAGTTCTGATGAAGAGAGTATTTCAGAGAAAGAGTCCATGAGTGATAGATGCGCAGAAATAGAAAATAGAATTCTGAATGCGAAGAAGAAGTTTTCGGGACCCAAGAGGTCAAATAAAAGAAAATTTCACGACAGATGTTTTGCGTGTCACAAGTTCGGTCACATGGCTTCGCATTGCATGACTCAAGTAAGGAAGGTAAATGACAGTTTCAGAAGTGGTAATTTCTTTCAAGGGTATTGCTACTCTTGTAATCAGTTTGGGCATAAGGCAATTTTTTGCAAGGCAAATAACAGGTACACCGTTAGTCAGAATAGGCGGATTCAAAGAACAGGTATGCCTAAAAGAAATAATATTGTTACTTGTTATAAGTGCAACAATGTAGGTCACACAGCTAGACAGTGTAGAGCTGAACTTCCAAGGTACAGGAACAGGAACAGTGGTATAAACAGGTCCAAGGATCAAGGCGTGGACAAGAACAGGGATGAGAACAAGAACAAGAACAGTGACAAGAACAGAAATATTGACAAAGAGTTCAAGAGAAGGCCCGACAAGGAAGTTTTAGACGCTGATGATGATCAGTGCCTAATGGGAGTTTTACTCCCAACCCTATTTTAATCACCTCATCAGGAGGTGGGGGAGGGACTAAGCTAAGAGGCTCATTCTTAGTCCCGAGCCCCAAAGGTGACCCTTTGCCATTGATGACAAAGGGGGAGAGATATGAGTAAGGGGGAGAGCTTCAAGTGAAGAGGAGAGCTTCAAGTCAGGGGGAGCAAAACTTCAAAGGCAGATTCTCAGTTGTTAGCACAGAGTTGGTTTCAGTTTTGGCTCTTGAGATGTGTTTTTCGTAAAGGTTTGCCATCAATGACAAAGGGGGAGATTGTTGGCAATTTTGGGTACCTTGGGTACATTGCCTTTGCTCAAGTGTAGAAGTTGTCATTGATGTCAAGAAGCTCTTGAAGGAATTTGATTTAATGTCAAATAATTTGCAGACATGGACAGTGAGTTTCCAAGAAGATCATAGTAGCCCATTTGCAAAAGATCAAAGAAAAAGACAAGTAAGAAAAAGTATGCAGCAGGCAAGAAAAACAGTCGCGATTTCGTGACATGTTAGAGGAGAGAGAAAGTGTTGGCAAAACTGTCACGATTTCGTGACATGTTAGAGGAGAGAGAAAGTGCTGGCAAAACTGTCATGATTTCGTGACATGTTAGAGGAGAGAGAAAGTGCTGGCAAAACTGTCACGATTTCGTGACATGTTGGAAGAGAGAGAAGAGAGAAAACTGTCACGATTTCGCGACATGTTGGCAGAGAAAAAGGCAAGTGGAAAAACTATCGCGATTTCGCGACATGTTGGCAGAGAAGGAGAGCAAGATGGAAAGTGTCACGATTTCGTGACATGTCGCATTTTCGCGACTCGAAAAGTGCAGGAAGGCAAAGAAGGAAAAGTGTCGCGATTTCGCGACATAATGCAAGGAAGGTTGTACGGATGAAAAAGTGTCACGATTTCACGACATGATGCAGAAGAGAGAGTCCGTAGTGTGAACTGTCATGATTTCATGACAAGTTCGAAGAGAGATAAAGTATCTCGAAAAGTGTCATGATTTCGCGACATGCTATAGAGTTCGAAGTGAGAATCACGATTTCGTGACATGCTACAAAAGACAAAGTGAGGATTCACGATTTCGTGACATGCTGAAAAGCTCGAAGTGAGAACTGTCATGATTTCGTGACATGCAGCAAAGGGAAGAGTTTGAAATGAGAAGCGTCATGATTTCGCGACAGGTTGCAAAGAAAGCTTTCGGAAGCTGAAAGCATCGCGATTTCATGACAGGATGAAAGAAAAGCGTACGGATGCAAAAAGTGTCACGATTTCGCGATAGGTAGAAGTGAAGAAGCCAACGGATGAAGATGTCACGATTTCGTGACATGTCATAGTTTCACGACCAGAAGGCAAGTGAAGACGCCAACGGAGGAAGATGTCATGATTTCGTGACATGTCGTAGTTTCGCGACCAGAAGGCAAGTGAAGACGCCAGCGGAGGAAGATGTCACGATTTCGGACATGATGTTGCAGTTTCGTGACTCAAAGAGGAGAGAGAATGTACGGTGTCAGAAATGTCACGATATCGCGACAAAAAAAAAAAGGAAGTCTAAAGAAGCAAAAGTGTCACGATATCACGACAACAGGCAAAAGAAAGTGTACGGCTGCAAAGGTGTCGTGATATCGTGACATGTTGTAGTTTCATGGGAAAAGCTATAGAACCAGAGGCGGTTGAAGCCGACAGAGTTAACTTTGAGCCGACGAAGTTCAGGGTTGTGCAGTCGACGGAGTTTAGGGTAACAGTCGACTATAGTTTAAGTTTTGATCTTGAAATTTATACTATAAAAGGAGGGCTATTTCGAGATTGAAAGTATCGAATAAGTATCGAACTTGTGCAAGTTAAGTCCATGGTGTGCAGAGAGCGAGTCGAGTCGAATCGAGCGAAGTGTGTGAGATGCAGCCATAACAACACAGATAGCACAGAAGTGGTGAGTTGATGCGCAGAGTGAGAAGTTCGATCGTCGAGAGCTGAGTGCTACTGTGTTTGCGCAGATAGTGCAAAAGTTGGTTTCGACCAAGTGCGGCTGTGACTGAGCAAAGAGAACTATTGGACAGATTTGAGCAAGCTTTTGTTGAGCTTGTGGAGCAGTTTGGGCAGGTTCTCTTGAGAACTTGCAAAGCAGATCTGAGACAAGTCTTGGTGAAGACTTGAGTGAAGATCAAGCCAGCATTAGTGCAAGCTGGTGAACCACTTTTGTAAACTATATTTGAGGACCAGTTGAGGACGAGAGTATTTGAGGATGTAGATTTAGAGAGAAAAGGACATTTGTGCCGGATCGAAGGACTGTGTTTGGTGCAGATCAGAGAAAGAGATAGAGGACATTTGTGCTAGACCGAAGGACTATGTTTAGTGCAAATTCGAGGACCAGCTTTGAGGTGATAGAGTTGAGGACAGAGGTCTCCAGCTAGAGCAGGGAAGACAGGTGTCTTCTATGGATAGAGTTCCATTTGCTAAGGGCAGTGGAGGCAGAGGTCTTCTAGAGGATCACCAGTTAGAGTAGAGCTAGGGGAAGGTATCTCCTTTGGGTTGGTGCCCATAAACATTGTAATCGGGAAAGGTATTCCCAGAGGTTGGATTGATAAAATTTAGTGAAAGATTTTATCCGTGGAGTAGCCCACTTTGGGTGAACCACGTAAATTGTTGTGTCTCTATTGTGGATGGTGTTTTGTGCATTGCTTTGATTACTGTTGTTGATACTTGTAGCACCCTAAAATTGACGCAGTAAAAATGCAATAATTACATTCACCTTAGTAAATAATTTAAAATTCAAATTTAACCTCCCAAACCGCCCGTTAACCGTCGAGAAATCCGTTTCCCCCTTTTCTGTGCCATTTTTAGAGGTTGTTTTGACCGTTTGACGATATCGTCGCCGATCAGACGATATCGCCCCAGATTTGACGATTTCGTCTGGACTAGGACGTCCAGACGATCTTGTCGCAAAACTAATTTTGCAAAGTTGGAATCTGTTCCAACGGGTCTCCAATCTGGGCAGAAGCGTGTCTGCGCCGTTGGGACCCTCCCCCATTGGAGATCTCCCAAATTGGGATGATCTCCAACCTCCTAACTACTCCCCTAAGCCTATTTAGTCTCTAGGATTTTCCCTTCCCAACCCCTGGCTGAAATTCTCTGCAAATTGATTCCCTCTACGTTAAAGCATCCCAATCTTGCATTTGCACTAGTTCCATACCAATTTTGTTGTAGGTACATCACTATTTTTCAGTCGGAGCCAGCACCTATCGTCGTCGATGAACCTGTTCAGATCGGAGGCGAACCTGTCGAATTCGAGGCGATTTCGTACTGATGCGAGACGATCTCGACTACAGTCCATATTAAGGCAATCAGTGCTTGAAGTTTGCATTCCTCAACCCTTTTTCTGTCATTTTATTCTGCAAATTAGATAATCTATTCAGTGTTTTATATTATCTTGCATTTGGAGTTCACCCATTTAGATTAAGTGCATAATTAAATCTTAATTATCATCAAATTAGCACAATTCATTTCTGTTTGTGTTTAAGTTGCAGTTTGATAACATTGCTGCCATTTTATATCATTTCCCTCTGTTAGCACTGTAGTATTTTTTGTATTTTGCATCTATTTTTGGTTTTGCAGGTCTCTGATGAATTCGTCTGACGAATTCGTCAGATCTCAGACGATCTTGTCTGATTGCAGATGATTCTGTCGAATCTCAGACGATCGAGACTGCTTCAAAATCAGAATCTTCTTCAGACATCCGGATCAGGTATTCATCGTTTGCACTCTGTAAATTCTCTGTTTTAATTCTGTAAATCTATTTTCTGTATTCATTGAACTTGCATTTTCATATAGAGTAATCTAGATGCATTCGGCCAAACCTAGGATATGAATGCTTAAGGTTAAAACGAACACATTTAAACACATTCCAAAACCTAGGCGTGGAAGCTGCCGTTAAATGTTTCCTGGTGAACCCACCATCCATCAAAAAATCATCAAAATACACCTCCCTTGAGAGGCGGGACCTTCGCAAAGTCCTCTCAGTCCGAGGTACCGCACCATCCTTTTCCCATCCTCCTTCCGGGCGCGGATCCTATAGCCTGAAGGTAGGGATGCGAAAAATTTGGAGCGATACATTTTGGTGAACCCGACGTGAATGCATTGTAAACCTTTTGAAAACAAAAACAAAAAATATATATATATGTATACAAGAAAAACAAAAACAAAATCATCATTTCAAGTTTGTATGTTTTAGATTCAATTCTAAATAGTAGATGCTAAATATTAC
This sequence comes from Wollemia nobilis, assembly GCA_028583015.1. Classification (NCBI taxonomy): domain Eukaryota; kingdom Viridiplantae; phylum Streptophyta; class Pinopsida; order Araucariales; family Araucariaceae; genus Wollemia; species Wollemia nobilis. Next base: position 13,395,454 of record JAQPPZ010016726.1, read on the forward strand.
TTTTAGAAGTACTAAAGAAACCATGAGTTTTTACTCAAATCAATATGAGCCCATTAGTAATGTTGGAAGAATTCAGCCAAATACATTTGTTGATTATGATCAACCTTATCCCTATTCAACATCACCTCCATCACACTTCTCTCATTTTTCATCCTTAACCCAACAAGACAATCCCTTTGCCAATCCTCTTCATAACGATATTATCTATTCTCCCATATATCCATATTATGTCTATCAATCCACATATAATCCTCCACCACCTTTTCAATACTCTTCTTTCAATACAACACATCCATTTCAACAAGAAAATACTTATTCTTCCAATTCTACCATGCACTCACCTCATACATCGCAATCTTCCTATCATCATTCTACCCATAATAAAGAAAGTAGAGGTGAGAAACCATTAGGCCCTTTTATGACGAAATTCCTAAAGCATTTATCAAAAACCTCTCAAAAACCTTCATCACGTAAATTTACTAAGCTCAATCAACCAATGGATATAATTCTCAAGTATTTACTTGACACAAATAAGATTGAACTCCCTTCCATAAGACAACTTGATACCACAACAGATTGGTTTAAACCCGAGCTACATTGTGAATATCATAGAGTAGATGGACATATGACACAAAATTGTAAAGATTTAAGATGTGCAATTCAAGATTTGATTGATAAGGGTCTTTTTAATATAAAGGAATTACAATCTACAACTGATTATAAACCTCCAAGTAAACAATCAAACTCCTACACAACAAATACCAATAATCAATCAAGACATGGGGATCTCCCAAGAACCCCTATTCAATTATCAACAACAAGAAACCAATCAAATATTGCATGTTAATGTGTCCCATCATGATGATATTATTAATATTGTAACAAAAACTACAAATGAGCAACCTCAAGTTCAATCAACTCAATCCGATATTCAAGATATGGATTCCTCATTTGACCAACCTTCAAAACTATCTTTGGCTCTAGAGAATGATCCAAAATGGAATGTAAGCATAGAAAGCTCATCTTTAGAATCAAAATCTCAATCTGAAATCCACTTTGATAACCAACAACAAGTGATTAATCCTCAAGCAAAGATATCCCTTTTAGAAGTATTACAAATTTATCACAAGGAAATTTTGTTCAAAATACCTAGCCAACAATTTGTTCCTCATCATATTTTCTCTAAGAACATAATTAATGGTGTAAACCCTCTTGAGGTTAACCATATTTCATTCTATGATGAGGATATTCCTTCCTCTACTCCACAAGAAGACTCCTATCTTTACATTATAGGATCTAGTAAAGAAACACCTGTTAAAACTATCATGGTAGATAATGACTCCTCTCTTAATTTATGCACTTATCAATTATTCCAAAAACTCAAAACAAAGGAAGAAGATCTTAATGAATCAAATGTTATTATAAAATCTTTTAACAATGAAATTCAAGAAGCTCAAGGTACTATAATTCTTCCCCTTAATATTGGATCCAAGATCCTGGATACTTTATTCTATGTAGGATATTGCCCTTCACCTTACAACCTACTTCTCGAAAGTCCTTGGATTCATACGATGAGGGTTGTCCCTTCCACTCTTCACCAATGTTTGAAGTTTGAACTTGCAAATAAAATTGTTACCATACATGGTGACCCAACACCATTTGAAGAATATTTAACGGTTGAAACATCAAGTTCTATACATTCTCTATTGTCACAATTATCTTCTATCCATCACTTTTCTTCATCCATATATGATCATCCTTGTTTACCAAATAACACCCATGCATATCTTTCACATATACTTTCTCCATCTTATCAAGACTTGGAATATAATGATAAGAATGAAGAACTTTCTTATATTTCTGATATTTTATTTTGTAACATGATCAATTTTACACATATAAAAGTCAAATCTTTTGCTACATTATTCTACATTATAACAAAGCTTTTGTTATCACTACCTTTTATTCATCACCTTTTATTCTTACCTTCACCTCAACCAGATTATCCTTCAAAACCTCCTTTGATTTTGAAGCAACCTTAGACATGCTATACTCAAATAACCTTGTATAGTGTATATAGATCATCTTGTATATACCACCAATTTCAATTCATAAATTAAAATCAAAATACAAAAAAAAAATCAAAATCCTCAAAATCTTCAAAAAAAAAATACTAATGCAACTAAGGACCTTAAAGGTAAATTTGAGCCCAATTGGCTTGGACCATACATTATTACTGCTAAATTTGAATCAGGAGCATATAAATTATCTACCTTAGATGGTAAAGAACTTAAAGAACCCATGAATATTTTGCATCTTAAACGTTACTATGCATAAATTTGGTCATTTCATCCATGTATATATTTGTTCAAAATTACTATCTTGTATTTCTTTCAAATTTATAAAAATTCAAAAACATCAAAAATATTCATAATCATCCAAAATCTTCAAAACTATCTATTGCATTTATTTAAAGCACTTGTTAAATTGTTTGCTCAAAAACAAAAATCAAAATAATGATAAAAATATAAAAACAGCTATATGCTTGACTCTTTCGAAACCAAAACAAAATAAAGAAGAAAGAGAGAGTCAACATTCTCAAAACTTTCTCAAAAATCATTTATATATATTTTCTTACAATTATTGCAGTTATATGTTTCAACTTATTTTGGATAAATTAGCATTTATTTTGAATCCCTCACTTGCACACTCACAACAATAAATATCTTGATTTTATCTCGCATGATTACTAATCTCTCTTATATCAAAGTCCACAAAATTCAATTAAATAAAGTTTGAGCATAGAGAATTGATCTTGTTATTTACTTAAACCAAGCACATCTTTTCACAATAAAATGATTATATTTGTAATTTCCATGTTTTGCTACATAGTAGAACTGATTTCTTGAGCGAAAAGTTTCCCCTGCTATCCTATCATGCACATGGTCTAGAATCTTTGAGAATTGGCAAAAGGACAAGCTCACCCCTACCCGAATAAAAATCCCTTGCTCTACAGCTAATCCGAGCAAGTATCCCTAGCAAAAAAAAAGAAAAAGAAAAGTTCAAGAAAAAGAAAAGAGAAAAGAAAAATGTTCTTTTATATCATTACAAGCAATGTTACAAGCATTATCAAGCAAAAGAAATACAAAAAGAAAAATAAGCAAAGTTCAAAAGAAAGCAAGAAAGCAATAAAATCCCTTTCCCTACCCTTTGAAAAGAAAAGAAGGGTTGATGAGCTTGAATCCTTGGAATTCTCAATTATTCGAAAACTGTGAGGTAAGCCCCATAACAGGTGGTTTGTGCCCAACCTCGCTTGGCCTTGGGTAACTCCTAGCGTGGTGATATGTCCGTCACATTAGCGACCTTCTTTTGTACAGACCTATGTCTCGCTTATGGATTAGCTAGCTCTTGATAATCCGACCTACATAGTAGCCTAGTATGGTTATATGCATCTACATCATGGTTAATGAACACTTATTTGGTTTCTTCAAATCACTTGTATCATAGTATCTTGCTCAAAACTGGTAAATGAACAATGCAATTGCACACACATTTGTATTTGAGAGATTTTGTGTATCATTATGATAAATCAAGATCGGAAATGAATTCACATATGCACATGGGATTCCTTATAAATCTAACTTTTGTCTTCAAAATAATTTGAAATATTATTTTTGCAACTTGTTTGGAATAAATCAAGTACAATTGTTTACCACAAAGACAACTATATAATAGAAAAATCAAAAATTTCTTTCAAAATATACAATCAAAACATATACATATATATCTGGTTGACTTTCGCGACGATGGTATAGTTTCAAAACCAAAATTGGAATTTTATGCCTAGCGCAAGTCCTCATTTTCATATTTTTTGTTCATCAAAAATCAACCATGCAATAAAACTATTTTTTTTTGATTTTCGCGATGATGGTATAAGTCTATACCTACATATTCTATGCCTAGCGCAAACCATTGTAACAATTTTTATTCCCCATTTATTCAAAATCATGAAAACCATATGGCTTAATTCATTATGTTACACAAATTATGCTTTTCCAAAGCAAACACATTTTCATTATTTCATGTCATTATGTCAACCTTTAATTTTGCAATGATGGTATAATTCCTAAGGAATTATCCAAAAAATTTATCACCCTTAGGAATTTATGCCTAGCAAAAATCATTTTGAACATCATTTCATGCACAAACATTTTTTATGAAAATCTGAAAACAAACCATCATCATCATCATCATTTGCACTATTGCACCAAAGTCTTAAGACAGTCTCTTAAGCACTCTTTTACTTTTTAACAATATTTCTATACTGGGATTAGCTTGACGACCGAGTGAGCAGCGACTCCATGAAATGGTCTATAATAGCGACAATGTCCTTTGAAATTATTGTTAGAAGTCTCTTTTTATTTTTTATTTTTATCACATTTCATCACAAACAATCAATTTGTTACATCAGATTATTTCATTTAAAAATATCACAGCATGACATTCAAATTATAATATCTCCAACGACATAATTACATCCAATTATCAAATCAATCAATCAAACATAAAAGCATCATAAACATACACATAACACAAGTCATATGATCAAAACAACATATCATATATATATCAACAGTATATATACATCATATCCACCATTTTTGCTTCCAGAGCTCTAAAACCAGTAAAAATGAATAGTAAAAATGAATTAGGGTTTTACCCTATTTTTCTTAATTTTATTCAAAAATATTTTTTTGCTTTTTCGCGTTTTTACCTCAAACGTTCGATTTGGGTAAAAACACGGAGGGGGCACCATAGTAAGTCGTCGTACGATTCGACCAAGAATCGTCGCCTAAAAATGGGAATAATTTTTGCTTTCTCGTAGATCGAGAAGAACTCATCTTTAACGCATTTTCTTCGAAAAATTCGCTAAAGAGGGGGCAAAATGTAGCACCCTAAAATTGGCGCAGTAAAAATGCAATAATTACATTCACCTTAGTAAATAATTTAAAATTCAAATTTAACCTCCCAAACCGCCCGTTAACCATCGGGAAATCCGTTTCCCCCTTTTTCGCGCCATTTTTAGAGGTTGTTTTGACCGTTTGACGATATCGTCGCCGATCAGACGATATCGCCCCGTATTTGACGATTTCGTCTGGACTAGGACGTCCAGACGATCTTGTCGCAAAACTAATTTTGCAAAGTTGGAATCTGTTCCAACGGGTCTCCAATCCGGGCAGAAGCGTGTCTGCGCCGTTGGGACCCTCCCCCGTTGGAGATCTCCCAAATTGGGATGATCTCCAACCTCCTAACTACTCCCCCTAAGCCTATTTAGTCTCTAGGATTTTCCCTTCCCAACCCCTGGCCGAAATTCTCTGCAAATTGATTCCCTCTACGTTAAAGCATCCCAATCTTGCATTTGCACTAGTTCCATATCAATTTTGTTGCAGGTACATCACTATTTTTCAGCCGGAGCCAGCACCTATCGTCGTCGACGAACCTGTTCAGATCGGAGGCGAACCTGTCGAATTCGAGGCGATTTCGTATCGATGCGAGACGATCTCGATCGCAATCCGTATTAAGGCAATCAGTGCCTGAAGTTTGCATTCCTCAACCCCTTTTCTGTCATTTTATTCTGCAAATTAGATAATCTATTCAGTGTTTTATATTATTTTGCATTTGGAGTTCACCCATTTAGATTAAGTGCATAATTAAATCTTAATTATCATCAAATTAGCACAATTCATTTCTGTTTCTGTGTTTAAGTTGCAGTTTGATAACATTGCTGCCATTTTATATCATTTCCCTCTGTTAGCACTGTAGTATTTTTTGTATTTTGCATCTGTTTTCGGTTTTGCAGGTCTCTGACGAATTCGTCTGACGAATTCGTCAGATCTCAGATGATCTTGTCTGATTGCAGATGATTCTGTCGAATCTCAGATGATCCGGACTGCTTCAACATCAGAATCTTCTTCAGACATCCGGATCAGGTATTCATCGTTTGCACTCTGTAAATTCTCTGTTTTAATTCTGTAAATCTATTTTTTGTATTCATTGAACTTGCATTTTCATATAGAGTAATCTAGATGCATTCGGCCAAACCTAGGATATGAATGCTTAAGGTTAAAACGAACACATTTAAACACATTCCAAAACCTAGGCGTGGAAGCTGCCATTAAATGTTTCCTGGTGAACCCACCATCCATCGAAAAATCATCAAAATACACCTCCCTTGAGAGGCGGGACCTTCGCAAAGTCCTCTCAGTCCGAGGTACCGCACCATCCTTTTCCCATCCTCCTTCCGGGCGCGGATCCTATAGCCTGAAGGTAGGGATGCAAAAAATTTGGAGCGATACAATACTGCTATCTATTCACTACATAATATTGAATTGAAAGTTGAATTGAAGGAAAAAGTAAAAAGTGGTCTTATACTGTTCACCCCCCCTCTCAGTATAAGCTTGTGTTCTTCACCAAAACCTTGCACCGATTACTGAAACTGACTCTTGATATCAATGACAACACAACTACTCAAAATTTTTGACAATCTCCCCCTTTGTCATTGATGGCAAACTCTTTTTTTTAACCATTCTTTTTCCTTTTTCACTTCTGCTTCCCTTGAGAAACTGCTCCCCTTGAGAAAATGCTCCCCCTAACTGAAAGCTCTCCCCATTTGTCATCAATAGAAAAGGGCCACCTTTGGGGCTAAAGATAAGACTCTTAGCTCAGCTCCCTCCCCACCTCCTATCCTTGAGGTGGTTAATTTTGGGGTGGGAGTATCTCTACTCCCAGCATACATTACTCCTTTTCTTTGTCCACCTTCTTCCTTAACTAAACCTTATGATTTCTCTAAATATTCCTGTTCTTGCTTGTCTTTGGAAATTCTGTTCTACACCACTTAGCCATATGCCCAACATTATTGCACTTATAACACTTAATTTTGTGGTTCTTTTAAGGTGCAAATATCTTGAGGTTCCTTTTGGTGAAGCCATATCCATTCCTGTCATGAATTCTACAATTATTTTCTTTATGACCAAACTGATTACAAGAGTAGCAATACCCTTGAAAGAGATACCCAATTTCTGCAATTTCTATAAGTAAAACCATGTCCCTATTTTTCATGTGTCCTGCACTGCATAGCCTTGTGTCCAAACCTGTGACATGAGAAATAATATCCATTGAAGAAACCTTGCCTTAACCCCATTGGTCTCTTAGTCTCTTCTTCCCTGTGTTGTTTTTTGTTCCATCTATTCCTTATTTGTGCATTGTTCCTTTCATTTTTGAACCTTCTATTTTCCAACTTATCCTCATAATTCTCACTTTCCCTTCACTCTCTTCTTCTGAAGCTTCTTCTTCTATGGAGCTTGAGATTGACTCCTCTCCTCGTCCTCTATATTCTTCTTCAAAACCAAGTTATGTCTTGTTTGATGAAGATCTTTGTACTTTGATAATCTTATCCAAGGTCTTTGAGCTTCTCCCAAACTTGTGTAGCTTGTATTTAGACTCTTTTACTTCCTTCCTTAGTGAAATTACTTCATGCTCTAAACTTTCACATTCTAAGAATTATACCTCTAATTTTTTTTTATATCTCCTTGTCTTAGCTATTGAGTTGGTTAGATATTCTATAAGCTTTCCTTTTTCTTCATCACATTCCTAAAATTAAATCTTGAGTTTTGAGTTCTGCTTTATTACCTTTATTAATTCCTTAAGAGCATAAGCTCACCTTCAAGATCAACTTCTCCTTCCTCTTCATTTTTTTGATTGTTCTTCTACCTTTTTATCATCAAGATCATATTCATTATTTTTTTATTTATTTCTAGTAGAAGCACTTCCTTCCTCTTCTATTTCCAAGAGAGAATTTCTTCTTCTAGGTCTTCAAGAGCATCTTCATATTCATCTTCACTAAAATTGAACCCATTCCTTGTACAATGATCTTCAAGATGGCCAAAGTTACCACATCTAAAACACTTGAGAATTATTGGTTCCATTTTTACCTTTTTCTTAACATCTTCTTTTTCTACTATCAGAAATATAATTTCTTCTTCTTCATTATCTGAGGACCTTCTATCACAATCACTTGAACTCTTACCTATCTTATCTGCATAAAAACTCTTCTTATACCTTTGGAAAAACTTATTTCCTTGCTTGCCTTGTCCATCCCTGCTTTTATTTTGATACCTGTATTTTCCTGCTTCCCTGTTCTTATGATCTTGTTTCTCATCACCACTGCTATTTCTAGTTTTTGGAAAATCAGATGCATAGTGACCATATTTACCACATTTTAAATACTTATTTGTTTTTGTACCTTTATACTTTCTTGTGTCCTTGTTCCTTTTGCCATAGTTTGCTTCTTCATCACTGGATAACGCATTGTTAAAATATGACTTCTTATCCTTTGTCTTCTTTATAAATTTGAAGGCTGCTTCTTTCTTGGGGATAGGATCCTTTCCTATTATCATCTCAAAAGCTATGAGAGTTCCATGTAACTCATCCCTTATCAAAGTTTCAATATTTTGATTCTTCTATGGTTGAAACCTTTTCACTATACCTCTTAGGGAGTGACCTTAAAATATTTTGACAAACATATGTTTCTTCAACTTTAAATCCAAATCCTTGCATGGAGTAACAATATCATCCACACGAAGTAAGTATGTAGAGATGTCTTCCTCATACTTCATCTTTAGGTCTTCAAAAATTTTCTTGTGATTTTACAATTTTGTCATCTTAACCTTTTTGTCTTCCTCATATGTTTTCTGCAACTTTTTCCAAATATCTTTTGCTCATATGCAATGCATAACTTTTACAAACTCTGATTCACTTAAACCATTTAAGATTCCATTCATTGCCTTTGAATTATTTAGTTGTAGGAGCTTACCATATTTATTTGTAGGTGGAGTAGCTGGCGGTGTGTACCCATCCTCAACTACTTTCCATATATCATTTCCTTGTGCCATTAGGTAAATATTAATTATTACACTCCAAAATGCATAATTATTTCCATTGAACAATGGTGCCTTATTTCCTAAAGATCCACTTTGAGAATCCATTTGTGTTCCTGTAATATTTTCCTTCAAGCTGTTAAACTCTTTCGAAGGAACCCGCTATGATACCAATTGAAGAACACAAGCTTATACTAAGAGGGGGTGAACAATATAAGATAAACTTTTACTTTTGTTTCTCAAACAATATTATCCAATATATCAATGGAAATATCAAATGTAGTAATCAAAGAATTGCATAAATCACCACACACAATAAATACACCAATTTAATATGGTTCACCCAATGTGGGCTACTCCACGGAGAAAATATTTCACTAAAATTTTCTCAACAAATCTCTTGGGAATCCTTCCCTATTACAATATTTATGGACCTCTATCCAAAGGAGACACCAATCCCCTAATCAAGTTTGTGGACACCAATCCATAGGATAACTCTTTCCCATTTGTTGGTTCATGGATCTCTATCCATAGGAGAACTCTTTCTCCTCTACTCTGGCTAGTGATCTTCTAGAAGACTACTGCCTCCACTACACTGGCTTGTGGATCTCTCTCCACAGAAGACCTTTGTCCTCACTTAGAAGACCTCTATCCTCACTATCTAGGCTAATAAATCTCTATCCATTGGAGACTACTATCCTCTGCTCTTTCACCTCCAAAGCCTGCTCTTAGCTCTGCTCAATCTGTGTCTCAAATCTACACTAAAAATTGTCCTTAGTCTAGTACAAATCTACTCTCAAATATATCTCTGCTCTGGCATAAAATATGCCCTCAAATCTGCACCAAAATCTATCCTCAAGCCTTAACATAAATATTGATAAAATCATATATTAAATCTGCTCTCAAGTCTTCTCAAAGACTTACATTAAATATGCTCAACAAGTCCTCTCAAGAACTTGCTCAATCTACTCAACAAGTCTTCACCAAGACTTACCTCAAAGCTGCTCAAAAAATCCTCTCCAAGACTTGCCTCAAATATGTCCAATAATTACTCCCTATAACTTGTCTAATCTTCTCAATAAGTCTTCACCAATACTTACCTCAAATACATCCAAAAAGTCCTCCCTAGAACTTGTTCAATCTGCTCAACAAGTCCTCCCTAGAACTTGTCCAATCTGCTCAACAAGTCTTCACCAATACTTACCTTAAATATATCCAACAAGTTCTCCCTAGAACTTGTCCAACCTGCTCAAAAAGTCTTCACCAAGACTTATCTCAATTATGCTAGCATGCTTTCACAAAAGCTCACAAAAATATGTCCTTAAGCTTTCACAAAAGCTTAATCAACTCTATTTTTAAGTCCCCTATAGGAATTACCTAAATCTGCTCACAAGCTTACAAAAGCTTACTCAACTCTATCCTTAAGTCCTCTATGGGACTTACTTAAATATGATCATAAGCTTTCACAAAAGCTTACTCAACTTTATCCTTAAGTCCCCTATAGGACTTAGTTAAGTCAGCTCACAATATTTCATAAAAGCTTGGTCAAATCTGTCGTTAAGTCCCCTATAGGACTTAATTAAATCTACTCACAAGCTTTCACAAAAGATTACTCCACTATGTCCTTAAGTCCCCTCTAGGACTTACTTAAATATGCTCATAAGCTTTCACAATAGCTTGCTCAGATACGTCCTTAAGCCCCCTCTAGGACTTACTTAAATCTGCTCATAAGATTTCACAAAAGCTTACTCAAATCACTGCAAATCTTGCATACAAAACTCAACTCAACCTATTTTAGAAAACCTCTTCAATTACATAAACAAGTTTCACTTAGAATCTTGTTTAACCATAGAAATATATAAAGAATGGTAAGAGACTCAATATGTTTCACACTCACAAATCACTCTATCACTTTCAAACTCACTTTCAAATCAATTTATAATAAAGGATAATTTGTTTCACAAAACTTGAACTATCACTCCAATGCTTTCACTCAATAATGCTCATCCAACATCATTCAAACATTTACTCAATGAAACACAACTTGCTTACAAACTCTAACCAAGTATTTCACTATACTTTCAACTACTCACACTATGGAACTCAAACCTTGACTCAAGATGATTCCAAAGTCACATAACAATGATACTCATATTATTTCACAAATGCTAGCTCAAGATAGTTCTCAATTTCATATAACAATAATACTCATGATCTTTCACAAATTCTAGCTCAATATAGTTCTCAATCTCACATAACAATGATACTCATGATATTTCACAAAACCTAGCTCAAGATAGTTCTCAATCTCACATAACAATGATACTCATGATCTTTCACAAACCCTAGCTCAAGATAGTTCTCAATCTCACATAACAATGATACTCATGTTATTTCAACATCCACAAATCATTCACATGAAAACTTAAATATTTCCTACAATGCTTATCAAATAATCCTTTTCACTCCAACTTTGCATTTCACAACATTAAAACCCTCAATATTTCACTCATAAGGATGATGTGCCCATACCTTTTATTTTGATGGAGATATGTCTTCAAAACTTGTCTTAATCAAAATTAAAACCTCTTTGCCAATTTCAAGGTTAGATAGCAACAACCTATCTCAAAATCTCTAGATAAATATTTTCCCCAATAATTATTTCACCATACAAAAATATCAAGTCTCAAGCACACCTTATAATCTCCAAACTTCTCAAAATATAATTAACAAAGATTCCAATAACTCACTTTCACAATAATTCACTTTAGAATTGTAATGCATATACTAAACAATAATACTTCCTTATATCTCCCTACTCAAAAATGCATTATCAAAATAATTAACACCACTATTCAGAAATATTCCAATGTACTTTTCAAAACCAACATTTAAATCATTCAACACTTTCAACCATGGCAAAAATAATATTTATTTCAACCACCTTATAACTCCTCAAGGCACATACCATCAACCTTAGTCCAAGCGCAAATCATATAATTTAAAAAATTTAAATACCTTTTACGCACACTACCTCGGTGGGATTCGATCCCCTGTCATGCTGCCACCAGTGCCCTAGCCACAATCTAACAACCATGTGAGCTACACACTCACTTGAGAAGAAAAAGTGCCTCGTGCACTTTATACTTTCGCTTGGTGCCAAAACCTCAAATAAAACCTTTGCCCCTTCTTTAGTCGTGGGGACTCGAACGCGAGACCTGCGCTCGATCAACAACCTACACAACCACGTCTTGCCACTAGACCAACCACATGGTTGGTGATAAGGCTTTAAGCCTTAGTCAATTTAACCACCACGAATTTTTGCCACTTAAAAAAATAAAATCCTCTTTTACCTTATGCTCACAAATTCGCATTCAAAAACCTTAGCCCTTTTGCACATGCATTAATTTGGAGACTTGCTAAAGTGTTACAAGTCTTATGGTATAAATACCATATGTCATTTCCTTCGAACGTCGATGGGGGGGGAAAATATTAAAATGATTTTGCACCCAACCCTAACTTAGGGTTTAATTAATTTATTTTATAAATTAATTTATAATATAAATATTATAAATAACCTTAGGTATTATTTTTAAACCTTAATATTATAATATTATTTCCTTTGGGCCTAGGTATTTTTCTTTTTCACCCTTAGACCTTATCTTACCACCTTTAATATTATTATAATAAATATTATAATAATAAATATTATAATATTATTTCCTTTGGGCCTAGGTATTTTTTTTTTCACTCCTAGACCTTATCTGACCACCTCTAATATTATAATAATAAAAATTATAATATTATTTTCTTTAGGCCTAGGTATCTCCTTCCTTCATGGTATTTAACCAGCATTTTGATCAATCATTTGATACTTTTAAACCAAATATCTTGGGATTAAAATATAAATATTTTAACCCTCCTTTTGCCAAAACCTCGCACTGATTACTGACACTGACTCTTGACATCAATGAAAACACTACTCAAAATTTCCAACAAAAAATAGCTCAAGAAGCTGAAAAGACCCATAGAAGATCCCATTTAAGAACTTCTAGTTCTTGGAATATTGAAGATAGATAAGGACTAACAAAGGTCTTGTTCTAGATTCTAGAAGCAGCAGATTTAGATATCTGAGAGGAGATTTCATTTTAAAACATCCATAGTTGAATATTGAAGAAAATTTCTCATTGAGAATACTAGAGAAGTTGCATAGATTTAGAAGACCCTAGGAGAAGGCCTCAAGCTACTTGAAAGGAGAAACAAAGAGAAGGCTAGGAAAGCCTCATTGAAGGAGACTTGAAGAAGTCCATTGGAGAAGATTTGAGGAGAAATCAAGGAGAAGTTTCTGATAAAATTTGGGGCAATTATCGCCATCCAACAATAAGCCCAAAAGGAGAAGAATTTGGCAAGAAGTTTGCCAAATTTTGATGGAGAATAGTGAAGACCTCAAGACAGTATAAATCTTGAGAAGAAATCCATTAGATAGGCCAAGATTGAAGTCAAAATTTGACAAGGAGGCTGAAGAAGAAAGGAGTTAGAAGAAGCCATCAAATCTAAGATATTTGAAGATTACCATTGAAGGCTATTTTGAAGAAAGGAGAATGCTGGTTTTACTATAGAAAAGTGAATATTTCTTGAAGGAAAATATCAGTTGTGATTTCGAGGAGTTTCCTACCAAATTTGTGATATTCAAGGACAACACTCCAGAGGAGAAATTAACTACTTTACAATATGAACATTTTAGATTTAAAGACAACAAGAAAGCTGCAATAAGGGCAACATTACTAGTTGCTACATTTCAGATTTCAAGAGAGCATCCTGAAGGATAATTAAAGCCACCAAATTATATTTTCGGGCAGCAAGTTAGAAGGAGTTTCAAAGCTACAAATTGGTGAGGTAAAGAGCTATTTTGGACAGCAAGAAAGAGCTGAAATTTCATCTAGTAAAAGGTAGCATTTTGGTGAATCTAATCACTAAGACATCCATCATCTATAGGAAATTAAGGTAAGCAACTTTGGTGCAAAAGGTTCATTACTTGAACATTAGTTACTTAGTTCATTATTAAGTTTCATTAAGAACCATATTAGAGTTTAAAAGTTGCAAGGGGAAGATTGCATATTAAAGTTTTCAAGGGAGTGCAAAAGATAGTTTCTTGTAAAGTGAAAACCTACACATAAAAAAAAAGGAGTTAGATATGTTTCAAGAGAAAGAAAATTATGAACTTTCTATTATCTATTAGAGTCAAACAAGACATTATTCTTAGAGTTAAAGTTGCATAGATTATAGTGCATATTTCAAGGTACTTTTAAGAGTTCATTAAAGGAGTAATGAGGAGTTATTATTAGTGCATTATACTAGTTATCATTAAAGTTTTTAAAATTGCATTAAGAGTTTATCAAAGGAGAAAATTTAAGTGCACAAAACAGGATAAGAGTGAAGTTTAAAAAGACACTATTAAGCATAGATATCCTACAACATTTTGTGGCAAGTAGAAGCCACCAAAAAGGAGAAATATCACCTCCAAAGATTGGATAAGGAAGCAGTCATATCAAAGAAGCAAGAAAGGTTTAAAAAGAGACTATAAAATCTCAAGTTTTTGGTGCAATTAAAGGTATATTCATTTACATTATTGCACCAATTTTAAGTAGCAAAACAAGGGAAAAATCCATAGTGTCTAAAGACACTACAATAGCAAGCTTACTACAGTCTATAAGGGGTCGAATCATCAAGGTTAAGGAGAAACCTACAAAGCAATAAGATAGCCCATATTTTAGTCTTTAAGTGGGCATTTTACAAAGTCTAAGGTGGAAGCTTCGGTAAACAAAATATAGAGCCATCCACAGGCTTAATATCCATCCATTCGAGGTGTCTAAAGGCACCCAATACAATGCCAAAACCACCAGATTCAGTGCCTATGCAGTACAAAGGAATGAACCTACAATGTCCAAGGAGTCTACATAAGATAACACCATTACAAGGAGTGAAAGTGAGAAGAAATATAGCACAATGATTACATAACATAAGTCACCAAATTTGAACTGCAAAGAAAGAATTTTCAAAAAATATTATCCAAGCATACGTAGGAAAGATATTTGGATGAACCAGCTTTGCTGAAGCAAGCTATAAACTACCATAGTAAGAGCCACCACTATCGAGGAGGATCCACCATCATAGGGGAAGAGTCGTTACACGTTAGAAGTAAGAAATATTTTGATGCACACTAGAAAAATCTTGATACAGCTTGCAAAATAATTGAAAGGGTACCACGATGATAAGAGATATTTAAGATCTTGAGTGCATGCAAAGGAGTGCCTCCACTTGTACTAATAGAGAAAGACATCTTGTGCCACTTGGCACAAAATTGAAAGAGGTATCAATGTATTCTAATGCTTACAAAGTAAATCAAAGAGCACTCAAAAGTAGTAACACCCTCATCATTATTTCAATGCTCATGAGTAAGCATTTTCAACACTCAAAATTTTAGCCAATGCTCAAGAATAATTTGTAAGTATGCACCACGAGGAGTGACATATTACAAGATTAATAATAGTGCTACACCACCTAAGGAAAATACACAAGGTATTGAGCAACGTAAAGTACCACTTGGAACTTTTTTCAAGAAGGACAGACATATTAATATCCATCACAAGGAAGAGCACGAATATTGGAAGCATATCTCCACAAAGTCTTGAGCATAACAATGGTCAAAGGACATTAAAGGAGCAAGATACCATAATAGGGGAGCATCATTCAAAGGATAACATTGAAGTCTCATTGTCATAAGGTGAAGATAGAGAAATTCCAGCATCTCAAGTTTGTACAGTGAAGCCAAGATAAAGCCAATCAACACAAAATAAAATAAAAGGTATATTTACATTGACATTTACTTTCATTAAAGTGCAAAAGGATATATAAGTTTTTTTTTTATATCTAAGGTTAAACTTATATTGCATTAGAGAATTCATAACCTTAGAATAGAAATTAATTAAGCCAAATGAGTGCAAAATCTCAAGATATATTTCAAGGTGCTTACTATAAGGTTGAAGTTTTATTACGGCAGTGAAACAAATACCAACCTTAGAGAATTAGAAAGAAATTAAATTAAAGGAAGTATATCTTAAACTATATTACAAATTGCATGAGATTCAAACATTAAAATATTTGCAAATAATTAAGTAGGAGATATAAGGTTTTCAACATTGGAAAATTAAAATTCTAGTTTAAAAATATTATTATTTTCTAAATTTCCAAATTAGGGAGATATAAGGAATACTACATCAAACTTTAGTTTCTTGGAATTTATAAAATTGAACCATTAAAATTGAAGGATTAAAGAAGCAAAACTATAATTGCTTGAAAGTTAGAAATTACATTTTACTTTAATCCAACTAAAAGGTCTTGAAGGAAAAGAACCTTATTAAAACTTGAAGGTGCATCACCATTTATCTTTAGATTACTAATTATTAGGGAGAAATAAGTCAAGAAAGTGAAGTTAAACATTAGGGAGATAAAAGGAATTCAACTCAATCTAGAAAATCTAAGCATTCAATCAAGCACTCTATCAAGACCATAACATACTCTAATCTCTTGGGATATATAAGGGATACTTCAAAAACTGAGTTTAAGATAAGGGTTTGCCAAGGTTAAGCATACTATCAAGATTCATAGTTCATTCAAACACTTTCTAAATAAAAGGTATTTTAAAAAAACTTGTAAAATTGAAAATTTCTTAGTAAGGTTGAGCATATACTCTAAAATAGGGAAATATAAGGTAGACTACTACAAAGATATATTAAAAGTATTCTCAAAATACTAAAGAGCTAAAAGAATTAAATTGATTAATCATACATTACAAGGTTTGATTCAGCCTAGAATTTAAAAAAAAAGATACAAGGTCTACAAGTTTATTAAAACTCTAAGGAGATCTAAGGAATTCTACCTCAAAGAATAATTTAAAAGAAACATGGATGAAATAGTGAGGAATGCATTCAATAATGAGGAACTATTCCATGAAGTGGAATTTTACTCTCAAAATTTAATAGATACTTTTGAAGGATACAAGTATTTGTCCACTAGTGAAAAGGAAAGATTCTCATTATTCCTCAAAGAAGCAAAAGAATAAAATTTTACAACATTAATTGGTTATATTCATGAAGTTATTTTTAGAGATAGGTAGAATATACAAAAAATATTTATATTCACATCAAAATAATGTTTGATGGTATATCTATCATTAATTGTTTTTGAACTCATTCAAAACATAAAATAAACTAGCAATCCTAGTCAATATTATTGTGATGATAGACTAACTCATCATGAAGCAGATATTCCTCTAGTAACAATGTAGAAATAAAGAATAAGGAGGAGGAAGAGAAAACATGATAGAAATGAACAATACAAAAATACTCATTGGGATACAAATAGAGAATATAATGAAGAAAGCACAAAGAATGATTCTAATACTAAAGCTGAAGAAGAAGAGAAACCATGTCAAGGAGGCATACAAAGCAAAGTAAACTAAATTCAATACAAAGGACAAGATCAAGATAAATAATATTTAAAATATGAAGATCCATATTGAAGACTAAAGTCTTCAATACCCAAATAATGTAATACATGAGGGTGTTAGAGTATATTACATTATTTGGTACTTGCCAATGTACCACCTTGAGTACATAACTAGAGTAGGAGTTTACTTTAGAGTAAGGTTTAAGTAGTTAATTCAAGCAAGTAATAAATGCACAAGTGTTAGAATGTGCAATGATGTAAATGTGCATATAGTCCACATGTACATTAGTTATAAGATAGGTAGATGAAGAGTCATGGGTAGAGTAAATGCCAAGGCACATATATTCCTATATATATGCCTTTAAGGTGTAAAGTGAGAGAGGAAGACATTATTACTATAAAGAGTTAGATTATAGTAGTGAGTAGGTACAATGTAGTTCTTCATTGAAAATTCTGGAGTGTTCAAGTCCTCCATTATAGTGCATTGTACTATTTTCACAAGCTTTCATTATTGGCATATTACTGAGTTATTACAAAAGTCTATCTCATTATTTTCCTACATATTATAGTGTCCTTATCATATAGTTATCATAGCTTACTTATTTTACATCTTGTAGTTGCAGTTCCTTGAATATACATCCTCAAAAGCTAACAAGGTAGTCCCAACACTACACCAAAAAAGGGCTTTAACGATAGCTGAATTAAGGTAGTTTTTTACGACGCTAAAAAATCACCCTAATAGACCCTAAGAGGGTGGTTATATGTTAGGGTACCTAGGAATTGATTTTTGGGGATATATTATTATATTTTATAAGGGTTGGCATGGGCCACACATAACCCAAGGTTTATTGTATTATAATATTATATTATATTATAATATAATATTATATTAGTAGTAGGCTCCCCAAAGTAGAATGAGAAGATGGATATATAAAGAAGAGATATTTGTCATTGTAATGATCATGGAGATGAATCATATGTAATCGTATTTGCCCACAAAGTGGATTATGGGATTTTTTCCTCCTTAAGTGGCTCTCTCATCTTAGGAGATCTTGTGGAGTTATTCCTTCCTTAAGGATTATTATTGGTGTTTTCCTACCTTAAGGGTATTATCTCTCTCTCTCTCATTTGTGGATTATTATTGTGGATAATTATTTGTGGATGAATATGATTTGATATTTGTATATATTGGTGAATGATTTATGTTAATGATAATAAAGTTTTGCTACAAGTGGTATCAAAGCAACGATTTTGGCAAAGTGGAGATTTTTTTGGAATTGCAGAATTAGGGTAATTTTTTTTGGAAAAATGTCTCACCTTTCAGGAGCCATATCTTTGTAAAATTTTATTCGATTCAGATAGTTCTTGGATAAATTGGTGCAAAATTTTATGAGCTTTACAATAAGTGGTTATATGAAGGAATCCAAGCAGTATTGAGGGAGATAAGACCTTTTGAATTTAGTCATCTAGAACAAGGATAATGACGAATTTTGCAGTTTTTTTTTGGAAAAACATCTCATCTTTCAAAAGCCATATCTCTACGAATGTTTATCCAATTTAGACAATTCTTGGATCAGTTTGTGTAAAATTTGAAGAGCTTTAAAATGAGTGGTCATATAAAGAAATATGATTAGTATTGAGGGAGATACAACCTTGTGAAGTCAGCCATCTAGAATAAGGGCAATGACGAATTTTCAATTTGCAATTTTTTTGAAAGAAGAAATTTGTTTAGTTCGGGTAAGCAAATCAGTTGTATTTCATTTTGTTTGGAAGAAAAATTACATATATAGTTGTATCTATGGAATTTTAGCTTCAACTCAGTGGGAAGATGTTTATTTCCATAAAACCCTAGTTTGCATTAGGGCATGATATATATTGTCAAAAAAACCCTAGTTGCATTAGGGCATGAACGATGGCACTCCAAATTTTTTTGGAGAAGATGATATTGATATTAGGGATTGGTGGTAAAATTTTAAATCCTTGTTTCATCATAATCCTCTTTGGAAATATATTCTTTCTTGTTCTCTTCAAGGCGAAGCTCTTTTTTGGTATTCTAGAATTCCTCGTGCCCATAAATATGAACTAACTTGGGAAACAATGGAGCATGAATTCTTGAGTAGATGGGATCCATATAAAAATCTAGCTAGTTTGAAGGTCACCATAAAAGGATATGAAGAAAAAATAAACATGCTTCAAAACAAACAAACGAAAATTAAAAGAGAGCACGAATTTCTCAAGAAACATAATGAAGACTATGAAAAAGAAATAAAATTACTCAAGAAGGAGAAAGAGGAAAATGTTAAGGAATATAGTGAGAATAATGAAGCCACATATTTGGATTTTCAAAAGCAAGGAAAGGATCAAAAGGGTTTAAATTCATCTAAAAGTTCTATTTTGCAAGTTCATGGAAGCATAAAAAAAAAACAGGTTATTATTTCCATTGACCCTAGTAGCAGATATAATTTTATTAATATTGCTTTGGCTAAGAGGTTGCAGGTTCAAGCAATAAAAATTAAGGACATATAGTTGGAGGGTGATAATTTTTAGATTTTTTAATATTTGAATATCACCATGGATAAATATGTTTTACATTAATATTTTCAAGCTATTGAGATGGATGATGAGGATATTGTTCTTGGTTATCCTTCGTTAGATTCTTTGGATACTGTTAACATTAATGTGCAAAAGAAGTTTATGAAGTTATGGTATAGGAAAAAGAAGATAACATTACAAGATATTTCTCAGTTTAAGGAGCAAGGATCCAAGGAAAAACAAGAAGTGGTTGTAGAGAAACAAATTGAAGAACAAATAGAAGAACCTAAAATAGAATCCAAGAAGGTAGTAGTAGTAATAGAGTCTATGGAAGAAGCAATAGCAATTGAGCCCATGGAAATAATAGTAGTAGAGTCCAAGGAATATTTGATAGAAGAGCACAAGGACATACCAAATAAATGGAACATGAAAGAACAATATGTAGACGAATTTATAACAGTGGAGCCAAATGTTGAGGAGTCAAATAAGGTAGAACATCAAGTTAAGGTTGCACCATATCACCATCCACACCACCATGAGAAAAAACAATCTTGGAGGTATGGTTCAAGGAAATAATATTATGGTTCTACATGGAATCAGAAGAGCACCAACTATGGCAATGTTTGATAGAGAAAGCATAGTGATCCTAGTTTTTAGAACGGTTCATCAGCATCAAGGAACAAGTGTACCCATCATTCAAGTTATCAAAATACAACAACAGAAGCGTGGAGTCAACAAAGCAGATTTGGATACTCAAGTAACAAAATGACATACAAGCATCAATGTGTTCACTTAAATGGATGGATGATCGAGATTTATACCAGTTGCTAACATTGCTTAGCAAATCATATTATCTCATTTCTTCACATATTTTGAGGAATTTTTTTTTTTAAGGAGGGTGGCATGTTAGGGTACTTAGGAATAGATATTTTAGGAATTCTATTATATTTTATAAGGGTTGGCATGGGCCACACATAACCCAAGGTTGATTGTATTATAATATTATATTTTTTTTGAATTTAGCTAAAACCCCTTGCGGGGCCGCCTTGGTATTATAATATTATATTATATTGGTAGTAGGCTCCTCAAAGTAGAATGAGAAGATGGATATATAAAGAAGAGATATTTTTCATTGTAATGATCATGGAGATGAATCATATGTAATCGTCTTTGCCCACAAAGTGGCTTATGGGACTTTGCCCTCCTTAAGTGGCTCTCTCATCTTGGGATATCTTGTGGAGTTATTCCTTCCTTAAGGATTATTATTTGTGTTTCCCTACCTTAAGGGTATTATATATCTCTCTCTCATTTTTGGATTATTATTGTGGATAATTATTTATGGATGAATGTGATTTGATATTTTTACATATTGGTGAATGATTTGTGTTAATGATAAAAAAGTTTTGCTACATTATAAACCATTGTCTTAGGGTAACCACCCTCTTAGGACTAAGATGATGGTTATAAACCATCATCTTAGGTTGACCTAAGAGGGTGGTTTATAACCACCGTCGTAGGGATAAACCACCATAAAAAAATAAAAATTAAAAGAAATAAAAGATGGTGGTTATGAACCATCGTCTTAAAAAATTAAGAAATAAAATATGGTGGTTTAAAACCGTCGTCTTAGGTCACACCTAAGAGGGCGGTTTAAAACCGTCATCTTAGCCCGTCTCACTTAAAAAAATTAAAGAAGGCGCGGGAAAATCGAATTGTAATGTTACTCTTCGTGGGAAATATTTGGCATTTCCCTCTTCTCTTGGCATTTGGAAAGGACGCGTGGGACGGGACCTAGAGGAATGAAGCCAAAGTGTTCATCAATTGCAACATTTTATTGTATGGTTTTAATGTTTTTCTTCTGCCATGGGAACACGAGAATGGTTATGCAGATTTTCTTCCTACGGGGATGGCCAAGCGATCCCATTTTGAGCTGAAGAGATCTTATGTTGTTAATTCCTGCAACTGTATGCATTTAGGCATGTATTGTGTATGTTGGTATGCAGACTTTGGGTATCCCATACAACAGACCTGTTGGCTCATTAAGTCAGTCACACCTATTACCAGAAGGATTTTATTTGAATCGCTAGCAGGTAAATTCGGGGGAAAGTGGAAAAATATTCTATACACACTTTTATAGAGTAGAATAGGAATACCTTTATCTTTTAACATAAACCTTTTCATTGTATGGTTACTTTTATAGGATCCTAGGAGAGCAGAGGTAGATTTTGGGTGTTTTGATGTGAAGACAGTGGTGAGGAATATCTACATACTTTTTTCTAGGATTGAGCTACCTATGGCAGAAGAGGGTAAGGAGATTATGGATCTTTGTAACCCTTCCACTCCTCTACCACCGTGGTTCACTGAAGATGACCTCAATGTTTATGCAAGCCTATATGAAAAATTTGTGTTTAGATTAGCTCTCCAAATTCCATACCAAAGTAAAGAGAGGCAAGGCTACAAAACCCATTTATAGTTTGATATCTGAACTACCCACAAAGCTTATTTATCCCATAGAGCTGAATGATTTTTATTTTGATTTTGGATGCTCCTTTGCAGGACTTGGGAGTGTATGTCTCATCTGATAGATTTTGTTGTAAAATCTCCCACTCTACTGATTATGGGTACCAAATATTATGTCTTCAAGTTTCTAGGTCTGAAAGCATATGTTGGTAGCGAGAAGCTCAAGGCTGATGTGCCCAATCTCGACATCATATTTTTTCCAGAAGGAAGCCATTTTGTCTAGGAGTAGTTTCCTGAGGAGGTTAATAACCTTCTCCTTGCCTTCTTCATTAAACACCTGTAGGTTAAAGGTTTTAGCCTCCTTAACATTCGAGAGTAAATGGGTCTAAATATGAACTTGTTATAAAAAAGTTAAAAATTAGAGTCTACAATACCTTCATAGTGGTAACATTTGTATTTATAAAAAAAACTTTTAAAATGAAGCAAGTTCTAGGTGTTGCGATGGAAATACAATGAAATTAATTCAAGGTTCAAAATTCTTCAAATACCACTGGGTTACTTTCATATGACCCTAGAAAACTGGAGGTAGAAAGAGCCATTCAAATTTGTTTAAACATTTGGTTCGACAGGAATTACCTTCAGGAAGAGTAAACCATACTAAACATTGAAATCAATGAATTCTGAGTTGTGACTACCCTTTTCAGATAGGCCTTAACTTGTTACGCATTGTTTCTACGAAGGTTTGTGTACCAAATTGGAATTTCATTATGCCCAATATGATCCCCTATCCTTACATTAGTTTGTATCAAAGTGTTGATGTTAGGAGCTGACAAAGTATGATTTTATCTATTTTTATGGGTATTGGATATGCTCCTTATATTACCTTGCAATATTTGTATGTTATTACATTTATGCAAATGCCAATATTGCAAGTCATCCAAACATTAGCTTGTTATCAACAGGGCATTACATCCACGTCTCCACTACAATAAGCCTCCTTTCAACAAATTAGACCTCTAGATTTTGTTGGAGGAATTGCCACTTTAATTTAACTACAAAATGAAAAGAACCACATATTCAAGAAAGTTCAGCTTTACGTATATTTATCCTATGTCTTAACAGGGTAGCCAAACTTGTAACTTGTTTGGGAGATAGGTGCAATTTATTCAACTATGACCTAGAATGATGTTGATGTTGCATTGAAAACATTATGTACTAATTGAGCATAAGTTTTACTTTTATTTTTCGTAGTATTTTTTAATATAGGAGGAATGTTAAATAAAAGAGTACAAAAATCAGCATAGAAGCCTATCCAATAAGAGCAAAACAACTACAGTACACAACACTAACATAAACAGGTATTGTCAAAAGACTAGCAGGAGCCCCTATAAGGAAAACATGGTCATCAAGTCATAATTGAACATGAAAAATAGTAAGAGTTGTGCAAATCAAAACACGCAATGGGACTCTTTTATGATCACAAGGGTGGCCATAGGCTTAAGATCCATATGGTCCATAATGTCAGAGACAAAGTATCTAGTGACCATGTTTGTTCATTATTATCAGTACCATGCATATAGAACTCTGACTATTCTCACTAAATATTAACTTAATATACTTTGTGCTTGACCTCAGAATCTGCACTTTACAAAATGTCATTACTAGATTGGAGTCAGGATATTGATAAATGGAAGAACCCAACTATTATTTTAATTTAAATATTGAGGAGATTACATCTTGTCACTAAAAATTGAAAGGGGGGTTACAAATTATCCTGTTGTTTTTATTTTGTCATAGTTCAGTCGAAGAGTAAAAGTGGTGGTTGTAACCTCCTCTTGCTACCCTTTGTTTTCATCTGATATTGATTACCTTGTGTAACCTTATTTGAATCGGTTACGTGGGAAGAGGGTTAGTTCCTTGAAACAAAATTATTTGTGAGGCATTTATATTATGATGATTACTTAGTCTGAGTTGTGGATTATAGATTAGTATTCTGAATATGCATGTATTGTTGTACAATAGGATGGTTCATCAAATGAGGAAGACAAACATTATCTTAGGACACCTTCTTACACACTCAGAGTTGGGTTTGTGGATGAGAGAAAGTTGAACCTGATGATGAACATTCTTATTTTATTTATCTATTTATTTATTTATTGAAGTATATGTGAGCTTGAGAAGTGCAATATACTGGGACATATTTATTTTAGGAAAATACTTTTGAGAGGCTTATATTGGCAAGTTGACTCTTAAGATAAAAAAGTGAAGCCTTGTTTGGATAGATTTATGTATATGTAGTTTATGTTTCATGGAGTGTATGAAATTTTATGTATTTATCCTAAGTATCCATTTTGTATAGTATATTTATATGGAATGAAACTGCCCAACCTAATTTACA
Organism: Wollemia nobilis; assembly: GCA_028583015.1. Lineage (NCBI taxonomy): Eukaryota > Viridiplantae > Streptophyta > Pinopsida > Araucariales > Araucariaceae > Wollemia > Wollemia nobilis. The sequence goes on from JAQPPZ010016726.1 coordinate 13,420,288, forward strand.
TCATATGTAAGTACCATGTAAGTATGACTTTGAAAAATTAGTAATATTACAATAGTTCTGCTAGAAATTATGCTTGTATGGCTTGGCAAGATTTTAATCTTGGTCTTCTTGGAAGGTCAGTTAAGCTAATGCCATTTGATTAAAACACCAAGGTTTAGATTAAGACAGTAAAGTTTATATTAGAACACTAAGGTTTACCTATGGAATTTGAACCTTTTACCTATGGAATTTGAACCTTGCTTTATCATTTTGACATCTTCATTCTAAACTACTTGAAACTGAAATATTTTAAGGTTTTGTTTCTATCATCTATCAAGGTGCTCTATATCAATGGTGAAGTGTGTGTGGATTTATGTGTATGCCATATGAAATGTGCAAATGTGAGAAGGCTTGATTGTTGGTAAACTACTTTGATGTAGGAAAATAGAAGATATAAGTTGAAAACTGAGTGAATCTGACATCTACTCAGGTTTGGTCCTTCAAAGACCTCTAGCTTATGCACTTGATTCTGATCTAATTTGGTTTGTCTTTCCTATGTAGCTCAAGATATGAACTCCTCTTTATAATTATCATGCACAATAAAGACAACAAATATCAGAAGGCTTGATTGTTGGTAAACTACTTTGATGTAGGAAAACAGAAGACATAAGTTGGAAACTGAGTGAATCTAACATCTACTCAGGTTTGGTCCTTCAAAGACCTCTAGCTTATGCACTTGATTATGATCTAATTTGGTTTATATTTTCTATGCAGCTCAAGATATGAACTCCTCTTTATAATTATCATACACAATAAAGACAACAAATATCCAAAAATATAATTTTTTTGTGTAAAGTGCAAATCCATAACTTGTGCATATATATCAATTTTATCCTAACGTGTGTTGGTTGCAGGTAATCATTCTGGAATGTCTTTCTTACAGTCCTACTTCTGATGTTGCTATTATTTGATAACAATTATTTTGCTTGTGAAGTTTACTAATTGCAATACAACAGTAGAGGTCTGCCATCCATGCTGAGATTTAGATGTTTCAACCATAGAAATATACAAGAATATTTGTGAAGTGAAAATTGGAATAATGAATAAACATTCTATTTGGAAACCCAGACTTTAGCATTTCAAATTACTTAACAACATTGAAACATGAGTCTTATCTAGTTATCATATTTTAGTTCCTAGCCATGTCTTTCTTTGATAAGTAGGTTGGTCTTTGGTGAGGGTGTGGACCATAGAGGGCCACCTATCATTCTCAACATTAAGTCCAATGCCATGGGTAATGCCATGGGTAAAGAAGCTTGTTATCATCATGCAAGATTTGAACCTTGGTCTCCTCCTTAAATGTTGAGAAATCTAACCGATTGAGCTAATGCCACTTGATGGCTAGGATAACAATTTGATAAACCTACTATTTTTTAATTTCTTTTGAGTTTCAAGATGTTACAATATATATTGTAGCTCATCAAATATATTTACTCCCATGTGATAATGCATAAACATTGTAAGGAAAGAATGAGAAAATCCTAGAGGGGCAATACTGATGAGCCATAGAAGGAAGTGATTACCCTCTTGACAAGTCTTTTGGAAGACTTTGATTGTCTTAACCAAAGTTTTGTTTGAGGACTGATTTGACTACAAAATTGTGCTAGCATAACATCAAAATTTGCACACATGTATATCTTTAACTTACTTTTGACTAAGAATGCACCTTTTTTATTTGGTATTACTTCATTGGTAATTTGATACTTTGCTTTCACTTCCAATGGTTGGTTATGTGTTATGGTAATTTGTACTTTTGATTTATTTAAGATATTGTATTCATCATGCTTGTTGTGTTTATGCCAGAAATATTTTAGAGGGAGACAATTCTGCACTCAGTTTGGAGAGTATGGTGAATGAGCTGACAGGTGAATTGACATTTATCAGTGTCCTTTCCTGTTGCTTTTACTAATATTATTTTTTCTACATTGTGTCTTTGATGCTATTTTGAAAGTTGATTATATAGTTCTTTAGTGTAGGAGTAGAAGGCTTTTGTTCAGAAACTTCTTGTGTGATAATTTTACATTTATTTAGGAATGCTTTCAAGCCAAGTTCGAAATATCTTTGCCAGTTGTTCTTCTTTCGAGCAAATTATGATGGTGATATTTTTCATCTTGTGGAAGCATGTCGCTTACTTTGTAGGACTGTCCAAGCATCAGGTAAGCTCTATGTGAAATATGAGTTGGATTGTGTTGTTATTTTGATATTTTAGATATATCATTAAGATTATATGTGGTTTGAGAAATTCTTTGATATTTTTTTAATCATTACATTACAATTCTTGAAAACATTGAATTATGAAATGGCTGAAATTAGCAGTCATGCATTTTTGGTAAGTTAATGGTAAATACTATATTGATATAGATGTGAAATATTGGGATCATAAATATTTGATACATTGCCATATAGAAGCATAGATTTCTTTATCACAGAAGGAAAGGTAGTTTAAGCTCTGAAACCTAGTTAACTAACACAATTGTATTTGTGCTTAAAGCTTGAATGTTTGCATATTTGTAATATTGAATGAGAATGTTAAAGAGTGCAAGGTGTGACGTCAGTGTGTTTATCTCATGGCTTTGCATTTTCTCTTTATTTTCCTTCTTGACACTTGTATCGTGTCGTTGTAGTATTTCAGTGTAAGTGACATGCATCTCTAAGAAAGCAGGTCACTGAGAGGGCAATCACAAAAGTTTAAGAGGAATGGCATTGACATACTAATTGACTTTCAAAACATGATAAACCTCTATGTGAACTCTTGAACTTTGTATGGGCCTTATATGCCATACTACAGTGAGTCAGGAGCCCAAGTAATATCCAAATCCCTTCCATCAACTTTTGCAATGCCAACCATTTGAAAGATATGGAAACCATAGATGCTGATGAAAAATATCATAGTTCATTAAGGTCCTCCCTATAATTAATTTATTTTTTGCCACAAGTTTTGCCATTTGCACCTTCAGAAAGCATTTTCCTGAGAAGTTGTCAAAGCATTTGTTGATTGTCTCCATGACTATATTATTCATGTCCTTCAAATGGGTCTTTTGACAAGCTCTCTTTTTCATCGGTTGGCACTCCATAACTGTATCAAAAAACTTAGCTTCTAGTTCTTTGTTGTCTTTGCAGCTCAAATTTCCTCTTCTTTAATGAATTATTCTGAGACAACAAAGCTTGACTTACAGGTTTAATTTTGAACTTAGGTTGTATTCAGAACCATCTACAATTTTTATGGTTAATGAAATTCTTTAAAATTCTCCATGTGGGAATGACTCACAGGGGTTGGCTTATCAAAAACATCTTCTCTGAGAAACCTATTCAGAGAAGTTGTTATACTCTTCTATTAATGGTGGTCTTACATTCTAACAATCATCTCAACTTGAAATGTCAATCGAATGTCATGTGCATTTTTTCAGCTTTATTGAACTTGTAATTTGTTTATTTAAATTTTATTTCTAATCAGGTAGTTCTGGAAAGTAGGCTTCACTCTTGAGTGGATTTATATATGTTGAAAGTCACCTTTCCATTTTACAGGGAGTTCTTCTTTACCCTTTTCATTTTGCTCAATCTTCACAGTCTTATTTCTTTGGAAGATTCCTGTCATCAATGCCTTAGTCTTGTAGATTGGAAAAAAATATCCAGAGTAGATGAACATTAGACCTTGCCTTTTCTCTGCTTGATGACAATGAAGCCTGCCTGATTGATCCTAAACTACCCTTTGTGCATTCGATTTTTGGAATCCTTTTTACTATTTATGACACATTTTGAACATGTCCTGAAGTCTTTATTAATCGATCTATATTCCCAAGCAGTTCAATTTTGTACAAATACATGTTATAAGTCACATGTTAATATTCATTGGGTCAACTTAGAAAAACTCATGAAAATACATGCTATAAGTCACATGTTAATATTCATTGGGTCAACTTAGAAAAACTTATTTTTCATTTATATTTTAGTTAATGGGGAGATTGTGTTAGCCTTGGTCTAGCATTGACATCACTTACTTTTCTTCTTTGTTTTTATCATATGTTTGCACAATTATGGCTATGGAAATTATCATGAGGAATGATTTTATATCATTTTAATGTCGACCAGGAGGTAAATGCTTTCATAGGATTGCATGAGTGTTTTGCTTGAGGAATTCAGTTTGACATCATCACCTGAAGCTACAATGACAAAGATATGGAAATTTGGAAGTATTAGGTTTTGAATTTTACATTGATACTACTTTTTATGTTGGTTTTGGACTGAAGAGGATATCTTGCAATTCAAAACTTTCAAGTGACTGGTCTACAATTGCTCAAAAGGTGGGCTATTTTATTCATATTTCAAGTCATGAAGAAAACTTTAAAATGAAATTGATGAAAAATAGTTGGTTTCAGAAAACATCATTCTTATATATGCCAATGACCCTGTTTAAGATTCTTCATGTGGGCTTTGTTGTTAGGCATGCAGTACTTGCATCATTTGTTCCTGGACTCAACATCTTTGTTTCTTGGGTGGAAATCTCACTCTGTACATTGCTTACATTTATTTTCCAACACTGAACCACCTTAAAGATTTTAAAATTTCTCTAAATTTTCCCCAAAAAAACCATTGATATGGCTATTTTAGTTTTTGGAATCCTTTTTACTGTTTATGGCACATATTGTACATGTCCTTTCCGAAACTCTTTCAAAAACTTGGTAAATCAAGAGGAACCATATTTCTAATCAATTATGGATGTATATGTATTGCAATCTAAGGTATAGACTATGCTTTGGACTTGACCAAGAGGGATCCAAAAAGAATAGCAGGGTCCATGACTGTTAAGAGAGGTTGATATCTATCTATAAGGAACAATATATGTGTCTTAATGTTGATTTCAGTTCATCTCTATCCGTGAGATGTGTCCCGATATATTGTTAAGCACTTAAAATTTTCATTCTGGTATTGTAAGCATTTTGGTTTTTAACACAGAGACATAGATACATACGTGTATGGAATTCAAAATCTTAACAAAGCCACCTAATTTTCACGTTTGATAAATTTTTTGCGTAACTTTTGATTTTTTAAAATTGTTCTCTTTTGATGGATGTCCATTTTCCCTTCATCTCTTTTTTCCAGTTACTTATTCCATTTCAATTATTTGCTGGAAGACACCTCTTTATTTAGCAAAAAGTTTAGTAGTAATCCGTTCAACTCTCTTGATTTCTCCAAAGAAGGAACATCCTTGCACTCCTCTATCACTACCAGAGTAGCTTTCTCTCCAAGATGGTTGTATCACAAATACATGCACAAGAAAACATGGGCTTCAAGTCACATAATTGAGAGCAAATATCAAATACTGACTGATCTAAAAAAGTTGTATTCAAATTTTCTAAACTACTAAATTTTGCTACCTTTGGAGAGCATAGGCCTCTTCCAACTTGAAAATTCTGTCATTCTTTCCCCAGACAATCAAAACCTTCTACCAAATCAGAATAGTTAGTACATCAAACAATGATTTAACAAATATTACAGAGGACTGAAGTACCACTCATGCTTTGGGATTTCGCCTAAGAAAGCGTGCATAGACATTTGTGTACATAATTTTTTGGTCTGTATTTAAAACTTGGAAAACATAGGTGAGACAAGATTCTAGCTGTAGGTAAAAAGGTAGATTCCCATGAAGGTTCATACTCCCTATCTTCATCCATGCTTCTGCCATGTGATGGCCATTGTAACAAAAGAAGTCCTGATTCAAGAATAGTATAGTACATTTGATAAATGCAAAAGTCAAAATCGAAATCCATGTTGTCATGGTTTATATATATATATATATTTTAAATCACCCTAAGACGGGTTTTAAACTGCCCTCTTAGGTATTTTTAAAATAAATAATAAGATGATGATTTTAAACCGTCGTCTTTAATAATAAGATGATGGTTTTAAACCGTCGTCTTAAGTTTTTATTATTATTTTTAAAATAAATAATAAGATGATGGTTTTAAACCATCGTCTTAGGTCCTAAGAGGGTGATTTTAAACCATCGTCTTAGTACCTAAGACGATGGTTAAGACAATGGTTTTAAACCATCATCTTAGGACCTAAGATGATGGTCCTCTGAGGTGGTTTTTAGCCATCGTCATATGGGCATGGAATTTTTATGACACCCTCATAGACGGTGGCTGAATAACCACCCTTAAAGGTCTTTAAGGGCGGTTAAAAACCATCGTTAAAGCCCTTTTTTGGTGTAGTGCAAATATAATCATAATAATAGCTAATAGACCTAGAAAAATCCTTGATATACTAGTTGATCAGGATGGGAAATATTCATAGCCTTTTGATAGTGCATCTCCTCTTTAGTTGAAGTTATCATTTAGCAAACTCCATCTCACACAATCACAAGTATTAGAGGCCTTGCATTAGCAAACAAAACAAATAAATTAATAGAAGTAAGCATTATTTGCAAGGTTATGAGCCTCAACCCAAATGGATTTTTATTTGGTCCCTCAAGATGAGACCTTATTATTCTCAAGAAAATATTTAATGGCAAAGCCTAAAAATCAAATGATATAGTAGGATTGGCAAGTAGTGACCTAAAATATATGTAGACTAGAGATAAAATACAATTCAACCAAGAAATAGAAGAGATAGTTGAATACATTTTTAAGACTCTAAGGTCTAAACTAAAAGAGGTAGAGAAAATATAAATAGTGAAGAGGAATTTAAAGGACTCACAAGTAGAAACAAAGGCACTCCAATAGTAGGTAGATAGATTGGTGGATTGCCTATAAGACCAACCCATGAACCCTCTCATAAGTACTAAATGAGAGAAAAATAAAAATCTCTCAAGGTAGTTAGTTGAGCAAGATGTTGAATTATGTTTGGAAAAGCAAATCATACAAAAGAAATGGGAGAAAATGTAATGAAAAATAAAGTCAAAGTTGAAGGCCTAATTAAGAAAGTTAACACTACCTATTAGGATCAAATCATCAATAAGATCACCTATTCTACCAAATATTTAAGTTTGTCAAGATAGTGACTAGATTGGGAGTATAGATTAAGCAGGACATTAAATCCATCATGTCTAAAATTACTACAAGGTTGATAGAGGATAAGATGCATCAAGAAAAGATTATTCTAATAAGTGAACATGAATTAGATACCATGGAAATTTCTAATAGAGGGACAATAATGCAAAATATAATTACTCTTATCCATAAGGAGTGAATTGCACATGCATGTGAAGCCAAGTCATGTCATTAGATAATGTTGTGATATGGTTTAAGAATGAAGTTGATATAATGTTACATAAAGGATTTCCTTCTCCTTATAAATAAAAGGATGAATTGATGACAACGAGACTATGTTACAACTCTTGGAAAAATACAGGGAAATCAATTTTCCTTCAAAAAAATTGTAAAAATCAATAGAACCAGATAACATCGTGCAAGTAGTTGAACCAATTCTTGATCTCAAAGCTCAAACATGTTAGATTGTGGCAATAATACGAAATCTCCTAATAAGGAATTAGATTGAACTGGAAATAACATACAACTATTTTAAAATGATTCATTGCCCATCTAAAGAAGAATGGGCAAAAATCAAAGTGATGCAAAGGATCCTATCCTAATGATTTTATTTTATATTTTTTTTCTTATGATCACTTTTGCAGGTTTTAAATGTTGACTCCACACCCAAGGATAAAGGAAATTTTGGGTTCTCCTTCAAGCAAACTAGAAGACCCCTATGAGCCACCAAAAATATAGTGACTTCTCACTACTATTTTGTGCCTAAGGCAAACTCTTGAGGAAGGAGAAACTTCCAATATAGGATAGTTACAATTTTGAAGATGATAAATAAAGGAGACAACCTTAGAACCCAAAAGTGCTTGACACACATTGCGAGTGAAAGGTCAAGATAATTCTTGAAAATCAAAGAAGATAAGTCTTAACAAGCATGAAAATGAGAGAACTAAAGAAAATTCCTCCCAGGTATCTCTAATTGTTGGACATTTGAGTTATTTTATGTCGTCATTGATGTCACATGGATCACATTGAGTTTTGGTGGCCAAATGATATTTTGGAGAGCATGGATAAATACAAGGTTTTTGTGAAAACCAAGGCAGGCAAAATAAAAGGTTTTATTTAAAACCATGGATGGCAGATTTGAACTGGATTTTTCTTAAAACCCAAGTTGGCCTTTTGTTTCGTCGAAAAAGGTGCCCCCGTGATGGATATATTTAATTTTTAATATTTAGTTTAAATTTTAATTATTTAAAATTAAAATTTAAATTTAAAATTAAATATGCAAGATTTCCGCCAACGTCATCAAAAATAATAAGGAGGCTATATAAAGGGGATACCTAAGGTTCATAAACTAATACTTGCTCATGGTTAATAATCGTTGGCTAAGCATCCGAATTGAGCTTGTGCGAAAAATATTTTAGAAAGCAGAAGCAGCAAATAAACAAAGGTTGGGCTAAGTCCAAAGTCATCGTGGGCAGAATGGCGCATTGGTAGTTGGATTTTGGCTAACGTGTGTGGCAGCACAAACATCAAGGTTTCAAATCCCCTTGACTGCATTCGAAAGGCATTGGAAGAAAAGCGCTCAAAGCGCTTTTGATTTGCGAAAAGGGAGAAAGATTTTAAGACATGTTGTACCTTTCCCTTTCAAACGAGCGACTAGCTTGTGTGGCAACCTTAGCCATGACTAAGGCGCTCGTGGTGTGGGCAAGTCAGGGGTTCTAATCCCCTTAAGGAGGTAAATAAGTTTTTTCTCTAATTAATTTTGTTAAGCCCTAAGTTGGATTTATAAGGTGGTTAGGAATAATTAAAGTTTTTAATTAAACTTTGTTTTTATAAGGGCTATGATTATTATTTCAAAGGTGGATGATTTGTTGATTTAATTTGATGTTCATGAAATTGAGAATTAAGATTTAGGAGAAATAAGGAGTTGTTATAAAATAATTTTTGAGAGGTTTATTGATTATTATTTTTTATAAGGGTTTTTATTAAAAAGACTTTGGTGGATGTGTTTATTAAGTTGGAGTAAAAAGGTGTAAATTGAGTTATGCTTTATCTTGTGATTATTATTTGAAGTCCACTAATCCTTATTGATATTAGAAAGGAAAGTTGTGTTTAGTATGGCAGATTTTGTGGACAACTTCTTGGCACAAAAATGTATGGGCACATTCTCCTATTGATTGTTTATGGTGGTTGATTTCTAAAATATCATTGGAGTGAAAAGGATTGATTGTGGTTTCCTTTTCGAAAGTGCTTGGTTGAATGCTTCAAGATATTCTGGTTTGAGAGTTGTGTTTAAACCTTGTTTTATAAGCATAGTTGTTGAAGCCCATTGGTTATGTAAAGAACTTGAAAAGAACATGAGTATCATTGTTATGTGAGATTTGTGGTTGAGCATTGTTGGAAACATTTGAGTTGGTTGATACATGCTTGGACTAGGGTTTTGTAAGAAAGAGTTTTCCCTTGTGGTGATTGGTTGAGTTGAGTTGATTGAGCCTAGTCAAGTGATTGTGTGAGGTTATTGTTCAAGTCCCATGAAACAAACTATTCTATAATTCTAATTTGAGTTGAGATTGAGCTTAGAACATATTGAGTCTCTAACAATTATCTTTATGCTTCTATGAGTTGACTTGAGTTGAGTTGAGATTTGAGTTGAGTTGAGTTGAGATCATTGTGGATCATTGTTGTCATCCATTGTAGAGTGCATTGCCATTCATTGTTAAGTTCATCATTGAGCCTTGCCTTCATAGATTTGTGGATGAGATTTGAGTACTACTTGAGCATGATTTATTGAGCCTTTGAGAAGGCCTTTGGGATAGATTTTTGGACAAATTTGTGGCAGTTTGTGTATGATTGATTGAGCCTTTGAGAAGGCCTTTGGGATAGATTTTTGGACAAATTTATGGCAGTTTGTGTATGATTGATTGAGCCTTTGAGAAGGCTTTGTGGACAATTTTTGGGATAGATTTGTGGACAGTTTTAGATAGATTTGTGGACAGATTTGGGACAGATTTTGATGAGGTTCTGAGTGAGCCTATTGAGCAGAGTTGAGCAAGTTCTTGGTGAGCTTGCTAGAGCAGTTTTGGACAAGTTCTTGGTGAGCTTGTTGAGAAGATTTGAGAAAGTTCTTAGTGAGCTTGTTGGAGCAGATTTGAGCAAGTTCTTGGTGAGCTTGCTAGAGCAAATTTGGAAAAGTTCTTAGTGAGCTTGTTGGATCAGATTTGAGCAAGTTCTTAGTGAGATTGCTATAGTAGATTTGGACAAGTTCTTAGTGATCTTGTTGGAGCATATTTGAGCAAGTTATTGGTGATATTTCTAGAGCATATTTGGACAAGTTCTTAGTGATCTTGTTGGAGCATATTTGAGCAAGTTCTTGGTGAGCTTGCTAGAGCAGATTTGGACAAGTTCTTAGTGAGCTTGTTGAGCAGATTTGGACAAGTTCTATGTGAGCTTGTTGAGCAGATTTGGACAAGTTCTATGTGAGCTTGTTGAGCAGTTTTGGACAAGTTTTATGTGAGCTTGTTATGCATATTTGGACAAGTTATGTGTGAGCTTGTTATTGCCTAGCTTTGAGAAGATCAAAGAAATCATTGTATTGGATAAGGATCCTTATTTATGTATAAAATATTATAAGGATATTATCTTGTGGAGTACCCCACATTGGGGGAACCATGTTAAATCTTGTGTCTCAATTGTGTGTGGTGACTTGTTCTCTTGCTTACTATTGCTATCTGAGTTATTAATGCACACTGTTATATTTGGTTATTGTAATTAAGGACATTAATTGATATTGGTTTGGAAATAAAGTAAAAAGTGATCTTATACTGTTCACCCCCCCTCTCTCAGTATAATATTATGTTCTTCAATTGGTATCAAAGCGGGTTCCTTCAGAAATGCTAACAAATTGAGGGCAGATTCTACAAGAACACAGATGGCTTCACAGAATGGATCATCTACAAATAAGGCTCCACTATTTTATGGTAAAAATTTTGAGCATGAGGATGAATAACTACTTGATATCACAAGGATATGAGGTATGGCAAATGGTTGAAAAAGAGTATAGGATTGAAGGTGATCCCGAGGTAGATAAGACTATCAGGAAATTGGTTGAGATCAATGCAAGAGCAATGAATTGTATTTTGAGTGGGTTACGAGAGACATATTTTGCAAATGTTATGGTATGTAATTCAGCTAATGATATGTGGACCAAGTTGCGGAATACTTATGAAGGATATTCCAAGGTAAAGTTGGCAAAACTACAAACTCATAGAAAAATATTTGAGGAATTGAAAATGGAAGATTCTGAAGATATTGCAAGGTTTTTACTTCTAGTTGATGAGATTACTAACACCATCAGAGGTCTAGGATTTGAGATGAAAAAATTAGAAGTTACTCAAAAGGTTATGATATCACTTCCCATGAAATATGATACAAATGTTTCAGCAATAGAAGAAACAATGGATATCAACAAGCTAACAATGGAATATTTGTAAGGAACTCTCACAACTTATGAGGTGAGGGTAAGTAAGCATCAGGTTCCAATAAAAGAGATTGCATTCAAGGCTTCAAAAAAAATAGAAAGGGAAAGTTCCAAAATTATATAGAGTTGTAGATAATGATGAGGAATCTAACTTCATAAAAAGGAATAATGATGAGGATTGATGTATGATCTTTCATATGACCCCTCTAGTAGTTCCTAGCTTAGGTTTGCTTAGTTTATTTCTAGCAAATTGATATTGTAAGTGAGTCTCTTTCTCACATGCACTTGTGGGCACTAGTTGTCTTCTAGTTGTCTTTTAGAGTGTTAGTTAGCAAGTGTGAACTCAAAGTAGGAAGTGTGAGCTTCAAGTTAGCTAAAATGGATCTTCTAGTTAGCAATCTTAACTTAGAAGTTTACGTGCATTCTTCTTTGCACCTTTGTAGCTTTTGGGTTAAGCGTGTGAATCAAATCCATGATTTCATGGGTTGGTTATGTATTTTGGGCCATTAGTGCCTATATAATGATTTGTAAATAATAGAACTCTTAGTTGGATTTTCAATCCTTTTCATTGGTATCAGAGCCTAGTTCATGTTTGCACTAGGGCTTGTGAGGTGAGAGGATAGGAGATAGGATTATTATGAGAAACGTATTCTCATTGAGGACTCGGTTTAAGCCCAAAGGGAGCTTGAAAACCATTCGGAGAAGGAAGTTCCTTCGCCGACAAACCCCTCGTTCCAACTTCTTGCTTATGCTTAAAAAGTATAGGAAGAGTTTGCCCCGGAGTTCTTCGTATACCGATCCTTGGAAGGGATTGGATCGTAGCTACGGTCCAATTAGGATTAGGGAGCCTTTTGACCCTGCTGCCCCCCCCATTTTTGAGTATTGAAGAGCTTCAGGAGGACTCCAAAGCTAGGTCGTGTGTCGACTTAGAGCTGGATGCCTTTCAAACGCTGGTCGTGTGTCGACCGGATCTTGAAAGGAGAGCTACTGGTGGGAGCTGGTTGCTCACATTTGTTTAATTTAAAGTTTTTCAAATTTTAGATTAACCCCCCTGGTTAATTTATAATTTTTTTCAATTTGTTGTTAGAAAGCTTCAAATTTATTGTTCAATATATTATTTTGATAATATATTTGTATTGCTGCAATTTATTTATAAAAAAAAAAAGGGGGCAATTTTATTTTATTTTTTTTTTAAAAAATTGCAGCAGATCTGCTGTCGTCGGCTCCTTCGGCAGCCTTCGGCACTGTTGTCGGGCTTGCCGACGCTTGCCGGCCGACGGCCGTCGGGCAACAGCCACGGCAGATCGCTGTCCGCAGGACAGCGATCGCGGCTTGCTTCTACAGCGGCCGCTGATCTGCTCGAGCTCGATAGACAACTTCTCTGCCAGGTACGGCGCGAGCGCTATCGCAGCAGACATCGACGCCGCCGACGCTAGCCAGTGCCGAACGAGCAGCTGGCGGTTAGCTGCCAGTCAGCACGGCTGACTGACGATCTGTCGAGCGTCGACTCCGGTGCGGCTCGGGCCAGATCGCAGTGGCGCGACATTTCTGTCGAGCGTCTGCGAGCTCGCGACTGCGACACGGCTCGACAACGATTAGGTCAGCTGCGTGCTGCGGCCCGCATGAGCTTTAGGAGCGGCGTCGACATTCGTTGTCAGACGATCGCCGAGCTCGTGACCGGCAAGACTGAGGCCGGCACCGACCAGAGCCGGGCGGCTGCGTGCGTGGACCCCATTGTGCACGAAATTTTGTGCACAGAATTTTGTGCAGAGAAGGCAAGGAGAATTGCCTTGGAAATTTGTGTTTGAATAAATTAAAATTGGAACATTGTAATTTTTAATTTTTCTACACATATGCCTTGGGAAATGTGCCAGGCAAGACTGGTGTTTTAACTGAAGGTTGCTAATTTTTCATGCACAGTTGAAGTTCAGTTCAAACAGCAGATTGAAGGGTAAATTATTGTAAAATTTTAAATTTTTACTATTTTAGAGTGCATGTTAAAATTTCATTTTATTAATTTAATTTTTAATGACTTAATTAAATTCTTTAATCTTTTGATTAATTGAAATTTAATTTTTGATTAAGTTATTTTTAAATTAATAAATGTTAATTTTGCACTTTATCTTAGTTTAAAAATTTCAAAATTTATGCCTTAGGAGTAAAATTTCAATTTTAAGCAGCACTCCATTGTAACAAGGAAATTTGCATTTTTGCTTCCTTGATTTAGTGCTTTCTTAAACTTTACTTCTGGCTTATACCCGAGAACACATGGCCTCTGACTTGGCTGCCCAAGTGGCGGAATTGGCCCATGTTGTAAACACTTTGGCCGATAAGGCAAATGACACTACAATGGCGGAAGTCCTTGGCAACCTTGCCATGAAGGTAAATGACATTTCTTTGCATAATACCTCCACTTCTGCTCATGATTCACGTTTGAGAGTTCGTTGTGAAGTTCCATTGTATGATGGATCCGGGAACCCTGATGTCTTGAATAGTTGGATTCTTGACATGAGTTCTTGGTTTGCTTTTTCTCAACTTTCAGAAGATGATGTAGTGCCTTATGCTAAGCTTAAACTTTCTGGCTTAGCCAAAGTACTTGTGGAACGAAAACGAGGACAAGAACTCACCACATGGGATGAGCTTGTACAATGTCTTAAAACCAATTTCTATCCTTCAAATTATTCTAGAGAATTGGTTATTAAATGGTTTCGTTTTCGCCAAGGTACTAATATGTCTGTACAAGAATATATTTTCCAATTTAACAGGTTCAGAATACTTGTGAATGTGGAGGATGATGTTCCAGGTTTGATTCTCAAGTTTCAAAGTGGCTTGTTAGAACATTTGTACAGGGAACTAATGTTTGTTTCTATGGAAACATTGGATCAAGTTTTCAATCAGGCGCAACTTGCGGAGGACAAGTTCAAGGCGCAATCGCAGGCATTCCGCACACCTGTTACTCAAGTGGTTGGAAACTCATCAAAAGGGAATAATTCTTTCTCTCAAAAGAAGAATTTTGCTCAAAAGAAGAATGTGTCTTCTCCATCTCCTTCTTCTCCTTCCCCTTCCGCTTCTACTCCTTCTTCCTCTTCTTCTAAATCTTCATCTTCTTCTTCTAAGAAATTCTGCAATTATTGTAAGAAGAAAGGGCATGAGAAAGCTGATTGCTTTAAGCTCAAAAAGAAGAGTTTAGTGATTACTACTCAAGAGGAGGATGCTTCCAAGGGTCCCCTTGAGTCCGTAGGAGAGAGTAGAGTATATACGGAATTACGAGGTAAGCTTAATGAAGTTACCTTAGTAAATGTAAGTTCTTCGAGATGGAGCTCGTGATGCTTTGTTCATCACTCGAGCCCACTTACTTCACAACTTTGCAACTGATTGTATAGTGGACAATGGCTCGCGAGAAAAATCTAATTGCGAGGTCCATTGTCGAGCGTTTGAAGTTACCTATGGAGCCTCATCCTCAACCTTATTCTTTGGGTTGGAAGGATAGTGGAAGAGGCTCAGAAATCACTCACACTTGCACTTTAAAATTTGCACTTGGCCCACATTTCATAGATCAAGTCACTTGTGATGTGACTCCTATGGATTGTTGTGGGATTTTGCTTGGACAACCTTTTCAGTATGATAGGAGAGCTGTTTATGATGCTTTTAAAAGAACCTACACACTTCAAAAATATGGTAAGGTCTTTCTCATTAAGAGCACCAACACTCCTAATATCATTCTAAGTTCCAAGCAAACGAAAAGAGTAATTAAGAAAGGTGGTGATGTTGCTCTAATTTTCATTCGCTCTCAAAACACTTCTACATCTACATCCATTACAAAGCAACACTCTTCAATGGATAAAATATTGCAAAGTTATTCACACATATTTCAGGAGCCAAAGTCTCTTCCTCCAATTCGCACAATTAATCACGACATTGAAATAGTTCCAGGTTCTTCTCTTCCTAATGCTCCCATGTATAGACAATCTATTTTGCAAAATGAAGAAATAAAAAAGCAAATAGAAGATTTGTTGTCTAAGGGTTTCATTAAGGAAAGTACTTATGCTTGTGCATCACCTATTTTGTTAGTTCTTAAGAAAGATGGCACTTGGAGATTATGCATTGATTTTCGTGCATTGAACAGAATTTCTGTGAAGAATAGATATCCCTTACCCCGCATTGATGATTTATTAGATCAGCTTCAAGGAGCTAAGTTCTTTTCAAAAATAGATCTCAAAAGTGGATATCATCAAGTGCGTATCCAAGCTGAGGATACATGGAAGGCTGCTTTCAAGACGAGGATGGGCCTCTTTGAATGGTTGGTCATGCCCTTCGGTCTTACTAATGCTCCTGCAACCTTCATGAGGTTGATGAATGATGTATTTCGTGAAGTCCTTGACAAATTTGTCATTATATATCTTGATGATATATTGATTTTCTCAAAAACTTGGGAGGAACACCTTAGGCATATCCAGCAAACCCTTGATCTTCTTGCGAAGAATCAATTATATGCCAACTCTTCCAAGTGTTCTTTTGGCAATACTTCAGTTTCTTACCTTGGCTATGTGATTAGTGAGAGTGGAATTCAGGTAGATCCCCTTAAAGTTGATGTTTTGCTTAAGTGGTCCCCTCCTACAACTCTCATTGAGTTAAGGAGTTTCCTAGGACTTGCGAACTTTTATCGCAAGTTCATTCCTCAATATTCCACCCTTGCAGCTCCATTGCATTATCTCACTAAGTCCAAAACTCCATTTCATTGGGAGAAAAGCCAAGAAGTTGCCTTTGAGAAACTCAAAAAGAAATTGTGTACAACACCGGTGTTAACTTTACCTGACCTTTCTCAACCTTTTGAGATTGAAACAGATGCCTCTAAAGTTGCCTTAGGAGCTGTGCTCAAACAGAATGGTCATCCAGTAGCTTATCATTCAGAAACTTTTTCTGCTGCTAAGTTGAACTATTCTACATATGACAAGGAGTTGTATGCTTTAGTTCAAGCCATTAAGTCTTGGAGACACTATCTTTTGGGAAAAGATACGAGTAGTACACACCGATCATATGCCTCTCAAGTTTTTACAATCTCAAAGTAAAATTGAAGAATCAAGACATATGAAGTGGGCCTCTTACCTCCAACAATTTCACTTGGTGATCAAGTACAAAAAGGGGAAGAGTAATACGATTCTTGATTGTTTGAGTAGGCCTCCGGCCGCTCTTGCCTTAACGATCATGTCCACTTCACACTTGGGATTTCAGACTTGGCCTAATCAGTATTCTCAGGATCCTGATTTTGGAAAAATATTTGAGCAAGTGAGTAAGCCTTCTTCTTCCAATTTGCGTCCTTTCCAAGATTTCTACATCAAAGAAGGACTTCTCTACAAATTGGACAAGGTTTGTGTTCCTTGTGAACCTAGAGTGTCGCTTCTTAAGGAAGCTCATTCTACACTTTATGGTGGTCACTTTGGGAAACATAAAACACTTCATCATTTGCAACGATTTTTCTATTGGCCAAAAATGCAGAGGGATGTGTTGAGATTTCTCAAGCAGTGTGCAATTTGTTGTCGCTCAAAACCAGCTAATAGAAAGTTTGGCTTAGGCATGCCTTTGCCCATTCCTTCCCGTCCTTGGGAAAGCATTTCCATGGACTTGGTTAGTGGTTTTCCTATGACAGTGCGCCAACATGATTGTGTGTTCGTGGTGGTTGACAGATTCAACAAAATGGCTAAGTTCATTCCATGCCGCAAGACAAGTTCTGCATCAGACTTAGCTCAATTTTTCTTTGATAGCATTTGGCGTTCCTTTGGTCTACCTACCAGCATTATCTCGGATCGTGATTCACGCTTTGTGGGTCACTTTTGGCGTTCTTTGTGGAAGATTTTGGGAGTTTCCCTTAACTTCTCTACCGCCTATCATCCGCAGTCCGATGGGTAGACTGAAGTGGTAAACCGTACACTTGTGCAAAGTTTGCGAATCTATCATCACGCTTCACCAGCAAAGTGGGACTTGAGTCTCACGCATATTGAACATGCCTATAATAGGGCCCTACACTCTTCTACAGGTCATTCACCCTTTGAAGTTTGTATGGGATTTCAGCCCTTGGCACCTTATGAGTTACCTTTATCTTTGCCTTCTCCTGTCACTTCACATCTTCAGAAGGAGCAAGACAAGGCACACTCATTTGTTCAACACTTGCACAATCTTCAATCAAAGGTGGTTGAGATTTTGCAAAAGACACAGCAGCAACAGAAAAAGGCCATGGATCGACATCGAATTCCTCATCCTTTTCGGGTTGGTGATAAAGTTTGGTTGCATCTTGACAAGCGGCGTTTCACTGATAAGACTCATAGCAAAATCAAACCAATTCGCTATGGGCCTTACACTATTCTTCGACGAGGTGTCCGAGAATGCTTTCCGCCTTGATCTTCCCGCACACTTGGGAATTCATGACGTCGTCAATGTGGATCTCTTGAAGTTGTACTTTGACTCTACATTGGAGACTGCACCAGCTATCAGCCATCCTGTGGACGTGGTTCCTGAAGCACAGTTACCATTGGATGCAGATCAGATCTATGACACGAAGACTCGGCAGACTCGTCAGGGGTCTACCACCTCATATCTTGTGGCTCGGCGAGGACAGCTGCCGCATCAGGCTCGTTGGATTTCTTTTCATCAGATGTCCCGTGACTTTCCTATTCTTTTGAAAGCATTGGAGTCCAATGCTTCTATTGTGGGGAGGCATGATGAGGATTGATGTATGATCTTTCATATGACCCCTCTAGTAGTTCCTAGCTTAGGTTTGCTTAGTTTATTTCTAGCAAATTGATATTGTAAGTGAGTCTCTTTCTCACATGCACTTGTGGGCACTAGTTGTCTTCTAGTTGTCTTTTAGAGTGTTAGTTAGCAAGTGTGAACTCAAAGTAGGAAGTGTGAGCTTCAAGTTAGCTAAAATGGATCTTCTAGTTAGCAATCTTAACTTAGAAGTTTACGTGCATTCTTCTTTGCACCTTTGTAGCTTTTGGGTTAAGCGTGTGAATCAAATCCATGATTTCATGGGTTGGTTATGTATTTTGGGCCATTAGTGCCTATATAATGATTTGTAAATAATAGAACTCTTAGTTGGATTTTCAATCCTTTTAAAATAAGGACTCAAGGAATTTCAGGGATATAAGGAAAGTCAGATGCTACAAGTGTGGTGACCTTGGTCACTATGCATACAAGTGTCCACATGAAGAAAACAATGATGATGAAAAATAGGGTCATAGAAGAAAAGAATATGGAAAGCATAAGCATGACAAAGATGACAGATACAAGCAAAACATGTATGAGAAGAAGAAATTTTTTCGTAAGGTAAAGAAATATTACTACATTGTAGAAGCAAGTGATAGCTCAAATCATAGTGATAGAGATAAATAAGATGATGAAAAGGAAGAACATCTATTCCTAGGAATAGAAGGTGAAAGAGAATAGTGTTTTGTGTGTGGTTAAAGAGATCATAGATCAGGATATTGCAATGGTTTTAGTGATAGTGAAGATGAGATGACACATCAAGGAAATATGCATGGTAAAAGAAATCTTGAGATTTTATTTGTTATAGAATATGATAATGATCTTAGTGATAGTGAAGGAGTCTCACTTTTGGTAATATAAAAAGAAGAGGATGAGCCAATAAAACAAAAATCAGAAGTCAAAAGGCTAAAAGAAGAATACAAGAATCTTGAAAACAAGATTTGAACAGATGTCAAAATCAGAGAAGAACTACTACAGACAATCAGTAATCTCAAAGAAGAGCTTCAAAATGCAAAAAGAATAGAAGAAAGTATGAATGAATAACTAAGGGTAATAATGGCAAGACATGACACATTAGATGAAAAGGTTCAAAAAGGAGTGGAAAATTATTTTAAAGTTGTATCCTATTTCCAAGAAAAGTCACACTCAAAAGGAAAGGAAGTTCTAAAAGATGAAAGCAAGGAAGAACCTAAGTGTTATGAAGAAAGTTCCAAAGTTCCTATGGCTCCAAATATTCATTTTGGATCTTGTTTTGAGATAGGTGAATCAAGTTCAAAAGGAAAATAAATACTTGAAGAAAAAAACAAGAAAGAAACTAAGGAAGAGGATTTAGATACTACCAAGAAAGTTCAAGAATACAATGCACAAGTTGAAGATGATCATAGGAATAATGGTCAAGAAGGGTATTAGGAACCAAGGCATGAACAAAGGGCTTTTCAAGGACATTGTTTTTCTTGTAATGGATTTGTACACAGGGCTATACACTGCAGGGTCTATGGATCAAAGAAGTTTGATTTTGCTAGAAGGAACATCAAAGGAAGAAGGTATGGTTTTCAGGGACATTGCTTCTCATGTAACAGGATTGGTCATAAAGCTTCTCAGTGCAAAGGAAATGAGCAACATGGTTTTGGTTTTAGAGCTACACAATTCAAAAGTCATGGTCATAATGGTCATGAAAATAGAACTTCACAATATAGGGTTCAGGAAAGGAATGGATATGGAAATTATTACAGGATATGGGCACCATCCAAAGGCTACAATATCAAGTGTTTTAACTACAATAACTTTGGACATATTGCAAAATGGTGTAGGACTCAATTCCAAACAAGTTCAAGGCAAGAAGGTCAAACAGGTTCAAGGCAAGAAGGTCAAATAGGTTCAAGGCAAGAATATCAAGAGAAGGATATCAAAAAAACATGGAAGGAAGTTGATAGAGGAAAGAAACAATGTAATATGGGATTAAAAGTACTCCCACCACAAAATTAATCACCTCAAGAGAGAAGGTGGTGAGAGGGCTATGCTTAAGAGTCATATCTTCTAGCCCCATAGGTGTCCCTTTTACCATTAATGTCAAAGGGGGAGATATTTGAGTAAAGGGGAGAGCATTTATTTAGGGGGAGCAGCCTCCAAAGAGAGCATTGAGTTAGGGGGAGCAACCTCCATAGAGAGTATTGAGTCAGGGGGAGCAGCTTTGATTCTCAAAGATGGTTTTTGCAATGATTATGGTTTTTGCATTAGAGGTGTTGCCATCAATGACAAAGGGGGAGATTGTTGGCAATGAGATATATTTCATGTTGTCATTGATGTCACATGGATCATTGATGTCACATGGATCACATTGATGCTAATGATTTGTTTTGGGCGTCGCCGTCAGAATCTCCTAGAACGATATTTTCTTGAAAAAATAGGGCCAAAGCATCTGGAATCAGTCGTGGGTTTTACAGTAAGGCAGCAGGGGCAGCGACAATGGCAGCAAATCCCCTCCATTTGATGCACAGCAGTATTCTGCCTGCAAAGGTGCTCAAGAATTTTTTGAAGACTGTGAAACTCTCTCGGGTACAGATTCCATTAGCATTTGAAAAAGAATTATAATGGAGAACAAATCATCGCTCCGATGGCGGCTCCCACATTTCGACGGGATTTATTTTATGTTGTCATTGATGTCACATGGATCACATTGAGTTTTGGTGGCCAAATGATATTTTGGAGAGCATGGATAAATACAGGGTTTTTGATAAAACCAAGGCAGACAAAATAAAAGGTTTTATTTAAAACCATGGATGGTAGATTCGAACTAGGTTTTTCTTAAAACCCAAGTTGGCCTTTCGTTTCATCGAAAAAGGTGCCCCGTGATTGAGATATTTAATTTTTAATATTTAGTTTAAATTTTAATTATTTAAAATTAAAATTAAAATTTAAAATTAAATATGCAAGATTTTCGCCGACGTCATTGAAAATAATGAGGCTATATAAAGGGGATACCAAAGGTTCATAAACTAATCCTTTATCGTGGTTAATAATTGTTGGCTAAGAATCATAATTGAGCTCATGCGAAAAATATTTTAGAAAGCAGAAACATCAAATAAACGAAGGTTGGTCGAAATCCAAAGTCATCATGGGCAGAATGGTGCTTTGGCAGTTGGCTTTTGGCTAAGGTATGTTGCGGCACAAATATCATGGTTTCGAATCCCCTTGATTGCATTCGGAAGGCATTGGAATAAAAGCGCTTGAAGCGCTTTTGATTTACGAAAAGGGAGGAAAGGTTTTAAGGCATGTTGTGCCTTTCCATTTCGAACGAGCGGCTAGCTCATGTGGCAACCTTAGCCATGGCTAAGGCGCTCGCGGTATGGGCAAGTCGGGGGTTCAAATATCCTTGAGGAGGTAAATACATTTTTGCTCTAATTAATTCTGTTAAGCCCTAAGTTGGAGTTATAATGTGGTTAGGAATAATTAAAGTTTTTAATTAAACTTTGTTTTTATAAGGGCTATGATTATTATTTCAAAGGTGGATGAGTTGTTGATTTAATTTGATGTTCATGAAATGAGAATTAAGATTTAGGAGAAATAAGGAGTTGTTATAAAATAATTTTTGAGAGGTTTATTGATTATTATTTTTGATAAGGATTTTTTTTAAAAGGACTTTGGTGGATGTGTTTATTAAGTTGGAGTAAAAAGGTGTAAATTGAGTTATGCTTTATCTTGTGATTATAATTTGAAGTCCACTAACCCTTATTGAGATTGGAAAGTAAAGTTGTGTTTAGTGTGGCAGATTTTATGGACAACTTCTTGGCACAAAAAGGTATGGGCACATTCTCCTATTGATTGTTTATGGTGGTTGATTTTTGAAATATCATTGGAGTGAAAATGATTGATTGTGGTTTCCTTTTCGAAAGTGGTTAGTTGAATGCTTCAAGTTTTTATGGTTTGAGAGTTGTATTTAAACCTTGTTTTATAAGCATAGTTGTTGAAGCCCATTGGTTATGTAAAGAACTTGAAAAGAACATGAGTATCATTGTTATGTGAGATTTGTGGTTGAGCATTGTTGGAAACATTTGAGTTGGTTGATATATGCTTGAACTAGGGTTTTGTAAGAAAGAGTTTTCCCTTGTGGTGATTGGTTGAGTTGAGTTGATTGAGCCTAGTAAAGTGATTGTGTGAGGTGATTGTTCAACTCCCATGAAACAAAATATTCTATAATTTTTATTTGAGTTGATATTAAACTTAGAACATATTGAGTCTCTAACAATTCTCTTTATGCTTCTATGAGTTGACTTGAGTTGAGTTGAGATCATTGTGGATCATTTTTGTCATCCATATTAGAGTGCATTGCCATTCATTGTAAAGTTCATCATTGAGCCTTGCCTTCATAGATTTGTGGATGATATTTGAGTACTAATTGAGCATGATTGATTGAGCCTTTGAGAAGGCCTTTGGGATATATTTTTTGTAGTTTGTGTATGATTGATTGAGCCTTTGAGAAGGCCTTTGGGATAGATTTTTGGATAGATTTATGGTAGTTTGTGTATGATTGATTGAGCCTTTGAGAAGGCTTTGTGGATAATTTTTGGGACAAATTTGTGGATAGTTTTAGATAGATTTATGGATAGATTTGGGATAGATTTTGATGAGGTTCTAAGTGAGCCTATTGAGCAGAGTTGAGCAAGTCTATTTGACCTTTATAGAGCAATTTTGGACAAGTTCTTAGTGAGCTTTTTGAGCATATTTGAGAAAGTTCTTAGTGAGCTTGTTGGAGCAGATTTGAGCAAATTCTTGGTGAGCTTGCTAGAGCAGATTTTGACAAGTTCTTAGTGAGCTTGTTGGAGCAGATTTGAGAAAGTTCTTGGTGAGCTTGCTAGAGCATATTTGGAAAAGTTCTTAGTGAGCTTGTTGGAGCAGATTTGAGCAAGTTCTTGGTGAGCTTTCTAGAGCATATTTGGACAAGTTCTTAGTGAGCTTGTTGGAGCATATTTGAGCAAGTTCTTGGTGAGCTTGCTAGAGCATATTTGGACAAGTTCTTAGTGAGCTTTTTGAGCAAATTTGGACAAGTTCTATGTGAGCTTGTTGAGAAGATTTGGATAAGTTCTATGTGAGCTTGTTGAGAAGTTTTGGACAAGTTATGTGTGAGCTTGTTATGTAGATTTGAACAAGTTCTGTGTGAGCTTTTTATTGCCTAGCTTTGAGTAGATCAAAGAAATCATTGTATTGGATAAGGATCCTTATTTTTTTGTGAAATATTATAAGGATATTATCTTGTGGAGTACCCCACATTGGGGGAACCACGTTAAATATTGTGTCTCAATTGTGTGTGGTGATTTGTGCTCTTGCTTACTATTGCTATCTGATTTATTAATGCACACAGTTATATTTGGTTATTGCAATTAAGGACATTAATTGATATTGGTTTGGAAAGAAAGTAAAAAGTGGTCTTATACTGTTCACCACCCCTCTCTCAGTATAAGCTTGTGTTCTTAACTAATATTATAATTTTTGTAATATTCAACCAAGTCCAACAATAAAAAGTATTGACCAACCTATAGGAATGCATTAGATTCTGAAATAAATTAGGATACGACAAAATTTTTGAAGTTATCACCAACATCTCAAACCAACCAAAATGCATGGAACCATAGGATGGAAAGTTTACTTGAGTTAATGTGCTCTTACTTGAAAATAACAAGGACCACCTACCAAATATCATTTCAACTAAGTGGTTCAAAGGTTCATTTAAGACAAAACATGGTTATGGAAGTCCTATATTTAACAACTGATATGGCCAAGGGTACCTCATTCAATTTTTAGGATCCTTATAAGAGGTAGCTAAAACTATCAAATATGCCTACAAATAATTTTGGAGAAAAAATATCCCTAATGTATCTATAAATAACAATAGTTTAGACTGTAGAAGGATTAGAAAGTTTGCATTTGTAATCTCTTATGAGCTTTCCTTTCATTTATTCCTATGGAGCAATTGGGTCTTGAGTATTTTGTAGGAAAATTTAACCCCCACTCTAGGCCTAATCTTTGTAAAGTTTTTTTTAATATATATATTTGAGGCCTACATGTCAATTTTTCAACTAGCCATTTATGGTTCCCGTATTGATCCATCTTTGTATGTGTGTGTATGTTCTCAAAATTTTACCTATTTTTTGAGTTTTGTTTTGAATGTATGTGTGTATGGGAGGCCTATGCATAATATTTCAGAGTAGCCATCTATGGTTCTCACTTTGACCCATCTCTCTACATGTGTTCATTATAGTAAATATCATTTGGGCTCATCTTTGTTGAGAAGAGGATGTGTTCACTATAGGCGTATAGTGTTCATGTGTACTGTGTAGGGAGGTCTTAGCGGATATTTGGTACATTGCCTCCTTGGTAGCTTAGGTTTTCTTTTTTTGGGTTTGTTTTTTCTCTCTTGCATCCTTTTTCCATCTGAGTTCTAGTGTGCCTAAATATCACATCATAATAAGGATATGACCTTGTAAAAAACTCTTGGAGGCCCTGCTATGTTACTCTGCATGAGGTATGATTGTTCCAACTAGGAAAATTAGAGAGGACAATAGGACACTACCATAGTAGTAGAATAATTAGACATTAAATAAGTCAATCTAGACAACTTGAAACCAACAAAGGAGGATAAAAAATCTAAAACATAGAATAGGACCACTAGAAGGCAATCTACTCAAATGTATAGAGTGGTCAAGGAAGAACAACTTGGTTAGCAAGGGAAATGGCTCATGAAAAACAAAGTTTTTTTTGTAAACTTGATGTCAAAAATTTACACAATGGGGATTATTTATTTTCAATGGATAGATAAATGATCTAGGCATGTAACCTTCTTATACATGGATTTATGCTTATAATACCTAAAAATTTATTTTTTTATCATAACTACACTATTAGGGGCATAATTTTGTGCTCAAGAGTCTATTTTAATCCATTCAAGAAGCATTGGAAATATTAGAGAGAATGATAATATTCATACATAACTCTATCATAGACATAGTTCCCAACATGATTATGGAAAAATTCTTTGGAGAGCCTAAAAAAATTTAAAACAAAATTACTAAAAATATTACTTTTCTATTTTTTGATTTCCATTGCCAAAATGCATCTCTATGTTCACATATCATTAGAAGAAAAAATTATAAAAGGAAAAGTCTTATGTATATAATTTTTACTTAGTATTCACTTTGCAACTCATGGAAAGTGAATCACCATAATGCCATATGGGTGAACTTCTAACTCATGGAATGTGTGCCACCACATTCCCATATGGGTAACCTTCCACATTCAATACAATGAATTTCCAACACATTAATTCTTGTATAAAGAGAGATGCACTCCTAACTACAAAAATAATGAGGAGTGGATGCAATGTTATAGCCTCACATCTCTTATCAAATATTACTTACATTATAATGTAATTTTTAGCAATAAAATCATTTTGTTATTTTGCTTATATATTTGTGTTTTGCTTTATTATACTCTAATATTTTTTAATTGCACTCTGCCATGATATTTCTTAACTCAATTTTAAATTTTGAGTTTTGGATCAATGGTATCAAATTATTTTGTCTTTTGAGTGTATATCCATAAACATAAGATCAATACATTGAAAGCTTGGGTTCCCTCTAATTACCTCCCTTGTTATTCCAAACAATCTCAAGCAAGAAATATAATGGATAAATTGAGATAGTCAATTCTTTCAAGGATATGTTAAAAAAATTCATTATGAAATAAATAAATGATATGATGGACCAATTTGTTTAAATTCTTCAATAACTTCTTGTTGCAAGTTTTGCAACCTCCTCTACACAACCTCTTACTACCCTAGCACAGTTTAGTAATCCCACACCTTTGAAGGTGTAGGTGAATTTTAACATTCATAATTTAAAAAAAAGTAATCATTATGCCATAAAAATCCATTGAATTAATTCTTTATACTTATTTGTAAATAAATTCGACATTGAGAAAATCACTTTTGCACTCATGAAAACTTAAATTAAGTCCATCAGAGTAAATGACATATGTCAGTGAGGACTGCATAGGGGGTTGGCCTTAATGGCAAGTAAATTCCCCTCTTGCCAACTTGGATAAGAGAACTCTGATGGCACTCCATGATTTTGGGATTTTACACATAAGAGGGCTTGAGGAAGGAGGATGATCCCAAGGTAAGGGACACTTACGATTGATTGTGGAAGGGAGTTTTCAAAAAAAGGAGAAACAATAGGAAGGAGAATGGAAGAATGGAGGAGTTCTAAGAAGGATTGGAAAAAAGGAAAAAAATAAGAGTTGTTGTCTTAGATCCAAGTAAAAACGAGGTTGGATCCCATATTTCATAATACTCTTATTTTCATAGTTGAATCTATAAAGTAATGGTGTTCCCATTAGAATAGATAGTATGGTTTCCTTATTTTGAGATAAGCTCAATTAATCTTGTGTCGATTTCACCTATGTGATTGTATTCCACTTTGGCCTGAGTGATTCAACCTCTCCTATATATCTAGACTCAATCCATTGATTGGGTAATTGTATCCCATGCCTAAGGTGTTTCCATCATTTTTTATGATTGAAATATTTATGATCCATGATTGGAGTTTTTCAAAATCTGTGTATTGCTTGGATACCTATGTTCAAGTTGGGAGTGCTATGTTGGAAGAAATTAGGTTTATCTCTCAAATATGATCATCCTATTATTTTTTAGATAATCTAAGCTTGAACATGATCATCTTGTACTTGATTAGATAATTTGAGCTTGAATGGGAGTGTTTGTGTATCGTTCGAGCAAGAAAATGCTCGATCGAGTATCTGTGCTCCTCTGAAATCAATCACTTGTACCTCCTTTTTTTATACTTTTTTTAGGAATCTATCAATCCTATTTTGAAACCTAAATTCTTAGGAAGACTTCTCCTCCCTTCACCCAAAGGCATCCTGAGACGTTTCATAATGCCTACCTAAGATTTCTATTGATTAGGGGTAGTGCTCATCATTTCATCCCACATAGGATGTGAAATGGCACCCTCATGCCTTAAGAAGGGAACCCATCCCTTCTTGTTTCGACTACCTTAGGGTAGTTAGGGTGGCTCCATGCGGGCCACCCATTAAGTGCTAGTTGGAGGTGTTGGGTGCCTCCACTTATGTGGGCCAACTATGTTGGTTGGTCATGTGGGCCAGCTGTGTTGTTGGTCATGTGTGCCTCCTATGTTGGTTATCTATGTCAGGCATCAACCCTTGCTGACCTGTGGATGGTTTGTGTTTGACTCATGCTGCCCCTTTTTGTAATTTAAGACCGATGAATATTTTATGTAGGAGCTTAGATGATTATTAAATAAATAAAGTGCCCAAAGGACATATAGACCAATGATGGAATAAACAACAAAGTAATAGATTAACTTGAATTAGAAATACATTAGTGGGTAATGTATTTCATTTGATAATAAATTTGAAATATGTTAGAAGATAATGTATTTCATTTGATAATAAAGTTGAAATATGTTAGTGGATAATGTATTTCATTTGACTAAATAGAGTTGAAATATGTTAGTGGATAATGTATTTCATTTGATTAAATAGAGTTGAAATATGTTAGTGAATAATGTATTTCCTTTGATTAAATAGAGTTGAAATATGTTAGTGGATAATGTATTTTATTTGATTAAATAGAGTTGAAATAAGTTAGTGGATAATGTGTTTCATTTTAATGGAATAGACTTGAAACATAGTAGTGGATATTATGTTTTATTCTAATGGAATGGACTTAAAATATAGTAGTGGATATTATGTTTCATTTTAATGGGATAGACTTGAAATGTAGTAGTGGATATTATGTTTCATTTTAATGGCATAGACTTGAAATATAGTAGTGGATATTATATTTCATTTTAATGGAATAGACTTGAAATATAGTAGTGGATATTATGTTTTATTTTAATGGAATAGACTTGAAATATAGTAGTGGATATTATGTTTCATTCTAATGGAATGGACTTGAAATAGAGTAGTGGATATTATGTTTCATTTTAATGGGATAGACTTGAAATGTAGTAGTGGATATTATGTTTCATTTTAATGGGATAGACTTGAAATGTAGTAGTGGATATTATGTTTCATTTTAATAGCATAGATTTGAAATATAGTAGTGGATATTATGTTTTATTTTAATGGGATAGACTTGAAATATAGAGTGGATATTATGTTATGTTTCATTTTATTAGGATAGACTTTAAATATAGTAGTGGATATAAAGTTTCATTTTATTGGGATATACTTAAGATATAGTAGTGGATATTATGTTTCATTTTAATGGAATAGACTTGAAATATAGTAGTGGATATTATGTTTTATTTTAATGGAATAGACTTGAAATATAGTAGTGGATATTATGTTTCATTCTAATGGAATGGGATTGAAATAAAGTAGTGGATATTATATTTTATTTTAATGGGATAGACTTGAAATGTAGTAGTGGATATTATATTTTATTTTATTAGCATACACTTGAAATATAGTAGTGGATATTATGTGTTAGGATCCTAATCCTAACTTATATTATATAACTAATCTCTCTCATTTGATTATGGACCATCGTGTCCTTTCACATCATAACCATTAGATAGGTTTATATATGCATTCATAGAAGGTGTCATTGAGCATTGAAGAACATAAATTATTATATCTCCTTGTGAGCACTTGGCAGGGCAACCTCCATTTGAAACAATGATCTAAATAAAAGTGATTCTTAATTTATTTATTTGCATTCATTTTCCATTGTTCTCCATTGATTTCCAATTGATAGGAACCAGGTTCCTAACAACTGGTATCAGAGCCATCGTTCAATTAAGCATTTTCTCACCCCGTTATTCAATTCCAACTATCTGCCATTCCACTCCTGCGCCTGTGTTTCATCTCTCCCATTGTCACATCATCACAAAAATATCCACCATCATACAAAAAAAAAATTGCATCATATATATATCACCCTGTGAACAATCCATATAAAACCACCATAGCCCAAGACAAGCCCAGATATATCCATTTATAAGCAAACTGAGATGGTTTCGAACGTAGTAGAGAAAATATAGTGGATAACAGAGGAAGAAAGCAACAAGATTCAATGTCAAAAATAAAAAAATTCACACAAATATAAACACAGATCCCTTGGAGAGTAAACCAGATTCAACAAGTAGAGTTAGACGACAAAAAATTTGATAAAATTTCTATGATGTTTTTCGGCACGTCTACAGGTTTTTCGGTGAAAATTTATAAAGCAAAATTTATAAACTAAAGTTTTAAAAACTTTTCGATCGTCGGCGGTCAACTCCGACGTCGAAAGTTTTTCTTCGATGAAGGGGGATAAATAAGGGTGTGTAACTTGTTATACCCTTTTTATCCCACATTGGTTTTGAAAGGAACCAAAAGGGATTTAAATAATCAAGCACGCCCCTTGTGATTGTCTAGATTGGCTAGACACCTCACACGTGCATGCATGGGGTGCCAGTGGTTGGTACGTGTCCCTTATTGAAACATTGAGCCTACGCCCCACCCTCACTTGTCTCTGTCGCTCCCTCACCTTGCTCTCCATACCCGCTCCACCCTCACTTGTCTTTATCGCTCTTACCTTAGCTTATGTGCCCACTCAACCCTCACTTGTCTCTACCACTCCCTCGCCTCACTCTTCGTACTCGCTCTACCCTTGCTTGTCTCTACCGCTCCCTCGCCTCGCTCTCCATGCCACTCCACCCTCATTTATCTCTGTCGCTCCCTTGCCTCACTCTTTCAGCTCGCTCTCGCCAAATTTCAAAATTTGAAACTTCGAGCCCGCTCCCACCAAATTTCAAAATTTGAAATTTCAAAAAATCACAAGACCCTAAAGTTGAAACAATTTTTTTTGAAATTTTGCAATAAATTTTTGAAATTTTGCCAAATATTTTTGACAAAATATTACAAAATTGTTTTCAAATTTTTTCAATACTTGACAATTTGATTAAATTTTTGCTATTTTTTCAAAGAAGTTAAGCTTGAAAAATTTGCAAAACCACCACAATGACTGATGGAAGATGTTCACAAGACCAGATGAAGGACTTCATGGAGGGACTAAATAAATGGAAGGACGATCTTGAATAGAAACTCATGACAAAAGTAGCAGAAATAGATTTAAAAGTTGTTGCCACTAACCACTCCATGGATATGTTACAACAAAATATGGCAGTAATCCAAGCCGACCAACCTATCATAGCACCAACACAACAAGCATTACTCGGGGGCCACAAACATCAATCCTACCTCAAACCACTAAATTGGACTTTCCAAATTTTGAAGGAGGTGACCCCACAAATTGGATCTATCGAGCGGACCAATATTTCTCCCTCTATCAAATCCCTGAAGTCCAAAAGGTTTGCATTGCATCCTTCCACCTAGAGAGTACCGCTACTCAATGGTACCAATGGTACAAAAAGACAAATGGCACCCCTACATGGATAGAATTTACAAAAAATATAATGGTACGATTCGGCCCAAGCAAATTTGAAGATTTCACAGGAGCCCTCACCAAACTCCGCCAAACCACTATAGTACGAGAGTACCAAGCTCAATTTGAGAAATTGGTAAATTTTACATCAGGGCTAGATGCATCATTCTTCCAAAGTTGTTTTATCAGTGGCTTAAAAGAAGACATTCGATTAGAAGTGCAAATGCTCAATCCTACCGACATGTTGCACACTATTGCGTTAGCTCAAATGGTGGAAGAAAAAATCAATAACCAACATCGACTTGGGATACCACCAATGAGCAAATCTCAAAATTCCTACACCACCCCAAAACTAAATAGAGTTTTACCAATTAAAAGAATTAGCCCTAAAGAAATGAAGGAAAGACGAGAAAAGGGCCTTTGTTTCCACTGTGATGAGAAATTCGTCCCCAACCATAAATGCATTACCCCCAAACTCTATATTTTAGATACGCTTGACCAAGGTAATTCAAAAGAAGAAGATACTATTGAGGTGGAAGTAGTGATAGAAACTCCAAAAAGTAACACAGAGGATACACCTGAAATCTCCTTTAATGCCCTTGCTGGTTTCTCCTCCCCACAAACTATGAAGGTCAAGGGATACTTTAAGAAACAAAACCTCATTGTGCTTCTAGACTCTGGCAGCACACACAATTTTATCGACCCAAGGGTGGCAAAACAAGTTGATTGCTTTATACATCCTTGTAATAATTTTGAAGTTATGATTGGAAATGGAGGACGAATTGCATGCAAAGGAAAATGCCAAAATATTAAACTCACTATGGGTGATTATAATATGAAAGTCGATATGTATGCACTGCCACTAGGAGGATGTGATATCGTCCTAGGAGTACAATGGTTGAGAACACTAGGCACCATCCAATGGGATTTTGAAGACCTATGGATGAAATTCACACAAAATGGTCAAACATATACTATTAAGGGGTTAAAATCAGGCCCTTCTCAATTAGTAAGTTCTCATAGAATGGAGAAGCTTATTCGAAAAGGAGGTAAGGTTATGATGGCACAATTGTTCTCCATCCAACCAACAAATGAAGAACAAACAATAGCACCTGAATTACAACAACTCCTAGCACGCCATGACAAAGTATTTAACGAACCAAAAGGATTACCTCCTCAACGAAGCCATGATCATACCATTCAACTTCTTCCAGGGCACCAACCTCCTAATATTTGACCTTACCGATATCCATATCTACAAAAGACAAAAATAGAAAAACTAGTACAAGAACTACTAAAAGCAGGGGTTATTAGACCTAGTGTGAGTCCTTACTCTTCTCCTGTTATATTAGTTCAAAAAAAGGATGGGTCATGGCGCCTATGTGTTGATTTCCGTGCCCTTAACAAACTAACCATCAAAGATAAATTTCCTATCCCCGTCATCGACGAATTATTAGATGAACTTCATGGGGCAACATACTTCTCCAAATTAGATTTACGATCAGGCTACCACCAAATTCGAGTTAAGGAAAGTGATATTCCAAAAACTACCTTTCGCACTCATGAAGGGCATTATGAATTCATGGTTATGCCATTTGGCCTTACCAATGCCCCTTCTACATTTCAAAGTCTAATGAACAAGGTATTCCACCCTTTCCTTTGCAAGTTTATTTTAGTTTTCTTTGATGACATTTTGATTTATAGTAAAACATGGGAAGATCACTTACGCCATATAGACCAAGCATTAAAAACCTTGGAGGACAACCAATTATATGCCAAAAGATCAAAATGTTCCTTCGGAAAACAAGAAATTGAATATCTCGGACATATTGTCTCTAAAGAAGGAGTTAAAGTGGATCCCCGCAAGATTGAAGATGTGAAAAATTGGCCTATACCAAAAACCTTAAAAGGCTTGCATGGATTTTTAGGACTGATAGGATACTATCACAAATTTGTCAAAAATTATGGTAAAATTGCAGCCCCCTTAACAACACTACTCAAGAAGAATGCTTTTCTTTGGTCTCCAAAGGCTGAAGATGCCTTCATCACTTTAAAAAATGCAATGTGTACCACCCCTGTCTTAGCCATGCCAGATTTTTCCAAACCATTTATTATTGAGAGTGATGCTTCAGGAGTGGGAATAGGAGTAGTGCTCATGCAAAATGGAAGACCCTTGGCCTTTACTAGCAAGGCCTTTTCTAAAAAGAATTTGGCTCATTCCACATATGAAAAAGAGATGTTAGCTATTATTCATGCTATTCAACATTGGAGACCTTACCTTATAGGCCAACATTTCATTATTTGCACTGACCACCATAGTTTAAAGTACTTTCTTGAGCAGCGCATAACCACTCCAGAGCAACAAAAGTGGGTTACAAAACTACTAGGATATGATTATGAAATCATATATAAAAAAGGGAAAGATAACATGGTTGTCGATGCCCTTTCATGAAAGTTTGAAGAACTTCCCCAAATTTCGCTTTGAGGACAAAGCTCTTTTTAAGAGGGGTGGCTTGTTAGGATCCTAATCCTAACTTATATTATATAACTAATCTCTCTCATTTGATTATGGACCATCATGTTCTTTCACATCATAACCATTAGATAGGTTTATATATGCATTCATAGAAGGTGTCATTGAGCATCGAAGAACATAAATTATTATATCTCCTTGTGAGCACTTGGCAGGGCAACCTCCATTTGAAACAATGATCTAAATAAAAGTGATTCTTAATTTATTTATTTGCATTCATTTTCCATTGTTCTCCACTGATTTCCAATTGATAGGAACCAGGTTCGTAACATTATATTTCATTTTAATGGGATAGACTTGAAATGTAGTAGTGGATATTATGTTTCATTTTAATAGCATAGACTTGAAATATAGTAGTGGATATTATGTTTCATTTTAATGGAATAGATTTGAAATATAGTAGTGGATATTATGTTTCATTTTAATGGAATAGAATTGAAATATAGTAGTGGATATTATGTTTCATTTTAATGAGATAGACTTGAAATGTAGTAGTGGATATTATGTTTCATTTTAATAGCATAGACTTAAAATATAGTAGTGGATATTATGTTTTATTTTAATAGAATAGACTTAAAATATAGTAGTGGATATTATGTTTCATTTTTATGGAATAGACTTGAAATATAGTAGTGGGTATTATGTTTCATTTCATTAGAACCGACTTGGAAAATATATAATGAATATTATGGTCCTTTAGTGGAATGGACTTGAGATGCAATAGTGGATATTATATCTCATTTATTGGAGAAAGTAGGAGAAGGTTCCTCATCTCTTGGGTATGTTCACATGAGGATTCATTAGAGGGGATTATGGGGTCCTCTCTAATGAGTTGTTGTGTGCACAGTTCTATGGTTGATGTACAATTACATTAAACTCTTGGAGGGAATATGTTCCTTGAGTTTAGGTCAAAGGAAGAAGTTATCCTTAGGAGGATGAACATGGAGTTCATCCAAGGGAACTATGGGGTTCCCTCATGTATCAATAAATATGAATTAATAGGTTGATTCACAGTATGGGACATAAGGATTATGGGGTCCTTAAGTACCCATAAATTGTAATAATGCATTGGAAAATGAACCAAGATATTCCTCTAATAATTATATTATGAAATTCATCATTAATAAATGGATCAAGGATATTTAAGGATTGGTTTTCCTGCAATAGTTTCCTAGGATAAAAGATGTGTCATATGCGATTGGATTGTTGATATCTTATGATCTTGATTCTTATTGCTATCTAGAGTTAACTTGTTATGGATTTGGTTACTCTAAATTTAATAAGGGAAGCCGTGAATATATTCATTGGCTAATGGGTCACATGTGATTGGTATCTAGCATAGGCTCATGACCACTAATGGTTAATATGGAAGTTGTGTTTGGAAGATAATCAACTTAGTCTAGTCATATAGAGGGTATTCATGATTAGATATGTTCCATCACTCTCTAGTGGACAAGAAAGGCTTTGTCCATTAGAGGACTAGTGGGCAAGAAAGACTTTATCCATTAGAGAACTAGTGGATAATAATGGCTTTGTCCATTAGGGGACTAATGGTAAAGAAGGGCTTTGACCATTAGAGGATGAGAGAAAGAAAGTTGAACCAAAGGGATTATGGGGTTCCTTTGGTCAGGGTAAACCTTAGTAGTTGTGATAAGGCAATGAATAGGTTGTAGTGCTAGTAAGTTGACTATCATGTAGAGTGATAGAAGGCAAGAGATAGCTCATCATGGAGTGAGTTGAATAATGTGATCACATTATGCTTAACACACCTACATAGATTGGATTATGTAGGAGGTGAGGATTGGCACACCATTTTAACTGGAAAAAATGGGGTAAGTTAGCTCATCATAGAGATGAGAGGGATGGCTTACTTGTGATATGCTTAATGCACCTACCTAGATAGGCTTAGGTATGGTGTAGGGATGGGCATACAAAAAACAATTCTCTCTCTAGTTGGTTGGATTTTTTAGGGTTATTACAGTTATCCTATGGGAGCCTATTAATACCAACACATGCAATGGAAACAATTGTGTCAAGGTAAAGACCAATCTATTCAAGATTATACTAATGCTTTCAGGATACTAAAGGAATTGAATCAAGTACATTCAAGAGGACATGTACTTATTCAAATTTAAGACATTGGGAGGCATATAAATTTGATATCAAACTATAGTAGAAGCACAAAATAAAAATATAAAAGGAGCAATTAATAAAAATAAGAACACTAAGTACCAGCTAAAGAAAAGTAAGAGTGACTCTCCAAAAAATCAAGATAAAAGGGGTCAGTCCCAAAATTAGAATTGGAAGCAAAAAAATACTCTTAATAAAAGCATCCATTGAATGCCAATAGTGGAAAATGGTGTGATTATCATAAGAGAAACTAACATTTGAGGCAAGAGTATCAATCAATTTAGTTATTGTTTGTTGAGTTACAACACTCTACATCCACTACATCATTGCCTCCACATCCATATCCTAAGGATAGAGGGAACAAAATCATTGAATCCAAACCAAATATGGACATTGGCTTCACACATATTGCACTAAAGGAGGAATGCTTATTTCTCTCATAAATGTAGGTCAAGGGTAAGCCATTGTATTTCATTGTTGATAGCAGGAATCAAAATAATCTTATTTCTCCCCATATTGTGAAGGATTTGAATCTACCTATCATACCATACCCACAACCATATAATGTTGGATGGTTACAATGGGGAAGAGATATTCATGTCACTCAAAAATTTATCCTCTCTTATGACAACAAGCCCTTTAAAGATAAATTTCTATGCGATGTTGTGCACTTGGATGTTTGTGATGTGATTTTGGTCCAACCTTTTATGTGGGGAGACATGGTGTATATGAATCTAGACCTCAAAGTTTCATCATCACTTTCAAAGGTTAGTACTTCAAGATACTACAAAAATATTACCTCCCCTTTTGTTTCATTAATCAATGTTAAAAATGCACAAAGATGATAGCCAAAACAAGAAAATTCATCTTACCAATGGTCAAGTTGTAAAGTAGGAGGAATTTTAATATACCAATTGTAGGCCCTAAATAATAAAAGTAGATGGAACAAATCATAGCAAAATATTATAACTTAATAATGCGGTTGTCCAATTGTCTTGGCTCCAAATAAATATGGAATATAGAGAATTTGTATTGACCATAGAGCTTCTGAATATAATAAATATGAAGAATAATTATGCACTCCATTAGATAGATGACTTGTTAGACCAACTCCATGTTGCAAATTTTATAAAATTAATCCCAAATTAAGCTACATCAGATACCCAAAGAGCTCACTAATGTATGGAATACTACATTCAAATCCATGGAGGGTGTATTTGAGTCAATGGTTATATCTTTTGGCTTGACCGAAGCACCTACCATATTCATGAGGATGATGGATGAAGTCATATGTTCCCCAGTGAGCTCATTTATAGTAGTCTACTTAGATGATATTCTCATCTATAATAAGACATGGAAGGAATATCTACATGTTGGACATTTTGAGTCCCTAAGCCAAAGTTGTCATTGATGTCAAGATGCCAGTGATAGTTCTTCTCCAGTTCAAGTGCAAAGTTCAATGGAAGTTGTAATGGGTTAAAATATTTTTATTTTACACCCAAAAGAATGGATCAGAAAATGGTTTCAGTTCTCCTTTGGAAGCAAATATATCCGAAGCAATGGAAGGATATAATATTATAATATTTATTATAATATTTATCCAAGGTGGTGAAAAACCCAAATAAATTATTATAATTTTAATTATAATATTATTTGGTTTACAAAGGACAATTAATTATTTTTTATAAAACCCTAAGGTTGGGTTTTGGAGGGAAAAATATTTCAAAGCGCAAAGTTTAAAGTAAATTAAACCCAAAGTTGGGGTTTAAAGAAAAAGGCTTTCGAAGCCTCTATATTTTCGTCGACGTCGTCATGGAGGAGCTAGCGCCGACCTGTCCAAAGCAAATATAATGCATATAAATACTTTGCCAAAACCATTGGAAAGTTACCCTTGCTCAAATTAATAAATCGATGGCATGCAAAAAAGAGAGCTTGTGATTTACGAAAACATGGCAGTGAAAGGCATAGAGGAGGAAGGTTCCATCCTCAAGTTTCATTGGGCAAGCATGGCCTAGTGGTAGTTGGGAAAGCGCAAAGGCGTTGGCAGCAAGGTGGTTGATGTTTCGAATCCCCGCGTGCATTATTTGGTGTGTTGTTTGAGGCGCCCAAGGTGCACGACATTTTGCTTGGCGGAAGGTGGTGTGAGATTAAGAAGCACGTGGTGCTTCTTTAATCTCAAGTGAGCGCTTGGCTCGTGCGATGACTTTGGCCGTGGTTAAGGCGCTTGTGGTGAGACGAGGTTGAGGGTTCGATTCCCTCCAAGGACAAGGTATTTAATTTTGATTTAAATTTTGTTAGTTGCCTAATGTTGGAGGAATAAGGGTGCATAAGTGATTATTATTTTTATACATTAAGGCATGAAATTTATGGTGAATGTTTGTTGAGGATTATTGTGGAAGGTTTGATATTTGAGATTTATGGTGAATGTTTGTTGAGGATTATTGTGGAGGTATTGATATTTGAGATTTATTATTTTAGGAGTAATAAGGAGTTTTAGTAAAGTCTTATTAATTTCTTATTAAGACTTTTGAGCATTATTTTTGTATAAGGGTTTTTCCATTTAAAGAAGACTATGGTGAATGTTATTTTTGAGTTGGAGTAATAAGGTGTATTTTGGGTCATTATTTTGTATTGTGATTTGATTGAAGTCTTCTAACCCTTATTGAGATTGGAAAAGAGAAATTTGTGAGTGTGGCAGATTTGTGAGATCAACTCCTTGTCAAACAAAAGGTATGGGCAAATTCTTCCTTGGTTGAGTTGGTTGATTGGCTTACTTGAAAATTAAGTTTGGAGTGAAAAGGATTTGATTAGGGTTTCCTTTTCAAAAGTGTTTGAGTTGATGCTTCAAGGTTTTCTGAATTGAGAGTTGTGATTAAAACCTTGTTTTATAAGCATTGTTGTTGAGACCATTGGTTGAGTGGAGTGTTTGAGTTAATGCTTCAAGGTTTTCTGAAATTGAGAGTTGTGTTTAAAACCTTGTTTGATAAGCATGGTTGTTGAAGTGAGTTGTTATACAAAGAACTTGAACTAGGGTTTGAAAATATCATGAGTATCATTGTTATGTGAGATTTGTTGTTGAGCATTGTTGGAAATATTTTGAGTTGGATGATACATGCTTGGACTAGGGTTTGTGAGCAAGAGTTGTTTCTTGAAGTGATTGGTTGAGTAGAGTTGATTGAGCCTAGTCAAGTGGATGTATGAAGTGATTGTTCAAGTTCCATAAAACAAACTATTCTATATTCTGATTTGAGTTGAGATTGAGTTTTGAGAATAGAACATATTGAGTCTCTAACAATTCTCTTTATGCTTCTATGAGATTGAGTTGAGAAAGTGATTGAGTTTTGAGAATAGAACATATTGAGTCTCTAACAATTCTCTTTATGCTTCTATGAGTTTGAGTTGAGAAAGTGATTGAGCATTGAGTAAAGAACATATTGAGTCTCTAACAATTCTCTTTATGTTTCTATGAGATTGGACAAGTTCTTGTGGACTTGTTAAGCAGATTTGAGGTAAGTCTTTGAGAAGACTTGTGGACTGATTTTGTGTGAGCTTTTGTGGAAGCTTACAATACAGATTTGAGCAAGTCCTAGAGAGGACTTATTGAGCATATTTGAACAAGTTCTATGTGAGCTTGTTGAGCATATTTGAACAAGTTCTATGTGAGCTTGTTGAGCAGATTTGGACAAGTTCTATGTGAACTTGTTGAGCATATTTGGACAAGTTTTGTGTGAGCTTGTTGAGAAGATTTGAGCAGATTTTGAGTGGACCTATTGAGCATATTTGAGCAGGTTATGAGTGGACCTATTGAGAAGATTTGAGCAGGTTCTAAGTGGACCTATTGAGCATATTTGAGTAGGTTTTGAGTGGACCTATTGAGCAGATTTGTGCTAGACTAAATAGACTATGTTTAGTGCAGATTTGAGTGGACTTGTGCTAGACCAATTAGACTATGTTTAGTGCAATAGTTGAGTAGATTTGTGCTAGACCGAATGGACTATGTTTAGTGTAGATTTGAGTGAGCTTATTGAGAAGACTTGTGCTAGACCGACTAGACTATGTTTAGTGCAAGATATTGAGTAGAGTTATGCTAGACCGACTAGACTATGTTTAGTACAAAATTGAGATAGAGCTTTGGAGGTGATAGAGCAGAGAGGACAGAGTCTCTAGTGGATAGAGATCCATCAACCAGGGTAGTGAGGATAGGTCTTCTAAGTGGGGACAAGAGTCTTCAGTGGAGAGAGATCCACAAGCCAGTGTAGTGGAGGCAGTAGTCTTCTAGAGGATCACCAACCAGAGCAGAGGAGAAGGAGTTCTCCTATGGATAGAGATCCACAAACAAGATTTAGGGGATCAACATCTCCTTTGGACAGAGGTCCATAAACATTGTAATTGGGAAGGATTCCCAAGAGATTAATTGAGAAATATTTAGTGAAATATTTTCTCTGTGGAGGTAACCCACATTTGGGTGAACCACATTAAATTGGTGTCTCTATTGTGTGTGATGATTTGTGCATTACTTTGGTTATTGCTATTGATATTGCCATTGATTATATTGATTAATACTATTTGGGAAAGAAAAGTAAAAAGTGGTCTTATACTGTTCACCCCCCTCTCAGTATAAGCTTGTGTTCTTCAATTGGTATCAGAGTTGGTTCCTTCGAAAAAAGTTTAACAACTTGAAGGAAGATCTTACAAGAACACAAATGGCAAAGAAAGGCAAAGGTAGAACCATGAGACACAAGAAGAAAAGAACACACATGGTCATGAAAGAAAAGGAAGATGAGTTTAATATTGTTGTGTTGGGAGGAAAAATGGAAATAGATTCAAGAGATGAATCAAGTAATGGAGAAATATCCAGACTGATAAAGTTTTGTACCAGATGTGGGAACACAGGTCACCATGCAACTTATTATCCACAAGAATATTTTGTTTGTGGTCAACTCGGCCATGATGCAGGTTATTGCAATGGGTTTAGTAGCGGTGAAGATGAAGATGATATTTTTAGAAATGAAATCCTAGAGGTTGGTTCAAGAAAGGATAATAGGGAAAATCAAAATAGGTATGAAGAAGAAACTCTACTTTCAGTATTAGAAGAAAATTTTCCTATAGAAGATCAAAGAAAGAAAGAAGATTCAAAAAAGAAAAGGAGGAAGCCACTCTTAAGGAACTCATTGAATTGAAAAGAGAGAATTTAGAATTGAAGGGTCAAATACAAGAAGATGAGAAATGTAAGACAAAGCTTCTACAAGATCTCTTTGACTTGAGAGATAAGGTTGAAAAGGCAAGAAGAGTTGAAAAAGGTATGGTTGAACAGTCAAAGGTAAAAGAGATAGAATGTGAAAGGCTTATGGTTACTCTTGAAGAATTAAAAAGGGAGAACTCAGGATTAAGGGTTCAAGCTCAAGAAGATGAGAAAGCAAAAGCAAGGTTTCTACAGGAACTCACCAACTTCAAAATCAAAGTTGAAGAGACAAGAAAAATTGAAGAAGGTATGGTCAAAAAATTAAAGATAAAATATCTAGAGTGTGAAAGATTAGAGCATGAGATAGTTTCACTAAGGATGGAAGTAAAAGGTTCTAAGGACAAGCTACACAAGTTTGAGGAAAATTCAAAGACTTTGGATAGGATTATCAATGCACAAAGGTCATCAATCACCATAACAAGACTTAGTTCTAAAGAAGAACAAGGGAAACAGGAAGCAGAAAAAGGAGAGTCAAGCTCAAACACTAGAAAAGAAGAAGCGTCAAAAGAAGTAAGTAAAAGAGAGAGTGAGACTTCTAAGGATAAGTTGGACAATAGAAAGTTCAACAAGGAAAGGAACAATGCACAAGTAAAATATACAGATGGAACAACAATATGAAGAGACTAAGAGACCAATGGGGTCTAGGCAAGGTTTCTTCAATGGAAGATGTTTTTCATGTCACAGGTTTGGGCACATGGCTTCACAATGCAAGACACATGAAAGACAGGAATATGGGAATGGATAAATTTTCCATGGGTATTGCTACTCATGTAATGAGTTTGGTCACAAGGCAATGAATTGCAGGGTTCATGACAGAAGAGGATATGGCTTCACTAGAAGAGATCCTAAGACATTTGCACCTCCAAGGAATAATAACATTAAGTGTTATAAGTGCAATAATGATGGTCACACAACAAAATGGTGTAGAGCAAATATTCCAAAAATAGGTATGAATAGGAACAGGAATATGAACAAGAACATGAATATGAACAGGAATAGGAACATGAACAGGAATAGGAACATGGATAAGAACAGGAGCAGGAACATGAATGATGATAGGAACAGGAATAGGAACATGAACAGAATAGGAATATGAACAAGAATAGGAACAGGAATATGGATGAGAACAGGAATAGAAATAGGAATAGGAATGATGACAGGAACATGAATGATGACACAGATAGAAACAATCAGAAGAATAAAAAAATTTAAAAAATAAGGGAAGAGGATAAAGGCAAAGAACAATGCCTTTTGGGAGTAGAAATACTCCCACCCCAGAATTAACCACCTCAAAGGAGGTGGGGGAGGGGCTAAGCTAAGAGGCTCATTCTTAGCCCCGAGCCCCAAAGGTGACCCTTTGCCATTGATGTCAAAGGGGGAGAGATTTGTGTATTGGGGAGAGATTTGATATGGGGAGGATTGATATTTGAGAGAGCATTGAGCTAGGGGAGCAATGTCCTAGGGGGAGCAGAAGAAAAAGAAAGGTCAGGTTTCAGTAAAAAGAATGTGGGTTGCCATCAATGACAAAGGGGGAGATTGTTGGACATTTTGAGTCCCTAAGCCAAAGTTGTCATTGATGTCAAGATGCCAGTGATAGTTCTTCTCCAGTTCAAGTGCAAAGTTCAATGGAAGTTGTAATGGGTTAAAATATTTTTATTTTACACCAAAAAGAATGGATCAGAAAATGGTTTCAGTTCTCCTTTGGAAGCAAATATATCCGAAGCAATGGAAGGATATAATATTATAATATTTATTATAATATTTATCCAAGGTGGTGAAAAACCCAAATAAATTATTATAATTTTAATTATAATATTATTTGGTTTACAAAGGACAATTAATTATTTTTTATAAAACCCTAAGGTTGGGTTTTGGAGGGAAAAATATTTCAAAGCGCAAAGTTTAAAGTAAATTAAACCCAAAGTTGGGGTTTAAATAAAAAGGCTTTTGAAG
The DNA here is from genome assembly GCA_028583015.1 of Wollemia nobilis. Taxonomy (NCBI): domain Eukaryota; kingdom Viridiplantae; phylum Streptophyta; class Pinopsida; order Araucariales; family Araucariaceae; genus Wollemia; species Wollemia nobilis. Next base: position 13,462,876 of record JAQPPZ010016726.1, read on the forward strand.
CCTCTATATTTCCATCGACGTCATCATGGAGGAGCTAGCGTCGACGTGTCCAAAGCAAATATAATGCATATAAATACTTTGCCAAAACCATTGGAAAGTTACCCTTGCTCGAATTAATAAATCGGTGGCATGCAAAAAAGAGAGCTTGTGATTTACGAAAATGTGGTAGCGAAAGGCATAGAGGAGGAAGGTTTCATCCTCAAGTTTCATTGGGCAAGCATGGCCTAGTGGTAGTTGGGAAAGTGCAAAGGTGCTAGCAGCAAGGTGGTTGATGTTTCGAATCCTCGCGTGCATTATTTGGTGTGTTGTTTGAGGCACCCAAGGTGCATGACCTTTTGCTTGGTGGAAGGTGGTGTGAGATTAAGAAGCATGTGGTGCTTCTTTAATCTCAAGTGAGCGCTTGGCTCGTGCGGTGACTTTGGCCATGGTTAAGGCGCTTGTGGTGAGACGAGGTTGAGGGTTCGATTCCCTCCAAGGACAAGGTATTTAATTTTGATTTAAATTTTGTTAGTTGCCTAATGTTGGAGGAATAAGGGTGCATAAGTGATTATTATTTTTATACATTAAGGCATGAAATTTATGGTGAATGTTTGTTGAGGATTATTGTGGAAGGTTTGATATTTGAAATTTATGGTGAATGTTTGTTGAGGATTATTGTGGAGGTATTGATATTTGAGATTTATTATTTTAGGAGTAATAAGGAGTTTTAGTAAAGTCTTATTAATTTCTTATTAAGACTTTTGAGCATTATTTTTGTATAAGGGTTTTTCCATTTAAAGAAGACTATGGTGAATGTTATTTTTGAGTTGGAGTAATAAGGTGTATTTTGGGTCATTATTTTGTATTGTGATTTGATTGAAGTCTTCTAACCCTTATTGAGATTGGAAAAGAGAAATTTGTGAGTGTGGCAGATTTGTGAGATCAACTCCTTGTCAAACAAAAGGTATGGGCAAATTCTTCCTTGGTTGAGTTGGTTGATTGGATTACTTGAAAATTAAGTTTGGAGTGAAAAGGATTTGATTAGGGTTTCCTTTTCAAAAGTGTTTGAGTTGATGCTTCAAGGTTTTATGAATTGAGAGTTGTGATTAAAACCTTGTTTTATAAGCATTGTTGTTGAGATCATTGGTTGAGTGAAGTATTTGAGTTAATGCTTCAAGGTTTTCTGAAATTGAGAGTTGTGTTTAAAACCTTGTTTGATAAGCATGGTTGTTGAAGTGAGTTGTTATACAAAGAACTTGAACTAGGGTTTGAAAAGATCATGAGTATCATTGTTATGTGAGATTTGTTGTTGAGCATTGTTGGAAATATTTTGAGTTGGATGATACATGCTTGGACTAGGGTTTGTGAGCAAGAGTTGTTTCTTGAAGTGATTGGTTGAGTAGAGTTGATTGAGCCTAGTCAAGTGGATGTATGAAGTGATTGATCAAGTTCCATAAAACAAACTATTCTATATTCTGATTTGAGTTGAGATTGAGTTTTGAGAATAGAACATATTGAGTCTCTAACAATTCTCTTTATGCTTCTATGAGATTGAGTTGAGAAAGTGATTGAGTTTTGAGAATAGAACATATTGAGTCTCTAAAAATTCTCTTTATGCTTCTATGAGATTGAGTTGAGAAAGTGATTGAGTTTTGAGTATAGAACATATTGAGTCTCTAACAATTCTCTTTATGTTTCTATGAGATTGGACAAGTTCTATGTGGACTTGTTAAGCAGATTTGAGGTAAGTCTTTGAGAAGACTTGTGGACTGATTTTGTGTGAGATTTTGTGGAAGCTTACAATACAGATTTGAGCAAGTCCTAGAGAGGACTTATTGAGCAGATTTGGACAAGTTCTATGTGAGCTTGTTGAGCAGATTTGAACAAGTTCTATGTGAGCTTGTTGAGCATATTTGGACAAGTTCTGTGTGAGCTTGTTGAGAATTTGACAAATTCTAAGTGACCTTGTTGAGCATATTTGAGCAAGTTCTAGTGGACCTATTGAGCATATTTGAGTAGGTTCTGAGTGGACCTATTGAGCAGATTTGAGCAGGTTATGAGTGGACCTATTGAGCAGATTTGAGTAGGTTTTGAGTGGACCTATTGAGAAGATTTATGCTAGATCGAATGGACTATGTTTAGTGCAGATTTGAGTGGACTTGTGCTAGACCGACTAGACTATGTTTAGTGCAAGAGTTGAGCAGATTTGTGCTAGACCGAATGGACTATGTTTAGTGCAGATTTGAGTGAGCTTATTGAGAAGACTTGTGCTAGACCGACTGGACTATGTTTAGTGCAAGAGATTGAGCAGAGTTGTGCTAGACCGACTAGACTATGTTTAGTACAGAATTGAGATAGAGCTTTGGAGGTGACAGAGCAGAGAGGATAGAGTCTCTAGTGGATAGAGATCCATCAGCCAGGGTAGTGAGGATAGGTCTTCTGAGTGGGGACAAGAGTCTTCAGTGGAGAGAGATCCACAAGCCAGTGTAGTGGAGGTAGTAGTCTTCTAGAGGATCACCAACTAGAGCAGAGGAGAAGGAGTTCTCCTATGGATAGAGATCCACAAACCAGATTTAGGGGATCAACATCTCCTTTGGATAGAGGTCCATAAACATTGTAATTGGGAAGGATTCCCAAGAGATTGATTGAGAAATATTTAGAAGAAATATTTTCTCTGTGGATGTAACCCACATTTGGGTGAACCACGTTAAATTGGTGTCTCTATTGTGTGTGATGATTTGTGCATTGCTTTGGTTATTGCTATTGATATTGCCATTGATTATATTGATTAATACTGTTTGGGAAAGAAAAGTAAAAAGTGGTCTTATACTGTTCACCCCCCTCTCAGTATAAGCTTGTGTTCTTCACTACAACATGTTTGATAGGTACTTCAAATTATTTGAAGCTAAGCTATATGCTAATTTGGAGAAGTTCTCATTTTGCATGATGAATATTCAGTACGTTGGGTATATTATTAACAAAAATGGAATACATGTTGATTCTAAGAAGTTTTAGATAATTAAATATTGGTGTAACACCCAATTTTAGCACTCCATATTCTTCGATGGCCCACAAGACATCTAAACATGCATATTAAACCAACCCTAATCAAAACTTTAGCATTCCTTGCTCAATGATAAAATATTCTAGTGATGTGATGATTTTCTAAAATTAATTTTAAACATTATAAACCATCCAAATTTTAATCCTCCTACCCCTACCCGAAGTGCAATGACTAGGACAACAAAATTGCCTAGTCAAAAACTGCCTAGACAAATTTATCACCAAGTTAATTCATCGTATGTGCAATATCTCTATATATTATGAGACATTGCTCCTTGAGCTATCTAAAAATAATGATAGAGGCCTTGCCTTGGGTTAACAATTACTTGTAGCATCCCAAGATTACTATTTTTATGTGTAATATCCTATGCACCCTTTTCTTCCCCTTCCAAGGTTTTCTCCTAATAACTCTCAATTGCAATATTCATATTCCCTCCCCAAGGATGCCAAAATCCTATAATAAAAGCACTTGGAAGCCCTTTTAAATATAATTATTTGGCCCATGAAGTGATGTTATTTTATCTCTCTCTATTTGTAATTAGTCTTCCTTGCTCATAAAGTGCTACAAAATTTCCTTCTCATTTTACTCACATGCTTGGTTGTCATTCAACATTAGCAAATGAGTTGGCATAAGGGGCAAAGGGAAGGCTTTGACTTAGTGATTATAGATTATAATCTTGTCTCCTTATCTTTTGCTTTTTAAAATCCCGGGATCTTAAGCTTACTTTGAATGCAAATCTTATTTCTTGTTGCAAGCCCTTTGTTATTCATTATTGGAAAATAACATCTACTTTTTATGTGCTACAATAAAAGGCATTGGCATTTATATCTAAGTTTGTTGTAGACCTTGTTCAAATTTCCCTATAGAAGAAATTTTCCACTCTTCTTTCTAGCATCCAATAATTTTAACCCTAATATTACAAGACCCTTTGATTTAATCTTTAATTATCTAATAACGTCCCTTAGTAATTGTAGTCATACCCTCTAGCCCTATGCTAATAATTTTAGCTTTACTCTAATAGAGGTAAAAACTCCACATCCCTAACCTTTTTATCACTATAACTATTTTCATAACTTAACTAATTATTTATACTATATTTTAATCATCTACCTTGGTCATGTTGTTTAATTGATCTATATTTTATCTCATATTTTATTTTTTTACTACCCATCTCAAGAAAAAATCGCCTACCCTAGTGGTGATTTTACCTCTGTGAATCCTACACTCATATTTATACATATCCTTTTTCATTCATCACTATATCTTGTTACAAAATTCTATTATTTATTACAAAATTGCCTACCCTAGTGGTGACTTTTCCTCTATATGTCTACTACAACACCCCTATAATTTTTTGTTTTTTTTTGTTTTCTGCCTCCTGCTTATAGTTGGTTTCTACTCAGAGTAAAATCATTCAAACTCTTGGTGATTTCATCATCTAGGCATAAATATTTATTTGTTGCATTTGATTTGGTTTTTTAAGAGACCAAAGCAGTCTAATTGTTCCATCCAAAAATCTCACTATCATATTGCTTGGTAGTTCCCTTTATTCTAACATTATTTCCAAGGAAGTTAAGTTTTGCCAGTATAACAAAATCACTTAGGTTAATTTGTACACAATAATTTTATGGACACAATAATTCTAAATAATACACAAAATAATATCATATCTTTGACCTTACTTGTATTTTTGTTTAGGCATAGCCCTATATGTTGTTGGTTGCTTAAATTTTTCTATTTTGAAACATTAAGAGAAATAAAATAAATAATCCTAGGAAGAATAATAGTGATTTTGTAAGATGTTCTATTTTGATTCTAGGCAAGAAAAGGAAAATCATATAGTTTCATTTAGGTTAACTCTTGTATGTGAATTATCTTTTCCCTTGATCAAAGAAGACTTCTTGTAACTCCTAGTTTTGATTTGCAAAATTAAAAAATCATACAAATTAGGTACTTGTTTGAATGCATATCTTATTTTATTGCATCCTAGATTAAGATCACAAGTTATTAAGGTTAATTAATATTTCTTTGCTTTAGTCAAAATAAAATTAGGTGTTTTATAATCAACTCTAAAAATCTAGTTTTAAACTCTCTGGTGAACCCCGCATACAACCTCATTAAGGTGAGAGAAGTGGGATTAGCCCCATATCCCTAATTTCACTTCTCACATTCTGGTGAAACCAACATGAAACGCCTCATTTTTCTTATAATTTGACTTAAAAAATCTATTTAAGCTTAAATAATACCACCTAAATTCTATTTGTGTAGGATAGCTCATTTAATCAAGATTAATAATGAGTACCTTTTATCTCTCATATTATCCTTAGCTATGTATCTAGGTGTGATTGATCCTTATATTTAAGCATACATAAGAACACCTATTTTATATTTATCTAGAATAGCTTATTTAATAAATATTAATAATGAGTACCTTTTATCTTTCATATCATCCTCAGATATGTATCTAGGTGTGATTGATACTCATAATGTTCCTTACACATGTACCTCAGGTTCTACACTCCTGTATGATCATGTATATTTAGAGGACAAAGCTTCTTCCACGCATTTATGAACATATCAAGAGAGCAAGTGTAGTGAAGATTTACTACACAAGGAAAATCATGTCAAGAAGGTAATTTTGATCAAAAATACATCCAAATCCAAATGAGGAGAGACAATATGTAGAAGTCAAGTATCCTCACTACTTACAAAGAAACTAATTTCAAAATTCCATCAAGGGTACCTCTGAGGAATTTTTTTTGCCACATTATGATGTTGACCCTAAAGCTTCCCATACTATAAATTCTAGCTAACCCACCAAACTAGGACAAATAAATGATTCAAAAGTCTTTCTAGTGGTAGCTAAGGTAGGTTTTGTTATTGGTTGGAGTTCTTGAGATTTTTCAATGATAGCTAAAAGGGTTCCACCTTTAATAGGATCTTGCTTCACCCAACACCTATGACCTTTTTATTCTTCCTAAAGATAAGAAACTATGGGTCTAAACCTCTTACATGTATGAGGGTGTTCCCAAATCCTTAGTGTAGTTACAAGACAACATCATCAATAAATCCCAAGGATTGAGGCTCATTCCTCATATAAGGAGGAACATATCAAGAAATTGAATAGGAAAGTGACAAGACAAGCCTCTTTCCTCCTCCAAGAAGAGCTTAATAACTAAAGGACATGGAATACATTGACTTAAAATATTTTTATATGTAGCACCTTCTCTAAACATTCAATATTGCTAGCCCCTTTAGAGGTATCCCCAATATTTAGGGCAGAAGAGGAGTATCAAGATGTAGAATGATAAAAGTGGTAGGAAAAAGCATCTTGGACATACCTACTAAAGTAATCTACCTAGTAGTTCTAGTCACCACTAGAAGGAAAGAAAAAAAATGAGTAAATGAAGAAATGTGTCCCTCCCATACTAAAATAAAGTATAAAAGATGGAAATATAACCCAAGTAGTGCATGAACATGAGTTTCACCTTAAGGAACCTATCAGGAACGCAAAAGAAACAAAGTGTTGATCATTACTGGAATGATCGAACCAACTCACAAAAACAAAATACAAAGGAAGGAATGATGATCTAGTTCTATATTTGATACCCCGCAACTAGACATAGGACCCTAGGTAATGGTTGAAGCATTTAAAGCGATGACATGGAAGACATCCTAAGAGGTAACATTAAAATTAAGGTATAAATGAGGGATCCTATAGGTCTAATTGTGGCAGATATCCAATGTAAGGTAGTTTGACATCAAGCCAACCTACCAGCATCATTTATGGCTATAGAGACCCAAAGCCTTGAAGATCACTCAACATTGATGTTAACTAGCCTAGGAAATTTTGAATTCCTACATGAATTTTAAGGGGAATTTTCCCCTACTTTTTCTTATAAAACCCCTTTTATTTCTCATTGTAAAGCATCAAAATCTAGCCATGTTTGTGCCTAGTATCTAGCCTCATATGGGATTTTATTTCACCTTATTTTATATTATGACCTAGCTTAGACCTTAAGTCATTCAAGTTGATTCTTTTTTAGAATCTTTATTTGGAATGAATGCAATTTGATCATTATATATGAGAAGATGTGACTATTTCTCTTTCTATCCTAGTTTTTATGTATACTTGTTTGATGTAACTCATTTTTAGAAAAATAGTGTTACTTGTGTATTATAAACTATGATGCATGTGTTCATTCAACCTATCATGATGTAGGGATTTTAATACCTTTAGTGCATCACCTCCTTAGAATAGGTTTGTTTATCCATTATTTCAATTGTAGGATTTTACTAATTTCCTTCTAACCCTTTTTGCAATCAAAGACCTGATAGATTAGACCAACTTAGGAAGATAGTGATGTGTTAGAGATCACATCAAAACAAGAAGTTGGTCTTGGTAGAAAACCATAGATGCCATACAATGGAGTCATATCCCATGCTCCCTAGACTTTTTAAACTAGCACTCCACATGTGGCACAAGTATCAGATGCACCCAATGAACTGCATGTAGGTGGCCACAATGCTTGGAGTGTAAGGACCAAATCTTGTCCCTAAGATTTTAACTAGTATGCCTGGTGGGACCATAATTAGATGATTACATTAAGGTTTTGATGAAGGTCTCAATTGTCTACTTATTAAGGCACTATAATAATTCACTTGGTCACTCCCTTGGTCAAATAACTAACTAAATTTAGTAGGTCCATTGGAGATGACCCTAAAATTTGTCACATAAGTATTTTTCAATTAATATCCTAATGGAGGTCTCTATTCATCCACTTTTTGAAGTAGCATCAAGCACCACCTTTCATATGGAAACCTCATGTAAACTAGAATATGGTTGTACAACTAAATCTTAGGAGAATCCCAATGTCGAATGACCAAGGTCGCCTGGTACCCCATACTCTGACAGACATTTGGGATTCAATATCCACTATAGCTCAAAAATCCTTACCTAATTTAATCGAATAATATATGATCACATCAATGGAATATTTGCACCATATGGTAGGTCTTTGTGTGATGCATAACATGGTTAAATAAATGTAGCACTAAGACCTCTAGTTGCATATTTCAAAGGTAAAGCATGATAATGGTATATATCTCTCTCCTCACATTCAATAGCAAGTTGGGACCAACTGGCCACCCAGCTAGTAGATAATTTTGGAGAGAATATAGATAGAGTATCCCTATTGGAGCACCTAATGAATATCAAGAAAGATCCCATTGAGGCAATGTATGATTTTAATACCCAATTTCACAAAACCTAATATAGAATCTCAAATGATATCAAATCCCCCAAGTATGGCACCCATATTCTATATCAATTCTTTCAATTCAAATAGTACCATATTGATCAAAACCCAGGGAGGAAACTCTTTGCCAATAGCCTATCACATATCTATCTAGGTAAAAAATGATCTCATCTAAATAGAAAGGCTACATTTGAAGTACCTAATACATTTTTCCCATTAGCCCTTGTGTCTACCACTACTTGTTGAGAAACCCACTATCTCCCACCTCGCTTCCCCATAAATAGGGATTCCTCCATTTTTCCTTTTTATTTGGCCCTAAATTTCCCATCTAAAACCAAATTGGGTGTGTTGAGAAGGAGACTCTAGGAAATTTTTTAGGAGTTGTTGATTTTAAGAAGATAATAAAGCTACCAATGATTCTGGTATCTAGAGCCTCAAGGTTATTTCCCTCAATACCTAAATTAGGAGAATCCAATCATGAACTACCAACCATTTCTAGAGACTCATCTCCATCATCATCCCATGAAAACTTTCTAGTATTTTGTAAGAACACAAAGGGAGGGGGCACCCATAGTGTAGGTCCAATGCCAATTAGCCTACCCTTGGGCCATCTACACCCCAAAGATCACTTTCCTAGAAAAGGTTCTAGTCACATGAGAAGAAAAGGAAGTGTGTGTGGTATATGGTTAGGCCTATTGGCCAATGCACAATGAGTATCAGAGTCAACTAGACCTTAGAAGGTCAATCAAAACAAAGTTTCTAAAAATATTTAGGGAAGTATAATAACCAAATCAAAAAATTCCCCCACCACCATAAGCACTATGGGCCCACAATCGTTAAATAATCTGGTAAATACCAATGATGACATCCAATATCTCCCAAAAAAAATTAGGTTAGTAGAGTATGATCCTAAATATTGATCACAACTAGAATCCCTACTAGAGAAGGACCCAAAGGAAACTTTGATAAATAAATGGGACCAAGAGGTAAAGCAACCCAAATCCATGTATATTCTTAGCCTAATGGCCGAAAAAATTAGGGTGGAATAGTTCTACCTAGCTCTAATAAGTGAGGGTGAGGTAGTTTGTAGTTTTCTAGCTGATCCCACACTCAACACCTTTGCATCACCAAAAGTGATAGTAGAAGCAATGTTATCAACTCTACAACTAGCTAGAAAAGAGGTAGGATAATTAGGTGAAGGGCTATATCTAGTGGTTGATCTATAGATATAACCTTATGACTATCCCCCTAGGAATTTCAAATCAAAACTTGAATATTATCGAGGGATAAAAAGGATATATAAATTTCTATGGATAGAGGACAGGGCCAAGGCCATCCTCCTGAATGTATCTCAATATAAGTATGATGAGGAACTACCTATGAATGGCCCAGCTAATAGGAATAATCCAATAAAGGAATAAGGGTGGACCCAATTTTAAAGCACATCTAGCCCACATAAGGAAGCATTATTTTACCAAAGTCTTGGACTTTTGTTATAGCGAGATCTTCAAGCACACTGATATGGGGTAAGCGTTTGTTATGAAGGTTGAATCACTTACCCTTTATGCCCTTGTACATAATATATAGATAGATAATATTCTTATGTATTTATCTAGCTATTATAGGAAACGATAAAGTTTAGATCTACAACAAGAGAATTAAATATTTTACATGCCTAAAGGATAATATTGATAGAGACAAGGCATGCACACTAGCACTCTCAAGATTAGTAATGAAGGTTGTTTGATTAAGAGAATAAAAACCATAATAATTAGGTATAAGAAGGAATCAAAGATTATTATATCCCCCACTATCCAAGAATCTGGTAAAGAGTCTTTCTATACCACCCAATCATAATAAGATTAACAAAAGAGAGATGAACCTCAGGAGTCATCCCAAAAGATAATGTCTATAAACGGAGTCATACCTCTTCTAATTTTTATAAAGTCTTGAGTAATTTTACCTCTGATGCTATCCTTCCCCAACATTTATCTCTATTGTAAAAGCCTCAATATTTTTTCTTATTCTAACTTTTTCCCAATCGACAAGTCCCTTTTCTTTGGGTTCCTTAACTCTTACTAGTAGGAGTTCCCCCATGAGTACCAAAATTGTAGTGAAGATTCACTACACAAGGAAAATCCTGTTGAGAAGATAATTTTGATGATAAATCCATCTAAAGTCGACTAATGATACAAAAGATACAAAATTCAAGGATCCTCTCTACTTAAGAAGTAGCCAATGTCAAAAGCCCATCAAGGGCATCACCAAGGAAAAATATCTTCCATAATTTGATGCTGACCCTAAAGCTTCCCATGCCATAAATTCTAGTTGACCCACAAAACAGGGATAATGCAATGATTCAAAAGCCTTTCCAATAGTAGCCAAGGTAGGTTTCATTATTGGGTGGAGTTCGCAAGCCTTTTTTTGTGATAGCTAAAAAGGCTCCACCTTTAACAATATCTTGCTTGCCCCAACACCTACGACATTTTCTTCTTCCCTAAGAGGAGAAACTATGGGTTTATCGCTCTTCCACATCTAAGGGTGTTCTCCAACCCTCAAAGCAATTATGAGACAACACCATCAAGAAATACTAGGGATTGAGGCCCATTCCTCATACAAGAAGGAGGAAGATATGAGGTGATCAAATATGAAAGTAGCAAAACAAACCCCTTTCCTCCTCTAAGAGGATCTTAATACCTAAATTATAGGTAATAATAGAGCTTCTAAAAATATTTCTAGTTATAACACCTTCCCTAAATGTTTAGGCATTCTAGCCCATTTAGAGGTCTCCCTAAAATCCATGGCAAAAGAGGAGTATCAAGGAGTAGAAGGAGAAAAATGGTAGGAAAAGGTATTGTGGACACACCCTCTAAGGTAGTCTTCCCAATAGTTCCAGTCACCACCAAAATATTGAAAGAGAAGCAACCAAGGTTATGTATAGCAATGAATTATCATTAATTAATAAATATTTGGATTTCCAAAATTTGGAATAAGCAAATATGGGGACCCTTGACCGTGTCCTATTAACCCAAATTTTTTGGGTGCAAAAAAAATTCTAGGTTGGCTCACCCTAATTTTATAATAATTTGGCCATTCCCCTATAATAGTGGACCTTTTCGCCTTGAAATTAAAAAATATATATATTTACACCAACAAAATCACCTATTATACCCCTAGTTACTAGTATATATACTTAATGTGATACATAGAAATATGTTGGACATTTTGAGTGGATAAGTTGTCATTGATGTCAATATTAAGTGGTCATTGATGTCAAGCTTTCAGAACCAATCAGTGGTAGTTTTGATGGGCAACATCAACTTCAGGTTCTCTAGTTTCAGTTGATCAAGACCCGATTCCAAGAAGTCAGATATGGCCCAAAGTGCAAAAGAAGAAGCTCAAGTGGATAATATTATAATATTTTTTATAATATTATAAAGGGAAGTTTATAATTAATTAATATAATTTTTATTATAAATTAATTATAATTTAATTTACATAACTTAAGTTATATAAATTAATTATTAATTAATTTTAATATTAGTTATAAAGTTAATTTATATTAATTTTTAACTAACCCTAAGGTGGGTTATAGAATTTTATTCGAAATTTGAATTCGAATTATCAAGAACCGACGTGGGGAGCAAATACCCACATGTGTATAAAAAGGGGATTACCCACCTTACCCAAAATTACCATGCCTTTGAATTGTTGATTAATGCGAGCTTGTGTGAATCGTGCTAAAAAGAGTACTTGGTTTTTGTGGGAAGTCAAATGCGCACGGAGGTATAAGAGGAAGGAAGTCCTACTTCCTTCACTGGGCACCAATAGCCCACATGGTGGGCTCCCAATCGCCAAGGCGCTTAGGCTTGGGGAGACGGTGGATCGAATCACGCCGAAACCCCTTTTGGGGGAAGTCAAAGGTATGCTTTAAAGTTGAGTGTCAAAATTTTTGGGGATATTAGTTGGGCATTTAAAAATTATTTTTTTGCATATTGATTTGGTTTGTAAGGTTGTAAGGGGAGTTATAAGGCTTATGCAAAATTAAATTTTTGGTGTTATTTGCTTTAGTGTTTGGAAAGGTTAGTAAGGTGTTTTAGGAAGTTGTGTGGTGTTGGATATTATTTTAAGTTGGAGTTTATAAGGTGTATCCAAGTAATTATTTTTCATGTATTATTTGATGGATGTTAATTTTAAAAAGGGAGCAATAAGGCATAATTGAGTTTTGATTATTCTTGTGTCTAAGGAATATTTTGAGAAAGTGTTGGAGTGATATTTTGTTATCTAACCATTGAAATTGGAGAGAAAAAAATTGTGATTGAGACAGGTTTTTCTAAAGGTACTTTTACATAAAATAAAAGGTATGGGCACATCTTCCTAGTGTGTGATTATTGAATGTTGTGAATGCAAAGTTGGAGTGAAAAGGATTGTTTGGTAAGCATTGTTGAGTGTGTGTTGAATTAATGCTTCAAGGTTTTCTGGAATAAAGAGTTGTTGATGAAACCTTATTTTATAAGCATTGTTGTTGAAGTGATTAGTTGAGTGAACTTGAACTAGAGGTTGTGGAAATATCATGAGTATCATTATCATGTGAAATTGTCAAAGATCATGAGTATCATTATTATGTGAGATTAGCATTATTGTTGAGGCAATTGGTTGAGTGAGGAACTTGAACTAGGGTTTGCAAAGATCATGAGTATCATTGTTATGTGAGATTTATTGATAAACATTGTTGAAAATATTTGAGTGAGTGTTCGTATGCTTGGACTAGGGTTTGTAAGTAAGGATTAGTTCATTGAGTGATTGGTTGAGCCTAGTCAAGTGGATATGTTGATGTGATAATTCAATTTCCATGAAAAAAATTATTCTATATTCTGAATTGATTTGAGAAAGAGGTTGAGTGTGGATGAATGTGAAACATATTGAGTCTCTAACAATTATCTATATGTTTTTGTGATAAAAGAGAGATTGAGTGATTGAGAGTTTTTGAGTGTGGAACATATTGAGTCTCTAACAATTCTCTATGTGTTTCTAAAAGAGTGATTTGAAGTGATTGAGCATTGAGGTGAATGTGAAGCATATTGAGTCTCTAACAATTCTCTATATGTTTCTAAAAGAGTGATTGAAAGTGATTGAGCATTGTGATGAATGTGAAGCATATTGAGTCTCTAACAATTCTCTTTATGTTTCTATGAAATTGGATAAGTTCTAGTGAGGACTTATTGAGTAGAATTGGATAAGTTCTAATGAGGACTTATTGAGCATAATTGGACAATTTCTAGAGAGGACTTGTTGAGCAGAATTGGATAAGTTCTAGTGTGGACTTATTGAGCAGATTTGGACAAGTTCTAGAGAGGACTTGTGGACAGATTATGTGAGATTTTGTGGAAGCTTACAAGGCAGATTTGAGATAAGTCTTTGAGAAGACTTATGAGCAGAGTTGATTTATTGATTTTTTCAAGCCTTGAGTTAAGGTTTGGGGTAGATCTAGCAAAGTTGATTTGATATTAAGTCAAGATTTGTGTTAAGGCTTAAGGACAGATATTGAGGATAAATTTGTGCTAGATCGAAGGACTGTGTTTAGTGTAGATTAGAGGATAGATATTGAGGATATATTTGTGCTAGAATGAAGGACTGTGTTTAGATAGAGTTTGGTGCATATTTAAGGACAGGTTTGTGCCAGACTAGAGACAGATATTGAGCAGATTTGTGCTAGACTGAAGGACTATGTTTAGTGTATATTGAGATAAATATTTGAAGGTGACAGAGTATAGAGGATGACAGTCTCCAATGGATAGAGATCCATTAGACAGCGTAGTGAGGACAGGTGTCTTCAATGGATAAATATCCATTAGCTAGAGCAGTGGGAGCAACAGTTATTCTAGAAGATCACCAATCAGAGCTAAGGAGAAAGGAGTTCTCTAGTAGATAGAGATCCACAAACTTGATTAGGGGATTGGTGTCTCCTTTGTATAGAGGTCCATAAACATTGTAATAAAAAAAGGATTCCCAAGAGATTGATTGAGAAAATTTTAGTGAAATATTTTCTCCGTGGAGTAGCCCACATTGGGTGAACCACGTAAAATTGGTGTCTCTATTATGTGTGGTGATTTGTGCATTGCTTTGATTACTATTTTTGATATTGCTATCTATACATTACATAATATTGATTGGGAAAAAAAAGTAAAAAGTGGTCTTATACTGTTCACCCCCCTCTTAGTATAAGCTTGTGTTCTTCAAAACATCCTAATTATTTTTTTAAGTAGGGTTTTGAAAGGGTTACCCTTTCCCTTTTACATTGATTTAGTCACATTGAATTATTCAGTGCTACCAAGATTTGAACCTTGGTATGGGCTACATCAGCTATTTGTCCAACCATTGAACAAAGGACCCATTGGTAAAAGGCCCTAGTTACCAATTTATTATTTATGTTTTGGTCATTTAAAGGAAGAAATAGTTTTTTCCTCAAAGAATACAAGATTAGGCTATGTTTTTTTCATAGAATTTATAGTTACAAATTAGAGTAATGTATTCATTAGCATTGATTTAAATGAGATAATTCGAATATATTGAAATCATTTCAAATCTTAGTTATTGTGAGTAAAGGTAAGTTGATCATTGCTATAATCTTACGCAAAGGTGTAACAATGTGGGCATGTTATTTAGGGATCTCATATTCTAACTAAACTTATGATTTAAGGTACTTTGGTTGTAAATAAATTTTATTTGAGTTTTAGTTTAAATTGATTGAATAGTTAAAAATACTTTAGTTGTAAATAAATTTTATTTGAGTTTTAGTTTAAATTGATTGAATAGTCAGCCCAGGCAAGGAGAAACTAATATCCTAGTTTACTATTATACTCTATAGCAGCTTTTTTTTTATGGGTTTCGTTATTTATCAATTTATAATTATGAAAATTTAAATACATTTTAGAATATTATTACATTCTTTTAGCTTAACATGATAGCAGTTTAAGCATTTATTTAGTTTTTGTGGGATAATATAGTGGTTAAGATCTTAGATTCTCTTTCTAAAGACGTAAATACAAACTAGGGTAAAGTGCAAATAAACTTGTTAAAAAAGTTAAAATATACATATATTTAAAATTCTTATTATTTCTTTTAAAGTTGTAGTATATGTGCTACTTTAAATCTGAGGTGTGGATACTTTAATAATTATGAATTTAAACATCACCTTGAATAGGTCTATTAAAATTATAGAGCATTTTTCTTATACCTTAAAACATGTAGTATATAAAACATAAGCAAACAAGAAAGGTAGTTAATGATTCATTTGAGTAGTTAAAAGTTGAAAGGAACACTACAATCTCATGAAATTACTGAAGGAACGTATAGCATAAGTTCTAGCTAACATGCATATAAAGTACACATTAAATTTATTCTAACATGGAGAAAGAGGAAAAAAAGGAAGAGGGAAAGGAACACACCAATCCATGGTATGTAGCCGCTAGAAGTGTGATCATACAATGAGGAGTGATGTGTGAGGAAAAGAAGAGAAATAAGGAGGAGAGAAACAAATTAAGTCAACAAGGGTATAGGTGGCAAGTGATTGATTGAATAAGTGTGATAAGAATTGTGATATGAGTGCATTCGGTGCTATTTACTTGATTTTAATTTTGATTTTGAATTTGAATTTTCGATGAGTGGCATGCCTTATTTTCATCCAACCATTCCACAAAATTTAGTGTCTTCATTGTAAGTGTGGCATCATGTGTTGGAAATGTGCTCACGATTTTATTATATTAAGACATTGGAGAATGGGTGGATAAAAATAAAGGATGACAAAGGAAAATCCTTGTTTTATTTATTTTTTTATTGATTTTTTTAGTTTTCTTTTTCTTTTCTTTTTTTTTAAATTGATTATGTTATATTGTGAAAGTAGTTAGGCATTGAATGCGCACAAATAAAGAATGTTAATGGGTTTAGATTCCTCAAATCCATTGAGATTCACAAGCTTGTAGGCCCTAACACCAAATGATTGTTTAACAATGAAAAGGCCAAGGCAGTTAGCAGCAAATTTATCACATAAATATGGTGGAAGACTCAAGTTTTGTTGGTTCTCTTTAAGCGTGATATCACCAAATTTTAACTCTTGTGGATGGATCTTATGAACATGGGCTTATTTGATTTGATCTTGGTAAACGTGAAGGTGCTCAAGAGCATTGATTTTATGTTCATCAAGAAGAGTGAGTTGGTTGAGCCTAGATTGATGAGTGATGTCCTTATCCATAAATTTTTATAAAGATATGCATAGAGTTGAGATCTCAAGCTCAAGAGGTATGATGGATTCGATGCCATAAACTAAAAATAATGACATTGCACATATTGGCATGTGAATGCTAGTTCGATAAGCCCAAAGCACCAAAGGGAGTTGAAGGTGTCAATATTTATGATTCTCTTGTACCATTTTCTTGAGAATGGCACAAATAGTTTTATTGGTTGCCTCAGCTTGGCCATTGCTCTAAGGGTAATAAGGTGTTGAAAAGCTATGTTGAATATGGTATTTATTGCATAGCACTCAAACATCATTATTTTTGAATGGGTTCCCATTGTTAGAAATTATTTTTTAGGGGATACCAAAATGACATGATGTGCTAGAGTAAAAACTCAGCAATTCGAGGTCCTGTCATACTGGTAAGAGTGTAGACACCAAAATCTAGCCATTTGTCCTCCATCCATAGCTTCCTGCCATAATTATACATTATTTATATATATTAATTTAATATATATTTAAATAATAATATTTTTATATTATATATATAATAAATATATGTATATGTATGAATTAATCCTAGCCATCTATTATGTTTTAATCATAGCCATACATCCACCTTAATCCATGCCATTTACCCAGATTTAATCTCCACCCTTAATCATGTTTTAATATTTGCCACACAAATTATGTCGTTGAAACCCTAACATGTCTACGGGAAGATTTTAAGAGGAGATATTTTGATGACTCAACCCCTAATTTTTTGAAATCCCTAACATCTTCGAAGGTCTTGAGTTCCCTAAGCCCTTGTGCCCTAAGTCCTCAAGCATCCTCACCATAATTTTCTTTTGTCACCATCATTCACATCCTTCACATCCACCGTCGTCCACCTCGTGCAAACTAGATCTGGTTCTACAACCTTTTCCTCAGTTGTCAAACACCCCCTAGAGCTTCCCAAGTGCCCATGGAATTCTGTAGAGCACCCACGAGAGCCTACTAGGTGCCTCTAGGAATTTTTGGTCAACACCAAGCGCTAGTGGGTGTTTCCTATTCAGACGTACAACCCTATGGCCCTCGAGCAATAGTTAGGGAATCTATGTAATCCTTCCCTACATAAGTGACGAAGGCATAAACAATGTTATTTTACAAGGTAATATCTCATTGCTCTTATTTCATATTCTCAAATTTGTTTACAACTTTATTTATGCAACTAGGGTTAATGATTTTATTTTTTGAGGGTCTCACACAGTGGAGCCCTCACATATATTATTGAATCTTGTTATTTGTTGTGTGTAGGTATGAGAATCACATTCATTGGTTGCTACTGAAGCTTGAGTGGCCCTGCATAAGATACTAAAGCCCACTCACCACCCTGTTGGGATACAAAACAAACAAGAAGACACCACAATTCATTGGATTAGGGCCTCATAAACCCTGACATTATAACAATTGTATCAAGAGCATTGTAAAGACCCCACATTGGGGTACATTATTTGTACAATTGGGAGATCCATCCACATTCAATAAAAGAATATCTCTTCTATGCAATTCTATGTTATTTGCTTGTGCTTTTGTTACTTTTATATATTGTATTGGTGTTTCATTTTTGCATTCACAAATGGTGATCACGGTGGGACCCACAATGGGTTCTTTATGCTAATTATCTAATAATTAACTCACTATTTTTGTTTTTGTCTTGCAATTTTTAGGAATTTTGATGCACGATTTTCATCGAAATAGGGTTTTTGGAGCTGTAGAAGGTGATCCAGGATTGCGCAAACGCCCTACGGTGCTCAAGGGATGCCCCCCATAGTTCAAAAGGTGCCCTAGTATATTTCATAGGCTCTGAGAGGCATTTCATAGAGTGGGAAAGGATATGTAGGCTTTTCTATGTCTTCCTCAAAACCCTAACCCCTCTGCTTCATTTTTATTTTACGTTTTTACAGATTAATTGCTAAAAATAACATTATTTAATATTTGTTAAAAACAATTACATTACATCTACATTTTAAGAATTTACATTCATTTATACTTTGCATTTAGATTATTTTTGCATTCATACTCACATTAGTGCATAGTTCAAATTTAAAATTTTATTGCTTTATGATGTGTTTTTCATTCAAAGATATGCATACTGTTTTCATGTAAAGTAAAAATTGCATAAAATAGTTTACACATTAGGGTCAAGAATTCCTCTTTTTCTTGCCTAAGTAGGAACAATATCAGAATATTAAAAGTACTCCCACATTTGGTGATTCAAGGTGGAAGAGTAAGCGAACCCTCCACTATTCAGAGTGGGTCTTAAGTAGTGTACCTTATATATTTTGAGGAAATTGGTATCTTTGTTGTCTTTTGATTTAGACTTGCAAAATTGGTTACTATTGATATTGTATGAAAATACAATAGAGAACATAAAAATTTTCACACATAGCACGTCTCACATTAAATAGTAATGAGTTGGATTTCATCACCAACCATTGCTTGAGATTTTGTGACAATGGGTTTCATCTCCATCCACCAATATCTACCCTTAAGGGCCATAGGATACCCATGAGCAAACTTTCTAGACTTCATCACCAAAAAGAATCTCATTGCCCAGCCAAGACAAGCCATATATCTCACCCTTCATAATTCATATTAGTCCATCAAAACACACAATATATATATTAAAATGAGATAAAAAAAGGAGGTAAGAAAAACTGTTGCAAAAAATAGAAGTGAATTACTTATTTTGTGAAGTTTCCTTTTGCATTTTCTTTACTGCACATTGCATATTTGATTCACTAGCTTATGGTATTAACTAGAAATCAAACTAAAATATTGAATCAAATTTCCATCCACCAAGACAATTCATCCATGGATTGTTCATCATCATTCCCCACCACTTATGTGGTCAATACCACTAGTGTGATATAGACAAGTTGTTCAAATTTATCTCATGAGTCCCTCACACACTGTGTCATCCACACAGTCATTTCACATGACCATTCCACAAATAGAATCATATTCATCTACCATTGACCACCACATCACCCATATAGATATGGTCAAAGTAGAAGCTTTTAATAAATCTGCTAACTATATCTTAGAATAAGTCCATAACTCACCTAGACATGATCCTTATTTCCAATAGGAACTTGTCTTCTCCCAGTCTTCAAGCCTTACCCAGGTGTATAATAACCCTCTTTTTGAGGCAATAACTACACCTTCCCAACATTGGTCCATATCCCAATCATCATGTGCTCAAAGTACATCCATCCCATCATATTACACCACTACCTATGGTAATCCTTTGTATGAATCACAGGTCAATGTTGCTTCATAGATGTCATCTTTCAGCTCAACCAATGTTATCCATTCAGCTGTAACTATGGTTGCAACTTATCCTTCACATACTTTAGCCATCCCATCCACATCCACACCTTCCACTTTAGATATGGAAATACATGAAGCATGGGAACACCTTAACAAATTGCTTAAGAAGTTATAGAATGCACAGTCCTATCCTCAACAATAAGTTCATGTGATCAATCCTAAGCCTCAACCTGTTTCCACTCAACCAACTTTTGTCACCCAAGGTCCATCATGGGTACCACAATATTCTATGGTTTCCATTCCAATGCCACCTGTTGTGACGCCCTTCATAATGACCCTAAAATTGGGGACCCACCTTAAATTTTGTGATTTCGAGGGATTTTTGTTTATCCAATTTTTCTCGCATCAAGGTCTTGGAAAATTTGCTTTCACTTTGGAATTGTTGACATATTTGCATTTTTAAGGTTTGAATGTAGTTGCAATGCTTCAAACTAAATATTTTGATTATTTGCATATTAATTGCATTATTTCAAATCAAATAATTTGATTAAAATCATTTTCAAAGGTTTAAATGATTAATTTTCATTTAAATAATTAAATTTTATTTTAGGGTTAACCCTAAAATTAATGCAAAATTGAAATGGACATATCTTGAGCTAGACAACTCCGTTTGATATCATTCAAAACTTGGTAAAAATATATGGATTTTCTCTTTCTAATGGTACCAAACTTACAAGATTTTAGTTTTCAATTACACCATAAAATAGCAGTTTAATTTAGCAATTTGAAATTTTTAAAATATCATATCTCATAAACCATGATAAATATTTGGATGAACTCAATAATTTTTAGCACCCTGTTGGTATATGTAGATGAATGGAAATATTCACTAAAATATGAGAACTTTAAAATAATTTTGGAAAAAATGAAAGTTACGGGAGAATGAATAATAAATAAAGTAAATTTTGGTTTTGTTTTAATATTATGATTATTATTTCATTATGTAGGTAATACAAGGGCAAGGGTTGAAGAAGATAGTTATAAAATCCGTTCCCGAAAATGTGATGAAATAGAATAACTAAACTTTTATGATTAATAAATTTTGGTAGACAATGAATCTAATTATATGAATTTAAAGTTCATAAATAGGTTTATATTAAACTCTTCTTTTATGATTAATAAGGTTCAAGATATTATATTTTGAGTTTAATAAATTTCTAAGTTTGTTCATTATTCAAATATTTCAATTTCAATGTTATATTTGAATGAACAAATATTTATTAGTAAATGAAACCTTAATTGTGATTATCATGAAGTTCAAAACTCTATGATTAAGGTTTACATTTTATAGATTTATTTATTTCATTTTATTTTGTTATATTTACATGGTGGAATCAGTAGCCGCCATGAATCCGGGCAGGCTATCCAGCTTTTTACGGCCGCCACAGTATTCTGCGGTGTCTTCCCCGAAAGCCGCCACACAGATCTTCGCGCAGTATGCCCCTATAACAACCATGCCACAATCATTTTAAACCTTTTATGCCTCTGAAAGCACCAGAAAAGGGACAAACGTTTAGTCCAACGAGGCCATTTTATAGATTTATTAAAATTTATAAACTTTGATTTTATTAAAGGTTAATGAATTTTAATGGTAATTAAAATGCTAAATTAGATTATTATTTCAAATTCATTGGAAACATTTTAATTAAGGTATTATGTTGAAAATATAAATTTAATTTGCACAAATAGATCAAAATCATAAGGTAAATTTATTTTTTTTTTTTTGGAGAATATAATTTGTATAAAAGGCATGTAATGCATGATGAATTCAAAATCAATTACCTGATTCCCAGGCCCCTTGTTAACAGTAGCTTGCAAACTATAGAGATTATTCAGGCACTTATTTACGCATATATGCATGACACATAAAAATATTAAGTGAGAACCTTGGAGAAGTTTACTTTCTTTGCAAGAGAGGATTTTGAATCCTAGTTGTCGAGTGGTTTTTGTAACTGGACAAAATCATACCTCAACAAATTGGCACTAGAAGGAGGGCATGAAAATAGGTATTTGATTTTAAGCATTTGAAGTTAAAAAAATGACATTTCCCTATTTATGATGCGTTAATGTGGATTTGCTATAAATTTGGAAATATGGTTAAAATTCAATTGTTGAAATTTCTTCACACATAGTATTTCATGCTGAAATTGGTTCAATGGCAAAAAATAATTTACCTTTTTATAAGCATGATGGAACGATTACGACAGAAGAACATATTCATGCATATAAAAACATTATGTTTCATTTTCAAATTACGTAGGAAAATGTTCTTTATAGAATGTTTTCATACACATTGGATGAAGTTGCTAAATATTGGTTTATCAATTTACCTGCAGGTTCTACCGCTTCTTGGAACCAACTAGAAACAATATTTCTCAAAAATTTTGGAACATTGGTTGACACAGATTTGTTATCAAATCAATTTGCCTCTATATGTAAAGAATCTAATGAATCTATGAGCCAATTTAATGATAGATTCCATAGGTTATATACTGAAATAGAGACATATTTCATCATTTCAAAAAAATAAGTCCTTCAAATATACTTGGAAGCCTTAGATGTCTTTACTTCTACATGCATAAGGATAAGTCTTAAAAAGCCATCCTTGTCTAGAGCTTACAAGAAGGTAATATTCATAGAACAAAAGTGTATTTTGGAAGGAATTGATGTGGATCAACAATGGTGTATTTTGAAAGATATTGAATTAGGTCAAGTATCATTACTTAATCCTAAGGCTCAAAATCAAATGTCACCCATGAGTCAGATAGAAACACAACCTTCTCCCATGATGAATTATTCCTCAAAAGATATGGTTTTAAATCAATGCCAACCTTCTAATATGGTACCTGTGAATCTAATGATGTCTAATGTCTACAATCAATGTAATAAAATTGAATGTCCCAATTTTACAACTAGATTTGTTAATGATGAGGAAGAGCAAGTTTCAAAACCAACATTCACCAATGAGGTTTGTGATAAACAAGCTCATCAAGATGTAGAAACTAACTCAGTTTTAGAAATATGTGAGCCTTTAGGAAAAAAGGAGTTAGAGTCATTATTCACAAAGGAAGAGTGGGATAAATTTATGAAGCAAAATACAAAATCTGATCCCACTGAAGGAGGTCTTGACTCACCAAAAGTGGTTGAAAGTAAATTTGAGGGGAAATCAATAGATGAATCTAAAGAGTGGCTAGAAGATATGATAGAAGTTCATCACTTGTTCTCAGAAGACAATTCACAAAGGTTGGTTACAAATAAATATTGCGATGTTCACACAAATTTGAACATAAGCATGGATTTCAGCATAGAAACCTTTGAGCCACTAAAAATGGTTGAAGGTGAATTTGAAGAAGAGTTTCTTGAAGAGCTTGGAAATTATGAGGAAGATGCAATAGAGTTTCATCCCATGGATCTAGATGACCATTATTATAATTATTTAAAAATACATGAGGAATCATTATTTGCTCATAATTCTATTGATGAAATTTCTATTTCACTTGATATACAGGATGTTGAAAATTCTACCTCAAATGAAGATTTTGAAATTTCTATGCAATCATAAAATGACGTGCCAATTGCAAAAATTGAGAAGGTTCCAAAATTGAATCATTTTGAAGATGAATTTATTGAACACCTCATTGAAATTGAAAATAAAAACATGGTAAATATTTCTTATGACTCATTTGTTAATGATGAGGAAGAGGTAAAGTCATCTCTTTCCCTATGCCCAAAAGAAAAATAGAGACAAAAACCCCGGGAAGGGAGGGGAAAAAGGGTGGGGGAACCCAAAAAAAAAAAAGAGGTTGAACAAGAAAAACCCGGGGGGGGGGACAAAAAAAAAGAAAAATAACACACCCCAAAAAAAGGAAGAAAGGAAGAGGGAGAGGGAGGGGGGAGAGGGTAAGGGGGGGAGAGGTGTTACATGAATATAAAGAGCTACAAGATGAAAATGATGGAACTCATGAAAAAATTGCAATGGCTCACCAAATTGTGGTAAATGCTACTCATGATGTGTTGATTATGGATGACAAGGTAGAATCTTCACCTTTGTTATTGATGGAAATTCCAGGTAACAAGTTGTATGATGTTCCTTTAGATGTTCATGATTTTGATAATAAAATATCAAGTGTTGTTACTAAGGAATTGGAAACAACTTCTAAATATATTTCCATAAACAAAATAAAAGAAGACATGCTTGAATCATTGAACCAAGTTCATCAACATCTAACAATTCAATCTAGGATACAAAACTATAATGATTCTTATTTTGTAAATATCCTAGATTCTTGTAAATTGTTACATGAATGTGATTGGCTTAAAAACATAGGTGATGATTTTGCTTTAAAATTTTTTAAAAGTTGCATCTTATTTGAAAGAAGTCCTATATGCTTGTGAAAATGAGAAATTAATTCAAAGTGATGAATCAAGGTTTGGAATTTCCATATTGTTGAATAAACATAAGATCATGGATGAATCAAATCTTAAACATGGAATTATTTATAAGTTTGAATCAAATCAGTGGGGTGTGAAAGGCAAAATGAAATTTGTTATATGGTTTGGCCTAATCCTCTTTTGGTTAGAATTATGTAAATCTTGGCATGCATATAATCATATATGTCTTTTACAATGTGCCAATCGTATTTGGGATCCAGGGAAGTGATAGCATAAATTTGGCATCATTTTGTACATAGTGTAAATTTTGTAAATAACATTTTGGGTTTTGTGTTTTCATTTTATTTTATACGTAATTTGTTGTTTCATGTATATTTTGTTATTTTTCATTCATTTTGGTTGTTTTGTGCATGTTTGTCTACATGTTACTCAACTTTGTGAAAAGTTTTGGATGTGTTGTTTGTTATGTAGCAATAAATTGGCTTTGCCAGATTTTGGGAGTTTCATTATTTTAATGTGTGAAGTTTCAAGGGGGTTTTCATGGATTAAGGACACTAGTCATTTGATGGTTTTGTTTGGTATTCGGTCTTGGGCCATATAGGATGAAATTACCTATTTTGAAAACCTGTAAAGCCTAGAGAAAAATAAAAGTGAGATGTTAGTCTATATCTTCATGAATGTGAACTAAGATAAGGAAATTTGAAATATTAGAATCATATTGCAAAATCTTCATGAGTACCACAAACACATTAAGGAATATATTTTGAAATTCTGGAAGTATGAAGTTGTTAGTTTTGCAAATTGACGATGAAAATTTTGTATACTCTTTCAGCCTTACCTGATCTCTAACCCAAGTGGCAGGTGGATTTTTTGCAAAGTACCATATTAACGAATAAAAGAGAGGAAACAATAGAGAGGAAAAGAGAGAAAAAAATGATGAAAAAAAATGAGAGATAAAAAAGAAGAAAGAAAAAAATGAAATGATGAATAAAGCGGAAAATAAAGTCAAATCTATCACCATGAACTAGATAATCTTCACCGAAGCTATAGACGCTCGGTTGGAAGTGAAGCTATGTCTGGAATAAAGGAAATGCAACATTCAAAATTCACCTAATATTTGGGAGTTTCAGATAATCTCTACCGGAGCTATAGACGCTCGGCTAGCAGTAGAGCAATGTCTGAAGAGAGCCAGGTGGAGGTATTTCTTCAAGGAGAAAATGTTCATAGCCTGAAATGCAAAATTGACAATGGAAAACTGAATGGTTTCAAAAGGTATAGAATGAATCACTTTACACACACTAAGCTGATGTTGATGATTTTGATAGTTCATGTCGAATTGGTCTATTCACATTCTCTAGGTATTATTGACGCTTATGATTCTAATATTTGGGTTTTGGTTGTTTTCAAAGTTTGGTTTTTAAGTCCGAAATGTCCAGGGATATTTACCAGCAGAGTCACCATTTGTTGTGACATCCTTCACAACGACCCCAAAATTGGGGACCCACCTTAAATTTTGTGATTTCGAGGGATTTTTGTTTATCCAATTTTTCTCGCATCAAGGTCTTGGAAAATTTTCTTTCACTTTGGAATTGCTGACATATTTGCATTTTGAAGGTTTGAATGTAGTTGCAATGCTTCAAACTGAATATTTTTATTATTTGCATATTAATTGCATTATTTCAAATCAAATAATTTTATTAAAATCATTTTCAAAGGTTTAAATGATTAATTTTCATTTAAATAATTAAATTTTATTTTAGGGTTAACCCTAAAATTAATGCAAAATTGAAATGGACATATCTTGAGCTAGACAACTCCGTTTGATCTCATTCAAAACTTGGTAAAAAGATATGGATTTTCTCTTTCTAATGGTACCAAACTTATAGGATTTTAGATGTCAATTTCACCAAAAAATAGCAGTTTAATTTAGCAATTTGGGAACTTTAAAATATCATATCTCATAAACCATGATAAATATTTGGATGATCTCAATAATTTTGAGCACCCTTTTGAAATATTTAGATGAATGTAAATGTTCATTAAAATATGAGAACTTTGAAATAATTTTGGAAAAAAGGAAAGTTACGGGAGAATGAATAATAAATAAAGTAAAGTTTGGTTTTGTTTTAATATTATGATTATTATTTCATTATGCAGGTAATACAAGGGCAAGGGTTGAAGAAGATAGTTATAAAATCCATTCCCGAAACTGTGATGAAACAGAATAACTAAAATTTTCAAATTATAAATAATTCATTGAAAAGCCAAGAACAGGGTCGGACATTTTTGCAGAGAAGGAGGAAGAAGAATCTGAAGGAGCAAAGGAGGAGAACAGTGTGAATGCTATAGAGGATTTGAGATATACAGAGATATCAAGAGCTTTTATTGTAAGATCATTTGATTATATTAAATTATTTTGGTTCAAATATGTGTAATTCTGTATTTGAATTTTGAATAAATGATTTAATATAGTTTCTTTAAAATTAAACTCCATCGAAGATTGCACCGATTTATTGTTTTATTGTGTAAATTCTGGTAGACAATGAATCTGGTTTTAGGTCTCTGTGTTTTTCATGTTGTAGTGATTGTCCGAGATATAGATTTAATTTCTTTACTCTAGAACCTTTATAATTTATTTTATATTGAAAATCATTGCATAAATTGGACTTAGTTCATTTATTATAAAGTATAACTTTATAACTAAGTCATGAATAAATTTATTATTCAAATATTAAATTAATTAATATTTGAATAGATAAATTTAATAAAGATAAATGAGTATTCTGATTTCCAACTTTAATATCATAAAGTTTGAGAAATTGGGATTGATATCTTTTCATTATTTGGTTTGGATTCATTATTATTGGGTTTGATTTCTTCAAAGATCCAAGCTTTTCTATTGGATGCTCATATTTATCTTTAAATATTTAATTTGATAAATATTTAAGGAATAAATATTTTTCCAGAAGGAGATTCCTATGAACTTTATTTTGCACATCAATAAGATTAAAGTTCATAAATATATTTATATTAAACTCTTCTTTTATGATTAATAAGGTTCAAGATCTTATATTTTGAGTTTAATAAATTTCTAAGTTTGTTCATTATTCAAATATTTTAATTTCAATGTTATATTTGAATGAACAAATATTTATTAGTAAATGAAACCTTAATTGTGATTATCATGAAGTTCAAAACTCTATGATTAAGGTTTACATTTTATAGATTTATTAAAATTTATAAAATTTGATTTTATTAAAGTTTAATGAATTTTAATGGTAATTAAAATGCTAAATTAGATTATTATTTCAAATTCATTGGAAGCATTTTAATTAAGGTATTATGTTGAGAATATAAATTGAATTTGCACAAATAGATCAAAATCATAAGGTAAATTTATTTATCATTGTTTGGAGAATAGAATTTGTATAAAAGGCACGTAATGCATGATGAATTCAAAATCAATTACCTGATTCCCAGGCCCCTTGTTAACAATAGCTTGCAAACTATAGAGATTATTCAGGCACTTATTTATGCATATATGCATGACACATAAAAATATTAAGTGAGAACCTTGGAGAAGTTTACTTTCTTTGCAAGAGAGGATTTTGAATCCTAGTTGTCGAGTGGTTTTTGTAACTGGACAAAATCGCACCTCAACACCACCATCAACCCATGCCCATTCTATGGGTCAATTTATCCATAGTCCTCATGCATATTCTCTGCTTATTCATTCACAATCATTTCATCAACCTTAGCATCACCAATTCCAATCCACTCTACCAAGTCATAATCATCTCATTACACCTCAACATATTTCTACTTTGCCTTCACATAATCATAAAGTGATTTAGGGTTTCCACATTCTTGGGGAGGACCTTAGAATTAAGGTTATGCAACAACAGATTGATAGTCTGATACAACATACTCCTGGTCTAGTAAACCAAAAACCCACTTTACATCAACTGATAAATCAATCAATCCATCCTTCGGTACCCCTGCCATATCCGATAGACTTTATAGTATCGAAGTTTGATAAACTTAAAGGGACTGAGGACCCTAAATAACATGTGAGCATGACATTATTATCATATTTTTCATAATTAAAAACATGTTGATTAACTTAATTAAATCTTCTGCTCCCTACGATGAAAGTTTAGGGCACATACAATTTTTGTGACAGTGATCCCCCCTCGATCCCTTCCCTGCACGGTCACCAGACTCCCCCGCATTGTTGGTCTTCTGGCCATTAGGGACTAGCACGACGTGCGAATATGGAATGCATAGGTTCCCCATGATGCCACAAAGTATTCTTGAGTTCAAGGACTTTGGTACCTCGAACCCTAGCGGGACTGAGTCCATGGTATGCGATCGAATTTGTCCACTCTTAGGAGGAGACGGGAATCTCCATGTGGCCCTCCAACTCTCTGAGGATAGAATCCTTAGCGGGAAAGCATCCTTCATCGATATTTTACAAAAAAAGTGGTTCCCTCCCTCATCTGCGATAAACAAATTCATCACCCATGGAAGTGATGTTTTATGTCCTAAAAGCCTTATGGAGGGCTATGAGTCCCGGGACACCCACTTCCTGGTGGAAAAATTTACGGATGCCACCCCTATATGGGCATCACCCGTATATGGGCTATGTCCAGGTGGAAAACCCTGGGTAATATGGAGATCTCAGCAATGACCCCAGCGTTTTTCATGATCCAGCTCAACACCCAGGAAGATGCCAAGCACATCTTATCCAGAGGCCCATGGTTCTTCGGAAGGCAAAGTCTATTTCTAAAAAAGTGGTAAGCAAAATTTGATCCCAATTCCTAGAATATCAACTTTACCCCCATCTGGGTCAAGCTCCTGAATCTCCCAGCCCACTTCTTCTACGAAGATGCCCTCCAAGGTCTTTCCAAGGCCATTGGCAAACTCGTGGCCATTGACCCGACCAGTCGTGCAAGGACCCGTCTAACCCAGGCACGTGTGTGTGTAAATGTGAATCTGGAGATCCAACTGCCAGATCACTTGAACCTAATTTATAGGGACTTCAAGTGGAAACAGATGCTCATCTATGAAAATAAACTGACTTTTTGCCCCGAATGTCAATCCTAAGGTCATCTCTAGTTGCAGTGTCCCAAGATCTGATTCCCACCCCAAACCACCCGCTTTGAGGATTAGCCAAGAATGATGCACCACCGCAAGTCTTCCATTCCTCCAGAACAGAACATAACCACCTCCCGACCCCCACCGAGACTGCTTTCTCATAAGGCAATTACCTCTGTTACCATGGCCAATAAATTTAGTGCTTTGCAAAATTCTATTTCTATCAAGGATATTGAGGAAGGGGAGATCCCATGGAGATCTGAGTTGATGCCCATCCCTTCGATCCTCCAAACCCCTTCTATCATCCCTCCTCACCCTTCCTTGACCATTTCCCTGGCCAAGCAAACTCCTACCCCCCCTCCCTCCTCAAGCCCTAGCTCCCTCGGGAATCCTTCGAAGCCTCCCTCCAACCCACCCCATATTTCTCCCCACCCAATTCATGAAATCCCAGCCTCACCAACCCCCTCTAACCCTATCACCTTTGACTGTGAGGATGAAGATCTATCGTCCCCTGAGCAAAGGAGCCCCAAACAGACCCAAAGCTACAAAAAATCCCAGATGGATGTGGGGAAATAAAAAAATAAGGGCAGACCAACGGATTCAGACAGAAGGAGAAAAGACACAATGGAATACATAGCTAATGGGACCCAAAGAACGCTCTTTCAGTAAGGGGCAAGCAGCTCAAAGGATGAAGGCCAAAGAACCAAACCCCCTGCTCAACATGGAAAAAGGGGCTGGAAAACCTCCAAGAGTTCTAAATGAAATTCCTCTCCTAGAATGTGAGAGGACTAAATGGGGAAGACAAATAAAGACTAGTTTTAGCCATGAGAAGAGAGCATAACCCAACTATATTTCTAATTATGGAAATAAAACTAGGCGATTAGTGGTCCTCCAGCATTACCAAAAATATCTGGTGAAACTGTGACTTCATACACTCCCTGACGTCTGGGATGTCAGGATGGCTCCTTTTCCTGTGGAACCCTACCAAAGTCCAGGGAAACCTCATTTCAAGATAAGACAGGATAAGCAAAATTCTATTCCATGATATTGAGTCCCAACTTTCTTAGGTAATGTCAAACGTGTATGCCCCTAATTCCCCCTGGGAAGGGAAGCTTTGTGGAACACGCTCACATCCATGAGGTAAGCCTTTGAAGGAACCCCATGGATCCTGGCCGAGGATTTCAATTCCCCCCTACACTTCAGTTACAAGAAGGGCGGAGCCAGAATCACTCATAGGGATATTGAATCTTTCAGGAACTTCATTGATTCCAATGCCCTCATGGATATCCACCTCCAAGGATACCTCTTCACCTGGAGCAATAGAAGGAAAGGCAACAGTCTCATCCAGGAGTGCCTAGACAAATTCCTTCTTTCCCAGCAAGCCCTCCCTTGGTTTGGAGATGCTAGTCTATGAGCCCTCCCAAAGATCAATTCTGACCATAGCCCGCTATTGTTAGAATCAGATACCATGCCACAGTTCAAGACTTCCTTTAGATTTGAATCAATGTGGACCCACCACCCTGACCTCAAGGGGCTGATTGAGTCATGGTGGAAGTAGAAATTCCTAGGGTCTGCCACTAACCAGGTTACCCAAAAATTTAGATTCATCAAAGGAAACCTTCAGGAATATATTTGAATTTAAGCAGTAGATCAAATCATAAATCATCCAGATCGAGGACACCTTTCAGACAGGGGAAGGCAGTGACAACCTCAGGTATGAGGAGCATAACCTGTTGGCTGAGTACCACAATATCCTCTCTAAATAAGAAACCTTTTGGCACCAGAATTCAAGGCATTTGTGGCTCAGGGAAGGGGATTCCAACACCAAGTTCTTCCACATTTCAACCCTTAGGCACAAAGGGGCCAACAAGATCAAGAGACTAGTCACTCAATATGGGGCAGCCACTTTGGACATCCATCTGATCAGGGATGAAGCTGTTAGCCACTTCAAAGACCTCATAGGCCCCTCTTCTTCCCAATCCCCTTTGGCCATGGAATCCCTCCTTGCCAATATACCCACCCTCATTTCCTGGGATTCCAACGAGTTCCTCCTTTGCCCTCTATCCCATAAAGAAATACCCTAGGCCCTCCTTTCCATGAAACTTGACAAAGCTCCCGACTCGGATGGATTCTCGCCCAGGTTTTTCCAAACCTTCTGGGATGTTGTGGGCCCATACCTCTATGCTATAGTCAAGGAAATGCAATCTTCCAAAACCATTCCCAGAGATGTTAACTCCACATTCTTGGCTCTTATCCCTAAAGGAGCTAATCCTTTGTCCCTATCAGACTATCATCCCATTAGCCTTTGCAACGTCATCTACAAAATCCTTACCAAATCCATAGCCACCCGGTTGTCCAGCATCCTCCCTACTATCATTGATTCATGCCAGGGTAGTATAGTCAAAGGCCGCAACATTCGAGATGGGTTCATCACCATCTATGAGCTGATTCACTCTGCCCAGATTTCCAAGACCGTTGCTTTTTTTCTCAAAATAGACATGAATAAAGCCTTCGATAAGGTCAACAAGGAATTTCTCAACCAAGTCCTCCTCAAATTTGGGTTCCATGAGGCCTAGGTGAATCTGGTCTATAATTGCATCTCCTCTTCCTTGTTCTTGGTTATGGTGAGTGGTTCCACTGCAGGTTACTTCCTGAGTTCCAGGGGCCTGAGACAAGGAGACCCCCTGTCTCCTATTCTATTTATCATTCTTGCTAAAATTTTGGGAAGAACTATCAAAGAAGCCTATTCTAGCAATAAAATCTCTAGCATCAAAGCAACTTCAGGGCTCCCCCCCTCAACCCACCAATAGTTCGTGTAGGACACCCTGCTCGCAACCAAAGCCTTTGTTGAAGACACCATCATGATCAAGGATATCCTTAACCTCTTTGAAGAGGTTGCTAGGCAGAAGATCAACTACACCAAAAGAAAGCTATTTTTCATCCACACCTCGATCAGAAGGCAATGCAAGATTGCCAAAATTCTAGGATGCTCCATAGCATACTTCCTGACCACCTACCTTGGCCTTCCCATGTTCCAGGGAAGGGCCCACCCTGGCATGTGGGAGAACATGGTGGACAATATTTGTAATAGGCTAGCAGGGTGGAAGGGTGTTCTCATCTCCAGCACAAGGAGGGAAACCCTAGTAAAATCGATCTTGCAGAGTATTCCCACGTTATTTTTGTCAGTTTTTAAAATCTTGGTGACCATGGGTGAAGCCATTGAAAAAATTCAGAAACAATTCTTGTGGTCGGGGTTCGAAACCTAGAAGAAGTTCCACCTTATATTTCGAGATAAATTATGCACCTCTAAATATCATGGAGGTCTGGGTCTACGTTGCATCAATGTCACCAACCTAGCACTCCTAAACAAGCAATCTTGGAGAGTGGTTACAAATGCTAGCGCTGAGTGGGTGAACATTGTGAAAAGAAAGTACCTCCAGCATCAGCCCTTTCTCCAAGCCACCATAGCCCGCAATTGCTCCCTTTTCTTGAAATCCATTTTGCTCTCCCAAAGCATCATCCATGAATTCAAAGTAATGATGCTCTACTACTTCTAAAATTTCCTCAAACATTGGGGGGAGATGTTGTAGAAAGGTATAATCACTTGCCTCACCATAGTATTTATACTTTTGAGCAATTTATTGACTAATTTCATGAAAGAATTTTCCTTAATTTTAGAAATAAAGTCTCATTATCTGGTATATATATGGTCTAAAACAATATGATGATGAGTTTTTCTATGACTTTTGTAACCATTGGAGGGTCATTATCACCAAATTGCCATTCATCCTACCAATGGAAGAGCTGATATGATTTTTCACTAAGAGTTGCTTAAAACCCATCTCTTGGTTTCTACAATTACAACAATATAGATCATTTGATTAAGCTCTTGCCCAGGCCAACATAATTGAGGAGATAAAAATCCAAGAAGGAATGCTTAAGCCTAAAAAGGAAGAATAGAAAAACAAGGGCCAATATAAAGGTAGTTATTCTGGCCAGTCAAAATCAAACCACGCCAATCTGACCAACCAAGATAACCAAGTTAATCAAGTGGTCATGAGCCAACCAATAATGGGTCAACAAAAATCTATGCAAAAACAACTGTGAAAAATTAAATATCATGCGGTTCCCTCAACAACTCAATCAAGTCAAAACACAGTTTCGGTTGTGGAAAATCGACCACATTAACAATCTATTCGATAAAACTGTTAATACACCCCATTGGCCTAATCTTATGCTTATATCTTCCACAAGTTATATGACACCAACAAACTTCCCTTGCTCGAGGTTAAACCAGATGATCCACTAAATATGGTAAACACTATCTGGAATATTTATTTTACCCCTATCATAGGTAAAATGGGCATGATATTAACAACTACCATGTATTAAACATAGAGTGCAAGATCTCATTGACTTAGGGACAATCAAGCTTGATAGTCCCTTAGCCCAGCAAAACCAAAACCTTAGAATTTATCAAATACCACTTCCTCAACATGAGGAGGTGCAACCAACAATAGGAGGGTCCAATACCAAAACCCCTCCTAATCAATTCAATCACGTCCAACAATACCAATGTTTTGTGGGTGCTATTCATGTAGTAACACGAGGTCAACAACAATGCACTAATTAACAAAATGCTCAAAAAAAATTTGCTCAATTACCCATACCTCCACAAGAAAGTGTGTCTCAACTTGTAAATTCATCATCACCCATCCAAATTTCTATCAATATTTCTCAACCCATCCATATTTCAACTCATCAAAATTCCCAAATTCATCCCATCAATCATCCATCAAGGCCAATCATCTCATTGAGCAATCGGTTAACCACAATTCTTAAAATGACTTCGATTAAACTGTCTATATATGAGCTCATTCAACTATCTCCTCCACATCGTGAGGCATTAATGGATATTCTAAAATCCATTGAATTTCAATCTCAAGACACTAATGCCTTCAATAATTTTATGGGGAATATTCAAACATGTATGGAGCCTTCCATTATAGTCAACAACTTTGATATTAAACCAATATCATCGAAATCGATGAACCCTCCATGACACATCATGGCTCAAATTTATAGAAAGCCATTCAAAAAAGTTTTAATTGATAATGGATCCTCCATTAACATCATCACCACATATTCTCTTCATCATCTCAATCTTCTTCCATCCCACATCATCAAATCCACTTTCACCCTGAAAGCATTTAACAATGCTCTTTGCTCCACAGTTGGCACTATTTTTTTACTCATCGAAGTAGGGGTCAAAACTTTGCATATCATGTTCCACATATTGGAAGGATCCATGGCATATAATGTACTCCTTGGATGACCTTGGATGAGGAAAATGATACGTGTCCCTTCTATACTCCATCGATGCTTGAAATACGTACATGAGGGACAAGTACATTGCATACCTACGGATGTCGAACCATTCAAGTATTACAATTTCATCTCCAATCCCTATGAATCCATGCTTCCTTCCACTCAATTATTTCTCACATCATCATCCTCTTCATCATCCACCCAATCCATATCATCATATAATGCCCCTATCCCTGAGGATCTTCCTATAACCACATCACATCAAGCTTCCAATTCCATACCCCCATATTCATCACCTTTGACTACATGCACATGTGGTCAAACTCAATACACATAAATTTCATCATCATCATCATCCATCATTCCTTCCATATAATTGCAAATTCAATAATCATCTCAATTGAATCCACCGCCATCCATATTAGCCAATGTCTCACAAGTCGAGTTAATAGATTTTGAGACACCATCTCAGTCCATACCCCAATCCAATCATGAGTCATCCATTTCCACATCTGCATCCATGTCATCCCAAGTTGAGGTCCACCTCACTAATCCTGGTATTGGTGAATACATGGTCCAAGATATTACAATCACACCGTTCAACATTCAAACTACCAAGGATTATGATCACCTACATGACCCACCTTTATCTATAGGAGTGGTGTATAATATGGGTTCCATTTCAAATAGAATAAATTTTGTGTATGGGAGAATTGAGTCATTGTTCAATCCTTCTCCTCCAAATGAACCCAAGCAACCAACAACTGCTAATATACAAAAAATGTCTAGTTTTCCTTAATATTCACTACACCTTGGGGGACTTATTGTTACAAGGTGATGCTCTTTGGCCTCAAAAATGTAGGTGGAACTTATCAACGTGCCATGACATACATTTTCCATGAGTACATGCATAATATTATCGAAGATTATGTGGATGATCTCTTGGTAAAATCTAAAACTTGACAAGAACAAATTGGTGTATTGGAAAAAGTCTTTGATCGAATTCTAGAGCATAATGTAAGGTTTAACCCCAAGAAATGTGTGGTATTACCTCATGTAAACTACTAGGGTTCATTTTCTCCAAAAGAGGCATTGAGGTGGACCCAAACAAAGTCAAATCCATCATGGAGATGCCTCCTCCAACAAAATTGAAGGAATTTCATAGTTTACAAGGAAATATTCAATCAATCCATCATTTCATTGTGCAAATTTCTAATAAATGCAGGGCATTCAATCACCTACTTTAAAATGGGGTGTCATTTTCATGGATAGATGAGTGTCAAAAAGCCTTTGATGATATCAAGAAATACCTAGCTTCTCCACCAGTTTTAACTCCTCATCCAGGGATCCCCTTCCATATTTATGTTTTAGCAATGGACTTTGCATTAGGGATAATGCTTGCACAAAATAATGAAAATAATAAAGAGCAAGTTGTCTATTACATTAGTCAAACATTGGTAAGCTATGTAACCAGATATGCTTACATGGAAAAATTGTGCTTAGCAGTGGTTTTTACCACTAAGAAACTCAGATATTACATGCTTAGTCACACCACATATGTCATAGCTAGAGAAAATCCTTTGCATTATATGATGTCTCACACTTACAATAACACTCGTACCGCTAAATGGATAATGCTTCTCACTGAATTCAATCTTGAATTCATAAGTCAAAAATCCATTAAAGGTCATGTCATATCCGATCAGCTTGCAAAAGCTTCACTACCTAGTGATCAACCCTTGATTATTGAGATCCCAAATGATTCAGTATTCACTGTCATTAAACAAGAAGAAGGTGTCATTCTGGAGGAAGATGTTGATATCACTTTCTTCTTTGATGGTCCTAAGTGCAAAAAATGTCAAGGTGTTGGAGTTGTGTTTCATACATCCCAAGAGGTTCCTATCCTCTTATCATTCAAACTAGACTTCCAAGGGGTGCCTATCCCCTTATCATTCAAACTAGACTTCCAATGCATAAAAAAAATGCAAAGTATGAATCCTTAATATTAGTTCTTCAAGCAACTATAGCTATGGGTATAAATTCTATCAGTATATTTGGTGATTCTCAACTTATTGTTAAGCAAAAAACTAAATAATACCAATGCAAATAACCTATCATAAAACTTTACCATGAGGTAGCAATTAAATTGCTCTCTAAGTTTGGTTGGTATGAAATCGATAGTTTGCCATGTTTGAATAATATATTTGCATATGCAATGGCCTCTCTTGGATCATTAATTCCAAAGGACTCCTTAGGAGAGGTACAACCACTCATTATCACAACAATCTCTAAATCTGCAATTATCCGTGTTGAATCTAAGGATGAAAATGATGTTTGCTTTATCCATTCGGAACCATATGAGCCTTGGTCAAACCAAATAATAGCCTTTCTCAAGTTTGGAACACTCCCATCAGACATATCACAGACTGCTAAACACACTTTCAAGCAAAAGGTAGTCGGATTTACTCTCTTGGGGGATGTGTTGTATAGATGTGGTTATGATGGAATTCTCCTTCATTGTCTCAAGTCTGTTTAGGCACAAAGATCCATAGTTGAAGCTCATGATGGTACTTGTGGTGGTAATTTTAGTGGAATGACCATTGCAAATCCTATTTTATGCATGGGTTACTATTGTCCCACCATGGAACATGGATGTTGCACATATGCCAAACATTGTAAGCATTGTCAAGAGCATGCTAATTTAACCTATGTGTCATCACAAGCATTATAGCCTATTCAAAGCCTTTGGCCCTTTTCACAATGGGTCTTTATTTAATTAGAAAAATATCACCTTATTCCTTGGGACAACATACATTCATCATCACAACCATTGAATACTTCACAAAATGGATTGAGGCAATTCCTCTAACCAGTATGATAGGACCAAGAATTGTGAAGTTTATACTCCAACATATCATTTTTTATTTTGGTATTCCCTCTAAAATTATATATAACAATAATAAGTCTTTCAATAACAAGGATGTTCAAGCACTTTGCAAAAAATATAATATCCTACACAATTTCTTGACTCCTTATTACCCACAAGAAAATGGATAATTTGAGGCTACCAATAAGACATTTATTACTATTCTCAAGAAACTAGTCAAAGAAAATCATAGATAATAGCATACATAAATTCCCTTGGCATTATGGGCTTATCGAACAAGCATGTACATGCCTACTAGGGAAACACCATTTTCTTTGGTCTATGAAGTCAAAGCAATCATGCCTCTTGAGCTTGAGATCCCCTCATTGTGAATTTTATTGTAATAAATTCATACATGACGGTACTGCTATACAAGCATGTCTTGACCAACTCACACTTCTTTATGAGAGGCGAGTCAATGGTTTAGAGCATTTACGAGTATATCAAGACCGCCTAAAGCGTGCTTACAATACCAAAATTCATCTATGTGAGTTCCAAGTAGGAGATCTTGTTCTTAAATAGAATCAACAAAATACCAATGCTTTGTCGCATCTTCATGATAAATTCATAGCTAATT
This sequence comes from Wollemia nobilis, assembly GCA_028583015.1. Classification (NCBI taxonomy): domain Eukaryota; kingdom Viridiplantae; phylum Streptophyta; class Pinopsida; order Araucariales; family Araucariaceae; genus Wollemia; species Wollemia nobilis. The sequence continues at coordinate 13,501,105 of JAQPPZ010016726.1, forward strand.
GGTTAGGTCCATACATTTTTACTCAAAAAGTGGGTAAAAGGAACTTATAGGCTTGCCAGTCTAGAGGGAGTTGAAGAGCCCAAACCACTTAATGTTATACACTTGAGAGCATTATATGAATAATGTTACTTATATGTATGTATATATACATGGCTATTGCACAAAAATGGCTTATATTTCATACATTACATTACATACATTGTCTACACACATTTCATTTTATTTCATAAAATTGCATTTCATAAATTTCATTTCACAACTCACATTTCATTCATTGCATTCACACCATCATTTTCACACATTTCACATTTCATATTAGGGATCATTTATTCAGTTTAGATAATAATTGGTCCAATACAATCATGTTGCCTTAATCAGAGACACCTACAAACCGTCATCCATTTCACTGCACCATAAAATTAAGTTAAAATTTTCATTTGCAATACATAATTCCTAGGTGTTTTCAGTCACTGAGCTAATCCTAGTGTTTTAAGCAAACTCTTAATACATATCAAGTTTTCTTTAGGACCAAGATACAACTTTCACTAAGAATCACTTCCATTTGTTGGGTTGTTGAGTTCTGGGAATTGGCTCCAAAACATTCTTGAACCAAACACAATTTCACATATTAAGAACATATTGTGTCAAATAGGGATAATACCATACTTGGGTTGTACATCGAAGTGAAAAGGGTAATCCTTGCTTGACCCATCATGCAACATAGTCCACAAAAATAGTGGTTTTCACCACTATTACAAAGTTCAAAATAAAATAAAAAGTAGGGTAAAACCTTTAAAACATATAAATATTTTATACATCACACAGCACTGATCCTCAAGTTGTAAGGATAGTACTACATTTTCAGTCATATGGTTAGGTAGTTAACCCCAAAACTTAGAAATTAAATTCTTGGACTATGGAGTAAGTCTCCACCAGGGCTATAGATTCTTGAATGGCAGTGGAGTATGCTCATTCATGGTGACATGTCTCTTTTAAAGAGATATTTGACCACACATAAAGACATGCTAGCTCCTTGGTCTTCCCCATAACAGGTGTCACCCAATATACTCAAGATGAGTTAATGAATTCACTTGCACACACATTGGTTCTTGATTGCCTCGATTCATTACCATGCTCATGATTCGGTAAATGAATTCACTATACACACATTTGGTCTTAGAGAAAGGTATTATTTAGTGAGTTTCTTTGATACCACTGGTATGTTTGAGTCTCTAAAAAATAGTCAGTTTTCCATATCAACATCCATATCTTCTCCCATATCAAAATCCATATCTTTTTCTATGTCAACATTCATACCATTGCATGAGTCATTCCATTTCACATACCACTAGTATGATGCCCCTGATTAAACAACAATGCTAAACATGGCCAAGAAAAATATAAACTATGAATGATCATTAATCCATTTCCATTCATCACATTATCATTGCATTAATCATCCATATACACATACATCCATAAAAAAAAATCCACACAAAAGCATAACACAAAAGTAAAATCCATGTATATATATGTATAAATATCGCATGTACAATGAATACCCAAAGGCTAAATATAATGAAGCACCAAGGCTCATATACAAAAAAGTGCATCTAAGCACTAGCTAATACCTATAAGAGAAACCTTGTGATCCTAAAGTAGCCCTGGACATCAAGCTATACCTAGACTCACTAGGCCTAGTAGACCTAGATATGGATGAGGAGGGTGGATCTGGAAGCCCAATATCATGCTCCATCAAGCAATCCTCCAACAATCGAATATCCATCCCAAGCCTGAAGGTGGTGTACATCATGTCTCTGTCGATGACCCCTCTGTAGCAGCTCTACTTGGAGCCTTGTGGTCCTATCCTTGCCTCCACCTTCAATAGGCCATACCTCTAGCTCCGCCCGTAGCTGATCTATCTCCACATTCCAAGTCATTATCTCCACATCCTATAGTTGAGCTATCCCTACATCCCATAACCGAGCTATCTTTGCATCTCAAGCCGCTACCATAGCATCCCACTCGACCACCAACTTCTCTAACCTCATCCAATCCTCCTCACTCTGACCAGGAAGCCCGTCTGGAATCTCCTCCCTATTGCCACCTTCATCACCTCCACTCTCAGGTGTCTACTTAGTTTTACCCTTTAACTGCTTCCTTCAACTACTACATTGAAGTTGCCTCTGAAAATTAGAAACCTCATAAGTCTCATCAACATATGCCTCATCCCCATCCCCATTTCCCCCTTCTACTATTGGACTTAGTACCCATGGTGGTTGTGTACTGAACCATGCATCGTACTCCATAATATTCCTTGCATCATCCACATCATGGAGATCCATATCCTCATCATCCTCATAGGTCACCCTCCATGCTTCAGCATAAGGTAGACTCATCTCATCCTGATGACATCGATAGATCATTGGTACCTCTAGAACTCCTTGCCTTAGTCCAAACTACCTTAGCACCCATGATAACTGGATTAGTTCCACCTCACTCTTATGCCTCCCAACTACCCACCTAGACTGTCAAACCCTCCATAGATGCTCTCCATCATTTGTTCACATGGAACCTCACCATGGTATCCATACCACCTTAGTTGACGTCAATCCACCCCATAGATCCCTATAACACTAACTCATCCAAACAAGATGACTCAACTATACCTCCTCTACCACTATCTATCTCATGGCATAAGGTTGCTCCCTATCCTAGGTCAAAGCAGGTAAGCCCATAGGCCAAGCCACACTAAAATGCTCTCAGTCCCAACATTACAGTAGTAAACTATACCCCAAAATATTTTACATCATACAAGTCTTGGTACAACTATGTTAATAAAGCAGGAGCCCATGCATACACCCACGGTGTGTCAATCATGTAACATACCAACTTGATAAGGTTCCATGAGAACCAACAGCTAGTGATGTTCGAGGCCACTATGTTGGCCAACACGAACATCACTAAAGCATGAAGGGCATCCAACTTCTTGTTTGTATATATAGACAAGTATGTTATCCCTTCATCCATCACCTCCACATCCTGTCAATCATCTCCAAACAACCGCCTTAGCTCATGCCCCTTATCATGTCCAACCTTGACACATAAGCCCTCCAATGGTAACTTGAGGATGTGATATACATCCTCAAGTGTCACCATCATCTCTCCAGTAGGGAGATAAAATATCCCCCTATATAGATCCCATATCTCTGAAAGGTAGAGAGATACTCATCCACGCTCACGACATCTATCTGGGTTGCTTCATCCAACCCCACAACCTCCAACCACTCCCACTAGTCCTCCCTCATTGCCTTCCTCATCCTCAGGATGAGAGGCAAGAATCGATGCCGAGCCTCAAAAATCCTCAAATATAGCACAATACATAAAGGTAAAACATTAATGCAAAAAAAAATGTATAAAATCAACAAAGAGCTTCAAATACATTTACCTTATCAAAACATACATCTTCTCTCGCTATCGCATCTGCATCCTCCATTGACAATGCCTTCACAAAACTTCACCCACTCACTCCACTTCACCCCACTCCCTCAGACGTAGCTTCAAAAATTCACAAACACAAGAAAGAAATTGTTTTCCCTTCTGTAGGCTATTTATAATTGTTTTAGGCACATTGAAATGCATCCCTACATTTGAATAACAACAAACTAAGGCAGGCGTTTACACATGCAGTAGGCGCCCATCGGTGTTTACTGTCAAAGTTGAAAAAGACCAAAAATAATTCAAAAAGGTAGCTTACCTCCACAAAATCATTTCAAATTACATCCATACATCAATTTCATCATAATATCATGTTTTGTGAAAACCAAAATTGATTTGGATTCATAATTTTTGCTTGTGACCAAAAGTCATAAAATCACATTACAAGCTACAAAATGATTCATAATGATCTAAATTTTCACAAAATTACCATATTCATCATTCTCATCATCAATTCCATTATTGCATTCATTTTTGTGATAGTATGAATTTATTTGGATGGCTAACTTTTATTTAAGCCCAAAAGGCACCAAACTATCCAAAATTCCTTCAAAATGCTCCAAATCACTACAAAATTTCACAAAATCATTCAATCCAATCATCAATGTTTTTCATATTCACATATTTATTCCAAAATCATATTCATCCATCAATCATTGCATGTGCACATTTGCCAAGTTCCTACAATTTCAAGCGAACCTCATACCTAGGGGTTTATCTATCTCCTTAGTGATTGCAGCAATTTACATCCATGCAATTTGGTAAGATGAATAAATCACCATAAGTACACTTGGTCATATTCATAATAAAATATATCATTGTTCAAAAGCAAAATATTTTTGGTCCCTCTTTTTTTGAGTGAGACTATACCGCAACCAATTTGCTCAACAACTGCCATTGATAGCCTTGTTTGTGGGGCTTGAAACACGAAAAAAATCATAACTCATCATTCCTTTTACATTGAAATTCATCACAAAGATATGCTCTAGCTAGGGTGATTGGTTCCAATTATGGAAATTATTCGACAATCACTATTAGGCCCTCCAAAGTTGACTCTTTTTCTTTTGTTGCATTTTCATCACTTTGCATTTCAATGATGCCAAAAGGTATTTTATTCAACAACATGGAATCACCCCCAAACTTGGGGCAACCAAAAATTGATTTTGAATTCCCACAATGGGATACATCTTACATGATCATGACATCTACACTTGGCAAAAAAACCTTTCTCTATTAGGGCAAAAATAGACTCAATAATTTGCATTTCACAACAATCTCTTTCCACCGTTGGGGCAAAAATAACATCACATTTTACATCATTCATATAATCTGTAATTACATCCCACATTTACACTTGCACAATTCCATTACATTCTTAACCCCACAATTTTGTCAATTGGATCGTCAGACTCATTTTTCACTCATTCGCCAATTGAGGGGGTAAGCTACACATTCCAAATTATTATCTTCCAAGATCATTTTTGCATCCTAATGAAAGAAAGTTGTGTCTTCGTTAGGCCAAACCATATGTCTCGTATTTTTGCACCACATTGTGTTTCATGCAATGTGGTACAAAAAAGGGCATCTATAGACACCAAAATCTAGCCACTTGTCCTCCATCCATAGATTCCCACCACAATTATCCATTATTTATATATATATTTGTTTAATATATATTTAAATAATAATATTTTATATATTATATTTATATATATTATATTTATATATATTTAATAAATATAGGTATATATATATGAATTAATCCCAACCATCCATCATGTTTTAATCCTAGCCATCCATTCACCTTAATCCATGTCATTTGCCCAGATTTAATCTCCACCCTTCATCATGTTTTAATCTTGGCCACACAAATTGTGTTGTTGAAACCCTAACATGTCTAAGGGAAGATTATAAATAGGAGTCATTTTGATTACTCAACCCCTAATTTTTTAAAATCCCTAACATCTTCAAAGGTCTTGAGTTCCCTAAGCCCTTGTGCCCTAATTCATCAAACATCCTCACCATCATTTTCATCCGTCGTCGCCATTCACATCCTCTACATCCATCGTCACCCACCTCGCGTGAACTAGATCTAGTTCTACAATATTTTCCTCAACTATCAAATACCTCTAGAGCTTACCAAGTGCCTAACGAATTCTGTAGAGCACCCACCAGATCCTACCAAGCACCTTTGGGCATTTTTGGTCAACACCAAGCGCCCATGGGTGTTTCTCATTCAGATCTACAACCCTATGGCCCTCGAGCGACTATTAGGGCATCTACATAATCCTTCCCTACATTAGAGATGAAGATAAAAATAGTTTTATGTGATAAGGTAATATCTCATTGCTCTTATTTCATAATCTCATATTTGTTTAAAGCTTTATTTCTGCAACTAGGGTTGGTGATTTCATTTTTTGAGGGTCTCACACAGTGGAGCCCTCACAGATATTATTGACTCTTTTTATTTGTTGTGTGCAGGTCTGAGAATCACATTCATTGGTAGTTGTTGAAGCTCGAGTGGCCCTACATAGGATACCAAAGCCCACTCACCACTTTTTTGGGATCAAAGACGAACAAGAAGACACCACCGTTCATTGGATTAGGGCCTCAAAAACCCTAACATTGTAACAATTGTATCAAGAGCATTGTAAAGACTCCACATTGGGGCACATTATTTATACAATTGCGATATCCATCCACATTCAATAAAAAAATATCTCTTATATGTAATTATGTGTTATATGTTTGTGTTTTTGTTACTTTTGTATATTGTATTGGTGTTTCATTTTTGCATTCACAAAGAGGAAAAGCCTCAACCCACTTGGTGAAGTTTTTGGTGGTAATGACGATGAAGGTGTGGTTTTCCAAATATGGAGGAGATATTTTCTCAACCATATCCAATCTCCATTACAATAATGACCAGAGAGCTTGAATGGGTTATAATGCTTGCGATGGAATATGAGTCAAATTGGCATGATGTTGACATTTGTGATATTTCTTGACGTATGTGCAATAGTCATGTTCCATTGCGGGCCACTATTAACACATGCACAAAATGTTCTTCATGATATCCATCCCACTAAAATTACCACCACATGTACCATCATGTGCTTGATACACTATCCAATTGGCCTCCTATGGTTTGAGGCAATGAAGGAGGACACCATTATAGCCATGGAAATAAAGCACATCTCCTACTAGAGTGTACCAAGCTACCTTTTATTTGAATATGTGTTTAGTAGTAGGTGGCAAGTTGGAAGGAATATTACCAAGTTTCAAAAAATTCTTGATCTACACAAAAATATTGTGGTAGCGTTCAGCCTAAATTAGAAAAATATCTCGTTTGTTATTAGATGACTCTCAAGAGATAGTTGATTTAGACAACATAGTGATATGAATGAGGGTAACATTATTGATGGGGTTCTATGGGATAAGGGACCTGAGAGAGGATATAGTATTTGCAAAATTCTTAGATGACCTTGGTAAATGCTCTATGTCATACCAATCAAAATTTATGAGCAAGTTGTCAATGATATACTTGTAGGTTTTCAAGATTGAGTATTTACATTGTTTAACCCCTTAACTTGATTGAAAATGAGTTAGGAATCATCTATGAGATGGATATATTTAATGAACGTTACCACAACAGTATAAAGACCTAAAACTAACACCTTGTACTCTACATTGTTGTTAGTATAGGGGAAGTCAAGCTTGAATGACAAAGGGATGGAATCCTTTGAGGTGTAAAGAAAATAATTCCTACACCTTCCTCTTATTCAACTTAGATCCATCAAAGAAAAGAGTGATGTTGATGACAACTTTAGATTCAACATGCTCTTTGAGCTCGGTAATACTGAATACAAAGTCATCTGAAAGCTCTATGATAAAAGATTTATCATCTTGAAGAGGAGCTTCAGTGAGTTGGTCAGTGATGACTTGACCCTTTATGGATTTTTGGCTAATAAATTTGAGATTGAATTATGTTCATAGTATTTTCTATTTTGCAGTGCAGGTACTCATGTGTGATTCATCATGTACCATAAAGGATTCTCTATTGCGATGATATATATTGTATGGTTGAACCATAGCAAGGCATAGCTTCTCCACATATGCATATCTTGTTTTGTAACTCACCAAGGTATGACTAATATAATAGATAGCCTGCTCTTGATTGGATTAATTCTTTTTAGCCAACATGGTCCCTAAAGCGAAGTCAATGGTGGATATGTATAGATGGAACGAGATGTCTGGTCTAGATGGAGATAAAAATGGAGAAGCAAGATAATACTTGATGATATCAAAATTTTCTTGACACTCAAAGGTCCATTGAAATATGACCCCCTTTTACAACAAATGATTGAATGGCTTGTATTTGTTTGATAGTTGAGCAATGAAATGACAAATCGCTTAAATATTGCCTTGCAAGCTACAAATTTATCTAAGAGTTGTAGTGGGTTGCATCTCAATGATGGCCTTGACCTTGTTAGGGTCCACATCAATGCCTCACCTAGATACTATGAACCCTAAAAGCTTCCTTGAAGCGATGTTAAAGATGCACTTTTTGGGATTAATTTGCATGTTATGCTCGAGAAGATGATTAAAAGCTTTGTGTAAAATATTGATATGCCCATGGCATGTTTTGGATTTGGAAAAGAGATCATCAACATAATATTTGATAATTTTATGCATGTAATCATGGAAGATGTAAGTCATGGTCCATTGGTACATGGCTCCTATGTTCTTAATACCGAATTATATGACTTTGAAGCAAAATGTCCCCCAAGGTGATGTAAAAGTGGTTTTGTGTTGGTCATTAATATTGACTTGGATTTGATTATATCCTTAAAAACCATCCTTTAGGGAGATAATTTCATGACCCATGGTAGAATCCATGAGCGTACCAATGTTAGAGAGAGAAAAATCATCCTTAGGAAATGCTTTGTTAAGATCACAAAAATTGGTGCAAATATGTATCACCGTGTTGGGTTTGCCCATAGGAACCATGTTTGAAATCCACTCTAGATAGTCAATTGGTTGAATAAATCCCATTAAAATGACTATAGGGTAAATTCATTTCCAGTGAATTCACAATGGCAATTTTTCTAAGCAATCGTTAAAAGTCATATTTTAGTGGGAAAGGTCAAATTTGGATAGGAACAGTTGAATTGGAAAATTCTCTATTGGATGACCAATTTATTGTCTATGAATTCATTACTAGGCCAACATATTTGTTGTTGACAAATTTACCTTTTGATAGTATTTTTACTCCTACAAAATAAATGCTCCAATTTTAGGTAGAAAGCTAATTAGGCATGTGGCTAGCTTATGAGAGTCATGATGAGTTGGGAATTATTTGAATGCATAAATTGGGTATCCATAAAGTTTTCTAAAGGTAGTTATTCACTTACCTCTCTCGAGTAATTCATTTTATTTTATCAAGTGAATAGCTCCCCTCCCATAACTTGGAAAAAAAAATTAAAAGTAAGTTTTTCCTTCAAAGACACCATGGATACCACCTCTACATTAGTAATCCCTTCAATGCTTGAAGAAAGCCTTGTAATATTACCTATTGCCATCGCCACCTTGTCATTCTCCACTCTTTTTGGCCCATTTGAATCTACATATCAACCTCATGGGCTATTTCATCTAAGTATAATGAAAAGAAAAGGGCTAACAATAAGTCTCCCCTCCACCAAAGAGGCCTAAGGAAATGTGCAATGAGCCATATAGTCACATGGAAGAAGGAAAATTCAAAAATTATCCTACCTAAGTAAAAAAATAAGTATTGAGGAGGTTTAACTTGGGGTCAAGAATGAATTCCTAGAGTATTACTAAAGTCTAAACATTAGTCTTGGTAATGAATTTGGTGCCTCAAATCTGAAAGTATTCAAAATTGATCGTGATCTATGCCAATGACATGATTTTAAAGGTAAAAGCATGAGGTCACCACAATGGGAATAATAATCCTTCTACATCAATAAGGAGGATATTAATCACATGTTAAATGCAACAGATGATCCAATTATATGGGTAACATAAAATTCCAAAGCTCAAATATATTTTCATTACAAGTATGATTCCCACTACTGGAGAGATTTCCTCATGCTACATCTAAAAGCTCGTATGATTCCCACTACTGGAGAGATTTCCTCATGCTACATCTAAAAGCTCTAAACAATGCATTGGATTTTAATATCCCATTATAGCTAGGTTTATTCAAAGACTATTTCTAGTTGATGTTCTCCAACGAATCCATATTGTTATCAAAGAAAATAGATGTAAGGGTATATGAAGAACACATTCCACTCCTACATGTAGATGAGAACTACTTTTCTACTCCTAGATGATAGATTGTATAATGCACATAGTAGAACAAATAAATATATTATTAAGAGACTCCAAAGAAACAAAGAAATTCACCTACACTTCCCTTTTGGTATGGCTCATATTGTAGCAAAAGGAGTGGTCACACTTGTCATAGCTAAACCAAGTAGGAGTTAATGGTAAACCTCTCTCCATTATGGATTGCATGGACATGCCCTAAAAACTTCATACCACTTATATGGTGTATGATGAGGCTTGAAAATACCTCCATCATAGTATATTTTGAACTATTACAAATGCCTAAAAACTCTGTGATTTGTCTTATATGATGATTAAGTTGATTTAAATATGTTGTATATCAAATATTTGCATGATTGATGTGTTTAGGGATATTATGCTCTGTTTTTGCAGTTTTTGTATAGTTTTGCATTATTTCAGCAAGATTTATTAATGATGGGTATGCATGGTTTGAATAACAACATTTTAATACCTTTATACTTATATTTTCTATGCAATGATTTATCTAAATCTAGAGGATAGTGCCAAAAGACTATAACTGTGTAGCAAAAATAGGATTTCTATGTAAATTCCAGCCAACTACCAATGAATGGCAAGGCATGGAATTTACCAATGAGGAAGGATGAAGTCAGTTGGAATCACCTCCTGGGAGCTGGATTTAAAGACCTACCTAAAAGCAGCAACCAAAACAAGCATTCTGAAGACGTTTTGAGCTTAAATTGCACCTACAACTAGTTATTCTGAAGATCTTCGAAATAACAGGGGAAAACGCTTTTGTTTAACTTTTTGCGGTTTCCATGTGGTTGAAAAGGTAACTTAAGGTTGAGGGAATATAGGGAAAGTCTTATACAACTATCCCCACCATTCCTTGCTGACCAGAAGATGCAGCTCATGAGAAAGATCAACTAATGCAACTGACCCTATCCTGAAATAGCCCCAGAATAGTTGCAGCATAATAGGCAAATAAGTTGCAAGATAGGAATGGCATATTTTATGTATGTAAATAGATTTTAGATATTTATAAAATGTGTAGCTCCCATGTTGGTTGAGCTAAGTAGAAAGTAGCTGTGAGGAAATATACATTAGCATAATAGGTTCAGATTTGCAGTAGAGTGCAACAACAACATTGTAATGTTATTTTTGGAATAATAAAGTGTAGTTCTTTCATTGTCTTTGTCATATATGAGTGTGTGTGAAATTTAGTAAGTAAGAGGAGTTCATACCTTCTTCTGGAAAAGGAAGCAAGGGCCACTTCTAGGCCTAGGAGAAGGACTGACAAGACAGGTTTTCTTCTGATTCCTGCTACAGCAGAATTAGTTGAATATTTGTCAAGTTTCATCTTTTATTTCATACTAACCTATGTTGTAGTTTTATGATTTATTTCTTGTTTAGAGTAAACTTGCAAGACTTTCTAAATAGGAGACCTTTGATAGATTAGTTACTATTTCATTTTTAGTAGATTACAGTATTGCTTTTGGATTCTTTCATTTCAGCAACTTTTACCAGTTTTTCCTGTATTTTCCCTTTTTGTTGTCAGCTACTATACAGAAGATTGACAACCTTCTGAAACATAACACTGACAGGGATTAGTTTGTATGCTTATTACTTAGATTTCTATTCCTACAAAAGTAATTAGGTTTCATTTCTACAATTGTAACTAGATTCCAATTTCTGTAACTTAAGGACTAGATTTCCATTCCTATAAAAGTAATTAGATTTCAGTTCTGCAATTGTAATTAGGTTCCAATTTCTATAACTTAAGGATCAGATTTCCATTCCTGCAAATAAATTAGTTTGTTTTATGCAACATAGAAGTAAAGGTGACCTAAAAACCCCCAACACAATCTGTTTTACCAATAAGACCTGCTGCTCCAAAGTGAGTTAATTTGTAGTCATGTTCAACACTTCTATCGTAGATAGCCTTGGACACCACCCTAGATTGATAGATCATTGAGATTAAATGATGTGATTAATGACATGCATCATTTTGGTATCATTTTCGAGGACACGATGTTGTTAGAAGAAAAGAATAGTCCAATAGTTGTTAATTATGCTAAGCTATGAAAATTTAGGGTAAAATCTGAATATAATAGTTGGTTAAGTAACAATTATTGAATTACAATTTATGTCATTAAGGGGTAAGCATGAATGAGTAGGCCTAGGGATGAGAAAGGTAGATTTATCCAAAGTGATCCCTAGCTTGTCCTAGTAAGAAGATCTTCACGCTTAAGAGGTGAATCACCTATGTTTGAATTACCAGAAATACTAAAACAAAAATCACCAACTTCATCATCATCAAAGAGTCTAGGACCTCTTGAAAAAGAAATTTGGATAGGATTAATTGTTCCTAAAGAGCAGAACATTATGGCAGAACAAGGTAATCTAGATGGGGATGGCCAGGATGGCCATGTCCATGATCAAGATGATCCCCAACCTTCTAGAACATTTGAATATCCTATTCATTTGAATCCCACATAGAACTCTCCTATGAAGACAATCTCACCTTCAGTGCTTCCAACCTTTCGAGGTGTTGCATCTGAAGATCCTGACCAGTTCTTGTTCAAATTCAAAGTAGTGTGTCAAACCTATGATTATATAAATGACAATAAGAAACTCAAGGTTTTTCCTTCAACACTCAAGGACTCAACATTACGCTGGTTCATGAGCTTAGAGCCAAATTCCATCCGAACCTGGGATCAAATGGAAACTGTGTTTTTGGACAAGTATCAGGAGTATTGTCGTGTAAGGAATAGGAAAGATGAGTTGTTCAGAATTAAGCAAGAGGATGATGAAACTTTAGAAGATTATCTTGATAGGTTTGCATTTGTTCAAAGGAGATGTGGACTTGTAGAACCAGAATTGTGCAAAACCATATTTTTAAGAGGACTACAAGATGAGTCCAAGGAAGTATTGGATTTAATGGGAAATGGGGATGTAAATACTCTTAGCAATGAGGAGATTGTGGATCTCTACAGAAATTATTCTCACACTAAGCAAAGAAGGAGGAAGAGGAGTGCAAATGGCACTGATGTGAAAGATCTAATAGAGGAATTTGCAAATTTTAAAACTGATATTTTGGTGCAATTAAACACAACTCTAGGGGAAATGACTACTAAAGCAAAAACAATAGAACCTCTGGCCATTTATTGCCCAAGATGCAGGAATAAACATGCTTTGCAAGAGTGTCCTTTAAACAAAACATCCATCTCATCCATCTGTAGTATTTGTTCAAAAGGGCATTTGACTGATAAATGCCATCTGCTACCACAACTCAAAACTATTTTAGAAACTCAGACTGAAGAACTCAATTATGTTGGACCAAAATAGGGGGAAATTTCTCTCAGTATCAAAACACCCCTCATTTTCCTACAAATTGGGGACATAACCCTTGGAATATGTCATGGGGACAATCAGAACCACCCCAACGCCCTTGGAATTATTCTCCTTGGACAACTTCTCAAGAATGGCCACAGTCAGGTTGGAGTAATCCATCCTGGAATCGAATAATCCATCATGGAATCAGAGTAATCCATCCTGGATGCAAAATCAACAACAATGGGGACAACAATACCAGTCTTATCCAAGGCAGCAAAGAAATCAAGGTCAAACTCAAAATTTGTTGCCTGCACCTAATCAAAATTTTCAAGGAAAACCAAATCAACCACAACAAACACAATAGGTGAAGCAACCTCAACTACCAGCCCAACCAATGACTAATCCAAATAACATAAGACAGGCATCCCCTATCTATGTGGTTGAATCTGAAGAAAATGTTGAAATACATGTTCTTGATTGCAGTAACATCCAACTTCGTTCAAGAAAAATCTTACCTGAACCTGTTCCAACTGAAATTAAAGAAAATGAAATGCAAGAACCTTTGGAACCAAGCAGAGTCAAACCAACATCAGAAGAAAAAATAGAACCACAGGCAGAACAATTACCTTCATCAGGGATAATTCCATATCCTGAGAGATTCAACACTATAGCAGAGAATTCTGAATTAGACCTGGTAAAAGAACTTAGAAAGTTAACCATATCACTCCCCTTATTGCAAGCCATTAAGGATGTACCTTTGATTAAAAAACTATCCAAGATTTGTGTCTCAGAAGATCAGGGAGAAAGAAGAAGTCATTTCCTAAAACTGTTCAAGTTGAAGGAAAGATAGTTGATCTCTTGTCAGGGAAACTAGTACCTCCAAAGTATAGTGACCCAGGGAGTCCAGTTATCATAGTTACCATAAGCTCAATACCAATATCAAATGTCTTAGTTGATTTAGGAGCTGCAATAAATGTCATGACTAAGGATATAATGGAAAAATTACAGCTCAAACATCTAAGTCCCACATTTACAATGTTAGAAATGGCTGATAGGTCAGTTGCAAAACCTGAAGGTATCATTGAAGATGTCCCCATAGAAGTTTCTTCTTGGGAGTACCCTATAGATTTTCTGGTTTTACAACCTAGGAATTCAGCACATGGTTATCCCATTATTCTAGGAAGACCTTGGCTTGCAACTGCAACAACCTTTATAGACTGTAGATCAGGAAATATGACAATCTCCAATGGTATTGACTTAAAACAGATTTCTCTGTATCCCCTTACAAGACCTTCAAGTAATTTTATAGGTCAATTATGGTTCCCTGATTTAGATGAAGAACAAGAAGAGGTCATCTCCACACTAGCTACTTTGGTAGTAAAGGAACATACAAAAGAGATAGACTCCCATGACAGAGAAAATTTGGAAAATGAAACTATCTTGGTAAGTGCTCTGCATGAGCAAGGAATAGAGGATGAAGAAGTAAATATTCATCAGTTGTTAGGAAATGAGGAAGGTCAAAGTTCTAGAAGCAAGCCATCTACACCATTACAAGAAACATCTGTTTCACTACCACATGGGTGGCATCATCACCTACTCCCTTCTTCTCATTGTTCCATACAAAACATGCTTCCATCAGAAATTAGTGTTCAAAATGAGACAAGAATTTCTCATTCCCTCAAATCTCATCATTATCCACTAAACTCCTTAATAACCAAGTATGAAGGGGTAAATTTTGTCCTTCCAGGGACAAAACAGATAGAAGTTCAGCCAAGAAAATTTTTGAATATCAATAGTTGGCTTACTAAGGAAGAAGAAGCAAAACTATTAGTTGTTTTGCAGAAACATATCCATGCTTTCACCTAGGATTATAAAGATATGTCAAGAATCCACCCTGATGTATGCACTCATAGAATCTATACTAAAGATGTTAAACTAGTGAGACAGCCCCAACGAAGATTGAATCCAGCCTTGAGAGATATTGTCAAAGAGGAGATTGAAAAATTTTTAGAAGTAGGGTTCATCTATCCAATTTTTGATAGCTGATGGGTCTCTCCATTGGTTATAGTTCCAAAGAAGAATGGAAAAATGAGAGTATGTGTAGACTACAGAGAATTGAATAAAGTAACATACAAAGACCATTTTCCATTACCATTCATAGATCAAGTGTTAGATACTCTTGCTGGAAAGAAATACTTTTGTTTTCTTGATGGATTCAGTGGATATAATCAAATTTAGGTTGCACCTGAAGATCAGGAGAAAACAACTTTTACATGTCCATGGGGAACATTTGCTTATAGGGTCTTACCTTTTGGCTTGTGTAATGCCCCAGCAACATTCCAATGAGAAGTTTTAGCAATATTTTCTGATCTGACTATCGACAGTGTTGAAATCTATATGGATGATTTCACAGTATGTGGAGAAACTTTTGATTTTACATTAGAACATCTTGATAAAGTTTTAACTCACTGTGAAACATACCAGTTATCCTTGAATCCTAAAAAATGTTTTATGATGATGGAGGAAGGAATTGTTCTTGGTCATCACATCTCTCCTCAAGGGATCCAAGTTGATCCGAAGAAGGTGGAAATAATCAAGAATCTTCTCCCTCCTAAGACTCAAACCGATGTCAGAAGTTTCCTTGGACACATTGGTTTTTATCGTAGGTTTATTCCCAACTTTAGCACAATAGCCAATCCTATGTTTGCCCTATTGACTAAGGATTTTGAATTCTCCTGGACTGCAAAGTGTCAAGAATCATTTGAAGCTCTAAAAGAAAAATTAGTAACTCCACCTGTGTTAAGAGGACCTAATTGGACATTACCATTTCATATCCAGAATGATGCTTCCAATACTACAATTGGAGCAGCACTAGGACAAATTGATAATGGTGAACATTATGCCATTTACTACATTAGCAAGAATTTGACAAGAGCAGAGAAAAATTATACCACTACTGAGAAGGAATTCTTGGCAGTAATTTATGCTATAAACAAATTCAGACATTACATCACAGGTTATCAAATATTCATTCATACAGATCACACAACCATTAAATATTTGATGAATAAACCTATGGTGAGTGCAAGAATTATCCGTTGGTTACTATTGTTGCAAGAATTTGATATCACAATAATCAACAAACCAAGAAAAGCTAATGTTGTAGCAGATTTTTTGTCCAGGTTGCAGAACATAGAGGAAGGAGAATTAGTTGAGGATACTTTTCCTGATGAAAAATTATTTGCTATATCTGTCCAATCACCATGGTTTGCAGATATAGCCAACTATTTGGTCACAGGGAAAGTTCCTCCACATTTCACTTCAAAACAGAAAAAACAATTGATAAAACAGAGCTCTTCTTTTTCATGGATTAAGGGTATACTTTTTAAATGCAGTCCTGACCATGTGTTACGCAGATGCATCCAAAAGGATGAAGTATATGATATCCTTCGAGCTTGTCATGATGAACCCTCTAGTGGACATTATTCTATAAAAAGCACAATTAAAAAATTTTAGGAACAGGGTATTATTGGCCATCTCTTCACAAGGATTAAAAAAGTACATCAGGCATTGTGATGCATGCCAAAGAATGGGAAACCCACTCACACAAATGAAATGCCACTACAACCTCAAGTGGTTTTAGAACCATTTGAGAGGTGGGGGCTTGATTTTGTGGGACCTATTGACCCACCTTCTCAAGGAAAGGTGCATATTCTAGTATGCACTGATTACCTAACAAAGTGGGTAGAGGTGCGTGCTTTCAAACATGCTCGTGAAGAGAAGGTTGCTGATTTCTTGTATACCCAGATTTTTCAGAGATTTGGAGCTCCACGGTCTATTACCACAGACCAAGGGCCCCAATTTGCATCTAAGGTTATTGAAGCTTTTACAAAACTATATGAAATCAAACATAAGAAGTCATCACCTTATCACCCCCAAGAAAATGGTCAGGTTGAAGTAACAAACAGGGAGTTAGAGAAAATTTTGACTAAAATAGTAGCTTTTCATAGGAGAAACTAGCTAGATAAACTACCTGAAGTAGTCTGGGCTTATAATACTACCTGGAAATCCACTACTAGTTTTACACCTTATGAATTGGTTTTTGGTAAAAAGCCTCTTTTACCTATTGAATTTGAGCTACTAACATTACAAACAACTTTGGAAATTGGAATTGATTTGTCATAGGCATAAATGGACAAGATTCTATAGTTGAATGCATTGGATGAACTCCGGTTGGATGCACTACACCAAACTGAAGCAATTCAAGAGCAAAGGAAGTTGTGGCATGACAACCACATTCAACATAGGAAGTTTCAACAAGGAGATTGGGCCTTGTTGTTTGATTCTCATTATGAGGATTTCCCTAGAAAGTTGTAGACTAGATGGCTTGGACCTTACCAAATTGAAGAGGTATTTGACAATGGAGTTGTTCGTCTCTCTCCTATCGATGACTCATGAAGAAAGTTGGTAGTGAATGGGCATCGCCTTTGGGTATACCATACACCACTAACTAAGGAAGAATTCTTGCAATAGATTGATAGTTGTCAAATTATGAGAGGAAATAAGGACAAAACAGGGGATTAAACAAATAAGTGCAAACTTTTTCTTGTAGTTTGTTGCATAAGAATATGGCCCTTAGGTTGCTTATGTTTCTTTTGGTATTTTTTTTCTCCTTACCTTCTTCTTATAATTGCTTTTTTTCGTTAACCAACACCTATTGGTGTCATGGTTATTCATATCCAAATCTGCAATATTGTTTTTTTTGATTTGTTTCTCTTTTCCTTTGGAGAAATCCCATTTTGACCTTTTCCTTATCCCTTTGTTGGGTGGAAAGGCCATTATGGCACCTCATATTTTGAACCGATATACCTCCTCGGGTAGAAATTTACCACTCCCAAAGATCTTGTCTACAAAACATTGAGGAAGTGATCAATATCTTATAGGAGCAATGCTCTCAGATGCGAGTTCAGAATCATCATTCGGTTTCCCATAGATTTAGTTTGGCTTTCGTTAGCCCTCGCAAGGAATAGATCATGTCTCCCGAATTCATGGGGTATGTATTTGAGTTTGAATTTTGGATAGTGGACATTATTTATTTCATCACGTATCAGCGGCCAAGCTCGGCTAGTTTTGGCATCAGGTTATGAGGTTGGACCTCATGTAGTAGGGGAAACATGAGCATTTATTGTCCTTCTTATCCCAAGCTCTTGATCTCCAGATTTTGAGGGTGTTGTAGCCATTCACCATCCCAAAACTTCCACGAGAGGCTTTCACTTTGTCTTCCATGGAACAAAGTTGGCCTTAAGTCGGATTGTGAAAGTAGCCATTTGAAGATTCTTTATTCTCTTTTTGTCTTAACTTTGCAAACAAAAAACTAACTTCCCCCTGTTGGTGCAAAAACAATAGGCATCCTAGGGAAAGCTTCGGGCTTGGGGAAAAACTTTGGCTGAACCGGGAAAAAGGACCCCCAGAGCAAATTGGGAATGAAGAGCAAAATGATAAGGTGAAAGGTAAACAAAGCTAACCCATCAAATTTCATGAGGCTATTTTAAGAGGGGGCACAAAAATCCGGGTGTCACTTATCACGTGGGCAAAAAAAAATCAAAGGGTTGTCACAGGCTGGGGTGTCAAACGCCGGGGGCACACATTGCGATGAGGTGTAAATAAGCTTCAGAGACTCACCGTGGCCTCGCCCAACACGGCACCTATAGCCAAGTGCACTACTATAGTCGTTGGGAGGAAGAAGCCCGCACGTGGGCTTTATTATTTCTAGTGCCTATGGTTTGAAAAAAAATAATATGGTATTAATCCCATATGCATCCCATGGATGCACTTGTGGGCTTTAAAACCAGGAAGGTGCACAAGGAACGTAACTACCTTCAGGAAGTTAGTATTTCGCCTATGTTTTGCCTCCCATGACACATCCTCCTGTCTTGCATCGCCAGTCCACCCCCACCACCTAGTCCCCCCTCATCTTGGTTTGCATGTCCTATCACTAGTCTAGTCAATTTTCTTTGTGTGTCCTATCATCGGTCCAGTCAACATCCTCGGTTTGTGTGTCCTATCACCAATCCAGTCAACATCCTTAGTTTGCATGTCTAGTCATAGTCTTGTCTAGTTCAAATCGGGTCTTGTCTAGTCTGGTTCGATCAGGGTTTCACCTGGTTTGTCACCTACATTAATAAAAAAAATGTCTCCCCTACATCCTCGATGCTGTGGTAGGCTTCGCATCCTTGAGCGGCTGCTCTGGGGCCTCATGTGCCTCCTGGGCCCTCCACACGGGTGCAATGGTCTTCAAACCGCTCATCCATGTCAAATAGTGAGGAAAAAGGTGAGCAATTTCATTGATTCAGTGGTGATTTATATACAAAGAAGGTGGTTTGGTTTGTTGAACCACTTGAATTAGTTGCCTAACCACCCCATAAATTGGAGAGTGCTATGAGCGTTATTTTAATATATATGTAAAAATGAAATATATCCTATGCACTATTTTGTGGTGGGTATCCCCCCCTCAAAATTCAACATGATAATGGAGTTCAAGAAAAAATAGAAAAAAAAAAAAAGAAAAAAAAAATAAAAAAAAAATCATGTGAAACCCAGGGAATGATTCGAGGAAATCACAAATTCCTTCATTGGCACAATCAAGATCAAGAAAAAAGAGAGATAAAATTTAAAAAAAGAGAGAAAAGGAGAGGTGAAAATTTAAAAAAAAAAGAGGAAAGGAGAGGTGAAAATAAAAAAAAGAGAGAAAAATGAATAATTCAGCAGTGAAAACCTCTATGAGGTGCTACTAAATTTGTGTGCATAAAAATCGGTTTTTCGACATGCATAGCCTTGAAACAATCTGCATCATCATTGTAAAAATTCACCAACTGCACTTGTTTTGAAGTGTTGCAGCAAAAATCAGCAGGACATCATCAGAAGCAACCATCCATCAAAACGTGCAAATAACTTGTTCAAAATAGGTATATGTTTCTTACACTTTTATCATTGTAAATATTTAGTATATAGTGTATAAATATTAACCATTAGTATAAAGACATCCATGAAGTTTGGCATATTCAAGACATACCAATCTACTTGGGAAAGAAAAAAAATTCTAGTTTTTGCTTGATCTTCAGAACAGGAATGCCAAAAGTTGCTTGATCTACGGAACATGAATATCTTCAGAATAACGAAGATGGTATGATCTTCAAAGAAACAGGTTATCTTCAAAATAATGGAGTGTGTTAGAATACAATTGTTTATTTATATCTGATCTTAGCTTGGAATAGCAGAGTTTGTTTATCTTCGAAATAGCATAATTTGTTCATCTCTGGAATAGCAAAGTTTGTTTATCTTCGAAATAGCAGAATTTATTTATCTTTAGAATAATGAAGTTGTGTTTTATCTTCAGAATAATGAAAAGTTATTTAATCTTTGGAATAAGGAAGTTATCTTCGGAATATAACAAGGGTAAATTTTTTAAAATTGAAACACGTGGTAGTGGAGGAAAATTATTCCACGTGGCATCAAAAAAAAATGGGGAAAGAGAAATGTTGTTTTGACCACGTGATTTTTACGACAGGAATAATCAGGTTTTTTTGGAAAGTATATCACTGATCGCATTTTTTTTGCACCAACCAAGAGGGTACAGTAATCTATGGAGCCGATGATGAATAGCAAACAACCGAATATGGTGGGTGATAACCAAGTGTGCGATGGATCTGCATGCAGAATGGGCTCACTAATCAAGACAATAGATTTTGAAAGCACAAAGGTAACAACTATTCATCGATGGCCACGTATCCAAAATCAAATTAGTAATATGTGCCACCTTCTTTTCGAAGATGACTCGCTTGCTGTGCAACTAAATACTCTCATGATTACGAGGAGGTGATAATTTTTGTTGAACTTACCATCCTTTCTGAAGGTGAACAACGATGAGAAAAAAAATTATAATTTGTAGAGGACGATATCAGAGCAGCAGAGTGACAGCAGAACAGCAACAAAGAGAGAACATGGGGAAAAAAATGAAGATGGAACCCGAGAATACCAGACACCTTCGAGAAAGCCCAGAAGCGCTGAAGATTTTCGAAGATGGCGATTTGATGCCTTTTTTGGACAAATTTGATGGGTGTTCTGAAGACCTAGCAATAGATTTTGCCCATACATTCAAAAATAATAGAGCTCACATCAACGGGATGGTGATTGAGGTAACTCCTAAAATTTTGAGCCAAATCACTGAACTTCCTTTACAAGGTCTCCAAATTTCTAGAATTGGTAGAAATACGTTAGCAGATGTAGTTGGTCAATTCATGGAAGAAGGGGATAGGGCACCTGAATATCTGATGAATAAGAACACATGTAAAGGAGTAAAAAGAACTAGTTTACAGGGGCCATGGGATGAAGTAGCTATTTGGGTGATTAAATTTTTAACCTGCGAGGGATAATATGTTGTTTTATCAAGGCACCATTTTCAAATTTTGAATCACCTTAGACATGGTAGGCAACAACTAGAAGTTAGGGTTAACTTCCCTTTATACCTACACTAGGAGTTACAGAACATGTCTAGACGATATCAGGAGGGTAAGGGGAGTCCTCACCATCATGGGTTAATTAAGCTTATTTGCAAGCATCATTTTAGGGGCAATATTAGAAGTTTCAATAGATTTTTCTCTGTATGGAGTGAGGTAATTTATGAAGAAGAGGAAGGGGAAAATGAAGAAGCAGAAAATGTTGTCATAGAGGAAGAGGCACATCAAGAAGAAGTAGAAACCCTCTCCCCTGAACCTTCATCATCAAAAGCCCAGAAACAAAGAAAGAGAGGAGCTGAAACTAACCCTAGAAAGGGAAAACAAAAGAAAGTCAGGTTTTTTGAAGATGTCACTATGTTGCCAGACCAGGACATAGAACAAGACAAAATTCCCAGTAGTACATAGGGGGAAACAGAGAGGGAAGAAAGAGAAATTCCATCAAAAATATAAAATTGTTCCTACATCCTCTAGCACTACAAGAAAACAGGGCATAGGGGAGCAATCTACAGTAAGGGCTCGGAGGTCTTCAAGACTTCGTAAAAAGGACACAACAAAAAACATAGTTGAAGAGGAAATAAGGGAAGAAGAGACTGCTCCTACACCACCCTTAAGAAGAAGCCCTAGAAATTTGTAGAAATAGATTGAGGCAATAAAGGAAAATAGTCCTAAAGTTACTGAGGAACAACAAGATTTTGTATTTTTAGATGATACAATAGATATAGGTATGGAGGATTCACCAGATATCCCTACACAGGACCAAATATATGAAACTGAAGAAGCAGGTACAACAATTCTTGAATCACAATCTGAAGATAATTTGTCTACTCACTCCTTAGGTTCTAAAATAGAAGAAGAAGAAGAAGATATACCAAAACAACTGAGAGCTGCTAGAAGTGTTATAAGAACACAAATGACATGGATTGAGGAAAAAGAAGTAGCCATTAAAGAAAAAGATAGGCAGATTTTTGAATTATAGCAGGAAATAAAGAAGTTGAAAAATAGAGTGGCATAGTTGGAGCCATAGCCTACAGAATCCAGTGAAGGAGAAAATGTTGCTCAAATCTTGCTTGGATTATCCATGCAAGATGACCTAGCACCAACTAGAAATTTACAACCTCTCCCTCAAATTGCAGTAGTTGAACCTTTTGTTGGGAATACAAAAAATAGGGAAGTGATTGATGCCTAGGCCCCTCAGCAGGATGATATCATCCCAAGGGCAGACGAATAATAGGGTCCTTATAAGGATGATATTATCCCAGAGGTAGGTGAACAACAAGGTTCTCAGTAGCATCCAAATATGACTAAACTTGGAAATGAAGGTCCACAACAAACAATAGCAGATTTGGGACTTTCTAAAGTTGTAGTTCTTCATTTCAAAGCTTTACCTTCTCATTCCGGAGATGCTTTAGAACAAGCCAGAATTTCAGTCAAAAGTGAACATGAAGAGCCGCAACAACTAACAGCACAAGTGATATCCACCATGGAGGCCTCAGTTCATCCAAACATAAGCAGTCAAGTAAGTAATCCTCTGCATCAGATTTATGTGCCCAATTTTTCATTTGTTAAACCAAAAGTAGAAACAGAGGAAAAGGGAGTATAGGCAGAGTTGTTACCTAAATTTCAGCCAATAGTCAGACCACAAAACACTGTCACTTTAGAAAAGTACAATGAGGATATAGCTCAATGGGTTTTGATATATCAAAAACTTGAAACTTAGATTAGGAAATTGAAATTGGTGGGAAAACAGTTAGAGAAGAAATACATAAATCACTAAATTGCAAGAATAGGTGACATACCTCTATCAGGTTGCAGAGTATTTGGTTCAATTCAAATGGCCAACTAGATTTTATAGTCTAGTTTTAAAAGAAAGATATCTCCGATGGCAAGTTATGAGAATCAATTCAAATCTTCCTTATAATTTGAATACTACTGAAGAATTTTTGGAAGCTTACCTGAGTAGCCTAGAGGAATAGAAAAACCTGATGTGTGAGCTATTTTTACACAATTTCTTCATTCCAGAGGATGTGACATTCCATCCCCACATTTTCATAGGTGATGTTCAATTAAGAGCTTTCATGTCCACTTTGCAGAATCAGATTTATTGGGGTCAAGAAAAGAAAAAGAACAAGGAGATTGAAGTGAAAGTTGAATTGTTGATAAGAGCTATGCAGCCAAATCATAAAGTTATCACCAATCAGCACTTTATTATGATGAACAGGGCAGATGTTAAGATGATGTATCTGAACAATCTTAAGGATTGTTTAAATAGTTTCCAGAATTTCTATGCAAATAATTTTGTACCTACTTTGATAGCTTGTAGGGATAGATGGGCAGAATTATCCATGTCATTGCAGAAAAGAGAGCCTATCTCCCCTATCAATTTGGAGTGGTCTAGAAGAAGAGCAGAAGGAATGACAAATATTATCCTGACTATGAAGCATCAATGGATAGGTCTGAGGTTTAGGCCTCCCACCATCCTTACTCATGTTCCTTACTATTTTGATAGTGATCCGTAGCCAAGTGACTAGTTTCAAGAATGGGTCAAGAAGCTCCAGGAAAGTAGGGGATACTATGTGGGAAACAAATTATTCTATAGAAGCTAGAATTTGAAAATGGATATGTGTGAATCAGTAGCCCAACAGAATGCATGAGGACATGCATTGAAATAAGTTGGGGGAAAATGATGAGGCTTGAAAATGCCTCCATCATAGTATGTTTTGAACTATTACAAATGCCTAAAAACTCTGTGATTTGTCTTATATGCTGATTAAGTTGATTTAAATATGTTGTATATCAAATATTTGCATGATTGATGTATTTAGGGATATTACGCTTTGTTTTTATAGTTTTTGTATAGTTTTGCATTATTTCAACAAGATTTATTAATGATGGGCATGCATGGTTTGAAAAATAACATTTTAATACCTTTATACTTATATTTTCTATGCAATGATTTATCTAAATCTGGAGGATAGTGCCAAAAGACTGTAATTGTGCATCAAAAACAAGGTTTATGTGTAAATTCCAGTCAGTTGCCAATGAATGGCAAGGCATGTAATTTACCAATGAGGAAGGATGAAGTAATTTGGAATCACCTCCTATGATCTGGATTTAAAGACCCACATAAAAGTAGAAACCAAAACAAGAATTTTGAAGATTTTTTGAGCTTAAATTACACCTACATCTAGTTATTCTGAAGATCTTCGAAATAATAGGGGAACACGCTTCTGTTTGAATTTTTGTAGTTTCCATGTGGTTGAAAAGGCAACTTAAGGTTGAGGGAAGATAGGGAAAGTATTCTACAACTGTCCCCACCATTCCTTATCGACCATAAGATGCAGCTCATGAGAAAGATCAACTAATGCAACTAACCCTATCCTGAAATAGCCCTAGAATAGTTGCAACATAATAGGCAAATAAGTTGCAAGATAGGAATGGCATATTTTATGTATGTAAATAGATTTTAGATATTTATAAAATGCATAGCTCCCATGTTGGTTGAGCTAAGTAGAAATTAGTTGTGAGGAAATAGACATTAGCATAATAGGTTCAGATTTGCAACAGAGTGCAACAACAACATTGTAATGTTATTTCTGGAATAATAAAGTGCAGTTTTTTCATTCTCTTTGTCATATATGAGTGTGTGAAATTTAGCAAGTAAGAGGATTTCATACCTTCTTCTAGAAAAGTAATCAAGGGCCACTTCCAGGCCTAGGAGAAGGACTGAAAAGATAGGTTTTCTTTTGATTCTTGTTGTAGTAGAATTAGCTAAATATTTGTCAAGTTTCATATTTTGTTTCATACTAACATGTGTTGTAGTTTTATGATTTATTTCTTGTTTAGAGTAAACTTGCAATACTTTATAAATAGGATACCTTTGATAGATTAGTTACTATTTCATTTTCAGCAGATTACAATATTGCTTTTGGATTCTTTCATTTCAGTAGCTTTTACCAGTTTTTCTTGTATTTTCCCTTTTTGCTGTCAGCTACTGTACAGAAGATTGACAACCTTTTGAAATAGAACACTAACAGGGATTAGTTTGTATGCTTATTACTTATATTTCTATTCCTGCAAAAGTAACTAGGTTTAATTTCTACAATTGTAACTAGATTCCAATTTTTGTAACTTAAGGACCAAATTTCCATTCCTGTAAAAGTAATTAGATTTCAATTTTGCAATTGTAATTAGGTTCCAATTTATATAACTTAAGGATCAGATCTCCATTCCTACAAATAAATTAGTTTTTTTTATGCAACATAGAAGTAAATGTGACCCAAAAACCCCCAACACAATCTATTTTACCAATAAGACCTGCTGCTCCAAAGTGAGTTAATTTGTAGTCCTGTTCAACACTTTTATCGTAGATAGCCTTGGACACCACCTCGGATTGATAGATCATTGAGATTAAATGATGTGATTAATGACATGCATTAGTGTAACATACCATGTAATCATTCTAAACTAAATGAGAAGGTACTAAGGTTATCTCAAGAAGTTAAGAACTTGATAAACTTAGAAGAGTGGTTGAATGTGTATTTTTACCTAGGAAAACATTCATCCTTCATCTCTCTCTTTGGTTTCTCCACTATATACTTTGAGCTACCCATATTTCTGCTTGACTACCTCTACAATTTGGAACATGTCCAAAAAATGTATTACATTGACTTTAAATTATTCAAGCTCCAAAATAAAGTAGCGTTTTACCCACTCAAATAGTAGATAATGCTCATCATACCCAAGCAATGAAAATTCAACCACGTCAGAGGAAAATTAAGAAACATGGATTTTGAGTAGCTAAAGGATGTGTGGTCACACAATCTAGAAGGGTAATTTAGGAGGTATCTAGAGAACAATATTTTGCACACCTTCAACACAAGAAAAGATATATATAATTGACGAGGGAAGCCTATAAGAAGAAATGGCCATGGCCAATCTAAGGGAAGTGCATGGATATAAATACAATATTCAATAGAGATGCACACAACCACTAGAGTAGTTATCCTTCTATATAAATACCAAATTCAAACACGGATTTGAGGTAGATTTCAAAATTAACCATCAATCAAGAAAGACCTTGGGAACCCTAGGTTATTTGAGAAGAAATATCCTCACTTAACAAAAGATACAATATGAAACTACTATAATAAATAAGTGAATAAGATAAGATCCTTTTGATGAGCACTTATCATCCATATCAGAACACAAGAATAAAATATTAACAAAGAGGCAAGGGATCATATAATAATCCCCAACTAGTAGACCAAATATTAGATCTCTTGTCAACATCCCTAATATTGTAATTCCTATGACATCGTCAACACTGGAAATAGTCATCATTGTAGTTTAAGAAATTGTCAATTAACAACTAGATATTCAACAAAGAGACTCTCATGGATTATTTTTAGGAAAGTGGCCATGTAGGTTGAAGGAGCATTGGGTATTGACTCAACTTAGGAAATAGGGACCCTTCCACAAAATGTTGAAGTAGCGTAAAAAGAAGAATTTAGATAATAATGGTTGTCCTCTCTAATTGTCTTGGTTGTTAGATATAGTGTGGACAAGGCAAACAGGGTAGATCATAACTCACATAGAGTGACATAGAAGGGGTAGTCTTGAGAGAATGAGACTTAGCTCAATTGAGGACCTTTGATGTTTTGACAAAGTCTAGCTCCTTTATAAGATATGATCTCGTACATACTTTCCTAATATAATAGCTTGGAGGGAAAAGAGTTAGAGAAAAAAAAAACAAAGACAACTAAAAGTAAAAATCTAAGCTAATAGGAAGGTGATGTGTCAAATATCAAATAGGATTTCCTTGCACAAGTTTGACCATAATGCATTAACATGAATGTTGGAAGTATTATATTATTTGACCCCCTTGTAAATATTAGTTTGGTAGTGATTTATATTTTATAATGAATGTGTCAATATGAGAGAAAGTGCAAGGTATCAAGAGAGAGAATGAAGAGTCATATTTGTATGTGGTAAGATGAGATTTTAGTCTTAATGAGAGGAATATTAAAGGATCCATATCCCAAATTTTTGAGGGAAATATTTATACTAGTAAAAAGTCATGTAAAATTATATATTGGAGATAAATCTGCATGCAATGTAATCTATCTAAATCATTCTTGTAATGTTTGGATATTGTATATATTAAAGTTATATTTGTGAGATAATGTTGTTATTACAATATTGTGATTCATTGTTGGTGGTATTTATCTGATTTATATTTGAATAAAGCTTTATATGAGCTAATCTAGATGTAAAGCTAACAATGGTATCAGAGCTACCACCAGACTCTGTCTAGATTGATAGAGTTCATTTTCTTAGCCACCATTATTAATTGATTTTATACACATTTGATAAATTCAATTAATATTTTATCCACTTTGAAGGTAGTGAGACTCATAATCTATTTTAAAGGTCATATTGAGTATAAAAGGCTAGGGTATATCCATTAGGTTGGTGAATAACCAATAAAGACTAGGATTCAATTGTATTGATTGATAGGCATACAAACTCAATATTAGTTGGTCATTCATGGAGAAATCCAATCCTAACATTGATTTAGAAAATTTGAAGTTTTTGCATATTAAAAATTTAAAGACAAATCAACTCTAAGAAAGTTGATCATCAAGGGATAAATCCAACCCTTGATATTGAAGAGTCAACAATATTGAAGGTGTATCAACCCAAGATAAAGTTGATCATTCAGGATAAAGCCACCCTAATATTAGTATTCTCTATAAGTAAGAGAATAATTATTGATATAGATATTTGAAACCAACTCTAAAGATAGTTGGAGATTTAGGGACGCAAGGTCACCCTGATAATATTTTAAATTCTCTAGTAAGGAGGAGAATCATATTATATTCTTAGGTGTAACCTGAGACATTGAAGATTTAGAATAGTAGAAGAGATTAAGCTATAGAAATTTGAGAAGCTTACTATAGAGATAGAGAAGAATTTTAGCTTCATAAAACAGCAGAGAAAGTAGGAGCGTATTGAGAAGCATTCAAAGCTTCCTAAGAGCAAAAAAAATAAAAGCTAGCATGTAGAAGAAGAATTAGGTCATAGACCAAAGTGATCTTGAAAGAAGAAAATAATATTACAAAGAAAAAACAAGGAAGTATCTTCCTAGGATACATTGAAGAATTAGGTTGACTGAATATATCTATATATCATTTTAGTCTTGATCGTGGATCATTTTTTGAAGTAGATTCTTCAAGGTAGACACATACAATATTACTAAAAAAAAGGTGCCTAAGAGGCAAGTGTATATCATTTTTTTTTTTTTTTAAACAAAAAACCCCTTATGGGGCCACCTTGGTCTAAGAGACCACAAACATGGGGTTCTACACCGTCAAAGTCACCCGGGGGTCGCACCCAGACCCTACCCGCACCAACATTATCAATTGGATTTTGGGTACCCAATTCAGCTTTTTTTTGGAAGGGTGGAGATTCGAACTTGGGACCTCCCTTGGAGGATTGCCCTCTCCTCTCCAACTCACCTACAACACCTGGGTAAGGCAAGTGTATATCATAACCATCACAAAACTCTATCTATTTTTTATAGATTCATATTCAAAGCTACTTTGAGTAGTTTTTATTAAAAACCACCTTGAATGGAGAAAGCTAGCATCAGAACCTAAGTTTCTTAATCAGAGTGCCTTTTTAAAGAAGAAATCAAAAGCAAAATAAAAATATTGAAGAAAAGTTATAGCAGAGAAAAATAAAGAAGAGAGGCCTGAGGTTGCCCAAATTGTAGAAAATATTGTAGAGAATAATTGCCAAGGTAAGGCAAAATATATTTTATTAAAGTCATTTTATTGAAATTTAAATTCGAAAGACATAAGGTCTTCTACTCAAAATAAATTTTGTAACAAGAAATAAATGTAATCATTGTGGTAGATATGGGCATAAGATAGAGAAATCTTGGAATATCCATTGTTGTGAAACTTGTGAAGGACATATTAATTCTTAAAAATCTTGTCCACATAAAGAGAAGGAAAATCAAAAATTAAAAATGGATTGTGGATGGATAAGTATGAATGAATAGAATAAGATGAAAGGAATGTTGTATGGTTTCTATAGGATAAAACCAAGTGTGATAAAAAATCAAAGTTTTTATGTTCTTCTTACCATGAAGAAATGTAAAATAGATTATTATAACCCAAGCATAGCTTGTGATATTACCTACTATGAAAAGCACCTATAGCGATGATTATATAAAAATGATGGTCTTATGATTGTTCTAGTGGATGACCTAGTGACAATGATAATCCAAAGGTAACCCAGAGATAAAGTCCTAGAGGTAGTGACCCAAATGCATTGATCTAGTGTGAGTGACCCAAAGGCAAACATTTTATGCGTTTCCCTTATTTGAAACTTTTAAAACCCTTAACCTTGAATCTTATGTGCTTTGTAGTCTATCAAAACTTTTATTTTCCACCTTTAGTCGAAACTTTGAAAACTCTTGATCTCTGAATTTTTGTCTTCTTTGTGCCCTTTGAAACTTTTTATCTAAAATTTTTCCCATGCTTGTCTGACATTTCATTTTTTGCTTCCTAACTACTTTAATCCTACGTAGGCCATCTTTCAAGATTTTCCCAAAGGCAGCTTTTTTTAATGTGGTGAGAATTCACTACAATAACTTCCATCACTTGAATAAGGGAAGATCCCTCATGAAGGATCCCCTCCTAGGATAGTGGCTATTAAGGAGCAACAAGAGGTATTTACTATATATAGTGAAATTTCATTACATGCTACCACCCCATGACTTACATCATGAGGTTGCCCAAAAGGTTGATCAATGAAATTACCCCATGGAGGTTCAAAATAGTTATGGAAAGCCTTGGATAATGCATCCACACCAATTTTATGTTCCAAGCATCCAATGGCTTGCATCATCTAAACTAACCTTCTTGATAATATCTAAGGTAGGTCCCACTGGTAGAAGAAACTGCAAAGCCCTTTTGATGATAATTATAGTGAATTCTCACTACAATTGGGTGGAGTAAGGCCATCTAGCCATTTTTGGAGGTTGGTTATGATGGAATATCAAGCTATTCAAGGGTAAAATGAAAGCCTATGTATGATCAAAGGGACTAGATCTCTAAAGCAAATTGAAGCAAAGTCAAGAACAAAAGCCTCAATAATTTGGCCTACATGGTGATGAATCCAAACAAATGTAATTTAATGCAAAATAAAAATTGAACGTAAAAAAAAATAGGAAATCAAATAATATTCACCACTTGAGGAGGGCTAAGTCCTTCGCCATTGAGGAGGGCTTAGTCCTCACGAATATGCAAATTAATTTCAATATGATAATATGATCAAAATAAATTACAACCTACTATATTAATATTAATTAATCAGTGAACAAATCAAAGTTGGAAATATAGCTGACTTGGCTAAATTGGTATTGTAACATGGCTCCCCTCCTTAGAAAGCTTTTTCCTCAAAGCTAGAAATGAACACAAAAATAACACTTGGAGTGTTTGATAAAAAGTTTTTCCTTATGTAATATATGAAGAACCTTTCCCACATGCATCAAATGGTCCTTCCATGTTTTACTATATACTAGAATGTCATCGAAGAATACTAAGACAAATTTGTGAAGGAATGGATGAAAGACATGGTTCATGAGACTTTGGAAGGTGGAGGGGGAATTAGTGAGACAAAATGGCATGGCTAAGAATTTATAATGACCTTCATGAGTACGAAATGTAGTTTTGGTAATGTCCTCATCTCTTACTCTGATATGATAAAATCTAGAACATAGATCCAATTTTGTGAAAAAATTTACACCATGCAATTCATCTACTAAATCATCTATGATAGGGATAGGGAATTTATCCTTGAGTGTTATTTTATTGAGGGGATAAAAATCAGGACACATATGCCAAGATTTATCCTTACGATGGGCCAAAACCACTGGTGAATAATAAGGACTAGTGCTATGACGAATGACTCCATGTTCTAAGAGTTCTTGGGCAATATTTTCAATTTATGTTTTTTGAGGTTGAGGGTAGCGATAATGGTGAATATTAGGAGGAAGGCTTCCTGGAACAAGACGTATGACATTATCATGATACCATTTGGGAGGTAGTCCTTTTGGTTCTTTAAAAACTTCATCATAGTTAGCCACAATATCTTGAATATCCTTTGAGTGAATTTTAGGAATATCTTGTGCTTGCACTTCCAAATAATTGATTTAATTTTATTTCATGTTATGATAACTCACTACCTTTTATGGTGGTGTTTGAAGTCCTTGGAGGTGAACAGTATTTCCATTTTCTTTCCATTCCATAAATAAGTTTTTTGAAATTAAAACTGATACTGTCTAATTGTTCTAATCATTCAACTTCAAAAATAAACTCTAAATTTTCTAAACTCATGATAAAGAGAGTTCCATGCCAAGTATAACTTCCCATTTGTATTTAAACTAGATATGTTCTACCAATACACTGAGCATTTCCTTCATTTATAACTAAAACTTGAAACTTATCTTGATTGGAGGAGTTAATGTGCAAGTTCAATGCTTTAGCAGTTTTGAGGTCAATAAAATTATGAGTACTACCTAAATCGATCAATACATTTATCCTTGTCTGCCTAATAAATATTGGTACCTTAATTGTATGGTGAGTTGTTAATCCCATAAGAGCATGGATTGAAATAGCCATAGTATCTTCATCAAATGTTTCTTCATTATTATCTATTTGTTCTTCATACATAGGTGATTCTTGTTGATTGATATCCTCTACTTCCTCTTCGTCTTACTTATTATCATATTCTATTTGAAATTTTTGTCTTGGTACACATGCTTGATATTTTGGATGATTATTATGATATTTATAGCAATAATATCTTGATGGTTGGTCATTTCTATGAAAGGAATTGTTGTGATATTGAGGACGATTATAGGAGTCACATTTAAAAGATGTCAAATTTTACATATTTTCTCAGTAAGCTTAGCAATCCTTATAGTTTCATCCAAATAGTATGGATCATGTAAGTCTACTTCAATTTGAATATTCTCTTTCAAACCATGTCTAAATGTTGAAACCACCACATCAGCTTGTACATCTCTCGTATAAGCAAGAAGACTTGTGAATTCTAAAACATAATGTCTAATAGACCCAATTTTTTTAAGTGCCAATAGTTTAATATTGTAGGAATAGGAACTACCTTCATCAAATCTCTTGAGGAAAATATCCTTAAATTTAGGCCATACGATGGGATGATTATGTTGACATTTTTGCCAAGTGAACCATTGGTAAGCTTCAGTACCTAATTTAGAGGAGGCATAAGAAAAATTTTCAGCTTGAGGAATACGATATAAGTGTAGGATACCCTCCATTTTAGCTAACCAACCACATGGATCCCCACCCTCAAAAGTAGGCATATTAGTACCTGGAATATTAACACCTGTAGGCCATCTTGCATGTTGATAAAATTCCTCTATATATTGATGCGCATTATCATTTTGTCTATGGTAGTTATTTGGGGAAAGAGGAGCTTCTTGGTTTTTTTTTTAGTCAAACATGCTTGTAATTCTTGGTTTCTTGTATTGGGGATTTCTATTTCCTCATGCTTGTGAGATTTTCTTTGAATAATTTTTGGTTGCAACCAAAATTTGTAAAATCACATTACAAGTTACAAAATGCTTCAAAATGATCCAAATTTTCACAAAATGACCATATTCATCATTCTCATCATCAATTCCATTATTACATTCATTTTTTTGATAATATGAATTTATTTGTATGGCTAACTTTTATTTGCACCCAAAAGGCACAAAACTATCCAATATTGCTTCAAAATGCTCCAAATCACTACAAAATTTCACAAAATCATTCAATCCAATCATCAATGCTTTTCATCTTTCCATATTAATTCCAACATAATATTCATCCATCAATCATTGCATGTGCACATTTGCCAAGTTCCTACAATTTCAAGTGAACCTCGTACCTAGTGGTCTATCTATCTCCTTAGCGATTGCAACGATTTACATCCACGCAATTTGGTAAGATGAATAAATCACCATAAGGACACTTGGTCATCTTCATAATAAAATATCTCATTTTTCAAAAGAAAAATATTTGTTATCCCTCATTTTATGAGTGAGACTATACCGTGACCAATTTTCTCAACAACTATCATTGATGGCCTTGTTTGTGGGACTTGAAACACGAAACAAATCATAACTCATCATTCCTTTTACATTGATAGTCATCATGGAGATAGTCACTACCTAGGTTCATTGGTTCCAATTATGAAAATTATTCGACATTCTCTAGTAGGCCCTCCAAAGTTGACTCTTTTTATTTTGTTGTATTTTCATCACTTTGCATTTCAATGATGCCAAAAGGTATTTTATTCAACAACATGGAATCACCCCCAAACTTGGGGCAACCAAAAATTGATTTTGAATTCCCACAATGGGATACATCTTACATGATCATGATATCTACAGTTGGAAAAAAATCCTTTCTCTATTAGGGCAAAAATAGACTCAATCATTTACATTTCACAACAATCCCCTTCCACCGTTGGGGCAAAAACGGCATCACATTTTACATCATTCATATCATCTGCATTTACACCCTACATTTACACTCATAAAATTCCATTACATTCTTCACCCCATAATTTTTTTAATTGGCTCATGAGACTCATTTTTCACTCATTCGCCAATTGAGGGGGTAAGCTACACATTCCAAATTCTTGTCTTCCAAGATCATTTTTGCATCCCAATGAAATAAAATTGTGTCTTCATTAGGCCAAACTAGGTGTCTCGTATTTTTGCACCACATTATGTTTCACACAATGTGGTACAAAAAT
This sequence comes from Wollemia nobilis, assembly GCA_028583015.1. Classification (NCBI taxonomy): domain Eukaryota; kingdom Viridiplantae; phylum Streptophyta; class Pinopsida; order Araucariales; family Araucariaceae; genus Wollemia; species Wollemia nobilis. The sequence goes on from JAQPPZ010016726.1 coordinate 13,535,634, forward strand.
GGGTATCTATAGACACCAAAATCTAGCCACTTGTCCTCCATCCATAGCTTCCCACCACAATTATCCATTATTTATATATATTTATATATTTGTTTAATATATATTTAAATAATAATATTTTCTATATTATATTTATATATATATATTTAATAAATATATTTATATATATGAATTAATCCCAACCATCCATCATGTTTTAATCCTAGCCATCCATTCGCCTTAATCCATGTCATTTGCCCAGATTTAATCTCCACCCTTCGTCATGTTTTAATCTTGGCCACACAAATTGTGTTGTTGAAACCCTAACATGTCTAAGGGAAGATTATAAAGAAGAGTCATTTTTATGACTCAACCCCTAAGTTTTTGGAGTCCCTAACATTTTCTAAGGTCTTGAGTTCCTTAAGCCCTTGTGCCCTAAGTCCTCAAGCATCCTCACCATCATTTTCATTCGTCGCAGCCATTAGCATCCTCTACATCCATCGTCGCCCACCTTGCATTAACCATATCTAGTTCTGCAACCTTTTCCTCAACTGTTGAATACCCCCAGAGCTTCCCGAGTGCCCACCAAAGTCTATAGAGCACCCACCAGAGTCTACCAGGCACCTCTGGACATTTCTGGTTAACACCAAGCACCTGTGAGTGTTTCCCATTTAGATCTATAGCCCTATGGCCCTCGAGCGACTATTAGGGCATATACGTAATCCTTCCCTACATCAGTGATGAAGATAAAAATAATTTTATGTGGCAAGGTAATATCTCATTGCTCTTATTTCATATTCTCATATTTGTTTATAGCTTTATTTCTGCAACTAGGGTTAGTGATTTCATATTTTGAGGGTCTCACACAATGGAGACCTCACAAATATTATTGAATCTTGTCATTTGTTGTGTGCAGGTCTGAGAATCACATTCATTAGTAGTTTTTGAAGCTCAAGTGGCCCTGCATAGGATACCAAAGCCCACTCACCACTCTATTGGGATCAAAGATGAGCAAGAAGACACCACCGTTCATTGGATTAGGGCCTCGAAAACCCTAACATTGTAACAACTGTATCAAGAGCATTGTAAAGACCCCACATTGGGGCACATTATTTGTACAATTGGGAGATCCACCCACATTCAATAAAATAATATCTCTTATGTGCAATTTTGTGTCATTTACTTGTGCTTTTGTTACTTTTATATATTGTATTGGTGTTTCATTTTTGCATTCACAAAGACGAAGAGCCTCAACCCACTTGGTGAAGTATTTGGTGGTAATGATGATGAAGGTGTGGTTTCCCAAATATGGAGGAGATATTTTCTTGATCAGATCTAGTATCCATTACAAGAATGACCATAGATCTTGAATGGGTTATAAGGCTTACGATGGAAGATGAGTCAAATTGGCATGATGTTGACATTTGTGATATTTCTTGACGTATGTGCAATAGTCATGTTCCATTGTGGGCCAATATTAACACATGCACAAAATGTGCTTCGTGATATCCATCCCACTAAAATGACCACCACATGTACCATCATGTGCTTGAGACACTACCCGATTGGCTTCCTATGGTTTGAGGCAATGAAGAAGGACACCATTATAGCCATGGAAATAAAGCACATCTCCTACTAGAGTGTATCAAGCTACCTTTTGTTTGAACATGTGTTTAGTAGCAGGTGGCAAGTTGGAAGGAATAGTACCAAGTTTTAAAAAAATCTTGATCTACACAAAAATAATGTGGTAGGGATCAGCCTAAATTAGAAAATTATCTCGTTTGTTATTAGATGACTCTCAAGAGATAGTTTATTTGGACAACGTAGTGATATGAATAAGGGTAACATTATCAATGAGGTTCTATGGGATAAGGGACCTGAGAGAGGATATAGTATCTGCAAAATGCTTAGATGACCTTGGTAAATGCTCTATGTCATACCATTCAAAACTAGTGAGCAACTTATCAATTATCTGCTTGCAGGTTTTCAATATCGAGTATTTACATTGTTTAACCCCTTGACCTAATTGAAAATGAGTTAGGAATAACCTATTATATGGATACATTTAATGCATATTTCCACAACAGTATAAAGACCTAAAATTAACACCTTGTACTCTACATTATTGTTAGTACAAGGGAAGTCAAGCTTGAATTACAAAGGGATGGGAACCCCTTGAGGTGTGAATAAAATACTTCCTACACCTTCCTCTTGTTCACACTTAGACCCATTGAAGAAAAGAGTGATGTTGATGTCAAGTTCAGATTCGACATGCTCTTTGAGCTCAGTAATACTGAAGATAAAGTCATCTAAAAGCTCTATGATAAGAAATTTATCATCTTGAAGAGGAGCTTCAACGAGTTGGTCAGTGATGACCTGGCCCTTTATGGATTTTTGGTTAATAAATTTGATATTGAATTATGTTCATAGTATTTTCTATTTTGCAGTACGGGTATTCGTGTGTGATTCATCATGTACTATAGAGGATTCTCTATTGTGATGACATATATTGTATGGTTGAACCATAGCAAGGCATAGCTTCTCTACATACGCATAAATTGTCTTGTAACTCAATAAGGTACGACTAATATAATAGATAGCCTGCTCTTTATTGGCTTCATTATTTTCAGCCAACATGGTCCCTAAAGTGAAGTTAATGGTGGATATGTATAGATGTAAGGAGACGCCTGGTCTAGGTGGAGATAAAATTGGAGAAGAAGCCAGATAAAACTTTATGGTATCAAAATTTTCTTGACACTCAGTGGTCCATTGAAATATGATCCCCTTTTGCAACAAATTATTGAATGGCATGCATTTATTTTATAGTTGAGCAAAGAAATGATAAATCACTTAAATCTTGCCTTGCAAGCTACAAAGTTCTTTAAGATTCATAGGGGGTTGCATATCAATGATGGCCTTGACCTTGTTAGGGTCCACCTCAATTCCTCATCTAGAGACTATGAACCCTAAAAGCTTCCTTGAAGCGATGCCAAAGATGCACTTTTTTGGATTAAGTCGCATGTTATGTCTAAGAAGATGATCAAAAACTTTGTGTAAAATATAGATATGCCCATGGCATGTTTTGGATTTGTACAAGAGATCATCAACATAATATTTGACAATTTTATGCATGTAATCATGGAAGATGTAAGTCATGGTCCATTGGTACATGGCTCCTATGTTCTTATGACCAAACGACATGACTTTGTAGCAAAAATGTCCCCAAAGTTGATGTAAAAGTGGTTTTGTGTTGGTCATTAATATTGACTTGGATTTGATTATATCCTAAAAACCCATCCATTAGGGAGAGCATTTCATGACCCATGGTATAATCCATGAGCATACCAATGTTAGGGAGAGAAAAATCATCCTTAGGACATGCTTTGTTAAGATCACAAAAATTGGTGCAAATATGTATCATCGCATTGGGTTTGCCCATAGACACCATGTTTGAAATCCACTCTAGATAGTCAATTGGTTGAATAAAGCCCATGAAAATGACTATAGGGCAAATTCATTTCCAGTGAATTCACAATGGCAATTAAGCTAAGAAATTGTTAAAAGTCATATTTTAGTGGGAAAGGTCAAATTTGGATAGGAACAGTTGAATTGGAAAATTCTCTATTGGATGACAAGTTTATTGTCTATGAATTCATTGCTAGGCCAACATTTTTTTTTTTGAAAACTTTTCTTTTGGATAGTTTTTTTTGCTTCGACAAAATAAATGCTCCAATTTTAGGTAGAAATCTAATTAGACATGTGGCTAGATTATGAGAGTCATGATGAGTTGGGAATTATTTGAATGCATAAATTATGTATCTATAAAGTTTTCTAAAGGTAGTGATTCACTTACCTCTCTCAAGTAATTCATTTCAATTTATCAAGTGAATCACTCCCCTCCCATAACTTGGCAAAAAAAATTGAAAGTAAGTTTTTCCCTCAAAATCACCATGGATACCACCTCTACATTGACAAGCCCTTCAATGCTTGAAGAAATCCTTGTAATATTACCTATTGCCACTGCCACCTTGTCATTATCCACTCTCGTTGGCCCATTTGAATCTAAATATCAACCTCATGGGCTAGTTCATCTAAGGATAATAAAAATAAAAGTGCTAAAAATAAGTCCCCCCTCCACCAAATATGCCTAAGGAAATGTGCAATGAGCCATATAGTCACATGGAAGAAGGAAAATTCAAACATTATCCTACCAAAGTAAAAAAATAAGTATTGAGGAGGTTTAAATTGGGGTCAAGAATGAATTCCTAGAGTATTACTCAAGTCTGAACATTAGTCTTGGTAATAAATTTGGTGCCTTAAGTCTAGAAGTATTCAAAATTGATCATGATCTATGCCAATGATATGGTTTTGAAGGTAAAAGGATGAGGTCACCACAATGGGAAGAAGAATCCTTCTACATCAAGAAGGAGGATATCAACCACATGTTAAATGCAATAGACGATCCAATTATATGGGTAACATAAAATCCCAAAGCTCAAAAATATTATCATTACAAGTATGATTCCCACTATTATAGAGATTTACTCATGGTACATCTAACAGCTCTAAACAAGTCATTGAATTTTATTATCCCATTACAGCTAGGTTTATTCAAAGACTATGTCTAGTTGATGCTTTCCAACAAATCCATATTGTTAGCAAATAAAATAGATGTAAGGGTATATGAAGAACATATTTCACTCCTACACGTAGATGAGAACTATTTTTCTACTCCTAGATGATAGATTGTATAATGCACATAGTAGAACAAATGAATATATTATTAAGGGACTCCAAAGGAATAAATAAATTCACCTACACATCCCTTTTGATATGGCTCATCTTGTAGCAAAAGGAGTGGTTACACTTGTCATAACTAAACCAAGTAGGAGTTAATGGTAAACCTCTCTCCATTATGGATTGCATGGACATGCCCTATCAAGAGGAAGAAAACTTCATACCACTTCTATGGTGTAACATACCACGTAATAATTCTAAACTAAAGGAGAAGGTACTAAGGTTATCTCAAGAAGTTAAATACTTTCTAAACTTAGAAGAGTGGTTGAATGTGGACATTTACCTAGGGAAACATTAATCCTTCATTTGTCTCTTTGGTTTCTCCACTATATCCTTCAAGCTACCTATATTTGTGCTTGACAACCTCTACAATTTGGAACATGTCCAAAAATTTTATTACATTGACTTTAAATAATTCAAGCTCTAAAATAAAGTAGTCTTTTACCCCCTCAAGCAGTAGATAATGCACATCATATCCAAGCAATAAAAATTCAACCATATCATAGCAGAAAATTAAAAGAAACATGGGTTTTGAGTAGCTAAAGGATGTGTGGTCACACAATCTAGAAGGGTGCCTTCGGAGGTATCTAGAGAACAAGGGATTGCACACATTCTACACATAAGAAAAGATATATATAATTGATGAGGGCAGCCTATAAGAAGAAATGGCCATGGCCAATCTTAGGGAAGTGCATGGGTATAAATACAAGATTCAATAGAGATGCACACAACCACTAAAGTAGTTATCCTTCTATATAAATACCAAATTCAAACACGGATTTGAGGTAGATTGCAAAATTAACCATCAATAAAGAAAGACCTTGGGAACCCTACGTTATTTGAGAATAAATATCCTCACTTAACAAAATATACAATATGAAACTAGTATCAAGTGAATAAGATAAGATTTCTTTGATGAGAACTTATCATCCATATCAGAACACAAGAATAAAATATTAACAAAGAGGTAAGGGATCATATAAGAATACCCAACTAGCAGACCAAATATTAGGTCTCTTGTCACCACTCCTAATATTGTAATTTCTATGACATCATCAACACTGGTAATAGTCATCATTGTAGTTTAAGAAAATATCAAGGAACAACTAGAGATTCAACGAAGAGACTCTCATGGGTTATTTTTAGGAAAGTGGCCATGTAGGTTGAAGGAGCATTGGGTATTGACTCAACTTAGAGAATAGGGACCCTTCCAAAAAATGTTGAAATAGCACAAAAAGAAGGATTTAGATAATAATGATTGTCCTCTCTAATTGTCTTAGTTATTAGACATAGTGTGGACTAGGCGAACAAGGTAGATCATACCTCACGTAGAGTGACATAGCAAGGCTAGTCTTGAGAGCATGGGACTTAGCTCAATTCAGGACCTTTGATGTTTTGACAAAGTCTAGCTCATTTATAAGATATGATCTCGTACATACTTTCCTAATCTAATAGCTTGGAGGGGAAAGAGTTAGAGAAAGAAAAAACAAAGACAATTGAAAGTAAAAATCTAAGCTAATAGGAAGGTGATGTGACAAATATCAAATAATATCTCCTCGCACAAGTTTGACCATAATGCTTTAACATGAATGTTGGAAGTATTATATTATTTGGGCCCTTGTAAATATTACTTTGGTAGAGTGATTTATATTTTATAATGAATGTGTCAATATGAGAGAAAATGCAAGGTGTCAATAGAGAGAATGAAGAGTCATATTGGTATGTGTCAAGATGATATTTCAGTCTTAATTAGAGGAATATTAAAGTATCCATCTCCCAAATTTTTGAGAACAATAGTTAGAGTACTAAAAATTCATGTAATATTTTATATTGGATATAAATCTTCATGCAATGTAATCTATCTAAATCATTCTTGTAATGTTTGGATATTGTATATATTAAAGTTATATTTGTGAGATAATGTTGTTATTACAATATTGTGATTCATTTTTAGTGGTATTTATCTGATTTATATTTGAATAAAGCTTTCTATGAGCTAATCTATATGGAAATCTAACAATGGTATCAGAGCTACCTCCAGACTCTATCCAAATTGATAGAGTTCATTTTCTTAGCCACCATTATTAATTTATTTTACACACATTTGATAAATTCAATTAATATTTTGTCCGCTTTGAAGGTAGTGAGACTCATAATCTATTTTAAAGGTTACATTGAGTAGAAAAGGTTAGGGTCTATCCACTAGGTTGGTGAATAACCAGTGAAGACTAGGAATCAGCTGTATTTATTGATAGGCATACCAACTCAATATTAGTTGGTCATTCATGGAGAAATCCAACCCTAACATTGATTTAGAAAATTTTATTTTTTTGCATATTAAAAATTGAAAGATGAATAAACTCTGAGAAAGTTGATCATCAAGGGATAAATCCAACCCTTGATATTGAAGAGTCAACAATATTGAAGGTGTATAAACCCAAGAGGAAGTTCATCATTCAGGATAAAGCCACCCTAATATTAGTATTCTCTAGAAGGAAGAGAATAATTTTTGATATTGATATTTGAAACCAACTTTGAAGATAGTTGGAGATTCAGGGATGCAAGGCCACCCTGATAATATTTTAGATTCTCTAGTAAGGAGGAGAATAATATTATATTCTTAGGTGTAACCTAAGATATTGAATATTTATAATAGTAGAAGATATTAAGATATAGAAGTTTGAGAAGCTTCCTATAGAGATAGAGAAGAATTTTAGCTTCATAAAACAGCAGAGAAAGTAGCAGCGTATTGAGAAGCATTCAAAGCTTCCTAAGAGCAAAAAAAATAAAATCTAGCATGTAGAAGAAGAATTGGGTCATAGACCAAAGTGATCTTGAAAGAAGAAAAAAATATTACAAAGAAAAAACAAGGAAGTATCTTCCTAGGATACATTGAAGAACTAGGTTGATTGAATATATCTATATATCATTTTAGTCTTGGTTGTGGATCATTTTTTGAAGTAGATTCTTCAAGGTAGACACATAAAATATTACTAAAAAAAAGGTGCCTGAGAGGCAAGTGTATATCATAGCCATCACAAAACTCTATCTATTTTTTATAGATTCATATTCAAAGCTACTTTGAGTAGTTTTTATTAAAAACCACCTTGATTGGAGAAAGCTAGCATCGTAACCTGACCTAGTGGATTATATAAAAATGATGGTCTTATGATTGTTCTAATGGATGACCTAGCGACAATGATAATCCAAAGGTAACCCAAAGACAAAGTCCTAGAGGTAGTGACCCAAATGTAGTGCTCTAATGGGAGTGACCTAGAGGCAAAAATTTTATGTTTTTCCCTTCTTTGAAACTTTTAAAACCCTTAACCTTGGATCTTATGTGCTTTGTAGTCTGTCAAAATTTTTATTTTCTACCTTTAGTAGAAACTTTCAAAACTCTTAATATTTGAATTTTTTGCCTTCTTTGTGCCCTTTGAAACTTTTGATCTAAACTTTTTCTATGCTTGTTTGAAATTTAATTTTTTGCTTCCTAACTACTTTAACCCTACTTAGACCATCTTTCAAGATTTTCCTAAAGGCAACATTTTTTAATGTGGTGATAATTCACTACAATAACTTCCATCACTTGAAGAAGGGAAGATATCTCATGAAGGATCCCTTCCTAGGATAGTGGCCATTAAGGAGCAACAAGAGGCATTTACTAGTTATAGTGAAAGTTCAATACATGCTACCACCCCATGACTTACATCATGAGGTTGCCCAAAAGGTTGATCATGGAAATTACCCCATGGAGGTTCAAAATAGCTATGGAAAGCCTTGGATAATGCATCCACACCAATTGCATGTTCCAATCATCCAATGGTTTACATAATCTAAACCAACCCTCTTGATGATATCTAAGTTAGGCCCCACTGGTAAAAGAAACTGTAAAGCCCTTTTGATGATAATTATAGTGAATTCTCACTACAATTGGGTGGAGTAAGGCCATCTAGCCATTTTTGGAGGTTGGATATGATGGAATATCAAGCTATTTATTTTTCAAATGAAAGCCTAGGTATGATCAAAGGGACTAGATCTCTAAAGAAAAGTGCAAGAAAAGTCAAGAAAAAAAGGCTCAATAATTGGGCCTTCATGGTGATGAAGCCAAACAAATGTAATTTAAATGCAAAATAAAAATCGAACATAAAACAAAATAGAAAATCAAATAATATTTGCCACTTGAGGAGGGCTAAGTCCTTCGCCACTAAGGAGGGCTTAGTCCTTGCGAATACACAAATTAATTTCAAGATGATAAGATGATAAAAATAAATCACAACCTACTCTATTTATATTAATTAATCAGTGAATAAATCAAAGTTGGAAATATAGCCGACTTGGCTATATTGGTATTGTAACATGGCTCCCCTCCTTAGAAAGCTTTGTCCTCAAAGCTGGAAATGACTCAAAGATACTTTTTGTTTCCCATGTAGCATCTTCTACTGGTAGGTCCTACCATTTGATTAGAAATTCTTTGATGTGACGAGATCGAAGAGTACGTGATCTGCTTTGCAATATTGCTTCTAGCTGGAGATATATACGTCCTTCTTCATCAAGTACTGGAAGTTCTGACTGAGAGTGTACTCTTTGTCCAATCACCTTCTTGAGACATGAAACATGAAATACTAGATGTATACGGGATGAGGGAGGAAGCTCTAGTTGATATGCCACTTCGCCTATGCGGCGCACTATCTTGTAAGGACCATAAAATCTTGGAGCCAACTTTTGACTAGTCTTGATCTTCAATGACAGTTGTTTGTAGGGTTGTAGATGCAAGAAAACCATATCACCTATATTGAATTGTCTTTCTGAATGGTGTGAGTCTTGTTGTTGCTTCATACGATTTTGTGCTTGGACCAAATTATCTTTGAGAATGTTAAGCATTGTCTGTCGGTGTTGGAACCAATCATCTACTTGAGCCACTTTGGAAGATCCTGGAACATAATCTGCTATTGCTGGTGGTTTCACTCCATACAATGCTTCAAATGGGGACATCTTGATGGAATAATGGTACGAAGTATTATACCACCATTCTGCTAATGAAAGCCAATGACTCCATTGATACTGCTTATCTTGAGCAAAACATCGTAGATAGGTTCCCAAACATTTGTTAACAATTTTAGTTTGACCATCTGTTTGAGGATGGTATGCAGAAGACATATTTAATTTTGTACCACTAAGATGAAATAATTCCTGCCAAAAATTGCTAGTAAATATGGGATCACGATCACTTACAATATTTTTGGGCATTCCATGTAACTTGAAAATGGAGTCCATAAATACCTTAGCCACTTTGCTAGCTGAAAATGGGTGTTGTAGAGCATTGAAGTGGGCATACTTGGAGAGTCGATCCACTACCACAAAAATCATTGTTTTACCTTCTGATTTAGGAAGACCTTCAATAAAATCCATTGATATATGTTCCCATTGGTGGTCTAGAATTGGTAATGGTTGAAGAAGTCCTGGAGATTTGATTGTTTCACCCTTATTGCATTGGCATATTTCACATTCTGCCACAAATTTTTTGACATCATATTTTAATCCTTTCCAATAAAAGGATTGTTTTACCCGCATATATGTCTTCAAAAAACTTGAGTGCCCTGCTAATGGAGAAGCATGTGATTCCTCAAGAATCCTGGATTTGATATTAGAATTGTGTAGAATGTAAATGTGATTCTTTCTTCTTAACACCTTGTCATCATATGAAAAATGAGGATGCTTGGATGATCCTAGAATCAAATCTTGAATTATTTGAGCAGTTTTTGTGTTTGATAACCATTCTTCTTGGAGCTGAGAAACCCATTGGGAACAAGGACCCAAAATGGCATTGATAACCACTTCATCTTCATATTTACGAGACAATGCATCTGCTACCACATTTTCTTTCCCTTTCTTATACTCAATAACAAAATCATATCCCAATAATTTTGTTAACCACTTGTTTTGCTCAGGATAAGAAAATCGTTGTTCTAGAAAATGCTTGAGACTACTATGATCTATTTTTATGATGAAACGACTATTGATTAAGTAGTGTCTCCATTTCTCAACTACATGTAGAATAGCCAACATCTCTTTCTCATATGTGGACCTTCCCAAATTTTTACCTGAAAGTTGCTTGCTCTCAAATGCCAAGGGATGCCCTTCTTGCATTAATACTGCCCCAATACCTATTCCCGAGGCATCACATTCAATCACAAATGGTTTGTGAAAATCTGGGGTTGCCAAAACTGGAGTAGTACACATTGCTTCCTTGAGTGCCATGAATGCTTGAGTGGTCACTTCCGACCAATGAAAAGCATCCTTTTTTGTGAGAGCGGTGAGAGGGGCTGCAATTTTACCATAATTGCAAATAAACTTGTGATAGTAACCAGTAAGACCCAAAAAACCATGAAGTTTCTTGATGGTTTTAGGTAAAGGCCAATCCTGAATGGCCTTAATTTTATTAGGATCCACTTTAACACCTTCATGAGAAATGATATGACCCAAATATTCAACTTCTTGAACACCAAAAGAACACTTGGAGCATTTGACAAAAAATTTTTCCTTATGTAATATATGAAGAACCTTTCCCACATGCATCAAATGATCCTTCCATGTTTTATTGTATACTAGAATGTCATCGAAGAAGACTAAGACAAATTTGCGAAGGAATGGATGAAAGACATGGTTCATGAGACTTTGGAAGGTGGAGGGGGCATTAGTGAGACCAAAAGGTATGACTAAGAATTCATAATGACCTTCATGAGTATGAAAGGTAGTTTTGGGAATGTCCTCATCTCTTACTCTGATTTGATGAAAACCAGAACGTAGATCCAATTTTGTGAAAAATTTTGCACCATGCAATTCATCTAATAAATCATCTATGACAGGGATAGGGAATTTATCCTTGATTGTGATTTTGTTGAGGGGATGAAAATCAGGACACATACGCCAAGATTTATCCTTACGATGGGCCAAAACCACTGGTGAGGAATAAGGACTAGTGCTATGATGAATGACTCCATGTTCTAAGAGTTCTTGGACAATCTTTTCAATTTCTATTTTTTGAGGTTGAGGGTAGCGATAAGGGTAGACATTAGGAGGAAGGCTTCCTGGAACAAGATGTATGGCATGGTCATGAGACCATTTGGGAGGTAGTCCTTTTGGTTCTTTGAAAACTTCATCATAGTTAGCCACAATATCTTGAAGATCCTTTGAGTGAATTTCAGGAATATCTTGTGCTTGCACTTCCAAACAATTGATTTGAGCTATGAGTCCATAACCTCCTTTCCTTAATATTTTTTCCATGTTGTGAGAACTCACTACCTTTGATGGTGGTGTTTGAAGTCCTTGGAGGTGAATAGTCTTTCCATTTTCTTTCCATTCCACAAATAGTTTTTTGAAATTAAAACTGACAGTGTCTAGTTGTTCTAACCATTCAACTCCCAAAATAACATCTGAATTTCCTAAACTCATGACAAAGAGAGTTCCATGCCAAGTATAACTTCCCATTTGTATTGAAACTAGAGATGTTCTACCAATACATTGAGCATTTCCTCCATTTGCAACTAAAACTTGAAACTTATCTTGATTGGAGGAGTTAATGTGCAAGTTCAATGCTTTAGCAATTTTGAGGTCAATAAAATTATGAGTACTACCTGAATCGATCAACACATTTATCCTTTTCTGCCTAATAAATCCTGGTACCTTAATTGTATGGTGAGTTGTTAATCCCATAAGAGCATGTACTGAAATAGCCATAGTATCTTCATCAAATGTTGCTTCATTATTATCTATTTGTTCTTCATACATAGGTGATTCTTGTTGATTGATATCCTCTACTTCCTCTTCTTCTTCCTTATTATCATATTCTATTTGAAATTTTTGTCTTGGTACACATGCTTGATCTTTTGGATGATGATTGTGATATTTATAGCAATAATATCTTGATGGTTGGTCATTTCTACGAAAGGAATTGTTGCGATATTGAGGATGGTTATAGGAGTCACGTTTAAAAGATGTCAAATTTTGCATCTTTTTCTCAACAAGCTTAGCAATCCTTATAGTTTCATCCAAAGAGTATGGATCATGTAAGTCTACTTCAATTTGAATATTCTCTTTCAAACCATGTCTAAAGGCCAAAACCACCACATCAGCTTGTACATCTCTCGTATAAGCAAGAAGACTTGTGAATTCTGAAACATAATCTCTGACAAACCCAGTTTGTTTAAGCGCCAATAGTCGAACGATGTAGGAAGAGGAACTACCTTCATCAAATATCTTGAGGAAAATATCCTTAAATTCAGGCCATAATATGGGATGATTATGTTGACGTTTTTGCCAAGTGAACCATTGGTAAGCTTCGGTACCTAATTTGGAGGAGGCATAAGAAACTTTTTTGCCTTCAAGAACATGATATAGGTGTAGGATACCCTCCATTTTAGCTAACCAACCATGTGGATCCCCACCCTCAAAAGTAGGCATATCAGCACGTGGAATATTAACACCTGTAGGCCATCTTGCATGTTGATAAACTTCCTCTATATCTTGATCTGCATTATCATTTTGTCTATGGTAGTTATTTGGGGAAGGAGGAGCTTCTTGGTTTTGTTTATTCACTATTCGTCCAAGCATTATTGACATGTTGTTCATACTAGTCATTATTTGAGTCAAACATGCTTGTAATTCTTGGTTGCTTGTATTGGGGATTTCTATTTCCTCATGTGTGATATTTTCTTGGGATGAGTTGGGTGAGTTGGAAGGAGCCATGGGGTGTTGGTGGATGGTTGGGTTTTATGGTTGTATACCTTTATTTTGTGGAGGTCTTCTTGGTGAATTTGAGGGTCCTTCATTTGTATTATTTGTGCTATATAATCTTCTGTTTGGCCCTTTATTCCACCTACCACTCATGCACTTGATGATTGCCACTAATTAAAAAAAATTGTTAATTTTTGTTCAATTTTTCTCCAACTACGAACGGATAGTGTTTGGAATTTCTACTCCCACAATTAGTTGGTATTTTGGAAATTTCACAGCTATGAGGGTTCAATGGCTATAATTCAACTCAACGGCTATATTTCAAGCCAATGGATATATTTTCAATTAGATACGTGAGACAGGACCCGTAGAGAAGAGAGATACAAGATACTAGGTTTCAATGACTATTTTTTTAAATCAATAGCTATATTAGACTGGCAACGTGAGATAGAACCCTTGGAGAAGAGACAAGACGAGACCCATGGAGAAGAGACATGTTATTAGGTTTCAACGACTATTTTTAAATCAATAGCTATATTATACTGGCAATGTGAGACAGAACCCATGGAGAAGAGATAATATTATAGGACACTAATCGGGAGGGGATATAACCACGAGGAGGGGAATAGGACCATGAGGATGATCAAACATGAATCAAGAGGGGATAGGATGACCAAACATGAATCGAGAAGGGATAAGACCACACGTATGCAAAGGGATGAGGATGAACAGAGGACTAGCTACGTGGGATGAGGACGATCGGAGGACTGGCTACGTGGAATGAACATGAACGAGATGTGTCACCACCACAATGAGTAGGCTACACATGAGATCGAAGGCTTGTGTGGCCAAAGCCATGAAACTACTAGTACCTTGTATTGAATATAAAGGCTAAAATATTAATCTCCCCATTGTATATGGGATAATGGTTTATATCCTAGATGGTGAACTTCAATTAAAACTTTATAAAATCACTTAAATTAAAGTTACCTAGGCATTTTGATTGGTCGATGTATATTTTGCTCCTTCAACTATGAATCGATGTATATTTCTTGCTTTGGATAGCTCCTATGATCTTTTATTTCACACATATGTAAAATAATATGTTTCCTTACTTTGAGTGATCACTATGCATTGTTTACTCACGTTATCTTTCGGCTATAAAGCATCACCTCCACCGTGAATTCCCTTCATTTACCAATGGTTGACGATTAGTAATATTTTGAGAAATCAAACAATCTTGGAACTACCTTCTTGGAGAAACTAAAACAATCACCAGACGTCCAACATGATTTTTAACTACTACACCAAAGTTCTAGCAACTGGTCACTGCCATCATTATAGGTAGGAGCAGATGGCTTGTAATACTATGCAGCATTTCAAGCACCTCTCATAATTTAATAACCATAAAGAACTTTAGAAACTTGAGTATCACTCCCCAATTGTTTGAAAAATTTTGCGCAAGTTGTAACGGCTTTCCTTTTGTTTGATAAAGAATTTCAACCTAACCCTAAGTTCCTTGGCGTGAATGTTCAAATTGATGCTCCTTATAAGTGATCATATGAAGGGCATCATTTATCTGAATCCTTAATATTTTATTTTAACTTATTTTTGGTAGTATTGCTACCCAAAAAAAATATTAGCACATGTCTTTGTTGTTCTAAATTAAAACTTATTCCTCACAGCATTCAGAAGAACGAAACTTCACCTGGTTGTTAAAATGACACTCCAAAAACTTAGCACACATGAATATTTGAAGCTTTGATACCACTTGAAGCCAAACAAATGTAATTTAATGTAAAATAAAAATTGAACGTAAAACGAAATAGGAAATCAAATAATATTCGCCACTTGAGGAGGGATAAGTCCTTCACCACTAAGGAGGGCCTAGTCCTTGCGAATACATAAATTAATTTCAAGATGATAATATGATCAAAATAAATCACAACCTACTATATTAATATTAATTAATCGGTGAACAAATCAAAGTTGAAAATATAGCCAACTTGGGTATATTGGTATTGTAACAGGTGAAGACTCACAATGAGAAAGCACAACTGAAATTCCAATAAAATTCCAAGGCACCACAACATATTGGGTGGTTAGAACCAAAATAGAAGTTTTTCCTAGGGATGCCTGATCAAATAAAACAATCTACCATAGCCATCCAACATGTAATAACCAAAATGACAAGAGAAATAAGAAGAGAAGGATTTCCATGGGTGACAATGCACAAGGGGTGATAATTAAGTTTTGGTTAGACTACCTTTAGCCATACTCTACTATTTTAGGAGGCTTATTTTTGCCTCAAGGGATCCCACACTTGAAACCCCTCATGGAGGGTCGTTTACCCCCCATACCCCTTAATTGGGGTCATTGTTGCTACTCCAAACCCCACATATTATGTAGAGATGTGCAGTCCTCTAGATGCACAATCTCCTCTCGTTGAGAAGTTACAACATTTAAAACACCATCATGAGTTTTCTAGAGAAGTGGTTATGAACCTGAGACCATTTATGGTAGAAAATCTATAGAATATATTTTTGGCATGGGTGACAAGACCTCATCTAGAAAAACTCCAAACCCAACAATCTCAAGATTGTGCACCATTAATGCAAAAGTACCATGAGTGGGAGTTTTGAAGGGGTATTTTGATTTTTTTGGTGGGAAAAAGCCTCGTGTATTAAAGCCATCCATTTATTCTAAGGGTTCTTTTATTCATTCTCTCTTGTGTCATGGACTAGCTTGAGCCTTGCCTTACTGGCCTATTAGTTTTTGAACCTCTTCTCTCTACATGTATGTAACTCGAAGTTCACACTAATAGAAACTATGACTACTTATGAAATCCTTGTCTTGATTCTAGTGTGGGTGTTTTGTTTTTATGCATGTTCTTGGAGGGACCTATGTTCCTCTTGTGTTATTGGACCACTCTACATGTATTCACTTCAACCTGTCATGGTACAAAGTATTATTAGATTTTTGGTGCATCAACACCCTTCGGTAGGCTAGATACGCTAGTTAGGATTTATCACTTTATTTTATTGATTTCCTTTTTTTCCTTTTTCTCTTTTCCCTAGAAAGATACACACAATAATAGGCTAGTGTAGGAGGTAAGAAAGGATGAGCATAAATATTGAATTAGAACAAGGAGCCAGACTTGGTAAAAACTCTTGAAGGTCATCTAGAGGGGTCGCATCCTACACTCCTAGAACTAATGCCTCACACAAGGTATAGAACACCTAACGCATCCACTTGGAGGAATCCACAACCATATGGAGTCATGATTTCTAAGGCATACGATTCACTTCAAGCCCCCAATAATAACTAAAAAGATGTTTTTGCTAGTGGAGGTGTAATAGAGACAAAGGCTTCACTTAATTTTGACTTCCTTATAGGAGGGATCACAAGATTAAATATTGCCTATGTCTACTTGGCATCATGCCCCCTAATATAGTATGTGTCATCTCTCCACCACACTAGAGGGACCAAGTGAGGAGAATTTAAAGGTCATAGAATAGAGAAGGAATCCTCGTGCAACCCATCATATACAGGATTTTTAGGGCCACTTGAAAGAGTGCTCTAAAGCCTTCATCACCCATAACTATCAACTATTTTAGGGCATCCATTAATGGAAGCCATATATGAACCTCCACAAGAACATAGCAATATTAGGTCCACAATCAACTTTAGTTTCAATATATGAGGAAATAATACAAGTAAAATAAGGTGGTCAAAATAAGCAACTACCCTTCAGTTGAAAGGGTGATTTTCATCTCTCAAAAAAAAGGAAAGGTAAACGAGCTTGAAACTGTGTTGGCTGTTAGATCTTCCATCAATGGTGATGCTATATTTTTGCTTAAGGCAAATGACTTGGAGGCATTAGGACCCACGGTCATTGATGTTTCATCTTATGGTTCACATGTGTTGGCAATTTGAGTTATTTTATGTTGTCATTGATGTCACATGGATCATTGATGTCACATGGATCACATTGAGTTTTGGTGGAAAAAGCACTTCATAAATAATCATTTATGATATTTTGGAGAGCATGGATATATATAGGGTTTTTGTGAAAACCAAGGTAGACAAAATAAAAGGTTTTATTTAAAACCATGGATGGCAGATTTGAAATGGGTTTTTCTTAAAACCCAAGTTGGCTTTTTGTTTCATTGAAAAATGTGTCCCGGTGATGGAACAAAGCAAGCTTATTGATTTTGTAAAAGGGTTCAAAAGTGAAGGTTGCTTTGTTCCTTTTCAAAGGGGATTAATTCTTTCATGAGGGAACATGGTGTATTTTATTGAGTAGGAGTAATAATTAGATATTATTGTTGTGTTATTAATCAAGATCACTAACCTTTATTGAAAGTTGAAAAAGAAATTTTGTTGAGTGTGGCAGATTTAGTGAGCTTTCTAGGATAGATTTGAGCAAGTTCTTGGTGAGCTTGCTGGAGAAAATTTTGAGCAAGTTATTGGTGAGCTTGCTAAGAAGATTTGAGCAAGTTCTTGGTGAGCTTGCTGGAGCAAATTTTGAGCAAGTTCTTGGTGAGCTTGCTAAGCAGATTTGAGCAAGTTCTTGGTGAGCTTGCTAAGCATATTTGAGCAAGTTCTTGGTGAGCTTACTGGAGCAGATTTTGAGCAGGTTCTTGGTGAGCTTGCTGAATCAGATCAGTGGATAACCTACCTGAGTAGATCAGGATTACCTACCTAAGTAGATCAGTGGATTGCATACCTGAGAAGATCAGTGGATTGCCTACCTGAGCAGATCAGGATTGCCTAACTGATCAGATCAATGGATTGCCTTGATGAGTAGATTAGTAGATTGCCTACCTAAGAAGATCAGTGGATAGCCTAGCTTTGAGCAGATCAAAGTAATTATTTGTATTGGGATAAGGATCCCTATTTCTTTATGAAATATTATAAGGAGATTATCTTGTGAACTACCCCACATTGGGGAACCATGTTTATTCTTGTGTCTCAATTATGTGTGGTGATTTGTGCTCTTGCTTACTATTACTATCTATGTCATTAATGCACATTGCTATATTTGGTTATTACAATTAAGGACACTAATTGATATTGGTTTGGAAAGAAAGTAAAAAGTGGGCGCTATACTATTCACCCCCTCTCAGTATAATCTTGTGTTCTTCAATTGGTATCAGAGTGGGTTCCTTCAAAAAGGCTAACAACTTGAGGGTAGATTCTACAAGAACATAGATGGCTTCATAGAATGGATCATCTACAAGTAAGGCTCCACTGTTTGATGGTAACAATTATGCTTTCTAAAGCATGAGAATGAAGAACTACTTGATATCACAAGGATATGAGGTATGGTAGATGGTTGCAAAAGAGTATAATATTTAAGGTGATCCCGAGGTAGATAAGACTATCAAGAAATTGGTTGAGATCAATGCAATGGCAATTAATTGTATTTTGAGTGGGCTACGTGAGACAGATTTTGCAAAGGTCATGGTGTGTAATTCAGCTAATGAAATGTGAACCAATTTACGGAATACCTATGAAGGAGATTCCAAGGTAAAGTTGGCAAAACTACAAATTCATAAAAAAATATTTGAGGAATTAAAAATGGAAGACTCTGAAGATATTGAAAAGTTTTTACTTTGAGTTGATGAGATTACTAACACCATGAGAGGTCTAGGATTTGAGATGAAAGAATCAAATTTTACTCAAAAGGTTTTGATATCACTTCCCATGAAGTATGATGCAAAGGTTTCACCTATAGAAGAAACAATGGATATCAACAAGCTAACAATGGAATAACTATAAGGAACTCTCATAGCTTATGAGATAAGGATAAGTAAGCATCAGGTTCCAATAAAAAAAATTGCATTCAAGGCTTCAGAGAAAAAGAAAGGGAAAGTTCTAGAGATAGATAGAGATTCATATAATGATGAGGAAGCTAACTTCATCAAAAGGAAAAAGAACTTAAGAAATTACAGGGATATGAAGAAATTCAAATGCTACAAGTGTGGTGATTTTGGTCACTATGCAAACAAGTGTCCACATTAAGAAAATAGAGATGATGAAAAATAAGGTCACAAAAGAAAAGAATATGGAAAGCATAAGCATGACAAAGATGACAGATACAAGCAAATCAGGTATGCGAAGAAGAAAAGTTTTCGTAAGACAAAGAAAACTTTCTACATTGAAAAAGCAAGTGATAGCTCAGATCATAGTGATAGAGACAAGTCATATGATGAAAAGGAAGAACATCTATTCCTAGGAATAGAAGGTGAAAGAGAACAGTGTTTTGTGTGTGGTCAAAGAGATCACAGATCAGGATATTGTAATGGCTTCAGTGATAGTGAATATGAGATGACACATCAAGGAAACATGCATGGTCAAATAAATCATGAGAATTTGTTTGCTATAGAATATTATAATGATATTAGTGACAGTGAAGATGAAGAAGGGTTTTTATATGGGATAAAATAAGTAGAAGAAGAGCATTCACTCCAAACAGAAGAAGTTAAACAAGAGAATATTGTAAGAAATTTAGATGTCTCAGTTGATCTAAAGGAATACTTCAATGATATACATGAGCAACTACAATAGTTTAAGGAGAATCTAAAATAATTGAGATGTTCCATACTTGAGAAGTTTGATCCATCACATGACTCAAAAGGTCAAGATATTTTCACTAAGAAGGAAACATGTATTTCAGAGACAATAAATATGGATGCCAATTTGCTATTTGACACAAATAAAGAGAAATAAGAGGAAGGTTTAAAAGCACCAAAGGTCTCATATTTCAGGTTTGGGTAATCACACTCAAAAGGAAAGGAAGTTCTAAAATATGAAAGCAAGGAAATACCTAAGATTTATGAAGAAAGTTCCAAAGTTCCTATGGCTCCAGACATCCAGTTTGGATCTTGTTTTGAGATAGGTGAATCAATTTCAAGAGGAAAAGAAATTCTTGAAAAGGAAAGCAAGGAAGAAATTAAGGAAGAGGATTTATATACTACAAATAAGGTTCAAATATACAATGCACAAGTCAAATATGATTACAAGGATAATGGTCAAGAAAGGGTCTATGGATCAAAGAAGTTTGATTTTTCTAGAAGGAACTTCAAAGGAAGAAGGTATGATTTTTAGGGACATTGCTTCTTATGCAACAGGATTGGTCATAGAGCTTCTCATTGCAAAGAAAATGAGCAACATGGTTTTGATTTTAGAGCTACACAATTCAGAATTCATGGTCATAATGATTATGAAAATAGAACTTTACAATACAGGGTTTAGGAAAGGAATGGATATGGAAATTATTTCAAGAAATAATTCAGGATATGGGCACCATCCAAAGGCTACAATATCAAGTTTTTTAATTGCAATAAATTTGGACATATTGCAAAATGGTGTAGGACTCAATTCCAAACAAGTTCAAGGTAAGAAGTTCAAATAGATTTAAGACAAGAATATCAAGTAACTCATCAAGAAAAGGATATCAGAAAAATATGGAAGGAAGTTGACAGAGGAAATAAACAATGTAATATGGGAGTAAAAGTACTCCCACCCCAAAATTAATCACCTCAAGAGAGAAGGTGGTGAGGGGGCTAATCTTAAGAGTCATATCTTTTAGCCCCATAGGTGTCCCTTTTGCCATTGATGTCAAAGGGGAAGAGATTTGAGTAATGGGGAGAGCATTGAGTTAGGGGAAGCAGCCTCCAAAGAGAGCATTGAGTTAGGGGGATCAGCCTCCATAGAGAGTATTGAGTCAGGGGGAGCAGATTTGATTCTCAGAGATGGTTTTTGTAGTGATTGTGGTGATTTGCATTAGAGGTGTTGCCATCAATGACAAAGTGGGAGATTGTTGGAAATTTGAGTTATTTTATGTTGTCATTGATGTCACATGGACCATTGAATGTCACTTGGATCACATTGAGTTTTGGTGGCAAAAGCACTTCATAAATAATCATTCATGATATTTTGGAGAGCATGGATATATACAAGGGTTTTTGTGAAAACCAAGGCAAGCAAAATAAAAGGTTTTATTTAAAACCATAGATGGCAGATTTGAAATGGTTTTTTCTTAAAACATAAGTTGGCTTTTCCTTTCATCGAAAAAGGTGTCCCGATGACAGAGATATTTAACTTTAAATATTTAGTTTAAATTTTAAATTATTTAAAATTTAAATTTAAATTTAAATTTTAAAATTAAAAATAAAAGTAATCTGTCGACGTTGTCGAATATGAGAGATAATACTATACCTAAGGTTTATTAATCCTAAGCTTGCGCTTGTGAATTAATGCGATTTTTGGAAAGCGAAAAGAGCTCATGCAAAAGAGGGTTAAGTTATGGAAGCGAAGAATAAATCAAACGGCTTGTGAAACCCTAGTCACCTTGGGTAGTGTGATGCATTGGCAATTGGCTTTTGGCTAAGGCAAGAGGCAGAACAAATGTCAAGGTTTTGAATCCCCTTGGCTGTGTTAGAAGGCGTTGGAAGAAATAGCACACGAGGTGTTTTTGGTTTGCGTGAGAGGGAGGAGTTTTTTGAAGCACGTGGTGCCTTTCCCTCCAAAACAAGCATGTAGCTCATGCGGTAGCTTGGCCATGGTTAAGTCGTTGAGCAAGGAGGCATCGAGGGATCAAATCCCATCAAGGACAAAGGCAAGTTAATTTTTTTTAATATTTTATTTTTCTAAAGTTGCCCTAGGAGAAATAAGGGTTGTGATGCACTTTAAGAAAAAGAGATATTTTTGGTGATTTTCCTTTTGGAAGTATATCATATTATATATCTTTAGAAAACTTATTTCGAGGGCTATTTGATTAACTTGCTTAGAGGGAGAAATAATGTGTGCGTAAAGAGATATTTCTGATTTTGTAAAAGGGTTCAAAAGTGAAGGTTGATTTGTAACTTTTCAAAGGGGATTAATTATTTCATGAAGGAACATGGTGTATTTTATTGAGTAGGAGTAATAAGGTGTTATTTGGATATTATTGTTGTGTTATTAATCAAGATCACTAACCCTTATTGAAAGTTGAAAAAGAAATTTTGTTGAGTGTGGCAGATTTAGTGGACAACTAATAAGGCATCAAAAAGGTATGAGCAATATTATCCATTGACTTTGTTTATGGTGGTTGATTTCTGAAATTTCATTGGTGATTGTGGTTTCCTTTTTGAAAGTGGTTGGTTAAATACTTCAAGGTTTTCTGGTTGAGAATTGTTATTAAACCTTGTTTTATAAGCATTGTTGTTGAATCCCATTGCTTGTACAAAGAACTTGAACTTGATTTAGAGGAGAACATGAGTATCATTGTTATGTGAGAGTTATTATTGAGTATTATTGGAAACATTTTGAGTTGATTGATTCATGCTTGAACTAGGGTTTTTAAGAAAAATTTATTCCTTAAGGTGATTGGTTGAGTTTGAGTTGAGAAATAAATTGAGTTTATGAATAGAACATATTGAGTCTCTAACAATTCTCTTTATGATTCTATAATATTGAGCTGAGTTGAGATTGATTTGATTTGAGTTGAGTTGAGATTATTGTGGATCATTGTTGTCATCCATTGAAGAGTGCATTACCATTCATTATTGAGTTCATCATTGAGCCTTGCCTTCATATATTTGTGGATGATATTTGAGTGCTACTTGAGCATGTTTGATTGAGCCTTTGAGAAGGCTTTTGGGACAGATTTCTAGACAGATTTGAGGCAAATTTTGTGCATGATTTATTGAGCCTTTGAGAAGGCTTTTGGGACAGATTTGAGGCAGCTTTTATGCATGATTTATTGAGCCTTTTAGAAGGCTTTTGGGATAGATTTTTGGATAGATTTGAGTCATATTTTGTGTATGATTGATTGAGCCTTTGAGAAGGCTTTTGGGATAGATTTGTGGACAGATTTGGGACAGACTTGAGAAAGTTCTTTGTGAGGATGCTAAGCATATTTGAGCAAGTTCTTGGTGAGATTTTTGGAGCATATTTGAGCAAGTTCTTGGTGAGATTACTGGAGCATATTTTGAGCAAGTTCTTGGTGAGCTTACTAAGCAAATTTGAGCAAGTTATTGGTGATCTTGTTGGAGCAGATTTGAGCAAGTTCTTAGTGAGCTTGATGGGATAGATTTGAGCAAGTTCTTGGTGAGATTGCTGGAGCAAATTTTGAGCAAGTTCTTGGTGAGCTTGCTAAGCAAATTTTGGCAAGTTCTTGGTGAGCTTGCTGAAGTAGATTAGTGGATAGCCTACCTAAGCATATCAGGATTACCTAGCTGAGTAGATCAATGGATTGCCTAATTCAGCAGATCAGTGGATTGCCTACCTAAGCATATCAATGGATTGCCTACCTAAGCATATCAGTGGATTGCCTACTTAAGCATATCAGTGGATTGCCTACCTGAGCAGATTAGGATTGCCTAACTGAGTAGGTTAGTGGATTGTCTTGCTAAGCAGATTAGTGGATTGCCTACCTGAGGAGATTAGTGGATAGCCTAGATTTAAGAAGATCAAAGTAATTATTTGTATTGGCATAAGGATCCCTATTTCTTTGTGAAATATTATAAGGATATTATCTTATGGGCTACCCCACATTGGGAGAACCACGTTAAATATTGTGTCTCAATTATGTGTGGTGATTTGTTCTCTTGCTTACTAGTGATATCTATGTCATTAATGCACACTGCTATATTTGTTTATTGCAATTAAGGACACTAATTTTTTTTGGTTTGGAAAGAAATTAAAAAGTGGACGCTATATTTTTCACCCCCCCTCTTAGTATAAGCTTGTGTTCTTCAACATGGTCCTTCCAAAATAGGAAAGCATGAAAAGGATAAAAGACCCCATTGTGAGCTGAAAATATGCATGTGGTAGCTAGTTTAAATCTAAAGATAAAGGAGAAAAACATTAGGGCACATTCAAAAAAGGCCCACCATTGGCCAAATAGAGACTTATCTCAATCCAAGACACATGGCAGCCACTCATATACCCAAGAGAGTAGTCTAAAGGGCACTTAAAAGAAGATTTATCATAGGTCATCAAAGTTGAATTTTATGGCATGGTCTATCAAATACATCTACATGTCAATGTGATGATTGTATATCACATAGGATAGCCTACCCTACCATCCTATGTCAATCATGGATGACATACCCACTACATAAATAAGTAAGAGATTCTAGAGAAATCTTACCAAAATATTAATAGCACAACCACCTCAACTTAGCAGCAATGAGATACAGCAACAACAAGTTGTCATTCGAGGGCCCATATTGATAGCCCTAAATCTAGAGAACTCAAAGCTACCAATCCTAGTTATAGGAGGATTTTGGTTGCAGAGTATAGTAAAATATATAGAACTTCTACATAAAGTTTTAGAGGAAATAAACCCTCATCCCAACTTATAAATAGGCCAACACTTTCATTGTAAATGCATTGGGTTTTTCTCGCTTATGCCTTATATATGGCCTTGAGATCTCTTCCTCTCACTCCTTAGTTGTATGAGTAGATATAAAACCTTGATTCACTATATAAGGAGCATAAAGTCTCTTTAGGTTGTATGCCTTGTAATCATTCTAACATATGAATGGAAGCTATAACTAATTTTGCTCTATTCTACTCCCTTAAGTGTATTTTATATTATGGGTTGTGCATACTATCGTGTGTTCAATTTCTAGCTATTATATTATGGTGAGTGTGTTCATTTCTAGCTTGTTCATGTATTCAATAGGTAAAATTTAATCTTGATGCATTAGACTTGTAGCTTAGTTTTTATTTCCTACAAAGTTTACTTCCATGTTGTTTTATTTTTCCTGCATCTTTTACTTTCATTTCAATTCCTTTTCCATGTAACCCCCCAATAAAAGCAAGCCTAAGATCATGAAATCCTAGTGCATCAAATATTAATCTGATGAGGAGCTATACTTAGCAAAAAACCCTTTATATTACCCCATAGGTGATCCCTTTGACCATGATACTTCCTACTCTATCACTTTATGCAAAGTGTGAGTGTCCTCAGACACATCAAGCTTCCATCCCAACAGGAAGGTGCATCTACAAATGACAATAGTTCAACTAGCATACCCTATGGAACAAGCTTCTATGTTTCCCCTATGAATATTAAGAGAAAAATCTTGACTTTGATCTTTCTAAAGGTCATAAGTCAATCTACTTATAGCAAAGCATTAAGAGATTCACTTGGCAACTTTGTTGAAAAGAAAGACTAAAAAATTTGTTTAACAAAAGTTAGATGAGTTTCTAGTGGGGGTCTTTATCTCATAAGCTTATTGGAGTACTATATCCCCACCTAATGAATTTTTATCAAGGAAAAGTCTTGGAATTATATGAGCAAAATGCCATTGACTAGAGCCTTTACCCAAGCTAATCAGCAAGAGTTGGTGCCACCCGTAAATCAAAGAGAATGGAGGAGGAACCTATGATGCAACATGGTAATCTTGTTGAACCAACCTCCTTAAAAAAAATTGGTATGGAACAACAAAGGTAGATTGATCCTACCTACTCCACATGATGTATGGGATTTGATTCTCACCTTAGTTCTCAAGTCCGTACCTTATTTCTTAGGAGAAGATGTTGTCACCCCAATAGAGCATTACTACACTTGGTGAGCTTATGCATTGTGCATTTCATTGAAAAGCAATATATAGCCCTAATACTACTAGCAACCTCCTTTAGGGGGAAATATCTTGAATGGTACCTTAGCCACAATCCTCAATAAATCAAAGGCTAGGACCAGTTGATGAAATTCCTAATAAGTAGATTTAGAGGGAAGGTAGATGGAG
The DNA here is from genome assembly GCA_028583015.1 of Wollemia nobilis. Taxonomy (NCBI): domain Eukaryota; kingdom Viridiplantae; phylum Streptophyta; class Pinopsida; order Araucariales; family Araucariaceae; genus Wollemia; species Wollemia nobilis. The sequence continues at coordinate 13,561,892 of JAQPPZ010016726.1, forward strand.
AAACGCTCCTAGAGTGGCTCACAAATATCAAAAGGGAACCTATAGAAGCAATGGATAATTTCAACATCTAGTTCCAAAAGACTTGGTAGAGGCTCCCCTATGAGATTCAAACACCTCTAGGTGGCATTTAATTACTATTTGAAAGCTTTCAATTCTAAAATTGTCATTATGGTCAAAGCTAAGGGAGGAAACTAATTATTTTAGGTCTATGAGGTAGTCATCCATACTAAAAATTATTTAATCCAAATACGAAGGCTAGCCCCTTAGCCACCCTCTCCATTATTCCCCTCTATTCAACCTTTACATCACCATATTCTAATCATCCAGTCAATTACCTATATACTCCTATTGCAATATCTAAACCAACTTAAGTCCCTAACCAAATTCAAGCTCCCAATCCTTATGATGCCTAATTCAACCAAGTATGAAATGTGAGGATGAAATCCTTCAATAGCCTCATGTTTCTGCAAAGGTAGTAGAATACTCAAAGGTTCCCTTATCAAAGCTACCCAAAGCCTCATTTATAACAAGGGAACTAGTATTTTTAGCCATCTTCTAACAAGTATTAGAGACTTATTCCCCTAACCAATGGGGATGTAGGTCATTTCCAAGCCTTGATGTAGCAAATAGTAATCATACTAGTTTCCCCAAATAAAAAGTCTCCTAACTAATTTAGGGATATAGTCCCCACTCTAAATAATTATGTCAAATTTTTAAATGTGTGCTACTATCCTATGCCTAAGTATTACCCTTTTGACCCCTCTACAAAAATCAAGTCTCATGCAGTTAATATGACCATGTATACTCAAGTGCCCACTCGATATATCCAATAAGAAGCTTGAATACCTGTTAATCAAAAAGTGACTAACTACAGAAAAACATCTGATGCTCCTTTTTGCATATTTTCCAAGAGGACCGAAGTGGCCCATATGCTAAATATCAAAGAAAATGCAAAACACCGCAAGGAGGAAAAAGTGTCGCGATATCGCGACATGTTGCATTTTCACAGTTCAAAGCAAAAAGAAAAGGAAAAAGTGTCGCGATATCGCGACATGTTGCTTTGTCGCGGCCAAAAGGGAAAAAGTGTCGCGATATCGCGACATGTTGCTTTGTCGCGGCCAAAAGGGAAAAGTGTCGCGATATCGCGACATGTTGCTTTGTCGCGACCAAAAGAGCAAAAGTGTCGCGATATCGCGACATGTTGCTTTCACGCCAAAAGAAAAGTGTCGCGATATCGCGACATGTCTTTCCGCGAAAAAGAGCAAAGGGAAAAGTGTCACGATATCGCGACATGTCACGCTTCTGTTCACAGCAAAAGAGCAAAGGGAAAAAGTGTCGCGATATCGCGACATGTCTCATTTTCGCGGTTCACAGCAAGAGAAAGAGCAAAGGGAAAAAGTGTCACGATATCGCGACATGTCTCAGTTTCGTGGTCCACAATGAGGAGAAAGAGCAAAGGGCAAAAAGTGTCACGATATCGCGACATGTTGCATTTTCACGGCTAAGAGCAAGAGAAAGAGCCAAGAGGGAAAAGTGTCACGATATCGTGACATGTTGCTTTTTTGCGGTCCAAAGCAAAGAGAAAGAGCCAAGAGGAAAAAGTGTCACGATATCGCGACATGTCTCATTTTCCTGGATGGAAGCGGCAGAAGAGCAAAGCAAGGAAGAATGTCGCGATTTCATGACATGTCTCATTTTCATGGCTGGAAGCGGCAGAAAAGCAAAGCAAGGAAAGAATGTCATGATTTCGTGACATGTCTCATTTTCACGGCGGGAAGCAGCAAAAGAGCAAGGGAAGAGACGAATGTCATGATTTCATGACATGTCTCATTTTCACGACAGGAGGAAGCAAAAGAGCAAAGGAAGAGACGAATGTCGCGATTTCATGACATGTCTCATTTTTTCGGGGAGAGAAAGGAGCAAAGGAAGAGACGAATGTCGACGATTTCGTGACATGTCTCATTTTTGGCGGGAGGAAAAAGGAGCAAGGAAGAGACGAATGTCACGATTTCGTGACATGTCTCATTTTCACGGTGGAAGCGAAAAGAGCAAAGGAGAGAGATGAATGTCACGATTTCGTGACATGTCTCATTTTCGTGGAGGGAGGCAGCAAAGGAGCAAAGGAAGAGACGAATGTCGCGATTTCGTGACATGTCTCATTTTCACGACGGGAGGCAGAAAAAGAGCAAAGGAAGAGACGAATGTCGCGATTTCGTGACATGTCTCATTTTGCGGTGGAAGCAAAAGAGCAAAGGAAGAGACGAATGTCGCGATTTCGTGACATGTCTCATTTTCACGGCGGGAAGCAGCAAAAGAGCAAAGGAAGAGATAAATGTCACGATTTCGTGACATGTCTCATTTTCGGGAAGCGAAAAGAGCAAAGCAAGGAGAAGAATGTCATGATTTCGCGACATGCCAGTTGTAAAGGAATAAAGTATATTTTTGGCAACTGGAGACGAGCACTGACATCAGGTGCTGATTTTTGAAGAATGGTCTGTTGATTATAACCTGGTAGGTCCGCTGGATGATTGCCAATCTATCCAATCTACGGGAAATCCGTTGTGTATTGTTAGAAACTGCAGATGATTGCTTGTAAAATAAGTAAGATGTACTTAGGAAGATACTCTTTTAGGGTATATATAGGGGTGAGCGACTCCAAAAAAAGGGTCGGCTCTTGGACGTTTACAAGACTGTGTGTACGTACTTCGAATACAAGCAATAAAATCACATCTCCCATTGGCTTCTGGTTCATATCGTGCAAGTGTATGTATTAATGTTCTTTATTTCTGCTCACAATATTGAATTGTAGATTGAGTCTGTTCTTGTATCTGAACTTTCGCAATACATAAATCATATTGCTGGAATAAGAATCTAATATATACGCATGCTAAACGAAACATCAGAAATCATATCTGGAATTATATAATTTCTGCTTTGGAATGTGTTTTTAAATGCTTTGGATAGAAGTAAGTAAATCTGTCTTTGATGTTGTCTAACCTGCACCATATAAAAGTTCTAGCTTAGGCTATATTTCCCTTATCTCTTGTTTCCCCTTTTCTCTAAAAAACTTCAAAGGAACCAACCTTCTCTGGAGACTAGACAGATGATCTCAAGCAAGATCTGTCTATTCAATGTTGGCAAAGTCTAAGGCGCATCACTATTAACCGAAGGCAGATTTTGTTCCAATAGTTTTTGGCACGCCTGGTGGGACCAGCAATCCCACAGTATTGTATAAGTTTTGGTGTTTTACCTTCAGAGCCTTTTGTTTGCAAAATCTCAAGAAAAAAATCACCTGGCGACTCCGTTGCATTTAGACCATAAAAGAAAGACCTTGTCTAGAAGCCTTCTGGTTATATAGCCATATGATAACCAGATCCCGAGCTAGAAACTCTGAAGAACCTATCGAGTTTTTTGAACTACATCTCGAAAGCCTAAAAGCACACCCTGTGCTAGCCGCACGATCAAATCCTCCCGGCACCATTAGCACCTCTTTACAACCCGTTGTAGGAGCATCTGCAAGCAATCCCATAGCAGTTGTAACTCCTTTAGCAATCATGGCAGCCGCCCCTACCCCAACACATCTTGTATGGAATCAAACTGGCCCTTTGAACTTGGGAACACACCACCAAATTCCACAAGCTGCATTAAAAGCCTTACCGACCTTTGATGGAACAGGCAAAATAGCAGATGAGCACTGTTTAGATGTTTCAGCGCTAGCATCTATTTATAACATCACTCAGGAAGATGTAATGGTCAGATTGTTGATTATATCTTTGAAAGGAAAGATGCTCTATTGGTACAGAGCGCTTCCCGCTGGATCCATTACTTCTTGGGCAGTACTAGCCGGCCGTCTGGTCGATGAATTCAATATACATGCGGATCCTTTCACATTGCTGAATCAATTCACTGTCATTGAGAGGCATCCACAAGAAGAAATCCAAGATTTCAACATCAGGTTTACCAGAACTCGTGATAGAGTACCGCAAGGCCTAAAGCCCATGGAAGAACAAGCTATATGCTATTATCTAAGGGCTTTTGATTCAGAGCTCAGTATGATAATAAGGCAATCCCGTGTAACCACTTTTCCTGGGATCTATGTAGAGGCAGCAAAGGGCGAAGCTGATCTCATCGCTACAAAAAGATATCCATCAAAAACTCTATTGCCAATTTTACCAGAGTTTTCCCAAGCGTCAATCTCTAAACTGCTTGTACTCCCATCAACGCAGGCCCTCCCAGCTATAGCTGCACCTCCTGCATTTCGTGCATTACCAGCCACACCCCTTGCATCAGCTCCCCCCAGTGATCAATACACGACCATAATTGATACAATGAAGGCATTGTCAAATGAAATGGCATCCATGAAAAAGAGAGAGGCTGAAAGGAGTTTTCCGCCAAGAAGGTTCCCTCAGGTAACAGGAGATGCAACACAATCAAGCAATAGGGGACATGTAAGACCGAGCACGGTATATACAAATGAGACAGTGGAGGCCGATGAGCCTCCCACTGATTCTAACTCTTGGTGTACTACATGTAACGATCCACATGGGGAAAGTTCGTGTATAATACACCAGCATTATGTACAAAGTATAGCAGTTGAAAAGAGTAAAGAAAAAATGAAAAGCCATGTAAATATAATTAGAGAGGAGGACCACAACTTCATGATGCCTACAGTAGAACAGGTTTCAGTTTTGACAAGATCAGGTAAGAAACCACTGCAAGCAGACCCTAAAGAGCTTCAGCCATTGGATGTTTCCCCTGCTCCCAAGGAAGTTCCCAAAGAAAATCCTAAAGGAAGTCTCCCTCAGGAAAGAGAATATCAGTTTCCAGCCAAAAGTCAAGGGCAAGAAACACACAAAGAATTTTTTCCTCAGGGGGAAAATGAAACCCAAGAACAGGCTAGGGAAAGGTTGAGTTTCCCCTCGCTGACAAAAAGGCAAAGAACTGAAGCTACCCAGGGATACAAAAATAAATGTGAAACTTTTGCCAAAGAAAGAGAAAGGATAGTTGATTCACCTATATTCAGTATAGTGGAGGAAATGAAAAAGACTCCTTCTAAGGCAAGTATGTATGATGCTTTTCAAATCCCAGGTCAAATCAATCTCCTACAGGAATCCCTAAGGACAATGAAAAATGGAGGTGGGACTGCATCATCTTCAAAAATGGTTCTAACGAACTTGACATCTGCCACTGGTAAGAACAGGCCCCCCCCTTTTATTTATCCCTTCAAATGAAAGGATGGGTTGTCCACAACTGCATGATAGATTCAGGCGCTGCTACCACTGTGATACCCAAAGCAATATGTGATATTATGGGAATGGAGTACACTAGGAGCAACGCAGGCATCCTACAGTTAGATGGTACTCCAGTAAAAATTGTAGGAGTGATAAAGGATATTCCCATACGGCTGCATAATTTGCCTCAGATGACAGTCATACAAGAGGTAGTAGTCGTAGACTTGGAGCCCTATTTTGGTATGTGTCTATCCAGAGAGTTCACAGCAAAGATAGGAGGATACTTATCCTTAGATTATTCTCATTTGGAGATACCTTTCAAAGGTAGAAGGGTCAAGATTTTTAATGAGAAACCATCGACGTTTCATGTAGAAAGGATTGGTGAAACTGATCGTGTAAATATGATGACTGAAGAAACAATAGAAGAAGACCTGATGGAAGAAACATTAGAAGAGCTCCAAGCTGAGGACGAGTTTTCTCTACAGAACTTTAATGCCATGATAGAAACAGAAATAGGAAACTATTCTATTGAGAAACCAAAAAGAAAATTGGTACCCTCCCTAGAAGAGGATGGTTCTGTGAATCATTTGTGGAAGCTTTTCTTTGATGGGGCTAGGTGCAAGAATGGAGCTGGTGCCGGAATAGTTTTGATTTCTCCCACTGGAGAGGAAAAGGTTTTCTCTTACAGGTTGACTTGGAGTTGCTCCAACAACGCAGCAGAATATGAGGCCCTGTGCTTAGGGTTAAGAAAGGCTGAGAAATTGAGAATCAAACAGTTACTCATCTATGGAGATTCAGAACTTATTGTGAATCAAGTCACCAAAAAAGGTATAAGTAAACAGGATTATTTGAAGGCTTACAAGAACAAAGTGTGGGATCTCTTAGAGGCCTTTGAGGCCCTAAATATAAAGTTTATCCCTAGAGAACAGAATACCCACGCAGATTTGTTAGCTTCAGTGGGAGCTAATTTTTGTCCTGTAAGTAATGTTATTCAGAAGTCTAAAACTGTTAGACTTATATACAGGCCTTCATGCACTGATAAAAATATTTTTCGGCAAGTTTTTGAAAATGATGAACAGGTACTGGATTTCTTAATCCCTGAAATGAATTGCTCAGCCAGTCGGGATCTGCAGGATGAAGAGGAAGGGAACCAGATCAGAGAAGTGCATAAAAAAGGAGCTAAGCCTTTTAGGCAAAAGCAAAAAAGGAATTATATGTACAGTATAATATAAGCATATTCAGACAATATTTGTAAATATTACCATTTTTTCGGCCTTAACACAAAAAAAAGATTTTCAGTCGCAGCCAATCAGAAGTCGACATTTTTTTTGAATAGAGATACTAAGGTATAAAGGGAGTTTTGGCGAGGTAATGTTCACGTTTGATCTAAGTGCATTTTCCTGTGTTCTTTGTCTTTCTCTCGAAAGATTCTTTTTACAACTGCGTTGTTGACTCCGATACCCAATGGATAAAGGCCTGGTTCAAAATTTTTGCAAGCAAAAAATCCCCCGGAAGGCGCCAAGAATGTTAGTCAAAAAGTGACTAACTACAGAAAAACATCTGATGCTCCTTTTTGCATATTTTCCAAGAGGACCGAAGTGGCCCATATGCTAAATATCAAAGAAAATGCAAAACACCGCAAGGAGGAAAAAGTGTCGCGATATCGCGACATGTTGCATTTTCGCGGTTCAAAGCAAAAGGGAAAAAGTGTCGCGATATCGCGACATGTTGCTTTGTCGCGGCCAAAAGAGAAAAAGTGTCGCGATATCGCGACATGTTGCTTTGTCGCGGCAAAGGAAAAAGTGTCGCGATATCCTGACATGTTCTTCGAAAGAGAAAAGTGCATATCGACATGTTGAAAAAGTGTCGCGATATCGCGACATGTTTTGCAAAGAGAAAAGGCAGAACGAGGAAAAAAGTTCGCATATCGACATGTTGTAAGAAGAGAAGAGCAAAGGGAAAAGTGTCGCGATATCGCGACATGTTGCTTTTCACGGCTAAGAGCAAGAGAAAGAGCCAAGAGGGAAAAGTGTCACGATATCGTGACATGTTGCTCTTTGTGTGTCCAAAGCAAGAGAAAGAGCCAAGAGGAAAAAGTGTCGCGATATCGCGACATGTCTCATTTTAGGTGGAAGGAAAGAGCAAAGCAAGGAAGAATGTCATGATTTCATGACATGTCTCATTTTCAGTGGAAGGAAAGAGCAAGCAAGGAAAGAATGTCACGATTTCGTGACATGTCTCATTTTCACGGTGGAAGCAAGAGCAAAGCAAGGACAAATGTCACGATTTCATGACATGTCTCATTTTCATGGATGGTAGCAGCAGAAGAGCAAAGGAAGAGACGAATGTCACGATTTCGTGACATGTCTCATTTTCATGAGGAAGAGAAAGAGCAAAGGAGAAGAATGTCACGATTTCATGACATGTCACATTTTCCGGGGAGGAAGAAGAGCAAGGAAGAGACGAATGTCACGATTTCATGACATGTCTCATTTTGGGGAGGAAAGGAGCAAGGAGAAAGAATGTCACGATTTCTGACATGTCTCATTTTGCGTGGAGGAGAAAGGAGCAAAGGAAGAGACGAATGTCACGATTTCATGACATGTCTCATTTTCACGACGGGAGGCAGAAAAGGAGCAAAGGAAGAGATGAATGTCATGATTTCGTGACATGTCTCATTTTTCGGGGAGGAAAGGAGCAAGGAAGAGACGAATGTCACGATTTTCGTGACATGTCTCATTTCTTCACGTGGGAGGAAAAAGGAGCAAAGGAAGAGACGAATGTCACGATTTCGTGACATGTCTCATTTCTCGGTTGGAAGCGAAAAGGAGCAAAGCAGGAGAAGAATGTCATGATTTCGTGACATGCCAGCTGTAAAGGAATAAAGTATATTTTTGGCAACTGGAGACGAGCACTGACATCAGGTGCTGATTTTTGAAGAATGGTCTGTTGATTATAACCTGGCAGGTCCGCTGGATGATTGCCAATCTATCCAATCTACGGGAAATCCGTTGTGTATTGTTAGAAACTGCAGATGATTGCTTGTAAAATAAGTAAGATGTACTTAGGAAGATACTCTTTTAGGGTATATATAGGGGTGAGCGACTCCAAAAAAAGGGTCGGCTCTTGGACGTTTACAAGACTGTGTGTACGTACTTTGAATACAAGCAATAAAATCACATCTCCCATTGGCTTCTGGTTCATATCGTGCAAGTGTATGTATTAATGTTCTTTATTTCTGCTCACAATATTGAATTGTAGATTGAGTCTGTTCTTGTATCTAAACTTTCGCAATACATAAATCATATTGCTGGAATAAGAATCTAATATATACGCATGCTAAACGAAACATCAAAAATCATATCTGGAATTATATAATTTCTGCTTTGGAATGTGTTTTTAAATGCTTTGGATAGAAGTAAGTAAATCTGTCTTTGATGTTGTCTAACTTGCACCATATAAAAGTTCTAGCTTAGGCTATATTTCCCTTATCTCTTGTTTCCCCTTTTCTCTAAAAAACTTCAAAGGAACCAGCCTTCTCTGGAGACTAGACAGATGATCTCAAGCAAGATCTGTCTATTCAATGTTGGCAAAGTCTAAGGCGCATCACTATTAACCGAAGGCAGATTTTGTTCCAACAATACCTAACCAAGAACCCACTATACAACTTTCACTACATTGCCAATAAAAAACTCCTCAATTTCATAATGGACCTTGGTTACTTGGGGTGAAGCAAAAGCATATTCTATATCAAACAAAGTAGGTCCCTCAATGAAGAACACAAGCTTATACTAAGAGGGGGTGAACAATATAAGACCGCTTTTTACTTTTCTTTTCAATTCAATATTATGCAGTGTATAGATAACAGTATCAATAGCAATAATCAAAGCAATGCACAAAAAACCATCCACAAAAGTGACACAACAATATACGTGGTTCACCCAATGCGGGCTACTCCATAGAGAAAATATTTTGCTAAAACTTTCTCAATCAATCTCTTGGTAATCCTTCCCAATTAAAATATTTATGGACCTCTTTCCAAAGGAGATTATGATCCCCTAAATCTCAAGTTCATGGATCTCTTCCACAGGATAACTCTTCCCCTTCTGCTCTAGCTAGTGATCTTCTAGAAGTCTTTATCTCTCTACTGCATTGACTTGTGGATTTCTCTCCACTTGAAGACTCCTCACTCAGATCTGTCTCTAATTATATTGGCTACTAGATATTTATCCACTGAGACTATGTCCTCTATACTCTGTCACTTTCAAAGCTCTATCAATAGGTTCACTCAGAACCTCTTAAAATCTGCTCAATACGCTCACTCAGAACCTGCTCAAATCTACTCAATAGGCTCACTCAAAACCTGCTCAAATCTGCTCAATAGGCTCACTCAGAACCTGCTCAAATCTATTCAACAAGCTCACTCAGAACTTATCCAAATTTGCTCAACAAGATCACTCAAAACTTGTCCAAATCTTCTCAATAAGTCCTCTCTAGGACTTGCTCAAATCTGCACAATAAACTCACTCAGAACTTGTCCAAATCTACTCAACAAGCTCACTCATAACTTGTCCAAATCTTCTCAATAAGTCCTCTCTAGGACTTGCTCAAATCTACATAGCAAGCTTTCACAAAAGCTTACTCAAAATCAGTCCACAAGCCTTCTCAAAGACTTACCTCAAATCTTCTCAACAAAATATCAACTCAATCTCATAGAAGCATAAAGAGAATTGTTAGAGACTCAATATGTTCTATACTCAAATTCTAATCTCAACTCAAATCAATCTCAACTCAGCAATCTCATAGAAGCATAAAGAGAATTTTTAGAGACTCAATATGTTCTATACTCAAATCTCAATCTCAACTCAAATCAATCTCGACTCAGCAATCTCATAGAAGCATAAAGAGAATTGTTAGAGACTCAATATGTTCTATACTCAAATCCAATTTCTTTCTCAACTCAACTCAAATTAGAATATATAATAGTTTGTTTTATGGAACTTGAACAACCACTTCACACAATCACTTGACTAGGCTCAAACAACTCTACTCAACCAATCACCACAAGGAACAACTCTTTCTCACAAACCCTAGTCCAATAATGAATCAACCAACTCAAAATATATTCAACAATACTCAACAACTCTTCATAACAATGATACTCATGTTCTTTTCAGCTCAAGTTCAAGTTCTTTGCACAACTTCACTCCAACAACAATGCTTATAAAACAAGGTTTTAATCACAACTTTCAAATCAAAAAACCTTAAAGCATTAAACCAACCATTTTGGAATAGGAAACCACAATCAATCCTTTTCACTCCAATGATATTTCAGAAATCAACCACCCAAATAAAATCAATGGAGAATGTTACTCATACCTTTTTTATGCCTTATGAGATGTCCACTAAATCTGCCACACTCAACACTTTTTTTTAATCTCAACAAGGGTTAGAGATCTTGAGTAATAACACAACAATAAAATAATGTCCAAATAACACCTTATTACTCCTACTTTATTTCAACATCCACCAAAGTTCTTTTTAAATAAAACCCTTACTTCAAAAATAACTTTCACTAAAATAATTTTATCAAAAACCATTATTACTCCTAATAATTTCAAAAATCACAATTAAAAATTTAACTCCACAACTCAAACAGCCACTATAACCTTATTCCTAAGGTTATTCAATACGTCAACTATCAAATCACCTTTACCCCTTATCACTCCACCTTAGGCAATAACAAAAATAATAAAAACCTTAATACCTAACTCAAGGGGAATCGAATGCCTGTTATGTCCAACACGAATGCCCTTGCCACGGCCAAGCTGTTGCACAAGCTACGGGCTCGTTGTGAAGAAAGAAGCGCAACTCATTTCTTGTTCTTCACTCCTTCCACCAAGTGAAAAATAAATGCGCCTTGAGCACCTCAACAAATCCAAAATGATGATTGTAGGAATCAAACACTTAACATTCCTGCCACCAACACCTTTGCACAAACCAAGCTACCACTAGGCCACACTACCCAACACACTTTGAAAAATGGACGCGGTTTACTTTCAATATTCGTTGCTTTACAAAACGAAAATAACACGAGCTCTTCCTTCGCAAAAGCAAATCATAACTCTCAATCGAGCAAGGATGATTTATTTCAAAAAAATTAATGGCATATATATATGCCTTCCCTTAGCTTGGAAATGTCGACGTTTTTGAACCTTCCTTTATGACGTCGGTGAATATTTTTTTTTTTTTGAATTTACATGGTGGAATCGGTAGCCGCCACGAATCCGGGTAGGCTGTCCAGCTTTTATGGCCACCATAGTATTCTGCGTTGTCCACCCTAGAAGCCGCCACACAGATCTTCGTGCAGTCCGCCCCTATAACCACCATGCCACAATCATTTTAAACCTTTTACGTCGTTGAAAGCACCAGGAAAGGGATAAGCGTTCAGTCCGACGAGGCTCGATATTTGAACCTTGGACCTCCATCCCCCTTATGGGGTTCGGATGAACCAATTAGTCTACACCTCGGACCTGACATCGGTGAATATTATTATAATAAAATTTTAATTTTAATTTTAAATAAATTAAAATTTAAACTAAATATTTAAAATTAAATATCTTCATCACCAGGGCACCTTTTTCGATGAAACAAAAAGCCAAATTGGGTTTTAAGACAAACCCATTTCAAATATGCCTTCTATGGTTTTAAATAAAATCTTTGAAATCAAATTTCTTCATCACCAGGGCACCTTTTTCGATGAAACAAAAAGCCAACTTGGGTTTTTAAAAAAAACCATTTCAAATCTGCCATCCATGGTTTTAAATAAAAACCTTTTGCTAAGCTTCCCTTGAAGCTCCTTTTAGAACCAAATGCCATGCATCCCTTCTTAAACATTTGATCAAAACCTTTTCTTCTACACAAACATAGTGTTAGCTTACATAGATCCTTTTGACATCAATGACAACTCTTAGCTTAGGAACTCAAAATTTCCAACACTCAACTCATGGGAGATCACAATTTTGATTGGACTACAACAACTAGGATAAGAGAAAACTAGTAGGGGAGCAAGGAGGGTCTAGTCTAACAAGCCCTTAGCCTTAGGTAAGAGTGATAAAATAAAAAAATACACTTGACACAATCCCAACTAGAAAGGCAAACCTAAGTAGTTATGACAATCACAAAGGCTCGAAGGTAACCCACTATAGAACCATCAAAGTTATTTCTAATAAGAGAAGGTAATAGACCTCCTCCTACATTAGACAACATTTCAATACCCCTATGTATTATATCCTTTGATGTAATAGACCATCTAAATAAATCCATAATATCAATATCCCTTTGGGATATTTTGGCAATACTTGAACAAATTAAATGATTGGAGGAAGCCCTCTAAAAGCAGAAAGAGAGAAGTGAGGAGGAGTTGCCTCCAATTCTACATATATCCACTCCAAATACAAGTACCACTACCATTATTAGGGCCAAGACCTTCCCTCTAGATAGATGAAGGGATAAATCCTCCATAGATGAAGGGCACCCTAATGCAAATATGTCTATTGGCCAAGATTTGATTGAAGGGGAAGATCTCTTGCTGAAGTAAGTATTTGAGTAGATAGGGATAGGGACATACTTGATTCAAGAAGAAAACCCTCATTTTACCAAGATCTTGGGGGAAGAGATGTTAAATATAGCTTGTGGAGGTTGTACTTTGATGGGGCTAAGAGAAAAAATGTGGCCATCATTAGGATTTACCTACTATCACGAGAGGAAACTAAGATCCTACAGTCATATAGATTGAAATTCAATTGTATGATTAATGTAGTTGAGTATGAAGCCTTTGTGCTTGATCTTTGGTTGGCCAAAAATAGGGGAATTAAAATGTGTCAAATATTTGATGATACAAAACTAGTGGTTAAGCAAGTGAGACCATAGTACCTAGATAATAATAAGCTAATAAGATCTTACAAGCATCGATTATGGGATATGATAGAATATTTTGATGCTATAAATGTCCAATCCTTTCTAGGGCTCAAAACATGGATGCAAATGAAATGGTTATTATCCAGTCATAATTTGATCATATGGATGACCTATTCCAAAACCAATAGTATGCAAAGGTGATAGTCAGATTTGCTATTCTTGACAATGAGACCCATTGGAAAGTGTTTGATAGTGATGAACATATTGTTCAATTCATCCGACAAGAGGCTAAAGTTTTTAAAAATATGGTTCCCTAGATCAAAGAATTATATGATGTTCAAATCGTACAACTAAGTTCCAACAAGATTTCCAAAGGTTTCATCACACTATAATCTCCTTTTAGCCCTAATGATTCCTTTAGAGGAAAAATATGAATCATAGTTGACAAAGGGGATTACCAAGAAATTGAGGTCACCCCAGGATGAACATTAAAGATATGAAAGTTCACAAACATGGAAGAGAAATAAGACCTCATACACCTCTATCAAAAATAGAGTGGCATGATGACATGGAGTTATGAAAACCTAAAGGGATACGATAAGAGCATTATTCAGTATACCATTGAGCTCACATTGGATACCAAGCCAATGAGACAAAGTAGAGGTCCATCAATCCCAATATAGAACATCTCATATGAAAGGAGTTGGATAAGCTAATCAAATTGAAAATAGTATACCCCATTGAGCATACCACATGGATCTCCAATTTGGTGCCACTAAGAAAGAAGAAAGGGGGCATCAGGTTGTGTGTTGACTTTTGGTATTTAAACAAGGCCTCATTAAAATATCACTACCCCTTTCCTTCGATGGATCAGATCCTCTAGATAATCGTTGGCTCTAAAATATTCTCCATCCTAGATGGGCTCTTTAGATGCAATCAAATATGTGTAAAGGATAAATATTAATATAAGACAACTTCCACCACTAAATAGGGGATGTTTCCTTATCAAATGATGTATTTTGGCTTATCAAATATAGGAGAAACATTTCAAAGAGTGATGGATATCACTTTTAAAGGTTTGATTAATAAAATTATTTTAATTTACCTTGATTATTTGACTATCTTCTCTAAATAGAAATGGTAATACCTTGGGCATTTGGAGGAGGTCTTCAAGCAGTGTCAAAAATTCAGGGTATGTCTAAATCCTAAAAAGTGCATTTTTTATGTACCCTAAGGAAATTTACTTAGCCATGTTATTTTTGAAAAATATGTAGCCATTAATCCAAGAAGGGTCTAGTCCATTGTTGACCTCTCCCTACCACAACATAAGAAAACCCTTCAATCCTTCTTCAGGTAGATAAATTATGTTCGAATATTTATCCTAGACTTTGATTAGATCATCAAGCCAATAACCCTCATGCTAAAAAAGGATAAACCATTCAAATGGACTAAATAAGGGAAAAAAGCATTTGAAGAGATCAAGGTGGCTATAACAAAGGCACCGATGTTAGTCAATCCCAACTTTGACAAAGAATTTATACTCTATGCTTTTGTGGGAAAGTCTAGCATTTTCACTCTACTCAGCCAAAAAGGTAGTGACCAGTATGAACACCAATTGCCTTCTTCAGCTAGACCCTAAAATACTATGAAGAAAGATACAACTTTGTCAAAAAATAGGTATATGCCTTAATTAGATTATTGAAGAACTTTAAGCACTTTATCTCTAATAATAAAATACTTGCACATGTCATCCACTCAAGCATAAAAGAATAAATAATTGGGGGAAAACAATGATAAGCAAGTTGAATGGATTACTAAAACCTTAGATTTTGACGTAGAGATCAAACTTGTGAAGTTAGTTAGAGGAAGGGCCATGTGTTAGAAGAAGGATGTGGCTAAAAAATATATAAATGAGGACTTGTATTAATCAATGATGAAGGAGAAATACCTAATTGGGTAGGCCAATGAGTCTGATATATACAATTATGCTAATATCTACTAGGGTTGGATAGCACCCAAAGATGAGCCTTTTGACTATAGAGTGCTTATTTTGTCCTAATCAAAGGTGTTATGTTTTTAAGAAACTTAGATGGCATCATTATAAGGTGTGTTGGAGTGGACTAGACTCAACTATTACTCCAAGAATTTCATCAAGGGTTCTCTAGGGGACACTTCTCAGCTCAAACCATGGCCACCAAAATAATGAAAGATAACTATTACTAGCCCACCATGTTCACAAATGTGTATCAGTTGGTGAGGAGGTGCGATGAATGAAAAATATTCACTAGGAGAAAGAGGAACATGCCACTCCTCTTAAATCCCATCATAGTCGATGAACCATTCTCTGAGTGGGGGTTGGATTTTATAGGCATGATCAGCCCCCATCAAGTGAAGGATATAAGTGAATTCTCATTGCCACAAACTACTTTACTATATGGATCGATGTGGTTTCATTGAAGGAAGCAACTAAAAAGATGATTATTTATTTCTTGGAAAAAATTATAACCTGATTTGGAGTACCCCATATAGTCATTATTTATAATGCCGAAGCATTTATAGGGACCAAGATCATTGAATTTACCTACCAACATGGCATACATCTAAAATATGCCTTAAATTATTATCCCTAAGGAAATAGGTTGGCCAAGTCCACCAATATGAATTTGCTAAAATTCTAAAAATAATAGGGTCTGATAACCAGAGGTAGTGGCATCTACATATTAGAGGAGCTTTATGGGCTAACAAGATTACTCCCAAAAATGTGATAGGATGCTCACCTTATACCTTAGTGTATGGTAGGGAAGCAAGGTTGCTTGTCTCCATATAATTACTAGCTTTGCAGTTACTCCATAGCTAGAACTCCAATAAAATGATACATTGACCATAAGGATAGGATAATAGCAAAGAGAGATGTATCAAGAGTGACTACTTTGGAATTAAGAGGTGACTAAAGCATGGTTTGATAAAAGGATGACCTCCATAACTTTGATGTTGGTGACTGCATGCTCAAATGGAATGAAAATAAGACCAAACCAGGACACCATACCAAGTTTGATGCCATATGGAGTGGCCCCCATACATCAATAATTAAAAGTTTGAAAATGCATTTGAACTATCAATAATGGATGGTGATAATTTTCTCATTCTTGCAAGTGCGATCTACCTAAAAATGTATCCTTAAAAAAATTGTTGTGCTATATTTTCTCTTAGAAAGTTTTATTGTGTTATAGGAAATAAACGATCGAAAAATAATGCTCAAAGCCTTGGATAGTCAGAAACCATGGAAAAATCAAAGAGGTGTAACCTATAAAGAAGGGACATTTGTAGAGAAGTCTAAGCCAATGATATCCAACCAAAGTATGCAAAGCAAAATAGTTGTAGTTGCACGAGTGGATAATCTTCTCAAAATGTGCCAGCCAGGTCATTAAGACATGTACTTTCCCAAATAGGTAACTTATTGATATCATCATCGATTAATTAAAATGATCCATCCAGGTCTAGAGTTCTAGTGATCCATTTAAGAAAAACATAAGGCACAAGTGGTAGAAAACTATCCTCTTTTGGCCTAGTTTGTGTGAAGAGTAGTGACACATGAAGCAAATCTAGCATAAAAGGAGGAAGGCAGTGATTTGCTAGCATCATAGTTATTAGCTCAAAATCTAAAATTAGACATAAGGTATCAAATCTAAGAAGGGCATCTAATTGCATCTAAAATATAATCAATTTAGGGTGGTGTCACCAATATAAGAGAGAATTCTATATAAATCCAACTTGCTTGCATAAATTCCATCAAGCTAGAGATTTTGAGTAAGTTGAAGAGTGCAATTCTCTCCTCCTTCTCTTCAAATCTAGCTAATTTTTCTTCATCATACAATAGATAAGGCTACTATCTTCTAGGTCCCTAATCCCCTATAAGTGAGGTACCCCTTGTATGTCACCAAAGTTATAGTGAAAGTTCACTACAGGTTGCCACCTGATGACTTACATAATGATGTTTCCTAAAGGTTGATCAAGGAGATTACCCAATGGAGGTTCAAAATATCTATGGAAATCCTTAGATATTGCATCCACACCAATTGTCCATTCTAAGTAGCCAATGGCCTACATCATCTACAACAACCGTCTCAATGATATCTAAGTTGGATTTCATTGGCAAAAGAAGCCATAATGCCCTCTTAGTGATAACTAAAGAGACTTTTTGCTAGTGGGTGTATGATCAAGACAAAGGTTTTAGGTTGATCCAACTTACATTTAGGAGGGATAGCAAAATTAAATATTGCTTGTGTCTACTTGGCATTATGGTTCCTATTGTAGTATTAATCATCTCTCCACCACACCAAGGGGATAAAGTAAGGAGAAGTTGAAGGCCATATAATAAATAAGGAATCCTTTTGAAACCCACCATGTAGAGGATTCTAAGAGTTGCTTGCAAGAAGACTCTAACACCTTCATCACCCATAAAGGCCAACTAATTTGTAGCATCTAGTGATGGGAGCCATAGATAAATATCCATGAGCACCTAGAAATATTAGGTCCATAGTCAACTTTGGTTCCAATATCCAAGGAAACAAGACAAATAAAGAAGGTGGTTATAAGGAGAAACTACCATTTGATTGAAATGGCAGGTGTTAGTTCCAATAGTAGAAGAAAATATGAATGAGCTTGAAACATCGTTGGCTATTAGATATTCCAGTAATGGTTGATGTTATTTTTATATCTAAGGCAAACAACTTAGAGGTGCTAGGGCCCATGAGTCATCGATGTTCCATCCAATAGTTTACATGGTCCTTTTATTGAAGTAAAGCATGAAAAGGAGAAAAACCCCTACCATGAGCTAAATATAGATACATGGTATCCAGTCAAAATCTAAAGCAAAAAAATTAGGGCACATTCAGAAAAGGTCCATCATTGGCCAAAGAAAACCTTGTCTCAACCCAGGACATGTGGTAGACACTCATATACCCAAGAAGGTAGTTGAAAGGGTAGTTAAAAGAAGATTTTCCATAGGCCACCAAAGTTGAATTTTGTATCCTAGCCTATCAAAACCATCTACGTGTTAGTGTGGTGATCGTTTATCACATGGGTTAACCTACCCTACCATCCTATGCCATTTAGGGAGGCCATACGTGCTACATCAACAAGTGAGATATTCTAGAGAAAAATTAAAAAAAAATTAATAGTACAACCAGCCCAACATAGTAACAATGAGCCACAACAATGGAAATTTATCATTCAAGGGCCCAGATTGATAACCCTATATCTAGAGACCTCGAAGTTGCCAACCCTAGTTGTAGAAGTATTTTGGTTGTAGAGCAAAGAAAAATATGCAAGCCTTTTACATAGAATTATGGAGAGAAGAAACCATCATCCAAACTTATAAATAGGTCAACCCTTTCATTTTAAAGGCATTGGGAGTTTCTTGCTTGTGCCTTATATCTAGACTTGAGAACTCTTCATTTCACTCCACAATTGTATGAGTAGGGCTCAAACCTTAAGTCACTATCTAAGGAGCATCAAGCCTCTTCAGGTTACATGCCTTGTAATCATTCTAACATATGAATGGGAGTGATTAATTATGCTCTATCTAACTTCCTAAAGTATATTTTTTATTCTAGGTTGTGTGTATTATAGTGTGTTCAATTTATGGCTATTATACTATGGGTGGTGTATTCATTTATATCTTGTTCATGCAGTCGAGAGGGTATTTTTAATCTTGGTGCATCACTCTCGTAGCTTTGTTTTTATTTTCTAAAAAGTTTACTTTCCTATTCCTTTACATTTCTTGTATTTTTTACTTTTATTGCAATTACTTTTCCTTGTAATCCCTCAAGAAAAGTAGTCCTAAGCTTGCAAAGGCCTAGTACGTCAAATATTAATATAATGAGGAGTTGGCCTTAGCAAAAAATCCTAGAGGTTTTCCCACAAATAATCCCTTTATCCATGGTACTTCCTATTGTGTCACTCTATACGAGGCATGATATCCCCAGGCACAACAAGCTTTCACCCCGATGGGTAGGTGTAAGTAGAGATGACAACACTAACTTTGCTAAGAGTGCAAGTGAATAATAACTCAAAGCAATTGATAAAGCCAAGATCTAGTGGTCATAAAAGCCTCCTTAGACCCATACAAGGAGAATGATATGATCATAAGATCCATCTTGAAGGTTATTTTTATTTGACCTTCTATTGTTCCCTTTCAATCCCTTCCGCTTTTTCCTTCCTACATATTTCTTCTACTCTCATTTCTTCAATGCCACCTATATCCTCTACTACACTCTCTTCTCCCATAACAATTGGATTAGTTGCTTATTTAAGAGGTGAACCACCTCCCATAATTAGTCACACTCTCAGCATAACACCTATCACTTTTTATTTCCCACCATCAGGGTTACCACCACATTTTTAGTAGTATTATATATCAAGATCCCATCACCATCACAACTAGCATCACCACTAGCTGACATAGTATCATATATGGAAACAAACATGTTAGCTACCACTTCACCATTCACCTCCATATCCACTCAATTTTCCCCATCCACCATGTGCTTTTGTCCTCCACATCCTCCAAGTGCCTCTGGTCCTATTTAAAACAATAATACCAACAATATAGATTCATAAGATAGTCCACAAAAACCACCCTAGAACAATAATCAACAATCATACCTTACCAAACTTATGTTTGGTAGATCACTAATACCTTAGGAGTCAAATATGCATAAGAATAATTAGGTTCACTTTAAGAGGAAGACACAAAAACTAAAAATGGGTATAAATGCTTCAAAGGCCCATCCCCAAGGGCATAAATGATCATACGTTCATAACTAGATGCAAGTAGAAACAATATTATGATCACATAATATTTTCAAAGCAATCCATTTAGACCATCCACCTCTTCTATCTACTTTATCACTAGAGTCTTATAGCTAGACCTATCAAGAGCAAATCCATACCAATAAATGTTAATAAATGACAACTTGAAGCCCAACCAAGTTTTAAAAGACATATTTGATGGTCCAGATCTTTAATAAGTTGGCAATAGGAGCATCCATGTAATATGGTCAACTTGTGATGGAGAATGAAACAAAAAATAAAAAGGATCAAGATAATACTTTGGTAGGAGTGCAAATTGAAACAAAAAAGTATAGCTTCAATAGGAAGTGGAAGCCCTTAAGAAGTATGCCACTAAATAATCCTAATTATGTCAACAAGTAGAACAATTGCAAACTAGACTTGTTAAACCAAGAAGCAAAGAAAGTAGTTGGAAGATCTCTTGGAATAACTTACCCAAGGTCCAAATTATCTTAGACAATAATTTGAAATGGAAAATAAGCTACAAAGACATGGAATTGATGTGAATTGCTCAACAAGCAAGAGATTAGGAAATGAATAAGCTCCAAGAAGAAATTGATATATTGAAAATAGGAGTAGTGGAAAACCTAAGTTATACCCTAAAAATTGACCAAATAAAGTCCTTTTGGGATGGCATAAAATCCAAGGTCACAAATTCCAAGAGGTCCTTTATATTTGTGGCTAGTAATAAAGCCTTCATAAACCAAACAACAAAGACCATTCAATAGACCAAGGATGAGTTGGTTATGAAGGGAAGGTACAAAAAGGTGTTAAAACAATTGGTAATAATATCAACATCTTAGGAACAACAACTAAGGGTGGACTATAGGAAAATGGTTAGGAGATTATAGTTGCATAGAAGAGTCTACAAGACTCAAAACCTACTAATACCAATCCAAGGAATGGTAGAAAAAATAAAAGGGTTGATAAATATTGGATTGTCTAATGTGTTTGATGATAAAAAAAAGGCTCATAGATGACAACAATGTGCAAGAATTATTTTAAGAAGAATATCCAAAGAAAAAGTTGCATTGGATCAAATTAAAAATTTGAAGGTGTTATTAGGTTAGCTAAAAAAATATGGAGCAATAGGATGGGTTATCTAAAGTCCCATATGAATATCTTATAGGGGACATGGATAACTCGACAAATTTTAATTTTCTTGGAGATGAGGAACGATAGAATTTGTTGAAGCTATTGTCATGAGAGGACTATCAAGAACCAAAATTTTGTAATGTTGCTATGAAGTGGTTCTAATTTTGTAGCAAAGCACTTACTAGGACAAAAGCAATTTGATCCACTCCAAGAATGAATCACTCTCAACAGGAAAAGTGAGGTAAATTTACATGGATCCTAAGGAAGATCTTTGGAAAGTGATATTTTTCCATGTACTATATTATAATAACCATTTTATAAGGCTTATAATCCCATTTAGAGGTATGCAATATTTGAAGGTGCATCATTTTGCTAAAGATATCCCAAATATTAACATTTACTAAGAGTAATAACTTTTAACCTAAGGTAACTTAAGGGTGAATTATTTCTATAAATAGAATCCATGGGCTCTATTATAAACATTTTTTGGTGTTCAAAAAAATAAGAGCTACACTTTGTGAGTCCCACATGTATTGTTCTTGTTTCTTTTGAACTAGTAAGATTGTGTAATACTTTTTGCTTTCCATTAGTGGCACAACCCTCCTAGATTGTTGAATGTATGAAAATCATGGCATTGCACTTATGTCCCTTGTCATGCCTTTTTTATTCTATTGCATATGTGTAGGATTCACTATTGTTATTCATTTTTTCATGTGTTGATTGATCACACACTCTCCTTGCTACAGTTACGATAAAATTTTATTTTCAATCTCTTACACCCTAAATTTCTAAAATTTAATTTTATATATTTTAATTTTTACATTTACTTTATACACTTAGAATATATTAGTTATATTTGGAAAGGATGGTGGGAATCCAACCTAAATTTGAATGTAGAAAAGGGTACATTCTTCTTTCTTCTAATTTGTTGAATCAAAATTGCAAGTGCATAAGAAGGTGGATATTTCCACAATTCAACACCTCTAAAATTTCAAATTTGAAACTAGAATATTCTATCTAATGGATATAAAAGGTGGGCATGCATCAAAATTTAATATAAATACAATTTTCATAAATTATATGAATGGAGAGGTAGACTTTCATTTTTGCTACTAAGTCATAGCACAATGGCAAGGTGTTTTAGTTTGTTAGAGGTTTTGTTTGAATCTCCATGTCTATTTTATGCTATTTTTTTAATGCCTTAGGTAATTCACCCAACCATGGTAGCATTATATGTGAAGTGTTGGATGACATGAGTGCATTGACGCAGGCTTTTCTCTCACACATCACCAATAGCATAGTGATATTACATCTTGATTGTTGACAAGATGTCCTACGTTCAATTCTTGTTAGAGGTTGATTTTGCTTATCGACGATCTTGTTTGTGTAGACTGATGGATCATTTTTCTATTATGTTTCATTGGCATCTTCTCAATGGGAGAATGTCCTTTTGCCTACATACATTAATACCAATATATATCTAAATAGTAGAGGAAGCCTAGACCTTAGGACATGACAAGTCCGATGTTCAAATCATAGGTATCATGTTGCACTTTATTTTTTTGAGGTATTATGTGTCCTTACTTACCTCAAGGGGTAGGTGTGGGTCTTTTATTATTAGATAGAAGCTTAAAAATATGGTTAGCTTATTAACATTAAGGTGCTCCTTTCCTTTGGATCAGAGTTTAAATCCCTCCCTCATAATTGGCTTATTTGGTTCCAAGTTGGAAACTTTTAAATTTTTATACATAAATAAAATCCACCAATCCTTTTTAGCCAAGTATCAAGTTCTTATTTATCAATCTAGAAAATTTGGTAGTCCAATGAGAGGGAAGGTGTCAGCATAGTGGGCACCTTTAGAATGCAATGCACAACAATCTTAGATTGGCAAATTTTCTTTTTAAGGTCTAATATCTTATTTTTCCTAATATTTTAGAACTAATATATACAAACTTCTACAGGCCATAAATTTTATATACAAAGATATTTCAAGCCTGTTTCCCCCAAATTGCATCATTTTTTTAGATCTAAAAATTGGTAACATCAGTTCAAGGATCTATTACTACTTTATGGGATATTTTTTGCAAAATATAACTAGTTAGCATTTTCTTATTTATTTTGATGTGACATTAACTCCAAAATACCCATTGGCATCACAATTGATAAGCTCACTTGCATCCAATATATATATATATAGTTTAAATCTACATAGGCAACAATGTTGAATTTAACCATTGTATTATTCTTCTAGTTGTGTCACTCGCTAAATTTTCAAACCTTTCATGCATAACAAACTCAACAACATCCCTTGATAACTTGATCAGTGCAAATATTTAAAAAATACTTCTTCGACAAGAATGTCACATGTTCAAAACTCATTTCCTCTCATTTCTTTTATAACAACACTCAAATTTGTATGTCTCCAAGGAGCACCAAATGTCTAACGCCAATTAAGCTCATTAGTGTAACAATTTATCAGTTGTATTGTATGCAAGAGATCAAGAGATTAATTCCCTGTACTTATCTCTTTACACCCTTCTCTTATAGTTTTGCTTCTTTCCCATGTCTAAGACATGGTGTACTCTTCAACTCCAACAACCATTTGGCATGGTGGTTGGTAATATTTTGGTTATAAAAGGAATAGGTTTTGGATGGTCAATGGAAGGTACACTTTGTTCCTCTAGGTCCCTTTCTAACCACTAGGGTTGATTATTTACATACCTACCCATTGCTTAATGATTCAATTTTTTTTCTTGATATTAGAGGATAAATTTTGGTCACCGTATTGCATCTTGAAGATCTTATGGGAAGCTCAACATCTTAATCCAAGAGGTGGAGTCATGTCTTCATGTTTACAAAAGGGTTGATCTAGTTCATGTATCTTGGAAAGAGAAGATAGAAGGATTCATTGGCCTATTTGATCATTCATTATGGGGGATTGATACCATCTCTAATGTCTTCTCTCCTTGGCCCCTTAGTTCAGACTATGGTGGGTTTTAGAATATCTATAATATAACTTTATTAGACCAAGGCTTGTAGTGATGAAGTACATGTAGGCACTCTTGATGTAGCCTACCAACAAGTACTATGTAAGCCTTTGGTGTTCTCTATGTAATCATAAAAGCATCTTCTATGTAAGCCTATGGGAATTCTATATGTAAGTATATGAGCATCTTTCTATGTAAGCCTATGGGCAGTTTTGATATACTCACCCTTAACAATATTGGTTAAACCACCTCTAATGTTGACCTTGATTAATGGATTTAATGTATTTATCATATTATAATTTAACCTTCATGTTATGTTTGCTTGAGATTAGCATTTAATTGGGAAAAAGGTATAATTATTAATACCCCTAAGGATCGATCCATTATATCAGTTTGTGATGTGATATCATGAGGGTGCTTATAGGAACCCACCCCTTATTCCTCTTATTCAGTTATCTCTCTCTAATTTTGACTATATATTTTTTTATGTTGCTCTTTTTCCTTTTCTACATATTATTATGGTGAATGTATGTTTCGGAATATTTATAGAAAGCAATCTAGATTCCAACAAATGGCACCAAGGCACACCATGGAACATTGATAAAAATGATAAAAAAATGCAAGGAGATACATTTGTAATGGGGATTTATTTTAACCTCTTGGAATAGGATGACAAATGCATAGTGCATAATTTTTTCAAAGATCCAATCAAGTATCAAGTGATATGAATAAGATAATAATAGTCATAGGTCTCATTCACAATATATGCATGATGTGATACTAACATCATAATGGTAGCCATAGCTATCATTATTCAAAATAGAAGATGTTTGGTATACCCATAAGTAACCACATCTAATCCCATAAACAAATGAAAACCACCTTTGAACAATGGCACCATGTCTACTTGATTGTTGGAAATTTGAGAAAGCTTTCCTTCACTAGACAAGAAACATAGACATGATTGTGAAATTGGACCTATATATTTAAAAATAAATTATATGGTTTGTATTTGTTTAATAAGCTATATGAGGCTTCTATTGGGAGCCACTCCCATAAAAACCATAAAATATTGCATCTACTACTAGGTTAATTAGACCATATTTATCTTTTTAATCAAAAATATTTCTCATCTCTTTCAAATCACTCATTTCTTTCTATCAAATTCTTGATTTTTTTTTCATTAAAAGAGAAATTCCCTTTGACCAATTGGCTTCTATAATTTAAAATTTTCCATGATGAGTATCAAGCCCTGATTGGCTAAATTATTTTCCATCTTATTTCCTTCTCCATAGATATTTTGGCATTTTCAATATATTGCCTCCATCAATAATTGATCGACATCCAA
This sequence comes from Wollemia nobilis, assembly GCA_028583015.1. NCBI lineage: Eukaryota > Viridiplantae > Streptophyta > Pinopsida > Araucariales > Araucariaceae > Wollemia > Wollemia nobilis. The sequence goes on from JAQPPZ010016726.1 coordinate 13,587,325, forward strand.
AATAATGTTATTATTGATCCAATCCTTGTATTATTTTTTTAACATTAATATTAACCTGTGAATGCCCCTCACTTGAATTTTATTTCCATCCTCTTTCCATGACTATCTTGATCCCTTAAGAAGTGCCTTAGCCTCTACATAGTTGTTTTTTGAAGTTTTATATGATTCTCAATATATGAGAATAATTTTATCTTGATTATCTCAGAAACACCATGTATGCTAACTTTTTCATGGTTTCCTTTGGAACCAACATCAAAATTAAGTTTGATGAACCCAATATTTTAAAATTTCTATTTTAAAATGAGTCTATGTAAATCCTTTGCATGAATTTAGTTGTTGTAGATCACCCATTCATGTTGCTTCAAATCCTATAACCAAGTAGTTGTACATAATTTTCCACACCTAAGACTTCCCATTATAAGCACCATACCTATAAACATTTTGCAAGAGAAGTAACAATACAAATTTAAACATGATTATGGTTTTGATATTTATATTTAAGAATTCTATATTCCTTTCAAACCACAAATCCTAACAAACAATGTCACAACCAATCCTCCATAAAAAGCTTAGTGCTTTGGCTTTAAGACAAATTATCCAACTTTTCTAATGTCAAAGGAATAACCTAGTATATTCTCATATTTTTTAAAAATTATCCCTAAATGGTAGAAGCAAAGGAACAATGAAGAAGTAGATGATCTTAAATTTCTCTCACCTCCTAAAAGTTCCCTAATATCCTCTTCATTAAAAATTGTCACCTATAATATTTTCGTTTGGGACTACTAACTAAAGGAATGTTAAGGCTTTAAGGAAGGCCTTAAATAAATAAATAATATTTCAAGGGACATCCTTAGAAGTAGTAAATTTTGATTTCTTCAAATTCTTGTATCCCAACTAAACAAAGTATCAAATATCTTTTTATAGATTCTAAGCCACTCATATTTTTATGGAAAAATGGGAAGATAAAACTCTTTAAGAATATTAAGGAGTTCAACCACTACTTTTTTGAGGTCCTCACCCTCAATTAAATTGTTAATAGACATTCAATACCTAGAATTATTACTCATTTTAATACATTTTTTTACTTTTGAACCTCTACAAGCTAGGCATACTTGAGTTAATGGTTGTCATTTTGGATTTAAATTAAGAGTACAAGGATTCAACCAATCATAAAAGAATAAAATTCATAAACTTCCTCAATGAATGACTATTTAATATATATTTAATTCTTAATAACAAACCATTTGATATCAAGTTCCATGTTGTCAAACCCTTAGGCAAGGTTTGTTTCTTAAATACTTTTATTACATCCATAGAACCTATGTATCTTTTTGAAGCAATACTTTTGCCAAAAACAATTCTTGATATTTGAATAATCTCCATCCAAGTTTACCCATGATTCCAAACTCATAAATTTGTAATTTTTTAAGCCTACCCCTCTAACATTCCTTTTCATAAAAACTTTATCACATTTGAAAAGAGGAAACCTGAATTTCTCCTTACATCCTTTCCAAAGAAGATCTATTTAACTTTTGTCAAATATTGGATGTTATGCTTGCTACTAATATTGAAAGTGACATCCTATATGTAGGGATAGATTGCACTGTATCCTTTATGAGTTGAAATTTTCTAGCCATTAGAAACTTATATTTTCAACTAGTCATATGACATTTCCATTCAATTTAAAATTGGTTCCTAGAGATCCATCTAAAATATTTTATTAGACAAGGGAATACCTAGATATATTGATGGCAATTTTTCAAATTTTGAATCCTAAAATATTTATAATAATATGTTATAAATAAAGTACATTATTGACTAAAAATCTTATATACTTTCATATTAAAACCAATTATCCAACAACTTTCTCATAACATGATAGTATTAATCTAAAATCCATGGTCTCACTAACTAAAGAATGACCTAAAAGAAAAGTATCTTCTATAAATTAAAGATTGAATTTAAAGGAACCATTTATCACATACTAAATTTATTTGAATTTTCCTTCTAGTTTAGATTTTGATAAAACTCTTCCCAAAGCCTCAATAAGAATGATGAAAAGAGATAGTAAGTTACACTAGCAAAGACTATGGAATGATTTAATGTATGCAATGAGGAATCCATTAATAAAAATAATATATTGTGGTAATTTATTCATACCAACTTTGAATGAAACCAAAAAAAATGAGAATGTCATAAGAAAACTCCAACAAACTTGTTGGTCATAAATCTGCCTAGTTACAAAATCTATGCTTTGTGCATCCTAGACACAGCCAACATTGAAGGGCTAGAGGAAAGGCATGTCCTCCGAGCCAATCTCCAGAGAGGGTTGGCTCCCTTCCTAATATACTTTGGTTGAAAGCTTATGGTAATAGGAAAGAAATAGGGAAATATGGCCATAAGATGACAATGTAGGATGGGGATAGACTAACAGCCAAAATCCAAACCAAGTAGTGATTATCATACAATAGAAGTGCAAGCATAGGAACTTCTTACAATTATACAATGACAACCTCCAAAGAGCATCTCAGTGTTCACTCCCTCACCAACAAAGATTAAATTCAAAAGCATAATTTAAACACAACAAATAATGGAAATGAATGCATGCAAAAATGACATATAGAAAATCATCAAAGCAACACCATTCAAAGAGCCAGAAGTTGAAGTCTTTCTATTGATGCAAAAAATTGAAGTGTTTTTTCTACAAAGTGTCCATCCTTCTTTCTTACATGAAAATGATTAGTATTTATAGAAGGTTGCACCTCTTTCATTTAATGCACTTGCAAACAAAATAGGGGTAGATCAAAACCAGCGAGAATAATTTCCTCCTCAACATCAGTGATGTTCTGGTCAAAATTCTTCATGGAAACTATGATCCAGCTTTGGTGGGAGAATCACATGGGGAAATTAGTAGGATTAAATTATGGAAAGCAGCCTTGTGCGTTGGTGTATTGGGATGCAACAAAATCATCTAAAATTTGGGAGCTTGTTTGTTGAATTTGCTTCACCCTTGTGCCTTGGAACTCCACCTTCACTAGGAAATTCCACTGAGCGTTAAATCTATCTTAAAAAATAGTAATGTCGGTGGGCGATACATTAAAAATAAACAAGAATGGGATCTTCACTTGAAAATTCAAAGTAGAAATCCTAGAAATGATGCTTACATTGCTTTGAAAATTAAATTCCATCATTTCTTGATTCTTCTCGAGAGAATCTACAAAAATATCACTTTAGAAAGCAACGCTCTTGAGAATAAATGCCAAGGAATTGATTTCACCCAAAAACAGGGTGCAACAGCCTTTTCAAAGGTATAATAACGACAAAGACAACTTCGTTCAGCTCTTGACTAACGTCTTGGTGACTTCATCCGAAATGCTTTTTCCTCATATCATCTTCTTATGCTTTGAAGAAAACACCTTCACTTTCCTTTGAAATTTGCTTGTATTCTTTATTTCATCCTCAATGATGACTAAGGCTATTGATTTCCCCTCCTGAATGATAGGGACTTTCGCCCCTCCTGAGAGGCGACATCGACTTTGAATGCCTTTATTTAATGTAGCGCACGTTATAAATTTATTTCACCTAAAATTAATTATAAAAGCTTCATTCACCCCTTGGAGAGGTGAAACCACATGGCACCTCTCAACAGGGGCACCTTCAACTTTGCTACACCTTAAATTTGCATTAAGTGCTCCCCTTTTAATCTTTACACCTTTGTGGGTGAAAACACCATCTTTAAAATAGGGTCCCATGACGTCAACCCTTCCTTTTGCCATGATAATATTCAATATTACCCTTTCATCCCAAAGAGAGGTGACAATGACTTTCACCCCACTTAGGATGAAATACTTCTTTAAAACCTGCTCGATTCGTCCACATTGGGCCTACAATAGGCCATATTTTTAAAATCTTCTTCACACTATGTTTCATCCCAAAGAGGGGCAAAAGGGAGTTTCGCCTCTCACTTGGGATGAAAGGGATTTTTGTTAGTCTTACAATGACACTGAGAGGGGGGGTGAATCGGTGTAGCTCTTTAAACTTGAATTTATAGCTCTTAATATAGTAGCAATTAAAACTAATTACTAGATACAACAAGTATAACACAAGAGCATCACACAACACAAGATTTAACGAGGTTCACCAATGTGGCTACTCCTCAAAAATGACTACTTGGACTACCATCCAAATCTAGCCTTTGCAAAGCACCAACTTTACAATCAATTTACCAACACCTACTGGAAGGAGCACCGACCCCTTATTTATCTGCACCAACAAAAAGGAGCACCAACCCTTGATTTACCAACACCTACTGGAAGGAGCAACAACCCTTGATGCCAAGCTGCAACCTGGACTTCAATTTTGAATCTATAAGATTTACAGAAAGATACCTTTGTCTTTGCAAGATCTTGACTGGTCTTTCTTCACCTTTTTGCTCTCTCGCACTCTGCTTTCTCTGTGCAATCATCTTCTCACTCTCTTTCTTTACTCTGCTCTCTTCGCACTACGACAGAACTCCGCACACTTCGACAACATCCAAATCTCCAAACAACCCTCCTTTTATAACAAAATTTTGAGATGAAAACCCTAATCTTAGTCGGTTGTAAACCCTAATCTTAGTCGGCTTTCATGACAACTGTAAACCCTAATTTTAGTCGGTTGTTCATCGATCTTTGTCGGCTTCAACTCAACCATGAAAATACAACATGTCACGATATCGTGACACTTTTTCTTTCTCTCTTTTCTTGGCTTGTACCCATGAAAACTCAACATGTCGCGATATCGTGACACTTTCGCCTCCTTACTTCTTTTCTTGGCTTGTACCCACGAAAACTCAACATGTCGCGATATCGCGACACTTTCACCTCCTTGCCTCTTTTCTTGGCTTGTACCCACAAAAACACATGTCACGATATCATGACACTTTCACCTCCTTGCCTCTTTTCTTGGCTTGTACCAGTGAAAACATAGCATGTCACAAAATCGTGACACTTTCACCTCCATACTCTTCCTCTTTACTTTTGTCACGATATCGTGACACTTCTGCCTTCTTACTTTCTCTCTCCTCATTTAGTCATGAAAATGCGACATGTCACGATATCGTGACACTTTCTCTCCTTTGCTCTTTCTCTTGCCTTCGGGTCACAAAAATGCGACATGTCGCGATATCATGACACTTTCTCTCCTTTGCTCTTTCTCTTGCAATATGTCACGAAATCGTGACACTTTTTCTTCCGTACACTATCTCTTGCAATATGTCACAAAATCGTGACACTTTTTCTACTTGCCTTTCTCTCTTCCAACATGTCACGAAATCATGACAGTTTTTCTTACTTACCTTTCTCTCCCAACATGTCACGAAATCATGACAGCTTTTCTTGCTTGCACTTTTCTCTTCCAACATGTCACGAAATCATGACAGTTTTACTTGCTTGCGCTTTCTCTCCAAACATGTCATGAAATCATGATAGTTTTCACTTGCTCTTCTTTCTCTTCCGAACATGTCATGAAATCATGACAGTTTTCTTGCTTCTTTCTCTTCCAACATGTCATGAAATCATGACACTTTTTCTTTCTTCTCAACATGTCACGATATCACGACACTTTTCTTACTTGTGCTTTTCTTTTGATCTTTAGCATATGGGCCACTTCGATCTTCTTGGAAAATCACTGTACATACTCTGAATAACCTCTTAACTCCTATCCACTGCATCAACCGATCTATCTGACTGTGTTGACAACAATGACAATATTATTGTTGCACCTTGCTCAACAATCTCCCCCTTTGGAATTGTTGGCAACACACGTGCAATTTCCTATAACTCTTCTCCCCCTTTGACAATAATACCAAAGGGCTACTGTAGACTCCCCCTGAGTCCATGCACAACATTCTCAGGCACACTTTATTGCATTTAGCAAAGATCATGAACATGAGCAAACAGATAATCAAATACTAAAATGCTCCCCCTGAGAATGTGATCCCTGTAGCTAGTCAATTCTTGGGAAGTGTGACCACTCCCAATTTATTGCGAAGGTACTCAAAAACTTCCTTGGGCAATGGTTTTGTGAAGATATCTCGCTACTTGCTCTGTAGTTGGAACAAAATCCAACTTAACCTCACCTTCTACAACTTTCTCCTTCAAAAAGTGATACCCGATAGCGATGTGTTTTGTGCGTGAATGCATAACTCGATTCTTGGAGATGTTAATGGCACTGGTGTTATCACACTTAACTGATATCGGCTCACTGAAGCTAATACCAAGATCTTTCAGGGTTTGTTTCATCCATAATACCTACGTACAACATGTTGTTGCAATATATTCTGCCTCTACTGTCGATAGAGAAACTGACTCTTGTTTCTTACTGTGCCATGCGACCAATCTGTCTCCAAGATAGAATGCACCTCCACTTGTACTCTTTCTATCATCTACACATCCTGCCCAATCTGCATCTGAATACGAAATAAGGGTGAAGTCTTTACCTTTTGGATACCATAACCCATACTCCATAGTACCCTTGAGGTACCGAAGAATCCTCTTTACTGTTGTCACATGAGTCTCCTTGGGATTAGCCTAAAATCATGCTACCATGCATACTGCCTGTAAAATATCTGGTCTGGTAGCTGTCAGGTATAGTAAGCTTCCAATCATAGATCTATACATGGTTTGATCAATAGGTGGAGATTTGTCATCCTTGCTCAACTTGCAACCTGTCGTCATGGGAGTGCTAACTGGCTTACAATCCTCCATTGTGAACTTTTTTAACATCTCTTTTACATATTTAACTTGAGAAATAAATATGCCCTTCTTACTTTGATTAACTTGCAACCCGAGGAAATACGATAGTTCTCCAATCATTGACATTTCAAATTCTTTCTGCATCTTATTTGCTAAATCTTTGCACGACTCATCTTTGTTGCTGCCAAATATGATATCATCTACGTATACAACAAGAACAATAAGATGCCCATTTTCTATTTTGACATACAAATTACTATCCACCATACCTTTCTTAAACCTTTGTTGAGTGAGATAGTTGTCTAGCCTTGCATACCATGCTCGGGGTGCCTGTTTTAAGCCATATAATGCTTTCTTCAACTTGCAAACCAAGTTTGGATCATCACCAAGTTGGAAACCATCTGGTTGCTCAATATAAACCTCTTCTTCAAGTTTCCCATTCAAAAATGCTGATTTCACATCCATTTGATAAACTTTGAAATTCTTGTAGACTGCTAAAGCCAAAAACATTCTAATTGCCTCTAGTCTAGCTACTGGTGCAAAAGTTTCCTCAAAGTCAATGCCTTCAACTTGTGCATAACCCTTACATACCAATATTGCTTTATTTCTGACTACCTGTCCGTCTTCATTCAATTTGTTTCGAAAAATCCATTTAGTCCCGATTATATTTTTATTAGCAGGTCTAGGTACTAACTCCCAAGTTTCATTTTTCTCGATCTGATCTAATTCTTCATTTATTGCCTTCATCCAACTTTCATCTTTGCTTGCATCAGTAACATTTTTGGGCTCAATGCTGGATAATAGAGAGTAGTTACTTATTGCTTCTTCTTCTTGTCTGAACACCAACTTTGGGGTCTCCAATTATTTGCTCTCTAGGATGATTTTTCTCGCCAACCGCCTGTTTTGAATTTCTTATTTTCTTCCACTTCGAATCACAACTTACATCATCTCGAGTCAATTTTCTTGTATCTTTTCCATTTCGTTTTCCTCATCTCCTTCAATAACCTCTTCATAAATTGGGTAGTTCGTTTCATAGCTAATTACTCGTTCTTTACCTTCATCAAATTTAACATCGACACTGTCCACAATTTTCTTTAGCCTCTTGTTGTAGCATTTGTAAGCTTTGCTTTTTGACGAATAACCAACAAAAATACCTTCATCCTCTCTATCTTCAAACTTACCAAGATTATCTTCGGTTCTTTTGATATAGCACTTGCTGCCAAAAACTTTGAGGTATTTTGTTGTTGCCCTTTTACCGAACCACAATTCATAAGGAGTTTTGCTTTCATGTGTTCTCAGCATGTACCTATTTTGGATATACACCATAGTATGGACTGCTTCTTTCCAAAATCTGTCTGCTACTCTACTTTCAGCCAACATAGTCCGTGCCATTTCCTGCACTGGTCCTGTTCTTTCTTTCTACCACTCCATTTTGTTGAGGTGTCCCGGTCGTCGAGAACTGTCTCCTAATACCGTAATTTTCACAGTACTCTGCAAACTCCTCTCGAAATGAATTCTCCTCCTCTATCTGATCTTAAACATTTGATCCTTTTTCCTGTTTCATTCTCAACCTGGTTTTTGAAAATCTTGAACATATCAAAAGCTTCTGATTTATGCTTCAAGAAAAATATCCATGTCATTCTGGAATAGTCATCAATGCACAACATAAAATATTTGTCACCATTTATGCTTTGTGTTCTCATGGGACCACATAAATCAGTGTGTATGAGTTCCAAAGGTTTGCTTGTGTAGTATTCTTTTGTTTTGAATGTGACTCTAGTTTGTTTCCCCTTTTGGCATGAAGCACAAATGTTGTTTGCAGGTTTGCTGATGGTGGGAATATCTCTCACTGCCCTTTTTGAGATGATTTTTACTAGATTATCAAAACTGATATGCCCTAGTCTCTTGTGCCACAACCAGTTTTCTTCTTCCTGTCCAATAAAACAAGCTCCTTTTGAATTCTCTCGAGAGCGTGTACAAGGTTGCCAGATGTCCTTGATCCAGTTGCTATCAATTTTCCACTGTTTATTTTTTTGACTTCACAACCCTGCTTCATAAAAACTACTTCATGACCTTTATCACAAATCTGACTTACGCTCAACAAGTTATGTTTCAAACCATCCACAAACAAGACTTCTTCTGACTTAATTTTTCTATCACTAATTTTAACTGAACCTTTGCCAACTATCTTAGCTCCATCATTATTTCCAAATTTTACTGAACCTCCTTCATATTTCTGTAACTTCTCAAATTTTTGTTTGTCACCTGTCATATGACTGGAGCATCCACTATCAAGTATCCATGGTACATATTTATTCTGTGCTTTGAATGTAGTTTGTATGATTAAGGATTCCTTTTCTTCCTTCAGTTGCTCTTTTCCTTTCCACTCCATTTTGATAGTAGTTTTGGGCTCTTGTTTTGCCTTTCCCTTATCAGTAGTTTGAGCATGTTTTTCGGGAAGCTTTCTATTTTGTCTCATCCTGTATGGTTGAAATTTTCTTCCCTGAAACTGATTTGATGTAAATGTATTTCTACAGTTTCTTGCAATGTGCCCAAAATTATGACAGCTATAACATTCTACTGTATAATTCATCAGAGGAGAAAAAACATTTCTACTGGTGAAATTCCTTGGTCTTACATTATATTTGCAGTCTGAGATTTTATGTCCATAGCCATTGCATTTAAAATAGAAACCAGAAAAAGGATAATTGAACCTGGGTGATGGTCTTTGCCATGTTGTCGTAGGAGCCATAGGTCTTCTTCTTCTTTGATGTGTGACATTGGTGAATCCATCATTGTCAATTCTCCTTTCGTGCCTGGCATTAATGCTTTCTTTTGCATGAGACGTTTTTCCTTGATCAACCTGTTTCTTATCTTCATTCTTTATGGATTCTACATTTCTGGCCTTTGATCCACTTGATGATTCTCCTTCGATGAAACCCAGACCAAATTTGATGCCTGCAGGCCTTTGGTCATTTATGATCTTATCCAGATTCATAGAACTTTCTTCACGTTTGTGATAACAACTAATTTTCTTATTCATCTCTTCTAGCTGCATTCTTAAACCAACAATCTCTTCTTCTAGCTTGCTGCAATAATCTATTTTCATTGTTATTTGCACTTCGAGATCTTCGAAGATTTTCTTAGATTCTTCTATCTATACTTTCAAACTGGTTATGATTTCATTTGCATCCTCAAGCTTTCTTGAAAGTTTCTTATTCTTTTTCTTTTCTATCTTCCACTCTTCAAGTGCAGAGATCAACTCACCTTCTAGATCTACTTCAGCCTCAAGGTTTTCACCACAAACTTCGGAGGTCACTCCTTCTTCCTTTTCTGATTTAACTTCTTCAAATGCCATGAAAAGAGCTTCATCTTTTTCTTCTTCGGACTCTTCACCGGAGCTATTTTTTGATGAACTCACATTCTTGGAGATGAAACTTTTCTTCTTGAAGTTGCCTTTTCTGAAATTCATTTTCATCTTCCAGTCACTTCTTTCTTGGTGCGATCCTTCATCATTTTTGTTCTTCTCTTTAAGTGGACATTTAGTCGCAAAATGCCCAACGCCTCCACAGTTGAAACATTTAAATGGTAGCTTCCCTCTGTATTTTCCTTTTCCCTTTTTTAGTTTTCTAACAAAGTTTGCTTCCATTTCATCTGATGTCTCTTCTTCCTCGGACTCTTGTTTTGTGTTTTTATTTTTAAGGGCTTTAAAAGCCGCTTCTCTGTCTGTGGGTTTAGATCTTCCTATCCTCATCTCATATGCAGTCAAAGAACCATACATCTCATCTATACTGAAATAATTTAGATTTTTAGCTTCTTCTATCACTGAGACTTTGGAATCAAACCTTTGAGGAAGAGATCTTAGTACCTTTTTCACGATGGCAGAGTCTCCAATATCCTCGTCGAGCCCTCTGATCGCATTAATGATTCCATTAACTCTCAGCATATATGCCTCAATGTTTTCATCGTCGTTCATTTTCAATGCTTCGAACTGAGCTCGATGTGTCTGTAATTTGGCCTCCTTGATCTTATCGTCTCCTTCATGAATACTCCTCAGTTTGTCCCATATCTCTTTTGTCGTATTACAGCTCATGATCTTTACTAGTTCACTGTCTGCTAATCCGCACATGATAGCATTCTTTGCTTTTGAGTTACTCTCAAATAGTTTCTTTTCGTCAACCTCTTTTGGAGGAGTGATGGGTATTGTGTATCCACTAACTACTGAATCCCAGATGTCATATCCCAAAGCACAGAGATATGTCTCGCATCCTGATTCTCCAGAACGCGTAATTAGATCCATCAAACAATGGTGCTTTGTTTGATGAGAAACCTTCACCACCTGCCATTGTGTTACTTCCAAGATCACCCTAGCCGATTAGGCTTGTACAGGAACTTAGCTCTGATACCAATTGTTAGTCTTACAATGACACTGAGAGGGGGGGTGAATCAGTGTAGCTCTTTAAACTTGAATTTATAGCTCTTAATATAGTAGCAATTAAAACTAATTACTAGATACAACAAGTATAACACAAGAGCATCACACAACACAAGATTTAACGAGGTTCACCAATGTGGCTACTCCTCAAAAATGACTGCTTGGACTACCATCCAAATCTAGCCTTTGCAAAGCACCAACTTTACAATCAATTTACCAACACCTACTGGAAGGAGCACCGACCCCTTATTTATCTGCACCAACAGAAAGGAGCACCAACCCCTGATTTACTAGCACCTACTAGAAGGAGCAACAACCCCGATGCCAAGCTACAACCTAGACTTCAATTTTGAATCTATAAGATTTACAGAAAGATACCTTTGTCTTTGCAGGAACCTGACTGGTCTTTCTTTGCCTTTTTTGCTCTCTGTGCACTCTGCTTTCTCTACGCAATCACCACACTCCTCTCCCAATCACTACACACTCTACTTCATTACAGTCGACCTTCATGATCATCTTCTCTCTTTCATGCACTCTGCTCTCTTCGCACTACGACAGAACTCCGCACACTTCGACAACTCAAATCTCCAAACAACCCTCCTTTTATAACAAAATTTTTGAGATGAAAACCCTAATCTTAGTCGACTGTAAACCCTAATCTTAGTCGGCTTTCATGACAACTGTAAACCCTAATTTTAGTCGGTTGTTCATCGATCTTTGTCGGCTTCAACTCAACAAGCAAAAATACAACATGTCGCGATATCGCGACACTTTCCTTCTTGCTCTCTTTCTCCTTGCCTTGTACCCATGAAAATACAACATGTCGCGATATCGCGACACTTTCACCTTCTTACTTCTTTTCTTGGCTTGTACCCATAAAACTTAGCATGTCGCGATATCGTGACACTTTTGCCTCCTTACCTCTTTTCTTGGCTTGTACCCATGAAAACACATGTCACGATATCGTGACACTTTCACCTCCTTGCCTCTTTTCTTGGCTTGTACCCATGAAAACATAGCATGTCACGAAATCGTGACACTTTCGCCTCCGTACTCTTCCTCTTTACTTTTGTCACGATATCGTGACACTTCTACCTTCTTACTTTCTCTCTCCTCATTTAGTCATAAAAATGCGACATGTCACGATATCGTGACACTTTCTCTCCTTTGCTCTTTCTCTTGCCTTTGGGTCACGAAAACGTGACATGTCACGATATCGCGACACTTTCTCTCCTTTGCTCTTTCTCTTGCAATATGTCACGAAATCGTGACACTTTTTCTTCCGTACAATATCTCTTGCAATATGTCACGAAATCGTGACACTTTTTCTTTTGGACTCTCTCTCTTGCAATATGTCACGAAATCGCGACACTTTTCTACTTGCGCTTTCTCTTCCAATATGTCATGAAATCATGACACTTTTCTTCTTGCGCTTTCTCTCTCGAACATGTCACGAAATCGTGACAGTTTTGCTTGCTTTGCTTTCTCTCCGAACATGTCGCGAAATCGTGACAGTTTTCGCTTGCTTGTGCTTTCTCTCCGAACATGTCGCGAAATCGTGATAGCTTTTGCTTGCTTGCACTTTTCTCTTCCAACATGTCATGAAATCGTGACAGTTTTGCTTGCTTGCGCTTTCTCTCCTCGAACATGTCACGAAATCGTGACAGTTTTTCCCTTGCTTCCTTTCTCTCCCAACATGTCGCGAAATCGTGACGCTTTTTCTTTCTTGCTCAACATGTCGCGATATCGCGACAGTTTTCTTCCTTGTGATTTTCTTTTGATTTTTAGCATATGGGCCACTTCGATCTTTTGGAAAGTCACTGTACATACTCTGAAGAACCTCTTAACTCCTGTCCATTGCATCAACCGATCTGTCTGACTGTGTTGACAACAATGACAATATTGTTGCTGCACCTTGCTCAACAAGTTTTGCCCCTCACTTGGGGTGAAAGGGAGTTTCATCCCACACTTGGGATAAAAGTCCTTTTAACCTTTCAACTTGTTAGCTCTTTTGGTGAACGTAAACATTTGATCTTCAAAATGATGTTCGCCCCAAATATGGGTGACAAGGGTTTTCACCCCTCACTTTGGGTGAATGTACCTCAACTCTTTACCTGGCACCTTTCAACTCCTTCATATCACGATTTTCATCTGATTGTATTTCAAATTGACGTTCACCCCAAATGGAGGGACGAAACTATTTTTAATGTTCATTTCGGGTGAAAACACATTTTCCTTTCCTTAGGAATTTTTTGAATGATTTTGATTTCTCCTGGGCGCAATCACTTCTGCTACTATTTTTCACCCCCAAAGAGGGCACAAATGACTTTCACCTCTCTCTCAGGGTGAACTTACTTCCATCAATGCTTTTAGCTTTCTGAGAACATTTAACCACGTTTCCTAGTGCCCTTTACTTATGATATCAAATTTATTTTTAAAACTCCATTATCTCCTAGCACAGCATCCATTAAAATTTAAAGGAGGAAATTTGAAGCAAAAATAACTGCAATAAAATGTACTGGCAAAAATCTAAAGTGCTACATTATTCATTATACTTCACCTTTTACAATAAAAACCATCAACAAAATTTTAATGTGATAAGGTGTCAAAACTGCCAATATTTCTAGTGGTTCGTGGGGTATCCAACTTGCATGGATGCAATCAACCCCAGGCCTTTATCCATTGGGCTCAAGTATCAGCTCTATTTGGTGCATCATATTGCTTACTGCTTTCTCTAGAATTCTACTAATATGTATCCTTCTCTGCAACTTCTTCCTCTGAAAGATGCGTGATTGTGGCCTCAAATACGATTGACCTCAAACCAAGCATCTCCACTAGTCAGCTCCAATCCATTAAGCAAATCCACAAGATACCTAAAGGTCTCCACTTGCTCCATATCAATGTAATTTACCCATTGGCTAAGCTCCAGCAAACCAGATTCGATGCGTGTAAGTTTTATCATCAGAGGTAGCACATGTTCTTTGGTGAGAGGCTTGTGCCAATCATCAATTTCAGAGGCATCATCAACAAAAATTTCCCATACTACCTCCAGGTCCTCCTTTGACAGAATGTTCCCCTCATCATAAATAAAACTAGGGAAACTATTTTTGGCTATTGCATTAAAATAGAGTGTTGAAACTCTTCTCTCCTGCTCAAACACATCAAGTAGCTTGCGAGCCTCTTTAACCTTGTCTAGCTTAGAAAAATATTGGCACAATATAACTTTGGCACTTGCCCAAGCTTGGGCCATGTTACTCATAGGATGAAATCTGAGATTTGATATGTGATCTAGCCAATACCTACATTTGTGTCACCTTTACCAGGATGGGCTCCAAGTGATCTTTGCCATACTTCACTACATGCCAAACATATAAGATAATTATATGTATCTCCTGAAGATACATGAGGACCTGTGTCATCTTCACCACCATAGTCTTACAATCAACAAGCAACTGGCTATGCACCTCCTTGACCTTTTCCTTGGTTAGAACAATCTCCTAGGTTTCTTTCACGAAAAATTGATCCTGCAAGTTCTGGAGTTGGCCCTTCAGTGCCTCAACCTGTTGTTCTACTCCTCCCTTGGCCTCTTGGTGCTTTTGAATAATCCTCTCCAAATCTTCTACCTTCTTCTGCCAACGAGTCACATCTGACTTAACGGATTGCAATTGTACTCGAATTTTTGTCAAAGTCTCCTCCAACTCGGTGATCTTAGCCTCAGCTTAAAAAAAGACTTCTTATAATTCTTGCCATGTAGTTGCAAGGAGCTCATTTCTACCTAAATGTTCCCCATAATATCTATAGTATCAAGCTTTATAGGGTCCTTTATTATGATCTCATAATTATAGTCGCTCGGAGTCATCTCTCCTTGCAGCTTCTAAACCTGGGGAAACATTTTCACTGTATGGGCCTCCATGGTGTTAGGATCAAAGGAAACCTTCTTCAATGGCTTCGTTGGTGCTAGAGCCTCCCTTATTTTATGGATCTTCAACCACTATGATGAACTCAAGCAAGCTTGGCTAATATTTGCTGCTATGGATTGTTCTGGTATAGCTTCCCCTCTGATTCAAGCAACACTTATAGCTCCAAAAATGGGATAAAAGAGAAATGAGAATGTTGTAGAATCGACTCGAGGGAAGTGGAAACTAGCATAGCAAAAATTATTGATGAAATGGAGGTGGTGGTGGAAATGAAAGCAAGGGGTTCAGCCATGGTCACACTCACTCGAAGAGGGGCTTGTGTGCTTATAACCATAGCAGAGGCTACTAGAATGGAAGATATGGGAAGAAAAAATAGATTTAGGATGGATGCAAAAGAACTAAAAGAAAGGGAAGTAGAATAAATAGGAATAGAATCGGGAGCACTAGTGACTGGAGGTTGAGATATGGGAAGCAAAAATAAGGTGGAAGGCATACCGAATGGAGGTGAAACAGTGGTAGAGGCTAAAGGATGTGAAATAATAATCACCAAGTACTCGATAATAAAAGGGGAATAAAATGTACCTTCGAGGTTTGATGTTGTTTGAGCCAACGAGGATGAAGGTGGTTGTGGAACTGGCTCCTTCTTTGCCTGGTCCTTTGGCTCTGTTGCAATTTATTCCTCAAGATTAATAATCTCAATACTTTGGCCCAATGGCTCTGTTCAAACCAAGAGAATAGCTTCTAACACTTTTGTCTATTTAACCAAAACTGCAAGATGAGGGTTTGATGAAACTACACCAGTACTTTTCTTCTTGGAGATATTTATAATGGGTAGCTTCTCCTATTTACTTTTTATCAAGTTTAAAACTCATCATAGGTGTCCAATAATGTTTCATTCATTACCATGCCATATGGTGACCTATTTTTTCCTCGATGGGCCCTCATAACCCACCAGTTTGTAATATTTTCTTTGGATCAACCCAAAAGCTACTCCTTCATATGATTAAATAACCTTGGAGGAGGAATCTAATGTTTATATACTATAGGGTTATACTCGACCTCCATCTCATAAAATTTGTGCCATGGTGGGAGCGACATCATATTTTAAATGTGCCACTCTAAGTCATGCCCCTCAGGATTATTTCAGTGTTTCTCAATATCTGGCCTGGGACAACAATGAAAACTCTTGGCCTTAATTTACTCCATGAAGTGACCCAAAGGATCGTACTTCCATAGTTGTGGCAAATCCACCATATTGATGTCAGAATATTTTAGTAACTAATTAATTCTAGCCCACCTAGCTCACCTCAATACCTCCAAAGCGAAAAGGTATAGTGCACGTGGTTCTTTTTTCTCGTCCTGCCCCATAAACATCATTATGAAGTCATGCTGATGAATGACTTCCAATGCAAAAATGTGATCTGTGTAAAAATATGGGAGAAGAACCAGCTTGCCAGTGTAGCCAAAAATACATAGAACGACACCCTATGTTAGAAAAAATATATTGCCCTTCTCCTTTGAGACAATTTCCTCTCTCATCACCCTTGGTACCCTCTTAGATTTGTAGAAAATTAGCTCCAGGGTAGGACCCACAAACATGTGGTTAAAATTATTAAAAAACTCTTTCCTCGATAAGTTGGAGGTCCACAAATATACTAGCAATCTCTTGTTCTCTCTATCAACCTGCCTAACCGCTATGAAAGAAAATTTATGATGCATATGAAAGAATAAATACCATATTAAAATGATGTATGTCTTAACACCATGGCTCCTTCACTCTATAATTTCTCCAGCTAGGTATGCATCCTTCTGGTAATGTAATTAGCCCAATCAAAAAAAATTACATGTGTCCTCGCCATCATTGTAGTAGGGGCATAGAATTCAACCTGGGAAATGTGCTACACCAATGTTACCTACCACTTGTGCACTATTGAATTGGTCGAAAGACCCACAACCCAAACCACCATAGAAAATAAATTTGGGCTCTTAAAATCTGTCAATGGCTTCGATAAATTTGGCAATTCACCATGCTGGGATATTTTTATCAATTGGATCTCCATAAATCGGTGGTGTTACCGTTGACTGATATTTCTCCTCCTGTTCACCAATATGCAATCTCTTAAAAATAAATTTAGAAGGAGGTTTAATTCCACAAGTGAATGCCTCTCAAATATCATCAGATGAGATAATAAATAACACCTCTCCTTTTGTATTTTCCACAGCTTTGGTGTCAGGATTATAGAACTTTGAAATTACCTCCACCAACTTTGGGCAATAATGGATAGCTGTGCACAGATACCAAAAAATCTGAGCATGATATGCAACAGTGAGAGGACTTTTCGGTGTCAATCATTGTCTGACTACAAAATCTACATCCTGACGCAACTTCTCAATGCCCTTGTTCATAATAATACAGTCTCTAACTTGAGCCAGCGTATCGAAATATGGATCCAGGTCAACATTTTCATTTTACCTTGCTTTTTTGGACTTCTTTCCTCCCTCAACTTTCTTCTGCACATTCTTCGATTCTATGGTGCTCTTTGATTTTGCATATTTTTACCCATCTTCAACAATGCTTAAACATCCTGTAATGCCTGCACCCAAACAACCAAATGCATCAATGCTTTATAAAATATAAAAACTCTTACCTCCTCTTCGTGGATGCACCAAATTTATAACTATGCCTTCATCGACCAGATTTAATGCATGTGCCAATTTTCAAATAAGTTGGGCGAACGTGTATCTCGATCCTCTCGCTAGGCATAATTTTTAATAATTTCTTTAGATGTCTTTACTTCCTTTTGCCCAAAATCCTTAAAAAGCACATCTCGGATATCAATGGCTAACCTTGAGGATGAGAAATACCAAGTGTCAAAAATAGATGCTCCTCGTAATGAAAACAAATTAATTATACCGCTTTAAAACTTCACAACATCAATCTGGGTTAATCGGGAGAAATTAATCTTCTTCGGGTGCACCCATCCGCTAACAAAAATTTTACTTGAGCATTCCAAAATTACCTTGTACCTGCAAAAAATATTCGATGGGCGTGCTTTGCTTTCTAAAAACCTTGTTGGGTGAAAACATCTCTGTGACTTGCTTCTTTCATCAACTTGTGCTTCGAAAATCATGCTCATTTTCTTGGCGAAATCATAATATTGGTAGCCCTTTTAAAATAATCTTCTTCCCTGATTTCACCTCAAAAAAGTGTCTTTCTAAAAAAATAAGCTTTTAATTTCCCGAGCCTTTTCTAGAAAAGCAAATTTAAAAATCATTTTCGCCCTACTTTTGCTAAAAATAACTTTTAAACTGAGAGTTTTAAACTGCATGATTTTTACTTTCTCTTCCTTCTTACTTTTCCATCCTAGTATTTTCACCCCGAAATAGACTTTCGCTCTCCTCCAAATAAAACTACATGGTAGAATTAAACTTGGGCGAAATTTTAAAAATTTCGTTGCTTTTCCTTCCCATATTTTTTTCATTATTTTCGCCTTAAAAGGGGGTGCAAATTATTTTCGCCCCTCTCTTGGGGTGAAAGTATATATTTTTTTTTATTATTATTAAATACTTATTCTCCCCTTCACTCTGCTAATAAAACAATTTCGCCGAACTTGCTTTGCCAAAAGTTATTAATGTTTTCACCAAAAATCAAAATTGAGGTCTTAAAAACTCCTTTCGGGGTGAAATAAAATTTTATCATTAAGGATGTACTTTCAAGGCAAAACTATTTGCTTGGGGTGGAACAAGATCACTCTTTATTTCTTTATATATATATTATTGGCGTAAAATATTTGAAAAATAAAAATTAAAAAACATTTGTACATATATACATACTTATTCTTGAAAATCAGTGATAATAGGTCTTCAAATGAAGACCATTTACCGAAATTGGTAGATCCCAGCCATCCATGTCCTAGAGATAATAGGCATTGACTGAGTTCACCCTTGAAATCTGAAACGGACCTTCCCATATAGCTTTGAACTTATGGTGCTTGTCAGGCTTTGCTTTATCCATGTTCTACTTTAACTCCAGATCATCGACTTTGAACGTCCTTTCAGATGTCTTCTTATTGAACCATTTTTGTGTTGTTCGAGCATATTCCATGAAATCACTGTATGATTTCTCTCTTTCTTATTCTAGTTGCAAGAGTTGTGCTAGTCTCGCGCTCATAGGATCAATTTCATCATCTTCATCAGGAAGCATATGTAAGGTTCGGAGGACACAAAACTCAATATGTATAGGTAAAACTACCTCCTTTCCATACACTAGGGAATAAGGAGAAGCCTTAATTGATTTCTTAATCGATATACAATCTGCCCATAAGGCTTGGTCTAGTAGCAGATGCCAACTCCTCTTGTTGTCTCCAAGAATCCTCTTTACAATTTTTAGTAAGTTTTTATTGGTAGATTCGGCCAAAATGTTCCCCTACGGGTAATAATTAGAAGATGATTTCAAATAAATTCCATACTTGTGAATTCATTGATTTTATAATAGATGGAGGGGATCCCATTATCTGTCATAATTGTATCAAGGATGCTAAAGTGGGTGATTAATCCCTCTAGAAAGGAGATAATCATGGCCTAATCAGCTTTCTTAGCCAGAATGGCCTCCGCCCATCGGGTGAAATAGTCTATCACAATCAGAATGTATTTATGTTGGGTAGAAGAACTAGGATCAATAACCCCGATAAATTCTAAGCCTCATTGTTTAAAAAACACTTCGACTTGTATGGGATGAATGGGCAAAGCTACCTTCTTACTTCTACCTACATATCTCTGGAAATTATCACAGTTCTGACTGATTTTGAATGCATCTAAGAAAAGAGTAGGCCAAAAATAGCCTGCTCTAATGATTTTAACTGCCATGGGCCTACTTTCATAGTGGTCGACTGATAGACCAGAGTGAAACTCCTCTAGAATATTCTATTTTTGTGGAACAACCCACTTGGCAATAGCACATACTTGAGGGCTTACAATCTGAATCTCCTTCTTTGTAAGGATTTGAGGTGTGATGGACATCTCCCTAAATTAAAATATTCTATGAGGTCCTCTATCCAATCATGATCATTTGAGTCTTGATTATCAATATTACTCTCACTTAGTGTGTCATCATACTTGAGATAAACTAATTGAGAAGCGGCACTTTTAGTAAGCTCTTGGCAGAGTGCTCGACCATGAACCAGCTTAGTTGGCCAAATTTCCACATCAAATTCCTAGATTTTGGAAATGCAACCCACTATTTTATCACCAAGTTCACCCTGAATAATGAAACTTCTGACATCTGGATGGATGACTTAGATAATTGTCTTGCCCTGCAAACAAAGTGCTGAAATTTCTTCAAAGATTTCATAACCGCATTAACTTGCTTCTCAATAAAGTTATACTTATCCTCGTGCGACTGGATGACTTGGCTTAGGAAAGTGATTGGTTGTTTGTCTCCATAATTTCTCTTTTGTTTTCACTTACTCTGCTCTATCCACTTAAAATCTGCATTCTTCTTAAGGAGCTTGATCATCGGCTTCACAACTTGAGAAAACTTTGCAATGAACTTTTAGATGAAATTTATCTGCCTAAAAAATAACTACAGTTCTTTCTTATTGGTAGGTAGTGGTAGCTTCAAGAGAGCTTCAGCTCTGTCGGATAAATGGCTAATCCCTCCTTCGAAATCACATGACCAAGGAGTTTCCCCTCTTTAACAGCAAATATTAATTTCTTGGGGTTGATAGATATTTTAAACTAACAAAATTTCTTGAAAACCAGTCTCAGGTGAGAACCATGCTCTTTCCTATCATTGGAAAAAATGGTCATGTCTATATATATATATATATATATATATATATATATATATATATATATATATATATATATATATATATATATATATATATATATATATATATATATTACAATAATGTGATTCAACAACTCACCAAAGGCTACATCCATTGCTCGTTGGAAGGTGGCACCAATATTTGATAGACCGAAAGGCATTTGTTGGTAGGCAAAAGTGCCCCACTTGGTAGTGAACATTGTTTTGTGTTGGTCTTCATCCTTTACCCAAATTTGATTGTAGTTGGATAAACCATCTAATAGTGAGAATATTTGCACTTCAAAAACTACATGAAGGATTTGGTCAATTTGTGGCAAGGGATAATGATCTTTTAGCGATTCCTGGTTCAAATTACAAAAACCAATGCACAAGTGAATGTCTTCGTTCTTCTTTCATAGTGGGACCAGATTTGCCATCCAATTTAAGTGCTTGATAGGGTAAATTATTTTTGCCTCTAGCATCTTTAATAACTTTGCCTTAATTAGCACTTCAATATTTGGATTAACAGGTCGTTGCTTCTATCTAAAGGGTTTTACCCCTTCCTGCAACTCGATAGTATGTTGGATCACCTCTTTGTTGTAGCCTTTAAGATCGTGATAGCTCCAGGTAACAATATTTGGGAACTCAAAACACAATTCCTTAATTTGTTTGAGCTCCTATGGATAGAAATATGTCCTGACTTTGATTATCTTGTCAAGCTCCAACTTCAACTTAGTGTACTCTTTCTCGTCCTCCTTGATCCTATATTTTTTGCTCTATCATTTTGATCAAAGAGGTTCTCTAGAGTAATCAATCCTTTTGGGATGTGATTATTTTGGAGTTGGATTAACTTCATCTTCATACAATGTCCTTCCCTCCACACTACCGACTTCTTTTATTAAAAAATCCACAATCTTCTCATCATTGTCAAAAACTTTACAGTAGATATTTTTTTCAATGACTGAAGGTCTATAGATTAATTTTACAGTCTTGGGATTTTGTACCACATTCTCAACAGGAGAGAAGTTCGCACTAAGGGATGCCAAAATATCTACATGTTTATTTTATTCTCACAAAATTTCTTGAATATTCAATCCGTCAAATGACTCAAATAGATCCTATACCTTGTTGTGGTACGCCTTCAGGTAGTGTTGCTTTGAAATGCACTTGTTGGTTACCTGGTTGAAAATTAACTTAGAATCCTCAAAAATTTGTAGTTGTTTGATCCTAAGTTTTTATGATTTCTTTAGACCCAACTCAAGCACAATGCTTCATACTCAACAATATTGTTCGTACAACTCCAAGTCAATCGATACGAATACGTCTTATAAATTCCATGAGAGATAAAGACTATCCCAGCTCTAGCATCATTCTTACATCTAGCATCATCAAAGTATATTTCCCATAATTGGTCAGAGGCAAAACCTATATCATAAAGCACCTTCGCTTGAACCTTATCAAGCTTAGTTATGGTGTAACAGTTGATTTTGGTCTCTATCATTGCATTGAAAATTTGTCATCTAACCGTAGCTCATCTAGAGATTCCTCCATTAGATTCATCTCCTCTAGTTCTTTAGTCACCATATTGACTGAGTCTATAGTCTTTTCTTCTTCTTCAATATTTTTGATATGATACGTAGAGGGCTTATTATTGTAAATCCAGATTCTCCTCCCTTTGAATGGAATCTCCAAGTGATAATAGTCTAGAGACAGATAGCCTCCTAACTTGGTTGTGAATTCCCTTGATAAGCACATGTTGAAGTACAGCTTCAAGTCTACCACAACAACTTCTTGGATGATAGTTATCTGGGGCATACCGTGTAAGATAATAAGAATATCTTTGATTACCCCCACTATTTTGATAGGAGTGCCATCCAACTGTAAGATGCTTGGGCTGCTTCTCATGTATTCCATACCCATGATTTTGCAAACTACCTTTGGCATGATAGTTGTCACTACACAAAATTCAATCATATAATTGTGTATGATCCAACCCTCCATCTTGAGAGATAGATAGAATGGGGGAGGCTTGTTTTTTCCCATGGTAGAAGTTGGCAGTGTTTGAGCTAGCACTATCTATGCAACGTTTTTCTTCTTATCCTTCACAAATTTCAATGACTCTTGCAACAAGTCTACTTGTCCAGGCAATTACAACGCATCAGAGGATCACCTTGGTGGGAATCCTCTTTAGTTATTATACGATATTATATGACTGCATGTTGGGCCCTCTTGATTCACTAGCAACTTTGTACTTGCTTCAATACTACTTTGTAGCTTCTACCCTCTAGAACTTAGTCAAGGATCGGTATTTGAGCCTCTCCTTCATCTGCTATTTTGTTTTTATCTGCGCTTGTGCTAAGGTTGCAAAGTTGATGGTTTTACTTGCAATATATCCTTTGCTGGTGTAGGCAAAATATCCTTCAATAAGATGGGTTCATTTGCCTTAAGTGTCAATACAGGCACTTTCACTTGAGACTACCTCTTTTTTCTCGGCATCTTCTGTTCAGCAGGTACCTTCAATGGCTCCATTTTAGCCGGATCTACAATGATAAGAATTTTTCTAGATCTTGTGGGAACTAAAACTTATTCAACATATAGGACCATGAAGTTGTGATCATTTTTTGTGATCATGTTGACTTGACCACTAGAAGAGCTATCTGCCAGTATCTGCACATATTTCAAATGAACTATGCAGGTATCTTCACCATGTGGGTCATTATAGGTAGAACACCAAAATATTCTCTCTAATGGTCTAGCTTCCTCATTTGCAAGCACAGTAGTACCCCTTTCGAGAGCTTTTCTAGGAGTAGTGGCTTGCTATTTGGTGATTTGCGGTGGTTGAAATATCCTTGGTCTAAAATCACTTTTCGCCTACTTTCTTCTAATCACCGTAATTTTGTTACCCATCACTCTTATAGTAGAATTCATGGACTAAAACTCTTTCAATACCTTGTCTTGTAGATCAAGGTTTGAGGGTGTTGGGGGAGTTGGTAATGGTAATGTAACAGGTGGAGCTTACAATTCAAGGAATGGAACGGGGGTGGGTAATTATGGAATGACTGGAGTAGGGAGTTAAGGGATGGAGACTATTGTTGTGGTTTGGGATGTTCTCAAATTTCATGAAGGAATTGGATACATCGGTGACATGGGCAAAGGCTAAGAATATGCATTGGCATACAAATACTGTGGAAGATCAGGGAAAATAGGTATGGTCATTTTTTATGGAAGCTTACTGATAGCGATCATATCAACTTTAGCATTTTGTGCTACAGAATACAGATCAAGGAATGTATTAGCATTAGACTGTCGAATATCCATACTAATGTCAGAGTTGAAGGCTCGAAGGTAGTAAAAGACTGCTTATTCAGGAGTCGATTGGAGACCATCAGGAACCTTATGCCAAGCTTGGGTGAACCTAACATTGAATTCCACAATTTTCTCCTATAGATACCTCTGAATAGTAGTGAATTGATGTAGTAGGGATAATGGATCTTCTTGTTCATTGAATCCTTTGATTAGTAGTTTAGCTAACTGGTCCGAGGTAGTGATGGTTGCAAGTTATAATGATTGGTACTAGTAAAGCAATTTTCCTCAGAGAGATAACAATCAATCTTATCATTATATCCTCTTTTGTTATGCCATGAATTGTCACCAAAGTAGCTAGGTCTTAAACATTCTCATAGGTTGTCTTTCTTGTACCATCGTAATTTGGTAAAGCCTTCATCATCGCTTGTGAGATCAGGTTCTGAGCTTGTATATTTAGAGGTCCAAAATGGTTTCATGCTAGAAACTACCTTGGTGGCTGTTGTGGTGGTGGATTTTGAGCCATATGGACTAGTGTGTGTGGTTGAGGAGGTGGAAAACTAGTGGTTGTACTAGCAGGACTCGAAGGAATAGAAAACACACCAGCTAACTGAGAATATGTTGTACTTGATGGGACAACTGGAGTAACTAGCCTAGTGTGTTCTCCTAGATATTAGATATCAAGTTCATAAAACTCAATGGGATCTTCTAAATTTTTGGTCTTCGATCTTGTGATCATGAAGAAAGCTTTCGCTCACTTCACGTTCAAAGGCTTCTAGGTAGAGCTGAGTTTCCAGATATTCTAATCATACAGTATAAATACAGACATCAAATCTCAATACTTTTGAAAGTGGAACCTTTTGAGAGTCCCACCGGGCATTCCAAAAATTGTTGGTCACGAATCCACCTAGTAATAAAATTTATGCTTTATGTTCCCTAGACCCAACCAACATTGAAAGGTTGGAGGAAAGGAATGTCCTCTGGGCCAATCTCCAGAGAGGGTTGGCTCCCTTCCTAATCTAATTTGGTTGAAATATTAGGGTGATAGGAAATAAATAGGGAAATGTGGCTATAAGCTGACAATGTAGGATGGGGATAGACTAACAGCCAAAATCCAAACCAAGCAGTGATTAGCATATAATAGAAATGCAAGCATAAGAAATTCTTACAGTTATACAATGACAACCTCCAAAGAGCATCTCAGTGTTCACTCCCTCACCAACAAATATTAAATTTAGAAGTAGAATTTAAACACAACAGATAATGGAAATGAATGCATGTAAAAATGACATACAAAAAATCATCAAAGCAACACCATTCAAAGAGCCAAAATCTAAAGTCTTTCTATTGATGCATAAAACTTAAAGTTTTTTTTTTGTAGAGTGTCCATCCTTCTTTCTTACATGAAAATGATTAGTATTTATAGAGGGTTGCACCTCTTTCATTTAATGCACTTACAAAAAAAATGTTGGTAGATAAAAAACCAACGAGAATAATTTCCTCCTTGGCATCAATGATGTTCTGGTCAAAATATTCTTCATGGAAACTACGATCCAGCTTTGGTGGGAGAATCACAATGGAAAATTAGCAAGATTAAATGATGAAAATCAGCCTTGTGCATCGATGCAATTGGATGCAGTGAAATTGCCTAAAAATTAGGAGCTTTTTCATTGAATTTGCTTTGCCCTTGTGCCTTGGAACTTCACCTTCGCTAGGAAAGTCCACTAAGCATTAAATTTGTCTTGAAAAATAGCAAGGTCGATGGGTGGTGCATTGAAAATAAACAAGAATGGGATTTGCATGGGATCTGCTCTTACAAATTCGAAGCAAAAATCCTAAAAATGTTGCTTACATTGCTTCAAAAATTAAATTGCATCCTTTCGTTATCCTTCCCGATAGAATCTGTAAAAATACTGCTTTGGGAAGCAACACTCTTGAGAATAAATTCCAAGGAATTGATTTCACTCGAAAACAGGGTGCAACAACCTTTTCGAAGCCATAATGGCAACAACGACAACTTTGTTCGGCTCTTGACTGACGTCTTGATGACTTCACCCAAAATGCTTCTTCCTCATATCATCTTCTTATGCTTCAAAGAAAACACCTTCACTTTCCTTTGAAATTTGCCTGCATTCTTTATTTTGTCCTCAGTGATGACCAAGGCTAGATTATAATTTTAATTGCAGCAAAATTTATTGTTTTACCCCTCTTGAAGGTGAAAGGGACTTTCGCCCCTCCTGAGAGGCGACATCGACTTTGAATGCCTTGCTTTGACGTAGCGTGCATTACAAATTTCTTTTGCTCGAAATTCATTTTAAAAGCTTCATTCACTCCTTAGAGAGGTAAAACCACATGGCACCTCTCAACAGGGGTGCCTTCGAATTTGCTATGCCTTAAATTTGCATTAAGTGCTCCCCTTTTAATATTTAGACCTCTATGGGTGAAAACACCATATTTAAAAGAGAGCCCCATGATGTCAACCTTTCCTTTTGCCTTAAGAATATTCAATATTGTCCTTTCACACCAAAGAGAGGCGACAATAAGTTTCACCCCTCACTTGGGGTAAAAGCCTTCTTTAAAACCTGCTCGATTCATCCACATCGAGCCCACGATGCGCCATATTTCTAAAATATTCTTCATGCTATGTTTCATCCCAAAGAGGGGTGAAAGGGAGTTTTGCCTCTCATTTGGGGTAAAAGTCCTTTTAACCTTTCAACTTGTTAGCTCTTTTGGCAAACATAACCATTTGATCTTCAAAACAATGTTCACCCCAAAGAGGGGCGACAAGGGTTTTTGTCCCTCACTTGGGGTGAACGTACCTCAACTCTTTACCTAGTGCCTTTCAACTCCTTCGAATCATGATTTTCACCTGATTGTATATTTTCATCCCAAAGGGAGAGGCGAAACTATTTTTAATGTTCATTTCAGGCAAAAACATATTTTCCTTTCCTTAGGCATTTTCGAGCGATTTTGATTTCTCCTGGGCGCAATCACTTCTACTATTGTTTTTCACCCCTAAAGAGGACGCAAATGACTTTTACCTCTCTCTTAGGTTGAACTTACTTTCATCAATGCTTTTATCTTTCTCAGAACATTTAACCATGTTTCCCTGTTACCTTTACTTATGATATAAAATTTATTTTCAAAACTCCATTATCTCCTAGCACGACATCCATGAAAATTTAAAGGAGGGAATTTGAAGCAAAAATAACTGCAATAAAATATACTAGCAAAAATCTAAAGTACTACATTATTCATTATATTTTGCCTTTTACAATAAAAACCATCAACAAAATTTTAATGTGGCAAGGTGTCAAAACTACCAACATTTCTAGAAGCTCGCGGGGTATCCAGCTTGCATGGATGAAATTGACCCTAGGCCTTTATCCATTAGGTTTAGGTATCAGCTTCGCTTAGTGCATCAAACTACTTACTTCTTGCTTCAGCATTCTGCTCCTCTCTCTCCTTCATTACAGATTATTCCTCTGAAAGATGCACGACTGTGGCCTCGAATACGACAATGGTCTTGAACCAAGGGTCTCCACTGATCATCTTTGGGACATTAAGTGAATCCACAAGGTATCTGAAGGTCTCCACTTGCTCCATATCAATGTAATTCGACTGTTGGTTGAGCTCCAGCAAACCAGATTCGATGCGTGCAAGTTTTCTGCATCAATAGAAAGGCTTCAAATTCTGGCTCTTTGCATGGTGTTGCTTTGATGATTTTTTGTCTCATTTATGCATGCATTCATTTCCATTATCTACTATGTTTAAATTTTACTTCTAAATTTAATCTTTGTTGGTGAGGGAGTGAACACTGAGATGCTCTTTGGAGGTTGTCATTGTATAACTATAAGAAGTTCCTGCACTTGCACTTCTATTGTATGCTAATCACTGCTTGGTTTAGATTTTGGTTGTTATTTTATCCCCATCCTACATTTCCAGCTTATAGCCATATTTCCCTATTTCTTTCCTGTTACTCTAAGCTTTAAACCAAAGTATATTAGGAAGGGAGCCAACCCTCTCTGCAGATTGGCCTGGAGGACATTTCTTTCCTTCGGCCTTTCAATGTTGGTCGGGTCTAGGGCACACAAAGCATAGATTTTGTAACTAGGCGGATATTAAGTTACCGTAGCAAATACTATGGAATGATTTAATTTATGCAATGAGGAATCCATTAATCAAAATAATATTTTGTGGTAATTCATTCATACCAACTTTGAATGAAACCAAAAAAATTGAGAATGTTATAAGAAAACTCCAACAAACCATATATAGTTTTTCTTTGGTTATGGATTGAAGAGAATGTGTAGCCTCTTGTGTAATTATTATAGCATCAAGAATTTGTTTACCATGAAGAAACCCATTTTGTTCTTTTGAGATGTTAAAATCTAGAATAATTTTCAATATATTTACCATAAATTTTAAAATTATCTTATAAATCATGTTACAAGGGGTTATGAGATGTAAATTATCAAAAAAAATTCTTATCTTTCTTAATAACTAGTACAATAAATATGACTTTGATTTAATTCATTATAGACTTACTTGTCCTAGCCTCTTCAATTGTAGGTATCTCATTCTACCAAAAAAATTGAAAGAAATTTGTAGGAAATCCATCAGGATCAGTACCTTATCAAGGTCGAGTGAAAATAATATTTTTAATATTTTACTCTACTTTATATGATAATCAATGGAATATTTTGCAAAATCTTACCCTGGGCCTCTTTATTCAACTTAGTTGTTGATACAGTATTTTTAAAATAATTGATTCTTTCCTTCCTGATCTCTTCTTCAATAAATATTTCATTTGGAGTTGTAATATTTTTAATCCAAAAGAAAACAAACCTAATTTAGTAATACTAGGAAAAAATAGTTTTTATCACCTTTCTTGAGTCATCTTGCCTAATTTTTGGGCCTAGTATGAATCTTCCTTTTGAAGAATGTTATGATAATAAAAAAGGAATTATTTTTATTACACAAGAATCTTCATCTCTTCCATTGATTTCCATTATCTTTTGTATGTCATTGATCTTGGATTTAATTTCCTTCTTTATATTAAATATATTGCCAAAGGATTTGATATATTATATCTCCATATTTCCCTCTAGATATTTAATCTTTAAATAAACCCATACTTTCATGATCCTTCAAACTTTTCTTCATCTTTTAACAGCATAACCATTTGGAATAAATTAGGGTCTTGGAGCTAGATAAACTAAAAACAAAATGACTTATGATAACCATTATTGAGTAGATCACATCTATGAATTGGTTTATGATCTAATCCTACTCATAATAAATGTCAAGAAATTGCATACTTTGTATAGCCAATTATTAGACGTAAAAAAAATATCAAATATTATTTCCATGTAAGATTGACCAATACACTTGTTTTCCCATATATATTGAAAGCTTAAAGGACTAATAACCCAAAAGCCATTTAATTGACAAAGGAAGTAAAATTTACCTATTTATTTAGATCAACCAATAAAACCAACCTTCTTTCTTGAAAGAAATGGGATTATGTTGAATCCCCTCTAAGAACCTAAAGATTGTAATTCATCATTGAATTTGCATAGATAAATTAAGGTCATTCCAACATCTATCTTGAAGAGAGAGTGTTTGAAACATATACAATCATGACTCTAATTTTTATACCATCCTCTTTTACAGAAGAAAGGCCAAAAACCCATTTACTTCTTGTTTCTAGCAATTGTTATTCCTATTTGCAATTGCTCCATGTTGTTGCAATACATCGTGAATATATCATAGCTAAAATTGCTAAATAATTCCACATATTCTAATTTAATTTAAATGCTTCTTTAAATTTCTTGCTACCTATTTCTGTGTACTATATTTTAATTAATTGTAGGACTATAATAATGCATTAATTCCTTGATAATTCTTTTTTAGGGTCATATTCATACCCCATGTATTCTAAGATACCATCTTCATCATCATTCTTATTTTTGGGCTTAGTCCTCCTTGTAAATATCATCCTTTAAATGATTTTGTAGAAGCCCTAAAGTGTACAACCTTTGTAATACATACTTTTTTATGTTGCCTTTATAACCCTAAAGTACAATGAATATTTTTCATAATGCTTTCTCTATTATACTTTCCTCAAAATCCTAAAATGGAAGAGGTAACCTTAGAATTATTTTCTATTACTTAAGGAGATTAGAGACAATTTACATTAATAAAATTTAACTTCTACATTCTCCTTTTTAAAATTCACTTTGCATATTTCTTTTTAATTTTAGTTACTTCTATATTTGAACTTTGACATTTCACTTTGTTACCCTCTACATTCATCTTAATTTATTCAAATTTTTGCTCTATATAGATGATGATAGTGTTAGGATCCTCCATCCTAACATTATTAGTTAGTATTATTAATAATTTAATTATTATATTATTAACTCATAAAGTGAACCATCACATCTCTTCATAACGTGAACCATCACATCTCTTCCTAACGTGAACCATCACGTCTCTTCACCAACCTAGCTTTAGGGTAGATATATATATTAGGTTGGTCATTCATATCAAATCATCAATGAAATATAAAAACATATATTATTTAGACCCATTGGAGGGATTTCCCAAACCAATGCAAAAGGTGATTCGTATCTAAAAGTGATTCTTTTAATGTTATTTTATTTATTCATTTATTAAATATTATCTAGAACCTTCAAGGTTCTACCATTTGGTATCAGAGCATCGATTCTGGACACAAGTGGAGAAGTTTGTTTAAAGATATCTTGAAATAAATCCTGCAAGTAATGAATAAATGGCAAGATGATTTTGAAACAAAAATAGCAGAGTTAACCCTAAAAAAGGATGACCTTGCAAATAAAATTATTACAAAGGAGGATTTTTGCCAATGGAAGGACCCAATTACAAAACCACCTGTATGGGAATCACAAAATACTTACACAATCCAAAAACTTACCCAACTCTTACCCATTAAATGTATTAACCTCGTGAAAATGAAGGCACAACATGAAAAGGGCAATTGTTTTCATTGCGATGAGAAATTTATTCTCATTAATTAATGTATTACACCTGCACTATATATTTCGGATGCAACTATTTCTTGTAGTTCTCCCAATTACAAAAATACGATTAAGGTAGCCATAGTGACGGATACACTTGAAGATGACACTAAATATGGGGACGATGAGGAAGGTAAGGAAGATGAGGAAGCCACGAAATATAAGAAAGAGGAAGAAGATGTAGAAAACAAGGACAATGAGCAAGAAATACCCAAAATACCTAATCCCATCAATGAAAACAATAGGGTTGATATGTCAAAAGTGATTGATGCACCAAGCAAGGATGAGGTAGACATACTCGAAGTGATCAATGTCGGCCAAAAATGCACTGTACAAGAACTACACTCAATTTCCTCTCCAATAGTGAGTTATCACCGCAGGGTCAAACCTATTCAAAAACAAGGCAAAAATGTGATTACACATTCCTCCATTCCCTCTCCCAGGGAACAACAGGAGAATGTAGAAGTTTTACCACCTCTTTTTAATCATCCTTCTGAAGTATTTGAGGAACCCCAAGGGTTGCCCTCCCATCGTCATCATGATTCTCCTAAAGAAGATTCTACTATTTTTCTTGAAAATGTTGGACATTTTGAGTCCCTAAGCCAAAGTTGTCATTGATGTCAAGATGCCAATGATAGTTCTTCTCCAGTTCAAGTGCAAAGTTCAATGGAAGTTGTAATGGGTTAAAATATTTTTATTTTACACCCAAAAGAATGGATCAGAAAATGGTTTCAGTTCTCCTTTGGAAGCAAATATATCCAAAGCAATGGAAGGATATAATATTATAATCTTTATTATAATATTTATCCAAGGTGGTGAAAAACCCAAATAAATTATTATAATTTTAATTATAATATTATTTGGTTTACAAAGGACAATTAATTATTTTTTATAAAACCCTAAGGTTGGGTTTTGGAGGGAAAAATATTTCAAAGCGCAAAGTTTAAAGTAAATTAAACCCAAAGTTGGGGTTTAAAGAAAAAGGCTTTCGAAGCCTCTATATTTTCGTCGACGTCGTCATGGAGGAGCTAGCACCGACGTGTCCAAAGCAAATATAATGCATATAAATACTTTGCCAAAACCATTGGAAAGTTACCCTTGCTCGAATTAATAAATCGGTGGCATGCAAAAAAGAGAGCTTGTGATTTACGAAAACGTGGCAACAAAAGGCATAGAGGAGGAAGGTTTCATCCTCAAGTTTCATTGGGCAAGCGTGGCCTAGTGGTAGTTGGGAAAGCGCAAAGGCACGGCAGCAAGGTGGTTGACGTTTTGAATCCCCGCGTGCATTTTTTGGTGTGTTGTTTGAGGCACCCAAGGCGCACGACCTTTTGCTTGGTGGAAGGTGGTGTGAGATTAAGAAGCACGTGGTGCTTCTTTAATCTCAAGTGAGCGCTTGGCTCGTGCGGTGACTTTGGCCGCGGTTAAGGCGCTTGTGGTGAGACGAGGTTGAGGGTTCGATTCCCTCCAAGGACAAGGTATTTAATTTTGATTTAAATTTTGTTAGTTGCCTAATGTTGGAGGAATAAGGGTGCATAAGTGATTATTATTTTTATACATTAAGGCATGAAATTTATGGTGAATGTTTGTTGAGGATTATTGTGGAAGGTTTGATATTTGAGATTTATGGTGAATGTTTGTTGAGGATTATTGTGGAGGTATTGATATTTGAGATTTATTATTTTAGGAGTAATAAGGAGTTTTAGTAAAGTCTTATTAATTTCTTATTAAGACTTTTGAGCATTATTTTTGTATAAGGGTTTTTCCATTTAAAGAAGACTATGGTGAATGTTATTTTTGAGTTGGAGTAATAAGGTGTATTTTGGGTCATTATTTTGTATTGTGATTTGATTGAAGTCTTCTAACCCTTATTGAGATTGGAAAAGAGAAATTTGTGAGTGTGGCAGATTTGTGAGATCAACTCCTTGTCAAACAAAAGGTATGGGCAAATTCTTCCTTGGTTGAGTTGGTTGATTGGCTTACTTGAAAATTAAGTTTGGAGTGAAAAGGATTTGATTAGGGTTTCCTTTTCAAAAGTGTTTGAGTTGATGCTTCAAGGTTTCTGAATTGAGAGTTGTGATTAAAACCTTGTTTTATAAGCATTATTGTTGAGACCATTGGTTGAGTGAAGTGTTTGAGTTAATGCTTCAAGGTTTTCTAAAATTGAGAGTTGTGTTTAAAACCTTGTTTGATAAGCATGGTTGTTGAAGTGAGTTGTTATACAAAGAACTTGAACTAGGGTTTGAAAATATCATGAGTATCATTGTTATGTGAGATTTGTTGTTGAGCATTGTTGGAAATATTTTGAGTTGGATGATACATGCTTGGACTAGGGTTTGTGAGCAAGAGTTGTTTCTTGAAGTGATTGGTTGAGTAGAGTTGATTGAGCCTAGTCAAGTGGATGTATGAAGTGATTGTTCAAGTTCCATAAAATAAACTATTCTATATTCTGATTTGAGTTGAGATTGAGTTTTGAGAATAGAACATATTGAGTCTCTAACAATTCTCTTTATGCTTCTATGAGATTGAGTTGAGAAAGTGATTGAGTTTTGAGTATAGAACATATTGAGTCTCTAACAATTCTCTTTATGTTTCTATGAGATTGATTTGAGTTGAGAAAGTGATTGAGAAGTCTTTGAGAATATTATTGATTTTTGTGACCTCTATATTATATTTGGCAAGTCCTAGAGAGGACATATTGAGTCTCTGAACAAGTTCTAGTTGAGCTTTTCTGAGCAATTGAACAAGTTCTGTGTGAGCTTGTTGAGCAGATTTGAGACAAGTTCTGTGAGGACTTGTTGAGCAGATTTGAACAAGTTCTATGTGAGCTTGTTGAGAAGATTTGAACAAGTTCTGTATGAGCTTATTGAGAAGATTTGGACAAGTTTTGTGTGAGCTTGTTGAGCAGATTTGGATAGGTTATGAGTGGACCTATTGAGAATATTTGAGTAGGTTCTGAGTGGACCTATTGAGAATATTTGAGCAAGTTCTGAGTGGACCTATTGAGCAGATTTGAGCAGGTTTTAAGTGGACCTATTGAGCAGATTTGAGTAGTTCTATAATTATTAAGACTTAATTTAGAGTCATGACCATTAAATTTAAACATTATTAGTTTAGTGGACCTATTGGAAATTTGTGCTAGCATAACTATGTTTAGTGCATATTTGAGTAGATTTGTGCTAGACCGAATGGACTATGTTTAGTGTATATTTGAGTGAGCTTATTGAGCAGACTTGTGCTAGACCGACTAGACTATGTTTAGTGCAAGATATTGAGCAGAGTTATGCTAGATCGACTGGACTATGTTTAGTATATAATTGAGATAGAGCTTTGGAGGTGACAGAGCAGAGAGGACAATAGTCTCAAGTGGATAGAGATCCATCAGCCAGGGTAGTGAGGATAGGTCTTCTGAGTGGGGACAAGAGTCTTCAGTGGAGAGAGATCCACAAGCCAGTGCAGTGGAGGCAGTAGTCTTCTAGAGGATCACCATCTAGAGCAGAGGAGAAGGAGTTCTCCTATGGATAGAGATCCACAAACCATATTTAGGGGATCAACATCTCCTTTGGACAGATGTCCATAAACATTGTAATAGGGAAGGATTCCCAAGAGATTATTTGAGAAATATTTAGAAGAAATATTTTCTCTATGGATGTAACCCATATTGGGTGAACCACGTTAAATTGGTGTCTCTATTATGTGTGATGATTTGTGCATTGCTTTGGTTATTGCTATTGATATTTTTATTGATTATATTGATTAATATTATTTGGGAAAGAAAAGTAAAAAGTGGTCTTATACTGTTCACCCCCCTCTCAATATAAGCTTGTGTTCTTCAATTGGTATCAGAGTTGGTTCCTTCAAAAAGGGTTTAACAGCTTGAAGGAAGATCTTATAAGAACACAAATGGCAAAGAAAGGCAAAAGTAAAACCATGAGACACAAGAAGAAAAGAACACACATGGTCATGAAAGAAAAGGAAGATGAGTTTAATATTGTTGTGTTGGGAGGACAAATGGAAATAGATTCAAGAGATGAATCAAGTAATGGAGAAATATTCAGACTGATAAATTTTTGTACCATATGTGGGAACACAAGTCACCATGCAACTTATTGTCCATAAGAATGTTTTGTTTGTGGTCAACTCGACCATGATGCAGGTTATTGTAATGGGTTTAATAGAAGTGAATATGAAGATGATATTCTCGAAAATGAAATCCTAGAGATTGGTTCAAGAAAGGATAACAGGGAAAATCAAAATAGGTATGAAGAAGAAACTCTACTTTTAGTATTAGAAGAAAATGCTCCTATAGAAGATTCAAAAAAAAAAAGAGAAAGCCACTCTTAAGGAACTCATTGAATTGAAAAGAGAGAATTTAGAATTGAAGGGTCAAATACAAGAAGATGAGAAATGTAAGACAAAGCTTCTACAAGATATCTCTGACTTGAGAGATAAGGTTGAAAAAGCAAGAAGAGTTGAAGAAGGTATGATTAAACAGTCAAAGGTAAAAGAGATAGAATGTGAAAGGCTTATGATTACTCTTGAAGAATTAAAAAGGGAGAACTCAAGATTAAGGGTTCAAGCTCAAGAAGATGAGAAAGCAAAAGCAAGGTTTCTATAGGAACTCACCAACTTCAAAATCAAAGTTGAAGAGACAAGAAAAATTGAAGAAGGTATGGCCAAAAAATTAAAGACAAAAGATCTAGAGTGTGAAAGATTAGAGCATGAGATAGTTTCACTAAGGATGGAAGTAAAAAGTTCTAAGGACAAGCTACACAAGTTTGAGAAAAATTCAAAGACTTTGGATAGGATTATCAATGCACAAAGGTCATCAGTCACCATAACAGGACTTAGTTCTAAAGAAGAACAAGGGAAACAGGAAGCAGAAAAAGGAGAGTCAAGCTCAAACACCAGAAAAGAAGAAGAGTCAAAAGAAGTAAGTAAAAGAGAGAGTGAGACTTCTAAGGAGAAGTTGGACAATAGAAAGTTCAACAAGGAAAGGAACAATGCACAAGTAAGGAACATATGGAACAGGAAATAGGTAGAAGAGACTAAGAGACCAATGGAGTCTAGGCAAGGTTTCTTCAATGGAAGATGTTTTTCATGTCACAGGTTTGGGCACATGGCTTCATAGTGCAGGACACATGAAAGACAGGAATATGGGAATGGATAACTTTTCCATGGGTATTGCTACTCATGTAATCAGTTTGGTCACAAGGCAATGAATTACAGGGTTCATGACAAAAGAGGATATGGCTTCACTAGGAGAAATCCTAAGACATTTGCACCTCCAAGGAATAATAACATTAAGTGTTATAAGTGCAATAATGATGGTCACACAACAAAATGGTGTAGAGAAGATATTCTAGAAATAGGTATGAATAGGAACATGAATATGAACAGGTAGGAATGATGACAGGAATAGGAACAAGAACATGAACAGGAATAGGAACAAGAACAAGAAAATGGATGAGAACAAGAACAGAAACAAGAACAAGAACAAGAATGATGATAGGAACAAGAATGATGACACAGATAGAAACAATCAAAAAATTCAGAAAAGAAGGGAAGAGGATAAAGGTAAAGAACAATACCTTTTGGGAGTAGAAATACTCCCACCCCAGAATTAACCACCTCAAAGGAGGTGGGGGAGGGGCTAAGCTAAGAGGCTCATTCTTAGCCCCGAGCCCCAAAGGTGACCCTTTGCCATTGATGTCAAAGGGGGAGATATTTGTGTATTGGGGAGAGATTTGATATCTGAGAGAGCATTGAGCCAGGGGGAGCAATGTCCCAGGGGGAGCAGAAGAAAAAGAAAGGTCAGGTTTCAATAAAAAGAATGTGGGTTGCCATCAATGACAAAGGGGGAGATTGTTGGACATTTTGAGTCCCTAAGCCAAAGTTGTCATTGATGTCAAGATGCCAATGATAGTTCTTCTCCAGTTCAAGTGCAAAGTTCAATGGAAGTTGTAATGGGTTAAAATATTTTTATTTTACACCCAAAAGAATGGATCAAAAAATGGTTTTAGTTCTCCTTTGGAAGCAAATATATCCGAAGCAATGGAAGGATATAATATTATAATATTTATCCAAGGTGGTGAAAAACCCAAATAAATTATTATAATTTTAATTATAATATTATTTGGTTTACAAAGGACAATTAATTATTTTTTATAAAACCCTAAGGTTGGGTTTTGGAGGGAAAAATATTTCAAAGCGCAAAGTTTAAAGTAAATTAAACCCAAAGTTGGGGTTTAAAGAAAAAGGCTTTCGAAGCCTCTATATTTCCATCGACGTCGTCATGGAGGAGCTAGCGCCGACGTGTCCAAAGCAAATATAATGCATATAAATACTTTGCCAAAACCATTGGAAAGTTACCCTTGCTCGAATTAATAAATCGGTGGCATGCGAAAAAGAGAGCTTGTGATTTAAGAAAATATGGCAGCGAAAGGCATAGAGGAGGAAGGTTCCATCCTCAAGTTTCATTGGGCAAGCGTGGCCTAGTGGTAGTTGGGAAAGTGCAAAGGCGCTGGCAGCAAGGTGGTTGACGTTTCGAATCCCCGCGTGCATTGTTTGGTGTGTTGTTTGAGGCGCCCAAGGCGCACGACCTTTTGCTTGGTGGAAGGTGGTGTGAGATTAAGAAGCACGTGGTGCTTCTTTAATCTCAAGCGAGCGCTTGGCTCGTGTGGCGACTTTGGCCATGGTTAAGGCGCTTGTGGTGAGACGAGGTTGAGGGTTTGATTCCCTCCAAGGACAAGGTATTTAATTTTGATTTAAATTTTGTTAGTTGCCTAATGTTGGAGGAATAAGGGTGCATAAGTGATTATTATTTTTATACATTAAGGCATGAAATTTATGGTGAATGTTTGTTGAGGATTATTGTGGAAGGTTTGATATTTGAGATTTATGGTGAATGTTTGTTGAGGATTATTGTGGAGGTATTGATATTTGAGATTTATTATTTTAGGAGTAATAAGGAGTTTTAGTAAAGTCTTATTAATTTCTTATTAAGACTTTTGAGCATTATTTTTGTATAAGGGTTTTTCCATTTAAAGAAGACTATGGTGAATGTTATTTTTGAGTTGGAGTAATAAGGTGTATTTTGGGTCATTATTTTGTATTGTGATTTGATTGAAGTCTTCTAACCCTTATTGAGATTGGAAAAGAGAAATTTGTGAGTGTGGCAGATTTGTGAGATCAACTCCTTGTCAAACAAAAGGTATGGGCAAATTCTTCCTTGGTTGAGTTGGTTGATTGGCTTACTTGAAAATTAAGTTTGGAGTGAAAAGGATTTGATTAGGGTTTCCTTTTTGAAAGTGTTTGAGTTGATGCTTCAAGGTTTTCTGAATTGTGAGTTGTGATTAAAACCTTGTTTTATAAGCATTATTGTTGAGACCATTGGTTGAGTGAAGTGTTTGAGTTAATGCTTCAAGGTTTTATGAAATTGAGAGTTGTGTTTAAAACCTTGTTTGATAAGCATGGTTGTTGAAGTGAGTTGTTATACAAAGAACTTGAACTAGGGTTTGAAAAGATCATGAGTATCATTGTTATGTGAGATTTGTTGTTGAGCATTGTTGGAAACATTTTGAGTTGGATGATACATGCTTGGACTAGGGTTTGTGAGCAAGAGTTGTTTCTTGAAGTGATTGGTTGAGTAGAGTTGATTGAGCCTAGTCAAGTGGATGTATGAAGTGATTGTTCAAGTTCCATAAAACAAACTATTCTATATTCTGATTTGAGTTGAGATTGAGTTTTGAGAATAGAACATATTGAGTCTCTAACAATTCTCTTTATGCTTCTATGAGATTGAGTTGAGAAAGTGATTGAGTTTTGAGTATAGAACATATTGAGTCTCTAACAATTCTCTTTATGCTTCTATGAGATTGATTTGAGTTGAGAAAGTGATTGAGGCAAGTCTTTGAGAAGACTTGTGGACTGATTTTGTGTTAGCTTTTGTGGAAGATTACAATACAGATTTGAGCAAGTCCTAGAGAGCACTTATTGAGCAAATTTAAACAAGTTCTGTGTAAGATTTTTGAGCAGATTTGAACAAGTTCTGTGTGAGCTTGTTGAGCATATTTGGACAAGTTCTATGTGATCTTGTTGAAAATATTTAGATAGATTTTGAGTGGACTTATTGAGCAGATTTGAGCAAGTTCTAGAGTGGACCTGTTGAGCAGATTTGGAGAAAGTTCTAGAGAGGACTTATTGAGCAAATTTGAGTAGAAACTAAGTGGACTTGTTGAGCATATTTGAGCAAGTTCTGAGTGGACCTGTTGAGCATATTTTAGCAGGTTATGTGTGGACTTGTTGAGCATATTTGAGCAGGTTCTTAGTGGACTTATTGAGCATATTTGAGCAGGTTCTGAGTGGACCTATTGAGAAGATTTGAGCAGGTTCTGAGTGGACCTATTGAGCAGATTTGAGTAGGTTCTGAGTGGACCTATTGAGCAGATTTGTGCTAGATCGAATGGACTGTATTTAGTGTAAATTTGAGTGGACTTGTGCTAGACCGACTAAACTGTGTTTAGTGCAAGAGTTGAGCAGATTTGTGCTAGACCGAATGGACTATGTTTAGTGTAAATTTGAGTGAGCTTATTGAGCAGACTTGTGCTAGATCGACTGGATTGTGTTTAGTGCAAGAGATTGAGCAGAGTTATGCTAGACCGACTGGACTATGTTTAGTACAAAATTGAGACAAAGATTTGGAGGTGACAGAGTAGAGAGGATAGTAGTCTCCAATGGATAGAGATCCATCAGCCAGGGCAGTGAGGATAGGTCTTCTGAGTGGGGATAAGAGTCTTCAGTGGAGAGAGATCCACAAGCCAGTGCAGTGGAGGTAGTAGTCTTCTAGAGGATCACTATCCAGAGCAGAGGAGAAGGAGTTCTCCTATGGATAGAGATCCACAAACCATATTTAGGGGATCAACATCTCCTTTGGACAGAGGTCCATAA
This sequence comes from Wollemia nobilis, assembly GCA_028583015.1. Lineage (NCBI taxonomy): Eukaryota > Viridiplantae > Streptophyta > Pinopsida > Araucariales > Araucariaceae > Wollemia > Wollemia nobilis. The sequence continues at coordinate 13,627,530 of JAQPPZ010016726.1, forward strand.
ACATTGTAATTGGGAAGGAATTCCCAAGAGATTATTTGAGAAATATTTAGAAGAAATATTTTCTCTATGGATGTAACCCACATTGGGTGAACCACGTTAAATTGGTGTCTCTATTGTGTGTGATGATTTGTGCATTGCTTTGGTTATTGCTATTGATATTGCCATTGATTATATTGATTAATACTATTTGGGAAAGAAAAGTAAAAAGTGGTCTTATATTGTTCACCCCCCCTCTTAGTATAAGCTTGTGTTCTTCAGAAACCCCCTACTAACACTCTGACCCTCAAGATATCCCTACCTTTGAAAAAGTGACATTAAAATAGTACAAGAACTTGCAAAAAAATTTCTTGGAAAACAAAGGACAAAGCTCCTCACTTTGATCTTTGAGGACAAAGCTCTTTTTAAGGAGGGTGGCATGTTAGGATCCTCTATCCTAACATTATTATCTAGTATTATTAATCATTTAATTATTATATTATTAACTCATAAAGTGAACCATCACATCTCTTCATAATGTGAACCATCACGTCTATTCCTAACATGAACCATCACATCTCTTCACCAACATATCTTTAGGGTAGATATATATATTAGGTTGGCCATTCATATCAAATCATCAATGAAATATAAAAACATATATTATTTAGACCCATTGGAGGGATTTCCCAAACCAATGCAAAAGGTGATTCATATCTAATAGTGATTCTTTTTAATGTTACTTTATTTATTCATTTATTAAATATTATCTAGAACCTTCAGGGTTCTACCATATATCCTTTACTAATTGATGATATGATGGGGATTTCTTTATGACTTTTTTGGTACGAGAAAACTTGTGATCTAAACCATATTTACTAAAATAGGAAACCCCTTAATTTGCATGAACAACATTTTTTATTTCTTTTTTAATCATTTTCACTTTACAATCCTTTGCTATGTGTCTGATTTCATAATATTTATGACATTGAATTACAATATTTTTATAATCCCCTTGCTGATCCCATTCTATTAACTCATATTTAATAACAAATTTTGGAAAGGGTATTGAAATATCCATGACAATACATATTCAAATATACACAACGTGCTTTTGCATCTTATTAGTTGACTCATCCAAGATGAATTCCCTTATACTATTAGGTCAATATTCTTTAAAATCTCCTTAGTTATTAGTAGATATGATAGTTCAAAATGCCTAACCCATACTAGAAGTTCTTCCAAAGTTTTTCTCTCCATAGAAAAATCCTCACTTTATGGCCTTAAATACAAGATATCTCTCCCTCTAAACCATGGGACACTACCTATTTTTTATCTCTAATTTTTCAACCAGAGAAAATTATTAAAAATACCTTTTGAAAGGAAAGTTATCAAGTAATTTGAAATCAATTCTACTTCCATTTAATCTAGTTTTGAGTCTTTGAAAAAAATGGTTAGTCTATTAAAGTTGCATAATAACCATTTGTTTTTAAGAACCATCGAATCATGTACAATCATCTTATCCTTGGTAATCACTTTTAGTATATCATTTGCTACTTGGATAGGGATTACTATAAATCTATTTTTCTTGTTTTTTATCATGGACATATTCCTTCTCCTAAGTAGGCCATCCTTACTTCTAGCCAAGGCTTTCTTGAAATGACATTTTTTTTCTTACCAATCCTCATTTTATTATTATTTTTGTTTTTAATAAGTTATATGTGGCTTCTATTGGGGCCACTCCCATCAAAACACCAAAATATTACATTTGTTACAACATACATTTTTATCACAATTTTTTCATTTTATTTTTCTCTTAAATATATTCTTCAACTTCCTCAAAGTGCTATGTTTCCACAATCAACTCCTTTACATCATTTTGATTAAGATATAAAATCTTACTTGGTCAGTTGCCTTCTAAAATTTGAATTTCACTGGGATAAAGATCAACATAATTCGCTAATTTATCTGCTACCCAATTTCCTTCTCTATAAATATGCTCACACTACCAATATATTTCCTCTAGTAATAGATGATGAACATCAAAAATAATATTATTTTTTATCCAGTCTCCACACTCATTTTTGTTAATAGCATTGATGATAATTTATGAGTCCCCCTCAATTTAGCTATATTTCCATCCTTTTTCTATTGAAATTTTAATCCCTATAAGAAGTGCCCTAGCCTCTACATAGTTTTTAGTTGAAGTTCTATATGATTCTCAATAAGTGAGGAGAATTTTGCCTTCATAGTTTCTAAAAACACCACCTCCACCAGCTTTTCCTAGATTTTCTTTAGAAGCACCATTAAAATTAATTTTTATAAACCCAATTTCTGGATATTTCTATTTTACCATAGATTGAAGAAGATCCTTTGTTTTAATTCTGTTGTTGCATATTACTCTTCCATGTATGTTCAAATCCTATAGCCAAGTTAGTCACACCTATTTTTCTATAATTGAGACTTCCCATGATGAGCACCATATTTGTAGACATTTTGCAAGAGAGGCAATAATACGGTTTCAAACTTGGGCATGATTTTAAGATTTATTTTTTTAATAAGTGTTATTCCTTTCAATCCATAAATTCCAATAAATAATGGTAGGGTCAAACCTCCAAACAATGCATATTTTTTTATCTTTGAAATAATGTATCCAACATTTTATCAACTATTTCAATGTTGGACCTACCCAGTATAATTTCATTTTTTCAAAATAGCCCCAAATGGTGTGAGCAAACAAACAATGAAGAAGTAAATGGTTGTTTTTAAATCCTTCTCACACAAGGCACATCTGAAAGTTCCATAATATCCTCTTCTTTGTAGACTCTCTCCCATAAGAATCTTACTTTGAACTGCTAACTAAAGAAATGTTGAGGCCTTAGGGAGAACCTCTAATGACCAAACATTTTTCCAATAAAAATCTTTGGGAGAAGGAAAATTTGATTGTTCTAAATCCGCATATCCCAACTTGACCGAGTATCCACCATCCTTTGATAAATTTCAAACCAACTCATCCTTTCTTGTAAAAATTGGCAAGTAAAACTCTTGAAGCATATTTTTTTATTGGAACCAACAATTAAAAATAAGAGAGATTACAATGAAAAGGGAGTTGGAAAAATCATAGATCGGGACACAAGGCCACCCAAACGATCAACATCATAAAGACAAGGCCGGAGGCTAAAAATAAAACTAGCCCTTAAAGGGATGAATAAAAAACATAACTAGGTAAAGGAAGCCACTCCTGGAGGAGATCGAGCCCTATTGTAGATACTAATAAAATAGCCTGAGGTTGGATAATGTCACCCCCTCGACCTGCTACATCGAGGCCTCAAATAAATAAATACCTTTAGGTAGAGGGAGGTTAGGCATAACCCTTATAATAGTGCATAAACCTCGTACCAGTACTTGATAATATTTATCAAATGCACCAATTCATGAGTCAACCTGGAAGCCTACGAATGGATCTAAATAGTAACAACAAAAATAATGTAATATTTTCATGCATAGAAAACTAACTAGAAATTGAATCTCTAGAATAGACAACAACATTCCTAGCTTTCCAAAGTTGAAACAAAATAATAGCACAAAAAAAATTCCATAGAGTAGCAATATAAGAAGACCAACAACTATTATCTCTAAAAAATATCATCTACCATCTAAAAAATTCAAGATGAAAGGGCTTGAACAACGAATGAATCCAATACTAGGAATATTAAGCACAAGGTCAAAACAAAATGCTTAAACAACCACAATTCAGACACTAAGTATTAGGAAGACCAACCCTACTAAGTATCTCTCCCATAGGAAGCCCTTGATAAATAAGAGACCAAAGAAAAAAGGTAATCTTGGGTTCAAGGTTAGACTACCAGATATGGTTCAGATAAGCAATTCAAGTATAGGAGGTAGAGTGAGTTTGCCATATCTCATTAAGCTTGTCAACACCAAGGGAAACATGACTAAGAAGTTGATAAAGCAAGTAAGAAGAGTAGTTCTTGAAAGGAGTATCCACATTCCAACATCAATCCCTCTACCAGGAACTCGAAGGCTGAAGTTCAAGCTTATGAAGCATGACATCAGGTATAAGCTCTTAACTCTTAAGAATAGAAGGAAGATCTAAATTTTGAATATTAAATATATGTTTGAGATCAAGCCAAGGAATCCAGTCTCGAGAGTGCACTAAATCTTTAATAAAGTAGATGCCCTTATGAAACAACCTCAAAGCTTTAATCCCTGGTATATTAGCAAGAAGAACTAAAGAGTTAGATAGAATAGGAGACCACCAGATATTCTAAGAATTGAACAAAATACCATTACAAAAACCATCACCAATCCAACAAAGATGATATTTCATCGCCTCAAAATCTTGCTAAGTACTTTTAACAACAAAGGAACCTTGAATCTTAACCAAGTAGAATTAATGATGAGAGTATGGAGGCTAATATTAGCCCAAGATTTGTGCCCATAAGGTAGCCCTAAATAAATACAATGGTGAATCAAAACCTTCTAGGCTTCAAGGCCTTCAATGGCTTTAACCACCTACTTAGCACAAAAATAAGTGCTTTGCCTATAAATGCTAATGATGCCCATCTCACCCTTATTAGTAGGCATGCAAATAATATCCCAAGCAACTCAATGAAAATCACACAAATTATTTCCCTTGGTCCAAATAAAATCCCTAAGGATTCTGACCACCATTTTTAAGAATTCTTAGAAGGGGCCCAACAGGAGGAGTAATAAACATGGGCCCGATAAGAGAAAGGGGACACGAGGCCCAACAAGAAATCTTCTTTTCAATTTTGTCAATGACATATTGCAAGATTTCAGAGGATGAGCTATCAAAAGCAAAGGGGATTCCTAAGAACTTAAAACACTCACCCCTTTGAAGCCAATGCCATGAAAAATATCTAAGCCAAGCAAGCACAAAAGAAGAAGCAAGGCGAAAACAAAGAGACTTAGACCATTGGATGTTGGATCTTGAGGCCTTACAAAAAGTGTCCAAACAAACCAAAGTAGTTGAAACTAAAACCTCATCCTCATTGATAGTGAGAAAAGAATCATTTACAAAGTACCCATTAATAAGTTGGGTGGACATATTAGGCAAAATAATGTCTTTGATCAACCCTTTAGACGCTTGATTGGTAAGATGATAACCAAAAGCTTTAGCAGCAAGGATGTAAATCAAGGGGGCCAAAGTATAGCCCTATCGAATAGAACAAAATAAACCAAAATCCTCTTACCTATATGCATTGTTGTTATCTCAATAACACTGAGAGGGGGGGTGAATCAGTGTGTTCTTTAAAAACTTCTAAAACAATTAGATTATAAAACCAGCAGCAGTTTAAAGCAGATAAAAGAGATACTAAATGCATCAAGAAAGCATCACACATAACACAACATTTTAACGAGGTTCACCAATGTGGCTACTCCTCAAAAATACCGCTTGGACTACCATCCAAATCCAGTCAATGCAAAGCTACAACTTTACATAATCCTTTACCAAGCACCAACTGGAAGGAGCACCAACCCCTTAACTTTATCTGCTTCAACAGAATGGAGCACCAACTCCTATTTTACCAAAACCTACTGGAAAGAGGCACCAACCCCTTAATTTGCCAGCACCAACTGGACTTCAATATTGAATAAAAAAAATGTTTGACATATACCTTTGTTATTGCAAGACTCTAACTGGTCTACATCACCTTTGCAATCTCTGTGCACTCTGCTCTCTCTTGCACAATCACTTCACACAGTTTGCTGCACTGCTACAGCCAGACTTTGCAATCAACTTTGCCCTTCGCGCTTCTTTGCACACTCTGCTTTCTCTGCGCACACGCTTCACACACTCTGTGTCATTTCACATTCTGCTCTCTGCTCAACACGAACTTCACTTTCACAAACACTATGCTCGCATTCGCACTTTATCTTTACACCCCATTTTTCAAACTCGAAGTACCCTTGCTTTTATAGAAGAAGTTTTAGGAACAAACCCTAAAAGAACGTCGGTTGAGAAACCCTAGAATTTGTCAACTGCCAAACCCTAAAATCCGTCGGCCCGATTTAACTTTGTCGGTCTCAAACACTTCTTCCACCTTCGTCACTTTCCTGTAGCTTATTGCCGCGAAATAGTAACATGTCGGCCCTTTTAATTTAATTTAATATTTTAATTTAAATTTTAAATAAAATAAAATTTAAACTAAATATTTAAAATTAAATATCTTCATCACCGGGGCATCTTTTTCAACGAAACGAAGAGCCAACTTGGGTTTTAAGAAAAACCCATTTCAAATCTGTTATCCATGGTTTTAAATAAAACTTTTTATTTTGACTGCCTTGGTTTTCACAAAAAACCTTTAAAATTTAAACTAAATATTTAAAATTAAATATCTTTATCACCGGGGCATCTTTTTCAACGAAACGAAGAGCCAACTTGGGTTTTAAGAAAAACCCATTTCAAATCTGTTATCCATGGTTTTAAATAAAACTTTTTATTCTTACTGCCTTGGTTTTCACAAAAAACCTTTCCGCTTCTTGACATCTCAGGTTCTGAAGACTTCTTCTTCTCATTCTGAATTATGTTTTCTGTTTCTGTGCATCTATCATTTAAGGACTCATGATCTGACTAACTTCTGAACTTTATCCTCTGCATCTGAGTGACTTCTGAACTGCCTGTCCATTGCATCATTAGATCTAACTGACTGTATTGACAACAATGACAATCCTCCTGCAACACCTTGCTCAACACTGAACTCCTATCCATTGTACTTTGGCTGCACCTTGCTGTTCAATAAACTCTTGTCCATTGCATCAATAAATCTGTCTGACTGTGTTGACAACAATGACAATACTATTTGTTGCACTTTGCTCAACAATCTCCCCCTTTGGAATTGTTGGCAACACATGTGCAATTTTCCTGTAAATCTTCTCCCCCTTTGACAATAATACCAAAGGGCTGCTGCAGACTCCCCCTGAGTCTATGCACAATATTCTTAGACACAAATTATTACAATTAGCAAATATTCCAAGCATGAACAAGAAGAAAAACAAGTACACAAATGCTCCCCCTGAGTCCAAGACCACTTCATTTCACTGATTGACAACATCATGATAAGCATAATAGGCATCAATAAAATCAACAATGTGAATAGCAGCAATAACCAGTGAATGACACCATCACCGTCAACTTCACCAATATAACATGTGTAAGAACATGACTGAACCACTGTCTTCTATGCAACTACCCTCTGTTGCTTTGCAAACTCAAACTTGTCCACTGTTAGTGAAGGCATACAATAATCTTATATAGCCAACTTTTTGTTCTGCAATGCCAGCAACATCTGCATACAACTTCACCATGCATCTTGGATATATTCTCAACAAGCTTGAACCCAATGACAGTTGTTTGTCTCTCTCTCGAGTGAGAATCCAACAAGCTACCTCAATCCACTTTCAACTCTGTGCAGGTACCAAACACTCGTACCACAACACAACCAACATCTTTTCTCAACCAATTAGGGCTTTAGCAACAATGCTTATAGACAAGGTTTAACCAACATCATTCAACTCAAGATTAACTTTGAAGCATTCAACCAATCACTACATGAAAAGGAAACTAGTAGACATCCTTTTCCTTCCAAAGGTATTTGAACAAGACAACCACCAACATAAATCACCAAGGCAAAGAATAACTTGCTCAAATCAAACTCAATGGAGTAAGCCCAAATCATGTATCAAGAAAAGCATTAACTTGATCAAAACAACCACTATGAAAGCAACTCAACTATTCATCACCAGGCTGGAAATCATCTGGCTGCTCATTAAAAAACTTTTTTTTTTTTCAATCTTCCCATTCAACATGCTGATTTCACTTTTGTCAACATAATTGACAAGTGACTCACATCTGTACCAATTTTTGTCCAGCACTGCAATTTTGCTGCCAACTCTTACTTTCAACTATGCATGTCGGAAGAAGACATTTTGTCAAACACTTTATGGCCAACCGTAGTGCACCTTACTCAACCTCAAGCTTCTTATCCTTGGACTGGCATTAAATCAATAGTTAAAACAAAACTGTCTGTGAATTAAATATATTCACCAAGGTGTCATGAAAGATCTGGCAATCTTCACATCAAAGAGTAAAAACAAATACATGTTGCTCGAAACACAAATACACAACTAGGGCAAGCATTCTTTCGTTGAGCAAATTATCCGGACTATTATGATTCGTAATTTTGAATAGTGGTATTAAGAATCATCAACAAGTACAACAAGTGACATATCTCAAAACTACCAATGGTGACAACTCTCAAATTAAACACCACACTTCACGGCATTTCCACAAACCACTATATAAACTGAAAAACACACTTTAACAACTATACAACATTAACTCGACTGCTTACCTTTCATCCTCAGATACCTAGACAAATACATAGGAGCATTAAAATAAAACTTTAATATTGCTCCTCCTGAGGATGTGCCACCTGGAGTTGCTTAGAGCAATGGCAGAGTAGCCTCCTTCAGTCCAAGGAGACACAATTTCCTTTCTTCTGTCTTTCTCCAGACTTTCTTGAACTTGGGCTTGGGTTTTTCAACAACATCCCTATTTTGCTCCTGTTCGTGAACTTGAACATTTCTCTTGTGGGGTTGTCTCTTGTGCATTCTTGATGGATGATTATTTTCTTTTCTTTTATGCACATGATATGTTCCTTGTCGGTGTTGTCCTCTTTGTGTCTGATGAAATCTAGGGTTTTGCCTTAGATTAGATATAGAAGTGCTTGGACAAAACCTTGCTATGTGCCCTTGACCGTTGCATTTAAAACATTGCACATGTTTTATTCCCTGTCTGTATTGCATTCTATGTGTATGATGAAATCTATGGTATTGCCTTAGATTGGATACATAAGTGCTTGAACAAAACCTTGCTATGTGCCCATGGCCATTACATTTAAAACATTGCACAAGGTGTTCACTCAAAAAAATAGAAGTATTTTTATCAGCATAACTCTTTGATCTATTGTTCAGTCCACAATAAATTGCCTTGTGACCAAAGTGGTTGCATTTAGAACAATAGCCATAAAAAGCATTATTATTAAAAGAGTGAGAGTGAGAGAACCTCTTTTGTTGTGGTTGCTTTGCTGTAGATCTTCTTTGATATTTTCTTCCTTTTGAGGATTCAACTTCAGACTTTTCTTGTTTCAATCCTTCAACCGAGGACTTCTTCTTCTCTGCATATTTGGAGGATGAAGGTTGTTCAACTTCATATCCAAGACCAAACTTAGCTGTGGAGCTTCTTTGTTGATTTATCATTGTATCTAGCAACTCTGTGCTCTTCTCAAATTTGAGATTTATATTGGCCTCTTTTAGTTGTTTCTTCAATGAAACAATCTCTTCTTCTTGTTGGCAGCATACAGTCTCTTTCTCATTGATCTGAGACCTAAGAATATCTTCAATCCTTTTGTTCTGTTCTACTTGCAGCTTTAGATCAACAATAACCTGTTTATATTCCTCTTCACTTGTGCTGTATACATCATTCTTATTATCCAACTGTGTCTTCAAGGCTTCTTCTGATTTCTTGGCCTTTTGAACTTGTAGGAAGAGATCTTCAATCTCATCCTCATATTCTTCTAATTTCTTGGACAGTATTTTGTTCTTTTTCTTTTCTATTCTCCACTCTTCAAGAGCAGATATCAACTCTCCTTCAAAATCTACTTCAGCCTCAAGATTTTCATCACAAACTTCAGGATTCACTTCTTCTACCTTTTTCGGTTCAAATTTCTCTTCTACAGGAACCGAAACTGACTGGGATGCCTTTTTGGATGAGGATCTATTCTTCTTAGCCATTGTGTACTAATCCAAGATCAACCCTGACTGATTTAGCCAAAATTGGGAACTTGGCTCTGATACCAATTGTTGTAATCACAATGACACTGAGAGGGGGGGTGAATCAGTGTGTTCTTTAAAAACTTCTAAAACAATTAGATTATAAAACCAGCAGCAGTTTAAAGCAGATAAAAGAGATACTAAATGCATCAAGAAAGCATCACACATAACACAACATTTTAACGAGGTTCACCAATGTGGCTACTCCTCAAAAAGACTGCTTGGACTACCATCCAAATCCAATCAATGCAAAGCTACAACTTTACATAATCCTTTACCAGCACCAACTGGAAGGAGCACCAACCCCTTAACTTTATCTGCTTCAACAGAATGGAGCACCAACTCCTATTTTACCAGCACCTACTGGAAAGAGGCACCAACCCCTTAATTTGCCAGCACCAACTGGACTTCAATATTGAATAAAAAAATGTTTGACATATACCTTTGTTATTGCAAGACTCTAACTGGTCTACATCACCTTTGCAATCTCTCGTGCACTCTGCTCTCTCTTGCACAATCACTTCACACAGTTTGTCTGCACTGCTACAGCCAGACTTTGCAATCAACTTTGCCCTTCGCGCTTCTCTCGCACACTCGCTTTCTCTGCGCACACGCTTCGCACACTCTGTGTCGTTTCACATTCTGCTCTCTGCTCAACACGAACTTCACTTTCACAAACACTATGCTCGCATTCGCACTTTATCTTTACACCCCACTTTTCAAACTCGAAGTACCCTTGCTTTTATAGAAGAAGTTTTAGGAACAAACCCTAAAAGAACGTCGATTGAGAAACCCTAGAATTTGTCAGCTGCCAAACCCTAAAATCCGTCGGCCCGGATTTAACTTTGTCGGCCTCAAACACTTCTTCCACCTTCGTCACTTTCCTGTAGCTTATTGCCGCGAAATAGTAACATGTCGGCCCTTTTAATTTAATTTAATATTTTAATTTAAATTTTAAATAAAATAAAATTTAAACTAAATATTTAAAATTAAATATCTTCATCACCGGGGCATCTTTTTCAACGAAACGAAGAGCCAACTTGGGTTTTAAGAAAAACCCATTTCAAATCTGTTATCCATGGTTTTAAATAAAACTTTTTATTTTGACTGCCTTGGTTTTCACAAAAAACCTTTAAAATTTAAACTAAATATTTAAAATTAAATATCTTTATCACCGGGGCATCTTTTTCAACGAAACGAAGAGCCAACTTGGGTTTTAAGAAAAACCCATTTCAAATATGTTATCCATGGTTTTAAATAAAAATTTTTATTCTGACTGCCTTGGTTTTCACAAAAAACCTTTTCGCTTCTTGACATCTCAGGTTCTGAAGACTTCTTCTTCTCATTCTGAATTATGTTTTCTGTTTCTGTGCATCTATCATTTAAGGACTCATGATCTGACTAACTTCTGAACTTTATCCTCTGCATCTGAGTGACTTTTGAACTGCCTGTCCATTGCATCATTAGATCTAACTGACTGTATTGACAACAATGACAATCCTCCTGCAACACCTTGCTCAACACTGAACTCCTATCCATTGTACTTTGGCTGCACCTTGCTGTTCAATAAACTCTTGTCCATTGCATCAATAAATCTGTCTGACTGTGTTGACAACAATGACAATACTATTTGCTGCACTTTGCTCAACAATTAATAGTTAGACAAGTCGAATCATTAGCAAACAACATACTAACAACCTTGATAAAAAAGGGGCCAAAGTCGAGAGCTTGGAGCATGGCAAGAATGAAAGGTCACTCAATACGATCATAAGCTTTCTCAAAGTCTAGTTTAAGGAAAAGAAGCTTTTGGTCAAAGAGATGACCCCATTCTAAACCTTCCCATATAACAATAATATTATCCAATATGTAATACCCTTTAATGAAACCCATTTACTTCGATCTAATAATCACAGGGAGAATGTTACGAATACGAAGAGCTAAAGCTTTAGTCAAAAAATTTTAAGAGACATTAAGCAGAGTAATAGGTCTCCAAATAATGATAAGCTCAATATTACCTGGTTTAGAATAAATTTAATATTTCCATGATTAATAATATTGCCCAAAGAATTGTTGGTTAATGCTTCATTATAGACATTAAGAAAATCAGACCCAGTAAACTTCTAAGTGGCTTTATAGAATTTGTAGGGAAAGCCATCAAGACTAGGGGACTTATCATCTGATATAGTCATAAGAGCATTATGAATCTCATCAAGTGAAATAGGAGCCTCACAAATAAGTTTGTCATAAGAAGACAACTTATCAGGAACAACATCAAGACACTGCTAGAGCACCATCTGACGTTCCAGAGAATCCTATTGTGCTTGAAATATAAGATTATAATAATCCACAAATACCTATGCAATATTAGGAAGAGAAACCAACTTATCATGAGATACTTGAATAGCCTTGATCTGGATCTTGGCTTACCTAGAATGAAGAGATTGAAAAAGGCTTTGGATGGGTGATCACCAACCCTTAGCTAGTGCAGATGAGCTCGAATCTAAGCCCCCTAGCTTTATGTTGTTCATGGACTATAAGCTAGTGGTGAAGACCAAAAATCCTAGTTTGCAACTACTAGTCATACAGATAATTTTCTAACAATAATCTATTGTTACTCCTTCATAACAGTCAAATGAGCACACTTTTTGACATGTGTTGCATGTTTGCCAAAATATCGCATGAAAGAGGTAGTACAAACAATCACCTCATTCCACCAAGAAATACAACTGACAGAGTGAGGAGTTCAAGGTAATAAATTCTAGATTATCTCAATCACAACAATCGTGTCATGGTGTTGTAATAAAGAAGTATTTAAATAAAATTGATTGCACAAAAAAATAAATTGGATGTCACTCCACTCAACCTAAAAGGAAATCAAGAAATGATTCGATAGGACGAATTGATCCTAGACCATCACAATATTATTATTGATGGAGGAGAATAAAAAATATTGTTACTCTAACATAAAAACTTGACCAAGGTGCTTGCAGACTTTGTCATTACCTATACAAAAATTGGACCACATGAACCAATGTGGAGGCATGCAATTGCACTGGTAAAAAAGGGGATCAAAAAGACCCCATCTGCATTTAAGAAAAAACTAGGGCTCACAATCTCCAACACATTCGTGCATCTAGAGATAGTCAATTTTGTATTTATCCTGCTCAACCATATATTTTTTGGTAGATAAGATACTATAGCATTAATATCGGGTTTTACAGGTTGACCCAAAACCTTTGACAAAAATCAGCCCAGGGTTGTTGATGAACATGTCCTTACTAAGGATCCTATATATGTAAAATCTACATGCCGCCAAAGCCATTACATCCGGTAAGGCACATATCCTGTTATCAAAAAGAAACTTCCCATACAATATTTTGGATATACCCCGAGAAAACACACCTACATCATAATTACAAAAAAAGAAACAGACACGGATCCCTTCCTTGAAACAGTGGAGAAACAAAAAGCTGCAAACACATAGCAGAGTACTGAAAAAAACTCCCACAAGCTCTGTATTGAAAATTACTCTTAATAATTCTTTGGCAATTGCTTTCTTCCATATATGACATGTTTTGGGACCACATCCCATCTTGGCCAATCAGCCTTGGAGAAGTGAACCTGTTGGCTAGATTTATGGGCTATCTGGTGGTCCATGTGGCTCTAGTTCGAAGTCTTATATTGTCGTTTCTTTCCTGTCCTATGATTATCAACCAACCTCAAATTACTAATATGACTAGGAGCCATGTTATCTGACATGTGACTATCCCCATTAGTCTTTGTGGTATTTCCAAGCAACATCCACGAAGACTGACAGCTCGGATAATTTTTATTGTGAGTCCATTTCAAAAAAGAGGCGGTAATACTCCTAGCCTTTGAACTTACAGTGCCTTCCTTGTTGGTAAATTCGACTATCATTCTTGGCATTCTTGTTGAATAAACTCCTCTGCTTCGCTCAGGAAACTGTGTTCCCATTTGAAAATTTCGTCACCATTGACACCCAAATTGGCCAGCTTATCAGCAATTTTGTTAGATTTCTAAAAGACATGTTGGACTTTTCTATCCTATCTTCCCTAGAAAAGGATCCTAGCCTCTTCAACAATTGTTTTAATCCTCCAAGGAGGTGTTTTCCAATTATTTAGGAGATTTATAACATGCATAGAGTCTCCTTCTATGATCAAATTGCCTTCTAAGTCTTGAGTCATTTGAAGGCCTCTCCACATAGCTCTAGCTTCAGCTTCATTGTTCGTCCTTGTTCCCAAATATTTAGAAAATACAAGCATCATATTCCCATTATGATCTCGCACAATACCACCAACGCCTGCTCTGCTAGGATTGTCCTTAGCCGCTCCATCGAAATTAAGCTTAAACCAACCCGTAGGAGGTGGGGACAACTTAATATTGGCTCTGGGGTTGACTACCCTAGGCACAGACTCATATAACAAGGTTAAGCTTAAATATTGAGCAATTGTGGTCTCCTGTAGATGAGGTTAACGGCTATCAAAAGGAATAAGGTTCACATTCTCGTTGGCAAAGGATAGGATCCTGGTAATTATAGTTTATGATCATGGATAGACTCATTAAAGACTCTATGGTTCCTTTCTAACCACACCTACCAAAGATAGTGTTTGAGACAAATTTTCCACATGTATCTAAGTCTTTGTCTTGAAAAGGGGTAAGGCAACTGGACGAACAAATCAAGTACGATGGCTGATTTAACCCAAGAAATATTAAAGGCCTGAAAAACCCCACTTAGGACAGTCAAGAAAAAAGGGCACTCAAGGAAAATGTGATAAATGGTCTCCCAATTAGCCCTGCACAGATAACAGCGATTAGTGATACAAATACCTTTACGCATCATATTATCAATGGTTAGAATTATTCCTTAGATAACCAGCCATGAAAAGACTATAATTTTTGGAATTAAATTTTTTATCCAAACTAAGTCCTTTTGGAGGACAAAATCCTCGTCATCAAGAAGAAGCTTGTAAGCTGATTTAACAATGAACTGCCCATTTTCAGTAGGAGCCCAGGTCACTTGATCTTCCTTGGGTCTCATGGGGATAAATTTTTGCCCAAGAATGTTACAAAGATCATTTTATTCCGCTTGAAATCCCTAAATCCTTATTTGTTTCCACTTCATTCTGCCTCTGTCCTCAACCATATAATCAGAGACTTCTCTGCCAATGAGTTCTTCCATGATATCTCTAATTCGGGCTAAGTTAGGATATTGCATCAGTGGTTCGTCCTTAGCCCACCTGTCATTCTAGCAATTTATCCTCTCACCATTGCCTAAAACCCATATTAAACCTTTTTTGATGATTTCCTTACAATTGATAATTGCTTTCCAAAAATTAGAACCTCTGATTGGAACTGAGTCACTTAGAAATTCCATATTTTGAAGATACTTTCGTTTGATGATAGTTGTCCATTCATTTTCTTCACCTAAAATGAGGCGCCATGTCTGCTTAGCTACTAAAGCTAAATTTATATGAGCAATTCTCCTCAGATCTAAGCCCCCATTTTCCCTGGGTATGCACACTTTGGTCCATCCTTTAAGGTGTATCCTTTTTTTCTCCTCTGATCTAGTCCATAAAAATTATTTTTGGAGTTTCTCAATTTTCTGGAAAAAATTCACAAGGGATTTGAAAATGGAGAGGAAATAGACTGGAATTCTCTGAAGAGAGGCCTTAGTGAGGGTCAGCTTTCCTGATTGAGATAGAATATGACCTTTCCATCCAGCAAGTTTTTTTGAATTCTTTCAATAACCCTGTCCCACATTGACCAAACCTTATATTAAGTAAAACCATTCCCCAGGCTAGCTGGGGGGTTTGTATCCGACGTAGGCCACCAGGATTGAACCATGAACCTCCTTCCGAGGATTGAGGGAACTTGCCAGTAAGGTACCTAGTGCGGATACCTACTCAACCATATTAAAATCACCACAAAAGAGCCAATACGCCATCGATAAGTAATAAACCAGGTACCACCAAAGGGTAGAGCAACTAGGTCCATCATTAGGTGCATAAATATTAGCAATGCCCAAGGTGTTCCCATTAATATTCAACAAAAACCAAACCACATGATGAGAAGGATATTTTCCAGACCCAAGTAGACAATCCTCAAGTTTGGAGGAGATAGATATAGAAGCACCACCCTGACCATCTTCATAGTGAGTAGTGAAATGCATAAAATAATATGCAATACAACTGAGAGAAACATCTAACAAAAAACCAAAGATCTTAGCTTCTTGTAAACAAATAACATCGACATGGCCAATACTTTGCAAAGTGGATCTAACAAAAAAATTATTGAGGACTCTATAAGTCCTTGAACATTCCACAAAATGAAATTCATGGAGGAGGAATATACATGGAGTTGTCTCCCACAGGACAACCACCACTGTCAACTAGCACCGAAGAACTATTAAATGCAAAGGTCTGAGAAGATTGAAATAATTCACCAACAATCGAGTTATTGCCCACATTTTCAACCAACATAAAAAACCTATTAAATAAAGAGGCCTAAGAAGTCACCAACAGTCAAAGGACAATGCTTAGCCTCCTAGCTTTCCCTTGATAATGATGAGTCATCCCAAGATGGACTACGCGAATGCCTGGAGGGTGGATGTATTGGCAGTGAATTCCCTTCTTTTGAGGCTAATATATGCTTGGGAGGTTTCTCAACATGCAAATCTTGAGGAGCCAAATAGGATGAATAGGAACAATAGGAGGCTAAGATGATAGCTTTACAACCTTATCTCTGTTAGAAAGCATCAACTTAGGATTGGTCATCCCCTTCTTATTAGAAACTATGATCCAATCACTATCAATAGAGATTTTGGGAGGTGCAGGCATGGTATGAGGAGTTGGAGCAACCATCGAAGATTTTCTGAACAACCAATGGATAGTCCTTGATACGATGCATGGTGGATTGACATCAAAAACAAGTATTAGGTAAATTAAAGTAAACAATTTTTTGCATAAAATGCTTTGTACCAACTTGAATGTCCACAAATTCTTTGAGATCCTATGCGAGGTCAACCTCAACACAGAATAATTTATTAGGTTGTGCTGAGAAGAACCGCTCTTCTTCTTGATAGATCACCTGACCAATGGGTTTATCAATATTGGTAATAAATGCCCATAAATGCAGTGAAATACCATGGAGTTCAAGCCAAACTAGAACTTTCAAGGCAACTTGCTTTGAAACTTGAAAATTAATCCAAGGAGAAATGACCATTAAAGTATTACGAAGAAACCAACAACTAGACTTAGCAGCCATAGTTTGCACTTGTGAGAGTTCTTTAAAGGAGAGAAAAAAAAGCCTTTGGTAATATTATGGATACCCGCAACCACAACGCCATAAGCTTCCTAGTGAAATTTTAGCCAATTTTGAAGATATTCTTGTGGTGATATTCAACCAAAAAAATAAGCTATAAGACAATGATTCTCATACCATTTTACAATTGGAGAAATAGCATCAAGAGAGAGCACAACATTTGGAGAAGAATCATTACCTCATCCACCACTTTCAAAATAAACTTTTGAGCTTGCTTTGGCACCATGAGTTCCACTATCTATAACAACTATTACATCTGTGGATGGTGAAGCCATAAAAAAGGAGAGCAGACACCTAATTGGTAGCAATATCAATATTCAAAACCAAAGCAACCAAATTTACAAATGGTGATATACCAAAACCTCTCAAAGCATCTTTTGAAGTTCATCTCAATTTGTTTGAGTTCCTTTATGATCTAGAGTTTTTGCTTATAATAATATAATATTTTACCTTTGGACCTTTACACGCTAGGCATGCTTAAGCTAATGGTTTCCATTTTGAGTTTGATATAAGAGGATAAGGTTTCAACCAATCATCAGACAAAAAATTTGCATAACTCCCCTCATTGATCGACCATCTAATATGTTTCTTTATTAATTGCAAACTCTTTGATATGAAGTTCCATGTTGACGATCCTTTAGGTAGAGTTATTTTCCTAAATAAATTAATTGCATCAAGAGAACCTATATATTTTTGAAGTAATATTTTTGCCCAATTCTTTCCTTGATATCTAAATAATATCCACCCAAGATTTGCTCCTAATGCCAAATTTATAAGTTTGCAATTCCACAAGTCTGCTCCTCCAATATTCTTTCCTTTGCAAACCCTATCCCACTTACAAAGTGGAAGCCTATTTTTTTCTTCACCATATTTCCATAGAAAGTCTCTTTGAATTTTATCAATTTTTGATGCAATACCTTTTTTTTTTTTAAGCGAAAAACCCCTTGTGGGGCCACCTTGGTCTGAGAGACCACGAACAAGGGGTTCTACACCGTCAAAGTCACTCGGGAGTCGCACCCGACCCTGCCCGCACCAACATTATCAATTGGATTTTGGATACCCAATTCAACTTTTTGGTAGGGTGGAGATTTGAACCTGGGACCTCCCTTGGAGGATTGCCCTCTCCTCTCAAAATCACCTACAACGCCTGGGTCTGATGCAATACCTATTGGCAATCTTGAAAGTTACATCATATAAATAGGAATGGATTTCAATGTAGTCTTTATGATTTGTAGCCTTCCTGCCATTGTTAATAACTTACCTTTTCAACCTGCCAACCAAGCTTTCATTCTATATAGAAAAGAGATCCAAAGCTCCTTTTTATTTTCTTTATCAGACAAAGGAATACCCAAGTAGGTTGATGGAAATTTTTCAATTTTAAACAATAAAATATTCATAATAATCTATTGTAAATATAGGGCAGTATTAATGAAAAATCATGGATTTTGTAGTATTTACCAACTATACAGTAACCTTCTCGTAACATTATAATATTGATTTAAACTCTATGGCCTCACTGACTAGGGGATGGCCCAAAAGAAATGTATCATCAACAAATTGGAGTGAAATTCAAAGAGACTATTTTTTGCAACTTGAATACCCTTGATTTTTCCTTCCATTTTTTCCTTTGAAAAGGGTATCCCTAATGCTTCCGCTAGAATAATGAATAGACAAGGGAAAAGTGGATCACCTTGATGAAGTCCACAAGATGACTTGAAGTACCCATCAGGAGAACCATTGATCAAAATAGAAAATTTTACAGTACTATAACAACATTTAATCCACTCACACCAACTATAATCAAAGTCAACCTTTTTTAGAATAGCATGTAGAAAATTCCAAGAAACCCTATCATATGCTTTGTTCATATCTAATTTCAAAAGCATACCTAGTTTTTTCATGGAATGAAAAGAATGTATGGCCTCTTGTGCAATAATTATACCATCAAGAATTTATTTACCATGAACAAATCCACCTTGTTCCTCTGAGATAAGACACCCTAGAATGCCCTTCAACTCATTGCCATAATTTATTAAATGATCTTATAAGCCATATTACAAAGGCTTATTGGATGAAAATTATAAAAATATTTTGTCACCTTTCTTGAGAACCAAGGTAATAAAGTAGCATTTATATCACTTATTATAGCCTTTCTTTTTTGGGACTATTCAACCACAACTAACATATCACTCTTCAATAAATCCCAAAAAAAAATGAAAGAAAATTGTAGGAAATCCATCGAGGCCAGGTGCCTTGTTAGGATGGAAAGAGAAAATTACTTCATGGACCTCCTCTATAGATATCTTGTTCATCAAGCTTTCATTTTGTCCCTGAGTGATAATTGATGTAATATTTTACAAAAAAATTTCTTGTCCCTCCTTATCTTACCTAAAATATGACCAAATATTTTTTAAATAATTAATTGCTTCCTTCCTTAAATCTTCTTCGTCCTCAATATTTATTCCATATGGAGTTATAATATTTTTGATATGACGAACAAAAAATTCCTTTTGTTGTAACATGAAAAAATTTGTATTTCTATCTCCTTCCGTGAGTCATTTCTCTCTAGATTTTTGGAACCAAGATGACTCCTTTTTCAATACATTATGATAATAAAAAAGTAATTTTTTTTCTTTCACGTAAGAATCCTAATCCATTCCATTAATTTCTACTATCTCTTGTAAATTTTTGAGCTTGGATTCAATTTATTTCTTTTATTTAAAAATATTACCAAAATATTTGGTATTCCATATCTTCATTTGCTCCTTTAAATATTTCAACTTTTGAACAAACCTGTACATACATGATCCTTCAAATTTTGATTCATCCCACCATAACATAACCATCTAGAAAAAATCAAAATCTTGGAGCCACATAGATTGGAAGTGAAATAGCTTTGTATGACCATTATTAGGTAACTCACAAGTCAAAATAATGGGTTTGTGATCTGATCTTTCTCACAATAAAATATCTAAAGAGATTGTATACTTTATTTGCAACCATTTATTGGATAACAAGAATCTATCTAGTCTTTCTACTATATGATTTTTTCCAATGCATCTATTATCCCATGTATATTGAAATCTTGAGGGACTAACATCTCAAAGGTCATTTGAATTGACAAATGAAGCAAAATCGTGCATTGATTTAGACCCACCTGGAATGCCACCCTTATTTTCCAAAGGAGATATAACAATATTAAAATCACCCCCAAGAATCCATAGATCATAATGAATCATCATTGTATTTGATAAAAATATGTTAAGGTCCTTCCAACATCTTTCATGAGGAGTAACTATAGTTGGAGCATATACATTTATAACCCCAACTTTGATGTTTTCTTCTTTCCTACAAAATAATCCAACAACCCAATTACTTTTTGCTTCTAATAGTTGTTCATCCCATTTGCATTTGTCCCATATTATTGCAATACCACGTAAAGCTCCTATAGAATAAAATCCTAAACAATCACATTTCTTCCAAATATTCTTAAAATCATTCTTACATTCCTCACTACTTAATTTTATTTCTTGTATTAAAATAAACATAGGGCTATAACAACCTATTAATTCCTTAATAACTATTTTTTAGGGTTTTTATTCATACCCCTAATATTCCATGATATCATTTTCATCATCAACACTTCTTATTTTTATTAGTGGGTTCAACCCCACTTCTTGTTAACACCTATGATATTTTTATTTGGCTTCCCAGATCAAAATCTTTTTGAGTTTATTTTTTCTTTGTTCCTACTTTGATGGCCTTCCTCTCCTTCTTCCATTCCTACCAACACTCTCATATTCATCAATCTCTTCTATTTTTTCATATTTTTCAAAATGAGACTTATCTTCTAAAGATTTATGTTGCCCTAAAGAGTCAAAAGTGCAAGGAATAGCCTCATTAGCATTTTATTCTTTATGTTGCCCTGAAAACTCTAAACTAGATAATGATCCTCCATAATCATCACTTTCTTATGTTGGCTCAAAATTTCTAAATTTCCTTGGATATCCTCGATAATATTTTCTTTACTATACTGCTCTTGAGTTCCTAAAGTGTGAGGAATACACTATGTACTACATTCATTTTTATTGTAATGAGGAGATTTTAAGCTACTTGAGGATAATAAAGGTGATTTACCTAGATTAAGCTTAATCTCTTGCACCTCATTTACTTTAAAATTCATCTCCCCATATTCCTTTATTTTAAAATTTGCCTTCCCCTCTTCCTTCACACCTTTAACTCCTATATTTAAAATTGCTTATTACTTCCTCATCCCCCATATAAATTTTTTCTTCTAATGGCTTATTCGAGTGAACTGTCATGGCCTTTATCATCTGATGATGTAGAGGGATTTTTCTAGCCACTTTCTTAGGAGTGGAAAATTCTTGATTTGACCTAGCTTCTCTTGTGATATGATCTTGTTTCAAATTGAAGCTACCCTCATGCCCAAAAATTTCCATCTCTTCCTCCATTTTCACTTTGCAATCTCTTGCCATGTGCCTATTTTCATGATATTTGTGACATCAAAATGCAATATTTTCATAATCCACTTGCTGATCCCATTCTCTTGATTCAAATTTAATACTAATCAACTATGGTAAATATTTAGAAATATCCATGGAAACACATATTCGAGTGTTTACAACATACCTTCTCTTCTTAGTAGTTGGTCCTTCTTAGATGAATTCACCTAGAGTATTACCAGTATTCTTCAAAACATCCTTATTGTTTAGTTAATAAGGAAGTCCAAAAAGTCTAATCCATACTAAAAGCCTTCTAATAGTTTATGTGTCCATAGAAAAATTCTCACTCCAAGGTCTTAAATATAATGTATCTTTGCCCCTAAACCATGGGCCTCCATCCATTATTTTATCCCTTATTTCTAAATTGGATAAAATAATGAGGAAAAATTATTTTGGAAGAAAATTCATGGAGTAATTTGAATTCAATCCCCACTTCCACTTGATCCAATTTTGAATCTCATAAAAACCTGGCCAATATCCATAAAACTTACATATTAACCCTCTAGTTTTAAGAACCATTATATCATGCTCAATCATGTCATCCTTGATAATAACTTTTGATGTAGAATCTACTACCTAAACTAGGTTTTCTATAGATTTGATCTTCCTCTTATTGTTAGCTAGGGCATCCATACTTCCAACTTGGCCATTCATACTTTTAGTAAGGACTTTTACAAATTACTTTCTTTCCATGTTACCTAGATTTTTTTCAAATGAATCTTTTAAGTTCTCCTAAGATTTGGAACAAGAAGTGGCAGGTGTTCCTTGATCACACTTTACTTTTTAATTTATGCTTCCCTAATCACACTTCCTCCTCACTCTCGACTTGTGCTTGCACCCACTCCCAGCTTATGCTTGCACTCACTTTTGGTTGCACTCACTCCTAGATCATACTTGCACATGCTTTTAGTTGCACTCACTCTCAGCTCACACTAGCACCCGCTTTCGACTGCACTCACTCTCAGCTCGTTCTTACTTTTGATTACACTCACTCTTGGCTCATTCTCACACATGATTTCGGTTGCACTCACTCCTGGATCATGCTCGCACACACTTTCAATTGCACTCACTCCCAACTCACTCCCTTTTGACAACACTCACTCCCTCATATATCACCCTTATTGTATTAATGCTCATTTTATTATGAAAATCCTTCATATTTTTAATTTCTTCAAATATATAGAGTAAGAACTTTGAAGATGAGGCTCACTCCTACTTGCACTCAAAATAAGATTAAATAACTAGTCCAAATAACAAAACATATTTGAGCTACAAGATTACTGTAGTGGTAAGGACCTTGCCTCTCTTTGGGGAGGCCAAGGTTCAAACCCCACTCAGTATGAGGGTACCAAGACCCCTCATAAAAATATGTGTAAACTCATTGAAAAAAGGACAAAACATATGTTAATTGCACAACATAATAAACTTATAAATAAAACATCGGATGTAAAACATTTTTTTTATCAATCTTAGTCCTTCAACATTTTTATATCATTGTGAGTTGTATCCATATCCTATCCTATTTTATTGAAGAAATTACATCTTGAAACTAAAGTTAATGAAATCATACAAAATATAACTAATCCCAAACCATATTCTAAAACAATTATGCATAGAAATAATAAAATTTCATTCATATCTAATAGGTAATGTAGACACCAAAATCTATCCACTTGTCCTCCATCCTAGATTTCTCGTCATTTTTTACCCATTGTTTATATATTTATTATATATTTATTTAAATAATAATATTTTATATATTATTTTTATATATATTTAATAAGTATATATTTATATAAATAAACTAATCCCAACCATCCAATTTCATTTAATCTTGTCTATCCATCCACATCAATCCATGCCACACCCTAAAATTAATATCTACCCTTAGATATGCTTTAATCTCAACCACACAATTACTGTCGTTGAAACTCTAGCATACCCTAGGTTGGATTATAAATAGGAGCCATTTTGATGGCTCAACCCTTGAGTTTCCTAAGTCCCTAAGTTCTCGAGTTTCCTAAGTGATTGAATTCCCTGAGTCCCTTGAGGTTCCATGAGCTTTCAAAGTGCCTTAGAGTTCCAACCTAGCCTTTGTGCCCTAATCCCTATCCATCATATTCCCTATTTCCTCACTCACCATCGCTATCATCATATCCCTTGCCTTCATCAGATCTGCTTCTATAGCATCTTTCCTCAGTCATCGAGCACCTTTGAGTGCTTTCTATCATCGTTGAGTGCCTTTTGGTACCTCCAAACTAGTCTCAAGCACCCATGATTATTTCCTGTATCTACCAGGCACTCGCGGGCATTTAACATAAGCCTTTATGAATGCACCGTAGCCTTCGAGCGATTCTAGGGCATACCTTCACCATCAACCTACAACAAATCCAACCATCAACAGACAGCAAGTAAAGAACAAGGTAAATCTATTTCATTTGGTTATATTGCATATTGTTTAATTTTGTTCACATTTCATATTGTTATAGCTAGGGTTTTAGTTGTGACTTCTAAGGACTCGGACAGTGGATGCTTCATTATTATTAGTAACTCTCTAGTGTTTATTTGTGTGCATATTAGACAGTATATCAAAAGCATTGGGTAGTTGATTAAGTTGGAGTGGTCTGGTATCAGATACGTAGAAGCCCACTCACACCTATTGGGAGCAAATATGCAACTGAAGACACCATCATTTGTTATGGCTAGGGTTTCAGAGAACCCTCACAATGTTTTTAATAATTGTATCAAAGAGGATTCTTAAATCCACTATTGTAAAAATAGAGTTTTTAGGCTCCCCCCATTTAATATAAATCTCATTTGTTGTGCAATATCTGGTTCATTTGAATTCTGTTTCATTTAGCATTGTTTGGTGTCACATTTTTAGCTCTACAAATGGTGATCACAGTGGGACCCCCTAAGGGTTTCATGTTTTGATTTATCTTGAATTCTAACTTGCTATTTGTTGTCTTATTTTTCAAATTTTTAGGAGCACAAATCATGCGTTTTTCACCTGTTAAGGTTTTCTGAGAAGTAAAAAATTGTAGGAGGTGCACGAACGCACTGTGGAACTCGTGGATCATCCAGAAATACCTAGAGGTATTACATAAGCACTCTGGGGTATATCATAAGTGCCTAGCTGCATTTTATAGTGCTTTGGAGAAAATACATAGGTTTTCCAATAAGTCCACTGTCTAAAATCCAATTTTTCTATTTTACGTATTTTGGGTTCTTTGACATATTTTTTAGATTTCAAGCATAAAATGAACAATCATAAAGTTATCTGGAAAAAAATTCATGTTATTTTGCATTTTAGGTTTCTTTTTCTATCCATTCACACATTCCAGTTAGAGTTTCTATTTCTGATGTATTCACAAATGTAGACACCAAAATCCAGCCACTTGCAAGTCATCTATACCTTCCTATCAGCCACGTGTCGGTCATCCACCTTCCCGCCATTATTTGGCCCAATTTCACCTTTTCCCGCCATTATTTGGCCCAATTTCACATTTCCCGCCATTTTTCATCCCCAAATTTATTTAAATTAATATTTATATATATTTTTTAATATTTTAATATTTTAATATATATATTTAAATAATAGTTTAAGTGATTTAATCTGAGCCGTCCATCCTTCATTTAATCTCATCCGTCCATCCATCTTAATCCATTCCACAACCAAAATTTATTCTCTACCCTTAGATCCACTTTAATCTTAGCCACACGTTCAAAGTGTCGTTAAAACCCTAAAGTGTGCCCTAAGAGTGGATTATAAATTGAGTCACCTTGATGGCTCAAACCCTATGTCTTTTGCTACTTCTATCTCTGATTCTAATTCTTCTACTATTATCTCCTCTCTTCCGCTACCCTTTCGCCGCATCCATCGCCGCTTTCGTCACCGCTTTCGCCACCATTCCTTCTGCAGCATTCTGCAGAATCTCCCATTCCTATCGCAAGTGCCCGTGGGCGTTTACCCCTTCACCAAGTGCCCACGGGCGTTTACCAAGTGCCCACAGGCGTTTAACAAGTGCCCGTGGGCATTTACCTACAGCCACAGACTCAGACCGACGTCTGTAATCCAGATCCAGAAGCATGCGGGCGTTCGGCAAGTGCACCAGGGTGCCTTCCGCAGCCTATTCTAACAACAACATTACTTCCAGGTGTCGCCTGGTCTAGTCGCGTTAACGAGAGAACGGTATAAATTAGTTTAAAGCAAGTAGTCGTATTTTATGTATTAATCGTTATTGATTTCCTGCATTCCATTTTTATAGGATTTTAGATTGTTTCTGAGGGCTCACGCAGTGGAGCCCTCTCATTAATTTCTAACTCCTTGATAGTGTTAATGTGTGCAGGTTTTTGATAACAGATCTCGTTTATTTATGGCAGCTGATTAAGCTGGAGTGGTCTAAGCAAGGGATACGACAAAGCCCACTCACTCTGTTGGGATTGAAGATACGTTCTTCGGAAGCACCACCATTCGTGCCAGCTAGGGTTTCGGAGAACCCTAGCATAATTTGTAACTGTGTATCACAAATAAAGGGTTACAGGCCCAGTTGTATTCAAAAAGGAGTTTTTAAACTCCATCGATTAATAGAAATCGTTTATTTTTGTGCAACTATTCTGTACTCTGTCATTGTGATTTTATTTCTGTTTGGCGTGTATTTTTAATCTACAAATGGCGGTTAGAGATTAATAAGGTTAAGAAGTATCTCGACAAATTGATTTTGCAACAACAGCAACAAAATGCTCAACCACCTGTCGTAGTAAATCCTATACCCCAACCAATTTCTACCCAGCCAGCTTTTATTAGCTCAGGCCCCACTTGGGTACCCCAATCTTCGGTGGTGTCCATTCCTAGCCCACATTTCTCCCAACCCAGTCCAGTTCATCATTCAAACCAATCACCTTATTTTCGGTATCATCCATACCAACAACATGTCCATTCTACACCGCCTAATCCAGGCAATTTCATTCCATCTCATCAATTTTCCACTTTCCCATTACATCCTCATAATCATCAAACGAGTCAAAATTTTAATGAAGATTATCGACTCCATGCTATGCAACAACAGATTGACAACCTTATGCTTAACGTGCCTGGCTCATTTAGTCAAAAACCTATGCTAAGGTCATTGATCAATCAACCAATTCATCCTTCGGTACCTTCACCACCATATCCGACTGATTTCACATTACCGAAGTTTGAAAAATTTCGAGGAACTGAGGATCCTCATGAACATGTGAGCTCATTCATGCATGCTTGCTTTAGAATCCAAAATAATGATGCTCTTATGCTCAAAACTTTTCCTCAGACATTAGGAGGAGATGATGTACAGTGGTATAATCATTTAGCTCACCATAGCATTTATGCTTACGAGCAATTGATTAATCTATTTTTAGAACGATTCTCCCTGAATGTACAAAAGAGAGTTTCATTGTCCGACTTATACAAGCTCAAGCAAAATGACGATGAGACTGTTTATGAATTTGGAAATCGTTGGAGGGCTATCATTAATAAACTGCCATTCTCCCTACCAATGGAGGAGTTAACCAAAATGTTTACCCAGAGTTGTCTAAAACCTATCTCTTGGTTACTCCAATTACAACAATACAGGACTTTTGAAGAGGCTTTGGCCCAAGCAAGTACCATAGAAGACATTAAAGTCCAAGAGGGTGTTTTAAAACCCCGTAGAAAAGAATGGCAACAAAATGGCCAACAACAAAATAATAATTATGGCCAAAACAAACAAACACAGGCTAGTACAGCCTCAAATGTTAACCAAGTTAATCAAGTGGTGGCGAGTCAGCCCGTAATGGCTCAACAACAACAAGTAATGCAAATTCAACCGCAACCAATTGCTTATCATGCGGTACCCGCCCCTACTCAACCAGCTCCCAATATTGGGCCAACCATGGAAACTCGACCTTGGCAAAACAATCGTCCCAAGCGACAATTCACACCTTTAGATGAACCATATGTGGTCATATTCAACAAGTTATATAGCACAAATCAGTTAACTTTACCTGAGTTTAAAACTTTAGACCCATCTAGAAGGGGGAAGTATTACAAGGAGTACCTATTTTGTCCTTATCATAGGCAAAATGGGCACGATATCAATAATTGTACAGCTTTCAAACATGTGATCCAAGATCTTATTGAGATTGGAGCCATTAAATTGGATAGCCCCTTAGCCCAACAAAATCAAAATCTTGGTATATTTCAAACACCCCTTCCACATCGGGAGGAAGCTCCAACAACTTTAGGGGGAGTAACTCAGGTAACTCCTCCTAATCAATTCAACCATGTACAACAATACCAAGGTTTTGTGGGTACTATTAACGTAGTAACCCGAGGTCAAAGGGCGAACCAACCAAATCAGGCTAAACCATAGCCACCTGTACAAACCCCCAGTCCACCTCAGGTAACAGTGACCCAACGACATGCTAGTACTTCTCAACAATCGCTAAATCATTCTACTCAACACCAACGACCCATCATGTCATTGAGTAGCCGGTTAACTACCAGTTTAAAAATGGCTTCTACCAAGTTATCGATCTATGACCTCATTCAACAATCTCCCCCGCATAGAGAGGCATTAATGGAAATATTAAAGTCAATCGAGCTTCAAACTCAAGATACTAATGCCTTCAACAACTTTGTGGGGAGTATTCAAACATGCATGGAGCCCTCCATCACTTTCTATGATTTTGAAATCAAACCTATGTCAACAGAAAGTATAGATCCTCCACTACATATCATGGCCAAGATCGATAACAAGCCATTCAAGAGAGTCTTAATTGACACCGGTTCCTCAATCAATATCATTACAACATCGGCGTTGAGTCATCTAAAGCTGTCACCATCCCTTATCACCAAGTCGACCTTTACTCTTAAAGCATTCAATGATGCTTTATCTTCCACGGTTGGCACAGTTATCTTGCCCATTGAGGTAGGGGCCCGAACTTTGCATACCTTGTTTCGCATCTTGGAAGGGACCATGGCATACAATGTATTGCTTGGACGGCCTTGGCTTAGGGAGATGAGATGTGTCCCTTCTATACTGCATCAATGTCTGAAGTATGTATATGAGGGACAGGTTCATTGTGTACCTGATGACACTGAACCCTTCAAACATTGCAACTATGTCTCAAATCCTTATGAGATTGTGTTGCCATCCACTCATCTTTTCTTGACCCCATCTATTTCTTCTATACCATCTTCTTCTAAAGCTCCCATTCCTGAGGAGCCACCCATCATATCGCAACCATATTCCTCTTCCGCTATTCCATCTCATTCACCACTTTCTTCATCACTTAATCTTCCTTCTTCTTCATCAGTGACCACATGCACATGTGGCCATGACAAATCATCTCTTTCCACATCATTACCCCCTTCTTCTATACCTTCTTCAACATCACCTATTATTCCTCCATCTTCCCAACCATCACCAGCTGATGTTTCACAAGTCAGTGAAGCATCAACCCAACCAAATCCTTCCAATTCTTCTATCCCACATTCTTCTATTCCATCATCAAGTCCATCTCCCTCCCAATTCAAGGTCCATCTCACTGATGCGGTATTTGTGAGTATGCCATTCAAGATGTCCACATCACACCGTTCAATGTACAAACAGTTAAAGATTTTGGTCGTCCACATGACCAACATTTATCCATTGGATCGGTTTATAACATGGGTTCTATGCCAAATTCCATTAATTTTGTATATGGGGGAATAGAGTCATATTCTAGTCCTACTACCATACCAGAACCCAAGCATCCAGTCCCTGCCAATATCGAAATGATGGAGGGTTTTCCCTCTCGCTATTTCCACAGACATAATTGGCAGCAATTTGGCCTAGGTCGATACGAGCAAGGGGTAACTGAACGCATCGATATTCCATATCAGAGACCCACTGAGCGTTTTGGTCTGGGATACCAACCACTTCCATCCCTTTCTTCTTTTGAACGAGATTTTCAAAGCATTAATCTTAATTCAGAAGAAGAAATCCTCCACCCCGACGAATCCGAAGATGAAGTCTATGAAGAATTTGACGTCATGTCAAATGGTGATGAATCTGAAGAAGATTCGGCACCCATTGTTCCCCTCACTAAACAAGACGAGTTTTATCTCCAATTGTTCCCTCTCCAAGAGGCCATCTTTCACTTGCTTCTTCCATAAGAACGAGGTGAACCACCCCCTCCGCCACATCCATAAGCCATAATCCAAACTTGTATTATATGTATATACTAAAATAGTGGTTTTCACCACTAACTTGTATTATATGTATATACTAAAATAGTGGTTTTCACCACTAACTTGTATTATATGTATATACTAAAATAGTGGTTTTCACCACTAACTTGTATTATATGTATATACTAAAATAGTGGTTTTCACCACTACCAAAAAAAAAAATTTAAATTCCAAAAAAAAAAAAAATACTTTATTGTTGTATATATGTGTGTAATAGTGGTTTTCACCACTACAAACAAAAAAAAAAAAAAACTCAAAATACAAATACAAAAAAAAAAAAAAACTGAAAAACTATGTTGTTTTGCACTTCAGGTCTTCCGAGGTCTTCACCGGTTTTCCCTTCCATTCCGCCTATCCTTTCTTCCATAAGTCGACAATGAATTTCGAAGACTTATTCACACCGCTCCATAATCCATATGATCCGGATAAGCCAATCCCGATCAATCCAAGCCTGATTGACATGGATCGGATTTCATTCCCTCCATCTATTTCAGAGTTCATCCTTTCTGAGGAATTGTTAAGGGCTTCCGCCAACTACATTCCTCCTTCACCTCCACATTCACCTTCATCTTCTAAGCCAGAGGTTTTCCAGGCAGACATAGACGAGAGCAATGCACAGGAGCTTGATGACATTTTAGATGACATAAATTTGATCCCTACTCCCCATCGGCTTGAGGAAGGTTCCCACATGTCTATTGAAGAAACTATCGATGTAGACCTTAGTCCAGACCAATATGGCACCCAAATTGTGAAACTGGATAAAAGTCTATCATCAGAGGAACAAGAGCAAATGATTGCTCTACTCAAGTTGAAGAAGGAGATATTTGCATGGTCTTACAAAGACATGCCAGGCCTAGACCCTAATTTGGTTGTCCATAACCTCACCTTACAAAAAGATGCTAAACTTGTCAAACAAAAACTTAGGAAAATGCATCCTACCGTGGCTCTCATAGTTAAATCGGAGATTCAGAAACTTTTGGATGTTAAATTTGTCATCCCGATTGATTATCCTGAGTGGCTTTCTAACATGGTACCCGTTCGCAAGCCTAACGGGGGGATACGTGTTTGCATAGATTTTCGAGATCTAAATAAAGCGTTTCCTAAGGATGACTTTCCTCTTCCAAACATTGATACTCTTGTCGACACTGTCGCTGGTCATGAAATGCTTTTGTTCATGGATGGATTTTCGGGATACAACCAGATTCGAATAAACCCCGAAGATCAACACAAAACAACATTTACTACACCTTGGGGAAATTTTTGTTACAGGGTGATGCCCTTTGGCCTTAAGAACGCAGGTGCAACCTATCAACGAGCCATGACTTATATTTTCCACGATTATATGCATAAGATTATTGAAGATTATGTGGATGATTTATTGGCAAAATCTAAAACTTGACAAGAGCATTTTGATGTATTGGAAAAAAATTTTGATAGGCTTCTAGAGCATAAAGATTGGCATACACAAATCCCCTTGGCATTATGGGCTTACAGAACAAGCATCAGAACTCCCATTGGGGCAACGCCATTTTCTTTGGTCTATGGAGTTGAAGCAATCATGCCTCTTGAGCTCGAGATCCCTTGCGAATTTCTTTGCAGGAATTTATCAATGATGATACTGCTAGACAAGCACGTCTTGATCAACTCACACTCATAGATGAAAAACGAATAAATGCTTTAGAGCATTTGCGAGTTTATCAATACCGATTGAAACGTGCTTACAATGCCAAAGTTCATCTAAGAGAATTTCAAGTAGGGGATCTTGTCCTTAAAGAGAATCAACAAAACACCAATGCATTGCCGCATCTTCGAGATAAATTCACGGCTAATTGGTTAGGTCCATATATGGTCACCGAAAGAGTGGGTAATGGAACTTATAGACTTGCCAGTTTAGAGGGAGAGGAAGAACCCGAACCACTTAATGTTATACACTTGAGGGCATTCTACGCATAGTTTGAATTTTATATGTACATATATACATGGCTTGTACAACAAAAAAAAAAAACAAATAAAATAAAAAGAATTTGCATTTTATTGTTAGTTGCATACATCTCATTCAAAAACATTGCATTTCATGTGCATACATCTCATTGAAAACCATAACATTTCATTTTCAGCCATAGTTGCATATCATGTTAGAGACCATTCTATCTTTTGGATATAAAATTTGGTCAAGCAAAAGTCATGTTGCCTTAATCAG
Source organism: Wollemia nobilis (assembly GCA_028583015.1). Classification (NCBI taxonomy): domain Eukaryota; kingdom Viridiplantae; phylum Streptophyta; class Pinopsida; order Araucariales; family Araucariaceae; genus Wollemia; species Wollemia nobilis. The sequence goes on from JAQPPZ010016726.1 coordinate 13,659,700, forward strand.
GGGCACCTTCATAAAATCCATCAAACCGAATTGTCATTCGTACACCCATTTTCCATTTGCACATATTTACATTGCCAAAAAAATTTCAGTCACTCAGCCATTCCTAGTGTTTTAAGCAAACTTCGAAATGCATGTTAAAGTTCTCTAGGGCCATATCACAAATTACACTAAATAAAATCTTGAGTATTGGGAAATGATTTCAAAAGCGGTCTTGAACCTATCACATTTTCACATCTTAAAAACATCTTGTGTCAAAGAGAGATAACACCATCCTTGGGTTGTGCCTTGAAGTGAAAAGAGTAATCCTCGTTTGTCCTATCATGCAAACATAGTCCATAAAACAGTGGTTCTTACCACTATCACAAGCAACCACAAAATATAAATATAAACAGAGTAATAAGGATAGGGTAAAATTCTCTTCATACTTCGGTTGAGAATCCGATTCCCCAAAGCTCTAAGGAAATGAACATTTTTCACACACCATCGATCCCAAATAAGTTGTAAGGATCGTACTACTTGTCCGATCAGATGGATAGGTAGTCATCCCCAAAGCTTACAAAGGTCAAAAACAACATGGACTATGGAGTTAACCTTCATCGGGGCTATAGACACTTGACTGGCAGTGGAGTATACTCATTGCGTGGCGACATGTCTCTCCTCAAAGAGAGACCTCTGAATGCTCATACGGACAAACTAGCTTCGGGGTCTTCTCCATAACAGGTTTACCTAATTTGTGCAAGATGAGGTTAATGAAAACACTTGCACACACACGAGTTTTGATTGCCTAGAGTCACTACCATGCTTCGGATTTGGTTAATGAACTCACATGCACACACATTTGGTCCTAGTTGAATTAGGCAGTATTAGTAAGTTTTTTTGATACCACTAACATGTCTGAGTCTTTGTAAAACAGTCTTCCTCCATATTTTCTTCCATATCAACCTCCATATCTTCTTCCATATTCATGTCATTCCATACGTCATTCATTCACAAGCTACCAAGTTCGGTGACCCTGATTAAACAATTATGATAACAGTTGGCTAAATCTAACTATCTAAAAGTATGAGTGCTTCTTAGTGCATATTTCATTTGCTTAGTCTCGCATTAATCATCTATAACTTTGCATTCCATTCCATCACATATGCATTAAAACATATAAAAACATGCATCACAAAAACATAGGCATTCACACAAAAAATAAAAAAAGTAAAACACTAAAAATAAAAGCCATGTATATATATATATATATGTATAAAGATCAAAACGTACAGTGAATGCCAAAACGCTACAAAATACAATAGAGCACCAAGGCTCATAAAGAGTGCATCTAAGCACTAAGCTAACCATCAAAAGAGGATCCCTGTGACCTAGTAGGAGCCCTAGACCTAGTGGTGTGCCTAGACTCACTACGCCTAGAGACAGAGGAGGATGGAGGATCAGGCAACACAATGTGATGCCTAAACAATGTGTCCTCTAGAGCCTCAATATAATGAGTCCTAGACCTAAGTCTAGATATGTCTATCCCGTGTCATTGCTCTCGCTCCGCTAGCTCTACCTGGAGTCTCGTCACCCTGTCATCCTAGGGCACCCTAGTCGCTCCATCCAAGTTCGCCTGCATCTGGGCCATCCTCTCCTCCTGAACAGCTATTAGGGCATCCTGCTCTGCAACCTGATGCTCCAGCCAAGCTATTCTCTCATCCTGGACCGCTAGCATAGCATCACGCTCTGCTATCTGCTGCTGCAGCTGCGCCAGATCATCCTCGTGCCCGCTAGGGGGTACCTCCCTAGTCTCTCCTGCGGCCTCTCCTAGGCCCTCGCCATCATCCTCCTCGTCATCTCTGCTCCTCGATGTCTGTCGTACCATCTTCCCCTTTCACCTTCGACTGTCAGCTCGAAGGCGAGGACCTTCCCTGCGCTTGGGAACCTCTACGGTTCCCTCATCCTCTCCAGCTCCAACAGCCACCAATGGTGGCTCCCACCTTGGCTCTGCGGCCATCCATGCTGCATACTCAGCTGTTACCTCGACGTCGTCCATGTCAAGGATCTCCATGTCCTCATCATCCTCTGTCGCCTCCCTCCATGACTCAACACACGGCAAATCCCCCTCTGATCTGTGCCTCCGGTAGCGCACTGGCTCACCGGGGACATCCTGTCTCAATCCGACCTGGCGGAGCACTCGAGACATCTGTATGTACTCCGCCTCGCTGTGGCCCCAACCCACTACCCATCTAGCTCGTTGCACTCGTCTCAGATGCTCTCCATCACCGATCCACCTCGCCTCCTGCCAGGGCCTCCAAATGACTTGGGCATCTGTCAAGTCTGCCCATAAAATCCTATACCATTGCCCCGATCTCACGAGGCGGCTCGACTGTCTCTCCTTCGCCACTGGCCATCTCCTACCATAAGCCTGGCTCATGTCCCAGTAAGCACATGGCAACCCCTCCGGTCGAGCCACTCTGAAGTGCTCCCAGCCCTAGCACTCGGAGAACCAAACTGCAGCCTAGGCCCTTCCGGCCCCGTCTCCGAACCTCATACAACTCCCGATACACCTGCACCAATAAAGCGGGCGCCCAGGCATACACTACCCTATTAGTGAGCATCTCGCTCACTACACCCATCAGGTTCCATGGAAACCTACACTCGGTGCTGTTCGGGACCACAATGTTGGCCAATACGAACATCATCAGAGCCTCCACCGCTACCAACTCCTTGGCCGTATACATGGCCAAGTAAGGAATCCCCCCGCTCTCCGTCCGGATCTCCCTCCAGTCATCCCCAAACAACTTGGCCATCTTCGTGGCCTTATCTCGTCCAACCTCCACCCGCGCCCCCTCCACGGGCACCTTGAGGATGCGGTATACATCCTCAAGCGTCACCGTCATCTCTCCAGTTGGGAGCTGGAACGTCCCCCGATCTGGATCCCACCTCTCGGCCAAAGCCGAGAGGTACCCCTCATCTGCCCGAACTACCTCCAACCGGGCTGCCTCCGCTAGCCCTATCGCTTCCAATGTCTCCCGGTCTTCTGGGACAATGACCTCCTCATCCCCGAAATGATAGGGGAGAATCGGTGTCGTGCCTCTAACACCCTAAGCTGCAAAACAACAAAACAAAAATTGGTTACAAATTTTTTCCAAAAAAAAAAAAAAAAACAAATTAAAGTACTTGCTTAAATAAACAAATACCTCAACTGGCTGCACTGGTGAGTCTGCTCCCATCTCCGCCATAGCTCCCGTGTGCTTCACTCTCCCACACAACCTTTCACTTCACTTCACTTCATTCCACTCCCTCAGACGCACTTCTCTCAAGCTCGAACGCACAAATGAGCGAAATTCTCGCTGAAACTATTTAAATAGCTGGTTTTGGTGCCCTGAAACGCAGTGGGACATTTCATGGCGCATTCAGATGCAGTGGGGCGTTTCATGATGCATTCAAACACCGACGGGCATTTCTGCCACCTCCAAATGCATACCGGCGTTTGGTGTCAGTATTGAATAAAAGAACAAAACTTACAAAATTGAAGCTTACCTCCTCCAAATTTCATCAAATTGCATCCATCCATTCTTCTTATCATAATAAAACATTTTGTGAAGGTTACAACAGTTTTGGAAACAAATTTTGTTATTTCGCTCAAAAAGCGCATCATTCATCATTGTTTTACAAATTGGGTTAAAAACATTCAAAACCTTCACAAAAATAACAACATTCATCAATTCTTCTGATCTATCATCAATTTCATTCATTCTTCTTTCATCATGCATATTTTTGCCAAATTAAATTAAAGTAAACCTTGTATATAGTGGTATATTCTATCACCTTGGCGATTGCAGCGATTTGCATCCATGCAATTCGATAAGAGGATTAAACCACCATAAGGACACTTACCATTTATCATCATCAATTATTTCACTGTTTGAAAATTGGAAATCAATTCTGGGTATCCTACTTTTTAAGTGACCTCATACCAAGATCAATTTGCTCAACAGTTGTCATTGATGGCCTAGTTCATGGGGCCTTAAACGTGGACAAATCTTCAATATCATCATTATTTTGAGTCTTGCTAGAGATTAAGGCTACCTAGGTTGATTGGTTCCGACCCGAGGAATTATCCATACAGTCACTAGGAGCATCTCCGAAGTTCGGACTCTTTCATATTGCATCTCCGCATATCAATGACGCCAACAAGGCAATTTCATCAACAGTATGGATTCACCCACAGGAGTTGGGGCATCCGTTATCAATTTCTAACTTCCCTATAGTGGAATTCATCTTACATGATCATGGAATTTAAAATTTGGCAAAAATCCCTTTCTAACCATTGGGGCAAAAAACAGTTCATCTTTCACATCACTCATATCGTCTTCAATCATATTATTTTCTGGTTTGTACACCAACCCCTTTTCTGTTGGGACATAAACAGATGGTTCATACACAAACCCCTTTTTCACCGTTGGGGCAAAAACGGTTCATTTTCTTTCGAATTTCTTCCAATTGGCTCATGATAACCATTCTCGCTCGCCAATTGAGGGGGTAAGCTGATAAATTTTAAATATTCTTTTATTCTTTGGTCTTCAAAGTTGTGCTTTAGTCTTGAGAGAGAGTTGCGTCGATCCGACTTTTTAGGTGTCCTAATTTTTTGTCTTGCATTGTGTCTTCACACAAAGTAGCTCAAAAAGGGGCATCTGTAGACACCAAAATCCAACCACTTGCAAGTCATCTATACCTTCATGTCAGCCACGTGTCGGTCATCCACCTTCCCACCATTATTTGGCCCAATTTCACCTTTTCCCGCCATTATTTGGCCCAATTTCACCTTTCCCGCCATTTTTCATCCCCAAATTTATTTAAATTAATATTTATATATATATATATATATATATATATATATATATATATATATATATATATATATATTTTTTTTTTTTTTTTTTAATATTTTAATATTTTAATATATATATTTAAATAATAGTTTAAGTGATTTAATCTGAGCCGTCCATCCTTCATTTAATCTCATCCGTCCATCCATCTTAATCCATTCCACAACCAAAATTTATTCTCTACCCTTAGATCCACTTTAATCTTAGCCACACGTTCAAAGTGTCGTTAAAACCCTAAAGTGTGCCCTAAGAGTGGATTATAAATTGAGTCACCTTGATGGCTCAAACCCTATGTCTTTTGCTACTTCTATCTCTGATTCTAATTCTTCTACTGTTATCTCCTCTCTTCCGCTACCCTTTTGCCGCATCCATCGCCGCTTTCATCGCCGCTTTCGCCGCCATTCCTTCTGCAGCATTCTACAGAATCTCCCATTCCTATCACAAGTGCCCGCGGGCGTTTACCCCTTCACCAAGTTCCCACGGGCGTTTACCAAGTGCCCACGGGCGTTTAACAAGTGCCCGCAGGCGTTTACCTACAGCCACAGACTCGGATCGGCGTCTGTAATCCAGATCCAGAAGCACGCGGGCATTCGGCGAGTGCACCAGGGCACCTTCCGCAGCCTATTCTGACAACAACATTACTTCCATGTGTCGCCTGGTCTAAGCTGCGTTAACGGAGAACGGTATAAATTAGTTTAAAGCAAGTAGCCGTATTTTATGTATTAATCTGTTATTGATTTCTGCATTCTATTTTTATAGGATTTTAGATTGTTTACGAGGGCTCACGCGGTGGAGCCCTCTCATTAATTTCTAACTCCTTGATAGTGTTAATGTGTGCGGGTTTTTGATAACGGATCCCATTTATTGATGGCGGTGATTAAGGTCGGAGTGGTCCAAGCAAGGGATACGACAAAGCCCACTCACTCTGTTGGGATTGAAGATACGTTCTTCGAAAGTGCCACCATTCGTGCCGGCTAGGGTTTCGGAGAACCCTAGCATAATTTATAATTGTGTATCACAAATAAAGGGTTACGAGCCCAGTTGTATTCAAAAAGGAGTTTTTAAACTCCATCGATTAATAGAAATCGTTTGTTTTTGTGCAACTATTCTGTACTCTTTCATTGTGATTTTATTTTTGTTTGGCATGTATTTTTAATCTACAACAAATATAAAATGTTGCATTCTGATTGCATTTGAATTGACAATTGGCATAAACTAGAGCTACATTTTAGGGTTAGAAATACCTTCTTCTATCTATCTAAGTAGGAACATCATTAGGGTGCCAAGAATATTTCTACCATTGGATGATTCCAGGCAAAGGGGTGGACAAACCCTCTGGTTGTCTTTGATAGGGGGTCTTAAGTAGTGTACTTCACACCCTTTGGAGAAATTGACATTATCTTGTTGGATTCTAATTTAGATTTATGAAATTATTTGCTCCTAACATTTTTTATCCACATTAATAAATGGAAACCTTAAAAGGAACAATTAACATACATCATGTTTCACTCAAAATAATAGTGGTTGGATTTCATCACCAACCATTGCTTGAGATTCGGTGACGATGGCATTCATCTCCATCCACCAATCTCTTCCCATAGAAACCATAGGATACCCCCGAGAAAACTTGTTGGATTTCATTACCAACATGAATCTCGTTGCCCTATCTTTTCCATAGTTTTTACCTTTATTATATTAAGCAATATTAGAACATCAAAACACACAATATTGACACTTAAAATGAATACACATTAAAAATAGATAATCAATGAACAAAGTAAGCCACAATGGTTGAAACTTAGCATTGATTGTTTGTTTCCTTTTTGCTCTTTAAATATTTTAGTTTTATTTGATAGTTTAATTTGAATCTTAATTTATTTGCTTATGGTATTAACTAGAAATTAAAATAAAGCTATAAGTCAAGATAACTTAATGGAACCTTCATTCACTTTTCCCACCACTTCTATGGTAGATTCCCTAAATGTTACACAGGAAGATTTGTTTGTAGGTCCCTCACATTCCCTACCATCAACAGCCTTCCATATGGCTATTCCCCAAGAGGAGTCAACCTCCCCTACCATAGAAAATCATATCACCCATATAGACATGGCAATAGTAGAATCTTTCATGAAGTCTTCTAGTTATATCTTAGAGTCCATTCCCAATTCACCTAGACAAGATTCTACTTTATAGTAAGAACATGTTTATTTCCAACCCCCATCCACCTTTACCTAGGTGTATACTAACCCTCTTTTTTAGGCATCAGTTGCACCTTCTTCCCATGTGTCCATTCCCCAACCTTCATGTGCTCCTAGCACCTCATATACCTCCACTTACACCAACCCCTTGTATGAAGCACAATTCAATGTTGCTTCACAAGTTCCAGCCTCACAAGTTGCCATACCTAGTGTAACTTGTACCCAAGCCACATATTCCATACCATCTACCTCCATACCCTTAGCTTCTGATAGAGAGATTAGTGAGGCATGGGAACACCTAAACAAATTGCTTATAAAACATCAAAACACTCAACAACAAGTATATGCAAATCCTAAGCCTTCACATAACTCTACTCAGACTGTCCTTGTCAACTAGGGTCCATCATGGGTACCACAATCTTCTTTGGTTTCTATCCCTGTTCCCCCACCAAGCCATACTGCTACCCATCCTGATCCCATTGGCCAACCTAGCCATAACCTTCATCCATAAACATCATTCCATAATTCCCCATATTTTCATCAAAAATCTCCCATTCATCAATTCCCATCTAATTCGTCAAGTCATCAATACCAATCTCCTCATAACTTAGTCACTCCACAAAATTTCTCCACCCCACCACATCAGGTAATTCAAGGCTTCCACATTCCTAAGGAAGACCCTCGAATTGAGGCCATGTAGAAACAAATAGATCAATTGATGCAATTTACTCTTGGTTTTTCAAACCAAAAACCAACCTTACGCCAATTGATCAATCAACCAATTCATCCTTTGGTACCATCACCACCATATCCGGCAAATTTTACGATACCTAAGTTTGATAAATTTAAGGTAACTGAGGATCCCAAAGAACATGTGAGCACTTTTGTACATGCTTGCTTCATAATTCAAAAAGACAATGCTCTCATGCTTCGAACTTTTCCTCAAACATTAGGAGGGGATGCCATATGTTATGATCCTATATCCTAACCTTCATTATTAATAATAATAATATAATAAATCTAATATACTAAGGTTAGTATAGTTAATAATATAATAATTAATTATTGATTAATTATTATATTATATTATTAGGGTTATATAGTCATAATAATTAAATATATTAATTATTATGAATCATCATGATGAAGTGACGTAGGGTTAGGGTTAAGGTAGGTATAAAGAATTACACAATCTATCACTTGAAACCATCCATGAATAAAATATAAAACATATGTTTATTGATCCATTGGAGGGATTCCCTATTCCAATGCAAAAGTGATTCGTATCAACAGTGATTCTATTTATTTTTATGTTATTTAATTTATTAATTTATTAAATAATTGCTAGAACCTTCAGGGTTCTACCATCATAGAATGGTACAATCAATTTACAAGCCATAGTATCTATACTTTCAAGCAATTTATTGATCAATTCTTTGATCTTTTCATCCTAAATGTTAAAAATAAGATCTCATTGTTTGATGTATATGCTTTAAGATAGCATGATGATAAATCTATCTATGGTTTTGGAAACCATTGGAGGGTTTTCATCACTAAATTTTCATTCACCCTAATTAAGCTATTCACCAAGAGTTGCTTAAAACCTATCTCTTGGATGCTCCAACTACGAACTTATCAATCATTTGAAGAAGCTTTAGTTCAAGTGAGTGTCATTGAGGATATCAAAATCCAAGAAGGTATTCTTAAGCCTAAAAAGAAAGAATGGCAAAACAAGGTCCAATACAAAAGAAACTATTATGACCAATAAAAATCAATAGAGGCTACCCCATCCATCCAATCCAATCAAGTCAATCAAGTGGCCATAAGCTAGCCGGTAATGGCTCAACTTGTGCAACAAACATCGTAACAAATTGCATATCATGTGGTCCCTTCGAAAACACAAGCTCCAATAGTATAGAACATAGTGCCAACTATGGAAAACCATCCTTGACGATAGGTTGTCCAATAAAATTGCCAATACACCCCTTTAGTCAAGTCATATGCTTCCCTTTTTAAAAGGTTGTATGAGATAAATAAACTTGCTTTGTTTGACATTAGACTGGATGATCCCGCCAAACGTGGAAAACATTATCGAGAACATTTATTTTATCCTTATCATAGGCAAAACGGATATGACATTAACAATTACCATGTTTTTAAAGACATAGTCCAAGATCTCATTGACTTGGGAGTGATCAAGCTTGATAATCCCCTTGCTCAACAAAACCAAAACCTTGGTATATTTTAAACACCACTTCCTCATCACGAGGAAGTGCAACCAAACGTAGGGGGAGCTAACACCAAAACTCCTGATCAAGTCAATCATGTACAATAATACCAAGGGTTTCTAGGGGCCATTCATGTGGTCACTAGAGGTCAAAGGAACAACCAACAAAGCCAACCACCTCAAGAAAGTGTGTCACAACCTTCTACATTGCCACCCATCCAAGTTTCCCCCAATCCTTCATCACCCATCCATATCCCTAGTCAATAAAACCCTCCAAATCCACCCATCAATCATCCACCCTGATAAATCAACTCATTAAGTAACCATCTAACTACAAGTCTAAAAATGGCTTCAACTAAATTGTCAATCTATGAGTTAATCCAACAATCTCCTCCACATCGTTAGGTATTAATGAACATTTTAAAATCCATCAAATTGCAATCTCAAGATACTAACACCTTCAACAACTTTGTTGTGAGCATTCAAACATGCATGGAGCCTTCCATCACATTCTATGAATTTGAGATTAAGCCAATCTCATCGAAATCCATAGACCCTCCATTGCATATCATGGCTCTAATTGACAAGAAGCCTTTTAAAAGAGTCCTAATTGATACCGGTTCCTCTATCAACATCATCACCACATTTGCTCTTCATCATTTGAACCTCCCTCCATCTCACATCACAAAATCATCCTTCACCCTTAAAGAATTCAACGATGTTTTGTGTTCCACAGTTGGCACTATTTTTTTGCCCATCGAAGTAGGGATTAAAATATTGCACACAATGTTCCACATCTTGGAAGGATCCATGGCATACAGTGTACTCCTTGGAAGACCTTGGATGATGGAAATGAGATGTGTCCCTTTAGTACTATATCAATGTTTGAAATATGTTCATGAGGGACAGGTACATTGCATACCAGTGAATTTTGAGCCATTTAAGTATTACAATTTCATTTCAAATACCTATGAGTCCATGCTTCCTTCCACTCACCTTTTTCTTTCACCATTAGCTAATCCATCCACCACTTCACCAATCTCTTCATCAAAGGATCCCATTTTTGAGGAGCTCCCTATCACCAAATCTCATCAAGCTTCCATGATCCCATCATATCCATACACATGTGGTCGCAGTCAGTCCACATCATCAACATCATTTCCATACATATCATCAATGTCCACTCAGTAGCCTTTCCAATCCAATCCATTGCCATCACCTAATGTTTCACAAGTGGAATTTACGAATCATGAGATACCTCCATATCCACCATTTCTCAATCTCTCACCTGACCATAGTCCTTCCATGTCATCCTAAGTTGAGGTCCACCTCACTAATCCTGATATTGGTGAATACGTGGTCCAATACATCACCGTCATGCCCCTCACCATCCCTAGTGCTAAGTATTTTGGTCGTCCATGTGACCCACATTTAGCAATAGGAGAAGTCTATAACATGGGTTCAGCTCCAAATAGCATAAATTTTGTATATGAGGGGATTGAATCTTCATCAAGTCCATCTCTCATAAAAGAATCCAAAGAACCAGTTCTTTCCAACATTCTAAACATGTCAGGATTCCCATCTTGATATTTTCACATTGTCAATTGGCAACGCCATGGCCTAGGATTGCATGAACAAGGAGTGCATCAACCTATTGATGTTTCATATCAAGAAGTGTACAACTATTTAGGTCTAGGTTACCACCCACTTTCCACCACCTCTTCTCTTGAACAAGACTTTCAAAGGCTTAATCTCAATTTAGGAGAAGAAGCCCTCCGTACCGATAATTTTTATGAGGAAATATATGAATAATTCAAGTTTATATCGATAATCTCGAATGAATCTAAAGAAGAATCAGAGCCCATCATGTTCCATTCTGAATAATATGAGTTTTATCTCAACATGTTCCCCATCCATGAGCTCATATTTTGATTGCTTCTTCCAGAATAATGAGTTGCCCCTACCGGTGAACCACCACCTCCATTCCATTAAGCCATTCCATAAGCCAAACTTGTAACATATGTACATAACACAAAAATAGTAGTTTTCACCACTACCAAAAAAAATTATAAAAAATCAAGAAATACATTTGATTTCTTAGCATTGCATATGTACATATCATTTAGACAAATACATTTATTTGTGTTACTTGTTGCTATTCAGGTTAACCAAGCCCCTAGCACCGGTTCATAGTTTCCATCCATTCCATACAACCTTATTCACCTTACCCATAAGTTAACATGAATACTGTTGATTTATTCACCCCACTCTGTAATCCATATGATCCAGCTAAGCCAATTCCAATCGACATAAGTCTCATCAATATGGATCAAATTTTCTTACCTCCATACTTTACCGACACTTGAGAGCATTCTATGCATGATTTGATTACTATATATGTATATATATACATGGATAATACAAAAAAATATTTGCATACATTTCATTCATAACATTGCATTTCACTTGCATGTACATTCTAAAAATAATAATTCATTAACCCACATTTCATATTGCATTTCACAAAAATTGCATGTCATACATTGCATTCACATCCACATTTCACATTTCATATTAAGAATTATTTATCCAGTTCAATATCCTCATTGGTCCAATAAAATCATGTTACCTTAATCAGGGGCACCTTCACAAAGTCATCCACAAAATTCCACTAAGTCAAATGGCCATTAGCACAAACCACGCATTCACCAGTCGCAGGTGTTTTCGGTCACTCAACCACTCCTAGTGTTCTAAGCAACCTCTAAAATACATGTCAAGTTCTTTTTAGGACCATTGCACACCTACACTAATAAAATCTTAAGTTTTATAAATTGACTCCAAAACATTCTTGAACCAAACACAATTTCACATCTTAAAAACCATCTTGTGTTAAAGAGGGATAACACCGTAATTGGTATGTACCTTTAAGTGAAAAGGGTCATCCTTGCTAGTCCCATCATGCAACATAGTCCATAAAAATAGTTATTATCACCACTATCACAATTCCAAAAATAAAAGAAAGAGTAGGGTAAAATCACTAACCAAAAACTCTACATATTTTAAATCACACACCACTGATTAATTGGGTGTAAGGATCATTCTACATTTCGAGTCAGACAATTAGGTAGTCATCCTAAAAATTCAAGAGATTAAAAATACAAAAGCATGGACTATGGAGTTAGCCTTCACCAAAGCTATAGACGCTTGACTGGCAGTGGAGTACGCTCATGCTTGGTGACATGTCTCTTTTAAAAGATACCTCTAACCACTCATACGGACAAGCTAGCTTCTTGGTTTTATCCATAACATGCTTACCCAATTTACTCAAGATGAGTTAATGAACTCACTTACACATACTAGTTCTTTATTGTCTCGGGTCATTACCAGGCTCTTGATTCAGTAAATGAATCCACTGCACACACATTTTGTCCTAGAAGAATTAGGTAGTTTTAGTGGGTTTGTTTGATGCCACTAGTATGTCTAAGTATCTACAAAACAAGCAGTTATTCCATATCAACATCCATATATTCTTCCATATCAACATCCATATCTTCTTCCATATCAACATCCATATCTTCTTTCATGTCAATATTCATTTCATGAACCATCATCCGCCACATGCCACCAAGTTTGGTGTCCTTGATTAAACAACAATGCTAAAACATGGCCAAGCAAATATCTAGATCATAAATGATCATTAGCACATCCATACATGCCATCTTGCATTAATCATCCATATATTTCATCTTGCATTAATCATCCATAACATAGCATATGCATTTATCATAAATAGAAAACATGCATTCCATAAAAGCATTTTTACACAAAGCATTCACAAACACATATAACACAAAAAGTAAAAGCCATGTATATATATGTATAAAAATCAAATGTACAATAAATTCCAAGAGGCTACATATAATAGAGCACCAATTATCATATACAAAAAGTGCATTTAAGCACTAGCTAATGCCTATGAGTGGACCCTTGTGACCTACTAGAAGCCCTAGACCTAGAACTCTTCCTAGACTCAACTGGCCTAGTCGACTGCATTGTCAAAAAATATGGAGGATCTGGCAAAATGATATGATTTGCCATACATAAATCCTCCAATGAGTGCACATATGCCTTTATCACTCGAATTCACTGCAATTCCAACCCATGTCGATGCTCCATGTCTAGAAGATCTACCTGGAGCCTCACGATTATCTCTTGATCATCTCCATCAGCTCCTCCTATCGCCCGCTCTACCTGCATTTGAGCTATAGTCGCATCTTGTGCACTAAGCTCTGCTTGTAGCTATGCTATGACCTCATCATGAGACTACACCAGAGCCTCCCACTCCACTCACATCTGCTCTATCTCATCTTGCAACCTCACCACCTCTGATATCTCTTCCATATCATCCTCCTCCTCATCCTCCTCTCTGCAAACCACAGGAGCCTGATTCCTAGTACCCCTTGACTTCTTCCTCTGACTTCTAGCTCGAAGGTACCTCAGTCACTTTAGAGTCTCATCAGACTCCTCGACATCACCCTCACCATTATCCACCACCTTTGGTACCCATACTAGCTAGGTACCAAACCACATCGCATACTTGGGGGTCATCCCCACATCATCCACATCAGGGACCTCCAACTCCTCAACATAATCAACCATCTCCCTCCATGGCTTTGCACATGGAAGCCCCACATCCTCTTGGTACCTCCTATAAAGCATCGGCTCATATGGTACTCCCTACAGCAAGCCAAACTTTCGTAATACCCATGAGAACTAGAAGTACTTTGCCTTGTCGTACCTCCCATATATCCACCTCGGTTGCCTCACCCATTGCAACTACTTCCTATCCCTAGTCCATGTGGTCCCCCACCAAGGCCTCCATATCACTTGGGTAGATGTTAGTCCTGCCCACATATCCTAGTACCACTAGCTCGAGTGCACTGGAATTCTTAGTTGTACCTCCAAAACCACTACCCATATCCTCACATAGGGTTACACACCATCCCACTCCTCACAGGGTAGGCCCTCTAGTCGCACCACTCTAAAGTGCTCCCATCCCCAACACTAAAGAAGAAAGTTGCATTCCAAGCCCTTCCTATTCTATCGTGTTACCTCGTACAACTCATAGTACACCTACACTAACAAAGTAGGAACCCATGCATAGCATTGTGGTGTAGTGAGCAACTCACTTACCAATCCTAGTAGGCTCCATGGGAACCTGTAGCCAGTGTTGTTAGGAACTACTATGTTCGCCAACACAAACATCACCAAAGTCAAGAGGGGCTCCAACTCCTTGGCCACATACATGGTCAAGTATGAAATACCCCCACTCTCCATCCTCACCTCCTCCCACTGATCCCCAAATATCCTGCTCATCTAGGCCTTCTTATCATGGTACACCTCCACCTTCAGCCCCTCTACTGACACCTTGAGAATATGATACACATCCTCAAGGGTAATGGTCACCACCCTGGTCGACAGCTGGAAGGTCCCCCTATCTGCATCCCACCTTTCAACCAAAACTAAAATATACCCCTCATCAGCCCTCACTACATCCAACTGGGTCACATATTCTAACGCCACCACCCTCAGAACACCCCAATCTACCTTCTATAGTAATTTCTTCATCCTAGGAATGAGAGGAGAAAATCAATGTCGGGGCTCCAAAATTCGTAACTGTAACAAGCAACATATTTCATTAAAAAAATAAAAAACAACAAAATTTTGCACAACACAAAAGAGTATTCAAAAGCATTATCTTGGCAAATCTCACCTTTGTCCCAGTTGCAGCACTCATTCCTTATATCGCCATAGCTTTCGTATCAAAATCTCACTACCTCACCCCACTCCTCATTTCACTCCACTCCTCAAACACAGCTTCTCAAACTTGAAAACACACAAATGAGCTTCATTTTCCACTTTGCGGACTATATATAGAATCTGCGGGTGCATTGAAGCACCTTGAGGTATTTCAAACATCTTGAAGTGACATGGGCATTTGCAGATAGGCTGAAGTGCACATGGGTATATATTGGCGCATGGAAGCGCACAAGTGCATCTTTTGAACCTCAAAATGCATGCGGGCATTTGATGCATAAATCAAGAAAAGGTAAAATCAATCAAATCGATAGCATACCTCCTCCAAATTTCACCAAATTTCACCCACACATCAATTCCATTATAAAATCAGGTTTTGTGAAAACAAAAATCAGTTTGGATGCATAATTTTTGATTGCGACCACATGTTGCAAATTCAACAAGCAAATTACAAAAGCAACCCAAAAGCGTATAAATTTTCACAAAACAATGATCATCATCATTTTCATCATACACATATCAAGACATCATCATTTCACATTAGCATTTAAACATTTTCCAAGTTCAAATGATATTCAAGTGAACCTTGTATCTAGTGGGTTATTTTATATACTTGGTGATTACAACGATTTGCATCCATGCAATTTGGTAATATGAATAGCCTACTATAAGGACACTTGGTCATAATAATCATCACTTATCTCCTTGTTCGAGATCACAATCATATTAGGTACTTCATATTTTGAGTGAAACCTTGCCAAGAATAATTTGCACAAAGCTGTCATTGATGGCCTATTTCATGGGGCTCAAAACATGGACAAATTCAAATTTCATAATTTCATATTTCCCTAATAGTCATCATGGTGATTAGCTTTAGCTAGGGTGATTGTTTTTTATCCTAGGAATTAGCTGACAGTCACTAGTTGGCCCTTCGAGGTTGACTACTTTTATCTTTTGCATTTTTCATCTTTGCATATCAATGATGCCAGAAGGCATATTTTCAATAGCATCGAATCACCCCAAATTTGGGGTAACCACATTTGGTTTTGACTTTCCCACATAGGGATACATCTTACATGATCATGGCATCAATACTTGGCAAAAATCCCTTCATCTATTGGGGCAAAAACAGACACATTTTTCATCACATTTTTACAAAACCCTTCATCTGTTAGGGAAAAAACAAACGCAATCATTATCACATTTTTCAACAATCCCCTTCCCACCGTTGGGGTAAAAATGGTATCACATTTTA
This sequence comes from Wollemia nobilis, assembly GCA_028583015.1. Taxonomy (NCBI): domain Eukaryota; kingdom Viridiplantae; phylum Streptophyta; class Pinopsida; order Araucariales; family Araucariaceae; genus Wollemia; species Wollemia nobilis. The sequence goes on from JAQPPZ010016726.1 coordinate 13,676,071, forward strand.
CATCATTCATATCGTCCACATTCCATTTGCATAGATTTTTCAATTGGCTCATGAGATTCATCCGCAACCTCATTCGCAAATTGAGGGGGTAAGCTACACAATAACTCCAAATTATTTATTCTTTTGCCTTTATTTTCGTCTTCACATTTCCACAAGAGATAGAAGCTGCTTCTGTGACTAGCCCGACCAAGTATCTCATATTTTTTGCACCATATTGTGTTTCACGCAACATGGTATAAAAAGGGGCATCTATAGATACCAAAATCTAGCCACTTGTCCTCCATCCTAGCTTTCCTACCATTTTTTGCCCATTGTTTATATATATATATATATATATATATATATATATATATATATATAATCTTTTATATACTATATTTTATATATATAATAAGTATATATTTATATAAATAAACTAATCCCAACCATCCGATTTCATTTAATCATGTTTTTCCATCCACATCAATCCATGCCACACCCTAAAATTAATATCTAGCCTTAGATATGCTTTAATCTCAACCACATGATTAGTGTCATTGAAACCCTAGCATGCCCTAGGTTGGATTATAAATAGGAGCCATTTTGATGGCTCAACCCCTGAGTTTCCTAAATCCCTAAGTGCCCAAGTTTCCTAAGTGATTGAATTCCCTAAGTCCCTTGATGTTCCACGAGCTTTCAAATTGTCTTAGAATTACAACCCAACCTTTATGCCCTAACCCCACTCCATCCATTATATTCCCTATTCCCTCGCTCGCCATCATCGTCACCACATCCCTCGCCTTCATCAGATCTGCTTTTATAACATCTTTCCTCAGTCGTCGAGCACCTTTGGGTACTTTCTATCATCATCGAGCGCCTTTGGGTGCCTCCCTACCAGTCCCAAGTGCCCACGGGTGTTTCTTGCAGCTACCAGGTGCTCACAAGCATTTTACATAAGTCTTTCTAAACGTCCCCTAGCCTTTGAGCGATGCTAGGGCATACCTTTGCCATTGACCTGCAACAAATCCAACCATCAATAGACAGTAGGTAAAGAACAAGGTAAATCTATTTTATTTGGTTATATTGTATATTGTTTAATTCGGTTTGCATTTTGTATTGTTATAGCTATGGTTTTAGTTGTGACTTTTGAGGGCTCACACAGTGGAGCCCTCATTATTATTACTAACTCTCTGGTGTTTCTTTGTGTGTAGATTAGACAGTATATCAAAAGCATTGGATAGTTGATTAAGTTGGAGTGTCATGGCATCGGATAGGCAGAAGCCCACTCACACATGTTGGGAGCAAAGACGCAACTGAAGACACCACCATTTGTTGTGGCTAGGGTTTCAGAGAACCCTAGCAATATTTGTAATAATTGTATCAAAGAGAATTCTTAAATCCACTATTGTAACGAGTTTTTAGGCTCCCCCCATTTAATATAAATCTCATTTGTTGTGTAATATCTGGTTTATTTGAATTATGTTTCATTTAGCATTATTTGGTGTCACATTTTTAGCTCTATAGGTAATATCACCTTTATCCTTCCATGACTTAAAAACCTTTATTTCATTATCCAATTATCACATAACCATGAAAAATATGTGACCAAAAAACAACATATAACTATTCTATAAACACATAATAAAAAGTAATAAATATCACATGGATGCATGTATACTTCAACTATTCTTCAGTCAAATATATTATTAAATAATGATTTGTGTATGTAGAAGAAGAGGTATTAAAGTGGAATGAAATTTCAACATAGGAATATGCCACTGGAAATAAACAACTTGTATGTATAAAAGAAATATTTTATTAAGTGTAAAATAAATAATATTTTGATTTTATAGTTTATTATGTATAATTATTTTTATCAATTTGAATTATATAACTTAATATTACATATTAGATCCGCCTAATTTTAGTAATGTTTATTATTTGTGAAAGGAACCATTTTTTTTGACGAAAAAAGACTAAATATTATTAAACAAAAATCATATTATATAGTTGCGAGGCCTTCCATACATGGGCCACAACTTGGAAGTACCTACAAATATACATGCCTATAATCCCATGAAGGCTAAATGCCCAATTAGAGAATAGATAAAAATTGCACAAAAAAACATTGCTACACCTAATCACTAAATGACATATCAAAGGAGGAGGACTCCTCATAAGTACAATAAGATCAAATCATCTATTTATTTTCTTTGTATACCGTATATCTTCACAAAACCATATTCTAGAGGTCTTTATTTCCAATGGCGATTGCAAATTCCTGTAGCCCCACCAACTCATCCCGCTAATCGCCACCGTTATTTGTCTATCCTATTTCCACCTTCCCACATACATAGGGATTCAAATAATTCCTAATCATGAAATACTGAGGCCTTCAATCTCCTTATTTGCAAATCCTTCCTCCTCTCAAGAGTTGCCATGCTCGTACTTATTCTTTCCCCATCATTGGGGTAATTTGTGAAAGGAACCATTGTATGGTACTTATTCTTTCCCCATCATTGTGGTAATTTATGAAAGGAACCATAATTGATAATTATTTTGAATGGTTATATTGAGATACTTATGGATTATACATGTTATGTTATATTTACGGGGAACCTTATTTTATCGTTTTATAAAGGAATCTAAAATATCAAAATATTCTTTTGTTAAAAAAAATTTTCAAATATTAAAAAAAATAAGCATAAACGAAAATATTATATATTTTTTCAATATGCTTAAATAGAATAAAAGAAAAATAAAAAGAGAATAATTACACATTTTGCTAAGTTAAATATGAATATTTTTTTCTTTTCAATATTCCTAAAGAAAAAAGAAAATATGTACACATTTATGTAAATTAAATATAAACATGAGGAAGGTACCTGAATAACTATGATCTATGGATATTTGTGATCTGTAGAGGAATATCTGTGATCTATGGAGGTAGTTGAATATTTGTGATTTGTGGAGGAATATCTATGATTTGTGAAGGCAGTTGAATATTTGTGATTTGTGGAGGACTATCTGTGATCTGTGGAGGCAACTAAATATCTATGATTTGTGGAGGAATATTTGTGATTTGTGAAGGTAGCTAAATATTTGTGATCTATGGATATTTATGATTTGTGGAGGAATATCCGTGATTTGTGGAGGCAGCTAAATATTTGTGATCTATGGAGGAATATCTATGATTTGTGAAGGCAGTTGAATATTTGTGATCTATGGAGGAATATTTGTGATCTGTGGAGGTAACTAAATATTTGTGATTTGTGTTGCCCTATAAATGATACCATAGAGGAATTGAAGCCAGGCAGTGATGAGCATCAAAAATGCTCATATTTTGTATACATTTTCTTGATTATTATGTGGTTGTATAATAAGGATTTCATGTGTTTATGAATGATTATATAATTATTTGATGAAATTACGCATGTTATCTAATTCGTGTGTTTTCAGTGTGTTTTTGTGGAATTGTAGTTGATTTAGTCAGATTTGGATCAGTCAAGGTCTTTTCATGGACCTGGCACTTTGTTTCTTTTGGAATCAACGCAGAGAAGGTAGGTGCCTTCCTCTTCCAGGAAGGCACCAAGTGTAAGTAGGCGCCTTCCTCTTCTAGGAAGGTGCCAAAGGAAAATAAGTGCCTTCCTCTCACAGGAAGGCGTCGACAGGAAGGTGCCACTAGAAGGCAAGCGCCTTCCTCTCATAAGGAAGGCGCCACTAGAAGGCAAGCGCCTTCCTCTCATAAGGAAGGCGCCACTAGAAGGCAAGCGCCTTCCTCTCATAAGGAAGGCGCCGACAGGAAGGTGCCACTAGAAGGCAAGTGCCTTCCTCTCATAGGAAGGTGCCAACAGAAGATAAGCACCTTCCTCTTCTAGGAAGGCACCAATGGTAGTAAGGCACCTTTCACATAGAGAAGGCACCCGACATACTTAGGCACCTTCCTCATAGGGAAGACGCCCCTGTTCTTCACCCGTTGACCAGACAAGCATGACGTGGACAACATATACTGGTGTAGTTCCAACTCTACGTCATGTAGAGTTAAATTGGGGATTGCACCAATGTATGAGAATGTCCTACCAATGCCAGGCGAAGCACAAACCAATCAGTGAGCACGCCACCGTTAGAAATGAATACCAGTTTTAGCAGACGTCGATCACATTTACCAAACTATCTTAGTTTAGTTTGGAATGAATCAACTGTTATAACTTCTTTATAACAGAATATTTGCGGGTGTGCTATATAAACACACGCAAACCTCTCTAAGGATATATAGAATATTTTGATAGTAAATGTAGAGAGATATACGAAAGAAGCATTGTAATACTTTGATAATTATAATACAGTTCTAAGAGTTTCTAAGTGCGTGTTCAGCTGGGAGGAAGCTGCTGGAGCCTGGACCCACTCCAAGCCAGTATTTTTTTCCCTATTTTTCTTGTGTTTTCTAGATTAGTTTACCACTTTTATAAGATTATTTATCGCATTGTCATTTCTAGTATTGCGATAGGTTTATTTCTAGGAATGCGTGAATATTTCCTTTCTGTAGATTTAATTTTTTTTACGTAAATTATTGAGGAGTGTATGAATGATTGACGATCATTGAAACACCCCCCAATAGTAGAACTAGCGAACTCATCTCAAGTGGTGTTGTAAGCAATATTTTTCAAGACCTTCGCAAGTTTACGAAGCTCCCTGGGTTGATAAATTAAATGCATGGGCATGTGACAAAAGTAGGAAAGAATTTAACCTTGTTTGGCCCACAACATTTTGGCTTCGTTGTTGGGGAAGCGTCTCAACTAGATTATTTACAATACCTGGAAACCTTCCATCTGACCTTGTATGAGTTCTTCGAGAAGAAGAGGACCTGATGGTCGATTTATAAAAACCAATCCACCAAAACCTGAGTCAGCCGAACATTTTGAATTTGAATTAGACTCACCCGACCCACCTCCAGTAATCCATTGGAGTGAGGATCCGCACTTTGTGCAAAGTGCCTCCTCATCCCATCAACTTGGGGAAGAACGAATCATCATAAATCCCTTGTTTAATAGGACACCCTTAGAGGAAGCCCTGTTGTGGAAAGTTGTAGAATATCGGACGATAACACCAAACAACCTTAGAGCCTTGACTCAGAAAGCATTAAACGATCGTAAGGCCATAAATACTGCATTAGAGACCACATTTCCTAAAAAATGGCTGACAACGAAGAAGTCTTATCTGGATTTAGTTTCCTTATTGATGAAGGAGTAGGAGATACCAAAATGAAAAACATATCCCCTGCTCACCTTTAGACCTTCAGAGGATACCCAACTGAGGACCCTGACCTATTTTTATTTAAGTTTGATGTCTTATGCAGGTCTATGGACTACAAATATGATATGCAGAAGCTGAAACTCTTCCTTCCACATTGGACGATGCAACTCTGCGGTGGTTCATCAGTATGGGAGACAAACACATTGCCACTTGGGATCAAATGAAGAAGCTCTTTTTAGAGCAATACCAAGATTTTGGGAGAGCAAGAGACTCCAGATAAGATGTCTTGAGCATGACTTAGAAAGAATATGAGTCTCTCAAGGAATACTGGGAGAGATTCAACTTCAATCTTCAATGATCTCCTCACACGAAACTATCTGATAAGTCCCTCAAAAGCATATTTTTGAGGGGACTTACCAATGAATCATTGGAGGCTCTTAATATGATTTTTTGAGGTGATGTCTACCAGCACACTATGGAAGACATTTGACAACTATGCCGGAACTACTCAAGAAGGAGAGGCAAGACCACTTATAGAACCATGAAAGCGACTACTTTAGTCATGAAGACAGAAATAGGTAACATGCTAGAATATTTAAAGAGCGAAATGCTCTCATCTCTAGCATTGCAGATGGATACGTTGCTATTAGAGAAAAAGAAGCAAGAAAACAAAGCAGCATTGGCTTATTTTTGTCCAAAATGCAAAGGGAAGCATGCAAAGAATGCATGCCCGAAGAACAAAGTCAAAGTATGCGCAGTTTGCAGGCTGAACCATAAAACTCGATTGTGCCCACAACTACCCAGTAATCAGGAGGATGCTGAAAGCGCGGATGCCTATTTCATAGGCAATCGAAGATTTGGCCACAACCCCTTGTAGGGAATATGCCAACCAAATTTTTTTCATATAGGGGAGGACCATACATGCCCCAAGGCCCACCTCAACCACCTAACATGGGGTGGTGGGGGTCATCACCCTGGTCCAACGCACCCCCAGCAACATTCTTGAACTAGTAGCCATGGATGCCATATCCATATCCTGGGAAGTAGTGGAGAGGTCACACTACGTGGAATTAGGCTCCACAAAATGTAGCACCAGCTCACCCCAACAGAATTTATCGATGTTGCCAGCAGTGAGACTTGCGCAGCTACTCGCACAACCGACGACAAATCCTAATAACAGGATGAACCAACCAACATACAACGTGGAGGGTAAGATGTATCCAATGTACCATATTCATCTTAGGTCTGGTAGACAGCTAGGAGTAGGAACGCCTCCACTGGTAGAAGAGGAGGAAGAGGTAGGAGAAACACCTCTTTTAGAAGAGGTGATAGAAGAAACGCCTAAGAGAGCAAAGGCTCCATTTCCCAACCGATTGCAAGAACAGAGGAAAGTAACGCAGCCGAAGTTTGATATCTTGTCTAGCTTGAAGAACCTCACCATGACAATTCCATTATTTCAAGCCATCCGAGATGTTTCGATATATACCAAGGTGGTAGAGAGATGTGTATAAGGAAGCCAGGATGAAGAGCAACCTAGACTATCAATGTCATGGGTAAACTAGCAGATTTTATGATGGGCAAAACATGCCATCCTAAGTATGCAGACCAGAGCAGCCCAGTGCTAACTATAAAAATTAAGGGACATTCCCTATCCAATACGTTGGTAGATCTCGAAGCAGCCATCAACGTAATGCCTTAGGAGACCATGTAGAGGCTACAACTCATGAACCTGAAACCCACTATGACAGTGTTGCAACTGGCCGATCGATCGACCGTGGCACTAGAAGGAATGTTGGAAGACGTAATAGTGATAGTCAATGCATGGGAATACCCAACTGACTTTTTAGTCTTGCAATCTAAAACTAGGCTGGGCGATTACCCGCTCATCTTAGGAAGGCCATGGCTGGCAACATCTGACACTTACATCAGCTACCGGGATGGGTTGATGACCATCTCTGATGGACGAAACATTAAAAGGTTGACTATCTTACCCCAGCGCAGTCCATTGACTCATTAGGAGAACCCATGTTGATCGAGCATAAAAATCTTGAGCTATCCATGATCCAATCGGTGATGACATTGAATGAGTTGGCAGAAGAAGATGAAGATGGTGCTATTGTGGAGTTCCTCCACGAGGAGTCTTCCATCTTCGCACTTGGATCATCATTGGCTGGTGCCCAAGATCACCACGTTCAGTAGATACACGTCGGGCCAGGAAGAACGTTGAATGTCAGGAGTGGTTTGACTCCCATACAATTGATGAAAGTAGAAGAGCTCCTGGTTAGACACCAACAGGCATTTGCATGGGATTACTCAGATATGAAGGGTATCAGCCTAGATATCTGTACCCATCGTATATACCTTGATGATCAAGCAACTCCAAGCAGGCAACCACAGAGAATAATGAATTCAGCAATGAAAGACATTGTCAAGGAAGAACTGCAAAAACTCTTGACTGTTGGATTCATCTATCTGATTTTTGACAGCAAGTGGGTATCACTATTAGTGGTATTCCCTAAAAAAATGGCAAGTGGCAAATCTGTGTGGACTACAGAGCGTTAAACAAAGCGACCAAGAAGGACCACTTCCCGCTCCCGTTCATTGATCAAGTCTTGGATACACTCTCCGAGAGGAAGTATTTCTACTTCCTAGACGGATTCAGTGGATACAACCAGATCCAAATAGGAGAAGAGGATCAGGATAAGACAATGTTCACCTGCCCATGGGGAACGTTTGCCTATCGGGTATTACCTTTCATATTATGCAACGCACCTACCACCTTTCAAAGGGTGGTGCTTAGCATATTTTTAGACATGATGGGAGACGTGGTCAAAGTATACATGGATGACTTCACCGTCTATGGAGAAACCTTTGATGAAGCAATGACGAACTTGGAAAGAGTGCTTGAAAGAAGCAAGGAAAACAATTTTTCCCTAAGCAACGAGAAATGCTTTATGATGATGCAAGAAGGCATCATACTAGGACACCACCTCTCCGTAGAAGGAATAAAGGTTGATAAAAGAAAAATTGAGGTCATCAGAGACCTACCTAGCCCTAGAACGCAGAGAGAGGTGAGGAGTTTTCTTAGATCAGCTGGGTACTACCGACGATTTATCCTCAAATTCAACAAAATTGCAAAACCACTATACACTCTATTATCTAAAGATGTGGAGTTCAATTGGACGGAAGACTGCGAAGAAGCATTTCAGTTGCTTAAAGAGAAACTGATATCCGCACCAATTTTAAGAGGACCAAATTGGGCCATACCATTCCATATCTACTATGATGCATCCAACAATGCGATTGGAGCAATCCTCGGACATAAGGATGGTGAAGAATTTTACGCCATCTACTATGTTAGCAAAAACTTGGCAGAAACCGAGCTCAACTACACGATGACGGAGAAGAAGTTCCTTGTAGTTGTGCATGCCATAAACAAATTCTACCATTATATCACCGAGTATAAGGTATTTTTCCACACGGACCACTTGGCCATCAGATACTTGATGAGCAAGCTGGCTATTGGTGAAAGAATTATCAGGTGGCTCTTGTTACTGCAGGAATTCGACATCACAATAGTCAACAAACCAGGCAAAGACAACATCATAGCAGATTTTCTATCCAGATTGATACTAGCAGACCATACAACAGTGGAAGACTAGTTTTCGAATGAACATTTGTTCACCATTAGTGAGAAAATCCTATGGTACGCAGATATAGCCAATTACTTGGCCACCGGAAGAACCTCACCTGCTCTCTCTTTTCAAGAAAAGTAGGTGGTCATAGAGAAAAGTGCATCGTTCCTATGGATTGATGGCCTCCTATTCAAAATAGGATGTGACCAGATTATAAGGAGATGTGTAGCAGAACAAGAGTTCTTAGAAGTACTCAAAGCATGTCACGACGAACCATGCGGAGGACACTTTGCAGGGAAATGAACTACCTACAAAATCCTACAGGCTGGGTACTTTTGGCCACTCTGTTCAAGGATGCGGTTGCGTATGCCAACAAGTACGATGAATGCCAAAGAATAGGCAGACCAACCCATCAAGACGAAATGCCCCTCCAGCCTCAAGTACACCTGGAACCCTTCGATAAGTGGGGCATGGACTTCGTGGGACCAATTAATCCACCTTCAATAGGGAGGAGGTTTATTTTTGTCTGTACAAATTACGTCACCAAATGGGTTGAAGTTCAAGCATTGAGAGATTCAAAAGAAAAAAATAGTTGTTGATTTCTTATTTGCCCACATTTTTACACGATTTGGGGTCCCTAGAGAGATAACAACAGACCAAGGGCCTCAATTTACCTCCAAGTTGATCAAGGAGTTGATGGAGCAATACAAAGTTTGGCACAATAAAACTACACCCTACCATCCACAGGCAAATGGGCAAGTGGAAGTGACGAACAGAGAAATAGAGAACATCCTGATGAAGATCGTGCAACAACACAAAAAATATTGGGCTACACGGTTGTCGAAGGCAGTCTGGGTGTATAATACCACGTGTAAATCCACCACAAGCTTCACACCCTTCCAACTGGTCTATGGGAAGAGTGCGATGATGCCCATTGAATTTGGAATCAAGACATTAAGGACAACTTCAAAATTGAACTTGAGCTTGGATGACGCTCAAAAAGAAAGGATTCGGTAGCTAGATCAGTTGGACAAAATCTGAATGGACACTTTGCAGAGAACATAAATCATACAAAAGCAAAGAAAGCGGTGGCATGATCACCACATTAAACTGAAGCAGTTCCAAGAAGGAGAATGGGTGTTGTTGTACGATTATCAATTCCATAAAAGAAAAGGTAAATTAATGCAAATATGGATGGGACCGTATGAGGTGGTAGAGCTCATCAAGAATGGGGCAGTGCATGTTAGAACAATTGACGGTAGCAACATCGTGTTAACGGTCAATGGCCATCGACTGTGCCCCTATAACACATCCAAAACCTTACAGGTGGAATCTAGAATAGACGTGGGGGAGACCCCATCTTGTTAGATCCGGACCAAACTCTTAACAGGCGAAACGGTGGGCATGGAGGTGCTCACCAAAATCAGTTAATTTAGTTTTTTTCTTACGGTGTGTTTTGCAAGGATGACGCCCGCATGCAAGCTGCAGGCATCCTAATCCAGGGCCTAACAGGCACGGAATGCATCTAACTGCTTTTATTTTTCTTTCTTTTCGTTTGCTTTTTACAGGTGGACCTAACAGCATGAAGAATAGGTATCTGGGAAACCAGGCCTGATTCAACTCAGCATTCTGACACCGACACTCGTAGGTAGAAGCTGAGGCAGCGTGAAGCGAGACTGAGAAGGCTTGATCACCCTTTCTCAATCAATCGCAACATGATTGCCAAGAATAAAGTTTCTTCCACATCAAGAAGGCGTAGAAGAAGGCACCTTCCTTATAAAGAAGGCACCCAGCCAGAAGAAGGTGCCTTTCGTATGAAGAAGGCACCCAGCAAAAATAAGGCGCCTTCCATATGAAGAAGGTGCCCCGCCAGAATAATGCGCCTTCCTTATGAAGAAAGCACCCTGCTAGAATAAGGTGCCTTTCTTATGAAGAAGGCACCCCGCCAGAAGAATGCGCCTTCCTTATGAAGAAGGTGCCCTGCCAGAAGAAGGTGCCTTCCTTATAAAGAAGGCGCACACAAAAAAAAATAGGTGCCTTCTGTGGCAGGAAGGTGCCACACACAAAAAAAAAAAAAACCCGAGGTGCCTTCCACATCAAGAAGGCGCATACATATCGAGGTGCCTTCCACCCCAGGAAAGCGCAGGTATACAGTGGCACCTTCCACCCCAGGAAGGCACAGGTATTCGACAGCGCTTTCCACATCAGGAAGGTGCACCCATTCAGAAGCACCTTTTGTAGCAAAAATACGCCATGATCAAAAGGGCGCCTTCCACCACCAGAAGGTGCATCCATTCAAAGAGCATCGACAACATCCGGAAGGCACCATATAAGCGCCTTCCACATCGAGAAGGCACCATATAAGCACCTTTCACATTAGGAAGGTACCAAAGAATGCCTTTCGCGTACAACCAGCACTTAAGTCTCACGGACGCCTTGATCAGAACGAAATCACCACACAAACAAGCGGTATCAGATTACCACCATCACCCATGTGATGGAAATCCGCCCCAATCAAAAAAATCTCAAAGAATTATGGGGCGAGAGCAGCGCATACGTTCCAAAGATGATGGACAGATGGTTTTTGAGCAAATCAAGAGTCTGTCTTCAGCACCAACCATCAAACAACTCAGCACCAAAGTCCAGCATAATCCACACAAATGAAATACCCCTCCCCCATGTCACAAATCACCAAATCAACGCTCTTCACGATGCATGAAATACCAAATAAGGTACGTGCATACTAACTCAAATATTTATATAATTATTCATAAATTATGTAGTACCAGAAAAAATATTGTCGTCATAAAAATCATATACCCCCATGGCCAAAACCACGTGCCAATGATATGGCTTGAAAGGCGTACCCTAGAATTAAATGCTAAGGTTAGGCACCTTCCCTATAAGAAGGCACCTTCCTGAAGAAGTAAGGACAAAAAAAAAAAATGCAGCAGTAAGGGAAGGCGCCATGGAAGGAAGGTCGAAGAATCATGCGATGAAAAAGAATGAGCCGAGTGATACGAAAGGAATCAAGGGGACGGTAAAAACACAGTTCGAGGCTAAAGGATGGTTCGAATACTGTACCCTGGTCAGTCGTGGCTAGGATATGGAGGTAGCCAAGGAATTTGCTACCTCCTTGAGGGGCGACGTAGCTCAGGTCCGACCTGAACACATCTCGCAGGCGACTGGATTGTCCCTCACAGGTGAATGCATATACAAAGGTAAATTGTTGAAGTCGTATGTCAAAGTGTTGCTACCAAGAGAAAATGTGCAGATAGATAAGGAAGGACTACCCAAAAGTAGCCTTCCCATAAATTTGTAGAAGATATTCGAGCAGGTTGCTCGATTATTTACATGCACTGAGAAGTATACCCATTTGCACACTAACCATGTGCATTTTTTGAATCACTTGGTGCATGGAAGGAAGTTGAACGTGCCCTTCTACCTGGCAAGTGCCCTAAAGGAAGAAGCAGCTAGGTACCAAAAGGGAGCATCATCCGCCTTGGCCCACCATTGGCTGATATCAGCACTAGTCCACCATGCAGAAGCACAGAGGCAGAACCCCGACGCAGAGGGAGATGGCGGCCAAGAAAGGCAACAGGATGTTGTTTCCAAAATAGGGCAAGAAGAGGGAAGCCCTACAAAGGAGATGGCAAGTATCGAGCAATTGGCATTGCCCGATTTCACGAAAGAAAGAGGGCATTCACCAGTGCCCGAATGCACAGAGGAAAGAGGGCATTCCCCAGTGCCCGAGTATGAAGAGGAAGGAGCGCCGCTTATTAACAGCAAGGCTGAGTTTTGGCTATCAGAACCAGTCCCCAGGAGGAAATGCCTACGATGACTCCTCTCGGCATAAGAAGAAGAGAATGACCTAGAAGTCGACATTGTAGCCCAAACCCTTCGAGAATTGACAAACCAAAGCCCACAAGATGCAGGGACTTTTAGGAGCAATGATCAGGTCGACGTAGCCTTGGAGTAAGCATTGGAGTGGCAGACCAATTGCTGGATGGCCCAGCAAATTTTGGAGGACTACCAGAACAAGCATAGAGGGGAATTGGAAGAATGAGAAAGATGAATCACCCAGCTCGAGTAGCTGGTCCAGCAGTTGCAGGAGGAGAACCAGCAACTCCAAGATAGGGGAACAGAAAGAAGGTACACATCGACCCAAACTGACTGGGCAATAGAGGTCCCGACGAATTCTCCCACATATACAAAATGAGTATTCTCTTTGGGATAATTTCGATCGGACGCCCGACAGAGCAGCCCAAAGGTAGGGGAGAATTCCTCTATTTTTGGGAGTGAAGGGGAAAGAATTCCCACAACACCCCCTATCATCGACCTGAGTGATACAGAGTAGGACGAAGGCCAACAGCTGCAAACAGGACCGGAGGATAAGGAAGAACTCCCCGGACCTAAGGAAGAAAGAGAAGAACCTGAGGGGTCGGCACAGGATAGACAGGGGGGCAAATAAGCACCCCTAAGGATGGCAGCACAGGTCCCCCAGAGTGAAGAGAATGCTCCAAGGACTGCAGAGCAGGCCCTCGGAGTGAGAAGACGTCCGCCAGGGAGAAAGGGAAAACCCTTGTTCGAGCCGTCGCATTTTCTTCAGAGGCCAAAGGAAAAGGGCCCAGGACGGCTCGAAAGAAGGTGAAGGTGACCTTCGCTAAGCTAGAAGAATATGATTGGGATATGCAGTCGTTCGTAGAGAGGCAAAAATAGTTCGAACGACTGCTCAAAGAGATGACAACAGCTAAGGAGACTAGGAAGGCAACCTCGAGGATGCAGGGGGACTCTGGTATCTGCATCAATCCGACAGAGGACAGCCAGTTTTGGGAGATTTACGGGTCATCTCGAGGATGGCCCTCCAAGATAAGAAGGTATTTTGAATGATGGTGGGTATATGGCCCCGAATTGGAAGCCATTGCCATTGCAAAGGAGAATGCAGGGCTTACTCCTGAAGTAGCCCGATTGTACAAAGCCCAAGTAGTTCATCTCAAGAGGGATAATTCAGATATCCCTCTTACAGTGGTCAGACCTCTGGACGTTGACCTATGGCAAGCTGCAAAAGCTATATTTCAGGTAGCAGAGACGACGCTAGCTAGATGACCTTCGATAGCGACCAGGATGAGGAAAGCAAAGCTGACAACAGCACCCGCAGCCCTGTGTAGAAAAAGAGGAGCCACACCTCCAGATGCCAATACGCAGAAGAGGAAGACATGGGCCGCAGGTACAGTCGAATCCACCAAGAAATGACAACGATGAGGGGTCAACAAGGCTACCTACAATTTTTATGCCATGAAGGCGTGGCATATGTTAGGCATGGGGGGATGATGAGCATCAGAAATGCTCATATTTTGTATACATTTTCTTGATTATTATGCGGTTGTATAATAAGGATTGCATATGTTTATGAATGATTATATAATTATTTGATGAAATTATGCGTGTTATCTAATTCATGTGTTTTTAGTTTGTTTTTGTGGAATTGTAGTTGATTTAGTCATATTTGGATCAGTCGAGGTCTTTTCATGGACCTGGCACTTTGTTTCTTTTGGAATCAATGCAGAGAAGGTAGGCACCTTCCTCTTCTAGGAAGGCGCCAAGCGTAAGTAGGCGCATTCCTCTTCTAGGAAGGTGCCAAAGGAAAATAAGTGCCTTCCTCTCACAGGAAGGCGCCGACAAGAAGGCGCCACTAGAAGGCAAGCACCTTCCTCTCATAAGGAAGGCGTCGACAGGAAGGCACCACTAGAAGGCAAGTGCCTTCCTCTCATAATGAAGGCGTCGACAGGAAGGCGCCACTAGAAGGCAAGTGCCTTCCTCTCACAGGAAGGCACCAACAGAAGATAAGTGCCTTCCTCTTCCAAGAAGGTGCCAACGGTAGTAAGGTGCCTTTCGCATAGAGAAGGCGCCCGACATACTTAGGCACCTTCCTCATAGGGAAGGTGCCCCTATTCTTCCCCCGTTGACCAGACAAGCACAACGTGGACAACAGAGACTGGTGCAGTTCCAACTCTACATCATGTAGAGTTAAATTGGGGATCGCACCGACGTATGAGGATGTCCTACCAATGCCAGGCGAAGCACAAACCAATCAGTGAGCACACCATCATTAGAAACAAATGCCAGTTTTAGTAGATGTCAATCACATTTACCAGATTGTCTTAGTTTAGTCTAGAATGAATCGACTGTTATAACTTCTTTGTAATAGAATATTTGTGGGTGTGCTATATAAACACATGCAGACCTCTCTGAGGATATATAGAACATTTTGATAGTAAATGTAGAGAGATATATGGAAGAAGCATTGTAATACTTTGATAATTATAATACAGCTCTAAGAGTTTCTAAGTGCATGTTCAGCTGGGAGGAAGCTGCTGGAGCTTGGGCCCACTCCAAGCCAGTATTTCTTCCCTTATTTTTCTTGTGTTTTCTATATTAGTTTACCGCTTTTATAATATTGTTTATCGCATTGTTATTTCTAGTATTGCAATAGGTTTATTTCCAGGAATGCATGAATATTTCCTTTCTATAGATTTAATTGTTTTTACATAAATTATTGAGTGTATGAATTATTGACGACCGTTGAAACACCCCCAATAGTAGAACTAGCGGACTCATCTCAAGTGGTGTTGTAAGCAATCTTGTTCAAGACCCTTCGCAAGTTTACAAAGCTTTGTGGGTTGATAAATTAAATGCATGGGCATGTGACAAAAGTAGGAAAGAAGTTAACCTTGTTTGGCCCGCAACAGGAAGCAACGGCTCTGGAGGGTTTTCAATCCACAACTAAGTCAGGTGATGGCAATTATAGAGAGTTTGTAATGTATAGTTGAGTTAGGTGATGGAGAAGTCGAGTCCAGAAGGCAAGGGTGGCTTACAAGGATTGACTGGTGGGCAAGGTGGAAGCAGTGTAGGTCAATATGCGGGGAGCTGTGGAGGTCAAGGTGTGGAGATTGGTGGTGGGTATGGTGAGGAGAGCTTTAAATATTTTGTCTTAGGGGCCCGATCTTGGGTTAGTCTTCTTAAGGGGGAAGAAAAAATCAATGAGCCTAGGGTTAAATATAATTTCTTGTTCAAGAAGACTTGTGGTTTCAGACCCTCTTGCAGAAATGGCTACTTCCCATGGGGATTTTGCTCTTTTTGGAAAATTTGTTGGGGTTCGTCTAGATCTAGATGCTATTCGAAAGTGGGATCAGTTAAAATGGCATCCTAAGGGTTCTTTGGATATTGTTGCATTACCTAAGGATTTTTTCCTAGTTAGGCTCAGTGGTTTTGAGTATCGTGATAGGATTATTCAAGATGGTCCATGGTTCTTTGGGCGTAGAGGTTTATTCCTAAGAAAATGGGCACATAATTTCAACCCTAATTTTTAATGCATTGACCAATATCCTGTGTGGATTTGCCTTCTTGGCCTTCCCTTATATCTTTGGCATGAGGAGATCCTATCTAGAATCGCAAGTGAAATAGGAGAGATTGTGGTAATAGACCCGTTACCATTGCTAGATCTAGGTTTTTGTATGCTAGATTGTGTGTTAATATTATGCTTGATAAGGACATTTCAAAGTCAATTGAAATCGAGTCTAAGTTTGGGATCTGGACCCAACCTTTGGAATATAAGAACATAGTTGAAAAATTCTTGGAATGCAAGAAGTTTGGTCATCCCAGCTTCACTTGCACTCTATTTCAAAAAGTTGATAAAGGAAAAAGGCTTGAGAAAGGAAGTAGACCCCAAATCCAAGTTTTCTGGCATCTGAATCAGAAGTAGATAGAAATGGGGCTCATGGTTCTCCTAAGGAGTTTATTCCCACATAAATCTTGGTTGTTGGTGTAGTTGAAGGCCTTATCATAGATATAATTGATGGATAGTGCTTAGAGAAAAAAGAAGACTGCTCTAAAGTTGTTAGGATTTTTCCAGAATTTGGTGGGCATTCCAAGGATGCAGAGGTGAATACAAATAATTTTTTTGTATTAGGAGAGTTACTACATTATGGTCTTGAGGCTGGGTTGGATGTTATTCCAAATAAAGGGTTGGAGATCCTGGATCATCAAGGGGATTAATTGCCTTCTGCTCAGGTTCCTGTTGAGATGTTTTCAGGAGTAGTTGCCCCTGTTTTGTATAATAAGAGGGTTGATGCCCCCCTTGATAAGGAAATATAGGATGTCATGAAGTCTCTTTGGGATGTAGAAGAAGGAGAGGTTTCTACAAATACTTTGGACAGATAATCAAAGGAGGTCTTGTCTTCCTTGGAGGAAGATGACTTTCAAGAAGTTCTAAACAAGAAAAAGATGAAACTAAAGAATATAGCTCAGCAACAACAAATTCCTCCTCAATCAATAGAAGCAATCAAGAAGGGAACAATTGGATCTATGCAGCCCATCAAAAATACTCGAAAAACAATGAATCTAAGTAATGAGAAGGGGCCAGGAAGACCAAAAAAATATGAGGTGCTCTTAAAGAAAATAACTCAATATGTGGATAATGGCTCCCAACCTACATTACCTTTGAGTAGAGAGAAGGCTCTGCAATCCTTGAAGTAATGAATATTATCTCATGGAATATTCGGGGTCTACATGCCTCGACTAAACAAAGAGTGCTAAATTTTTTTAGAAAATGTTTCAAGCTTGATATTCTTTTCTTACAAGAAACTAAGATGGGCAATGAGGATTTTGATATATTACGAAGGTTTTTTTGGAAGGGGTGTGAAGTTATGAGTAGGGCTGCTCGCGGTTCTTCTAGAGTTTTATGGACGCTTTGGAATCCTGATTTTGTGGAGGGGAAGCTCATTCATTAGGTTGATAGATTCTCTTCATTTTTATTTTGTTGTAAAAAAACTAATTTTTCTTGGATTTCTACCAATGTGTATGCTCCCAATGTTGCTATGGATAGAAGGAAACTCTAGGTTGACTTAAAAGCCCTTGGTTCTTCATTTGACCTACCATGGTTGCTTGCTAGTGATTTTAATTCCATTTTGCTCCCTAGTGAGAAACTTGGAGGCTCGACTATTTTTCGGATAGTACGGAGGATTTTGGTGAGTTCTTGACCTCCATGGGACTGGTAGATATTGATTTGCAAGGTTCTAAATTCACTTGGTCCAATAGAATAAGTGGTGGGGGTATGATTCAATCTAGGATTGATAGGGCCCTTACTTTATTGAGTTGGATTACCATGGTTCAAGATTACTCTTTGAGAACTTTACCGAGAATTGCTTTTGACCACAACCCATTATTATTAGAATTCATGGAGAAGAAATGCTCGAAAGGTTATCCTTTCATATTTGAGACAATATGGCTTTCTCATTTGAATCTTGAAGGTTTTATTAAGGCTTGGTTGAAAACGAATGTCTGTGACACTAAGATGTTCCAAGTGGCCAAGAAGCTAAAAATCATAAAAGCTAACTTGAAGAGGTGGAATCAAGAGGTTTTTGGGAACCTCTTCCATACGAAGAAAAAATATTTCAAGATTTGCAGGAAATTGAGGAAAAAATCCAAAGTGAAGGTTGGTCAAAGGAGTTGGCCAGCAAAGAGCAAATTACTCTTGCAAAATTCCATAATATTTTTGCCAATGATTCTTTCTGGAGACAAAAATCTCGAGCTATGTGGCTTAAGGAGGGGTATAGGAATACCAAGTTTTTCCACCTCTCAACCTTGAAACATAGGAGTGATAACAAGATAAAAGAAATTACATTGGAATCTGGTGAATGCCTTAAATATAAGGAAGAAATTACTACTGCCATGGTATCCTTCTTTCAATATTTGTTTTCTAGAGATAGCGAGAAATATGCTTCGGAGGAACTTCTTAGGAACATTCCCCAGGTGGTGATAGATGATATTAATAATGCTTTGAATGCCCCCTTTTCTAATGATGATATCAGGACCAGCCTATTTAGCATGAATAAGGACAAAACAACTAGGCTGGATGGGTTCCTTGCTGGTTTTTTTAGAGGTTTTGGCACCTTCTTGGTTCAGATATTTTAGAAACCTTAAGATAATTCCAATTTTCTTCCTCCTTTTTGCAGGTATGGAATACTACCTTCATTGTTTTGGTTTCGAAGAAACATGGTGCCTTTTCTCTAAATGATTTTAGACCTATAAGGTTATGCAATACCCTATATAAGTTGCTTACTAAGACACTCACTAATATGTTGAAAAGGCTTCTCCCCATCTTTATTTCTCCTCTTCAAGGTGGTTTTGTTCATGGTAGGCAGATTGTGGATGGGATCATTACTGTTCATGAGAATTTACATTTTATGTCCAAAAGCAAGTTGGCTGGAATGCTTCTTAAACTTGATATGCAAAAGGCTTATGATAGGGTCTCCTGGGAGTTCCTTGACAAGGTGTTGCAGAAATTTGGCTTTGGGGATATATGAAGGAAGTGGATTAGAGTTTGCATTTTCTCTACAAAATTTTATATAATCATCAATGGATACCGAGTGGTTTTTTTGGGGGTCAAAGCGGTATTAGGCAAGGTGATACCTTGTCTCCATATCTTTTCATTTTGATGGTTGAAGCTTTAGGAAAATTGATTCTTGCTGCTACCTTGTCCTTTAAGATTAAGGGCATTAGGCTTGCTGGTATTGTAGATGTAATTTCTTGTCAACAGTTTGTAGATGACATTGTACTTCTTGGGGAGGCTACTTTGAGAGAGGCGAAGGAATTCCTGAATATTTTGTAGTTATATGAGAAAGCTTCCAACCAACAAATTAACTTCCATAAAAGTCAAATATTTTTTGTGAATACTATGGGGCAACTTCAACATAGAATTGACGGGATTTTTGGTTGTGGCATTGCTAACCTTCCTTCTTTATATCTAGGTATGTCATTATTTACTAGGAGGATGAAGGATGAGTTGTGGTCTCTTGTGTTGGATAGGATTCAACGTAAGTTAGCTGGGTGGAAAGGTAATCTCCTAAGCCAAGCATGTAAGTTGCAATTGCTTCAAGCTACCCTCCAAAATATTACTTCTTTTCAAAATGCCCTTCAAAGTAAGGAGGAGGATTGACCAGATATTTAGGAGATTTCTATGGGTTGGGATGGAGAATAAATAGAGGGTGTCCCTTGTCTCTTGTGATAGAGTTTGCTCTTCTAGGAAAGAAGGTGGTCTTGGGATCAAAAATTTATTTTTGTTCAATAATGCGTTGATTGCAAAAATATCCTGGAGATTATGTGTTGAGGAGGACCATCTATGGAAAGATATTATAAGAGGTAAGTATCTGGAAAATCAAATTCATTTTTTTAGAAGTGTTGCTCCTCCTAGTGGCTCTGTGATCTATAATGGTTTGTTTGGGGTCAGAATTTTGGTTATAGAGGGTATGCAGTGGTAGATTGGGAATGGTAAGGATGTGTTCTTTTGGGAGGATACTTGGATTTTTCCTAAACTTTTATTTCTTAGTCTCGATTTTTATGAGTTAAAGGCTCCTTTGTCACTAAAATATTGAGAAAAAGTAATTGATTACATAATCATCACTAATGGCAAGAGGATTTGGAAGCATTTGACTTTATATACAACTGATCTTCATATCCTTCAAAGTTTGGCAATTTTGAACATGTTGCTACAACAATTTTTTCTTCCTCAACATAATGATAGGGATTTCCTTCTATGGACTCATTCTCCTAAAGGTCCTTTTTCTGATAAGACTGTATATGAGGCCCAATCATTGTCCAGGGGAGGATATTTTACAACAAAAAGGGTTTGGTATCCTCATTTTTATCCCCAAGATTACATTTTTTTTGTGGTCGTGTTTGCAAAATAAAATTTTGACTATTGATAATTTATGTAAGAAAGGATTCCATCTTCCCAATATTTGTCTCCTGTGTTCTAAGGACATTGAATCTGTGGATCATATTTTCATCCATTATGATTTCTCAAATAAGGTGCTCAATGCTTTAATGGATTCTTTTTTCATCAAATGGATATTACCTCGAACTTTCAAGGAACTTTTCACTCAATGGAAATCCCCTTCATCAGTCACAACCTCACTAGGGTGTGGGATCCGGTTCTTTCTTATTTTTTATGGGGTATCTGGTGGGAGAGGAACAAAATAATTTTCAAGGATATTACTAGGGATGAATCCTTTGTCTTTAGAAGGATTAAAGCTGCTATTGATAATAACCTGACTATCTTTGATGTTGGAAATGGTAGGGAGGAAGTTGTGGAGAAAGAGGTTGTTGTTAGTTGGAATCTGAATCTAGAGAATTTTGCTTCTGTATCCACTATTCAAAAAATATTGGCTACTATATGGCATAAACCAACTAAAGGGTGGATCATTCTAAACTTTGATGGGGTTGCCAAAGGCAATCCTAGGAGGGCTGGTGGAGGGGGTGTTGTCAAAAATGATAATGGTGAGGTCATTTGGGCTTATGCTAAATATTATGGTATTTAAACCAACCACCTAGTTGAAGCTAAGGCTCTTTTCTTGGGTGTTCACCAGGTTTTTGAGAGGGGCTTTAGAAGAATTCTCATTCAAGGTGACTCCTTGAACATCATTCAAGATTTGTAGGTTGGAAATACTAATAATTGTTTCATCCTTAATATTATTAAGGACACATCAAAAATTCTGGAAGGTATGTTAGAAGTTAAAATTGAGCATATTTATAGGGAAGGTAATTAGGGTACTGATGTTATGTTCAATTTGGGGGCGGATAGTGGCCAGTTCAGAATTTTGGAAGACAATTTCCCTTTGCGGTTAATGACAATTGTTGCTTTGGAAGCATTGGGTCTACCTATCCAATAGGTCTTTTTATTGTCTTTCTGCTTAGACGAGATCTTAGTTGTGTTCTAGTGATCCTCTCTTTGGGGGGTCTTTTTTGGGGTGCTGGCCCTTTTGCTCCCTGGTGGTTACCATTAAACTATATATTCAAATTTGTTAAAACAAGAATAAGAAGCCACTAGAATTTATTAGTAAGTTGAGTGTTAATATACCAATTTTTTAAAAAAGAAAAAAAATGGTTGAACTTTAATTTTGATGACAAACATTTTTCTTTTAGGATAACATGCAACATAGCATATTGTGTTTGTTAACAAAGCTTTGTTATCCCATAAATTGTTTTACGTCCTATAATTTTTTATTTTTATGCTAATTAATACATAAAGTCTTATGTTTAGATGACAATTTAAAAAGGAGAAAAAAAATGAGAGAACACATTTTCTTAGACCTAAAGGGTGAGGAAGCTTAAACTCATTTTTTTAATTTAATTTTATAAATTTACAAAAATAATAATTTATATACTTATCATATAAAGGAATCTTCATATGTTTTTTTCCTTTAAATTGGTTATATAGGATTGAAACTCGTCCCATCATATTACATCATCAACATACAACAATATTTTTTTGTTTGATAGGAGAGTTGGTTACAACCAAACTATTTTTAGTAGCTAGCAAGCACAGGGTTCAAACCATAGGAGCTGCATCCACCAAACCTATTCCACCTCATTATTTTATAGCCCGATGTGAAATGGACCATTGGGTGCTCGAGATTCGTACCATTATCATCAGTCTGGTGCACACTTAGAGGATTCATATCAGACTACTACCTTTGCAATAGGCTTCCCCCAAGGTTTGAACCTGGGTCTCTTCTTTGTAAGTGCCTAGCCAGACTAGCACTTACCAATCCACCTAACCCTTGGGGGTTCAGCATACAAAAATATTACAACAACATGGTTACTATGTATATATTGGTCTTTCAATGAATTTAACTGATTGAAAAGTCATTTGATAAAATATTAAAGTTTACCTATAGGATTGGAATAATGGTTGATGGTACAAATTTCTTCACTTCTAACCAATTGTTACAAATCCTATAGACATGTTTTTATATCTTCTATTTATATTAATTAATGATTAATTAAGATTAAATATAAATTAATTAAATATTTTCATGTTTACATTAACGAAAAAAATTCTAAATTAATTAAAATAGTTTTTAATACATAGGAGAATCAGTAACACCTTTTTTTAGATACTTGATTGGGCTAAGTTGTTGCCACTATAACCCTAGTTTTTTGGGTAAAACAAAGTCAACAGGACCCCCTAGGGTAACCAACTAGCAAACTCTTGATTGCTACCATCCAGCCTATCCCATTTTGGGTGCGTCTTGGTTTGAACCTTGGACCTCCCCAAAGAGAGGCCAAAGCCCTAACCACTGCGCTATCCTTGTTGGACATTAAAATAGTTTTAATGTAAAGATAAATGTTATAATTATAATAATAATTAAGAAAAACTAAACGTAAAAAATATTGTAATAACACTAAATATTTTTAATAAGGAATTATCATTAAATATAATATCGAGAGAGTGTGAGTCAGGTGTGAGTAGGAGAAAGTGTGAGCAGGAAGTAGAAAGTAGAAAGCAAAGTGAGATTAAGGAACAAGTGTCACGTCTTGTTCCAAATTGTAGGAGACTTTAAAGGATTCATGTGAAGAAAATCTAGGTAGGTAACATGGAAAGAAAGTCATTTTTGAAAGTCCTTACTAAAAGTAAGGATGACCTAGTTGGAAGTATGGATGTCCTAGTTAGAAATAAGAGGAAGAGTGAATCTATGGTAAACCTTGTCCAAGTAGTAGCTACTACACCAGAAGTGATTATCAAGGGTGAGATGATTGAGCATGATATAATGGTTTGTAAAACTAGAGGGTTAATATGTAAGTTCCATAGGTATTGACCAGGTTTTTAAGAGATTCAAAATTAGATCAAGTGGAAGTGGGGATTGGATTCAAATTCCTCCATGACTTTTCTTCCAAAAGGACTTTTCCTCATTATTTTCTCTAGTTCAAAAATAAGGGATAAAATAATGGATGGAGGTCCTTGGTTTAGGGGTAAAGAAGAATTAAATTTAAGACTTTGGAGTGAGAATGTTTATGTGGGGACATAAACTATTAAAAGACTTTCGATACGGATTAGGCTTTTTGGACTTGTTTATTAACTTATAAATAAGGAGGTTTTGAAGAATATTGATAATACTCTAGGTGAATTCATCTAGGAGGGACCAACTATGAAGGAGAGGAGGCATGTTGTATACACTCAAATATGTGTTGCTATGGATATTTTAAAACGTTTACCATAGTCCATTAGGATTAAATTTGAATCAAGAGAATGGGATCAACAAGTGGATTATAAAAATATTGCATTCCAATGTCGCAAATGTCATGAAACTAAGCATGTGGTAAGAGATTGCAAAGTAAAAATGATGGAAAAAAGAGATGAAAATTTTGGGTATTGGGGTCGTTTCAATATGAAACAAGGATATAATATCATAAGAGAATCTAGGTCAAATCAAGGATTTTCCACTCCTAAGAAAGTGGCAAGAAAAACCCCTCTACATCATTAGATAGAAAAGGCCATTACAATTCACTCAAATCAACCATTAGAAGGAAAAAATGATATGAGGGATGAGGAAGCACAATGCTCAAGTTCAAATATAGAAGAAGCTAAATATGCAAAGGAAGAGAAGGTAAATTTCAAAGCAAAGGAATATAGGATGACAAATTTTAAAACAAATGAGGCGAAAGAAGTCAAGATTAATCTAGGTAGATCATCTTTATTTTCTTCAAGTAGCATAAAATCTTCCCCTTAAAATAAAAATCAAAGTAGTACATAGTGTATTTATTGCACTTTAGGGTTTCAAGAGTAGTACAATAAATAAAATCATATGGAGGATATCCAAGGAAATTTAGGGTTTCCAGGCCAACATAAGAAAGTAATGACTATGGAGGATCATCTATGTTGTTTAGAGTTTCTAGGAAAACATAACGAAGAAAATGCTAATGAGGCTATTCCTTGCACTTTCAATTCATTAAGGCAACATAAATCTTTAGAAGATAAGTCTCACTATAAACAATATGAAAAACTAGAAAAAGTAGAGGAGATTAATGAAGATGAGATGTTGGTGGAAATGGAAAAAGGAGAGGAAGGACATCAAAGTAGGAAGAAAGAAAAAAAGAAACTCAAAAGGATATTGATCTAGGAAGCTAAAAAAATATATCACAAGTGTTAGCAATAAGTGGGACTAAGTCCACTAAAAAAAATAAAAGGTGTTGATGATGAAAAGGATATCATGGAATATTAGAGGTATGAATAAAATACCTAAAAAAATAGTTATTAAGGAATTAATAGGTTTTTATAGTTCTAAGTTTATTTTAATACAATAAATATAATTAAGTAGTGAGGAATGTAAGGATGCTTTTAAGAAGATTTGGAAGATGGATTATTAATTAGCAAATTCTTCTACACGAGCTTCAGGTAGTAGTACAATAATATGGGATAAATGCAAATGGGATGGGTATATATTATAAAAAAAAAGTAATTGGGTTGGTGGATTATTTTGCAAGAAAGAGGAAAACATCAAAGTTGGGGTTATAAACGTATATGCTCCAACTATATTTACTCCTCATGAAAGATGTTGGAAGGACCTTAGCATATTTTTGTGAAATACAATGATGATTCATTGTGATCTACAAATTCTTGGGGTGATTTTAACACTATTCTATCTCCTTTGGAAAAGAAGGGTGGTATTCTAGGATGGTCTAAATCAATATAATATTTTGCTTCATTTGTCAATTCAAATGACCTTTGGGATGTTAGTCCTTCAAGTTTTCAATATACATGGGATAATAGACACATTGTGTAAAATCATATACCATGTATATGAGATAGATTTTTTTTTTGTGTGTGGAAAACATACCAAAATGGATGCCACTTTCGGGTAAGACCCAAGGAGGTAGGGGTATATCTTCTGCCAAAATCACCCAGGGCTCGCACCTGGCCTACCACCTTTGACATACTCAAGGAGCAAACCTGAAACAACAAAAAACAAGAACACACAAACACAAACACACAAAAAGATTAAAAAACATACTCCTTGAGTGTGTCAAAAATATAAAACACAACCAAACACACACACAATAAGATAAAAAAAATACAACACGAACCACAACCAACAAAACGCTACAAAGACACAACCAACAAAAACATGAAAAACAAAAACAACCAAAACCTAAAAAATAAAATAAAATAAACAATAGACAACAAAGAAAAATAAAAAAATAGAAAACACTTACACACCAAAACACAAAAACACTAATTAAGACAAACATACAGAAACACAAGCACAAGAACATCAAAAGCACAAGAACATCAAAAACACAAGAACAACAACTAAAAGCACAAAATTAAAAAAACACAAGAACAACAAAAATAACACAAAAAACACAAAAACAAAACAACACACACACATAAATAGAAAAGAAAAAAGAAAAAAATAGAACACAACAATGACCTTTCTAGACCAAAATACTATTAAGGCAAAAATCAACAGAGGAAACAAAAGAAATATTAGTTTGAGCTAGGGAACTAAAATACCCTGACCAAACTAAAGAGAAGCAAAAATAAAGCAAGAAGAAACTAGGTACCTTCAGAATTGGAGTCATCTAAATAAATGATAGAAACAAGAGTTTCCCTTATTTGTGAAGCCCACCATATATGAGGGTGGTCGTAGCAAGTAAGATCACCTTTATCCAAAGCCCAATTAGCTAAAGCATAAACACTCTTATTCTGATCTCTGACCACATGATTGTAATCAACTTTCAAAAATCTCATATGGATTAACTGAATCTTCTCAATAATTATTTTTATTATCCAATCAACCTTATGATTCTTAGAAGGAGTCTTCAAAATATTAATCATAAGTTGAAAGTCAGACTCAACTAGTACCTTTTCCCATCCAACCTTAGTAGCCTTTTGAAGGCCTCTAAGAATACCATACCCCTTAGCAAGGTTATTGGATAGAATACCCAAATTCTCAATAAAAGTAAAAACTAGGGAGCCATTTGAAAGTCTACCAATTCCTCTCACACTAGCTTTTCTAGGGTTCCCTCTAGAGGCTCCATCGGTATTGACTTTTCCAAAATCCTTAGGAGGAGGTTGCTAATTCCTTGTTCTATACATCTTTCAATTACTCACATTCCCTTTAAGTTGGTTTCTCTTAGAAGAGTTAATCTTCAATCTTTGCATCATTTGATCCCATCTTTGGTGGGATTTTTAAGGGTGATTAAGGAGATGATGGACTGATTCAACTAAGTTGGCAATGGTCTTTTTCCAAATATAGTGAATATCCTTCCTTTCTTGATTAAAAATCTAGTTGCTCCTTTCATTCCATATATTCCAAAGAACAATGGTAGAACCCATCCAAACTAATTGCCTAATAAAATGATCAACACCCTCTTGATTAGGCCAATCCCTCCAAAGTTGTTCAAAAGTAAAAAATTGGACCACTATAAGCCAAGTAAAGTGGCCATTCTCCTCCAAAGCTCAGAGGATAAAGTGCACTCAATAAAAAAATGGCTAAGAGTTTCCACATTCTCTTCACACATTTTACATCTAAAAGGGCCATTAAAACCACGCTTCATAAGATGCTCCCCAGTAAGCACCCTGTAATGCAATAAAAGCCAAGTAAATAACCTCACCTTAGGCCAGAGATATTGAGCCCACAATTGAGAAAATATGTCAGATGATTGGCTGAGATTATTATGGCATAAGGTCAAATAACCTTGAGCAACTGAATACTTACCCTTAGTAGTGTTGTTCCATCCAAAACAATCTTTATCATGGGACCAAGAGAGAGATATCATATGAAGGATGCACTGGATATTGTTGGAAATTTAAGGTATTTTATGTTTTCATTGATGTCACATGGATCACATTGAGTTTTGGTGGCCACAGTATTTCATAAATAAGCATTTATGATATTTTGGAAAGCATGGATATATACAGGGTTTTTGTGAAAACCAAGGCAGGTAAAATAAAAGGTTTTATTTAAAACCATGGATGGCATATTTGAAATGGGTTATTCTTAAAACCCAGGTTGGCTTTTTGTTTCATCAAAAAATGTGACCCAGTGATGGAGATATTTAATTTTAAATATTTAAGTTTAAATTTAAAAGTTAATTTATAGCGTCAATGTCAAAAGAAAGGAGGAAGGTATATATAAATATGCCACCAAATGTTTTGATTTAACCCCTATGTCCTCGATGATGGTGATGCGTTCGAATTTCTAAGGAAGCGAAAGGTGCCAACATGTTAAAGAGTGTGCAAAGGGTGTTCGTTCGAAGAGAGAGCAAAGGCGTCGCAGCTCGTTCGAAGAGAGAGCAAAGGCGTCGCAGCTCGTTCGAATCCAACGAATAAAGGAGGCAATAAAAGTAAGGGAGGTCCCTTACCAAGAACCGTAGGCGCTTGTGGCCTAACGGCAAGAGGAAGGCACGTAAGGTTTTGAAGCGCCAGCAGATCCGAAGTTCGAATCCCGTCGACGCTGGTTTTGCAAAGTGAAAGGGAGGACTCTTTTGGCGCTCATGGTGTTTGAGGACACGCTCAGAGCAAACAAATAGAAGGTTTGCAATCACTGTTCTATGTGAGCGGTTGGCTCACGTGGTTGTTGGCATCATGGTTAGAGTGGTGCAGGGGCAGCGACCGAGGATCGAATCCCACTGAGGACAAAGGCAAGTTAATAATTTTTCCTAATAATTTATTTTTCTAAGGTTGCCCTAGGAGAGATAAGGGTTGTGATGCATGTTGAGAAAAAGAGAGATTTCTGGTGATTTTCCTTTTAGAATTATATCATATTATATATCGTTGGAAAGATTATTTTGAGGGCTATTTGATTAACTTACTTAGAGGGAGAAATAAGGTGTATGTAAAGAGATAATCCTATTTTTGTAAAGGGGTTCAAAAGTGAAGGCTATTTTGTTCTTTTTCAAAAGTGATTAATTATTTCATAAGGGGACATGATGCATTTTGTTGAGTAGGAGCAATAAGGTGTTATTTGGATATTGTTGTTATGATATTAATCATGATCTCTAACCCTTGTTGAAAGTTGAAAAATAAGTTTGTTGAGTGTGGCAGATTACCAAAGAGGTTTTTTCATCTTCATAAAAGGCATGGGCACATTCTCCTATTGAATGATTATGGTGGTTGATTTCTGAAATATCATTGGAGAGAAAAGGATTGATTGTGGTTTCCTTTTCGAAAGTTGTTGGTTGAATGCTTCAAGGTTTTCTAGTTTGAGAGTTGTGGTTAAACCTTGTTTTATAAGCATAGTTGTTGAAGCCCATTGGTTATGCAAAGAACTTGAAAAGAACATGAGTATCATTGTAATGTGAGATTTGTGGTTGAACATTGTTGGAAACATTTGAGTTGAGTTGATTGAGCCTAGTCAAGTGATGTGTGAAGTGATTGTTCAAGTTCCATGAAATAAACTATTCTATAATTCTGATTTGAGTTGAGATTGAGCTTAGAACATATTGAGTCTCTAAAAATTCTCTTTATGCTTCTATGAGTTGACTTGAGTTGAGTTGAGATTGAGCTTAGAACATATTGAGTCTCTAACAATTCTCTTTATGCTTCTATGAGTTGAATTGAGTTGAGTTGAGATTGATTTGAGTTGATATCATTGTGGATCATTGTTTTCATCCATTATAGAGTGTATTGTCATTTATTTTTTATTTCATCATTGAGCCTTGCCTTTGTAGATTTGTGTATGAGATCTAAATGCTACTTGAGCATGATTGGTTGAGCCTTTGAGAAGGTCTTTGGGATAGATTTTTGGATAGATTTGTGGCAGTTTTTGTGCATGATTTATTGAGCCTTGAGAAGGCTTTTGGGATAGATTTGTGGATAGTTTTTGAGCATATTTGGATAAGTTTTGTGTGATCTTGTTGAGCATATTTGGACAAGTTCTGTGTGAGCTTGTTGAGCATATTTGGACAAGTTCTGTGTGAGCTTGTTGAGAATATTTGGACAAGTTCTGTGTGAGCTTGTTGAGCAAATTTGGACAAGTTCTGTGTGAGCTTGTTGAGCAAATTTGGACAAGTTATGTGTGAGATTTTTGAGCAGATTTGGACAAGTTATGTGTGAGCTTGTTGAGCAGATTTGGACAAGTTCTGTGTGATCTTGTTGAGAATATTAGTGGAGTGCCTAGTTGAGCAGATCAGTGGATTGCCTACCTGAGCAGATCAGTGTGTTGCCTAGTTGAGCAGATCAATGGATTGCCTACCTGAGCAGATCAGTGTGTTTCCTAGCTGAGTAGATTAGTGGATTGCCTACCTGAGAAAATCAATGTATTGCCTAGCTGAGCAGATCAGTGGATTACCTACCTGAGCAGATCAATGTATTGCCTAGCTTTGAGCAAATCAAAGTAATCATTGTATTGGATAAGGATCCTTATTTTTGTGTGATATATTATAAGGATATTATCTTGTGGAGTACCCCACATTGGGGGAACCACGTTAAATCTTGTGTCTCAATTGTGTGTGGTGACTTATGCTCTTGCTTACTATTGATATCTGAGTTATTAATGCACACTACTACATTTGGTTATTACAATTAAGGATATTAATTGATATTGGTTTGGAAAAAAAGTAAAAAGTGGGCGCTATATTGTTCACCCTCCCCTCTCAGTATAAGCTTGTGTTCTTCAGATATCTTGTCTTTACCTTTCTGGGAAATATGAGATAGATTATTTTTATTCAATAAATATTTGCAATCAAAGCATACAATCTCTTTAGATACTATATTACAAGTAATATTAGATCACAAACCCATTATTTTAACTTGTTACCTAATAATGGTCATCCAAAGTCCTTTTGCTTCTAGTTTATGTGGCTCCAAGACCCTAATTCTTTTTTAGATGGTTATGTTATGGTGGGATGAATCAAAATTTGAAGGATCGTGTATGTAAATGTTTGTTCAAAAGATAAAATATTTAAAGGAGCAAATGAAGATCTGGAATGCCAAATATTTTGGTAACATTTTTAAAGAAAATAAAGAAATTGAATCCAAACTCAAAATGTTATAAGAGATAGTAGAAATTAATCGAATGGATCACAATTTTATGTGGAAGAAATAAAATTACTTTCTTATTATCATAATGTATTGAAAAAGGATTCATATTGGTTCCAAAAATCTAGAGAGAAAATACTCAAGGAAGGAGAAAGAAATACAAATAAATGCATGCTACAAAAAAATATATTTCTTTTCATCACATAAAAAATATTTTAACTCCATGTGGAAGAAATATTGAGGACGAACAAGTTATAAGGAAGGAATAAATTAGTTATTTCAAAAATATTTAGTCATATACTAGGCAATATAAGGACGCACAAGATAAAATTTTGTAAAATATTCCATCAATTATCACATAAGGATAAAATGAAAGCTTGATGAAGCAGAAATCAAGGCACCTAGGTACCTAAAACTGATGGATTTCTTGTAATTTTCTTTCAAAAAATTTGGGATTTATTGAAGAGTGATATGTTAGTTGCAGTTGAAGAGGCCCAAAAATAAAGGTTATAATACGTGATATCGATGCTACTTTTATTACCTTGGTTTCCAAGAAAGGTGACAAAATATTTTCATAATTTTCATCCAATAAGCCTTTGTAATATGATTTATAAGATCATTTCAAAAATTATGGCAAGCAGGTTGAAAGACATTCTAGGTTGTGTTATATTAGAGGAACAAGGTGGTTTTGTTAGTGGTAAAAAAACTCTGAATGGTGTAATTATTGCATAGGAAGCCATACATTCTCTTCATTCCATGAAAAAACTGGTATGCTTATGAAATTAGATACAAACAAAGCATATGATAGGGTTTCCTAGAATTTTCTACATACTATTCTCATAAATTTTGGCTTTGATTATAGTTGGTGTAAATGGATTAAATGTTGTTATAGCACTACAAAATTTTCTATTTGATCAAGTGTTCTCCTACTAGTTACTTCAATTTATATAGTGGAGTTTAGCAAGGTGATCTATTTTCTCCTTATCTATTCATCATTCTTGCGGAAGCATTGGGGAGAGCTTTTTTAAAGGTAAAAAATGGAAGAAAAAATAAAAGGTATTCAAGTCGCAAAAAATTGTCCTTCCAAATCTCATCCCCAATTTGTTGTTTATACTTTTCTTTTGGTTATCCCTCAATCAATGAGGCCATGGAGTTTAAATCAATATTATCATGCTATTATAAGGCTATTGGATAGTTGGTTAATACTAAAAAATCAAAGTTTTTTCATTAATACTGCCCTATATTTACAATAAATTATTGTGAATATTTTAGGATTTAAAATTGAAAATTTTCCATCAATCTACTTGTGTATTCCTTTATTTATTAAAGGAAATGTAAAGGAGCTTTGGATCTCTTTTTAGATAGAATGAAAGCTTTCTTGGTAGGTTGGAAAGGTAAGTTCTTAACCATGGCATGAGGGATACAACTAATAAAGACTACATTGCAATCCATCCCTATTTATATGTTGTCACTTTCAAGATTGCAAGCACGTATATCATCAAAATTTGATCAAATTCAAAGAGACCTTCTATGGAAAGGTTGTGAGGAAAAATTTAGGTTTCCTCTTTTTAAGTGGATAGGATGTGCAAAGGAAAGAATATTGGAGGAGCAAGCTTGAAAAATTATAAACTTATGAATTTGGCAGTAGGATCAAAGCTTGGGTATAGATTATTTAGAGATCAAGGAAAGAATTGGGCAAAAATATTACTTCAAAAATATATAGGTTCTCTTGATGTAATAAAATTATTTAGGAAGATCAAGTGGTATTAGCTCAACCGGTTAGATTTAGGAGGAGACCAAGGTTCAAATCTTGCCAAGTGATACATAGATAATATCCAAGATTTGTTGTAATACCACTATGTGGTGATGATGTAATATGGGTGGGACCCATTTCAATCCCATATAACCAATTGGAAAAAAAAAATTAGGAAAAGTACTCTACCCAAATGATTGTCAACATGGAACTTCGTATTAGATAGTTTGCAATTGATAAAGAAACATATTAGATGGTCAAATAATGAGGAGAGTTATACAATTTTTTGGTATGATGCTTGGTTGAAGCCTTATCCTCTTATCTCTGATTCAAAATGACAACCATTGGCTCAAGCATGCCTGGCATGTAAAGGTCAAAAAATTAAAGACTATTATTATGAGTAACAACTCCAAATTGTAAATTTCTTTTAGTAACCTAGTTGAAGAAGAGGAACTTCAAAAGATGGTTCAAAATTTTTATTTGTCAATTTTGACACGAAAGGATGATTTGGTTTGGAATTTATCAAAGGATCGTGGATACTTGGTTAAGTTCGGATATGAGGATTTAGAACAATCAAAATTTTCTTCTCCCAATGATTTTCCTTGGAAGAATATTTGGTCATTAGAGGCTCTCCTTAAGGCCTCAATATTCATTTGGTAAGCAGTTTAAAGTAAGATTCTTACATAAGAGAGTTTACAAAGAAGAGGATACTATGGACCTTTTAGATATGGCTTGTGTGAGAAGAATTTAGAAAAATAAAATCATTTACTTCTTCATTGTTCCTTTGCACACACCATTTGGGGTTGCTTTTTAAAAAATATGAAATAATATTGGGTAGCTCCATCAACATTAAATGAGTTGATCTAGTTGCAATCTAACTGTAGTGGTAAGGGCTTTGGCCTCTCTTTGAGAGGTCCAAGTTTCAAACCTGTCATGACCCACCTTGGCAGGACCATTTTAAAATGATAATATATGTAATTTACTATTTTTATGTCTAGCATAGTTTACATTATGGATATGCAAAAATGTTTGTAATAAGTATTATGTTGTATGGACTTAGTATTGATGTTTTAACGTGGGTTTTTTAGGACTAATCACGCTTGCAGGTGGAAGAAAAGACCCACCACCGAGGAGGGATCCACTTAGGAGGGTATTAGTAAAGAGAGGCTTTACAAAAATCCCAGGTGGATAATGTCAAGCTAACAATTTAATATTTGTTGGATATTACTTTTAAAGGAATTAGCTAAGGAGTTGATTAATATTATTTTATGCATATAATGATTTTTAATTAAAAGGACTAACATCATGTTTGGATAAAATATTTATATAAAGGTCTCTCTTGACTTTCCAAATAAAGTAGGTATTTTTTAATATATTAAACTGGCTTTTCTAGAAAGGAGAATTAATGGCTTCATGTTAGTTTGGACTGAGCAAGGAGGCTAGTCTTAATGGTAAGTACGCTCCCTTATCAACTTTGGAAAAGGAGAAGAATGGGCATTCATTTTCTTGGAGATAGAACATATATGGGGCATGAAAAGAACAAGGAAGTCCAAGGTAAGGGGGTATTCTTCGTCTTTTATAAATTGGTTTTAAAAAAAAAAAAAAATACGAGGGAAGAAGGTTGTGAAGGATTGAAGGGATTTGCAGAGAAGGAGGGAGGTGTTTCTTTGTGTTTTGGGTACAATCACTAGGTTGTGCTAACAACCTTATTATTTGTTTTTGTAAAACCAATTAATAATATTTTTTCTTCTCACTAATGCTTACGATGGATGGAAAATAAGTTTCTTTCTTTTCCTTGTGCATGTTATGATTGTATGTTAAATACTCTATTGTTGTATTATTTACTTATAGAGCCGAATGCACCATAGCCATGTCTCCTTCGTAATATCTATGGATGTGATATTAGTTGCTGGGGGGGTTTATTTAAAAAATATATATACTAGACTTCGTTGGTATTTTCTCCTTCCCTTTGTATTTAAATTTATTTGGTTTTCCTCGCCTGAAATGTCTTATCAATAGCTCATAAATGGTGGTTGTATCATATCAACAAACAAAAGTCGCCTGTGCACTAAGTGAAGGAGGGAGCCTGCAACTTGATATTAAGTTTCAAAGTGTTTTTTTTGTGTTTAACCTTTGGAAGGAATCTTAATACCTCCACCTTGCCTTGTCCACATTATTCTACCTCGGTTGTTTTCCTATTTTTCTTTTGTGAAAGCCACTAGGAGAATCATTACATCATCGTCGTTTTAATTTATGTTGGTATAATGTGAAACTTAGGCACATAAATTAATTTGACATCACACCGTCGTCGCACCATCGATGCTCAAACCGTGTTCGGTGACTTCACTCTCTTAAGGTGTGACAAGGAAGGGGGTCGCTCAGGCCTTTCCCTTACTTTATCTTACATGGGATGGGAAGGGGACCTAAGGGCATCGTATAAGGTTCCAGAACCCCATGAGATATCGACCACCAAGTGGTGGTTCAATACTGAGCCACTTGGGGGTCTCTCAGCATCAAATGTGGCATGATCTACCAGTGTGTCAGCTTTTCTCTTGCTATTGACCTAATGGCTCCTTAGTTGTGTTGACCACTCTCTCTATCTAACGGGTGGCCTTACCCGAATTATGATTTGAGGTTTTATTTGTGTTGGCAGATGTCTATTGCACGCTCCCCTAATTATACTTAAACACCTTTTTCTAAATTTTTCTAGCCTATTTATCCCACATCTAGTGTATGGCAGGGTTGGAGCGATTTAAGAAGGGTTGGGCATACATGGCTAGTTAGCCAAGCATCAAGGCACCTGGTTTTGGACCACTTGACCTACCCCAACCTGTTGGGATCCAAATTGACATCAAGCAAAATCTCAAAACTATGACTATTATCTTCTAGTTCTCTGATTAGGTATGCACCCGCTAATCATAGTTTAGACCTCAACATTGGATGGATTAAAGATTGCTCTAATCCAACCTCTAGAGTAGGCTAGTATTTAAAATATGGGGATAGGAATGAGTTTAGGGTTAAGAAATAGTAATCAAACTATGGTCGGATAGAGCTAATAGCATAGGCATCTGCAGGAAAATCCCTCTGACAAAATAATTTTTAGTGTCCACAGTTGAGATTAACATCATTCGAAACAGGTAATCTTCATCATTATAGACTGAATAAAGATATACTTCAAGAAGCTATTTTAATATCAAGATACTAATAATCCAAATTAGCATAATAAGATCAATATCAAGATTTAACAGAAAAGAACCTCTCACAAGCACAAATTCAATTATGAAATATTTCAAATGCTCTAAGCTAGCAATCCAATATCAGTAGAATAGACTAACCATAGCAGTAGTAGTAGAAAAGCAACTCACAACTTGAATCTCTCAAAGATTATAGAAGACACCAGTCTGAGGCAAACATCCAAGCAATGTTCCTTCTATTGATTTACAACAAAATATTACACAGCAAGGCAAGCAAACACTCTAGAGCCGACCTTGAAAAACAAGGGTTCAACCTCTTTTTATAGTTTTTACATGCTTGAAAAGAAATGGAACATTACAAGGAAAATGAATTGCCAGATCATCCAAGTGCTGAGGTGGTAACCTCTTATTTGCTTTTGAGACTAGAAGAAAATGCGTAATCTTACACTTCTTTGTAGCTTGACCCCTACAACTTACTGGTCTTTCATGGCAGTTTAGCTCCAGGATATCAAAACTATAATTGAAACCGTTCATCAATATTGTAAGCATCATCCAGTCGCAAATCAACAACTGACTATAATCCTTGGCTCTTGGTCTCATTGACGCTTCACCTGCTGGTTTGTTTCAATCAACTGATTCATGTCACAAAGGTTCTACTTTTATATGCTTGGAGATCATCAAAATGAGCCAACTGCCAATCTGCTTATGAATGACCAAGATTAGAACTTGAAAGTCATTGATAGCTTCACAACATAGAACATGTCGTAGGCCACTCCTCTTAACAGTCTATCACATCCTTTGACCATTTTGACCACGGGTTGGACCACATGAGACTCTAAAGCGAAAATACACTTCGAGTTGGATGGGATGGAACATTGTGCTAGCCTGCTTGACTTATCTTTCAATTTATTTAAAACTTGCTTCACATCCATGGCATAGAACCAAATCTAAAATGTGTTATAGTCCATGCCTTGAAACTCGTGCATCCAAGTTTGACTATGGCTGACCACGGGGTAGAGCATTGCTCTGGCCCGCACATGATATAACATAAAACTTGTCATATAAAAGCTTGCACTGGCCCACAACTTTGTTCTTCATATTTATAATATTGACCACTTTGACTGTGGGTTGGAACACGTGCTATACTGCTAAAAAATACACTTGAACTTACGTGGGGTAGAACATGCTTAAAAATAGTCTTTAAGTTGCATGATCTGGAACAATATGCGCTATGTCGTGATTCGAAAAACAATGATATCAGCTTTGACATATGTTGATCGTGGGTTGGAACCAAGTTCTATACCGTGCAGGCTGGAACATGTTGCATACCACTGAGCTTTGGTCGAAACCAAAAATATGTTATGGCCTGAGATTCAAAAATTGCTAAGTGTAAACTTTGACCTCTTTGATCGTGGGGTAGAACACCTTGCGCTGCATCGCTAGGAAATACACTAGAGATTTCATGGGGTAGAACATGCTCTTCATCCCTTAGAAAATATTGTAAAAATTTTATAAGGATGTGGTCATTTTGGGCCTACATTTTGGCACCTCCTAGGGGGTTTTGCTCGCAAATCTTGAGAACTCAGAGTCTTATCCATTGGGCATCAAGAGTCAAAAAATATGAAATCCACAAACTATGCTTCAAAGAATAACTTATATATGACCATCATCCTCTAGAACATTTGTGAAGACATTCAGAAGGTAAAATCTCATATGGAAATCATGCTGGAAACAATGAACCCTGCAACTCCTTCCATGAAAACTGGTTTAGGTCTGGAAATATGAAACTATGTTCTTCTTTATAACCCCGACCAACTTTATCAAAATATCCTCATGGATTTTCATATTTCTGCTACAGGCCTCATGTTTTTATTACAGTTTCTCTGATAGTGTCAAAACCAAAACAAAATACATAATATATACATGAATACAAAAATGTTAAAGTCTGCTTATGCCACATGGTTGCTTATTATTTATCATTCTCTTCTTGGTTCTGCTCCTTGAGCTATTCATCATGCACCTCTTTGGTGTCCTCAATATCCTTTTCTGATTGTTCTTCCACCTAATCTTCCTCAGCTTCTTCCTCTTCCTAAGAAGTCTCCTGCTTATCTTTAGGTTTTGGATCCATCCCAAATAGTTGGACCATTTGTTTCAAAGTTTGTAATGCTTGGCCCCAAGCTTCTTCAGTAGGATTGGATTTTTCCTTGAGTCTCTTATGGACATACTCTAGCTTCGAGGTCTCCTCCTAAGTCATAGAGTTACCTTTGTTCACTAGGTCCTCCATTAGATCCGTAAGCCTAGTCAAGTCTTTGATCATTTGAGAGACCTTCTCTTGATCAATCGGTTCTTCCCAAGCATCTACTTCGAATTCATCCTGTATGATCGAGGTTACACTCGTTTTTATCTCTTCCTATGATAGCAAGGTGTTATCTTTGGTCCACAATCCTCCAAAACTGTACTGTGTCATTTCATTATTAATATCCACAATATCTTGTATTATACCTTTAATATTATCTGTTAATAACTAGCCATTCTAAAGCAACCTGTTCTTATCAACCACAATTCTAACAGCCAGTCTAGAAGTGTTCCATGCCTTATTGGGAATAGGCTTAGCAGTTTTACTGAATCTACTCTTAGATAGTTTATATATCTGTTCTGGTGGTATTACCATGGGCTGCAACTCTTCGATGAATTTCTTCAGATCTTCCTTGGTATTTTTTAATAAATGACTGATATCATCCATATAATCAATTACAGGCTAGATTTATGAGCACTTCTCAAGGATTTTAGACGACAACTCCTTCCTAACCTTCTTTACTCATTTTGAGAAGCATGGAGCTTTGGCCTTCTCAATATTTAGCTAATATTTTAGAACTTGTATCTCTTTGGCTTGAGCTTCATTCTTTCTTTTTGCTCATCCACTTGATATTTGAGTCTTATGGTCTCTTGATACTTGTTCTGCCAACTCTTGACTTCATTCCTCACAGCTTGCTCCACCTTTCTTCTGGTAGCTAACTATCTTTTCCAGCTTCTCAATATTTTCTTCCAGCTTTCCACACTACTTATAAATATTTGAAAGATACAATATGCAACACATAGACAATGCTTTGAACAAAATAAAATGCAAGGTAATACAAGATTGCACAATAGAATAATTTTCATTGACAAGGGGAGCCTAGAAACTCCATTGTTTACAAGCTTGGATCCTTGAATCCTTTTGATACAATATTACAACAATTTAGGGTTCTCCGAAACCCTAAGAAGCAAGGTCGTGGTGTCTTCAAGTGTGTCTTGATCCCAACAAGGTTGAGTGGGCTTTTCGGTATCCAAGGCTTGGCCACTCCAAATGTTGATGTAATGCTCCAAATTTGCACACAAAGACACAAAAAATAGTTAGTAGTATATGCAAGGGCTCCACAATGTGAGACCCTTTGTATGCAATAATAAAACCCTAACTAGATGTTGCAAGTATAGTGAACATAAGTTGGAACACATATATAAAATAAATAAATACAGGGTAGTTTTGTCTTATGTATTATGTTCTGATGTGGAAAACCTAATGCAGATGACTGGTGCGGTGATGCCCTAGCATCGCTTGAAGGCTAGGGGGACTTCAGGAATGGGAGCATAAAACGCTCGCGGGCACATGGCGACTACGAAAACACCCTTGGTCACTTGGCGTTGGTAGGGAGACTCCTGGTGTTGATAGGAAGCGCCTGGAAACTGATGGAAAATTTTGTAGAAGCATATCGGCCGAGAACGAGGGATGTGGTTGTAGTGATGGAGAGTGAGGGGTGTGGAATGCGATGGATGGAATAGGGCTAGGGCACAAAGAGCTTGTTACAAGGCTTTTGGCACTCAGGGAATCAGGATACTCAAAAACTTAGGGGTTGAGCCATCAAAATGGCTCCTATTTATAATCTAACCTAGGGTATGCTAGGGTTTCAATGACACTAATCGTGTGGTTGAGATTAAAGCACATCTAAGAGTAGATAATAAATATAGGGTGTGGCATGGATTGATGTAAATGGGTGGTCGGGATTAAATGAAATTGGATGATTGGGATTAATTCACTTAAATAAATACATATTTATTAAATATATATTAAAATATTATATAAAATATTATATTTAAATATATATAATAAATATATAAATAAATGTGAATAATGATAAAAAATGGTGAGAAATATGAATGGTGGTCAAATTGGCTATGCTTTGGTGGTGGAAATGGTGGGAAAGCTTGGATAGAGGACAAGTGGCTAGGATTTGGTGTCTACAATATCAATCTTGACATAGAAAGTTTCTAGGTGGGCTTTTGCTATGACCAACTCATCCTCCACCTTAATTGCTCAATTTATTTTGTGCACTCCTCCAGATGATAATCTTATACATTCATATCTTCCTCAAGTTTGATCACCAGAGGGGTGATGGATATGTGATCCTTTTCCTTATCACTGGACCAATAGTCATTGTCTTTCTCTTTTTAGTCATCTGCTTTGAAGGCTTGAAACGTTTCTTAGCCCAAAAATATTGAATCTTCTGTGAAACCTCCTTTCCTTTCTGCAAAGAAGCTAGTGTGGGATGATTTTTAGGGGTGGGAGAAGTTATAAGATAATGGAGGATATAATCAGAGGCTGATGGAACTGGAATAGTGGTGACAGCAGTTGAATATGTACTTATTGTAGGAGTTGCAACTGGGAAAGACATAGGGATGGAAGTTAAAATCATGGGATGAGCTATATGGGATGGAAGATTTTTCCCTTTTGATGTTACTAAAGGTAATAATTTCATGGATAAATATGAAATGACAGGTGATGATGTGATCGGTATTTTAGGTAAATAGGGAGGAGATGGATTGGTTTGACCCTTTGTGGTAGCTGATGGGGTAGGTGATGAGTTGTGAGGGGGAGAGGGTACCTTGTGTTTCAACTTTTCTTGAGAATGGAAAGGGGATTTATTTGGGGAAGGAGAAGAATAAAAAAGGATAGAAGTTGTACCTTCACCTATAGAAGTAGGATGTTTGTGTATCTCCTCTGCACTTTGGTGTTGTACCTATTGCATTGATGGCTTTGCAACTGGAACAAAGACTTGTTCAACACTTTACCTTTGATATTTTTTTAACTTCTTGCAAACTTCTTTTTGGTCTTCCTCTACTGAATCTTTAGCTTTTCTCTTGAAAACTTCAAATACTGCAGGCTTATCACTCTCTGTATCCTCCTTAGATTGTTTTTTCTACAATGCAACTTCAGTGGTTAGTGTCGACTTTACTACAGCTATAGTGGTGAAACTTACAAGAGTGAATACAAAACTATCATCTTTCTCCTTCCAATTTATCTCAGTTATAGGAGGCTCTCCACCCAGGGCTAGACGTTTTGGTATTTTCTTTACCTGAATGATTTTTGTATTTCCCGCCTCATCACCAGAGTAGTGCATTTTGCTCATTATCTGGGCCCCTACAAAATATTTTTGTAATTGCTCCTGTGAGGGCTCAAATGCTTTTGGGAATTCTTTGGTTGTTAATGGAGCATTGGTCTCCACTTCCTGTGAAGGTGGGGAATGAGAGTCTGACACTACTTGAATTTTCTCTTTTTCCTTTATTTCATCTCTCTTGTAACTCAATACCAAATTCTTGGCATCCTTGGCCTTCCAGGTCTTAATATGTTTTTCATATAGCTCAAAAAAATCAGTGTCAACCTGTTGACCCACTCTAGCCTTGTATGTACCTATTTCCACTCTCATATTCCACAAATCTACAATTTTACCTTCATCCCATCCATTTTTTTCTCTCTACTTCCTTAATTTTAGACTCTTTCAAACAGTGATCTTTGTTATTTTCGGGGTCAAAATCAACTATTTGCTCATAAAAGTCTCTCCAGGGAGGCAATTGTTTCATTTTAACGACATTCCACTCCAAAAAAGCATTTTCTTTATTATTCCTACCCTTTTCAAAATAAGGCATTGAAGTCTTTTCAAACTTGAGAGCTCTTTCTCTGTTTAGGGTAGTATTCATCTACGAGAACTTGTCATCGGGATCATACCTCCATCTTTGTGGCATGTACAATAGTCCTAATCTCTCCAAATATTGAGTGATTTGCTCACTTTTATCCCTTTTGGTTATTGTTATATCATCCACATTGCGGGAGTAAAACAATAGTCCTTTCCTCCCTTTACCAGTGCTGAAATTGACATTGATAAAATCTGCTTGCCTTAGGTACTCTAGGGCCAACAACCTACTAGTTACAAAATAAGGTAGCAGAAAGGGTTTACCAGTAAAACCATAGAGTATGATAATAGTGCCCTATGTGAGGATATACCAGTCTCCCTCCTTGATGTCTTCTAATCGTAGCAATTATTTAACCAGAGATGGCAGCCTAGGGCATTTTCCATACATGATTTTCAAGGCTAGCACTAGAAATTCTAGGTTGAACCTGTAGTACGATTATATGCTTCTCATATGACTGGTCCAATAATAAACAGGGATAGGATCTCCATATAATTCTTGTCCTTTACTGAAATCCAGAGCATCATGTGCCTGAAACATCCATATCAAGTTTAAACAATACCAGAAGGAAGGGTTATTTGAATCTCTCTTCATCTTAACCAGCTACTCATACATTTTTTAGAAAGAAAGGTCATCTAGTCAAAATAAATTGGCTTGAAACCCTCCTCATATGATTTAGGTATGGACATTTTCTCATTTGAAATGCAATAGATGGTAGCTATTTGCCAATCTCTTCCATATCAGTCAGAATCTAAACCCTGTAAGCAGACCAACATGGAGAAAAGCTTTAGGTTGGCAAACTATTCAATGGAAATTGGGATTTTGGGCAATGTTTTCTTGGACTTAATAGTTGTTAATTGACTGTAAACCCACTTCCTAAAAAGCTCTCCTTCATGAGCACGTCTCTGTAAGGAATAATATCTAGTTTTCTCTGATATATCAAAGGGTTTAGGCCTTACAAGCGATTCTACACCTAAAGCAAAAAATCATGGCAGACCTTGGATATGATACTAAATAGGGTCTTGCCATCAATTATTTTCATTTATTTTGCTCTAGGGTCGTAAAAATTAACAATGGTAGAAATTAACTCGGGATAGGGAAGCACAGAGTCACAGATGTAAATAAAAAGGAGCAGATAGTGTAATTACCTTGAACTATCATAGGTTCACCCTTTAGAAATGTATCATTGATAGCTTAGTTCTCCTTGTAAAGGTTAGTCTAGTGTCGACCACTGCTTTTGCTTTATCAACATAGCATTCCAGTTCAACAGTCGCTGGTTGTACCTCTTCTTGATCTACTTTGGAGGCCATTTTATGTGAAAATTCACTAGGTATTCGCTCTCGCGTGTTATTGTAAACTGTGTTTTACTACTTGCTATGCTTTCCTCGATAGATAGGTGTTGCTTGCAAAATTAATGAAGATTGATATTTGAGTTTTAAATACTCCCACATGCACATCTTTCACCATTAATGCAGACATTGAACAACTACTCGTTGCACACTTCTCAAATCAAAAGACGGGTGACTTAGCGATGGGATATATCATGTTGTTCATTGATTGGTCGTGGCATTGAACATGTTCTCAATTCGTGGTACTTTTCTATCCCTTCACCTTTTAAGAGTGGCATGGAGCACATGTTGTAGCCCGCGGCCACCTTCAACGTATTGAGCGCGGTGTGAAGCACATGTTGTAGCTCGCTACCACCCTTAGCTTATTTACAATATTGCCTTATAACTTTTCTCTTTCTTTTATTTTTGTACAAAAATGTTTTAGAACAAAAAACAACAATATAATACAAATATGTACATATGTTACAAGAAAATATTACTCTTAATCAAAGTAGAGTTTCAAATGGAATCCATTAACCGGATCAACTGAATGTTTCCCTCTAAGTCTTCAAGTTGGAAAGAGTTGCTTTCTTTAACCTTAGTTACTTTGAAAGGGCCATAACATAAAGAGTTAAACTTTTGATAGTGTCATGGCTTAGCTCTCTCTATATTCCATTTCAAAATAGAGTCACCTACTTTGAATTTTCTGAATTTGGATTTCTTATCAAACCATCCCTTAATATTAGATGAATGCTTCTGGAAATCCTCATATGCTTGAGTCCTCTTCTTTTCTAACTGAAGTAGATGTGTCAATTTGGTTTCACCTGGACCCTGATCAGACTCTTATTCTGTGCCTACCAGCTTGAGAGCCAGTATTTCTAGGTAAATAGGTAG
The DNA here is from genome assembly GCA_028583015.1 of Wollemia nobilis. Classification (NCBI taxonomy): domain Eukaryota; kingdom Viridiplantae; phylum Streptophyta; class Pinopsida; order Araucariales; family Araucariaceae; genus Wollemia; species Wollemia nobilis. Next base: position 13,719,933 of record JAQPPZ010016726.1, read on the forward strand.
GACTACTTCTTTGCCATACACCAAATCATAGGGAGAGGTTTTAATAGACTTCTTGATGGTTATGTCTACCCATAGAGCCTGCTCTAACAATAGGTGTCAACTTCTTTTGTTATCCTCTAATGATATCTTTAGAATTCTAAGCATATTCTTGTTAGTTGACTCTGCTAGTCCATTTCCCTGAGGATAGTAGTTGGAGGAATTTATTATGGTGATGCCATACTTGCTAGCAAACTCAATGTACTTAGCTCCTATGAATATTGGACCATTGTCACTTACTATAGCTTCGAGGATATCAAATCTTGCAATCAAGCAAGGGTTATGCATAAGAGGTAGGACCCGAAAGGTACTTATAAAAAAATGGTGAAACTTTTTCGAAATGACAGCAAAACCTGTCGAATTGCATGTATGATGGCATGGCAAATGACCTTAATTTTTCCCAAAAAATTGGTAAAAAATGGCAAATTTCAATTTTTTGCCGAACCAGGTCAAAAAGAGGTTGACGACGTTTAAAATCGTGGCAAAGGCTTGGATGTGAAATTTGGCCCAATCATGGACCGAATGCATAATATGGTCTAGCCTCGGATCGGGTGCATAATATGGCCCGGCCTCGAACTGGATGCATAATATGGTCCGACCTTGAATTGGATGCATAATATGGTCCGATCTCGGATCGAGTGCATAATATGTAACGGTCTCGGACCGGGTGCATAATAAGTACCGATCTCGAACTGGATGCATAATTATGATCGACAACATTCGAAATTTAGGTATTCGAGTAAGAGATCTGATATGGCATCTAGTAAAGATAAGGCGTTATCGCTATTAGCGTTGTTTGGGGAAAACCCATGCAATATTGGCACAGTTGATCCCACATAACTATCTATCCCACATAACTATTTATCCCACATGATTAAGTGCCCACGTCTTTCAAAGGCTTTAATATGAAACTTTCTTTTTTAGTAAAGTGGGCCAAGATTTAGGATAAGAAAGGTGGCCTCTTTTTGAACGTTGTAGTAGGCAAGAATTCAACTATACTCGTCAAGGAAAATACTCTGTTTGAAATATCAAGTAAAGCTTTCATATGCTTGAACTACTGAATATTTCCCTCTAAGTCTTCAAGTTGAAAAGAGTTGCTTTCTTTAACCTTAGTTACTTTGAAAGGGCCATCACAGAAAGAGTCAAACTTTTGATAGTGTCATGGCTTAACTCTCTCTATATTCCACTTCAAAATAGAGTCACCTAATTTGCATTTTATGAATTTGGCTTTATTATCAAACCATCCCTTAATATTAGATGAATGCTTCTAGAAATCCTCATATTCTTGAGTCCTCTTCTTTTCTAACTGAAGTAGATGTGTCAATTTGGTTTCACCTGGACCCTGATCAGACTCTTATTATGTGTCTACCAGCTTGAGAGCCAGTATTTCTAGGTGAATAGGTAGGACTACTTCTTTGCCATACACAAAATCATAGGGAGAGATTTTAATAGACTTCTTGATGCTGATGTCTACCCATAGAGCCTGCTCTAACAATAGGTGTCAGCTTCTTTTGTTATCCTCTAATGATCTCTTTAGAATTCTAAGCATATTCTTGTTAGTTGACTCTGCTAGTCTATTTCCCTGAGGATACTAGTTGGAGGAATTTTTTATGGTGATGCCATACTTGCTAGCAAACTCAATGTACTTAGCTCCTATGAAGATTGGACCATTGTCACTTACTATAGCTTTGGGGATACCAAATCTTGCAATCAAGCCAGGGTTATGCATAAGAGGTAGGACCCGAAAGGTACTTATAAAAAAATGGTGAAACTGTTTTGAAACGACGACGAAACCTGTCGAACTGCATGTATGAGGCATGGCGAATGACCTTAATTTTTCCCAAAAAATTGGTAAAAAAGGGTGAATTTCAAAGTTTTTTTAGACCAGGTCAAAAAGAGGCCAACAAAGTTTAAAATTGTGGCAAAGGCTTGGACGGGAAATTTGGCCCGATCATGGACCGGATGCATAATATGGTCTGGCCTCGAACCGGGTGCATAAGGTCTGACCTCGAACCGAATGCATAATATGATCCGGTCTTAAACCGGGTGCATAATATGTAACGGTCTTAGATCGGGTGCATAATAAGTATTGGTCTCAAACCAGATGCATAATTATGATCGACAACGTTCAAAATTTGGGTATTCGAGTAAGAGATATGATATGGCATCTAGTAAAGATAAGGATTGTAGCATGTTATCGCTATTGGCATTGTTTGGAGAAAACCCATGCAATATTGGCACAGTTGATCCCACATTACTATCTATCCCACATAACTATTTATCCCACATGTTTAAGTGCACACTTATTTCAAAGGCTTTAATAAGAAACTTTCTTCTTTAGTAAAGTGGGCCAATATTTAGGATAATAATGGTGGCCTCTTTTTGAACGTTGTAGTAGGCAAGAATTCAACTATACTCGTCAGGGAAAATACTCTGTTTGAAATATTGAGTAAAGCTTTCATATGCTTGAACTAGGGTTTGTGCAAAGAACATGAGTGTCATTGTTATGTGAAGTTATGAAAGAACATGAGTACCATTGTTATGTGAAGTGGGAAGCTATCTTAAACTAGGGTTTGCAAAGATCAAGAGTATCATTGTTATGTGAGGATTGTTTGATTGACATTGTTGTTGAAGTGATTGGTTGAGTGAAGAACTTGAACTAGGGTTTGAAAAGATCATGAGTATCATTGTTATGTGAGGATTACTTGATAAGCATTGTTGTTGAAGTGATTGAGCTTAGTTGAGTGGATGTGTTGAAGTGATAGTTCAAGTTCTGTGAAACAAATTGTTCTATATTCTAAATTGATTTGAGAAAGAGGTTGAGTATTTGGGTTCAAAAATGTTTGAACGATATGAGGGTGGGGGTTGGCAGCAGCAACAATTGTTGTTGTAGTAGTTGTTGTTGCCCACCCCCACCCTCAATATGAGGGTGGGGGTTTTTGAACTAGTTAATATATTTCTTTTTAAAATAGTTAATTTGTAGTTATGATGCACATAATTTGGGTTTGAAAATGTTATGTAATATTTGAGTTTAAAAATTTTATGTAATATTTGGGTTTACAAATGTTTGAATGATGTAATATATTTCTTTTTGAACTACTTAATATGAAAATTTATGTTTGAAAATGCTTTAAACAGACTGAAATATGTAATTTCGGTTTGAAAATGTTATGTAATATTTGAGTTTGAAAATGTTATGTAATTTTCTGTTTGAAAATGCTTTAAACAGACTGCAATATGTAATTTTAGTTTGAAAATGTTATGTAATATTTGTGTTTGAAAATGTAATGTAATAAAGATCTTCTTTTATAAGCATTGTTGGAAATATTGAGTAAAGCTTTCATAGGCTTGAACTAGAGTTTGTGCAAAGAACATGAGTCTCATTGTTATGTGAAGTTGTGAAAGAACATGAGTACCGTTGTTATGTGAAGTGGTGAGCTATCTTAAACTAGGGTTTGCAAATATCAAGAGTATCATTGTTATGTGAGGATTGTTTGATTGGCATTGTTTTTGAAGTGATTGGTTGAGTGAAGAACTTGAACTAGGGTTTGAAAAGGTCATGAGTATCATTGTTATGTGAGGATTACTTGATAAGCATTGTTATTGAAGTGATTGAGCTTAGTTGAGTGGATGTGTTGAAGTGATAGTTCAAGTTCTATGAAACAAATTGTTCCATATTCAAAATTGATTTGAGAAAGAGGTTGAGTATTTGGATTCAAAAATTTTTGAACGATGTAATATATTTCTTTTTGAACTAGCTAATTTGTAGTTATGATGCACATAATTTGGGTTTGAAAATGTTATGTTAAATTTGAGTTTGAAAATGTTATGTAATATTTGGGTTTATCATTGTCAATGAAATGAAGTTTGAGACACCAAGACATAAACATACAATTTTACAATCTACAAAAATTATATAAGCCATGTAATTTTAAAACAATAATGTCATTTAAAACAACAATTCATTGAAATCATATAAATCTGGAACCATATTGAGGAATCTGCTATCAAATCAATTTGTGTTTATCATTGTCAATGAAATGAGAGTTGAGACACTAAGACACAAACATACAATTTTACAATCTACAAAAATGATATATGCCATGTAATTTTAAAACAATAATTAATTTAAAACAATTCATTGAAATCATATAAATCTGGAACCATATTGAGAAATCTGCTATCAAATCAATTAATGTTTATCATTGTCAATGAAATGAGAGTTGAGACACTAAGACACAAACATACAATTTTACAATCTACAAAAATGATATAGGTCATGTAATTTTAAAACAATAATGTGATTTAAAACAACAATTTGTTGAAATCATATAAATCTGGAACAATATTGAGAAATTTGCTATCAAATCAGTTCGTGTTTATTATTGTCAATGAAATCATGGAAAATTATCACTATGGAAGCTGAAACATATCAACTTGTCCAAAATCATTATGAAGCATAGCAGAAATCTGTGTCTCCACCATCTGATCACTAAAAGCATCATCGTCGTTATCGATCGTATTCAATGTTCCTCTTCTTGTCTACCAAGGAACTCTAGTATTCCAACGCTCTGTCATATGGAAATGTATCCATATGATATGAAGACACATAAATTCTTAAAAAAATTTCTAAATTCTTGTCGAGTCTATTGCGGATTTTATATTTAACAAAAGCAAGTGCACTGAAAACTCTTTCATCTTCGATTGACCCCAAAATCATTGTTTCACAAAATTCATATAAACGAAAGTATTCGCTTATAGTATCTTTTAAGACTGTGCTTGGATATAATTTTTACCACAAACGTGTAGTGGAACCAATCTCATGGACACTTGTCATAAGTGATATTTGCAAAACCATTGTTCTTCCAAAATGCGATGATTGTTATTTCAAAAGATCGTTGTTGAGTATACCATTAATTTCAACACCATTGACTTCCACACTCTTACTGAAATGGTCAATGAGATTACCCATATATTTAATAAACAACTCATTTGCATAACTGTATTTAGTACAAGGTCCCCAAAACATGGGGTTAATAACACCCATGGACTCAAGAAACTCATCTCTTTGAAACCATTCTCTTATCTCACCTGTCAAAGTTTTTGCTATATTTGAAAAATTACTCTTTGTTTTTTGTATTACAACATGAAATCTATTATGTGTTACAGGAACTTCTTCAAAATCTTCCACAACAATACTTGATTGCCTTTCAAAACAATAAACATGTATCATCTTTTCATGAACATTAATACAGAGATGATCATTGATGTCAAACTTCAAGAAGCTTTTTGGATTGTTCACGTTTATCAATGTATTCCAACTATCAAATACAGGTTCTGTAAAATCTCCATTAGACATATATAATGTATCAAGAAGCACGCATATTTGTTTTCTCATCCTCATAAAATCAACGATATAGATGGATCTCTCTTGTGCAAAATTAATTAATCTATTCATTTATTTTAACATTGAAAGAATACCACATAATGTCAAAAGTGTTTCCAAGTCAGTCAAATGGAACAACATATTTTTTACCTTATCAACTATTCTACGATTTGCATGCATAAACCCTATCAGTGATTGATATTCTGCCAAAACTCTCTAAGAAGGTTGATACAGTGAAATCCATCTTGTATCCACATCTTTTAACAATTTTTTCCCTTTTGTAACTCCTAGTGCAAATTGTTGAAACTCTGCAAATATTTTCGGACTTAATGAGAAATAAGAATGAATATCATGAACAAGGTTTTCTACTTTAGCAACATTTGAAAATGTGCTCACAATTTTATATACAATATTTACTCTATGAGCCATACAGTGAATGAGGATCATATATGGGGCAACTGTGGTTTGGAGTCGAACACACATACCAGACATGTGACCTTGCATAATAGCAGCTCCATCAGCTCCAACGCAAATTAACTTTGTTGCTATGGCTATATCATTCATTCTTGCAATATTGTTTAAATTTTTAACAACATTATAAATATTTTTTGTATTTGAACTTTCCAACATCTTATGTATTCCCAACAAAATAGGCCTTCTAACATGATTTTGAAATGTGTACACATGCATGCAAATCCAATAAGTGTTATCCACAACTGTTACCTCATCAATAGAAAGTGAAATTAATTTGGCAAGTTTTACTTGCTCCCTTAGGTCTTCTTTCTCAACAAAAGATAAACATTTTACCATTTCCCAACCACTTTGATCTGACCAATGAGAACTAGGAAGGTTTTGCACATTAAAAAGGCATAATAGCTGCTTATAATCAATAAAATTGGACATTGGTCTACCTTTCTTGAGAATATTGTAAACAATGGCAAACTGCTTACTTTTTGAAGCAAAAACAGTCTTCTATAATTTGTGAAATTGGGCTCCAATTGTTCCACCTTTCTCAACAAGAGATTGTTGTTGCTTTATTGTCATATTTTATAGCATATCTTAAATGCATACATTATGATTCATCCTTCCACTTAACTTCTTTACTAACTTCACCATTACTTTTTTTAACTTTTACATAAGATTTGCTAGCATGTTTTTCAATTGTATCAATCTTATTTTGAAACCTATGATCCTTACCAAGTCTCCAACTGCAAATTTTACATCTACATTATTTTTCATCAATTTGGTTATCCTCAATCATGACAAGCTCAAGCCAAGGAAATATTTATATCCATTCTTTCCTAAATCCCCTTCTAAGTATCCAAAGAGATGCTTTTCTTTTTTTGGAATTTTTGGTTGAAGATTCAATTGAAGCTTGTAATGATTTTGATTTATCACTTTCATTTTCAATTGTGATATCATTTTGCGTGTTGTCTTCAGATGTTTGTTGGATGTCATTTCTAAGGGGATTTTCAATGAAAGGCGTCTCTTCTTGGGGAATATCTTCAAGTGGAGGCATATCAGGATCGACAGGGTATTCTGCATAGTAGCATACCATAATATTTTTTATCACTATTAGATGAAAAAATTTACAAAAAAAATATTCAAATCGTCAATCAAGCACATACTAGGAAGTCAAAAATCATTTGTACCTTGAATTTGCACAAATGTCATTGCCTCGTCGCATTTCTAAGTTTGGCTAAAATATTTGAGGATACTCTTTTCACCAGAAGATTTGGTGCCCTTCTTTCCATCACTAGGTGACATTTTACTAGTGACAAAAAAAAAAGTTAAAGAGGGTGTATTTTCTGGAGGCCTTGAGATAATATTGTAAATAGAATAAACAATGTTTGGGTGGTAAATTATACATACTTTTTTCTAGCCATTCTTTATTGTGATTTTATCAGTTTATGCCACTAGTTGTTTTCTGGTGAAAGCACTCTAACAGAGAAAAAGAGCATCAATATGTCAATAGAGAACCAAAGCATTTACTCATGTATAATCTTAGCAAGGAAAAAAACATTTGAATTAAAACTAAGAATCAAAGAGTTTTAAAACATTCAGAACATGGCAAAATAGAGAAAAATAAGGGAACAGAGCAATGACATTCTAGATGTCGAAGAGGGCTCCGATATTGATGTGGTGCGAAAAATCATTAAATAAAGAAGAAAATGCAGAACAAGGAAAAATAACAAGCAAAACATGGCAAAATAAAGAAAAACATGGCAAGCAAATAAGTGATAGAGAACCTAGAGCTAAAATACGTTCAACCATATGAAGGAAAATTGGTTTTGATCGTATACAGGAAAGATCCTGGTCCACGTAGTTTCGTCCGACTGCACGATAGTCTCTAGATTCATAAATGGATCCGCTCGGCTGCACGACAGGTTCTGGGTACAAGAATGTTTTGTCCGGTTGTAAGACAGGTTTTAGGTACAGGAATATTTTGTCCAGTTGCATGACAGGTTTCAGGTACAGGAATATTTCGTTCGGTTGCACGGTAGGTTTCGAAAGCAAGAAAGGTTTCGTCCAGTTGCACGACAGGATCTAGAAGCAAGAAAGGATCCATCCAGTTGCACGGTGGGTTTCGAATGCAGGATTGTTTCCTCCCAGATGTACAGCAGGTTCCAGATGCAGTGATGATTTCGATCGATTGCATGATAGGTTCTAGTTTTAGGATTGGTTTTGTTCGGTCAGTTGCATGATAGGTTCGATCGTACAACACTATTTGGCTACATAATTAGTTCCGTTCAGTTGCAAAAAAGGACACGGTTCTATTTTGTTACTGAATTTGTTACGATCGATAGCAGAAAAGGTTTTGATGTTATGAAGAATTGTATCAGTATTTTCCCTAAGGTGTTAATTATATATAGAGATATACTTTGAGAGTTTGGCAGGATAATTTAGAAATTCTAAAATTTTAGGGCGAAAAAGGTACTTTATTTAGGCGGGATTACTTGCAATTTTTTTAAAATATTCATGATACTCTCATCAAAGGACGGCTAACCGAAACCAAAAAAAAAAAAATTCTCGAAAATTCTGGATACATGGTCGACGTCCGGGTCTCGAAAATTTCACAAATTTGAATTTTTGAAAATGGTTTTTTTCGCCCCAATGGCGAAGTTTCGTCGCTATGCATAACCCTAAATCAAGCTCTCCATGAAGTCAATTACCACATCTTGACTTGATTTCTTTGTGGGGATGGCTTCTACCCATCTGGTAAGGTAATATATGGTAGTCAAAATGTATTTATATCCTACTAAGGAATTTGGGTTAATTGTCCCAATGAAATCCAACCCCCATTGTTGAAACGACTCTTCTACCTGTATGGGCTTGAGGGGGAATGATGTATTTATGATTCTTCCCACATACCTCTAGCATTCATCATAGGCTCTTGTTACCTTAAAAGTATCAGTAAAAATAGTAGGTCAATAATAGCCTGCCCTAATGATTTTTAAAGTTGTGACCCTTCCTGAGAAATGTCCTCCAAATAATCCCCAATGGAATTATTTAATAACCTTTTGTTTATGATCATCTTTCAAGAATCTTAGAAGGACTCCATAGAGATTCCTTCTATACAATCCTTCTGGAAATTGGACATACTTCAAGGATTAAATATTATATCTCCTTCGTTGTGATGGGTTAATACCTAGAGGACAAATCCCTGTTTGGAAATATTTGGTCATCTGATCAAACTAGTATGAATCTCCTGATTGAGACTCTTAGGTCTGGTCTTCTATTGATGATTGACAAGCTGATATTTGTTCTGTAACCATATTTTCTATTAACCCTTGGCATAATGCTCTTCCTTTGACTAGCTTGGTAGGATGGATTTCCACATCATACTCCTGGATCTTGGTAATCCAACCAACTCTTTTGTCTCCTAGGTCACCTTGTAAAATAAAACTTCTTACATCTGGGTGAACTACATACACCAGGGTTTTACTTTGAGCCAAGTATTGCCTGAATTTGTTTAATTACTTCATCACTACAAAGACTTGTCTTTCGATGAAGTTGTATTTGATCTGGTACTCATGGAGAGTTTGGCTCCAAAAAAATATAGGATGTTCTTCCCCATCATCATTCTTATGAGTAAGCATAGATGCATAGCTCTCTTCATATCCATGAGCGTACATAATGAAATTCTTGCTAAAATTAGGATTCACCAAAACTAGAGTAGTGGCAATGGATTGTTTAATGATCTCAAAAGCCTGTTTTCTTACTTTAGTCCACTTGAAAGCTACATTTTTCTTCAGCAACTCTAAGATAGGTTTCACCTTTTGAGCAAAATATGAGATGAACTTCTTGATAAAATTGATTTTTTCGAAGAAGAATTGCAAATATTTCTTGTTCATGGTCAATGGCAAGGAAAGAATTGATTTAACTATGTTTGGGTCAATAGACATCCCTTCTTTAGAGACCACATGGCCCAACAACTTCCCCTCATGAATTGCAAAAAAAGACTTCTTTGGGTTAAGAGAGATACCAAATTCTTTGTATTTCTCAAATACTTGCTTCAAATATGTCAGGTGATCTTGTTTCTCATGAGAGAACACAGTCATATAATCCAAGTAGATCAAAATGACTTTATTAATAAGTTCTCCAAAGTCATAATCTATAGCTCTCTAGAATGTGACCCCTACATTGGACAGATCGAAAGGCATCCTCTGATAAGCAAAAGTACCTCATTTGGTGGTAAATACTGTCTTGAATTGATCCTCATCTTTCACCTAGATCTGGTTATAACCAGAGAAGCCTTCTAATAGTGAGAAACTTTCTGCTCCTGCAACAACCTGTAGAATTTGGTCAATCTGAGGGAGAGGGTAGTGATCCTTCAATGATGCTTGGTTGAGATTCCTAAAATCTACACATAGGCGGATGTCTCCATTCTTCTTCCTTACAGGGACCAATTTAGCTACCCATGTGGAGTGCTTAATAGGATATATAAGTTTAGCCTTTAACAGTTTGAGTAGTGATTCTCTCATTATGGATTCAATTATGGGATTCATAGGCCTCTACTTTTGTTTGAAAGGCTTTGCATTTGGTTCTAGCTGAATAGTATGTTGGATCACCTTTTTGTCATATACCTTAAGATATTCATATGACCAAGCCACAATGTTTTGGTATTTTAGGAACAAGCCTTTAATCTCCTCTACCTCTGTGGGAGAACAATGAATACCGACTTTGAGCTTCTTTCCTTCCTCAATTTCGATCTCCTTATAAAATTTTTCATTGATCTCCATAGCTTTGGACTTCCTCCTATCTTCATTATCAAAGAGGCTTTCAAGTGTGACCAACCCTCTTGGGATATGATTGTTTTTTAGTTGGATAACATCTTGTTGGTCTATCTCATCTGGTACTTCCTCTTGAACAATAGATAAACAAGCCTCTCTTACCAGGAAGTCGATGATTTGTTCATCACTCTAAAATACTTGCCAAAAAAATTACCTATCTAGGACTGCATACCTGAAAACCATTTTGATTATTTTGTCTTTAGCAACTCCTATATTTGTAGAAGGGTTGAAATTAGATACCCTAACTACCAAAGAGTCAGCCAAAATGTTTTTTCTTCGAGGAACAAAATGGATGTTGAGGGCATCAAAGAATTCCATCAAATCCCACACCTTGTTTCTGTATACCTTCAGGTAATGGTGCTTACTGTTGCATCTCTCTCTTACCTAATTTACTATTAGCTCATAGTCACCATATATATTTAGTATCTTGATACCCATGCTACTAGCTTGCATTAGCCCTAAGCATAAAGCTTCATGTTCTGCAAAATTGTTGGTGCATGACCATATCAGTCTATATGCAAAAATATTTAACCTTCTCATTAAGACGAAAAAACTACATAAGCATTGACCCTGTTTTTGCATCTTGCACCATCAAAGTGCATGGTCCAAGTCTCTATTTCTCTCAAGGACTGGTTGGAGATAGCAGGGACCTTTATCTCTGCTTCTAAAGAAATGCTATATGTGCCCATTCTTATTCCAAACTAACTGTAATCTTCTCTAAATGGCAATTCATCTTCAACCTCTAATTCTTAAAAACTTTCTACTATTTCAAAATCATCTAGAGGTGTGAGGTTACACATGTCTTCTTCAATTTTCTCAATGTGATAAGACACAAGCTTCTCGGGTGTGATCCTTATTCTCTTTCCCTTGAATGAAATCACCATACTGGAGTAATCCAAGTACATACATCCTCCCAATTTGGTTGTAAACTCTCTAGAAAGACATATACCTAAATAGGGTTCTAGGTCTACTACCACAATCTCTTGCATAATGGTCACCTCTGGGGCTCTATGCAATCTCATTAGTACATCTTTTATTACCTAAACTATCTTTATTGGTGTCCCATCCAACTGCAAAACTCTAGGACAGGATCTGGTATACTCCATACCCATATCTTCACAGATTGCTTTGGGCATAACCATGGTGGAGGCCCCTGAATCAATCATACAATTGTAAACTATCCAACCCTCCATCTGCAAAGAAATGTAGAATGGAGGGGATATATTCTTTAAAGCAACAAGAGACCTATTATCTTTTCCATAGGACACACTAAGGATGGTAGTAGCTTTCTTTTCTTGGGGATTTTTACTTAAAGAATCCTTCAATAGATCTATTTGACCAGGGATAAAGAGAGTATCATAAAGGCTAGCCTTAGAGGTATTCTTTTCATCTCTTCCACAATGTTATACTCTGATTTCGATGAAGTGGAATTCTCAGAATTTATCTCTAGCTCACCATACTTCCTCTTTTATTGTTGTGTGGCTTCAATCCTCTATCTCTTAGTTATGGAGGGAAATCTAAGCTTTTCTTGTGCTTCACTTTCGGATCTCATCCTTTCTTTTTTGTTTTCTTTGTCATATATTCTAGGGATACCGATCTCTTTTTCTTGACCTTTAGGAACCATGTCTCTCTTTTCAATTGCTTGAGGAATAGGAAATTGGTCATTATTTTACAGATGAGGATATTTCTTCTTCTAAGAAGGGACTTGAAACTGGCCCATATTCTACATATCAACTTGCAATGTCTTGTTTCTAGATCTTGTCATGACATAAATAGGCCCCCCTTCATTAGGATCCTGCCCAACAATGATATGGTTTGGTTTCCAAAATATATTAACTCTACCTTTATGATTCCTCTTCACCTTTTTCATGGCTTGTTGTACATGATGCTGATACATAACACATGACTCTGAGTGATGTGGATCATTACACACAAGGCACCAAATGTTCACAAGACTAGTTTTGGAGGAATATTTTGGATCTTCTTGAATCATATTAACTTTGATTCTAGCACTATTGTTGGTACTAGGCTTCTGATCTCTATTGACATAGGGAAATATCCTTTGTTGTGACCTCTCTATCTCTCTTTTCTCCATTGAATTCATCTTGTTACTGAGAGTTTTTAAGGTGTTCTAAATATCAAGAAGCATAGTAGATTCTTGAGGTGCTTGAGATGGAAGAGGAGGGAAAGGAACTGAGCAGATGATGATTTGGGGAGAGGAATTAGAGTCATCTAAGGAATTGGTGATGACATAGGAGGAGGGTCCATGTAAGAAGATGTATTTTCTTAACCTTGGATATTAAAAATTTTAGAGCAGTAAGGCATCACAGCCTTTGGAGGTAACCTCCCTACATTGATAAGGATATTTTTAGCCTAGATGGTTGCATTATAAACCTAGGGAAAGGTATATATTCCTAACTATTGAGTTTGTAAACCCAATTTTGATCCAAGAGCTCTCCTATAGTACATAAAAGCAAGGTTTCAACTAGCCTGGCTTCAAGTGGAATCCTCTTCCAGGTTATACTAAATCTCAGGTTAAAGTTTGAAATTGATTCTTGTTGATGTTTTTGCATGGACATAAACTAATTTAGAAGAGAGAAGGGATCATCAGACTCATTGAATTATTCTACAAAGAGATCTGCTAATTCAGCCCATGAAGTAATGCTATTATCCTCTAAGGTCCTAAATCAATGTAAGATTTTCCCTCTAAAGGATAAGGTCAGGATTATGACAATGATATCTCCATTCTTTATGTTATGATTTGTTGCTAGATTTAGAATATCTTGGCAATGCACATAAGCGGTTTTGCTTGATCCATCATAGGTAGGAATGGCTTTGGATACAACTTGGGTAATATCATGCATATGAGCAAGTCTTAGTGGACTAGCTATATTCCAACTAAGATACTTTTGCAGGGGCTGATTTTGGGTCACATTGGCATTATTGGCTGCATTGTTAGCCATATTTCCAACCGTTGCTCTTGTTGGAGGTGGTATTAGGGGCACCTCAAGTATAAATTTTGGAGGAGTTTTATCTGACTGGAAATTTGGGTTTAAATTTCTTAAGACAGTAGATCCTCTCAAAGGGAGCTCATAATAGATAAAAGACTCTGGATTATTCTTCGCAGATGATCTAGTATTCATGAACAACTATGAGCTATCATAAAGGCTTTTCTATATTTTTGCATTTAAGAAGTTGCGAGGTGAATTTACTGGTCATTGCTTGATAAGGTTAAGACAATTTACCAAATATTGATTCCTTCGAAAAAAGGTAAAATTAGAAAGTGTGGGTTAATTAGTGTTCTTGTTAATAGGTCCCACCAAGCTACCAAAAACTATTGGAATCCAAATTAACATCAAGCAAAAGCTCAAAATTGTGATTGTTATCTTCTAGTTCTTTGATTAGGCATGCACCCGCTAATCACAATTCAGACCTTAACATTGGATGGATTAAAGATTGCTCTAATCCAACCTCTAGAGTAGGTTGGTATTCCTTGTCAACTATTAAGGTGTTGAATCATTTAAGCTTAGTTAAATGTTTAAAATATAGGAATAGAAATGAGTTTAGGGTTAAGAAATAGTAATAAAACAATGGTCGAATAGAGCTAACAACATAGGCATCTACAAAAACCCCTCTAATAAAACAATTTCCAGTGTCCCATACTTGAGATTAATAGCATTCAAAATAGGTAATCTTCATCATTATAAACTAAATAAAGATATACTTAAAGAAGCTATTTCAATATCAAGAAATTAATAATCCAAATTAGAAAAATAAAATTAGTATCATTATTTAATAGAAAATAACCTCTCATAAGCACATATTCAATTATGAAAGATTCAAATGCTCTAAGCTAGCAATCCAATATCAACAAAATAGACTAACCATAGCAGTAGTAGCAAAAAATCAATTCACAACTTGAATCTCTCAAATATTATAGAAGACACTAGTCTGAGGTAAACATCCAAGCAATGTTCCTTCTATTGATTTATAGAAAAATATTACACAACAAGGCAAGCAAACACTCTAGAGTCGACCTTGAAAAATGAGGTTTCAACCTCCTTTTATAGTTTTTACATGCTTGAAAAGAAATAAAAAGAAATGGAATATTAAAAGGAAAAAAAAATGCCAGATCAACTAGGTGTTGATGTGACAATCTCTTATTTGCTTTTAAGACCAGAAGAAAATGCGTGATCTTGCACTTCTTTGCAGCTCAACCCCTGCAACTTGTTGGTATTTCATGGCGATTTAGCTCTAGGCTATCAAAACTACAATCCAGACCATCCATCATTCTTGTAAGCATCATCCAATCGTAGATCAACAATTGACTATAATCCTTGGTTCTTGGCCTCATTGATGCTTCACTTGCTGGTTTGTTTTGATCAACTAATTCATGTCACAAAGGTTCTACTTTTATATGCTTGGAGATCATCAAAATGAGCCAACCGTCAATCTACTTATGAATGACCAAGATTAAAACTTGAAAGTCATTGATAGCTTTGTAGCGTAGAACATGTTGTAGCCCGCTCCTCTTAACTTCCTATCACATCCTTTGACCATTTTGATCGTGGGCTAGAGCACATGAGACTCTAATGCAAAAATACACTTCAAGCTATGCGGGATGGAACATTACGCTATCCCTCTTGACTTATCTTTCAATTTATTTAAAAGTTGCTTCGCATCCACGACATATAACCAAATCCAAAATGTTTTGTAGCCTGCACCTTGAAACTCGTGCATCCAAGTTTGACTATGGATGACCACAGGGTAGAGCATTGCTCTGGCTTGTGTGAGATATAACATAAAACTTGTCATATAAAAGCTTGCGCTGGCCCGAGACTTTGTTATTCATCTTTGCAATGTTGACCGCTTTGATCGCGGGCTAGAACACGTGTTATACCGCTAAAAAATACACTTGAACTTACTCGGGGTAGAACATGCTTAAAAATAGTCTTTAAATTTCACAATCTAGAATAATATACGTTATGCCGCGATTTGAAAAACAATGACGTTAGCTTTGACTAATGTTGATCGTGGAATGGAACCAAGTTCTATGTCGCACGGGCTGGAACATGTTGTATACCACTGAGCTTTGGTCGAAACCAAAAATATGTTGTGGTCTACAATTCAGATATACTAAGTGCAAACTTTGACCTCTTTGACCGTGGGGTAGAACACCTTACGCTGCGTCGCTGGGAACTACACTGGAGATTCCACGGGGTAGAACATGCTCTTCATGCCTTAGAAAATATTACAAAAAATTTCTAAGGATGTGGTCATTTTGGGTCTACACGACCTTGGTTGACTTCTGACTACCATTGATTTGTCTATTTTTACCACATGTCACATGTTGCTTGAATGGTCGTTGACTTTCGGTTAGAGGTTAGGCGTCGCTTTAACTGCGGCTTCTGATTTATTTAACTGTGTTGATTGGCTGATCGTCCCGAGCTATTATATTAACCCTTTTTTGACACCCCTTTAAAATTAGGATTGATTTACATGGAAAGGTATATATTTATGTTTACTTAAATTCTAAGTTTTGTTTATGTATTAAAGTGATATATATTTCTTTTGTTTGAACTTGGGTTTGGCGGTATACAATAGCTAATATACTCCTTGAGTTAAATATTGATTGAAATATAAAACGAATATTTATTCTATGTCGAGGTAAATTGTGATTAAAGTGTGAAAGGACATTGTATTCCATGATGAGGTAAATTGTGGTTGAAATGTAATAAAAATATTATATTTCATGTTAAGGCAAATTGTGGTTGAAATGTAATAAGGATGTTATATTTCTTGTTGAGGTAAGTTGTGGTTGAAATGCAATAAGGATATTATATTTCATGTTGAGGTAAATTGTGATTGAAATGCAATAAGGATATTATATTTTATGTTGAGGTAAATTATGATTGAAATGTTTTAGGGTTAAGATATTTCAATGGTGTTTTGAAGTGTAATTATGGTTGAGTTAAATGATAGTATAAAACGTAATAAGGATGGTATGTTTCATTTTGGGATAAATTATGTTGTTGATAGGTTAAAAATATTCCTTGATATATATTATGTGTGGAATTCATAAAGGACTCATGATTTTAATTCATATTGAAGGATGTTGGAAAAGCACTCTACGATCTTACCTTATATTCCCTGTAAAGGTACTAATGTAATTATTTGGGGAGGATTACGTGGTTCTCTCCAATAGTATTGTTATTTTTTTTATAGGAGATGGATACAATAAATTTTTAGAAGTTATTCTTTAAAATATTCCTTTTCAAGGAAGAAAATCAACACATGAAGAATGAATGTGGAATTCATTCGAGGGAATTATGGGATTCCCTCACCAAAATTTGTAATATGAATTAAAGGAACAATTCATGTTTTAGGGACATAAAAATTATGGAACTCTTATGTTTTTTATGAAATGAATTATGGGATTCCTTTGAATAATTGTATTGGAGATAATTTTTTTTTTTTTTTTTATAGTTATAAGTGTTTGTATTTATAGCGGGTTGGGTTTTAACAAGGATCCCAAAACCTGATTACATAAGCAATGGGCCTAGGGCATCAATCCCTTGAAATTGAACACCAAAACAGAAATCCCACCCAATGGTAACAAGAAGCATGAAACAATCCCTCTTAGCGGGAAACAAACAAATAAGAAAGAAAGTAGTTTTGGAGATCCCGCCCAGCGGGGAGTAGCCAAAAACCACCATCGAGAAGATCTCGCCCAGCAGGAAGCATAGAAAAACCATTACAATAAAATCCCGCCTCACGGGAAGTAGTCAAAACCACCACAAACAGTCCCACCTAGCGGGAAGCAACAGAAAAATCCCGCCATCTGGGAAACTAGCAAAAAAGAAAGGATCCCGCCTCACGGGAAAACCAGAAGATTTGGCGGATCCCACCCTATGGAGAAACCATCCCGCCCATCGGGAAAACATTCAGTTCAGCGAGAGCCATCCTGCAGGAAGCCGACAGCCAGCACAGAGAGGATCCAGCCCATCAGGAAGTGACCAGAGAGTTGCACCACAAGGAACCCGCCCCGGGAAAACAGAAGAGGATCCCAGCAGTAGGGACCAAGAATCCCGTCCAAGCATAGAGCCCGCCGAGGATTCACAAGAAAAAGGGGGAAGCTATCCAAACCCTAAACCGTCACCTCCACCGCATCGAGAAATGTAGGGGACCAGATCCACGTGAATAACCTGCAAAAAACCCCAAGGGGAAGCCTAAGGGAAAAAGGGAAGGGATCCCCAACCAAACAGGGATCCCTGGGAAGCACCAGTCCAAAAAAACAACCAAGGAAACCCTAGCCGGTCGGGAGGGGCGCAGATAGTGGAGAAGGATCTCCCCCAGGAGATCATCTGCAAACAACCACTCCCCGGGAGGGATGACCTGGGTTGAGCCAGGGACTGGGCAGGAACCAGGAGCCATGGGAGGGGGAGCAGGGGAGGGACCAGAGCCCTCCCCTCTCTACTTTCTTCCCTCTCCATATCCCCTCTCTTTCTTCTATTTTTCATCATATTGGAGATAATTTAACTTACAAAATAAAAAGGATATTTCAAGGTTGGGTTTCTCTTGTAAGGGTTTTCCTAGGGTATATGAGGTGTTATGTGTTGTGCGGTGTATGTCTATCCTTTGGTCATGCTCTTACTAGAAGTATCTATTGAAATCATGTTGCTCTCTAAATAAGGGAATTTCATTATAATATCATAGATTATGCCTTAGTTATTTGGTAAGAGTTTATTGATCAATTATGATGCTACTTATAATATTTATGAATAATGTAATAAAAGGAAAGAAAATTTTACTAGTTGTGTGAAAGATATAGTAATGCATTTTAAGAACTTGAATAACCCTTTACATATTGGATCTTAGTTAGGTAAAGCATAACACCTACTAATTAACGTATGGATTAGTAGCATAGAGAGAGACACAAAAACCCCAAAGGACCTTGTTCCAATGTTTCTGCTAAGACCCAAACCTAGGTGGTGACAAGAAGATAACAACTAGAGATAGAGCTTATGACTTGTATATTACAAGAGTGAAGGATAGAAAATGTTAGCTCACAGTGGAGATGATATGGATAGCCTAAATGTAATATGTCTAGTGCACCTACATAAATGGACTTATGTATGGTGTAGATATGGGTATACCCTTTTGACAGACTAAAAGGGATAAGCTAGCTCATCAATAGAATGAGATAGATAGCCTATTTGCCTTACACTCAGTGCACCTACATAGACAAACTTATGTATGGTGTAGAGATGAGAATACCCTTTTGACGGATTAAAAGGGATAAGTTGGGTCATCGCGAAGGTGAGATGGACAACTTAATTATGGAACACCAAGTCAGTAGACAACTTCATAAGAAGGTTGGGGGTATGTGAATCCCTAACTAGTGTAAAAAATAAAAAAAGAATTTCTCTCTCAAGTGGGTTGGATTTTTTGGGTTGTTACAAAACCCCACTCAATGTGAGAGGACCAGGACCCCTCATAAAAACTTGTGTAAACTCATTGGAAAAAAACATTAAAAGAGTTGATGAAATGTTGGATTAATTATTTCAAAGCTAAGCATTGTGTAAGTTTTGGAGGATTAGCCTTGCCATTATTTGTTGGAAATTATGGCTCAAAAGGAATTACAATTTGAATAAATAAATCTCAAAATTATGCCCAAGTTTGGAACTGGATTATTTCCTCTTGTAGAATGTCTACAAATATGGTGCTCATCATGGAAATTCTCGATTGCAAAAAAAAGGTGCTAATAACTTGGCTATATAATTTGAACATACATAGAAGAGTAATTTGCGATAATGAAATTAAAATAAAAGGATCTACTTTGATCTAGGGTAAAATGAAAATGTCTAGAAATTCAAAATTAATTTTGATGGTGCTTCTAAAGGAATTTTGGGAAAGGTTGGTGGAGGTGGTATTTTTAGAAACGGTGAAGGCAAAATTCTCCTCCCTTACTCAAAATCATATGGAACTTCAACTAACAACTATGTAGAGGCTAGGGCACTTCTTACAAGGATTAAAATTGCAATAAAAAAAGGATGGAAATATATTTCAATTGAGAGGGATTCACAAATTATCATTAATGCTATTAACAAAAATGGATGTGGAGACTCGATAAAAAATAATATTATTGTTGATTTTCATCACCTATTACTAGAGGTAATCTCTTGGAAGTGTGAGCATATTTATAGAGAAAGAAATTTGTAGCAAAGAATTTATCCAATTGTGGTGTTGATCTTCATCCTCGTGAAATTAATTTTTTTTAAGGCAATTGACCAAATTGGATTTTATCTCTTAATCAACATGATGTTAAGGAGTTGATTGTGGAAATATAGCACTTCGAAGAAGTTGAAGAATCTATTTAATAAAAAATAAATGAAAATTTATGATAAAAGGTATGTTGGATATGATTTAATTGACATAACAACAAATGTAATATTTTGATGGGAGTGGCCCCCAATAGAAGCCACATATACCTTATTAAATAAAAAATAAAAAGTAAAGGAAGTAAATGTGAGTGAGAGTGAGTGCAAGTCAAGAGTGAATTCCACTAGGTAGCATGGAAGGAAATTCATATTTGAAGTCAGGGTGCTCTAGTCGAAAGTATGGATACCCAAGTTGGAGAAAAAATGAAGAACAAGTATATGACAAGTTTGATCCAAGGAGCAAATGTTACATCAGAAGTGATTATTAAGGATGAGATGATCAAGTATGATATAATGATTCTTAAAAGTAGAGGGTTAGTATATAAGATCCATGGGTATTGCCCAGGGTTTTTCGAGATTCAAAATTATATCAAGTAGAAGTGGGGATTGAATTCAAATTACTCTATAACTTTTCTTTCTAAAGGTTTTTCATCATCATCTTTTTTAGTTTAGAAATCAGAGATAATTTTTCCATGAGATAAAAGCTATTAAAAAGTTTCCATTGTGGGTTAGGCTTTTTGGAATTCCATATCAACTCATCAATAACGATGTTTTGAAGATTATTGAAAATACCCTAAGCGAATTCATCAAGAAGGGACCAACTACTAAGGAGAGAACATGTTATATATACGTGGATATGTTTTGCTATGAATATTTAAAATCCTTTGCTATAATGCATTAAGATTAAATTTGAATCAAGAGAATAAGATCAAGAAATAGAATGTGAAAACATTGCATTCTGATGTCACATTTGTTATCAAACCAGACATATAGAAAGAGATTGCAAAGTAAAAATTATGAAGAAAAATAAAATTTTGTCATGAAACAAACTTCAAGATGAAGCAAGGAAACCATACTATAATAGAAGTTGAACAAATAAATAATATTCCATTCCAAATAAAGAAGCAAAGAAAGCCTATATACAACATTATATGGAAAAGGCCACCATAGTTCACTTGAATCAACCATTAGAAGAAACAAAGAGGAATGGAAGAAGCAAAGAAAGCCTATCTACAACATCATATGGAAAAGGCCACCATAGTTGACTCGAATCAACTGTTAGAAGATGCAAAGAGGAATACAATGGATGAGAAAGTGCAATGTGCAAATTCAAATTTAGAAAGAATTAAAGGTACAAAGGAAGATGTGGAGGAAATTTTTTAATTAAAGACAACAAAAGAGGTCAAGTTTATTCTAGGAAAAATATCTTCATTTTCATCAAATAGTATGGAATCTTCTCTTTGCAATAGAAATGAAAGTGGTGTAGAGGTTATCCCTTACGCTTTAGGGTTTCAAGAGTAGCATAATAAAGAAATAAGGATGGAGGAAATCCATAGCAATTTAAAATTTTTAAGGCAACATAAGAAGGTAATTGCTATGGAGGAGCATCCTTGTACTTTAGAGTTTTTAGGAAAACATAAAGAAGAAAGTGTTTTTAAGGTTATTCCTTGCACTTTGAATACTTCAGAGCAAGACAAACCTATGATCGATAAGTCTCACTATAAGCAACGTGAAAAAAATCGAAGAGATTGATGAAAATGAAAGTGTTGGTGGAAATGAAAAAAAGAGAAGAAGACTTAAGAAGTAAAAAACAAAGAGAAAACAAACTCAAAGGGATATTGGTAAGGAAAAACAAAAGCAAATATTACAAGTTTTAAAAAGAAGTGGGGCTAAACCCACAAATAAAAAGTGATGATGAAAATGATATCTTGGAATATTAGGGGCATGAATAGGACCCTTAAAAAGAGTCATTGGGGAATGGACAAGTTATTATAGACAACATATTTATAGATATTAAATATACGTAATAAAAATTTTAGCCATTCATGATGTTTATTTTTATTTTGAAAAAATTCAAATTTTAGAAGACAATTGGATGAGAGAGATTTTCTCTTGATAGAAGTTATATCAAAGAGTTGATTGCGGAAACATAGCAATTTGAAAAAGATGACAATTATATCTTGTAAAAAGATAAATAAAGAACATATTTGATAAAAAGACAAGTTGAATATGAGTTAATTAACCTAATAATAAAAACAACGTAATGTTTTATTATTTTAATAAAAGTGGTCCAATAGAGTCACACATAACGTATTAAAAAAATTAATAAAGTCTCGCGAGAGATACCATAGTGATATGCCTTTAGGTTATCATTCAAAGATCCAAATTTAAACCTTGGTATAAGGGACCGAGACCTTTTGTAAAAACCTATGTTTTAAACTCAAAATTAAAGTCCCATGAGGGATACGGTAGTGGTATATCTTTGAGTTTTCATTGAGGAGATATAAGTTCAAACCCCGATACAAGGGGATTGGGATCCCTTATAACAACTTTTTTTAACTCCAAATTTAATCCCACAAGGGACATCAAAGTGGTATATCTTTTGGTTTTCATTTAAGAGACCCAAATTCAAATTTCAGTACGAGGTGACCGGAACCCATATCCATCGTAAAAAGCCATGTTTTTAACTCAAAATATGTCAATGATACCTTGATTTAATGGTTGGTATATGGATGATATAACCACACCAAAGTTCAAATCTTAGCAACACCAAATATATTATATAACTCAATGTAACTAAGTTGATGTAAAAGGGAAAGGACAATCCTTTCAAAACCCTATTTAAAAAAATTAATAAAAATGAAAATGAGGGTAAAGTTGTCAATGTGCTAAGCTCTATTATTGTTAAGGTAAATCTTATGGAACTTTGATCTAAAGAGGGCTATGATACCCCTTAAATAATGAACCATTAATTTTAGTCTGACAAGGACAATGTGGTCAGGGTTTTGGCCTATTTGGGGAGGTATATAATTCAACCACAATGTATCCAAAAAAAGATAGGTTGGATGGTAGGGATCGAGTGTTTGTCAATTAGTTCGATGCTTCTTTATATTTCCGTTTTCTGCTTTTTCAACCATCAATGTTTTTATTGAATTGTTGTTTAATCGGCTACAATACCCCAATGGATAAGGCACTGGTCATACAATAAGCATAATATAAGATAGTTTCTCGCTTGATCATATTAAAAGGTCGAGGGTTCTATTCAATTTGCTTAACCTATTAGGCTAGGGTTTATAATGGCAACACCCAATGGTGTTACCAATTCCCCTATGCATTAAAAAAAATTAACCATTAATTTTTATAAACAAAATTTTTATTGTATCAAGTTGCAAGTTTACTACAGTGGTAAGGGCTTTGACCTCTCTTTAAGGAGGTCCATGGATCAAACCCCACTCAATATGAGGAAACTGAACCCTTCATTAAAAACCCTAATTTTTAACTTAAATATTTTGATTTGTGAAGGATATCATAATGATAAGATCTTGGGTTTTATCTAAGAAACCCAAGTTCAAAAATTTGATACAAAGGGATCGGGACCCTTCATAGATTCCCATGCAAATTCAAATTTACAAGTCCTAGGAGGGATACCGTAGTGTAAGTCCGTGGGTTTTCATCTAGAAAACCTAAGTTCAAACCTCGGTATAAGAAGAATAAGGCCCCTCATAAAAATGTAAGTCCTTGGGGTTTTCATCTAGGAAACCTAAGGTCAAACCTCAGTATAAAGAGAATAAGGCCCCTCATAAAAACCTGCACTTACCCTATACCGTAGTATAAGTCCTTGGGTTTTCATCTAGGAAACCTAAGTTCAAACCTTAGTATAAGGAGAATAAGGTCCCTCGTAAAAACTCGCACTTACCCTAACATTAGTCTGTAAGGATAACATTAGTCTGTAAGGACAACGCATGTTAAGGCTTTGGCCCTTCTTTGGGGAGGTCTAAGCTTCAAACCACGATAGGTTAGATGGTACCATGATGCACCCAGAAAGGGATAGGCTGGATGGTAGAGACCGAGTGTTTGCTAATTGACTACCTTAGTTTGATAAAGGTCTAGGTCTTGTTGATTTAGTCTTACCCAACGGATTAGAGTTATAGTGAAAAAGATATTGTATTAATTATCATGAACTTAACCTATGAAATCCATTTTAATCTCATATAGTTAATTAAAAAAATATTTTAAAATATTGCAAATAAAGAGTGCTTATACAATCCATTGACATTACCTTAACTGGTTAGATTCTCACCATTCAACCATTGAAGAAAGAGACCCAAGTTGTCTTCGAATGATATGCATGGATAATATGTGTTATTATAATAACACTATTATAAGAATGATAAAGATGAGACTCGTATCAATCCCCCATAACCAATTGAATTTTTTTAATCCAATAATATTTTTTAGATGCACTATTTTTTTAAGTAACAATCAAGCTTTTTTATCCAATATTATTACCTTAATATCCATGTTATTATAATACCACTATCATAATACCCATGCAAATATGATATGAATAAGACTCGTTTCAATTTTTTTTTGTTACATAGGAGAGTTGGTCACAAGTGCACTATTTTAATAATTGACAAGGGCAGGGTTCAAACCGCAAGGGCTGCTCCCACCAAACCTATTTCACCTCGATATTATTGACCCAATATGAAGGGGACCAATCGTTTGAGATTCGTCATCGTCAGCCTAGCACGCATTCAGAGAATTCAGATCAGACTATCACCTTTACAAACTGGCTGCCCCCAGAAATTTGAACCTGGGTGTCTACTTGATAAGTGCCTGGCCACACAAACAATGAAATGAAAGATTTTAATTAAGTCCGCGAGACCCAAATATGGTCTATGGGACCTCAAATATGGAAGTACAATTTCTCAAGTCGTATCATATGATCTTTAATATCTTTGAGAAGGTTGTTCCTTCTCCTGCTGATTTGGGTTAGCAATTCCCCAACTTTTTTATTTTACTGTCTTCAAATAACTCTGCCATAGACCCGTTTCCAAGTGTTCCATTCCCACGTGTTTCTTTGTATTTGCCACGGATATCTGAAAAACTCGAGCATTTATAGATGAAGTGTTCCTCTGTCTCTACTGCCCCCTGTGTTGTGTAAAATACATATCCTTTCTTCCCATTGTTCTTTGGACGTTGTCCATCTCCCTGTTTCACATCTAAGCCTATGAGAGCTATCCTTATCTGAGCAATGAGGATTTTTTCCTTCCACTTGATTTTAACACCTATATACGCTTTTTCCTTGTGGTCATACGTCGGGTTAAACTTTGCAATATATATTGTCTTTTCTTGCTTGTTTTTTTCCACATTTCACTTCTGAACTTTTCATTCACATAATTTTTTGTCTTTGTTGACATTTGGGCATTCATTTATGTTGATTTCCCAACGTTTCATCCATGTATTCTTCCGCCTATGCAACTCTTCGTCCTTAGCTGCCCTAGGCCATCTATCGTTTTTCATGTTTTCAGTTTTTTTCAAGTAACATAACAACTTGGTCATAGCAATTGCTTCTAAAGGGAACATTCTAGTTTCAGTTAGAATAATTTCATAAGGGGTTGTGGCTTTAATTTTGAGAAAATTTGTGATTAGATATTTTTGAATCCTTTCTATTTGCCTCCATTTTGCATTTGTTGTGCCACTAGCCCACACCTCGCAACCATACAACAAAACCGGTGTAACAAGTAAGACATTGGTGGTCTTCCAATCCCACAACTCGACATTCCTCCACTGTTTTGAAGTGCATATTGTGCTCTCCAACCACTTTGAGTTCTTTTCATCCTACATTTATTCCAATTAAGTTTGTCATGAAAATCTATGCCCACGTATTTGTATTCTAGTACTACAATTAACAGGCGTGTCAATTCCTTATAATCAATTGGAAAAAAAATTTACTTATAAAAAAAATTGTTTATACTTTCCAATACCTAAATAAATAAAATAAAAAATTTGCTTACACAAAAATTCTACACCATATATTTGTAGCTATCTTAGTGATTCTAAAAACTACTTCTACCAGCTAGATTTAAAAGAGTTCCAATCCGAACTCTTAATTGATGTTCAAACCCTTCCAAGAACAGTCGACAAGATTTACAAAAAGCGCAGTAACAACTAACAGAATAGCCCTTCTTTCCCTTTATGTCCATACGCCCTAACATTTAGTATTATAGCAAGCAACAGTAAACATGAAAATCTAAAGATCTACCAAAAACAGTCAAAATTATTTATTATTATTAATATTAGTTTTTTGGTTGGATATACGACTATAGTATTATGTTATTTGTGTGTGTGGAACTCTCCTCTGACTTTGGAGGCCCGAGAGAAGGCGGCCTGGCATTCAATTCCAACCATTAATTCCAATTCCAAATCCAAGTGAGTACTTTATTTATTTTGCTTCTTTTGGGATTTTATGTAAATTTCTGTTGCCTTCAGCCCTGCTATTATTTTCTTTTTCATGTTTTCAGGCGGTAAAGTTTTCCGTTAGGGTTTAATTATTTTCTCTGTTAGACACAAGTTACTACGTAATGTCCTGTATATTTATGCATGTCTATCTTCCGAGAATTGAACCAATTTTTTCTCTTTGGTTTTGAGATATTCGTCTTAAAAGGTGATGTCAGGTATGATCCACTAGATGACATTGTAAGCTCGAACTTACTAGTTTTAAATTTATGATTTGGGCCGATTTTAATTGTTTGTGAGATTTGTAGATCGTCTTCTGGTTGCCTAGTAAATAAACAAATGACTGTGGTTTGTTCATAGTAGAAGTGATTTGCAGAAGACGATTTGTTAATAAGTTGAGTTAAACAAAGAGCCGAAATTGTTGAGAACAAAAATATATGGAGATAGATGTTATTGTGCTTCTGACATCCACTATGATGTTTATTTGGGGATGGCTTAATAGAGATGAATCGGGTGCGGTATGTATTGAGGGAAGCTGATTGTTGAATAAGATATGAGGAAAATTTCTTACCCATACAGTTTTGTGAACAACACCGTTTGCTTTTATGTTAAAATTTCTTTTATAAGTATCGGGAGAAGCCCCATTGATGATGATCCACCATAACCCTCCCATGAGAAGAAGGCAGTCCAATTTATCTTTTCAAATTAAGTAATTTTTACAATCAAGCCTGTTAACCCAAATGTATCTTTTAGTTTTTTTTTTTTTGTTAATGGGAAATGAGGCCTTCTGAACATCGCTTATTACAATCCCAAGTATACAAATCTATGTTTGTAAATTTCTATAGGCGTCCCTAGGCATTGAACCATGGTTCCCCTGCTAGTGAGACATTGCTCACAATGACTTGAGCCACGACTTTGGGACTTGTTAACTCAACCCAATAATGTATTTACATTTGTTGTACTTGCGAGATATTTATTCTTTAAATTTGTCTCCTAAGAAAAAAAAATAAAAAAAATAAAATGGTTGTGTTGATTTTGTGCAGTGACTAAGAACTCTAAAAAAGAAACACAGTTGAGAAACTTGAAAATTAAAATGAGGCAGTTGCAGAATGGTAATATATGTTGACAATAGGAATTAGAGAACATGGGATTTGAAACAAGCTGTTTCTTTTTCTTACTTCTTTTTCAACTTATTCTCGTTGCAGCAGCAAACAACCTTAGAAAGAAAAGGGAGTTGGGTTAATAGAAGTAATCCCTCACCATCTTGGGAAGAGATATTGGACTCTCAAACAGAAGAAACAGTGAATTAGAGGAGCAGAAGCAATCATCACTGTCATCATGACGGAAAAATTTTCAGCAACTTTGAGGTTGGGGGATCTGAATGACTTCATAGCCCCTTCACAATCTTGTATTGTTTCTTTGAAAGGGCTCAAGGCAACACAAAAGCCAGAGGTACTCCATCTTTTTTCTTATACATGTTTTATTGTGATTTCTCTCTAAGTAATTGCTTCCTACTGGCATGCTCATTTTTTTATATCCTGCATAGTAAATAAATCTACACAAATAGCGACAAAGAATTTGGTAAACACTTTGCCATTCCATTCTCCAAGGTGTCAGATTACGTGCTTTATTTATTAAGACGTTTGTTCCTTTTGCTTCTTTCTGCCTAGATGCTTCAAATCCTTCTCTCAAATGAGATCATAAAAAAGTCCTAAGAGGTGAAATATTCATTGGAAGTACTAACCTTTGTTTGGGGAGCTGGTTCCTGATGATTATAACTTTTCGTTATTGTTTGAGACATTTTGCAATTCAGAGAGAGGGTTTGTTGCCGGAATGTAATAGATTTTGCTTTGTGGCACTTAAAAATCAACTTCTATGTAAATAAACATTTTTTAAATTCCAAACGTTTACTTTTTCACTGAAAATACTCATCTCTGAGAAATTCATTCAGAATGCAAAAGCTTTGTGCCCTTCAAAACTTAAATGGGATCTTAAAATCCTATACATAACATTGAAGACCTTGAAATATCAAGACACCACCACTAAGTTACATTCTTGAGATGCTGCTAGTAAAGCTCTAATTGGGTATTATAGTTACCCTTTCACTGCTACCATTTTTAGTGTTAGAAATTTGGGCTGTACTAATACAAATCCTTATACTATTGATGTCACTCGTTGAAAACTCAAACTAGAAAAAGGCAGGAGATGATGTATTTAAAGCAGTTGTCATGTGGACACTCTTATTAGTTACTGTATGCATGCCTTTCTCACTCAAAAGGGACATTAGAATCATACCTGGTTCAGGTCATCATAAGTGTTGTTATATAGATGAGATGCATTTTTAAATCTTCCATGTATGAGTACCTAAATGTCTATCATCAAAACTTATTTGCAATCAGACATTAAGGTTAAAGATTGAATTATGTTACTCAAAAGTTGTCTCTAGTAGCATGAGCTAGACCATTAGTTGCTCCTTTTTTTTTGGCTTCACTCTATAAAGCTTGAACAATTTTCTTACAATTTTTAAGCTGTAATTTCGCATAGTTTTTGGACCATTTTTGACATTGTTATCTAGGGTCTTGATTTGCTTAAATAAAGTCCAATTTCAACATTGTGTTGCATTCACCGGTTGTACAACAACAACTGCTTCTTTCATCTAAGAATTAGTATTTTTTTTGCAAAATTTTCAATTTTTAAGCAACCTGAGTTTGGTTTGAATCCTGTTGTTTGTTTGTTTTCTTTTGATGTTGTCTTTTTTTGTGAATATCTACTAAGACCATGAAAGCCCTAGTAATCTAGTGCACATTGAGCATGGAGATATTTTCATCCAGGATATTCATCCTTAACAAGTCATTTTTTTTGCTGGAGAACAAGGGGTTGTACCCAGGTCCCCCACCCTTCACAAATCACAACTCTCTACTTTAGAGCTTGAGAGTTTACAAACAGATTCAATTTTCATCTCAAATGAGTTGCTATAGCTAGATACCTACATCATTTTTCATAAAAAGTCTGAATTCTTGATTTTCATTTTCTAGATCTTCTTCAATTTTCTATGTGAATACAAATATTCCAAAATTCAGCATCATTTTGCTTGACATTTTCTTGCATTAGGCTTCACAATACCAAAACTCCGCCTCTACTGTCTATGCATTGCATCTTAGTATACTAATTTTTTCAAAACTTCATGCTATCGTAGTCCGCTTTACCAAATCTGGATTGCTAGTTTCCTTCCTAAAGCATAAGTGCTACTGCAAGAATTGTAATAAATAGTTTATATGAAAGCATGTTAATGTTATAAAATAAAACAAATATTACCAATGGAAAACATTAAAGTAAATCTTAATCATTATTTGATTCAGCCAGTTAACATTTTCTTGTCAGCTTCAGCTAAACTTACTACTTCCTCTAACCATGGAAAAGATAATTTAACTTCATGATCCCCAATTAAAATCCCTGTGTTGGCTAGCATATCTACACATTTGTTCCCTTCCCTTAACATACGTGTAAACCTTATTTCTTCAAACTTTGTAGCAAGGTCTTGTATATCCACAATTATCTCTTGCATGTTCCATGGAGCCTTTGTTTTCCTCAAAATTGCATTTATTAATATTAGTGAATCATCTTCCATCCACACTCAGTTCCATTTCATTTGTTTGCATAATTTTAACCCTTCCAAAGCCGCCCAAACTTCAGCTTCATTATTTGTCTTAAATCCACTATTAAAAGTGTAATGAGACAAAATCTCTCCCCTATTATTTCTAATTATTCCTCCTCCTCTTGTTGGTCTTAGATTTCCTTTAGATGCTCCATCAAAATTCAATTTGACCAACTCCACTTCTGGTGGTTTCCACTTTATATTTTTTGCCTTCTTTTTGTTTCTCTTGTACCTAACATCATAATTCCATTTGATGACTTGACTCCATCTATCAAGGCTCTTTGCTTCAATATTAGGGATTGGGTGAGTTGATAGGGCTGGTTTATCCTTCTCTATGCCTAAATTAACCTTCTTTTTCATTGCCTCTAAACTGAATTGCCTCTAAACTGATTTCCTTTCCTTTGAATATTCTTCTATTCCTTTGCAACAATACTGTTTAAGTATTGTATATTTTGACGTATCCCAGATTGTCTGTAAAACCTCACTTTTAAAAGTGCTTTGCCATTGCTTTAACCATAATTCAATTCTGCCATTCATCACCATGCATCTACCAAACATATTAAGAATCCATTGCCATATATTCTAGACTATTGAATTGTGTCCCAATAGATGGTCATACTCTCCTCCTTTTTACATAGAACACACTGTGAGGGTCCATGAAAACCCCTTTTCATAAGGTTATCCCGGGATAAAATTCTTCTATGATCTACTTGCAAACAAACATTTTGACCTTAGAAATGCTCGGGCTATCCCAAATATCTCTCCATATTCTTGCAGTATTTCTATTTTGATGGTGCTTTAATTTATATCTGCTTCTCATTGTGTATTCTTTTGAGCTATTCAACTCCCAAATCAGCTTATACTCGACTCCCCTTGGAATAATCATTGTTGTTATCTTTCTTCTCAACTGCCTCCTAGCATCAACGTCTTGTATACTTGAAAAAAAAATCTTCTTTCCATTTGTATCTTCCTTCCTAATCCTTGTACATAATGTTTGAAACCCTATCACTATATTTGTCTTGAAGTAATCTCATCCATGGTTTCAAAATTGGATCTAGATTGAGTAGTTTTTTTATCACACCAAGTATCCATCCAAATAGAATTTTTTTCTCTAGTTCCCACCACCCATCTTAGACCTTTAATCACTAGATCAATTGATTTTTTTAAATTGTTCCATAGTGCAAAGCCATATGGTAGTGAGAATGCAGTAAATATTAAGCTTGAGTCATTAAGCTTGAGTCATTAGACACAACATACTTACTTAGAAGAATTCTTGCCCATTTTCTTTGGCTCTCTTTGTACAATCTCCAAATTACTTTTCCCCTAAGAGCTAAGTTTGCATTCATAAGAACTCTTAAACCGAGACCTCCCCTAGTTTTATCATCACACACCTTACTCCATTTCACCAAAGGAAATTTCCTTTTATCATGTATTCTTGACCACAAAAATGATTGCATAATATAGATATAACTTTTTCTATCAATTTTGGCATAATATAAAGGACATATAAAATTTTGGAATGGCCTGTAAGACTGATTTAATTAGCTGCACTCTTCTTGCTAATGATAACCATCTATCTTTCCATGCCGGTAGTTTATAACTGAATTCCACAATTCTATCCTCATTCTCCTCTCAAATAAGGGCATCCCTAGATAAGTTGCTGGCAAATTTGTTAGGAAATTAAAAGCAAGCAAGCATAAAAAACAATAAATAGTACACGGGATTTTACGTGGAAACCCTGTAGTGTGCAGGTAAAATCACGGGGCAATGGCAACTTTTCTTCTTTTATTATTCTCAGCAAGCTTTCATACATTCACATTGTAATAATGCAAGGGGCATTCTTCTTTTTATAGAAATACAAAGAAAGATTCCAAAAAAGCTGTGGCACATTCCAGATAAAAGCGCTTTATTAAAAAAAACTGCTTTTATCAACTGCTTTCTATAACAAAAGCTGCTTTAAAGACAAAAGCTGCTTTAAAAGCAAAAAAACAGCTTTAAAAGCAAAAAGCAAAAAGCAACTCTAAATGCAAAAATCAACTTTAAAAGCAAAAGCAGCTTTAAAAGCAAAAAGCAGCTTTCAAAGCAAAAAAACAGCTTTAAAAGCAAAAAACAGCTTTAAAATTAAAAAACAGCTTTAAAAGCAAAAACAACTTTAAAGCAAAAAAACAGCTTTAAAAGCTGCACCACCATGCACCACTCTGCTGAAGAACATCGAAGATCTGGATATTGACTTCACCTCCTAACATTCTCCCACTTGAAGTCGATATACAGGAATTCTTTGCCTTTGTTTTCCATCCAAGTGCCAATTGCCCAATGCTGCCCTTATCACGTTTTCAGCAAGCCCAAAGAAGTTTTGCACCACTCAAACTTCTCTCTCTTGATCGACTTTGTAAACATATATGCAGGATTCACTTTGTTAGGAGGTGAAGTCATTATGCAGGGTTTTAGGTGAAGTCATTATGCAGGGTTTTAGCCAGCAGAGAGTGCTGCCAGACGTCTAGGCAGCACTGCCAGACGTCTAGGCTGCTAGACATCGTCTAGGCAACAGACGTCTGGGACAGACGTCTAAATGCGAAAGACGAACAGTTTCAGATGCTTTCCTTGGGAGTGGAAACAAACAGTTTTCAGAGGCTTCCTTTGGGAGAGGAAACGAACAGTTCAGGGTCTTCCTTTTCTGCTCTATAAAAGGGAATTGATCCCTTGCATATGATGTAATGTGAATGTAAAGTTTTGCTGAAAATAATAAAAAGAAGTTGCCATTGCCCCGTGGTTTTCCTGCACATTGCAGGTTTCCACGTAAATCTCTATGTTACTTGTGTTGCTGTTTTTGTTCTCTGTCATTGTGTTTCTACTTGCAGGTATAAAATCTGAAGTTTTTCCTAACATCTGGTATCAGAGCTAAAGGTTTTGTGCAAGTGGGAGTTGCAACAATGACAAGAGGTGTAACCAAGTTCGAGATTGAGAAATTTGATGGCAGGAACTTCGCTCTATGGAAGATGAAGGTGGAGGATTTGTTGGTTCAAAATGACCAAGCTCAAGCCTTGAAAGGGGTCGCGAGTAAACCGAGCAACATGAAAGATGAGGAGTGGGCAACGCTGGACAGGAAGGTGGTTTCTACAATCCGTCTCTACCTAGTAGACTCTGTCTTGTTCAATGTAGTTGAAGAGAAGATCACGGAAGCCCTTTGGCAAAAGCTTGAAAAGTTGTATGAAACAAAATCAACAACAAATAAGGTTTTTATGAAAAAGCAGCTTTATAGCTTGAGGATGAAGGAAAGTTCATCCGTGGCAGATCATTTGAATGAGTTTAATACTCTTATCAGTAAACTGGTTTCAGTTAATGTGAAGATGGAGGATGAGGATAGAGCAATCACCCTACTTTGTTCCCTCCTGGACACCTGGGATTATATGGTGATGACCATCAGTAATGCATCATCAGGAACTCTAAAATTTGATGATGTGGTAGTTGCTTTGTTGGCAGAAGAGTTGAGGCGAAAAACGTCTCTGGAACCCTCAACCAATGAAGCCCTATTTGTGAGAGGTCGATCTTTTGAGAGGAGTAAACAAGGTAGACAACAGTCTAGATCTAAGTCTAAAGGACATAAGCAGAAAGGGAAGTGCTGGCATTGTGGGAATCCAGGGCACTCAAAGGACTGTTGGCAATTAAAGAATGGTGAAAAACAAACTCAGCCGTTAGCTGAGGCCAGTACAGAAGATTCAAGAGAGACGACAACATGTGAAGCCTTCTGTATCAGTAACAACAGATCTGTTTTATATACCTGGGTTTTGGACTCAGGTGCATCTTTCCACATGTCTCCCCACGAGACCGGTTTGACAAGTATCAACCATATTGTGGTGGAATGGTCTACTTGGGTGATGATCATCCTTTAGAAATTGTGGGAAGAGGGGATATAAGGATCAGGTTGGACGATGGTAGAGAAAGGATGTTATGTGATGTACAACATGTGCCCGATTTGCGGAAGAATTTGCTCTCAATCAAAATGATGGATAAGCTAGGGTATTCTGTCACTTTCGGTAACAACTACTGCAAAATTAGCAGAGGAGCTTTTGTAGTAGCTAAGGGAGAATCTTATGGGACCCTATATCGTTTATGCGGTGATACGGTGACAAACCATGCAACATCAACAACTTCTGTTCAGGATGCAGTAATGTTATGGCATCAACGCCTAGCCATATGAGTGAAAAAGGTTTGAAAATTCTGCATGACAGAGGTATGCTTTCTGGGATTAAGTCTTGTAATTTAGACTTATGTGAGCACTGTATTTTTGGTAAACAAAAGAGGGTTTGGTTTACTGCAAGCCCTGGTAAGAGTTTTGATTTTCTGCAACTTATACATTCGGAAATATTTGGACCAGTCCCCACTCAGTCCTTGAATGGCGCCATCTATTTTCTAACTTTTACAGATGATTATTCTAGGAGAATGTGGGTTTATTTTCTGAAGAAGAAGTCGGAAGCTTTGCAGAAATTTAAAGAGTTCAAAGCACGGGTAGAGAAGAGTTTGGGCAAGTCGATTTTATGTCTCAGGTTAGATAATGGGGGTGAATATTGCTCCGAGGAATTTGATAAATTTTGTATGCAAGAAGGTATTAAGCACCAAAAGACTGTACCATATACTCCACAGCAAAATGGTGTGGCTGAGCGGATGAATCGCACAATCATAGAACGTGCAAGAAGCATGCTCAGCGCATCCATGTTGGAGAAAAAGTTCTAGGCAGAGGCTATTAATACAACTGTTTGCCTTATCAATAGGTCAAGCTGCCCTGGATGGATAGATTTCGGAGGAGGTTTGGTGTTATAAGCCAGTTGATTATTCTCATTTGCGTACCTTTGGCTGTGATGCGTTTGCCCATGTACCCAAAGAAAAAAGGTCCAAACTTGACCCAAAGTCAAGTAAATGTGTTTTTCTTGGCTATGGAGATATAGTGAAGGGGTATAGATTGTGGGATCCTATTGCCCACAAGGTAATTATTAGCCGGGATGTTATTGTTGATGAAAAATCCATGCAAAGGAAGGAGGTACAACAAACTCCTAATGTTGTACCAGTTGAAGTAGAAATGAATGAAGATGAATGTGAAAATCAACATGCAGAACAACAAGTAGAACATCAAGTAGAGCAGCTACAACGGTCACAAGACCAAGAGCCACAATCAACAGATCATTGGGTTAGAAGATCTACACGTCCACAAAAGTGTCCGGAAAGGTATTCTCATGTTTATCAGTCCTCTTTTGCTTTGTTAATTGATGATGGTGAACCTAGTTCATTTCAAGAAGCTAGAGAGTCTGAGAATGCAGAAAAGTGGAGGAAATCCATGGAGGAGGAAATCAAGGCACTTTGAAAGAATAAAACGTAGGAACTTGTGGATCTCCCACCTGGAAGAAAAGTTGTTAGTAACAAGTGGGTTTACAAAGTAAAGAAGAACATCGATGGGATGTTGGAATGCTATAAAGCTCGCTTGGTGGCAAAAGGCTATGTGCAGAAGTCAGGTATTGACTTAAATGAAATTTTCTCTCTAGTTGTGAAGATTACTTTTAGAGTTTTACTTGCACTTGTAGTAGCACAAGATTTAGAATTGGAGCAGCTTGATGTAAAGACTGCTTTCCTGCATGGTGATCTCGATGAAGAGATTTATATGGATCAGCCCGAGGGCTATGAAGAAAGAGGCAAAGAGCATTTGTTTGCAAACTGAAGAAATCATTGTATGGGTTGAAACATGCGCCAAGGATGTGGTACAGGAAATTTGACACCTTCATGAAGAGCCAAGGTTTCAACAGGAGTGAAGCTGACCATTGTGGATACTATAAGAAGTTTGATGATGGCAGTTTTATTATTTTGCTGTTGTATGTTGATGATATGCTCGTTGTAGGCCCCGACATGAAGAAAATCATTGATCTTAAGGCTCAGTTGGCTAGGACATTTGAAATGAAGGATTTAGGAGCAGCAAACCAAATTTTAGGGATGAAGATACATAGGGACAAAAAAGGAAGAAAGATCTGGTTAAGTCAAAAGTCATATATAGAGAAGATTCTGCAGCACTTCAATATGCAGAATGCAAAACCAGTTAGTACCCCACTTCTTTCACACTTAAGGTTGTCTTCCAACCAGTGTCCTAGAACAGAAGCAGAGAAGACAAGCATGTCTCGTGTATCGTATTCATCAGCAGTAGGAAGCCTCATGTATGCCATGGTGAGCACCAAACCGGATATTGCCCAAGCAGTGGGAGTAGTCATCCGGTACATTGCAAATCCTGGTAAGGAGCATTGGAATGTGGTGAAGTGGATATTTAGATATTTAAGAGCCACTTCAGATGTTGCCATTTACTATGGATCGACAGATTTGCAAGTTAAAGGTTTTGTGGATTCTGATTATGGTGGAGATAGAGATGGGAGAAAGTCCACTACGGGATATACCTTCACTCTTCTTGGTGGAGCGGTGAGTTGGGCTTCGAAGTTGCAGTCTGTTGTGGTTTTATCAACCACTGAAGCAGAATATATTGCAGCGACTCATGCCAGCAAAGAGGCAATTTGGATAGAGTGATTGTTGGGTGACTTCAAGTTAAATGCAGGAGAAAATTACGCTGCATTTTGATAGCCAAAGTGCTGTTCAACTAGTGAAGAACCCAACATTCCATGATCGCATGAAACACATTGATGTCAAGTACCACTTTATAAGAAATGTGGTGGAAGAAGGTAGGATCTTGTTGCAGAAAATTGACACTGAAGTGAATCCTGCAGATATGCTTACAAAGCCGATCAAGGTAGAGAAGTTTGAGTGGTGCAAAACTTCTCTGGGCTTGCTGAAAACGTAACAAGGGTAGCATTGGGCAATTGGCATTGGATGAAAATATTTGGTAGAAGAATTCCTGTATATGGATTTCAAGTGGGATAATGTTAGGAGGTGAAGTCACTATGCAGGGTTTTAGCCAGCAGAGACTGTTGCTAGACGTCTAGGCAACAATACTAGACGTCTAGAATTTTTGTATACTGACTTCAAGTGGGAGAATGTTAGGAGGTGAAGTCACTATGCAGGGTTTTAGCCAGCAGAGACTATTGCTAGACGTCTAGGCAGCAAACGTCTAGGCAACACTACTAGACGTCTAGGCAGTGCTGCTAGACGTCTAGGCAACAGTGCTAGACGTCTAGGCTGCTAGACGTCTAGGCAACAGTGCTAGACGTCTAGGCGGCTAGACGTCTAGGCAACAGTGCTAGACGTCTAGGCAGCGGACGTCTGGGTTTTAGCCAGCAGAGACTATTGCTAGACGTCTAGGCAGCAAACGTCTAGGCAACACTACTAGACGTCTAGGCAGTGCTGCTAGACGTCTAGGCAACAGTGCTAGACGTCTAGGCTGCTAGACGTCTAGGCAACAGTGCTAGACGTCTAGGCAGTAGACGTCTGGGACAGACGTCTGCTGCCTAGACAGACGTCTAAATGCGGAAGACGAACAGTTTCAGACGCTTTCCTTGGGAGAGGAAACGAACAGTTTTCGGAGGCTTCCTTTGGGAGAGGAAATGAACAGTTTAGGGTCTTCCTTTTATGCTCTATAAAAGGGAA
The DNA here is from genome assembly GCA_028583015.1 of Wollemia nobilis. NCBI lineage: Eukaryota > Viridiplantae > Streptophyta > Pinopsida > Araucariales > Araucariaceae > Wollemia > Wollemia nobilis. The sequence continues at coordinate 13,757,556 of JAQPPZ010016726.1, forward strand.
TTGATCCCTTGCATATGATGTAATGTGAATGTAAAGTTTGTTGAAAATAATAAAAAGAAGAAGTTGCTATTGCTCCGTGGTTTTCTTGCACAGTGCAGGTTTCCATGTAAATCTTTGTGTTACTTGTGTTGCTTGTTTTTGTTCTCTGTCATTGTGTTTCTACTTGCAGGTATAAAATCTGAAGTTTTTCCTAACACACTTCAGTATAATCTTCTCCAACAAGATCCTACCTTCTTCCACCACATTTCTTATAAAATGGTACCTAACATCAATGTGTTTGGTGCGATCATGGAATGTTGGGTTCTTCACTAATTGAATAGCACTTTGACTATCGCAATGCAACATAATATTCCCCTGCATTATGTTGAAGTCACTCAACAGTTGCTCTAGCCAAATTGCCTCTTTGCTGGCTTCAGTTGCTGCAACATTTCTGCTTCAGTGGTTGATAAACCCACCACAGATTGCAACTTAGAAGTCCAACTCACAGCTCCACCAGCAAGAGTGAAAGCATATCCTGTAGTGGAATTTCGCCCATCTCTATCTCCACCATAATCAGAATCCACAAAATCTTTAACTTGTAAATCTACTGATCTGAAGTAAATGGCAACATCTGAAGTGCCTCCGAAATATCTAAATATCCACTTCATTGCATTCCAATGCTCCTTACTAGGATTTGCCATGTACCGGCTGACTACTCCCATTGCTTGGGCAATATCCGATCTGGTGCTCACCATGGCATACATGAAGCTTCCTACTGCTGATGAATACGGTACACGAGATATGATTTTCTTCTCTGTTTCCGTTCTAGGACACTGTTTGGAAGACAATTTGAAGTGTGGAGGAAGCGGGGTACTAACTGGTTTTGCATTTGGCATATTGAAGCGTTGCAAAATCTTTTCTATATATGTATTTTAACATAACCAGATCTTCCTTCATGCTCTGTCTTTGTGTATCTTCATCCCTAAAGTTTGGTTTGCTGCTCCTGAATCCTTCATATCAAACGTCCTAGCCATCTGAGCCTTAAGATCACTGATTTTCTTCATGCCAGGGCTTGCAACTAGCATATCATCAACATACAACAACAATATAATAAAACTGCCATCATCAAACCTCTTATAGTATGCACAATGGTCAGCTTCACTCCTACTAAAACCTTGGCTCTTCATGAAGGTGTCAAATTTTCTGTACCACATCCTTGGCGCCTGTTTTAATCCATACAGAGATTTCTTGAGTATGCGAACCAAATGTTCTTTACCTCTTTCTTCATAGCCCTCAGGCTGATCCTTATAAATCTCCTCCTCCAGATCACCATACAGGAAAGTAGTTTTTACATCAAGCTGCTCTAACTCTAAATCTTGTGCTGCCACAATGCAAGTAAAACTCTAACAGTAGTCAGCTTCATTACTGGAGAGAAGATTTCATTGAAGTCTATATCTGACTTCTGCACATAACCTTTTGCCACCAAGTGAGCTTTATATCGTTCCAACAACCCATCACTATTCTTCTTTACTTTGTACACCCACTTGTTACCAACAACCTTTCTTCCAGGTGGAAGATCCAAAAGTTCCCATGTTTCATTCTTCCATAGTGATTCCATCTCCTCGTCCATGGCTTTCCTCCACTTATTTGCATTCTCAAATTCTCCAGCTTCCTGAAACGAGCTAGGCTCACCATTATTAGTTAACAAAGCAAAAGAGGACTGAAAATCAGGAGAATACCTGTCCGGACGCTTTTGTGGACATGTAGATATTCTAACCGGTGTTCAGTTGGTTGTGACTCTTGGTCTTGTGACTATTCAGGCTGCTGAACTTGCTGATCTACATGTTGATTAAAAACTTCAACATCCTTTTCTTCATTTTCAGCTTTGTTCATATCTACTTCAACAGGTACAACTTCAAGTGTTTGCTGTACCTCCTTCCTTTGCATGGATTGTTCATTAAAAATAACATCTTGGGTAATAATTACCTTGTGGGTAGTAGGATCCCACAGTCTATACCCTTTCACTGTATCTCCATAGCCAAGAAAAACACATTTCCTTGACTTTGGGTCAAGTTTGGACCTGTTTTCTTCTGGCACATGGGCAAATGCATCACATCCAAAGGTATGCAAATGAGAGTAATTAACTGGCTTACCACACCAAACCTCCTACGAAATTTGTCCATCCAACGCAGCTGTAGGTGACCTGTTAATAAGGTAGGCAACTGTATTAACAGCCTCTACCCAAAACTTTTTCTCCAACCCAGATGTGTTGAGCATGCTTCTTGCACGTTCCATGATTGTGCGATTCATCCGTTCAACCACACCATTTTGCTCTGGAGTATATGGCACAGTATTTTGGTGCTTAATTCCTTCCTGCGAACAAAATTGATCAAACCCCTTGAGCAATATTCTCCGCCATTATTTGACCTGAGGCATAAAATAGGCTTGCCCAAACTTTTCACTACTTTTGCCTTGAAATATTTGAATTTTTTCAAAGCTTCCAACTTCTTTGTCAGAAAATAAACCCACACTCTTCTAGAATAATCATCTACAAATGTCAAGAAATATCTAGTACATTTTAAGGACTGAATGGGGACCGGTCCAAATATATCAGAATGTATAAGCTGCAAGAACTCTTACTAGGACTTGCAGTAAATCAAACCCTCTTTTGTTTGCCAAAAATACAGTGCTCACAAAAGTCTAAATTGCAAGACTTAATCCCAGACAACATACCTCGGTAATGCATAATTTTCAATCCTTTTTCACTCATATGCCCTAGGTGTTGATGCCATAGCATTACTCCATCCTGAGCATTGCCTGAAGTTGCTGCTGTTGCATGTTTTGTCATCGTATCACCACACAAACGATATAGGGTCCCATAAGGTTCTCCTTTTGCTACTACTAGGGATCCTTTGGTAATTTTGCAATAATTGTTACCAAAAGTAGTACAATACCCAAGCTTGTCCATCATCTTGATTGAGAGCAAATTCTTCCGCAAAGCAAGCACATGTCGTACATCACATAACATCCTTTCTCTACCATCGTCCAACCTGATCCTTATATCCCCTCTTCCCATAATTTCTAAAGGATATGATCATCACCCAAATAGACCATCCCTCCATTATAGGACTGATATTAGACAAACCAGTCTCTATGTGGAGACATGTGGAAAGATGCACCCGAGTCCAAAACCCAGGTATATAAAATAGATCTGCTACTATTGGTACAAAAGGCCTCACAGTTGCCATCTCTATTGCATCTCCAGTATTGGCCTCAGCTGATGGTTGATTTTGCTTTTCACCATTCTTCTCCTTTTTTATATGCCAACAGTCCTTCTTCGAGTGCCTTGGCTTCCCACAATGCCAGCACCTACCTTTCAACTTGCGTCCTTTTGACTTAGACTTGGACTGTGATCTACCTTGTTGACTCCTTTCGTTAGATCGACCTCTCATAGCTAGGGCTTCATTGGTTGAGGGTTCTAGAGACGATTTTTGCCTCAATTTTTCTGCCAACAAAGCGGCTACGACATCATTAACTTTTAGAGCTCCAGATGATGCATTGCTGATGGTCATCACCAAATCATCCCAGGTGTCCGGGAGAGAACAAAGTAGGATGATTGCTTTGTCTTCATCCTCCATATTCACATCAATAGAGACCAACTTACTGATTAGAGTATTAAACTCATTTAGATGATCTGCCACAGATGAACCCTCCTTCATCCTCAGGCTATTAAGTTGCTTTTCCAAGAAGACCTTATTTGTTGCTGATTTAGTCTCATACAACTTCTCAAGCTTTTTCCAGAGGGCTTTTGCGGTCGTTTGTTCAGCAACATTGAACAAGACAGAGTCTGCTAGGTAGAGATGAATTGTAGACATCGCTTTCCTGTCCAACTTTATCCACTCTGCATCTGTCATGCTATCAAGTTTACCCGCGAGCCCTTCCAAGGCTAGGGCTTGGTCGTTCTGAACCAACAAATCCTCCACCTTCATATTCCATAGGGCGAAGTTCTTGTCATCAAACTTCTCAATCTCGAACTTGGTTACATCTCCTGTCATTGTTGCAACTCCCACTTGCACAAAACCCTGACCAACGAGTTTTCAAAGAATCTCGCTCTGATTCCAGATGTTAGGAAATTAAAAGCAAGCAAGCATAAACAACAATAAATAGTACACGAGATTTTACTTGGAAACCCTACAATGTGCAGGTAAAACCACGGGGCAATGGCAACTTTTCTTCTTTTATTATTCTCAGCAAGCTTTCATACATTCACACTGTAATATTGCAAGGGGCATTCCCCTTTTTATAGAAATACAAAGGAAGATTCCAAAAAAGCTGTGGCACATTCCATATAAAAGCGCTTTTTAAAAAAAACTGCTTTTATCAACTGCTTTCTATAACAAAATCTGCTTTAAAGACAAAAGCTGCTTTAAAAGCAAAAAAACAGCTTTAAAAGGAAAAAAAACAACTTTAAAAGTTGCACCACCATGCAACACTCTACTGAAGAACATCGGAGAGCTGGATATTGACTTCACCTCCTAACAAAATTTGCCTCCTTTATTTGAAGTAAGTAGCATGTCCCTCCTTTGATTTTAGCTGGAGTGTTTAGGAAGTAAATTTTGGATTTTATCCCTTGACGCTCTTTCATATTCCTTTAATAAGTTATTCAAAACTCAGGCCTCGTTTATTCCTTCCCTCCCCAAATGGGTTGTATCATCTACAAACTGTTGATGGGTGATGTTGTCAATGTTATTACTAGCCTTAAGTCCACTTATTAGCTCATCCTTGTTAGCCTTCTTCAAGTTCCTACCCAATATCTCTGCCATAATAATGAACAAATATGGTGATAGAGGATCTCTTTATCTAAGACCTCTCTTGGCTTTAAATGATTTTGTTACTAACCCATTGACTTGCACGGAAGAAGATACTGTAGAGACACAAGCTTTAATCCATTTGATCCATTTCTTTCCAAATCCAAACTTTTGTAATACTGCAAAAAGAAAATCCCATTTAATCGTATCATAGGCTTTACTCATATCAAGTTTTAAGATCATTTCTCTCTCTTTTTTTGAAGCTGTTAAATGCATAACTTCATGAGCTACTATGATCCCATCCAAAATCTGTCTTCCTTTCACAAATCCTCCTTGCTCTTTTGAAATAATTTTGTTTAGCAGTGGTCTTAACCGATTTACCATCACTTTGGAGATTACCTTATATGCCATATTACATAGGCTTATGGGCCTAAATGAATCAAACAATTTTGTAAGATATGTTGGATTTATTTTATAAGGTATCTACAATTTTACCTTAGACTGTTTCACTGCCACCAATAAAGAATCCTTCACTATAGCCTAATTATGTTGATAGAATGCGACAAAGAGCCCATCCGGACCTGGGGATTTATCCTTATGAAAAGAGAAAGAGCTAAATGAATTTCTTCTAGAGTAATAGGCTCCATCAGTTTCCTATTGTCTTCATCTGTTACAATTGAAGGTACTTTGTATAGTAGTTTATCATTAAGAACTTCAAACTCTTCCAATCCTAGAATATTCTTGTAAAAAAACCTTGATTTCACTTTGGTCTTCAATCCAAACCCTTCTACTAATTTAATTCTATTAATTTTGAATGTTGATCTTTGTATTACTGCCATCCTATGAAAACAATTTGTGTTTTTATCTCCTTATTTTAACCAAGTTTGTTTCGATTTTAATATCCAAAATTTCTCTTCCTTACTTTAAATATTATGATATTCACTAAACAACTCCCTTTCCTCCGAGCTTGGATTATTATGCTTACCTTTTTGGTATTTTGAAAGTTTTTCTTTTAGTTCTTTCTTCTAAAAAATGTTTCCAAAAGTGTTCTTGTTCCATTCGTTTAATCTAGACGTCATTGATTTAATTTGTTTTGGAAGTGTAAGCAACGCAACACACCGTTTCCTAAAGGATTCTACATTTGCGCTATCATATCAACAAATTGAGGATGTTCTTCCCACATCTGCTCATATTTAAAATATGATATTTTTTGAATTCACTTACCACCATTTTAACTCTTATTGACAAGTGATCTGAACCAATCCTTGTCAAGGTATTAATTTTAGCACAAGTCCCTTCATCTAGCCAATGATCTGAGAGTATGTATTTGTCTAATTTTTTTTGCTATTAGGTTTTGGCCTCTCCTGTTGTTGGTCCTTGTATAGTTGTCCTCTTCAAAATCAACCTCTTATAGGTTATTGTTTTGAATAAAAGCTGAGATATCTCTCATACTTTGGGTTATTTTCCGAATTCCCCCAAATTTTTCATCCATCTTGGTTATGGCATTAAAATCTTCTATGATCATGAATCGTATTTCTTGGTCTTTACTTCTCATAAGGCTTCAATCCCACTCCATACATTTTACATGTGTGACCGAGTTGTAGGTCCATAGACATTAGACATTGATAAGGATGAAACGAATATCTGCAAAGCAGCATGTGACTAACGAGGCTATCCAATGCCTAGTTTTATGAATGGTCCTTAGTAGATTCTAACAGGATTCCAACATGCTAGAGTTCCCCTTGTTGCTCCTTTATAATCCACAACATCCCACTCACATCTTGCCCATACTGTTTTCATAGTTTTGGAAACTTCTTCCTTTGTCATTTTAGTTTCTTGGATACAAAGAATATCAGGCTTATTACTTAAACAAAGGTCATTGATACACCTCTGTTTTGAGGGGGCATTAGCACCCCTTATATTCCATGAGATGGTAATCATGTCTCACTAGGGGCTACTAGCCCTGCCTGCAAAATACCAATACCATTTTTTTGTTTGGTAAAGAGAAGTTCAACCAACTTAGATTGTATTCCTTTCTCTATGTTTGTTCTTGCTTCCTTGACTTTCGCTTGATAATTTGAGGGTTTTCCTCTTTTTGCATTTCCTATATTAGGAGCAGGTATTGTTATTCTATTCCTCAATATTCTTTCACAACTTTCCTTTTCATTAGATTTATCCTCAGCTATCTCTGCTAAGGAAGCTTTTGACTTGTCCTGCTCATTTTTTGGTATTTCCTTATCAATGGTAGGGTAATTAACATCAAACATTGCATTTTCTCTAGCACTTTTTTTCTCCTGAATGGTGCATGATACTTCAAGAGAGTCTTCAAAATCTGATAAGGCACATTCCTTAGGTTCAGTAGGAATGTTCATCTCTAAATAAGGATCATATTGAATAGACGGTTCCTTGTTAATATTTTGATCCTATTGTACCATTTTCTCTAAGCTCTGATCTGCTTTTTCTTCATAGGCTAAAGCCTCAAAAGAATTGGTATTTCTTCCAATATCCTTCCTTATTGGTCTACATTGTTTATTTACTTTCATCTTTTTGGACCTATTTTTCGGAAGTTGAAAACCATCCTCATCCATATCCATATGTAAGTATCTCTTGCAGTTTTTTACATTTGTTTCATATGCCCCACTGCATGACATCTTCTACATCTAAAAGATATGTTTTCATAATCTATGGTTTGGGTCTAGAACTTACCCCCATACTTAAGAATGATTGATTATGGTAAAGGTTTATTTATATCAATCATGACCAATATCCGAACATAACTAGGTATGAATACATCTTTTGTAGTATTTGAAATCTCAAAGAATTCTCCTAGAGTATTGCCTATTGCGTTGAAGGTATCCATTTCCCAAAATTCAATGGGCAACCCATACATCTTAACCCAAACTTGTACTAGGGATAAATTTACGTTTTTAGGTGCACAACCTTCATATTGGCGGGTAAGGAAGAGTCCTGCTCTTCCCATAAACCAAGGACCCCCTTTAAGGATTTAATCTCTTTCCTCCTTGGAACAAAAAATGTCTAGGAAGAAACCTTTGGGAAGAAAGGATAGACTTACTCTTGGAGACTTCCAACTTTGATCAATCCATTTACTTAAAGCCGAAGGCCCTAGCCAAGACCTATTAAATTTACCAAAAACTACCTTATCTTTGAGCAACAAGGATCGCTTCTTTATGAGGTCCTCACTAACTTTTACTACTAGGGATGATTTTAAGGATTTAGCTGTAAATCAATCCATGGGAAGGAAACTATAACTTAAAATCTACTAAAATTTACCAATATATCCTATAGTGATTATATTATTTGAAAATAAACCTATAATAATTTGCATGCAAAACTTCTAAGATAATGAAGGGGAAAAAGAAACTTAGTTGAAAAATTCTACGCCCAAATAGAATGTCCTACCTTGTTGATGCCCTAGCCCTCAGTTGCTGCTCCTATCATCTGAACCCTAGCTGACAAATATTTGCAATTTTGTTTTCCTTGACTTGAAAAATCGTCATTGCCATTGTTCTTGATGGCTGATTTAACAGGGTTGTATCTCCCTCAATATTGCTCGGATTCCTTCATATGACCGCTCATTTTAAAGCTCTTCAACTTCCACACAAATTGATCCAAGAATCATCTGAATCGGGCAACACTTCGCAGAGAAATGGCTCCTAAAATATGAGATGTTTTTCAGGAAAAATTTGCCCTATTGCTGCCCTAGTTTTGAACAGTTGTCTTCACATGGTCATATCTCCCTCAATACTGCTTGGATTATTTTGAATGACCACTCATTTCAAATCTTTTTAAATTCCGCACAAAATGGCACAAGAATCATCTGAATTGGATAACTCTATGCAAAGATATGGCTCCTGAAAGATGATTCATTTTTTGGAATAAAATGCCCTAGCTCAACCGATTAATGATGGCTCATCCTTAACACATGGGTTATATGAAATTTTATCCTTAACAAGTCTTGTTCATTGAAGTATTTCAGTTGTATTTTGCCAATATTTGCTTGAGAGTTCTGATTAAATTTATATTGTTCTGTAATAGGTTAACAGCTGCCTGCCCCCTTCACCCCCATATAACCAAACACAACACAATAATGAAACAACGAACACATCAACATGCTGAGACAACCAAGCTGACTCATAGTGCAAGAAACGGAAACTAATTGCTTAGAAAAGGAGAACAATTGTATGATAGAAAGATGAGATAAGGATAATCTCTTACATTATCTCATTGGTCCCAACCATTAACCAAGATACATTCTCTAGGAGAAGAACACTCATTCTAAATACCTAAATCATTTTATAAATAAAACTATTTTAACCCAATGCAAACAGCCTCCCTTAAGAAGAGCCCTTCCACAGTTTGTCCCTAACCATCTACAATTTGAAAACATATATAATGTAACAAGACTACTTTGAATTTTCTAATAGTGGTCTTTACAAATCTGAATCACTAATTATGGTATGAGCAAACAAGAGATCAGACAGAAAGAAGCAATGAGAAAATGAGGGCCATGTTAGATATATTTATAATTACAAAAACTAATATGGGTCAATTGATGATGTTAATCCTAAATCTAACAAAGTGTGATGATCTCAAGGATCACTAAAGATAAATTCCAAAGCTAACAATGGGTGATGATCCCAAAGCTAATACATGAAGTGGTGTGGTAGGTGCCATTATTTACAAAATTACCGTTACCATCTTCATAATTATCCTCATCATTCCTTCAATCACACAATGCATTGGGCTCAAATGTGAACAAGTGAAATAAATGAAATCCAATGATTTGTCATTGGATGATGTTGGTGTTGCACTTGTTGATGATGCAAAAAAATTAATGGTGCAATTGTTGATGATGTGAAAGACTTGGCATGACTTAAGTATTGAAGGAAGTCTTTGTGAAAATAAATTCTCATAAACATTAGGATGCTTGAAATGTATATAGAACAAAGCTATCCCTTGAAATAGCCAATATCCAAGGTGGAGAAGAACCATAAATATGAGAAAAACAGATTGAGATTTGAAAATGAAAAGCCAAGGTGTCCATAAAAGGTGATATGGATGAATAAGCTTCAATGTGGAGCAATCTATTTTTTTAGTCAGGTGAACCCCACGACAAAGGGAAGAAACCTTCAAAAATGGAGCAAACAGTTGTGTGCAAAGGTGTTGAAGACTTTTTCAATGCTTCGAAATAGATTGAAAGGAAACACATGTAGATGTTGAACCATAAAAACAATTGCAAGTGAGATCTGTTAATATGAAAATTTAATCACTGCTTAATTCAATCATATATGAAAGAAAATTAGATGGATAAAGAGAGTAAGAAGAGGGGAAGGTTTCCATTTTAGAAAGCCATACAAGGCAACTCCCACTCATAGGCCTAATTGAAGGCTCTAGTACCAACTAACACGAACAAGTACAGGTGAGTCCTAATTCATGCAAGTGAGTGATATTCCTAGATTCATGCGGATGAGTCTTATTAGGATTCATGTGAGTCTTATTATGTAGATAATCTACTTATTCATGTGGGCCATCGAGGGAGATAGATGTGAGCACTATTATCTATGGAATATCTGATTCATGTGAGTACTTGACCTGGGAGAGGATTCTCTAGTCTTGAAGCACTTGACTGGATAGAGAGAACTTACCTTAAAAGGAGCTTATCTAAAAGCTATCTCTACACCTGCGGGTCCAAGGTAGATCTACCGATATAGAGAGCACTCGACCGAAGCAAAACACTTTATTTCTCAATGCCAGTTCACCATTGCATTGGAAGGAGTTGACCGAATCTTGCACTGGAAGGAGTTGAATGAATGCCTAGGCCTAAGGTAAGGAATGACTCTGTTAGCCAACCCTTATTGGGGGAACAGACTGAATGCCCTATCGATTGAGTATGCGCGAACAAACTACCCTTTTGCATAAAAGAGTAATGAAGAAATTGACAACCAAGGAAACGAGGACTTCTGCTTTTTATCAATCATAATAGACATTATAATCGTAGAGAGTGATAATCACAAGGATCATTTATGATGATCCCAAAGCTAACAAAGGGTGATGATTTCAAGGATCACTAAATATAATTTTAGAGCTAACAATGGGTGATGAGTTGAAAGCCAATACATGGAAAAAACTTGACAATTGTCATAATTCATGTCATTATCCTAATTAGATCCATAATTATCCTCATTAAATTAGCATTAACTCAATTTGAACACCCTTGTAATGAGATCGGAAAAAAAATATCCCAAGAAAAATAGCCTACAAAAAGAACCTCTAACAAAACCTAAGAATAATCTTGTTGCCCAAATTTGTGTTGGATTTAACAATACTTTCCAAAAACGATCTGAATCAACACATTATCCATAATCAGTGAACAACTCACAGAAAAACACTATGCAATAGAAACGTTGTCCATAGACACCAAAGTAATCTAACTAAAGGAAAGAATAAACCAATGAAGAAGTGGTAGGTCTTAAGGGGTATAAATACCTAGTTACATATGACCTTAGGTCAAGGAACCGACCTTAAGGTTTATTATCATACAATAAATTCACCTATACAAGGTGTACAATGGCCCATAGGGTTATATAACAAATATAATACAAAAGTTGACTGTTGCCTCAAGTGAAGCTTAACACCACATATTTCAACATCTCCCTTAAGTTGAATAGGGGACATAGAGAGAGACCTGTATCACTCACCCCCCCTTAAGGGGCACTCCCTACTCCAAGATGCTCTCGCAATCGCACAAAAGGCACCTCGGGTATGACCTTGGTTAGGATATCAGTTGTTTGCTCTACCGACGACACATAAACTTTGATCAAGCATTCCATGGGCATGAAGCCATTGAACACAGTGCATCCAAACCTCGATGTCCTTAGTTTGCTAATGAAACACTAGATTCTGAACAAGCTTGATGGAGCTCTAATTGTCACAATGAAGGGTGATTGAAAATTACTGTGGAATACCCAACTGCTCCAAAATCATGAGCATTTGTAGGAGGTGTTTGGTGGCCTCATTGGCAGTACAATATTCAACTTCCATTGAAGATTGAGATATGGTGGGCCTCTGTCTACAACACTAAGAGATTGGTCTAGAACTAAGAAAAAAAACTTTGTATTGGAGTGTCACTATTCCAAATTACCAGTCCTATTCACATAAGAGAATCTTGTCAAAACCAAAGGTGCTCCAACTGAGTAGTGAATACTCGTATGATATGTGCCTTTGATATATCGAAGGATCTGCTTTGTTGTTGTCCAATGACTCTCACGGGGTGCTTGCATATGTTTGGAACAATAGTTGACAACAAATGCAATGTCTGGTCAAGTGTGGGTGAGATAGAGAAGTCCCCTGACAAGTGACAAGGTCAAGGTGGCTTTCAAAAAAGGAGTAGTGCAATCTACTCACATCTTTAAACTAGAACCAAAGGGAGTCCAAACATGTTTGTAGTCCTCCATCCAAAACTATTACATAATGTCCAAGGCATACTTCGACAAAAAAATGGTGATCCTGGAGGGTGATCAATCGATCGTAATCCTCAAAAAACAATGGAGGAGGCTGAAATATATTATCTCAAAACTGTCATGAAGTCGTGATTTCATCTCTAAGATCAATGATATTGAGCTTCGCATGATGAGAAGATCATCAACATACAACACAATCAACAAAATCCGACCATCCTGATACTTGATGCTGACATCATGCTTCGCCTCACATCACCAAAATTTCACAACAGAGAAAGAAAGAATGGATCTTCTCATATGAAGCACGAGGAGCTTGCTTAGGACTTCTTCAGCCTACACACCAAGGGAGTGGGCTTGTCAAGCTCAAAATCAAGTGGTTGTCTCATATAAATCTCCTCTTGAAGCTCTCAATGAAGAAAGGCACTCTTCATATTCATGTGATATACCTCCCATCCATAAGAAGCAACAACAGAGAGAATCATCCAAATAGAGTCCATACGTGCAACCGGGGCAAAGGTCTTTAAATAGTCAATTTCCTCCTTTTGAGAGAATGCCTTAGCAACAAGGCCTGCCTTGTGCTTCCTTACATGACGAACAAAAGTGTACGTGGTCTTATAGACCCATTTGCAACCAACAATATTATTCCCTTCAGGAAGAGGGACATGCTTCCATGTTTGATTCTTCATCAACAACTCATACTCGACAAGCATGGCATGCTCTCACTTTGGACAACTCTTGGCTTGAGAATAAGTGAGGGGATTTCCAGAATCATCAACTCTCAAGACTAAGGCCGTAGATGGTGCCTTTTGATGGCGCTTGTGAAAGAGAATGAGTTGAGCATCGTAAAGGAGAGTTTGGCCCCAATTAGGCATCAGGCGATCCATGGAAGGCTGTGGCACATCCTGCATAGAAGTAACATCAAAAGCCAATATTGGAGTAGCAATCCCAAGCTTACCATCCACCTCAACATCCAACATTGTTGCACAAGGCATGGGAGGATCAAGCTCATTTGCTGTAGGATCTGAAATTGGAGAGAGTGTTGGAGAAGGATCTAGAAGAAGAGGAATCATCAATAGAATCTGTTGATGAACTCGTGTTGGAAGGTTGAGAAACTAGAACAATTGGTATCAAACCATTGAGAATATAGAGGGGGCAATAGGAACCACTAGAGGAGCCTCGAGGGAAGAATCATTGGCCAAAAGGAGAGGAGGCTATGTAGAAGGAGCAAATGGAAACACCTCATCAAAGATCACATCTCTTCAAATAATGACATCTCGCTTCATGGGATTGTATAAGTAATAAACCTTGGAAGAGTCAAAATACCTCACAAGAATGCAACGATGGCTTTTGCATCCACCTTGTTCCATGTATCTTTGGGAATATGAGCCTATTTAGTGGACCCAAAGGTATGAAACTTAGAGACATTAGGCTTGTGGCCTATCAATCTTGGAGTCATACCTTGAACAACCCAAGTTGGTATCCGATTGATGATATGAGTTGTATAAGTCACTGCTTCACCCCACAACTTGGGCTCCATCTTCTTGCTATGCAACATACATCAAGCCATCTCCATAATAACCCTATTCTACCACTCAACCACCCCAATTTGTTTTGGGGTATAGTGAATAATTCTCTGAAACAAAATGCCATGAAGAGCCAAGAAATCACCAAAGACATGACTAACATACTCACCTCCATCAGTCCTCAAGCACTTGATCTTCCTCTCAAATTTATTCTCCACAAGAGCATTGGAATCCTTGAACTTACCGAAGGCTTCATCTTCGGCACGAATGGTGTACGACCATACATACTTGGAGAAATCATCAATAAAGGTGAGAAAGTACTTATTCTTGGAAAGAGATGGAGCTCCATGGACCAACAAATATCATTGTGGATGAGCTCCAAGGGCTATGTAGTATGCCTTGTCCCTTTTGGGAAGGACTCTCGACGATGCTTCCCCGAGATATGCCCTTGACAAGTCAAATGTTTCCTAGTGTGTGGTGCCATCTAGAGGGAGAGAGAGGAGGAAGACCTCAAGGATACATAGCCAATGTTTCCTAGTGTGTGGTGCCATCTCTTGCTAGTGTCATTTGCTCGTGCCACCATAGCCACATAGTCTTTCTTCTTGGAGGAAGAGGAAGGTCTCTCACCAAGTTTGTACATTTGATTAAAGTAATCACACTATCCTGAGGTAATTGCCTTAAAGCCATCATCAATGTCTTTAATCACCCATCAATCCAACCAAAACTCAACCTACTTATTCGTATGGGTGATGGGATAACTAGAAAGAAGATTGTGGCCCACACCTAGGACATGAAGAACTTCATCAAACAAGGAGGATCCAACTGTCACCTCCCCATGTCCGGTTGCCTGTAAAGAGGAGTCATCACTAATAACACTTGCTCTTGAGAATGCTGATTGTAGTCATGTAAGAGATGACAATGTATAGTCATGTTCCTATTTGCCCTTGAATCTACAATCCACTCTTTGAAAGAAGTGGATGTCCAATATGCTAAGTGAATACATGTGCTAGTGAGGTCTCATCATCATGGTCATCCTCACCCTGGGCAAAGAAGAGAGAAACATCAATACCCCCTTTTGGTTGCCTCTTCAAGATTCTTAATCTGCAATCAATAGAACTCTGCCTTGTGTCCTTGCAAAAGCTACAAATTAGCTTCTTGAAAGACTTCTTGTCTTTCTTCTCTTCTTGCTTTGCCTTCTTTTTAATTATTTGTTTAGCCACTTCCTTTACATGAGCTTAGATGGTGAGAGAACAACTCTTATGCCATTGTCACCAAGCTTGGTGGTGAAGAAGGTATTTAAACACATCATCAAGAGATGGAGTAGGACTCTTGGGAAAGTATACTTAAAGCATCTCAAATACAATAGCAATTGTCTCATATGTCTCAGAAAAATTGTTGAATACCATATTAGTAACATCAAGTTCTGACTTTCCATTGGTACCTTCTCTAGCAATGTGAATGTCTTCTTGTAGTTTTGTGAACCAATTGATATACTCATCAACAATTCCAAATCTATCCATGTCCAAAGCAGTAAGCTTTGCCTCTAATTTATTGATTTGTGTAGAGTCAATACGGTCACACATTTGTCGGATATTGTCTAGTAGCTGCTTTGTATTTGAGATGCTGGTGATGTGATTGATTGTCATATATTTTGTCAACATGTAGGCCAATCAAACCATGGGATTCCTCCTTGTCCTTCTACAATTGCTTTCTTTCTTCAAAATGAGTGTCTTTAGGGTCTTATTAACATATTTGAGGAGTCCCTTACTCCACAACAAAGCTTCAATCTCGATTTTTCAAGTGGCATAGTTAGGTCCATTGAGCAAGGGGACATGTTGATCCATTGGATCCCTACAAAAATACATTCTCTTGTGCGGAGTTGTGACCAAAAACAATAATACCAATGAGAAGAGATCAAAAAATTGGGTGATTTGAAAAAAAGGGCTCAAAACACTTGCATATGCATAAGTTATGGCCTTCAAAAATTTGGCCCAAAAATTGCAAAAAATGCCACCAAAACCTTTCAATTCATGCAAAAATTTAAAAATACCTTCAACAAACAGGATGATGCCATGTGTTGATGATCAGAAGACCAAGGGCGTGCCAACTGTGTGCTGACTGGATTGCCAACTGGATAATGTTTTTGCAAAACATCTGCTGCCAAGTGTTGTTGAGTAGGCAAGAGGGTGCCATTAAGACGTTGACCGTGCAAGCCACTGGATAGGGTACCGATGAACCATTGACTACCACATGTTGCCTTCTGGAAATGAGAAAAGCCACATGAACACCATGTTTTCTATCGATTGATCGAAGGCAAGTATAACTCAAATTGTGAGATGACATCATTTGATTGGTCAATCTTACTTTTAAATGCAAAATTTGGGTTTGGGTGCCACGTTGGCCAACAATGCCAAGTCAACCACCAGACCTCTAACAACAAGTTGAATCCATCCAAAAGTGTGTGGAAGGGATTTGAACTAGGGACCTTTAGGGCGCTAGGCCTTAGCATGCTCTCCCCCAACCACAAGGCCACCAAGGTGCTTTGGCTCCAAATTGCCTTGCTTGGACAAGGATACGTTAGCCATGTGAGTATAAAACATAATCTTCCACCAAACAAAATGAAGTGGGATTCAAACCCATGGCCCATGAGGAGGAATGCCTTAAACAAGGCTTCTAAACCACTATATTGCGCAATGTGTCAAGTCCAAAGAAGGGAAACAACTTTAGCATCTTTGTGCTACTTGAGAAGGTGAATGCATGTGTTCCATAAAGTGGGATTCGAACCCATGCCCCATGAGGAGGAATGCCTTAAACAAGGCTTCTAAACCACTATATTGCGCAATGTGTCAAGTCCAAAGGAGGGAAACAACTTTAGCATCTTTTTGCTAGTCGAGAAGGTGAATGCATGTGTTCCATAAACCCCCCGTGACATCACCACATTGCAAAAAAATCCTTGTTTTCGTCACATAGATGTATGGATTCGAACCGACAACCAAGAGGTGTGAGCATCTAAGAAAAACAACAAAGTGCCATTATACCAATGCCTCCAATGAGCTTAAGGCTGGGATGTCTCAGAACTGAACTCCATGCCCAAGCAAAAACATCCCCACTCATTACACCAAGGCCTCTTGAGCTTGAGGTTGTACTGTCTTACAACTGAATCCCACGATATCCCTAATCATTATGTGCTGCCCATATTTTCCCTACCAAAACTAGAATATTCTCGAGAATATTCCTTTCGCAAAATTCAAATTTTTTAAAATTTGGAGGCAAAAAATGATTACTGCAGAGTCACAAACACAAAAAATGAGTACCTGGGGGAAAAATGACGAAAGGTGTTGAATTGGGACCACCCTTGAAATTTCGCAAAGAATCTAGAAATGCTAATGGTTTGTCCATATTTGCCATAGTTTGCCCTACACTACTTTTTGTTGGAAGACAACCAATCAAGCCGTCCTCTCTTGCCAATGCAGCATAGAAGTTGTTGGACCATTCTTACAACTTTGTTAAGCGGCTTGGAGGTCTTTGCCATAAACGGAAGTTTACCTATGATTTCTCTGGCATCTAGGGGTTGTCAAATAATGTTTAACTTCTCCTTCTCTTCATTGGCAATCATGCAGATTGTCCTCTCATCTGTGCTGCATTGATATCAAAAAAATATGAAGTAGAAAAGGAAATGGATTCTTTTGACAAATCCGTAAAAGACAAGTGAGGGTTTCAAACATCCTCGAAAAATTCAATCCAACAATTAGGCATCTATCTGGTCAAGAAAAAAATGAATCTGATTGATTGTCAAGAGAGGAAAAAGAACTTGTCGGTGAACATTTCTCTTGGAGCAATACATCTTTTGTAACATAGTGAGATCCTCATAATCGAAGTCCACCTAGGGCTTTGGTGCACAACCCTAAAAACATTGTTGACAACACAGAAAAGCTTCCACAACTATCTTCAAGAAATCACACTAATTTTAGAACTATTGTAGAAGAGAAATCATCGAAAACTTGAGGTTGACTAATGAAGATTCATCTGCGGTATGATATTATGTCGGGTTTAACAATACTTTCAAGAAAATAATGGAATCAACACATTACCCAAAATAAAAGAACAACTTACAAAAAGAGACAATGCAATTTGAAGGGTGTCTATAGACACCAAAGTGATCTTACTAAAGAAAAGACTAAGCACTCCAATTGATGAAGAAATGGTTGGTCTTAAAGGGGTATAAAGACCTAATTACTTGTGACCTCAGGTCAAGGATATGGAACCGACCTTCAGATTTATTCTTAAAATAATACAATAAACCCACCTATACAAGGTGTACAAGGGCCCATAGACCTATAGAACAAATATAATACGAAAGTCAGCCGTGGCCTCAAGTGAAGCTTAACACCACATTTTCCAACAACTTGAGATAACCATTTATCAAAAGTAAATAGAATTGGGACAACAAAACTTCAGGCCACAAATTATCACCATTCAAGCATATAGATCTAATGCACATTCTTGATTGCAAAATGGCCTAGACCATAGATGTTATCTTTCAAAAGTCGCAACAAAGGCTATTGATAACAAGCACCAAATTCAGACTATCAACTACTAGAAATTAAGGCTTAAGAGTGCAACATTTTGAAATGGTTTCATGACATATATTAGCCAACGCTGGCAGATACATATTATTTTTAAAAAACTTGAAACACTGCCATAGGTGAATGTAAACTACTCTAAAATAAATTAAGACCTCTTGGAACAATATTGTAACAAGGAAAGAAGGAATACCAAATAGATGAATTAACTTCATACCATTGTCAAATTGGTATGACATCACCTATAAACTAGTCCAAACTTACAAATATACTCTTTTAGCATTCAATAATTGTAAATGACAAATCAAATTTTCCAAAACATGAAAAATTGGATTGTTAGGCAAATAAAAAATATTGCTACATATTATAATGATTGTCATAGTAACTGAAACCTGTCAGATCTGGACCAAATTAGAATTGGATCCAGTTTTTTGGATTGTTTGGATATGTGAGTTCTAATGCTGGAGCCCTGTTTAGTAAAAGAAAGCTTTCAATATGATTTTGATTTTGAGCTTTAGCTCTAAACTACTATGAAAGTTTTGAATGTTTGTATTTATTTGTGTCTATATGTAGGTATGTAATATAGATACAGAAATATATAGATAGCATTGGAGCATAAGGAATTGGTAGTTAACATTGGGTTGGCCATTGGTATGACCATCTGGTACTTGTGCTTGGTGCTGGCCTTAAGTTTGAATGAAAGCTGGCTGACTGGGTTCTAGGCTTTGGCTTGCTGTAGAGGTATTGCACTAGGTTATAGAGACTTGTCTTTGCAGTAGTGTCTATTGAAGATTGGTACCAGTGGCCATGAGGACATGAGCGATCCTGGCTTCACCCATATTAATTAGCAAACCCTCTCTCTCTCTCTCTCAACACACACACACACATGTTTTTATTTTCCCAAATGGACTGAGTATTTTTTATTTTTGATTTATTTATTGGAATTTCTGTTTTTTGGATTCTTTTGGCTTCCTGTATGAATCCTGATTCACAAACTTTGTTATTGTGATGACTATTATATGAACAATCCAACATAATTGCTAGCAAGAGGTTAACAATCATTAAAAGAGCATCTTAATAAGCATACATAACATCAACACAAATTTTGACTTACCTAACAAAACTATGACCGAGCAAATTTTCATTTATAAACATAGTCAACTCAATCCACAATTTTGACTACATTCATATAGACGAAGAGCTTGGGCCCTATCAATTTGTGAACTACAAGTATGTCCAAACAAAATTCAACGTTACCCTTTTTGCATCCATGCATAACCACCTGCACAAGAAGCATACATAACAATTACAAATATACTATTAGAAATCACTGCTACGGAATATGACCAATAGGAAACATCTTTCATTAGCAAAAACACCCATAAATTCAAAACATGTTATGCTTGCTAATAGGCCTTCACAGAGATGTTACTCTAATGAACTACTGGAGGACTTTTTGAGACAGGAGAGATGACAAGAGGTACAAACTTGGTCCAAAAAGTGAGGTGTCATTTTTCCATTTATGAGATGATCCTCTTAATTTCCATAAAATTCCTGAAAACATGCACATTTACTCTGCTAGGTGATATGGCAATTAATGCTAACATTAAATAAACTGAAATGTTGCTGACTATTATCATGTCAACATACTAAATTTTTAGCAAATATGTATAAATATCATTAAATGACAGTTGTAAATGCCTCGCTCCCTGAGTTTCTCATCTTCTTTGACTTGTGTTGAATCTGAGGAAAGTAAAAGAGGATTGGAGGTAGACAGTATGGATGACACAGCTGAAAACAACAGTGTTACATAGGGATGCATCTTAGGCTGCACAAGGGGACATTGGCAGCTCAACATATCCAACATTTTGGGTATTTAGAGATTGGGGTGAAACCTGGAACTTCGGGGGCCAGTTAACCTGCCATCTCTAGGATGCCTTGAATGTTGAGGGCTATTTTCAAGACATCTAGGATTTTTTGATGTCAAATGGGGATACCTAGTTGTCTTCAAGGTGCCATGGGTGCATCAAAATGTCCTGTGAGACATTCTCGGATAGCTGAGAGTTGTTGTCAATGTAAGCCCTTGATGGGATTGAATAAAATAAAAAACATTGAAATCATGAAGGGCGGGTTCTCCTTATACTCACCCATTCAAACTCAATATTCTCATTTTTAATTTGAAAATTGTTTGAGTTTGAGGAGGAGCTTGGAACAGAGTTGGAAAACTTGAACCTGACAATTACTAGGTAGTGCAAAATTTTGGCTTGGACTTGGTTGTCAAAAACATGGCAAAAAAGATTAGAGAGCTTTGTAGTTGATTGTCTATTTCATTTTCATAACAAATGTGTACAACTACATTTGATGATAGTCAAATGATACATCTCTTTTTATTTTATTCATTTTTTTAATTGGTTATATGGGACTGAAATGGGCCCCACCTGTATTACATGATAACCACATAGTGGTGTTAGTACAGCTTGGCAATTATGCATGTATCGCTTGGCAAGATTTGAACCTGGGTCTCCTTCATGAAAGCCGAGGAACTTAATTCGAACCTGGGTCTCCTTCATGAAAGCTGAGGAATTTAACTGGTTGAGCTCTTGCCATTTGATGTATATATATATATATATTTATTCATTGTACTCTGTACAGTTAACTAATTAAATAAATTTGTAAAATATTAAGTCAAAATATTTCAAACTACTATAAACAAAAAAAATCCCTCTTAGTGAGGCTCCAACTCGAGAATGCTAGAAAGCTGTCTTTGCCCATTTCATGAATTTAAATTTAAACTTTTCTCTAAGGTTATTTTCCTTTAATATTAATTATACATATTCATACAAATTAAAAGGAGACCTCTGTCAACTTTATGTTGTGGGAGATTCCTTCCCAGGGAAAAAATATATTATATATAAAGGAATGTTGGACATCACCACCATGCTTTAGTTATTCTAGGGCACACCCAGAACAGACATTGCCACCATCATTGCTCCCTTCAAAATCATTGTCTGTCAATTGTCGGATCGAAGAAAACCCTATCCAACTTCTTTGTCTACTATTTTTGTCATGCCAAGATTTGAACTCAACACACCAATGGTAGGGAGCAATACGTATAGCTATAATCCAACATTAGGGCATCACGATATATTATCTCAACTGTACAATGAATCCGCAACCTTCCATCCCTGCCCTAATCTGTCATTGAACAAAATTTTGCAAGTTTTTCCTGATTACTTGTGATATTTTTTGGTGAGTACTTGTTAAAAACTTACAGTTGAGAAAGTGGGTGAGCCACCCGCCAAGGGAATTAATTGAGTTTGGTGATTATTCATGATTACTTGTAGAGTTTTTTGTCAATGATTGAGACTTGTTATGTGAGGACATTTGATATGGCCTTGATCAAGTCCACATCTTATAAGTTGCATCTCAATCTTATATAAGGAAGTTTGTAGGTAATTAGGAATAATGACCCTCTAAGGACCCTACAAGGTGGTCATCTATGTTATGTCCACATCATTCAAGCTTTAAATAACTAAAATTCAATATAGGATTCAAGAGGAAAACCTATTTCATGTGAAACACATGTCAAAATCTTTCCAATGATCTTTAACATATTTTTGGTCAAAACCATTAAAAGTGACGTTTGTTTTCCATTTTATTAATTACCCTCTAAGTCACAGGGTTAGGCGAATAAAATGAGAAAAATTCTAATCAGTGATTGTCCCCTCTTTGTGAATTTGCCTGTCTTTGTTCATTGAACTGTAACTATGACCTCTGATTTAGACAAACTTGAGTGAACTCAAAGGAATGAGAAATAAGAATTTCAGTTTAGTTTAGGGCTCTATTAAGGAATTTTCAATTTCTTGTAGCAATCAAATGGTCAAACTTTGCTTTTGAGGGCAAACATACAATTTCCTTCCATTTTCTTCAATTTCCTCATTCTTGATGACTTGGGGAAAAAATGTGGTTTTCACTTTTCCCTCTATGCTTGCTTCTCTACAAACAGTTTTTCCCTCTATGCTTGCTTCTCTACAAACAGTTTTCAGATGGATTTTGATGGCTTTAGGTTTCAGTTTTCAGCAGAAGAAAACATTAATGCAGATGCAGAAGAATACATGGATGCCTCTGTCAAAGAAAACATAGACGCTAGTATCCATTACTTTGAGTGCAGCGAGTGTAGCTGCTGTGACAATGTTTGACTAGGGCTTTTGCCATGTGCAGGGTTGTTGAGGGAAACTATTACACAAGTTTGAAATTCATTGTTCGACTAGGGAATTTGTCATGTGCAGGGTTGTTGAGGGCAACAATTACACAAGTTCGAAATTTATTTTGCAGCTTTTCATTCAGCGAAGTTGTTTTTGTACTCACTTTCATTCACTCTCAGATTGCAGACATGTAGGCCGTTACTCTTGTAATGAAACAACAACAATTTCAATAGTGAATTCTAGAATAATTGCAACAGAAACAATATTCATTAGGATATTCACAACAGATAAGATTCTAAATTAGTAAATCCAGAAAAATATCACAGATCCAGTTTCCAAATCTCAGAACCATCCCAGCCACTAAGAACTTAGAGAGGACAAATTCTCTAAAGTGCACCAGAGGCGATAGAAGTTAAAAGAATGAATTGGTGATTCAATTACTTTACATCTCATCCTAAACCTAATGCTCAAGGGCTCAGTATCCTAACCTAAGTCTTTGAGCCAATCAAAATAAAGATAGCCAATGAAAACTCTCTATACTTGGTCAAAACTTAGGATTGCAATGGACAGGAAACTCCAACTAAAATATGGTGTTTTAGAGGTTTGTGGCAATGATTAATTTTTTAACAAACTAACAACATGAAAAATGCTAGTAAAACCATTAGAATATTAATAACACTTGTTGTGTGTTATGATATCTATTGTTTAATGTTGATGTTAGTGGTAGTTAGGTTGGTTAGGCAGCTATACATGCCCCCTAAGAATGTAGTATGGACACTTTGTTAAAAATAATATTTCTTTACGATTTTTCTTTGACTTTGGACCCCATGGAGTCTTCTTTTCTTTGCTGCTACAAGGCCTTGTAATTGGGTATAACTTTTTGAGTCCCATTGACCTAATTTGCTCATTTGTGGACATCAATAGAATTTCTTTTATTCTTTCTTTCTCTACTTTTTTTGCATATATAACATTGTATATGAGCTATTGAGAAGTAGAGGTGTGATAATGTGAGAAATAAATACAAGATTACAATACAAGTTCAATGGTTACACCTGACACCAATTCAAGTCAGGATCGATTCAAAAGATAAGTGATAAAGAAAGCTTTAATTTGAGAACATGAATTTTGTACTGTTAGAAGTGCCTCAAAATTTGATTTTTTTCAAATGTATTTTTCCTGCATGTCATTGTAGCCATGTTACTCTGGAAGTAAATGTTTTGAAAAGACTTTGGCTCTACATCATATTCAAGCTCAAATGGAGACAGATTTGTGCTAGAAGTTAGAGGTCTGAAACCCTATGCCAGATATCAGTTAGATTCTCATCAATTTAAAGGGTTTGAAAGGTTAGACATATTCCAATTATGATTGCAAATAGCAGATAAAGTTGTAGCAGTTGCTGCCTAGAAGACAAATATTTTATAAGCACTACCCAAACAAAAAGAGGTATTTAAGAAAAAATCCCATCAATTTCTTTACCATTTTCTGAGAAAGTTGAAGTTTGAGGAGTCTCTCAACAACATAGCAATCACTTAGGTTCCAGTGTGATGAAAATTGTTATGTATGGTGAGATGAAAGTAGATTTATGACAAGAATGTTATAATATACGAAAATGATCATGTATTTCAAATACAGTAAAGAAAGAAAATTAAACTCTATGAAGAACAATACCTCTCAATTATATCCTTGGGCCTTAATATCCCATATCCAACTTAAGAGGCCAATTGAGAAACATGATTGTTGTTACATGGTATTCATTAAGTATGAAAAAGAAACATAAGTTGAAATCAAATACAAAGCTCCTATTCATGATGTGAAATCTATATTTAACTGTTATAAGATTAAGGGAATTGGTTTAAGATCATCTAAAATGACGTATTGTGCCTATGTAATATTTATGAATTCAGTTAGTAACATAGGTTCTAAGAGCTGAATTATAGGTTCAGTTGCCTCTAACATGTTTTACCTGAAACTCTTGTGTATAAAGTATATCTGTCTCAGTTTTTCTTTAAATTTGCTCATATTTATATACTGTTTCTTCTGATCTGAAATCTGATTTTGAAATAGGGAGCAGGCCATGGCCTCCTGTTCTCCCATTTTTGAGTCTCTCAAGGTGGCACTATCCCAGGTTTCATCTCAACTTTCCATAGAAGATGTGCTGCAATTTTGCCACCAAAATGTTTGACGAACTGTGACTTAACTCTCTTTTCCATCTAAACTCTCAAATGGGCCCTACCTTCATATGGAAACTATTCCTATAGTTAAATTTCCTTGGGAAGAAATTGTACAATGTTTATGGAAACTGAAAGAGAGAACCCTTCTGTTGCTTTAAAGGCCTATATTCCAAACCCCTCAAAGGATTGGGTTTCTCACAACTCTGGAGCCTCTGATCTGGATAGAGATTATGTTAATGCGAAGGGGCCTCTGCGTAGTCGTATTTTCTGCCCAAGCTGACAAGGGTGCCATTTTTGAATGAAGAACTTGGTTGATGAATAGAGCTGGTCTATCCCTAAAGAATTGGATTTCTACCTTTTCGTATCCCATATTGGAGTTCCTTTTCATAGTATTATTATTGTTCCGTTTATAGTCACTTCCAGGAGAAATTTTTAAAGAACATTCATTATCAAGAATAGAGAATGCTATGGGAGAATGCAGACTAGTGTCAAAACTCATTCTTTAATACCGTTGTTGATTAGATTTGTATATGCATTGCCAAGGACTTGGAAAGGCTGATTTCAGATAGCAACGCAATTGGAATTGGCTTGGATGGTATGGCAGACACATTGGCCATGAAAACACTACATTCTGTTTGAGATACTGCCCATCTATATGGACATGTTATTAAGCCCTCCACCTAACTACGATATTTGGTATCAGTTATTACAGCAGCCTATTTTATTACAACAATAAAATACAAACAATCTTTAGGCCTGGCAGCAAGACGTCAAGATTTTAGACTGCTTGATCACAATACAAAATTAATTTAGCAAACAAGTGCTATAGCTTTAAAGGTAAGATCAACATAGCCAGAGCTGTTCATTTTGAAATCTCAAGCGCTTCCTCAGGACTATAAAATTTTGATTCTCAATCCACTGCTATTATAACCATGGAGTGCATGCCCTTCTCCATACATTTTCAGTTGCTATTCATAACAGCAGAGAAGCCAACCCAGCCATTACTGATAATAAGTACTGGTCAGAAAATAGAAAGCTTAAAGACATCTGTGATCTATGAGACTTCTTAAAAATTTACATGGATATTTGAGGAGGACACAAACACCTTCACAAATCTAAAATAAATCCTCAAGGGCAAAATCAGTCAGCATCACCTCTAGAGCTTAGAAAAACAGACAATAGAGGTAGGGGTAACAACAAACCAAAGTTAGTACCTGTTGCTGCTTTATCAAGAGCAGACAACTTTTAGCCCATTGTTAAATTTTTGAAGCAATGGGAGATCTGATGCTACAACTCTTAGAGGTTAGATATAGATCTAAGAATTAAGCATATCATGGAATGCTAGAGGACTAGGCTGAAAGATCAAAAAAATATATTTCTAAGAAAAATACTTCTATTACAAGAAACCAGATTCGAGTTTGAAGAATTTTCTGCATGCCCCAATTAGACCTTTGGCACTGTTCATGGATACCTTGGTCACTTGCCTTCTTTTATAAAGACTAGCAAGAGAAGGACTCTTTCATTGGAGAGATTTTTGTAATTAGGATTATCCATGTTGGTATTCCTTCCATGAACTGAAGAGGGTTCAAAAGTTAGGATCTTATGGAAAGCAGCCTTTCTGGACTTTTACGAAGTACTATCTGATACATGCCTTTTCAAACTTTAGATGTGGGGCCAGACCCATATGGGTGGTACTGGAAATGGTGAAACAGGAAAATACGTTATGGTGTGGAGCCAAGAGTCCATATGAACTGGTTAAGGTTATGTTTCCAGTATCTCATGTTTGAACTAGCACTGGGGAATTGCTGATTAAGAAGAATGTGGCCAATGCTGTTGCCAAGAAATTTGTAAGTCAAGATGTACCTTTAAACAACAGTTTTGGACTGGCTAGTAATTCATTATCATTTCATGTCCACACAAAACTGGAATCTCTAATCCACTTTCCCTTTTTGTGAGACAGAAGAGTATAATCTACATATTATTTGAGATGTTAAGTTGCAATAGGACTTCGGTTTAGCTTCTTGGTATAATTTTCTATATTCTTTTCTACAACACTCTTCTGGCAAGTAGTGCTGGTTGGTGATACTTCGGTGATAATTGATGCCTGCAAAATAATTTGGCATGTGTTCGGCCTTGTTGCTATTTTTTTTTTTTGATGTTGCATTGCCAAGAAGTAATCTAGAAAGACATTTCTGCAACCACCCTACATAAATTGCAGCTTATTAGACAAGATATGCTCTTTTGGTCAAAGCACAATTAAGATGCATGTATGTCAAATGGCATTAGCTCAAGTGGTTAAAAATGTGGGCTTCCAATAAAGAGACCAAGTGCAATTGTTGCCAGGTGATATAATATTACTATGTGGTTTGTTGAAATACTATGGTAACATGGTGATCATATATTATGGGTGGCCCCCGTTTCAATCCCATATAACTAATTTAAAGATTAAAAAAGAAGATTGAATCTTTGCCCATTGGAGCAAAGGCCTCAGTACTTTCTTTGCTTGCTTACCTAGGCAGAGGTTTCCATATAAATTGCATTTCTTCATTAATTTAAAAAGAAAAAAAGAGGCTACGATGATGTCACAAATATGGCCCATAACAGACATCAGCTGCTCAGAGGCATCTTCAAGACCAATCTTGGGTTTAGAGCACAAAAGGGAGGTGATAATAAGAAAACTTTATTGTTATTAACATATATTTGACATAGTGATTTACATAATGTAGGAGTTCTCATTTTTCATTGTAGATATTTCTTGTGATGGGCAATAGCAGACGAATCAAATGTCTGCAATTTTTGCATATATATATGATATTTTTCATTTTGATGATTAAAAATTGAAGTCTAGTATTCAACGTATGAGGCTATTTTTTCAAGTTGCCATGAGCATTCCCACCCCAAAAAGGAGTAGACCTCCAAATTAAACATAATCCCAAAACCAAATGAGTAGATTGGCATATAGATCAAATCAAAAGAAAAGTAAGGAATTGATAAACATGTCCAAGGGTTGATACAAAAATGATACAGAAAACTGTCAAATTCTCCATTTGGTTCGCTAACCCTCTTAGTCAAAATGGATGGAACCATCATAATCAGTATAGACTATAGGTTATTAAGAGATAATTATGCCTTACATTGATGAGCTTTAAAATGCTGTTCATGGAAGCATAGTCCTATAAGATATACTTAAGGGATTATTACTATCAGTTTGAACCAAGGAAACTTTAAACAACCTTCACATCAATTAATAGATATTTAAATTTTTTCCTAATGTCTTTTGATCTTACAAATGGCCTGACAACTTTTTCAAGGAAGATGAAAAACAGTGGCAAGCACTTTTTCTGCCTACTCACGATTTTTTTTTGTTTTTGTTTTTAAATGTCATACCAATTTTTAGTGTAAATGAAAACACAAGAAGCATCCCAAAATATTACTAAAACTCTTCAGTGGTTATAAAATATATGCTGATCAATCCAAATGCAACCTTTGCATGTATGAAATTGAGTATCTAGGACATATGGACTCAGATAAAGCAATATCAACTCTAAGAAGACTAAGGTGATTGGAGAGGAGAGAAAACTTGTAACGATAAATTAAATTAGAAGTTTTGTATGACTTGTAAGGATTTATAGAAGACTTATCCACAGGTTTCTGATGATAGTCCTACCTTATAGGAACCAATAAGAAATTTGAGTAGATAGAAAGATGATGAAAATTGTTTAACATCTTTGGGAAAACATTGACAAAAGTGGCTGGCCTTACATTAGCAGGACCAACCAAACCCTAGAGGATAAACATAAATGGAAATTGCATATGAAATTACCAACAATAGAGGATGCCAAGCAGAAAGGTTAGGAGTAGTAATCCACACAATTGAACCTTTGAAATAATACATTAAAAGTAGTAATGTCTAATTTTATATGGATGATATGCTATTATTGCCCTTGCAAAGAAGAGTTGAATTCCGACATCTAATACAAATGATCCTTAGAATTTGACTAGTTCAAGCCAAAAAGCATCTATAAAGAAGGAAACAAGAATGCTTTAGGTGATGCAATGCCTTGTGTACAATCAATCCTTGTAGTGAAGGGAAACTCAAAAGACAATACTGCAAAGGAACAACAAAATTGATTCTTGTAGTGAAGGAAAACTCAAAAGACAATGCTGCAAAAGAACAATTAAACAATAAAGAATATAAAAACATTATCAACCTCCTTAAGGAAAGTAACATGTAGACTAGACGACAACATTCAGTACCATCATGAAATTTAATTATAGTGCCCAACAATGATCCTTTTGGTGTAAAATCTATCCAAGTTGCTGTTTACAAGCTGTCACATATCTCTGGGTTAGCAAAAAGTACATGCATTGGAAGAACACGGAAAGATAAGTATGCAATGACTCGCAATAAGTTTTAAGTCGACAGAGTTGAAAGAGGGCTGCCTCCAGGATATATAATGCTGCAGCCTTTAAAACGTATTCAAATCTCCAAACATACTAACCTATTCATAGTAGTAGAAGAAAAAAATTTGACAATGATGGCTAGATTTTCCCTTGTCAAACAGTTCAAAAACCTTTAGAAATCATACCAATATCTAACACCAAAGTATTTTCAATGTTTGTACTATGAAAGACTATACTCAGCAATGGGGACCCTAAGTTCATAGTATGCCTTTGGAAGCACATGTTCCAATGATATCACCTACAATCAATAGGAAAATGCAAAACATTGATCAATTTGTCAAAGATAAACAGATAGTGTTCGAATGAAATCCTACCTTTAAGAAAGTTCAAATTGAAATAACAAACTCATTGATGTGATGAGTTTTCCAAAGATTTGGAGCTTTTACTGCACAACCACCTTCATTAGGTATACACCTTGTTGTGTCTTAAACTGATGGAATAATGTTTATAGACAATTTGGAACAAGAATTCTTTATGAATCTATAGTGACATTATCAAGGAGTTGTAATGACAATATAGCCCACCAATGCATCATATAAACATTAATGTGAAATGAGAACTTTGAATAACTAAAATTCCACTCCAGTTTTCCAGAATGAAACCTACTTTTTGCAAACATATACATTGAAACATTTTCAACAGTATGTAATATGCCTGTGTTCAATTGAAACCCTTAATTTATGTTTAAAATTATTTTATTTTATTTTAAATTATTAAATCCCCCTGCTTGGAGGGCCTGCCTGACATTCAATTTCATTCTTAAATAAGTAATGCTATGGAGTTCCAACTTGGAAATGAAGTCTAATATCATAGTGACTGAAAAACCTTATATATCCTCAACTCTAAGGTATACATCTATGGAAGCTTTCTCTCATTCTTGTGTTTTGAATGTTTGTATATGTGTTTATAGATGTACTTTGCTCTGTCTCCTTCAAAAATCTATAACAGGCACTTTGACAATTTAAGTTCTCAGTCAAAACATATTGATGATGGAGACTCCCTAATCCCCTGGGATCAGGAAGCAAAAAATATTCCTTTTTATTATTATGTAAAACTCTTAAATACTACTGGATTTTTTTGAGCAATAGCTTCCCTGTTTGATGCTTTCTTTTCATCCACTTCTATTGGGGATAAATTTTTTTGTATTGCTTAGTGCCAATACTTCAACTTTATATTGTTTCTGAATTGCATCTTTTTAATGTATTTAACAAAGCATATTGTGCGTTACTTGACTTTGATTTTATCATTGGTTTGGATATTTGGTGCAGCTGCAAGAGAGAGTGCCCTCACGAGTAGACTTCCCTCAAGTGGAACCGGTCAAAGTTACGCTGCATGATTGTTTGGCATGCAGGTGGGTCAATTTGTTCTGTTTTGTTGATAATAGGTATTATCTTTAGAGCAAACGTGCTGCAAGATTATGTAACTAATATGAATACTATTTCATCTCTTATTAAGGAGAGAGGTAATTGAAGAAAAGAGTAGACAAAAGTTGTTAAAAGAAGTAGTTTGTTACAAGAGAGTGAGCAAATCAAGCATTATAAGATGTAAAGATTGAGATTTAGCAGTGTAACCGGGTTAGTGTACCCAGTTGGCTGGGTGCGTGCACCCGTATCCGCACTGGGTTTGCGGGTTCACGATCGGGTACGGCTAGGCCGAACCCCATCCGAACCCTATCTGACAGGGTTCAGCTTTGACCGAACCCTGTCAGTTAGGGTTCACCCAGCCGAACCCAACCCAGTTTGGGCATTAACATAGGAAAAAAACCGTTTTTTTTTTATTATTATTTTTTTTAAGGTGGGCCCAGCCACACCCAGCCCATACGGGTATATTGATTAAAAACTAGCTGCAACCGCACTCGGCGAACCCTATTTTTGACAGGGGCCGCAACTGTACCCGCACCCGCGATTCCCACCGCACCTACCCCCGCACCTGGTAACCTTGAGATTTAGTAGTGGGATATGTTATTCTTTCAGTTTGTGTATCTTATTGTCAAATCATTTGCAGTCCTGTTTCTTTATAATGCTGATTGTGAACACTTTCAAGCTTGATCAGTTACTGCATATCTTCACTATTTGTACAGAGCATTTGCTTTATATTCACTGTAAAACTTGAACTTATTCAGTTCCCTTGCTTCATTGTTGATTTGTTGTATTTTTAAAAGTTTAGTGAGATTGAGGAAAAAGTTTTCGTTCCTCGTAGCCAAAGCTTTAGAATATTTTTGTTTTGTTGTGACCAACAGTAAAGAGTTTAAAGATTGGGGGCATGCTGAGCAATATTTTAGGGTTAGTCTTCGAATACATAAAAGTTGAATGGATGGGTCCTTGCTGAATTAAGATTTAGCCTTTGCCTCTAATGTTTGATTGGCCTTATATGTGATTTGAAATTTCTAAATAGTTCACTGGTATTTGCCGAGTGTAAGGATAATCTTAGATGGTCAGAATTCGAAGTGATCAAGGTGTTTCTATTTCCTATAAAAGCTCCAAACAAATTTATGCATTACGGTTAATGATTTGTTAAAGCTTACATGACATTTGAAGTGGGTAGCAAATTTGGTTGACTTATTGTCTCAATTTGAGTTTAATTGCTAAGATATGAAAAGAAGTTAAATTATATTATTGTCCATAGATAAGCAAAGTGTTACAAGCCTAATCACGGGTTATGAAGAAACTTTTAATGTCCACAGATAACCAAAGTGTTATGAGCCTAACTATTAACGTCCACAGAAAAACACATTTAGCAGTATATTTAAGGGCATTTTAAAGTTTAAGTGATCATTCAAATGGATAATGAACTTGGTTGACTAATTGTCTCAATTTGAGTCTAGTTGCTAAGATATGACAATCAATTAAATTATATTAATGTCCACAGGTAACGAATATGATTTCTTTTGTCATCACTGGCATGTTTGCTCAATACTTTGGACTGTCCAAGTTGTGCCATAACATAGGGCAAGATAATTCTATTAAGTCCACAGATGGCCAAAGTAGGCCAATGGGACTCACTGAAAAGAGTTGTTACGAATTACAATGCATCTTAGTAACCACAAAGTACTACTTAAATAAGCTAAACTAAAGTAAACTACTTGAAAGTGGAACAACTGTATGGCATAAAATTACAGCCTCGATAGTTACCCAAAATGGATAAACCAAAACATGCTAAAAAAAATGATATAAGTGGCATGAGAGTATGCGTATCAATGAAAGTGGCAAAACGGTCATGCCCAACTTTCAAAAGCAGTAACAAGACGCAAGGACACCACTTGCATTATCGGTGATGTGACCTGGGTTCAATCCCCATGGTGGATGTGTATAAGAAGTATTACTCTAAAAAAAAAAAAAAAAAAAAAACAGTAACAAGTGTCGAAGATAGGTCAGTTTTGAGATTATAGGATATCATATTGTTTTACTGCTCTGTATAAGGCCTGTATGACTTAATCCATGGGGTAATCTAGGATTTAAGGCCTAAGGCAATGAAGCACTGAAATAACCACTAAAAGCTGCAATCTGTAACAGTTTGACCATTGTGATGATACCCAAGGCAGCACTATCTTATGTCCATGAGGATAGCACATGAGAATGGTGAATAGGTAAATGCACATAGCCATATACAAATAGCAATGAAGAGACAATATGAAGAGGTATACAGGGACACTGTTATGAAACTTTATTCTCATAAACATATATCATCCACAAATCATAAATTCACACAAAGAGGCAAAGATAGATATTACTCTTAAAGTAGGGCAACACAAATAATACTACTTAAGGAAGGAATAACTTCACAAAATCTCGCAAGATGAGAAGGCCACTCTGTGGGCAAAGATGATTACAAAACAATACTTGATGTGATCGATTATTGATTATAAAGACAAGATCCCTTATTTGTATACTCATCATCTAATACTTCTTTGGGGAGGGCATAACCTTAACTCTAGCTGACTCCTAAATCCTTGTCCAACTCTTTGTTTAACATAATATCCCAATACTTTAAACCTTGGTTTATGTGTAAACCATACCAACTATCCATAACACCATATACAATACAATATCATATCCCTAGATACTTATCCATGTGTACCATACCATTCTATCCCTAGGTACCGTACCAGGCACACATATCTAAATGATAATTAATAATTACAAAGTGATATAATAAATGTAAGAGGACGAGACTTAGGTTTCATAATGAGTTATTGTAATGCAAGGAAGAGTTGTTAGTTCTTGATTGCAATTATAGATTTATGAACTTCTATGATACGTGGTCAAATGGTGCAGCCTTTCTTTGGGACGGTCATGCAAGTTCATACAACTTAGATGGAATGCTTTGGGGCCTCTCTGTCTAATGTAGTTGCTATTAAATGTGTGGTATTTTGAGTTCTTAGAGAAAACCACAGAATAATTCACACTATTTTTCTATGTATTATGATATAAACATTTTTTGTAAGTATATGATGCTATTATCTGCTTTAGACAGTTTGTTGAATTTTCTGTTCTTATTTGATTTTACAGTGGCTGTTTGACATCTGCTGAGACGATTATGCTGGAGCAGCAAAGTGTCAATGAGTTTCTTTCTCGCATTACATCTAAAGAAGCTGCTGTTATTGTAGCACTTTCTCCACAGTCCAGAGCATCTTTAGCAACTTTTTATGGTCTTACTCCTTTACAGGTACTATGTTTGGATCATATCTTTTCTTATTGTTTGCATTACAAAATAATTGCTTATTTTATTCAAATGCAGTCTCACAATATTTGTTTGATCTCTCTAAAATAAATATTTAACAATGCAAGCATGTGCCAAGATGGGTATGTACCCTGTTTGTTCTGAATATTCTAGTCCTCATATAAGAAAACAAGAAAAATAGGCCAGATTAGATGGTGGTTATATGTTACTGTTTGCAAATGATCAATCCTTATATTATATAGAAATAATACATGATAAAGCAAACGTGACAGACATACATGCTTGGTGTATTCTTTCCATTGTAATTTGTGATGCATAAGCCTAGAGATACAATTCCAAACTAAAATTTTCAAGCATTTGAAGGTGGAGGCAAAGCATTTGAAGTTTGAACTATTGAGACATGGTATTAAGTTTGTGCAATATAAATATGTTATGAAACTTTATTCTCATTAACAGAAATCATTCACCCTATATTAAAATAACTATTCATCCATCCACAATAACAATCTAGACAATGAGATAGAGATAGATAATACGCTTAAGGTAGGGCAACATCAATAATACTCCTTAAGGAAGGAATAACTCCACAAGGCCTCCCAAGATAAGAGGCCACTCCACGGGCAAAGACTATGAGAGAATACTCGTTATAAATGATGATCCTTACAATGACAATATCCCTTGTTTATGAACTTCTAAGTAATGTTGACAACTGGTACCAATCTTGATAATCCATCCATCCAAGTGAAATCTTGATTGGTGGTGGTTTTTGATGATGCCAAGCTGCCATTGTGTCACTTGAATATTCATAATTGCTCTGTTGGCTCCATACTTCTGCTGCTGTACTCTGTTATTCCAAACTATTGGTCCTATTATTCCAACGATGCTGTTGCACCACTCTGAAATCCAAAATTATTATTATTTTCTTTGCCAAACACTGCCATACTTGATGCCTCCAAGATTGTTGCCACTCATGGTGGTGTGGGTGGCGATATGGTGCAACCTTAACCTAACGTTTTGCTTCCTTCTATTCTTCAACGTTTTGTTCCTCTATTTTAAATTCTTCCTCATGCTCTTCATCTTGTATTTATCTTAGTTCTTTTCTTTGTTGCGCTTTTTAGCCTGCTAGCTGGCAGTCACAATTGTCCTTCTTATAATCTCTTGGGTCTTATTTTGGCCCACCGCGGACTTTAATAATATTTCATTTCATTTTCATTTCTAACAGAGCTTCCTTGGACTTTGCTTATGTTTCTTCTATGGAATCTGCTGCTGCCTCTGCTGTAGACTTAGCGTTTGATTCCTCTGTTGGTTCCTTAATTTGTTTCCCTGCCATAATTACTTCTTGCTTCTCTTTGGATCCTTGCTTCTTAAGCTGAGAAATATCCTGTAGTGTTATCTTCTTTTTCTATACCATAACTTCATAAACTTCTTTTGCATCTTAATGTTAATAGTACCGAAAGAATCCAACCTAGGATAACCAAGAACAATATCCACATTATTTATCTCAATAGCATAAATCTGAATGTAAAATATATTTATCCATGGTGATCATCAAATCTTAAAAATTCTGAGCATTTTCACACTCCATTTGTATGCCCTTTTTGTTGCTTGCGTGCAACCTATGTTGCTTGCGTGCAACCTCTTAGCCAAAGCAATATTATAAAATTATATCTGCTACTAGGGTTAATGACAATAATAAATTTTCCCTTCTAAATGCAACCATGAACCTGCAAATTATAATTTTTATATTCAAACAAATCCCTTTGTCTACTTTTTAGCTTATCTGTTGCTAGAGGTGTGGTTCCCTCAGCCTGCACACTGACATTTTTTGTCCCTTCTACCACTTATTTGAAATTTACTAACTCTCTTTTCAATTCCTTTTGTTCCTTTTGAAGCCTGCTTATTTCTTCTACATAGCCTTTGAGGGTATCCTTCAAACTAGCTATCTTTTTATATGGGTCCCAATGACTTAAGAATGCATGCTCCATTTCTCCCCAAGTGTACTCATTATTCTTTTCAGTCATAAAACTTAACAACCATATTTTAGCTTCCTTTTCTAAAAATGTATTAAGGTGGAATTTCCAATAAGGATCAGCAAAATATAGAGACTTAAAATTTGTCCACCATTTTCTAGCATCAATATCATCCACTCCAGAAAACTTTTACGCCATGAGTTCACATCCATAAAAATGATAACGCAAACTAGGGTTTTTACAAAAATAGATATCTTCCCACTAAATTGAAGCTAAAATTCCATATAAACAATTAGACCCAAAAATATATCCTGCAAACACAACAACAATACATGATTTGCTTATCCCAATTGATATATTTCTCAAATTTCGTTTTGTAGAAAAAACGTGATTTGAAAAAATGTCACTGCCCCTGTTCTAGACGGCTGACTTCACAGGGTTGTATCTCCCTCAATACTGCTCGGATTCTTTCACATGACTACTTGTTTTGAAGCTCTTCAATTTTTGAATAAAATTCCACAATAATCGTCTGAATCGGACAATTTTGTGCAAAGATATGGCTCCCAAAACATGAGATGTTTTCTGGAATTTTTGTTTTTCCCTCAAATTCTACAATCCACAAAAAACAATCCCCACTTTGCCATAATCATTGCTCTGATATCACTTGGTATGAAACTTTATTCTCATTAACAGAAATCATTCACCTTGGGTTATGTGTAGCCAATGCCAACTATCCATAATACCCTTATATAATATAATATCATATCCCCATATACCTATCTCTAGGTACCATAGCAAAATATAAGCAAAGCCTGGGTATAGACTCCTATGGATGAGAGGAACATGTTTTCTTATGTGGATAGTGTAGGATGATATGATGGACGTAGAATAAGGTGTAGTCTTTGCTTACATTCATGAAAAGTAATGGGAGATGGTTTATGTCTGGTGGCCCTCAATTTATTCTGTGGATTATTAGCATCCAAGAAATGAATTTTTAATGCTTAATGATTGCATATAAATGCATAAAAGATGTGATGCGAAGGCTATGGTTGCATTCACAGTGCAGTTTTATTACATGCTTCCACCCTTGACAATGAACAAAATTCTGTATGATTACCATTGTTAGATCACTTTTCAGATGAACCTGTGGTCCTATTCCTACCTTCAATGCTCCTCTTCTATTTGCTTGAGGTATCTTATGATTATTTGATTGTGAACAGGTTTAAATTCTTACAGAATCTTGTTGGTATTAATCAGTGCTGTTTGGTTTGCTTTTCTGAATGTTCAAATAGGATCAATACTGTACCTAGTAGTCATGGCTGAGATGAATGGTATGGTTTGGGCCATGATATTTGAAAAGTATGATGGCAGAAAATCCAGTCTATTGTAGTACTTTATAATAAATTACTCTTTGTAAATCAAGAAGCTGACAAATGAAATAGGCTACTCATGTGGGCAGAGATTAATAGAGCTATTGGAAAGTATATATCTTTGTAATATATTTGGGTAAGTTGGATTCATCCTATAGCCTTTCAGTGTTAAAAATGGCATTTAATGCCAAGAGTTTCTTGTGGATTGTTGATGGCACAGTTGCATGTCTTGATTGCTTTTAACGCCATTTGTGATACATCCTTAGAATCCCTCTTGGCAAATTGAAGGAATGCCTCACCATTTATGTCTCTAGACAGGTTATCATAATTCTGCAGATAGGATATGCCAATTTTGCAATTTCAAGGCAGTGAATACAAAGTGTCACTTTATTTTCACTTGTCTTGTCGATTATAAAATTTGAGGGAGATGGCATTCTTTGTATAGAGACTTAGGTGTTTGCTTAGCTACTTTTTCTTTTTTTCCCCATTATCTAGACTAGAGGTCATTGGGATTTTACCTTAGGAAGCATTCGCTTTTATATCTCAGGACCTAAATGGGATTTCTTGGGCGGCAAGGCTATTTACTTAATTAAAATTCAGCCATTGGAGTGCCTAGTACACATTGGTTACTACGTTCACTAGTATCAATGGTGATAGATCTACCAGGAGAAATCCCTTATGTGAATGACCACCAGGGCATCTTAGTCTCTTTATTCCTGCACCCTACATAGAGGGTTAGCTACCCTCCTCCATTAACAGTCTATAACTGGGGGCAGATGCACCTTACTAATTCTCTCTCTGCCTAGAGAATTGCCTATTGTGGGTGGTAGGAGAGGTGTTGGGAGGAGTAGCTTGCTTAATTTGAGGATTGTTCAAC
This sequence comes from Wollemia nobilis, assembly GCA_028583015.1. Classification (NCBI taxonomy): domain Eukaryota; kingdom Viridiplantae; phylum Streptophyta; class Pinopsida; order Araucariales; family Araucariaceae; genus Wollemia; species Wollemia nobilis. Next base: position 13,795,667 of record JAQPPZ010016726.1, read on the forward strand.
CAAGCTCTCTTAGCCCAGTCCATTCTCTTGACAACATCATTAGATTCTATAGTGTATTTTTTTTGTGGTAATTGACGAGATGCTAAGCATTCTTCTATTGTGGATGCTGGCACAGCCTAGAGCTTGGTTCATCACAGTTGATACCTTGTTCCCTTTGAGGATTGTTCGATTGGGCCCTCTCAGTCCAAGCCATTCTCTTGAGGACATTAGTAGATTCTATTTTGGCCTTTTTAGTGATCAATAAGGATTCCAGCCATTCTTATATTCTTAACACTAATGCATATTAGAGCTTTGTTCACCATTGGCCTCCTCCTCTTGGATTTGTCAGACCTGTTTGGGCCTACCCTCACTTATTTGCATCTGTTGCTTCCTCGGTTTAGTTTTATATTCTTCAAGTTCAGTTTGTTGAAACCTTCTGGTTATCTGTTTTAACTTGCTATGCATAGAAGTTCCATTGAGCTGTCTCAGTCATTCGTATTCCTTTCAAATAATCGATATGTGTGCTACAGCTTTGGTATAATTTCAGTTATCAATGGTTTACCTGTTTGGGCCTACCCTCTCTTATTGGATCTGTTGCTTCCCAGGTTTAGTTTTATATTCTTTAAATTTAGTTTTTTGAATTTTTTGTAGACCCCCTGGTTAGCTATTTAAACTTGTTATGCATATGAATTCCATGGAGTCACTTTATTCAGACTTCAGTATTAATATATGTTTTTTCTTGCGTTCCTCTCTTCTCCACCCCACAATGTTATTGATGGACCATGTTTGTTCTTCCTATAGTCCTTGCTTCATTTAATTGCCAAAAGGTAGTTTTTCATTCTTGTTCTCTAACCGTAGCATTACTGTTGGTTCATATAATATAACGGCCTTAAGTAGATTTTCATAATTAATCATTGACGATTGACACTGACACTCTCAGTAGTTCTTGTATTAAACCAGATTTATCTTATGCTGTAATGTTATTACATAATGGAATTTTTGTATGTATCCATCAAACAATGCTTGGCAAAGTATTTTAATTAATCATTGTTGTCTTAGTGATCACGACTTCTTTTTGAAGGTTGAAAGTCTTGAAACAAGATAATATTGTGATAAGCAGTCATGCATAAGTATAGCAATTAGTGCATTTGGAGCATGTCATGGCTTAGTAGCCAACCCAATTTGTAAGCAAAAATAGACATCTTCCACTCAAATTGCATGGGATGAGTATCCTGTAGGTGTGTTTGACACATTATATGCCATTCTCACCATAGTGTTTATAACAAGGTGGGGACATTATCTTTTTCCTAGTTGAATAGCTCACCATTAACAATCTCATATCACCATTATCTACTAGTCACACGAAGGCACATAATCAATTGTTGCTATGCATTTGCTTATAACTCCATAAAAAGGTGAAATGTTTTATGTTACAACCAAGCCAGCATGCTCCTTGGGCATATAAAATCCTCTTGTATGGGCAAAGGAAAGTTTTCACTTTACCCTAAATTATTAGTTCAATTATGTACCTCTTTGGTTTTTGACCCTTTGACCAAGGTTCATGTTAAATCAAGTCTTGCCAATCCATCTAATCCTGAGATACTAGATTTTCCAATTTGTCTAAGCCTGAGGTGCTAGAAATATTGTAAATGATAGAAAAAATATTGTTAACGATAAGGTGAAATAAAAAAATATAGAAACTGGTGAAGAACCTATTTTGATCAATTTATGTATACTGGTTAAGATTGTTTTGATAGCAAAGCCTAACCAGCTGATTTTTATATTTTCTTTTTTCTTTAGAATTGGTTTTATGGGGTTGCAATGCACCCCACCTGTATGACATTTATGTCAACAAACCACATTATCATGGTATTAGAGCAAACCTTATTTTCACGAGCTACTTTATTGCAGGAGTGGCCATCACAATATGGGGATCTGGACTTGGGTCATGCACATATGTTTGCATCCCATGTACAAATGCTCCACAATGCCTTAGACTACAAATTCAACTTCCTAGAAGAATCCCTATTGGGATGATTATTAGGGATTGCATTGTTGTGGAAATGTCCATTGCAACACAAGAATTTGAACTTGGCTCACACTCATATGATTGCTTCCCATTTACCATTGCTCCACAATGCTTTTTGCCTGATTGTTATATCCCTTATGTTAACGCTGAATCTAAATAAATGTACTAAAAAATAATTGTGGCAGTTGGGTCATAAGAAATATTACATAGAAGTTAACTAAATACATGTAGATGTAACTATGACAACAATTTCAGATGCCTTGGAACCTACCAGAACTGTTCCATTTGGATAGGTGCATGCTATTGGGGTAACTGCTATTTGGCATCATCAATGTCATTACTTGAGTCTTTCCTGGTGTCATTGGGTGTTCTTGCCACTATTATTGTATGTCTACATTAATATTTTTACAAACATTTTCATGTTTTGACTATTTTGTCTATTTGCCGAGGAGTGTCTTATGAGATACAATGTGACCCATTTGTATCTTATACATGGTTGTTGAATTATGATATGTGATACACTGCGTATTTTTGGTTCACATGTATAAAATGCCAACTTTAGATCATGATACAATTGTGAGCGTATCGTGGGCTCATAGTTGTGTAGATTGGGCTTATCATTACTCTCTTCGAGGACTATCATACTCAATGTACATGTACACTGTATCAAGTAAATGCTGAGAGTTAATAAAACATCATCATGCTTATTCATTTCATTCTTACAATTTTGGCTCTCCAGAGTTGTTGAATATTCTTTATATTCTTTTCAACTAGTATCAGAGCCATTTGTGTACATTCGTGAGAAGAGGTCTTTCTCAAGTGTAATTGCGTAAATCTGAACTTGTGTAACAGAAGACTTTTTGTGATCACTATTTGAGTTGCAGTATGAGTGGGATGAGGTGTAAAATGTGAAATGAAATGAAATATTATTAATTTCCGCGATGGGCTAAAAAAAGACCCAAGGGACTATAAGAAGGACAATAATGACTGCCATCTAGCAGGCTAAAAAGCCCAACAAAGAAAAGAAAAAACTAATATAAATACAAAGACGTAACCCGACAACCGGGACAAAGAGAAGGGGAAAAGAGAAGAGAGAGAATAAGGGGGGAGGGGTTGTAGTCCAGAAGAGCGGAGTGCACGCCAAGAAGAATAGAGAGAGAGGGGGAGGGGGGAGGGAGCAGCCCAGGAAGGGCAAGCTCCAAGAACCCCAGAAACTAATCTCTCCTAACAGTCAAGGCCGAAGTATCAGAGCTGAAGAAGTCCATGATATGTCTCTGTCCATCGCTAGTTCGGGACCCTAAAAACCTGTGGGTGCGCTGTCTAGTGACCCTGCTCCTATCCGAATTGGATGAAGCGGGGCGTTTCCGTCCGGTGTCACCTCGTCCATCAGAGTTGGTGAAGTATGTTGTGATGAGCCAATGTTGAGGGGGGTGAGATCCATCTGGAGGAGAGCTTTTATGTTGACGAAACTGAGTTATCTCCCTAAGAAAGAGTGCGAGACATTGTTGGTTCGGGTATCCGAAGAAAGTAGAAACAAATTGAGAGTTATCCTTGAAAAGGCAATGGAATATGCCTCGAATCTCGTAATAAATGGGACAGCAAAAAATAAAGTGATACAAGGTCTCAGCTTCACCCAAGGAACAAAACAAGCAAACTCGGTCCTTCGTCGGTAGATGGTGATCTGACTCAATCCGGAGTTGGTGAGAACACACCCTGAGTTGCCCAATTGGGATCCAAAGACTATGCATTGTGTGCTGCTGAAGGTATTGTGGAGGAACTATTCTGCCCTCTTGAATCTGTAAGAAGTGCTCATGGTAGAAAGACAACTTGGGGGAAAGAGGGGCAGCAGGAGAGATCCATGTGCATCTAGTGTACTGGAGACTAACATCCTTCCGGATCTCGTGGAGCATCTTCTCCTTACTATGCTGAGAGGGGGGGAGAACACTCAAGGAATAAGGGGGGAGCCTGTCTATCTGTACATAAAGTACATACATGTGAAAGACAAGAGCAGACGGCAAAGGAAAGACAACGCTGTAGTGGCAAAACCATCTTGGAGAAGAAAAGCTTCTTTCAGAAATCTCACTGTTATCGAAGATTACAATGGTAAATAGGTTCTTCGCCATGACTACAAGGTTATGATTTTGGTTTGATTCTTTTAACAAATTAAGGGTATGCCAAGAATCAAGCAAGAATCAAATAAAGCACTTCCTCATCAATAAGCATGAAGGACTTCATGAGTAATGGGTCCTTTGCTGAATTTAGAATTGGTATTCACATTGGAGAGGAGACAAGATTGGTTACCTTCTTGAGCTTGGGATGTTTGTTTTGTTTATTGGTTGTGAGCAGAATGGATTCCTTGCATTTTTTAAAATAGGAGTTTATTTTCAAATCTGTCCTATTGTGTGTTTAATCACAACATTTATAAAAAAATTGTATGTTAAGGATAGTAGAGAAAATCGGAATTGGCTTGGAATTGGACTGGAAAAAGAATCAGGAAAAATTGGAGAAAAATTTGAAAAAAAAAACAGAAGAAAACACAAATTTTCATTGAAAAAAAGTTTTTTTATTCTTATCACAATGAATTAACATTATGCAAATCAAATATTAATGATGTAAGACTTTAAGCTTAAAGTACAACATGAAGTGGCAAGTGATACAAGCTTAAAGCCTTAAACTATACATGGAAGTGACAAAACACATCTTAAATAACGAAATTGTAATGTGTCCAAAATTCAAATATTCCTGTATTCCTTATAATATAAAAAATGTACAATTTACAAATTGTGTCATGAGTCATGACAAATACAATGTCCCAAGATCTTTGAATGCCTTTGCCTTGCCCTTTTCCCTAGCAGAAGCTCTAGTCTCTCTTTGTCGCTGTGCTCGTGCTTCTTCTTGTGCCTTGGTTGCTAACGCCTGTTGCCACCTGTGTCGGGGGTCGAGGGGCAGCACCCTTCGCGCGTCGTAGGCCAAATAAAACACCAGTAAATGCAAGGACTTCAACAAGTCGTAGACCAAATAAAGCACCATTAAATTAACTTAAATGATGATTGCGATTGGTTTTAAATTTTAACTATCTCTTAAGACCCATGTGGTCTAATGACCCTGCCAAAATTCTGATTTGAATTTGCATCGAAATCCTTTGGGCAACTGTTGGTGGCTGCCAGATTCCTTCAAACTGCAAAAAATCCGCTGTTAGGATGCCCTAGTGTGTTTTGTTTGGTGTGGTAGTATACTAGCAGGTAGGCAGACCCCTTTCTCCAGTTTGCAATAGGTAAAAAATTAACTTTATAGCGTTTTCTCTACCCGTGCCGTTGTGGCCGATTTTTTGTCATGGGAATTGCGATTTTTTGAAAAAATGCAATTCCTGATTTTTTCAAAAAATCGCCAAAAGATCACACATTTCCGATTTCGATGCGATTTGACTTGGATTTCTGGTAGACTCGGGAAAAATCGAGGAATCTTGATTTTCGTAACCATAGTTGAGAAAATCTGCAAAAAAATCCCAAATTTTCCCAATTTTTGCCGATTCCTGCCCTTGCCAATAAAATCCCAATTTTTTGCCAAAAAAATCTGCCACGGCAGCATGGGTAGAGGAAATGGCATAAATAGCTTGTTTTTTTCATTTTACTTGTTCCAAACTGGAGAGAGAGGTCCTGCTTGCCTGCTACCACACCAAACAAAACACTAAAGCACATTTTAACAGCAGATTTTTTCAGTTTGAAGGAATGCCGATTTTCTTCAGTTTGTTTTTTTTGGCCGACTTTTTACCATTTTTTTGCCGATTCCTGATATTTTCCAATTCTTTTGCTTTGCCAATTTTTTGCTGATTCTGATTTTCTTCAGTAACTATGTGTTAAGGTTGTATGATTCAGTCCAGAATTGAACTTGCAGATCTTTAAGTATTTTTTTTTTTTCAAATTTAAGCTAGTTTCAGTTCCAGATCTTTATAGGTTCATAACAGCCTGCTCATGCTTATAGTAGTGTCATTTTAAAGCGGTGAATATTGGTATGTTGATTTCCACAATTTGCCATGTCTTGGTCTAAGGAAAAATAACTTTATAGCGTTTTCTCTACCCGTGCCATTGTGGCCGATTTTTTGTCATGGGTATCGCGATTTTTTGAAAAAATGCAATTCCTGATTTTTTCAAAAAATCGCCAAAAGATCACACATTTCCGATTTCGATGCGATTTGACTTGGATTTCTGGTAGACTCAAAATCGGGGAATCTTGATTTTCGTAACCATAGTTGAGAAAATCTGCAAAAAATCCCAAATTTTCCTGATTTTTGCCTATTCCTGCCCTTGCCAATAAAATCCCAAATTTTTGCCAAAAAAATCTGCCACAACAGCATGGGTAGAGGAAACGGCATAAATAGCTTGTTTTTTTCATTTTGCTTGTTCCAAACTGGAGAGAGAGGTCTGCCTACCTGCTACCACACCAAACAAAACACTAAAGCACATTTTAACAGCAGATTTTTTCAGTTTGAAGGAATGCCGATTTTCTTCAGTTTGTTTTTTTTTTGGCCAATTTTTTACCATTTTTTGCCGATTCCTGATATTTTCCAATTCTTTTGCCTTGCCATTTTTTTGCTGATTCTGATTTTCTTCACTAACTATGTGTTAAGGTCGTATGACTCAGTCCAGAATTGAGCTTGCAGATCTTTAAGTATTTTTTTTTTCAAATTTAAGCTAGTTTCAGTTCCAGATCTTTATAGGTTCATAACAGCCTACTCATGCTTATAGTAGTGTCACTTTAAAGTGGTGAATATTGGTATGTTGATATCCACAATTTGCCATGTCTTGGTCTAAGGAAGATTTTTGTTGGATTAATACGAAGTTCGCTTATTAAGTCTATACCCTAGTGAAAAATAGACGACATCTCAGACTGACTTAGAAAGCTAAGAGCCTAAGACTAATCTGGAAAAAATTGGAAGTTGATTTGGTAAAGGGGGTTGGTTTGAAGAATCTGTGTGTTTGCTTCCTTGTTATTAGTAGATTATTTTCTTAGAAATTTGTTACAAAGGCTGTTCCAGTTGACAAATGTTCTGCAAGTCGATCAAAGTACATATTTCCTTTCAAATTTTCTTGTTGAGGAGGAGAATATTTTGCTAGGCTATGGCAAACTTTCCCCTACTATATTTCAAGTTGAAGAAGATTTTTTTACAAGGTGTTGAATTACATGGACATTCTGGAAATGACAGTAATTCTGTTAAGAAAATTGCAATTTCAACCTCGTGGTGGAGACTTATCTTAGTAATCCAGGTGATCCTGATAAGATAGGAAAGGGAAACAAATTGGTGGAGTTGCACTTCTGTAATCCTGATTCATGAGAATGAGAAACTTTAACTCATTAATATTGTCTCTCAGAATAGAGGAGAAGGAAAAGAGAAGAAAAAATGGGTCAGTTTCAAATATTGATTCATCATTAAGTCTTCTTCCACGAGGAACCCCAGCAAGTTGTCTTTGGGTCCTGTCTTGAGGGTCTTCTCCTGCCATACCCAATGTTTCAGGGAATCTAAGAATGGTACAAGATGTCTCGCTAGAGTCCTTTTTTGGGACTTAGGGCTAGCTTTCCTCGAAACGTCCCAGGGCTTTGGGGGCCATCCTTGAGATGGATGCGAATTGGGATGTCATGCGCACGATGCTGTTGGAACACCGAAATTTCCCGATGGAGTCTTTGGGATGCGTAGCAGTTTTGAGGGCACACAGAAGTCCCTGAGACAGTGAGAGACGTCAATATGGCGCCTTAAAAGTCTCAGGGTTGCCTAGGCATCTTGAAAAGTATCCAGCCCTTTGGGCATATATATATATATATATATATAAGAGTCGAGACTTTTAGCTTTCATATTTCTGTCAAATTTTGCCTATGCATTGTACGGTTGGAAAGTGGCTGAAATTTCAAATTCGTGCTGTCTCAATCTTTAAACTCTGATGTAAGCCTATGGTTCTGCATTTATGTGATGTTTTGAGGTAGTATTATTTACTTTTTTTGTTTTTGCATTAGGTTAAATTGCATATTCATGCATAAAAAGTCCAGAGTCTTAAATTTTTCTTTAATGTACACATGAGTGTGCATGCACGCACACACAAGCACGCGCCTGTGCGTGTGCGTGCACACACACACGTCATACCTTGACTAGCTTGTTGCCGCACGTGCTCACACACACACGTCATCCCTTGACTATCTTGTTGTTGCCTCCAAAATTGGGGCCAAATCCTGACTGTCCTGGAGACACATCTAGCCATAACATGTTATCCCTGTCCCAGAAACTCTGTGCATGCACGTGCGTGCACACACACACGTCATCCCTTGACTATCTTTTTGCCGTACGTGTGCGCGCGCACACGCACACACGTCATCACTTGACTATCTTGTTGCTGCCTCCAAAATTGGGGTCAAATCCTGACTCTCCTGGAGACACATCTAGCCATATCATGTTATCCCTTTCCCATAAACTCTATGGATAATACATAACATTGTACGGTTGGAATGTGGCTGAAATTTCAAATTCGTGCTGTCTCAATCTTTAAACTCTGATGTAAGCCTATGGTTCTGGATTTATGTGATGTTTTGAGGTAGTATTATTTACATTTTTTTTTGTTTTTGCATTAGGTCAAAGTGCATATTCATGCATAGAAAGTCCATAGTCTTAAATTTGTCTTTAATGTAAACATGAGTGTGCATGCACGCACACGCAAGCACACACCTGTGCGTGTGCGCACACACACACGTCATCCCTTGACTAGCTTCACACACACGTCATCCCTTGACTAGCTTGTTGCCGCACTTGCTCACAGACACGTCATGCCTTGACTATCTTGTTGTTGCCTCCAAAATTGGGGCCAAATCCTGACTGTCCTGGAGACACATCTAGCCATAACATGTTATCCCTTTCCCAGAAACTCTATGCATGCACGTGCATGCACACACACACACATTGTCATCCCTTGACTATCTTGTTGCCGTGCATTTGCGCGCGCGCACACACACGTCATCCCTTGAATATCTTGTTGCTGCCCCCAAAATTGGGGCCAAATCCTGACTCTCCTGGAGACACATCCAGCCATACATGTTATCCCTGTCCCATAAACTCTATGGATAATAGGTAACATTAAAATCAAGAAGCTTTCCATTCATCTTAAAATAAAAAAAATACAGAACCATAACAGCAAATTATGGGTTTGATTTTGAAGAACCTATCATTGTAGGGCCTCATCACTGCCTCTCCTTCCCTCTATAAATTTCACAGGAGCTTCTTTGGCTATTGCAAAGTGAAAAGGATAATAAACAAAGCTACAAAAAGAGAAGAAACAAATTAACCAATTCTGGATTTTGGAACTAATATGTGACATATGATCTCTAATATGCGTCGAAAGAAAGACATCAACAGCATTTGTTCAAAACTTTGCCTATAATTTGGTGTCAAATGAAACTTTCTTGAATATTATCAAAGCCATTCAGAAAAACAAAAGAATGAGTTTGAAAAGATTAAGTTTAGTTTTTAGTGATATTCAACCATTTGTTCTGAAGACTTTTAATGACAGGTTTATGCAGTTATATTGTCTGAATGCCAATATGGTTGTTCAACAATCTATTGCACTGGGATGTGAGCTACACACTTCTAATGATGCTTTCAGTGTTCTGGATGAGATAGACTCAAATCCGCAAAGAGCTTTTCCAGAATTTGAGGTCATTCTTCTCACTGGATGATTTTCAGAATCCTTGTGATGATGAAGACAAACATGATTTGATGGAAAAAGGGTCATATGCTTTATTCATTATATTGCAAACAAATAGATCCTAGACTTGTTGAATATTCAGCAGCCCACTCTCCACTCAGGTTGAAAAGTTAATACCAAATAGGTGTTTTTTGGACTAGTGCTATGGGAGTGGGAGTTTCAAAATGGAACTCATCCTTAGCCAAAACTGTTATATTATGAAATTATGTCAGAACATGCTGCTGTGAAAGCTGTGACAGATGTAGATTTCAAATATATCAAGGGTATTGCAGAGAAATGTAAAAGTTGATCCCCCCTTTCACATCAATATATTTTTAGTGTTTTATTCGGCAAAGAATTTAATCAGCTTTAGGGCAATCTAGACAGCTGTCCTACCGGCCAGTAGCTGAATGTTATTCTATAAAAGAGTTGAATACAGAATAAGACATTTGGGAGCTAAGGGTGTGCTACATTATGTTGAGTTTGTTGTAGATCTGTTGCAGCTTCTATCCTAGAGTAAATGGTCGAGTCTTTCCCGCACTTAATCCTATCTTCTTCAGTTGGGATTTTCGTACTTGGACATTTTAGTCAGCTAATGTTAAATCGGCTATTTTTGTGTCAATTTTGGGACACTTAAGATAATATTACTATATATTCATTTTGACATGTTAATATAATATTTTCAGCAATAATCATGGTCACATCATTTTGCTGTATGAGCATATTTCATCTAAGCACACCTGTTAGAAGAGAGTGAATTGTTCATAGCTATCAAGTCAAGATGATTACTCATAGCTAATGAGCCAAGCTCCGTGCCCTGCCTTCTTGTATTGTGTCATAGATGCAGAACAAGAATCTACCTTAATTTGGATACAATACACATACTATACCTCATGTTCTGTCTCTTTTTGTTATCAATCATTTTTTAAATACTAAATATACAAGCACAGGACAAAAAGTGTGTTTGTTATATAACATTATATGCAACTCTTCTGCCAACATTAGGACATGTGACAATAACCACAACAATCTGAACCTAGCATCTCCTTGTTGCTACATTGTTTTGGTAATGGTGCTGTTGCTATGAAGACACATCACATACTCTTTGGACATTACCTTTTCAAGCATTGTATCACTGTTATCCTGTGAACAATATCAGGCTGTGATAAGATTGACTACAAAAACCTGCATTTGATAAATATAGTCTGTTCGGGCCTCAAAATCCTAGCCTTGTTCGCTGTAAGAAAATATATGTTTTATTCAGGGTTCCATGGGGGCGGGCCTTCCGTCCCCTCCGTTCCTGGTACGGGGGGATGACATCGGGGACGTTTCCTCACCGTTCCCCAGGGATGCGTCCCTTCGTTCCCTTTATGGGGGGACGACATCAGGGACATTTCCCTGTTTGGGGGACGGCGGGGGGCTGTCATCGGGATGCCAGGGGCCCACAGGGGGCCGTCCCCAGGGACACCCAATTGTCTTGAAGGATGCTCAAGCCATTCTTGGGGACGGCCCGAGCATCCCCAAAGAAGCCCAGCCATCCCACTAACTTAAAAAAAAAAAATTGTTTAATAAAATAATAATTAAAAAAATGTTTATTTAGTATAAATTTAATTCATTTTTATATTAGAACAAACTTTTTATAAAAATTTGCATAAAATAAATTTAATTTTGCATTCCGATTGGCCAACAATGATGCATATGAAAAATAGTAGACATGCACAGCCACTATATTGCATGCCTAGCATAATAACACTCCTGCAATTTAATTTTTTATATAATTGCAAATATTCTCTTTATGTTTCTATATATATGAAAATCGTTTTACGTTTGTTTCTTTTTCTTTTAATATATGAAATATATTTGCTTTTTATAAATGTCATAAACGTATTGGGGACATATATATGAAAATAGTTTGTTTTATAAAATTAAATTCATTGTTTGTTTAAAATGTTTGTTTATTTAGTATTTTTCATTTTTGTTATGTAAATTATTCTAATTTCTAAATTTTTTAATATTATTATACTTGTCATCCCCCAGCCGTCCCCTAAAATCGGCTTGCCGTCCCCCGCCATCCCCGAAACCCGTCCCCCCGTTCCCCCGTCCCCCAACATCGTGGAACCTTGGTTTTATTACAATATCAACTTCTTGGTCAGGAGACTTTTCTGCTCAGCATAGGGTCTATTATAAACTACTGTACAGGTTGATAGTTCAATTCTTCTTGCAGTTTATGAGATATTTTCGAGTTATTTTTTCCCTCCTAGAAACTCTGTTTTATTATTTATTTCTTGAAGATCTATACTAGAGTCAAGTCCACTTTAATAAGTTTATTTCAGGGAAGCTAAATATTTGTAAACAAATTCATTTGATTTTGCTTCTTAGAACTTCGAAGTTCTGTATCGGACATTGAATTCTGCACTTAAGATTTTGTGAACAATGCATGATTAAGTACGAAAAATGCATAATATAATCTTGTTTATTTGGTTGGACTAAAACTGTTGTTTATGTTCTTGCTGTTTCTTATTTTGTCTTAGTGGTTTGAACGGAAACTGACGTATGCAGATTTGTTGCTTGTGATGTTCAGGTATTTAAAAAGCTTACTGGTTTTTTAAAGTCTTTAGGTGTCAAGGCAGTGTTTGACACAAGCTGTAGCAGAGACTTATCACTTATTGAAGCCTCTGAAGATTTTGTCAAGCGATACAAGGGACAGTTTGCAACTAGTGCTGAGCAATCCAAGTCAAGCCTTCCAATGTTAGCATCTGCTTGTCCAGGTACTTGTACTAAACTTTCAAGTGGTGTCATGGAAATCAGCTTATGCTGTTCTATGTCATCTGCAAGGTTCTTTTAGAGCTTTTTGTTATTTTGTACGCCACGAACATTTTTGTAGATTTAGGGATCTAATTTCTTGTTATCATAGCAAGTTTGTGGTGATTCCAAATTCAAAGCATGACACTAATAAAATATATTTAAAAAGTAAAAAAGAATAATGCATATTATATTTTGTTTCCATCTTCAATTTTCCATATGCATGTTTGAATGTATATTCAATATCATGACTAGTCAACTTGGCAACTGACCAGGTACTCAGTTTATTATATCAGTGTAACTTAGAAACATTACTTTTAAGACTTTGTCGTTTTTGTATTTATTTACGATAACGTGACTTGTTTGTCTAATGTGATATTTTTTAACTCTTTCCAATGGTAAACAAATGTGTGTATATTGTATTGTGTAGCTGTGGGGTTCGAACTGAACCAGACTTTTTGGGCTGACTGAACTGGTGACAAATCATGCAAATTTATGAATGTTACTGACAACAAATCACATTTCTAGTTGTTTTGAACATGAAGTTTCCATTCAAAAAATTGAATCAAAGGAATTTGTTATTGTTTCTCCAGAAGTTCAATTGATCTCTGTTGTTAAACCTTTTTTTCCCCTTATAATTTTTTTTTACATTTTGCTAATGTTCTTTTTTTTTTCCTGAAATCTAATAAAAAGCAAAGCACTACCATCTGACTTGCCTTATTATTGTATTGGCATCCGCACAAATATCTTTGCAAAGCTAAATTGCTCGGCATTGTTATATATATGTACCCGCAGGTCCTCAGCATCTAACAAAATAACAAACTAGGCAGACACACAAGGTGAACCACAAATGGAAGTTTTCATTACCATAATCAAATAGATCACATTCGCGTTCATGATTCATTTATTTTTTTTTACTTTCCAGTCATGCATAATTAAATCAACGTGCTGGATTTTATTCCTAACAATATCTATACTTAAGAGGGCATAGATTTGAAGTGTTTCGGCTATCCTACTCCAAATGTTATATAACGAAAATTGCATATCGCAAAAGAATCAAAGATACTATTCACATGAGACTTAAACAGTTGGAAGGGTTCTCCTTCAGGTTGCTGCAATAAAAGCCACTGCCTCTCCCAAGCAGGCAGTCGCAGCGGCTAATGCTTCCACCCCTAATATCTTCCTTGCTGTTTTTATCTCTGTCACCTGTTGCCCATTCTGCACTTACATCACTTTTGTCTTTCCTCCTGTCTGTTCAGGACAACTAGCACCTTAAATCAAAACAGGGAAAGTTATATACTTGGCTCTTGTTGTAGTCTTAATTATCATTCCATCTTCACGTTTTCTATGACGAGTTCCAAACATAGAAATTTCCTTGTGTTGAGATAAAAGGCTATGGGGCATACCAACCTCCAACCCCAAGAAGGGATATTATAATAAACATTTTAACTGGACTCTTTATCAGGGGTGCCTAAGACAAGCTATGTCTTTCAAAATCCTGATATGTAGTTTTCCTTGATGCAAATATCCACCACTTCTACAATTACCATCTGATATTCTTGTTGAAAGCATCTCCAAAGGTGAGCATACCTCTTACAAAAAGGTGCCTGCCCATTTCCTTCCAAATTGTCTAGATGATCAAAAGCATCTCTGACAATTAGAGGACATGCAGGTCTTGGAATAGTCTTTTGGCTCTCCTCTACATAGACACGAAAACACTCCTCAGTAGTAAAGCTTTCAAATATCATGGAATATTACATATATATGTTTATTACAAATGCAATGTAGATAGTATTGAAGCATGACCCTTGTAATCATCATAGGGCCTTGAGCTGGGAAGGATAACACAAAATTAAAAAAAGCTAGTCTGTCAGCCAAAAAGACAGATCCTGTTAGTACGTGGAGTAAAAAGATGCATTAATTCCCATACAAGCCCCAAATTCCTAGAGTGTGAGGGTGGGACAAGACGATTAATGTGCAGATGTTCACTAGGCATTGATTTTCATCACTATTTTTGTAGATGATGCTAGATCTTCATCATGCTAATGATTAAAATTGTAAAACCCATCTTCGGGCTGGAGATTGGGATTTTGTACCTTCCAATCCTCGTTCTTCTTTTGTTTGCAGAGGCCAAGTGAAATTGCTAATTCCAACTGTGGACGCCTGGAATGACAAGGCTTTTGACTCCAAACCTTTGAAAATTGAGGCTGTTGCTCTGTAGCTCTGAAGAGTGAGGTGAAAGGTGCCACTGCATGAGAGCTAATATGGCATACGATGTAGGAGAGTGGCTCTGAGGACTTGTATGCTGGGAAGTTTCAGGGGTTAGCTGATGTGGCAGCTTCTGCTCGTATTTAGCTCTTGGGGACATCCTATGGAATACTTTGGTGGGACTCAATTGCCTTGTAAGGGGCAGCCCCTTGATGAGCTACAAAGTTCTGAAGATGATGTAGCTTTGTGTGAAACTTTCTTTGTTTGGCACTGAATTAATATAAATGTTTTAGCTTTTTCCTTGTTCACCTGAAAGGACTCTATTTCTTCTCTAAGGGTTGGTACTACATTTTCTTGTTTCTAAGTTGAATGCTTTCTTGAAAGTTTCCACTCGAAGTGATGTTTTCCTCTTTCAGAACTCGAGGAATATATCATGACAGCTTTGATAGCTCATATTTTGCTTGTGCAGTCGATGACTGTCTTGACTCTCCACTAATAACTAGCTGAGATTGAGGCTGTTTACTGAAGCCTCAAAATCGCTAAGGTTAGAGGTATTTTGAGGACTAGATTGTTCTTGGTTCTATATTTCTTGTGGTTGATGGGACCCCAAAGCCATTGCCTGAGCCACTTAAAAATTAGTACTGATGAGATTTTTGCTTGTATTTGATTTGATGAATTGTTATAGACTACTTTCTTTAACCAGCACACATATATAAAGACGAGGTTGTCACTTGTATGCTAGCGTGCACTGTATCCCTACTCAAGCTGTATATGTACATGATAATTAAGCTGTTGTAACACCTTATTGCTGGGAAAAAACTGCTGACTAGTACTATACTTTTATGGCAAATGCTGCTTGATGTTTAATGGATTTTGACTTACTCATTTTTAGCTCTAGTTTGTCATATTGGTCACAAGACCTAAGGCTGAATTATCGAATACATACATGTCGTCTTCTTCATGGCTTTGCACATTAAATATTTATATGGAAGGGTCTCATCATTGTCAGTATGCTCTTTTTGGCCAATAACTACATGGGATTTGACCACCACCAAGTATATGCCTTTCTTACACCTTAAATTGAAGTGTAGTTGCATCTTAAAATTTAAATATAGTTGCGTCTTGGTTAATTATGATAAGCACTTAATCATCACCCTCAAGAATTGAAAATCATTAGGTTTTGCTCCAAAGAGCAAGCTATATCTTTTGCTCCAAAGAGCATGCTATATCTTTTGCTTGAACCAAGAGGACTCATAAGCAATAATGCTATGGTGCAAAGAAACTATGTTTTTGCAAATGGGCAATACATTTTTTAAGCGATGGCTTGCATGTATGTCTTTAATGGTTATGCAAGCATATGAAGAGTGTTCACATGAAATGAGATATCACCCAAGTAAAATGCAGAATTTGATAGTATGCACATGCCATAACATTCATATTTTAGTATTGACATAATTTACAATATTAATTGTCCATTAAATGGTGTGCTAATAATATGTCTTGCATCATTTCCATATGTCTTTTTGTTTATGAAGGTGGTTCTACTTCTATGTACAATGAAATACAGAACCTTAGACACAAGGTTCGGGGTCGAATTTGAGTCTAATGAGCTTGAAGTTTGGAAGAAATTTAATACATCGAATTTTTTTGATAAAGTTCGGCATGAAATTCAAGATAGTGGAAATATGCAACTTTCATAGAATCAAATAAAAAAAAATATAAAAGTAAAGATAATTTGGTGATGCACTTGAAATGTATGTGAAAACATGTCAAAATTATACCAACATAAGTTACCTGATAGATATTGTGGATTGTTTTTACATTTTTGGATTGACTACAGTCAACCCGCAGATTGAAATTATAATAAAATTGAGGTTGTCTTTTTTCTGATTTTTATCGGTTTTATTCAACATATTTTATGAAATTTAAGTTAGTATGATGCAAACATGATGGATGAATTTAATCAATTTTTTAACTGATCTTTTTGTTCAGTGACATTCAATCTTTATGGATAAATTTGCAGAGCCTTGTCACAGAGCGGCACAAACACTTATATACACCCAAACTCTACCTGTGCATTTATATTTAATGAAAGAGAACAACTGCAACTTTCAAAAACTGTAGAACACCTAGTCAGCAGTTTGCATTGAAATTCTTATGGTTTATCAGTGTTAAGAAGAGGATTTGAGGGCTGCCAATTGTCTGTTCTTCTTTTCTACATGCCACATTTAGTACTTGTGTGATCACACGAATGCCCTCACACATAGAAGCCTATGCACCAAAGTGAAAATGATATGTTGAGAGCCTAGGAGAGTGGTTTCCATTGATGATGTTTACTAGTTGACCAGGGGTTATGAAATACTATGAAGAGAAAATGCATAACCTGTTGGAATCCATGTGAGTTCAACATTAGTTGTTTTTTTCTTTTAAAAAAAAAATAAATAAAATTTCCTTGGGGAAGTCCATGAGAGGGTTTTACCCAAGGTTTGACATCCATAGCATTGCTACCAAGTATCTCTTTTACAAATTCCAATTTTGTGGGAGACAAATTTTCAAAGGTGTAATAGATGTAATTGTTGGATAAACAGACTTCAAATAATTCTAGTTCTGTACTGTCTTTGGTGTTGCTGTGCCCTCCTTTGCCACAGCCCACCCTAGCGTGACGACCCCTGCCTTTCATGGGTTCATTTTTCTGTGAAATTTTCAGTATCATGGCTCTGTATAGAGAATTTGAGATACACACAGAGGAAAACCCACAGAATAATGAATAACATTAATGAAATACTAATCTAAATAGCCATTGCTTGGTATTGAGATGGCATTCTAATTTCTCTCACATCAACGTAAGACAGAATCCATATCTCATGCCAAGTTAGCTCATCATAAATCGACCTTGACTATCTCATCATTGGATGTGATTTGGGAATGAATTATTGTGGTGGTGGATTAATTCACACCCATATCTGAGGGAGAAATAAATCTTTTGACCAAGGAGCTAGTATATAGGAGAGTGATCCCCTATCAACTATGTCTTGAGGCCCTCCAATTCCTCCCAAATTATGTTGGAAATTATTTGACTAGACCTTGAGGCCAAAGCTTGACCATGGTTGGAAGGAATTCTGGAAGTTTATAAGTTTATAACAATGCCCAAAGTTGATAAAGTAGAAGCTCCTTGCCAGGAGAAGAGCATCCCTAATAATACTTCTGAGCTTCAAATTCAACAAGTTCCTCGACTTCTTAGCTTAGATAATGAGAAGGGAGTCAGCCTCAACTTGAGCAAAGCATAGGCCTGAAAAAAGTGCCTGCACCCCTTGGTTTCATTATTTGTAGCTTTGAGCAAATGCAGTGCATACGTATCTACCATCATACCTTGATTGTCCCTTCGGATACCTCTGACATTTCTACTACTCAGGTTACAGTTTTAAGTGCTTTCATAATTTAAGCTTAATTCTGCCTATCAACAGAGGTGTCCACTTAGCTGAATTCCCCTGAAGTTATTCATGCTTCACTACCAGGGGATTTTTGGTAGTTATTTATCTATGATCTAACCACTACATGAATATAATGTTTTAAAATTTTGAGTACCCATATATTTTACTTAATTTTTTATATATTCAGCATGGGGTTCTGCAGTTCCTTGCTGTTCCCTAAAACTTGGCTCTTTGCGTATGTCCCTCATACCTTACTAGTATTTCTTCTTCTCACATCCACAAAATTTGGTGTATCATAGGCAATGGCAAATTCGGAAATAATGTTGGTGGCGTCAAGAATTATTTTGGTAATGCTAAAGAGGAACTGTTGTGATCTCTGATTTTTGTGTCGACCCATTTGAATTCTGCATTCACCAACTGTTGTTGGCTGATTGCCTGCTGAGCAAACTGATTGTAGTTTTGGGCCAGATGACTTCTGAGTTGAGCAGTTTGCATGCTGTGACATTAGATAAGGAACATTTGGTTATCAGTGACTGCTGTTTGATGGTACAGCTGACTGCTGTAGGTATTTGACCAGAACAAATGCTGTTGACAGAAATGTAGCATTATTGTGACACGCACGTAAGAATTTATTGTATTTTTTACTGCTGCACTTTTTTGAGAAATAAACTATTGCTGCTGTACTTTGTTAGAGTGACATTAGTAAAGTATTTGAAGCATTTTTTGGTGAATTCTTTGAACTTTACAAGGCATTTGTTACTCTAAAGTCATTGTATCTGTTTAGACATTGGTTGTTTTCAAGTCCTTTCTCGGCAGGGCATTGTTAAGTGAAGTCATCTGATTGCCATAGTGTTGAGATAGTGAAGTCATAAAATTCCGTGATGCATTGACTTCTGTGATGTTGCCGGTTCTTTGAGTGTTTGTTGAAGTGAATATGTTTGGTTCTATTTGTTATTATTGGTTATTGGGTTGGAGGTTGGTGACAAGTTGGTTGGACTTCTAAATTTGCCATGCCTTTTCAGCTATGAATGTCAAAGATGCCCATTTTTGGATGTGTTTTTCTGATGGTCTCCTCTTGTGTGAGACCTACGGGGTTTAGTTTATTGACATTGTCTGAATTGTATGCAGGTATCCATGTTACTGTGTGATAAAATGAGTGAGTTTTGTATTTTCCTTTGTTGAAGTATCCAGGTGGGCCAAGTCCTAACAATGGTTGAAACATGGATTGAAGGATGCATTTATACATTACCTGTTTCAGTGAGGGGCTTGTATTTGAGTAACCATGATAGTTTGAGTACCTCCTATGGAAACACACTTATGTATGGATTGATTTTGAGATTGATGGTATATTAGGCCCAATATCACTAGCCAGTCATTTGATTGGCCTATAACTTACATCTGTTGACTTCAAACATAGGATTATTAAATATCACAGGATAGCACTGGAGATATATTTTCTGTTGTATGAATTCATATCACTACGATGCTTATAATTTTCCGAAAGCTATTTAAACTTACTAGCCCGAAGTATCTTCTCAATAATCTTTAAATCTAAATGGAATCTTGAAATATAACATTGACATTAAAATTGAAAGGAGAAAATTTGACCAGAACAGGTAACGTTTGAAAAGTATTTTCTATTTAATATGAAGAAATTATATACCGGAAAATTTGCTGCATGAAAGCATGCACAAGTGTGTTCAAGGTAATGCCTTTCCTATTATTTCTTTGATAGAGAATATTTCTTCAGGTTATGCTAGATGCATCCTTGACTATGTATGTTGAAGTATCGAGAATGGTGTTGTTTGTGCTTTTTGATGTGGTATTTGACATGGTTATGCTTTGCGTTTCAGGTTGGATATGCTATGCTGAGAAGACACTTGGATCATATATTCTACCATATGTCAGCACTGTGAAAAGCCCTCAACAGGCAATGGGTGCAATTATGAAGCATCACGCTTCCAAGAAAATGGGCCTGATGTAAGAATTCAAAATTTCAACCTTTTATTTTGTTTTATTTCTAGAATTTTAAGACAGTACAAAGATTCCATATGGGCTGGAAGTTTGTGTCACTTGACTATTTTTTTCTCATGATTGTCAACATAGTTGTCCTCCTTGTTCCTTCCTTTGAGTAATTACTTATCTTTCTTTTCTGCAAGGTTAAATGTAAAATCATGGAAATATATTGTCACATTATTAGTGTTCTGAGCCTCTTTATGCCACACGAAATAAACGAACACTGGTCTATTGCATTTTACAGGGCAGACAAAGTGTATCATGTAACTATTATGCCCTGTTATGACAAGAAACTGGAAGCTGCACGGGATGATTTTATATTTTCGGTTGAACGTCAAGGAGAGACAGGGCAAGAAGCTGCAGGACCAAGGGTGTCTGAGGTGGATTGTGTATTGACGTCTGGAGAAATATTAGACTTGATTAAAGTGAGGAGAATGATAGAAGTTTGTTTTAGAATATTTTAATTTGTTGATTTTTGCTATTTTAATGTAAGAAATGGTTGACAATTTTAGGACACTATTCTTATTTATTTACATTAACTGCAGATAAAAAATGTTGACTTCATGTCCCTAGAAGAAGCTCCTCTTGACAGATTGTAAGTTGGGATTATTCTCATAATTGCACTTTCAATATTTTGATACAGAAGAATGATGGTCATTTCTAGTCAGAATGTTTCTAAGTAGGTTGTGTATGTTGTCTTTTAACAATAAAGATATTCTGTAGGCTGACAAATGTTGATGATGAAGGCCACCTCTATGGTGTTCGAGGGGGATCTGGTGGTTATGCAGAGACTATTTTCTGTTATGCTGCTAGGAAGCTTTATGGAAAAGACATTAAGGGTCCTCTTGATTTCAAGATATTACGGAATTCAGATTTTCGAGAAATTTCTTTAGAGGTGAGTGAAAGATAAAAAGTTGTATCTCACTTTTCTAAAAATATTTTGAAGCTATGTCTGAGTGCTTGATGCATTATCATCTATTGTTCTTGTTTTCTATAGGTCAATGGAGAAAAGGTGTTAAAGTTTGCACTCTGTTATGGATTCCGAAATTTACAGAACATTGTTCGGAAAATAAAGGCAGGAAAATGTGAATATCACTTTGTAGAGGTCATGGCTTGTCCAGCAGGTCGCTCCTCAGACACTTAATTACAGAGAGTGCAAATTAAAGAGACTTTACTTTTATGACTTAATTTTACTTGCTATTTCCATGTCAATTGTACCTATTCTAAAGTTTCATTTCCAGGTTGCTTGAATGGAGGAGGTCAAATCAAGCCAAAGAAGGGACAATCTATGAAGGATCTAATACAGTCATTAGAAAGTTCATACTTGCAAGAGGTGAGCCTTTTTCTAGATGAGAGAAAGCTTGAATGACATGAGGTAAATTATCATTATTTGGTGAAAGTGGATTAGGTATTAGAAAATGATGCATAACTCATTATGCTGCTTGACATATCTTACTTCATAAATTTGTTTGTTTTCTAATACATTGGTTGTTCTTGTATATGTTCAAGATTTTTTGTATTAAGTATGCACATGCTTTTATTCCTGGACTACAACATCTGTCAACAGATGCACTTCCATGAAACTTTTTAGTGTATGGTTCATTCCAAGCATGACTAATTTTTTCTGGTCCTTCTCAATCTAATTCAAAGTTGCCTATGTAATATGTAATTCACCTAAAAACTGGTTTCAAACTGCACTTAGTTTCCATATTACTTATAACCTGCAAGGTAAGCAGAACAATCTTCTAGAACATCTATATATGATTATGTTCTGAAATGTGCAAGGAAGATTGCGATGGAAGTACTATTAAAATCTTTGAAGAGGTTGAATTTTGCATTGGAAGCCGTTATGTGTCACATCTTCTGGTATCACATTGACATTCTCACTTTGACTAATTATATATAGAAAATATAACGAACCGAGTCAAAAATAGGCCTTGCCAAGTCTGAGTTTCTCTACTATGGTGGGAACCAACAAGCAGTCTCTAGTTATTTCAAAAAGCTTTTAGGTCAAAGCTTTTTGAATGGGAAGCCATGTAACGGCCCCGATATAGCCATGTCAGCTATCTCTATAATTAGCTCGGGCCCTAGGTTAGGACAATTGACCCTTGAGCATTAGGTTTAGGTCTTGTTGCTTGGTTAGACTATAAATAGATCATTTGTGATGTAGTTGTCTAATCTTCTGTCGCCTCTTGTGCACATAAGAGACTTTGCCCTCTCTAAATGGCTGGGATTGTTCTGAGACTTGGAATCTGAATATGTTTTATTTATTAGGATTTACTGTTCTGGAATCTAATTCTGTTGTGGATATTATGGTGCATATTGTCTTTCTAGAATGTTCTGTTGTATTTGCTTTTTCCTTGAAGTTTTTTATTTGAAAAGGTTAAAAAATTATTTAAAATGGCAAGATCAAATTACAATCCTAGGTCTACCACTTTTGGCAAGCCCTAAAACCTGAATAAAGCTCGGATTAACATCTCCAAAAATAAAAAAAATACTGAGTACCATTTAAAGAGCATAGACTCTTAGCCTGATCCCACTTCTGCTTTATGCTGATCCGAAGAAACCTAGCAGGCTTGACAGTCCTGCAAACACCACCAGTGTTGTCCCAAAAGGGGCCAAAGAGTGCTGCAAGAGGCAGCAAAAAACCCAACCAATAACTATTCATCCTCCACTATCCCATGGGTACTGCCCATAAAACTTAGCATTTTAATCCCAGGGGGCCATGGAAGCTTTTTCTTGCTGCACTGACTGCAAAATCTACCCCTACTGGGGTCTAAAGGCTTAGTGGACTTCATAAAGATACCAGTCCAGGAACTATTCATCCTTCTCAAGGACTCTAGACCTGTCCTCATCCTTGCATAAGTCTTTGCTGGCCAAAAAAAGAACCGTTTGGTTCACCTCCAACCATTCAGAAGTGTCTATATTCTGATCAGAATTCAGCATGCAACCAACCGGACTTTCACTACCATGTTTAGCCAAAAAGTCAGCCGCAGCATTATTTTGTCTATCAACATGGACCAGAATGGCATCCTCGAACTGCTGCCAAATGGATTTAATTTGGCTCACAATGTTTCTTATCCTCCAAGCCTTTGGTCTGAAATTTCTAATAGCATCCAAAAGCCCCACCATTATTTGTGAGTTGGACTCAACAATGATCTTTCTAACCCCATTCTCCCAAGCATTGAGAGAACCTTGTCTGATAGCCAGCCCTTCTGCTTCATTGTTAGTAGCCATTCCAAGACCCTCCAACTCCCAATGAAGGACCTTCCCCTTGAAGTCTCTTCTGAGAAAACCAATGCCTGCAGCCCCCGGGTTACCCTTAGTTACACCATCAGAAGTGACAATTGTTTTTTATTCTGTAGAATACTGCATGGCATGAGTTTGAGAGCATGCCCTATGACATTTGAATGGTTGTGGTATGGATGTGAGCATGTGCTATGACATGAGTGTTTTACTCCATGGAGTGCAGCATGTGGTGGCCTTCTTGATGTTTGATGGTAGGTTTTGGTATGAAAATGTGATTGAGTTGTTCCATTGGTTTTTCAGAACTTGCATATTAATAAGTTCATGTTGTGTGGCTTGAGATTTTGGGAGTCACCTCTTTGGATATGCCATGCTTGTGTTGGCATCTTTTCACTTGGTCAAATCACATTGTTTTTACAACTTTGACTTGACAATGGTAGATCACATATGAATACAACACTTTTCCATGGTTCAATGATGGTGTTTGTTCTAGGATGGAGATTGTTTTGGCTATGTTGAGAACTAGTTTCCTCAAGTTTTGTTGATGCCTTCAAGGAGTTGTTATTGAGTGGTGATGCTTGGATATGGCGCCTTCTTCACATGTCTTCTTTCGTCCCCATGTAAATCTTAAAAGGGGATGCTAGGGATGTGATCTTGTCATAGGTCCCCAAGTCCCTTCACGAGAGGGGAGTTAGCAACATGTACAATCTTGGCTTTTGTCTCGACTCCCCATGAGTTATTAGGTTATGGTACCTTTGGAGTGGTTATTATAGAGCAAAGTAAAGAAGTACTGACTTATGGTATCTTTTGGTTTAGTGTTAAGATTAATTGATATTTTATGTGTAAACCTTTTGGGGTCCATCCAATCCCATTCTAGGGTTAGGGTTAATTGCGAGGAAACATGTATAAATAGATGAGGCTTGTCCTCATAAAACATCCTTTGAATCTTGTAGTCATTTGATAGCAATATTGAGATCCTCTCTATGATTGTGGTACTTTATGTTATTGAGTCTTTTAGGTCTTGATGGACACTGTCTGGGTAATGGCCTTTGTGTGACATTTTCATTGTTGCGTGGAGTTGATTAATTTCTCATTATCTTTAGGCGGAACAGCAAAAATGGGGAGTCATCTGGAGCCTATACAGCCAAATTCAGTTGCAAAAGCCTTAGGTGTAAAGGCCTAAACAGAAGAATAGGGAACCGGTATTTCAGGCAGAGTCTTAGGGACCAAATAAAGTGACTGGTTACTATTGTGGACAGCCAGTCCCTGCTCAAAAAGACTGTAAAATGAGGCGGTACAATATGCAAAAGGGAAAGAGAGCTTACAACTGTGCAGTCAGTCAAAGATCAAAGAGCATTTATTTATTGCTGATTATTAATCTAAGCATGAAAAAGAGGATTCATGGATCACAGATTTAGGAGCCACATCATATGATTTGAAAAGCTAAATGGCTGGATGTTAAGAAATTTGAAGGAGATAGAGCCTATTTGGGAAACGACTCCGTATTGTAACTCAAACATGCTGGTATTGCACCTATAATCATGTCAAATATAGATGAAATTCATATTGGAAATGCCTTATACATACCTGGACTGAAAAAGGGCTTAATATTTGTAAATTGAGGGGCAGAAAACTAGTGTACAAGGGTCATAGAAACAAGGTTGTGGCTGTAGGTATTAAATATGATGGCAGTCACCGTTATATAATTGAAAACCCTCTTTCTTATGTAACTTAAAATGATCATTTATCACATGAACGCATTAGGCATTTGATCATTCCCATCTTAGACTGATGCATAATTTGAATATGGTGCATAGTTTCCCCGAGATTGAACTTGATAGATGCTTGTTTGAAGTTTGCATCATGTTCAAACATCAGAAAGAGGTTCAAAAGGGAAATAGTTGTGTCGGGAATGAAAAGAGAGTCTTTGAATGAAGTTTAGCTATGTTCCATGGGTACTCTTCTTGGGGCCCCAAAGACCCTGGCGTTTCAAGGACTTTGAAACAAGTATGAGAGGGCTGGGATGATGATTTATTCACTATAGAGTACAAATTGTAATAGGCCTCAACAAAATGGATTAACAAAGAGAATGAGCCAATCAATTTATAGGAATGCTGAACATTTGCCTGCATATTTTTGGGTTGAAGAATTAAAAACTGTTGTTTCCTTCACTATGAAGTTCTAGTGGGGCATCTAGGAACATAACACTGCTACATGAGCTATGGGCAGTCAGAAATCTTAATTTGAATCATCTCAGAGTCTTTGGATGCCCTGCATATATGCATATTCCTATAGAATTTAGAGTTAAATTTGATGAAACAAGTTCTAGTTGTTTATTCTTTGGTACTCTGTTACATGCAACAGTGGAAGGCCATAGGAATTGAAGCAAATAAGTTGCATAGAGTCTTGGGCTGTTATCTTTTACGGAGGTCACAAAAGATTGATCTCGAGTCAAAACGATAAAGATAATGAAGTATAACTGTGGCTAGCTTCAAGGTCCATTTTGATATTATGTCCAAGTTCTTTGTGGCAGCAAGATTATTTAGAATTGCAAAGTGAATTGAGTGAAGATGAAAGTGGGGGCTTACAAGCTAGTGATATGGGGAAAAAGTAATTACCAAAATGGTTCATTGAGACACTTTTAGGAGCAGATATTGCAGAGGATGATGGGAAAATGTATTGCAGGATGAATTCCTTGCCTCAGATAAGTATGCATGCATGGCACAGACAATAGTGCAGAGGAGCCGTCCACTTTAAAGGAGGCAAATTATGGGAGAAAAGGTAGGAATTTTAAGAGATGGAAAGCTACAAGAAAGAATAACACTTTGTACCTTGTAGATTTGCCAAAATGCAAAGAAGCAATCAGATGCATTCAGGGCAGATGACATAGTTAATAAATATAAACTATAAAGCCAGATTAGTGGTTATGCGATTCAAAGATAAAAAATGGACAGAATACAAGGGAACATTTGCTTCAGAGGTAAAACAATAATTATAAGAGTTGATTATGGATTTGCTATACAACGCAGATGGTTTGTATATCAGCTAAATGTCATATAGTGCTTAATAGAAACTTGACAAAGGAGGTTTACAAGGAGCAATAACTGTGTTATTATGGAAAGGAAAGGAACACTTACTGTGTTGCCAATAAATGATGTTATATATATTATAAACAAGCTCCCACAGGTGAATAGTCCACAAACAACAACTACTTTTAGAAGAATGGTTTTTCACATATAAAAATGTTGCCAATGCTTCAAAGCCTAAATGAATGCATAGGGCTATTTGTTGTATTCACTATAGTTTATCTTGCTTGGGAAATTCTTTTAGCATACCATATGACACCACAACATGAACACAATTGCTTCTAAAGCTACTTATGAAGCACCTATTTGAACTTAAAAAAGCTTATGCATATTTACATGGACAAGAATAGGAACATTTTGCAATGCGTCTTGTGATTGTTATTTTCAGTGAGTTTACACCGGTTTTTATGAGGGGTCTTGGTCCCCTCATACTGAGTGGGGTTTGAATCTTGGACCTCTCAAAGAGAGGCCAAAGCCCTTACCACTGCAGTAAGCTTGCAGCTTTCAAAAATTGAGTTTACATGGATTTTTATGAGGGGTCTCGGTCCCCTCTTACCGAGGTTTGAACTTGGGTCTCCTGGATGAAAACCCAAGGACTTACCACTACGGTATCCCTCATGGGTCAAAAAACATGAGTTTACATGGTTTTTTATGAGGGATCCCCATCCCCTCGTACTAGGGTTTGAACTTGGGTCTTTTGGATGAAAACCCAAGAACTTCCCACTATGGTATCCCTCACGGGTCTCAATCCAAAGATTTACAACATAGAGATCTACCTACGGTTTCTCAGGCTATTGCAAAATTGGACAACCCTTAGAATACTAGTCCTTTTTCCTTTTCTTTCAATCTTTCTCCTTTTTTCTTGAGTACACAGAAACTTTTTCACCACTGACTGCATTCTGTCATTGCCATTTTTCTCAAATATGAGTTAAGTTGCCTAGGGAACTCCACAAGGCCACTTCTACTGTGTCCTTTGAGATCTTGGAAAATCCTAGCTTGCACATACTGTCGCCTATCCAAATGGCTAGATCTGTGAAGTTTTTTAGCTTATAAGGTTAATGAAGGTAGATGAAAAGCTTATCAAAGTGAAGGGTCCTCTAAATGTTGAGCAGATCATAGATATGTGTCCACACCATGCCGCATTTGACGCTTCAACTGTTCAAATTCTGGGGACTTCTCTTCTACCAAGTTAAGAGGCTAGGGTTTGTTGTTTGTTGCCAGAGGCGTAGGTGTTTCTCCTCCATAGAAACCAGAAACCAAAAACCCAAATTTACCCTCAACAAACCCTAATCCCATGGGCCAAAACCTTAACCCTAACGCTAATTTATCCTTCAGTCAAGATCCGATGAAGTTGAGGCTTGATCCCTCGATGAAAATCTTGTAGGTCGAAGATTTTGTTTCAATGGGAGAAATGTGGTGGAGATTTTTAATCCACCCTCTTCAATGCTTCTGCCTTCCAAGGCCCTACAGTCATCCTCCAAAATGAAACCCTAACTTGTTTAGATTTTTGCCTATCCAAACAACATCTGTGATGTTGACGTGTGCTATGTTAAAAATTCCTCTTATTGTTTTCTCATAAATCAAACCCTAGTTCAAGCTCTACAAGTCTCCTCCTCTATACTGTGTCCTCTAGGAATTATCATTGGTTGTATAATATTATAAGTGTTTTGTGTATTTATATTTATTTATCTTACGATCGACCGGTTTCCGCTGTGTGTTTGCCAGCTTGAGGTCGACGGTTCCAATCCCAAGCCCCCCCAGGGTCTCCCTCACTTGGAGTAAAAATCATTCCGAGGTGGGGTGGGGGCTATAGTGGTAGCTTTCCGAAATCGAACTGTGCCCGCGGGGATAATATGACAGAGACAATTCAATGCGTCTTTTGATTGTTGCAAAGCCTGATTTGATTTTTAATTCTGATCAAAAGTGGCTATTCTTGCAGTAAGTTGATGTCAAGGATAATCAATTTTAGAGATGATAAATAAATTTCAGATAAAATTTCATACCCCCAAGAAAGATTTGAGCTCCATGACAGTGGTTGCTCTAGATTGTTGTTTCAATTCTCAGGAGTAAGGATTACTGTGAGCACCTTTGGAATCAATGAGGCATTGTAATTAGGAAACTTTTGCAAACTATGAAAGAATGGGTGCAAACTTGAATGATTTTAATATTCTCAGTTCTGTATACATTTAGAAGATGAATCCTATATATAGAATATTGATGGATTTTCTCATTAAGATGATTTGCATAAATTATCATTATAGTTAACACCCCTTATCATTTGTCGACACTGTCAATCTTTTCTTTTCCAGGTATACCATGTATACATTGCTGGACAAAGTATTGCTAGAGATAGCTATTCAAATGGCTTCTAATCACATATTTGTGTGACTCGGCATAATTGCTTGGTCTTTGTATTGACATTTTTCTTGTCACTGAAACATTTGTTGATGTGACATTTTCATTATTACTTTTTTCTTGGATTTTTTTTGGGACATAACTGAAATAGAAATTTTCGTATTTCATTGTAAGATTTCATTTACCCTTATATTTTATGTGTGAATATGGATATCTAAATATATATATTGATATCTAAATATATTTTTAGCATGTTGTTCAGAGAGAAATTTGTATATATTTATTGTCAAGCGTATAACGTTGCTGGCAAACATGTTTTGGTGGTGCGGATGACAATATTATATTTTGCAATTGGCAGGTCTTGGTAGCTGACCCCTTTGAAAATCCCTTGGTAAAGGGCTTATATGATGAATGGTTGGGCCAACCTGGTTCAGAAAAGGCACAAAAATTCATGCACACAAAATATCACCATCTTGAGAGAAGTTTAAACTCAGAGTTGAGTAATTGGTAGCCATAATTCACATAAACGTTTGTGAAGATTTCTGTAATAAAATCACGGGATAAAATAGTATTTATTGCACACTGAGATAGCAAGATGCAATTCCAACTTGTGTATTTTTACTCTCTCGAAATGAAATATGTATGATAATAATATTAACAGGTAGGAAGGTTCTAACACCATTTGTTCACCTATTGCTAAGACTCTTATTCTTGCAAAGCATTTTTGACATTTTGTATTTGCACGGTTAAAGAAGAAATAAACAATTCATTTATCTCTTCCAATTGCATGGAAAGGCTTTGACATTCATTTTGTGAATGTTCCTTTATAGATGTTTATTGTGGATGCTCATTAAAAGCTTTTTGATTGCTTTCTAAAATATATTCTGAAAGTAAATTAAGAGGTACTCAAGTCTTGGGTACAACTCTTGAAATTCGACGTCCCAAAAATAATGTTCTGTGGTGCACTCTTTTAGAATTTGGTACAAGCTTTGTTACATAAGATGATCAGTTCGTATCACACTAGATATTACGTGTTTTGAGGATTCTGAGAATTGTGGTTGATATCAGGGATGTGTTGATTTGCTGCTTTTGTTTATAGATGGTTGATTACTAATTGGAAAAACTAATAATTATTTACACTAAATCTAGGGTGCATGGAGTCTTTTTTCCTCGTGTTGAACTTTATATAGTGGAACAGGTCAAATAAAGGATGTCTTGAAGCAGAAATTGGATATCAATGCCCGGTTGATTGCAGAATTCACTGTTATCTAGGTTCAATAGAACTGGGTTTAACAAGATATCATAAAAATGACCATATATTTGCCTCAATTTTGTCTTTGTTCAGGCATAGTGTCGTAGACAACTACATACCATGCATATGATGCTAGCTTTGGTTTCTATTAAGTTTGGAAGAACAAATATGCAAGGTGTTTTAGCTTGCTCAACTTTTGTATGTATTGATGACCATTCCAAGCATATCATATATATTGATGACCATCCTAAGCATATAATATATATCAATGAGCATCCTAAGCATATAACATATTATGATAAGAATTACATTAATGCAGTTTACTTAGTCCTATGTTTATGTTATAATTAAGCTTAGATTTTTCACTACAGATCACAGTCGAGAGAGTGTTATGACCATCGTACTAAAACTCACATCGAAGATCTTTGTTCTATACTCTTGGGTAGCTTAGTATGTGACTCTTGTTATTAAGGCTATACTATTATAGACATATTTTATATGTCAAGATCTCTTATAACTAGAGAATTATCATGATTAGGCACACGTGCTAGCTTTATGCTAGTTTTGAACATGAAGCTGTTCAAATATTTGGAGAGGCAAGTTTAAAGCAAAAGGGCAGGGTGGCGTAAGAGCTGATCATTGGAGTATGGAGCATGTTTTCACTTTTTGGGCTACTATTGAGGAGGCTTGTTAACATTCTTTTGAAGTTTTTAGTTTTAGTTGTTTTAGGGACTTAAGAAAGGCCTTTGACACTATTTGTAGGCATCTTTTTTTGAGAGGCTACAAAACATTGGCATCTCAAAGCTCTTTATCATTGCTAGTTGGAATTCACAATATTTTTCAAAAACGAACAAAAGCAAGCCATCCACTCAAATCTTATACAAAAGGTGTAAAAGGACAAAAAAAGGAAAAGAGACAAATTTGGGGGTACTCGTAGGCACCATAAATAATCATTGTATAATTTGTAGATTAGATTCACAACACTCGGATGATAAAATAAGGAGTGGCAAGGGGGTATTTATACCAATACCAAATCCCCAAATACATAGATGAACTTAACCCTAAGTTGATGTAACAAAAAATGCTTTAAGGTTAATTACAAGTTTACAAGGTGGGTTTAGACATAACAAAGTTAACTGTGTGCCACAAGGCGTACATAATAAAAATATTACAATAAATTCAATACATAATACAATAAATGCCTTCAGGACTATCCAATATTACATCATACAATAGTGGCCTTGGCCATGAATCAAACTACTATTTCAACACTTCATAATCTGAATCGAGGGGCCAAGGAGAGGACATTAGTGACAATAATACCCTCCACCCCATAATGGATGGTGTAGTGGGCCTATGCAATTGAGGCAAATCCTTCAAATTCTCCCTCATCATCTAGAAGTCGTCCATTGAGCTTTAGAAACTCAACTTCAATCCTTTGCAATTTTAGTGAGCAATTCTTTGTTGGATGTCCCTCTTGTAGTATCCACAAATGGTCTTCGACTTCTTTGAAAACATATTTTGGCCCTTGGGCCTCAAGGTCTTAGCCTCCTTAGATTTGAATTCTTTTGTATGAGCTTGTATTTGTGGAGTGCCACCACGGTGAACTAGGAAATAAAAAAACTAATCAAGAGTAAGAGTCTTTTGAGATTCCAAAAACATAGGAATCATATAAACCATTAGGTTCAACATCTGAAAAGAAGGGGAGAGATTAGGAGGACAATCTTCATACATTCTGCATCATCTTTCTTTTTTCTTTTAGAAGATGCAATATCTGCTCTCAATACCTTGAATCTCACAATATAGTCTTCAACGTTATCACACTCGGCCAATTTAAGAGGAGATTTCTAACTCCAAGTGACTTTAGTAGCATTAACTTTCCCAAATAACCCATGCAATTTTGACCATACCTTGATAGAGTCACTCTCCTCTTTGATTTGGAAAAGTAACTCTAGTTCAATCAACAAGGAAAACAGGTCACGAGCCTCTTTTTCTCTTTGGTGACATGTTTCTTCATTATGGATTGTTGCATTATATTCTTGAAAGATGCACCATAGGTTCTTGTTGCATAACAAGCCAATCATTTGGGTTGACCAAATATTGTAATTTCGCCCATTTAGGTGAGTAATTAGGGCTTTGTGATCCATCTTACATAATTCGATCCATAACACCATAGTAGGTTTGTGAATTGATTCCACCAATGTATAAAGCTCGAAAATTCATGCGATTTGAAAAAAATATGGCCTTCAAAAGTTTTGCCCTAATGGACCCAAAAATGAAAAACTAAATCTCCAAACCTTATAGAGAAAATATCCAATTGCCTACTACCACTTGGCGATCCACGATTCCTTTGTGTCTTCCAGTTACTGTTTGCCATATCAACGCCTTTAAACCTTTGTGATTGTGACACTTGGTGATCTCCAATTTGGTTTGAATCTCATATATATAATAAAAAAACTCCTATGTGGTACGTCGAGATGCCACATTGGCCATGATGGTGAACCTTCATTTGTTTAAAAAGAAATTCCTAAATATTATCGAAGAGGTTCAAATCTTGACCTCAAAACCTC
Organism: Wollemia nobilis; assembly: GCA_028583015.1. NCBI lineage: Eukaryota > Viridiplantae > Streptophyta > Pinopsida > Araucariales > Araucariaceae > Wollemia > Wollemia nobilis. Next base: position 13,828,362 of record JAQPPZ010016726.1, read on the forward strand.
TAAGCACTTGCCCTAATCAATATGGTGACCATGCTTTTGGGAGGGGGGGATTTTCTTGTATTCCTTCTAGTCGCCTCAACCAAAAGGAGCAAGTACAAGCCTCTAAGCACATTGCACTAACCAATATGGTGACTGTGCTTTTGGTAGGTAGGGGGGATTTTCTTCTATTCCTTCCAAGTCGCCTCAACCAAAAGGAACAAGTACAATGCAAAAAAGGTTGTGTGCAAGATTCAAACGTGCACCATCCTTAATACCTTCTTGCTCTTGAGTCCATCGTCACGCATGGTGGCAATCGAGAAGGCAACACTTATGTAGAAGGTGCAAAAAATGGATTGTGAACTGAACACATGACCCATCCTTCAAAATGCATCGTCCAAACCACCATGCTATGCCATTGGATGGAGAAAAGGAAGATGGTTTCAATATGAGTTCTGTTGCTTTTGGAGCTTTCATTGAAGCCCTTGTTTGCTCACTACAAAAAGAATGCCCACAACATTTCTAATCCAGACAAAACCCTTGTGAACACTCTAACACCAACATTTTGTTGGATGCAATGGTTGCTCATGATGAAGACAAGTGTGCCCCTTCGTAGAGAAGGGTTCTACATGCTTCTATTCGTTTTGGGGCTAAGCCATAGCTCGCGCATGGGAATCACGGTGAATTTACATTTGAATTTACCCCCCATTCAAACTTGTATAGATCATCATCATTTTACTCATAATGCCAATGCTCTTGTACAGGATTCTTGTTTTGTGTGGTGATGTTGTGAGATTTCCCAGTTATTGCAGGTTGTGTTGCAGATAGCAATGACTGGTGATGTTATAGGGTTTATCTTGACGATTGATTGTAGGTTGTATGCAACAGCAAGGATGAGAACATGGTGTTGCACTTGCAGGTATAAAGGACTGGAGGATACCTACTGTAGACGTCTAGACCTTGACGTCTGAATTACCCATCAGACGGTTAGTCGTCTAGCCCCTAACACTAGACGTCTAACCTTGCCTCAGACGTCTAGTTCTGTCCTTTAGATGTCTACCTCCTACCTTTGATGTCTTACCCTGCGTATTAACCTGACGTCTAGCTTGACCCTTAGACGTCTAACCCCTAGACGTCTACCCTAAATTCCCAGACGTCTAGCTTTTGATGGCTAGCTTGTGACGTCTAGCCTGTGACGGCTAGCCCGTGACGTCTAGCCCGTGATTGCTAGCTTGTGACATCTAGTTTGTGATGTCTACTCCCATACGTCTAGCCTTTGACGTCTAGACAGTGCACTTAGACGTCTGACCTACTGACGTTTAGACATGACCTAATGAAACACATATTGCCTAAGGTATGTGATTAGCCATCCTGATTGTCATAATCCCTTACCTCGGGAATGTACTCACCCCTGTCGACATTTGGCGTCGTTGCCTAATTGAACTTAGAGTCTAGAGACACAGGTGATAGGAGTAAGAGGTGAATGAATGATTTTAGGTTGCAAAGAAGAAATCAAATACCGGTAAGAAGAAGTGCATGACTGGAAAACTTAAGGACACAAGAGGCAACATAAGTCTCTCACCCGGAAGTGGAGAGAGTAAATAATCTAAGCAAAAACTAGATGAGGATGTCAAGAATTACAATAGAAGATTAAAACAATTGATAGACAAAATGGAGATGACACCTGTCGATGGCATGGTGAAGCGGTGGTTTTTGGATGGACTACTACCAAAATTCAAGAAGAAGATGAAGGCAGTACCATCCTCAACATACGCGGAAGCACTAGAGAAGGCCAAGAACTTTGAAAGTGAAGGTAAACAAACAACCGCAGGTATCGGAGGATACTTAAAGCATAATGAAGATTCAGATAGTGATGCGGAAGATAAAGTTTAGAGCACAATCCACTCCTTTCGAAGAGAATTTGACAAGATTCTAAAGGAAGCGAAAGGAGAAGGCCACAAGGATCGGAAAGAGATTTGGTGCTCAGATTGCAAGACAGAAGGACATTCAAATGTCAACTATCCAAAGAACGCATACTGTAACATATGTGAGATAGCCGGACATCCTGTAGTCGATTGTCCATTCAATCTAAAAAGCAAGAGGCATCAGACATTGGCTATACAATAGGAGGAGCAATCGAATACGCCAAGGAATGGACAAGGAGCCACTAGTGGGGGATATAGGAATAGTCACCGAGGAGGAAGACAAGGAGGACAGAGTCGACTACAATATGACTCTGATGGTCGATCGATTATTCAATGTCGGAATTGTCAAGAATGGGGCCATTTTGCGAAGAATTGTTCTAAACCCAGAATGTAGGTAATAACGGTGGTAATAATGCCACTCAAATGTGTAAATGGTGTGGTCCAGGAAACCACAAAGAAGCCAATTGTCCGAACAAGGCAAGTACCAGTGGAACTCAGAATATCAACCTCATTGGCATTGGAGAAGTGACGGAGGTAGATAATGAAGTCTTGGCTGTAACAAGAGCACAGACCAAGAAGATAGAACAATACCCAAACCCTACCAAGGAGAAGGAGCGATGGCAGGAAGCCCAAGAACTAATCAAAATAGAACTAGCAAAGGAGAAGCAAGATCAACTAGTTCTGGGAAAGTATTGAAAAGACCGGAGATCAGTAAGAAGGCATCAGTAGAAGGCTTGGTAACAGAGGTACTAAATACGAAGGTGGAAGTGAAAGTCGCAAATCTGTTTAGTATAGTACCTGAGTTGTATGCTACGATCGGGGAAGTCATCAAGAAGAAGGATGAAACTCGACAGGTAGCAACTATCAAGCAAGGGCAATTCATCGATCCGACAATCCTGATGATTGAAGCCGGGAGGAGGCCAACTATAGTCCAGATGGAGGTTTTGGACCATAGACTAAATCAGGTGATTGTGGATGGAGGATCAAGTGTGAATGTGATGCCAGAGAAGACATGGCGGATTATTGGGCAACCCGCCTTACGATCTCCAAATTTCAAACTATATGGCGCTGATCAATATGGCATTGAAACAATAGGCGTCTTGATGAATCAAAAAGTACGCATAGCATAACAGTATTTCATCCTGGATTTTGTTGTCATTGCTATGCAGAAACCCGCATACGATGCATTGCTAGGACAAGGATGGTTGAGAACAACGAAAGTCAACCATAATTGGGAGAAAGAACGTCTATCCTTCAAGCAGGGACAACACAAGTATATAATCAATCTGAAGAATCAGACAGTGAGCCAAGACATAGCAACTTCAGATGATTCAGGATCCTCTTCATCGGATGGTGAGACAGGGTATGAACCAGATGAGGAAGGAGTGTTGCACCTTGAAGACTGCACGAAAGATGAATATGACCAAGACAAGGGTCTATTACATTGGTAGTTAGAAGACTATGAGATGTTCTCTCCCCAATGTTTTTGCATTGATACGGGAAAAGAGATTCAAAAGGATGAGATGCAAGAACTTGAAAAGGAAATTAGCAATAAAAGACAGACAACAACAGAGAAGGATAAGGAAAGGGAGAAGTGGACATTTCCCAAGAATTTTGTAGAATATACGATGGGGGATGCAGTTATTGAAGATAAACCAGCCCATCCCATCGATGTATTGAAGGCAACAAATGATCCTGAATCTATCAAATATGAAGGTCCTAAAATGATTCAGGTCAACTTGGGAGAAAATGGCGAAGAAAAGATGATCAAATGTGGAGACGATTGGGATCCAATCCTGAAAGCAACAACATTCAAGATTTTTCTAGACTATAAGGATGTTTTTGCTTGGACATACAAGGACTTGAAGGGAGTTCCACCGGAACTTTGCGTACACAAGATTCCTCTGATTGAAGGTGCACAACCTGTAAGAAGGCGACCTTACAGAATGAATCCCAAATACGCAGCGAGGGTGAATGCCAAAATTGAGAAGATGTTGGATGCAAGTATTATCTTCAAGGTTACGACAAGTGAGTGGGTGTCACCAATCGTGATTACCCTAAAGAGAGAAGTAGATAAAATATGAATTTGTGTGGATTTTAGAAGTTTAAATGCCGTAACCATAAAGGATCCCTTCCCGATCCCCTTCACAGACTCCATACTAGAAGTAGCTGGCCATGATATATACTCATTCTTGGATGGATTCTCAGGCTACAACCAGATCAACATAGCGAGAGGAAGATAAGTTGAAGACCACCTTTGTTGTGGAAAATGGGATATACGCTTATAACCGCATGCCATTTGGATTGTGCAATGCACCAACTACTTTCCAAAGGATCATCTTATACATTTTTGACAAGATGTCCACAGGGAACTTCAAAGCCTTCCTGGATGACTGGTCACTATATGGCAGGACACAGGAGCATTTAAAGGCCTTAGAAGAATGTATGGGATTGTGCAGGAAAGCACGAATATCATTGAACCCAAACAAATGCGTCTTACTGGTGCCATATGGGAAGCTATTGGGGCATATTGTATGCCAAGAGGGTTTGAAACCTGTCTCGGATAAGATTCGGGTAATATTGCTGATGGAGGAGCCACATGATGTGAGCTCGGTCAAAACCTTTTTAGGGATAGTCAGATATTACAGGAGGTTTATCCGAAACTATGCACTGACATCTCATCCACTAGACGTGCTTACGCGTAAGGGTGTTCCATTCAAATGGACAGAGGAGCACCAGGGAGCATTTGAGGGATTGAAAGGGCACTTGGTGAAAGCACCTATCCTAGTTTACCTAAACTGGGAGAAGGAATTCCACGTGCATGTCGATGCCTCAAACTTTGCCATTGGATGTGCATTGGCACAGGAAGGCCAATTCGGGCTAGATCAACCCATATACTTTGCAAGTCGGCTATTGTCAAGAGCCGAGAAAAATTATAGCACAACAGAGTGAGAAGCACTAGGAATGGTGTATGCGATGCAAAAATATAGGCACTATTTATTAGCTAACCCATTTGCTTTCTATGTGGATCATCAGGCCCTATTGTACTTGATCAATAAACCAACAATCTATGGATGAGTGAGTCGATGGCTCGTCACCCTACAGGAGTTCATGTTTAGAGTGGTAGTAAGACCAAGGAAGAAACATGTAATAGTGGACCAACTATCAAGGATTCACTCTGAAGAACCTGTAGAGGGAGGAATACCAGATGAATTCCTCGATGCCCAGTTGTTTATGATTAATGCAATACCAAGATGGTACAAGCATATAGGGGAATACCTGTCGATAGGAGAGTTGCCAAAGGAGTTGACGGCAGCTGAGCAGAGAAAGGTGATTACGAAATCAGCACCCTTCACCTTGATTGCAGGATTGCTTTACAAGATGGGGGAGGACCACATATTGTGAAGATGTATAATGGAGGATGAAGTGCAACAAACCCTGAAGGAGACACATGAGGGATTGGCAGGAGGACACATGGGACCGGATGCGACAACCAGGAAAGTGTTGTTGGCAGGCCTATGGTGGCCCACCCTCTTTCACGATGCAAAGAATTTTGTGGCAGCATGTGATACGTGTCAGAGAACAGGGAAGCCATTGAAAAGAGACTTCATGCCACTACATCCATCACAGCCTCAAGAACTCTTTGAGAGATGGGGGTTGGATTTTGTAGGTCCTTTAAAAACAAGTCAAAGAAGGAAATGTCGATATATCATAGTTTCCATAGAGTACCTCACAAAATGGGTGGAAGCAAGAGCTTTACCGGACAACTCTGGAAAAAGTACGACTCACTTTTTGTACGAACAAGTGATTACAAGGTTCGGAATACCTCTACAATTGACAAGTGACAGAGGAGGCCATTTTGTGAATGCAATTATTCAGAACTTGATGAAAGAATTCAAGATTTTTCACTCCTTGTCAAGTCCGTATTACCCCAGAGCAAATGGGTAGGCGGAAGCGACAAATAAAATCTTGGTTTCAATCATGTACAAGACATGCGGAGTAGAAGGAGCCGACTGGGAGGAACGGTTACCAACAGTGTTATGGGCATACAGAACCACCTTCAAGCCCACCACGAACCACACACCCTTTCAACTGATGTACGGACAGGAGGCAGTAGTACCAGTTGAATTCCTTGTGCCAAGTTTAAGGGTGGCAGTCGACAATCGACTGAATGATGAAGAAAGCATTCAAGAGCGACTGACAACATTGGTACAGTTGGATGAAAAGAGGGTAATGGCACAATGGGCAACGAAGATCACACAAAAAAGAAGGAAATTCTAGCATGATAAGCATCTCCAAAAGATGGATCTCAAAGCTGGTGAACTAGTTCTCAAATACAATGGTAAGAGAGAACTCAAGCCAGGGAAATTGAAAACCCTGTGGCTTGGACCCTTCCAAGTGGAGGAAGTACTCGAGAATGGGGCAGTGAAACTGAGAAAATTGGATGGAACACTATGCCCCGAGGTAATCAATGGTTCTAAGTTGAAGGTATATAAGCCACATGCTCAGGTGAACATGATCAACTTGGAGCAATCAAGAACTTTCGGAACAAGGATAAGAGAAGTAAATCCAGGAATACAATCCCCTAAAAATGATGAGCAGAGTAGTGTTGTTCGAGAGGAGGAAACTCATAACCTGGATTGGTTATTTGGGACTGAAGGAGGACCAACAATTGAACGAAGGGAGTTAGAACCTCGACAAGGAGAGCAACGAAGGTTGCAGCTACACGTTCAATTTCCAAATGACAATGAGGAAGACCGACTCCAAGCTCTGACGAAGGTCGCTCTACAAGAAGTTCTCGAAGAAGAAGAAGAAGAAGAACATGAAGGAGAGGGAGCCAGAATTCTGCAACGAATGCGGTTGGAGACACAAAGGTTGCAAGAAGAATATGAAACCTTGAGGCAATATAATAACCAACTGCGAGAGCAGGTGATTCAGGAGTTGGACACGACAATGCAATGGATGAATGAACGACATGAAGCACGCCAAGTGGAATGGGCTGAGTTAGAACAAGGAGAACTAAGAGGAAGTGCAATGGGTAACTCTTCGGAGAGTAGTCTATTCTCCTTAGCAGAAGAAGAGCAGGGAGATATTGAAACAGTAAGCCTAGTTGAAAATAGAAGGGGAAAGGAAATAGCAATAGATGCACGCTCTAGGAGTTCTTCTTCAACCACATTAAAAATTGTGCTTAATTGAAGAGTCCTCAAGCTCGGATTCAGTGAACCATCAAGAGATGAGAGAATCCCCAGAAAGACCTAGGGTATGGGAAGCAGGACAAAGTTTGACTGCCAAACACCAAATGAGCAGGGAGGAAATGGCAACAATCATATGGAAGGATGTCGAGACAGTACCAGAAAAACCAAAAATTGGAGGTTGGTTGGAGGAATCAAGTAGTGACGAGAACCTACCATGGATTCCTGATGTACCATATGCCAGTCCTAACCCAGACAGTAGGAGACAGAGAGATGAAATTCACAGTCGACAAGCAGGAGTCAGATTTATGGAAACTGCACACGTAATTGAAGATGATGACTCACTAAGCCCACAAGATGAGTACAATGGGAAATGAATGAGGACACGATACCAGAACCTCATAGATGGAGAACACCATATGTAGGAGCCATGAGACATCCAACAGAATGGGAAGAGGTAGCCAGGTATCGGATGGCTGCACTTGACTTACGACAACATAGAAGAGAAGTAAGAAGATTGCAACAACGGGTTCAAGAAACCTTAGAATGGCCAATGAACATGATAGGAGAAGGAAATGACTCAAGCACCGATTCAACCTTCTCAGAAGAATATCAAGAAAACTTAACTCATTGTGCCATGCAACGACACTTTGAGGAAACAAGATGGAGACGAATGCTGATAAGGGCCGATAGGAGGCTGAGAATCTTGCACCAACTAACACCTGCACATTTACACCATCCACCAGAAACAAGAGCACAAATGATAAACCAAGCCCACAGTAGAGATAACTTAGGTACTCTCGAAAGACCATCAAGAATTCTGAGATCACCTAACCAAGGGAGGAGCATGGTTGACCTCCATCTCGGTAGCTCGAGAGGAAGAAATTCCCCTCCGGCTACCCATAGGTCGACTGGTTCTCAGATTGGACCGCAAGGACCATCTGAGAACTTAGTCCAAGCCAACCCATTACTACGTGCTCCTGAGAACAGACCAATTGGTCTACCTCAGCGAGCTCGTAGGAACCAAAGACGTCATCAAGAACGACTGAGGGACCGATCGAATCTCGAGCAGCTAGGAGTTAGGCAACCCAACACTAGGGAGATTCAATCGGAAAGAGGTCGAGGACGTAGTAACCAGGTTAGGGAGAGGAGAGGAACCTGGGATAGAGATTTTAATCCAGGATAAAGGGATCAAGAAAGGGCGGTTGCAAGGAATGACAGAGGCCGAGGAAGAGGCCCAAGAGCAAGATGACCCCACCAAAATAGGGGGCAACGAAGACAATAACAACCCAATCAAAATGAACTTGATCAACAGGCGCAAGAAGGGGAGAGGTTCCACTATTTGGATGACTGCATAATTATCCAACGCATTGATGGAAGTACAGAACGGATTTCACGGGAGACAGAGCCTACCCATCCAGAAGATGATGATACACGTCCAAATTTGGCTAGTAGACACTTGGCAGACGTAGTTGAACACCTGGATCACAATAATGATAACCCAAAAGAAGGAGAAATACACCTGGTAGAGGAATGGATGGAACAGACACGGCTAGCAGCAGAAATAAATCAACTAATGGTTAATAATGACATACGACGAGTCAATAACTACCAAACTTGTGAGCCAAAAATACGACATCAGTCAGAAGAAGCAGAATGACCAGATTGGCCTATTGTACCAAGAAACACTATAAGGCATCAACAACAGTCACGACCAGAAACTCCCCCAAGACGAAATAATCACCGAAGACGTCAACCGATAGAAAGAGAAAAAACTGATGATGATGACTTCAACAGTTTTGGAGGAAGTAGCCGACATCAAGATAACAGGACGTCAGACACATGAGAAATACATATTGTCTTGTCCATACGTTTTACCCGACAACGGTGAGAAAAAGCGCAAGGTAGTTTTGAACAATAACAAAAAATAAAATAAAAAGCAGAAAAAGTAAAAAAGAAAAGAAAAAGTCAAAAAGAAAAGAAAAAGCCAAAAAGAAAAGAAAAATTCAAAAATAAAAGAAAAAGACAAAAGTTAAATAAGTGAAAAAGATAAACTAAAACCCTAGACGTCTCAACTAGACGAGGTGGCGCGCATGCAAGGAAGTGGTTGCAAGGTGGTGGTTGCACAACGGTTTTAGGAACGGCCAAGCAACTATAAAAGGAGGGGAGTAGAAGCATTTTTGCATATCACTTTCATTGTGGAGGAGAGAAGAGGAGAAATACGAAGGAGACGTGAGCGCCTAGACGGAGAGGAGAACGGTTCGAGCGCACCAAGTTTTGCTCAACCAGATGAAGGACAAGATGCCATAAGTCATGAATGACCTAGCCATCACTTACTTCATGGAGAAGAATTGATTTTTCTATGCAAATGCAAGGGTGAATCTCCAATCCAATTGATCATGCAAATTAGGGCAGAAGACGTCCAATGGAGGATAGACATCTAGGAGGAGCAGAAGACGTCTAGGGTAGAAGTCTGACGGTTGATAAATGTCTAGGAGGAGCAGAAGACGTCCGACGATTGATAAATGTATAGGAGTAGAAGACATCTAGGGCATAAGATGTTCGATGGTTGATAGACGTCTAAGAGGAGCAGAAGACGTCTAGGGCAGAAGATGTCGGATGATTGATATACATCTAGGGCAAAAGACGTCAGAAGGTTGGTAGACGTATGATGACAGTAGACTTCAAACAAGAAGTCATAGACGTCTAACGACAATAGACGTCCAATATAAATTGAATATATCTGATGATAGGTAGATATATAGCAGACATCTGCACCAGGATTGATGTTTAGTCAAACAAGAATGGAATTGACATCTAGTGCATAATTGACGTCTAACAGAAGACATTTGACGTCCAAGAGGATTGGGCAAAGTGTGGAGTTGAGTAACAAAGGAGGGGAACTGATAAGGCAAATGGCACATCAAAAATCTGGCAAGACTCCATTTCGATCAGAACCTGAACCTGAGTCGATGGTAGCTAAAATATTGAGGCATCAATAGGAGCATGGGATGCACGGTCAGATTGAAAGCCCGGACAAAGGACATGTTTGAAGTCGAAGAGAGGCAGCTGAGATTGCTACTCGCAAAAATAAGGAAATCCACCACAGTAGCAAAGCGCCAATCCCTATTGACGAAATTACCTGGTTATGCCCAACGGGTGATTTTTACCATCAATGGTGGGTAGAGGTGCCACCAGATAACCCAACACGAGCAAAGATTAAAGAAGCAGGGGTGCATTTCATTTTGCAAGCTCCCAACTTTGACAAGGAGTTTTTCAAAGAATACCTGCTTTAGATGCTGGAAACGTATGATGAAGAGAAGAACATCAATCGAGTGCAGGTGGGGAATCATACATTGGTGGTTGATTTCTCTCCTACAACATTTTAGCGCACATTTGGACTTCCATGGAAGGGTAACCCAATGGTGAATGAAAGAGTGGATCCCAAGAAAACATCGAAATTAATCAGGAGTGTCACAACCTTGAAAAAGGAAGAGGTGGATGCTATGTTAGGCACTCATGGTGGAAGAGGGATCAAATAGACACAACTGAGGAATAAAGGATTGGAGGTCATAATGAATGTCATCATGGCTAGATTGTCAGGAGAATAACACAGTTCAGATCTCCCTATTTGGCTAATTCCGTACTTGCAAGGGATGGAGCAGGGAATAGCCTATGATTGGGCAACACATTTGTCGCTTCGTATTCAGGCTTTCCTGATGCGAACAACGAAGAACTTCTCTATGGCATTTCATGCCATTGGATTGCTCTTGGATGCAGCTACTAGAGCTGGAGTACATATCCCGGACTTGGATTCTCCGAGAAAGCTACTTGACTTAGCACCATCTATCTGTCGGTGGATGGATGCTCAACCAACAAAGAAAACGACACCAGTGAAGAAGGCCCACGTAAAATAGATATCACATAAGCCGCATCAAGAGAAACTGGTGGCCACTTTAGAAGGGGAGGATACCATAGTGGCACAAGTCAAGGAGGAGAAGTCACAAAAATAGAAGGTTGCCCAATCCCCAGAAGAGCCCAAATGAAAGAAGAAGAAAGGGCGATTTGATGAACCACCCCCAGCTTTCTCCCAGGAAGCACTACAAAAAATAGCCCAAAATTTGGAGGTAGCTCGTACTCGAGAGCAACAACAACCAATACAGAGGGAGGAAGTGGATTTTGCCATACCTTCAGTTCTTCATGAGCAGACAGCTGGAACCAGCTCGGTTGCACGGATTGGACCTACGGATTATTTGGTAGAGGCTGACTTTTGGACCCGTATAGGTTCACCCGAACCAATTGGGGAATCTTTGGTGAGACCAACTTCACTAGCAGACACATTGAGCACATTTTCACTGGAGGAAATGCTTGCTGCAGCAGTAGCTCAAGAATCAACCGACACAAGTAATCCGGGAGCAAGTAATAATCCTGGGGTAGAGGAGGGCCTACCATCGGATACGGGATGATTGGCACCCAAGGCAGACAAGCCCATAGTCATAGAGGAGGGAGAGGTGTCAAGAGAAATAGAAATCCCCACAGGAGAAGGGGAACAACCCCCACAAATAATAGATCTTCAACAGTTGGAGCAGTAGGAAGGCCAGAACAGCCAGGTTCCAGTACATCCTGGAGTAGCCACAGAGGAGGCAGATAGGCCAACTGTTGATCGATCAGATAAAGGGAAAGAAGTAGTACTGGAGGAGAAAAAAAGGACACCTGGTCCAAATATTTTCTTGTATAGGTGCCCAACTTCATGGACCCATCATATTCCATGGATCAGCAAGCAGTAAACTATTTTGCAAAATTGGGAGGCATTATGGATAGTTTACGCTTGCAGTTTGAAATTGCATGTATGGGTCAATGGAAGAAGTGGCAAGGCATGATAGAGGACGATTTGGACCGATTGGTGAAGTGGGTGGCACAAGGACCTTGGCGTAAAGACATTTCCAGCATATACGTATCTCAACCTTGGTCACCCACTGCCCATTTGAAGACAATGGAAGGCGTTGAACAGTTGCCTGAAAAGACACCCAACCTCTATCTGGAGACAACACAAGTGTATGTCTACGACCACAGTATTAATCCTCCTCAGCATCCTGTGGAGCAAGGCTCACAAGTGGAGTTAGTGCCTGAATTATTGCCAATGTATACACAACTGAATTTCCTTGCACATTTGTTGAGTTGGCTAGAAGGGATTAAGTGTGTGCACTCAGCAAAGCAGGCAGTGGAGACTGAATTTGAAGCTACCTATGAAACTGTGGAGAGAAAGGATAGCCTCTTAGAGCAAGGAATGGCATGGATGGATGCAATCAAACAAGAAATGCAGGGACTAGCATAGAACTTACAGGACCTGACCACTCAACTGGAGGAAAAGGATAAGCAAATTTCCCAGTTGGAAGCTGATGTCTCACAGCTCAAGAGGGCAAAGGAACTGTTAATCAAACAAACAGAGGCATTTGCAGCTAACAGGAGTGAACATGAGCGTGCTTGGAAACAGGAAAAGGAAAGTTGGCAAAAAGAACAGGCAGCCTTAAGGGAAGAACTGCGATTGGCACAACAATAGCTAGCACAAAAAGCTACACCTACTCCTTCAGTGTCAGAACAGCGCATGAAAGAAATTTTCCTACGAAGGGAGGCTGACCTGTTATCCAGTCTCAAGCAGACTGAAGAGCGTGCTAACGCTTTGGGAGTGGAATGGGCCAAATATTACAAGTATTCCCAGAGGCTCAAGGAAGAACGTGAGGCCATGCAGGCCCAGCTTCAGGAGTACCAAAAAGTGTTTCAAGCCATCATACCACAAGACCCAGGACCCACGGATGTTGACACCCCTCAGACTGAACGGAGAAAGTCGTTGAGGACATCGACTTCTTCGAAGGGGAGGATAGATGTAGACAACAGTTCTAAGCAAGACAAACCATGAAGAATTGGTTGATGACAATGTCCAAACAATTTTGATTGTAAATAGCAATTTTGGAATGCTATGTTGTTATGTTGTCTTATTAAAATTGTAAAATCAGCCAATGAATGTTGAAGGCTTGATTAAGTACATAGAGCACTAGAGACAAAAACAATTGTCAATTGTGTTAGTCGGCTAACTAGGCAAGACGTCTAGGATTAGACGTCTAGTTAGTCAAGACGTCTAGCAAATGTCATTAGGCGTCTAACAAGTGGTTAAAGCAAACGGTTGGGCGGTTGGAAGCGAAGTAGTTGCAGTAACTACTTCACCTCCCTATTTATACCCCCATTCAAACTTGTATAGATCATCATCATTTTGCTCATAATGCCAATGCTCTTGTATGGAATACTTGTTCTGTGTGTGGTGATGTTGTGAGGTTTCCAAGTGATTGTAGGTTGTGTTGCAGATAGCACTGATTGGTGATGTTGCAGGGTTTATCTTGACGATTGATTGCAGGTTGTATGCAACAACAAGGACGAGAATAGGGTGTTGTACTTGCAGGTATGAAGGACTGGAGGATACATACTGTAGACATCTAGACCTTGACGTCTGAACTACCCATCAGACGGCTAGTCGTCTAGCCCATAACACTAGACGTCTAACCTTGCATCAGATGTCTAGTTATGTCCTCTAGACATCTAACTCCTATCCTTGATGTCTAACCCTACATATTAACCTGATGTCTAGCTTGAACCTTAGACGTCTAACCCCTAGACGTCTACCCTAAGTTCCCAGACGTCTAGCCTGTGATGGCTAGCCCGTGACGTCTAGCCTGTGATGGCTAGCTTGTGACGTCTAGTCTATGACGTCTACCCCCAGACGTCTAGCCTTTGACGTCTAGACAGTGCACTTAGACGTCTGACCCATTGACGTCTAGACTTGGCCTAGTGAAACACATATTGCCTAAGGTCTATGATTAGCCATCCTGATTGTCATCATCCCTTACCTTGGGAATGTACTCAATCCTGTCTACATTCTCCTTTGAAACAACTACCTCTATTGTCGATCCTTCAACAATTGGGGATCAAATTTCTAAACTTGTTTTTGGAAAGACGGGTAAAAATTCTTCATTGCTCTCAAAATAATAGATGAAGAAAGAATATCTTTTTTTACTTCTTTGTCCAAAAATTTAGAAAAAATAGTGGAGGCTTCAAAGAATGATTTTGCATGACCAAGTGAGATAGCTCCATACTTGATCTGGAATTCACACTATTTTCCAGAGATTTGGGGTGTTTGGAGGCACCATAAATAATCATTATATAGTATGTAGATTATATTTACAACACATCAATGAAACATTGAGTGGTGGAGGGTATTTCTACCAATACAAAATCCACAAATACATAAATAACTTAAGTTGACATAACAAGAAATATTTAAGGTTAACCACAAGTTTATAAGGTGGGTTTTACCATAGCAAGTTTAACCACGATCCATAGGGGTTACATAATAAAAATATCACAATAAATTCAATACATATTTGGGCCCATTCAATATTACATTATACAATGTCTTCCTTGGCCATAATCAAATAACAATTTCAACACCACCATCAAGAGACTTTATGAAGTGGTGGTTGGTCATTATTATACAACTTTAAAATTCTCAAAGGATGTCCAAAGTACTATTCTTGTCAAACAAGGATGCCCTATTTTTGTTGGTTGTGGAACCTAATTCTAATTTGGAGGCCCTGTTTTAGCCGCATTTGGATCCACTCTACAAAAGGATGTGGGCGTTATGTAATTGTGTGTCAAATTGCATGTCAATCCGAGTTTTTTTATGAGTTATTATCTTCGAAATTTTTTTTGACAAAAAATAATTTTTTGAAAATAGTAATTACTAAAAATGATTTTTTTTTTTGACGAAAAATAATTTACCAAAAATAGTAATTACTAAAAATGGAAATTTTTTGACGTAAAAATAATTTTTCAAAAATAGTAATTACTAAAAATGGAAAATTTTGATATAAAAATAATTTTCCAAAAATAGTAATTTTATTTATTTATTTTGGGGTCTTAATGATTTGCTCTAAAATTGTAACCCTCGTTTTATAAGAGGATGTTGTACGACATTGGAGATGTGAGAAGGAAGAGAGACTATAATTGTGAGATTGAAGAGGAAGTATAGTGGATTTGCTATAGGTTGTATCCCTTCAAGATTTTTTGGACGAAATAATAAATCTTGGTTATTTTCTCCGTGGATGTAATCCACATTGGGTGAACCACATAAATCTGTGTATTGAGTATTGCTTTATTCTAATGTGTTTTATTTTCACATTTATTTATTCCTCGTGTTTTATTTTTTTAATCCCAACAATTGGTATCAGAGCCTAGGGTTTGGAAAATGCACTTGAAAGGAGGGTTTTCAGTTTGAATGAGAGCAATGGCAAAAGAAGGCAGGTTTAGGGTTGAGAAGTTTAATGCCCAAAATTACCAACTATGAAAGATGCAAATGGAGGGCTATCTTTATCAGAAGGATCTTTACCTACCATTAGGCGAAATAGCAAAGAAGCCAACGAAGCTATCAAATGAAGAATATAAAGTTCTTGACATAAAGGCATTAGGAACAATACGGTTGTGCCTGGCAGCGTCAGTGGCCTTCAAAATTTCAAAAGAAAAAACAACGGAGGGTTTAATGAATGTGTTGGCTAAACTGAATGAAAAACCCTAAGCTTCGAACAAAGTATTTTATATAAAGCGTTTATTTAATATGTAGATGTTAGAAGGTGGGTTTTTTATTGATCACTTAAATGAGTTTAACATGGTTACCAATTAGTTAAATTCTGTTGGATTAAATTTTGATGAAAAGCACTGGTGAGACATCGGGTAATGCGTTGACTATGGAAAACAGGGGGAGACAAAAGGAGAGAGGAAAGAGTCCAGGAAAACATAGAAAATCAAAGAAAGGTAGATTCAAATACAAAGGGAAATAGTTGGAATGTTGACATTATAGGAAGAAAGGACACCTGAAAAGAGACTGTTGAACTCGAAAAGAAAAAATAGAGAGAAAAAATAGGGTAATCAAGAAGCAAATATAGCAGGTGATGTATTGCAAGATGCTT
This sequence comes from Wollemia nobilis, assembly GCA_028583015.1. Lineage (NCBI taxonomy): Eukaryota > Viridiplantae > Streptophyta > Pinopsida > Araucariales > Araucariaceae > Wollemia > Wollemia nobilis. The sequence continues at coordinate 13,844,469 of JAQPPZ010016726.1, forward strand.
TAATCCTTTCACTAGATAATATTAATGATTATTTGGTGCTAGACTCAGGGGCTTCATATCATGCCACACCCCATAGGAAATATTTTCTAGATTATGTTCAAGGTGATTTTGGATAGGTCTATTTGGGTGATGATAGACCATGTAAAATCATTGGAAATGGTAAGATACAAATAAAATTATCAAATGGAAACCAATGGTTGCTGAAAGAGGTAAGGTATATTCCTGATTTGAGAAGAAATCTAATTTCCATAGGATAGTTGGACAACGAAGGATGTATAATTATATTCTCAACAAATTCATGGAAGGTTGCTAAAGGATCATTGTTATTAGCAAAAGAAAAAAAGGAAGGTATGCTGTATGTATGTACTAGTAATACTAATCTTTCTATTACTTTATCTTCTACAGGAGCGAATATAGTTTTATGGCATCATAAGCTTGGGCACATGAGTGAGAAGGGGATACAAATTATCCACTCAAGGAATTTGTTGCCAGGTTTGAATTAGGTTGATTTGGACTTTTGTGAGCACTGCGTTTATGGAAAACAAAAAAGAGTCAAATTTCTCAGAGTTGGAAAAAAATAGAGTGAAAAGCTAGAGCTTGTGCATACAAACGTATGTAAACCAACTCAGGTATCATATCTTGGTGGCTATTATTATTATGTTACGTTTATTGATGATGCAACTAGAAAAACTTGGGTTTATTGTATTCGAAAGAAATCAGATTTTTTTGATATTTTAAGAAACGAAAAGCTTTGGTTGAGAATGAAACAAGAAATAAGTTGAAGTATCTTAGATCAGATAATGGCGGTGAGTACTGCAACAAAGAGTTTGATAGTTACTATTTATACCATGGGATTTGTAGAGTGAATATGGTTCCAAGAATTCCACAAGAAAATGGTGTGTCAGAAAGGGTGAACAAGACTATCATGGAAAGTGCTAGGTGTATGAGATTACATGAAAGATTTCCCTTATAGTTTTGGACAAATGTTGTGGATACTATTGTTTATTTAATAAACAGAGGGCCTTCAAGTTCCTTGGATGGTGGGATTCCAGAAGAGGCATGGACAGGTAAGCCTATTAACTACTCATTTCTAAAGACTTTCGGTTGTGAAGCATTCATGCATATTGATAAAGAAAATAGAACTAAACTTGAGGCAAAATCCAAGAAGTGCACTTTCATTGGATATGGAGTTAATGATTTTGGTTATCATTTTTGGGATTATGAAAATCACAAAATCATTAGGAGTAGAGATGTGGTATTCAATGAGAAAGTCATGTATAAAGACCAGTTGCAACAAAAAAAATAGGAAAAGGTAAACACTAAATACATAGTGCTTGATGAAATTAAAACTCTAAAGTTGCTAGAAAATCAACAACAACAGCAAGCACCTCAAACTCTTGCAAGTGTTTAGAAAATCTACCAGGATAAGTAGACCCCCTAGTCATTACTCTCTTTCATTATATTATGTATTATTGTTTGAATTTTGTAAACCAAAAACATATGATAAAGCGATGTAGGTAGAAACCAGGAAGAAGTGAGAGCAAGGCATGAAAAAAGAGATGGACTCCTTGGTACACAATCAGAATTGGGATCTAGTTTGGTTATGCAGGAAAAAGAGCATTGCAAAATAAATGGGTTTACAAGGTGAAAGAAGAAGATGGAGATAAAAAGAGTTATAAGGCTAGACTGGTTGTAAAGGAGTTTGCACAGAAGAAAGGTATTGATTATGATGAAATTTTTTCTCTTGTTAATGACTTCAATTAGAATTGTTTTTAAGCCTATTGGTTGTAGAGGATTTGCATCTTGAACAATTAGATGTAAAAACAACTTTTATCAATGGGAATTTGGAGGAAGAGATTTATATGCAACAACCACAAGGGTATGAGGTCAAAGGAAAGGAGGATATGTAGGTTGAAAAAAACTTGTACAACATGAAGCTAGCTCCAAGGCAGTGGTATATGTAATTTGACAAGTTTATGTCAGAACAAGGTTATAGTAGATGTTATTCTAACCACTGTGTTTATTTTAAGAGATTGGATAATGGTAACTATATTATCCTATTATTATATGTAGATGATATACTTGTTGCAGGGTCTAACATGCAGAATATAATTGTGCTCAAAAGAAAATTGATAGATTTATTTGCAATGAAGGATTTGGGTGCTGCAAAGCAAATCCTTGGTATGAGAATAACAAGAGACAGGAAAAATCATAAATTAACATTATCTTAGGGTGAGTACATTGAGAAGGTGTTGGAAAGATTTAATATGTAGGATGCAAAACATGTTAGTACACCTTTGGCCAATCATTTCAAACTGACCAAAAATATGTGTCCCAAGACACAAGAGGAGATTGAATATATATTCACAATTCATTATTCATCAACAGTTGATGATTTAATGTATGCGATGGTGTGCACAAGGATATATATTGCACATGCAGTGGAATTTGTGAGCATGTTTATGAACAATCCAAGAAAACAACATTAGGAGGCAGTGATGTGGATTCTCAAATATTTGAGAGGTACTGTCACTCAGGTATTATGCTTTGAAGGTTCTAACAATGCTTTACAGGGATATGTTGATTAAGGTATGGCAAGTGATACAACAGGAGTACCACATGGTATGTTTTTGCTATAGGTGGAATTGCAGTAAGTTGGATTTTAAAATTACAAAAGGTTGTTGCACTTTCAACAATGGAAGCAGAGTATGTTGTTGTTATAGAGGCTAGTAAGGAGATGATTTGGTTACAAAGGTTTATGGAGGAGTTGGAAAAGAAGTAGGAGAATAACATATTATATAGTGACAATGAGAATGCCATTCATCTTGCAAATATTTCAGCCTTCCATCCAAGATAAGAAATATACAGACCAAGTACCATTTCATACTCTCAATGTTGGAATATGGATAGTTAAAACTAGAGAAGATACACACTAGTCAGAATCATGCATATATGTTCACAAAAGCAGTAAATAGGGAGAAAATAAGTTCTTGTTTAGTTTCAGTTGGTCTTCAAACATGACAGTAAAAGGTGAAAAAATTTCCAGGTCCAAGGTTGAAGCATAGTCCAACAGGTGCTGTAGTGGTGGAGTTACTGTGACCAGTCTCCAAGTGGGAGATTGTTGGTTGTGGAGCCTGATTCTAATTTGGAGGCCCTGTTTTAGCCGTGTTTGGACCCACTCTATGAAAGGATATGGGCGTTATGTAATTGTGTGTCAAATTGCATGTCAATCCAAGTTTTTTTGTGAATTACTATTTTCAAAAAAAATTTGACGAAAAATAATTTTCCGAAAATAGTAATACTAAAAACGGAATTTTTTTGACAAAATAATTTGTCGAAAATAGTAATTATTAAAAACGAAACTTTTTTTGATGAAAAATAATTTTCTGAAAATAGTAATTACTAAAAATGATAAATTTTGACAGAAAAGATACTTTGTAGAAAATAGTATTTATTTATTTATTTTGGGGTCTTAATGATTTGCTCTAAAATTGTAACTCTCATTTTATAAGAGGATGTTGTACGACATTGGATATGTGAGAAGGAAGAGATATTGTAATTGTGAGATCGAAGAGGAAGTACAATGGATTTGTTGTAGGTTGTATCCCTTCGAGATTTGTTGGATGAAATAATAAATCCTAGTTATTTTCTCCATGGACGTAGCCCACATTAGGTGAACCACATAAATTTGTGTCTTGAGTATTGCTTTATTCTTTCATGTTTTATTTTTGCATTTATTTATTGCTCGTGTCTTATTTTTTTAATCCTAACACTTTCTTCAATACTATTTTGGATCTATATTGATGAGTTTGAAGAATTTATTGGTCAAAAAATTCATGCTAACAATGTTTGCTTTATACATCATGTCTTGATAGCTATACTATTTCCAATGAATGATATGGTTCTTCTTAGTTATAATCCTAAGGGCTTGAAAAAACAATTGAATGCTCTTTGTATGTGCCTTGAGGTGAAGCCAAATCCTAACCTTAGCAAAAAGAGAAAGAAAATTACCTCTTGTTCTAAGCATAAACTGCTTACAACTACTTGGACCATGGATGCCAATTGGTGGGGAGAGAACTAAATGATTTCAAAGAAAGAACCAAAATGCAAAGTCACAACAACAAAGGTAATATAGAAGAAATATATTAAGTGAAGAGAAAACCCTCAAAGGTGCAATATTCCAACCCTTTGGATGCATTTTTCTTTGAATTATCTTGCAATATACACTAGCATATATACCCAAGTGGGAGAGCCTCCTCTTTGGGTTTTGGTGACAAGGATACAAAAGTTAGATCTATTTATGGCCATCCGTTTGTGCTAAGTTTGAGTGTGTCCACCTCTAGACCTTTGTGTAATATTCACTAGTGTATGGTTGTGACAGGTGGGAGTCAAGGTCAAAAGGTTTTTCTGATAGGATTGGGGGGAAGAGAAAACAAGGATGAGAGAGAGGGAGAGGGAGGAGTATGTGTTAGGAGAAAAATCATTAAAATAATAAAAGTACATGTTGTAGGTTGGCAAGGTAGGTTTTAGAAGTTTGTAAATGTTTGAATGCATTTTACAACCAACATATTAATGGTAGTTCATTGTGGAAAAGTAATAGTCTAAGTGGATATTATATGTTAGTGCAAGCTACAACTACAAGTAGGTGTATTAGAGATTCATTAATCATAAAATTATCTTTAACATAAAAGAAAGATAAAAAATAGTATTGGCGTGTTAGGAAACTTTAGATAAAAATAAGCATAACATAGCAATACATGAATTAATGGAAATGCTTATAAACTAAATGACCATGAAAATGAAATAATAGAATTTCTTAATAAAATAAATGAGAGGAAATACAACAAACTTATATTAATCAAGAAAAGCAAATATTACATGCCTCTTCGAGGGGTAAAACTCCTTGGAAGCAAAGCTCCAATACAATTTAAGAAAAATATGAGACACATTCTACTCCAAACCCATGTCCTTATATAGAGTCCATTTTACCCTAACCCTAATCCTTAAGGGTCAGACCACATAAAAGAGGGGATCCAAGCTACTAATTCCTACTTATAATAAAATTAAAGGTTACATCATAATGGTCCCATACACACTAGGTGCCCAAGGTTCAAACATACACCAACACTAGACAAGTACATAACAATGGTTGTGTTAGGATAAGGTCCTAACATGCCCTTCCCCTTCAAGAAGATTTATCCTCAAAGCTTGAGGTGAGAAAAATACTATTGTAGTTGATGGAGTGGCTCCTAGGTGACATCTTCTGGTTATAGCTCATGCCATTGTGCTAGAACATCAATGGGAGTGTAGTTGCGAAGTGTGCATGTATGATTGTCTAGAGTACTTGTAGGTTCTAAGATAACTAAGCCTTCCTCATCCAACTAGGGTAGTGTGGATTGAACCTATATACGGTTGCCAAGGACCTTTAAATATGAGACATGGAAAATTGGATGTATTGTGGAAGAAGGTAATAATTCTAGCTTGTAGGCCATGGGGCCAATATGTTGGAGCACTTTATATGGTCCATAGAATTTTGGTGTTATCGTTTGATTGCCATGGAGTTTAGTGATAATTTCTTTTAGAGTTGTAATCATAGGAAAACCATACCCTCGATGTTAAAAGTGTGCTCAAAATGATGTTGATCTACTTGTTATCACATACGATTTTATGCCATGACCAAATTATCTTTGAGATGTTGGACTAGTGCACATTCCATGAGAGTGGAATCCACTGCTTGAACCTTAGAACTACTCAAAATAATTGATAAAAGTGATGGTGGAGGGTATCCATAAATTTTTTATATGGTGTCATTTTAGTGGAGTAATAGGAAGTATTATACCACCACTCAATTAAAGGAAGCCATTTGACCCAATGAGTCGGTTACTCAAATGTAAAGCAATGGATATAAGTTTCCAAGAATTTGTTGACAATTTTAATTTGTCTATTGGTTTGGGGATGGTATGCTAAGCTCATATTGAGTTGTGTGTTGTGCAACTTGAGAATTTCTTACTAGAAATGACTAGTGAATGTGGGGTCATAATTGGATACAATGGACTAGGGCAATGCCATGAAGGTAAAATATAGAATCAAGGAATATTTAGACAATAATTGAGGCCTTGTAAGGGTGGTCTAGATGACAAAAATAAACATACTTAGATAGATGATCCACCATCATGAGAATGATTGTTTTAGATCTAGACTTTGGTTGCCCTTCAATAAAATCCATAGAAATATTTGTCTAAATGATCTTCAAAATAGGAAGAGATTGGAGTATGCCAAAAATATGTGAATAGTTTCATTCTTAATATGTTCACAAGTGTCAAAGGTCTTGATATCCTTTTTCATCCTACCTAGAAAAATATACGTTTAGCCTGTTCATGTCTTTAAGAAGCTTGAATGTCCTACAATAAAAGAAGCATGTATTTCCTATAGTATATACTCACAAAGTGGTAAATTTTTAGGTATAACAAGGCAACCCCATTATTGCAAATGTTTTCCATCCCATGTATATCTTAGGTGAGTGTCAGGATCAATTTGAAGTTGCTAAATTAAATATTACAAGGTGGAATATTCGGTTACTTCTCCTTGAAGCTAGTGGTTCCATTGAGGAAGTGGAGTAGATGGCACATAGCATACCTTGATCCTCATATTGGTGGGATAGTGCATTAACAACTATATTTTTCTTGCCCTTGTTATAAATAATTTCATAGTCACACCCAATAGTTTTATAATCCTTTTTTGTTGTTCAACCATAGATATATATGTTGCTTAAGAAAGTACTTAAGGTTGTGGTGGTTTATTTTGATGAAAAAATGTTGCCCAATAGAGAAGGCCTCCATTAGTTTACAATATGCAAGATTACCGTCATCTCCTCATAATTCAATTTTCCCATGTTTTTGCTTGATAGTGCCTTACTAGTGAAGGCCAATGACCATCCTTCTTGCATAAGCACATGACCAATTCCACTTTCGAATGCATCACTTTCAACCACAATTGGCTTGAAGAAATTAGGCATATCTAGCACGAGAGTAGAGATTATAGCTTGTTTGAGTCATATAAACACACGTTCAATGAGTTCTTACCATAGAAATGAGATCTTCCATAATATAGTCCTCAAAGGAGATGTAATCTTTCAATAATAATGAACAAATTTTTGATGATAGCTAGTGAGGCCTAGGAAACCCTAAATACTTTTGCGTGTGCTATTTGGACCATTCTTATATGAAAATAATCATTTTAGGATCCATATTGATCTCTTCCATTGAAACTATATGGCCTAAGTATTCCACTTCCTACATCCCAAAAGAATATTTGGATTGTTTGGTACATAGTTGATTATCAACCAAGAGTTGTAGTGTCTAGTCTAAATGTTGCAAATGTTCCACCCATTTACAATTGTAAATCAAAATATTGCCAAAAGACCAAAAATTTATGTAGTAAGGGTTGAAATATTTCATCCATGAAATTCTAAAAGATGGACGATGCATTAGTAAGACCTAATAGCATGATGATGAATTCATAATGGCCTTTGGAATTTATAGTGGACTTTGAGTGCATAATGCTATCTTTGGAAAATCTTCTTTTTGCAATTTGATCTAATGATACCCTAAATGAAGATCAAACTTTGAGAAGAAAGCACCATGGAGTTCATATAGTAACTCATCAACGACAGGAATGAGAAATTTGTCCTAGATGGTAATCTTGTCGAGTTCTTGGAAATCCACACATAACTACCAAGACTCGTATTTATTATGAACCAAAAGTACTAGGGAAAAATATGGGTTGACATCTAGTTAAATGACCTACTACTAATAAATCCTACACCATATTTTTAATTTTAGTCTTTTGCACATATGGGTATCGACAGGGACAAATGTTTGACAACTTTCGAGGACAAGCTGAATGACATGATTGTGGGTGTCATGATCGTAACCCTTATGGTTCTATAATTATAGGTGCATTTTTATCCATAATTTCTTGTAAATTAGCTATTTGAACTGTATCATTGGTATTCAGGGTATGTAGTGCAAACAATTACGCCACCACTCCTTGAGATGATTTCTTAAAATGTCTTTCCACGTGATGTGAGTTGGTGAGTTGAGTAGGATTTGTGGTCATGCCACTAAGAGTGTATTGCTTTCCATGTTTGATGAATTACATCCATAACTCAAAAAAGTCCCATACTATTAGTACCAAAGTACAAAGCCATTGAGTTCCTAACATAATTTTACAATCCCACAAAAGGAAGGCCAAACATGACCACCTTGAGGTTGTAGTCTCCCATCATCACCTTTACATTTTTACATTTTCATTTATATGGTAGAGTACCCCCATTGGCAACCATAAATTCAAATGAATTGTAAGAGTAGATGTAACAAGTTGCTTTTTTAGCTACTCAAGGATCAATATAATTGTAGGTACTACTAGAATCAATGAGGATTATGAATTGTTGGCCCTTGAATTGCCCTATCACTTTTATTGTTTGAGAAGTAGAAATCCTAGCTAATGCATGTACTGAAATTTTAGGTGATTTGTCCTCTACCAGTTTAGACTCTTTAGGTTAATCTTCTCTATGGTCCTTATATTCATCATGTGGTTCCTTGGTGGAAGGTTCTCCTACATCTAGTAAATATGGTTTTTGTTGTACACAATTGTATCTCAAAGAATACTTATCATTAGAGTTATAACATAGTCCTTGTGCCCTACATGCCTCCATTTATTATTGGGTGATACTTTTGATCTAGATGGTTTGTTTCTTGAGTTTGATAATGTCCTAGATGAAAATGAGGTTCGAGCTTGTGAATGTTTAAAAGTATACATTTGTACTATCAATTTATCTTTATCAAATCCTAACCAATCATACAACTTGCATCATGTTGTCCAGCTTGAATATTTTTACTTTAGCACAAATATCTTTCTTTACTCCACTAATGAAACAAATTTGAAAAAACTTTGCACTCAATCCCATAATGTGATTTGCCAACTTTTAAAATTGTTTGGTAATCACAAATACATGTTGTTTGTCTTAACTTAGTGAGGGCTCCAATGAAATCTTCATACTCATTGGGTCCAAAATATGTGATTAATTATATCTCAAATTCATACCAAGTGAAACATGGATGCATATTATCTAACCATTGATACCATTGAACTACTTCCTATTCTAGGTTGAAATATGCAATTGCAAGCCTTTGATCATGGGGAGTGGCATGAAGAGAAAAATATTGTTTGGCATGATAAAATTAACTGGTTGGGTCCTCTCCATCAAATTTTGGAAATTCTAGCTTGGGTATTCTCTAAATTGTATTTAGAGTTAATGGTATATCTTGCTCTTCCCTTGAAACTACCATCCTGACTCGTTGGTTATTGTCTTGCTCGAATGCCATATTTTGCATTTAGCCCTACTGAATGACTCTTGAGGTCATTAATTTTATCCAATTTGTCAAGTTTGGATAATGCCTAAAGGATTTATGAGTGATAATCTCAATTTGTTTCACTTGGTCATCTAATAATTCTAGCTTTTGGGTAGCCCTAGTTCCACCAGCCAGTTTTAGTCACTTTAGGGTCTTCAAAAATGTTTAGTCAAAATGATCAGCTTGAAGAGAAGATCAAAATGAACTATACCGTAAAATTATGAATTTTGGATTTTTGTATTTTTTTCTTACTGATGATTGACCACTCTGTTGAAAGACTATTGATAGCTAACTACTTAGATTGTCAGACTGGTTATTCTTTACACTGTCAAACTGACAACTAACAACTAACTGCTCTAACAACTAATAATAGATTGCTTTGAATACAAAATTGTATATTATCTATATTATCAAACTATATATTCCTTGCATATATTCTCTGTACTATCACACTAGATATTCTCTACATTATCAAATAATTATCGAAGTAGTCTCATCTAGAGTATATCTAGAGTATGATCAAATTTGATTTTGGTTTTGACTTGGAAAAAACTTAAAACAAAATTTCAATAAGAACAAATTATGTCAAGGTGTTTAATTTTGTGGGCTTTTTGATATGCAATCTCATTCATGATTAGTGTCCAACCCAATATTTTAGAGCTTTAACTATGGAGGCTTTCACCATACCCATAGCCACACTATTAATTTTTAAGGGTATTGTGAGTAACTTCATGGGGCTAACCGCTTAGTGATGCATCACAAAACTTAAGTGATTGATATCTTCATGTGGGTGAAGGTTGCTCTTATTCCTAGGGGCTCTCCCTATAAACTCAAGGGTACATGGGAGTTTACAGTTGTATACAAGTGTTGTTTAAGGCTTGGGTATTGGGGTTTTAGCACCCCTCACTTCACTAGATACTTTATGGGAAATCTAGCTTAAAAAAATGATAAATCTTGCATCATATTTTAAAACCCCTAGCACATGGTTTCTAACCTAATCCATTAAAAATAAAAAAGGTTATTTTTTTTAAAAGATACTTTAATGGAAAATGAACAAAATGAAAAATAATTCAGAATAGATGAATGGACAAAAGGACAAGAATTGTTGCTACTATTGCAAAACATGGCATTGGAAAGAGCTTTGATACCACTTATTAGGAACCTTTAGATAAAAATAAACATAATTGTAATAGCAATGCAAAAACTAATGGAAATGATTATAACTAAATGACTATGAAAATAAAATAACACAAGTGCTTAATTTATTGGAAATACAATATACTTATATTAATCAAGTAGAATAGATACCAAGTCTCTTCAAGGGAGCAACCTCCTTGGAAGCAAAACTTTGATACAATTTAAGAAAACTATGAGATACATTCTACTCCAAACCCATGTACTTATATAAAAATATTTTACCCTAACCCTAATGCTCAAGGGGTGGACCACATGAAAGAGGGGATCCAAGCTACTAATTCTTACTTATAATAAAATTAAAGGTTACATCATAATGGGCCTATACACACTAGGCACCCAAGGTGCAAACATACATTGACACTAGACAAGTACATAACAATGGTTGTGTTAGGATAGGGTCTTAACATGGTGTATAGGAATAAAAGGAGGTCAAAAAAACTCATAAGATGATGTAGATTAATATGGTAAATGAATTGCCAATGCAATGTTAAAGAACTCTACATGAAATATTTAAAAACTAAATTTATCACATGCAAAGTAAAAACTGAAAGTTAAATGGACAAAACATAAAACAAAAAAGTAACCAAAATTTTGTTCCTTATTGAGAGAGCTCAAGCAAATGTCACGAATGACATCCTTAGAACATAGAAGAACAATATCCATTTGATATCATAATCATTGTAATTTATTCATCAAATTTCAAATACATCTTAGCCTATATTTAACTAGGGAGTAGAGTCTAGGTAAGAAAAATGGAGATATTATGTCTAGGTTTTGAATAAGAGTAGAGATTATTGTGAGCAATTCCCTATGCAATCATGCAATGTAAAAAGAAAAGACAACACATGATATTTTGATAGCATAATGAGATGATTGGAATGAGCAACTGGACCTTAGATGAAATGACTTTAATGGCATGGCGATTTAATTCAATTGAGGGACCTATGCAAGAAGTGAGTAAGGAGCTATGAAAATGGCTTAGTGATCTACTTGAAAATCTAATAGTGTGATGTCATAATGCAATTGAGGGGACCCTTTCAAAGGAGAAAATATGAGTTTATATATGCAAAAGAATATTGGAAAAATAGAGATTCAACATGACAAAGGTACAGACATGCATAAAAAAGTCAAGAAAAGGGTTGGGGATAATATGTTAAGGTAAAGAGTCTTCTTAAGATGAAACTACTTTTAGATAACTAAAACCGTCCTTGAATAACCAAAACCGCCCCTTCATAGTGAATGTTGGCATTAAAGACTTTGTCATCTAGTGCAAAAAGGGGAAAAGGAAAGGAAAATAAAAATTTAAATGGATTTTTAGTGGGAAAAGCTTGAAATGTGACAAAAGGAGAGACAAGAGATGAGAATGACATAACATGGAGCCATTAATATGAATTTTGGTCTATAAGAGGACCAGTTAGTCAAGATAAGTAGTAGCCTTCTTTATTTAACAACAAGTGACTCTTAGGATCACCATTGGATTAAATTAGGAAACATGGGGCACATCAATAATCTTATTGTATTATGAAAGTTTAAGTTTAGGTACATATATATTTCCCCATTGAGATTAGAATTTTTTAGAAATACCTAATCTAGAGATAGAGTGTGGTAGAAGGATGAATTTATACCGAATATTTATCAATATTGGGAAATTATAATCACAAATTAGGGATATTTTAAAGTAGTGTGGATTATACTTGTAGGAAACTAAAGACAAGAGTTAGTTATTTTAAAAAAATATCATAAAATCTTAAAGCTCAAAATTATTAAAATATCAATAATGAAGACTTACCAACAAGTTTTGGAACCAGGATCCAACTTCATTATTTTTTCAATACAATTGACCATCTTAGGATTGTCTATTTATGATGATTTTTGTGTGTCTTGGTAAACATGGTCAAAAGGGGGACTCAAATGGACAATATAAATGGAATGAAAAAAGTCTTGCCCACCAATTCATTTTCATGCATTGATTTGAAGAAGGATTTTGGATGAGGAAAGCAACAACATAAGATGAAATAACATCAAAAGGGACTTCATGGAGATAACATTAGTAATAGGCACATGTAGGATGTATGAAAGCAAAAATTATTCGTTTTGGGTCAAATTAGGCTTTTCATAAAAGTCCTTCATTTTAAACATTTTAAATTCAATAATTAAACCATTAGAAAGGTAGAATAGGTTAGAAAACATAACAATAGCTTCCAAAATTAGGAATTGGTAACCTGATAAGAGAAATAAGAGATAATATGTCAAAATGGAGATTCATACACAATTGTATTTCATAGTTACAATCACCGCTTACGATTTCAACTCTTAAGAAGGTATTTTTTCTAAATATAAAAAAATTATGAAATTTGAATCTTTTGATTGTCTAGGGGCTTGTCTAACTAGAATACATAGGGATAGGGCTCAAAAATGAAGTTGCATATTACTCATCCTAGTTGGACATAATTTTGATTAATTTGATAGACTAAGAGTGAATCCTTCTAGAGTTATTAGGCCTACAAGGATTGGATAGAGGAAGACCTTTGGTTCTATACCATTGGATGAGTGACATAGTAACTTATTGATATATGTATTCCAACACTTTTAGGTTCCTAGATATACCAAAAATATAGTGGAATTTGACTTTGGAGTATGTCTATATTCTCTACAAGGTATTAATCAAGGGCTTGAGGTTGGTAGTGGATACCGATCCTTCCTAAACAAGTCAATATATATTAGGATGGAGTAGAAGTTTAGGATATATAATATTGTTGTTCTTATAAGCTTAGTCTTGGATCCTCCTATCTCAGGCTCTAGGAAAGTGTTAATGGGAATTACAATTGCATGGCTAATGGTAGACAAGGGAGGAGATAGAATTTTATGTTGGATGACACCAATGATTATAAGGATGGGAACACAAATATTTTTTAGATGGGGAGTTGATATATTCACCTAGACATACCATGAAATTTATAGGGTGTTCCAAAATGAGATCATATCTTTGAACTATCCTAGTCGATGATTGATTGGGTGTATAACTAGTTTTGTCATATAGGGTAGCAAATAGCTCAATAATCAAGGTTTGTGACAATAACATGATCAAGATTTTAAGGTGGGTGATGCCTCATTCTCAAATAGAGGAGACAAGGCACCCACATGCTAGACAAGTAATATTATAATCCCATGATATTATAGTTTAGACATATGATGACATCATGAATTTTTGGGCCCATAATGACATTGAGTGATAGAGATGGACAAGATACAAGTTGAGAGACAATACCCATATTATAGAGCATTATATTGTAGGTTGGATTTATGTATAGATTTAAATTTCTATTTATAGATACAGGTTCAATACCCATGGTGTACAAAGGAGTTATGGAGATGCAATTATCACTAAGAAGAGATATTTTTGAGTACTTAGAATGGGGGCCAACTCTTGGGGTTATTAAAAAGAGTGTGTTCCTAGTTAGAATAGACAATAATAAGGGAAATAAATAAGATGATGAGGAAGAGCAATGACTAATGAAGAGATAGTATGATATTGCTATTATTAGAATAAGAAAACTAGACTAAACAAGGTACCCATTATGGAGGGAGAATAATATAGGTATGAACATGACATTAGAACCAAATTGGAGTGAGAGAGATCATAGTAAGCACATATTTTCTCTTTTTTTTAGAAAAACTATATGTATAAAGGGTGGCTAGAAAAATAACATATTATAAAGCAAAGATAATCCAAGATTGAAGAGAGGTCATTATACAAATATTGATGGATATATTTGTAGTACCAATTTTATTTGACCTTGCTTTAATGACCATTGATGTAGGCATATCCCATTGAGTTTTGGAAGTCATATTGATGTATATGTCCTAAAATATTATGTGCCAAAGATATTGATAAAGTTATAGGGTAGAATTGTAGAGTTTGGAAGACGAAAGAATGAAGCAAAAAAATATCTAAAGATGATATAGTAGATCTCTTCTCTATGGGGAGTTATGGATTCACTCTTAAGAAGAGGGATTTCTAGGGAGACCCAAATATGTATGGGAATAAAGGGGTGTAGACAACCACTCTAGTGAGTATTGCATAGTTCCAAAATGAGTCCTAGGGATAGTATGTTGGTTAGAGTGATTTGTATTGATAGATACTAAGATGATGGCATGAATGACAACTTCCAACATAGTGAGTGAGACTAGATTAGTTATGATTCAAAGTAGTATAACATAAAAAGATATAAGCTACTTTTTAAAACATTCAAATGTTAGATGAAAAAGAGACACAAGTCAAGAAATATTGATTAGAAAATATTCAAGAACATTAAAAGGTTTATAAATAAAAATAAATGCAAATTTCATATAGATAGTTGGCAATAATACTAAACTTTAGATTACGAGTTGCATGTGCTGGGATACAAGGGTGACAGATATTAAAGGTGATTAGTCTTGGTATAAGAAGAAGGCTAAAGGAAATTAATGGATATCCAAAAAAAAAAAATTGTATTATAGGATTTTTGTATACAACTATGTATATTATAATTATAATATTTAGTGGGGAAATTGAAATTGTTCATCTTTCGAGCATATACAAGTAGTTTTGAAAATTAACTACAAAATTCTTCACCCATCTTGTGGTTTTGGATGACAATATGATATATCACTTTGATTTTCTAATGCTAACATCATATGCATGGATATTTTGTTGTGATATGTTGGTGTTTAGAATGGGTAATGATGTCGAGCATCTTTCTTTCATTGGGTCTTGATGACATAAGGTGTCACATATATAATTGGCATTAGCCTAATTGAGAATGATTATATGTATTCCCAACATTGATGTCCCCTAAAAAAAGTGGTAAACACTTGAACAAATCAAGTTGAGGTAAAAGACATATTATTTGATCAAGTGTATACCACTTTGTCTTAGTGGAAAAATCCGTAGTCTTCACAATCATGAAAAGAATGTATCCTATGACAATGATCTATAGGCATTGCTTGCAATTAGTTTGGGTCCAATTTCATTTAATGTTATACTACTATAGTTTTTAGTAGAGGAGGAATCTACAAATTTAGGAGCTTCATATTCAAAATGATATGCATTTCCAAATATGGTAGTAAGTGGAGAACAAAGTGCCCCCTTCTACTAAGTGCAATATGGCTCATCGACCATAGTGCAAGTGCTTTATATTATTGTGTGGATAATAGAATCATTTCTTATGGATGTGGAGGTAAATTATATTTTCAATTTAAAAAATAATGTAGAGAGTGATAATTATTATGGTGACCACTATATTTCTATTGCCAATGTCAAGTATATGTTAGACTAATGGTGCACATGCTAGATGTGCTACAATAAGTATTTAGATTTGTTAACTTTCTTAATTTGAGTTTGTGTTTGATTGTTGACAAGTGCATGTCATATAATGTATAAGGGAGTACTATATTGAAAGTTGAGGTATGTTTGAAAAGTATTATCTAATGGAATTGTACCATTTACTATTTTAGAAGTTATTGAGGGTTAAGATTGACTAAAGCCTTGTGTTTCTTTGGCACTTAAAATAGGTCATTGCTTAAATATCCTTAATATTGTATATTTTTACAATATTACAAAAGGATCTTGATTCAACGTAGTGATTGGGTAATATACATATGGAATTTATTTGGATGCATGTACATGAATAATGCCTTGGTTGATCTGGTTATAAATAGACCATTCATCTAAATATTTGGATCAACATCTTGTGCTACTCATTCTTTATATCATAAAGTGTTTTTTATATGATACATAATTTTTGTGTCTCTTTTATTTCTTTTGGTTTATAGTGGTGTTTGGTAAGGTTTCATTCTTTGGAATTGTTTTGACTATTTCTTCACTGTATTAGAGATATAACACTAGCACTCAAGAAATTGAAGATTCTAGAGAAATAAATTTATCAAGAGAAATAATATGATAACTTGATGTCAATAAGGATGTTAGAACTAGATAATTGGGTGGAAATAAGGAGGTTATCAGTGAGTTCTCTTTGAGGAAATACACATCCACATGGTGGATGAGGGTTTGTGTTAGTGAGAAAGCTATCACTAGGAAATTTGGTGCAAATAAGGGTAAAGTAGATTTTGACATCCACGAGGCCATAGACCATATGAGATAACCCTTATGGAGGATTTTGTTTACTGAATATATGGTTATCCAACCATATTTTGGTTAATTAAGTATGGTGTATGATTCTAGCCATTGCAAGATTTAAATATTAGACCTCTATTTAGAGTTCCAAAATCTCCATTGTTAGGTCTTTCAAGTTGTACTAAATGGGTTATAGGAGATTCAAACTAGTCCCACCTATATTCTGTCCCTATGATTAAAAATTGTGTCTCCATGATGAGATCCTAAAGAAACCAACTTGGGTGTTCCACCTATTTATATAAAATATTTCTTAGTGGTGGCAGTAAGGTTCATCATAAAAGTTTTGTCATATCATGCGATTTCAAGGGAAGTGTGAGATTAGGAAGATTCCTCTAATTTTTATAGTTGGATGTGCACTCAAATATCAACCAAATTTGGGTGAAAACATGTTTTTGAAATTATTTGAACTTTTTGAGGTTTTAGAAATTCTTTGATTTTTCAAAGCCAACCAATTTTGGATGGGGATTTTAGAAGTTTTAAAACTTTTTAAGTCTTTACAGTTCTTTAGAATTTTCAAGACCAACCAATTTTGGATGGGATTTTTATAATTCTTTGAATTTTCTAGGGTTTTAGTGTTGTCTTAATTTCTTTTACTCTAGTGTTGTAATAAAGGGTAAACTTTTGAAGGTCATAATTGTTTCATAGGGAAGCATTTTGATCCCCGTTTCTTTTTTTAGATTGTACAATTTTTTGAGCTCTTTATAATGGTGGTGTTTGTTCAAGAACTTGATATAGGCAAAGGGATAAATCATTGTGTGATGGTAATTAAAATTATATTACCCATTTAATGAGGTAAAATTATAAAATTAGAACAAACTAAAGTGTAGTTCTTATAGCAGGTCTAAGCATATAAAAGATCCATACTTCAAGAAGTTAAAAAATATTGAGGCAAAGTATAAGGCCCTCAAGCTAGGGATGGATGGAAATATAAAGGAGTACTAAAATACTAGAAGTTTATTATTTTGAAGTTTAAGTGAGGTGGTAGTCTCTTGAATTAATAATCATTTGGACAATGAATGATGATTATTTTAGTCTTAAGGAGACCGATTATTTGTGGGATTTTGAGCAAAGTAGATCTTACTTATTGTTATGAAACAAATCCAAGAATTACAACAATAGCAGTAATAGTCTAATAATATGCAAATAAAATTATCCAAATAATAATAATAATTCAGTTCCAATTTACAAAAAATAAAATATGCAATAATCAAATTCTAGATTCAAATCAATGCAAATACTTAGCCACTTGGAGAAGGTGAAGTCTCATATATGTAGAATATGTGATTGGTATTTTAATAGAAAATATGATCTCAACTATCACCTAACTCTTCCTATTTATAGATTAAATCAATTGTTAACCCTTTAACCCTAATGCTCAAGGGTAGATTATCTAAACCTAGGGATCAAGCAAATAAAAATAAATATAGCTAATGTGGCTATATTAGAGTTGTTACATAGATCCTCCTCAAAGAATGTCCTCAAAGCTAGAAAAGACTAGACAATGCTCTTAGGTTCCCACATAGAATCTTCTTTTGGAAGGTCCTTCCACTAAGTGAGTAACTTTTAAATTTTTCAAGATTGAAGATAATGAATTCATGACTGCAACATTGCTTTAGGATGGAGACTGAATCAACCTTCTTCATTGAGTACTAGAAGTTTTATATAGGAATGCACATTTTGGTCATTAACCTATTTTAGATAAGATACATGAAAGGCATTATGGATTTGGGAATATGGTAGGAACTCCAACCGATATACCACTTCACTAATGTGATAGACCACCTTGTAGGGCCCATTAAAATAATCCAACTTTTGACTAGACTTGGTCTTTAAGGATAGTTGTTTATAGGGTTGTAGACACCAAAAACCATATCTCCTACTATCAATTTTCATTCAAAATGGTGTAATACTATTGTTATTTCACGTGTTTCTAGGCCTAGATCAAATCATCTTTAAGAAGTTGAAGCAAAAACCATCATTCATGTAACAAATCATCTACTTAGGCAACCTTAGAGGATCCTGGAACGTAGTCTTCCATTGATGGATATTTTGACCATACAATGCTTCAAATGGGAACATCTTGAGGGGTGAATGGTAAAACATATTGTGCCACTATTCAACATATTGAGATGCAATGAACCTAGTGATACTGCTTGTCTTGAGCAAAACACCAAAGGTAAGTACATATTTATCTGACCATCCAACTGAGGGTGATAAGAAGAGGATATAATCAACTTGGTACCATTAAGAGAAAGCAATTCTTTCCAAAAGTTATTGGTCAAGACAAGATCAAAGTCACTCATAATGGTTTTGGGTATACCATGTAATTTAAAAATATAATCAAGAAATACCTTGGCCACCTTACTTGCTAAATAGAGATGCTATAATGCATAGAAATGAGCATACTTGGAAAGATAATCTACTACCACAAATATCATTATTTTCCCCTTATATTTGGGAATGTTCTTATTAAAATCCATGGATATGTGCTTCCAATGGTGGTTAGGGATAGGCAAGGGTTGTAACAATCTAGGAGATTTAACTATTTCCTCCTTGTTATGATGACACACCTCACACTCAATCACAAATATCTTGAAATCTGCTTTTAATCCTTTCTAAGAAACAATTGCTTCACCCATTGGTATATTTTAATAAATTCTAAATTTCTAGCCAAAGGAGATGCATGCAATTGTTGGAGAACATTTGACTTAATAGCCAAAGGATGAGGAAGATAAATGTGATATTTTTTATGAAGCGCTCCATAAATATATAAGAAATAAGAATGCAACAATGAGCCTGCATCTCTTTCTTGAATTATCTACATAGCTTTAGGTCAAATTTTTATTCTTCTCAAAGTTAAGAAAGTAATTTTGAAGAGGACTAGAAATGACATTGACAATAATAACATCCTCATATTTGGGATACAAGGCATCAACCACCACATTCTCCATTTATTTCTTGTATTCAATAGCAAAATCATGACCCAATGGCTTCGTTATCCATTTATTCTATTAAGAAAATGAGATATGTTGCTCTAGGAAATGCTTAATATTGATATAATCAGTCTTGATGATAAAATGTCATCCCACAAATAATGCTTTTATTTGTCTATAGCATGTAGAAAAACTAACATTTCCTTCTCATAAATGGATAGTCCCATATTATTTTCCAAAAGTTATTTTCAAAGGCTAATGGGTGTCCATATTGCATAAAAATAAATCCAATACCTATACTGGAAGAATCACACTCAATGATAATAGTTTTTATAAAGGTAGGAGTTGCAAAAATATGAGTGGTACATATCTTCTATGAGGGTTTGGAAGGCTTGGGAAGTGTCTTTAGACAAAAAAAAAGCATCCTTTTTAGTGAGAGCAATGATAGAAGTGACAATATTGCCATAGTTGCGGATTTCTATAGTAGCCTATGAGTCCTAAAAATCCATGGAGCTATTTAAGGAATTTGGGGCAGGGTCAATATTACATAGCTTTGATCTTGTTAGGATCTACCTCGACTCATTTCTAAGTTAATATATATCCCAAATGTTCTACTTTATAGACCATAAAGGAACATGTGGATCTTTTGATAAAAAGTTTTTTCCTTCATAATAGGTGAAAAAATTTGTCAACATAAACTGGATGATCCTCCCATGACTTGCTATAAATTAAAATATCATAAAAAAAACTAAGATAAACTTATGAAGAAAATGATGAAAGATAAAGTTAACGAGACTTTTACAAATGGAAGGAGCATTAATGTGACCAAAATCCATGACTAGGAACTCATAATGACCCTCATGTGTATATAAAGTAGTCTTAGGGATATCCTCTTCCCTAACCCTAATTTCATGAAAACCCAAATGCAAGTATATTTTTATAAAGTATCTAGCACCATGCAATTCATCCAATAAATCATCTATAACATGGATAGGAAACTTATATTTGATAGTGATCTTATTGAGAGGATGAAAATTAGGACATATACACCATAAAATATCCATGCATCGTAGCATCAAGACTAAAGAGTAGTATGGAATGATTCTTGGATGGATGATTTCTTGGTCTAATATTTTTTGAACCAACTTCTCAATTTCTAACTTTTGAGGTTAGAGATAGCCGTAAGGATGTACATTTGAATTTCTAGAATAAGGTGAATGGCATGATCATGTGTATGCTTAGGAGGAAGACCCATGTGCTTACTAAAGACCTCATATTGATCCATAATATAGTGTAAAGTCAAAGTAAGAGCTAGAAGAAGCAACTTTAAAGACTAAATTTCCATGCAATCGACTTGGAAAGAATCCACAACCATATTTCTTCAATATGTTTTTCATTCTATGTGAACTAACCACCTTGGAGGGAGGGGTTGTATTCATTTGAGGAAAATGACTCTTCCTTTCTCCATCCATTTGGCATATAATTTTATTAGATTAATAATAACACAACCAAGCTGAGATAGCCATTATATTTCCAAGATGACCTTTGAACTACCTAGGTTCATGGAAAAGAGATTTCTTGACCAAGTATAATCCCCCATTTGGATGTTAGCCTTATCCATTCAAGTCACACATTGAGTGGTACTATTTTTTTGTAATTAATATTTGAAATTTATCCTAATTTGAAGTATTGATATACAATATTGAGGATTTCACTATCTTACTATCTAGAAAGCTATGTGTGCTACTTGAATTAGTCCACATATTGATGTAATATTATTTACTAAATCCTTGTACCTTGATAATCAACACAATGATGCAATATTTTTTAGTAAATCCTTATACCTTGATAATATGGTGATCTTGGATCCCCATATGAGCATGAGCAAAGAGATCCATGGTATCATCCTCATGTTTTACCTCATCTAATTCTATCGGTATAATGAATTTTTACCTTCTATTGTTATGTCTTTACCTTCCACTCTAAAGTTACTACATTATTCATAGGTCTAATCTTAGGGATGGTGAGAATTACATTTAAAATAGTAGAATCCTTGGGAAAACTCATTATTGTGATAAGAATGATGAGAGTTGAAGCCATATCTATGTTGAAGACTAGGATATTGGATCTTCTATTCTATTGCCAAAGCTATACATTAAGTATCATCATGAGTACAGGGATAAAGCATATTGATTTACCATAAAATTTTATCCTTAAGATCGTGATGAAAGTATAATGCCACCACCACTAGATTCAATTGGTGGGTGTAGGTGACAAGACTAGTAAACTTGAAGCAATACTACACTTTTTTTGTTTTCATAAGAGAGACCACATATGATGTGGAAGATGATTTTTCAAATATTTAAAGAAATCATTCTTTGAAGTCAGGCTATAAAAGATAACTCCCATGTTGGTGAAGCTAGCACACCAACCATTTATGAGCTTAGGTTCCCAACTGACGAGGGACCGAGAAAACACACTTCTTCAAACCCTACTTTTCATTAAAATATACTGGAAAAATACATTACAAACAGCCCACAGGCTTTACAATGACCAGCGCTCGGCTTGGTCTTCTCTTCTCACTTCTATGCTCTAAGTGCGTTCTCCGATCCACCACCCGCACATTACATTAAACTGGGTTTTTATAGAGGCCCCGACCCTCTAAAAATAGCCTTCAAAAAATGGGTTCACCAACCCGATTAATGACCCCCTCTGAAACATTCTTCACATAAACCGGCACCAACCCGATTTATGGCACCACTCCGCACGGCCCCTGTCACTGCCGCTTCCTGTCAGGATACTCTGCGCGTCCATCCTCTTCGTTCCCCGTGCTTCTTGATCTTGTCTGCCTTTACTGCACCTTGTGCCACGTGTCATTCTTTGAATGGTCCCAAAAATACCGCCTGCCATGGTTCCCACCATCTCTTTCTCTTCCCGCACCTTCTTCTCTCTCCGTCACGATATCGTGACATGTCACAATATCGCGACGTTTCTACTCTTCTGCATTCTTTTCTCATTTTGGTCGTGATATTGCGACATGTCGTGATATCGTGACCAATTCTCGCTGCTTGCCTGCTTTTCAAATGTTGTCACGATATCGCGACAGACCCCCGCCTTCGCCTTGAACTCCAAATGTTGTCGCGACATCACGACATCGTGATATCGCGACATCACGATATCGTGACAAAGCTGCCGCCCTGCCTTAATCTTCAAAAGACGTCACGATATTGTGACGTCGCGACATCACGACATCACGATATCATGACAAAACTGCCGCTTCGCCTCGGTCTCCAAATGATGTCGTGATTTTGCGACATCGTGAAATCGTGACATTGTGATTTCGCTCCTGCTGCCCACTCCCGCCTTGGCCTCCTTGCGACATCACAATTTTGTGACGTCACGAAATTGCGACGTCATGATTTCGCTACTCTTGCCAGCTCCTGCCTCCACTTTGCCTTGACATCGCGATTTCGCTGCCACCTTCAACTTTTACCTTAGAAAAATTTTCCTTGGCTTTTTCTTCTTTTTCTTCCTGAGATGACTCTTCAGAAGTGGCTCTCCCGCAACTGGGTGCTTCTGCTGTAGGCGCTGCTGGATGCTCCTGCATCAGACACCCGGGGTAAGTGGAGAAGTGATCTTCACTTCTGCACGGTCTGGTTGCTGCCCCCTGCAACAACACCTCCAGACATTTCTCTGCCTCAGCAGCCTGCTCCATCTCCTCCTCTTTGCCAGTTAAATTTTTGCCTTCTTCCAGGCAGATCCTGTCACTGCTGCACTCTTCTGTAGCCTACACCTTTAGCTTTCGATGAACTCCCGCATCTCTCTTTCTCTGTCTCTCCTCACGCCTTTTGTGCCGCTCCTCTTGCTCCTACAATTTTATGCTGATCCACTCCTCCTGCAGGGCTTGAAATTGCCGCTGCAATGCCAAGAACTCTTCTTCTGGCACCATATCTTCCTTGCTGTCCCGGCTTCTTCGGGGATGCATTTTTTTTTAGCTTTACTCACAAAGCTCAACTGATTCCGGTGTAGCTGCCTCACGTCCGGTGATCTGCTAACATGCTTAGGAATCCTAAACTCTCTCTCCTCTCTCAGAACCCTCCCACAGATCCTGGCGCAAACTGCCTCACGATCGACGATCTGTTTACGCACTCAGGAACATTAGCTCTGATACCACTGACGGGGGACCAAAAAAACACACGCTCTCACACTCATGCAAATCCAAAAAATCTCATCTATTAAATTTGAAAATGCATATACAAACAGCCCATAGGCTTTACAATGGCTAGCCCGTGGCTTAGCTCTACACTTCTACTCTCTAAGTGCGTTCTTCGATCCACCACCCGCACATTACATTAAACTAGGTTTTTATAAAGGCCCCAACCCTCTGAAAATAGCCTTCAAAAAATGGGTTCACCAACCCGATTAATGACCCCCTCTGAAACATCCTTCACATAAATCGGCACCAACCCGATTTATGGTGCCACTCCGCACGGCCCCTGTCACCACCACTTCCTGGCAAGATACTCTGCGCGTCCATCCTCTTCGTTCCCTGTGCTTCTTGATCTTGTCCGCCTTTACTGCCTCACAGCCGACGATCTGTTTACGCACTCAGGAACATCCGGATCTGATACCACTGACGGGGGATCGAAATGAACACATGCTCTCACACTCACGCAAATCCAAAAAATCTCATCTATTAAATCTAAAAATGCATATACAAACAGCCCGCAGGCTTTACAATGGCTAGCCCATGACTTAGCTCTACACTTCTACTCTCTACGTGCATTCTCCGATCCACCATCGACTAATACATCAAACCGAGTTTTTATAGAGGCCCCGATCCTCTGAAATGTTCTTCCCAAAAAATGGGTTCACCAACCCGATTAATTACAAAGACTGGGTTTTTAAAGAGGCCCCGACCCTCTAAAATAATAACACAAAAATTGAGACACCAACCCGATTTAAGACCCCTCTTCGCACAGTTCCTGTCACCACTGAATCCGCCAGATTCTCTGCGCGACCCATCTTGTTCGTCTCTCGTGCTCCTGGGTAACCACCCGCTTTAACTGCACCTTGGTGCCACGTGTCATCCTCTTTTTTCGTGCGTGTGGCCGTCCACGTGGCCATTTCCTTCTTCTCCCGCACCTTTTTCTCTCTCCGTCGTGATATCATGACATGTCGGGATATCACGACGTTTTGGATTCCCTGTGCTTCCTGCCCATTTTGGTCGCGATATCGCGACATGTCACGATATCACGACCAACTCCCGCCTTGCCTTGGTTTGTCAAATGTTGTCATGACATCGCAACATCGTGATATCACGACGTCATGAAATCGCGACAAAACAGCCGCCTCGCCTTAGTCTTCATAAGTTGTCGCGATATCGCGACGTTGCGATATTGCGATGTCGTGACATCGCGATCGTTTCGCTGTCGAACCCCCAGCTCTGTTTTACGTCGCGACATCACGACGTCGCGATATTGCTACCACTCCACCTCCGAGCCACCTGCTCCGCTGCCTTTTTCATGATTTCGTGACATGTCGCAATTTCACGACAACTCCCACTGCTCTGCTGAGTCTTCATTCTGATGTCGCGATTTCGTGACATCGTGAAATCGCGACGTCACAATTTTGCCACTAGCCTCTGCCTTCTCCTTCGCTTCATGTCACGATTTCGTGACTAACTCCTGCCTCTGCCCCCGCCTCACCTGGACATCGCAATTTCGCGACGTCGCGATTTTGCTACTGTTTTCTTCCTCTGCCTTAGAAAAAAAATTTGTGCCTTCTTCTTCTTCTTCCTGAGTCGACTCTTCAGAAGTGGCTCTCCCGCAACTGGATGCTTCTACTACAGGTGCTGCTAGATGCTCCTGCATCATAAACTTAGAAGATGCTAATGTGACACAACCTACTGTAGAAACATGATGCACGTGGATATGGCTAACCATATTGGCCAACCACCCTCATGGATTGATACCTTCAAATATGAGCAAGTCAATGTGAGGAACAAGAACTTCATGAGGCCATATTAAGAAAATTAAAAGTACATCCTACCATGGAACCTAGATCACAAGAAAAACCTAGTTTGTAAGCACCTATAACTAAAGGATAACCTTGGGTGGTATAAAAAGTTAAGTGAATTCCACAGGGATTTAGAGGACTATGACCAGGTGGTTGTTGTGGAAGAACACTAATATTGGGTGCCTTTTTGA
The DNA here is from genome assembly GCA_028583015.1 of Wollemia nobilis. Lineage (NCBI taxonomy): Eukaryota > Viridiplantae > Streptophyta > Pinopsida > Araucariales > Araucariaceae > Wollemia > Wollemia nobilis. Next base: position 13,870,396 of record JAQPPZ010016726.1, read on the forward strand.
AATTGTTTCTACATAGTTGTGACCATTGGAAAGGAGGCATAGTAGTGGATATTTGTAGGAATCTTTAGATGCTATCCAAGGACTTGAAAATGGAAGTAATTGTCTAGTCTTGATTCAAAATATATGCATGCATATTAGGGTCAACAATAATAGGAAGAGGATTACCAATTATAGGGGTGGTAGGATTGACTAGGGGAGGGTTATTTGGATGAGGAGATAAAGAACTCAAGCTATTGAGAGGAGGTGAAGCCATGATATTTAAGGAAGAAAGAAGATATTGATCAAAACTATTGATACTTGGGGAAGTGTTGTGATCCTTACTAGGATTTCTAGGTTGGAATTCTCATATACACATCCTCTAAATGAATAGTATGCTATATTTAACCATTGAAACATGCCCAGTTAGCAGTGGTAGCAAGTTTATTAATACACTAGGGGTAATTAAAAAACTCAAAATATACATGGAATGCTACTGAAAAAAGTGTTGTGAAAAATATCTCTTACTTTGATCAACTTAAAGAGATGATTGTGAAGATATAGGTCTCCCATAAGGGTCTTGGTACAATCACCTATAAAAAGGGTGTTATTGGAGATAAAATTTATTTTGAATATCTCAAAGAGATGATCACAATGGTATAAATATCTCACAAGAATCCATGACACCTGATACTTTTTTTAGGCTCATAAAAAGGAAGTAACAATAATGAACTCACAATATTCTAGAAGATAATTGAACTGGAATATGGACAAAAAACTACCAGGAAACATGTAACAATAATATTCAATAGAGGTTATGGAATATTTTACACACCCTTATGTTGCAAATTTTCTCCCCATAGATAGTCAAGGTCGAAGCTCCAATATCACTTGTTATAAAACAACCTCAAGAATTAAAACAATAAAAGTAGAAATTTATTAATGCAAAAATAATATTACCCAAATTATAGTAAAAATTAAATTTATAGATTCAAATCAATGCAAATACTTATCCAATTGGAGAGGGTAAAGTTTCATATGTGCAGTAGATGTGACTAAGATTCGAATATGAAATATGATCTCAACTACCACCCAACTCTTCTTATTTATATTATAAATAAATCATTAGCCCTAACTCTAATGCTCAAGGGAAAACCCTATAAACCTAGGGGCCAAGCTAAGAAAAATAAAGATAGCCTACATGGCTAATACTTCTACAAAAAAAGATCTTGTTTAATGGGAAGACAAGTGCAGATGTCAAAATTAATATATTGTAACTCCTTGACAAGGAAGTTGAGGAGGTATAAACTAGGACAAAGAAGACCTATGTTGAAGTTGAGGATGTCTCACAACTAGTTAAAGAATATGAAATCACTGGTACCATATCTAAGAAGTGATATATTATTAATATTAGGGGAGGTAAAAATGGGTAGAACACCCATAACCAAGTTGATCAAGAGATAGAAGGCTTATGGAGGGATAAGTCAAGCAGAAAATAAGTTGTGAAGTTTAGTTATAAAATTATAGGCAATAGTGTCTAAGACATATTTTTGCAATTAACTAGTGCCTATAAAATTTAATCATGGTTTTGAGATGAAGCAATGTTATAATACACTTGATATATCTAATAAATATTGGTGGTAGGTTGATTTTGGATTTGTCTTGGGATGGGAGGCCAAGGTGGCATAAGTGTGGAGGCAACTTTTAAGAGATTTTGAGGAAAACGACCATCAATTATTCTCAAGAAGCATGACATGCAATAAATTATTTATACAAAGGTAGATGAAATAAGCTCATTCTAAGGAACATTATGGACATATAATAGATATTTTAGGAGAAATAGGCATCATAAAATGTTATCATGGCTCGAGCTAGAGTTAGACCATGGTTACAATCTTGCTAAAATTATTATGGTAATATTTGTTCTTAAAGGAAAGAATATGTTGATGGTTTCTCTTGAAGAGGAGGAATTCATGATGATCTTCAAAAAGAAAAATGCCAAAAATTAGATTGATGTGTAATGTATTTTAATAAAAAATCAACTAAAGGACATCTTTGCCAAACCATTAGCAGAGGACCCATTTGTAATTTTTTGGTAGATGATGATGATATGAGATGTTTTCATCAAGGAAGGATTTTAAAGTGATGCACCTATGACTCCTAAGTAAATTTTAAGGGAGGGTATTTAGGGTTAGGATTGAATTATGCATTATATTTATTTAAAACTTCATAGGGATCATAAATTGATTCTCCTTAAAATTGTATTTTTTAAACTATTTTATTGTAAAACACTTTGATTCACCCTAGTGAATAGGTAATCTATGACTAACATTGATTTGGTAACATCTACATGTCATATCTTGGTTAAGTTGGTTATATATATACCATTCATCTAAATATTTGGATCATCACCTTGTGCTCTTTATTTTTTATCCTATGCTATGACACATCATATTCATATATTTTATTGTCTTGTTTTGTTTCTTTTAGTTTATTATAGTGTCTTCAATGGTGTTTACAATATAAATAATGACTAATTTATTTGATGAATGCAGAAATGACTGTCATGGATCATCATTGATGTAATAGTGATATACATACAAAGAGGGACCATTAAAAAATAGCTTCCACCATATCAAAAAACTAATATAACTATCCATCATTTGTAATATTTCCTCTACCCTGGTTATTACATCAATGTTCAATAAAAGTACAAATAATAAAATATCAAAATTTATCAAGCTTTATACATGTAAAGGATTTTGCGAAGATGTTTACACTATGATCAATATTGTAACAAAAATAGAGCTATATGCTATACCTTTAAACATATTCATTAATGAAATGACACTAAACACAAATATGCTTATTGCACTTATGAAAAACTAGGTTGTGAACAAGCTTTAAAACTCTTTGATTGTTGTAATTCATTATTTTAAGCTATTTATATAAAATACACATCCATGATAATATGTGATGCAACTATACCACCTAGAGATAAATCTTATAGCATAATATTTTGTCTTGATATATGATCAAGAAATAATGTGTTGCTTCTTACTTTACCAAGATATTTAATTAGGTCCTAGAAAGAATACATAACTAAAATTGGATCTCGTCATCTATATATCCTTCATAGTCTACACACATGAATCCTATCAATAATATCGAACCATTCATTTTGTGCTCCAAATTATACTCAAGCATACCATCAATATAATAGAGTACCCATTTCTTTCAAATAACACACCTTTAGCTCTTGCATGAACCATGAAAGATAGCTAACAATAAAATAAATATTTGGTTTGGTGTAAGAAAGATAAATTATACTCCCAAAAAACTGTTAATAGAGAGTTACATTTGCCTTTGGTGATGGATATCCCCATAGGTATAGGTATGAGATTGCAATATATCATCTAAAACTCAAGATTAGTCTTGCCAATTAACTTAAAAGTGTTCTTGATCCTTTCAATTAATATCTCTAAACATCCAATAATGATCAAGTTGATGTTATACATAATTATAATCATAAAATTTTCTCTTTGTATATGAGGTATAGGTGTGGATCATAAGGACTATATCAAAATCCATGTTGAAAAAAATGCTCATTAATCTTGATATACTAGGATTTGAGAGCTTGCTTCAACCCATATGGATATTTGAAAAGCTAAAATACATGCTTATCCTATTTAGCTATGAAAAATCCCTATGGTTGTATTATATAGACTTCTTTAGTGAGGACACCATTGAGGAAATCACTTTTCATATCCATTTGATATAAATTCCATCCAAGTCAATATGTTATTATGGATAGCATTTGAATTATCTTGATCTTTGTTGTTGGAGCAAAAGTCTTGCCATAATTGATACCTTCTATGCATAGCCCTTGATAACAAGTCTTATCTTGTACTTGTTACTATTTTTTATTAGCTTTATATTTGAACTTGAATACCCACTTACAACCAATGGATTTATTCATTGGCATCCTTCCACAATTTTGATGCAAGGGCTATCTAAACTATTGATTATTCAAAATTTTGCACCATTATGCTCATAAGAGCAACATTGATCTCATTATGAACTTTGGTACATGCATCAAATCTAATGTTGTGTTTAGGACACCATCTAAGTTCCATATTAAACTATACTAAGTTACCACTTAGGCCATTATGCATTACTCATAGAAATTAGTTTGTATGATATTGGATCATAAACTTTATCATTTGCAAGATCTTCTCTATCATTAGAATCGCCAACATCATAAAATCCTTCAACCTCTCTCTCAAAGGTTTCATTATAAAAAATGAGAAGAGGAGTTTCATGTTGGAAGTATTATATTATTTTTTTCCCCTTGTAAATATTAGTTTGGTAGAATGCTTTATATAATGTATTTATCAATATGAGAGAAAGTGTAAGGTGTCAAGAGAGAGAATGAAGTCACATTGATATGTGGCAAGATGAGAATTTTATCTTAATGGGAGGAATATGAAAGGATGAATATCCCAGATGTTTGAGGAGAGTAATAGTCAGAGCACTAAAAAGTCATGTAAAATTATATATTGGATACAAAGCTCCATGTAATGTAATTGATTTGAATAATTCTTGTAATATTTTGATATTGAATATATTTGAGTTATATTTGTGAGATATTGTTGTTATTCCAATATTGTGATTCATTGTTATTTTGTATGGTATTTATCTAATTTATACTTGATCCTGGATAAAGCTTTCTATGAGTTAATCTATCTAGAAAGCTAACTATGGTATCAAAGCCATAAAGAAGTTCTAGAAGTGAAGAAGAAGTTGTTTTCTGGTTTGCCACTGTGAAGAGGATATTTGCTGAATGAGCATAGAAGACCAATGAGAACCTATGAGGTAAGGATATTGAGAGCCAAAGTGTAATAGGAATATGAAGTACCAAGAGTCATTGATAAAGCCTAAAGGTTGAGAGCTACCAAAAGAAGCTAGAAGTGCTTGGTAAAGAAGGTGAAAATATTGCATTCAAAAACCTAAGAAAGTGAGTGTCTCAAGCCAAGAAATCTAAAGAAAAATAAAAAATATTTAAGAAAAGTTGTAGCAGAGAAAAAGAAAGAAGAAGAGGAGCTGCAACAAAGAAAAAGAAGATAGGGTTGAGGTTACCCAAATTGCAACAAAAATTTACAAGGTAAGGCAAATTTGATTTGAAGAAATAATTTATTAATTTTTGAAAAGAAAAAGTATATTTTTGAAGAAAATATGGAGTGATAAGAAGAGATAAAAAAATTGAAAGAATTTTTTTATTTGGTTGATTGAAATAATTTAGAGAGATTAAAAAAATTATTATATATATATATATAGAGGGGGAAAATTGATTCATTGGGAGTCGAGGTGACCATGGGGGTGTGTTATATTCTCTACACTCGGGGGCTTGGGGATCGAAGGGTTCACCAGGAATGGTTTTAGAAATCACTCCAAGTCTGGGGTGGAAGTGTTTAATGTGTGAATTGAATAAACACCTATGTTTGGCCTTTATAAAAGCTAAGCTAAGAAAATGAAAGAACAATGCAAGCAAACAAAAATGTAGGTAAACAAGGAGTAACTCTAGAATGTTTCTAGATTTTCAATGGTGACTAAACCCTAACTTGTGATAAAATAAATCCTTTTCTTTTTAGCAAGGGTTTAAGAGAATGCACAAATAGATTAACACTAGTGTCACAACCCAAAATTCCCTATCTCAGCTATGAGTCATTTTTTATTATTATTTAAAACATGGTTTGAAATCTATTCAGGATCTAAATGTTCATTAAGCAAATAGACTCATGGAATTCATTTAATTTCTACTAGATCCGATGCAAGAAATACCCATCTCTACATCATACATATATCTATCTATGTAAGTGTACTAGGTAAAGTGCAAGTTTAAGCTATCATTCTCATCCTTCGATGAGCTAGCTTATTCCCTTCAATCTATCGAAAGGACCATGCCAATCTCTACTTCATACATAAGTCCTTCTATGTAGGAGTGCTAAGCATAACGGGAGTAGGCTTGTCACATACCACCTTGGAGGACTTTTTTAAGATGCTATTTGTGTAGTGATAGCTGGTTTTATAGCTTAATATATTTGCATTATATTTGTCAAAATAAAATGATGCTACGTTGCTTGATTACAGAAACATTTATTCTCATAAGTGGAAGACTGACCACCAAGATATGAGAAGGAAAATGATGACTATGATGACTCAACAGGTAAAGCTCATATTCCTATCATCACTAGTTACCTCCCTGATGGTGGTGTTACTTGAGTATTACTCTAAAAGTACCACACAATTAAAGGAAAAATAGTGATGGGGGATACTGAGCACATGCATCGAGTGCTTGTATGCCATTTGTGTGTGTTTTATATTTGATTTTATGATTAATTTGCATGAGTTTGGTTTAATTGAATTTTACTTTGAAAATGCACATTAATAATGTTTTGCATTTTACAAATTATTCTAGAAAAAAAAAAAAAAAAAATATATATATATATATATATATATATTGTATTTACATGGTGGAATCGGTAGCCACCACGAATCCGGGTAGGCTATCTAGCTTTTATGGCCGCCATAGTATTCTGTGATGTCCGCCCCGAAGACGCCACACAAATCTTCGTGCAGTCCGCCCCTATAACCACCATGCCACAATTATTTTAAATATTTTATGCCACTGAAAGCACTAGGAAAGGGACAAGCGTTCAGTCCGACGAGGCCCGAGATTTTAACCTTGGACCTCCGCCCCCCTTATGGGGTTTGGATGAACCAATTGGTCTACACCTTGGACCTTATTCTAGAAAATATTGAAAAGAATATCATGCAATGATTTTGTGAAATATTTAAATGGAGCAATTTTAAAAAAATAAAGGATTTATTTTGTCGAGCATGCTTGATTGGATCTAGTTGATCCTATTTTAGAAGGAAATTAGGTAGTTTGTTTTTTATGAGCTTGTTCAATTTTAAATTGGATTAAAACAGAGAAAAAAAACTACCTTGTAGATTTAAGAAAAAAATCAATCTTTCCTACACATAGCTACTTTGGGAAGGTTGAAATAGTGGATAATATTATGCTCTTATCTCTATGGATTCCCTTTTCATTAAAATATATATATATTAAAGGAAGCTTTAACTTGGGGTGAGAAAAAGAAGATAAAAAATAAATAATATATATATATATATATATATATATATATATATATATATATATTTAGAAGCATATTTTCTGAAATAAAGAAAGCAAACAAATAATAAATAAGTAAAATATATATTTAGAAAGATATTTCTTATATAAGAAGAAAGAGAGCTATAAATTTCCATAGAAGTTGTGGAAAAAAAGGAAGGTTATGCTATGTTATGCTGGAAGGAGAAGGTTGGAGAAGAAGAAGAGCTTAAGGAAGCACAAGGGTAGCATTCAACTGCTGGAAAACTCCAGGTTGGGTCTATCCATTATAATTTATCTTAGTGCTTGTCATATGTGAAGCAAAATAAAATCATGCATATTTGCATAGTTTATTTTATATCTCATTGGTTGACTCTCTTTCAATGCGTGTTCTGGGAAAAATATGTTGAATATTGATTAGCCTTGTTCTTGTTATTAATATATGAAAATAAATGGACCTACGAATTCTGGACACTTGTGCATGCTAATATCTAAGATGGCTTAGTTTACGATTCCTTTCTTGACTACGAATTTAATAGACTTTCGTAAATTATGATATCGATGCCATTGCACCACTATGAGTAGGCGGTATGGGTAATGAAGTATGTTCTTCCAATACTATTTACTGCCCTCACTTTGACTGTATTAATCTCCAGTAAGAGGATGACATGATAATTTGGTTAGATCGAGCATAATTCAAGTGTTAAACCTCTGTAAGATTAGTAGTAGTTGGACTATATTGAATGCAGAAATGACTCTATACTAAACTCAAATTATTCAGTCATTTCTCTCACAAGTGGTGGTTTGAGACTATTTAGATTAAATCAATCGAACCATAGAATGTCGAACCCCTGGATTATCCAAGAACTAAGCTGTCGATGTTAGCTTATTCTGGTACTACACTCCTAGATCTATGAGATTCCAATCCTCTCTGTCCAACCAAACCGATAGCTGTGCTCAAATTCATTGATTCGATATGAGACATAGGAGACAGTGGGTTATCTGATCTCTTATCGCATGTAGAAATAACACTGTAGTGTTATAGCAAAGTCTGTTCTTCATACTAGAAGAATATGTCAGATTGGAAGGTCTACATCTAAGTCTTATTTTTATAGACAATTGCTATTTGTTTCATTGCACTCGAGATTCGTTAGCATCCTCCAAAGAGCTATACCAACCAACTACTATCCGCCCATTCCAATCTTTGGGTATTTGTATGGTTGACATTGTAATTATCCTTTCTGTGGTCTAGGGTATTTATCAGTCAATTAAATTCCTAATATATAATGTTTACCTATTCAGGATCACCTTCGACTAGCTTCATCCATCACCTCCGCAGACACCATCAATGAGGAAGTCGAGAATCATAATCATATTTATCAACCAGCTAGTAGGTGGTGATGTTGTCGAAAGAGTCTATATCTAATATGAATTGTAACCCTATGATCACACTATACCCTCTTAGTGCAGAAAATTCTTCAATCTAAGGTCATGGAATCACATGCTCGATCTCCGTTGAACCCCTGTCTAGGACTGCGTTGTTCATATATTTTATTTGTAGTTCCCAAAAGGAACACTGAAGGTGTAAATGTACCATATGGATTGAGAGGTAGTGGGTTATCATACTTTCAAACCGAATACATGAGCATCGACTTGGACTTTGATTCCTATCTATGGACTAATAACCTCCTTCTGAATGATCATAGCTCTCATTGATGCTGATGAGTAATTCTTGTGTCAAAAATTATCTCTTCATTGACTGTATGATAATGTCTACTTCTGGTTGAAGATGATTTTGTTGATATATGATACACATAGTTATATATATATCATTTAGTGAAGGAAAAACCCTATGGAGATTTATAAAATATTGTATACTCAATTAACTTATGAAATTAGAATAGATAATGGCTTTACAATTTCAAAGGAATATTTCCTTCCTATTTGTAAATAGCAATTTTGATTTAATTGAAAGTAGAGTTAAATTGATTATTAATAATTCTTGGATATCAATTAAAAGTGATTAAATTGAACATAAGTTTTAGTATACTTTGAATGCAAATATTTGTGTTTAATGAATAGAGATAGTACATAAACTATCTTATGTTTTATGTTGAATGAATATAATCAACTAGAAGTTTGGAAGAACATTTTCTATCTTTTAAAAGGATGGATTGGTGTCCATTCCTTGGGAAGAGGTATGGGACTCTTCCTTATGTTTGGTGGTAATCCAAACAAATAATGGTTGGGATTATGAATTAATCCTTGTTATGAAAATATCAATGTTGAATGAATTGTTTATTCATGCTTGGTGATTTTCTATGTTAAATATGAGAAGTAAATGGAAGTAATGATTTTAGTGAAATTTTATATTTTGTATGTAAAATACATACTGTGATTTATTATGTAATTTTTAATAAATGGAATCCACTAGAAGAATGGATGATCTTGGTGTCCATCCAGGAAGAGGTATGAGACTCTTTCAAATGTCCCTGATAATCAAAGGAATGGCATTCATGTTTATTGGGATTAGAAAAGTAAAACATTTAGAGCTGGACCTTGATTCTAGATGATTTATGGGATTTCCCTCTTTTGAGAGATTAATTGCAAAGTATTAAAGAAACTTTTGGAGGTAAATTTGATATCGTATGGAGATAAGCAGAATAATATTTGGATTGGATTTTGATAACCAAATTAGCAAGATAATTAGAGATTATGTTGGATCAAATTTTAGGAAAAATTTGATAACAATTTACAAATGCATTCTTGTAAAATTTAGGATAGAGGATGAAATAATTGAATGCATATTGGGATCCAATTATGGAAATGAATTTATTTGAGAGCTAAGCTTTAATTGAAATATAAAAACTGTGTAGGATATGGGATGCATCTTTAGCTCACATTTGGGAAGAGAATTGATAGAATTTGGAAAGTAATGAAATGAATCTTGGATCAAATTTAGGAAGCAAATTTGATAGCTATTGATTTGTATATAATAAAAGGAAGTAGCTTTATAATAATGAGCTTTATATTATCCATGATAAACCTCTAAGGTGTTACTTTTATTAACCTAATATTAAGGATAGATATGGTTGACATGGGTTGTTACAATAGGATATAATTATGAAATGATAGATAATTTAGATTATTAGCTTAAATTATTAATTTAGGAAGAATGGATTGTTAATGAATTAAAGGTATGGGACTTTAATTCATGGATTGACTTTGTGTCAATTATGTAGAATGAATTTGGAATTAATTCTTGAGGGAAGTTATATGGTTCTCTCTAACATAGATATGACTTCTCCAAAATAATATTTCGATGATTATCATAAACATATGAAAATATTGTAAATTCTTAGGATGGCTTAGAGGAAGGAATCAATAGATTCCTTAATTGCATCATGAGTTTAAAGGGATAAATGGATTCTGTATTGGTATGGGAAATACCTTAATGATGAATTAGAGAAGGGAATTAGGAAAATTCCTTAATTGCATCATGAATTTTATAAGGAACAGTTGTATTCCTTGCCATGTATAATTGATTGAAAGGGACCCATAGTGGCCCTTCTATATTTGTATATTTTATATCTTAAGTTTATGAATATGAGGAAAGTACATATTTTGGAGGTTGGGTTTATTCCCATGAGGGTTCCCAGGATAAACAATGTGTCACTCTATTTGTGGTTTGATGTGTTAATTCTTGTGCATGTTGTTTTTACTTCAAAACAAAAATGATTTAAGTGGATGAGATGGTTAAATGCTTGATGAAATATTTATGCAATTTTTAGATTATGTCAATATGTACTATGATGCAAGGAAGGTATGCCTAACTTTAATATGTTGATGATTTAATGAGATACATTTATGTTAATTATTTTCTGAAATGTAATGGGTAATTATGAATGATGTAGTTAACTAGCTTTACCTTTCAACAACTAACACTTGATGTATTCAATGGTTGTATGGATGAGTGACAAATGAATGTGCATGAGGGTAAGTACTCCCATGATGGTTAAATAATGCCATTTTATAATGAACTTAATTGATTCATGTATATAAAAAAAGGGATGCCTAAATATTGCTAATTAACAAAAGGGATGGGTAATTATGAATGATGTAGTTAACTAGCTTTACCTTTCAAAAACTAACACTTGATGTATTCAATGGTTGTATGGATGAGTGATAAATAAATGTGCATGAGGGTAAGTACTCCCATGATGGTTAAATAATGTCCTTTTGTAATGAACTTAATTGATTCATGTATATAATAAAAGGGATGCCTAAATCTTGCTAATTAACAAAAGGGATGGGTAATTATGAATGATGTAGTTAACTAGCTTTACCTTTTAATAACTAACACTTGATGTATTCAATCGTTGTATGGATGTAAAAAGTAAAATGTAATGGAATGAAAATCTTGCTCAATTGGATATCTCAAGAATCATAAATTAATAAATTATACTCTTTAAGGATTAATTGATTCATGTATATAACAAAAGGGATGCCTAAATCTTGCTAATTAACAAAAGGGATGGGTAATTATGAATAATTTAGTTAACTAGCATTACATTTCAACAACTAACACTTGATGTATTCAATGGTTGTATGGATGTAAAAAGTAAAATGTAATGGAATGTAAATCTTGCTCAATTGGATATCTCAAGAATCATAAAGTAATGGATTCTACTCTTTAAGGATTAATTGGGTTATGATCACTTCATAAACGTTCATAGTTGGTATAACCTAAAACATTATGATAAATTGAGGATTGATTCGAGTTGAATATCGAAGTCGGTTGGAACCCACAAAAAGGGTAATTTGGACTTGGGTTGTAAACCAAGTTAGACCTTACATTCTAAGTGATAAATGAATGTGCATGAGGGTAAGTACTCCCATGATGGTTAAATAATGCCCTTTTGTAATGAACTTAATTGATTCATGTATATAACAAAAGAGATGCCTAAATAAAATGGAGGAATCATAAGCCTTAAGAGATATAAGGTTATATAATCATGCTTAAGATGACATTCCAAGGATTCTATGAGTTGATCACGTAGTGATTTGGTTATCTTAGTAACCCCATCAGGAAGATGTGGGTTGAATATAATATCTAGGAATAACCATTATTGAGGTTATTTCAGTATGATGGGTTTCCATCTTCAAGGCATTCACCTATATACTGGTCTTGGTTGACAGTATGGTTAAGGGTGATTTCCCTTTAAGAGGAATAAAATCTAACGCTTGGCCAACATTCTCATATACGAGTGGTATGAGGGTTTCGTAGAAGTTGATCACTTCTACTCAAGAGTGACTCTGATCAAATATTAATATCTCTTGATGCTATTTTCCTTGATAACTTACAATACAAAAGGAATGATTCTATCTTAGTTCATTATTATGACCCTTGCCTCATGAAATATGAATGTGTATATATGTATATATATATTTTTGTAACAATTAGGGTTGTTACAAGGCTATCAATCTCATCCCTATGACAAGATAGTCCTTCCCAATAAGTCTTACTTAATTCTGAACAATGAAGACACTAGATTATCGAATCTCTAACCATACCACCAAGAGTCATCTTGAAAGATATTATCCTTAATGTAACAAGCCATGTCTATTCATTACTCTTTTTACTACTATTGTTGTAGCAACTTGTATTAGCGTGTGATTTTCCTTAAGTGAACCAAAATCACAAATGCACATTAATTACCCTTCAAATAGGGTCAATAAATAATTCCTCTTAGGATATTGCACATAAAATTATTATCTAAATTACATTATTGAAGCCTATTATGCAAGGCCTTTAAATATCCCATAGAGTTAATGTCAAGTAATTAATGCATAACCATGAAAATAAAAATCCAAAATGAAACACTCATTTATTTTGGAAGCATAGGAATTTTGTTATCATTACAACCATAGTGCACTTTAGAAAAAGAGTCATCACACATTTACTCACAATATGTTGTTTATCCTGGGAACCCTGATGGGGAATAAACCCAACCTTTATTCATTTCTTATTTTATTCCATAAAGAATTGGTTTTATACATTGAGTCAAGGCCTCTCAATAAGCCTTTAGTCTCATCTTAAGAGTTCCATAACTCTTATAATATTACAATATGAACTTTTCCATCAACTCATAATCATACTTAGGTCCCATGCGTTGATTCGAAGGTATTACATATTACCTTCACTCCCAACATAAGAGTTCCAACATCCCATGATATTACAATAAGCATTTTATATTTAAATTCAAAAGTACAATCTAGTTTCCACAATTGGATCAAAGGTACCCCATAATACCTTTACCCTCATCATATGAGACCTATTCTTCCTATGATTTTATACATAGTCCAAAACTTTATGGTTTAATTTATATTCTTTGTTTCATAAGTTCTACTATCAAACAACACAAATTCTTGATCAAATAAATAACTTTCATTCAGAGAGCAATATGTATAACTTACTTTGTCTTAACCTCTAAACTTATGAAATCCATTTGACTTAGAATGATAAGCACATGATCCATACCTTCTTAATCCAAAAATTAAGAGTTTAGTAAATACCATATTAGGTTCTACTTCTAAATTAAATTAGCTATTATTAGTCATAAAAAAATTTCACAAGGCCCACGCTAGTCCATATCAACATTGAGGCGTGATGATGTCACTCAAAAATTAAATGAAATACCTAAGTATTAGGTTCCTTATTATCAAAGAAATCACAAGGGTGATAGATTCATATGTCACTTCATTGAGGTGCACATTGGACAAAAGACAATGCACTAGAGATAAATTATTTCAAATGTTTCAACTGGACGTAGCCCAATCAAAGAAAGCAATGATGCAGTGTCATGTGGGAAAACAAGACATTGACTCACCTCGACGAAGAGCTCATACGCATATAAACACCTCAATAAAATTACACCTAGGAGGCATCTCGACATTTCATGAGATAATTAAATGATAACTCCCATATAAATAAAGCATAATAGTATAGTATATATTCGTCATTCTAAAGATATGATTGTGAACCAAAGTCACACAACATTAATACAATATCTTCATTTAGTGAAGAAACAACATTGAGAAAATTATATCATTGGTTCTTATCCTAGAGATAATAAAATTAAAATAATGTTTCCATTCAGCAAAGCTATAGTACTAATATTTCCAAAGTATCACTTCTATTTCCAGTGAAACAAAGACAACATATAATATCTACTCACAGAGAACATAATATATCTTTCCCTAGAAATTTACTTATATTATCGATGAAGGCAAAGCTATTGTATTACCTCTATTCATAGAGAGCATATAATCAAATTCCTCAAACAGTTTGCTCCTTCTTCCAACAAAGATAAAACTATTATATTATTTCCATTCACAAAGAGTATAATAGCAAATTTCTCTAACAATTGCTTCTATTTACAACAAAGACAAATATATTAAATTACCTCTATTCTTAGAGAACTTAATATAAAATTTTCCAGAATAACACTTACCATTTTATCCAGAGCAAAGCAATACTGTAACACATATTTCTCGACACTATTCTCTTTAGCGAGATCACAAAAAATTCATGCATAAACCTTAAAACATCTTCTGTTTCAGTAAGCACATAATAATACACAAGTGCTACCTCTAAAACATAATTCTTCTTCAATGAGAGCACCATTTTTTAAAAGCAAACAACTTAAGGTACTCCTTTCATTCTATTATGAAGGGTAACAAACACATACCTTAGAAATCCCCCTATTTTAGTTCTTTTCCTGCCTTCCCAAAAAAAAACCCACCAAAAACTTGCAAAACCCATCATATCTCTTCTCCTTCCTTCGACAGTAGAATCACCTGCTGGAAATATTGAGTTGTCATTGATGTCAAAGGCAAAAATATCTTCAAGGATGAAATGTTGAGTTGTCATTAATGCTCAAGGTAGATATCTTCAAAAGTGATTTAATGTTGCCAAAGCAAAGGTGATTTGATATGCTTTAATATTTAAATATTAAATAAGGAGGTTTATATTTAAATCAAAGGATTTAAATATAGTTTAAAAGTTTAAATATTTAAAGTCTAAATATTTAAAAATTAAATATTGTTTTATGCCTTTTGGTTTCATGTGCTATGTTATCACAGTTGGTCAGTAGCCCGAGTTAGGGTGCTGCACTTCTAGCGGTGAAAGGATCAAATCCCATCCACAGTTGTGCAAGGTATTTATAAATTTTGTTTTATTAAATTTGATAAAAGGGGAGATATAAGGCATAGTGTTGGGATTTGATTTTTGTAAATGATAAAAGGGGAGATACAAGGTATAGTATTGTGATTTGATTTTTGAAAATTATAAAAGGGGAGATATAAGGTGTAATGTTATGATTTCATTTTTTGCAAAGGGATAAGTTGTTAGTATAAGGTTCTATTATTTGCAAATCATAAAAAGAGATATAGAGGAAATGTTGTTAAAATAAAGCTTTATATTGTAAGTTTTAAAAGGGAGATATAAGGAGTTATTGTTAAGCTTTATTGTGTATGTTTTTTTTAAAGAAGTGATAAGGGTTTAAAGTGGTTGATTTGATATTTAAGAAAGAAAAAAAAAAAAGAATTGTTGACCAGATTTGAAAGGCACATACAAAAGAAAAAATCATTTTTGTCAAGGTAGGTTTGGAAAGCTCATGCAAAAAGAAGATCATCATCATTGAGGTAGATTTAGAGGTATAGTGTTCTTTTCTCAAAGTGGTTTTGTTTGAGGAAAATATTTTTGTTGTTATATAGTGGGAGGTATAAGGATTGATTGGATGAGCATTGTTTTGATTGAGATTGAGAGTAAATATGCAATATTTGGGAATAGATGAGCAGTGCTTGTATGCAATATTTGGGAATAGATAAGCATTATTTATATGCAATAATGGGAAATAGTTGAGCAGGTTTGGAGTAGATTTGAACAAGTTTTATGAGCAATTTTGGAGCATATTTGAGCAGGTTTGGAGCAGATTTGAGAAGTTTGTGTGAGCAGGGTTGGAGCAGATGTGAGAAGGTTTTGGAGTATATTTGAGTAGGTTTTGAAAGTAGGTTTTGGAGTAAAATTGAGCAGGCTTTGTGAGTAGGTTTTTGAGCAGACTTGAGCATAGGGGATTGGTGTCTCCTGTGGATTGGTGTCCATGAACTTGAGCATAGGATATTGGTGTCTCCTATGGATTAATATCCATGAACTTGAGCAGAGGGGATTGGTGTCTCCTGTGGGTTGGTGCCCATGAACATTATAATAGGGGATTGGTGTCTCATGTGGGTTGGTGCCCACGAAATTTATTGAAGAAATATATAAGAAATATTTTGCTATGGTTTTCTCCCAAAAGGAAGTTTCCACGTAAAATATTTGTCTCTTATATGTGTGGTGATTTGTGCATTGTTTCATTATTACACTGATATTATTTGAAGTTATTGCTTTGGAAATAAAAGAGAAAAGTTTTATCTTATAATGTTCACCCCCTCTCAGTATAAGCTTGTGTTATTCGTCACCTCCTCCACTCCATCCACCATTCACATTTAACTAATCTACTAACCTATCACTCCATATTTTCCAATAATGATTGACATATTCATTCAAACACAATGAAATAATGAATATCAAACATTAAACTTCTAGCTTACTAGTTGCATCATTAAAATCAAAGCTTGGATTAGTCTCAATATCAAAAGTAAATGCTTCCACTCTAAAATAAATAAAATATTATATTCACATAATTGTACTTCAATAACATGCAAAGGTATACAAATGATATTTATCCATCATAAAAACTTTCTACATTATGAGTAGCACAAAGCAAGGCATCAGTCCAATTAAATCTAAATTGAAACATGCATGAAAGAATAACAAGAATCCTTACATTAGATACCAAATCAGTTTCAAGTATCCTAAAAAACCCAAGTGAGGTCATATTATCATTCTCATAAAGCATCACCATAGTTCTTAACATTTTGTTTATCAACAAAGCAAGCTATACTAGGATTTAAGATAATTTAACACACACATAGCTAATTAAAAGGTGCTACCAAGGTGGGGTATTACACCTAGAGTACAAACTATATGTTTTTATTCTTTCAAATGCCTATAATATGATCAAATATTTTCCCTTAATATATGATCTAGGTTTTAAAATAGAAATGGATAGAGAGAAAATAATAAACAACCTAAGAGATTAACTTAGAACACTTATCTGATCCAACGGTTGATCTTATATTTTAATTGGTGTCTAGATGTATCCCACAACTTCAAATCCTATAAAACTTCACAAAACCCTAGAAATTATGATCAATATTTGGGACTTACTTAGGCCACTGTAATACTGAGCTTGGAGGCACAATAGTCAAGCCCCCTTGGTCCTTTTAGCTAACCATTTGAAAGTAAAAGTGATTGTTGAACTTTTTGGAAACAAACAAGACAAGATGCAATGAAATGAAATAGTGCAAAATAGAATGCAAATAATAATTTTATGGCCTAAATGGAACATGCAAGTGAAAATTAATGATTTGGGAGTGAAACCTTACCCCAAAATCTAGCAAAATCAAAATCATGCCCCGTAAGGGGCAACCGTGATTTTGGGCTCTACCAAAATTGTGCCCTATATGGAAGGGTAGTGATTTTGCAAAAAAATTACAAAAATGATAGATGGATGCAAATTTAAATGTAAAATGCAAAATAAATGATTTTATAAACATAAAAATGAAATAATAAACCTAGTGGTAGCGAAAGAACAGATAAAAGAATGAAGACCTCCACAAAATGACAATTTCCTCCTCAAGGCTCCCACACTTATCCACCAAGAGCATAAAATAAACAATAGAGTAATAGTAGAACTTGATCTTGTTAGAAGACAATCACCCTTCAAAACTTTGGATCACTTGGAAAGCTTGCAGTTCTTCTCTTGTCAAAAGCATAGGTTAAAATATTTCTAGGAAAAAAGAGGATCCAAACCCTTTATTTATAAGATTTTTGGAGGGAAAAAGGGTGGGAAAATATAAAGACAACTTAGGGGAGGTTCGACGTCCTAAGGGTTGGCCCAAAAAATAGGGTTTTCTAAGAGAAAACCCTAACTTGCTAAAATCATACCCCATAAGGAGCGACTGCAATTTTTGTAAAGCTAGAAAAAAAAGAGAAACAAGAGGGAAGGAGTCTCAAACTTGTGCTTAGACAAGCTTGAGGACCTTCTCAAGAGTTCTAAGGAAAATGACTCACTTGGGTGGGTCAATTTTGCCTATCTACATTTTCCCCATATTTGATGCATTTATGGACTAATAAATACGTCAAAGAAAGATGTAGACACTTATGGGCGAATAACGACAAACACAAAAAGAAGTGGCTAGTTTAGAAGAAGGGGGTGGTGCAACAATGGTGTCATTCTAGACACTTGAATATTTTACATGCAAAACAAGGTATTAGGGATATTAATACCTCTTAGGTCAGGCTGCCCCCTCGAGTTTCATAAGGAATGTCACATTCTAGAGGAAACTCGAAACGATTGATATCGAAGGAAGTAGAGCGACAAACAATGAAAAGAGAGCCAAAGAGAAGAGAGAAAAGACCAAAAAAAAAGAATAAAAGGCAAAAGGAGTGAAAACCCTAATTCATTTTTACTATGCAAAGGAGAGAAGAAAAGCTTTTAATAAAAAAAGATAAATGGCGCTACCCACACACTGTTCAACCATTGCGAGGGGTAAGGCTAGTGCAGCAGTGGAGCAAGCATGGGTAAGGACTAGAATGCTTCCTCTAGATTAGGCTAGATTAGGGGTTTTAGCTTTTTTTGCAATTGTATTTTTGGAAGAATTAACTGCGCGTGATCCTAGCATTTTAGGGTTCAATCATGATTTCGATTGGTTCACCGCGATGACCAAAAGCATACCCTAGAAATGTAGGGTAGGATTTTATAAAATTGTGCCTCACAAGTATGTGGTGCAATTTTGGAATAAGAAGAAAAAATGTGAAATCATGCCCTAGGAGGATGGGGTGCGATTTTAGCAAAGATAAAACAAAAAACAAAAGAGATAAACAAATAAGAAAGAGATAAAGAAGGCCAAGAGAAGAAATAGGAAGAGAGATGTTGCTCTTTGTTGTTGTGCAATGAATTTAGGTTATGTGTTGATTATATATAATTTTTTTATATCTATATTTATATTATATTTTGGTTATGTAGAACTAATTAAAATTTTGTTATGTTTTTGGTTGCAGCATGATGTACTCGAGAGTAAAGAGTGGCAATCGAGTTCCTTGGAGGAGGAACTAGAGGGTCTCTCATAGGTAGAGAGGGATATTCTAGAGGGGATTTCCTTGGATATCACCTAGTGGGGATGCCTCAGGTTGAGGCAAAAAAAATGCTAATGACAATGCTGATGGAGAGGTGGTATCCAAAGTTGTCGACCTTCTGATTACCAATAGGGGAGATGAAAGTTACACTAGAGGATGTGTGGCACATCCTACACATCCCCATAAGGGAGATAGTAGTTAATAGATATTGAGGGTAGCAAGCGATACTATAGAGACTATCAAGGGTCTAGGTCCATCAGGTCTTATTAAGTTAGATTTTGGTTGATGAGTTGGAGTGCTATGGTGGTGATGCTCTAACGATCATGCTTTATGGGGTGGTGATGGGGTTCCTGGTATGCCACTGAGCAGGTGATAATTTCCATGGATGTTAACAAGAGTAGTAATAAACATGTGGGACCATTAGGTATGATTTGCATGGGGTCTATATGTGTTGGCTTGTTTGTACAAAATATTGTACAATATTATGTACAAAGGGTATACAGGTCTAGTATGTACGACTTTGCTCTAGGTGTGGTGCTAGGATCACATAGCAATTAGAATACTATACATACTACCAAGGCCATTGCCCAACCTAGAGCAAATAATAGCATACAAATGGTCCAGGAGCTTTGATCGAGTTTATAGGATATAAGCTGGGAATATACCACTAGGGAGGCGAGTGGTAGATGAGCTATGGGAGTAGAGGATTATCTGGCAGTCATAGTGTCTACACCTAAGATGAAAATAGGATGCAAAGGAGCTAGCTCAGGTGAAGAGGATTAGGTGGGTCTCTATAAAGAGGGGAGAGCTAGAGATTTTTAGATTTGATTGAGTCTAATGATAATTTGGTATCTTCTAGGAGATACCAAACTTGGGTGACTATTGGTATAGATGGTTATAAAGGGATCCATAAAGATTCAAAGAGGATCCTGATGTGATGATGCGGACAAAGGAGGACGTAGATAACCTAATCTATGTGGATCTAGGGGTGGATGATGTCAGAGTTTCTCTCGAGTACCAAATATGGTACAAGGGTGTTGTGCTCCTAAGGATATCCCCACCATTTCAAATGTAGAGAAACTAGATTATGAATTTATAGGTGTAGTTAGCACTTAGAGAGGCCACTCAATGCACCACAAAGTAGGAGCAGAGGGATACAGTCCTACCAAGATCGACCTAGGCATAGGTTTAAGTGGAGATAGTTATGACCACAAGGGGGATGATAACCATATCTAGCTTAGGGGGAGAGAACACTTCAGGAGGTTCCCCCATGACTGTCGAGTTTGGACCAAGAAGAGTGGTCGAAGAGACATCTACATCAATGATAGTTAGGCTAAGAAAGACCATAGGTCAGGGAGACCTAGTGAGGGAGTAGAGGTATTGTAGGCCCAAATAGTTACCATGCAAAGGGATTATAAGTCCAAGAGGATCAAGGGATTATAGAGTGCCTTGAGAACAACACTCATATAATGCGATGTAGTGCAAACTAAGGCATACTACCTCAAGGGCAAGGTGAGTTGGCTAGACTAGGATCACCAGGAGGCTCGAGTGGAGAGCATGGCTACAGTTATGAGCAGTCAGCAAGGTGAGGCAATTTGCCTTCTATAGGAGTAGTTGTAGAGGGTAAAGGAGAGGCAAGAGGTGTTGATATGGAGGGAGAGCTTCTACTAAATTCTATACTTTTATGTGATGCTAGTGGATCAAAGGGTACCTCCACGTCTTCCTTTAGATATAGAGTCAGTTGTGGTCTAAGTCATGGATGGTTTCATAATTCATGAATATGCCTCCACTAGGACCACCTCCAATGGGTTGGGCAAAGAAGACAGACTTCTAGAGCTAGGGTAGGATCACGATAACATGCCAATTTTGAGTGTGGAATGCATCCTTGGGGAGGATCAAGTGTGTCGAGTTATAATATGGTACACTGATCGAATAGATCTATGTACCCTTTCTATCTTGAGTAATACCTTGTTGCTTTAATTAAAATGTGTGCACTAATTTGAAATATGGTGTTTGAATTAGTGTATATTGTAAAATATCAGTGTGATCAAATGATCATAGACCAAGAAAAAATAAAAAATTGAGTGGGACCCCGTAAGGATGTATGCTCACAAATGATCGATATGGAGGCTACCCCTCACATGTGGCTATGAATCTATCCTGTAGGGGTGTTGTGCTCATAAATATGGTCAAATATGGAGCAATACCCACTATGGGTGTGGTGATCGCTAGTGGCAAAAAATAAAGAGGTATCCACTAGGATGTATGCTCACAAATGATCAAGATGGAGGTTACCCCTCACATGTGGCCATGAAGCTATCTTGTATGGGGTGAAATATGAGATTGATTTTTCTAAAATGAGTACCACCCGATAGGGGTATGGTGTGTGCAAAATATGAATGAGCAAAGCGAAGCATAAGGTGAGTGTGTGCATGTGTTTGAAGAAGATAGAAGAAAGCAAGAAGCAAAAGATAAAATATAGTGTGTGTGTGTGTGTGTGTGTGTGTGTGTGTGTGTGTGTGTGTGTGTGTGTGTGCATCCCTAGTGAAATCTCAAGAGATAAGAGGTGTACATAAGATAGTCAATGGTTGTATGAGTACCATAAATGATATTCATGTGGTATATATCCTATCCCACTCTTATATTTTTGAATAGATTAACTTGTAGAAAGCTCTATTTAGGATCTAAAGATAAATAAAATCAATGCTACTAACAATGAAATTACAACATCATATTACAAGCAATATCTTAGAATAAAACTGATATGAACACAATATACTAAGATTTTATTAATGATACAAATTGAATACATTGCATGGAGATTTACCTCCAATATATCCTTTTCATGACTTTTCAGTTCTCTAACTATTGCTCTCCTCTTTCATCTAGGAGATGCAACCTTTCATATTCCTCTCATAAAGACAAAGCTCTCAACTTGTCACATATCATGTGACTCTTCATACTCTCTTGACACTTTGCACTTTCTCTCATATTGACACATACATTATACAAATATAAATCATCTACCAAAAATAATATTGCAAGGGGGGAAAATAATGTAATATCTCCAACACCCCCATATTACATTATTTGGTAGGAAGACCTTGTGCCTTAATTATATGATTCTTCTTTGTCTTCATTCTTTAGCTCTAACTATATCATGATTGGATACTATTACTTGTGTCTGACTTGGATCAATGTATTTAAGTTACCTTTGGGTATCTATCTCTAGGTCACTATCTCTAGGTCACTACCACTAGATCTACCTCTAGGTCACTACCTCTGGGTCTCTACCTTTGGGTCACTACCTCTAGGTCACTTCCATTGGATCACTACCTTTGGAGCATTGCCTTTGAAACTCTACCTTTGGGTCACATGTAGATAATAATTATCTTTGGATCTCCGCTATAAAATCATCAGATCTATAGGATAATCACTATAGATGCTTTATCTATAATCCACCTTCCAAGCTATGCTTGGGTCTTATTTTATTTTCTCTATTTGCCATGGGATCTCTTTCCATGGGTCTCCTTAATATACTTTTCAATTTCTTATAGACTGCCTTCTATTCTAAATATATTTATTAGAATAGGTAAACTCAATCTATTTTATATTTTTCTTGAATTGATTCTTTCTCAAAATTTTGAAACTTATTCTTCACTGGTTGTTCTTCAACCTAGTGGTATTAATCCTTATCTTCCCTAGTTTTCCTTCAATCTAGTGGTAATACTTATCTTTTATGACTTTCAAGTTTTATGTAAGCAAAATTTGATTATACTTGGTTTCCTTATATAGAAACCATACAACATTCCTTTCATTTTATCCCATTCATCTATATTTATCCATCCACAATCCACTTTTACTTTATAGTCTTTCTTTTATTTTTGTAGATAAAACATTTGTGAATGATTATTTCCTCCACAAATTTTACAACTATGGAGATTCCAACATCTCTCTATCTTGTGTCCATGTCCACACAATGATTACATCTATTTTTTGTTACAAAATTCCTTTGACCATTTTGTCCTTTATTGCAATTGATTCTATCAATCTCTATCATAGATTAGATGTTACTATTTTATGTCACAAAGTTAGTTTCTGATTTCTTGCTTCTCATGTGACCTATATATCCAAGACCTTGATATTTTGATCTTATTTCTAGTATAATTGGTTCTTTCATTCATTGTTCATATTTTCCTAAACCTGTATCTTTATATCCAATTTTATTCAACAACCTTGAACCAAATACTTTAGTATGCTTTTCAAAATAATCAAACATATCATTAGAATGATCTCTATCAATATCAACACAACTCTGAGCATCACTACCTCTATCATCATTTGAATTTATATCAACATCAATTCTAATAGCATTAAATTTCTCTGAATAATCATGAACTATATTCAAATCTCTTGTATCACATATAGCACTCTATTTTTGTAACATATTCTTCTATATTTGTTATTAATTCTAAATCACTAGTGTCATTGCTTGCATCACAATATTCATTTTCATTGTAACTATCATATTTTTAGTTTTAATAAAGATCACTAGTGTCACAACATGCATCTATCATAAATGGTTTTAATTATATAGTAGCACAACATAAATCTATCATCATGGGCCTTAAATCAGTTGTATCATAAGAAACATATTTCATCATTGGTTTATTTCCTAATTCTTCAACCTTTTCTTGCTTTCTCATTTTGGAAATATTTAGAGTGATTATTCCCTTGTAGATTGTTTTCCATAGACTAATAGGTACAATAACACTATTTTCACAGTAATCATTAGCATCATTAAGAACATATTGCATGCATTCTTGAAGCATTAGAAATTCTCCCTGATCTGCTTCACTAATAATATCAACAAGTTCATTTTCCAAATCTATAGTCATTTCCTCTTGCTTTTTATTCTTACCTTTTAGAACTTCATTAGAAAGTAATTCCATATACATTATATTTCCTATATCATAAGGTAATGTAAAAACATTTCCTCAAGTTTTGAATTTAGATAATTTTCTAGCATTGCAAAACTTTCATTTTTGGCTTCTCTCATGATTGATTGCAAAACTCTCTTTTCCTTCATTGATGTATTCTCTTGAATTTCAATTTTTCTATCATATTTTGAGTATGACATTTTACTTTTTCCAACATTTTCTTAGTCTTTTCTAGTGGATCATCTTCAATGTATATTGGTTTTTCTTGAAGACATAGGTTTTCTATTTCAATGATTTTTGGTTTTTGAGTTTCTAGTTTTGGATCATTTGTTTTCTTTTTCATTTACTTTTTCTTTGCCATGTTCCTTTGAAATTGACTACCTTATAACTCCCTAGTTTATGAATAAAATATCAATTTTTTTTTTTTATGAAATCTTCAATTTCTAGAATTTTGAGTGAATCCCTTATATCTCCCTGGTGTTAAATGAAAAAATAACTTTTGACAAAATTTTCAACTTCTAATATTTATGTTGAATGCCTTTTAACTCCCAAATTATAAATTTATAAATCCTATAAAATAATATTTGTAAAATTCAATGTTTCAATTTGATGTAGTAGTCCTTATTTCTCCAAAATTTCTAATTTGCAAATATTAAAAACTGATTTACAAAATCTAATATATTAATTACAAAACTTGTAATTAATTTCCCAAAACTTCAAATTAATTTCACAAAATTCCAAATTAGGTTTCCAAATGAAAACTTCCCAAAAAAACATCAATGAGGTTTCTAGGGTTTCAATTCATCAATTATATTCCTTATTTCTTCAATAGTCTAATTAATAAAGGTGAAATTTAATTAATAAGGTTCAACATTAGGAAACATAAATATTATTTAATCCTTATAACTCCATACCTTATAAAATAAAAAATTAATCTTTAAAAATTACCTCCTTATATAGTGCATGATTATTCAATCTTCTCTTTCCATGCTAGGGTATTTGCAAACATTCCTCCATGTGTCTCTTCATGGGGATATCCTCGGTGGCTTCTAATCATACCTTAATTTTCTATAAGCTTTAGTTTCTCCACATTAGGCCACTTCCAAATCACTGTCAAACACAATTGGTCCTCAACGATTACCATTACTTGAGACCCCAAAGATAAACTTTGATATTTCAAAGAAGACTGGGTGTTTTTCGTTAGTCTTTTTGGCTATCATCCGATTGATCCACAACAATAGAATTCTAATAGACCACAAACCTTATTTTAAGCTTTTTTGTTTCACCTCTTCAGTATTATTTTCTAAAATTGTTCTACCACCTGGTTACGTTCTAAAAATAGTGCTTATTATATTTGGAGGGCTTCATGTGGCTTACATCCACATCTATGTTACATGTCTAAGCTATGAATGGAGCATCAAACATGTAATGGCTAGTAAATGTATCATATTATAACTCAATAATCTCAGGTCTATAATATAACAGGTAATACCTCTCCTTCAACATCTAGATAAATCAAGAGGTGGCATACAAAAATTTCCTGCCTATAACATTCCACTAACAAAATCTACCGATGCTTCCTCCAACAATGCACTATTGTTATATTTAGACAACTCTTCAATTTTTGCCTTTCTTAGTAGTTCTCCACCATGCTTATTTGCTCGGTCCACATTGGTATCAAAAACTTAGGGCACATCCATTGGTTATCAAGCAATTATTTGAGCAATGTTTGTGGCCTCTCGTTCACCATTGTCTCATATGCCTATCAAATCTCTCAAAGGGCTAATTATGTATATGGAAAGCTTCACAAGCTAACCTGACTTACCTCATAGCAACACAAGTGCAATGGTATCCTTTTGCTTCCATTAGTACACCAATTTTTTGTGCTTGAGTCTCCTCCTTCTGGTTGGTGATGATTCAATGGTTTTTTGATGCTCAGGTTTCCTTTCTTGGATGGAATGAAGGATGTATGAGTTCTTATTTTTGACTGCAACCATCACATTTCAATGTCCTTTTGTGAATGGCAATATTGTTGTGCTAAGTAATGGTGCTCCTTGATTATTATGATGGGCCACGTAATGGTGCTAAGAAATAATATTGTGTCTTAAGTGTAGGTCCATTGAAAAAACTATACCTTGATTTTGTTGTCTCTTCTTGCACTCTCCTATGTTTTTCCTCTATCAGTTTTGCTACCTTCTCTTTGTAGATGTAGACTTTATATTTCAATGTAGATGTAGAATGCTTACAAACTTGCACTCCAATCTCCTTTGAATATTTGCATTCAAACACTTTTAAGAAACACTTCACTCATCTTTACTTTGCTATTCAAACTCTAAAATTTTGCAGCTCTTATCTTCTCTAGAACATTATCCAAAGACTTCACTTTATCCATCCAAATAACTATCACAAAACACTAAAATTTTCAACTCTTCTATTTCTTCAAATACTACCCGAAATGCCTTCAAATACTACTCCACAATTCTATCTTATTCTCCAAACACTAAAAGAAGATTTTTTTTTTAAGTTGGGCTTGTTGTCGAATGGTGATGATTATCCCAATACCTTCACTCAGCCTCTTCATAGCTCTGATACCACTGCTATATTTTTGAATAGATTAACTCATACAAAGATCTATCTAGGATCTAAAGATAATTCAAATCAATGCTACTAACAATAAAACTCAACAATGAAATTATAGCATCATATTACAGGAAGTATCTCATAGGAATAAAACTTAGGTGAACACAATATACTAAGATTTCATTTACAATACATATTGAATACATTGAATGGAGATTTGCACTCTTCATGCTCTCTTGACACTTTGCACTTTCTCTCATATTGACACATTATACAAATATAAATCATGTACCAAAAATAATATTGTAAGGGACCCAAATAATGTAATATCTTCATCATCCACGAGGACCCCTTAACAGGTGAAAAATCAAGAAGGAGAAGGGGTGAGCAAAAACATAAGCAAAAGTGGAAGTATATAGAAGAAGGACTGCACATCATTTATATTAGGGAGGATAAACAATGATTAAAACTTTCAAGGACAAAGGACATACAAGAGACGAAGAACTATATCCCTTGACTTGAAGAGAAATTTGATGATAATTTTATACTTTCAAGGTCAAGGAATATAAAAAAGAAAATATAAGAAGAAGAGATGAGTGAAATTCAAAGATGAAAATGTGTGGAGATGAGCCCTAGGTTGGGTATTCACTAGATATCAGAGCCCTAGTATGAGTGCAATGCATGTGAGCTAATACCTAACTAGGTGTCATCACTTGCCATCCTCACGAAATTCCCAAAATATATATGATCAAGCAGTCATGCAAATATGGTCAAGAAACAATACAATGATAGAACAAGCATAATGAAAAGTGGAATATAATGTTAGGATAACCACGCAAAATATGATAGGTAATCATATAGTATGAATAAGCAAACAAAAATAGTATAAATCCTAAGCTAAATGTAAAATAAAAAATGCAAAGTTCCAAGTTATGCATTGTATTTATTTAGATGCATTATGTTCATTGATTATTTAAGTTATTTACCATCTAAAGAAGCTAAATGATAGGCCCTTGAGCCAAACTTAGCTATTATGACAAAGGGGTCTAACCAATTGGGCTAAAACTTGTCTTTCAAATTTGAATAAGCATTGGTGTTTTTTTGGTTTTCCTTGAGGACAAGGTCTCCAACCTCAAAAGAACACTCCAAACTCTCTTGGAATAAGATCGTTGAGCCTATTATGATAGGCTCAAAGATGATCTAAGGCATGAATGTACTTTTTATCCAACTAAAAACAAATGGTGCAAAAAATTGAAGCTATCATCATCGTCGACCGAGGCATCTTGTAGAAAGATGTGCAACAAAGGGACCTCTAACTTAAACAAAAAATTTACCTCAATCCCATAGACCAAGATATACAAATAAGCGCCAGTAGGAGTTCATACACTGGTATGATAAGCCCATAAGGTAGGATAAAGCTGGATATGCTAGTCACAACCAGTATTACTAACCAACTTCTTAAGGATATTGATCAAAGACTTATTGTATGCTTTGGATTTTTTATTACCTTAGGGGTAATACGAAGTTGATCATTTATGCTTAATATTGTACTTAGCACAAAGCTTATAGATATCCTTGTTCTTGAAAGTAGTGCCGTTGTAAAGATATCATCAAAGGAATCTCAAAAATACAAAGGATCTGGTTGAAGATGAACTTGGAGACCTGAGCTCCAGTCACCATGGCTAGGGGTATGGATTCAATCCATTTATTGAAGTACTCTATCACTATTATGATAAACTTATGATCATCAGACGATGTTGGGTAAATATTCCCTATGATGTCCAATCCCCACATGGAAAATGAACAAGGAGAAGAAATAACCTAAAGGTTTTAAGGAGCATGAAAAATATCATCATGGTGTTGACACTTGTTACAATATTGAACATGGTCACATGCATCCTTCTCCATGGAAGACCAATAATACCCCATCCAAAGGAGCTTCTTGGCAATGGTATTACTGATGAAATGGCCTCCACATGATCCTTCATGAGCTTCACCTAGGCTTCATTAGAGTTAAGGCATCACAAGAGGATACCTTCAAAAGAACATCAATACAAAGTATTGCTAATGATAGCAAAATGAAATTCTCTCTAGCATAAAGCTTATGTTGATTGCAATCTAAACCATCAAGAATTGAACCATCGTTAAGGAAATTAAATATGTCATTATACCATGGATCATATGGGGAAGCTTAAATGGTAAAAAAATCTAATAGAACAAGACTAGAACCAAGTGATGCGGGCGCCCAAAGTTACCTAATGATAATCGATGCTTTATCATCTTTCAAATCTAAGGAAACAAGGATGCAACAATGACCATGACATTCACATGGAAGTTGGAGGATCTAGGGACAAACTCTATGGTCACCTGATCGAATATGGATAAAATCTTGGTGATAATATCTTTGTAAGGTTTTAGCTTATCATCTTGAGTCTGATAAACATTGTTAATATAATTTACCATAAGTTGATATTCACCAAAGACCAAAAGAACACTAACCTTCAAGGCCAAGGCTGCTCTAAGACCAAGGATCAAAGCTTCATATTCTACAATATTGTTTGTGTAAGAGAAAAAAATCATGAAGGATAGGGGGATGGGCTATTTTTATGGGGTAACTAGAATGATTCCAACACCAATTCCATTTAAGCATCGAACTCCATCAAAAAATAAAGTCCAAGACTTTGGCTCTTCGACTTCTAAACTAAGGCACTCATTGAGAAATTTGATGACCAAAGGATGGGTAACTTCTAGGGGAGCGAAGGCTAACTGATTAGCAATAATTTAAACCTTGATAAAATTCTGACCTATGAAGGTAAGGTCAAACTCACTAAGGGCTAGAATCCACTTAGCATCTTGACCTAAAATATGGGGCTTAGAAATTAAGTAGTGCAAAGGATCAAAATTTGCAACCACCAATGTATTATAGCTAAGCATGTAGTATCTTAACTTCTAGGAAGCAAAAACCATAAAAGGTAAATATTATCTAAGGGGGTATATCAGGTTTCATAACTAACCAAGGTTCTACTGGAATAGTAGATAAATTGCTCTTTGTTTTGATTACCATGTTGAGCCAACAAGGCTCCCAAATCATGATATGTGATTTCTATGTAAAGCATCAGATGCTTATCCGATCTAGAAGTAAATAAAATTGGTGAGAAAGTAAAATACTGATTGAGTTCATCAAAATCTTGTTGACACTTAGAATCCCATTGGACCATGACATATTTATTAAGAAGCTTCAGAAAGGGTTGAATCTTATTGGCTAACAAAGCTATGAAATTATGAATAGCTTGAAGCCTACCTTGCAAGCTACACAACTCGGTTAGGGTGCACAAATGAGGCATGTCAGTGATGACCTCTATCTTAGAGGGGTTCACTTAAATGCCTCACCTAGAGATGATGAAACCTAACAAATTGCTATATGTGACTCCAAACACACACTTAGAGGGCTTAATATGAACCTTGAACTGTCGAAGCCTTTTAGAAATTCATCTTAAATCATGAACATGATATTGTTGATCTATGGAACAATTCAGAAGATCATCCACATAGTCCTCTAGAATATCATGCATCATGTCATAAAAAATATAAGTCATAGGCCTTTGATATGTGGCACCAATATTCTCAAACCAAAAGGCATGACTTTATAATAGAATACACCCCATGGTGTAATGAAAGTTTTTTTGCCCTGATTCTCGAGGGCAACCATGATATGGTTGTATCCTGAGAAACCATCCATGAGCAAAAGCATACCATATTTGGTGGTGAAATCTATGATCATATCTATGTTGGAGAGAGGAAAATCGTCCTTGGGATATGCTAAGTTAATGTTCCTAAAGTAGATACATATCTTGATTGTTCCTACCTTATTAGCCATAGGAACGATGTTGGAGATCCATTACAATAGTCAATAGCTTTTATGAAACTGATATCAAGGAGTTGTTGGAGCTCCTACTTGACTAAAATGGTGATATTAGGATGTATCTTCCTAAGTTTTTACTTATCAGGCTTAGTACTAGGCGTCACTACCAAATGATGCATAACAAGGGAGGGATCAAGCCCTGGCATGTTGGCATATGGCCAAGCAAAAATATCATGGAATTCCTTCAACAAATTGGTCAATTGCTTCTGCTTGTCCATAGACAAGGCTTTAACTAACTTAAGGATTCTAGGGCTCTCATTAGAACCTGTGTTAACATATATGGTCTCCTTTATGAGAATCTAAGACTCATACTCATAAGGAGGTGGGGCAAGGATCACTCCTAGTTGCTCAAGGTCCTTGGGAGACATAGAACCAAATTCCTCTTGAGAACTAGAAGAATTAATATGCACAACACAAGGGACTAGCCCATCGAAGAAGAATTTGTTTTTAAGGATTTCCCCATGATTTAGTCACAAGAGTATCCCCTTCAACGTACTCCCTTGAGGTTGTAACTAACTTAGGATGTACCAAAGTTACCACATTGTAAAACAGAATGTTAGTGGGATAATATGGTCCCTAATCTTCATCACTCCACTCCAAGCCTTGATGATATTAACATAAGTAATACGTCGAGCATCATTATCAAAGTGTAAAGGTTGGTTTTTATGAGGAATGTAGCCTACGCCACATAACCTATGCCAAAACTCAACTTCCAAAGGCTCTTAAATATATTTTTGTTGTGGCCCCAAACCTTTACCTATATATCCCATGCTAGATAGGATTTGTTTGGGAAGTGGGTAATAATTGGATTGGTAATAATGGATAAAATAACTCTCCACAAGAAGAGGGTTGCTACCATGGATCTTTTCTTTGAGACTCCTACGAAGATAAATTACACATGCCAGTGTGTAAAAATTTACCCTTCTTATAGGGTAAACCCATAGTCCTTAGTTAATATGGTAGCTTGGCAAGATCTAGAAGAGGTTATTGAAGACAAGGTTTGATTTGATCCTACGATGAAACATTGATTAGAGGTTCCTCACTCACCTTTAGATTTTCAAGTTACTTGGTGATGTGAGATGAAGAAACTGATGGGCATAAATTGAGATCATATTGAGCTTGCTAAACCATTGAACAATATTGGAATGGTTGAGGATCACCTAGAATGGTGACAAGTTGATATTTGAACTTGAACTTTAAACATTGATGAAAAGTAGAAGGTACAACCCTCATCGTGTGTATACAAGGGCATCTAGGAAGAAGATTAAAAGATGTAGGGCAAGACACCACATAGAACAAAGTATCTAAGATCATAGGTCCAAACCTAAGAGGGAGAGATATAACACCATAGGCCTCTTAGGACTCATTTTTGAAATATTTGATGATGATATAAAATTTAGTTAAATCTTCCTCTTTTTATCCAAAATTTTGGAAAAATTGATAAGTGCATAATTGAGGGAAGAACCATTGTCTATCAAGATTCACTTTATAGATGTTTCCCTAATAAATATAGTGATAAAGAGGTAAGAATACTTTCATTAGTTTGAGGAAGGAATATCGTCATCTAAAAATGGGATATGATGTATACCAAGAGAACCTACAACATCAACTATAGCACTAGAGAAAAGTTTTTGAGGAACAAATTGTTGTCTTAGAAGCTTCAACAAATCTTCCCTATGGATAGGAGAAGTTTGTAAAATCTCTAAGAGAGATATTAGTTGGGGTACTAGCTAACTATTTTTGTATGTAAAAGAAGACTTTAGGTTGTGGTTTCAACACTAAAGGTGGGTTTTTTTACTTACATGCTCCTTTTTTGGGTACTCTTAAGAACTAAGGGCAGTTTTGAAGGTGGATTGGATATAGAACTCATATCCTACTAAGATCATTGAGTTGGTTGTGCTTAGGATTTTTGCCTTGTGGTTGCTACTATCATACCAATCATATTGTGATAGGGAGGTGGCACATTATGATATAAGACTTGATTAGCTACCTGTTGCCCATGCTTAAGTAGGGGGTCTTGGAATATCCACATGCCTTGATTAGTTGTAGGTGCTTCTTGAGTAGGAGGTTGATTTTTTTTGGGGGTATTAGGTTGAGGACCCTCTATAACAAGGTGACCTTCATAAATTAAATTCTAAACCACATGTTTAAACCTCTTACATAAATGTTTCATGTGCCCCTCCACTCTATGATATTTACAATGTTGACCAAGCTTATACCAATTAGTTGTGATATCAAATTACCTTATGGGAGGTAAATCTATCATATTTGCTTCTAAAAATTGCTTTAGGACCACATTCATAGGTGTTTTGAGTCTTGTAAAATTCCTTTATGGGGGATTTTGAGGTTCTAAGCACCATATTTTGTAGGTTGTTAACAACATTGTTTACAAGCCTACTATCTGTTATCCCATCACCAACTACATGCTTGTTCTTATACTAATTTTTCATGGTCTTATCTTCTTTCTTTGGCTTAATTTGACCTCTTCAAATGAGGGATTGCTCTACCCTTCTTTCCAAATCTATTACTTGGTCAAATGAGGTGATAGTTGTTGTTTCCAATTCATAAGATATTTTCTCTTGTAAGTTTCCAATAAAAATCTCTAACATGTCTCAAGGAGGTAAGGTATATCTTAGTCGTTCAACTAAAATTCTTCAATGAGACAAGAATTCTAAAAAAATATTCTCTTTACCTTGTTTCAACATATAAATGTCTTTCATAGTCACATTTTTCTCAACAAAAGCCCCAAATTGCTGAACAAATGATTATGTTGTCTCTTTAAAATTTCTCAAAGAATGATGAGGCAAATGATAATACAATTCCAATGCCATACCACCAAGGCTCTTAGGGAATATCTTTAGAAACAACATATCATCATATATAATATCATGGTATGCTATCTTAAAAATACTTAAATGTTCAATTGGGTCTTATGTTCCCTTATAAATGGGTAAAAATGACATTGGAAAATGCTTAGGGTAGGGCCTAGAAGTAACAATAGGGTCCAAGGATTGATTGCACATTTCTCTATAGTTGTAGGTGAATCTTGTAGGTTGTATCATATCCACTCTTGAAACCAATTACTCCACCACACTTGTTAAAATTTGCACATTGGGATTATTGTTGTGCAATACCCCTAGATTCCCTAGGGGAGGGGTATACGTAGGCTAGTGAAAGGGAACTTGACCAATTTTGGAGGTATTGAAACCATTATGGTATCGGTTGTGATATGTGGTATTTTGTTGTGAAGGATAACTAATATTTGATAAAATATAAACATGAATGTTGAGATGAGCATAATGAGGAGGAAATTGAGCATAATTTTGGGATGCACTACTGATTGGGAGAGCCTGTGGAATTCCCCAATGTTGGTGGTCATGGTAGTAGCATATGTTGGTTTATGAAAAGGATTAACATGATGTTGAGGATAACTTAGGCTTATCCATTTAAGCCTAAGTTAATTATTATTATTATATTAATTTCCTATTTCTTGCACTTTGTATTCACGTGAGGCATAGTATACCCATGTTGGAAATAGGTTGTTTAGTTGTTTGGATGTTTAGTTAGTTGTTAGAGATCTCCTTTGTCTTCTAGTAGTTAGTTGTCATCCTAGGTTAGCATGTTGTTAAACATTAGTTAAGTGGTTGGCCATGAGTGGCAAATTGTTGCAACCACTTAACCACGTAACATTCCATTGTACTCCTATATATATTACCATTATGGATGAATAAACCAAATTCACATTGAGTTATTCCACATCATTGGTATCAGTTAGCCAAGGAGAGTTGCAGGAAGGAGGACACAACTGCCACTTCACTGCTAGGTCCTAGGTAGATGCTAGTGAGAGAACTGAGATGACAGAGGGCAGAAATTACCCCTGCACCAGGTGTTAAGAACCAGTTATACCAATTTGAGATTAAAGTGTGGCCAAGAGGTGGATATTGTAGATCTATCAAGAATTACAGAAGAAGCTTACCAAGAAGCACTAGTTTTCAAAAGATAGATTGAAGTTTTGAAAGCAAGTTGTCTCCTAGTTTTCTTCTTGTAGAAGGAAAAAGAGTTGAGTCCACTCTTACTCAACTAAAGGATTGCATTAATTTAATGCATGAAAATAATTTTATAAAATATTAATATTTATATTAATATTTTATTAAAAAAAAAGAGCGCTTGCATGGAAAATTTGTAACGAAGGCTGGTAGCCTATTGAAGGGCCATTCAAAAGGCCAATGCCACCATTCGACCAGTGTCATCCCGACCACCGGTGGGCCATCTTTGGCCAAGGTCAGAATCGACCAGCAGCCGATCGACCACCCATAAACTAGTGCCACCGGCCATCGGTAATAGATGACCGACGCTGACGATCGTGACCGGTAGCAACCGACACCCACCGGTCGGCCTTCAACAACAACACCGATGGTTCACCCACTGGCCAGTGCCGTGTCGACCACTGTTAACCACCACCGGCCATAGCAATAGTCGATTAACCTTTTCACCACCGAAGACACCATTGGTGCACCCCATTACGCCATCTTCCAGTCAGGTCACGACCACGATGTAAACTCTCGAAAATAACCTCGATACACAGGGAGACACCGAACACCTCCCCAAAACCTCATCAAAGTTTTGCGTAGACAAATCCAAACACCTCCCCTACTGAGCACAACTCCACGGTATGATCCAATTGTAGGCGGCCATTGCAGCACAAGCAGACGAAGATTTTATAGGCGGACTGAAAATTTTAGGCGTTTCCAGGCGGACATTCCAACAAATTTTGCCAAATCTCTGATGAGTTGCAGTGAGTGACAAACAAACTCTAGCGTGTAAAAATAAAACCGGCCCATTCCCGGCAACAAGAAGACCTTGCAAAAGTTTTTCGGCAAAGAATTGAAATTTCTAGCGATTTGCAGAAGTTTCGATGAGGAGGCGATTTTTCAGCAACAAAAATTAAATTTTTTTCAAAGGTTAAAACTTTAATTTCATTTTTTAGCACCAAATTTTGGAAACTTGCAATGTTTCTGGTGGCCGTCAGTAGAGAAGGTTGCATCACATTTTGTTACGGGGGACTATTTGTCCCACATTGCCCACGTAGTGGGCAAAGTGGGTTTTTAAGTGCCTCCCCACACTTAAGGTAGCGTGAGAAGACGCTGCTCACACGGGCTGCTTACACGACAATGCCAGTTGAGGCACCAAGTGGATTTTGGTCCATGTACCCGGTTGTTGGGCACATGCTAGCTGTTGGGCTAGTGACTATTCTGTTGCTGCCACACGTGCAGATTAAGACCTATTGATCTAGTTTTGAGGCAGTGACTGGTGGGGTTCCATGGACCCACAAACCCAGTTGATCGAGGGTTAATTCCAAACTTTTTTTTGCGCTCAGATAAAATTTGGCGGGAAAAAGAATTTTAGCAGAAAAGCAAGTTGGAGAAAAATTCAAATTTTTGAAATTTTGAAATTTGAAAATTGGTGCCAAATTAGCAAAAACCTGCAACAAAGGACAACAAACTTGCAAAGGTGATAACTTCTTCATTTTCGCCTAAATTAAGCCAAATGTTTTGCATATTTTTGCAAATTTTTTGAAGATTGATAATATTTTACCTCCTAACCCAATTTTTGGCATTGTAAGGGCTAAAATTTTTAATTTTTAAGTGCTAAATTGTAATTGCAAAATTGAAATTTTATTTTGTAAATGCACTAAATAGCCCATTTTTGTGAATTTGGAGAGCAAATAATTGTAAAATATAGGTAATTTTCTACATCAAGAAACTAATTTTTTTTCCTAAGCCTAGATTAGTTCTTGCATCCATTTTGTAATCCTCCTAGTCTGACATATACTAGAAAAAATATGGCTCAAGACCTCAGATCAAACATGGAAAACCTTACTTTTGCAGTAGACATTTTAGCAGAGAAGGTAAGAGATATTGTTGTGTATTTCAATCTGGGTGATATCAAAATTCCTCATAACCATGCTAGCAAAGCAAAATGTGAGGTTAAGTTGTATGATGGATCTAGATATTCAGATGTCTTATCTGCATGGATTTTGGATATGCAAAATTGGTTTGCTTATGCTGAAATTCCAGAGGATGAACAAGCTACATTTGCTACACTCAAAATCACAAGTTTAGAAAAATTTCTCATTGTAGAAATATAGATCCATAATGCCACAATGACTTGGAAAGAATTAACTCAAATTCTGAAAAATAGTTTCTTTCCACCAAACTATCAAAGTGACCTCACTACCAAGTGGTACAGGTTGAGGTAAACCTATGGGATGTCGATTTCTGGCTTCATTTTTCAATTCAATAGGTAAAGGGGATTGCTTGGTGTGAAATATTCAGAAGAGGACTTGATTAATAAATTCACTCGTGGCTTGCAAGATCAAAATTTTTAGGGAAATCAAATTCAATGTTTTTCTCACCTTGGATGTGGCATTCAATCATGCCATTCTTGCAGAGGAGAAAGTTGGTGCATATCAAACGTCTCGTTCATCATAGGAGGGCTCTTCCAAAGGCAGGAATCAAAATCAACAAAAGGTGAAGAACAATTCTCATTCTTCCCCTCTTTCTTCTTCTCCTCCCATTTCTCCTAAAGCACATTCTTCTTCCTTTCATGCTAAAGATTTTTCTTCTTCATTGTATTGTGAATTTTGTAAAAAGTATGGTCATGTAAAATCCAAATGCTATACTTTTGAGAAGTTTAAGAAGAAGAAATCTCTATTTGTACAACCTACACATGAGGAACCACAATATGGTCCCATTTTGGCTACAGGGACAGAAGACGAATATGATGCTTTAAAGGGTAAACTG
Source organism: Wollemia nobilis (assembly GCA_028583015.1). Taxonomy (NCBI): domain Eukaryota; kingdom Viridiplantae; phylum Streptophyta; class Pinopsida; order Araucariales; family Araucariaceae; genus Wollemia; species Wollemia nobilis. Next base: position 13,908,095 of record JAQPPZ010016726.1, read on the forward strand.
AACAAAGTTACCCTTATGTCAAATGTATTTGCTCAAGGGGGGTGTGACCATTTGTTTGTCACTAGAGCCCACCTTACACATAATTTCTATGTTTATTGTATCATTGATAACGGATCACAAAAGAACCTCATTTTGAAGTCCGTTGTGGAGAAGTTGAAACTTCCCATCAAACCATATCACCAACCATATGCACTTGGGTGGAAATATGTAGGCTCCACATCCAAAATCACCTACACTTGCACCTTGACTTTTACTTTTGGTGATAATTTTGTGGATAAAATTAGGTGTGATGTCACAGATATGGATTGTTGTGGGCTCTTTCTATTAAACCCTATCAATTTGATAGGAACGCTATTTATCATGCTAAAAAGAACACCTACACATTGGAGTTGCATGGTAAAATCTACTTGATACAAAGCACTACACCTACTTTCAATTTGATGTTGAGTTGTAGACAAGTAAGAAAGCCATTAATTCAAGCACTCATTTTATCTCCTACTAGCATCAGTTCCACACAAAACGAAGAACAAGCACCATCTAAGAAATATGAAAAGGAAGAAGTTTCACTCCCACCTAATGAACAATCACAAGATCAAGTGGTTAAGGAACCCACCATTCTCACTCATGAGAAATATGCCATTCACTCCATTGGTATAATTTTGGGTACACCTACAACTACATAACCACTTGTTTCACAAAAGTTACCTTTGGCTTTGCCCACTCCTACCATTTCACACATGGAGCAGTAAGCTAAGGTTACTTCCTTCACTGAGCACCGACAGAGCCTTCTTGACAAGATACCACAAGACTTGTAGGAGACTCCGCAAGGAGTGGTGCGTAAGCATCACAATCCTCACTCACCATAGGTTGGAGGTAGAGTTTGGGTTCCTTTGGATGAGCACCATTTTCCAGAGACACCATTTCAGGACCCTCTTTTGGTACCTGATCCTGTTTTCAGCCCTACAGTAATAGTGGCACCTAATCGTCAGCTTCCACTCATTTTAGATAGAGCTTTCAAGATGAAGACTCATCACACTAGATAGGTTTCTTCCACTTCATACATTGTCGCTCATCGCAATCACTTTCCACACATGGCTCGTTGGATTCCTCACCATGAGATGGCCCATAAATTTCCATATTTGTTGAGAGCATTGGGGTCCAATGCTTATATGGTTGGGAGGAGTGTTGAGGATAACTTAGGCTTATCCACTTAAGCCTAAGTTAATTATTATTATATTAATTCCTATTTCTTGCACTTTGTATTCACGTGAGGCATAGTATGCCCATGTTAGAAATAGGTTGTTTAGTTATTTGGATGTTTAGTTAGTTGTTAGATATCTCCTTTGTCTTATAGCAGTTAGTTGTCATCCTAGGTTAGCATGTTGTTAACCATTAGTTAAGTGGTTGGCCATGAGTGGTAAATTGTTGCAACCACTTAACCACGTAACATTCCATTATACTCCTATATATATTAGCATTATGGATGAATAAATCAGCTTCACATTGAGTTATTCACATGAATAAACTGTTATGGTATGGGTTGTGATATGTGGTATCGTTTTGTGAAGGATAACTAATATTTGATAAAACATGAACATGAATGTTGAGATGATCAGAATGAGGAGGAAATTAAGCATAATTTTGGGATGCACTACTGATTGGGAGATCCTGTGGAATTCCCCCAATGTTGGTGGTCATGGTAGTAGCATATGTTGGTTTATGAAAAGGATTAACATGATGTGAAGATTCAAACAAGGGGTTGTTATGAACATACCTAGAAGAAGCGGTTGGAGGATGAGATATCCCACATATTTTGAGTTGGGTTTCCTCTTCCATAGCCTTAACCAAAGACTCCTTATGGTGTTTCATTAAAACCCATATGCGATTAAATGACATGAAAATGAAGCCTCCATTAGACCTCTCAAAAGGATCAAAGTTTACTAATTTCTTCATGTTCTTCCTCTTTTGCATATAGATTGTGATTCTCCCTGCCAATATGATCATCTTCTTGAAAATATAATCAGATTCTAAAAGCTTTCGCTTGCTCCTAAGGTTGGGAACCATTAGGAGGAAGTGAAAGGATAAAGGAGAAAGCTAAAAAAATACACACAAGAATATTTTAAAGATATTTTTAATATTTTCTAACTTCAAGCAGACAAATTTAGTGGTCTTGCTTAAAGTTTTCAAAAGAAAACAAAAAGGAAGAGGCTTATTATCTTGGCCACTAAGATGTGTGTTCATGTCAGGTTCACCAAATATGTAGAGGGGGAAAACTACCCTACTGCATGTGATTCTTGGTTGGATCCATTGTGAGCCAAAGTGACGATAGGGGTGTGTTATATTCTCTACACTCAGGGGCTTGGGGATCGAAGGGTTCATCAGGAATGGTTTTAGGACTTGCTCCAAGTCTAGGGTGGAAGTGTTAGATGTGTGAATTGAACAAATACCTATGTTTGACCTTTCTAAAATTTAAGCTAAGAAAATGAAAGAACAATGCAAGTTAACAAAAATGTAGGCAAATAAGGACTAACCCTAGAATGATTCTAGATTTTCAATGGTGACTAAACTCTAACTTGTAATGAAATAAATATTTTTCTTTTCAATAAGGATTTAAGAGAATACACAAATAGATTAAACCTAGAGTGCAAACTATATGCTTTTATTATTTCAAATTCCTAGAATATGATCAAATATTTTCCCTTAATTTATGATCTAGGTTTTAAAATAAAAATAGATAGAAAGAAAACATCATATCCAATGGTTTATCTTAGCTTTTAACTAGTGTCTAGATGTATCCCACAACTTTTAATCCTACAAAACAACTTCACAAAATCCTAGAGAATTTGATCAGCATTTGGGGGTCTGTTTAGGCTGTTGTAAGACTAAGCTTGGAGGCACAATAGTCAAGGTCCCTTGGTCCTTTTAGATGACCATTTGAAAGCAAAAGTGATCGTTAATATTTTTGGAAACAAACAAGAAAAGATGCAATGAAATTAAATAATGCAAAATAGAATGCAGATAACAATGTTATGGCCTAAATGGAACATGCAAGTGAAAAATGAGGGTTTTGGAGCAAAACCTTACCCTCAAACCTGGTGAAATTAAAATCGTATCTCGTAAGGCGTGACCATGATTTTGAGTTCTACCAAAATTATGCCCTGTACGAAAGAGGCACGATTTTACAATAGAAGTACAAAAATAATAGATGTATGTAAATTTAAATGTAAAATATAGAATAAATGATTTTAAAAATACCAAAATACAAGAATAAACCTAGTGGCAGTGAAAGAACAAATAAAAGGATGAAGATATCCACAAAATGACAGATTCCTCCTCAAGGCTCCCACACTTATCCACCAATATTAGTAAATCAACAATAGAGCAACAACAAAACTTGATCTTGTTAGAAGAAAATCACCTTTCAGAACTTAGGATCATTTGGAAAAGTTGCAATCCTTCTCTTGTCAAAAGCTTAGGTTAAAGACTTTATCTCTAGGAAAAAAAGGATCCAAACCCTCTATTTATAAGAGGTTTAGAGAGAAAAAGGATGGTAAAATGAAAAGACAACTTAAAGGAGGGCTAACATCTTGAGGGTTGGTCCAAAAAATAGGATTTTCTAAGAGAAAACCCTAAATTACTGAAATCGCACCCCATAAGAAGGAACTGCAATTTTGATAAAGCTAAAAAAAAAGGAGAAGCAAGGGGGAAGGAGGCCCATACTTGTGCTTAGACAAGTTTGAGGACCTTCTCAAGAGTTCTAGGTAAAATGACTCACTTGGGTGGGTCAATTTTCCGTATCTACAATATAGGTAAAATCCTAAGTATAATAAAAAGATAAGAGAAAGCACCAAAGCTTTCCATAGAATATTTTGAAAGCAAAAATTATTTTTAAAAGATAAAGCAAATTTTTTTGAAAGATATATTCTAAGTAGAAAAGTAGAGAAAAGTTGTTGGAACTACCATTGAAGACACTTGTGAGGTGAAAAGTCATTAAAGCCATAGAGCCATCAGGCAAGAGCCATTATTGCAGCGAACCGAGGAGGAACCTAAAAAGAAAAAAGAAAGGTCATATTCATTGCTATGATATCTGGTTTAAAGAACCAATAAATAAATCCATAAGTTACACAACCAAGAACATTGTCGATGAAAAGAGAAAGAAGATGCTTTGAAGCCATAACTTTAGAGGTTGCTAGACTGTTGAAAGTTGAAAGTAGTAGAGCAGAATATCAGAGAAGAAACGTGAGAATGTTTGAATATTCCAAGGAGTACAAATCTAAACACAATACCATTGTAATGCTTGGTAATAATAACTACAACCATCATTTAATTTTTTCTAATGCTCCTTGAAAAACTCTTGGTAAGGTTTGAAAATGATTACAATGCATAGTTGCAACATATAGCATGGCATGGACAATATCAAAACCCTAAAATTGACAATATTGGTGAAGTTGAGGTAATTTATTAAAGTGCATTAAGCACTAAGAGTTAATGTGAAAAATAAAAATAAAAATATTTTTTATTTGAGTGCAATTCATGCATGAGAAAGATGCATGGCTTTAAGGAAAATTAAAGAATATGTGCATAGTTTTATAAAGCTAAAATTTTAAATAGCCAAAGGGTGTAATAAAGTTTTTATTTAAAAATAAAATTATTACTAGCTTAGATATAAAGGATATATATCTAAAAATGCCAAGAGTTATCAATCTCGAGGCGCCTATCTCAGATGTTCATGTATTTATACAATATTTTATTAAACAGTTGCAACGGTTGGTTAGTCAGTTGTTTTAGTTTAAATATTTTAAATGTTTGCAATGGTTGATTAGTCGGCTTTTTTAGTTTAAATATTTTAAATTTTTTTGTTAATGTCGGCTTTTTTAATAATAAAAAAAAATGTTTACGACGTGACATGTATGACCTCTTTGCCTCCCACCTCCCTGTCTGCCATTGTAGGAACGCCTCTCGGCGTAATTATTTTTTGAAAAAACATAAAATATGAATAAGAAAAGTATAACTTGTGCATAGACTATTGGACTATTAAAATATTAGAATATTGGCAGAGCTAGTGAATGTATGATCTGAAGAATATATCTCCAAAAAAAGGAAAAAATAAACAAAGGCAAAGAAAAGACAAAATAAAAAAGGGGTTTGTCTTTATTTTAACTAGAGATATAAAGGAGTTAATTTTTTTAAAATATTTGTTTTTTTAAGGGAGGAGATTTTTTTTTAAAGGACAAAAACAAAAAAAATTCTTTATATAGGAGTTATAAGTTGGAGTTAATTGATTTGAAAAATCATTTTTTAGTTAGATATTATTGAAAATTATTTAAATTAGGGAGTCATAATGATTTCTACTCCCAAAATTTTTGATATTTTAATATTTTAGAAATTGGAAGTTGTTAATTAGAAATTTAGAAAGATTTGGTTTATTTAAATTTTGGAGAAATAAGGTTTTCTACTCCAAAGGATTTGAAATTTTGATTATTATTGAATTTGTAATTTTAAGAGTGATTTTTTTTAGTGTAACATGGCAAGTAAGAAACAAAAAAAAATAAAAAATAAATGATCAAAAAACATAAATACAAAAACATGAGTTGTTAAAAACAAATGAAGAAGAGAAACAAAATTTATATTTTCAAGAACAAATAAACATTCATGATGTTTCACTAGAAGAGACTAAGGAAATGTTGAAAGGTCTAAAATGTTGTACACAATACATAATAGAGAAAATTGAAATAAAAAAGGATACATCAATAAAGGTAAAGAGGTCTTACAATCAATTATGAGAGAAACCAAAGATGAAAATTTTTCAATGCTTGGTAATTATCTAAGTTCAAAGCTTGATGAAGTAGATGAAGACTCTAGATGGTTTTACATTACTTAATGATATAAAAATGATATGTATATGGTATTACTTCCTAATGAAGTCCTTAAAGACAAGAATAGAAGACAAGAGAAAATGATTAAAGATTTGAAGAACAAGCTTATTGATGTTACTAGGGAAGCAAATGATTTAAGAGTTATGACAACAAATGTATGTTGTGATTCCATAAAACTAAAGCCCATGATGATTGATGCATGTTGTGATACTAGTGATCTTTATCAAAATGAAAAATATACATGTTATGATCCTCATCAAAATAAAAAATAAAATTGTGATGTAAGCGGTGATACTTGTGACTTAGAACTTATGACAAAGACAAAAGAACTTGTTTCAAAAATAGATGCTACATGCAAGACAAAGGATTTGAATATAGTTTGTAATTGTTCAGAGAAAGCTTATGCTATCAAAATTGATAATGACATTGATTTAATTATGATAGAAATAGTGATGCTCAAAGTTATCTTGATATTGAAAGAAATCAATGTGATGATAGATTTGGTTATTTTGAAAGGCATATTAAAGGGATTGGTTCAAATTTACTAAGTAAAATTAGATATAAAGGCACAGGTTTGTGAAAATATGGACAAGGAATGAAAGAGCCAATTGTACTAGAAATAAGACCAAAATGTGAAGGTCTTGGATATATAGGACAAATGAGTAATTTTGAATAGGGACTAAATTTGTGACAGAAAATAGTGATATGAAATCTATGACAAGGACTGATAGAATCAGTAACAATGAAGGACTAACAAGAAATAATGAATCAAATAATGGTAATTTTATTTTTTGTAATAGGGAAAAAATATAACCATTATGGTAGATATGGACATAAGATAGAGAAATATTGGAATCTCCATTATTGTGAAATTTGTGGACATAATCATTCTTAAATATTTTGTCTACATAAATAAAAGAAATATTATAGATTAAAAGTAGATTGTGTATGGATAAACATGAATTAATGGGATAAGATGAAAATAATGTTGTGTGGTTTCTACAAAAGAAAACCAAGTATGATCAAAGTTTATTGAATGTAAAGACTAATGTTAGTCTTACCATGAAGAAATGTAATTATGACCCAAGTATAGCTTGGAAGGTGACCTACAGTGAAAAGCACCTATAGTTATGATTATTCAAATGATAATATTATAAATGTTCTAGTGGATGACCTAGAGGTAATGATAATCTAGAAGCAAAGACACACAGGTAGCGAGCTAGAGGTAGAGACCTAGAGGTAATGACCTAGAGGTAATGACCTAGAGGTAGTGACTTGAAGGCAGAGATCTAGAGGTGACTTAGATACATTGACCCAAATATAGACATAGCTAATTTATAAAGATATACCTAATGAAGGTTGCATATATCTAGCCATGCCAAAGTTAGAGTTAAAAAATAAATATAAAGAAGAATCAGAGAATGAAGGCAAAAAGCCTACTTATCAAATAATGTAATACAAGGGGGTTTTGGAAGTATTACATTATTTGATCCCCTTGTAAATATTAGTTTGGTAGAATGATTTATATAATGTATGTATCAATATGAGAGAAAGTGCAAGGTTTCAAGAGAGAGAATGAAGAGTCACATTGATATGTGGCAAGATAAATTTTGTCTTAATGAGAGGAATATGAAAGGATGCATCTCATGAATGTTTGAGGAGAGCAATAGTCAAAGTACTTAAAAGTCATAAAATTATATATTGGAGATAAATCTCCATGCATTGTAATCAATTTGAATCATTATTGTAATATTTTGATATTGAATATATTTGAGTTATATTTGTGAGATATTGTTGTTATTCCAATATTATGATTCATTGTTATTTTGTATGGCATTTATCTAATTTATACTTGATCTTGGATAAAGCTTTGTATGAGTTAATCTATTTGGAAAGCTAACATTGCATATAAAGAGTTGTATTCATTCTACTCATCAAACACAACATATATAATGATATACTTCTTGGTGTCTTCCAAATTTATTTGCTTATGATTTAGAATGTGCATGAATTTTACTCATATAAACACTTAAATATGTTAAAAAAAGGGTTTAACCCCTAACGATGCTTCTTTTGAAATGACATCATTTAATTCTACTATGGGTGCATACTTCAACAAATAAATTATTGTATGTATAACTTCTTTCCAAAATGATGGTTCCAATTTTGCATTAATAATCATAATTCTATCATATATGAAATAATATAATTATTCACCTTGCAACAACATTCTATTAAAGTGTATAGGCAACTATCAATTGTCAATAAATTTTATTTTTATTTAAGAAACAAAAAAAATCATTATTAGTGTATCCCCTAATAATTTAAGTGAAGTACATGAATTTGGTGACTAGGAGACTTCTCCATACAAGCCTTAAACTCCTTGAATAAGTGAAAGAATTGATCCGTAGTATTTAGACAATACACCAATATTTATCATATATAATTGTCAACAAATAGTTGAAAATATTGATAACCAGTGAAGTTAGGATCCATTGGTTTACATAGATTGGTGTCACTAGGTCATGAGTCACTTAATGAATGTTAGAGATAAATGGGGCTCTATGTTGCTTTTTGTCCAGACAACATGAACAAATATAACCAATATTTTGAATGAAGTAAATCCTATCACTATAGCATGGTTTGTAAAGTGATTTTAGGTAGTTAAAACTAATATATCAATATTTCCAATGCCAGATAGTGGTAATATCATTTGCCTTACCTACTAGAGCTTAGTTGTCAATCAATAAAAAGACAAGTTGAAACATCATGTCTATACCATAAACATGAGCAACTACTATTAAACCCCTAGACTTATCTTAAAGGAAGCAAAGCTTCTTGTATCCTATTATCAAACCCAACTTTCAAAGTGTACTCAAGAAGTTTATAGATAAATATTATGTTATTATGAGACCAAGAATATAAATAACTTTAATCACATAAAAATTATGTAAACTAATATGCAATGACACATTACTACTACTGGAAATGATGTATGTCAATTTATTTCCAAGAGTAATCTTCCTATAATAAAAGAAATGGTTGAGAGACATGAACCACTCCTAAATTGTTATATATTTGGTAGCCCCCAAATTGACATACCAAACTATATGAGGTTGTGAGACTATATCACGAGCCTGTGTTGAATAGATAAAATATTCATCATTAGGGTTGGTATCATTTTCTATGTTATCTACTAGTATTGGGGCATATGCACATACAAGTTACATTAGAATATAAAAATTTCCCTTGTTGCTACTATTTATTGTATTTTCTATTATTGTAGTTAGCTTTCACTACACTAGGCAAATCCATCCTAAAGGAGGAATTTGAGCTAAATTTCCATCTAGAGATGAACAAGATGAGAGGACATTAAGATCCTTAAATATATCAAGTAGATGATACTATAAATATATCAAAGATGTTGACAAGGAAATACCTATGCCAAAATTTGCTAAAAAATTCTAAATTCCCTATGCCACGAGGTGATGCTAACCAACTAGACCAAAAAATAAAAGCTTATACATTTTTTTGTGGCAACCAAGCCAAACCTTGCTATTGGTAAGATTCTTGGAGCATTTTTTATGACAACTAAAAGGGATATACCTTTAGTAGGACTTAGTCCCCTATAGAGGTTGCAAAATCATCCATCATCTGGATGGGTAGGTTCAAAAACCAAACTACCCTCCACATCTACTAGGGACCATTGTAACTATTCAATAGGAGTTCCTATTAAATAAAAAACAAGCACTGTGGAGGAAATAATGGGACCCAAGATGTTTAGTTCAAGGACCAATAAGATAATCTCTTATACAAGTAAATTATCTAGGCTTGTTGGTCCATACAAAGGTAGCATGACAAGAAAGCAAAAGGGAGCAAATCCACCAAAATAAAACAAAGAGAAAAGTTGAAGCACACTCATAAAATGAAGAAGTCCAGTAATCCTTATTAGAAATCAATATTGAAGCATAAAAAATAAAGCAATGAGTAGAGAAATAGTAAAATGAATTTCAATAAATTGGGAGAGGATCAAGAAAGTAACAACTGGAACTCCACTTAATAATAAAGCTTTAAAAAATTATCCAGAGTTATAATTCTTCCAAGGATGATGTTTGGGAAGCACAAGCAAACCATTTCATGCTTAAAATTTCTTAAGGTTTACCTATTCCTCTAAATTGAAAGCTTTTACATGGACTAGCTTAATGTTAGACTGTAAAGGAGGTAAGCCAAATATTTCATGATTTTACATCAACAATGCATTGTCGAATCTCTAATAAATAAAATAATGTGCAAAGAAAAATATTCAAGTCTGGAAGATAGAATGTTGGAGCTTTCAAGCATTGATGTCAACTTGGGCCTCCAAGTTTTTTGGCTAAATGAGAACCTTATAAGTAATAAGGTCAACTTAGGCTACAAAAGGTTCTAGCATAATCATAAGTATACAAGGAGTACAAAAATAATCCAAAAGGTAAGGTAAATCAACACCATCCCAAACCATAAGACATCAACATAAATGGTACCCAGTAATCAGGAAAAGAATGATTAAGCCATGTGGCAGTTGTTAGAGCCTGAAAGCGACAACCACCTCAACTAAGCATAGTGGGCGATCCTACAAATCACAACTACCTAGATGAAGATATGAAGATGTCGAGTGTCACCAACCCATTTACAATCATGTATAGATATTTTTGGTCATAATTGTATAGAGTAGATAACTTTATTTTAGCTTAGAAAAAATATAAATAGGGGCATATCCCTTATTATAAAGGGTGGGATGTTTAAATGTTTGACTATGTCAAGCTATATGTTTATGCTACACTAAAATACAATCAAGAGTTGTTTGGCTTCCCCTAATTAATGTTTGTAGGTATCTTTATGTAACATTTACACTTTTGATAAAGCTTGTTTGTTTTGATCTAAGTCTTTCTATTACATTTAATATTTTTTGGTATTCCTATGGTCAAATTGTTAGGCTTAAACTATTTCGATTTCTTTGGTGCAAGTGATTATGATGTTGAATGTTGTAATATATGAGGATAATATATTTTTTGCATAGTATTAATTATATAGTCTATTAGTATTTGCTTGTACCAGGTGGCCTATGCTCATGTAGCTTAAATAAATGCTATTAACTGAGCCCGAGAAGGATATTAGACAAGCAACTTCAATGACTTTCCTAGTCGAAGAAGTCTATCTAAGGAGAGTTCTCTTCTTAGCATTTCATAAGCCCCTGAGAAAATTTTATCTCCATCTCCTATCCTCTTGAGTATCAAAATTCCTAGGATTTTCCTCCATAGACTTTGTTCCTAATAGACAAGGCTACTATTTCTAGGTTCTTTACCTCCTACATGCAAAATCCCCCTATGAGTCACCAAACTATAATGAGATTTTACTATACTAGAAAAATCTATCCTAAAATAGTAATTTGAGCTAAATTATCATCCAAAGATAAGAGGACCTAAAGCTCATTCAATTTATCAAGTAGCTAATGTTGTAAAGATGTCGAAGATGCTGACAAGGGAAGGCCTATGCCAAAATCTGCTAGCAAATTCTAAACTCCATGTACCATGATTCAATGTTGATCAATAAGACTAAATAAATAAATTATTATAACCTTTTTGGTGGTATCTAATTCAAAAATAAATATTGATAAGAGTCCTACAACCTTTTTGGTGATAGCTAAAATGGGTATATCTTTAGAGGGGCTTAGTCCCCTATAGCAGTTGCAGACTCACCCATCATCTAGATCAACAAGTTAGAAAATAAGCTATGCTCTACATCTACTAGGGCCCACTATGACTATTCAATAGGGGCTCTTGTTAAAGAAAAACCAAGCAGAGGGGAGGAGAAAAGGGTATTCGAGATGTTTAATCCAAGGACCAAAAAAACAAGCTTCTAAAAAAGTAGATTATCTAGATTTGCTAGTCCATACAAAGGACATCTTGGAAGAGTGTGGCAAGAAAGAAAAAGGGAAAAAATTGGCCAAAACCGAACATAGAGAATAGATGAAGCACACCCATAAAATGAAGAAGTTTGATCATCCATTCTAGAAAATAATATTGAAGCATAAAAAATTAAGCAAGGAGTAAAGTAACAATAAAAAATAATTCAGTAGACTGGGAGAGGATCAACGAAACAACAAATATAACTTTGCTTAGTATTCAAGCTTTAAAAACTTATTTGGAGTTATAATTATTCCAAGAATTTTGCTCAAAAATCTCAAGCTACCCATTATAGGATTAAAATTACTTAAGGTTTGCCTATACCTCTAAGTTGAAAGCTTTTACATGGAATAGCTTAATATCATAATACAAAGCAGGCAAGCCAAATATTTTATGACCTAACGTCAATAGTGCATCACAAAATATCTAACAAATAAAATAATGTATGAAGTAGAATATTTAATTCTAGAAGATAACATGTTGAAGGTTTCAAGCATTGACATCAACATGGGCCTCAAAATTTTTTGGCTCGATGTAAAACTTATATGTAATAAATTCAACTTAGGCTACAAAAGGTTCTTGCATAACCAGAAGCATACAAGGGGCATAAAAGTAATCTGAAAGGAAGGCAAGGCAAAGTAGTACCATTCCCAGACTGAGAGGCATTAGCATAAATGACACCCAACAATTGAGAGAAGAATGGTTAAGCCACGTGGTAATTGTTAGGGCTTGAAAGTGATAACCACCTTAGTTAAGCATAGGGGATGATCCTACAAATCACAACCACATGATAAAGACATGAAGATGTTGAGTGGCACCATCTCATTCCAAATCATGTAGAGCTATTTTTTCTCATAATTATATAGAGTAGATAGCTTTATTTTAGCTTAGCAAAAACTATAAATAGGGGAATACCCTTCATTATAAAGGGTGGAATTTTTAAGTGTTTTTGTGTGGCAAGTTATATGTTTATGCTATACTATAATGCAAGAGCTATTTGACTTACCCCATGTAATGATTGCAGATATCTTTATGTAACATCCACACTTTTGACATTGCTTGTTTTCTTTGATCAAATTATTTTTGTTAGGTTTAATATTGTTTGGTATTCCTATGGTCTATCTATTAGGCTTAAACTATTCAGATTTATTTGGTTCAAACACTTGTGATGATGAATGTTGTAGCATATGAGGATAATGCATTTTTTGCATATAGTTAATTGTATAGTCTACTAGGCTTTGCTTGTACTAGGTGGCCTATCCTCATGCAACTTAAAGCAATATTGCTAGTTGATCCCTTGCCACATTTCATTCAATTTACTCTAACCCTTTCCCCTCCCATGCCTTTTTCTTTTCTCTTTATTTAATATTTTTAGTAGAAAATTCTCAAGGAATCAACCTACTTTGTAAGTTGGCTTAGAAGCAATTCTAAGCCATCCAATATTGAATTCGGTCTAGGGTGCAAATTCATACCTAGGTAGATCAAAGTATCAAGAAATATTTTTGTTACTTGGGGTGTCCATTACCTTTCTTTGCTTGTATAAATTTCTTACCTTTCTGATGCAAGACTAGGGATCATTCATATTTTATCTTAGATTCATGTATTGTTTCCTCCTATTGATGCAAATTCATTACAATATCAAAATATGAAATTTGATTGGTAACTTTTAGGATCATCACCAAAATATTGAATGGGCACAAGCACACATCACTCTTGATTTTTCCTAATGCTTGAAGCAAGGATTGTGTCTCTACAATCTTCCTTAGAAAACACTTTAACTTATCACTGCACTTTTTCTTCAAAAAAAAAACTATGTATATATAGAATTGGGTTCGTATTTGTCCATTGAACTATCATGCTAAGATTTTCCCATGAGGCTTTGGATATCAAAGCATCATGGCATGATGTATCTTACTATATATGCTACAAATAATAATTAATTAGGATTTCTAATCTAATTTATTAAACTTCCTCTATTCATGGATATTAGTGGCATGTCTTTATGACCATGTTCCATATATCCTTAAACTTAAGATGAATATTCAACTTCATATTTCAAGAAAAATAGTTGTCTCCCTTTAACAATTAAGAATTGGACAACAAAAAGTTTAGGGCATTAACAACCATGGCAAACTTATAGAAAATTTCAAAAAAATATTCTATTGAGTTAGAATAAAAGAAGGTTTTTCAACAAGCATACATATGACTATACTTACAATAATAATGTTGCATCATTGAGAAAAAAAGGTATAATATTCAAATAGTTCTCAATACAACGTCAAAACCCTTTATTATTTAACTTCATTTTCTCATATAAAAAGTATATTGTAAAAATTATAAATATTATATTATGACAACTAATGTGGGATAATGACATTCATTTTTCTTTTCTTTTCTCTTTAAATAAGCCATTCCCTACAAACAATAAAGTGTTGTTTATAATTCAATGATTTCAAGTTTTTATTTCAACTAGACAATTACATGACATGATTCCATCCCCTATTTTAAGGTTTAGGATGGAAAAGAAATATAAACATCATAATAATCTCCACTATTGTATTTTTTTTTATGAATTACACTTATACTTTGCTTTAGGGTTCCATTCACTTTGAAATTTGTATGATTTATCTGCACCACCATATGTTCTGAATACCTCTTCTTCTAATTCATATGATAACTATGTAATGCAATAATGTTGACCTCCATGCTATAATATCTATAGGAGTATATTTGTGTCATTGAATGAGATTTGTGCCAATATTGAAACTACATGACTCACAAATCTACTCATATTGATATGATCAACCTGTAAAACCTGGTATTAATGCTATAGTATCTTATCTACCAAAAAAATATCACATTCCTTGTCCTAGATAACTTAGGAAGTCATCAAGATTATGTAAATATCTTGCCTATAAGGTTAAACTCATAGGAACCAAAATTGAAATAATATCACTTAGACTTGATAAAATCCTTTGCTTCAATCCTAGATATCTTAGTAACTTTGTCTTAGATGACAACTCTCTTAGACAATTCCTCATTTTCTCAGGATGACTTTTTTTAGTCAGATGATTGGGTTTTGTGTCTCCACTAAATAAAGTTTTTCATTATACAAAACTTTTTATAAGCATTAATTTATCCATTAGAATACCCTACTTTTCATCCCTTCTCATATTTATGTATGTAGTCCACATGTTGATAGCATGCATCTTTGTTATGGGTGATTCTTAACAACCTTTATTATCAACCCTTTGATGTTAGTAGCTATTTACTCATAAATAAGTCTCTCAAATTGATGGTGTTCCAATTGGACAACTCTCTACAATTTATACCACAACATTTAAAAAAATATTTACTTGTTTATTCATTAGATAAGAACTTGTCCTTACCATTGGTTTCACTTGTTGGTGCTTGATGTAAGCTTCCTTTGTTTACCTTATCTTCCACTTAATGACATACAATGTTGACAAATCTCACACCAACCAATATTTACTCAACTACCTTACTTTTTCAATACTTTAATGGATTGAGCCAAATATTCTTCACACCAAATAGTCTTCATACCTTTTGTATTTCAGAAAATTTAATCACTTTAAACGTGGAAAATATCCAATGCTCTCTACTTTATTTTTTTGAATTATTCTATTTGAAGATATTCTTCTAGAAAAATAGATAAATAATATTTTTATTTAAAGTATTGCTTTTGCATCAACCTTTATTTGGATGTTGTACATTCTAATTTTATGACCATGATAATCAAACCAATAAGAATTCATTCTTCTATTATAACATCATCATCTAAGTACCTCCTAGTATGGCCAAGGAAGTATTCACAATAAATGGGTCTTCATCATCTTTGACTTCAATTCTATAAAATACTCTTCTCATCACTATAATACCCTAGAAGTGACCAAACAAGCATTGATTCCAAATGATGAATGTAAATTTGGTTGTGATGGATTATCATTGATGTAAAAATTATATATATATATATATGGTAAACAAGTTATCAATGCATCTACTTTGGTACATTGTAATCATCCTCATACTTGGGATAATAACCTACCATATATTCAACACTCCTAAAGAATGTTATGAATACTGGACAAATATGTTGATTTGTTAATATGGTGGAAACTATTTCATAATGGTGGAATACTTATACATATATTCCATATATAATTTATCTACAATAAATTTTAGAAGGATTTTGTTAGATGGATGCTAATGATAGTAATATATATGTTTAAGTAAACCGTCCATATTAGGATGAATATCCAATGTTTGAACCTATGATTTAGTAGCTAGACATTCTGTCATAAGGTTGGAATTTCCTAATTAATTGACTATGTGGTATTCCATTATAAAAATACAAAAAGTATAGAAAGAATCAAAGGGCTTTATGATGAGATCCCAACAGTAGTTATTTTGAATACACATTGCCTATCCAATCCAATCACTTCATGTTTATTTTCCATACCATCATTATCAAGTTCTCCCAATGGACTATCTTAAAAAAATGAATTAGTGCTACACAAGAGTATTGTTGTGGCCATTGCACAACTAGCCCCAAATATGGGGATCCACCTTAAACTTTGATGTTTTGAGCGTTTCGATTGTCTTTGAGTGCTAGTTGATATGGTCCAAAGTCCATGGTTAGGTAGTGTCTTTTGTCTTGTTTTGGAATGTTGAATGTAAGTAGTTTCTTTGTTAATGTTTCATTTTTTTATTAGATTTGTAATATGGGTTAATTCTAATGTTTGAATTTATTGCAAACATGTGAAATTAATTAATTCAAATTTAAAGTGAAATAGAATTAATCCCATCTACATAATAAAAAATGAAAGTATATATTTATATTTATATATATATGAATACGAATAAATAAAAAATAATAATTATAAAAAATAAATAAATGAATAAAAAGAAAAGGCGGTATCCCTCTCTCTCTCTATATATATAGAGGGATAGCATGGACCAATACCGAGTAATACAAAATGAAGATGCAGGTAGATGAGGGATATCACACCGAGTAATACAAAATGAAGATGCAGGTAGATGAGGGATATCACAAGATGTTCAAAATGCTCGGGGTTCATGGACATAATGCATAGGCCGAACAGTACAAAAAACACCGCAACCACCTTGACACTGAATGGATTCACCATGAATGAAATAGGAGGATTTTTCTCGATGCGTTGGGCATCCATGTGTACATGGAGGGTCATATTTCATTACAAGGTTCATGCTCCATGTAGGTGATCATTGCATCACGATGTCGGTAATAGACTAATGAAATAAAATAAAATCCAACATGGATAACTCGGTAATTTGATCGCGATAGGTATGACGACAAGAACAAAAAACATTATTCACAAGATAAGGTGATGGCAAATAAAAGAATATATCCTGGCCACATTTGGATGATGCAGGATGGCGATCTACGCAGTGAATGGCGATCGAAGAAGTAAATCGTAACTTCAAGTTGCATGGGAGAAATGATGTATGTTTTTGATGAAAAAAGTTGCACATCTATTTTGGCAGATCTTATCCATAAGGGGAGTCAACAAAGGGTGATGTTAAAATGTATAGGAAATTCAATCCACATACAGTTTTCATTTCTATAAGTGAAATTTACCGAAGAGGGTGTTGTATTGCATGGTAGGGCTGTTTATTTTAGGCATCGATCAATTCACGGCACTAACATAGACTTGAGTAGATGGAGACTGCCGACGTAGACCCAACGTGGTCGCAATAAGGGAGTGTATTTTGGGTATTGATGTAGTTTTACTTTCTCATAGATGCAAGAAATACTGTTGCTCATTTTGTGTGTACAACTAGCATGTTCGAGCGGTTTCACAGCACAGAGTATCTGTGTGCATGTATGAGAAAGAGACCAAGGAAAGACAAGAAATGTGAGGGAAAAAAATGGCAATACGATCCACTATCAGAAATGATAATAACATAGTATAATGCAGATACGGTGAAGTGTCATGAAGTGGAATCATAGTAAAAAAAGCTTTGCCATAAGTGGTAGTGTTGAATGCGGGTGCACTGTGTTGATGCACTACAATACCAGAGATAGCTCAGTAAAGCTTGGATTTACATGTGGATAGAGGGATGTACAGGTTGTTAAAGAGGGCTCTCTACCATCAAAAGTACGTGCCCCATGCAGACTGTCATGGCTGCACCCATAGGGATCTTCATCAGCATTTGGGGTAAACGGATTATTTTTCTCACAAAAATGTAGAGTTGGTTCTTAGCAAGCGGGATCCCTTAAAAAATGAGGTGGTTGACCAATAAACCCACTTGGGGCCTCTTACGATGGTCCAAAAGTATTGTATTATTCACATTATTATAGCCATTCCCAACCAAAAGGTAGGGTGGTTGTGGGACGTTGTTGAGAGGGAGCATTCAGTTGGTATAAACGGCGTTATACGGTACTAGTTATCAAAGGATGTAATAAATGTTTCTAAAAGGCCCTCAATCATGGTGAAGTTAGACATATCTACATAGCATATCCCGCATGCTTTAAGTGTGGATGCAATACTATAAAGCATTATCAAAAGGACCTATAATGTAAAATGAAAGGACGCACTTGAAAAGAGTTATAAAATGAAGAAAGGGAAATGAAAGCGTAAAAGAGAATGTTAAGAACGTTATGGAAAGAAACGAACAAGTGAGGCAAACAAATTTGAACGAAAGGGAAAGTGAAGACCAAAATATAGAAATAAGAAGTTTGGTGGAACAACATTGAAACTATGTAAATGGGTTGGACATTTTTGGAATAGAGGCTGGAAAATCTTGTAAAACAAGAACATTTTTTGAAATACAAATGCTTCAGAAACATGCACTTTGTTAGAAAAATTGGAGGAGATTTTTTGAATGTCTTTGATTAACTATTTAGTGTTTAACGTAGTTTAAAGGTTGCACTATTTAATGCTTAGAAACAGGAAATTTAGTTTGTTTTCCCTAGAAGATTGCACCTAGTTTATTTCGGTTTGTGCAAATGCAACTTTGAATATATTAGGTTACATTAAAAAATAATCACATCTCCAGTTTTGCAGGATAGGGTAGCATTAGACTGAGAGTACGTTTGTATGTTAATATTTTCAGCATTCTAGTCCATTTTCCAGATTTTCTTTTTATTTCTTAATCCTTACCCTTTTGTATTTTTTTTAAACTTCGGAAAATAAAATAAAAATATATAAAAACAATTAAAAATTCAAAATAGATGTATGGATTCCAAGAATAAGCCTTAATGTTTCATTTTAGGCCAATTCGAGTTCATTTTAAAGCCAATTCGAAATTACAAAAAATATTCAAAGTTGTTTTTTTTTTTTGATAGTTAACGGAATATATACAGCGGGTTTTTTTTAAAAGGATCCCAAAACCTTATTTACAATATAAGTCGAAGCAGTAAGCCGTACAACCAGACTTGATTTCCCCAAACTGGGGCCCATAAAACAGACAACAACAAAAAGGGCCTTGCCACAAGGCCTGGGTAATCTCATCATCGTGGCCGGAAAACTTGTTGAAGAAAGCAATATATTTCTTGGCGTCGACGAAAAGGCGGGCAGGGCCGCTCAGCTCGAGAATAGAGGGCTCCAAAAAAACAGTTCTGGACGCCATGAGGGATGAACTGGTAGGGTGGGGACACGGGGGCCAGAAAATGCCAGACCGGGGACGCAAGCACAAGGGAGGGGGAATGTGACAGCAGGATGGGACAGTGGGGGGATTAAAAAGACCTGGCGGGGGCTTGGGGAGGGGAAGCGCCGCCAACTTTGGGAAGTAGCGCGCGCGTTGATGATCGACACGACGGGGAGGAGGGTGAGGGAGCGGATCAAGGTTCTGACATGCGGGGGTGGGGCAGGCCCACAGCCGAGGCGCCATCTGGCAGATGTTGAGTGGAGGATCGCCGAGGAAGAGCTGAGTCAGAGATAACTTCGAACGGATGGCCGTGGCACGGGGAACGAGCGATTTTGAGATCACCACGAGAAAAACGGGGAATTCTGACATGCGCGAACAGGAAAGACTGTCGGGGCTGCCAGCTGGCCGACGAGGGTAGCTGACGAGACCGGTGACGTGGGCCGCTGCGGGGAGGAAAAGGGTCCTAGCACTGCCGGGGCCGCTATGCCTGGCACGAGGGCGGGAAGTACTGAACGACGGAGGCCCAGATCGGGAGGACAACGTCGCCCAGCCGTGGAGGAGAATAGACACCTGGACGAATGACATGATCGGGGTGGTCTTGGAGCGCAATTTGAACTAGGCCTGCAGGGAAGTGCGAGGTCCAGTTGGTGAATTCTCCAACGGTGATGCCAAGGTTTGCCATGAAGTCAGCCGCCCTGTTGCCTTCCCTGAGAACATGTTGGAAGGTGTGATCAGGAAAACCCTGTAGCATAAAGAGGGCCTCTCGGATGGATTTTTGAAATCGCCAGGAGCAGGACTCAGGCTGCTTGGCACCTCTAATAGTGACTTGAGAGTCCCCTTCGATAATAATTGGGGAGGGGCCCCTGAGAGCCGTCAGGCCATTGAGCATGCCAGCAGCTTCAACAATGTTGTTAGTTTGTCTGCCTAGAGGGACCGCAAAGGCAGAGACTAGATTCCCGGAGCTGTCTCTGATAACCCCGCCGGCCCCAGAGGGACCGGGGTTGCCTTTGGAAGCATCGTCGAAGCATAAAGTTACCTAATGATAATCGATGCTTTATCATCTTTCAAATCTAAGGAAACAAGGATGCAACAATGACCATGACATTCACATGGAAGTTGGAGGATCTAGGGACAAACTCTATGGTCACCTGATCGAATATGGATAAAATCTTGGTGATAATATCTTTGTAAGGTTTTAGCTTATCATCTTGAGTCTGATAAACATTGTTAATATAATTTACCATAAGTTGATATTCACCAAAGACCAAAAGAACACTAACCTTCAAGGCCAAGGCTGCTCTAAGACCAAGGATCAAAGCTTCATATTCTACAATATTGTTTGTGTAAGAGAAAAAAATCATGAAGGATAGGGGGATGGGCTATTTTTATGGGGTAACTAGAATGATTCCAACACCAATTCCATTTAAGCATCGAACTCCATCAAAAAATAAAGTCCAAGACTTTGGCTCTTCGACTTCTAAACTAAGGCACTCATTGAGAAATTTGATGACCAAAGGATGGGTAACTTCTAGGGGAGCGAAGGCTAACTGATTAGCAATAATTTAAACCTTGATAAAATTCTGACCTATGAAGGTAAGGTCAAACTCACTAAGGGCTAGAATCCACTTAGCATCTTGACCTAAAATATGGGGCTTAGAAATTAAGTAGTGCAAAGGATCAAAATTTGCAACCACCAATGTATTATAGCTAAGCATGTAGTATCTTAACTTCTAGGAAGCAAAAACCATAAAAGGTAAATATTATCTAAGGGGGTATATCAGGTTTCATAACTAACCAAGGTTCTACTGGAATAGTAGATAAATTGCTCTTTGTTTTGATTACCATGTTGAGCCAACAAGGCTCCCAAATCATGATATGTGATTTCTATGTAAAGCATCAGATGCTTATCCGATCTAGAAGTAAATAAAATTGGTGAGAAAGTAAAATACTGATTGAGTTCATCAAAATCTTGTTGACACTTAGAATCCCATTGGACCATGACATATTTATTAAGAAGCTTCAGAAAGGGTTGAATCTTATTGGCTAACAAAGCTATGAAATTATGAATAGCTTGAAGCCTACCTTGCAAGCTACACAACTCGGTTAGGGTGCACAAATGAGGCATGTCAGTGATGACCTCTATCTTAGAGGGGTTCACTTAAATGCCTCACCTAGGATGTGAAACCTAACAAATTGCTATATGTGACTCCAAACACACACTTTTAGGGCTTAATATGAACCTTGACTGTCAACCTTTTAGAATTCATCTTAAATCATGAACATGATATTGTTGATCTATGGAACAATTAGTCATCCACATAGTCCTCTAGAATATCATGCATCATGTCATAAAAAATATAAGTCATAGCCCTTTGATATGTGCACCAATATTCTCAAACCAAAAGGCATGACTTTATAATAGAATACACCCCATGGTGTAATGAAAGTTTTTTTGCCCTGATTCTCGAGGGCAACCATGATATGGTTGTATCCTGAGAAACCATCCATGAGCAAAAGCATACCATATTTGGTGGTGAAATCTATGATCATATCTATGTTGAGGGAGGAAAATCGTCCTTGGGATATGCTAAGTTAATGTTCCTAAAGTCGATACATATTTTGATTGTTCCTACCTTATTAGCCATAGGAACGATGTTGGAGATCCAATAACAATAGTCAATAGCTTTTATGAACTGATATCAAGGAGTTGTTGGAGCTCCTACTTGACTAAAATGGTGATATTAGGATGTATCTTCCTAAGTTTTTACTTATCAGGCTTAGTACTAGGCGTCACTACCAAATGTGCATAACAAGGAGGGATCAAGCCCCGCATGTTGGCATATGTCCAAGAAAAATATCATGGAATTCCTTCAACAAGTTGGTCAATTGCTTCCCTTGTCCATAGACAAGGCTTTAACTAACTTAAGGATTCTAGGGCTCTCATTAGAACCTGTGTTAACATATATGGTCTCCTTTATGAGAATCTAAGACTCATACTCATAAGGAGGTGGGGCAAGGATCACTCCTAGTTGCTCAAGGTCCTTGGGAGACATAGAACCAAATTCCTCTTGAGAACTAGAAGAATTAATATGCACAACACAAGGGACTAGCCCATCGAAGAAGAATTTGTTTTTAAGGATTTCCCCATGATTTAGTCACAAGAGTATCCCCTTCAACGTACTCCCTTGAGGTTGTAACTAACTTAGGATGTACCAAAGTTACCACATTGTAAAACAGAATGTTAGTGGGATAATATGGTCCCTAATCTTCATCACTCCACTCCAAGCCTTGATGATATTAACATAAGTAATACGTCGAGCATCATTATCAAAGTGTAAAGGTTGGTTTTTATGAGGAATGTAGCCTACGCCACATAACCTATGCCAAAACTCAACTTCCAAAGGCTCTTAAATATATTTTTGTTGTGGCCCCAAACCTTTACCTATATATCCCATGCTAGATAGGATTTGTTTGGGAAGTGGGTAATAATTGGATTGGTAATAATGGATAAAATAACTCTCCACAAGAAGAGGGTTGCTACCATGGATCTTTTCTTTGAGACTCCTACGAAGATAAATTACACATGCCAGTGTGTAAAAATTTACCCTTCTTATAGGGTAAACCCATAGTCCTTAGTTAATATGGTAGCTTGCAAGATCTAGAAGAGGTTATTGAAGAAAAGTATTGATTTGATCCTGTAATGAAACATTGATTAGAGGTTCCTCACTCACATTTAGATTTTCAAGTTACTTGGTGATGTGAGATGAAAAACTGATGGGCATAAATTGAGATCATATTGAGCTTGCTCAACCATTGAACAATATTGGAATGGATGAGGATCACCTAGAATGGTGACAAGTTGATATTTGAATTTGAACTTTAAACATTGGTGAAAAGTAGAAGGTACAACCCTCATCGTGTGTATACAAGGGCATCTAGGAAGAAGATTAAAAGATGTAGGGCAAGACACCACATAGAACAAAGTATCTAAGATCATAGGTCCAAACCTAAGAGGGAGAGATATAACACCATAGGCCTCTTAGGACTCATTTTTGAAATATTTGATGATGATATAAAATTTAGTTAAATCTTCCTCTTTTTATCCAAAATTTTGGAAAAATTGATAAGTGCATAATTGAGGGAAGAACCATTGTCTATCAAGATTCACTTTATAGATGTTTCCCTAATAAATATAGTGATAAAGAGGTAAGAATACTTTCATTAGTTTGAGGAAGGAATATCGTCATCTAAAAATGGGATATGATGTATCCCAAGAGAACCTACAACATCAACTATAGCACTAGAAGAAATTTTTTGAGGAACAAATTGTTGTCTTAGAAGCTTCAACAAATCTTCCCTATGGATAGGAGAAGTTTGTAAAATCTCTAAGAGAGATATTAGTTGGGGTACTAGCTAACTATTTTTGTATGTAAAAGAAGACTTTAGGTTGTGGTTTCAACACTAAAGGTGGGTTTTTTTACTTACATGCTCCTTTTTTGGGTACTCTTAAGAACTAAGGGCAGTTTTGAAGGTGGATTGGATATAGAACTCTATCCTATTAAGATCATTGAGTTGGTTGTGCTTGTATTTATTGCCTTGTGGTTGCTACTATCATACCAATCATATTGTCATAGGGAGGTGGTTATGATATAAGACTTGATTAGCTACTGCCCATGCTTAAGTAGGGGTCTGGAATATCCACATGCCTTGATTAGTTGTAGGTGCTTCTTGAGTAGGAGGTTGATTTTTTTGGGGGTATTAGGTTGAGACCTATACAATCCTTCAAAAATTAAATTATAACATGTTTAAACCTCTACATATTTGTATAGAAATACCTTATGGGATAAATCTATCATATTTGCTTCTAAAAATTCTTTAGACCACATTCATAGGTGTTTTGAGTCTTGTAAATTCCTTTATGGGGGTTTGAGGTTCTACACCATATTTTGTAGGTTGTTAACACATGTTTCACCTATATCTTATCCCATCCCAACTACATCTTGTTCTTATACTATTTTCATGTCTTATCTCTTTCTTTGGCTTAATTTGACCTATTCAAATGAGGGTTCTCTACCCTTCTTCCAAATCTATTACTGGTCAAATGAGGTATAGTTGTTGTTTCCAATTCATAAGTATTTTCTCTTGTAAGTTTCCATAAAAATCTCTAACATGTCTCAAGGGGTAAGGTATATCTTAGTCCTCAACTAAAATTCTTCAATGAGACAAGAATTCTAAAAAATATTCCTTTACCTGTTCAACATATAAATGTCTTTCAAGTCCTTTTCTCAACAAAACCCCAATTTACAAATGATTATTTGTCTCTTTAAAATTCTCAAAGAAGATGAGGAAATAATACCACCAAGCTCTTAGGAATCTTTAGAACAACATATCATCATATAATATCATGTATGCTATCTTAAAAAACTAAATGTTCAATTGGGTCTTATGTTCCCTTATAAATGGTAAAAATACATTGGAAAATCTTAGGTATAGAAGTAACAATAGGGTCCAAGATTTTCACTTTCTCTAAGTTGTAGGTGAATCTGTAGGTTGTATCATATCCCTCTTGAAACCAATACTCCACCACCTTTTAAAATTTCACATTGATTATTTTGTCAATACCCCTAGATTCCCTAGGAGTATACTAGCAGAAACAATTTGAGGTATTAAACCATATGTATCTTATATGTGTATTTTGTTTAAGATACTAATATTTGATAAAATATAAACATGAATTTGATAGCTATGAGGAAATTAGCATAATTGGAACCATTGAGACAATTCCCAATGTTGTGTCATGTAGTACATATTTGGTTTATGAAAAGATTAACATGAGTTGAGTACTTAGGCTATCCATTTAAGCCTAATTAATTATTATTATTATATTAATTCCTATTTTTCCTTTAATCACTAGGCATAGTTACCCATTTGGAATATTTTTTAGTTTTTATTTTTGTTATTGTTAGAGATCTCCCCTAGTAGTTAGTTCTCCAAGCATTTTTAAACATTATTAAGTCATAGTTTAACCCAATCTATATATATTACCATATGGTAATACAACACATTACCCACACATGTAATAAAGAGTAAACCCCAACCTAGGTAATCAAAAAAAACCCCCCCCCCTGTCCTACCAATTGGTAAAGTGTGGCCGGTGGGCCCTCCCCCCCCGGGCGCCCGCCTGGCCCCCCCCACAAGCGAAAAAATAAAAAAACCGGTCGCTGCCGAGGGCCCGCCACCCCACGCCATCACCCCCCCGTGCCACTTGCCAGCAGTCCCAGCCCCCCCCCATCGCCCCCCTGCCCCCCTGCCGGTCCCCCCCCCGACGGCCCCCACCCGGGCCCCCCCGCCCCCCTGCCCCCCGGCCAGCTATCCCCACCCCGCCCAGTCCCCCCCCCTTCCGTCGGTCCCCCGCCCCCTCGACCGCCCCACCCCCCAACCTCCAGTTCTGCACCCCCTCCCCCTCCCCCCCCAGGGCCCCCAGCCCAGCTAGGCGGACTGGCCCGGCGCCCCAAACCATCCCCCCCAAAACCGGCCCTCCCGCCGCCCAAGTTTTCGGCAATTGATTCTGCTTTCAGTTCAGGCTTCACCCCACAAATTTTACCCAATACCGCTGGTCCTCGGCCCTTCGGGGGCTCCCCATCCCCGGCAGCCCCCCCCTAACGCCCCCACACACTCCTTGCCCACCCCCCCCCTTTTGGCTCACTCCCCCCCACTAGGGCCTGGCCGGCCCCCCCCGGCCCGCGCCCGGGCGCCAAGGTGCCACCCCCGGCCCCCCTCCCTAAGCCGCAGCAGAAAACCTCCACCCGGCTGGAACGCAGAGTACCAACCCTGGGCAGCCCCACCACCACCCCACCCCCGAGGCCCCGCCCTGCGTCCCACACCCCCCTGCCTGTGCACACCCCTCTCTACCCCCCACCCCAAAACACAGAAAACCATTAAAATAGACCAAACCCACTAAGAGGTTGAGCTTGAGCCACCCGGGGGAAGTCCATCTCGATCGGGGATCGGGGGGAAGGGGCGGGAGGGGAAACGGGGGGGAGATCTGGAAGCCGAGGGAGGAGAGGAGGGAGGCTTCGCTCGGGCACCTGGGCTCTGCAGAAAAGGGAAGGAAGCAGGAATTCTCGGAGGCGAAGGAAACCGCTTTGATTGCCAACCTCTGGGGGGAGCATGCCAGGGCAAAAAAGGCACGTTGGTTGCGCTCAAGCCAAAGCTGCCAGAGCAAGTGGGGAAGGCAGGCCTTCCAGAGGAAGCGGAGGAGGGGATGGGCAAAGGGGGTGGGCCATTGGGACAATAGGTCGGAGATGGAATTGGGGGCCACCCACTGAACAGAAAACTGGGAAAGGATGAGGCCCAAAGCTTCGAAAGAGAAGGCGTAGTTTAGGAAGAGGTGGTTGGTAGACTCCCATGCGGTGCAACAGAGGAAACATCTGTTGGGGATTTGGAAGCCACGCTTGATCAAATTTTTGAGCGTGAGGATTTTGTTTTGGGCGGCCGCCCAGACGAAATGGCTGATTTTGGGGATCAATTTCTTGGCCCAGACCATCTAGGTCGGGAAGGTGGTAGCCCCGGGGGTTCTCTGAATATGGTAGGTGAACTTGACAGAGAAGATGCCGCTAGGAGAGCCATGCCACACGATTCTGTCGCTGGCACCGAAAGAAGGAATGACTGTCGCACTAAGGATGCGTTGGAGTCTGGCAGCTTGAAGCGGGAACCTGGGGTCCAGGATGGGTTTCCAGGTGATCTGCCCCTGGCACAGGGCCATGTAATCAGACACTCTGGGCCCGCGGCCCGCTAGCCCAGGCTTGAGAAGAAGGAGATCTCTGTCGGAGCTCAGGGCCTCGTCGAGGATCCATCTGTCCTCCCAAAATTCGATCTTGGCATTGTCCCCAAGGAGCCATCTAGTCCCAAGCTGAACGATGTCCCTGGTGGAGAGCAGGGCCTTCCAGAAGGCAGATCCGTCGTGGGGCTGGGAATCCCCGAGGAAGGGGTGACTGTGATAGTATTTCCTCCGAACAATGCCGACCCATTCGTTAGGGGTATTGGTATGGACCTTCCAGGCATGTTTGGAT
Source organism: Wollemia nobilis (assembly GCA_028583015.1). NCBI lineage: Eukaryota > Viridiplantae > Streptophyta > Pinopsida > Araucariales > Araucariaceae > Wollemia > Wollemia nobilis. The sequence goes on from JAQPPZ010016726.1 coordinate 13,935,635, forward strand.
AGAAGGGCCTGATTCATGGGAACCACCCATCTGAGCCTGATTCCTCCCTCAGCCTTGGGGCGGCAGACTAGGGGCCAGGAGACTAGGGGAATCTTTTTTTTGTCTTCGCCTCCCGACCAGAGAAACCATTTCTGGATTTGCTCGATGAGATTAGCAATGGAGGCCAGAATTCTGAAGACCGACATGAAGTATATAGGAATGCTTTGGAGAACGAAAGCCAAGAGAGTGGCTCTGTCGGCCTGAGAAAGGAGGTGGCCTTTCCAGGGGGCAAGTTTCCTTTGGATCCGCTCGATCAACCCACTCCACAGCCCTTTGGAAGACGCCCCTGTGAACAGAGGAAGCCCGAGGTAGGAGGAAGGGAGGGAGCCGGGGGGAGCAGCCAAGGATCCACCCGATTTTGAGTTGCCTGGCCATAGGGGTGTTGATGAAGTAAATCTTGCTCTTGCACAGGTTGATCTTTTGTCCAGCCGCCTCCTCGTACAAAGCAAGGATTCTCTTGAGGGCCTTAGCTTGAGGGACAGAGGCCACGAAGGCCAGAATGGTGTCATCCACAAATTGCTGATGGGACACGAGGGGAGATCCTGCACCGGCCTGATGCCCGAGATAAGACCGCGGGTTACAGCGTTCAAAATGGTGCGGCCCGGGGCCTCGGCCGAGATAATGAAGAGGATCGGGGATAGGGGATCACCTTGCGCAGAGACCTCTCGGAGCTCGGGAAAGAACCCGGTCGGAGACCCATTGACCGGGATAGAGAACCAGGGGGGAGGACACACACTTGTCGATGAGATGGACCCGGGAGGGATGAAACCCAAATTTGAGGAGGACTTTGGACAGGAAGCTCCAGTCGACCCTATCAAAGGCTTTATTCATATCAAGCTTGAGCAGGAAGTGGGCCTTTCTGGATAGGACAACTGAGTGGATAGCCTCATGCATGATGATGACCCCGTCGGTGATCAACCTACCTTTGACGGAGCTTCCTTGACAGGGGGAAATGATCAGGGGAAGGATGTCTTTAAGGCGGGTTGTCATGGCTTTGGTCAAAATTTTATAGAGGACGTTGCACAGGCTGATGGGGCGGAAGTCTGACAGGGACCTGGCCTGGGTCTTTGGGATCAGGGCTATGAATGTAGAGTTGATGCCTCTGGGGATGGATCTGGCAAACTGCAGGTCCCGGATGGCAGCGCAAATGTCAAGGCCTACTATATCCCAGAAAGTCTAGAAAAAGCGGGGAGGAAACCCGTCCGGGCCCGGAGCCGCCTCAGCCTTCATGGAAAAGGTGGCAGCATGGATTTTTGAGTCCGACAGGGCCTGGACCAGTTTAGCATTAGCCGCGGCTAGGACGGACATCGGGATGTGGGCCAAGAGGGAGTCAGCCACCTCAGGGGACATAGGAGGACCATCGCCTAGGAGATCTTGGAAGAAGCGGACTACCTCGGCTTGGATGTCCGCTTCCTTGTTGATGATGCTGCCATTGAAGTCGACCAGCTCGGCAATTCTGTTGGAGCCCTTGTTGCGAAGGGTCGAAGCATGAAAGAACTTGGTGTTAGCATCGCCATATTGGATCCAAAGAGCACGCGACTTCTACCTCCAAAAGGTTTCTTCCTTGGCTAGGACATTGTGGTACTCATAAAGGGCAGTGCGTTCCTCCTCCCTGAGGCCAGGCTCTTGAGAACCAGCTTGGAATCTGGATTCAATGTCCTCAAGTTTATTTTTGATAGCCTCTTTGCTTTCGAAGATATTGCCGAACACTTCTTTGTTCCAAGTCTTGAGGTGCTCCTTGAGGTGTCTTAGCTTATGGGAGACCCACTCGACGGGGTGGCCAGGGGCAGGGGTAGCCCACCAGCAGCCGACCTGGGCCTGGAGGTCAAGGTGGTGAAGCCACATGGACTCAAACCGAAAGGGTCTCTTGGGGGGGTCGATGATTAGTCTCGAGGATGAGGGGGCAGTGATCGGTCCTAATTTTGGGGAGGGCCAAGAGGGAGGCGTCAGCAAAGGTGGGGAGGGCTTCCTTGGACAAGAACACTCTATCCAACCTAACTTGGATGTGATTGGGACCTGCTCTCTTGTTGGACCACGTGAATCGGGCTCCCTTCAGACTGACATCCATGAGCTCGTTGTGGGCAGTGAAGGCCCCAAAATCATCCATGCTTTTGGTTCTGGCCTCTGTGCCCTCGCATTTGTCAGAGGAAAACAAGGGGCTATTGAAATCCCTAGCCAGGATCCAGGGTAGGGGAGCGAAAGCATCTCTCATCGAACTGATATCTTGCCAGAGCCTTGCTTTCTCAATGGGACTGTTGGGAGCGTAGACGTTGGAAAGGATCCATAAATGCTTAGAGTTGAGGCAATGGATCAGGATGTTCATGATTCTGGGCAAAGAAGAAATGAGCCTTCCCTCGAAATATCGAGGATCCCACATGCACATGAGGCCCCCGACTGAACCAACTGCGGGGGTGGAGAGAAGTTCGTAGTCATGCCAGGTAGAATGGGCTATTCGTCGAGCAGCGACGTCATCAATCTTGGTCTCCTGGAGGAGGATGAAGGACGGACGGTGATCCCTTCGAAGTTGGCCGAGGATCCTTTTCTTGGGGACTCCATTGATTCCCCTAATGTTCCAGGAGATTAGCTTCATTTGGCACCCTTTTGGGGTCGCCTGCCCCCATTTCCAGCCTGGGTGGGAGGTTTGGATCGGGTGTCATCTGCCTTGCGAAAGTTCGAGGCAGCATCAGGGAGCGTAGTCTGGGAACCTCTAGCGATATCATCCTCGGTGATCCTTGATCGTTGCTCACACCGGGTGGGCCGTCCTTGTTTACCTTTGGAACCAAAATCTGTGGCAAAGGATCTGCTCCGAGTCCTCTTGGGGCTGACTTCATCTGACTCAGACGGAGAGCTACCGTCGGTCTCATCATTAGATAGTTCGGACCCACAAACCAAAGGGGTAGGCTCCGGGAAGGGCTAGGGGGCCAGGGTCCGAAGGGGTTGGGGGGGAAGGTTGGATCTCGAAAGGAGCCGGGGCTTGCAGAGCCAGAATGACCTGCGGGGGAGGATCGGGGATCGGGGCCCCGAAAGGGTTGCTAGGGATCTCCGAGCTGGGCCCGAGGGCCTGGGGGCCCGAAGGGGAGACCTCCTTAGGGGGAGTGCTAGGGGTGGGACGGGAAGGATCCTGGGAGGGGGCCCGACCAAAACTGGGTTAGGGGTTGAGAATAGGGCCTGTCGTCTTCCTGGAAGCCAGGCACTGATGAGGGAGGTGGCCTTGAGAGCTGCAAGAGGTGCAAAAGGCAGGTTTGTTTTCGTAGATCAGGGTTTGGCACCAGAAGAAGGACCCAGAAGAGATGGTCACCGAGGAGGGGAGCTCAGATTCAAGGTTGGCGTTGGCACAAAACCTTGCATGCACCATGCGAGAACCGGCCTTGGTCGCAGGATCAAAAGCCACCAGATCTCCAACCGACTGGGCGATGAGCTTGAGGACGTCTTCACACCACAGATGGAAGGGGAGGTTCGGGAGGCGGACCCAGATCGGGGCGAAGTTGATGCTTTGGGTGCTGGGGTGGAAGTCTGCATCGTAACATCTGAGAAAGAGGCTTTTACGACCCAAGAACCAGGGCCCGCCCGACAGGATCTTCTCAGCATCCTCGTTGTTATTAAGTTTGATAATGAAAAAGCCTCTGGACAGGGCGACCAACTGGATATGACCAGAGACCTTCCATCTGGTGGCCGCCCATCTAAGGGTCGTCTCCATGTCTGGGCGCCCGCCCAGGAACTTCCCAACCAGAGATGATGAAGAATCGGAAACTAGGGAAGAGTAAACCTCCTCCTGGATGGAAATGTGAGTACCTTGGAGGGAAAGCCCGACTCCCAGGGCCCGACCAGGAGATCTGTTGCTCGCCATAACTTGTTGATAAGAGGGTTTATGCCCGCTCGGGGCCCGCCCTTGACTAGGGGCGGGGGGGGCCTTCCCAAAGCCTTTCGAGACGGGATTGCTGGATAAGGGCCGCGGGCCCAAAATCCTGACCCCACCGAACCCATCGCACCCTAGACCCTCGGTCGACCATGCCGTCGATCCGCCTGGGCCCGGCCCAGGCCCGGGCCCGGGCGTACCTGAGCCCCCAGGGTCTGGGCCCGCCCAGAAACCAGCGCTCTGCGCTAGATCCGAATCCAGCCCTGCATCGGCATTTGCGCCTGCTGTCGCTCCTGCTGCTCTTGTTGGCGCTCCTGCTGCTCCCGCCATCGTCCCTCCAATATTCAAAGTTGTTGTTTTTAAAGGAGTTTTATGATTTCAAATTTAGCATAATTTCATATTTTGAAGGCAAGTCAAATGTCAAGCTTTACATGTTTGTTTTTAAAGAAATAAATTAACTTCTTTTTATGAAAATTACAATTTCATTAAAGTGGGGTAATTTATATGGCATTTCCAAGGCTATTATATTTAAAGCAATAAATTAACTTCTCTTTATGAAAATTATAATTTCATTAAAGAGGGGTAATTTATATGGCATTTCAAGGCCATTACATTCTAAAGTTAACCATGTAGTTTATTTTATTTTCATACTCAAAGCAAGTTAAAATGAATCCAATCATCATTTAAGATTCACATTTAGATATAGATTTTAATCTTTTGTTTCATGCTCAAAGCAGGGTTTAAAGAAGATAAAACTTGTTTAAAATCTGCTTAACCAAAAGAAGATAAAATCTACCTAAAACACTTCAATATAAAATTAACTAAGGCTTTACATCGTGGTCATATGAGGGTCAATCATATTTTCTTTTCTTTTAAGTTTCATGAACAATCAATAACATAGCATAATAAAGTAATACCAAGCCCCTTGTTAACAATTATTTTCAAATCACGAAGGTATTCCTAGCACTTATTTGACACATCTTCACAAACATACAAACACACATAAGTAAAAGGAACCTTGGAGAAATTTCCATTTCTTTACAAGAGAGGGTTTTTTAATCAAAATCCTAAGTGTGATGGTGATTTTGCAATTGGGCAAAATTTCCACTCAATAAGTATATTTATATTTATTTTTAGTCTTAGGTAGTTTTAGTTGTAAGCACAATGAGCTATTTGATAGTGATGGGATACTATTAAGGTACATACATACACATAGAGTGTAAATTGGTTATAAGTACATATATGGAAAGATGATGATATTGCAAATTTTTTATTTTATAATAATAGTTTTGTGAAGTATTTTCCCTTGTAAATTGATGATTAATGTTGGAGATAACATACTACACTCTCAATGTATAGGCCCATTACATATGTTCTAGTTTTTAATTTCCTCTAAACAATAGTTAGTTAATTATCTAGTTACATGCTTTAGTTCTCTAACTTCATGTTTTAATTTCATAACTGCATATTTCAGTTTAGTAGATACACTTTGAGCATTAATTTGTAGTTGCATAAGCTGATTTTAATTTTATAGCTATTTGGCTCAAACTTTGTGTGTATATCTTTAATTTACAAGTTAAATTTCAAAATACTCTTTAACACTAGTACTTTAGTTAATGCACATAATGTCACTATTAAAATACATACATGTTGTGTTTAATTTCAGTTTTCTATTGTTAGTCATATGCTTTGCTAAAACTATGTTTAACTTTCACTATAGTTTATTACCTATAAAACAAAAGAAATTATAGGCCAATTAATTGTGTATGACTTACTGTAATATTTTATCATGTAAGCTGTATGGGTCATGATTAACCTTATTATGATTAAACCCATATTATAAAATTGTAAATAACCTTAAATTTCTCTTACTATGTTGGCCTATGTTAAGTTCATTTTATGTAATTAGGGTTTTAGTATTTGTATAAATACCCCCCACTCCATCATTTAATTATTAGAGTTGTGATTATTATCTATAGATAATATAATAATTATTTAGGGTGCCTATGGGTGCCCACTAATATTTATCTTTTTTTTTGTCATTTTATGCTTTCTATATAATATTTGAGTGGATGGATTGCTTATGTTCATTTTTTTAAATATTGTAAATTCCAACATGGTATCAGAGTAGGTATGGAGCTCCATGTACGAGATTAGGGATTAGAGTAAGTATTGCACAAGAGACATTGGTGGAATAATTTCATTTCTTATCTCTTTTTGGTTACCACATGTATGAGTGTTTAGGCAAAGAAAAAATTTGCAAAAGAAAAAATTCAAATTCAAAATTTTTAAAAAGGGTGCCACCACTCCTTTTCCCTCCATTTTGTCTTATTTCTTATAGTATATCTATTTCAAACTAGGCGCATGAAGCTAATGAAAATTTAGATATGTTTTAGAGTTGTTGATTCCATAGATTCCAACTTTATTGATTCCATTCAAGTGAGGCCAAAAACTATGAACTTGTTGGATATTTTCTACCCTCAACATAGATCTACTATCTATGGGATGCTATATAAGAGTACACACATCATTATTAGGGTAAACATGACCATCCATTTTAGTGGAAAATGGCTCTTGGTATTAGTTTTCATATCTACTAAGATGAAAAATGGAATATTACATAGATATTTGCTCAATGAATACAAGGGTTCAATCCCCACTCCCTTATCCTTTATGATAAATTTTATTTATTATTTTATCATGAATCTTGTCACAAAATTTTACCTAATTAAGGCACCAACTCAACAATTGTTTCCAGAATTCTTGGCACAATGGCAAAAATATTTTAGTTAAGGATATTAGCAATGAATAATAGGGTTCAAAACTACCCATGTGCAGTTTTTTGTTGGACTATATATCACAAGAGAGCATCATCAAGGGGGTGTTCCTCTAGTTACCTTAATTGAGTCTTTTTGCATAGTGGTAGTTAGACTTCAATGAATAATAAGAGGTGTAATATTTAGGGTTCAAATCACTCTTTTGTGCATTGGAAAGGCACACTCACTTTAAGGGTGAGTGGGTCATTTTCATCCTAGCATGGAGGTGCAAAAAAGTGGCTAGACAATCCTACATAATATGTCCTCCTTTTAGAACTATTCTATTCGAATTCTTCTCTCTGTAATTTTACATAACTCTATCTCTTCTCACTCAATGCTTAATTGATGTGGATGCATATGTGGCTTCGAATGAGAACAAAGATAACAATTTTCACTTATTTATTCCCCCTCAAACAATCAAGAGCAATCATGTGGTAGGGTTTCAATTGATCAAAGGTGACCAAGTGGTACATATGAGTGGTTTCTATCAATAAATGAGTGAATTCCAAGTGGTATATTGGGATTCATTACTACTTTTTTAAAATTTGAGACTTTAATTTTTTCATTTTCTTGGACTGTTTGGGAAAAACTTTTAGATGCCATAAATTTTGAATACAAAAGCATTTTGATCCTTTTTTTTAAATCACATGATTTTTTGAACTCTATGCATTTGTGACATCAATTTATGGATTTATTCCAATATTAGGGGTTAAATTATCTGGACTACCTCTCAATCCCTATTTTAAAAGGGTGTATTTTCCATATTTTATGCAATAAAAATATTTGGTCCACTTGTTCGAGAGATGTGGTTGGATTTGTGATAGGTACAACATATTTGGAGTCTTTTGGAGAAATACAAGAAAAGTATTTAGGATGTGATTTAGTCAATCCCTCTTCCTTCTTTGGGATATTGATTCAACTTCTTCAAAAAAATTCCATCATTCATGATCTCTTCCTTCTATCTCTTGTTTTAGTACTCTTGGAAGTTTGTAATAGCTCTTATTTTAATCAAGTTTATGCAAAGCCTTTTTTGGTGACACAAATTAGGTGGCCCAAGGTCAAGTGGAAGTATTCAAACAAGGTGATGCATGATGTAAAATTAAAACTATACCTTCAAGTCATTGAAGCAACTTAGTTTTATAGATGGTGGTACACTTGAATTCTCTTCTTCATTTGAAGTCTTAGCTAAAATAATTTTTGGATGTGTGCAAGAGTATCTAACAGTGGTAGTTATGACTACAATCCATCCTAAGAAGACTCTTGTGTAAGCAATATTTTTGTAGCAACAAATTTCAAATTATGAGGGAAATTGAGACGAGTCTACCTCAAGTGTGGAGACTGATTAGAACATCAATTATGGGGGGAAGCTATTACTATCACTAATGTCTTCTCTTTTTGGCTTCTTAGTTTAAATTATGAGGGGGTGTTATTAAAAGTGTAATTTGATTCAAGGTGAAGGATGAAATTATATCATATAATCTTGGATAGGCCTAAGGGCATTTAATTGTATAATGTATTTAATTTATTGTAATATTTTATTATATAAGTCCTATGGGTCATGGTTAACCTTGTTATGGCTAAACCTACCTTATAAACTTACAATTAACCTTAAATATCTCTTATTGTGTTATCTTAAGTTAAGTTCATATTATATAATTGGGGTTTTGGTATCGGTGTAAATATCCCCATCAATCTCTATCTCTTTTTCTTTCTTTCATCCTTTTACACTTCTTGTATAAGATGTGAGTGGATGGATTGCTTTTATTAATTTTTAGAAAAAATTATGAATTCTAACATAACATAGGATTTGAAGTTCTCATACTTTAGTGCATTAAAAGTGTGGGGTACTTCACAAGTTTAAGTACTTTGGATTGAGAAAGGAGATAATGCATTTGTCACTTTTTGGCATTATTATTTGGGATATGCTAGATATAGTAGGTACTATATGTTAAGATTAATTTTATACTATAAGGGAAGCTCAAATTGAAGGTTAATATCTGGTTTAGATGCACATTTTCATGGTATATTATATCATTATAGGTTTATTTATACTTCCAATCGATGAGTAGTTTACATTTCTCAATGTAAAAATAAAAACAATGGTTTCTATTAAAGTAATACTAAGGTTGGTGTAGGGAAAGCTTCATAGAGAGGATGTGGACAACCTCAAGCCTAACAATATATCCCAATCAACCAAATAATTCTAATAGTATGGTGTTGGACATCCACAATGGTTGCAAGGATTATAGAAAAATTTGTTGGGAAAACATCAAAATATCCACAAGATCAACTTATTATTATTATTTTTTATTATACTAGAGGAATCAGTAACTCGTTACAATTTTCCTACGTCTCTTTGTGGATTCGTATCTCGCTCCTTGTCGCCACTATAACCTCTAGTTGCATAAGGTAAACCTTTTATGTAGTCGGCTACGCTGATGCAACACGCCCACCAGTACTACGGGCCCCAAGGGATTGGAACCCTGGTCTCCACACTCCTACATAAGTGTTTTGATTGTTGAACTGAGCCCTCGGGTCCCCAAGATCTACTTATTATAGGACTTAAGGCTATGAAATTTATTTAGAGTGGTCAAACTAAAAATCTAGAGAATAAAGAGAATATTGTTGCAACTGATTAGAGCTACTATTTTGAATCTATATTAGAGGTAAAATTAGTTAAGCTATCTTTGAAGGATACATCTTGGACATCATGAATATATAAAAATCTTATTAATATGGAAAAGTCCTAATGAGATGGTCAATTTTTATTTTTCTATTAAATAACATATAATGGAGGATAAAATGAAAAACATATCACAATTAGTCATTTTCTCATAAGTTAATGTCAAAGAATCTTGATAGATTCTTGGTTGAGTTCTACATCCTATGTAGAAGTGATTATTACAAAATGGATGTGCAAAATCTCAAGTGAGCTAGTAAAAAATCACCAAGATTATTTTAAAGCATGAGATGATGGAGATAAAATATTCTAGATGAAACAAAATGGATATGATACCTTGGAAGACTGGATAGAAAGATTCATTTAGACTCCAAAACTCTAAATACTCAAAATTAAAAATGACACCTTTAAAGACATTTTGTTGAGGGGTATTGAAGATTAATGTATAGAAGATTTGAATCTTTTGTGGGATGATATATTTCAAGTTGATTTTGATAATACTAAAATATTTTGTCAAAATTATTCAAGGTATATGATGCAAAAGGAAAGAGAATTAGAGAAGTCACCAACCAATCAATTAAGACTTTTAGTATTAAAAAGGTAAATATTCAAATCCTACTAGAAGAGTTGAAAATTAATCTTAACTTATTTGAACACTTAGATTTATATATATCAATCCAAGAAGAAGTAAGACTATTTTCTATCCTAGGTGTACAAGAAAACATTCCAAACATGAGTTCCCATTTGACAAAAGCCAAAACTTACAACATTTGCCAATGGGATCATGATATGGAAAATTTTCCATCTCTTCTATATTGAAGATGACAAATTGAGAAAATAGAGAGGATTCTAGAGAAAGTTTGTTGTATGATACGAAAAGTCCATGATAACAAAAATAATATTTTCAAGTACATCTTTTAGAGATCAACATTTTAATATTTTTTGTTCTAATTAGAATTTTACTTATTAATTTTGGTTTCCACTACAACTATGGAAACATTGGTCATGTCATTAACCCTTTGATTATCCATAGAATATTTAATATCCACAAAAATCCTAGTATTTCCATAATAATTTTGGCATACCTTGATAGATTGGAAAAAACCTATTTAGTTACAACTCCTTTTGCCACTATTATTGAACAATTTTAATCAATAGGCCTCCAAAATATAGTTACCAACTTAACTTATATGCAACCCCAATAATAATCCAAATCAACTAATGTGTAATCATAATATGATAAGATACTCCACTTATTGTCTCAACATAATGGACTATAATGATACCCACTTACAATTGAGAAGGATCTTAAAGGATATTGAATCAACTATTATTTCTAAACTATAAAATGAATAATGACCTCCACAAGTTGTTCATCAAAGCATGTAGCCATTCATCAATAGTGTCCCCATAAAAAATCAACCAAATAACCCTTTCTTTCTTGAGAGACTTAATCAATTGAGGGATCATTTTTGTAACAACCCAACTAAAAAACCAAATAACCCTTCATTTATTGAGAGACTTAATTAATATTAAAATCAACCAAATAACCCTTCCTACCCTCATGAAAACTTAAAATTCATTATAATTATATCTCTTTCAAAAGGAAAATAAACAATAAAGTAAAGCATTCATATTCATTACCAAATGAATTGAGAAACAAGTACTCTATTTATAATATTACCAACTTCCCTTAATTCATTATTGCAAAGAAAGGATATATCTTCTAGATAATTAACTCATGAATAAGTTTCCAAATCATTCCTTTCATTTATTCAATATTCCATACAAAGCATCCATCAATTATTTGATTCAACAAAATAACCAAAATATACATCACAATAATCATTTTCTATTCACAACTGTGAATTTCATTAAATAATACACTTAACCAAAGAATATTACAATATAATTTTTTCTTCACAAATGTACTCTTACATATTTTGTTTCACCTTTTTGATCCTTCTTCTCAATCCGTAACTTTTGAAATGAAGTCAGGGATCAGGACAGCTCATAGATATGTATGCAAAACTACATGCTCTTTCAAAATATGCAAATACATCACACCAGTAAAAGAAATAAACTATGCATGATAAATGAGAGAATCTCATACTTCTCTCTATATTACTTTTCCCTATCTACACAAGCCTTAGGAAAATTAATATACATGCATATCATGTTTTTCTTCCATATTTCCCAATACATTGTAACATATGAGATAAAACCCATTGCATTCCCTTTCCATCATCTCTTTATAAATATTTTTCTTCTAAGAGAAAACTAATAAAATTTTATCTCTTTCCTAAGTCAATATTTCATAAAATTTAAAAGCAACCATTCATGAATCTAAAATATGAGTTAGGTTATACTTAACTAATATCATTTTAATATTTACAGATAATATCTTTGTAAACTAATAATATTTACAATAGAATTCTCTTATAAGTAACCGATGTTCTTTTATTTCTAAATTTTCAGGTTAATAAACCATTTATAAAACTACTCCCAACTTAAATATTAAATTACTCTTTTAATTTAGCTACTCAAACAATAATAAGGAGCAATCCTTCTTCCTTTCTAAGATTAAGAGCTTATTCCCTAATATAAATAAAAGATAATCTTTAATTTATGATTGAATAATTCTACTGCTTCCAAGCAGAAAACAAAGTCTTCTATTAAACATAAAAAGATATGTTTTCCTTCTATCGATAAGTTATTCTACTGTTTCCAAACAGAAAGTTATAATCTTCCATTAACCCATTTATTACAATATTCTTTCTTTAAACAAAACAATATCTAAAAATTGTAGTTTTCCTAAGGTTTTCAACAATGCTTACATGCTTAGGGAGGATTACAGGTTTGATGTAAATTAAGAGCCTTACCTACTGAAACTATTGAAGGCCACATTGGATAATCAAGCGTTCTCTCATCCTGAACTAAAAGACGATTGTAGACTATTAAAAACTCTTAGAACAATTGCAAAAGGGTATACATATTTTGTTTAAACATTTCTCAAACTTCTACATTGGAAACAATGATGTACCTTACAAATGATGAAGCCCACATACCTCAAGCAAAGCAAGGTAACTGATAAATTCAATAATGTAAAATTTAAAACTTTTGGTAATTGTAATTCTCACTTACAACCTCTCTTAACTTAAAACATACAATGGTTTGATTGTTCAGTTTTATAGTCTAAATATGCTAAATTTTGGTATTACTAATTCTAAGATTTAGAGTCACTACAGACCTTGGCTGAATTGCTTTTGTTTAATATATGTTGGTTTTTCAAGAATAAAACCATATGTTGCTAAAATATTTGCAAATCATTGGTGGTAAAATCATAGCATAGGGTAGCACTATTCTTTTTAAGTATATGGGTCGTGGACTATTTGTTCCTTTTCTATGCAAAACTTGAATAAATCATTAAAAAATATAATAGAGAATGACCATCATTTTCAATAAATAGCTTCAAGCTTCACAATGTTCTTTTTTTTTTAATTTCTATTAGTAGATTTGGTTTTAAAAGAAAATACCTCTTCTTCTTTTTTGTTGCTTGAATCCAGACAATACCTCAAAATATTCTCCCTTTTCTTCCAATATTCTCCTCTCACATTCATTCCATCCATGTTTTGTTTTCCACCCTTCTATTTTCTTACCCCCAAAACTGCCAAGAAGAAGGATATAAAGTGCTCAATTGTTTCTTCATTCTCGTTATAGATAATATTTTTAAAACAATTTTAATGTTTTCTTATTGCAAGTTTAATGGTGTTTGCATACCTTTCTTTTTTTTTTGTTACCCATAACTTAGCCCTTTTAATAATTAAAACCCCTTTTTACAAAGTATTAAAGGTGTTAATCATGTTTTCATCTTTATTCACAACATAATATTGTTTTGTTTTCAATATCTCTTCAATGAGAACCTAAGAAAACATAATAATTGGGTAAATCACTTAATTAATTTAACCAATATTTAATGTTAATATTAACTTCTAACATTAATAATAACTATTAATATATTTTTGAAAGGAAAATATTTACCATACATTTTTTAGCATCAAGCATATGCAAAGCTATGATAACCATTCACCAACCATAGACATACTAAAAATAATGCTCATCATAAAACAATTATATTATACCACCTTTTATTCTTAAGCAATAGGATTTAAAATGACTACCACGCTATCACCTGATTACTAAGGATGACTCCATTGCCCAAGCAACCTCCCAACTAGTGGTATAAGTTTAACCAAACACATAGTTATGAAATTTAACTACATGAGGGTACTTAGTTACATTGGAGTTGTTGATGAATATATCATCTGTCATCATTTCTCTTGATCTCTCAATTTGAATGGTTATCCCATACCAATCCATCTATGAGAGTACCTGGTCCTGCAACCATAGATTTCATCAATAGTACCATATTATAGCATAATATAAACAAAGTATAAAATATAATTAACCACAGAAAACAAGATTAAGCATTAGATGTCCACTCATCAACATATAATAAAATCTTAATAATAACTCCTGCCAAGGAGGTCTGTGACATACTTCCCCCTTGGACTAAACTATAACGACCCAAAAACTAGCTATAAAAAGAATACAAGAAAGAAAATATTTTTTTTAACTAAGAGGGATTCATAAACCCCTATCCTACATTAGGTTAATCTATTGTTTTAGGTTTACTAAGTTTCCCAACTTTCTCAAAGAGTTACATCATATTAAATACCCTACACAAGTTCGTATGTGTAGGCATATTATGTGTTTTGCAGATAAGCTATCTATCTCATCCTTCTTTATGAGCTAACTTATCACCTTCAGTACAATCAAAGGTATACGCCCATCACCATACCATACACAAGTCTATATGTGTAGGTATGCTATGCATATTACAAGTTAATCTATCCATATCATCTTTACAATGAGCTATCTTAACTTTGATGTAAGCAATTTGTTTACTTAGTTAACATCACCCTAAGGGGTCTTAATCCCTTAGGTCCTTTCTATGTTCACCCTAAGAGGTCTCAATCTCTTAGGTCCTTTCTATGTTCACCCTAAGACATATCAATCTCTTAGGTCCTTTCTATGTTCACCCTAAGAGGTCTCATTTTCTTAGGTTCTTTCTATGATTAGCAAAAAGACAAGAATAATATATCTATTTAATAAATCAAGAAACAAAATCTACAAGGCATACAAGAAGCATTTAAAGAATATTAACATCAAATAAATATAAACACTAAACAAAGGAAAAGTTGAATAATAAAGCTTGCATAATCCATAACTTAAATTAAAGGTTCATTCCTCATTCAATCATTAAACTATTACATATATCCAAGTATGGAAAAACCTCCATACTTTAAAAGAATATAGTAATACATCCATATATGTCTAGGGATTTCTTTTTACAAGTCTAATATACTAGAACATAAATAAATCATTGCGATTATAAATCAAACCACTGCATTGGTTCCAAATGTCCTCTTTGGTCCTCCTTGTCTTTATGTTGTTCTTTGATGGTAGTAGGGGATCATGACAACTCATGTATTTATGAAAGGCATGCATCTAAATGCATCTACTGGAAGCATGAAGCCAATGCATTTACTATTTACTTTACCAAATTGTAACTATACAAATTTAATTAAAGCATTCAACCATCTACTGTCTAGTTGATATCATAAGAATTTCCTCATTTCTATTCTTATCTCTCATTTATTTCAAGAGAGTCATTTCAATAGATACAACTAGATCACAAGTCTTACTTTAATCAAATCATTTCAAAACCATTATTTCAAATAACTAAGGTCTTATTCCTTAGTTGAGCAAATAATCTATATTATTTTTATTTAAATTGATCAAAGTCCCATTCCTTTAATTAACAAAATAAACTGACTCCTTTGTTTACATTAATCAAAGTCCCATTCCTTTAATTAACAAAAGAAACTATGATTCATTTATTTACAATAATCAAAGTCCCATTCCTTTAATTAACGAAATAAACTATAATTCCTTTATTTACATTTTTTTTAATAGGTTATATGTGGCTTCTATTGGGGGCCACTCCCATCACAATACCAAAATATTACATTTGTTGTAGCATATATTTTTATCACGACCTTTTTAATTTATTTTTTTTGTTAAATATAGTCTTCAACTTCCGCAAAGTGTTGTTTCCAGAACCCCTTGATATCATTTTGATTTTGACATAAAATCTCACTTGACTAGTTTCCTTCTAAAATTTGAATTTCACTAGGATGAATATCAACACCATAATTTGCTAATTTATCTGCTACTCAATTTCCTTTTCTATAAATATGCTCATACTGCCAAGATATTACCTCTAGTAATAGACAATGAACATCAGTAATAATACTATTTTTTATTTAGTCTCCATATCCATTTTTGTTAATAGCATTGATGACAATTTGTGAGCCCCCCTCAATTGAAATATATTTCCATCCTCTCTTTGTTGCAATTTTAAACCCTATAAGAAGTGCCCTAGCCTCTGCATAGTTTTTAGTTGAAGTTCTATATGATTCTGAATAAGTGAGGAGAATTTTGCCTTCACTATTTCTAAAAACACCACCTCCACCAGCTTTTCCTAGATTTCCTTTAGAAGCACCATCAAAATAAATTTTGATAAACCCAATTTTTGGATATTTCTATTTTAAATTCATAGTAGATCCTTTGTTTTAAATTCATTATCGTAGATGACTCTTCCATGTATGTTCAAATCCTGTAGCCAAGTTATTAGCACCTCTTTTTCTTTTTCTATAATTGAGACTTCTCATTATGAGCACCATATATTTAGACATTTTGCAATAGAGGCACTAATACGGTTCCAAAATTGGGCATAATTTTGATATTTATTTTTAAAAATTCTATTATTCCTTTCAAGCCATAAATTCCAACAAATAATGGCAGGGCCAATCCTCCAAAGAATACATAATGCTTTAGCTTTATTATAATTTATCCAACATTTTATCAACTCTTTCAATGTTGATGGATCTCCCCAATATATATATATATATTTAAATAACCCCAAATGGTGTGAGAAAACAAACAATGAAGAAGTAAATGGTCCGACGTTTCTAAATTCTTCTCACACAAGGCACATCTGAAGGGTCCATAATATCCTCTTCTTTGTAGACTCTCTTTGGTAAGAATCTTACATTGAACTGCTAACCAAAGAAATGTTGAGGCCTTAGGAAGATCCTCTAATGATCAAATGTTCTTCCAAGGAAAATCATTGGGAGAAGGAAATTTTGATTGTTCTAAATCCTCATATCCCAACTGAGTATCCCCCATCCTTTGATAAATTCCAAACTAGCTCATCCTTTCGTGTAAAAATTGGCAAGTAAAAATCTTGAAGCATATTTTGAAGTTCATCTGCAATTTGTTTGAGTTCCTCTCCTTCAACCAAGTTACTAAAAAAAATACATGTTCTAGAGTTTTTTCTCATAATAATATAATCTTTGACCTTTTGACCTTTGCATGCTACGCACGCTTGAGCCAATGATTTCCATTTTGAGTGAGAGATAAGAGGATAAGGCTTCAACCAAGCCTCAAACCAAAATTTTGCATAACTCATCTCATTGACCGACCATCTAATCTGTTTCTTTATCAAATGTAAACTCTTTGATATGAAGTTCCATGTTGATGATCCTTTGGGTAGAGTTATTTTCCTAAACAATTTCATTGCATCAAGAGAACCTATATATTTTTGAAGTAATATTTTTTCTCAATTATTTCTTTGATCTCTAAATAGTCTCCACCCAAGCTTTGCTCCTAATGCCAAATTCATAAGTTTGCAATTTCATAAGCCTACTCGAATATTATTTTCTTTGCAAACCCTACTCCTCCAACCTGCCAAGAAAGCTTTCATTCTATCCAAAAAAGAGATCCAAAGCTCCTTTTTATTTTATTTATCAAACAAAGAAATACCCAAGTAGGTTGATGGAAATTTTTTAATTTTGAGCCCTAAAATATTCACAATAATTTGTTGTAAATCTAGGGCAATATTAATGAAAAATATATTGAATTTTGAAGTATTTACCAACTGTCCACTAGCCTTCTCATAACATGATAATATTTATTTGAATTCCATGGCTTCATTGACTGAGGGATGGCCCAAAAGAAAATTATTATCAACAAATTGGAGATGAGATTCGAAGGGACATATTTTGCAACTTTAATACCCTTGATTTTCCTTCCATTTTTGCCTTTGAAAAGGCTCTCCCTAATACTTCTATCATAATAATGAATAGATAAGGATAAAGAGGATCACCTTGACAAAGTCCACAAGATGACTTGAAGTACCCAGCAGGAGAATCATTAATCAAAATAGAAAATTTTGTAGTGCTATAACAATATTTAACCCACTCACACCAACTATAATCAAATACAAACCTTTAGAGAATAGCATGTAGAAAATTCGAGGAAACCCTATCATATGCTTTGTTCATATCTAATTTCAAAAGCATACCTATTTTTTTCATAGAATGAAGAGAATGTATGGCCTCTTATTCAATAATTATGCCATCAAGAATTTGTTTACCCTAAATAAAGCCACCTTGTTCCTTTGAGATAATATACCCTAGAATGTCCTTTAACCTGTTTGCCATAAATTTTGAAGTGATCTTATAAATCATATTACAAAGGCTTATTGGACGAAATTTATCAAAATATTTTGTGTCATATTTCTTGGGAATCAAGGTTATAAACGTAGCATTGATCTCACTTATTATAGTCTTTCTTTTTCAAGCCTCTTCAACTGCATCTAACATATTACTCTTCAATAAATCCCAAAAATTTTGAAAGAAAATTGTAGGAAATCCGTCGGGGCTAGGTGCCTTGTTAGGATGGAAAGAGAAAACTGCTTCATGGAGCTCCTCCATAGAAATCTTCTTCATCAAGATTTCATTTTGTCCCTAAATAATAATTGGTGGAATATTTTGTAGAAGTCTTTATTGTGCCTCCTTATCTTACCTAGAATTTGATAACATATTTTTTAAATAAATTATTACTTCCTTCCTTATATCTTCTTCATCCTCAATATTTCTTCCATCCGGAGTTATAATATTTTTAATATGACAAACAAAAAAATTGTTTTTGTTGTAGCATGAATTTTTTTTGTGTTTGTATCTTTTTCCTTGAGCCATTTCTCTCTAGATTTTTGAAACCAATATGACTCCTCCTTCTTCAATGAATTATGATAATCAAAAAGTAATTATTTTTCTTTCACATAAGAATCTTGGTCCATTCCATTAATTTCTACTATATCTTGTAAATTTTTGAGCTTGAATTTAGATTCTTTTTTTTTATTTAAAAATGTTACCAAAATATTTGACATTCCATATCTTCATTTCCTCCTTTAAATATTTCAACTTTTGAACAAACTTGTACATACATGATCCTTCAAATTTTGATTCATCCCACCATAACAACCATTTGAAAAAAATCAAGGTCTTGGAGCCACATAAAATGGAAGTGAAATGGCTTTGGATGACCATTATTAGGTGACTCACAACTCAAAATAATAGGTTTGTGATCTGATCCTGCTCATAATAAAATATCTGAAGAGATTGTATACTTTGTTTGCAACCATTTATTGGATAAAAAAAATCTATCTATTCTTTCTGCTATATGATTTTTACCAATGCGTCTATTATCCCATGTGTATTGAAAGCTTGAGGGACTAAGATACCAAAGGTCATTTGAATTGATAAATGAAGAAAAATATTACATTGATTTGACCATCCTAGAATGCCACCCTTATTTTTCAAAGGAGATATAATAGTATTAAAATCACCCCCAATTATCTATAGATCACAATGAATCATCATTGTATTTATAAAAAATATACTAAGGTCCTTCCAATATCTTTCATGAGGAGTAACTATAGTTGGAGCATATGCATTTATAACCCCAACTTTGGTGTTATCCTCTTTCCTACAAAATAATCCAGCAATCCAATTACTTTTTTCTTCTAATAGTTGTCCATACGATTTGGATTTATATCATATTAATGCAATACAACCTGCAGCTCTTGTAGAAGAAACTACTAAACAATTACCTGCCTTCCAAATCTTCTTAAAAGCATCCTTACATTCCTCATTGCTTAATTTTGTTTCTTGTATTAAAATAAAATCAGGGCTATAACAACCTATTAATTCCTTAATAACTCTTTTTTTAGGGGTTTTATTCATACCCTTAATATTCCATGATATCATTTTCATCATCAACACTTTTTATTTTTATTAGTGGGTTTAACCCCACTTCTTGTTAACACTTGTGATATTTTTATTTGGCTTCCTAGATCAATATGCTTTTGAATTTCTTTTTTCTTTTATTTTTTTGTGATAGCCTTCCTCTCCTTCTTTTATTGTTGCCACCACTCTCATCTTCATCAATCTCTTCCATTTTTTCATAATTTTCAAAATGAGACATATCTTCTAAAGATTCATGTTGCCCTAAAGAGTCGAAAGTGCAAGGAATAGCTTTAATAATATTTTCTTCTTTATATTGTCCTAAAAACTCTAAACTGCATAGATGATCCTCCATAGTCATCACTTTCTTATGTTGTACAAAAATACCTAAATTTCCATGGATATCATGTCATTACCCAAACTTCCCTTTTCTAACCTCCTATTTTTTTTACAAAACATATTTATACACATATCCTTCATTTCACCCATCCCTACTCACACATGAATCCTTCCATGCAATAGTACTAGGTGTCACATCCCATGTTGAACTATTAACCTCATTGGCCAGATGAGTTAGTTTCAACCATATTTTCTATCAGTCGAAAAGGAACAAGCTAATCTCTACTCTCACACATTTTCTTTTGAGTGAGAGCTCTTAGCATAGGAGGTGATGACTTTCTCTCTCATACTTTGGAGAAATAGTCTTAATATTCCTGAGCTCATTTTTAGCTCTTAATAATATCTAACTCTTGTGTCTTAATAATCTACCATTAAGAATTAATAACCATCTACAAAAGTATAAGTTTCTATAGCAATGCCAGTCCATAGGCGTACATCTAAAGAGCTCCCTTTCTCTACCATAATACACTACCATATGTTTAGGTGGATTAAACCATAAGCACAGTGTATTAAAGATGATGTTGGCCCACCAAAAGGTGCCAAGCCTTAGTTAAATAACACAACCGAGTGTTGCATAACTTTATTATCATTAACATAAATCATTCACCAATATGCAAAAATATCAAATCATTCATCCACCAATAATTATCCACAATAACAATCCACAAATGAGAGAGAGATAGATAATACCCTTAAGGTAGGGAAACACCAATAATACTCCTTAAGGAAGGAATCACTCCACAAGTTCTCCCAAGATGAGAGGCCACTTAAGGAGGGCAAAGTCCCATAAGCCACTTCATGGGCAACGACGATTACATAAGATTCTTCTCCAATGATATGAATGATTACAATGACAAATATCTCTTCTTTATATATCCATATTCTTATTCTACTTTGGGGAGCCTACTACTAATATAATATAATATTATAATATAATATAATATTATAATACAATATAATATTATAATACAATCAACCTTGGGTTATGTGTGGCCCATGCCAACCCTTATACAATATAATAATATATCCCCAAATATCTATTCCTAGGTACCCTACCATGCCACCCTCCTTACAAATGTTTCATCCTCGAAACATATGAAGAAACATGATAATATGATTTGCTAAGCAATGTTAGCAATTGGTACCAATCTCGATCATCCATCCATCCAAGTGAAACACGTTGATGTTGGTATGCCATTTTGTTACTTGAGTATCCAAATCTGCTTCGTTGGCTCCACGCTTTTGCTGTTGTATTTTGATAACTTGAATGATGGGTCCACTTTTTCCTTGATGTTGATGATCCACTTTGAAAACCAGGATCCCTATGCTTTCTCTACCAAACACTGCCATAGTTGGTGCCCTTCTGATTCCATGTAGAACCATAATATTGTTGCCTTGAACCATACCTCCAAGATTGTTGCTGCTCATGGTGGTGTGGATGGTGATATGGTGCAACCTTAACTTGATGTTCTACCTTCTTTGACTTCTCAACATTTGGCTCCATTGTTTTAAATTCTTCTACACATTGTTCTTTCATGTTCTCTTTGTTTGGTGTGTCCTTGTGCTCTTCTATCAAAGCTTCCTTGGACTCTGTTATTATTATTTCCACGGACTCCATTGTTGCTACTTCTTCCATGGACTTTATTGTTGCTATTGCCTTCTTGGATTCTGTTTCAGGTTCTTCAATTTGTTTCTCTACAACCACTTCTTGATTTTCCTTGCATCCTTGCTCCTTAAGCTGAGAAATATCCTGCAATGTTATCTTCTTTTTCCTGTACCATAACTTCATAAACTTCTTTTGCACATTAATGTTAATAGTACCCAAAGAATCTAACCAAGGATAACCAAGAACAATATCCTCCTCATCCATCTCAATAGCATAGAAATCTGAATGTAAAACATATTTATCCATGGTGATCTTCAAATCTTCAAAAATCTGAACATGCTCACCCTCTAGCTGTATGTCCTTAATTTTTGTTGCTTGAACTTGCAACTTCTTAGCCAAAGCAATATTAATAAAATTATATCTGCTACCAGGGTCAATGGAAATAATAACCTGTTCCTTTTGAATGCTTCCATGAACCTGCAAAATAGAACTTTTAGATTGAATTTAAATTCCTTTTTTATTCTGCTCTTGATTTTGTAAATCCAACGATGTGACTTCTATTCTTCTCATTATCTTCCTTAACATTTTCCTCTTTCTCCTTCTTGAGTAATTTTATTTCTTTTTCATAGTCTTCATTTTGTTTCTTGAAAACTTCCCATTCTCCTTTTATTTCATTCCGCTCATTTTGAATTCCCTGTAGTTTCTTTTCAAGGTCTTTGATGACATCCCACATGCTATCTATATTTTTATCCCTTCCTTCAAGTTTCCTCTTACAAATATCTAACTTTCTTTGGAATTGAATAGGTACCCATGTGCTCAAGAATCTTGGTTCAATTTGATCCCAGTAGTGCACAAGAATTTACCACGTTTAAACCTTTCTATCCATTGTAAAGCTTTCCTAGTAAACAAAGTATGATAGCCATATTTTAACGTGCATTCATTAACTTGAGATTTTACTATTTTCAACCACTCTCTCACATCAATATCATTTTCTCCATGAAAATTTTCCACTAAAATAGTGTCAATATCATTTTCTCCATTAAACTTTTCCAATGACATAGTTGATGCCCTAATGCAACTAGGGTTTTTTGATAATATATATCATGCCCTAATGCAAACTAGGGTTTTATGGAAATAAATATCTTCCCACTGAGTTGAAGCTAAAAATCCACATAGACAACTAGATCTACAATTTTTTCTTCCAAACAAAATAAAGTGCAACTGATTTGCTTACCCGAACTAAACAAATTTCATCTTTCAAAAAATTCGCGACTTGAAAATTCGTCACTACCCTTGTTCCAGATGGCTGACTTCAGAAGGTCGTATCTCCCTCAATACTACTCGGATTCCTTCATATGACCACTCATTTTAAAGCTCTTCAAATTCTGCACAAACTGGTCCAAGAATCGCCTGAATCGGATAAACTTTCGCAGAGATATGGCTTCTGAAAGATGAGACATTTTTCCAGAAAAAATCTATGAAATTCGTCACTATCCTTGTTTTGGATGACTAACTTCAAAAGGTCGTATCTCCCTCAATACTTCTCGGATTCCTTCATATGACCACTCATTTTAAAGCTCTTCAAATTCTGCACAATCTGATCCAAGAATCGCCTGAATCGGATAAACTTGCGTAGAGATATGGCTCCTGAAAGATGAGACGTTTTTCCAAAAAAAATTGCCCTAATTTTGCAATTTCACACAAAAATCCCCACTTTGCCAAAATCGTTGCTCTGATACCACTTGTTGCATAACTTTATTATCATTAACATAAATCATTCACCAATATGCAAAAATATCAAATCATTCATCCACAAATAATTATCCACAATAACAATCCACAAATGAGAGAGAGATAGATAATACCCTTAAGGTAGGGAAACACCAATAATACTCCTTAAGGAAGGAATCACTCCACAAGTTCTCCCAAGATGAGAGGCCACTTAAGGAGGGCAAAGTCCCATAAGCCACTTCGTGGGCAACGATGATTACATAAGATTATTCTTCAATGATATGAATGATTACAATGACAAATATCTCTTCTTTATATATCCATATTCTTATTCTACTTTGGGGAGCCTACTACTAATATAATATTATATTATAATATAATATAATATTATAATACAATCAACCTTGGGTTATGTGTGGCCCATGCCAACCCTTATACAATATAATAATATATCCCCAAATATCTATTCCTAGGTACCCTACCAACCAATTCAATTAGGCTCACTCCCACGTTAAAAAAATGCATGAACTGAAAGAAGATAAAAGTAACCCATAACATTGAAGTTCTAGTCAACTCAATTATTAAAAATAATGACAAGTAAATGATATCTCAAACTCCACTTATATTCAGATTATTTGGTTACAATTTAGGATTCATCCTTCGACTTGGAACACATCCCAACTTGGGTAACAAGATACAAATCCGATTCACTTTAAATCCAATATCACATTCATCATAATGGTTCCACGATAACATCTTCTTAAAGCTATCACATTGTTGGGGATGACGAACAACTTGGATTACATTAAAAACATATCCCAGACTATTCATATTTTAGCCTTCCATTATAGCTGATTTATTCTTCGTAACTTGTGACCCAGTCTCGTAGATCCACATGCATGGGTAAACCTTGGACGTACTCTAGTTGCATCTGTTGCATGATCAAGAGCTTCTTTTCCAGTGCCATTTCACTGCACCATTCTTAGTCTTCCAAAATGTGTCTTTCCATGTTCCATAGCAAAACCATTAACCACCAAGAAGGAAGCCTTTCATTAGGGATCAAAGGCAACTCCAAAATCAACCATAGCAAAACATATTTTGCCCAGTGGTATAAATTCAACCACCTCTTTCACAACATTCCTTCTCGGATAAGGTCTCAACAAGTGCATTGCATCAATCATCATTCATTCACTTCCAGAGAATAGACTAAGCATAGATAGCAATTCATAAAGAATAAAATCTTCTATCTATTCAACAACAATCACTCAGATACACAATTCTATTTGCTACAGAAGTAATTGTTGATACGTCTACACAATATTCAATCTTAATCAACCAGGACACATAACATCCTCCATACCATATTTGGTAACAATATGAAAGTCATTCATTATAAAAAGAAACCAAAATTCAAACTAACCGATGAGGCGAAACAAAAGGTGTTAAATCCTTTTACAACATTTGGAAAATAACCAACACACTGCAACATAGGACGCTCATACAATCTTTACACACAGGTTTCATTTCCCAATCAGGTGAAGGTCAATATTTCCTAACTTAACTATTGGAAATACCGAGTTTCTCACTCTTCAAAATAAAATGATACATTCCATCCTTCAAGCATGAGTCTTAAGTTCAGAAAGCTAAAAATTTCGTTCAACTGGAGATGTCTTTACACAACAAGCATCATCTAATTTTAAGCTTAATCCAACAACACCTAGAAATGTCTATCATTCATGTTGGATTATGTCTTCTTTCTCAACAAAGAGTACAACAATTTTAGCTAAATTATTTCATTGTTGAACATTCATTCCCTATTCAACATCTAATATTTTCAACAACTAATGGAATATTATCATTACAATTCAAATAGTATCACCCACAAACCATCGTTCATTCCCTGAAAACAAAATCTAAGGTTCTAAAAAATGATACTCTATTATTTGATTTGTAATGAAACTAAGAGAGCACTCTGTGTAAAACTGAAAATATCACATACACCAACATATACAGTATCAATGAAGACAACAAACATTCCAACCTGGTTTTCCTTTTTGCGATCTCCCAATTTCATTTTCTCCTGATCCTTTCTCTCTGGCTTTCATTCTTCAGAAACTCGATTCCCTCTCCCTTGTTCACTCTTATCATTTTTTTTGGTCCCCATTTTCGCACTAATCCTCCATTTTTCCTCCACTTGTCTCACTTATTAATGAGCCACTCTTCACCAACCGTGATCACCCAATCAACCAAATGAACACTCTCAAAACTCAAACAACCAAAAATTAAGAACAACAGTTCACACGTTCTCCACTATGGCTTTGTTTTTCAACGAGCAACAAGCTTCCTACATAGGATTCTCTTTTCTTTTAATTATAACTTTGAGTTATAAAAAGTATGCTATTTCCTCTACTAAGTAGAATGGTGACCGAAATTTGTTTCTTCTACTCTTTATTCTTTTAAATAAGTCAAAACCTCTTTCTTAATGTTCAAAACCATTTATCAATAAGAATAGCATATTTCTTGAAAAGAAAAATACATAAAGAACTTAGGCATTCATTTTATTTTGCAGCAAGGAACAATTCAAGTAAAACTTCTACTCAAAGAGAAATTATGATGCAATATGAGCTTCAATTAAAACTTGATTATGCAAATTTATGATATGCATCTCCATGAAAAAGGGATATTCTTCCATGTTGCCTCCTTAACTTATCTGACAAATAACCCATCACATCATTTCCCCTAGGCAATCCTTTTCTTGGTGGTTAATTATTTTTGCCACCATAGGAAACATGTTCCTGCAAAAGTGCACCTTTCATTAGCAGCATCATATTCTAACATAAAATACATGTTTCTCAGTGAAGAACACAATCTTATACTGAGAGGGGGGGATGAACAGTATAAGACCTCTTTTTACTTTCTCTATTTAACTTCAACTTCGCAAAGCAATGAACCAATAGCAATATCAAAGCAATGCATAAAGCAACACACAATGAGACACCAATTTTAACGTGGTTCACCCAACATGGGCTACATCCACAAAACTTTTCTCTAAAAAGCTTTCTCAAAGTTCTTTGGGAATCCTTCCCAATTACAATGTTTATGAGCCTCAGCCCAAAGGAGAAACCTTCCCCTACTCAAGTATTTATGAGCCTCTTGCCCAAAGGAGAATCCTTCCCCTCCTCATGAATTTATGAGCCTCCCGCCCAAAGGAGAATCCTTCCCCTTAGCACGAATTTATGAGCCTCTTGCCCAAAGGAGAATCCTTCCTCTCAGATCTGGAAATGATACTTCAGAAGATCACCTGCCTCTTATTCCGCTAGCACGTGGAACTCCTTTCCACAGAAGACCTCCTGTCCTCAATGCTCAGCCTCAAGAGACCTCTCGTCCTCACCGATCACCTCCACAAGCAACTCATCAACCTCGTACTAAACACAGTCAGTCGGTCCAAGGACAAGTCTTCCTCACTCTGTCACATCTGTCCCAAGCTCAACTCATAAAGCTTGAACAAATCAATCTCTCGCTGCACACAAGCCTTCTCAAAGACTTGTCAAAATTGTCCTCAGGTTCTTCTCAAAGAACCACTTCAACTCTGTCCTCAAGTCCTCTCGCTAGGACCTCGTCCAAATCAGCTCACAAGTCCTCCCTAGAACTTGTCCAAATCAGCTCACAAGTCCTCACTAGAACCTGTCCAAATCAGCTCACAAGTCCTCACTAGAACCTGTCCAAATCAGCTCACAAGTCCTCACTAGAACCTGTCCAAATCAGCTCACAAGTCCTCACTAGAACCTGTCCAAATCAGCTCACAAGTCCTCACTAGAACCTCGTCCAAATCAGCTCACAAGTCTTCACTAGAACTCGTCCAAATCAGCTCACAAGTTCATCAAGAAAAACTTGCTTAGCATGAACCCACAAAGAGAATTGTTAGAGACCCAATGTGATTCATCAACCTCATAGAAGCATAAAGAGAATTGTTAGAGACTCAATATGTTCTATACTTAACTCCCAATCTCAATCTCAAATCTCATAGAAACATAAAGAGAATTGTTAGAGACTCAATATGTTCTATACTTAACTCCCAATCTCAATCTCAATCTCAATCTCAAAAGAATAAGATAGATGTAGTATGCTTTTCTCAAGAACATGAAACACAACCCAACAATTGCCAACCATGCAATATCTCATATAACAATGATACTCATGTTCTTTCCACAACCAATATCTTTTCTCAACCAATTAGGGCTTTAACAACAATGCTTATAGACAAGGTTTAACCAACATCATTCAACTCAACATTAACCTTGAAGCATTCAACCAATCACTACATGAAAAGGAAACTAGTAGACATCCTTTTCCCTCCAAAGATATTTGAACAAAACAACCACCAACATAAATCACCAATGCAAAGAATAACTTGCTCAAATCAATCTCAATGGAGTAAGCCCAAATCATGTATCAAGTAAAGCATTAACTTGATCAAAACAACCTCTATGGAAGCAACTCAACCATCAATCTCAAAACAGCCAACTAAGGGTTTCACCATCTCAATGCAAGTAGCAAGACTTACTAACATAAACCCTAGTGCAAAAATGCTTCCTCTTCCTCAACCATAATTATGCATTCACCCAAAAAACTCATCAATGATTTTAATGCATAAACAATCTTCAATATCCAGAAAATGGGATTTACACCAACAAGAATACCTAGTAGACAACCTTTTCACTCCAAACTCAATTTCAAAAAATACACCATCAACAATATACATGGAAGAAGTTGCCCATACCTTTGTTTGAGGAAGAAGAGAATAGTTCTTCAACCTCTTACCAACACCACCCTCAACTTTGCCACCAAGTTAGGGTTAGATCATAAAAGTAACCACAAAAATATTTATTCCATAAAACACCTTATGACTCCAATCCTTAGAAGTCAACTACCAAAAAATATAAAGCATACAAACAATATATCCTTTTACACCTTATTTCTCCAAATTAATTAAACCATGCTCAAGGAATAATAGCTTCTAAGCAAATCTCACTCAACAATCAAGCCAAAAATCTCAACCACACACTATCAACCTTATATCTCCAAAGAAGCATTTAACCTTAAAAATAATTTTAAATAAATCTGCCCAACCACTTCTTCTTTAACAAAATGCAGATTTTATTTAAAAAACCTTACCAAAAAAAATGCTTCCAAAAATCGCGGGTCAACAGTGCCTCCAAAAAATCGGAGCGCAAAAACTCTTCTCACACTCCACGATGGGAGTCGAACGCTTGACCTCCCTTCAAGCGCCTTCGCAGAACAGTCGTTGCCACTAGGCCAACGATGCTAGCTTGAAGGCTAGCAAGAGTCTCCTTCTCCTTAACCCTTTGGCGGTGGATAAACGTGGCAAAAAAAATGATAGCCGTAGCTTTTACTTCCCAACCTTTGCGCAATTCGAATTTCTTTCACACCATTGCTTTGGACTATAGGTTATGGCTTATATAGCCAAACTTCCATGCTATGCACGACGTCGATGGGAGGATAATTCAAACTTTTTGAATTAATATTATTTTGGCGCCTTCGAAACAACTTTAGGGTTTATGAAACCCTTTTGATTATTTAAAAAATAATCAAAGGTCTTTTAGACCTTAGACCTTAGGTGGAGAACCCATTAAATTATTAAAATAATTTAATCACTAAATCAAATAAATAATTAATTAAAAAACCTTAAAAAGGTTTTATTAATTAAGTTATTTAATTAATAAGTGTCTCCAACCTTTGCATTAAGCTGAGAGTGGTTTTGAGAAAAACCCTTAATGCATCCACCTGGTTTTAATAAAAACCCTTAAACCTACCATGGTTTTGATAAAAACCTTTTCATCTTGCCACATGGAATCTCTCCAAAATCTTCTAGAAAATATTCTTTGGAATCTTCAACCTTTGAAGCCAATAAATCCTCTTGACATTAATGCCAGTTCCTTTTGACATCAATGACAACTCATAGACAAGAAGCTAGGATCTCAAACCCAAAATTGCCAACAATCTCCCCCTTTGTCATTGATGGCAAACCATGCTTCTCAACAACACTGAAACTCAAAACTGTTGTATAGAAATCAGCTCCCCTTGACTTGAGGCTCTCCCCCTTACTCATATCTCTCCCCCTTTGTCATCAATGGCAAAGGGTCACCTTTGGGGCTTGGGACTAAGAATGAGCCTCTTAGCTTAGTCCCTCCCCCACCTCCTGTTGAGGTGATTAATTTCGGGGTGGGAGTAAAACTCCCATTAGGCACTGATCTTCATCAGTGTCTATAGCTGCCTTACCATGTCTTCTCTTGTTCTCCTTGTCCATATTCTTGTTCTTGTTCATGTCACTGTTGTTGTTCTTGTTATCATTCCTGTTCTTATCCATGTCTTGATTCTTGTGCCTGTTCATACCCATGTTCCTATTCCTGTACCTTGGAATTTCAGCTCTACACTGTCTAGCTATGTGACCTTCATTGTTGCACTTATAACAACTAACAATGTTATTTCTTTGAGGCATACCTGATCTTTGACTCCATCTGTTCTGACCAACCCTGTTCTTGTTATTAGCCTTGCAATAAACAACCTTGTGCCCAAACTGTTTACAAGAGTAGCAATACCCTTGAAAGAAATTACCACCTCTCGAATCTGTCATTTACCTTCCTCACTTGAGTCATGCAATGTGAAGCCATGTGACCAAACTTGTGACAAGCAAAACATCTCGCCATTAAACTTTCCTTGATTTGACCTCTTAGGTCCCGTAAACTTTCTCCCCTTTTTCTTCCGATTTCTCGATTCTGTGCATCTATCACTCAAGGACTCTTTTTCTGAAGTACTTTCCTCATCAGAACTCTCTTCCTTTCAGAATCTCTTACTAGATTCCCAACAGAGTCGCCAACCTGTTCCATGTGTTTCTTACCAAAACCAAGACCTGTTTTATCTCGTTGTCCTTCTTTGATCTTTGATGATTGAATTTACCTTTTTGGTGCTATCTTCAAACCTCTAAAGCTTCTCCTTGTACTCTTTAGTTTCCTCTTTCAAGGAAGCCACTTTCTGCTCCAACTCTCTACACTCAAGAACCTTAGACTCTAACTTATCCTTAAGTTTTTGTGTCTTAGCTATAGAGAAGTCAAGACTTTCTATAAGCTCATCTCTCTCAATACAACATTCATCCAATTTATCATTGAGTCTAGCATTCTTCTTTCTTTCCTTTTTCAAAGCACTAAGAGCACTAACAAGTTCAGCTTCAAGATCTACTTCACCATCCTCTATAACTTCCTCTATTTGTTTGCCTTTTGAAACATCAATGACTTTTTCAGATTTCTTATCACTAGAGGTGCTACCCTTTTCTAAAGCCATACAAAGATCTTCCTTACAATTTTTCGAAGCATCCTCATACATAGTATAACTAGAAATCAATCCATCATTTGTGCAATCATCCTCAAGATGTCCAAAATTTCCACATCTAAAACATTTCATAAGGACAAATCTATGTTTCTTTTCTTCTTCTTTTCTCGTTAGGAACAACATCTCATTTCCAACATCACTTGAAGAACTTTCACTATCACTACTAGAACACTTACTTGCCTTGTCTAGGTAGAAACTTTTCTTGTGTTTGTGAGAGTACCTCTTTCCTTGATTGCTTTGCTCATCTTTATTCTTCCTTTGATGCCTGTGCCTTTCATAATCCTTGCTCTTATAATCCTGTTTATCTTCATCACTTTCATCCTTGGCAGCAGTACAGTTAGTAGCATAATGACCAAACTTTCCACAATTGAAACACTTGACATATTTCATACCTTTGTGCTTTCTTGAGAACTTGCCCTTCTTGCTGTAATATGCCTCTTCATCACTAGAAGACTCATCACTATCTTGAAGCTCTTTACCCTTGGATTTCTTGGTAGCCTTGAAAGTCGCCTCCTTCTTAACATCAACCTTCACTTGAGTTCTCAACTCAAATGCTGCAAGTATACTATGAAGCTCATCCTTTTTCAACTTATCCAAATCCTTAGCTTCCTCAATAGCAGAAATATTTTCACTAAATCTATTTGGAAGAGACCTCAAAATCTTATCACAAATATCATTTTCAGCAAGCTCAAGACCTAGTTCCTTCATAGAGTTAACAATCTCATCCATACGAAGCATATAGTCACTAATATTTTCTTCATAATTCATCTTGAGTTGTTCAAACATACCTTTGAAGTGTCTCAACTTGGCCTTTTAGACATTTGCATCACCTGTATGAACCACCTTCAACTGTTTCCACATTTCACTAGCTGTCTTGCAGTGAATCACCTTGGTAAGATCTGCCTTCTGTAAACCCTTCAGGATTGCATTCATTGCCTTTGAATTGCTATGATGTAGGAGCCTCTCTTCCTTAGTAGAAGGACCATGCTCAGGAATGGTATACTCATCCTCAATCACTTCCCAAACTTCATTTCCAAGAGCCATAAGATGAACCTTCATCCTAGCACTCCAAAGCCCAAAATCTGCCCCATCAAGAATAGGTGTTGCATTACCACTTGTAGATTCCATTGTGTTCTTTACAATACTTTTCCTTCAAGTCGTTAAACTTTTCGAAGGAACTCGCTCTGATACCAATTGAAGAACACAAGCTTATACCGAGAGGGGGGGGTGAACAGTATAAGACCTCTTTTTACTTTCTCTATTTAACTTCAACTTCGCAAAGCAATGAACCAATAGCAATATCAAAGCAATGCATAAAGCAACACACAATGAGACACCAATTTTAACGTGGTTCACCCAACATGGGCTACATCCACAAAACTTTTCTCTAAAAAGCTTTCTCAAAGTTCTTTGGGAATCCTTCCCAATTACAATGTTTATGAGCCTCAGCCCAAAGGAGAAACCTTCCCCTACTCAAGTATTTATGAGCCTCTACCCAAAGGAGAATCCTTCCCCTCCTCACGAATTTATGAGCCTCCTGCCCAAAGGAGAATCCTTCCCCTCCTCATGAATTTATGAGCCTCCTGCCCAAAGGAGAATCCTTCCCCTTAGCTCTAGAAATGATACTTCAGAAGATCACCTGCCTCTTATTCCGCTAGCACGTGGAACTCCTTTCCACAGAAGACCTCCTGTCCTCAATGCTCAGCCTCAAGAGACCTCTCGTCCTCACCGATCACCTCCACAACAACTCATCAACCTCGTACTAAACACAATCGATCGGTCCAAGACAAGTCTTCCTCACTCTGTCAGATCTGTCCCAAGCTCAACTCATAAAGCTTGAACAAATCAATCTCTGCTGCACACAAGCCTTCTCAAAGACTTGTCAAAACTATCCTCAAGTTCTTCTCAAAGAACCACTTCAACTCTGTCCTCAAGTCCTCTGCTAGGACCTATCCAAATCAGCTCACAAGTCCTCCCTAGAACTTGTCCAAATCAGCTCACAAGTCCTCACTAGAACCTATCCAAATCAGCTCACAAGTCCTCACTAGAACCTGTCCAAATCAGCTCACAAGTCCTCACTAGAACCTGTCCAAATCAGCTCACAAGTCCTCACTAGAACCTGTCCAAATCAGCTCACAAGTCCTCACTAGAACTTGTCCAAATCAGCTCACAAGTCTTCACTAGAACCCGTCCAAATCAGCTCACAAGTTCATCAAGAAAAACTTGCTTAGCATGAACCCACAAAGAGAATTGTTAGAGACCCAATGTGATTCATCAACCTCATAGAAGCATAAAGAGAATTGTTAGAGACTCAATATGTTCTATACTTAACTCCCAATCTCAATCTCAAATCTCATAGAAACATAAAGAGAATTGTTAGAGACTCAATATGTTCTATACTTAACTCCCAATCCACCACTCAATCTCAATCTCAAAAGAATAAGATAGATGTAGTATGCTTTTCTCAAGAACATGAAACACAACCCAACAATTGCCAACCATGCAATATCTCATATAACAATGATACTCATGTTCTTTCCACAACCAATATCTTTTCTCAACCAATTAGGGCTTTAACAACAATGCTTATAGACAAGGTTTAACCAACATCATTCAACTCAACATTAACCTTGAAGCATTCAACCAATCACTACATGAAAAGGAAACTAGTAGACATCCTTTTCCCTCCAAAGATATTTGAACAAAACAACCACCAACATAAATCACCAATGCAAAGAATAACTTGCTCAAATCAATCTCAATGGAGTAAGCCCAAATCATGTATCAAGTAAAGCATTAACTTGATCAAAACAACCTCTATGGAAGCAACTCAACCATCAATCTCAAAACAGCCAACTAAGGGTTTCACCATCTCAATGCAAGTAGCAAGACTTACTAACATAAACCCTAGTGCAAAAATGCTTCCTCTTCCTCAACCAGAATTATGCATTCACCCAAAAAACTCATCAATGATTTTAATGCATAAACAATCTTCAATATCCAGAAAATGGGATTTACACCAACAAGAATACCTAGTAGACAACCTTTTCACTCCAAACTCAATTTCAGAAAATACACCATCAACAATATACATGGAAGAAGTTGCCCATACCTTTGTTTGAGGAAGAAGAGAATAGTTCTTCAACCTCTTACCAACACCACCCTCAACTTTGCCACCAAGTTAGGGTTAGATCATAAAAGTAACCACAAAAATATTTATTCCATAAAACACCTTATGACTCCAATCCTTAGAAGTCAACTACCAAAAAATATAAAGCATACAAACAATATATCCTTTTACACCTTATTTCTCCAAATTAATTAAACCATGCTCAAGGAATAATAGCTTCTAAGCAAATCTCACTCAACAATCAAGCCAAAAATCTCAACCACACACTATCAACCTTATATCTCCAAAGAAGCATTTAACCTTAAAAATAATTTTAAATAAATCTGCCCAACCACTTCTTCTTTAACAAAATGCAGATTTTATTTAAAAAACCTTACCAAAAAAAATGCTTCCGAAAATCGCGGGTCAACAGTGCCTCCGAAAAAATCGGAGCGCAAAAACTCTTCTCACACTCCACGGTGGGAGTCGAACGCTTGACCTCCCTTCAAGCGCCTTCGCAGAACAATCGTTGCCACTAGGCCAACGGCGCTAGCTTGAAGGCTAGCAAGAGTCTCCTTCTCCTTAACCCTTTGGCGGTGGATAAACGTGGCAAAAAAAATGATAGCCGTAGCTTTTACTTCCCAACCTTTGCGCAATTCGAATTTCTTTCACACCATTGCTTTGGACTATAGGTTATGGCTTATATAGCCAAACTTCCATGCTATGCACGACGTCGGCGGGAGGATAATTCGAACTTTTCGAATTAATATTACTTTGGCGCCTTCGAAACAACTTTAGGGTTTATGAAACCCTTTTGATTATTTAAAAAATAATCAAAGGTCTTTTGGACCTTAGACCTTAGGTGGAGAACCCATTAAATTATTAAAATAATTTAATCACTAAATCAAATAAATAATTAATTAAAAAACCTTAAAAAGGTTTTATTAATTAAGTTATTTAATTAATAAGTGTCTCCAGCCATTGCATTAGTTCGAGAGTGGTTTTGAGAAAAACCCTTAATGCATCCACCTGGTTTTAATAAAAACCCTTAAACCTGCCATGGTTTTGATAAAAACCTTTTCATCTCCCACATGGAATCTCTCCGAAATCTTCTAGAAAATATTCTTTGGAATCTTCAACCTTTGAAGCCAATAAATCCTCTTGACATTAATGCCAGTTCCTTTTGACATCAATGACAACTCATAGACAAGAAGCTAGGATCTCAAACCCAAAATTGCCAACACTCGGAACCGAGCATGGAATTATCCTACATCCCACAATAAGATTCACACCTTTCTTTAAATAAGAAACAAGTATTTTACATAATAAAACTGAAATAGTCAACCATTTCATCCATGAGCCATACCAAAACATAAACCATCAAAGTGAAAAGTCTGCCAAGGAGTGGGTCATGACATCATCCCCCCCTTAGGCTTAACACAGTCCTCTATGTTTTTAAAAGAAAAAATATTACAAACATAAAAAGGAGTCTTTACACAACACTTTCAAATAGAAATGGAAAGTGTTTTTGCATATTTGCTACTTTTCCCAAGTAGCGTTTCTTTCATAGTAACGGTCCCACTGTACTTTGCACTTCTCCAAAGTTCCTTTCCTCATCGATTTAGATCAAAACTCAAGGATTCTTATTGGTTGAACCTCTATAGCCTCTAGGTTCACCATCTACAAGTTAGAAAAATTCCACACATGCTCTGGATTAGCAACATACTTTTTAAGCAAAGATATATGAAAAGTGTTGTGAATCTTGGACATATTGGGTGGTAAGTGTTGTGATTGTCGTACAACTTACCCCAAAATTGGGGACCCACCATTAATTTTTGTTTTGGGGGATTTTGGTTGTCTTTGATGTGATCATTTTTTATATGGCTCTAGTCATGGGTTCACCATGTGGACTTTGAGGTTATTCATTTTGGAGGGTCTTCTTGTCTTCTTAGGGTTGATATTATAGTGTTGATTGAGGTCTTTGTTGGAGTGTGTAGTGTTTTGGATTAGTTGGTTAAATTTATTCTTTTTATTTTAGGTTTTGTTGTCTAAGTTTAGTCTTTCCATTTTATCTTTATTTTATTTTTTTAGTGTTAAAAGTTAAAACATTTAAAGTCATTGGATTCGAAATTAATAAATAAATAAATATATATAGACAAGATAAA
The DNA here is from genome assembly GCA_028583015.1 of Wollemia nobilis. NCBI lineage: Eukaryota > Viridiplantae > Streptophyta > Pinopsida > Araucariales > Araucariaceae > Wollemia > Wollemia nobilis. Next base: position 13,971,657 of record JAQPPZ010016726.1, read on the forward strand.
AGAAAACAAAGAAAAAAATTTAAAATTAAATAAAAATATAAATAAATAAATGAATGATAATATATATATATATATATATATATATATATATATATATATATATATATAAAATATATATATATAAACTTGAAGTAAAGTGCCTTAATACCATTTTCTTGCCTTAATACCATTTTCTTTGGCACATCGAGTTTCATTTTTATTTTATTTGAAAGTTGGATATAATATTTCCTTAACTTATTTTTGAAGGTATTATTAATGGGTTTCCTTGTGGTAGGTTATTCAAGGACGAAGATGACATGGTGAGGATCTAGCAAGCATGGACATGAGTTGGCAAGTAGAAAATGAGCGTATTTGGTAATGTGGAGATTGTTTCACCCCGAAGTGGCAGATGGAGGCATTCAGGTTGAATGCTGATATGGTCACAAATGAATTGGACTTGTACAGTCGATCGACAAATATCCATGTATAAATGGGGACTACATTAACGTTTGATGAGAAAACTAATGAGCAGACTGACTGTGCAGTGTTCGTCACTAAACAGATTAGCATCTTCGCGGACCTGACGTGAACTACGACATGCAAGGACATGTAGGCACGGAGACAGCTTGGCATTCGGGATAAGGTGAAAATATCGACAAACAATATGGATACAGTGAGGTGGAATCATCGAAGACGACGGGTGAAGTCAGCCTAACCTATGGGATCGACCTCAATAGGAGAGCACTCATATTTAGATAGTCTTAAGCATCTCGGTGTACGTTACAAAACTAGATAGTCATTAATACCAATAACAGATGGTGTTCAAAATAGCAGGTGTTAAGGTGTAGCAAGAAAATTTTACAAAGATTCTTATGACAAATTAAAGGCTTGACAAATAGTTCATCGAAGAGATGGATGGCATGCCATGGTTATCGATGAATAATGAAGCAAAATTGGCAGTGCTTTTAGTAAAATGACCCTATGCAACAATGTAAAATTATTATGGGGATTGATTGGCATGCCAAATTTCATACACACTAGTCACAATATCGGTAAGGCGATCCAGTCCGGGTAAACCCAACACGATGCAGTAGTGACAACACGACGTACATGTGAATGTTGGCAATATTGGTATTTTTGAGGAGGCCATCAGGGAAGGACAACCCAGCATAGTGGACGTGTCTACGTCGGCAAGAAAATGATGCTGGGATGAAAATTTAGTAACGAAAATATATCGTTGTTGATGTTCTATAGAGAAATAAACAATATTACCATTACACCTATTAGCATAGAAGGCCACCGATGGGTTACATAATGGTCGTGGTGTGGGTATTGAATTTGTCATACCTACATACGTAGCCCCCCATTGTGATTCCAGATAACATAAAAATGGGAAGATATGCACGCTTATCAAAGCATTATGATTTTACTTTGTAAAGGAGGTGGTTACAAGTTTTCATCGAAGAATGTGAAAGGAAAGGGAAACGGTTGCTTGGAGATGAAAATGAAATGAGGCGTTTCAGAACTTTGAAATAGGCCACTAAAGGACAAAAATAGGGCTGGAAAATTTTGTAAGAAAAAGATAAGAGTTTTTTAGAAGCTGAATGCATACAAATCCGAAAACTTGCACCTTGTGAGAAAGATTGGAGGAGATCATTTCTTAGGGTTTTGTGTTAATGTTTAATCATTTCACTGTATTCCTTTGAATTTATATCTAGTGTTAAATGCTTTTCAGAGGTTACACTATGTGAATGTTTATTTGAATGTAGAATTATCTTTCCTTAGAGTATAGCACCTAATTTAACCAAATTGTGTTTATGCAGGTTTGTTTAAAGCAAGTTACCCTGAATATTTTCTCATAATATTTGGTTTTGTAGGGTAGGGGAGCATGATGTTGTATTGTTTTTGCACTCATTATTCCAGCTTTAGTCTAGTTTAGTTGTAATTTCTTTTCTGCAAGATATCTTTTATTTTCAGTTTCCTTGCATTCTGTTTACATTCTAGTCTTTGTCCAAAATTTCTGAATTTGCATTTTGTTTACATTCTGGTCTTTATCCATAATTTTTGTATATGCATTTCGTTTACATTATGGTCTTTGTCCAAAAATTTTGTGTTTACATTTTGTTTACATTCTAGTCTTTGTCCAGAATTTCTGCATTCCAGTTTCAGTTTATTTGCATTCTGGTCTTTGTCCAAAAATTTTGCATTTCATTTTCATTTTGTTTACATTCTGGTCCTTGTCCAGAATTTTTGCACAACTTTTATTTAGCATAAATAAGATAAAAAATCAATCTAGGAGGGAGGGTATTTCACATTAAATCAAAGATAAGAAATGAAGTGAACAATTCCACATTATTTGCTACTTTCATGTAAATAATCAAAGATAAAAAAAGGAATGCCTAACTCCACTAACCCTCAAACTCAGATTAAGTGTAGATAAAGCAAATGAACGCTAACTTCATAACTTGCTAATCTGATAATTTCCAACTTTGAAATTAGTAGAGCATTAAATTTGAAGACAAAACTGAACCTACTAACTGCAAATGAATCTCACATTAAAGACACGAATTTTAAAATGAAGTAGACAACTCCTCGCACTTTCTCATTTTGAATTTTAATCTAAAAATAAAATGAACCCCCTAATAGGTATTCAGGGTAAGACAGATTAATGCAAAGATAATCAAAGAAGTGGGACTTCATTTATCAATTTGCACAAAGGAAGATTTATGGCAATTTAAGGAAATCAATCACAAAGCTCAAATGAATTAAACCAGCAGGCCCCCTTGTTAATAGTTACTTGCAAATCACTTGGTTGTTTCTAGCATTGGTTAGTCTTGATTATTTCACTTTCAAATATACATGTGCAATGCTTATATAGCGGAACCTTGAAGAAGTTATTTTGTTCTTAACTTCTTTGCAAGAGAGGGTTTTCGGACAAATACCCTAATTGTGATGGGGATTTTGCCATTGGGTAAAATATCCACTTAACAAAAATGACGCTCGAATGAGGGCCTTCATAGCTTTGTGATTAATTTTCTTAATATCATTTTCCTCTAACAATACTTTTAGTTGTAGAAGCCTTTTTTGTGTGAAATTTTGTTTCCATTGTGTTTTGTTGTAGGAATTTTGTTTTGCAAGTTTTTTGTGTTTCTTTTGTTTGTTGTCTGAGTTATTATGAGTTTTGAGAGGTCTTGTAGAACTAGTATCTTCCCAGCTGACCCAACCTGAATATATCGCTATTAGGTCTAAAACCATTAGGGAAACCATCTTTCAAAGCCTTTCTCCTAATTCTAGGAAACCAAGACATAAGACTCAACAGGTTGAAATCCCACCTAGTATACTTGATCTAAAGCTACATTTGGTGTCAAGTACATCTAGTGTGTCTACACCTATTGTCTCTATTACTGTGAGTACATCAAGCGTATCTGTGCCCATTACCTCAACTATTTCTACTACCCCTGTAGGGTCACCACCGTTGAACATCATGGCCCAACCACCACCAATCGCTTGGTATGGAACACAAAATACTCTATTGAACATAGTTGGGGTTGTCCATGACACACCCAAAAACATCAAAAGGCTCTTGCCCAAGTATAAGCGTAATGGTCCTAGATCATCCGAAGAACACATCCAGGTTTACAAGGAAACCCTGATCGAAAAGCTATTTGAGCATGAAGATGTGGCCTGTAGGCTATTTCTTGTGAGTTTAGATGAAACAACATATGACTGGTATATCAGTCTACCTATTGGTTCCATCACCTCTTGGGCCCAACTGGAGGATGCCTTCGTTAATCAATTCAGGTCACCTTTAGATCCTACCATTATATATAACCAATTTATGACCTACAAAAGGGGACCTAATGAGCCAATCAGGATGTTCAATTCCAGGTTCCAGAAACTCTACACAAGTGTAACCCGTCATTTTGAGGTTGATGTTGTTTTGGCTCTTCAATTATACTTTGGAGTGCTAGATCCCATGATAGTCATGTTTGCTAGGAGAAACTCTCAGGTTACTATCCTTGCCCTAGCATACGTAGAGCCCATGACAATTGAGCAACAAATGATGTCGCAAGGTGTGGGGATGCCTCAATTGCCTATAGTAGGACAGTTTGGTCCTTATAGTTCATTTGGTATGATGAATCAAGTCATGGAACCTCAAATGCTAATGATGAATCTTTGTACACAAATATTCTTTGGCAGACCGACAAAGCACCTAACGTGCACTGGTTTGCGCAAGCAACACATTCCTAAGCTATGGAGGGTGATTTTTGAACAGATCGCATGATTTTTCACCTTTTTTGGTAGGTACTCGAAACTGAACTTGAATCACTTTTGATTTATAAACCACATACTGCATGGGGACAAGATCAACGTCCCGTATTACCTTGCATGCACCCTCAAATATGAGGTCAAACGGTACCAAGAAGGCACAACATCTACCTTAGCTCACCATTGGCTAATTTTGGCCTTGGTACGATATGTAGAGTCACATAGAAATGTGACGGTTGAAGAGATCGAAGGTACTGATGCAGTTTCAGGTACATAAGAAGGAGTAGAGGTTCCATTACATAATGAGCAGTCGGTTGAGAGGGTGACAGAATGAGAAGAGACAACGTCTGTGTCCCAGCTTGAGGAAAATACACAGGACACAAGACAAGCCTCATCCCCTATTTTTCTACAATTTGACAAGGAAGTAGGATAGGCTTTGTCCCCCACTAGCCCTCAATTTGATGATGAGGTAAGGCAGGATCCGTCAAGCCCTCCTTTCATGCCAATTTCCACTAGGACTCGAAGTAGAAGGACGAAGGCATCTAGGGTGGTTTCGAGCTCATCATACGATGAAGCAGCGGTCGATGAGATTAACAAGAAAGAGTACCTGACCCAAATTTTATAGAATATTTCCAAGGGGTAAACTCCTAAATAGGAAGTTGAAGATTTGCCACAGGAGGGCCAGGAGGAGGATTTGCAGCAACAGTTGTAGTTATTGAGAGAGCAGGCTTCCACTTGGGAAGCCAAATACAGATAAGAATGGACTCTATTTCAAGAGTCCAAGAAAGAAGCTGCATTGAAGATGCACGAATTGTATCAGATAATTCGGCAACTGCAGGGGCAAATAGGAAGACTACAAATGTAGGGCAGAGCAACGGGGGCCTAGTAGTCAACCAAAGTAGATACAACGGTGCAGACTGATGGGGCAACAGAGGTGCCCATTACCAACACAGAAACTGAGCAAGGAGTGGATGTCGCAATGGACGTAGAGCAACCCTGTTCAACATCGCATTTTGCAAAACAGGTAATTCAAGAAGATGAGGTGGAGGTTGAGAAACCTCAGAACTCAAAACAATCTGCAGAAAAAGTAGATGAAGAGGAGAATGAGGTAGAGGCTAAAGAGCCTCAAGTTTCAGGCATGGAGGAAGAGCCAAAACATTCTTCGATTGATGTAGGGGTCGAACAGCCTCAGGGGGAAAAAGCAGTTCCATTCAAGCAGCAATTCGTTGCATAGGAAGAAGAGGCTCAATAGATTGCATTCGTTGAAAACCAGGAAGTAGTAGCAGCACCATCATATTCTGAGATACAACCCAAAAAACTGAGATCAAAGCAGAAAGTTGTAAGGGCATCTTAGCGAAGACCCAGAACCAGAGTAAGAGTTGAAAAATTGAAGGAATTGGGCATCAAATCTGATGAGGAATCAGAACTGGATTTTGATGAGGAATAGGAGGTAGCAAAGAAACTATTTTCTGCCCAATTTTTTTTTTTGAAAAACTTAAGGAGGATATAGAAGCAGACAAGAAGAACTGGAAAAAGGCTTCTAAAAGGGCACACAAGGAATCATAAAAAGAGGCCAAAAAGGAGGTCAAGAAGCTTCCCAAGAAAATTCCAGTTGCCCAACCTCATCAATTCTTGGGCATATATGGGTCGATAGGTGATCATCCTTCAAGGATGAAGGCATATTTCAAGAGGATGGGATTTTTAGGTCATGTGCCACCTTCAGATCAAACATCAAGTAGCAGAACCCCTCCGATGGCAAAAACAAAGGTCAAGGCTGAACCTGAACTTGACCCAACAGGGGTTGATTTACCCATAACCAAGGTTGCTAAAAAGTCTAGCATGCCATTTGGCGATGAATCTGCAGTACCTGTGGGTGAAGAGTTACCCCTTCACTATGAATACTAAAAAATGGCTGAACCTGCATTCCAAAAGGATGCCACTAGTTTTTCTGACTGTTATTTAAATATTGAGAAAGGTAAGGTGGCCTGGACAAAGGAACCGCCAAGAAAAAGATCAGGGCCAAGTCAGCCAGTTCGACGCAGCAAACGCCAGAAACAACAGGGACAAGAGGCAGCCACTCCAAAAGCATCAAAGGGATGAAAGCCTCGAGAAAAATAAAAAGCAAAGGCCACTGAAAAGAAAAGAAAAAAGATAGTCAAGGCCTATTGGAAAGTTGTAAACAAAACTAGTAATTACCAGTATAAAGTGGCACAAGGATGTGCCACCCCTTAAGCATGGGGGGATGATGAGCCCTGAAAATGCTCATTTTTTGTACCACTTTCCTTATAAAACAATGACACTTATTTCTATAGATGTATATGTTTATGAGAATTTTATACATGTTTAACAGTTTATTTTACATGTTATTTAATATTTGTTTCTAAGTGTGTTTTGTGTAGATTTCGTAGAAATTGCTGTATTTTAGCATGTTTTCGTTAAGGTCCCACTCGGACCTGGCACCTTTGATTTCATGAAGGCAAAACATTCGCAGTATACCAGTGTGAAGTGCTAAGTCAGGTGCTTGATTCCCTTTGAAGCGCTCGACTTCCGTTCGACGCTTAACTAGCGGGCGCCTGCTTCCCGTTAGGTGCTTGACTCCTGTGTTGGCGCCTGTGTCCCGACTTCTACCAATAAGGCGTCTGCTTTCCGATTTCTACCGACAATGCACTTGCTTCCTATTGAAGCCAAATTCCAGCACGGATCTGTGGTCGGCAAAATAGAACGTGATTTTAGCAAGGACCGCGGATGGAATTTCAGCGTTGAATCTGAACGAGGGACAATCTCAAAGATGACTAACCATCTATTTTTCAGCTACTACGTAAATATCTATGTAAATTGAGCAAAACCAATATTAGACGTATTTTGATAAAATAGAATACGCCTTGATATTTTGCTCGATCCCCTGTATTCATGCATGCAGTTGTAAAGTAAAATCAAACTTTGATTTGTTTCTATTTTGTAACAGGGTGTGGCCGCATATATTATAAATATGCAGGCCACCCCTAAAAAGGTGATCCTGAATTTTCCTGTATATTTTCTGCTGCAAGTTTCAATAAATATTTTTTGAGTAATTTCTGGTTAAATCGATTAAGCATCCGGTGAATGATTTAACATAGGTAGAACCTGCTGGAAGCGTGGGCCCACTCTCAACAACATTCTTCCCTTTCCTTTCCCCTGTTTTCTATTTTCTTTAATTTAATTTCATTTCTGTAGATTAATTTCATTTCTTGTATTTCCCCTATTTTTTGTAAATTCCAGCAATGTGTAGTTTTAATTTTTGAATGTAATTTAGGCATGTTTTCATAAACGTAGGATAGATTAGTGGTTTGGAAAGCAAAATCGGAACTTCAACGAACACCAACACCCCCCCAAACCATAAATCTGAGGGACTCATCTCTGTGGAGGAAATTATAAGCATATACTGTGTAAGGTTGCTCACAAGTCTACAAGCTACCCCGGGTTGACAAATTAAATGAGACAGTGAACTTAAACATAGAAAACTAACCAATGTTTTTTCCCAACAATGTGAATGAAAATGAATGAGGACAACAGATAACAATGAGTGATATATTTTATGGAGTGCGGAAGCAAGAGCCTTTGATACCAATTGTTAGGAACCTAGTTCCTAGCAATTGGAAATCAATGGAGAACAGAAGGAAATGAATGCAAACAAGTAAATAAACAATCACTTTTATTAAGATCGTTGTTTCAAATGGAGGTTTCCCTGCCAATTGCTCTCAAAGAGATGTATAATATTTTATTCTTGGATGCCTAATGACACCCTCTATGAATGCATATTTATACCTATCTAATGGTTATGATGTGAAAGGACACGATGGTCCATAATCAAATGAGAGGAATTAATTATATAATATAAGTTAGGATAGGATCCTAACAACATTGAATGTGTGCAGATGTTGTCACCAAAGGGATAGTGTCCTAAGTTGGCACTAAGCATTGGCCCCTAATAGTAGCACCTAAGGCATTGGTGCTTGACATTAGCACCTAACGTGTTGGTGTCCAACACAATATTGTCACTTTGGCATTGCTATTAGCACCTAAGGCATTGTAGTTGGCATTGACACTTAACACCTTAGTGCCCAGCATGGTATTGACACATTGGCACTAGCCTTGCTGCTAATGCTTGGGTGTTGGATTGGCATAAGACAGACATATTGGTATTTGTTGAGGTATATTACATTATTTGGGACATGCTAATGTACCCCCATGGTTCTTTCATGGTACATTTGTAAATAATAGTTAGGTTTGAGTCTATAGTTTAGAGTGAGTTATATTTCCCTTTTTATGTAAGTGTGAATGTGCAAAAAATGCACAAGTGTCATGTAAGTTAGAGTGCAAGTGTAGGTTGAGTAAATGTGCACAAGTGTCTTGTATGTAAGAGTGCAAATATGTAATGTAAAGATGTGCACAAGTGTCTTAGTTTAAGTGTGTAAGTAGGAGTGTAAGAGTCATGTATATGTGTGCATATGTTATAGAGTTCATCACGTATGCAAGTGGCAAGTAGATAAGCCAAGAGTCATGAGACTTGGCATATGGAGAGCAATAGTCAAGTATCTAAAGAGTCACACTACTATGGCTATATTATGGAGACGATGCTCCATAAGATGATATATCGAATGCAATTCATATACTTGATTATCAGGTTGTAATTGGTAGAATAACAATAAAGCTTGTATACATTTTTGAGCAATTAATATTGTAAGTTGTTCTTCATGCATAGTACATGAATGATTCAGGCTATTTACATTCATATTTCAGTATATAAATGAATATTATTTGATTTATTATAAGCCTTGATATACATATTAATTTGCTCATGTTATTCTACTCATATTATTATTATCTTGAACTTTATTATTGTGGCTATTTTATATTTGATCCTGTGGAATATTGTTACAATAACCTTTGATATTTTGTGGTAGTATGACTTAAAAGCCAACATTATCAATGATTGTAAAAAATTGAGCAATAATTACCCCATTTAGAATTACCCCAAGATGTAAACCTAATTTAAAATCATGTTATAACCTTGTTAAAATCATATTTTGTATTCTATATAAGGTGGCAAGCTTCATTTATAGATATTACAAATGCAAATAAACAAAAAATAAGTCCCTTACATGGTCAAAGTTGGTACAATACCAAAGCTAAGGCTACAATCAAACTTTGGTGGGTTGATGCCTAAGTATGTAGATCTATTATGTCAACTAACTTTGATGGTCCAATCTTGCTTGTGAAAGTGGGCAATATAAAAAAGCATAAGATATCAAAGACGAGGAGTCATCTATACTAAACATCTACTTACATACAAAATTTATAATATAGTTACAAGCATAGTAGAGAAAATCAGAATTGGCTCGAATCGTACGAGAAAAGGAATTGGGACAAAGCACAAAAAAAAAAACATAAGAAAATGCAAATTTTCATTGAAAAAATGTCTTTTTCATACATATCATAATGAATTAACATTATGCAAATCAAATATTAATGAAGTAAGACTATAAGCTTAAACTACAACATGAAAGTGACAAATGATACAAGATTGAAGCCTTAAACTACACATGAAAGTGACAAAAATGCATTTCAAGTTCAAATGTTCTTGTATTGTTTATAATATAGAAAAGTAATACCCCTACCTCCTTGGAACTTACCCGAAAGTGGCATCCCAATTAGGGTGTTTTCCACAAACAAAAAAAAATATATATATATATATATAAAAGGTACAAATTACAAAATGTGTCATGAGTCATAACAAATACAATGTTTCAAGATCTTTGAATGTCTTTGCCCTTTGCCCTAGTAGAAGCTATAGTCTCTCTTTGTTGTTGTGCCCATGCTTCTTCTTGTGCCTTGGTTGCTAACACCCGTTGCCACTTGTGTCGGGGATCAAGGGGGCAGAAGCACCTTGCATGGTCAAGGGATGACACCCCTTTGGGTCAAGGGACAACACCCTTCTTGCATACCCAGTAATATGGAAAAACCATTAATACCTTCACTATCTGAACTAAATTTTTCTCCTTGTTTGCATTTTGGTGCAAAAAAGATGCTACAAATACTAATATGGGACTTCAACAACTCATAGGCTAAATAAAACACCAACAAATTAACTTAAATGATGATTGCGATTGGTTTTAACTTTTTACTCTCTTATGACCCATGTGGTCTAATGACCCTACCAAAATTCCGATTTGAATTTGCATTGAAATCATTTGGGCGGTTGTTGATGGATGCCCTAGTGTGTTTTGTTTGGTGTAGTAACAAGTAGGCAAACCCTTTTCTCTAGTTTGCAATAGGTAAAAATAAAACAAATTGGAAAAAAAAAACTTTATAGTGTTTTCTCTACCCATGCGGCTACGGCTGATTTTTCGTCGAGGGAATCGCATTTCCGATTTCAAAGCGATTCGACTCGAACTTCTAGTAGACTTGGAAAAAATCGGGGAATTGACAATTTTTGTGACAATTTTTGAAACTATAATTACAAGAATCTTACAAAATAAAAAACAAATCAAATTTCAACAATTACAAGACAGTTGTGCCAAGTCAAGGAACAATCTTTCACCTACCTTTCCACTATGCTATGTGGAATAGTGCATGATGTGTGCCCATGTGGGTTGTGTAGATGTTGTTAAAAAGATGGTGTCCTAAGCTGGCACTAGGCATTGGCCTCTAAAACTAGCTCCTAAGGCATTGGTGCTTGGCATTAATACCTAACATGTTGGTGCCCAACACAGTTTTGTTGCTTTGGCACTCACATTAGCACCTAAGGCATTGGTGCTTAGCAATGACACCTAACACCTTGGTGCCCAACAGAGTATTGACAAATTGACACTAACGGCTGTTGTTGATGCTTGGGTGTTGGCTTGGCACAAGACATGCATCCTGGTGCCAATAATCAGATATATATCTTAGGTCACATAGAATGGGCTTGTGGCACCTCATTTTACAAGCCTGCTCTAATGAATGTCTGCTTGGCTATTTATTACTTAAGAGTCTATATTGCGACTCTGCATGTTAACAGCTAAAAAACAAGTATCTTTGCTTTGGCATGTCTTAATGTCCTATGGATGTTAAGTGAAAATAATATTTGCACAGGCATATCTTAGTTTTCATGGTTGATAACAGCATAAGTACGAATGTTTAATTATTTTTACCTTTTGGCTTAGCAAGTATTTGTCCTGTTATTGCTTTGTTGTCCTTCTATGTGATGAATGTCATTAGCAAAGCGAATTTTCTTTACAATTGCCTTATTCTGTATGATTCAAATGCTTTTGTACTGTCGTTGTTTTATGCTGAGACTTTGTTGCCATTGTTACATTGCTTCTTTGGAACCTTTTAACAATCCAACCTTGAAACATTAGATGTCAGAAATCGATTCCAGCCTCCATTTGACTCCTACAAAAAAGAGTAGACTTTCCAATTGAGCTGTGATTCTTGTCTACCTACTAGATGGAAAATCTAAACAGATAATTTCATGTAGAGTATAGAAATAAAATTGGTACAAATTTACAATAAAAACACATAATTTGGATTTTATCACACATCAACAGGTAAAATACCTGTACCAAAAGCAATTATATAAGAGTAGCTAAGCAAACTCTTCTGAACACAACCCTCAGAAAGATGCAATTTTGTAACAAAGGATCTAGAAATCATCAAAATGTGCAAGATACTATTTCAAGAAATATGCCTTCTGAATTTACTTATGCCAATCACCAAAAAGGATGCAAAATGCACAGCAGACAAATGACCCACTAAAAAGTAAATCCACCAAAAAGGATGCAAAATGCACAGGAGACAAATGATCCACTAAAAAGTAGACCCGATGCAATTAATTGAGTCAATCCTGTAAGTTGTGCTATAGCTTGATTAAAATTCACATTTCACCACCTGTGGATATGCATGTAGTATAAGAAGGCTATAGAGCTTCCAGCTTTAGACTCTTGGATTTGGCAATATATGTATCCCTAACAATATTATTTGTATAAATCAAAATTTAAATTGCAAATTCCTATGCAAAGTTGCACATGACTTTATCGGGTATTTCAATTATTTAGACTTACCATTTAGGAGTCCATTACGTGTTCAATTAATTCATACAATATTGAATAATGAACAATGAGGGCATATTAGAAATTACGAAGTGAAGAGTAAATGCATTTAGGTTTTGGAATTACAGATTATTTTTTCGAAAAAAAAAACAAGAGAACACTTGATCAAAGCCTATTCTAATCAACTACAGGATGAAAGATAATAGCTTCAAATGAGAGATGATTATATCATCATCTTGCCAAAAACAAAGGTGTGTGTCCTACTGTTTCCGATGTTTGCCTGTGTATACACACACCTCTATAATATCCATATATCCATGAAGCCAAACTAAAAAATTCAACAATATTTGTTACAGCATTCACAGTGTTGATTTTCTTCAAAAAGCAAACTGCTAATGTTAGGATGTAGCATATAATGCCATAGGGTCACTCTTTATACACAACCTTCTTCTGCATCAAATGAAATTTCAGATCCATTTGGTTTCCCTCCAAGTTTGCAGCATATTTCAGTCTTCAGGTGGTCTAATCCTTCCTTAAGGCTAAAGCAAATCTGTTCTTCCCAAAAGCAAGGTAGTACTCTCAGTAATACCCAAAATCCCAAAAGATTCCAACAGCTTTTGTCCAAGTACATTGAAGTTAGTTATTAGCACAAGGATTAAAATGACAGCTAAAATGGTTTTACTAAGGGTTATTTATAGTCTCTTTGCCAGTGGGCTGTTTTATTTTTTACTTGTTTAGATTTTAGGAGCTTTTTTTAGGTGTTTTTTATGGCAAGGCATTGGGCAGTTTCTTATATAAGGCAATGCTTATCCACACCCTACCAGAGTAGAGGATTGTTCTTGTGCATTCAGGTCCAGGGAAAAGACATTTGGGAGCCATCCCAGAAACTTGTCCTGCCATCCCAAAATGCCATCCTGCCATTCCAATCCCAGAACTCCATGGAACATATTACCAAATCCTAGCATTTGGTGGAATACAAGTTTGACAGGGGATGACAAATCTAGTAGGCTGGAAATCATATATTGGATAACCAACTTTATCACTGAAATGCACGGTAGATTGATACTTTAATAGGGGGCAATTTTTGCTCCTGGACTGACTATAATACTGCAATCAATAAATTTGTAACATTTAGACCTAAGTACAATTAAATTGAGCAATTTTTTATCAGGTTATGCATCCTTCTTTTGTATATAAATTATGAACCTATCGCTGCAGGTGGAAATGAGAAATACACATAATGATCATATAAAAAATCAAGATTTTATTCAGTTACCATAAATTTGAAATAGGTAGGTTTCAATATCTCACATATAAAATAGCATCATCACTGCAGAATAACTTGTATCAGCAATTATTGCAGAAATTCAAATTCACATATTGCCCGTGAAGACAAAAGAACTACAAATTAGAATAAATTAGGAACTAGTTGCCTATTCATGATGCGGAAATCCAAGCTGCAGCTCATGCAAATGTAAGCAACACTTCAAAGGAAGTATGCTTCAAGGGTCACAACCACATAGGGGTCATTCGAATAGTTCTTACGTAGAATCAAACTTCCACCATTGGACTTGGAAACTAAAATTTTTACATGTAAAATTCAGAAAAACTGAAGCTCAGGTAAATCTGAGAACTATTAAAAAGATAACATTCTAAACAAGATATCCAAGGTGAAGACATTGACTGCATGAGGCAGGCAGACAGAAAGCCTCTCTCACAAATGGGGCTGGTTCCAATTTTGCCAACACAAGTGGTTAAACACAAAGCATATCATGGAAAGATAAGAATCCGATGCTATATATGGAATTTCAGCGAGGAATAAAAAGAATGCAAATGGGACATATCAAATGGAAATACATTTTGCATGCAAATGGGACATATCAAACTCTACCATTTTATTCTCTCGAGGGAGTTCAACAGCTACTTCAACCAGTACAAACCTTACTTTTGTGAGTCTTTTAACCTAAACCAGTCTACCATATTAAGAGCCAACCTTGCACCAACTTGCAAAAATATTAAATTCAGGGATTTTAAATGAAAGTCTGTTCCATTTGATTCATGAGTTGAAGAGCACAAAGTATTAACAAAAATGACATAAATAAAAGAACTTACAAATTGTAATCTTATGGAAACAGGTAGTAGAGTGACATACTCTAAAGGCATGCACTGTAGAAGCAAATGATCATCTAATCTGATCAACATCCAACCCCATGTTGATTTGTGAAAGTAAACATATTGAAGTAGGTCAAACCAGCCAATTGTAACTGGTGATCTCTGGGTGTCCTGCTTACTAGATGTTACCTATGCATATCCTTAACCACCATCCACATTAGGGCAATCAAAGATACATTGCTCAAGTCTGGTCAAATTTTCATAAAACCTATTTAACACACATACAAAAACATGGGAAAATGAAACCATGCATTTGAAAATATTTCTAATTTCTAATATAACTAACATGCATGCATGGTAATCCAAGAAGCAAGTAAGACAATTCCTCCAGTAATAAAAAGATTATTCAAGGCGAAATCAAGAAATTTTCTGACATAGTCATAAGTTGACTGAGTGCATTTTCATCATAATTGAATTAGATTAAATTTTAGGGAAGTAAGTTGAGATTCAATGGAAGACATCTGTTATGTGTTAAGAATTACCACATATGAGTGGCCTTGTGGTCCAACTTCTATTGCCTCCAAATATTTTATAATAATAAACAAATATCTTCCTTGTAATTAAGAATGGACATAGTACAAAGAATTTCAATCATATATCATATAATGAGTATTAACCGGAGTCAAGGAATTGACTCTAAGTCTCGATACAGCAACGGAAGTCCAGAACAAAAGCAACAACAATATGAAATTGCAGTGCTGGCATGTGCACTTTTGTACCTTGCTCAAGCTAAAACTGAAGTTACACCGTCACTGATATCATGTAACTGAAGCAGTTCCACAATAAAAGAAACAAAAGACACTGAACTTCACTGTGGCCAAATGCAATTTCACATCTTCCTCCAGCTAAAAGTGAAGTTGTACCATCATATATATCACATAACATTAGTGGCTGCATCCCAAGATGTAAAGAAGAAAAAACACAAGATCACAACTATCTCTAAGTATTGAAGAATCTTCCAACTAGTGTGAACAATCCAAATAGTACAGTCTGGAAATATTCCCACTTGGAGAGCATCATTACCTATCCAAACCCACCTCCGGCTGGAAGGATGTATGTTTATGTCAATATTGAACTTGAACCACAGAGATACCTCTGCTTGATACACAGCAAGTACTCGACAAACTTCCAAGCTTACAGCAAAGAGACTTTATCCTTTATTGAGGACAGTATCAATTCAATATCACAGAAGCTCCCAAAGGAGATCTATTTAAATCAGGAGCTCTAGCAATAAATTAAGTTGGCCCCATCAACAAAGGCAATTTAACTTACATTAAAAATTCTCACCTCATCAGCAGAAACTCTAAATCAGTCACTGAAATAAATGCAGGTCAGTTTAAAAATCAAGAGGGCAATAGAACCTTATGCAATCCTGTGATTGTCAGTCAAGGCCAGGCTACTCGCTCTTCCATGCATAAAGCAATAGTGAAAATCCCAGTCCTCTGGAATCCCTCTCCTTGAAGCTCTGAGTGTTTGGTATAGGCAATATTGAAGAGCAAGATGAGAGCTTGGACAATGATTTCTCAGTCGAAAGGCCGGTCTGAAACATGAACACTGCATTTCCTACAGTGGGGTTAAAAAGCCAATTGTGCACATCCCAAAAAACTTCAACCGGAAGCCCATCAACCAAAATTGTCTGATTGCCTCTAAATTTCCACATCAAACGTTTAACCTGCATGACCATTTTCTTGTCAATATGGACAGAAAGCCTAGGCTCTTTTAGACCTACTGTCTGGCATTCAATCATGATATCATGAGTCTGTCCGTTGTCACTAAATTGGGCCTTTGTGTTGTATACTCTCTTACCAAAAACATGTTCTTTCTTTGAAATGAGAATTGTTTCAGCAGAGGGGGGTCTTGCATGAGTCTTCTTAAAAGCCTCCTTGGTCATATCACCAAGCAGAAGAGCCATTTCAGAATCAGACACTACAGCTAAAAAGTAACCCTCCAAGGGCTCAGGCCCAGATCCATACTTGGCACATGAAAGGTCCCAAAACACATCAATTTTCCCACTACCCACTTCAAAACTCCTGGACCCTTTTTTCTTGGAAAACAACCAAGGCTTCATCTCCACTTTGCAAGTGCACTGGCATGACTGATCATCTACATTCACACTCAATCCCTGACCCATTAGATTTTTGCACCATGTCACTGTGATCAACCGACAATGGCCCCCAAATTTGGTTTGGTATATACATGTCACCATATTCTGCGTCATCCTGCTGGTAGATGACTCTGTGACTTGGACTCCATTTTCCCCAAAACATGATGGAAAATCCCTCATTTTTTATTTTCCAATTCCTTTAATAATGAATGCAAGAAATCAAAGGAGCTTGCTTACCTGCTGAACCGAACCACTAAGCTTCCACCCTCAGTTTCTGTCCTCTTACCCCAGCTTCCATTCTTAGAACACACTTCAGAGGGCATCTTTAGGTATGCTAAATACTCCACATTTTCCTCAAGACTAGACTGTTGCATCCCCCTAAAAATCCACTGAACTCATTTTTCTTCTAGAAAATCCCATATCGGCCTATCCAACGATGACAACCTGCCTGAAAACCCAACCTGGATTGATCAAAACTAAGAACTTTTAGAGAAATCCAATCTAGGTCAATCAAAAAGGGTAAACCCAAATCTGCTCCGAGTGTAAAACTCAATTTGGGTCAATCAAATTATTAGAACCATGTAAAAATACCAATCTGGTCAAATCACGCAATGAACAACTGGAATTGAAAAACCAATCTGGAACAAGCCAAACAATGTGGGAACCAAGTAAATGACAAGTCTGTGGAATGTGGGCAGCTCAACATTCTCCATGCCCATGTCCATTAGTGCCATGTTTGAGAAAAAGACGAAAGAGCTATCATGGTCCTCTCAGCCCTGTCAGGCCTATGCAACAGCTGAGCAAAGCTGAGATAAGCTAAGCTAAGCAAAGGAATCCAGCAAGACCACAGATAAGGCATGACATGAGATAACATATACTAATCCAAACATCGGCAGGCAGTGAGACAGAGAGACAGGTATTTTTGATAGACTATCATGTGAGCATCCCTCCTACCACCACCACCACCTCACTCACATAAAAGAAGGGAAGATGGGCGACCTAAGGAAACTGCAGTCCTCCAAGCAAAAAGTTTAAAAAGGCAAACATACATGTATGTAATAAAAGCTGCTTTCTTCTTTCTTGAGCTGTTCACATGCAATGCCCTCTGACCAACACACACCACCCCTTAAATTAACCGCCCAAATGATTTTATAGCCCTAAAAACTGCAGCCTTGATATGGTCCCTAGCTGTCCTGATTGTGCTTCCTCTTTCTCCTCAGGGCTTTCCCACCTCTTATTAGAGTTAACCTCTGTTGCCTGTCTTCAGACAAAGATTTTTTTACTACCACCTACTTTGTCTTTTTCTTCTCTACGACTCCAAGTTTGAATGTGTTAAATTTGGATTTGAATTGCAAGCTCCCACACCTGAATAGTAGGAAGACAGTTATTTCTTTATTGGTTTTTTTTTTGGTAGTGGGTGATTAGGCAGCAATATGGAAATTACACATTGTATATTGTTTTTTGGGCACCAAATTACGAGGAGCTAATTTTTCACCTAAAATTTGTTGGGTAGCTGCTGCATCAGGTCAACTTACATATTTGTTGTAATTTGCATCATTGTTAGTTCCAACGTTTGTAACAATCCATTCGTTTAGGTGTAGTGGTTTAAAGATAGCTGGATTAAACAAAATGAATCTTAAAACCTCCCTGTTAAGTTTGTAAAGGTGCCTTATTGGTTTAATATAAGGATGGAATATCTATCAAGTAAAGGCCCCATCACATGATAGGGAATCATCTTAACATCTGAACAGTATACATAATGCCATGGACATGGATTACTTGCCCATCTATCCAAACTTAAGGAAAAGCAAGCTTAAATCTAAAATGCTTTATCAAAGCATTCAATTGAATATTATTAAATTTGAAACAATCCAATACCTCATAAAACATAACAGAGTCACTTAGTTTGAATTCGAATTTTTTTTTCGAAATTTCACGTTTCAAACCGAATATTTACTTAAATAAAATTAACATCAAAATCCTTATCAATCCAAAAAATGCATAAAATTATATTCTAGTCTTTAGAGCTTATATAGTTTCTCCTCATTGCGTAGGATATATGACAATAAACCACCTCACATCAAATCAATAGTATGAAAAAAAATATTCAAATATTGCAGAAATTGATCAGCGCCAATAACGTCATTGTACATGCCAAATGTTTACTTGATAATTCTAGCTAGGTTTGTACACCTATGTTATTTTAACTTTTGGGATTGAGGCACCCATGTTCTATTAATGGATTTGGAGGTCCACACCAATCATGGGTATGGCCAAACCACGATCCCAATGATTTAGGGCATTCTCCAAGACATTAGTGACATTCACGTTGATTTTGACATAAAGGTACCCAGCC
The DNA here is from genome assembly GCA_028583015.1 of Wollemia nobilis. Lineage (NCBI taxonomy): Eukaryota > Viridiplantae > Streptophyta > Pinopsida > Araucariales > Araucariaceae > Wollemia > Wollemia nobilis. Next base: position 13,990,606 of record JAQPPZ010016726.1, read on the forward strand.
TTAAATATAGGAGTTAGTATCCTCCATCAAATCCCAGATGCCATCTTCAGGTATGGTCCAACCCTATGCAAATGAAGATTATGTATTTTAAATATAGTATTTAACTCTGGTCTTGAATAAATATGTTTTAAATTTTTATTAAGAAAATTTAAATTTAAATTATAAAATGGATATAAATAATGTTATCTTATTTTCTGTTTTAAAAATATATATACCATGAAAAATGGTATAAGAAAAATATACAACTTAATGAGGAAAACATGTTCAATGCAAAATATGCTGTTAACAATAAAATATAGGAAGGTTAATTGGTCAAATCCTTGTACCATGCAAGTAATGGTTATATGTATACTTTCTTGCAATTTGTTTAACACAAGTTGGTTTTCAAGCAAAAAGAACCATGGTTTGAATTGTCACATTCTCTTTCATTTAATGGGATTCCTTGTGCGGTTGGTGTCATTGAATATTAGGTTTTCATTACACAACCATAGCAAAGCAAACTTTGGACCCATTAAAGAGTTCTGTTTGTCAATTTGAAAGCTAACTTGATGATCTCATAGTTTTTTTTTTTTTTTTTTTAATAGAAATATAAGATGGTTATTTATATCGATTTTTAATTTAAATTTAAATTTTTTAAATAAAAATTTATATATGTATTAATTAAAAATAAAATCAATTTTTAAAAATTATAAAACATAAAAACTTTTTATAAAAATAATATAATAATTATTTTTTATTTTATTTAGATAAAAAATTAAATTTTATTATGTGTATAATTTATTTAACCTTAGTTTTTTATAATTAATTTTTAAACAAAATTTAGATGATTAAAATTTTATTCCATTTTAATATTTAATACATCTTTAAAAATATATATATATTAAATATAAAGTTAAGATCATAAATATAATGATGGTAAACAACTCACACATACCCCACATAACCACTCTTTCCTTTACAAACAAAAATATAAAAAAAGGAACTCTGCCGGAGGCATCTTAACCTTAGGAATTTGTCTTAAAGAATACCCTTACTCATGGAGGAAAAACTGAACTGGACAGGATGTTAATGCAAATAAAAGAGGGCAATCAATAAGGAAAGAATCAACTTCATCAAAGGTTACAAGCATAGTGGTGGTCAACAACTCATCTTAAGAATATGCCTGATATGAAGTGTAGCTTAGATGAATGGACCAAGAATAATTTATGCCATTTTACATGATGGAATGAGAGTCTTAGGCATCTAAGGACAAAAGCAAGGGAACAACGCATAATGAATGCCGATGATACAGTTTAAGATACCAAACATATTGTTTTTGATTAGAAATTTTTACGAGTTAGTATCTTCATTCCATTATGATTTTTGTTACGGATGAGAGTTGAGCTTATTAATAGGTATCAAACACACAGCCATACACACCCTTACATACTCATTTACTCCGTAGTTTGAACTTAGACCTCTCGAAGAAGAGCCAAAGCCCGTATCGTGTGTTATCCCCCGAGACATTTAAGATACCAATTTTTTTTTTTTGATAAGAGAGTTGGTTACAACCATACTATTTTTAGTACCTGGCAAGCGTAAGGTTCAAACCACATGGACTACATCCACCAAATCTATTCCCCCGAGACACTTGAGATACCAAATATTTTTTTTGCTTGATAGGAGAGTCGGTTACATAGCTAGCAAGCGCAGGGTTCAAACCACGTGGATTGCATCCACCAAACTTATTCCACCTTGTTGTTTTATAGCCCACGTGAAATAGACCACCAGATGCTCGGGATTCATACCGTCATCGTCCGCAATCTGACGTGCACTCAAAGAATTTGAATCAAACTACTACCTTTGCAACAAGCTTCCCCAAGGTTTGAACCTGGGTCTCTTCTTGGTAAGTGCCCAACCAAACTAACACTTACCAATCCACCTAGTCCTTGAAAACAATATCAAATATTATTTATCTTAAACCATAGGAAACAACAAACAAACAAGTTTTGAAGTGGAAATAAATTCCAATAAAGGATGTTATCGGGAGGTCCAAAATTCAAACTGTGACGTGGGTGAGTGTGTGAGGGGTGAATGATGTGAGTGAGTGTGTGAGGGGGTGGATGATGTGGGTGAGTGTGTGAGAAGGTGGATGTATGCACATCAACCAAAAAAATAATTTTTTTTTATATTTTCAATCAAAAATAAAATAAAAACTTAAAATTTTAAATTTCATCGTAAATTTCAATTTAAATTTTTAATATATTTAAAAGTCCCACTAACCATTATGTCAAGACTTTTTTATTAGATTTTTATTTGTTATTGATTTAAGGTACTAATCAATGTGATAGCCACCAATTAAATATGCATTATGCACCATTTAGTTGGTAAAACTCCTTTATCTAAGGATTGCGAGGACCACGACTTATTCCCATCAACTGATTTGACATTTTCATAAGTAAAACAACTGGACAGAGAGAATGTAACGTAATAATTGTTTTGGCAGAGAAATGCTCCTAACCAAAGACATCTTTAATAATTAAAAATTATGCAACAAAAAATAAATAATTAAAAACTATGCCCGTCATACCTAAACTGACAAAAAGTTTGGATTAAAATGGAAGTGGAAAGCCCCGCAAGTGGTTGTTCCATTTTTATAATTATTTTTATTAATAATTATTTAAATTATATATAATAATATTTAAAGTATTTTAATAGTAAATTAAAAAAATGGGTGAGACACCTTTGCGCGTTTAAGATTGAGTATTCTCATCTCAAGTATGACCCCTCATAAGGTCGAGAGCTAAGCTTATTAACAGGAGATGATAACATACACATTGTAGTTTGAAACTTGAACTTCCCAAAATAGATCCAAAGCCTTAATCGGTGTGTTGTCCATCTCGACAATTTTTAAAATATTGAATAATATATATTAAAAAAAAAAAATTGTTTTAACACAATTTTATTATATAATAATTTAATAATTAAATATTATAAAGTTTTTTTTTAATCACATTCACACACTTCATCATGGTTTGAACTTGGGTCTCATAAGAGGCCAAAACCATACCACTACACTATCTCACAAGGACTTATAAGACATTTTATCCAAATGTTAAACTTAATTTTGTCATTCATTTTAATAAGCAAAAGTGTAATATCTTAATGTAGTCTAAAATGTTTATTTCTCGTAGTTTATGGAGAAACATTATTATTTTTGGTTACATAGGAGAGTTGGTCACAACCACACTATTTTTTAGTAACTGACAAGCGCAGGGTTCAAACCACATGGGTTGCTCCCACCAAACCTATTTTACCTTGTTATTGTTGATCCGACGTGAATGGAACCATCGGTCCTATTCCACCTCGTTATTGTTGATCTGACGTGAATGGAACCATCGATCGTTCAAAATTCGTACTATCATTATCACTATGGCACACATTAAAAGGCTTCAAATCAAACTACTACCTTTGCAAACAGGCTACCCCGAGGTTTAAACCTGGGTGTCTTTTTAGTAAGTGTCTGGCCAAACAAGCACTTACCAATCCACCTAGCCCTCGAGGACTATGGAGAAACATTATTATTAATATTATTTTATTGAGGTTGATGTGAAAAAACCTTACGAACCGATGCTCAGGGTTGGGCATCCCCATCCCAACCATGACCTTTAAGGAGGGTGAGAGTTGAGCTTATCAATAAGGGCCAAACACACAACTATACACACCCCCTAACACACTCATCCATGTTATAGTTTGAAAAAATTAAATGGATAGTGTGATAAACTCCTACGATCGACACATAGGTCTGAGTAGTTTCCTCTCAGCCATGACCCATCTTAAAGCTAAGAGCTACGCTTATCAATAGGGAATTAACACAACCAAACGCTATGGTTTGAACCTTGGACCTCCCGAAAAAATCCAAAACGTCACGGTTTGAACCTTGGACCTCCCAAAGAGGAGCCAAACCCCAAACTGTTGCGTTGTCCCCACCAAAACTATGGAGAAACATTATTACACTACTTTATTTTTTAGAATCATTTTTTATATGCATTGAGTAGCATTAGAAGCTCTTTCTATGCAAATATCAACATTGAAAAATGTATCAATGCTATCACTATATTTTTTGGGTTACATAGGAGAGTTGGTCACAACCACACTATTTTTAGTAACCGACAAGCATAGGGTTCAAACCACACGGGTTGCTCCCACCAAACCTATTCTGCATCGTTATTGTTGACCCAACGTGAAGAGAACCATCAATCGCTCGAGAACTCAAGATTCATATCATCATCGTTGATTTGGCACGCACTCAAAGGATTCACATCAAACTACTACCTTTGCAAACAAGTTACCCCATGGTTTGAACTTAAGTGTCTTCTTGGTAGTGCTTGGCCACACAAGCACTTACCAATCCACCTAGCCGCACTTACCAATCCACCTAACCCTCGGGGCCAACACTATCACTATATTAGTCCATTGCTAACATTGTGGAACTACCACACTGTTAGATTTGGTTTGCTTTTCTGCTAGTATAATACCTAGGTAGCAACATCAACTATTTATGAGAATTATCAAAGAATTTTTAAAGTAATGTTATGGATATTTTATTTTATTTTGATAAATTAGATGGTAGAAGTTAGTAATGAAGTTGTTCATTATAGATAAGTAGATCACTAATGATTTTTAAGCGATAAAATGGATAAGTGATTGAAGAATCTCCTCCTCCACATTAACTAAGCAATAAAATTATATTGCTTTATCTATTTTCTTGGAAGAAGATTATATAGGTTATTTATTATTTTGTAATTTCTTTCTCATGAGATAGAAAAATTATCCTAAGATTCTTCACTACTATCCTAGAAGCCTTAACCTTACTAGAACTAACAAGCAAGTCATATTTTCTCTTCATTTGCTTGTTGGAATGAGTATTTGCTTCTCCTTTTTGTAATCATAGTTGTTTTTATACATAATGAAAAACTTAAGTTGTTATTTATATTCACTAATTTTTATGTGCAATTTGAATATGACCAGCTAAACCTCTAATTTGTTTGAATAATGTTATGAACCAATTGCTACTAAAAAAATTAATTTGATCATTATATTCTTCTACCAATATGATAAGTCTTTTAAATTTTATGAATTTGATTAGATTTTAAGAGATAGATAGTTTGAACATTATTAAACTAGTAAAGGAGATAACCTAAGGATAGTCATTTTGTTAACTCAATGTTTTTTTGTTACATAGGAGAGTTAGTTACAACCACACTATGTTTAGTAACTGACAAGCGCAGAGTTCAAACCATAAGGGTTGCTCCCACCAAACCTTTTCTGCTTTGTTATTGTTGACTTGGTGTGAAGGAGACCACTAGTCGCTCGAGATTATAGTTTGCATATCTATGCTCTCGTATATTTTGAAAGATGAATCTTAAAACCAAGGTTTTACAAATTTTAAAAAATCCTAATTTTTAAGGATTTTTATAAAACCATGAAAGAATGAAAATTTCTTTTATACTTCTTGTAAATTTCCAGTCCTAACCCAAACAAGATTTTAAGAATACTATAGGGGATTTCTTCATCTTCCATGATTTTATAGAATTTTGAAAACTAAGGTTTTTAAAATAGGTTTGTTTATTCTTCTATAGATAGTCCTATATAATAAAATAAACCCTACTTTAAAACACTTCTAAGGGCATTTTTTTAATTTTTTGAAAATATCTCAATTTTTCAACTCTTGACATCATTTTTAATAAATCAAAAACCCTTTTTGAATACTAATTTGTAGGGGTTTTATATAATCTATAAAATTCAAATATATATTTTTATAATTTTTCACTAATAAGTACTTGATTTTTGTTTATTAAGTTTGTAGGATAGCCCTTCTCTAATTAAAAAACTGTTGGCATTTTTACCACACTAAAAATAAATTTTTAAATTCATCCAAGTATGAAGAGGCCCCAAAAGAGGAAGAAAATTTGGACGAAATGATTTTTAGATATTTCGTTGTTGTAGATCCTTTCTCAAGATTTCCAACGATATATTACAATAGATCGGATCAATGAATCAAAAGTCATGGCTCCAGAAAGTTGTACCACCAAAAATCATTTTCGGGGCAAAAATAATTTTTGGGCACTTTTCTGGAGAAAATCATTTTCGGGGAGAAAATTATTTTCGGGGAAAAAATCATTTTCGGGTAGTTTCTTCAACGAAATTGATTTTCAGGTAGTTTCTTCAGCAAAATTGATTTTCGAGCAAAATTAAATTTTCAAGCATTATTTTCGATAAATAAAAGTTTTGACAAATGACCAGAGGGTAGCCAAAATTGAATACCATCATTTCCCAAAATGATCCGTGCTTATACGATGTTGTTGATTTTTGAAGCACCACCCATGAAGGTGAAAATTCTACCGATGATTCTTGCTGAGTCCCAATATGCTACCAACTGTAAATGCTCGTTGATTTTTGAGGTACCGTTTGATTGGTTCGTTGCTGCTGCCGAGGAAGAAAATACTACCGACCATGCCACCGAATTGCTACCATTGCCACCATTTTATTTAATGCTTATTAAATTTTAGGGGTAAAATCCTCTATAAATACTGTAAAACTTGATAAGTTAGAAGGAGGAACATTTTTTTAAAAAACTCTTTAAGACATTTGCTTCAATTGAAATACTTTGGACTCCGATTCTTGGATCAGTTGTGTATGTGATTGCTTTATGCCTTTCATTTTTGTGATATTCATGCCTTTGTTAGATAGATTGAATTCTGCATTTGAATTTAATTTTTGGTAAAGAAGTGAATGTTGAAATGTTAATTGGAAGTTATATTTGGAATCTGTGATTGGTTCCTATGTTGTTTTTCAATTAAATGCTGACAAAAATTGACATGGTTATTTAGTTGTTAGTTGATGATCACTCTATTTTTCTGGCTTACAACCATATTTCCCATCTCTTTCTATTAATTTCTATCCCTAAGATTTATACCAATCTTTATATTAGTAAGGGAACCAACCTTCTTTGAAGATTGGCGCAAAGGACATCTCTTTTCTTCAACCTTTCAATGTTGGTTGGGTCTAGGGCACATATTTTTATACTTAGGCAAATTTGTGACCAACAGGTTTTGGCACACCTGATGGGATGAATAGTCTTCGTGTTTTAAGGGAGCCTAAGTTTGGTGAATCTTTGGCTTACCTTCATCTAGCAAAATTACCTGGTGAATCCATTGAGATGAAGATTCGGATCTCATGATCGGTGGACACATTTTGTGCTAAAAGAAGACACTCCCGAAGGACCTAATGTTTGGTGAGAAACCTTGACCTCACAAGCGAAGAAAAGAGTATTTTCTTGGTGACTCTGACTCAGCGATAAGTACTGTGATCTCTGAGGACCACTACTATAATGGTACAGGTATGATATCCCAACTGAGATCCTCTGAATATCTAAAGTTGGCATGAGATTTTCAAAAGTACCTTGAAGACCCTAACAAAATACAATGGCACTAAGGGAATGGCCCGAGAGCACCTTGAAGATGTTGCTGCTCTAGCGACCCTCCATGGCATAACCCACGAAGATGTCATGATCAGACTTCTGGTCTTGTCTCTAGAAGGAAGGGTACTACAGTGGTACAAAATGCTCGGGCGTAAGAGCATCTATTCATGGGCAAGCTTAGCGGGAGCACTCATCAACACATTTGACGACTTTCAAGATCCCTTTCAAATATTGATGCATCTCTCCACCATTATGATGACACCTCTAGAGTGCATCACAGACTTCAATGTTTGATTTTGGAGGAGTTGGAGGAGAATTCCAAAGAAAATTTGATCAACACCTGCTCAAGCCCACTTGTACTATGTTTGGGATTTCCACCCAGATATAAGCCTTCTCCTACTACAATATGGGGAATAGAGATTCCCTCAAGTCTTTCAGGAGGTAGTACAAGTAGAGCGACTCCTGCTCCAAGTAGGAAAGTTGTAGTGGAGAGAACTCGCTTCCCCATCACTTCTTCTGGTGGTTGCTACCCTCATCCATCTCGCACAGTACCCACCATCATGGTCATCACAAACTGTACAAAATTTTGGAATACAACTATTCAGAGCGCAAGAGGTGGATATCTCCCAGCACAGATAGAAGGAATATGCAAGCATTACCCTAGTAATGAACAATATGGTAGCTTACAACTTCCTTCAGGAGAAGGATTGAGAAGAAGAGAAGGGTCTAACGATAAGCTCTGAGTGCGAAGAGGGCATAATTTTACACCCTTTTTGTATCCTTGAGCATAGCATGCAAGTACTCGACCAAGACCCAATAAGCATACCTCCTCAAGAGGCTAGTCTTGAGGAGATCTTGACAGTAGGGCTATCACCAAAAAAATCCTACTATCACATCAAGGAGTTAGAGGAGCACGTACCCAAGACCCCGTAGCTAGTGGAATCTCAAAAGTGGCCAACCATCATTGAAATTGGTACTCGAAGAAGGATCCCATGTGGCAAATATCTTTACCACATTATTCATTAATTGTATGAGTACTGGCATGCATGATAACCTGTCACGTTGCATCTTGTTCACAACTTGGTAAACTTTGGGAAGAGGTCAGTCGAACTTCAAATATCAATTGAAGTATAATTAGATCTGGTCTGGATACTGCATATTCATTGGGTAGGCATCCAATGCCAATTTTTTGGTAGGCACATACCAATCATGTTGTAAAATTTTGTGTAAAAAATGTAAATAGGTCGATTGATAAATAAGGTGGGAAGAGCACAAAGTGGTGTGATTTGGCATCATCAGATCTGGGTGACTCAAAGTGGAAGGTACTCTCTTTGTTTACGTTTTCTTGTGTCTATGTTTTATTGTGACTCCGTTGCCCAATGGATAAAGGCCCTAGGGTCGATTTGCATTCAGACAAGCTAAATACCCCGTAAGCCGCCACAAGTGTTATGCCACACTAAAAATAAAATTTTAAATTTGTCCAAGTATGAAGAGGCCCTAAAAGAGGAAGAAAATTTGGACAAAATTATATTTAGATATTTTGTCATTGTAGATCCTTTCTCAAGATTTCCAACGATATATTACAATAGACAATCGGATCAACGAATCAAAAGTTATGGCTCCAAAAAGTTGTACCACCAAAAATCATTTTCAGGGGTAAAAATCATTTTGGGCACTTTTTTGGAGAAAATCATTTTCAGAGAGAAAATAATTTTTGGGGTGAAAATCATTTTTGGGCACTTTTCTGGAGAAAATCATCTTCGGGGAGAAAACCATTTTCGGGCAGTTTCTTCAGGGAAATTGATTTTTAGGTAGTTTCTTCAGGGAAATTAATTTTTGAGCAACAAAATTAAAATTTCAAGCATTATTTCTAGTAAAGACCAATTTTGGCAAATGACCAGGGGGTAGCCAAAATTAAATGTCATCATTTCCCAAAATGATTTACGCTTATACGTTGTTGCTGCTTTTCGAGGCACCGTCCATGAAGGTGAAAATTCTACCAATGATTCTTGTTGAGTCCCAATATGCTACCAATTGTAAATGCTCATTGATTTTCGAGGTGTCATTTGATTGGTTCATTGCTGCTATCGAGGAAGAAAATACTATTGACCACGCCATCGACTTGCTACCATTGCCACCATTTTATTTAATGCTTATTAAATTTTAGGGGTGAAATCCTCTATAAATACTATAAAACTTGATAAGTTTGAAGGAGGAACATTTTACTAAAAAACTCTTTGAGTTTAAACTTCTACTTCAATTGAAAGACTTTGGACTCCGGTTCCTGGATCAGTTGTGTATGTGATTGCTTTTTGCATATCATTTTTGTGATATTCATGCCTTTGTTTGATATATTGAATTCTGCATTTGAATTTAATTTCTGGTGAAGAGGTGAATGTTGAAATGTTAATTGGAAGTCACATTTGCAATCTATGATTAGTTCCAGTATTTTTCTTTCAGTTAAATGCTGATAAAACTTGACGTGGTTATTTAGCTGTTAGTTCATCCTCACTTTTTTTTTCTGTCTTACAACTATAGTTCCCATCTCTTTTTGTTAATTTCTATCCCTACACTTTATACCAATCTTTAGATTAGTAAGGGAACTAGCCCTCTCTGGAGATTGGCCTGAAGGACATCTCTTTCCTTCGGCATTTTAATTTTTTCTAGGTCTAGGGCGCATATTTTTATACTTAGGAAAATTCGTGACCAAAAAAAACAACAATAGTTAGAAAAGGCATTAGAGGAGGAGCCTTTATATAGTATCAAACTATTTAAAATAATATATCATTTTTTAGTGTTGACATGTCTTTGTAACTTGAGAGTGATGAGGATCAAGAATTATCTTGCAAACCTCCTCATCACTCCTCCTCCCATGTACATAGACCCATGTCTTCCTCTTAAGAAGAATCTAGGCCTTTAGTTTCCTATCCATGTTAGAGAATATTACATTATTTGGTACATGACCATGTGCCAACTTCGTACATTATTGTAAATATATTAGAGTGTGAGTTAATATTTTATGTAATGTAATAATGTGCAAGAAATGCACAAGTGTCATGTAAATATGTGTGCAAGTGTTATAAGTGTAAATGTGCACAAGTGTCTAATATGTAAGTGTGCACATGTATCCTTAGAATAAGAAAGTGAAGAGTTGTAAATAAGAGTGAAGGTCAAGAGTGCAACATATGAAGAGTCACATACAATTATATATTTGTGATAAAGCATTGTAATATCAATCGAACATGCAAAGCTTTATGCTTGCATTAGTAGACCTTTATTCAATAGTATTTTCAGTATTTTTCATGTGCAATATTGTGAGCATGTTTATATGATTATTCTATGAGTATTTTTGTTTATGAGTTATTATTTGATTCATTATATTACAACTTCATTATATTAGATCTTGTGATTATTTTCCTGTGGATATTTACTTTAAGTATTAAATCTTCAAAATCTAATAGTGGTATCAGAGCCACATCAAGGTTGCTTGCATAGGATTTGAAAGTTGTAATAGGATAGAGTATTTCCACAATTGTAGGAATAACTAGTGAAGACTACGACTCAACAATAGAATTTGAAGAAATTTAGGGTATTTCCACAAGGTTGAAGAATAACTAGTGAATACTAGGACTCGGATAGAGTCTTTCCACTAGGTTGAAGGACAACCAGTGAAGACTAGGAAATCAACTTGAAGATAGTTGATTATTTAAGGAATAGATAACCTTGACATTGATAAAAGATATTGAAGGGACAAGAATCCCTTGATATTGATATTTCTCTCAAGGAAAGAGAATAATTATTGATTGAAGTTTTTTGTAGATTGAAGATTGCAAGAAGAACCAACAAAGGAGAAAGTTGGTCATTCAAGATATTGTCATCCTAACTCAGATATTGGATTCTTAGGTAATGCTAGAGAAAACTATCTAAGATAGTTTTGTAGTAAAAATTGATCTTCAAAAGTTGAGAAGCTTCCTAAAAGAGATAGAGAAGCTTTCATCTTTGTGTGCTAGAAGGCTGAAGGTTTTCCTCAAGCAAGGATTGATTTGAGTTGCAAATTATCAAAAGTTTCAGGTCTCAAAGATAGACCTTGATAAAAGTTTATGGTCTCAAAGATAAACCCTGATAAAAATTTTAGGTCATTAAGATATTGACCTTGATAAGATAGATTGAGTTTACCTATTCCAAGAAACTATTTGAAATAGAAGGTATACTATAATACTGATCCAACTCTTGAAGACAAACCTTGACATTGATATAGTGAATTCAAGTCTTAAGGAAAATATCTTGATAAAAGTTTCAATGATTCAGGTCCTATAGACCTTGAAAAATTGGTCCAAGAGAAGAGACCAATATTAAGAGATAGAGTTTAGAGAACTGGAGATTTGAGACCCTTTAGAGAAAGAGGTCCATAGTGGAGATAAGTGGCCCTAATAGAAAAGAGGTCATATTTGATTGAGAAAGGAAGGAGTCATAATAAGAAAAGTTATAGAAGAAAAAATAATCAACAAGTCTTATAGATTCGAGATAGAGAAAGGAGACCTCAACCAAGAGTACTTACATCATATTTGGGATAATCATTGACATTTGACGATAAGCCTATAAGACAGAGAAAGGAGACCCATTGGAGAAGGTCCCATTGAATATTGAAGAAAGTGAATAAGTATGATTAAAAGAGGTTCATCATAAAATAGAGAAGAGATTGTACTATAAGCCATTTGATAAGGAAATAGGCTTGAGATAAAGGAAGAGGTCAACATACTATTTGAACAGAGAAAATATTCAACCAAAATATTGATTGCAAGCAAGAGAAATAAGTTGCAAGAGAAAGAAATATATCCTTCAAAGACAAGGAGAGAGAAAACCATATTTGTATTCAAGAAGAAGAAAGCAAGATGAAATAGAGAGCAGATTCCACCAAAGTGAAAGGACAACATAGAATATGACCTACAAGTTTGAGAAGTTTAAAATTCATAAGGAAGGCAAAATGGAATAGAGGACAAGGTTATGCATAGTGGCGAATATTCACAAATTAGGCGAACATTAGGATTTCCAAAATTAGAAATTGGTGAATATGAGGACCCTTGACATCGGCCCATACGCCTAAAATTTTTAGGACCAATTTTTTCTTAGGATCAATTCACCACAATATATATCCAAACATAAGTATATTTGTTCTTGTTGGAAAGCTATTTTCGAGCATGATCTAATGGTGGTGTTTTTATGAAGTTATAAGTTGATTTAATAGGTAAAATTTACCCCAAATATGATGTTACTTTTTAGAGCTTCAAATACCCCCAAATTTTGGTGTGAACATGATTGATTTGATTTTCTTAATATTCGTCTTGATTTCGATTAGGATTCACCATTTATTTACAAGTACATTTTGGGTCCAACCTCTTATGCATAACCCTAGAAGATAGATTTGCCCAAGTTTGAAAGGAAACAAGTTTAAAAGAAAGAAGAATTCGATAAGATAGTATTGGAAGAATAAGAAAGTTGTAGCCATAGCAAAGTGCATTCAAGGATTTTAGTATTTAAATGTGTTTTAGTGTTTAGAAAACCAAAGATAGGAGCTTGTAGTGAAAATAGTGATGCAAGGAAGTATTGAAGCCACCTGAACGTACACCAAGACATAATAGGGTTGTTATAGTCAAGCAAAGGAGAAAGGATAAGTCTTATGATCAATTACTCTCCTAGAAAGTTTTATAAAGCATCAACAACAAAGTTGAATGTATAAGCCACATAAAGATCCAAACATAGAAGCTTTTTACCTCAAGTGAATGCATCTCTAGAATCGTTGAGTAGCAACAAGAGTCAAGAAAGACGTAGTAGCTCTTAGTACTAAGCGCCAACCAAGATATGTAGGGATCAAGTGTCAACCAATATGCATAAAGGACATAGTAGAAGCACCAACCAAGGAATACAGGGGCTAAGCAAGGTGCGTGGAAGTCCAAGGGACATAGAAATATAGGCATCACAAAAGTCTAAGAGGTAATGATTAAATCAAGTTATGGGGGGTTAAGTTGAGCTATGCAAGAGAAGATCTAGAGCCATGGGAGATCAAAATCCAAGCATATAGAAAAAGAATCAAGCGTAGGATACCAAGGGTAAAGCAATATTTGAAACTAGCATCCAAGTGTCGCCTTTGCAATCCAAAAGGAGCATTAAAGTGTCACATAAAAATGACCAGAGGAAAGTACAAGAGTTTAGTTGAAAACTCAGCATAATCTAGATGTTGGAAGGTTGCAAGAGCTAGGATGTTAAAGGTAGAAGCCAAGCGTTGGAGAACCAAACACCATATTCAAGTGCCAAGGAAAGTGAAATGGTTGAACATTACATGCATTGGAACATTGAGCGTTAACTAGAACACCATGCAAACTCCTAGGATGACACACTGAGGAAATCAAGGCGAAGGGTAGAGTTAGTAACACTCATATTGAAAGGTTTCAAGTACTAGCCCATGCAATATCTTTCACACAACCTCACACGATCGAGTCAAGAAGACAGTGAGACATTTTTGAAAACTTCAATGTCAAAGTCATCACAATGAGTCGTGCCTCAAGGAGGTAAAATTAGGGTTTATTTGATCTTTAATTGATCTAAAGTTAAGAGGAGTGATAAGGAGTATACTTTTATTTTTTGTTTTTTATTTTGGAGAGATAAGTTTGGTTTAGTTTTTTAATTGATTTTTAAGTTTTTGGAGCGATAACTAGTATTAGTAATTAAGTTGTTTGGGTTTTTACCTATTTAAAATATTTATTTATTTTTTGAAATTCAAATCTCATAGAATTTTTGCAAATTATTTAATTTTGGAGAGAAAAGGAAGTCTACTTCAAATTTAGGAAATATTAAATTTGCAAAGTTCTTATTTTCTAGTTTATAATTAATTAGGGAGACAAGGAATCCTACTTCAAAGGTTTTTTAAAATTTAGAAACTTAGATTTTATTATTCAAAACCTAAGGAGTCATAAGGTAGTCAACTTCAAAGGTTATATGAGTGCCACTATGTTAAACAATAGATTATTTCTATTGCATCTCAACTTCTCAAAGATCCTAATTATGCTTCATGAAAAACAAAGTGAAATCAATTTTGATAGTAGAAAAACTTTGGGACATTGTTAGTGGAACAAAAACTAAACCTGCTAAAGATGATAGAGAAATTCAAAAATATGAAGAAGAAGCAAAATCCCTCATGATAATAACATTTACAATTACAGATGAAATACAACCTTACATAAGCACAACAATAACCTCTACAAAAGCTTGGAATACTTTAGCCAAGATATTTGAAGGAAAGAACAAGGCTACTATTTTGAATCTTCAAACTCAATTACATTCTTTAAAAGTTAATAGTGGTGAAAGCATTGAATTATTTTTAAGAAGAGTGGCAGACATAAAAGCAAAACTATTAACCTTAGGAGAAAAGGTAGAGGACAATTTTTTTTTTCAAGTGATCTTGAGAGCTCTTCTAGAAAACTATAAGCATCTAGTTACATCTTTGCAAATTCTAAGCAAAGATACTTCATTTGATGAGTTATTTAATATTATACAAGAGTATGAAGTGGAGAATTGAGTCAAATATGAAATGAATAACAATACATTATTATCAAAAGATAACCCACAAGGAAATTTTGCTTCAACTTCAAGAGTGAAGAACACAAGCTTATACTGAGAGGAGGGGTGAACAGTATAAGACCACTTTTTACTTTTCTTTCCCAAACAATATTATGCAATATATTAGTGGCAACATAAAAAATAGTAATCAAATCAATGCATAAATCACCACACACAATAGATACACCAATTTAACGTGGTTCACCCAATGTGGGCTACTCCACGGAGACAAAATTTCACTAAAACTTTCTCAACAAATCTCTTGGGAATACTTTCCCTATTACAATGTTTATGGACCTCTGTCCAAAGGAGACACCAATATCCTAATCAAGTTCATGGATCTATATCCACAAGAGACACCAATCCTCTTAGTTGGTTCATGGATCTCTATCCACAGGAGAACTCATTCTCCTCTACTCTGGCTGGTGATCCTCTAGAAGACTATTGCCTCCACTACATTGGCTTGTGGATATCTCTCCACTGAAGACTCCTGTCCTCACTCAAAATACCTCTACTTTCACTACCCTAGGTAATGGATATCTATCCACCAGAGACTATTATACTTTGCTCTATCACCTCCAAAGATTGCTCTCAAATCTATCTCAAATCTATACTAAATACAGTCCTTCGATCTAGCACAAATATGCTCAATCTCTATCTTTGATCTGCACTAAACACAATCCTTCAGTCTAGCACAAATCTTCTCAATATCTATCTCTGACCTGTACTAAACATAGTCCTTTGGTATAGCACAAATTTTCTCAACCTCTATCTTTGATCTGCACTAAACACAATCCTTTGATCTAGCACAAATTTGCTCAATCTCTGTCTCAAATATGCACTAAACATAGTCTTTCGGTCTAGCACAAATCTATTTAATTTCTATCTCTGATTTAGTAAAAAAATATCCTCAAATCTGCACCAAAATTTTTCCTTAAATCTATCCTCAAGACTTAAAAGAAATCTTGATCCAATCATAAATCAACTCTACTAGATCTACCCCAAGCCTTAACACAAATCTTGAATAAATCTATCAATCAAATTGGCTCACAAGTCTTCTCAAAGACTTGCCTCAAATTTATCCACAAGTCCTCTCTAGAATTTGCTCAATCTGCTCAACAAGTCCTCACCAAGACTTATCTCAAATCAGCTCAACAAGTCCTCACTAGACTTGTCCAATATGCTCAACAAGTCTTCATCAAGACTTGTCTCAAATATTCTCAACAAGTCCTCACTAGAACTTGTCCAATCTACTCAAAAAGTATTCACCAAGACTTACCTCAAATATTCTCAACAAGTCCTCACTAGAACTTGTCCAATCTGCTCAACAAGTCTTCACCAAGACTTACCTTAAATATGCTCAAAAAGTCCTCACTAGAACTTGTCTAATCTTCTCAACAAGTCTTCACCAAGGCTTACCTTAAATCTTATTGTAATATTCCACAAAATCTAACTCAAATCTGTCCTTAAGTCCACTCTAGGACTTACCCAAATTAGCTCATAAGCTTTCACAAAAGCTTATTCAAATCAACTCAATCTATCACATAAAACTTCTTCAATCACACAAACAAGATTCACACATAATCTTGTTTAATATCACAAAAACATATAGAGAATGGTTAGAGACTCAATATGCTTCACACTCACAACAATGCTCAATCACTTTTAATCTCTCTTGTTTTACCATAGAAACATATAGAGAATGGTTAGAGACTCAATATGTTTCACACTCAATCACTTTCAATATCTTTCTAAAATTAGTAAAGAAAAATTTGTTTCACATAACTTGAACTATCACTCCAACACTTCCAATCAGATAAGCTCAATCAACTCCACTCAACCAATCACTCAATGAAGGCTTATTCAACAATGCTTATCAAACAAATATCACATAACAATGATACTCATGATCTTTCACAAACCCTAGTTTAAGATTATTCTCAACTTCACATAACAAAAGTACTCATGATATTTCACAAACCCTAGTTCAAGATTATTCTCAACTTTCCATAACAATGATACTCATGATATTTCACAAACCCTAATCAAGCATATGGAAGCTTACTCTAACTTGAGCAACACTACGAGAGTCTTGAGATGTTATCCCATATTTATCCCATGATGGCCCTCATGGTGGTATATAAAGCACAACACCCACATAGAGCTTTGTAAATCGAAAAGCAGGATTTTGGGTAAAATGCCCAAGTGGAAGCACATAAACCATGACCCAACCCCTCAAACGAGCGAATCATGGCCCAAAAATATGCTCCATCCTCTCCCGTGGAAGCATCGCTCAATGGTGGTGAGCATGAAATTTTCTCTAGGTGTGGTTTCCATTGGCTGTTTCCCCTCATGGGCCCCATATTAATTCTAGGGTTCATTATTCGCTCCTCCTATACTGCCCAGTCTCATAATTTCTCAAATAAAAAATATTTGAAGGAAAGAACAAGACTACTATTTTGAATCTTCAAAGTTGCATTATTTAAAAGTTAATAGTGGTGAAAGAATTGAATTATTTTTAAGAAGAGTGACAGACATAAAATAAAAACTATTAACCTTAGGAGAAAAGGTAGAGGACAAATTTCTTGTTCAAGTGATCTTGAGAGCTCTTCTAGAAAACTATAAGCATCTAGTTACATCTTTGCAAATTCTAAGCAAAGATACTTCATTTGATGAGTTAGTCAATATTCTACAAGAGTATGAAGTGGAGAATTCAGTCAAATATGAAATGACTAACAATGCCTTAGTATCAAAAGATAACCCACAAGGAAATATTGCTTCAACTTCAAGAGATAGGTTTAAAAGGAATAATAGATTTTGTCATATTTGTAAGAAGAGGAATCATAGTACAAATTTCTATAGATATAATCCAAGGAATCAGTCTCAAGGAAATTAGATAAATCAAAGTGGTCAAACAAATAGGCCAATACAACCAAGACAATATCAAACTCAAGTACCATTCACACCAGCAATAATTTCAACATTAGTACCCTTCTCAATATCAATATAATAAACCTCAGCTACAATATAGAGAAGGAAATCAAAAGGGTCATCTAGCTCAAGAAATTCAAGAACTAGAAGAAACTACTAAAGAAAATGAAGTCAAAGCTCTTTCAACAAAACTAGTAATTTATGAAGATATTTTTTTGGAAAGATACTAATCGTTCACTTGATCTAAATACAGAAAGGCAGAAGACTGAAGAAAGCAAGAGAGGATAGTACAGGCTCCAGGATTAGGATGAAGAGTATATTGAAGGCTAAAGTCTTCAATAACTAAATAATGTAATACAAGGGGGTGTTAGAGAATATTACATTATTTGGTACATGACAATGTACCACCTTGGTACATTATTGTAAATATTAGATTAGGGTTGTGTCTTATATTAGAGTGTGAGTTAATATTTTATGTAATGTAATAATGTGCAAAAAATGCACAAGTGTCATGTAAATATGTGTGCAAGTGTTATAAGTGTAAATGTGTACAAGTGTCTAATATGTAAGTGTGCACATGTGTCCTTAGAATAGGAAAATAAAGAGTTGTAAATAAGAGTGAAGGTCAAGAGTGCAACATATGAAGAGTCACATACAATTATATATTTGTGACAAAGCATTGTAATATCAATCAAACATGCAAAGCTTTATGCTTGCATTAGTAGACCTTTATTCAATAGTATTTTCAATATTTTTCATGTGCAATATTGTGAGCATGTTTATATGATTATTATGTGAGTATTATTGTTTATGAGTTATTATTTGATTCATTATATTGCAACTTCATTATATTAGATCTTGTGATTATTTTCCTGTGGATATTTACTTTAAGTATTAAAGCTTCAATAGCTAACAAACCATAGGTGCAATAATAAAGCTTTATAAATGAACAATATGAGGAAGGTAATTCCTTTCGTACCTTAGATTTATTCAATTGTTATATTGTTTTTATTTCTCTTCCTCTCAAGAGGATTCTAATAAACAAATTCAAAATGAATTAATCATATCATAGGTTAAGACTTTCTACAACTAAATGAAAGATATTTTTTTTATGGATAGAAACAATAAGTATATAAAACATTGATATATATTTTTATTTCATATTATTAATTTACTATTTTCAAATGCTTTTATTATTTTTTAAATATCTATGTCACTTCTATTAGAGGCCACCCTCATCAAAATAATAAAATATTACATTTAGTGTCAAGTTAACTAAACCATGTCTCAATTGCTTTTCTAAAAAACATGTTTTGCATTTTCTATCAATGATATTCTTCATCTTCCTCAAATTGCTATGTTTCTATAATCAACTCCTTGATATAATTTTTATTTAGAGATAAAATATCATTTAGCTAGTTTTCTTCTAAGATTTGAATTTTTCCACGATGAAGATCAACACCATTATTGGTTAAATTACTTGCTACATTTTTTTTGAAGAGGTTGAAAATCAAAGGTATATTAAGGGCCACCCTTCCCGTGAATTGAACTTGGGTCTCCGTTAAGATAGCCCAATGACTTTTACCATTGTAGTGTCCCTGCCGAGACAATTATTATTACAAAGTAAAAAGAAACCTTTTTAAGGACAAGAGGATGAATCTTGACACTTTCTACCCTATTTGCTTCTCTATAGATATGTTGACATTTCAAAGGTATTATCTTCAATAATAGTTTATGAAGATTAGAAATAATGTTATTTTTTTAATCAAATCTCAACATCTATTTTTCTTGATAATATTAATGATAATTTGTGAATCGTTGTTGATAGAAATATATTTGCATCATTTTTTAATGAAAATATTGATCCTTATAAGAAGGAATCCAACCCATGCATAGTTAGTAGTTGAAGCTCATATGCTTATGAGTAAGTGATAATTTTTTTTCTTTGTTATTTTGATAAATACCACCTCCACTAACATTTTATGAATTTTCTTTAGAAGCACCATCAAAATTAATTTTAAAGAACCCAACTATTAGACATTTTATTTTGCCACAAATCAACACAAATCCTTTGTGTGAACTCCATTATCACAGATGACCCTTGCATGTATATTTAAATCAACATGAAAGGCTAGTACCTTTTTTGCACACTTTAAACTTCCCATGAGGAGCACTATGCTTATCAATATTTTGTAGGAGAGGCAATAGTAAAATTTTATATTTTGGCATGATTTTGAGTTTTTTATTTAAATTTTGTTATTCCTTTCTATATATAGATTCTATCAAATAATGGCAAGATAAATCATCTTCAAAATAAATAATGCTTTATTTTTGGAATAATCAATACAAAATTTCATCAACTCTTTTAATAGTGGTGAAACTACCCAATATATTTTATTTTTTGGAAAAATTGGTGCCAACTGGTGCAAACAAATGGACAATAAAGAAATAAATTATTTGATGCATCTAGATCTTTCTTACACAAGCCACAACTAAAAGGTCCATTATATATCTTTGCAAACTCTCACTTCTAAGATTTTTGCTTTAGATTGATAACCAAAGAAATATCGATGCCTTAGGGAGGGCCTTAAGTGACTAAGTGTTCTTCCAAGGAAAATATTAGGGAGTAGGAGATATTGATTGCTCTAAAGCCTTACATCCCAACTTTACCTAGTATCCACCATATTTTCATAGATTCTAAACCAACACATCCTTTCATATGAAAATAGACAAATATATCTCTTGCAACCTATTTTAAAGTTTATTTCCTATCTTTTTGAGGTCCTCTACTTCAACTAGATTATTAATAGAAATCTATAATTTGGATTTGTTGTTTATAAATCTCTATAAACTAAACAAAATTGAGCAAGTGCTTGTCATTTTGGATTAAAAAGAAGAGATGAGAACTTAATCAAGCATCAATTTTGTTTTTTTGAATCCCCATCATTGACTAATTACCTAATACATTTATATATCCATTATAAACTTTAAGATATGAAGTTCCATGTTGTAAAACCTCTCTATAGGTTTTTTTCCTAAACACTTCTATCAAATCACTAAAGCATATATATTTTTGAACTAATATTTTTTCCCAACTCTTTCCTTGATAATTGAATAATTTTCAAATATGTTTTGCCCTTAATGCAAAACTCATAATTATACAAACATGCCCCTCTAATTATATTTCCTTTCCAAACCCTATTCCACTTATAAAGAGAAAACCTAAAAGTTTTCTCAAACCCTCTCCAAAGAAATTCTCTTTGAATTTTATCAAATATAGATGCTATACCTACTTGTTCTCTTGAAAGTGGCATTATACATAGAGATGTAGATTATAATGCAGTCTTTATGAGTCGTAGACTTCTAGCCATGGTTAACTAATTATCTTTCCAACCTACCAAACAAGATTTTATTCTATTGAAAATTTATTCCCAAAGTTCCTTCTTCTTTCCTTTATTAGACAAAGAAATACCTAGGTATTTTAATGGTGATTTTTCAACTATAAACTCTAAAATATCAATAATTCATTATAAATATAGGGTAATGTTAATACAAAATTCTTGATTTTATAGTAATAACCAACCATCCACCAACATTCTCATAGCATGATAATATTAATTTGAGCTTTATGGCCCTGATGACTAACGAGTGACTTACAATAAAAGTAGCATAAACAAATTAAAAATGAGATTTTAAGAGATTATTTGTTGTAATGTGAACACTTTTTATTTTTCTTAACATTCTTTCCTTTGAGAAAGTTCTTCCCAATGCTTCAATAAGAATTTAAAAAAGATAAGGAGATAATGCATCACCTTGACAATGCCCACAAGATGATTTAGAAAATCCAACATGGGGTCCATTGATCAAAGTAGAATATTTTAAATTGCTATAACATCTAGTCCATTCACATCAACCTTGATAAAAACCAAAATTTTTGAGAATGTCATATAGAAAAATCCAATAAATAGTATCATGTGCTTTGTACATATCTATTTTTACAAATATTCTTTGTTCTAAATATTTTCAATGTTATCTATCATTAATAATTTCTTTTTTGACATATTTTGGAGACATAAAATTGAAGTAAAAGGCAAAATATTATGTTGAACATATTGTCACATGGAATATACCTTGATTCCATTTAAAAAATAGAGTGCGAATGTTCAAAGAAATTTACGAAAAATTAGACAAACAATATGATAAAAAAAATTGTACATATATAGCCCTTGATATGCAAATGATAAAATATAATCTTTGCATAAATATTACTTATAGTATTTAAATTATTATACCAAAAATTTTGTTTAGTAATATTTTTATTTATTATAAATTTAGTTTCTATGTCAAGTTAATTTTTATTATACCAAAATATGTAACATGGAAGATGCACCATTTGCATTAATGATAAAGAGTTTATTACAATGCTTCTCTTTTTACAAGTGGTCCTCTTAGGGCTTATAATAAGGTATCCAAGGTGGAGAAATCCTTGTTACAACATGGTGCTAAACTATTCTTCTCTTGTCACCTCCAAAGGGTGGATGGGTTTCAATAGCTGTAGTAACTGGACCATCCTAGGTTGCATGCTCCTCATGACACCTACACACAATGCACAACAAGATGTTAGTAGCATCAAGTGGGTCTAAACCTATAAAATGTAAATAGAGAAGCTTTAAAAACATGGATTAAAGGAATAATAGTGCATGAAAATATTATAAAACTTCACAAACTTACCTTACCTTATCGATCTATCTACTACTGAGGCCTTGACTGGTTGAAAATATTGATCGTGATCATCCTTGGGATGGTAGTATTCCCTACAAGCCATCTGGTGTTAGATGACAATGACTATAAACCTTCTAGGGTCGAATGGTCTCCTCTTTATTGCTCCAAGGATGTTGAAACTTATCAAGTGCTTTTTGCAAGATGTGAGCAACTTCTAATCACAATATGGAGTGGATCGAGGCTTTGATGTATGGGCAACTTCAAAAGGGAGATATTGACATATAAAATCTTGTAGTGATATCCATGGCTGATTTGTTAGTTAGTGAATGGATGATGGTAAATGGGATGGATGCACACACAAAGCAGGTTAAACACTCATGAGAGGGTTGAGTAGAAATTTTGGTAGAGTTTTGGTTAGTGAAATCAAACTTATGCAAATAAAGAAATGAGGGGAGGGCATTTATAGAAATTTATGAGGGAGGGTGACTAGGAGGTGAGGTGCCATGAGGTGACAACCATGTTGCAGGTGTGGAAAACAAGAATTTTTTTTGAGATTTCTATTTGGAGGAATGTGCACCTTCCAACATTAATGACCTTGGGTGGGGAGAGTCCTCACCCACCCAAGTGTCATAAATAGGCATGGGAAGTGGTGATGGAGCATGGGGATGTGGAGACCTTGGGTGATGTGGAGGAATTTTAAATTCATGAAAAATTACAAGGGAGGATGTGGAAGGACTTGGGAATTTATTATGGATATTTATTAGGGGCTTTGACTTGGGATTTGGAGAATTTTAAATTCACACAAAATTGCTAAGGATTTGAAAGGACTTGGGGATTTAATGTGAGCATTTCCTAAGAGATTTGGTGGGGATATTGAGGGTTGATTAGTCTTTTTGGGGATTTGATTTAGGATTTGGAAATTTATTATGGGTTTTATTGCAGGTTTGATTAGGGGTTATGAAATTATTAGGGATTTATTAGAGATATGATAAGGGAATTAGGGATTAATTGGAAGTTTAGGAAATTTTTAAGATGATTTGGGGATTTTGGGGCTTTTATTGGGGATTTAGGAAATACTATTAGGCTTTTGGGAATTTTAGGGATTTTAGAGGAATTGTTTAGGATTTTGGGGATTTGGAGGTATTTAGAGAATTTATTGGAGGACTTGGGGGAATTTTGAGGAATTAAAGGAACATTTGGGGAATATAAGGGAATTAAAGAGAGACTTGAGAGAAAGTTGGAATATTAGGTAAATTTGAAAGACTTAAAGAGATATTTTTGAGGAATTTAGAATTTTTGAGGAAATTAAAGAAATTAGAGAGGGATTTAGGGAACTGTAAAATTAATTAAAATTTTGGTCTTAGGGGATTACAAAATGACATGTTTTTGGTGTCTACAATTATACCAAATATTTTTTTGGTAATATTTTTATTAATTATAAATTTAGTTTCTATCATGTTAATTTTTATGTTCTTTGTTATATTATTTTAACAATTATGATTTAAAATTGCTATTAGGACAAGTTTTTTTAGAAACATCTCTCTTCTTTCAGAAGCCACACATTTGCATGGGGTTGTTTGATTTAGATGATTCTTGTGCTATTTTGTGTGGAATCTAGAGAGATTTGAAATGAGTGGTTATATACATGAATCCATGCAATATTGAAGGATATGCGTCCATGTGAAGAAAACCATATGGAATAAGGGAAGTGTTAGGGTAATTTTTTCCTAGAAAAATATCTCATGTTTCAAGAGCAATATATTTGCAAAGGGTTATCTGATTCAAATGATTCTTGGACAAATTTATGTAAAATTCGAAGAGATTTAAAATAAGTGGTCATACAAAGGTATCCAAGTAGTATTGAGGGAGATACGACCCTATGACGTCATCCATTTGGAATAAGGGAAATGATAAATTTTCAAGTCACAGGAAAATAATACTGTAAATATCTATTAGGTAGGGTTCAAATGATGGGAGGAGCAATGAAGGTCTAGGAAATTAATGAGACAAGACATTCCATTTGGACATATGATTTTTTAATCTAAGTTTCATTTATCCCTTTATTTTCTTTGAACTTTTACATGTCGATTATTGTAGGTTTATTTTAAAATAATATAATCACTATAGGATATAATAGTAAACTTTAGTAGATATTGAGTTATAGTGTCCTTCCCATGGATATATTTATATAAATCCTTAGAATCATTCATATTAGTAGAGGTTAGGGAGGACCTGATAGAGCAATGATCCTCATTTCTCAAAGATAAGGTAGTCACTGGAAAATTTAATGGCTCTTGGTCAAGGGATTTGGCTCTAAGAAAATGGATTGATAGGAGATAGAAGTCTCTAGAAGTGACTCTATCCTTTCTTACCAAAGGTTTATTCTTAGACATTTTCTATTTTAGGGAGGAAAGAGATAGAATTCTCAAGGGGGGTTCTTGGTTTATGGGAAGAGCAAGACTACTCCTTACCCACTATTTTGAAGGCTTTGTACATGAAAACATAAATCTATCCCTAGTACTAGTTTGGGTTAGGATGTATGGATTTACCATTTAAGTCTAAAAAATAGGTACCTTCAAGGAAATAGACAACACTCTAGGATAATTCCTTGAGATTTTAGAAACTACAAAAGATGGAGTCTTGGCTATTTATGCTTGGATATTGGTCATGATTGATATCGTTAAATGATGGCGAGGTCGAGATTCAAACACACAAGTCTCACAAATGGCAGTAAATTTCATTAATACGGTCTCTGTTACAGTCTTTCTCAGCACACTTCTTCTCCCCAATCCCGAACTCACCATCCTCAACCCTTACAAATTTTGAGTTTTTATCGAGGCCTCGATCCTCTCGAAAATCAATGCTCCCGCCCCACAACAATTTCAATTTCCATTTTCCCTCCGATCGAATTTTCAAATTTTGGTTTTCTGCCATAAATGGGCAACTGCCCGACCTGCCTGGAAGCTTGCATTAATGGTCTGCTCTGTCCTGCAAACGCCGCCTTAGTCAGATTGTCCTTCACAGTCTCTGTTACGCCCATAATGTCCATGCTCTGTACTGTTGTGGAGGCCATACCCATATTTAATACATGCGGTCATAAATTTTAAACTTTAATCTTCGAGGCAGCCGCGCGTCTACTCTAGCTTGGTATTCAACTGGCCGCGTCACCTTAAGACATGTGGAGGCCACGTGTCACCATCACTTGCTTTCTCATCAGCCTACGCATCCACATCAACTTGACTTCATATTAGTCGTGATATCGCGACGTGTCACGATATCACGATATGTCACGATATCGCGACCCAATGGTCAACCCTTCCCCTTTCCGCCAGTAACGTCACGATATCGCGACGTCGCAACATCACGACCAAACCATCCCCCTTTCAAGTCTGCATCGCTTTTGCTTATTTGATAACACGTCGCGATATCGCAACGTCGCGATATCGCGATATCGCGACGAAAGCTCCCCTTTGCCCAAGTTGCCAACTGGCGTTGCGATATCGCGACATCGCGATATCGCGACGTCGCGATATCGCGATGCAAACTCAATGCTGCTCAAGTCATTAACAAACGTCATGATATCATGACGTCATGATATCGTGACCCAAACTGGCCTTTGCTCTCGCCGATGCCTTGGGGTCGTGATTTCGTGACATGTCGCGAAATCGTGACATGTCACGATTTCACGACCCCAGCCCAACTTCTGCCTTTGCAATAAAAATTTCCTCGAAACTTCCCTTTCCTTTTACAAAGCTTCCCCGTGGGAAAGGATAGGAACCACACTAAATTCAAAGTACTCAGAGAATTAAGAAAAGAATTTGGAGGATGCAAGATTGTTTTTCCCTCATCGGATGCTCCTGCATCAGACACCCCGGGTAAGAAGGAGAAGTGACCTTCACTTCTACGCTATTCGGGCTGCGTCCCTTGCAATATCTCCGAACATTCGTCAACCTTTATATCCGGCTCAAATCCTGCTTCTTGGAAAAGTTTTCTGCCCTCTACCAGGCATATTCTGGCATTACTGCACACCTTCTCATCTTCGGTCTGCAATGGCTTCAACTTGTGCCACATTCCATCTTTCACCAAGGAATAAGTATTTGCATGGCCATCATGCACTGCACTCCGATCAAACTGCCATGGCCTGCCCAACAACAAATGGCATGCATCCATAGGGAATACATCACACAGGACTTCATCCTGGTATCTCCCAATCTGGAACGTGACTAAACACTATTCCCGGACCCAAGCTCTATGGTCCTTCCGCAACCACGCAATCCGATACGGGTGCGGGTGTCTCCTTCTCTCCAGCTGCAACTTAGAAACCATCTCCTCGAAAACCAAGTTGTCTGTACTCCCATTGTCAATAATGACATTACAGACTTTGCCCGCACTTTTGCACCGGGTGCGGAATAGGCTTCTCCTTTGCTCAGACTGGTCTTCATCCACCAGCATGGTCCTTCTCACAATCATGGCTTCCCCCTTTTCAGCTTCTTCAGAATGTTCTGAGTCAGCATCCTCAACTGCCACAACTGCTCTGGCAGGACCCACTGGCCTCTTGTTTGTCTTTTCCTGGTGTTGTGGGCACTCAAATGCCCGGTGTCCTTCTTCTCCACAGTGGAAACATGTTCCTTGGAACACTCCCCTTTCATTTATGCGTCCAGACCTACCTCTTCCTCTCGGGTAGTTATCATTCTGAACTTGCGGTGTTGGGTCTTCCTCTCCCTTCTGATCCCGACTACTGCTCTCTTCTTCCTTCTTCTCTTCCTTTCCTTCTTTCTTTCCACCGTTCTTTCCTCCTGGTCCTTTCACTTTTTGCTTGCTGTCAAACCTTCGTTCAAATTTTCTTCAACCTTTAAAGCAAATTGGTAAGCATCTTCGATGGTGCTTACCCGAACCAAGCTCAACTCCTCCTGCACACTCGGTCTCAACCCATTAATGTAACGGGCCACTTTTTCCTTGCTTGCTTCCAAATGCCCTGTTCTGATGGAGATTTTATAGAATTCCTCCGTGTATTCTTGAACTGTTCTATTCATCTGCCTCAAGCTTTGCATTTTACGTAACAGATCCAGCTCATAGTCAACAAGGATGAACTGTCTTTTTAATTTCTCCACCATTCTGTCCCACCTGGTAATCCGTTCTTTTCCTCTTCGGTTCCTTTCCAACTGTACCCCCTTCCACCATATGCTAGCATGACCCTTCAGTCGGGTCTTAGCAAATCTGACCCGGTTAGGGTCTTCAACCTCTTTGTATTCAAAATATTCTTCTAAATCATTCACCCAGTCTATCAACTCCTCTGGGTTCAAGTTCCCGAAATACGTAGGAACTTATAACTTCGGCCTCTTCCCGATTTGGGATATGGCCTTGTACAATATGGCCTGTGCCGGATCTACATCTTCTTCCTCTTCTTCAAACTCATTCTCTTCTTCCACCTCATCCTCACTGTCTGCATCCCTTCTCGGCTCACGTCCTCTGCGTAGTTCTTCCTGCAGGGCCTGGACTTGCCGCTGCAAAGCCCGAAAATCTTTCGCTGCCATACCTCTGCCACCCACCGGGTTTCTTCTCGGAGGCATCTTCACTCGAGCTCAAATCCTCCCACACGTCCTGGTACAACTGCCTCTCCTTCGGCGGTCTGCTGTATGCTCAGGAACTCCCGCTCTGATACCACTTGATGGCGAGGTCGAGATTCAAACACACAAGTCTCACAAATGGCAGTAAATTTCATTAATACGGTCTCTGTTACAGTCTTTCTCAGCACACTTCTTCTCCCCAATCCCGAACTCACCATCCTCAACCCTTACAAATTTCAAGTTTTTATCGAGGCCTCGATCCTCTCAAAAATCAATGCTCCCGCCCCACAACAATTTCAATTTCCATTTTCCCTCCGATCGAATTTTTAAATTTTGGTTTTCTGCCATAAATGGGCAACTGCCCGACCAGCCTGGAAGCTTGCATTAATGGTCTGCTCTGTCCTGCAAACGCCGCCTTGGTCAGATTGTCCTTCATAGTCTCTGTTACGCCCATAATGTCCATGCTCTGTACTGTTGTGGAGGCCATCCCCATATTTAATACACGCGGTCGTAAATTTTAAACTTTAATCTTCGAGGCAGCCGCGCGTCTACTCTAGCTTGGTATTCAACTGGCCGCGTCACCTTAAGACACGTGGAGGCCACGTGTCACCACCGCTTGCTTTCTCATCAGCCTACGCATCCACATCAACTTGACTTCATATTAGTCGCGATATCGCGACCCAATGGTCAACCTTTCCCCTTTTTGCCAGTAACATCGTGATATCGCGACATCGCGACATCGCGACCAAACCATCCCCCTTTCAAGTCTGCACCACTTTTGCTTATTTGATAACACGTCACGATATCGCGACGTCGTGATATCGCGACGAAAGCTCCCCTTCCAACTGGCGTCGCGATATCGCGACGTTGTGATATCACGACGCAAACTCAACGCTGCTCAAGTCGTTAACAAACGTCACGATATCGCGACGTCGCGATATCGCGACCCAAACTGGCCTTTGCTCTCGTCGATGCCTTGGGGTCACGATTTCGTGACCCCAGCCCAACTTCTGCCTTTGCAATAAAAATTTCCTCGAAACTTCCCTTTCCTTTTACAAAGCTTCCCCGTGGGAAAGGATAGGAACCACACTAAATTCAAAGTACTCAGAGAATTAAGAAAAGAATTTGGAGGATGCAAGATTGCTTTTCCCTCACCGGATGCTCCTGCATCATTAAACCTTTACCAAAACCAATGATTAATAAGTATGACGCTAAGTTGTGGATATCTTTCATATGTAAAAGATATCATTAGGTAGGGAATATTAAGATATCATGCCCTAAGAAGAGTTTAGTAGAAACATATATAGAAAATCATATGAGAAACTTACAAATGGATATGGATGAGGATGGTTTTCAAATTTCAAAAAATAGATCTAGATAAATGAAAGTAAATAAGTAATGGAGACCAAAAAATAAGGATATTGTAAGAAACACCAATTCTTTTTAGGTTTTAGCCTATAAAAAAAAAATCAAAGCTTAGAGGATATGGTACAACAAGATCAAAATATTAACAAGGAACTATCTAGTTAGTTTGAACCCAATTTAGGGATGAACATTCTTGATGAACCTAAGGAATGTGCCTTATTAGATTTCTAAAACTCTCTTGAAGTACCATGCACCATTTATGAGAAGGAAAGTGGTAGAGAAAACATAGTGTTAGATGTTAATACCTCTACCATTAATAAGGAAATACCAAAAAATGAGTAGGATAAGTCAAAAGCTTCCTTAGCAGAGCCAAGAGAGGATACATCTAATGAATAGGAAATTTGTGAAATAATATTTAGGCATGGAATAATAATACCTACCTCCAATACTAGCAAGGCAAAAATATAAAAACCTTCAAATTATTAAACTAGATCTCAAGAAGCAAAATCAAATATATAGAAAGGAACACAATCTAAGTTGGTTGATATTTTATTTATCAAACAATAAAATTATATTAGTAATTCACAGGAGGGACCAACAACCCCTAATGAAAAATGATTACCATATCACAGAATATAAGGGGTACCCCATCAAAACAAAGGTGTATCAGAGACCTTTATTTAGGTAATAAGCCTTATATTCTTTGTATCCAGGGAACTAAAATGAAGAAGGAAGAAGTTTATAAAACCATGAAAGCATCATGGAAAAGATGTGAATGGGATGCTATGGATTCAAAAGGAGTGATAGGGAGAATTATAACATGTTAGAATATAGTTAGAACCTCCTATGAAACCATTCATAAAACTAGACATTGTATAGCCTCATTAGTCGCATGCTACTTTGTAAATATTTGTTTGATCCTTATCAATGTCTATGGACCTACAACTTAGTCAAGCAAATACAAATTATGAAGTTGGTTTTAATTGTTTATGATAAGTAAATACCAAGAAACCCAATTCATTATCATAGGAAATTTTAATACCATAACCAAGTTGGATCAAAAATTTGGGGGAATTAGGAAAATAACCCAAAGTATAAGATATTTTTAGCTTACATTCAAAACAATAACCTATGGGAGGTTGAGTTTGAAGAGGACATCTATATAGGGACCAAAAATAGGATAGGCTAGGACCTAATAACAAAAACATTATATAGATGCATACTCTCATATAATTGGCTAGATGAAGGGACTTGTGCTAAAATTAATACCTTGACAAGGATTGGTTCGGATCATTTGCCAATAAGAGTTAAAATGGTGATAAGTGAATTAAAAAAAAAGTCATATTTTAAATATGAGCATATGTGGGAAGACCATCATCAATTTTTTGCTATGATAATGCAAACATGGAATTCTTTAGGAAATGGTGGATTGTATACACTTCCAAAACAAATTAAATTAATGATATCTAGACTAAAAGAATAGAACAAGAAAATTTTTGAAAATAATTTGGAAAAAAGAATAACTAAAAGAGAAACTTTAAAAATTTAAAAAACATGAGCACAATAATCCAAGTTTAGAGGAAAGGGAGTTGATTAGAGAATATCATAATATTTTGAGTTAGGAAGAGAAATTTTAGAGATTAAAATTGAGATAGACTTACTTAAAAGGGGATAAAAACACAGTTTTTTCATAGAATTAAATTAGTAGAAGGGGTTTGGACTGAAGGCCAAAGCAAAATTAGAAAGAAGGCCACAGGGTTATGCATAAGGGGTTGGACTCGAAATGTACTTGTAAAAAAATGGTGAATCCTAATCAAAATCAAGGTGAATTCTAAGAAAATCAAATCAATCATCTTCACACCAAAATTTAGGGCATTTGAAGCCCTAAAAAATAAGGTCATATTTGGGGTAAATTTTGACCTATTAAATCACCTTATAACTTTCTAAAAACACCACCATTAGATCAGAATCGAAAAGAGCTTTCCAATGAGTACAAATATGCCTATGTTTGGATATATATTGTGGCAAATTGACCCTAAGAAAAAATTGGTCCTAAAAATTTTAGGTGAATGGGCCGATGTCGAGGGTCCTCATATTCACCAATTTTCAATTTTGGAAATCCTAATATTTTCCCAATTTGTGAATATTCACCACTGTGCATAACCCTCGAAGGTAGGCTATTTTACAAAAATATTTTAGGATAGGAGGAGATAGAGATTTCTAATGACAAGCCACTGTAAGAAGTACCTTTAGTTATAATAGATGATTGCAATAGAAAATTGATGGAGCTTATTCCTTTGGAAGAAGTTCATTAAGCTCTTTTCCACTTTGATAATGATAAATCCCCAGGTCTAGATGGACTCTACAACATTCTATCAACATAACTAGGAAAAACTAAAGCATTATTTATTGGTGGTAGTGGAATAGTCTAGGGTAAAATAGTACATATATTATAAAATAAATGGAACATATCTTAACCCAATTCCAAAAAATAAGGATGAAAAATTGTTTGATATATTTAGGCCATAAGTCTATGTAATATGTCTTATAAGATAATCTTCAAAGTGATGAAAAATCGATTAAGACCACTATTAGACATAATAATTTTAGAAGAGCAAGAATGATTTTTGAAAGGGAGATAAATTTTGGATGGGATCATAGTAGCTCATGAAGTAATGCATTCAAAAAATTCTAGAAAAAAGAGAACAATGATCTTAAAACTTGATATGAATAAATCCTATGATAAGGTTAAATGGGATTTTTTTAGTATTAGAAAATTTTAGATTTGGAAAGAAATGGGTCAAATGGATTAAAGCTTGTATCTCTATAGTATCATATTCAATGTTGGTCAATGGGATAGTAACATAATCATTTAAAATCAAGACGGGTCTTAGACAAGGAGATCCTCTATCACCATATCTATTCATTATTATGGCAGAGGTATTAGGAAGGAACTCAAAGAAGGCATACAAATATGGGCTAATAAGCAAACTTAAGGCTAGTAAGAACAATGACAACATCACCCATAAAAAAATTATAGATGATACAACCCTTTGTGGGAGGGTAGGGAAAAATGAGGCCAAAACTTTGAATAACTTACTAAAGTAATATGAAAGAGCATATGGGCAAAAAATTAATAGGATAAAATCTAAAATTTACTTCCTAAATACTCTAGCTAGAATTAGAGTAAGGATATGCAGGTTACTTCAAATGGAGGAGGCAAATTTGCTATTTTTATTTTTATTTTTTATTTGTGGAAAACATCCCAAAAGGGATGCCACTTTCGGGTAAGCCCCAAGGAGGCAGGGGTATCCATTCCGCAAAAAACACCCAGGACTCGGACCTGGCCTACCACCTTTGACATACTCAAGGAGCAAACAAACACACAAAACCAAATTGAAAAAAGTAAATAACAACAAAAATAAAAAAAATAAAATAAAAAACATGCTCCTTGAGTGTGTCAAAACCAAAAGCACAACCAAACACGCACAATAAGATAAAAGAAACCACAACACAAACCACATAGAAAAACACAAGAACCACATAACAAAACACAAACAAGACAAAAACAACAGAACACTACAAAGACATAACCCAAAAAAACATGAAAAATAAACACAACCAAAACCTAAAAAATAAAATAAATAAAATAAAATAAAAATAAAAATAAAAATAAAAATAAAAATAAAAACAACCAACAACAGAAAATAAACAAAAACAAAAAACATAGAAAACACTACACATAAAAAAAATGAAATAACACAAACAAAGAGAAACCCAAGAACAAGAACGAAAAAAACACAAGAACAATAACAAAAAACATAAAAAAAAAAAAAACAACAAAAACACAAGAACAACAAAAAACAACACAAAGAAAACAAAAACAAAAGAACCCACCCACCTTAAAAAACTAAACAAAAAAACAAAGAAGACAAAAGAAAAAAAAATGAACAAAACAATGACCTATCTAGACCAAAAGACTATTAATGCAAGAATCAACAGAGGAAACAAAATAAATAATAGAATGAGCTAGGGAACTAAAAAAACTGAATGAACCAAAGAGAAACAAAAACAAAAAAAAACCAAAAAAAAAACCAAAAAAAAAAACAAGAAGAAACTAGGTACCTTCAGAACTGGAGCCATCCAAATAAATGATAGAAAGAAGAGCTTCCCTAATTTGAGAAGCCCACCATATAGGAGGATGGCCATAACAAGTAAGATCACATTTGTCCAAAGCCCAATTAGCTAAAGCATCAACACTCTTGTTTTGATCTCTGACCACATGATTGTAATCAACTTTCAAACTTTCCTTTGGTGAAATGGAGCAAGGTGTGTGATGATAAAACTAGGGGAGGTTTCGGTTTAAGAGTTACAAATGCAAACTTAGCTCTAAGAAGAAAAGTGTTTTGAAGATTTTACAAAGAGAGTCAAAGACAATGGGCAAGAATTATTCTAAGTACATTGAACCCAATGATCTAAGCTTATTATTTATTGTATTCTCACTACTTAATGGTTATGCACTATGGAAAGGTTTAAAAAAATTAATTGATCTAGTGATTAAAGGTTAAGATGTGTGGTGGGAAATGGAGAAAAAAATCTATTCGGATGGATAATTCGTGTGACAAAATACCACTCAATCTAGATCCAATTTTGAAACCATAGATTAGATCACTTCAATACAAATATGGTGCTCGAGTTTTAAATATTATGTACAAATATTAATAAGGAAGAAATAAATGAAAATAATATTTTTTTATAGCTAAACTGAACATTGTTGCTAGGAGGTAGCTGTGCAAAAAAATAATAATAGTGATTATTTTGAGGATAGTCAAGGATAAGTTGATTTAGGAGTTGAATAGCTTAGGAGAACACACAATAATAAGTTGATATAAATAAGAGCAAAAGGCCTTGATAAACTAAATCTAGAAAAATAGTAAATACAAAATCAAAGGAAAAAAGAAGATAACAAATACACACAACACAATATTTCACCTGGGAAACCCTTATGGGAAAAATATAGCACAATAATATCTTCTGTATAAAATTAACCATATCCAATACACTAATTTTAATCTCTCATATCTCTTTAAACCCTAATGCAAGTGAAATTAAATAACATCACAAGAACATATTTTACAATACCATGGGCAAAAAAACCATGGGTTTAAATATTTAACCCTAAAGAACCCATATGGGTCTAAAAATAGCCCATACAGAGAGTGTATAGTACATTTTATAGTTAACCCCATCAAAATAACATGGAAAATATTCAACGTATTTCCAACATTCTCTCACTTGTTGAATACTTTCCATAGGGGCCAAAAACTGCCATTGTCAATTGTCAAGGGCAACCATGCCCATAGATTTTCTACACCAAGAATTTTTTTCAGTAGGTACAACCTTTGTTAATGAATCAAAAATGTTGTTCTCTATATCAAATTTATCTAGCATCACTCGATTCCCTTCAACCATCTCTCTCACAAAATGGTACTTTATATCAATATGTTTTGATCGATCATGAAAACCAGGATTGTTAGCCAAAAATATTGCACTTTGACTGTCACTATCAATTCTCACAGCATTCTGCTTAAGACAAAATGTTGAACATAACCTCTATAGCCACATTGCTTCTTTATAGTTATGATTTGTTACAATGTACTCTACCTTTGTTGTGGATAAAGCAACCACTGATTACTTTTTACTCATCCAACTTACTGCCCTTCCAAATAGTATGAACACATAAGCACTCATGGATATTCTCTTGTCTATATCTCTAGCCCAATCAACATCCACAAAACCTTGTAGATTTACAATATTACTATCTCCAAATTTTCCTTGGTAACAGATAACATAGTCTAAATTTCCACACAAGTATTTGAAGATCCTCTTCACAACAGTCCAATGTTCCTTTTCTTTATTAGACATATATTTGATAACTACTCCCATAGCATGTGTGATATCAGATCTAGTACAAATAATTTCATACATTAGACTACCAACAACACTAGCATAACGAATATGATGCATTTTTCAATTTCCTCATCTATTTAGGACATTGTTCAATAGATAACATTTGACCAATAGGATATGAAGTACATATTGGTTTGCAATCATTCATCCTAAATCTATGTAGTATCAAATCAACATATTTTCTTTTATTTAACCACAAATTTCTATTTGCACGATCCCTTATTGTTTCCATACCAAAAATAAATTTTGTAGCACCCAAATCCTTCATGTCAAATTCAAAAGATAATTGAGATTTTAATAACTTTATCATTTCCTTATTGTTACCAATTAACAACATGTCATTCACATACAAAACACTAATAACAAAATTTTCACCTTCTTTTTTAAAATACACACACAGATCTGCTTTACTTTTTCCAAGCCCAAGTGTCAAAACCAACATATTAAATTTTTGGTTCCACATTCTTGGAGATTGCTCTAAGCCATAAAGAGATATTTTCAACTTGCATACTAAGTCCTTACCTTTTACCCTAAAGCATTTTGGTTGTGACATATATATGTCTTCATCAAGTTCACCATGTAAAAATATTGTCTTTACATCCATCTATTCTATTTCAAGATCAAAAGTAGCATAAATAGCCAACATAAATCTAATTGAAGTTAGTTTAACCACCGGAGAAAAAATCTCACCAAAGTCAATTCCATCAACTTGAAAAAATTCTTTTGCTACTAGGTGAGCCTTGTAGTTCTCCAAATTTCCTTCTATATTATACTTCTTGAATACCCACTGACAACCAACATGTTTTATTATAGGGTGTAATTTCA
The DNA here is from genome assembly GCA_028583015.1 of Wollemia nobilis. Classification (NCBI taxonomy): domain Eukaryota; kingdom Viridiplantae; phylum Streptophyta; class Pinopsida; order Araucariales; family Araucariaceae; genus Wollemia; species Wollemia nobilis. Next base: position 14,027,062 of record JAQPPZ010016726.1, read on the forward strand.
CCAAATCCCACATCTTATTTTTATCTAGGGAATCCATTTCTTCCTCCATATCCCTTTTCCTAGAATTATTATCACTTGACTAAAGTGCCTCCTTTATAGTATTGGGTTCTTCATTAGTAACTAATATATTAAATGTAGAACAAATATTTGAAGGGCTATACCTTTTTGGGAGTCTTCTCACTCGATTTGATCTCCTCAAACTTGGAGTTCCAGGTTTTGCATATTTAGCTTCCTCCTCACCTTCTTCCTTTGAATTTTTCTCTTCAGACTCTCTTTGTAGTTCATATTCTTCTATAGCACTAGGTTCTACCATAGGTTCTTCCTCCTATTCTAATTTTACTTGAACTATTTCAAGTTCTTTGCTTGGTTGCATTTCATTTTTTGGAACCCCTTTTGTTTCTCTAAAGATCACATTATGATTGTAAACAATCTTTTGTGTTTCTAGGTTCCATAACTTATATCCTTTAACACTAATACTATAACTCCAAAATATGTATTTTTCAGATTTATAGTCTAAGCTTAGTTCTTTTCTCTTTTGGAACATACATATAAGCATCACAACCAAAAATCCTTATATGAATGAGAGAGGGTTTCTTACCAGTCCACACTTCTTGTGGAGTCTTGTCCACAAAAGCTAAGGTAGGAGATCTATTGATGAGGTAACAAGTAATTAAAATGACTTATACCAAAATTTCCTTTCTAACCCTACACCACTTAACATGCTTCTAGCCTTATCCATCAATATCTTGTTCATCCATTCTGTAACTCCATATATTGTGGAGGATACATAGTTGTGTTCTAGCTTTCTATTTCACAATCCTTGAAAAACTAAAATTCATTAGAGCAATACTCACCACCATTGTCACATCTCAAAACCTTTATATTTTTCTCTATTTGATTTTCTACAAGAGCCTTAAACTCTTTAAATTTATTGAAAACATCATATTTGTTCCATAAAAAATATACCCAGATCTTTCTTGAAAAGTCATCTATAAATGTAACAAAATAGATATATTTACCTAACGATGGTACTTTTGTAGGTCCAAACACATCACTATGAACTAGATGTAAAATTCTTTTAGATCTTGTAGCACTACTAGGAAACTTAACTTGTGTTTGCTTTCCAAAAATACAGTGCTCGCAAAAGTCAAAATTTAATGGGCAACCAAAAATGCCTTCAACCATACCTTTCATTTTTAATGTTCGAATACCTTTATCATCAATATATCCCATGCGTTGATGCCACAACATTGTATTTTCTATAGGAATACTCAGAGCCATTTCTACCATATTATTCTCCTCTACAACTAAAGAGTTAATGCAATCAATACTTATAATGCTAGCTTCAAGTCTAAACAGATTTCCTGTATGAACTCCCATTGCCAAAACCAAGACTCCACAAACTATCTTTCATCTATTCTTATTGAATACCAGTCACACCCACATCGTTCAAATTACTAATGGATATCAAATTCCTTGCCAAACCTAAAATATGCAACACAACAGGAAGGGTTTTAATTCTACCATCTTTTATCCTCAACTTGACTCTTCCTTGGCCTATTACTTTATATGATGAATTGTCTCCCAAGAAGACTTCACCTTCATTTATATTTTCATATTCACATAACCTCTCCCTATGAGGAGTCATATGAAAAGAAGCACTTGATTTAATCATCCATGAGTTATGGCATTCACTTGAGCACATTGTAGCTAAGAATAAGTCTCCTAAATATTCATTTGTGGTCTTCATTTCTACAAAATTTCCTTCATTAGATGATCAACTATTATCAACCTTTTTAGATTTGCAGTCTCTTTTATAATGCCCTGTTTTACCACACTTCCAACATTTCCTCTTTTTTGGAGCAATAAATTTACCCCTAGATCTCGATTTTCTTTCTCCTAATTTATTTTTGCTTCTTTCTTGATAATGACATCTCACAACCAAGGCATCCTTTTGATGATAATCATCAAAAAAATTTCATCTTATTTTCTCAAATATCAATGTTGCTACTATATCCTCTACTTTCAATGTAGAAGTATTATTGGTGATAGCCATAACTAGGTTATCCCCCAAATTAGGTAATGAATAAAGTAAAGTAATGCACTTTTCCATTTCATCCATTTTTACTTCAGTAGAGTTTAATTGACTTACCATAATGTTAAAATCATTCAGATGTTTAGCCATAGAGTCACCATAATTCATTTGAAGAAAATACAACTTCTTTCAGAGAAAGAGTTTATTTACCAACTATTTTGCCTGATACAAAATTCCTAGCTTATCCCATAATAACTTTGTTGTGGTATCTGTCGATACATTCAAAAATACCAAATCAAATAAACACAATCTGATAGATCTCCTTGCCTTCCTATTTATTTCAACCAATCATCATTTATCGTTGATGTTGGTTTTATTCTCGAGACCACAATCTATTGATCTCTATCAACCAATAAATCCTCCATCTTGAGTTTCCATTACTCAAAATTTGATCCATTAAATTTTTCAATCTCTACCTATGTGCTTTCCATCATTTTCCTTTACTTAAATTCTTCTACATATGAATCCCAATCAAGAATTAATTTATCATAGGGTTGAAGCCCTTACTCTTTGAAAAAAGCTAAAACCTAACTTTGATACCAAATAAAGAGCAAAAGACCTTGATAAACTAAATCTAGAAAAATAGTAAATACAAAATCAAAGGAAAAAAGAAGAAGATAACAAATACACACATAACACAATATTTCACCTAGGAAATCCTTACGGGAAAAAACCTAGCACAATAATATCTCCTTATTGTATAAACTTAACCGTATCCAATACAATAATATTTTTCTCTTATCTCTCTTTAAACCCTGATGCACGTGCAATTAAATAATAACACGAGAACAAAATTTACAATAACATGGGTGAAAAAACCATGGGTTCAAATATTTAACCCTAAATAACCCATATGGATCTAAAAATAGCTTAAGAAACCCTAAAAATTTTTATTGGAGGCTACCACCCACAAACCCCGATGAGGATACACAAAGAGTGTCTAGTACCTTTTAGAGTTAACCCCACCATAATAACATGGAAAATATTCAACATATTTCCAACATATAATGTAAAAAACTATCAAAATAGGAATACTGCAAGAATATGGAGCGATATTTGGGAGAGCTCGAGCACTCTAAAATTCATAATTTTATATATCTAGGAGGTCATTGGAAAATTTTATCCTAGGAGAACCTAATGAAAATGGGTTTTCATGCCCCCCCCACAAAATGTTCTATGTAAAAAGGAGAAGAGTATAGACCATCTCTTGGGACACTGATTAGTATTTTGGAAAATATAGCAATGGATTCTTAATATGTTTGGTAAATGCATAGTGATGAATTTTAGAATTAAATAATGGTTAAATCAATGGTAGAGAACTTTTAAAGTGAGGTGTTACAAATAATCTTGGATACATTGAAAGATAAAATACTTTGGACTATATGGATGGAAATGAAAAAAAGAATATTTAAAGGAAAAGAAAACAATTTAGAGGTAATGAAAAAGAAAATTTGTTTAGCCATAGAGGAGTCTAAACTGATCCTATCAACTCTACCAATACCTAATCTTGAAGTAAAGAATCTTGATAGATGGATTTAAGTCATCAATTGGAATTATGATGGTGGGTACAAGAGAAACAAAAGGAAAGAAAAAATACAAAGTGGAAACCATGGGACGTAGAGTTGGTTAAACTGAACTTTGATGAGCTTCTAAAGGAAATATAGGATCAACAAGAGGAGAAGAAATAATATAAAATAATAGGTGTGATATTTTATCATATTATGCTTTCAGTAGTGGATTTAAGATAAATAATGAAGCTGAATCTTGGGTAACTTTGAAGGATTAAAAATATGTAGAAAAATAAAATAAAAGAGAGTATGGATGAAAGTCTACTCATTAATTATAACTAATGCAATTTTGAGAAAAGCAAAGGCTTCATGGAACATACAAGATATCATTGTGGAAATACAAGACCTTGCTATAGAGTTTGAAGAAATCAAGTTTGCACATACGTTAAGGGAAGGGAACAAATGTGTAGTTAGGATAGCCAATAGAGGGATTTTATTAGAGGGCTGTGAAGTTAAATTACCTTTTCCATTGCTAGAGGAAATAGTAAGTTTAGATGAAGCCAACAAGAAAAATCTGAAAGAAGCAAATTCAAAATAATGTTCTAAAGGAGTATGAAATGTTTCAAGGGATCCATTTATAGATCAATGCATTAGAGTAAACTAACAGTTCAAATTTGGTAAAGTGGACTATGATTTTGTAAAGTGAGTAGAATTTTTATATGTTGAAGTAGAAGAAGATGATATCAAATGGACTTCATGGTTGAATGGACTATTTGAGTTATTGGTTGTAGGTGGATTATGAGACAAAGTATAGATTGGAACTTTTAAAATTTTAAGAGTACTAAACTATAATTAAAACAATGACATTATAATTAGTTAGAATGTCATTATAATATGAATGAGATTTATTTCATAACTCATAGAAATGATACAATATTTTTTAATTGGTTATTTGGAATTAAAATGAATTTCACTTGTATTATATGATGACCCATAGTTTAGTTATTATGCATATATTCCTTGATAAGGTTTAATCATAAACTTTCAAAATTTTGAGACTCTTAAACTATTTATTACAGTTCTTGTGGTTGCACTTATGCTTTAGGAAGGAAACTAATAGTCCAGAGCTAGTAAAACAAACTATGATAAAGCAAATTTTTGGAAATATTAATCTACTAAGATGCAATGCATAGATAGTAGAGGTAAATTTTTGGTATTGTGAAGGCTATTGTATGAAAAACAAGAAGAAGGATGCTAAATTTTGGAATATTTGTATTTACAAAGAAAATTGAAGAAGATCTAGAAAATGGAAATCAAGAATTAATTTTTTTTTATACTTCATTTCCAATTGCTAAAAATGAGCAACGAGCTTATCGGGCATGTAAAAATGCATTTATGAGGCACTTGATCGCCTCAAAAAAATACTCGGCTTGGAGTGCGTGCCCTTGAAGCACTTCGCTGGACCTTTATTCGCAACTTCGCTTCGCAATGGTTTTGAGCCGAAGTAGATCCTCCTCGGTTTATACTTTGTATGGTGGAGCTTCACAAAACTACTTCGGGGGTGGTGAGTGTCGAAGCAGATTTCCTTCGCAAGATGGGCTCTTAATTTCTCGCTGCTTCGTTGAAGAGACGTGCCAAAACAGCTTCGCTGATGAACTATCAAAATGCTTCACCAATGCATTGTAGAAATGCTTCGCTGCGATCTTCTTTAAAAACTGTGGTTCGGGGGAGCTTGGGCCGAAGAACATTTTTACCTTCGAAAAATGTTTTGTTCTTCACAACTGCTATCACTTCGGGTGAAAATGCTTTGGACAAAAGCTAGCCGAAGTAGATGCTTCGCAACAACTTTCGACGAAGTGGAAATGGTTCGCTGGTGGATAGCTCCGAAGTGGGTGCTTCAACGATTTTTTTGCGAAGTACTTTTCAATGCTGCGCTCTTTCAAATTTCGCTCGCAAGTTTTCTGGCCGAAGTAGCTATTTGAAGTGCTTCGGGCCCGAAGTAGTTTTCTTGCCTTAGCAATTTTGGACTGCGATTTTAGACTTTCCTTCTTTGGAGAAGCTGTTCTTTTGAAATGCCGCTTCGCAAAACTATCGCCCGAAGTAGCTGTTGTAAATGCTTCGGGTGCGAAGCTTTCTTTTACGTCTTCCTTGCATTCTTTCTTCGGCAACACCGCTTCACAAAATTCTTGCCCGAAGTAGCTTCTGGAAATGCTTCGGGTGCGAAGCTCTTTTCATCCTTCATCTCTTCCTTTGGCGAAGCTATTTACCTCTTCCCACGAAGCTTTTTTCCTTAGTATTCTTAGTAGCGAAGCTCTTTCATCTTTATTTTATGTACAAAGGAGGTGGCAGGGAAAGCCAAAATTGCTATAACTTACAAATATTCAACAAAAGAAATATTTTGCAAAAGAAACACTATACAAACTTTTGATTTCTTTCTACCCCATTGTGCAATGTGACAAAATTTTCAACATTCTTGGCGGCTCGCGGGGCAACGAGCTCATCTCGGTGGGAGAACCTTCAGCCTTGATCCGTTGGGCCAGAGTTACCTCCAGACCCTTCTCACTTTTCTATCTCTGGGGATGCTTCCATAGCTTGTTCTTCTTCTTCTTCTTCTTCCTCTGGCACAGCTTCCTGTGGTAGCGATGGGGCAAGATGATCATGAATGTGCTTCATGGTTCGACGAACATGAGCAGGCACCCTTCGAGAAAGGCTCTTGATCTTGCAATGCCTTGACCAAAACGTGGAACTGATCAATCTGCCCGATATCACCATGTTTGGCTCTGGTGTACAAATCGTTCAGGTAAGCTGCAATCTTGTAGTGTCTCAGAATGAAATTTGTGACCTGCCTTTCTGTTATCGGCTCCGCCCACTCGTCTACATCCGAGACGTCACTCTCAAAATGAAGCCATGCCAGCTTAAGCTCTTCCTTGGTCAAAAGGTTTCCATCATCATTCGTGAAGCTCGAGAAACCTAAGGAAGAGAGATATTGGAAATAGCCTAGCGATGCGCACTGCTCATTTTCAAACACATCAAGGAGGTCCTTCACCTTTTGTGCTTTCCTCACCTTGGAGAAGAAGGCACGAACTGCGGCTTGGGCTGTAGACTAATACCTAGCCATCTGACTCATTGCAACGACCTGCAAGTCCTGATATTTAGTGCTTTGGACATCAAAAGCTAATTTGAGTCGGCCTCTAGCTTTATGGGTTACCTCATCTATGATTGGCCCTTCTTCGACAGCGGCACACTGTGCTTCGGTGATGTAAGTTAAAATTGATAGGGCACTTGAGGCCCGGGATCTGAAATTCTTTAGCAAATGTGAGTGAATCTCTTTGATTCTGCCTCTGTCAAACAGCTCCAGATTCTCCTTCTCATACAACTGCTACTGCATCTGCAAGATCTTGCTTTCAAGCTCTTTGGCCCTCAGCTCAATTTTGACCTGTATTTGGCTTTGAATTTTGGTTACATTCTGCAGTTGTCTTATTTGCCATTTCAGAGCATTTGCTTCTTTCTTTATTTGCTCACATTGTTTTTTTGAGTCTTCCAGCTTGGAGCGGACCCTGGCTAGCTCTTCTTCCAACTTGATGTTGGCGTTCTCAGCCTCAAACCTACGCTGATTGGTGATGTTTGCATGTGCTCAAAAAGTTTTGATCCTGACGTGCATAGATGCAGATTCATTATCTACATTTAAATGCTCCGAGTCCTTGGATTTATCTTAGTAATCATAGTCCGCTGGAGTCATTTCATCCAAGGGCTTCTGGACCTTGGGGATATTTTTTACCTTATGCAACTTCCCGGCCTTCAAATCGAAGACAACACATTTTTCAACCTGGGCCATAGAGCGCCCTCTCTTCTTCCTCTCCTCCTTCAACATTTTTTCTGTGTTTTTTTGGGCTTGGAGTAGCTTTTCAGCTAGAGGGCGTTCCTTAATCATGGACATTTCTGATTCAAATAAGGCTGGATCTCCAGCTGAAGGGGTAAACAAATACAAAGAATGAATGAGGGATGCCTCACCGGTAGGTTTGGTGACAAGTTTATTAGGGGTTCTAGTGAGTGCAACAATGCCATGTGAGGCAGGGGAATGAGGAACAGGGTGCGACGTTGGGGTACTATCTTCGCCCTGTCTAAAGACCAAAGGAATGGTTTCATGGGGAGGCAAAGTAGTACCAATAGACTTGTCCCAGCCAGACGACTCGAGTGGAGTGGGGCTAGCAGGATCATAAGGTAGAGTTGGAATAGCAACGGGCAACACACGAGGAGATGATTGACTTTGTGTGGGTGGGAGAGACTAATGAGAAGACTCGGTTGAGACCGCGATGGACATGTGAGAGACCAATGTAAAGGGTGGAGAGTGCATACCTACGTGCCCTTCTGGCAGAGCAGCCGTGGTGACTTCTTGTGTAATTAGCTCCTGCTCCTTCTAGACTTTGGCACTTCTGACCTCCATGACTTCTACTTCGAGGCCTCCCTCTTGTTGGAGGAGTTCCTCCACATAAATTATGTCTATATCTGGGACTTCCTCGATACTTTGTGCCACCGCACCCTCAATGTTTGCTTTGGTCGGGCTTGATGTAGGTTGTCCGACAGGAGCACTTGGAAGCTTCGTGCAGGCCTCTTCGGGTGGTTCGGAGGCACTTGAATTCGCTCTTGCCTCTTCCTTTTCTTCTCTTATTGTTGTGTCAACCCCTCGATACTTGTGTCATGGCCCTCCGATGGTCCCTGTGGTAGTGCCTCTGGTGTAGCTTCAAATTCCTCTTCCTGTTCTGAGGCATCGTCAGCTCTTCTTAGGCTTTCGCCCGATCTTGGGGTAGCTAGAGGAACAAAGTCGACGAAGGATATGGGCTTCCAAGTCCTAGCATTGGCTTCATAAACAATTACAAAGTACTTATCCATTGCAAAGAGTCCTTAGGAATTCATATTTTGGTGATGGAATCTCATTATCCACCACTCCCTTAGTTGTTCCTCACCCCAATTCTTCAATTCCTCCTTCAAATCATCTTTTGCCTTTCTCCAAAACGTGGAGTTTGGAGTTGGGAAGGGATGCTGGTCAAGGTCAAAATCGACCTCCATAGGGTAAAATTCATGCCAGGGAGGCAATGTCCTCATCCTTTCTAGATGCCACTCTAGATCCTTCCCATTGGGATTGTTCCTCTGATCCACTATTTCTGGATGAGGGCAGACATGAAAGTTCTTGAACCTTAGGTGATCCCTCATCACTCCCAAGGGATCATAGAACCATTGTTGAGGAATCCGGAGAAAACCAAAATTGGCAAGCTTCTCCTCTAAGAAAACATTTTGCTTCAGGGCAAACCTTCAATTACCCCCATTTTGAAGGGGAAGTCACAAGTGTGTGCCCATTTATGACCGTGACCGTACACGACATTTGTTACGTCGCTCTGTCGAGCGACCTCTAATGTAAACTGGTACTCGAAGGGGTAGAATGGTAGCAAGAAGGGCTTCCCTATAATAGATTAGTTGAAACACATCTCTCTTCTTCTCCTACACCACTCTGTCTCTTAAACTGAGGGGTACCCGAGGGCATGACCCTGTCAACAAATTCATAGCGGGTCCCAAAAATTGTTGATTAAAAGAATAATAAGACTCCTTCCTCAATAGGAGTGGAGTCCACTGGTACACAGGCAGAGGATTTCCATCCTTGTCGCTTGATGAGATGGTGATATGGGGAAAATTTTTATGTAAATGGTAGAAAAATAGCCAAACAAGGAAAGAGTAGGGCCCGAAGTACTGGCCTGTTCTAGAGCTCTTCATGTTGGTAAGCTGTGTGTGCAAGGTTTGGGCCACCCATTATGCCTAGTCAAAGAATACTGGGTTGGTGTTTGACCTCACAGCGTCAGGGACATAAAACTCCCCTCTAGAAATAAACTCGGCCAAAGACACCTGCCAGGGGTGCACCGAAGCATCGGTTGATAGGCCCACCACCCATGCAATGATAGAGAAAATATCAGTGTTCTTGAAGGATGCTAAGGGTAGGGGCATTTGGGGTAGCTTGCCTGAAGGGAGCCCTATTAAGAGGTTTTCATGCAAAAATTTCAACATGTAGCTGTTGGAGGTGAACCTCTCCATCTGTTCGCTCAGGATGACGTTGCGAATCGTGTACCCCTTAGGTGGCCCCTACTGCGGCGCAAAGGCTGCTTGCACATCCTATTTCAAGATAGAAAATAATTTGTGACCAGTGGCATCTAAAACTTGTCTGGAGGAGGGCTGGTAGTTCTGCATAATGGCAAAGATTAGCTCGGGACAATGATGCACGGACGGGGTCAGATACCAGTATATCTGAGAATAGTATGCGGTGGCCCTTTTATTTTTCGTTGAGAGCCTACTCCTCATGAACTCGATAGTGTATCTGAGCTCTTCCACGCTCTTGGAGAGTTTTGTGTCCCTAATATTATCCCACCCATCAATTGGTGGTTCTACAGGTTGTTCATCTTCAAAATCTTCTCTCTCCTCCACAACTTGCTTTTCTGGGTGGAGGTTCAAGTCGACCCTCTTGGGTCTCTGTTTCTTCTCCTCCTGACCCTTCTTTGTTTTTTTGGGGGCTGTGACTTCTGGCTCCTTTTTCTTTTCCTTGGAGATTTTCTTCCCCATGGTGAATATTTACAGAAGCAAATTTATAGCACAAAGGATTTTGACGCAAGGATTTTGATGCGAAGGCAAAATAATTATAGGCTAAGTGGCGGAGCTCCTAATATTGCATGCACTAGTGGGCAAATAGCCTTCTTACTACCAAGGATTGCGTTTTATAGCCTTAGAAGGAAACTACCTATATTTATGGCTCCTGCCATAATTGAATTTACATTTTTGACCTGGGAGATCGCTGCAGCATTTGATTGGCTATCCGGTGGCATAGTACGTAGGGCCACACACTTCGATGATTATGCCTTGCATTGGAAACGCAACCTACTAGCACCTCATACCTGGGCATGAGCTTTTCTCCTAATAGAATCCTCTCGGGATGTGTTCTGCCACCTTTGCATTAAAATTGCTTGCTTCGAACGCTTTCTAAGGTGGCTGTCGGCACATTCCTCTAGGCACGTTTTAAATGTCTCCACCTTGCACGCTTTTGGATTGGCAAAGTTGAAATCAGGGCTGAAAATGCTTCACGGTGAACCTTCGATGGAAGACTATTTTCTGCGCTTCGAGACCAAAGTAATTTTTCCTCGCTGCGTTGCTTTTTTGCTTCGCGGGATGTTGGCCCCCCCGAAGCTCATCTTATTTGGAAAATGATTCGCTAGGCTCATTTTGAAAACTGCTTCTGAAAACTTCTGCCCGAAGTAGCTGCTTGAAGTGCTTCGGGTGCGAAGCTCTTTTCATCCCCTACTTCTCTCTTTGATGACTCCCTCGGTCTTCCGAGGACTTTTTGGAAGCCAAAGTGCTTCATTACGAAGCATCTTGCGTTAATTGCTTCGCACTAAAATTTCCCGAAGGAGATTTTTGCCATGTTAAACGAAGCTGGGGCTAGCGAAGCTAGAGTTTATCTCTGTAACACAGCCTCTCATAGATCTCGAAGCAGAGAATATATACAAGAATGAAAAACTATGTACAAAGTAACATTTTTTTTTTTTTACTACATCTTCAGTGATAAAAAGTCTTCAAGTGAAGACCATTGACAAAAATTGGCAATACCTGGCCATCTGTATCCTTGAGGATGAAAGAGTTGGCCGAGTTTACCTTCACAACTTTGAACAGTCTGTCCCAGAATGCATCCAAATTTTCATGATTTCCAGGTTTAGCCTTCCAAGAATCCCACTTCCATACTAGATCTACTTTGAAAGTGCGGTCGGAGGAATTCTTCTTAAACCAATCTTGGGTGACCTGAGCATGCTTAGCGAAGCTCTGGTAGGCTTTCTCATGATATTCCTCTAGCTATAATAGCTGAGCCAGTATATTTTCTAAAGGATTGACTCCTTCTTCTTCTAACAGCTGCAATGCAGGGATTTCTACGTGGGTAGGTAAGATGGCCTCCTTACCATAGACCAGGGCATAAGGTGAAGTCTTGATTGATTTCTTGACAAAAATTCGATCGGCCCACAAGGCACAATCTAGAAGGAGATGCCAAGTCCTTTTGTTCATCTCTATGAGCTTTCTCAACACCCTTAACAAGGTCTTGTTGGTAGATTCTACCAATCAGTTGCCCTGTGGGTAGTAGTTGGAGAAGACTTTATGATATATCCCATATTTGTAAAGGAATCCATTGATTTTGGCACCTGTGAAGCTAGGACCATTGTTCATGATGATTGCTTTTGGAATGCTGAACCGGGTGATCAATCCCTTTAGGAAGGTGATGACGGTCTCCTGATCTACATGTTTTGTGGGTGTTGCTTCGGCCCATCTGGTGAAGTAATCAGTTACGATCAGGATGAACTTATGCCCAATGGAGGAGTTCGACGATATGACCCCTATGAAATCCAACCCCCATTGTTGAAAAGGCATTTCTACTTGTATCGGTCGGAGAGGCATTGAAGCATTTCTGCTTCAACCAAAGACCTTCTGACACTGTTCACATTTGCGACAAACTGTGAAGGCATCAACGAAGAGTGTAGGCCAATAATAACCAGCTTTGATTATTTTTAGCGCCGTTGTTCTCCCTATGAAGTGACCTCCAGATAATCTTGAATGAAATTCTCCCAGGACTCTCCTTTTATCATCATATTTTATGCACCTGAGAAGGACACCATTAATGTTTCTGAAAAATAGGCCTTCGGGGCACAAAGTATATCGAGAGGACCACATCCTAAAATGCCTTCACTATGAAGCATTTAGATGTGAAGGACATCTACTGGTGTTGAAGTATTCGACTATTTCGCTGACCTAGTCTTTGTCGTCCTCTTCCTGGTTTGCGAAGCATTCTTCTACTGGCGAGTCATCCCACTGAGATTTTGTAGCTTCGGCCGCTACACTCTTCGCCAGTTCTTGACACAATGCACGACCACAAACTAGTTTTGTAGGTTTGATTTCAATGTCAAATTCTTGTATCTTGCTGACCCAACCGGCTCTTTTACTACCCAATTCTCCTTGGATGATAAAATTGTGCACATCAGGGTGAATGACAAAGACTGTAACCCGACTTTGGGAGATGAACTACTTGAATTTCCTCAGAGACTTCATTACTGCATGCACCTGCCTTTCTATGAAATTATATTTTTCTTCATGAGGGTTTATCACTTGGCTTAGAAACACGATGGGGCGCTCTTCGCTGTCTTCCCCATTTTGTTTCAGGACGACAACATAGCTCTCAGGTTCTCCTATGGCGTACAACATGAAATCCTAATTATAATCAGGGTTGGTCAGGACCGGTTCTTGAGCAATTCAATCTTTTATTTCTTCAAATGCTTCTTTTCTCTCCTTCGTCCAGATGAGTTTTGGACCCTTCTTCAAAAGTTTGGACATCGGTTTGATGACCTGAGTGAAATCTGGGACAAACTTCCTCACGAAGTTGATCTGTCCGAAGAAATACTGAAGTCCTTTCTTGTTCACTGGGAGTGGGAGTTTCATCAGAGCCTCAGCTCTATCAGGATCTACAGTGAGACCCTTCTCTGATATCGCATGTCCCAGCAACTTCCCTTCGCTGACCGCGAATATGGATTTCTTCGAATTGATTGAAATGCCAAACTCTCAACATTTTTTGAAAATTTGTTGTAAGTGTAAGGGGTGATCCTCTCTTCTTTGGGAGAAGACTGTCATGTCATCTAAATAGATAACAATAACCTTATTCAAGAGTTCACCAAAATCTAGATCCATGGCCCGCTAGAAAGTGGTCCCTGCATTCGAAAGGCCGAATGGAATTTGCTGGTAAGAAAATGTTCCCCACTTGGTCGTGAATGCGGTTTTATGCTGGTCTTCATCCTTAATCCAGATCTGATTGTACCCTGAGAAGCCATCGAGTAAGGAGAAGCGTTGAGCCCTAGCCACCGAATGCAAGATTTTATTGATCTACGAGAGAGGGTAGTGATCTTTAAGTGAATATTGGTTCAGGTTGCGAAAGTCCATGCATAATCGTATATATCCGTTTCTTTCTGACAGGGACTAAATTTTCTACCCAAGAAGAATGCTTGATGGGATAAATTATCTTAGCCTCGAGCATTTTCAAGAGTTCGGCATTCATCAAGACTTTGATCTTTATATTGACAGGCCTTTGCTTCTGTCAGAAAGGTTTGATCCCTTCCTGTAACTCAATTGTATGCTGGATCAGTTGTCGATCGTATCCATTTAAGTCTTGATAAGACCAAGCCACTATGTTGGGATACCTTCTGCATAAATATCGGATTTGCTCTAGCTCTTTCGAAGTGCAATCTGTTCCAACTTTTATTGCTTTTCTAGGCTCAAGCTCCAAATCTTGATACTGCTTTGCATTAACTTTGATCCTGTGAGAAACTGCTCAATCATTCTGATCAAAGAGGATTTCAAGAGTAATTAATCCCTTGGGAACGTGGTTATTCTTTAATTGAACTAGCCCTTCATATTCTTCTTCGTCAGGGCTTCTGCTTTCAACTGCGACTGCTTCTTGAATCATAAAATTCATAATCTGCTCATTGTTGTCAAAGACTTGCCAATGTAGATCCCTGTCTGGGACAGAGGGCCTGTAAATCATCTTCACAACTTTAGGCTTATGCACCATGTCTTCTGTTGGAGAATACTTGGCTGTAATGGATGCTAGAACATCGGCGTGTCGGTTCTTTTCTCTTGGAATAGACTATAGATTGAGAGATTTGAACTGGTCGAACAAGTCCCATACCCTATTTCGGTATTACTTGAGATAGTGCTTCTTTGAAGTGCACTTGTTTGTGACTTGATTGCATACCAATTTAGAATCTCCAAAGATTTGGAGATGCTTTATGCCTAACTTTTTTGCTTTCTTGAGTCCTAGGCATAATGTTTCATATTATGCTGCATTGTTAGTGCAACTCCATACCAACCGATAACAATATTCCTTTTGCTCTCTAGAAGGTGATACTAAAATAATCCCCATCCCGACATCGTTTTTGCATCGGGCGCCATCAAAAAATAATTTCTATAACCCTTGGGTGGAGACCTTATTTTCTGACTTGATGTGTTTCTTAGGTTTGACGATGGCGTAACATCCCATCTCAATTTCTATCATGGCGTTAAATTTTTCTAATGAAAACTCATCTTCACAACTTAACTGTGTGAGGGACTCCTCGACTAGGTCCACCTGCTCTGTCCCTTCCACTATCGCATGCACAGGATCGTTGCTCTCTCCATCGGATATCTTCTCTACGAGGAAGGTAGAAGGCTTTTCGTTGTAGATTTTTATCTTCTTCCCTTTGAATGGAATCTCCAGATGAGAGTAATCCATAGATAGATATCCTCCTAGCTTTGTCGTAAACTCTCTTGACAGGCACATACTAAAATATGGCTCAAGATCAACGACCACCACCTTTTGTATAACTGTGATCTGAGACATCTTATGTAGCCAAATAGGAATATCTTTGATAACTCCTAAAGTCTTCATGGGAGTACCATCCAACTGGAGCATGCCGTGGCTGCTTCGCGTATACTCCATTCCTATTTCTTTGCACACTGCCTTAGGCATGACTGTTGTCGCAGCCCCAGAGTCAATCGTACAGTTGTGTACAACATACACTTCCATCTGTAGAGAGATAGAATGGGGGTGGTCCATTATTCCCCATGATGTATGTGGACAGGGTCTGCACTAGGGCAAGAGGTGTTGCCTTTCTTGCTTTGGTTATCTTCAATGATTCTTGCAACAGATCCACTTGTCCGAGTAGTTGCAGTGCATCGTACTGACTAATTTTGGCTGGAATCCTCTTCAGCTCATCTACAATGTTGTACGCCAGGGAATTGGGCACCTCAGGTTCCTTTCTCGGATCATATCTAGTGCGGTACTATTTCGTAGCTTTGACCCTTTGTCGCTTGGTCAGCGAATGAAGCTTGAGCTTCTATATAGCCTGTTCTTTAGTTTTCACCTATGGTGGATTTGCAGGGGCCTGTTGGGCCTTCTCTTTGACTGGTGTAGGTTGTCGATATTCGTTCGGGGCTGGAGGAGGTTGTTGTCATTTTTCATGATGAGAATGCACCTTTAAAGGAGCCATTTGAGTATCATCTACCTCTATTGATCTTTTTCATCCTCTGGTAAGGACTGAAACTGGCTCTTCTTCACCAATTACCAAGTTTTGATCCAATTGCCTGATGACGTTGACTTGACTGCCATGACTACTGCTCGCCAATGTTTGTACATAGTGTTGGTGCAACATGCAGGTATTCTCTTTGTGAGGGTCATTACACATGGAGAACCAATGTATATAATCAGAAGTGCTCGAGGCTTCGTCTATTGTAGCATTTCTTGCCGAAGCTCTTCCTTGCTGGACTGCTTGATATTTAGTAAGCACAGGTGTAGGATAAGATCTTCTCGATAGAAAATCTTGTTGTGCTTGCTTCTTCTTCATAATGGTAATGTCATTAGACAGGGTCTGTACTATGGAGTTCAGGGACTGAACTTCCTACAGTATTTTGGCTTGCATGTCATCGGCTTTAGGAATGGGTGGCAATGGAGCCATTGTTGGTATTGGAGGTAGGGCAGGATGTTGCAGTGGTGCTGGAAGTACAGGGAATGCCGAAGTGACTGTGGGATGCAGAGTCAAAAATTTGGGAAAATGAATTTGTGGAGCGATGATCTGAGATACCATGGGATTCAGGTTCCAAGATGAGATCGGGTATGCAGGGGTTGCAGAGATCTGCGAAGCGGTTGCGCTCGCATACTAGGATTGGTGGAAATCGGGAAGTATGGGCATCGACATCCTTTGGGGAAGATTACCCATAGATATTAGATCCATCTCCACTATCTGGGCTAACTCATATAACTCTGGGAAGGTATTGATGTTCGAATACCTCACCATGACGTTGATATCAGGATTGAAATCCTGAAGGAAATAGTATGCTGTAGCTTCGTCAGTTGGCCGAAGTCCAACTGGTATTCTTTGCCAGGTTCGAGCAAACCTAACATTGAAGTCTGTGATCTCTTCTTGTGGATGTATTTGGATCATTGTGAACTGATGCAGGAGAGAGGTCGGATTAGCGGACTCATTGAAGCTTCGCATCAATTGTCCGGCTAACTGGTCCCATCCCATAATGGTACCGGGTGGTAAAGATCTATACCAGTAGAGGAGTTTCCATCTAAGATACAGAACCCGAATATTTACCATAACCCGCTCTTCTGTGATGTCATGGATCGCCACCAGAGAAACTATGTCTTGGATGTGCTCCAGAGTAGTCTTCCCAGTTCCATCGAACGTTGGGATCTTCTTTATTGCAGCAGTCGACACTTGCCCTTGTCCCGCTAGATTTAGCGGTCCTAAAGAATTCCATGATGGGAATAATCTGGGCGGTGGTTGCTGCTGCATTTGTTGTTGTTGTTGTTGTTGTGCCATATTTACTCTTGGATTTTGAGAAACAAGAATTCCTGAAGCTCCTCATTGATTGCTAACAGGACGACCAATAGGAATGGAGGTACTAGGATGCTTCGGTGAGTTGGGAGGATTAGGAGGAAAGCTAGCCACTGTGCTATCAGAAGTTAGGCCTTGTTCGTCAATAGCGGCCTCTTGCGAGGATGTTCCATGTAACAGAGACTCGGGGGTGACCAACCTAGATCGTTCCCCGAAGGCATCAATATCTAGCTCAAAGAACTCAGTTTCCTCTCCTCTATTCCTAACTCTCCATCTTGTTTGCATGAAGGCACAGACTTTGATACCGGTCTTTACAACTTAAATATTCTCGGGTAAACAGAGTCGCCAGATGCTAAGAGTCTTTTGGTAATGAAAGCATCGGTTCTCACTACTACTCAGAAGGTGATACTGATCGGGTCCCATCGGGCATGCCAGAAACTGTTGGTCATCAAATCTGCCTAGGAAAGGATTTGGGTAAGTGTATGCACCCTAGACCTGGACCAACATTGAAAGGCCGAAGGGAAGGGATACCCCTTATGCCAATATTCAGAGAAAGGCCGACTCCTATACTAAACTACTTTGATGTTTAAGATAAGGGTGCAGGAAAGAGATAAACAGAGTAAGGGTGCAAGAAAGAAATAAAAGAGTAAGGGAAGAAATTTTAGTAGTTTAATGGTGGGAAAGAACCATAAGCACGATTGCTAGCCAATAGCTTAAAACAATAGCAAAGAACACCAAGAATAAATGAAATGAATGTAATATTAATCCTCCTATGTATCCTCTAGATGAGTTCCAGGATTACCCTTCCCCGTCGTCGAAATTCAGAGTTCAAAGTTACAACGACGAAGAAGGAGAGAATATGACAGAAACACTATCCACAGGCAGCATAAAAGAAAACTAATATAGTGTTTTCCTCCTCTATGTATACTTTAGGAAAATCTCAGGGTTCCACTCCAATCACTCACCTAAATCCAGAGTTTAGAATTTCAATATGCAAATGAAGAAAAGATAAAATAAATAATCGTAGAAGGCAACATAAAAGAGAGAAATAGAGTCCAAAGCTCTTTAGTATTAATCGCAAGGATTCAAGTTACAACAAATTTCTAGCAAAAATTTCCCCCCCTTTTACATTACAATGCCTGGTTTTTTATAGAGGACCCGACCCTCTGAGCCATTAATGGACAAAATGGAGGAGTACACCCTCAAAACTTGAGAAGTAAGCTCTTCACAGCCCTTGTGACTGAGCTTTCAAATCTGTTACCAAAACTAGAAACTACAATCGGGTCAGTCATGGAAAAATGCATTAATGAGCCGCCTGAAAGTCCTTGGATTCTGGGTATAGTGCTCGAGTGGCTGCCATGCTCACCAGGCTCTTCTCTAGGAACTGATACTTCATTTCCAATTGCTAAAAATGAGCAGCGAGCTTATCGGGCACATAAAAATGCATTTATGAGGCACTTGATCTCCTCAAAAAAATACCCAACTTGGAGTGCATGCCCTTGAAATGCTTCGTTGGACCTTTATTCACAACTTCGCTTCACAATGGTTTTGAGCCGAAGCAGATCCTCCTTCTCGGTTTGTACTTCATATGGTGGAGCTTCGCAAAACTGCTTTGGGGGTGGTGAGTGCCGAAGCAAATTTCCTTCACAAGATGGGCTCTTCATTTCTCGCTGCTTCGCTGAAGAGACGTGCCAAAACAGCTTCGCTGATGAACTATCAAAATGCTTCGCCGATGCATTGTAGAAATGCTTCACTGTGATCTTCTTTCAAAACTACGGTTCGGGGAGCTTGGGCCGAAGCACATTTTTGCCTTCAAAAAATGTTTCGTTCTTCACGGCTGCTATCACTTCGGGTGAAAATGCTTCGGACAAAAGCTAGCCGAAGCAGATGCTTCGCAACAACTTTTGGCGAAGTGGAAATGGTTCACTGGTGGATAGCTCCGAAGTGGGTGCTTCGTCGATTTTTTGGCGAAGTACTTTTCAATGCTGCACTCTTTCAAATTCCGCTTCGCAAGTTTTTTGGCCGAAGTAGCTATTTGAAGTGCTTCGGGCTCGAAGTAGTTTTCTTGCCTTAGCGATTTCGGACCATGATTTTAGACTTTCCTTCTTTGGCGAAGTTGTTCTTTTGAAATGCCGCTTTACAAAACTATAGCCTAAAGTAGCTGTTGTAAATGCTTTGGGTGTGAAGCTTTCTTTTACGTCTTCCTTGCATTATTTCTTCGACAACACCACTTCAGCTTTTGGAAATTCTTCGTGTGCGAAGCTCTTTTCATCCTTCATGTCTTCCTTTGGCGAATCTATTTACCTCTTCCCGTGAAGATTTTTTGCTTAGTATGCTTAGTAGCGAAGCTCTTTCATCTTTATTTTATGTACAAAGGGGTGGGCAGGGAAATCCAAAATTGCTATAACTTACAAATATTCAACAAAAGAAATACTTTGCAAAATAAACACTATACAAAATTTTAATTTCTTTCTACCCCATTGTGCAATGTGACAAAATTGTCAACAGTTACCCCAAATTTTGGGAGATTCCATGCTGTTGAAGAATGTGCCTTCCAGCATAATTGAAATGCAAGTATGCAAATGCAAAAAGAAAAGAAAAATAGTCTATCCTCGGGGCCACTCATGATTGCAGTAATTCCTACACGAAATTCCTAAATGGTTGCTCAATCACTTTACCCAGCTTGCATCCTCGAAGACTGGTGTAATTGTAAAGAAAATGATTGAAAAGTTATGATTTTATATATGTTTCAAGCCCCACGAACAAGGCCACCAATGATAGCTTTTTGAGCAAATTGGTCTTGGCATAGTTTCACTCTAAATATGAGGTACCAAAATTGATTTTTTTTGAACAAGGAGATAGTGGATGATGAAAATGACCAAGTGTCCTTATGGTGATTTATTCATCTTACAAAATTGCATGGACATCCAATCCCTATAATCGCCAAGGAGATAGAATAGACTACTAGATATGAGGTTCACTTAGATTTATAGGTGAACTTGGAAAATGTTGAATGTAAATGCAATTGTTGATGGATTTGAGTTGACATGAAGATGTAATGATGAGAAATGTATTGATGGATGCTATATTGATTCAAGTGACTGAGTCTATTTTTGCTCCAACAGATGAAGGGATTTTGACATGGAAAAATGCAATGTCATGATTGTGTCTATTCTTTATCCCAAAAAATGAAGGATTTTTGATAATGCCAATGTTATTATGGTGATCTAACCATCCTACCAAATTGCATGGATAACCAGTCGCTACAATCGCTAGGTGACTAGGATAAATCACTAAATACAAGGTTCACTTGTACTTGTGTCTATTCTTTGCCCTAAAAAATGAAGGGGTTTATGAAATGAGAAAAAAATGTGATGAATGTGTTTGTTCTTTACCCTAACAGATGAAGGGGTTTTTGAAATGTGAAAAAATATGATGAATGTGTCTGTTCTTTGGCCTACCAGATGAAGGGTTTTTTTTGAAATGTGAAAAATATGATGAATGTGTCTGTGTCTGTTCTTTTCCCTAACAGATGAAGGGGTTTATGAAATGGAAATGCAATGAATTATGAATGTGTCTATTCTTTGCCTTAACAGATGAAGGGATTTATGAAATGGAGAAAATGTGATGAGTGATGAATGTGTCTATGTCTGTTCTTTGCCCTAATATATGAAGGGGTATATAAAATGGATAAAAAGTGATGAATGATGAATGTGTCTGTTCTTTGCCCTAACAGATGGAGAGGTTTATGAAATGGGGAAAATGTGATGAGTGATTAATGTGTCTATTATTTACCCTAACATATGAAGGGGTTTATGAAATGGAGAAAGTATGATGAGTGTGTATGTTCTTTGCCCTAACATATGAAGGTATTTTTGATGATGTAAGTGTACTTATGGTGATTTACCCATCCTATCAGATTACATGGATAACTAGTCGCTGCAACCACTAGGTTAAAATAGGATAAACCACTATATACAAGGTTCACTTGTACTTGTGTCTATTCTTTGCCCCAATAGATGGAGGGTTTTATGAAATGAGAAAAAAATGTGATGAATGTGTCTGTTCTTTGCCCTAACAGATGAAGGGGTTTTTGAAATGTGAAAAATATGATGAATGTGTTTGTTATTGCCCTAAAAAATGAAGGGGTTTTTTGAAATATGAAAAATGTGATGAATGTATTTGTTCTTTACCCTAATAGATGAAGGGGTTTTTGAAATGGAGAAAATGCGATGAATGATGAATGTGTTTGTTCTCTACCCTAACAGATGAAGGGGTTTATGAAATGGAGAAAATGTGATAAGTGTGTCTGTTCTTTACCCTAATAGATGAAGGGATTTTTGATGATGTAAGTGTCCTTATGGTGATTTACCCATCCTACCATATTGCATGGATAACCAGTCGCTACAACCGCTAGGTTAAAATAGGATAAACCACTAAATACAAGGTTCACTTGTACTTGTGTCTATTCTTTGCCGCAACAGATGAAGGGTTTTTGATAATGAAAAATAGGAAAATAAGCAAATTCTGTGTTTTTAGCCGATGGATAAGGCTAGGAAACTTCGTATTTTTAGCCGACGGGTAAGGCTAGGAAACTCCATATTTTTAGCTGACAGGTAAGGCTAGGAAACTCCGTGTTTTTAGCTGATGGGTAAGGCTAGGAAACTCTATATTTTTAGCCGACGAGTAAGGCTAGGAAACTCTATGTTTTTAGTTGATGGGTAAGGCTAGGAAATTGAGTGGATGTGAAGATGTAATTGATGCATTCTATTTTTGCCCCAATGGAAAAGAGGATTTTGATAAGGTGTGATGCAATGAAATGGTTCTATTTTTGCCCTAACAGATAAATGTGGATGGTGTGAATGCAAGGCAAAGGGTGCAACCTTTGACAAAAGGATGTGCCCTTTTGAATCTAGCAATTGACTTGTTGATGATGTGATGTGATTGAACGATTGAATTATTTATTGAATTGGTGGGGAAGGTGTGATACCTTTAACACCCCCAAGTTGTGTGCTTATTTGCTTGATTAGGGGGAAAAGGTGTGAGATATTGAACACCCCCAAGTTGTGATGATGTTTGGTTGATTGGGGAAAAGATGTGAAACCTTGAACACCCCCAAGTTGTGTTGATGTTTGAACTTTCTAGCGATATTTGCATATGCAAGTTATATATATATATATATATATATATATACATGGCTTTTACTTTTGTGTAAATTTTTTGTGTGAATGCATGTGTATATGGACGATTAATGTAAGGCAAAATGTATGGAATGCAAATGTTCTAATGATCATTCATAGTTTAGATTTTTCTTGGCCATTTTATAGCATTGTTGTTTAATCAAGGGCACCAAAATTTGTGGTATGTGGGGTGGAAGACTCATGAAATGATGTGGAAGAAGATATGGATGTTGATATGGAAGAAGATATGGATGTTGATATGGAAGAATATATGGATTTTGATATGGAAAACTGATTGTTTTGCAGAGACTCATACATACTAGTGGTATCAAACAAACTCACTAACACTGCCTAATTCCTCTAGGACCAAATGTGTGTGAAGTGAATTCATTTACCAAATCATGAGTATGGTAATGACTCGAGGAAATCAAGAACTAATGTGTGTGTGAGTGAGTTCATTAACTCATATTGAGTAAATTGGGTAAAGCTGTTATAGATGAAACCAAGAAGCTAGCTTGTATTTATGTGTGGTTAGAGGTCTCTTTAAAAGATACGTGTCACCATGCATGAGCTTACTCCACTACCAGTCAAGCGTCTATAGCTCCGATGGAGGCTATCTCCATAGTCCATGAATTTTTTTGTTGATCTCTTAAGTTTTGGGGATGACTACCTAACCATCTGATTGGAAATATAGTACGATCCTTACAACCCAATTTATTAGTGGTGTGTAATGTAAAATATTTAGAGTTTTTTTGTTAGGTATTTTTACCTACTCTTTCTTTTATTTTTGGAATTGTGATAGTGGTGAAAACCACTATTTTTGTGGACTATGTTGCATGATGGGACAGCCAAGGATTACTCTTTTCACTTCTAGGTTCATACCAAGTATGGTGTTATCCCTCTTCAACACAAGATGTTTTTAAGATGTGAAAATTGTGTTTGGTTCAAGAATGTTTTGGAGTCAATTCCCAAAACTCAATATTTTCTTAGTGTATATGTGTAATGGTCCTAAAAAGAACTCGACATGTATTTTAGAGTTTGCTTAAAACACTAGGAGTGGATGAGTGACCGAAAATACCTAGGACTTTTATGAAAATGTGGTTTGTGCAAATGGTAATTTGACTTGGTGGAATTGTGTGGATGATGTTGTGAAGGTGCCCCTGATTAAGGCAACATGACTTTAATGGACCAATTAAGACCTTGAACTTAATAAACGATCCCTAATATGATATGTGAAATGTGGATGTGAATGCAATGTATGACATGCAATTTTGTGAAATGCAATATGAAATGTGTGTTAATGCAATGTTTTTGCAAGTGTAGATGCAAGTGAAATGCAATGTTATGAATGAAATGTATGAAAATGTTTTTGTGTATTAGCCATGTATACATACATACATACATACATACATACATACATATATATACACACACACACACACACACACACACACATATATATATATATAAATAAATAAATAAATAATTAAATAAATAAATATATATATATATATATATATATATATATATATATATATATATATATATATATATATATATATATATATATATATAAATATCATTAAGCATAGACTACTCTCGAGGGGGGTGGTGTTCAAAGGTTTTGAATTCTTTTACTCCCCTAGCCTAGAAAGCTTGTAAGGTAAATAACCAACATGTGAAAATGCAAGATGATAAAATAATGGGAATGCAACATAAGGATTTTTAGAGTAATCCAAGGATTGGTTTTGTTTTTGTCCTAACAGAGAAGGGACTTTTGATTTAGAGAATGAAATGATTATAGATGAAATTGAATGTGATTATGATGAACTGATTGTGGAAATGTAATGGTGGATGTGAATATGTCATGGTAATGAATGATGGAGTAATTGTTAAAATACAAGTGATGAGTTCTATTTTTGCCTCAACATAAAGAGGGAATGGTATGGAACCATGTTAATGATGGAATGGCTATTGTGGAGCCATGTAAATGATGGAATGGCTGTTGTGGAGCCATGCTGATGTGAAAATGGCTATTGTGGAGCCATGTTAATGATGAATGGTTGTGAAACCATTTTGCTATGAAAATGGCTGCTATGGAGCCATGTTAATTGTGGAATGACAAATGTGAGGCCATGTTAATGATGAATGGTTGTTATGCAACCATGTTAATATGGAAATGGCTATTGTGAAACCATGTTGATGTGAAAATGGTTGTTGAAGCCATGTTAATGTGGAATGGCTATTGTGCAACCATGTTAATGTTAACAAAAGTTTTGTGATTATCTCTTTTAATTTAATTTAATTTTTTGCGAGGAAGGTGTGATACCTAAAACATCCTCAATTTTCTTAATGGTTGATGATGTGAATGACTGAGAGGATGTGATATCCTGAGAATCCCCAATATGCTTATTGATTGAGTTGGTACTATTGTCTTGATCAGATGGGTTAGATGGACTATTTGTGGGAAAGAATTTTAGATCAATAATATATTAGGCAACGTATTTAAATACACAATAATTGTTGATGTCATGGTTTGTTTGTTGATGATAGGGACAAAAAAATTGCTCCTTAAAGTGTTTGCCTCGTTTGTTTGGGTCTCTTGGTTTTATTTCCAGAAGGAAAATATCTTGTGCTTCATAAAGCCTTCAAAAAATGGTCAAATAATATTATGAAAGCATTGTGTAGTCTCAACAAGGCTTTGTAGGATGCTTGGTGTGTTTATTCGATTATGTTGGACTTTGAAATTGTGGTGCAGGTATAGAAACCTGATATGTGGATTGTGAAATTGGATGTGGTAATTTTTGTGGTTGTTGGTATGAATGATGATGACATTGATGATGAATCAACTGCAACTCAATGTTAGTGAGTCAGGTTAAAATTTGTTGCAAAATTTTAGTTTGTTGACAATCCGATTGTGGGCCTTGGTTGGATTATTGAATGTATTAGTATGTGGGGAATGGATTGATGAATGGATGAGGTTGGTGAAGAAATGATTGTGAATGATGAAAAGGATGTGATCTATGAGGACTATGGATGGGTGGACTCATGGGAATGGAATGGGTGGATGGAGGTGTAGGGATGGAAACCATAAAATATTGTGGTACCCCAAAGGGGTTTTGGCTAAAAAATATGGGCTGAGTAGAAATTGGTTGAGGTGTAGGATTTACTTGAACTTGTTGTTGAGATGTCTACCACTTCTTGAGCAATTTGTTCAAATATTCCCATGCTTCATTAATTTCCATATCATCATTGGAAGGTATGGGTGAATATGGAATAGATGATGTGGATGTGAGACAAGTGGCAATGGAAATTACAACTTGATTGGATGAAATGGATGCTTGTGAAGCAATAGTGACTTATGCTTCATACCAAGGGTGGCTCAAGGACTGGGGTGAGATAATTTCCTACTGTAAAGAAGATCATGTCTAGGTGAATTGGGGATGGATTATAAGATATAACTAGAAGAATTCATGAGAGATTTTACTCTTGCCATGTCTATATGGGTAATGTGGTGGTTAATGGTTGGGGAGGTTGAATCCTATTTGGGCATAGCCATAAAAATGCTATGGATGGCAAGGAATGTGAGGGACCTGTAGAGAAATCTGCCTATGTCAAATGCATGGATTCTACCATAGAAGTGGTGGGGAAGGTGTATGAAGGTTCCATTAAGTTATCTTGACTTATAGATTTATTTTGGTTTCTAATTAATACCATAAGAAAATAAATCAATATATATATTAAACTATCAAATGTAAGACAAAACTAAAATATTTAAGGAAAAAAAGAATCAAACAACCAATACTAAGTTTCAACTAGTGTGGCTTACCTTGTTCATTGATTATCTCATTTTTAATGTGTATTCATTTTAAGTATTAGTCTTGTGTGTTTTGATGTTCTAATATTTTTTAATGAAACAAAGGTAAAAACTATGGTGAAGATGGGGCAATGAGATTCTTATTGGTGATGAAATCCAACAAGTTTGCTCGAGGGTATCCTATGGTTCTATGGATAGATATTGGTGGATGGAGATGAATTCCACCATCACTAGATACCAAGCAATGGTTGGTGATGAAATCCAACCACCACTATTTTGAGTGAAACGTGCTATATGTGAATTGTTCCTTTTAATATTTTTGTTTATTAATGTGTACAAACAATGTTAGAAGCAACCAATTTCATAAATCTAAATCAGAAGCCAATAAGAGAATGCCAATTTATCCAAAGGGTGTGAAGAACACTGCTTACGACCCCCTATCTAAATAAAAATTGGAGGGTTAGTCCACCCCTCTGCTTGGAATCACCCGATTGCAGGAATAATTTTGGCACCCTAATGATGTTCCTACTTAGATAAACAAAAGAAGGTGCTTCTAACCCTAAAATGCAATACTATGTTATGTAGTCTCTCAATTCAGATGCAAAAAAATGCAACATTTTATATTTGTGAACACATCAAAAACATAAAACCCTAACTAGAATGTGTGAATGGATGTAAACCTAAAATGCAAACTAGAATGAGTTCTTTTCTAGATTACTTAATGATTGTTCATTTTAAGCTTGGAATCTAAAAAATATAGCAAAGAACCCAAAATACGTAAAACAAAAAACTTGGATTTTAGACAGTGGACTTAGTGGACAACCTACATATTTGTTCCAAATCATTGTAAAATACAGTTGGGTGCTTCTGAAACACACATGGGCATTTCTAGATAGCCTTCGAGTGCTGCTGAGCATTTCACATACTTTTTGCAACTTCTGCAGACTTTCAAAAATCCTAACAAGCAAAAAATGCACGATTTATGCTTCTAAAAATATGTAAAATAAGACAAAAAACAACAAGTTAGAATGGTAAGATAAATAAAATCATGAAACCCTTAGGGGGTCCCACTATGATCACCATTTGTAGAGCTAAAAACACGATACCAAGCAATACTAAATAAAACAGAATTCAAAAAACTAGATATTGCACAACAAATAAGATTTATATTAAATAGGGGGAGCCTAAAAACTCTGTAGTTACAATAGCAGATTTGATAATCCTTTTTGATACAATTATTATAAATATTTCTAGGGTTCTCTAAAAATCTAGCTACAACAAATGGTGGTGTCTCCAATTGTGTCTCACTCCCAACATGTGTGAGTGGGTTTCTGCATATCTAATATCGGGCCACTCTAGCTTAATCAATTATCCAATGCTTCTAATATACTGTCTAACTTGCAGATAAATAAACACCAGAGAGTTAGTAACAATAATGAGGGCTCCTCTGTGTGAGCCCTCAAAAATCACAACTAAAACCCTATATTTAACAATATGAAATGCGAACATAATTAAACCGTATGTAATATAACCAAAGGAAATTGATTCACCTTGTTCTTTTCTTGGTGTTTGTAGATGGTTGGATCTATTGTAGGTCAATGGTGAAGGTATGCCCTAGCGTCACTCGAAGGCTAGGGGGTCTCAGAAGGGCTTACGTAAAACACCCACGGGTGCCTGGCAGTTGTAAAAAATACCCGTGAATGCTAGGGACTGGTAGGGAGGTGCCCAGAGGTTCTTTGCAATGATAGAAAGTTCCCAGAGGTGCTTGGAAGATGAGAGAGGATTCTATAGAAGTAGATCTGGTGAGGGTGAGGGATGTGGCAGTGGTGATGGCGAGAGAAGGAACAAGGGATATGATGTATGGAATGGGGTCAAAGTACAAAGGCTGGGTTGGAAACTTAGGGAATCCAAAAAATTCAAGGACTTAAGAACTTAGAAAATCAGGGAATTCAAAAACTTAGAGAACTCGGGCACTTAGGAAATCCAAAAAACTCAGGGGTTAAGCCATCAAAATGGCTCCTATTTATAATCCAACCTAGGACATGCTAGGATTTCAATGACACTAATTGTGTGGCTGAGATTAAAGCATATCCAAGGGTAGATATTAAATTTAGGGTGTGGCATGGATTGATGTGGATGGACGGGCATGATTAAATGAAATCGGATGGTTGGGATTGATTTATTTATATAATTATGTATTTATTAAATATATATATAATATAATATATAAAATATTATTATTTAAATATATATAATAAATATATATAAATAATAGGTGAAAATGATGGGAAAGATAGGATGGAGGGAAAATGACTATGTTTTGGTGGTGGAAATGGTGGGAAAGCATGGGTGGAGGACAAGTGGCTAGATTTTTGTGTCTACAGGACTATAACCCCTATGGTAACCATAGGCTTTGGTAACCATCATTATATTTCAATCAAATGGGAAACATAATAAATAATAACATCATACATGTTCATGGTACTAACTCAACCTATGAAACCAACCATAACTTCAACATTATGACATCGTATGCTGTGGTTTCAATACCAACATATAGAGGCATCTTATATATTGGTGTTGTATGTCACCATAAGAAACTAATAATTACACAATAGATTATACTATCTTTAACTAATTGATGCAAAGTTCTAGTTGTCATCTACCTACCTTAATCATCTCCCACTTTAGCATGAGCATTAGAATAATAGAGCATCACTCTATTTAGTCAAGACCATGCTTAAATGTTTAGATAGATCCAACCTCAAACTCCATCATCTCAAGAATTCACATGTTTATCCTAGATGTATCAGAATAACATACCCTAGATCTATTTGGCTTGTTTCTCATGGGCATCAACTCCATACTATACTAATTTATTGCATAGAAGGCTTCTTAGCACATTAGAACTAGTTCCTTAGAATTGAAAACTAGGAGCAAAGGGGACCATCAATTCCCAAGGAAGGGAATATAAGCATATAAATTGGAATTCTCTAATCATTAAAGAATACATGTAACACCATCATTTAGTGTTGGTGCTATTAGTAATTGGTGTCAACTTCAATATTGGTACCAATTCTAGCTACAAACATCCATGTCATATTCAACATTGGCATTAGCCCTAGTTGATAACTTTATTACCATCAATATTTAGCATTGGTATCAACACCAATTGTTAATATCAATACCATAATTTAGCATAAAAACCAATAATAATAGACTAGGAACCACTTCTAGAATTCAATCTAGTATTGGTGCCCATTTAGACTCTTTCTAAAATAGGTTGGTGCTAGCCCACACTTTAACATAGTGACTACTTTGGTACTAACCCACTCTTTGGTGTCATGACTACTTTGGTACCAAAGTGGGGTGTTAGTACCAAAGAAACCATGGTATTAAAGTATGAGTTGACACCAAAGTAGAAATTATGACAAAGTATGGAATGGAGCCAACCTATTTGGTAAAGATTCCAAATAGGCACCAATGCTAGTAACAAATTTGAAAGTGGTGCCTAGTCTACTAGTATTGGTCTCAATGTTGAATGATGGCATTAAAATTGGCAACTAGTATTGGTACCAATGTTGAAGGCTAATGGCACTAATTTTGGTAGTTAGAGACAGTACTAATACTAAATATGGTGCTAACCTAGTAGTTGGCGTTGGTTACAATGTTGAAGGTGATACCAATGCTAGTAGCTAGTATTAGTGCCAATGGTAAAAGATAGTACTGTATACTTTCTTTAATGCATACATGAGGCTACCCTTTACACCCAAATCATTCATCCTTTCTTGGGAAGCAATAGTCACCATAAATTTTAGTTTTCAGCCAAGGAACAAGGGTGATGTGTTAAGAAGACTTCCATGTGAGAAGTTGACATAATTTGGAGATGATCATATGAGAAATAGGATAAATAAATTTGGGATCTATTCTTCTAGTGCATCATAGATGAAAATATAAATGCATGACATGATGGAGGCTAAGGTCAGATTCAACTAAAAATTAGACCATGGTTTTGATCCAACAAAGTTATGCTCTATTATTATAATATCCATGCTATTTTGAGAGATGATTTTCATAGATAGGTGATAAAGGTAGATGAAAATTAGAAATTTATCTCTATTAATTAATAGTGGTATGATATATTATGTAGATCTTGGTGTTTGATAGTGATATATGGCATTGATATTTGATATACCTTTATATGCTAGTGTTGATGCAATAACATAAGATGCCATAATGCCAAAGTTATGGATGGCACCATAGGTGTATTTGGTGCAATGAATAGGTGTGACACCATACGCTATTATGGTGTTTGTATTTTGAATAAAGAGTCATGATGTGTGTCAAATATTATGGTTAGCATAGGGTTCATAATCATAGACAAGGCTCCCTATTATAGTAGGAAGTTTTAAAATGACTAACAAATTGGTTATTTTTGTATATAGAACACCTAAATTAGATTATTTATGTCTTAGATGATAGTCTTGAGTTAAGACATTTAATCTAGTATTTATTGAGTCCTTTGGTAGGGGTGACATATTTTAGGGTACTTGAATGTGTAACCTAGTATAGTGCCTTATTTCTTGCACAAAGAATGTGTGTGGACATCCAATGATGGAGTTTACAATATGGTATTATGATGGGATAAGATATATACAAGGATGATGAGGGAGATATAGAAGTAACCTTTGGATCTTGGTGAATATAAGAAAAATTCCTCCAACTATGAGAAGGATCCCACTTAAAATGCATTTGTACTAGCTTGTCTAACCTTTGACTAGGGGTATTGCTAAACCAATAGGTTGAGTACCTATGGTTGAATCTACCATATATATTATATAGGAAGATATTGAAGTATTTTATGGATTCAAATTTTGGTCTTCCACATCAAATTCATACGTACTCAATTCCTACATTCTTGGGTTATTTGATGTCAATGGGGTGTTTGATCCTTGGGCATGCTTCCCTAATCTTTGGCTAGTATAACCCATATAATTTAATATAATTGAACCAATGTCTTGAGTATGCTTCTCAAAGTAAAAAAATAAATCTAAGGATCAAATTGATTGCTTAGGAGTAAAATTTACCAAACAAGTGTATTTCTATGTATAACCCTTCTAGAGATGTGGTTGTTCTACTTGTAACTTGTCAAATTCTCTTATAGATGTAAAATATTTTGTTGGACACCATAAATGGTTTCTTTGTCCTTAATTATTACTAAAATTTCTCCATAGTCAAATTGTACTACTCAATATTAATAATAAGGCCTATCAAATGTATGATATTTATCTCTAACACTTCCATGGATGTAATAGTGAAATGTAGTCTCTCTACATTTGCTTGAGCATCATATTACATATTATTATAGTTCTTCAATAGTATAATCCCCTTCTATAGCCATTGGTTTTCTTATTCCATATTGTGTGCCTTTCCCATGTTGGACCATATGCTAGATCTAATAGCACTTGATATGTGTTCCAAGGGCCCATGTCATTGGTGTCTATGTAAATATTACAAATGGATGATATCAATGTCATGTGCCATCATTTGGAAACCATTATAGTGCCTCATTCAGATTTTATAAAGGAATTCAACTATGTGCACATTCCAAGATCTAGCACATGGTTTGGTAACAACTAAGAAAAATATCCTTGGCTATTTCTTAATTTTACCAAGACTCACTAGAAGTCAACATCTCATCTTATAGCTTCTACATAGCCTTGAAAAATATATAAATATTAAATCCCTTATCAAATATTCTAGGGGAATAAGCACAATGGATCTAAGAGAGAAATACAAATTTAATCACAAACCCATATCTTCCCATCAATATCATTGGCTATATTCTCATATACCAAACCACATCTCATTAGTTAATATCAATGGTCGTAATACCAGACCACATCTCATGATTGGGATTACTAGTTACATCCATAGTATGACTATCATAACTATGTCTCCACAAAGATATCTAGTTTACATACTCTCAAATCTCTTCTTAGGAATATGGTTTATGTCTCAAGGCACTACTCTCTATCTCCTCCACAAATATTCATTGTAACCGTTTCTTGTAATATAAGCATTATATCTATATCCCCTCATCTGGTGGAGATACATTGCTATATTCTTTATAATACAAGATTATTGTGCTTCATGGATATTTGTTGCAACAATTATACCAATAACGAGGTAAATGGAATGCAAATTCAAAACAAGGATCGCGTATGAAAACTGAATCATTGTTTATTTGAATGGATAACTAGACAATTGAATTATATTGAATTTTCATGGATGCCTTTAAAACAATCACCAGAATGCCTACATATATATTTCTAAGAGTTGTGATTGTGAAGGGGTATGTCCATTAATAATGATAACATAATAATATTAACAATAATGCATGTTTATGAGAGTCCTAACATGCCACCCTCCTTAAAATGAGCTTTGTCCTCAAAGCTAGAAATGTGGAAATTGTTGTTGGATATGGTGAAGTGTCTCCTAGGTAGTGTCTTCTAAGGGTAGACCTTTCCACTGGATCAAAAATTTTGTGATATCTCGATTATGAAGATGGCGAGAGCGACGATCTAAGATAACTTTAGGCTCAACCAAAAGTACTCCATTATCAATAAATTCAGAAGTTTAGTTTAGACAGTGATGTGTGCTGCAACTACTGGTTTAAGGCAAGAAACATGGAATACAAGATGAATTTTGGAAGATTATGGCAACTAAATTTTGTAAGCTATGGCCCCAATACGTTGGAGAACCTTATAAGGTCCATAATATTTGGGTGCTAACTTCTGAGAGCCTTTTTTTTGAGAGATGATTGACGGTATGGTTGGAGGCGTAGGAAAACTGTATCACCTTCTTTAAAAATTTGCTCGCTCCTATGTTGATCGCTTCATGCGATTTTGAGCAATGTGTAAATTATATTTTAGGATGCACACAATGTTATCTCGAGTAAAGAGTTCCATCTCCACTACTTATATGTTTGTAATTTTGAGAATATAAGAAGTGAGTGATGGTGGTGTTTGGCCATATAATGCTTCATAAGGAGTCATTTTGATGGATGTATGGTATGAAGTGTTATACCACCATTCAGCTAACGGAATCCACTTTACCCAATGAAGCGGTTGAGTAGAAATGAAACAACGAAGGTAAGTTTCTAAACATTTATTAACAACTTCAGTTTGGCCATCGGTTTGAGGATGGTAAGCGAAGCTCATACAAAGTTGAGTACCTTGTAATTTGAACAATTCCTTCCAAAAAGTGCTAGTGAAAGTTGGGTCATGATCACTAACAATCGTTGAGGGCATACCATGTAATTTAAATATGTTATCAAGGAAAATGTGGGCTATAGTACGAGCGGTGTAAGGGTGAGCCACGGGACAAAAATGGGCATATTTGGATAAACGATCTACTACTACAATTTTGGTAGTCCTTCAATAAAATCCATAGAAATATCCGCCCATGTTTTGGTTGGAATAGGAAGAGGTTGAAGTAATCTCGGAGTAGCAATTGTATCCCCTTTGTGTCTTTGGCAAGTCTCACATTCTTTTACAAATTTTTTGATGTAATTTTTCATACCTACCCAATAAAAAGATCTAGTTACGCTTTTATAAGTCTTTAAGAACCCTGAGTGTCCGAAAAGTGGGTGAGGTATGTAATTTGTGGAGAAGTTCTTCATGATAAGAGAAATTAGGTGAGAGAACCTGTACTTTATACCTTAATATACTATCCGTCCAAGTGTATGGCGGTTTGCTATTAGGATTATGTTGGAGTTGTTGAATGATTGCATGGGTAGTAGGATCATTAATCCATTATTCATGCACCTCATCTAACCATTTAGGAATAAGGGAGGAGAGAGCATGTAATTGAGGCATGTATTCAAAATTCCTAGAAAGTGCATCAGCTGCCATGTTGTCTTTGCCCTTTTTGTATGTAATTTTGTAATCATAGCCAAGTAGTTTAGTAACCCACTTTTGTTGTTTCGAGGTATTAGTACGTTGTTCCAAGAAGTATTTTAGACTATGATGATCAGTGCATATAACAAAATGTTGTCCAATAAGGTAAGGTCTCCAATGTTGAATAGCATGAACAATAGCCAGCATTTATTTTTCATAGGTAGAACAAGCTAGATTATTTTTAGAAAATGCCTTGCTTGTAAAAGCTAGAGGCCTTTCATCTTGCATGAGTATGGCTCCTATTCCTACCCCCGAGACATCACTTTCAATGATGAATGGTTTATAAAAGTTGGGCATAGCTAGGACAGTAGTGGTACACATTGTATTTTTTAATGTAATAAAAGCTTTATCCTCTTGATATGACCACTTGAAGGTGTTTTTCTTAAGTAATGCGGTTAAAGGAGCTATGATTTTACCATAATTTTTGATAAACTTGCGATAATATCCTGTTAGCCCAAGAAAACCCCTTAAAATTTTTAAGGTTTTTGGAATCGGCCAACTCTTCACATCCTCAATTTTGCGTGGATCTACCTTAACTCCTTCCTTAGAGACAATGTGTCCTAAGTATTCGATTTCTTGTTTTCCAAAAGAACACTTTGATATTTTTGCATATAGTTGATTTTCCTTCAATATTCTCAATGCTTGGCTAATATGTTTCAAATGATCTTCCCATGTTTTGTTGTAAATCAAAATGTCATCAAAGAAAACTAAGATAAATTTACGAAGGAAAGGGTGGAATACCTTATTCATTAGACTTTGAAAAGTGGAAGGAGAGTTGGTAAGGCCAAATGGCATCACCAATAAGTCATAGTGCCCTTCATGAGTGTGAAAGGATGTCTTTGGAATATCCTTCTCATTAAATATAATATGGTGGTAGCCCGATCATAAATCTAATTTGGAAAAATAGGCGGCCCCATGTAGTTCATCTAGTAGTTCGTCTATAACCGAAATAGGAAATTTATCCTTGATGGTCATTTTGTTAAGTGCTCTAAAATCGACACATAAGAACCATGACCCATACTTCTTCCTTACTAATATAATTGGAGAGGAGTAAGGGCTTCTCTAAATACCCCTACCTTAAGAAGCTCTTGTACTAATTTCTTTATCTCAGCTTTTTGAAGATATGGATAATGATAGGGCCTAATATTAGGGGGTTGATACCCTGGAAGTAGTGGAATAGTGTGATCGTGACTTCATTGTGGAGGTAATTCTTTTGGTTCATTGAATACATCTTTATGATGTTCTAAAATATTTTGTAGCTTTGGCACCTCTTACTCTTTGTGAGTGGGTTGGATTGAGAACAATTAGGCAACCATTCCTTTTCTTCCTTTATGGATAATTTTATCCATTCTATGAGAATTTATGATTTGTGAGGGTCCAGATTTTAAGCCTTTGATAGTATAAGTTTGGTTCTTCTCTGTGAACATTGAACTATATCCAATGTTCATAACCATTGTACTCCTAGTACAATGTCACAACCTCCTAGAGGTATTACATACATATCTCCTTTCATGTTATAATCCCCCATAGTTAGTTTTATATTTTGGCATTTTCTCTTACATGCAATTTTTCCTCCATTTTCAATCATCACTTCAAAATTATTACAAGGATATATAAAATGATTAGCTTGTTTAGCCACCTTGGGATCGATAAAATTGTGTGTGCTACCTGAGTCTAGGAGCATAGTAAGGTTTTGTTTCTTAAAATACCCTTAAACCCTCATCATTTGTAGAGTAGAAAATCCTACAAGGGTGTTGAAGGAAACCTTAGGTGTATTTTCCTCATCGCTTTCAGGTGTGTCTGATAATACCTCCAATTCTATCTTAGTTTCTTCTTCGGTTGTATTTCCACAATCCGTAGCATCTAGAATATACAACTTTCATGAGGCGCATTTATAATTTCGATCAAATTTCTCATTGCAGTGGTAGCAAATACCCTTAGCTTGTCGTTCCTTCATTTTCTCGAAACTAAGATGTTTAATTGGTAAAGTTGGGTTAAGCTTGGGGGTTGTGTATGAGTTTTGTACCCTTCCATTTTGCATATTTTTGGGGTTAGTATAAGTGTTTGAAGATTTACCCATGAGTGGTTTTTCCCATTGGCATTGTGCCTTGATTTTGTCCTCGGTTAGTTTCTCCAACCCTATGGTCTGCATCATGGTGTGGGATTATACATTTATACTTCTATGCAGATTTCTTCCTTTAATCCACTGATGATACAATATTGAAATAAAGAAGCGTCTAACCCGGATGTTCGATTTTCCAATATTTCAAATTTAGCTTGATATTCATTTAGTGAAGTGGTTTGGCACAATTTGGTGAGAGCTTCTATGAAATTTTGAAAAGTGCTAGGTCCAAACTGTACTAATAGATTTTTTGTAAAGGCAAACCAAGTAGGAGTACCATTGGTTTTTCTAAACCATTGGTACCATTGGATGGTGCCATTCTCTAAGTGGAAGGATGCAATATGCACTTTTTGTATTTCAAGAATTTGATTCAACGAGAAATATTGCTTTGCCCGATAAATCCAGTTTGTAGGATCACCGCCTTCAAATTTTGAAAAATCTAACTTGGTCATCCTGGGTAGGATGGATGTTTATGTCCCTCCCAATAGTGCTCGGGGTGGTGATCCTCCGTTAGTTTGATTTATTTGTGTTAATGTCATATTCTGACTGACAGAGTCTAGTTTTAAGTCTAATGCGAGTATTCTTTCCTGAAGTTCTTGTGTCTTAGCGGTGTTCTCCTCTTTGCCTTGGCAAATTTCTTGGAGAAGTTTATCCATTGTGATATCTTGTGACCTTCTTCCTTCTACCATGTGAAGTTTTGTGGTAATTCTATATTTTCTCGTCTTGGTTATAAATTTGCAAAAGTTTTGGTGAAGAGTGCCAAGCCTTTTTCAAAACTTTGTGGTTCAAATCCTTATTTGGAGTGAAAAGGTGATACTTTTTTTTCAAAATTTGTTTGAAAAATTTTTCAAAATTTGTTTGACTTATTTTTTCAAAAGTTGTAAAAAATTGTTATCAACTTTTTCAAAATTTGTTTTATCTTCACAAAGTTGAAAAAAGTGAAACAAAAAGTTGAAAACAGTTTTTGAAAATACATTTTATTTTTTGTGTTTTAGTAGCAACTTTT
This sequence comes from Wollemia nobilis, assembly GCA_028583015.1. NCBI lineage: Eukaryota > Viridiplantae > Streptophyta > Pinopsida > Araucariales > Araucariaceae > Wollemia > Wollemia nobilis. Next base: position 14,064,190 of record JAQPPZ010016726.1, read on the forward strand.
GGTTTTGTTCTTTATAAAAAAATTGTTTTGGGCGACTGTCCTTTTAAAGAGATCTTTTGATATCCTTGAAACTACACAACAAACAACACAACAACACCATCAACGAAACCAGAGTTGCACGACAAAACAACGACATGGGAGTCGAGGCATAGCAGGGACTGGTGGAGCACCACTAGAGTGGAGTAGAGGATAGTGGAGGGTATATTGGAGGTCAACGGAGGTGTGAGTAGGGTCAACGACCAGCGATAGTGAGATAGGTGGTGGGAGCTCAAGGGTGGGCAGGAGAACGACATAAGGGCGGTGGTCATATGGTTCACATGTGCATGTGGCTACCCGATGGTAGTCACACCCATGTAAAGGAGTTTACACCCCTTTAAAGGCTTAACAAACCCAATATATGCTAGATGTGGGATATATATCGTAAATTTAAAAAATTTTCCTGCGCGCTCTCTCATCGTCAAAAATTTTGGTCATCGAATTCTCTTTTTCGATGATTGGAAAATGTTTTTAACTTTATATTAAAATTAAAATTTTATAATTATTTCATCAAAATTTCGAGTGCTACCAAAAAATGTCAAACTATTGTATTTTCGTTGCTATCTGATCGATCTGTCATCATTTTAAATGATGTAAAACATTGATAGCATCCCTTGGAGTTGTCAAGAGGTATATTACCTAGTTTGAACTTGTATTTTTTGCCTTGTTCTCTGAGTTTAAAACTGGTATTTTACAGCCTCCAATTTGAAATTTGAACGAGCTCCTATTTTTTGCCTCAGAGATATCACTGTAACAGGCAATGTCCAATACTTCTTCTTGTTGCAAGAGCACACAGTAGTACTGAAGCAAAGAGAAACAATGATATGTCACTCCAGAACTCTTGAACCAGTATGCAGTTTGCAGTAAAAAGGCTTGGTAGAGTACTAAAAATCCCAAACCAGTCCCAAAAATGTTGCTTTGATACCAGATGTAGGGATTCTACCAAGAACGAGATAAATGGAATGCAAATTCAAAGCAAGGATCACATATGAAAACTGAATCACTGTTTATTTGAATGGATAACCAGACAATTGAATTATATTGAATGTTCTTGGATGCCTTTAAAAAAATCACCGGAATGCCTACATATATCTTTATAAGAGTTGTGATTGTGAAGGGGTATGCCCCTTAATAATGATAACATAATAATATTAACAATAATGCATGTTTATGAGGGTCCTAACATTTGTTGTGTTTGCTTCTATGTTAATAGATTCTATTCTTATTGTACTTAATGTGTTTTATGCATTATGCTACATTTAAACTATAATTTATATAGTATATCTTAAGGCCCTAACTATGAATCTATTAATGCATTAAGTGCTAGCCTAAATAATTCCCTCACTCAAGACAATAGTAAATCTTGGTGCTAATGCCGTAGTACACAAGAAATATTATCTTATGTCATATTCTCTTAATAATCAATATTTTTTGTGTTTGCTTATATGCATATGAATTCTATTCATATTGTGCTTAATGTATTGTATGCATTATGTTACATTTACATATGCTTTATACATGATATATTACGATCCTAAATATAACTCTATTAAAGCATTAATTACTAGCCTAAATAATTTCCTCACTCAACACAATAGTAAACCTTAGTGCTAATTTCTTAGTACACAACAAAAAATATCTTATCCCTTAGCTTTTACAATACCACTCTAAATATATCATGCAAAAGCCACTAGTTTGTTTTGTAAGCTATCCTTACATTATTGTTTTAGGTCCCTAGTGTGTGGATAAAATAAAAATATAGGTGTCTAAGTTTTGGTGCTAAGGAAATCATGGAACTATGTGAGGGTTGGTTCTAAAGCAATATAGCATCAAAGTGTGGGTTGGTATCAATATTTTTGTTGAAGAATCTAGATGGGCATCAAGGCTAATGCTAAATTTGAAATTGGTAACTAGTTTGTTATTATAGGTTGTTATCTTTTGATGAGTATATGATATAGAAAATGCAACCACAAGATGCAAGATATGTTAGGAGGAAAACTAATGAGATAATATTATACAACAAATGAGTACAATATATAGGCATAAGCCTATATGATAAACATGACAAATGTCAATGAAACTGACAAGTGTCAAACTAAAGAGGCATAGTGCACTTTAATTCTAACATTCCCCCTTAAAGTGCACTATCCTAACTAAAGAAAAAAACAAGTCAACATTAGGTAACATTCCCCCTTAATGTTGACTTTTATAAAAGAAACCTATCATCCTCTTTTATTGCTGATTTGGTCTAGGCTCGTGCTCCTTGCGCTTGGATCTCCAACTATGAATAATGCTAGATCAACTGTGTATACATCTCGATCTATTACCTCAGGGTCAGCCACTTCCACGGTTTGTTGCCACTGGGTCAACCGTCTAAGTGCCTCAGGGTCATCATGGGTGCCTTAGGGTCAGCCACTTCTGGGTCTGTTGCCTCTGTAGGTCATCCTCAGAGGATGTTGCCTTTCGTAGGTCACTGACTAGATCCACCATGAATATCAAATCCCTCCTCATGGTGAACTCAATATAGAAGGTGTCGGTCTCTGTCAAAAATGCACCTTAATACATAAGAAAAAATGAGCCATGAAATACAATAAAATGAGCCATAGAAGCCAAATATGGAGGAGAAGAAGAAAGAAGAATATAAGAGAATATTTTGAAGTGTCTTCGTCTGTAGTCTTCAGAAGTAGATAAAAAAAAACTCGGATAGAGTCTAGGGTGTCTATGTCTGTAGTCCCTAGAATAAGTGTCCTTATGGTAGTCACCTCATCTTACCGGAATGCATGGGTAACCAGCCGTTGCATCCACCAAGTAGAAAGAGGATAATACTAGATACTAGGTTCACTTACAAGTGCCTTTGGGAGTGTCGGGTTCAACCGAGAGTGCACTCCAAGGTAGAAAACTTTAAGGCTTAAAAAATCAAATGAAACAGCCTCAAAATTACAAATGGACACCACCAATGTGTCCATCTTGAAAAAATCTTTCCAACGACTATAAACATGGCTATAGTCGGATCTCAATAAGTCCTTCATCCATGGGAAAAACAACAGTAACCTCACTAAGCAGCAAATAACCCTTGCAATGTGGTGGTATCGCTCTCTAGCAGAATAAAAACAAATCAATTTACCCTCGCAAAGGATTATATGGGCCATCTAGGCCTTCCACCTCCATGTAGAAAAAAATAGGGCCATGTGGGCCTTCCACTTTTGAAATTACAATAAAGTAGGCCATGTAGGCCTTCCACTTTCACTTCCACGACCACCATAATAACCATTGTAGATCTCGCGATTAAAGGCCCACATAAAGTGTTAACAACACCCACTCATCATCTTAACTAAATTTCCCATGGAGATTAAAATAAATTTGATTTAGGGCCTTATTACCGGCCATGCCCCTCGCTATATCAATTATATTATATACCCAATCAAAGAAACTCTAACAGTGCCACCGCTCTAGTTCACCCTCTCGGGCTCCTGTGACGCTGAGATTTGCTCTGGGACCTCAAAAATGGTGCCACCACCCTGCCACTGCGTCGGCCATGACAAGGAAGTTCTGACTCTCGACACATTTTTATCAAGGATAACAACTCATGATCTCCATTTTCTCCATGAAGGGCCTGTGCGGCTTTCAACCGCTGCTCATTTTCTCCACCAAACTCCTTCATCATCAACAGGTAGCACCAGATAATGTCAATCACTATTTTTAATGCGGACATTGTGATTGACTTTCGAGGTGAAATAACAATCCATATTATTACCGCTACAACACTTCTCAACATATCAAATTATGGTGTTGCTGATAGATCAATAATTACAATAGGTTCGTTGCAGAGCTCCGATACTATGAGGCTAAAGTTATATCAAAACCGCATCATTTCAGACTATGCGCCCCCCTAGCTGAATAAACATGTTCGTTGCAGTCTTTGCATTTTCGGGCCAAGCATCGTTACCTCACTTACCTCAAGAAATTTCTTCGTGATCAAGCAAGATATAGAATGGCGGTATTAAAAATAATAACTCCATATTGCATGATTTGACGATACCACGCGTGTTTAAAATGTGCCCAATCAAAACAAATAGATCCCGAGCTCTTCGTTCCTGCAACTGTCACTACAGAAGAAGAAGCAGCAACTACAGCTTCTGCTGCACCATTTTTCTCGCTTCGGCAACATCTTCTGCTTTTGCTCCACATATCCTGCCACTTCAAAAAAAATTCATGCACTTCGGGCGCTATGCATCAAAATATTCACTCCGTCATCCGCCAGTTAAAGAACCTGCAACTCTCATTTTGAAAAAAACTGCAGCAAGTCCTCCTCAAAAGTACACGAGGTCATGGAACAACACGAAAAAGTAATCAGACATCACACTCTCCAAGAAGAATAACACCATTTTTAAGGTTTGGATTGACAGATACACGGACGATTGTTTTTAAATACTCTACAACATAGCATGCCTGAACAACATATTGGGTGAAGGAGGGGAACATGAACAGTAACTAGTAGTAGCTGAAAGATCTCGTTGCATTCATCAGCATCTAAACCAAAAATAAACTACGCTTCACATCTGGAACTCATTTACTTCTGCCGCTCTTTCTGATAGCACATATTAGCAAAATTTTCAATACCATGATCTTTTGCTTTCAATAGGAGCATATCACTTACAATCAAATAAAAATATATGGCACCAATGTTGAGTGGGAGCAGGAAATTTGGGTATTTATTCTCAGGCATAAATGAATCTTGGATGTGGCTATCTTCTGAATGTTGTGAGCAATGATCTCTCGATGCAAGGTCTCTATCTGGTTCTTCGACATGGGATTTGACAATGAGTTTCACCATGATTTTTGCGTGAGTCTTCGAACGGTCACAAAAAAAATTAAGTCACCTCTTCTTCTGAGTTTCTTTCAGGCTGCTGCAGCACTGCAGTATAAATCCTTTTTGACCAAAACTTGCACTTCACCAATGGTGGTGGAATCAACAAAAAATCTTGTAGACAATACGAAACAAAACTTTTGCTTGTAATGTAACCGGATATCAATCTCCAATTGTGGCTATCAATTTTAAACTGGAGCACGTGTTTTTTAGTCAAATCCGCCACCATAATAGCTTGTAAATAAAATGGTCAAAAAATTTCACCAATGATAGGCCACAACAATGAGAGACCAAAGTATCAATTTTTTTCAGGGTTAATTAAACATTGTCAAAAATCTGTGGGGCTGGACTTCGATCAGCATGTTCAAGAACATCACCAACCCATTGCACATTCTCAGATCCAACGAACTATAGTGTACGTCCATGATCTTCTCGAGCCAACTACACATTACTGTAGTTCGTCTTCCCGGACCATCATGGCGGGCTTCGAAGATACACAATGCAGACAGAATACACAAAAATCTGTGAGATCTCAACGGGCTACCAACACCTGACTTCGAAGAAGAGGAAATCCATGCGCTCTAATTCTATGTGCTTCAAACCGAATATGCCTACGCTTGGATGTGGTGAAACACAAAGACACCTCCAGAGCCTATTTCTGGGGTCACGATCCAAATTCTGTGAAGGCTACCTACTTCCAGTCAGAGGGGATCATGATGTTGGTGGCGTGTAATAACAATGGAAATACCATGGAACAGCCGCTCTTGTCAACAACAAAAAATCTGCAACCACAGCTCTAAAATTCAAACTAACAAAAAACTTTTCCCCTAAAAACAAATTTGTAGCCATAAATGGTATTCCGTTTTTCATTTATGTATGGAGAAATTACTTCTACGGATGGATACACAGGGAAAAAAATAAATCACTCTAAAAATATTTGGGGGCAGCCATTAATTTTCAAAAATCTGGTTTCTGATTCATCCATCAAAGATGAAGAGCATACTCCCTATTTTGAAAAAAAATGGGAGGAAAATGAAAAAATGAAAAATGGGAGGGAAAAAAATGAGGGGGGGATTTCCATGAGGGAAATATCCCCTCAAGCTCACAAGTCCAGAGAAATCCTGGAGCTCTGATACCAAATGTTAGGAGGAAAACTAATGAGATAATATTATACAACAAATGAATACAATAAATAGGCATAAGCCTATATGATGAACATGACAAATGTCAATGAAACTGACAAGTGTCAAACTAAAAAGGTATAGTGCACTTTAATTCTAACAAGATAAGCAAGCTATGATATCTATATGATAATGACACTATAATATGTAGGAAAACAAAGAGATAAACTTCTATAATAACTCAGAAATATGCCATTAATGAAAGCTCACAAAAATAGTACAATGTAGTATAATGGAGGACATGAACACTCCATAAACTATTTTAAAGGAACTACATTGTACCACACTACCAATCTATACTATGCACTCTCTATATTCTCTCCTCTATATTTCACTCACTATAAGGCCTTTATATAGGAAGATAAGTTCCTTGGCCCTTACTCTACCTTTGAATCTATCCTATGACTCATGTACATGTGGACTACATGCACATTTACATCATTGCACATTCTAACACTTGTGCATTTATTACATGTTGAAGTAACTACTTAAATTTACTCTAAAGTAAAATCCTACTCTAGTAATGTACCAAAGGTGGTACATTGATATGTACCCAATAATGTAATATATTCTCTAACAACCCCTTGTATTACATTATTTGGGTATTGAAGACTTTAGTCTTCAATATGGATCTTCATCTTGGTTTTGGAATTTGAGCTCTTCTCTCTTGCTTCCTTCATTATCTTCTTTGTCTGAATCTGGATGAGTATCTTGTTCTGGTTCTTATTCTTCTTCTTTAGTTTGTAGATGGCCAAGTAGTGCATAGTTTTGTTGTCCTCTCATTATTTTAATTTTGAACCTTCTATTTCTTCTTATGCTTTTATGATATATAGGTTCTTCATTCTCACCAATTTGTTCTTCAGGAAATGCATTAGTATTGTTTTGAAATACAACAATATCTTGTGAAGTTTTGATAGAATCCAGAGCATATATATTTCTATGGATTGATCTAGTGGCTTCAATCTCATTTTGATTTATAATGTGACACATATTAACTCCATTTATGTGTCTAAAATCAATTATCCTTTTTCTCTCTACTATATTTGCTACTAAAATAAGATTAGATGATAATCTAGGGACATACATTACATTATGTAGTAGAAAATTTGGAAATGATTTACTAGGTGTTACACACCCATATCCATGTATGTGATAGAATTTTTCATATGCAATTTTCAACTTGTAATTGTTAGTGACTTCAAGACAATCAAACCATTGTAGATTTCCTATCATGTGATGACTTGCACTAGAATCAATATACCAAATATCCTTTTCATTTTGACCTGTGAATTTGTTTGAGTTTGAAGTGATTTTGCATCTTTGATATGGTATATTGGATGGATTTTGATCTTGAGTCCTCTTGTAGTGTGCATTGTGATGAAATGTCCCTCTTGTTATTTTTTCCATTGTAGTATATGATAGGATTCCTTTAGCTCTTTAGTATTTTAAGAACACTTTTGATAGATCCTTTGTAGTAGACTACCTTATGACTCCCTAGTTTAGAGTATGTGAACTAATTTGATAAAACCTTTCTAAGACTTAGGTTTTGTAGGATCCTTATGTCTCCCTAGTGATTAGAATATACTCTAATCTTGGTAATAGTTCACCTTTTGAGTTGATTTGGTAATGTTTTGGGAATGATAATAATCAACTCCTATTTCACCTTATTTCTTCTATTGAACTATGCACTTATCAATTTGATGGAGTTCTCTATGGTTGGATTTATTTTATCTCTTTAATGTGTCTATGAGACAAGTATAAGCAATTAATTCCAACTCTTTCAAGCAAACAATATTCTTGCTTCTTTTCAACTTTTAGTTTTCAATAGTTCAATTTTCTAAAGTTTGGTGTAGTATTCCTTATAACTCCCTAATGTAGAAATTTAGAAGATAATAATATTTGCAAACTAATATTTTAATTATCCAATGTTGAAAACCTTATATCTCCTACTATGAATATTTGCAAATATTATAATATATATGTACTTCAACTAATGTACCTTGAAATATCACTTGAAGATATAAACTTGCTTTATAATTCACTAATGCTTGGTTAATTTGTATTGCTCCAATGCAATAGTAAATTTAACCTTATAAGGTTCACCTTATAACTCCTTTTAACCTTAATAAAAGCAAGTAATTAATTTGATATTACCTTTATAATGTTGCATGTGATATACCTCTATCTTCGCTCTTCCAACGGATCCTTCGAGCATTGTATTTTTTGAATGATGGTGAGCATTCAATGCTCCTCTTTTAATGGACTTTGACCTCCCTGTGTATAAGCACTTTGATGTTGTCTAAATATCTACCTTCCCTTCTATTTTGGCTCTTTAATACTTCATGTCTCACTTTGGTATGTGTGACAAATAGCACCTATCTTGCTTTGGAATGTAAGTTACATGAATCTGAAGTGTTACAAGCTAAAACCACATTGAGACAAGTGGCACAAGTCTTGTGTGAAGTGCTTAGATAAATAAGATATTACTCCAATAACAGGTACTCCCATCTCTTGGACGAGTGTTACTCTAATTGTTGGTTCATATTTGAATGTCTTCTTGGTGAGCATTGAAGATGCTTGGTCATTACAGCTATGATGGAAGGTATTATTAAGTTGAGTGCCTTTCTATTGAGCATTGGAGATAAAAGGGTGAATATGCCCTTTGTGCCAAGTGGCACAATATTCTTGCCACCTTTAGGACAAATGTAGATGTCTCCCTTGCATGCACACTCTCTCCAACGTACCAAAAAATAACCTTAAAGCTTTCTCAATGCCTATTCTTGCCAACCATTTGCAAGCTTGCTTGGCTCCTTTGACAACAAATGATTTCTCCTTCTTGCAAGTTGTTCTATCGATGATGATGATGTCTTTCAAGGTTGGCTCTAGTTGTGATGATCCTAGGGCATTGGAATGGAGATTCTATGGTGCTTCAATGGTAGATTTTGGTGCTTCCGCTTGATTGGTGTATCTTGGGTATTGCACCTTCATTTTCTCCCTTGTACCTTATTATTTTATGTTTGCTATATGTTGTCCTTGGCTTTATCTTTTATGTAGATGTTGATAGCCTCTTCATGTAGATAGTTTGTTCTATCTCCTACATGGATACCTTGTGATATAATGACCTATAGATGTAGATATCTTGTGCTATGATAGCTCCTTTACATAGAAACCTTGTGCTGTAGGTTGATGCTATCGTAGGTGTTGGATGTAGTGATGAAAATGGTGTCTTTAGACACCCAAAAACCTAGCCTTGTGAGCCCTTCATTGGCTCTCTACTCTGCTCAAAGTTTGCTCCTCAAACTTCAGTGATGTGGCCGCTTGGAGACTGCACTTTGCTACCTGTTATAGTGTCTTTAAGACACTCTTTATTTTGTCCTTATTTGTTGTATTTGAAAGGACAAAATTGGTGCCAATGTAATGCAAACACCTTTGCAATAGATAGGATTAAGTCCCTTATTTTGCACCAAAGTTATACATCTCCTTTTGAAGCTATTCCTTGCTTCTTAGATATGGTAGCTCTCTACTCTAATCCTTGAGAGCAAGATAGTAATGTATTGTTGCCTTCCTTACTAGACAACACTAACCTCTAACTCATTTTCTTGGATAACTTAGTAACAATGAATCCAAGCTCTTAATCATGCAACTAATATGCTATTTTAGAGGTTTAACTTTGCACTAATTTTCACTTCAACTAAAATACTTAGTGCACCTTAAAAACTCTTAAGAACAATTAGTATAGTGCAATATTGATCTCACCTTATCACTCCTTCAAATGAACCTAAAAACATGCACTAGTAACTTGAAATATGCACTATAATCTATGCAAACTTAATGTAGTCTTCTTTGCTTCAACTTAAACAATAGGAAGATGATATTTTTATTTCTATCGAAATATATCTAACTCCTATTTTAATGTGTAGGTATTAACCTTAAAAGAAACTATCTTCTGCACTCCCTTGAAGACTATAATATGCAACCTTCTCTTTGCAACTTTTAACTCTAATATGGTGCTTAATGAATCTTAATAATGAACCAAAAATCTAAAGTTCAACTAATGAACCTTTTGCACCAAAGTTTCTTACCTTAACAAACTTTGTAGATGAAGGATTGCAAGGTGATTAGATTCACCTTATTGCTGCCTTTTACTAGATGAACTTGCAGCTCTTCTTTTGTTGTCCAAAATAGCTTCTCAACACACCAATTTGCAGCTTTGTACCTCCTTATATCTTGTTGCCTGATACTATAGTTTGGTGGCTCCAACCTTCAAGATGTATCCTAGAAATTTGAAACTTAGCAGCTATTGATGTTGCCTAAGTTGTTGCTTTCTTGCTATCCTCAAATCTAAAATATTTAGATTGCAAAGCAGTCAATATCTCCACTAAAATGTTGTCCTTGAATCTCAAAAATTTGGTAGGGAACTCCTCCAAATCGTAGCTGAGATTTTCCTTCAAGAACCCTTCAGTATTCTACTGTAGAAACTAGTAGATCTCCTTTCTCTAAATGAGCCTTCTAGCCTTCAAAGGTAATCTTCAAACCTCTCAGGTTTGGTAGTAATGTCTAGCTCCTTTCTCCTTCAACCTCCTTGTCAAATTTTGACTTCAATCAAGGCCTTCTTCTCAAGAATCTGAAAGTCTTGAGGTCTTCACCAATCTCCTTCAAAATTTGGAAAACTTCTTACCAAATCCTTCTCCCTTGGGCTTGTTGTCAGATGGCGATAATTGTCCCAAGTTCTTCCTTTATCAAGAACTTCTCCTTGGTGGTAAATTTCTCCAATGAGTTCTCCTAGGAACTCCTTTAATGGCCTTCTCCATATCTCCTTTCTCCTTGAGACCTCTTCTCTAGGGTCTTCACTCTCACAGCTTCTCTGGTCTTCTCAATGAGACATTTTCTTCAACCTTCTACTATGGAAGTTTGGCAATGAGATCTCCCTCTTAGATCTCTAAAATCTATTACTTCAGGAACAAGACTTTTTCTAGTCCTTCTCTATCTCTTCCAAAATTGGAAGTTCTTCAATGGGATCTCTTGTAGGTCTCTTTAGCTTCTCAGGTTGATTTCTTCTACTCCTTCAAGGTGAAGTCTTCAATATTCAATGGAGATCACCAATATCCTATCTTCACCAGGACTCTTCTCTAGAGTCTCTTCAATATGCTATTTGCAGTCTTCAATGGAGATCACCAATCTCCTATCTTCATCGGGACTCTTCTCTAGAGTCTCTTCAATATACTACTTGCAGTATTCAATGGAGATCACCAACCTCTAATATTCTCCTAGACTCTTCTCTGGAGTCTCTTCCTCAAATCTGCAATAAGGCTCCTATGGCCTTTTCTTCTTCTGCACTCTGTAGGTCTGCAATCTCTAGCAATGGGACCTTTTCTTCAAGCCTCCAAATATTCATTCTTTCATTTGTTGCTTTTGGTGCTGGATTGATTCTAAAGAAGATATTCTTCCTAGCTCTTTTGTAGGAAGCTTCCCAACTTTCTTTGAATCTCCTTTTTCCTACAACAAAGTATTAGGATTGTAATGGAAGAAACTCTAAATCTAGAGATAATCAATCTTCACTAGTTGATTTGTCAATCTAGTGGAATTTATGCTGAGTCCTAGTCTTCACAAGTTTTTCTGCAACCCTATGGAAAGACTCTAGCCAAATGCAATCTCAAAAATTCTATAAATGAGATTTTTGGATTTCTCTCAATCTCACTTGTGGCTCTCCCTATTTCCTATCGATCTACCGTGTGCTCTGATACCACTGTTAGCTTTTGATGAGTATATGATATAGGAAATGCAACCACAAGATGCAAGATAAGTAAGCTATGATATCTATATGATAATGGCACTATAATATGTAGGAAAAAAAGAGATAAAATTTTGCAATAACTCAAAAATATGCCATTAATGAAATCTCACAAAAATAGTACAATGTAGTATAATGGAGGACATGAACACTCCATAAACTATTTTAAAGGAACTACATTGTACCACACTACCAATCTATACTATGCACTCTCTATATTCTCTCCTCTCTCTATTTCACTCACTATAAGGCCTTTATATAGGAAGATAAGTTCCTTGGCCCTTACTCTACCTTTGACTCTATCCTATGACTCATGTACATGTGGACTACATGCATATTTACATCATTGCACATTCTAACACTTGTGCATTTATTACATGCTGAAGTAACTACTTAACTTTACTCTAAATTAAACTCCTACTCTAGTAATGTACCAAAGGTGGTACATTGATATGTACCCAATAATGTAATATATTCTCTAACATATGCATCAACATTGAAATATGACACTAATATTAAAAGCTAGTATTAGTGCTAATGGTGAAGGTTTATGGAACTAACATTGGTAGTTAGGGCTAGTGTTAATGCTAAAGATGGTGCTAACATTGGTAGCTAGTATTGGTGCCAATATTAAATGTGGCATTGAAACTAGTAGCTACTAGTAGCAACGATACTAAAGGATGACATAAAAGGCCTCCTTTAGTGCATTAATGAGGCTATCCTCTCATTCCTAGATCACTGTGTATATATTTTGTGAGTACGGATCATAATTTTAATGAGTAAAACAATCTTAAAATCATGAGATTTTGTATTACCACCATATATATTTAAATCACTTCTTGAAAGGTATGATCTAGGGTTATTTTGTGTCATGTTTGTGTATGTTCGAATGTCTAAATATTGAGTGTGTGTAATCTACCATAGAAAGAATAGGAATCCATAATAAGATAGTGTAATTATTTTCAAAGAGAGATTTATTTTGTGTAGATCCATTAATCTTAAAAATTAATGAGACTCAACATTTTTTACATCAATATTTTGAAATAGATAAGAATCACCTTGGTTGCATCACAAAACTACTGATGGCCACTATGGTATAGACAAGTAGACTCATCTGAGCATTAATAAATTTTATAACTTATAAAATTACCTTGGTATATTGATGGGTTAGTAAATTAAAAAAACCCCTTTTTATATAACATGGATATTTCCTACAGTGTTACAGAGGTCAACAAGTGAAAGAATGAACCAAAACTTTGAAAGATCTAAAAAATATCTTTTATAGACAAGAGATATTTTCCAGTATTCTATTTTCCACCTAAATTAATTATCTCTGCTAGACTGCATATTTTCCCAATATTAATGTCTCAATCTGCATAACTGCTTCATAAATGTTTGCCCACTTTTAGATTTGCAGCATTGTAAAAATATTTTCTCGTGGACGTCTAAAATATTTATTTTTTAAAGAATGTGGACAAGTCACGGATGGATAAAATTTAACTAATTTTTAAATAAAAATTGCATACTACTTTTTCTTAAGAAAAAAGCTTCGTGTATTTCTCTAGGTGTAGGCACCGATTAAACCAAGAATACTTGTAGTTAAACTGGGCATGTGTGTAGTCAAACTGGGCATGTACAGTCAAAATGGGAGTATGTCCAATCAAATTGGGCATGTGTGCAGTCAAACTAGGAGTATGTGTAGTGAAACTGGGCATGTGCAGTCAAACTAGTCAAACTGAAGATAGGTGCCTATAACTGAAGATAGGCATCTGCAAACTGAAGATAGGTGTCTGTATGCATGAAGATAGGTGTCTAAAAAATGAAGATTGGTGCCTGTGAATTGAATAAAGGTGCATGTATGTGTGAAGATAGGTGCCTGCAAACTAAATATAGGCACATGTATGCATGAAGATAGGCACCTGTATGCATGTACAAACCAATTTTACTAGGCTACAAAAAATTGATAGGCCTACCAACACTTGCTTTTTAACTTCCATCAACTGCAAACATGAACTTGTCCACTATGTACCACCAAATTTGATTGGTGCAACCATTAATGAATTTGAGCGGGAGGCTCAAAATTTATTAACACTTTCTATAAATAATAATTTTTTTTTTCTCTACTCAACTTGAGTTCTTCCTTCTATAGATGGTTTTTTCCTTTTTATTTTTATTTTTTTTATTTTTATTGGTTATGTATGCTTCTTTGGACTAGATATCACATCAACTTCAAAGCAACTTTTTGAAGGTTTTTTTTTTAATAATGACTCTTGCCTTTATTTTTCTTTTATATATTTTTTAATAAGCTCTTTCTCCTTCAAATATTAAAAAAACTTTAAACTTCTATAAAAACTTAAAAATTTTAAACAAACTAGTTGAATTCCTTATCACTCCAAACTTCAAAAAATAAATCTTCTAACTCTTTTAATATTTCAAATAATTAAAAATTTAACTAAGTAGACATCCTTATTACTCCATATCTTTAACATAAAAAATTAAAACTCAAAAACTAAATACTTATCACTCCATAAATGAATTAAATATTTTAACTATTCTATCATACCTTATAACTCCATAAACTTAATAAAATATTTAATTAAGCATTTAACTTTAGAATACCTTTCGAAATGTATGTAACTCTAAATTGCTCATGGTTTTTGAAATGTGCTTGCACTCTAATCTCCATGCTTGTTGCTATGAAGTGACTTTTCATAGCACTTTATGGCTCTGATACCATTGTTAGCTTTTCAGGTAGATTAACTCACAAAAAGCTTTATCTAGGATCAAGAATAAATTAAATATATGCCACTAATCAAAATAACAATGAATCTCAATATTGGAATAAAAACAATATCTCACAAATATTACTAAAATATATAAAATATCAAAGGATTAAAAAATTAATTCTGATCAATTACATTGCATGGAGAGATATCTACAATATATAATTTTACATGACTTTTCAGTACTTTGACTATTGCTCTCCTCTAATAGTTGGGAGATGCATCCTTTCATATTCCTCATAAAGATAAACTCTCATCTTGCCACATATCATGTGACTCTTCATTCTCTATCTTGACACTTTGCACTTTCTCTCATATTGACACATACATTATATAAAATATAAATCATTCTACCAAACTAATATTTACAAGGGGTCAAATAATGTAATACTTCCAACATATCCCAGAGCCATTATTGACTAAAATTTTCTTAACAAATTTATCATTGATTTAGACCATGATCTATATATGAGGGTCCCTTGTTAGAGAATACAATATAATATAATACTCATAAAAATATTATTCATATGATTTGCTTCAATTAACCCAAAATTTAAAGTAAAATCATTGGGATTCAAATTTTGAGGAATTGTACATTCACTCAAACCCTTGATAAGGATGTCCTAGTAAGTGTGAGATTATTTAAGGAGTTCAAAGATGAAAATATTAGTTTGAGTGTTATTGAGTTGTAATAAATTGTAAGCACCCTTTGTTTTATCCTTGGGTTATGATTGGATAACCAAGGATCAATTATAGATTGTTTGGATTAAGTAATCAAAGCAATTCTTGTTGCTTAACTAGTTGAGGGTTGGTTTATGAGGAAAATCCTTTGTTGTTGATAGATGAAAAGATAAACATATAAGTGTGAGATATAAAAATCATGGATGACCTTTGATTTACTGACAAGACTAGGTACACTAGCTCCCTTGTTCCCATGGGATG
Organism: Wollemia nobilis; assembly: GCA_028583015.1. NCBI lineage: Eukaryota > Viridiplantae > Streptophyta > Pinopsida > Araucariales > Araucariaceae > Wollemia > Wollemia nobilis. The sequence continues at coordinate 14,079,790 of JAQPPZ010016726.1, forward strand.
TCAGGTTTACAACACATCACTTCAAGGATAGAGAAAATTGTGAACGTTGTCTACTATTTTATGGTTATTTGAAAACACTTATGTTTTCCTAAGAGATTTATATGAATGCCTTACCTTAATCAAGCACTATAATGTAAATAAAATAATATGTAGTGAATAGGCCTATGAGCATATGCTTTTTGCATTCAAGTGATAAAATGAAGATACTTTTTTATTTTGGGCAAGAGTACAAAAATGAAATAAAGAAAAAAAGTATAATTTTCTATAGCTAGTTTGATCTCAAATGATAATGCAATGACTAAATATATAACTTAGCTTAGAAAATTATTAGTCTTGATTGATTGGACCCCTAAATAATATGTTTATTATTTTTCTTTTTTTCTTTTCTTTAATAAATGAAAGAATAGAAAAATGGAATACATAGATAGTCAATCAAATATTAGATATCAGTGAACTAAGTCTAAACTAATAAAATATGTAAAAAATAATTATTTTGACCTAGACCTACCTCTTTGGTAGTAGCATTTCCTATCATAGAAGCATTGTTAGTGCTTCTTATGGCTATTGGCACTTTCGTTCATATCTTTCACTTCCATAGAAAACCTACAAAATAAAAATAAGAAAATAAAGTTAATGTAGAGAGGTCTAGCTAAGTCAATAGAGAGATATGACACTCCCTTGGATGGTGTCAGAACATTATTTAAAAAATGATCAAAAGTAGAAGGCTAAAAATGTTAACTATTGCATAGAAGGAAAAAGCACCATAGTTGAGTAGTACTGCCACTGGTATTTTTAAATAAGGGTAGCACTTTCCTTGTCTATGAATAAAATATCTAGCTATTATGTTTATAGTCTCAATTGGAGCAGAACTAGAGCATAGTAGCACTATTGGTATTGTAGTTCTATGGTGATTACATTTGTAGATATCACAAAATAGATTTTAAGAGTTGGAAAACTTGTAATGATTTTATGAAAGCTACTAGATCTTGATCAATTAGGTGCAAGGATCTAGTAGTGATATGATAAAGACTATTAGGATTATGAATGATAAAAATGCAAAATGTAAATATCTATTTATTTAAGATAATATAATGACAAATCAAAGGATAAAATCCTGTTATTAAAGACAAAAGATAAAAGAGGGTGAGAAAAACAACCCAACAACCTTGGGTTAAGAGCCCATCATGATTCCAAAGTTTTTTGGATTATGAACTCCACCATTTTGCATGGATGTTAATAAATTTTAATGCAATATCCTTTAATAGTATCCTTAGAATAACCTTTATGAGATGCACATGCAAATTTGGAAAGCCAAAGGGGTGACATTGTTGTGTAAAAAGATTAGTACAAATTTAGACAAAGTTTAGCTGCTTAATAAGGTGATATTAATTTGGAAAGGCTCTTATACTACAAAATTCATGAATTGGGATTCCCTAATGTATGGATTTATAGAAATCCATGGCTCCCTTAGAGGATCCTTAGAAATATCTGATAGAATTGGTAGGTTGAAAAGATGACAAGTTTGCATGGAAAGGAGTATGTTGTTAAAGAAAGGTTGAGGGAGAGATAACATGCAAGGGAGGATGGTGGATTAGGTAGGATAAAAAAGAAAATTTTAGATATTTGATTGTCAATCATGGTCTTGTGAGATGTTAGACACAATTAGGAAAGTTAGATATCGTTTTGTCATGTAGTTTATGCCTATCAACTACTTGCCTTTCTTTTTTCATATTATAAAAGTCAATAGCATTGGAGTCATGAACATAAAGAATGCTAAGGACATCGAAACTAATACCAAAATAATAAATTCTAGGTTAAGTGGGTAATAAAATATGAACTTTAATAATTTAGCAAAAACATTACTAGCTTATCAGTAGTTCCATAGGTGTTACCATCTCAAGTATGGAAATTTCGCCTTGGAGCATCATATTCTCCTATATTTGGTTCTTAGATGCTTTATTTGGTTAAGATGTTTGATTCACTAGATGAAGTATATGTTATTAAAGGTTTAAAGATTTTATGACGTGTTCAAAATTGGGTGTCTATATTTATCCCTTTTTGGTACACTTATCAAATGTTGAATGCATCAAAAACTAGTTTGCATACCCCTATTTTGTGGAAAATAAATATGTTGATTAGAACTTATGATTAATATGAGTGAAAATTTTGACTGGTTCATTATAGAGAATGCTATTTTTTATATTTATGATGGCATTACATGTTTTCATGCCCCAATTTTCCCCCTTGAGTAATAAAATAAAAGTCAATATTTATTGAGGAAACTCATCTCGACTATGATACACACAAGTGAATTGATAAGAAATTATTATAAAACAACAAAACTAGTTGGAGTGGGATAGGGTAAAATGGTTAGGGGGTAAAAATAAAATATTTTTTACCATTGGTGATCATGAAATAGATATTTGGATACCTAATCTCAAAACTTGATTACAATGGATCAAAGTAAGACTTATGCACCACACAAACCACATGGGACCACTAAAAGTAAGAGGAACAAATCATCCTCATGTGTGTACCATATAAATTTTTTGTTAAATTTTCCTTGAAAAGTATGCCCAAAGTAAAGGGTAGATCTACTACACAAAAATAGCACTTTTTACAATAGGTGGCACTTTTATCACTCTCATAGTGCTTTCACTATATGATGACACTTTCAACATGTGATGGCACTTTTCCTTATTAGTGGTGCTTTTGCATTTCCATGGTTTTGAGGATGATTTTTAGGCTTAGGATGATTAGGTTTATTTTGAGATAGAAAAACTAAAAAAATGGTTTTAATGGGTTGTAGGAGAGGCTTCAATCTCTAGACTATGATAATCATTACCCATATACACTAGAGATGATTTTGGTGCTTCTAGATTATGCAAACCATTAATTCTTTGTAGTAGTAGGGTTATACCATGTGGCTCTAATATTGAAGGTGGATTTTTATAGGACCCTATTGACTACATTGGCCTAGCAATGGTATTTGGGGATTAATATATTTTAGTTTCCATAAAAATAGTTCATAGTCACCATAGAGGATATCTAGATTATCTTGAGAGTGCCTATGAGAGGGACTCTAGTATATATGAGATAGATCCAATAATTGAGCCTAGAGATACTTATAGGATATGCACAGTTTCCAATAATATGGTCAAGCATTAATTTAGTATCATGTATATTGGGGTATAGCTATATAGATAGGTCACCTTAGTTTTAGCTTTGGTTTTAGAATTTTGATAGGAAAAACTAGCTGATGCGTTAGGCATTGGTGCTATGAAGAGGTGGTCACTAATATGCTTAAGTGATAAATTTATTTTGCATGGGGGTTCATAATTTTGAGTTTCCTAAACCACTCATTCCATAGAGTGGTCTATAGATGAGGGAGGAACTTCTCATATTGCATGCTACTCTGGGTGTGATCCTAGAAGCATATAGTAGTGGTTTGGATACCAAAGTTGTTAGGAAACGTGGTAGATGTTGATCCACCTAAAATATATTAATGGGACCATAAGTTGGAGGGAGAGCAAGGTAGGTCATACAAGGGGTATTGGGAAAATATAAGAGAATGGTGGGTGAAATTTAGAGAGAGTAGGTGATATGATTGTAGACACCCAAAAGTCGCACATTTCCACTTCTTACATCATCACGGCTGATCAATTTGTAAAACCATTGAAAATTGCATAAATTGGCCTAAAATCACTATTCATCACCATTAGCCCCTTTGGGCTAGCTAAGCCCTTTCCTACGCTTAACTCTAGGTCCTCATGTGACCTCATGGCAACTCAACTAAGGTTGAAACCTTCACCATGGTCAAAAAGCACTTTATGATTAGAAAGTCAACACTTTTTAGTCAAATTATGCTTTATGGCTAATTTCATGATTAATTAGATCTAATCTTGATTTAATTAAACCCTCCACCTCACCTAGTCTACTTTGACTAAGCCTAGCCTTCCACCTCACCTAGCCTAGCCTAGCCTAGCCCTACCACATTTACACCCAGATATTTCCCCACATCACACACCCCTGGGTCATTAATGCAAGATGGAGACTTTTGCACACAAATATGATTAAGTAATGCTAAGATATTTTCATAAAGGTGAATATTAATGGCAAATTGATATTTATCTCTAATCATCATTACTTTTGGATGGGTGAGGGATTCTCTCACCCAACCTCATTTATGACCCAGGACACCTCTTTGGTGGACACCTCACCACGTCCACCTCATAGGGGACACCTCATCCCCTTTCTCTCACCCTGGCCCACTCTATAAATAGAAGGCCATTTTCACCATTTTAAGGATCACACTTTTGCATACCAAAACTCTGCTGAAATTACCATTGCCATTACATCCATCACATACCCATCACACATCCATTGCATAGCTATCATACAACCATATTAATCAGCTTGCCTCATGTTTATGACCATATTGTGAGTGAGACAGGTTGACTTCATCATCAGGATTTGCAGCTCAGAAGATTTTTTGGATAAATTATATCGATAGAACCAATCAGGAGTATCTAGGGACCCTACCTGAGTAATTCGGATTCAAAAGGGCCGGTTCGCACCTCACACATGCGAACCTTTCGGTTCACACCCTAGGAGTGCAAACCTCTGCAACAGGCTCCAGAATCACTCGAAAAGGTAAGGATAGCTTGTTTTATGGTTTTATGCTAGTTTTTAATAATTAATTTTATGTGTCTCTTGTATTTATAAATACGGGGTTTGACTAAGGCAGACCCCCCAACGCACTAATAGAATTTTGCAGGTTTACAGGTCTAGTCAAGTACAAGGAAATCTCCAACAAGTGGTGGCTCACGAGCAAGAAGCCCACCTACATCGAGGAACCCACAAAGGATTGATCGTGCTATTTTTGTACCACACTCCTAAGAGCTTCCTTTGGGAAGGCTCTATTGTAGCCCAAAGGGGTAAAATTGTAAAAGGATATCATCTTTTGTAACCCCTTTTTACAATTATCAATACAATTGCAGCAGGTTCCATAATATTTGAATGAGGTGTTATGGTGTCTTTTTGGTAGTTTCATTCTGGCACGCCCGGTGGGACCCCCACCAAGATAAATCTTAATCACATTCTAACAAAAAAATTGTGGTCTATTGTGTATGGTAGGTAGTTGTCATCTTTGAAGAGCACCACAAATCAAAAATTCCCTAAAAAACATCTTAGGCCAAACCACAAAAGGCCCAGACCTAACCACAAAAGGTTCACTGGTGCACCAGTGAGCTTACAAAGAGAGTAGTGAGTACACACTTGGGCGTGTGAATTCCCCAATCTACCTCAAACTACTACTTGATACCTAGGTATTGGTTTAGACACCCACAACCAATGACAAGGTAAGTCAAGGGAGGTTAAAAGCCTCATGTTCCCAGAGTCTGCGTGCTTCCATACCTAGATCCCAAACTGTCTCTTGCCACGATGTATGCGAGGTTAAAGTGTCCTTGCATTTTTTAGCACCAAACCAATAGTTAATTTGTTTTCTATCATTTCCTTACTATGAGAATTTGTGAGATTTTATTTGTTTTGGTTGTCTTGATATACTCCATTTGGGTTTCTTGGAATTTTTCTGTGCAGGTATCTATACTAAAAACAATCCAGGGACATCAAAATCATCACAGGACTCCAAAATCAGTCAGCTCGGTCTATGGATCTTGGTTCATAGGTCAGGAGTGTGAACTCCTCAGAAGAAGACAAGTTCACACCTCAAGAGTGTGAACCTTCCAAAATTACATAGTCTTGGACCAGAGAGCAAATTGGAGGTATTTCCACTCACCTGGACACAGGTTTTGTGCCAAAATATTTCCATTTCCTCTATTTTGAAGCTACTCTAACACATTGAGCTACAAGTTCCACAAAAAATTACACATTCTCATTTTTCTTAGATCAAATTTTTAGTCATTTCCTAGTTAAATTCAAATTCCAAAAGCATTTAGCTAGACTTACCTTTTGCAAATCAATAGAGTAATTTTACCTTTTTGTAAACCACTTAACTAGATTTTAATTCACTCGTTGATAGCCTAGATTCACTTTTGCACACCAACCAGTAAATAGATTTGCTTCCAAAAGGCATCTTAGCATAGTTTCAATTTTGAAAAGGCATCCTAGAATAGTTTTCTTTTGAAAAGGCATTAATCTAGATTTGCTTCTAAAATAGTACCGCACAAACAAACACCACACACTCACACTCCAAATTAAATGGTGTAAGGCATTGGGTTTCATCTCCAGTTCGAGTTGGATTTCATCACCAACTCAACACCAAAGTTTGGTGTGGTATGGGCTTGCCCTCCACTGGCTCACCTCCAGATTAGACACCTTATTTCCCCCCACGTGGACCGTTTCGACATTAATACCCGATCGGTCCTTCCCACTTTGAGTGTTGGTTATCCAGAATTCATCACTGGAAGGTACCTTCAGAGTGGGTAGTTTTAGAAAGCCCCTTTACCACAGGGCTTTTCAAATAATTAGTGGGCACAACTATCATTATTGTGGGTGCCTTAAATGCAAGGGTTAAGCGAAAGCATGGGTATGCCGGTAGCACCACATTGATAGCATGACCTCTCTTCATGAGAGTTTATTTGACTCATTAGCACATTTTGAGTCTCCCCCTTTTGGATATCATTTTATTGTACCGTATTCCATCTAGGTAGCCATTCACCCATTGGAAACATAGTCCTATTTTGTGCGCCTTTGGGCATTGCAGAAGGTTTTGTGCTACGACATACCTGATTCATATTAGCATATCACCCACTACCCAGATTTTACTACTAGGCCATATATTTTATCATCAAAACACATGAAAAAACCAAAAAGAAAGAACTTTTGCTTTTGAGTCTCGGGAAAAGTGGTTACAACAGCGCATCAAAAGTGCTATAACTCACTTACGGATTGTCTCACAGTTTCATCTCCATGATTTTCACTGCATAGTTTGTTTTTAGGTGGTTTGCGCTTCCCAACGTAATCATCCTACACTCAAGCTTATTTTGCATGATTCTATGCAAAAATCTAGCATTCAAGCTACCATACTGATTCACACAGATTTTTTTAGCACAGGGAGGGTATACACAACACAAATTTCACCCTCTGCTACACTTTTTGGGTGGTCCGCACCCCTGGAGTGCGAACCTTTCTGGTCCGCACCCCTGACCTGCGAACCTATTCTCCAGGTTCTAGACTACACACATAGCACACAGAGGCACTTACTACACATTTTTAGCCTTCTATTTTTCATTCTGGGTGGTCCGCACCCCTAGAGTGTGAACCTTTCTGGTCCGCACCCCAGACCTATGAACTTGTTTTTTTGCCACCAAAGAGTATCCCGATCAGTCATAGATAGTTTTTGAGTCTACCTTTCACTTATGTTGACTGTTATACCACTTCTTGCATATCTTACCATGCTGGTTACGCGTAGTCAGATGCATGAAGCACTTCATCGTGCTACCAAGGCTACCCAATGGATTGTTCTTACTATAGGGGCCTCTTCTTCTTGGACCATAGATCCACCCTCCGAGTCTGAGTAGGTTCCATCCAGAGCTGTGCCTGACCTATTGACGGGGCCTTCCACCCCTAGAGCTAGTACTGCATCCCATATGGCCTCTTCTCCACCATCTCATTTCCTAGATGAGCACCTCGAGGAGCCCCCTCCTTTAGAAGCTCTCTCTTCACCCAATCCCCCATCCACTTTTTGACCCAATGTCATATATACCTCTCCCGACCACCCCATACCAGTTATGGTGGTGGAGGAGCTCACTCCCCCTCCTTCCCCTTCCTCTGCTCATCCATTCATTGACCATTCTTCTCATCCCCTTTTGGGTGATGATGTCATCATCTCCCAAATTATCCTGGATATTATTACCACGGTGCAGTCTATTGGTATGATTTCCACCCCTCCTTCCTCCACACCACTTTCCTCATAAATACTGGTATCTCACCAGGCTTCCTCTAGTCATCCACCTTCATCTCAGCCACCATCTATCGGATCACCTACATATTATTCCCATCCATCATAGAGTTACCGCATGGCTTCATCAAGCCTTATGGACCCCTCTATCTAGGCTTTCCCACCATGCACATCCCACACCCCACCCCCATCGCCTACCCCCAAGTTTGCCACATTTCCACCTCCCGATTACCCTCCATTCTCCACCTATGGCCCACCATCCGTACACCCTAGTAATTTTTGGCTACCTCCTCCCCCTTCATATCAACCACCTCCATTGCACTCCACCTACCAAGGCGTCCCACCTCGGTATTCCATTCAACCATATTCCCTGTTCGCCAACCCTTCTGCTTCACCTCAGTCCTCTTTCGTGCCCCCCATTGCCTCACAACATTTTTCCTTTCATACATCCATGTCTATCCCACCCCCTTCTTCCACACCTCCAACATTTTTCACCATGCCCCCCACATGGTCATCCACTACTACTGCTTAGGTGCAACCTACTTTTTAGTATGTGCAGTAGCAGTAGTAGATGCCCATGCCCGACCAGTCACCTCCCGGTTACTATGACACGCAGCAATAGTAGCAGATCCCAATTCCTGGTCCTTCACCTCCTGGATATTATGATCCATCACAGCAACCACCACCCATGTCCCAGGCTCCATACATCTCACCCCATCCATCTCAGGTTCCTGTCCTACAATACCACTCCACAGTAGGATGCTTACTATTAGCAGTGGAAAGAGGAGCAGCTATGGTATCCCCCACATTTAACTTACGCCCCAACCACATCGCAACCACCACCCACTTACACACCACCCCTTCCATTTCTAGCTCCTCCTGAGACTACCATCATGCTCTCTAGTGATTTTTAGGCCATGCAAGAGTAGTTGTGTGCTTTGGATCTACGTACCACTGGTTATGGGCCTCAAAATCCCACATACGATGAGTTGTGCAATGAACCCATTCACCCATCTATTCCTATCCATCCTTACCCTTATAGATTTGAAGTTCCCAAATTTGATAAATTCAAAAGTAAGGAAGATCCTAGAGAGCACCTCAATAATTACCATTTTGCCTATTACCAATTGCATGAAAGTGATCCCCTTATGCTTCGTACCTTTGCCATGTCACTTGGAGGTCAAGAATTAGATTGGTACAACCATTTACCTCGCCATAGCCTCTACACATTTGAGTAGTTGGCAAATATTTTTCTTAAACATTTCGCTATCAACATCAAAACCAAGCTCACCCTATCTGATGTATATGCTTTGTGCCAGTGGGATGACGAGCCTATTACTGATTTTGTCGCACGTTGGAGAGTGGTCCTTCATGATCTCGCTTTCCCTCTCCCACCTTCAGAGCTCATCAAACTCTTTGCCAAGAGTTGTCACAAACAAATTTCCCAAACATTGCAAATACATCAGAGTCAGACATTTGAGGAGGCCATTTCCCAAGCCAAAGTAATCGAGGACATCAAGGTCCACACGGGAAAAATCACATTGCATCAGAAACCACCTTACCCCACCAACTACCACTACAATTGCCCTCCATATATCCCACCTACCACATGACCACCACAAACCAATCAAGTTCTTATCAACCCATCGTATCCGTCGATGCAAGTGGCATCTATGCAAGCTCCACAACCCACTCCTCCATGCTCCCCCCATAATCAGTATCAAGCCAATCCTCCACTTCTTCCCACTCCACAAACCAGCAACCCCCCACCACAACCCAATACCTATCAAGGCCGCAATCCATGACCACCTCACCCCCCATGCAATTGGATGCCTATTTCTGAACCCATGCCCACTCTATTTTGATGACTTACTGAGGGGGGCCTCATCCATTTACCGAATGTCCAACCACTTGATCCAAATCACCCTTTGCCATGAGATTACAACCCCCAATATTTTTGTGATTATCACCGACAACATGGCCATACCATTGATTCATGTCGCATCTTTCGCCATGTTGTCCAAGACCTAATTGATCGAGGCTCCATTCAAGTCTCAAACCCCCTTGCACCACAAAATCAAAATTTGGGGATATTTCAAAATCCCTTACCTGAGCACGGGGGTAATCCACCTCAAAATGATCCACGTCAGGTTAACCACATCAATCGAGATCCTTCCCAGTAGGGTTTTGTGGGTATGATCCACATCGTTACTCGTAATCAACGTTACCCACCCCCTGTAGCTGCTCAACAACCTTCTACATCACAACAACCTCCAGTCACAACTTCCATCATTACACCACCAGTCCCTCCACCTTCTCCATAGAATGTTATCACCATCCATGGTAGCCTTTCTCATTAGCTCTGCACCACCCCTATGTGGTTATCCATTTATGACCTCTTGCAACAATCCCAACCTCACCGTGAAGCCCTTGATTCTATCCTTTGCTCTCTCGATCTTGACACCCAGAACATAGATTCCTTTACCAACTTTGTTGGCAATGTTCAAATATGCTTACAACCTTCTATCAGCTTCCATGACCATGAAATTATAGAAGTTGTAGGTGAGGGAGCGGATCCTCCATTACATATTCAAGCCTCCATCAATGTTGTTACCTATAAGCGTGTTCTCATTGATATCGGTTCCTCTATTAGCATCATTTCTACCGTAGCCTTAAACCACCTTCGTCTTCCCCCGTCTCATCTTGCTACACCATCCATGGATCTTCGAGCCTTTGATGGATCTATGCGTCCCACCATTGGCACTATTGTCTTACCCATTAAGGCAGGTGTCAAAACCATTTCCACCCTCTTCCATGTTATCGAAGGCGAGATGCAATACAATATCCTGTTAGGATGACCTTGGATTCGGGACATGCAATGCATCCCTTCCACGCTTCATCACTACATCAAATATGTCCATAATGGATTAGTTCATTGCATCCCCACCGACGGTGATCCCTTTGAATTCTGCAACATCATCAACCTTCCCCTTGTTCCATCCTTCACATCTACACAATTCACCCCCATCCCCCATCGTACGCTCGCTAACACTTATCCCCCATCATCACAACCACCCCCTACCCCCAACCTAAGCAATGTGGCCTCCACTTCATCCACTCTACCTCAACCTCCACCATGACCACCAGCCCCTAACTTCTCCCATGCTGCTTTGTCATCCTTCACACCACCACCATTTACCTTTTCTGCTATGCCAACCCCACCACCCTCATCCAATACCACACCCATCCTTCCCACACCACCACCATCCACCCGTCGCTTTGTACCATGGTCTGCCCAAGCATGCATGGTTTCCCATCCATCCACTCCCTCTCCTTCACCTCCATCCCAATTCCAACATGCTAATCATCCTATTGTTGGATCTCCCACTAAATGTTATGAGTGGGCACAACGTGCTACTCGACTTGATGTGGAGTTAGCCCAATCCACCTATATAGATACCCATCCCCCATCCAACACTCCCTCTTCACCTATTGCACCATCACCCTAGCCACATAGGGGGTCCTCCCCTCCACTCATGCATACTAATCCTCCCCATGTTTCCATCCACATGACCGCACCTGACCCTGGCGAGTATCACATTATCGATTCACGTGTTTCACCAGCCAATTTCCAAACCACCCATGATTTCGGCCGACCTCGTGATGTGCCCTTGACTATTGGGGCTGTCGTTCCTCTCGGTCCTCCCAATAATTCCATGAATTTTGTTTATGGAGGCCTTGATTCATCCATGCTACCACCAGCACCTCCTTTACCACAAACCAGATTTTATAGTAATCTTAATCACATGTCTAATCCTCTTTTTGCTTGGCAATATCTATGTCGATACAATTGGCATGGGTATGGCCTCGGGAGATACAAACAAGGATGTCATTCCTATATTAGTCCTCCCACTCACCTTCCCATAGATCGCTCTGGAGTCGGTTACAATCCCACCACCATTCACACTCTTGAGCATGAATTTCAACATCTAAATCTCAATCCTCCCAACCTCTTGCCTAACGAGGAATTCGAACCTGCCATGCCATCGGAGAGCTCTTCTCCTCACTCTACCATTGACATACCATCCACATTATTTCCACCCTCACCACCCCATGAGCCTCTTTCCCCCAAGAAGTCGACACACTGATCTATCACTTCACCTACCTCACCGTTGATGAACCCTCGCCTACCGATTCATCCCTGTCTGTCGATTCATCCCTACCTATAAATTCACCCCTGCCTATCGATTCATCCTCACCTGTCGACTCATATTCCCCTCCCTATCTAGCCTTGTCCTCTCCACCTACCATTCCTTTTTTCCCAAGGTACGAAACCATCCCATCCTGATGCCAAATCACTCGCACACCTTCACCCCCCATAGTTTTGAATCCAAGTCACCACCAACCCATTCATGATTTCTTCCTATCCTCTTTTAACTCTTCCAAACCTTCCTCCCCCACCTCATCCATTCATAATACATCGATCAACATGATTTTCATCAACCTTTATGCTCCCCTTCACTACCCAAACCAACCTAATTACACCCCACCTCCCATTAATGATTTTGTTGACTTTGATGATATCTCCTCCCCCCATCTACCACTGATTTCCTCCCCACACCCCACATGATCCACTCTGCTAGCACACCATTACCTACCAACCCACCCCACATCCCATGGATTCATAATGCAGATTTTTATCTCGATGATGAATTCCTCACCCCTGACTCCATTGATGACCTCCATCTCATCCCCATACCAAAACAACTTCAAGATGGTTCTCACATGCTTGTTGAGGACACCATTGAAGTTGACATTGGCAATGATCCCAACCATCCTCACATCATCTACCTCACCGCTAGCCTCATAGAAGAAGAGTGGATCCTATACACCAATTTCCTCTGCTACTACATTAAGGTATTTTCTTGGTCTTATCAGGATATGTCGGGCCTCGATTCATCCCTCGTGGTGCACAACCTTGTCCTCGACACCAATGCCAAACTTGTGTGACAAAATTTGTATTGCATGCACCCTACTATGGCCCTTATGGTAAAAGGAGAATTACAGAAACTCCTTGATGTCGATTTCATTGTCCCCATTGACTACCCGGAGTGGGTTTCAAACATGGTTCCCATCAAAAAACCCAAGGGGGTATCCACATTTGCATCAATTTTAGGGATCTTAAAAAAGCTTGTCCCAAGGACAATTTTCCACTCCCTAATATTGACACTTTGGTAGATGCTACAACTAGACATGAAATACTATCACTCATGGATGGTTTTTCAAGTTACAATCAAATTTGTGTCAATCTAGCGAACCAACACAAGACTGCTTTCACCACCCCTAGGGGACTTTTTGTTACAAAGTCATGCCTTTTGGCCTCAAGAATGCTAGGGAAACTTATCAATGTGCCATGAATTATATTTTCCATGATCTCATGCATAAAACTCTTGAAGACTTACGAACATCTTATTGCTAAATCCAAAATCCATGGTCAACATATCACAGATCTACAACAAATATTTGATCACCTCTTAGAACACAATGTTCGATTGAACCCAAAAAATGTGTCTTTGGTGTCACCACTAGAAAAATATTAGGTTTCATAATATCCCAATGAGGCATTGAAGTCGATCCCACCAAAGTCCAAGCCATCATTGACATCCCCCCTACAAACCTCAAATAGTTACACGGCCTCCAAGGATGAATCCAATCTATTTGGTGATTCATCGCCCAGTTGTCCGACAAATGTCAACCATTTAATCATCTATTACAAAATGGGGTCCCATTTAAATGGGATAGCAAATGTCAAGCCACTTTTGATGACATCAAAACCTACCTTACATCACCACCCATTCTCATCCCACCTCATCCAGACCATCCATTTTACCTATACATCTTCGCTACTGATGTTGCATTGGGTATACTCCTCACCCAAAAGAATGAGAATGACAAAGAGCAAGCAGTCTATTACATTAGTCGCACTCTAATTGATTATGAAACATGGTATGCATACATGGAGAAACTTTGTCTTGCCATTATTTTTGCCACCCAAAAGTTGTGACATTACATGCTTAGTCACACTACCTACGTAGTTGCTCATGACAATCCACTTCGCTACATGCTCAGTAGAAGCTACAACACCGCACAACCAAATGGATCATGCTCCTCATAGAATTTGATCTCAAATTTATTATCCAAAAATCCATCAAGGGCCAAGTCATCACTGATCAATTAGCTGAGGCCCCATTACCAAATAACGCACCAGTTCTTATTCAGCTTCCAGATGATTTAGTTTTTCACATAAGCGAAGTCGAAGAACCTGTAGAGCCTGAATCAACTGTCGAACTGACTCTTTTCTTTGATGGCTCCAGATGCACACATGATGGAGGTGCAGGAATAGTATTTTTCATGCCGCAAGGGGAGCCCCTCCCCTTCTATTTTAAGTTAGGCTTTCCATGCACCAATAACAATGTTGAGTATGAAGCTCTTATCCTTGGCTTGAAGCAAGCACTCTCCATGCATATTCATCACCTAGAAATATTTGGAGATTCCCTCCTCATTGTAAATCAAATCAAGGGAGAGTGGCAATGTCATTGCCCAATATTACAACAATACAAGTAGGTTGTCAAAGATCTATTGGCTAAGTTTGAGTGGTATGACATCACCGCTACCCCGCGATCCACAAACCACTTTGCCGACACCATGGCCTCTCTAGGCTCACTCATCCCACAAAACCCACTTTTTAACACCACTCACATGTCCATTCACACCCTTCTTCATTCAACCATTTCCAAAAAACCACCTCCTCATGACGATGGCATCAATATCATCAAAGCCACACCGCATGACCCATGGTTTTCCCAAGTTAAGGATTACATCAAGCTCAAAATCATACCACCTGATATCAGTCATACTCATAAACAAGATTTTAAATTATGTGCCATTTGCTATACATTGCTAGGTGATATCCTATATAGGCAAAGTTATGATGACATATTACTCCTTATATTGAGCCTTTTGAAGCCCAACACATTACTCAAGAAGCTCATGATGGTACTTGTGGTGGCCATTTTAGTGGCATGGCTATCACCAAATATATTTTATGAATGGGTTATTATTGGCAAACCATGGAGCATTATTGTTATGCTTATGTCAAAAAGTGTGTCAAATGCCAACATCATGCCAATATTACACACTTACCCTCTTAGGCCCTACAACCCATTCAATCTATCTGGCCATTTTCACAATGGGGCCTAGAACTTATCAAAAAAATCACTCTTACATCATCCAACAACCATAAATTCATCATCACTCCACTGATTATTTTACCAAGTGGATGGAGGCTGTCCCATTAGTCCAAACAATAGGTGCCAAAATCATCGATTTCATCACACAACACATCATTTATTGTTTTGGCATCCCATCAAAAATCATCTCTGACAATGGTACACCATTCAAGAATAAGAATGTGCATGCTTTATGCAACAAATTTAATATCCAACACAACTTTTCTACTCCATATTACCCCCAAGGTAATGGTCAAGCTAAAGCAACTAATAAAACTATCATTGCCATTCTTCACAAAACCATTGTAGATTCACACCATGATTGGCACAATCAAATACCTTTAGCTTTATGGGCATATCAGACTAGTATTCATACTCCAACTGAGGCAACCCCATTCTATCTTGTCTACGATGTAGAAGCCATCATGCCATTGGAACTCAAAATACCATCTTTAAGGGTATCTATGCAAGAATTCATTGATGATGACACGACTCATCAAACCAGATTAGATAAATTGACCTTTTTAAATGAATGCCACATTCATGCCATTGAACACATGCATGTTTATCAAGATCACCTTTGACATACCTATAATTCTAAGGTACACCAACATGAATTTCAAGTTGGAGACTTAGTCCTCAAAGAGAACCAACAGATCACTAGCCACGCCATCTCTGACAAATTTGCACCAAATTAGCTAGGCCCATACATGGTTACTCATAAATTCAGATCTAGGGCATATCATCTAGCTACCTTGGAAGGAATAGCCAAGCTTGAGCCCATTAACATTATTCACCTGAGCATTTTACGCCTAGTTGTAGGCATTACCGCTCATCACTACTTGTGTACATATGTATATAAAAAAAAAAAATACAATTTCATATTTTTACTGTTCGGTGACACTAATGTTATTTGCATACACATCCAACTCTGCTCACTTCATTTCTCCCCCTTTTTTCTTCTATGAATGGATGTTGTATGGTCATGCTTCGAGCGGCTACATACCTTCCATTTTCCCCTTCCTTCTTTTCCTTCTCTTCCCCTCTTATGTTCTCTTATTCTAAGTTACTCATTACTATTGTATGGTCACGCTTCAAGTGGCTAATGGGTTTCTCTTTATTCTCTTTTCATTTTTCTAATATTTTCTTCTAGTTACTTACCAATGTTGTATGGTCACGCTTCGAGCGACTACATACCATTGATAAGTTCATGTCTTATTTTTCTTCTACATTTTCCTCTTCTTCTTTCTTACATCCTTCATTTTCACACCACTCCATTCCATGCCCCATTCCATTATCTATAATACTGGGGCACCCTTGTACATAAATACTCACTTTTTGCACCCATGTAGGCATATGCATATATTCATTGTAAATAACATGTGAAGGGAATTAAAAATGCACATGCTAGCATGTCCGATTGATGTTCAACACCCCTTTTTAGGAAATCAGATTAGAGCTACATTTTGATTGCTTCGACCACAAATAGTTACATAATCAACCACCATCCAACATTGGCACATTTTAGAAATACTTTTAGACTTCCCTTGGTCACCTTGCTCTCTTTCTTGGACTTACATACACGTCTTACATATTAATAACATTCTAGAAATGAAGTTGATTACGTTGCATGCCAGCTATTGCTTAGCAAAAATTACTCCACTTATTACATCATTCACATGATTTCTCATGAACCGGATGACCAAAAAAAGGACAAGCTTCCCCCCCTCTAATTTGAATAAAATTCCCTTGCTCCATAGCTAATCTGAGCAAGTATCCCAAAGAAGCATACTCATAGAAAAATCCCTTGCTCTTCAGCCAATCTAAGCAAATATCCTGACAAAGCACAAGAAAGCCAAATTTTTTGCTCTACATTTAATATGAGCATGTATATATATAAAAAAGGAAAATAAAAGAACAAACAAAGAAATAGAAGAGACACACAAAGAGCACAAAATAAAAGCCTACTCCACAAGCAAATCAATCACACCGGGGTAGAAAACAAAAGGAAACGCCTCAAGATATCATCAGCTTGAATCCCTATAGTCCTCCAGTATTTACCAAATAAGCTAGCACACAAGCTAAGTTGGCATGCAATTATACTCCACCCCATTCTAGAATGGTAAAATGAACATCACTTTTCACACACAAGTCCAAGATAGAGGTCTTGTTTACCACGATAGTCTCTAAGTAAATCCAAAAATTTTGCTCAGTTATTCAATGGGTTTGATTGTACAAACTGTAATGCTCGAATCTCTTCAAGATATTTCTCCTATCCAAATTCCTTGGAATAACGGCATGGATCACATCATTTGAGCAATGTAATGATGCACATGCTATCCCTAAGCAAAATATTGACCTCATACACATTTATGCATACCATCTTATTCTTTATACTTTCTTTGTTCATTTAACCAATATTCTTAAGTTTTAATTACTTATCCATATCATTTGTTATTACCATCCCACTATCTATTATCACATCTATGCTAATCATGCACTACCATAAGCAGATAGTAACAAACACAAAAATGCAAATAACACAAGTGTCGTCGAATATCGTATGTATATATATCAAAAAAATCAAATGCCACCAGGCTACAATAAAATGTGTGGGCCCTTATGGGTACATCATCACACATCCATGTCTATACATCCACAAAAATGCCATCCAGCTACAATAAGGAATGCACCATCATCAGGTACATCTCCCCACAAAAAGAATTTGCTCCTCCTGAGCGCCTACAAAAATACAAAAAATCCAACCTCCATCAGGAACCTCCTCATGGCTGCTCCCCTCCCGAGGTCTCCCCACCCCCCTCGCTTACACCACCTCCACCAATCACCCACTATGAGGACTCTACCTCTCCAGCATCCTCCACCCACACCATCTCCACCTACCTAGGTGGTCCCATCATCACTGGTGCCTGCGATAATGCAGGTGCCACCAAAGCCTACACCATACCACCTACTAATGGCACACTCTAATATGGTTGTAAAACCAATGAAGCTAGTGATCCCTCATAGATAGGAACAACTATCCCCCACACATCTAGCTCCCCCTCCACTCTCACCTGCCTACCCACCTCCTTCGTAGCCCTTGCCATAAGCCATCGGTTGCCCTCCTAAAACCATGCAATCATCTTTCATGCTACCTCCAACTATGGCACTACATCCCCTAGCTAAGCAATCTCCTACTCCACCCTCCCCCTAGCCTCCTACATCTCCCGCACCATCCACTCCAACTCAGCCACCCGTGTTGCATGGCATGCCCTCATAGCCACCATCTTCACCCTTGCCTCATCCTACTCACACTGGAAAGTATCTTGCTCAATCCTGAGCCTCTCCATCTCCTCGACCATCTACTCTACTCGCACCTCGGCTACATCTTGCTCTCATAGCATAGCTCTCAAATCCTCATCTGCCTCCTCCCTCTCCTTCTCCCATAAGGACCGCTCTATCCCCCACTCTGTCTCCCACTCAAAGAGCATATCCTGCACCCTCCCTAACTCCTTCCGTAGTCGCTCCATCTTAGCCTCTACTGATAGCACCCCATGGAGGTCACCTCCAAAATCAAAATCCTCCATCTCTCCTACCAACCCCTCCCCCAACAAAGGCCCCTCCATTGGTGCCTCCACTCCTATCTCCATCATGGGGATATCCTCCCTAGGCACTATCCACTCATCGCCTCCTCTCGATGGCACTGCTCCACTACCCCCCACTAGCCACTCATCCATACCGGCCACACCCTCCATGGCCACCATCCCACCGCCACCACCTCCTACCAATGGTGCCTCACCTACATCTCTCACCAACTGATCATGCGCATCTCGACGTAGTCGCACACATCATGCTAGTAGCTCATACTCTGCATCCTCTACCTCACCTAGCTCAGGTGAACCCCTATCCTCCCCCTCCTCCACCTCCTCTACTGGTGACCTTGCCCTCGCCCCTCCTGGTAGCCCTACATAAGGTAAAGCCCCTACCACATCCACCCATCCATCCACCACCCCTCGCCTTGGCTCCCACGTCTACCTTGACCACCATACCTCATACTCCATGGTCATCCTAGCATTGTCCACATCTGGGACATCAATCACCTCATCCAGAATCATGTTCAAGGGTGGCACTATAGGCTGTGGCCCCTTGTCTCCCTTCACCCTGTAAATCACCATAGGAGGGTCAAGACACCCCTGTACTAGTCCAAACTAATGCTGCACTTGGGTAAATGGAAAAAACTCCACCTCCATGACATATTTCCCCACCACCCACCTCCCATGTCGTACGGATGCCAAATGCACAACCTCATCATCCCAGCTCGGCCCTCCTCACCATGGCCTCCACCTGATCTGATCCATGGTCAACCTCCCCAGCTTCGCTCGGTAATACACCAACTCCCCTACATGCTCCCTCCTCCTCCTCTCCATGTTCGCCCACCATCGGCTAGCATACGACCTATCACACCCCTCATGCGCATGCACATCATAGGGAAAATTAGTAGGCCATAAAATCATGATATGCTCCCATGCCCATATCTGTAGTAGCGGTAGCACACTCAATCCTATCCTGGTCATCCACACTACACCATGTAACTCTCGATACACCTATGTCAACAGGGCAGGCGCCCATGCATATCGACACCCCTGCTCTACCATGTCACACACAATCCCCATCATGTTCCAAGGGAATTTCACCCCTGAAGCATCCGACAGTGCATGACTCACAATCAATAGCATAGCCATCGCATGCCATAGTGAAAGCCACCTCTCCTTCTTATGCCAGTAGAACATGTAATCTACCCCCTTCATCGCCTCCACTCGTGTCCACCTCTCCCCAAAATCCCTCTCCAAAATCCACTCCCGAGCCTCCTTCCCCACCACCATCATCGTCAAACCATCAATGGGCAACCGGTATATCCGATAAATGTCTTCTAAGGTCACTGTCATCTCCTCGATCGAAAAATGGAAGGTGTTCCTATCAGGATCCCACCTCTCACATAGTGCGGCCATATACGTGTGATTCACATGAACCCCACGCATTACCCATACTCCATACAGTCCCACGGTCTTCAACCACTTCACATCCACCCCCCCCACTACCCCTCCAACTCCTTTCTGCAAGTCCGAAGTCGATGGCGGGTAAATATCTGCTTCACCTGCATCACATACATCACATGTCAGAAATCATCCATATTTTTGTACATAATCTATACACATTCGCATGTAAAATAAATGCACACTTTTTTGTATTATTTCTAAGCATTTGTTAAATAGAATTTGAATTGATGTACATATACACTTCATTCATTTGTTCATTTGCACATAACATGCCATGCATTTCACATTCACACGTATACAAAAAAAAAAAACCTAAAAATTTTCATCAAAACGTACAAATTTGGCCAAATCAAAACCTACCTAGAGGCCAAAAATTCATCGCAAGGCCAAAATAGGAGGTTCGCACCCCATATGAACCATCCGGTTCACACCCCACACGTGCGAACCACCCGGTTCGCACCTCACACGTGTGAACCTCTAGAAATTGATGAAAATAGGATGATCGGGTGTGGAATTTAATTTTGATTCTAACGGTTACACACACGCATGCGAAAAAAATTAAAACACGTGCTAAAATTGCAAAAAATGACACAAAAACCCTACCCGCTAGCATGCAATATGAAACAGTCAAATGAAGGTCAAAACAGAAAACTACAGTCAGATCAGGATACCCATTTGGCCCATTAAACCAGTTCCATGTCTTTATTTTTACCCCATGCACATTTTCCCACCCATTTTTATTCATCCCATTTCACGTCCAACCCCCGCACACATTCCCATGCATTCAAAGGCCAAAATAAAAAATGCAAAATATTTTTGGGTACCCATTTGGCCGGTTTTACACATGGTGTTCAAATTTTTATCATTTGTTACCCCCATCCCCATTTCAAGGTTGTAAAAGTGAAAAGATTCATTTTAAACCCCCCTCCCCAAATCACGCATTCCAATGGCTAAAAACCACCTACCTCGGGCACATCCACCCCCATGCTGGTACTCCCCGACGTACTCACCATTCCGCTCCATCCGATTCACAACCCGACAACACTCTATCACTGTCTTCTCTTCTCCTCCACCTCTCTACAAATTTTAGCACGTGCAAATGATGTCACGACTTCAAATTTCATATTTTATAAAGAATTTTGGCGGGTTCGCACCCCACATGTGCGAACCTACTGGTTCGCACGTGTGACATGCGAACCTGCCATACAGAGCCCAAATTTTCCCACAAACCTCAAATTTCATCCTCAAATCCATTCCACAGCTCATCTCATTGGTTTTTGTGCCAAATTTTCTCAAATTCACCCTTTCATCTTCATCAACCATCGCATCATCGATATTCACTTCCTTCATCACCAATTCACCGCTTGAGGGGGTTATCATTAATCACACCTTACACACGATCAAACAACCAAACATCCAATCATGAATTCAATGAATGTCTAAGAAAATTTTTGCTAACGATTATCTCAATGACCAAAAATCCAATTCCAAACAAAATGATGTTTGCTAAATCTTCAAACGCCTCTGCCTGTAGATGCCATATGGATTCCAATTGTCATAAGTGGTAGGCGTAAGACCACTTGTGAATTAAAAATCCTGAAGTTCTACCTGAGGCTCCAACGATTTATCAAATGTCGCCAAATGAGCTCACCAATCAATCAAAAGCAAAAGTTAACCAAAGCATCTTGTTGTGTCCAAAATTGAAACATTTACAATTGATCATAATGCAAGGCAATCATCCGATTTCCCCCAAAAGCAGTCACTCATGAAACCATTTTTTATCAATGCGTCTCTTTCACAAACCATCAAACATCATCAACCCATATCATCAATTTTTGTACTAAACCATGTTTCACACACTCCAGTACAAAAAGGGGTAAAATGTAGACACCCAAAAGTCGCACATTTCCACTTCTTACATCATCACGGTTGATCAATTTGTAAAACCATTGAAAATTGCATAAATTGGCCTAAAATCACTATTCATCACCATTAGCCCCTTTGGGCTAGCTAAGCCCTTTCCTACGCTTAACTCTAGGTCCTCATGTGACCTCATGGCAACTCAACTAAGGTTGAAACCTTCACCATGGTCAAAAAGCACTTTATGATTAGAAAGTCAACACTTTTTAGTCAAATTATGCTTTATGGCTAATTTCATGATTAATTAGATCTAATCCTGATTTAATTAAACCCTCCACCTCACCTAGTCTACTTTGACTAAGCCTAGCCTTCCACCTCACCTAGCCTAGCCTAGCCTTGCCACATTTACACCCAGATATTTCCCCACATCACACACCCCTGGGTCATTAATGCAAGATGGAGACTTTTGCACACAAATATGATTAAGTAATGCTAAGATATTTTCATAAAGGTGAATATTAATGGCAAATTGATATTTATCTCTAATCATCATTACTTTTGGATGGGTGAGGTATTCTCTCACCCAACCTCATTTATGACCCAGGACACCTCAGGGGACACCTCTTTGGTGGACACCTCACCACATCCACCTCATAGGGGACACCTCATCCCCTTTCTCTCACCCTGGCCCACTCTATAAATAGAAGGCCATTTTCACCATTTTAGGGATCACACTTTTGCATACCGAAACTCTGCTGAAATTACCATTGCCATTACATCCATCACATACCCATCACACATCCGTTGCATAGCTATCATACAACCATCTTAATCAGCTTGCCTCATGTTTATGACCATATTGTGAGTGAGACAGGTTGACTTCATCATCAGGATTTGCATCCCAGGAGCTTTTATGGATAAATTATATCGACATAACCAATCAGGAGTATCCAGGGACCCTACCTGAGTAATCCAGCTTCAAAAGGGCCGGTTCGCACCTCACACGTGTGAACCTCCCGGTTCACACCCCAAGAGTGCGAACCTCTGCAACAGGCTCCAAAATCACTCGGACAGGTAAGGATAACTTGTTTTGTTGTTTTATGCTAGTTTTTAATAGTTAATTTCATGTTTTGAATAGTTTTATGTGTCTTTTGTCTTCATAAATACGAGGTTTGATTGAGGCAGACCCCCCAATGCACTAATAGAATTTTGCAGGTTTACAGGTCTAGTCAAGTACAAGGAAATCTCCAACAAGCGGTGGCTCACGAGCAAGAAGCCCACCTACATCGAGGAACCCACAAAGGACTGATCGTGTTGTCTTTGTACCACACTCCTAAGAGCTTCCTTGGGGAAGGCTCTATTGTAGCCCAAAGGGGTAAAATTGTAAAAGGATATCATCTTTTGTAACCCCTTTTTACAATTATCAATACAATTGCAGCAGGTTCCATAATATTTGAATGAGGTGTTATGGTGTCTTTTTGGTAGTTTCAATGACAAACCTAAAAGGGTCACCTAGGCTAGGTGGAGGATGCACATAAGCTAGATTAGGTTAGGTAGAGAAGGTGGCTATTCAAACTATGGGGAGAGCAAAATATATTTCAATATGAGCATATGGTAGACCAACCTGGCCTATAGTTGGATATCATACTAGATCTAGTATAGTATCAATTAGTGACTAAGGATTGGAAGTTTGGTTTAGTATTTGACTCTATTTCATATCTTGAGTTTGATGTCAATTACCCACCCATCCTAGATTTGGACACCAATATCTTAGAGTTAGCAATTATTACTATGGATGATACTATATATCAAACCTAGGAGAGTTAGGGTAGCAAGGATGAGTACATGGAGAGGATATAGTTGGGAAGGTGGCCAAGTGGATCCCAATAGGTGGTTCAACATCTAGTGAGATAGTATTAGGAGGAGCGATGGAGGTAATAAAGGGTTTTAGTAGTGCTGATAGTAGCCATGGTCATGCAAATAATCATGATAGAGGGAAATTATCTAGTAGGTCAACTAAGTCCATCATAGAGGCAAAGTGGGATGTGTGAGCATAATGGATGGCTAGTCTTCAGGTTGCACTAGTAGTAGTTATAAAAAAATGGATGTAGCATAGGCCAAGACAATATCATGAAAGCAGGAGCATGATCACATAGCCTATTAGACCTCGATGATGTAGTCAATGATCTTGAGCTTAATTATAGAGAGAAATACAACTGCAAAAAAGGCTATAGTGATATTTGGTATGGATGGTAGCTAGTTGGTCTAGATATTACTAGGCTAACACATAGAGGTGATATGCAATAGATTTGGCACATGTTTAAATAGAGTTGACACTAGAGGTCAATTGATCAAACTACTACCAAACATCCTACCATAGAAATGTTAGTAGATCATTATTTTTCATAGCCTAATAGGACATGGATGACATATGACTCGATATTCATAGTTTTCCATGAATATGCTACCACCACCAAGAGGATGAGAAGGAGGATCCATCATACTAGCTTATAGAGTTAGTTTCTAGGCTACTCCTATGAGGGCCAATTTTGATTTTGTTGTATGATGACTTATAGAGACTTATAATGCATATATAGATCAATTATCATTTATGATTTAGTGATAATTCTATATAATGAATACATTATATAATTTTTTATTTAATTTTGAATAATTTAAATGGTTGTATGTTATTTAATTTAGACTATGTGGCATGATGATATTACATTGATTATGGAATTATTCTATGATGTTGTAGTAAATTATATGCTTATAATTTAGATTTAGATAGATGGTCCATGTAGATTATATGATACAAGGACAATACAAATATAGTATAAATATATAAAAAATGATGTCCCCGGGAGATGATAGATAATTCTAGAATTTATTGCTATGATACAAGATATGATACAAAAAAGGATGTGCTTATGGGGACTTTAGATAATACCAAAAGAAAATTCTATGATATAAGATATAAAAAAAATGACATGCCTAAGGGAACTTTAGATAATGCCATAAAGTATTGTTATGATACAAAAAAGGTATACTTAGGGGGACTTTAGATAATGCCATAAAGCATTACTATGATAGAAGATAAATAAAAATAGATGTGCCCATGGGGACTTTAGATAATGCCATAAGGCATTGCTATGATAAGATAAATATATTATTTTTGTGCCCCAAATAAATGTCAAAGGAGTGCTTTTTATTTTTATTGAAAGTTGTAAATGCGTTTCTTGAAACAAATGTTTTTGTGGACTTTATAGATGCACCAAATGGCAATAGACTTGCTTCTAAAAATTTGTCATAGAGGGCATCTAATGATGGGTGTGACTTTAGATAAATATATAAAGGAATTTTACTTTACCTTTAGAAAAATATCATAAAGAACTTCTACTTTGACTTTAGACAAATGCCATTAAGGAATATTGTTTTTCCTTTAGATAAATATCATAAGGATTGTTGATTTTAGATTTACCTTTGAAATAGATGCTAGATAATATTTGTTAAATGTGCCAAATAGAAATGGATTTACTCTATAAAAATATAGAAGAGGACTTTTAAATGTGATATGATGTTTATTTGACAAATTGCACCTAAGTTGGAATTGCTAGGGGAGTTAATTTAATATGATGCATATTTCGCCTATGCATATATGTGATCAAAGTAGTTTGGATGATCCTACATAGTGGATTGAAAATCTCTATTGAGGCCATCCAAAATTTTACATTGGCCCAAGAGCAACATGATTGTGATTTGGAAATGATATGGAGAAGTAGATTATGTTTCCAACTAATAAACTTCATAGTTTTCATCATGTGGCGATGTGTGAGACATATGATGAAATTATGAAGTTTGCCATAAACACCTACAAAACTCACAATAGTGATTATGTGGAAATATGGAGATGATTTGATGTAAACTATAGATGAAAATGTTCAAATATATTGACAACCTTATCAACCTCAAGGATTGTCACTTAACAAAAGAGATCCCCATTCAGTTCATTATTTAAGTATGAATTTTTGAGGTTGAGCAGGTTATAAAGGCTATGGTTATATGGTCATATAAGCATTAGAGTTTTAGCTAAGAGTAGATAAAAATATCTATCCAGACTAGAATTATCACATGATAAATGGATGAGATGAAAATGTGGTAATAAGTTAGAATTGAAGCATGTGATCAAATTGAGATGTTGCTATCATATTTTTTACATAAGTGGAGGAATGCATACAATGAATGATTCATGAAATTGTGTATAAAAGAGCTAGGTAAAATTGAGAAGGGGATAAAGTAGGATGAAGATAGATGGATTTTTTATGAACTAGGTATGTTTCTATAGCCTTTGGATTCACAAGTAGGGTGATGACCATAGTGTTATCAAATCACCACTATTCTCATAGGTTAATCAATATTCTAGGATCAAACAATATATCAAGAACATACATGAATCAATCCATAAAAATAAACATAAATATCACTGAATATTATTGAAAATACATCTTCTATAATCAATGCATGAATGCAATGCTTCTTCAATTTAATATTACAAATATTTATCTTTAATATACACATACATAATATTTCATATTCTCAAGACTCTTGACCTTTACATTTACATAAACTCATCATATCCTCATACTCATGGGAGATCTAAATCTTAATATTTCTCTCTTACATAATAAATCTCACATATTTACAAAAAAGACAAAGCCTCTCATAATTTCTCATAACTCATAACTCCTCACTTATAAACATAACACTTCACTCATATAACTCACACTTACTAACATGAAACCTCATACACATAACTCCATACTTATTTACATGACACATACTCAAATATTAAACACACCCTAGACTAAATTATTTACAAGGTCCTTGCATTAATATTGCAAGGTACAAAATAATGTAATACCTCCAACACCCCCCATATTACATTATTTGGTGTAAAAGTCTATTTTCTTCATGTGCTTTCAAACTTTGATTCTTGTCTTGGTCTTCTTGCTCTAACTTTGGTATTGCTTCAAGTTATAGCACTATATTTGTTCCACTAAGTTGTTACCTATATCATATTTTTTTTACACAACTTAAATCTATGTTTGTCAGACTTATTTTCTTCTTGTAAAAATATTTTAGTATTTTCATAATTTTGTTCCAATTTTTTTCTATTTATCCACCCATAATGTACTTCAATTTTCTTTTCTTAATAAGACTTTTATTTGTTATTTTCATAAATTTTGCAATTCTAGAGCATCCATCAATTCTATTTTAGTTCGTGCCTTTTATTTTTTTTCCTTTTTTTCTTTTCAATAATTTTCATGTTGTTGTCAATAATATCAATGCCATTACTATTGAGAATTTTTTAGTTACTATATTTGCCACATTGTTTCTCATTTTGATCCACACATTCATTTCATAACCCTATACTTTCAAGGATGGAGAGATTTATAATTCTTCCCTTGAGAGCCCTATGAATTGTTTTATTTTATTCTTCATTTATGTTCTCTATTTCCTATACTTCTTGGGTCATATTTCCACTTTAATTTTCCTATTTTGGATGTCATTTTTGTGCTAATGTGTATCATTGTTGATTAGGTTGATATTGTATTTGTTGTTATCTTTGGAAATGTCGATATATTTGAATCCATTGATTTAAAGAATTGTATCTACAATAATCGATGTTATGAACTTTCTTACCACATATGTGACAATACTTTTTCCTCCATTAAGGTTGACGTGATGATAAAGCAATATTATTTGGAACCTTTTTTTTGAGATAAAAGCATTATTTATCATTTCATCTCTAGCTTGGTTTTCTATTTCATATTCCTAAAGTATGTTGACCAATTCATCAAAGGATATGGTTTTGTTTAGCACTTGAAGAGAGGTGACTAATATTTTAATATTTTTGAAATTTCTCTTAGTTTAACTTGAACAAGAATTTTTTCTTTCACTTTCTCTCCCATAGTTTGTAGTTTAGATTAAAATTTTTGTACACTTCAAAGAAAATATTCTATATTCTATCCATCATGAAATTTTAGAGAATATAACTATGATTGCAAGTGTAAAATAGTCACTCTATTTTTCCTTTAAATGTTATGTATAATTTATTCCAAGTATTTTTTGAAGTTTTAGCCTCACTTATGTGTGCCTAAATTTCATCTAATATACCAAATGTGATTAACATAAGAGATTTTGCATAATCATATTTAATTTTTTATCTTCCTATTGTATCTTCTAGAATGTCTTTCTCTCTATTTACAACTTCCTAAAGCAGGGTTATGCACAAGCGCAAAATATCGTAAATTGACTCTATTTAGGATTTTAAAATTTTGAAAAGGCTAATTTTGGATCCTTTCACTGGGGCCCATTCGCCCGAAATTTATGGGGTGGAAGTTTTTTGGGGATAAATTCGCCCATCGTTGATAATCATGAACCTAAATTTATTTTAATTCACCGACCTCAAATTACATATGATTTTGATTTTCCCGCCCAATTCACCTTCAAATTATAAATGATTTTATATTTCCCACTCAAATCACCTTCAAATTATAAATGGCTTTATTTTTCCTGCCCAAATTACCTCATATACTACCTATATATATACCATATTGAGTACCGATAAACATACATAAAAAATACTCTAACTCAAAAAAAGCTCTGAAACAACAAAAAACTTGAGAAGGTTGCAAAGGAGTGACTGTTGAAATAAACCGATCAATTGTAGAGGAGTGTCGATCGGTGTAAGATAATTAGTTGTATAGTCGTATCTTTTAGCATAAGTCGATCAGTTTCATAGTCGTGTTTTTCGGTATAAGCCGATTGGTTGCAGAGCCATGTCGATCAGTGTAAGCCGATCGGTTGTAGAGCCATGTCTATCGGTATAATTTGATCAGTTGTAGAGTTGTGTTTGTCAGTATAAGCCGATCGGTTGCAAAGCCATGTCTATCAGCATAAGCTTATCGGTTGTAGAGCCGTGTTTGTCAGCATAAGCTAATAAATTATAGAGCCATGTCTATCAACATAATTTGATCAGTTGTAGAGTCATGTCTATTAGCATAAGCCAATCGATTGTAGGGCCGTGTCTATCAACATAAGGAGATCATTTACAGAGTTGTGTCTATCAATGTAAGCCAATCAGTTGCAGAGCAATGTCTTCCAGCATAAGCTGATCAATTTTAGGGTCGTGTCTATCGGTATAAGGATATCGATTGCAAAGCTATGTCTATCGGTGTATGTCAATCAATTGTAGAGCCATGCCTATCGATATAAGTTGATCGGTTGTAGAGTAGTGTCTATCGGCATAAGCTTATCAGTTGTAGAGCTATATCTGTCAACATAAGCCGATCGGTTGTAGAGTCGTGTATGTCAGCATAAGCCTATTAGTTGCAAAGATTATCGATCAACATTTGTCTATCGATTGTAGAGGTGTTGATCAACATTAGTCAATCGGTTGTAGAACTATGTTGATCGTCATTAGTCGGTCGGTTGTAGTGGTGTTGATCGATATTCATCTATCGATTGCGGGTACTGTCTATCGAAGTTTACCTATCAATTGTAGGTATTGTCTATCGACATTTGTAAGTAGGTTACAGATGTGTCGATCGAAATTAGTCTATCAGTTGCAGGACCGTATTGATTGATATTAGTCGGTTGGTTGCAGTGTTGTCAGCATAAGCCTATCAGTTGCAGGGACAGTCGATTAGTAGTGTTGTCAGCATTTGTCTCTCGGTTGTAGAGGTTTCAATCGACATAATTCTATCAGTTGTAGGGACGTGTGATCAAAATTTCTCCATCGGTTGGAGGGAATGTTGATCGGTCTAAGTCGATCGGTTGCAGGGAAGTGTCTATCGGTAACCGAATGTCATGGCTACAACTGATCGTCATTACTGCAATCGATCATCATGACTACAACCGATCGACATGCCATTGGTCGTCATATCGACCTAAAGTATGTCATATTGGCCTAAAACTTTTAAGTATGCCATACATTTTTAGATTTTGAAAATGATATTCATAGCCCCCAACACAGAAAAATTCGCCACGGTTTGAAATTTTTTGAGACAAATTAATGAAATTCACCACGGTTTGAAAATTTTTGGAGACAAATAAATGCAATTCGCCATGTATACTTCTACAAATTTCATCGGGATTCCAAGACAATTCGCCTTGATTTTATAAATATATTTCAGGGTCGATCCCTTATGCATAACCCTATCCCAAATTTTCTCAACAATAAGATTGATCTCATCATATTTTTCCATGGGGTAAAGTTAAGTCTTTTTAGTAGTTGAGATTCAGAAAGAATTTTTTTTGTATTCACCATTAATTATTTCCTTTGTTGCCAAAATCCTTTTATCTCTAAATTTAACAATTTCCTTCTTGAAATCACACTTCTTCAATTTTCTCCACTCTTCAATTTTATTCTTCTTTCTTCAATTTATTTTCCTTCAAATAATTCTTTAATTTTCTTCAATCGTCAGTTTAAATATTTTTTCTTTCTTCTTTCAATTATTCTCTTTCTTCAATTTCAAAATTTTCCTTCTAATTTTTTTCAATCAATAAAATTCTTCTTTAATTAATTATATTCTTATAACTCCCTTCAATCATTCTTCTTCAATTTTTAATATTTTATACTTCACTTTTCAATAATCAATTTTCTTCTTTAATCTTCTTAAATTCTTCTTATAACTCCCAAATTAATTTCCTTCAATATTAATAATTTCTTTAATCAATAATTTCATTCATCAAATATTAATATTCACTTTAATCTTCTTATAATTCCCTTTAATAATAAATATCTTCCTCCAATATTTAATTTTAATAATATCTTCCTACAATATTCAATTTAACCATTCACCAAATAAAATAGGAATTAAATACCTTTGATTTCAAGCATTTTATCTTCGTTGTTTACACCCTTCTAACTGTAGTCTATAGACACTTAATTTCTATAACAACAACCTCTTTAATATTTGCTACAAATAATTCTAATAATGTATCAACTCTGTGCACTCCTTCAGGCATCTTCCTGAAAATATAGAATGGTCAATTCTACACCTTCTCTATGTATGTTTCTCCAAGGTTTTCAAATACTTCCAAAGTCAATATTTTCACCTTCCTCCAATCCTTTTGCATAATATTAACCATTTCTCTCCTCTTCATGTTATATGTTGATGTCTCCTCTACGCTTGAAGTTTTCTAAGACTTTTCTAGACAAGTCTACCTACAACATTCTTTGTTTGCTTCTCTGCTCACTATTTTTGGTTTTGCTCACACAAATTTTCTTCTCCTCCCATCCTAGCTCCTCTTACATCTCTTTCTCTTTCTCATAGCCTTGCTCCTCAAATTCTACTTAACATGGCTCTTACTAAGCACCAATGTGGCTCTGATACCATTTTTAGCAAATCACCACTATTCTTATAAGTTAATCAATATCTGAGGATCAAACAATATCTCAAGAACATACATGAATCAATTCATAAATATGCACATAAATCTCACTTAATGTTATTGGAAATACATCTATTATAAGAAATGCATAAATACAATGCTTCATAAATTACATATTACAAAGCTTAATCTTCAATATATATATACATGAGACTCTTCATATCCTCAAGACTCTTGATCTTTGCACTTACATATACTCTTCATCTCATCATACTCAAAAGAGATCTAACTCCTTGTATTCTATCTTACATAGTAATAAATATTAAATATTTACATAGTGAAAAAGTCTCTCATGATTGCTCATAACTCATAACTCCTCACTTATAAACATGACACTTCACTCACATAACTCACACTTACTAACATGACACCTCATACACATAACTCCACACTTATTTACATGACACATAACTCACACTTAATAACATGGCACAAACTCAAATATTAAACACACCCTATACTAAACTATTGACAAGGTCCTTGCATTATGTTAGGATCTCATCCTAACCCTTAATGTAATAACTTCCTTGATGTAATAATTCCTAGTGAACGTGGGTAGTACCCATGATTAATATTTTGTAATGTTCTAAGTTTTAGCTTAGGTAGTGCCTATGACAAATGGCACCCTTTTTATGTAACACATGGTAGATAGGTGGCATTGTGCATGTAATTCGTGTGGCATTATGCATGTAATTCGAGTGGCATTGTGCATGTAATTCAAAGTGGCACTATGCATGTAATTCGGGTGGCATTATGCATGTAATCCAGGTGGCATTTTGCATGTAAGCCAACCTTGGAAGGAAACTCCTTAAATACCCGAAAAGGCACCAATGTAACCATCTTTTGCAAATTAATGAAGTATTGAAGGAGGTTGCCCCCCCGAAGAGGCCCGCGATTCTATCTTATTGTGAGATTGTTCTTTATGCAAATTTCTATTATATTAATGTGATTTTTATGTGAGTTTATTTCCAAGCAATTGTGTGAGAGTGTGTTATTTGAGTTTATTTTATAGCAGGATCTTAACAAGTGGTATTAGAGCGCTTTCCAGGGCCAAGTTCTGCTGCAACTGCAACGATTCTTGCCATCCAATCTGCCTGTTAGGTATAAATTCGGTGTGTTTTTTCCATTCTATTTTTCCTTATTAAAAAAATCCAAAAAAAAATACAGTGTTTTTTTTTTTTCCAGACCAAAAACAAAAAAATATATTGTTAGTTGAGTAGGTAGAAACCCTGTACCGGGGGTTTTAAAATATCGTGAAGGATCTATCGTTATTGGATAAGCTAGATAGCCCATAAAGCGTCTAGTGAAGTGAGGGGCGATCAGGCTCCAATACCCAGGCCTCAGACAGAACTCGCGCACGGACTTGAGCTCCCATGTATCTTCGGGTATATCGGGAGACCATCTAGGATTAAAAAATTTTTTAGCCATTAGGAAGCTCTTCGGCCTTGTATTACTCATAGTCTACGGGACACAACATCCTGTACGATTACCCTCCCGTATTGTCAGAGAGGCAGGTAGTGTGCTCAAGGGTATGTGTGGAATCCTCCTTGAGTAGTGGCCTGAAATATTGGTCCGAGCACTATTGTTCGTCACTTTTGGTATATTAGAGGGCCTATGGGTGGTACATACTTCTATACTTAGCATTCCCTAGTTCTGTTAAAACTTCAACCTGTAAAAAATGCCAAAAAAAAAAAAAAATAACAATAAAAATCCAAACCTCCCTGTTCGTAAACCTGCATTTCAAAAGTGAGCATATGAGAAAGGAGTCCTCTAATAAAAAAATAATAGAAGGGACATGCATTCAGGATAATCCATGAGGGTGACACTTAAGATGACAGTCTGGAGAATAACAGTAAAATTTACAATGGCAATCACAGTCAGGTCAGTCAGGTCAGAGAGGTCAACACAGTCAGGGTAGAATTCACAGTCTTCAGGGTCAGAACAGAACTGTCATATCAGTCACCTGCAAAATACAGAGAATCTTGAGTGTGAAACACGGCCAATTATAGATAGTGCTCCAGTACCCAACTTTTGCTCAGTATCTCAGAATTAAAAACTGTAAACACCGTTAGACTTAGCAAAACAGGAGATAAAAAAAAAAAAATTAAGTCTGGGGTGCCAAAAAGTAGTGTTGAGAGATATAGCTCATTGTGACCACCTCCTTCAGCTGATCATTTTGATATATAGTACCCAAGCACTTTTTTGGGCACTTACTAAAAATAGTAAGTCTAAAAAAATTCAATTCTATTTTTAGTAACTGGTCACAAAGGTCTAAAAAATGGCCCAGGGTACCCGTGGACACCAGAAAGAACTAGAACACTTGGAATCCCTAACAAAAGCCATTGAGAACTTGCACTCGGATTTTCACTCCATAAGGGAAGAAGTCCAAGGTCTTCGCCTAGAGCATGAGGCCACTAGCAACCGCCTAGAAGAAGCATTGACGAAGTGGACAGCAAACTGAGAAGAGAACCACCCAAATCGGAATACCAATCTGAGAGTTCTACAAGGAATCGTGACCATGATCCACCCTTTAGAATGCCCAAATTGGACTTTCCCAAATTTAGTGGGAAGGATGTTGATGGGTGGCTATGTCGGGTTGACCAATTCTTTCGACTTCATAATGTACCCATATTTCATCGAGTCCAGATGGCTTCCTTTAACTTGGAATCTAAGGCTCTACACTGGTTTCAATGGTTGCGTCTTGCCTACCCAAATATCTCTTGGGAGGATTTTGAATCCCAACTACTCACTCGATTTGGTCCTAGTGAGTTTGAGGACTTTACAGGAGCCTTAACCAAACTACAACAAACAGGGTCAGTCCGAGAGTACCAAGCTCAATTTGACAAATTGGCCAATCGGACAAGAGGATTGAGTGAAGTGTTCTTCCAGAGTTGTTATATCAGTGGGTTGAAGATGGAACTCCAAGAAGAAGTCAAAATGTTGAAACCACGAACTATGATGGAAGCTATCAGTTTGGCCCGTTTGGCCGAATCTAAACTCTCCGCCCAAAGACGCCCATCAAAGTTTCCTCAAAATAGACCTTCATTTCCTCCTAGATCCCAACACCTAGATGATAATAAACCTACTACACCCAAGCGCCTCACCACCGAAGAGATGGATGCACGTCGTGCCCAAGGATTATGCTACAATTGTGATGAAAAGTTTTTCAAAGGGCATAAGTGTGCACACAAAAAAATGTTCTTGATAGATGTTGAAGAACCTGATACCGCTGATGAGAGTGATGAGGATGAGGACCCTCCAAAAATGAAACAGGAACCTGAGACAACAATTACAATCCATGCCCTTGCAGACATTACTACTCCTCAAACCATGAAGGTTACAGGATTTTTCAAGGGCCAATGTCTTTCCATCCTTCTGGATTTGGGAAGCACGCACAACTTCATTGAACCTAGAGTTGCTCAATGGGCAAATTGCTATATCCACACTTGTAATTCCTTTGAGGTCATGGTAGCCAATGGGGGAACCTTACCTTGTAAAGGAAAGTGTCGCAATGTTAAAATCAAGATAGGGGACTATGAACTCAAGCAGGACATGTTTGCCCTCCAGTTGGGTGGATGTGATATTGTTTTGGGATCCCAATGGTTGAGTACGTTGGGCACTATCAGTTGGAACTTTGCTGAAATTTGGATGCAGTTCTCCCAGAACGGACAAACACACATCATCAAGGGCTCCCCGGCAAGAACACCTCAAGTTATCAGTTCAAACGACATGGAGAAATTGCTAAAAAATCATCACGTGGGGTCATTGCACAACTATTCTCCATCCAACCATCCACATCTCCAATGGGTGAAATCCCACAAGACATGCAACAGATTCTCCACAAACATGAGGTCATCTTTTCAGAACCAACCACACTACCACCACATCGCTCTCACGACCATGCCATTCCATTATTTCCGGATAGTACACCTCCTAATATCAGACCACCTTATGAGCGACTCAAGTGCACCTTATTTTGGAAAGGTAGGAAACAGGACATTCGATCCTTGGTGGCAGACTGCGACACAGGTCAAAGGATGAAAGGAGAAATAGTGCGCTCTTTGGGCACTCTTCCACAGTTGTCGATACCGGATCAGGTGTGGACCGACATCTCTATGGAATTCATATAAGGGCTACCTAAATCTAGAGGCAAGTCTGTTATTTTCGTGGTAGTGGACCGCCTTTCAAAGTATGCTCACTTTTGTACCCGAACCCATCCTTACACAACATTCACTATTGCCCAAATTTTTCTTGACTCCATATTTCACCTTCATGGCATGCCAACCTCCATTGTATCTGATCGTGATCCCGCATTTACTAGAAATTTGTGGCAAGAGTTGTTTAAGTTGCAGGGGACTCAGCTCAAAATGAGTTCAGCCTACCATCCGCAAACGGATGGTCAAACAGAGGTTGTTAATAAATTCTTGGAAACCTACCCTTGCTGCTTTGCCTCGGATCATCCTACTCATTGGGCAAAATGGCTTTCTTTGGCCGAATGGTGGTACAACACTTCCTATCATACCGCCACCAAAATCACACCATTTGAGGTAGTTTTTGGGCGCCCTCCACTCACGCCTTCCTCCTACATTTCGGGTAGCTCCAAGGCACAGGTTCCATCAACACTCCTCGAATTGGATGAAGAAGGCTCCATCTTACTTGCACCAAAGCAGCTGCTGGATCGTCGAACTCGCACTCTGCGCAACCGTACCATTACAGAGGTCCTGGTTCAGTGGCGTGGACTTCAACCTGAGGATGTTACATGGGAGTCTCTCCATCAACTCCAGCAACAGTTTCCTCATTTTCAGCTTTGAGGACAAATCTTCTTCAAGGAGAAGGGCATGTTAGGATCTCATCCTAACCCTTAATGTAATAACTTCCTTGATGTAATAATTCCTAGTGAACGTGGGTAGTACCCATGATTAATATTTTGTAATGTTCTAAGGTTTATCTTAGGTAGTGCCTATGACAAATGGCACCCTTTTTATGTAACACATGGTAGATAGGTGGCATTGTGCATGTAATTCGTGTGGCATTATGCATGTAATTCGAGTGGTATTGTGCATGTAATTCAAAGTGGCACTATGCATGTAATTCGGGTGGCATTATGCATGTAATCCAGGTGGCATTTTGCATGTAAGCCAACCTTGGAAGGAAACTCCTTAAATACCCGAAAAGGCACCAATGTAACCATATTTTGCAAATTAATGAAGTATTGAAGGAGGTTGCCCCCTCGAAGAGGCCCGCGATTCTGTCTTATTGTGAGATTGTTCTTTATGCAAATTTCTGTTATATTAATGTGATGTTTATGTGAGTTTATTTCCAAGCAATTGTGTGAGAGTGTGTTATTTGAGTTTATTTTATAGCAGGATCTTAACACATTAATATTGCAAGGTATCAAATAATGTAACACCTCTGACATATAGAACATTATTCTTAATATTGTACATAAATAGGCAAGAACAATGGTCCTTGTTAATAGATATAGATAATTCTCAATATTTTGATAGAGGCTTTCTTTATGGGATAATAACATTTGATTGTGCACACTACTATAGTTATTTGTGTGTATATCAAGAGAGATATGAATAATTTATAAGATGGAACAAGGATCTACTCACATTAATCACATAATTAAAAGAAAAATAATGTATCCTAACTAGGATCATCATTTAAATTTTATCACAAATATTGAATCTCTATAATATTATAAATCCAACCAGAAATAAGCAAGTGCATGTAGAAAAGTGGATGTGAAGTAAATAGGTAGATCCAATAAGACAATAACATTGAGCTAAATAAAAAAGTCTATAGTTTGTAGTTTTAAAAAATATTTGTTGAGATTCATTATGTTCATTGGTTCTTTTAAGTTATTTTCCATCATGTATGGCAAGGTGATAGGCATCTAAACCATACTCATTGGTTATGATGTATGGACATAACTAGTGAGGCTCAGATTTACATTTGAGTTTGATTTTCACATTGTTATTTTCTAGTTCTTATTAATAACTACATCACCAATTTTAAAGGAGTGGGATTGTATATTCTTGCCATAGGCACATTTAATCCTTTTATGGTAGACCCTTAGCTATTCTAAGGTGTGGACATATTTTTCATCAAGAAATTCTAGTTGCAAAGATGAGCAAGATGATATTCATCTCCAATAAAGGAATCCTACAAAAATATGCACAAGGAAGGAACCTTAACCTCAAAAAGGAAAGATAATTCTAGTGCCATAGACCAAAGCATAGGGTGTCACATTAGTAGAATTCCTAGCACTAGTGCAAAATTTTCATAGGGATGGATACAATTGGAGATGCCAATATCTACTAGTTTTTAATTAGATGGAAAAAATAAGGGTTTTGAAAGGCTCCCCCCAACATTTTACAAAAGAGACAAACACCCAAAAACCAATTACATTTGACTATAACAAGCAATGAAAATATAACACAAACCTAAATATGCCACAACCCAACCAATATCTACTGGTTTTTCTAGAAATTTTCTTGAGGATTTTATTGAGGATCTTATTAGAGGATTTGACTTATCTATTCCTTGGGTATAATAAGGGGTGGATGATTTGTATTGTATATTGTACTTAGAATAAATATTCTACATATATTTTTTCTTAAAACGTGTTCCATTATCCAATATTAGAATAGAAGTGATGTCATAATGACTAAGGATCTGATTAAGGATAAACTTGTAAACTTACACTCTAGTGTTTGAGGCTAGCAACATGGTTTTGATCCATTTTGTGAAGTACTAAGTAGCTATGATGATGTCTAATATCCAAATGGAGAGAGGTCAAGGTGAGATTAGAGATTGAAGGGCTTGTAAAGGATCATGGACAAGGTTGTCATGCTTTTAGCACATAGAACATTCCTTGATATAGTCACAATAGTCCCTTTCCATAAAGGGCCAATAATAACCCATTATAAGGAGTTTCTTAATTATGGTGACACCATTAAAGTGACCACCATATGATTCATCATGAGCCTCTTGAAAAACTGTTTGAACTTCTACAAAGTCTAAAAACCTATGAAAAATACCATCAATGACATGGTGATACAACCATTTTACAATGACAACATACCTACAAGCTCATTTCTTGAGGTTCTTGCAATCATTATGGTCCAAACCATTAGGTAAAGTATCATCCTTAATGTAAGTAAACATATCCTTATACTAAGGACTAGGAAACAAGGTCACTTCTAAAGAAAAGGTCTCTAAAGAGATCTAGCTATATTCTAATGTTGAATGCTTCCTAATTTGGTGAAGAAGATGATAGCTTTCTTGACATCTAATTATAAGAGAATTAGGGATACAACAAAGACCATAGCATCAACATGGAAATTACTAGATCTAGGAATGACATCAACGATGAATTATCAAAATCATACACGAGCTTATTAATAATTTATTTATAAGGTAAAGACCATTGAATTGGTTGAATACTAGATA
Organism: Wollemia nobilis; assembly: GCA_028583015.1. Taxonomy (NCBI): domain Eukaryota; kingdom Viridiplantae; phylum Streptophyta; class Pinopsida; order Araucariales; family Araucariaceae; genus Wollemia; species Wollemia nobilis. The sequence goes on from JAQPPZ010016726.1 coordinate 14,118,837, forward strand.
GGAAATCCCAAAGACAGAGAATTTTGATCTTAAGGGCTAAAATTACATGTAGCCTTAGGATATCGGCTTCTTATTATGTAGTATCGTTAGTGTAAGAAAACATATGATAAGACTAACTCATCAAGAATGTCTATCACTAAGGGGTGGTCAACTTCTAAGGTTGAAATAGCTAATTGGTAAGAAAAAAATTGACCCTTCATAGAATTCTAATCAATTAAATTAATATCAAATTCGCTAATCATAATGACCAATTTAACGGTTATTCTCAAGAGGCGAGGTTTGAACATGTGATATCACAAGGGATTAAATCTTGCAAAAGGTCTTATGGCTAAGCATATAATATCTAAGATTCTAGGACACAAACACTACAACTAGGAAAAGCTTATACAAGGGCATACATATGATTTCATAATTAACCAAATTTTGGCTAATGTAGAAGACAATTCTTTCTCTATAATAGTCATCATATTGTGCAAATTTATCACCTAAGCCATAGTCTATGACACTAAGCATAACACCAACGGGTTTAAAATAATTAGATGGAAGAAGGATAGGAGGAGACAAGAGGTAGGATTTTAGAGGATCAAATATAGCTTGATAGCCAAAAATCCATCAAGGACCACATACTTTATCTAAATAAATGAATGACACTTGCCAACCAACTACGAGATGAATCTCTTAATGGATTGGATTTTTCCTTAGATAAACCTAAGTTGGATCAAGTTTTGATAGGTTGGCATATCAATAATAGATAATATTTTATTAGGTTCAACTTTAATGTTTCTTTGGAATACAATAAATCCTATTAATTTTCCTAATTTTACTCCAAAGATACATTTTTTAGGATTTAGGCATACCTTGTATTCCCTTAGTCTCACAAAATTACATTTTAAGTATAGAATATGGTATTACCAGTTTAGAGATGGACCAGGAAGACCATCCACATAGTCCTTAATTATATCATACTCTATGTCATAAAATATATAAGTAATCTATCTCTAGTAGATAGATCCTACATTTTTTAGTTGAAGGGGCATGGCCTAGTAGTAGAAGGTTCCCTGTAGAATGGTAAAATCTATTTTGGATTGGTCCTTAAGGTCTATTTTGATCTGGTTATATCCTAAGAATCAATTCATCAAGTATAACATTCCATATTCTACATAGAAATCAACAATCATGTCAAGGTTAGGTAAGGGAAGTCTTCTTTAGGACATGCTTTGTTGATGTCCTAAAAGTTGGTGCACACTCTAAAACTACACATTTTATTTGCAATAGGAATAAAATTACAGATCTAATCAGAGTATCCTATGGCTTTGATTAAGCCAACATCAAGGCGTTCCTACATCTCCTCTTTGACTAGAAGTATGACTTTTAGATGCATTTTCCATAGTTTTGCACCAAGTGTCACAGACCTCCTTGGCAGGACTTATTATTAATATTTGATTATGTATTGATGAGTGGAGATATAATGCTTAATATTATTTTATGTGGTTAATTTTATTTTATACTTTGTTTATATTATGCTAAAATATGATACTGCTGATGGAATCTATAGTTTTGGGACTAAGTACTCTTGCGGGTATATTGGTATGGGACAACCACCAAAATTGAGAGACCAAAAAACTGAAATTATGGTATATGATATATTCATAGATAGCTCTAGGTTAATTAAGTATCCTCATGTAGTTTCATTTCATAGCTATGTGTTTCGTTATAATTACACCATCGGATGGAAAATTTCTTGAGAAAAGGGGCAGTTTATAATAGTCAGGTGATGATGTGGCAGTCATTGTAAAACTTGCTACTTAAGGACAAAAGGTGGTATAATGCAATTGTTTGGTTTATAAGCATTTATTGTTAAAATACATGTGTTTATTTTATGAAATGAGTCTAACAAAGGATTCATTAAAGAAGGTATTAATAAATATAGAGGTTTTATTAATACCTAAATGCTTAATATCAATGTTAATAATTAATATTTTTTTTCTAGATAATAAGGGGTTGCACTTAGGTCCCTCTCTCTTGAAAAATTACATCTCTATTATTTAGAGCTTGAGAGTTTACAAATAGATACACTTATCATCTCAATTGAGATGCTATATCTAGACACCTACATCATTTTACATTAAATATTTGAATTCTTGATTTTCATTTTCTGGATCTTTTCAAAATTTTGTATGAATACAATTACTTCAGAATTTAGCATCTTTCTTGAAATTTTCCAATAGCATCCTTCACAATGCCAAAAATTCACCTCTACTATCTATGCCTTAAATATTAGTAGAATAATATTTCTAAAACATCGCACTATCATAGTTTGCTTTACCAAATATGGACTACTAGTTTCCTTCCTGAAACACAAGTGCAAACACACAAATTATAATAGATATTTTAAATGAAAATACATTAATGTTACAAAATAAAGTAAATTTTACCAATGTAAGACATTAAAGCAAATATTAATCATTAATTGATTTAGGCAATCAACATTTTTTGTCATCTTCAACTAAACTTTCTACTTCCTCTAACCATGGAAAAGAGAATTTAACTTCACGATCCTCAATAAAAACCCCTTTATTAGCTAGCTTATCTGCACATTTTTTTCTTTCCATTAATGTGTAAACTTGATTTCTTCAAACTCTTTAACAAGAGCTTAAATTTCCATAATTTTCTCTTGTATGTTCCATGGAGCCTTTGCTTTCCTCAAACTTGCATGTATTACTATGAGGGAATCACCTTCCATCCATACTCTATTACATTTCATTTGTTTACTTATTTTTAATCCTTCTAAAGTTGCCCAAGCTTCATCTTCATTGTTTGTATTAAATCCACTATTGAAAGCATAATGAGACAAAATATCTCCTCTATTATTTCTAATTATTCTTCCTCCTCCTACTAGTCCTGGATTTCCTTTAGATGCTCCATCAAAATTCAAATTAACCCACTCCACAGATGGTGGTTTCCACTTTATATTTTTTTCCTTATTTTTTCTTCTCTTGTACCCAACATCATAAATCCATTTAATGACTTGACTCCATCTATCAAGACTCTCTGATTTCAAATTAGGGATTGGGTGAGTTGATAAGGTTGGTTTAGACTCCTCTATGGATAAACATATCTTATTTTTAATTACCTTTAAATTACTTTCCTTTCCTTTAAAAATTCTTCTATTCCTTTCTAGCCATATAGTCCATAGTATTGTATCTTTTGATATATCCCATATTATCTAAAGTGCTCTGCCATTGATTTAACCAATCTTCAATTTTACTATTCATTACCATGCATTTACCAAACATATTAAGAATCCATTGCCATATATTCTAGACTATTGAGAAATGTTCCAAGAGATGGTCTATACTCTTCTCCTCCTTTTTATAGAAAACACATTGAGAGGGGCCATGAAAACCCCTTTTCATAAGGTTATCCCAGGATAAAATTCTTCTATGACCTACTAGCCAAACAAACATTTTGACTTTAGTAATTCTTGGGCTATCCCAAATATCTCTCCATATTCTAGTGATATTATTATTATGTTGGTGTTGAAAACTATATCCACTTATAGTTGTGTATTATATTGAGCTATTCAACTCCCAAATCAATTTATCCTTAGCAGCCCTAAAAATAATCATAATTGTTATCTTTCTACTCAATTGCCTCCTAGTATCAATGTCTTGTATACTTGTAAAAAAATATTCTTTCCATTTTTATATTCCTTCTCAATCCTTGTACAAAATATTTGAAACCCTATCATCGTATTTGTCTTGAAGTAATCTCATCCAAGTTTTCAAAACTAGATATAAGTTGAGTGGTTCTTTATCACACCAAGTATCCATCCAAATAGAATTTTTTTCTCTAGATTCCACCATCCATCTTAAACCTTTAATCATAAGATCAAATAGATTTTTGTAAACCATTCCAAAGAGTAGAACCATTTGGAAGAGAGAATGTTGTAAATATTAAACTTGGGTCATTGGGATCAACATACTTAGAATAATTCTTTCCCATTGTCTTTGACTCTCTTTGTACAATCTTCAGATAAATTTTCCCCTAAGAGCTAAGTTTGCATCTGTAAGAACTCTTAAACCAATACCTCCCCTTATTTTATCATCACACAACTTGCTTCATTTCACTAAAGAAAATTTCCTTTTATCATGTAAACCTGACCATAAAAAGGATCACATAATATAGATTAAAATTTTTTCAACTGATTTTGGCATAGAATATAATGTCATATAATATGTTGGAATGGCTTGTAAGACTAACTTAGTTAACTGCACTCTTCCTGCTAATGATAACCATCTACCTTTCCAAGATGGAAGTTTATTTTGAAATTTACTAACAACTAGATTCCATAAATTCATCCTCATTCTACCCTCAAATAAAGGTATCCCTAGATAATTTGTTGACAATTTTTCCTCCTCCATTTGAAGCAACCTACAAATTCTTGCTTTGATATTAATAGGAGTGTTAAGGAAGTAAATTTTGGATTTAGTCCTATTAACTTTTTGCCTTGAAGCTCTTTCATACTCTTTTAAAAAGTTATTCAAAGCTATGGCTTCATTTATCCTTGACTTTCCAAAAAGGGTTGCATCATCTACAAATTGTTGATGGGTGATGTTATCGATGTTATTAGTAACCTTAAGTCCACTTATAAGCCCATATTTATAAGTCTTATTTAAGTTCCTACTCAAAACTTCTGCCAAAATAATGAATAAATAAGGAGATAGAGGATCTTCTTGTCTAAGGTCTCTCTTAGCTTTAAAATATTCTATCACTAACCCATTAACCAAAACTGAATAAGAAACTGTAGAGACACAACCTTTAATCCATCTAACCTATTTCTTCATAAAACTAAACTTATCTAAAATTGTAAAAATAAAATCCCATTTAATACCTATCACAGGATTTACTCATATCAAGTTTTAAGATCATAGCTTTCTCTTTTCTTGAACTTGCTGAATGTATAACTTCATGAGCTACTATGATCCCATTCAAAATTTATCTCCCTTTCACAAATTATCCTTGCTCTTCTGAAATTATTTTGTCTAACAATGGCCTTAATCTATTCACTATCACTTTGGAAATAATATTATAAGCCATATTACGTAGGCTTATGGTTATGAAAGAATAAAAAAATTTAGCATCATTATTTTTTGGAATTAGGGTAAGATAAGTTGCATTTATTTTATAAGGAATGTATTGTTTTACCCTATACTGCTCCACTGCCACCAATAAATAATCCTTCACTATATCCTTATTATGTTGGTAAAAATCTACAAAGAGCCCATATGGACCTGGAATTTATCCTTATTAAAAGAGAAAAGAGCTAAATGAACTTCTTCTAGAGTAATAGGCTCCATCAGTTTCCTATTATCTTCATTCATTATAACTAAAGGAACATCTTGAAGAAGTTTATCATTAAGAACTTTGGTATCCTCTGAACCTGGAATTTCTTGATAAAATGACTTTACCTCTTTTTTAATTTTACTCTGATCTTCAATACAAACCTCTTCTATTGATTTAATTCTTTAGAAAATGATCTTTGTACTATAGCCATCCTATGAAAAACTCTGTATTTTTATCTCCTTATTTTAACCAAGTCTGTCTTGATTTTAATATCCAAAATTTCTCTTCCTTACTCAAAATATTATGATATTCACTAAGCAACTCCATTTACTCTAATCTTGGATTATTATCATCACCTTTTTGGAATTTTAAAAGTTTATCTTTTAGATCTTATCTCTTTTCAAAAATATTTCCAAAGATGTTCTTATTCCATTTTTTTAATCAAGATGTCATAGCTTTACTTTGGTTTGGGAGAGCATACAACCCACAATTACCTAAATAATTTCATGTTTGAGCTATCATATCAAAAAATTGAGGATGTTCTTCCCACATTTGCTCATATTTTAAATAAAATATTTTTTTAAATTCACTTATTGCCATTGTAACTCTTATTGGCCAATGATCTAAACCAATCCTTGTTATGGTATTAATTTTAGCACAAGTTCCTTCATCTAGCCAATGATCTGAGAGAATGCATCTATCTAATTTTTATGCTATTAGGTTTTGGCCTCTCCTATTTTTGGTCCAAGTATAGTTGTATTCTTCAAACTCAACTTCCCATAGATTATTGTTTTGAATAAAAGTTGAGAAATCTTTCATACTTTGGGTCAATTTCCTAATTCCCCCAAATTTTTCATTTAGCTTGGTTATGGCATTAAAATATCCAATGATCATGAATTGGGTTTCTTGGTCTTTACTTTTCATAAAGGCTTCAATACCACTCCAAACCTCTAATCTACTTGGATGAGTTGTAGGTACATAGATATTAATAAGGATGAAACTAATATATTCAAAGTAGCAAGTGACTAAAGAGGATATATGATGCCTAATTTTATGAATGGTTACACAAGAGGTTCTATAATGATTCCAACAAGTTAGAATTCCCCCTGCCACTCCTTCAGAATCCATAGCATCCCATTCACATCTTGGCCAAACTGCTTTCATAGTTTTTGAAATTTCTTTTGTCATTTTTGTTTCCTAGATACATAAAATATCAAGTTTATTACTTAAACATAGGTCCCTAATACACCTATGCTTTGAGGGGGAATTAACACCCCTTATATTCCATGAGATGATAATAAAGTCTCATTAGGGTTCCTGCATATTACCAATATTATTTTGTTGCTTGGTAAAGAGAAGTTCAACCAACTTAGTTTGTGTTCCTTTCTCTATGTTAGTTCTTGCTTCCCTGGATCTTGCTTGATAATTTGAGGGTTTTTATCTTTATTCTTTTCCTATATCAGGAGTAGGTCTTATTATTCTATTCCTCAATATTCTTTCACAATTTTATTTTTCAACATATTTATCCTCTCTTGGCTCTATTATAGAAGCTTTTGACTTGTCTTTCTCATTTCCTGGTATTTCCTTATTAATGACAGAGGTATTAATTTCTAAAACTACATTTATTTACCAATTATTTTTTCCTAAATGGTGCATGGAAATTCAAGAGAGTCTTCAAAATCTGATGAGACACATTCATCAAGAATTTTCTTCCTTAAATTAGGATCATACTGAATAGACGGTTCCTTGCTAATATGTTGAAATTGTTGTATTGTGTCCTCTAAGTTTTGATCTACTTTTTCTTCACAGGCTAAAGCCTCAAAAGAGTTGGTATTTCTTCCAATATACTTCCTTATTGATCTCCACTATTTGTTATCTTCTATTGTTCTAGATTTTTTTGGAAGTTGAAAACCATCTTCATTTATAACCATTTGTAAATTTCTCTTGCGGTTTTCTACAAATGATTTTGTTGGGATCTTATTAGGGAAAGATCTCTCAATATTCCCCACCTTATTACATCTTCTATATCTAAAAGATATTTTTTCATAATATATATTTTGGATCCACATCTTATTCCCATACTTAAGAATGATTGATTCTGGTAAATCTTGACTTATATCAATCATGACTAATATTCAAGCATAAATAGCCAAAAATCCATCTTTTTGTTGTATCTAAAATATCGAGGAATTCTCTTAGAGTTTTGACTATTATATTGAAGGTATCTATTTTCCAAAATTCAATGGGTAACCCAAACATCCTAACCCAGACTAGTACTAGGGATAATTTACATTTTTAGGTGAGAAGCCTTCATACCAACGGGTAAGGAAGAGTCCTGCTCTTACCATAAAACAAGGACTCCCTTTTAGGATTCTTTCCCTTTCTTACCTAGAACAAAATATGGCTAGGAAGAAACATTTGGAAAGAAATGATAGAATCACTCTTAGAGACTTTCAACTCCTATCAATCCATTTTCTCAAGGCTGAAGCCCCTGGTCAATACCCATTAAATTTACCAAAAACTACCCTATCTTGGAGCAATGAGGATCTCTTTAAGGTGCACTTACTAATATCTACCACTAGAGATGATTCTAAGGATTTAACTATAAATTAATTCATGGAAATGAAACTAAAACTCAAAATCTCTTGATTTTTTTTTGAAAATCCCATAGCAAATATAATATTTGATAAAAACTTTATAAATTTTTCATGCACAATTTCTAAGATAAAGAAAGGGGAAAAAACTTAGCTAAAAAATTCTATCTAGATAGAATTTCTTGCCTCGTTGAAGTCCTAGCCCTTCATTGCTCTTCCCATTGTTCGAACCCTAGTTGGCAAATATTTGCAATTTCATTTTTTGCAACTTGAAAAATCGTCACTGCCCTTGTTTTGAATGGTTGACTTTACAGGGTTGTATATTCCTCAATATTACTTAGATTTTTGCATATGACCACTCATATTAAAGCTATTCAAATTCTATTCAAGTTGTTCTAAGAATCAGCTGAATTGGATAACTCTTCATGAAGATATGGCTCCTAAAATATGAGATTTGTTTTAGGAAAATACCTTAATCCTTCGCACTTTGCAATTTTGTTTTTCATGACTTGAAAAATCATCACTGTCCTTGTTGCAAATGGTTGAATTCACAGGGTCGTATCTCCCTCAATATGTTAATAATTAATACTAACATTAGATGTTAATCATATTAATTAAGGGTATAATTAATTTAATTGCCATATTTTCTTAATGTTATGTTAACATTAGAAAATGAAAAGCAAAATTTAATTTAATCTCTAAAGGATTAAGTTAATTATTGATGATGAAATCAAATTGCAAATATCTTTAACCTTGCAAAAGGAGGTAGGCTCCATTTATTATTAAAAAATATATATAGTAAAGCTATTAGTATTATTATTAAAAGGGAGTAAGAATGATAATAATAATAATAATATTATTATTATTGGCAGATTCATTTTCAATGGGAGTTTTGAAAATAAATCATTATCTTCCTATCATAACGAACAAGGCAAATAAAAGAAGATATAAAAGAAGAATAAAGGGAGGGAGCACAAGGAACTAGAAGTGGATGTAGGACATTGAAGAATAAGAGAAGTTTTTAGAGGCCTTGGCTAGAAAAAAAGAGGTAATCGTTTATTTTAACTTCTAATGGAATGCAATAGAAATATGCAAACAATATTTACTAAGAAAGAAGCTATATGTGATGTTTGATTTTTGGTTTATGCTCTACTATGTGATATCTTCGATAATTGCATTTTTGGATTTTATTCCATATTACTTAGGAAAAGAATGGAACACTATATCATTTAGAATCTTGTATCTTGTAGAATGGATTTTGGTGTACCTTGGATACATGATATTGTTATTTTAAATGGCTTTCCATTGCATTTTCTTGAGGTTGGCACAAGTTGCTCCAGTAGAATTCAGTAGGTTTTGACCACATAGAGTTGTTGGTTTGCTTACATTACTCTGATTTGAGTAGAGAGTTTTGCCATTAGAGATTTAGGTCTCTTTTATGTTGATAGAATATTCTAAATTTCTATAACCCCTTATCGGAGTGATGTGTAAATTAGGGTGACTGAATTATTTTATTTATTATTGTGTAAAACCTTTGGTGTTAGGGTTTTCACTTTGATAGCTTTGTTAGTAACATGGCTATTGCTTTATATTATTATCTAGATTATAGGAAGGGATTAATAAATATTAATTTCCCCAACTTTGATAGTTTTGTTAGTAAAGTGGTTGTTGCTTAATATAATTATCCAAATTATAGGGAGAAATTAATTATATTAAATTTTAAACTTTGTCTTATTGAATAAAATATTGGCTTTATTCAAAATATTAGGAAAGGGAATTAATTTTCAGACTTTGTCTTATTGAATAAAATATGGGTTTTATTTTATTCAAAATATTAGAAAATGAATTAATTTTCAGATCTTGTTTAAATAAATGATAGTTTTTATTTAAGTCAAGATAATGGAAAAAGAATTAATTTATTATATTTCAGATTTTGTCTTGAATGAAGAAAGGTTTTAAGTTATTTCAAGGTATTTGAAATAGAGTTTATATTTAGACCATGTTATTTAATAAAAAATGATGGTTGCTTTAATTAATTCAAGATATTAGAAAAAGAAGAAATATTTTCTTATTAAGTCTTGGTTATTTTTTTTGATGAAAGGAAAACTTTATCCTATTTAAGATAGAGGGCTGGAAATAATATTTATTTAATAATGAATAGAACGTTATGTTCTTTACTTTATTTTATAGAGTTGGAATACTAGATCTTGCTCTATAAAAATATAATTAAATATTAGTTGTAGAACCTTGATTTGGTTGAGAAGCAACTTTGCATTAATTAAGTTTATATTTAATAGAAAGGAATTAAATTGCTAATATGATGTTACTTTAGTAACATGGACTAAAGGTTTTTGGATTATTAGTCATTAATAGATGTATGATGGACTCTCCGTTTTGTTGGATTATTATCTTGGAAGAAACTATGTATTAGGGTTCTTTTTTAGAAAAAAATATTTGAGCAATGTATATAAAGAGATTGTGGAAGGATTATATTATGGGTTTCCAGGCTTATGTAGATAAGGAACCTATTATAGAGAGAAGCATGGGATTCTCTCATTGATGTTGCATGATTATGGTTGCATAATGTTCTTGTATTCATAAAAATGTAACTTGCATGGTTGTTTGTGTCTATGCATGATGCATGATAAGTTGCATATGCATTTCAAGGGGGTTGTCTTGATCCCTTACTTCATCATATTTATGAGTTGGAAAGAAATAATAATCAAATTTGATGCTAATGGAAGTATAGAATATACATTTGTATTACTATGATAGTTGAAATGTAATGACCCCTTTGTATAGAAGCTTTCTATTTTAGAGATTGTCAATTATGAATTATATAAATAAGAAAGGTGTATCATGATTATTGAGGAACTTATATTTACTATAAAATTTTAATCACTTGAAAATGGGAATTGGTGTAATAATTTTTGAAATTAAGTTATAGTTGTTTCTCTTGGATGTTCTTTAATTATTGTTATAAAGGAAATGGAAAATAAATACTGAAAGTATAAAATGGAAGAATTTGAATTATTATGTTATGATGTTTAAAATTTAATAGTTCATTTCCTTTCTAAGAGAGAGTTATTGATATTTTAAAATGATGCATTCATGGGTTAAAAATGGTATCTTTGGAGGTCATAAATTTAGTAGCAATGTTAGATCCCCATAAATAAGATGAATCCCATTACCTTGGAGTTGTGGTAATGCAATACTCAGGTTGTTACGAATGTTACACCTTGAAGTCTACCCAAATAAATGAGGTTTTTGGGAGGTCCTAAGCAAGGATATTTGTACTAAAATTTCTAGTGGTGAGGACTAGGAATCATTCGCAAGTCAATATAGTGATAACACCTTGAACGATGATGATTGGGTGGCCATGCTTATTATGACGGGGAGTAGTAATAGCCTTAGTTAGCCCACCATGGAGGTGTGGTAACTACGCACTAAAGAATTATGCCTGAGTAATCCTACATAGATAAAATTATGTATGGTTAGGGAAATGACGTCTTCCTTTTTATAAAATAGACTTAAAAGGGATAATACCTACATAGTGATTAAATTATCTTACATCCAAGGAAGGTGTAAGAAATGTGGGGGGATCACTAAAGATATCCTTTCTAACTAGGGAGGTTTAGAAAGGTAAACCCCAAAATTATAGGATGTTGGTCACTCTTATCCACTTGAGAGTCATCTATAGTGACAAGATCTCAAAATGTGATTATACCTTATTAATATTGAACCTCATCTTTATGAACCTTACCTATGGAATAAATATATAAAAATAAATAAATAAATAATTATCTCTCTCTTGGGTTGGTTTAGTTGGGTTGTTACATTTATTATTAAAGCTCTAGATTGTAGGACTAGAAGCTTCCATGGAGAGAACCTAGGATCAGCCTTGAATTGATGTGTAACTTTGGGGAGACTTACTACTCTAGGGATATTAATGTGATCTGGGATACAAAGGGTATTACACGCCATTGGGACTAGTCAGACCACAGAATAAAAATCCTAGAGAGTGTAGTCTCTTATTAGGTATGACACCTTGCATAGAGCAAGTGTGACCATAATATTTATGATGTGAGTGATAATGATCTAAGTTAGATCATGGGGATAATGAAACTAACTAAAGTTAGAAGTATAAATTTGAATGAAATTGTAATCTAACTCAACTCTCTTTGTGTCCAAGGGGAATAACACCTTGTAGGGAGGCCAACATGACCAAGATTATTGTTAATGGAGTGATAATGGTTATAACTAATATGGTACCTTATGGTGAGGTAAGTGTGACCAAGATCATTATTAGGGAAGTTATAATGGTCATAATCAAGATGGCACCTTACGAGGAGATAAGTTTGACCATGATTATTATCATAAGGATGTTAATGATCTAAGTTAGTTCATGGGAATATGTAACTAATCATTTTAAGTATAATTGGAAGAAATTGTGACTTATGCAACTCCTTTTATGGATAGGAGATTACATCTATTTTGAGATAAGTATCATCCAAGAAGGCAAGGTCAGTTACATAGAAGGAAGTTGTAGTACATCCCCAAAAGAAGTTTGGAAGAACAATGGATTTCAACAAGAGGATTGAAAGAACAATGGACTCTAGTAAGAAGTTTGGAAGAACAATGGACTCTAGTAAGAAGTTTGGAAGAACAATGGAATCCAACAAAAAAACTAGAAAAAAAAAGAACCCCAGTGAGAGGGTGGAATATATTATTACCATAGTTTTGTTGCTACAATATCATATGGAGAAACAAAAGAAAATTATTGTAATTCCTTGTTAATCAAGAATCGTATAATAGGAATTTTTAAGGAAGGTAGGAAGAGGATCCTATTAGAGAAAACTAGGAAGGCAAAGCATAAATTGAGGTAAATTTTTTCAAATACCTAAAAAATATTATGGTAACTAAGTTCAATGGTATAGAAGGAGGTGATTCAACATAATCATGACTAAATAAACTGGAAACATATTTTTCCATGAATTATTCTTCAAAAATCCAAACAGCTTGGGCTACCGTCCATCTACATGATATAGCTTTGAAGTGATGGAACACTTTCAAAGTTGGAATATGGATTCAAGCAATGAATCTAAAATAGGAAAATTTGTTAGAGATTTTAAGAAAAGACTCTTATAGAATTAGTTCTATATGGAAAAGTTTGAGGATTTTTCCACACTCCAAAAGGGAATAATGATTGTGGAATTGTATCACTACATATTTGTGAAGATCCTAAAATACATTCTAAAATATGAGGTGAATGAAAACCTAAATATTCATAATTTTATCTTTGGAGTGGATCCTAAGATTAGAATCATAATTAATCTAAATCTAGGACTTTGAAGAAAGCATGCAACTTCGCTAGACAAGAAGAGGTCAATCTGTAAATAAAGAGATCCTTATTCAACTATGGAGGGTTGATAGAGATTAGCAGGAACTCAAAAAGAAAAAGTGTTGGGTTTATGAAATGGGATAATGAGTAGAACAAGAAAAATAAAGGGAACCCTAAGTTTAAAAATAAGAACTATGGGAATCATGAAAATTACAAGAAGAAATTCCATAAAATAAATAATTCCAAACACCAACCTCAATAGCAGAATGAGACTACACAAAAATAGAGAATGGGTGAGAAGAGGAAGGAAAAACCTCAGGCACACAAAGGATGTTGTTTCATTTGTAGGGGTCTGCATTATGTGATTTTCCCCAATGGCCAGAATCAAGTAACAGAGTCGAGGAACAACCACACTGGGTCTATGTAATGACTAAAAGCCAAAACCTAGATGGAAAAATAACTCCCATGTTATTGAATGATCTATGGAAGTAGTTCATTTGAATTTAATGGAAATTTTTTTGAAATGAAGAGGCATTTATACGATCTGTAAATATTGTGATTTTTTTTTGAAGATTTCATCATTAAAGATAGTAGGAAGCCTTTATGGAATTAAATTAGGAAGAATATGATCAACATTTGAGGGTAATGATAGAGGTGCTACAAAATAATAAACTTTATGGGGACTTGTCTAAATGTGAGTTCTACGTCCCACTAGTTCAATATTTGGGATATATTATATCTATGACATGGATTGTTGTAGATCCTAAGAAATTTGAAGTCATTTTTGAGTTGGCCTACACCCGCCAATGTGTTAGAAGTTAGAATCTTCATGGGAATCACTCGTTATTATAAGTGTTTTGTTCAGGACTATTAAAAAATTGTCTATTCTATTACCAACCTTCAACATAAGGGAAATGAGTTTAAATGTATGGATAAGTGTAAAGTTACCTTTGAGGCTCTAAAGAAAAATCTAACTACAACACCAATTATTAAGATACCAAATCCTCAAGGGAATTTTATAATGTGTATTGATGCTTCATTAGAAGGATTGGGAGGGGTATTATCCCAAGATGAAGTTATCGTAGCATATGAGTCCAAAAAACTTAAGAAGCATGAAGTAAATTATGCTACACATGATCTAGAGTTGGTAGTAGTTATACACGCTCCTAAGATCTAGAGACATTATTTTCTAGGAAAATATTTTGAGCTAAGGATAAACCATCAAAGTTTAAGATACATCTTTACTCAACCTATGCTAAATGCAAGATAAAGGAGATGGGTAGAATTCCTAGTAGAATATGACTTTGGTATTGAGTATATCAAAGAAAAAAAATAAAGTTGTAGATGCCCTAATTAGGAGAAGGCACATAACAACATTGACTCAGAGTCATGTAGACTTGATGGAAAAAGTCAAAAAATTTAGTTATAAGATCAAATATTGCATTGAAACTTGAGTTAAAATAGAGAGAAATCTAAGGAAAATAAGGATTTCAACATAAAATATGGTCTTTTATGTTTCAAGGATAGGGTTTTCATACCCAAAACTAGTGATTTAAGGAGACTAATTATGCAAGAGGCGCATAGATCTCCTTATTTTGCTCATCCTAAAGGGGCAAGAATGAGAGAAAACATGAAAAAGACCTTTTATTGGTCTAGAATTAAAAATGATATCATTATTTTCATTGATATATGTTTTGAATATCAGAAGGTTAAGGTAGAACACTAACATCAAGTAGGAAAATTAAACCCAGATGATATATCGATGCAAAAATGACTAGTTATATATCTATGGATTTTATCATGGGTTATCTAAGACTAGGTATCAATACAATGCAAAAACTTGTAGTAGTCAACAAGTTGACTAAGGTTGCACTTTTTATACTAGGAAAAATCAAGGATGATGCACTAGTAAATAGGTTTTCCAAGGAAATATTTAGGTTACATGGGTTTCCTGAAGTGATCATTTCATATAGAGATTCCACGTTTACATAAAAATTTTGATAGACTCTTCATCATGTAGTGGGAACAAAGCTAAATATAAATTTTGCATACCATCCAAAAATAGATGGTCAAATAGAGAGGGTGAACCAAGTGCTTGAGGATATGCTTTACATGTATTTCATGGACCAAAAGTCTAAGTGGGAAGACTTTTTGCATCTAGTGGAATTTGCATATAATAATGGGTATCATGCATCCTTGGGAATGTCCTCTTTTGAAGCCTTATATGGTAGAAGAAGCAAAACTTCTCTATCATGGGATAATCCAAAATATTGGATGGTGATCAGATTAAAAACTATCAAATAGATGGAGTAATGGCTCAGAGTGATACAATAGAGGCTTAAGAAAGTAGTTGATCGTCAAAAGAGCTATGTTAATATGAAAATATCACCTAAAGAATTCTTTTTGGGGGACTCTAATTTTCTTGAAGGTAAGACCCATGAAAAGTGCCATCAAGTCAACTAATTTGGATCCTCATTTTGTTGGGTATTTTTATATCATTGATAGGATAAGCCAAATAGCCTTTAGATTCATCTTATCATCCAACCTATCAAATATCCATGATACTTTCCACATATCCTTGCTTAGAAAATATGTTGTTGATCCTTCTCATATTTGGAATGTCTCTAAATTATAGATGGGATATCCCTCAGTCATTGAGGTAAGACCGATGATTCTATGATTTCGTTCTAAGGTCATGAGGAAAATATCCCTAGAGTAATGTAAGGTCTAGTGGGACCACTATTCTGAATATTGTGCTACTTAGAAAATGCTAAGGAAATGAGGAAGTAATTCCCATATTTAGTTGAATGAAATGTATGATTTATATTTCAAGAAACACAAAGGACTATGTTTATTCCAAGGGGGATGTCATGGACCTCATTGGCAAGAATTATTATTGAGATTTGATTATGCATTGATGAGTGAAAATCTAATGCTTAATCTTGTTTTATGTGGTTAGTTGCATTTTATACATTTTTATATTATGCTAGAATACGGTACTTTTGATAGAATCTATGGTTGCGGGACCAGATACTCTCATGGGTGGATTGGTATGGTACAACCATCAAAATTGAGAGACCAAAATAGAGAAATGATGGCAGATGATATATTCATCCACAACACCAGGGTAACTAGGTACCCTCATATAGTTGAATTTCATAATTGTGTGTTTGGTTATTATTACACTATTGGCTAGGATATTGCTTGAGCAAAGAAGTAGTTCTTAATAGACAGGTGATGACGTGAAAATCATCATAAAACCTACTACTTAAGGATAAAAGGTGGTATAATGTAATTGTTTGATTTATAAGCTTTTGTTGTTCAAATATGTGTGTTTATTTTATCAAATGATTCTAGCAAAGGATTCATTAAAAAAGATATTAATAGATATAGAGGTTTTATTAATACCTAAATATTTAATATCAATGTTTATAATTATTATAATTTTTTTAGATTTGGTTAGTGTGAGAAATCCCTACGACTGATACTCAGGGTTAGGCAAGTATTTTCTAATGTTAATAATTATTAGTAGCATTAGATATTAATGATATTAATTAAGGGAATAATTAATTTAATTGCCATATTTTCCTAATGTTATGTTAACATTAGAAAATGAAAAGCAAAATTTAATTTAATCTCTAAAGGATTAAGTTAATTATTGATGATGAAATCAAATTGCAAATATCTTAAACCTTGCAAAAGGAGGTGGGCTCCATTTATTATTTAGAAACATATACTAAAGCTATTATTATTAAAAGGGAGGAATATTATTATTATTGGCAAATTTATTTTCAATAGGAGTTTTGAAAATTAATCGCTATCTTCCTATCATAACAAAAATGCAAATAAAAGAAGATATAAATGAAGAAGAAATGGAGGGAGCACGAGGAACAAAAAGTGGATGTAAGATATTGAAGAATAAGAGAAGTTTTTAGAGGCCTTGGCTAGAAAAAAAGAGTAATCCTTTATTTTAACTTCTAATAGAATGCAACAGGAACATGCAGACAATTTTTACTAAGAAAGAAGCTATATGTGAATGTATGCTTTTTCGTTTATGCTCTTCTATGTGATATCTCCAACAATTTCACTTTTGGGTTTTATTTCCAAATTGCTTAGGGGAAGAATGAAAAACTATATCTTTTAGAAGCTTGTATATTGTAGAATGGATTATGGTGTGCCTTGGATATAGTATATTGTTCTTTTAAATGGATTTCCATTTTATTTTTATGAGGTTTTCACAAGGTGTTCCAATAGAATTTAGTATGGTTTGACCACATAGAAGTGTTGGTTTTCTTACATTGCTCTAAGTTTAGTAGAGAGTTTTATTGTTAAAGCTTTAGGTATCTTTTCTATTGATAGCATATTCTAAATTGTTGTAACCCTTATCATAGTGATTTGCAAATTAGGGTGGTTGAATTCTTTTATTTATTATTGTATAAAAACTTTTGTGTTAGGATTTTTACTTTGATGGCTTTATTAGTAACGTGGCTATTGCTTTACATTATTATCCATATTATAGGAAGGTATTAATAAATATTAATTTCCCTAAATTTGATAACTTTGTTAGTAAAGTGGTTGTTGCTTAATATAATTATCCAGATTATAGGGAGGGAAATTTTAGACTTTGTATTATTGAATAAAATATTGGCTTTGTTCAAAATATTAGGAAGAGGAATTATTTTTCAGACTATCTTATTGAATAAAAGATTTGTTTTATTCAAAATATTAGGAAGGGGAAATAAATTTTAGAATTTCTCTTATTGAATAAAAGATTGGCTTTATTCATAATTATTAGGAAGGGGAATTAAATTTCAGATTTTGTATTATTGAATAAAATATGGGTTTTATTTTATTCAAAATATTAAAAAGTGAATTAATTTTCAGACCTTGTTTAAATAAAAGATAGTTTTTATTTAAGTCAAGACAATGGAAAAAGAATTAATTTATTATATTTCAGATTTTGTATTGGAATGAAGAAAGGTTTTTAGTTATTTCAAGATATCCAAAATAGAGTTTATATTCAGACCATGTTGATTTAATAAAAGATAATGGTTGCTTTAATTAATTCAAGATATTAGAAAAAGAAGAAACATTTTCTTATTAATTCTTGTTTTTTTATGAAAGGAAAACTTTATCCTATTTAAGATAGAGGGTTGGAAATAATATTTAATAATGAATGTTCTTTTATTTATTTTATAGAGTTGGAATCTTGCTCTATAAAAATATAATTAAATATTAGTTACAGAACCTTAATTTTGTCGAGAAGCAACTTTGTATTAATTAAGTTTACAATTAATAGAAAGGAATTAAATTTCTAATATGATGTTCCTTTAGTAACATAGACTAAAGGTTTTTGGATTATTAGCCTTTAATAGATGTATGATGAACTTTGCTTTTTGTTGGATTCTTATCTTGGAAGAAACTATGTATTAGGGTTCTTTGTTAGAAAAAAAAAGATTTGAATAATGTATATAAGGAGTTTGTGGAAGGATTATATTATAGGTTTACTAGGAATATGTAGATAAGGAACCTATTATAGAGATAAACATGGGATTTTCTCATTGATGTTGCACGATTATGGTTGCATAATATTCTTGTATTCATAAAAATGTAACTTGCATGGTTGTTTGTGTCTATGCATGATGTATGATAAATTGCATATGCATCTCAAAGGGGTTGTCCTAATCCCTTACTTTATCATCTTTGTGAGTTGTAAAGAAATAATAACCATATTTGATGCTAATGGAAGTATGGTATATACATTTGTATTACTATGATAGTTGAAATATAATGACCCCTTTGTATAGAACTTTTCTATTTTTAGAGATTGTCACTTATGAATCATATAAATATGAAAGGTGTATTATGATTATTGAGGAACTTATATTTACTATGAAATTTTAATCACTTGCAAATGGGAATTGGTGTAGTAATTTATGAATTTGAGTTATAGTTGTTCCTCTTGTATATTCTTTAATTATTGTTATAAAGGAAATGGAAAATAAATGCTAAAAGTGTAAAATGAAAGCATTTGAATTATTATGTTATGATGTTTAAAATTTAATAGTTCATTTCCTTTCTACGAGAGAGTTATTGATCTTTTAAAATGATGCATTCATGGGTTAAAAAGGGTATCTTTGGAGGGCATAAATTTAGTATCCATGTTAGATCCCCTTTAATAAGATGAACCCCATTTCCTAGGAGTTTTGGTGATGCAATACCTAGGTTGTTGTGAATGTTACACATTGAATGGTAAATCTCAAGTGTACCCAAAGTGATGAGGCTTTTGGAAGGTCCTAAGAAGGGAGGCTTGGACTATAATTCCTAGCGGTGAGGACTAGGAATCATTTGCGAGTCAATATAGTGATGACACCTTAAATGGTGAGGATCGAGTGGCCATGTTTATTATCATGGGGAGTGGTAAGAGTCTTATTCAACCCACCATGGAAGTGTGGTAACGAAGCACTAAGGCATTATGCCAAACTATTTCTACATATATGAACTTATATAGGGTTAGGGAAATGACATTATCTTTTTTATAAAATAGACTTAAAAGAGATAATTCCTACATTATGGTCAAATTGGCTTGCATCTAGGAAGGATGTAATAAATGTGGAGGGACCACTGAAGATATCCTTTCTAACCAAGGAGGTCTAGAAATGTGAACCCCAAAATTATGGGATGTTGGCCACTCCTATCCACTTGAGAGTCGTCTAAAGATACAAGATCTCAAAATGTGGTTATGCCTTATTAATATTGAAAAGATTATTGGGATATATTTTTGAATGTTACCTATGGAATATATATATATATATATATATATATAGATAGATAGATATAGATAGATATATAGATAGATACATAGATATATCTTGGGTTGGTTTAGTCGAGTTATTGCACCAAGGGTGATGAGTAGGTGGTGGACAAATAGGCAATGTTCTACATTGGGTATGTTAGCATAGGACTAGGCAAATAGGTCCTTAAACACATTTAAAAAATTGGTGTACTTTATATGCTCTATTTTGGTTAAGACCTTCCCTAATTTAAGGATCTTGGGATCATCCAATATCCTAATATTGTCATCTATAGTTTTCTTGATTAGAATATAAAGTTTATATCCTAACTAAAGGGAAGTGGGAAGCACTCCTAGGTTCTCTAGATCTACATGATCTATGGTTGAATGATTATTGTCTAAATTATATAATATAACCATATTTGTAATGGAGCCCCAAAATAAAAGTTGTTTTGGTCAAGATAACTTAAAGGACCATCTTGGGGAGGATCATGCATAATGTCATCCTATTTATAGTAGTATTCATTAGCAATCAACTTAGGGTAAGCTAAGTCTATGTAATTTACATCAATATAGTAGCTATATTGAGACAATATAGGATCTAAGAGAAGTAATGACCCATAGTCATCATCCTCATCCAAATATAGCCCATTAAAGGAAACAATACGATCTTGGAATCATATATCACAATGATTGAGATGATTGAGTTCACTTTCACCATAAAGAGAAGAAGTAGGGTAAATCTCATTTTGTATGGGGATATAGCCCATCCTATAATGTCTTGGCTTGGTTTTTTTTTGTAAGGGTTTTTTAATACCTTGCTCATAAATACTTGGTCCTTTACCTCAATATCTCATATTAGATAACATTTGATTAGATAGTATTTTATTATTCATCTCTAAGTATAAGGGTAACTAATCATTAAGGTTATCTATGAATATGTCAAGCAAGTCCCTAGAAGGGGGACATACTATAGTGTTCCAACTAGAGTTCACCACCTTGCTAAGAAGTTGGTGATATCTCATATTTACTTTGCTTGATTTGGTACAAGTCATTGTTAGAGATAGAGTATATTACATTATTTGGATCATGTAAATGTACCTTCCTAGGTACATACTTAGGACATTATATTACTTTAGGGGAGAAGTTATATACTTACTTCATGCAATATAATAAATGCACAAGTGTCAATGTGCAAGTTGTATATGTGCAACGTGTCCCTAGTACAACTAGGTAGAGTGTTGGCCATGGAACCTATCTTCCTATATAAAAATATACTCATTATAACAAGCTTATAACAAGTTCATAGCATATTAGTAGGTAGTAGCATAGTGCTACATAGATCACCATATATTGATGATGGGTGTAATGTAGTCTAGTAGCTTTATTCATGGAGTGTCCATTTCCTCCATAGCTACATTGTATTCATTTCCATCATTTCTATTTATAGCATATTTTAGTCATCTTGTAGATTTACTTTATTTCATATTATTCTATATATTGTGATTGATATCTCCCATTGCATACTGCATAAAAATATAATAGTTTTATTAGAGCCATGGTATATCTAGCCATAATAGATCAATAGAAAAACCACCATTATCATTAAGCCTAAGTTTTTTGTCAACTTGATGTGCCTTTGGACCAACCATTGTCAAAAATCTTAGAAGATTCTATTTGGTAGAATTAGGGAGAACCACAAGTGAGGATTGAAAGAAATCTTAGTTCTAGAAATACTAAGATTACATTTGGCTAGAGTCATTCCACAGAGTTACAAAAAAACTTGTGAAGACTAGGACTCAACATTCAATCCACTAGATTGACAAATCAACTAGTGAAGATAATTCAAGATATTTGGAATTTGTTAACTATAGATCAATATTTTATTGCAAAAAATTAATTCTCACATTATTGGGACACCTCCTACAATAGAAATCTAGGATATTTCAGCTTTGTTACTCAAAGGTCGACATGCCTTCATAGTGTAGAGATTAGTTCCTTGTGCAAGAAAATAATACTATGAAAGAAGACTCTTGGAGAAGAGTCATGGTGAATATAGGAGACTGGAGATCTCCATTTCTATATTTAGAACTTCATAGAAGAAGAAAATGCCACAAAAGCCATGATCCATAAGAAAAGACCATAAAAGCCTTGTTCTAGAAGAAAAGGCCACAAAAGCCTTGATCCTGAAGAAAAGGCCACAAAAGCCTTAATACTAAATAAAAGGCCACATAAGCCTTGATATTGAAGAAAAGACCACATAAGACTTGATCCTAAAGAAGAGTCTAGAAGATAGTATCTAATTTAGAAGAAAATTTAGATTTTAGTACTAATACTTTATTACAGGGAAAGGATATTCAATGAGTTGGGAAACTTCCTACAAGAAAGTTAGGAAGAGTATATTTTTTAGAATCAATCCAGCACTTGAAGCAAAATTAAAGGTAAATAGATCAGAAGAAGATCTCATTGATAAAACTTCCATTCTTGGAAGAAATAAGAAGGACTAGGAGAGTCCTGCTCAAATCTAGAAGTAGCAGAATTAGAGATCCAGAAGAAGATCTCACCACAAACACTTCCACAAGAAAAAGGTTGAAGAAAAGGTCTCAAGGAAGACCAGAAGAAGCTACAAGATAAAATACCTTGGAGAGGTCTCAATGAGCATCCAGTAAAAGTCTTGGATAGCCTTACTAAAGAAATCATCAAAGGATTTTCAAGGAGAACTCATTGGAGAAATTCACTACAGAAGATAGTGAAAGATTTGGGATAATTGTTGCCATCTAAAAACAAGCCCAACATAAGAAGAAGAATTTTGCAAGGAGTTCCAAATATCAAAATAATATTTAGAAGACCTCAAGACATTCAAAATCTTGAGAAGATCCTTCTTGAAGTAAAATTTTTACAAGAAGACTTGAAGATAGGAGAAGCCTGCCAAATTTGAGATATTTGAAGATTACCTCTCACAACAAGAAGGCCCTATTTCAGAGACAAACACTTCTCCAAATATACAACAAAATTAGAAGATTGCTTAAAGGAACAAATCACCAAAACCTAGGCTCATAAAAGAAAGTTTGAGACCACTTTTTGGTGAAGAAGAAACTGAGCAGTGAGATCCTACTCAAAGTAGCAACTTGGTGATCTTAGACACCAAGATATAAATCCTCTACAAAATATTTCAAAAAGGTAAGAAACTATTGGTGCAAGTATATTTAGTAATTGGGTTACTTATCAGATTTGTTAAAGCACCTTATATTGGATTAGAGTTGCAAAAGAGGAAAATCAAATTACAGTCTTCAAAAGTGCAAAAAGGGAAAATTTCCTTTTAAGGTTCATTTTGAACATTAGATTTGGAGTTTATTAGATTATAAAATTACAACTATCTATCAACTACCAAATATCTACTTTGGAAATAAAAAGAAGACTAGTTCCTACAACTTTTTTTGTAGTGAAATTGTAGAATAACTCTTGAAGATTCATTTTAGATTATTCTTGATTAGTTGTAGTAAATTGATTAAGTGAACTTAGAAGTATTTTTGAGAGTTTATTGGAGTGATAAGATGAGATGGTTAGCACATTAAAAGTGAAATATTAGTGGGTTCATTTGCACTGCTATATTACTCTCAAAAAGCTTAGTGTTTGTGTTATTGAGAAGGGCATAAAATCATATTAGCATCAAGTGTCTAAAGAAACCATTAGTGCGCCAAAATATATAACTTTTAGTGGCAAAAGGAATCGAGCAAAAATAGCTCAATCCTCCAAGTTTTGGAGAAGAAAATAGCCATATAAAATCAGCAAGGATTGCCTCAAATCAAGACTTGGTGAGTCTTAGATTCAAAGCACTTTAAGTGTTATATTGCATCTAAAAAAGTGGTTATAAGATGGGTTCATAAAACCAAAAAAAAGGAGATTTGCATATTCAGAAGAACATCTCCAAAAATATACCATAAAATCAAAAAATTAGAAGTAGCAGAAGGAGTGCAAAAATATGCAAAAGGGGTGTTTTTATATCCAAAAATTATTACATATTATTGCACCATTCTAAGATGTTTTATGCAAGTGATAAGGCAGATTTTGAGGTGCCACAAAGGCACATTATACAAGGTTAAAACAATTGGACACTAGCACACTTAGAGTGTAGCAAAGGAGCCTCTCAAAAGGCTCACATCTTCTCCATTATGTATAGTTGAAACTGCAAACCTTCAAGGGATAACACAAGGAAAGCACAACATCATATTTGAGAGTAATATTATCTACAAAGAAGAATATACATAACAGGTTCAAAAATGAAGAAAAGAAGGCATCAAAACCAATGTGGAAATGAGGATAAACTCAGCACGTTGAATGCATAAATAACAAGTGCTAAATCTAAATTTTCAAGCTTGGAGAAAAATATCCACCAATAGGAGAACCGATATCAGCTATAGAACTACCATTGGAAGCTCCATAGAATCAAAGGACATCACAGATAGCACCATCCAATGTCCTCATAGAAGCACCTACAAAAGAAAGAAGTTGCTTGCTCTCCAAGAAACGTAGCAAGTAAAAGAATAAGCATAAAAAAGGGAATATGAGGTATATCATTCATATTGGAGCATTATAAGAAAGATTTACATGTAAAGTTCTACTTGGCACAAACCTCCTAAGGTGCCATATTCATTCATAATGTCCATGAAACAAAGGATTACTTCAAGCACTCAAGGGAAGTTACAAAGAATAAAGAAGAGGTTACATTAATATGAGCACCACTTGTCCAAAGTTGGAAGATTCTAGGAGCACCCATCTTGGAAGAGGAAGTCAAGCACTCACCAAGAAGATTGTAACGTCTCATATGTTACATACAGGAGCAAGACAAGTGCTTAGTAACTCCCATCTACTCCTCAAGTGCCTATGAAGTGTAACTATTGTGCCACTTGTCATATTTGCAAATATTATTGATCCATTTAAAGGGTTCAATGACCAAGGGAGTTTGAAGCATACATTTCCATTCAAAGCACTTCACATAGGGCTGAATTACAGTGTGGAGGAAAGTGAAATATCATTTAAATCTCTAGTCAAAAGGATCCAAAAAGTCATAGAATTTGGGTGCCATTATTCAAGCTCTAAAATAAAGAGAAATCCAAGGCTATCCATTGGTTGAAGCATCCAAGGAAAAATATGTTGGCATTACTATCATTAATACCCGAATACTGCACCAAAAATTGTGGACATCAACGTTGCAAGGTAAGGAATAATTCCCATTATAGTTTGATTTCATTCTTGGGAGTTATAAGGATTATACACTAAGATTAAAACTTAGAGAAATAAAACACATTGAAATAAAAATTAAAAGGGAATTAAGATATCAAATTAATTAAATATTTTCAATATTAAACATTGGAGTAATAAGGGTTTCTACTAGAAAAATCAAACTAATAATATTTACAAATATTATTGTGTTCTAATTTTCTATATTTGGGAGCTGTAAGGGTTACAACACCAAATTAGGTTATTGAAAATTAGAAACACTAAAATAAAATCCTAAGGGGTATTAAAATAAATTATTAAGGTTTTTACTATGGTTGGAAATTTATAATATTCTTGTATCAAAATTTCACAAAAGGGATAAAAGAAATCCAAAATTAAAACCTCTTCAAAATTGGAAAAGTGCTTAGTTCAGTAACTTTACCCAAAATAAAAATAATAAAATAAAATAAAATAAAATAAGGTGCTATAAAAGTTGATTTTGATATTTAAAAAACTTTACAAAATCAACCCAAAATTAAATTACATTTTACAAAAGCACTATATCATATTCTAAAATCACTAGGGAGTCATAAGGCATTCTACAAAACTTGATAATAATAGCATCTACCAAACATTATCAAGTTCTAAATCCATTTGGAAGATATAATATTTCTACAAAACCTAAAATTCCATTAGGTATATATACTCTCATTACTAGGGAGACATAAGGAAGTCTACAAACCTAAGGATTAATAAATGTTTTATCAAATCAATCTTATATACTTTAATTAGGGTTCATATGTTCTAAAGCAGGGAGTCATAAGGTAGATTGATAGTAAGACTCCATCCCTAAATAATACAAGCATTTTTCACTCTAAAAGGGCAATACAAATGACCACTAGCACGATAAGCAATACTCTTAGAAGTGGAATGAAGAAAATACCAATATGGATTAAAAGCCTGACTGAAAATTCAATGGATTATAATGATGAAAAATCCAAAGAAAAGGAAGAACCAATAAGATGCGAAATAAGTTCTAAAATTAACAGTTATGAAAAGGAAGACTCTTCTAGTGATACTGATGACAAAGAAAACTCAAAAAAGAAAAATATTGATCAACAAGATATCATACAAAAAAGAAAATATAAAATAGCTTCAATTGTGCACATATGGTTAGGTCTTATCAAAGAAATAGATAAACATGATGTTCCCAAAATAGACTACAAAACTATCAAATCATAGCTACTATGCACCTATTGTAATTAATATGGTCATGAAAAGGTTAACTGTTGGAGTTTCCATCCATGCAAATATTATAATGGGATAAATCACTCATT
The DNA here is from genome assembly GCA_028583015.1 of Wollemia nobilis. Classification (NCBI taxonomy): domain Eukaryota; kingdom Viridiplantae; phylum Streptophyta; class Pinopsida; order Araucariales; family Araucariaceae; genus Wollemia; species Wollemia nobilis. The sequence continues at coordinate 14,145,468 of JAQPPZ010016726.1, forward strand.
TTTATCTTGCTATTACAAATACATGTACTATAAGAGCTATGAAGAAATATTACTACATAGAATATACTATTACCTTCAAAAACTTATTTCATATGGATCTACTAACAATGAGCTCAAGTTTTATACATATGAAGGATCGAGAAATAGGTTTTACACAAGTTCAAAAGAAAGAATATGGGTCTATTTTGATCCACTCAAAGAAAATTGACATCAAGGAATAAAGAATTGAAAAATATGAGAGGCCATGACATAAAGACTAAAGTAGGAGAAAAAGAACCAAATCAAGACTGCTCATAAGAAGAAGAAGATGATGAACTTGAACAAGCCAAAAATCATCCAATGAAAGAAGATCCATATTAAAGACTAAAGTCTTCAATACCCAAATAATGTAATACAGGGGGGTGTTAGAGATAGAGTATATTACATCATTTAGGTCATGTAAATATACCTTCCTAGGTACATACTTAGGACATTAGATTACTTTACAGGGAATTTATCTAGTTACTTCATGCAATATAACAAATGCACTAGTGTCAATGTACAAGATTTATATGTGCAAGGTGTCCCTTGTACAACTAGGTAGAGTGTTGGCCAATGAACCTATCTTCCTATATAAAAAGGGTATCATTGTAACAAGATTATAACAAGTTCATAGCATAGTAATTTATAGATCAACATATTTTGGTGATGGGTGTAATGTAGTCCAGTAGCTTTATTCATGGATTGTCCATTTCCTCCATAGCTACATTGTATTCATTTCCATTATTTTTATTTATAGCATATTTAGTTATATTTTATATTTACTTTCTTTCATATTATTCTGCATATTGTGATTGTTATCTCCCATTTCATGCTACATAAAAATCTAACAAACATTAATGGTGATGTTTTCCTCAATGTAGATTGAGAATTACTTGATGAAAATTTTATTAGGTCCCAAAAACGTTTTTGAGAGTTCCTTGGTATTTTGTAGTACCATTCCAAGGTGGGACCACTAAGGTTAGTAGGGAAATTTTCAAGAGTAATATTTCATCACATAAATATCACTATAAGTAATTCTAAACAACCTAATGTGGTTGATTAGATCCTCTTTGCTCTTATACATTTAAAAATAATGTGTTTAAAATTTGGGAGAAATGTTATAGCTAGCTATAAAAGGATCTAAGGTTTAGTACACAAGTCATCATAAAAGTACTTTTGAATAAAATATGACCCATAAGTAACAACCATTTGTTGCTTCAATGTCACTAATTAGGCAATCAGAGCTTGAAGTTTAAGATAAATGGGATTGGAAAATGATGATGAGATAAAAGATATATGTTGCGAGATAGAAGATATTTGTTGATAATCGAAGTAAGACAAAGGTTTGACCACTTGAGTTTATGATTTCAAATATAGAAATGTATAATTTATTCCTAATATACTCAAAAATAGAGAGTTGACTTGGTTTTTAGATTGAGGAGGAAATATAACTACGCTATAGTTTTGCCTTAATGCTAACCCAAAACTTATAGGGTTAGAATGAGAGACATAGGATATGTTAGAACTAGAATTTGAATTTTAGATATTTTAAGGGAAATGTGGATTGAGAGTGTATCTAGTACCTATGTGTTTTGATGTAGGGTAGTTAGCACTACCATACAATAATTCTTCAATGGTATGTAAAGGTGAATGATGCACTAATAGAGGGGGGAGAGCTTGTCTCTTGGTATCCATTGATGTTGTGAGGAAGGGTGGTGTTGAATTGATAAAATAAGAACTTGATGCTTTAAGATTTATGTTATTCAACCCAAAGTATGTGTTCAATTGACTTAGTTACATGGACGTAGAGATATGGGGGTAATCCAATAATGAATTATCCTTATAGAGGCTCCTTGGATTTTACCATCCTTTTATAGGAAGGTATCTATAACTCCCTTATGCTTTTACAAGGATTGATCCATATGGGATGCATATTAGAAGACTAATTTTTCATCCTTCTCATGGGTTACGCTTAAGGAACCTTGAGGTGATGATACCTCCTCTTCTTAGTCAAAGGTGGTGTTGTAAAGTCTAATGTGTTCATCTTGGCCCTTTATTAAAGGGTGGCAATTATTGGCTAGATGGTGAGAAACACTATAAATTTAAGGTAGTTTTGTCCTCTTTGTTTATCTTGGTCATTGTATGGTACATCAAACAATTAAGACTATTATACCTCATGTTGAGTGACACAAGGCCACTTACAAGAGCATGAGGTTTGGCTCAATTTGGGGCCTTCAATATTTTTTACAAAGTTGACTTCTTTTAAGATGTGATATTTAGTGCACTTTTTCTATTCTATCCTAGTCTACCAACTTCAAGGGAAAAAGGATTATAAAAAATGTAAAAAAAAATATTGTAAAAAGTAAATAACCTAAGCTAACAAAGGTGGTGCACCAAGATGAAGATACAATTCTCTTGCACAACAGACCTAAATGTAATGCACTAACAACTAGGAAGTTGAATGCTTCCTCCTCTAAGCATATATTAACATAGACACAAATATAAACACACATACATAAAGGAAACATGATAGGAAGTACCAAACAATTAGAACCAAATAGTCATAGGCCTCTAGTATACATATATGAATATGGAAATATTACAAGATTATGCCAAGGGGTTCAAACTGCTTACAAGACCACTAAGGAATTTAAGTACTACTATACAAAGGAAAAATGAAGGAGAATCCATACAACTTATAGATATATAGATTGTCCATCCTTTATAATGCTAAGAAAATTACTATATATAGATTATAAAATAGGAATATTTCCCTCCAAAATTTATAGGAAAGTCTAACAACTCCAACTACTCTTTTGAGGTATTCTTAGGATATGAATGAGAGCACCATCTACAATCAATGTTGTCAGGTACATGACAATAACCACCATGTATTTATATTCAAGAGATCACCCATTTTCTTGGATTGCTAAGCTAAAATGATATTAGTAGGTGATCCTTACCTTTTCTTAATAATGAGGTATCAATCCATCTTACCTACTCTTCCTAGGAGCTTGTGCACCATTACTACTATGTTGTAACTTAATATGATATTTCTTTAGATTTGGTGACTTTCTACACTATGCTTTAGATCCTAGTGTGCTCTTAGTATTCTCTGATCCCAATGTAGGGTATCTATTGCTTGTCAAAACTTTCTTCTATTAGCTTGTGTCAAGATATTTCAAAACTTCTATGATCGGAATAAAATTCTCATAAAAAGCATTTTGTAAACTTTTCTTCCTCTCTCCTTCAATCTAATATTTTAGTGCTTTATATTTTGAGAGTTTTTATTTCACATAGTTTACCTCTTAGTAATTTTCTCCCTTTTATTCCTTTGAAAAATTTCAAAACTTTCAACTATTAAGAGTCTTTTCTTTCACCCATGATAATTGGTCTTCTTTTTTTATTTTATCCCTTTTGAATATTTGTGTTGTGTAAGCACACAAAATTTTTGTCTTTTTTCATTCAAGACTTCTACAAAATAGTGACTACATTTGATTAGGAATTTTATGCCCTCTACCAGGTTTCCTTTGTCTTATTTTTATCTAAGGAAAAAATATTGAGTGTAGTGAGAAATTATTATAGTACTAGTAACTCATAAGGGTCTTACTACTTGCTAGAGGAGTATTTAAAATAGTTGCCTTTATCCTTGAATGTAAAGTCATTTTAGGATAATTCTAGTAGCTACCATCTTTGTTTAGCTTGAGCTTATTTTCTTTCTATCAAGATGATGCAAGAAAATCTATTTTTTCTATTATTTTTTGGCTTTGGATAATGTAGAGTTGATTTTATTTTAGGTTTGTGATAGAAGATATAAGCATATCATCATATTTTGCATCAATTTCACGTTATATGACTTTGATGAGTGGTTTTCAATTGCTTGGTGAGACTCTATGAGAACTAGAATTACCATCCTTTTGGGGTTCTTGCTCATGTGTTTATAGCCTACTTATTTCTTCCATGGTTCATGATCCTATGGTTGACACAAGCTTGGGTTTTGATTTGACTTTAAGATTTGCTTCTAGAAACAACTTGTTTCTTTCACTTTCTAGTAGCTTATATCTAATTGAATTGCTTCAACAAGACCAAAATAAATTAGTTATAAGAATGCTTAAAATATATACTAGTTCCCCCTCCTCTCTCTTTTTGGAACCAAATAGTCTCAAAGATATTTCTTTAGGTGAATTTAATTTATTGGTGTAGGAGTAATGTTCCCTTCTGTGGTTTCTAGTTCAAATGAGTTTTGATCTTTATACATATTTATGACATATGGCCCACTCTAGGGGTAATGTTCCCTTCTATGGTTTCTATTTCAAATGAGTTTTGATATTTATACACATTTATGACATATGGCCCACTCTAGATTCCATAAAACTTGGTATAATGTCATGGCTTATTTCTATTTTCATCCAATTTGAGGACCATATCATTGGCTTCAAAGTTCTATGGAGTGGTTTTCTATAAAACCACTTTTTGACTATTTCTTAATATTTTGGTAGCTGCTATCCAATTTCTTTCCTCAATTCTTCAAGTTTCAATAGCTCTTCCATCCTTACTATCATTGCATCATTTTTCTACACTTCCAATTGATGCAATAGCTAAATTTTAGGTGATTCTATAGATATGGGTATCTTAGCATCTTTTTTGTATACCAAGTTGTATGGGGAACATCCTAAAGCTTTCTTTAGGGTTATATGATCCACCTATAGAGACCTCTTAAGATGAAGATGCCATTGTCACTAATTTTATAATCCAATTCTCTTTAGAATCCTCAACAAATTTTTGTTCATAGATCTTGTCAAACCATTACTTCGTGGGTAATAATTTGAAGAATAATTTAGATAAATACCATGATGGAATGTAAACTAAGTAATTTTAGAGCCTATGAATCCTTGGAATTATCTGTGATTATTGTGTTGGGGACACCAAACCTAGTTATGATATCCTCTAAAAGCTCTACTGTTACCTTCTCAATGGCTTCTTTTAAAGGGACTGCTTCAACTCATTTTGTGAATAATATGTAGAAATAAAAATCCATTTGTACCCTTTAATAGATGGTGGGTTAGATTCAATACCTATTGGGAAAAAGGTTCATCTATAGATATGAGTCTTATGAGCATAGGTGTATTTTTATTTCTTCCAATAAACAATTTACACTTATCACAATTTCAAACCCAATGATGGGCATTTAAAAGCATATTGGTCAATAACATCCTACCTTCATGATTTTATTGGCTATTAATTGGGCCAAGAAGTTTCTACCAAAAAATCTTTGATGAAATTCTTACAACAAAGATTATGCTTATTCCTTTTGATACATCATAGTAGGATTCCATCAAAGTTCATTCAGAATAATATTTCATCAATTAGAGCATAATGAATATTTCGCAACTAAAAAACTCTTTTCTAGGCTTTATCTACGTTAAGGGGGTACTTTTTTGTTTGCATATTTTCTATCCTTTACTCTACCCAATCTAGCTCATTTTTCCATCGTTAATCAGACACCTATCTAAGTCTACTTTCCTCCTATCATCATATAAACTAGCTTCTTCTTTGATCTTATATTCAACCAATATCTAACAAAATACTCTCCATTTGATAAACTTTGTTGGCTTGATTTCCACATTGTATAATAGAATCTTAGTAATCTGCCTAGCCCTTTTTTCATTGATTTATTTACCCATTATGTACTCTCTAACACTTGAATGTATGACATAAGCAATGGCTTTGTTGTTTGAAATTATATGCTTGAAATTTTTAAAGTCTCTGATCAAAGCATATACTTGTTTCTCAACAAAGTTATATTTCTCTTCATACCCTTTCAAGGTTTGACTGAAAAAGGCTATTGGGCATTCTTGTTGGTTTTCATCCTTTTGTGTTATCAAATTTGATACGATAAGCTCTCCATATGCATAGATAAGAAAATCCTTATCAAAATCTAGGTTGACCAATACTTTAGCTTCTACAATGGCACTTTTTATCTTTTTAAAAGCCTCCCTTCCTTCATCTATCCATGTGAATGGTTGGTCCTTTTTTAGCATAAGCGACATTGGCTTGATGATAGTTATGAAGTTTAGGATGAATTTTCTAAAAAAAATTATATGGCCAAAGAAATATTATAGCCCATTTTTATGCCTTGGTAATGAGAGGTTAGTGGTGGCTTCATTTCTATCAATATCTATGGAAATACCATCTTTTCATACAATAAAATGTACCTTAATAATTTTCCTTATGGTATACAAAAGATACATTTCTTTGGACTGAGGCATACTCTAAATTCTTGAGATCGATAAAATACCATTTCTAGATGTTTTAAGTGATCTTATTTCATTTTAGAAAATACCGTGAGATCATCCAAGTAGATAAATATTATTTTATTTATCAGGTTATGGAGAGCAATACCCATGGCTCTTTGGAATGTTGCTCCAATATCAGACAGTCCAAAAGGAATTATTTGATATGCAAAATTTCCCCATTTTGTGGTAAAAGTTATCTTGTGTTGATCCTCACCCTTTACCCACACTTAATTAAAACTAGAAAACTTATTCATTAATGAAAATATTTTAGAACCTACAACTATTTGGAGAATTTTCTCCATGGAAGGCAAAGGACAATGGTCTTTTAGAGAAGCCTTGTTCAAATCCCTGAAAAGAACATACAATTTGATCTCATAATTGTTGGAAATATGAGAAAGTTTTGTTGTCATTGATGTCAAGAGTCAGTTTCAGTGAGCAGTATGAGGTCAAGCATCAGTTTCTATCAGCAGTGCAAGTGGAAGATTGCTTCTAGGCCTAAGGAAAAATAATATTATAATATGCCTATTATAATATTCAAGGTGGTCAAATAAGGTCTAAAGGAGCAATAGAAAGGCCCAAGAAAATAATATTATAATTTGGTATTATAATATTAAAGGTCTAAAGTATAGACCTAAAGTAATTAGATTAATTATAAATTAATTTAATTAAATAACCCTAAGGTTAGGGTTACAAAGGGCAAGCGATTAAAATTAAGGCGTCGACGTCGAATATATTTTTCACCCACCGACATGCTATAGGGGAGAGCACATTGTATATAAATACCATGTGCCTTGGAAAACAAAAATTATCCTTCGAACAAATTAAATCGAAGTGCATGCGAACTATGAACTGTGTGGAAGAAGAGGACAAGATTTTTGCTTACGTGACGGTCATCAAACACATAAGAGGAAGGAGGCTTGAAGCCTCATATTCAACCATGGCGGTTGGGCCAACAGTAGGTGACTATGTTATTAGGGCGCTAACAGGCGGGAGGTCCCACGATCAAAACCTAGTGGTAGCATTTTGGTAGAGATTCACATTTTTGGTTTTGGCACCAAGGCAAAGCAATAAAGCACACGAGGCACTTCTTGCTTATAATGTGAGCGCCTCGCTCACATGGCACGTGGGCCATGGATAGGATGTTGTGGAGGCGCAAGTGGGAGTTCGAATCCACTGAGGGAAAAGGTATTTAATTTTTGGAAAATTAAATTGCTTCTAAGGTTTAAAGGTGGCATGATTAATTTTTGCTAAGGGGGAGTTATAAGGTTTTTAAGGGATAATTATTTTATTGTGATTTTTGATAAAGTGAATTGAGATAGGAGTTATAAGGTTGAAAAAGGAAATTATGTTTTTGTCGGAATAAGCTATGATGTGTTAAATACTTTGAGAAAATAGTTAAGGGTTCATAAATAAAATTATTGTGATTATTTTCTTTAAACAAATTGTTGGCTTATATTTTGAAGTGTGGAGATTATAAGGTGTAATTGAGAATTGATGTTTTGTATGGTGAAATATTTTGAGGGATTATTTGAATGAGAGTTTTGAAGAGGTTTTTGCTATCTAACCCTTGAGATAGGAAAAGAGTTTATTGTGATTGAGACAAGTTTTTGAGGTCAAATATTCTTCAAACAAAAGGTAAGGGTACATTATCCTTGAGAGTGATTGTTGGATGTTGTGAATGCTAAGTTGGAGTGAAAAGGTTCTTGTTTGATAAGCATTGTTGAGTAAGAAATTATATGCATGATTGGTGAATGCTTGAGTGAGAACTTGAGAACTATCTTGAACTAGGGTTTGTGAAAGATCATGAGTATCATTGTTATGTGAGATTGTTTGATAAGCATTGTTGGAAAGTGTTGGAGTGATAGTTCAAAGTTTTGTGAAACAAATTATTCTATATTCTGAATTGATTTGAAAAAGTGATTGAGTATTGTTGTGAGTGGGAAACATATTGAGTCTCTAACCATTCTCTATATCTTTCTGAGAGTCAAACAAAATTATGAGTGAAATTTTTTGTGTGATTGAAGAGGTTTTTTTGAAAGAGATTGAGTTGATTTTTCATGCAAGTTTTGAAATTGATTTGAACAGTTTTTGTGAAAGCTTGTGAGCTGAGTTGAGTAAAATTTTGTAAAATATTAAGGACATATTTGTGTGAGATTTTGTGGAAATCTTATAAGTAGGTTTGAGGTAAGTCTTGTTGAATACTTGTGGAGAGATTTGAGACAAGTCTTGGTAAAGACTTGTGAATATTTTGAGACAAATATTGAGCAAATTTGTGCTAGATCGATGGATAGTGTTTAGTGCAAATTTGAGATAGATATTGAGCAGATTTGTGCAAGGCAAAGAATAGTGTTTAGCACATATCTAAGACAGAGATAGAACTAAGTAAGAGTAGACTTTGGACGTGATAGATCAGAGGACAATAATCTCTAGTGGATAGAGATCCATTAGCCAGGGTAGTGAGGACAAATGTCTTCTAAGTGAGGATAAGGATCTTCAGTGGAAAGAGATCCACAAGCCAGTGTAGTGGAGTTAGTAGTATTCTAAGAGGATAACTGGACAGAGCAGAGGAGAAATAGTTCTACTATGGATAGATATCCATAAACTTTATTAGGGGATTGGTGTCTCCTTTGGATAGAGGTCCATAAACATTGTAATAGGGAAAGGATTCCCAAGAGAATTTGTTGAGAAAATTTTATAAGGAATATTTTCTCCGTGGAGTAGCCCACATTGGGTGAACCACGTTAAATCATGTATCTCATGTGTGTGATGCTTTGTATAATGTTTACTACTTTAATATTTTTGATGTTATCATATGGATTGAAAAGCAAAAAGTTTTATCTTATACAGTTCATCCTCCCTCTCAGTATAAGCACATGTTCTTCAACCATTTTTTACATGTTCTAGATTGGATACCTATGTGATGTGTTTGATCGGGTGTATAATCTTTGTTTTAATTAGTTTACATAGTTTTTTCCACATGAGAAGCTTAATTTTTTAATTAACTGGCCTCTATTTTTTCCTCACAATCTTAGCCTCAGGATATAACTCAATTGTGTGTTGGATAATTTCTTTACTATATCCCTTAAGGTCTTCATAAGTCTAAGCCATTACTTCTTTGTAATTTTGGCATAACTTAATAAGACACAATTTTTCTATTTATATGGCCACTTTGCCTATCTTCAACATTTATCCTAGAGCCACTTCTACCTCTTGGTAAGCTTCCTTATGAGCAATAATTTTTTTTTTCCTTTGAACTTATCATCTAGACTGAATAGAGAGTCCAAGGTGATAAAACAATTTTGTAACTTGGATTTCAATTATAAATTAATTATAATAACTTTATTATAAATTAATTTAATTAAATAACCCTAAGGTTAGGGTTACAAAGGGCAAGCGATTAAAATTAAGGTATCGACGTCGAATATCTTTTTCACTCGTCGACATACTATAAGGGAGAGCACATTGTATATAAATACCATGTGCCTTGGGAAAAAAAAAATCTTTTGAACGAATTAAATCGAAGTGCATGCAAACTGTGAATTGCGTGGAAGAAGAGGACAAGGTTTTTGCTTATGTGGCGATCATCAAACGCATAAGAGGAAGGAGTCTTGGAGACTAATATCCAACCATGGTGGTTGGGCCAATGGTAGGCAACTATGTGCTTAGGATGCTAATAGGCGAGAGGTCCCGCGATCAAAACCTGGTGGTAGAATTTTGGTAGAGATTCACGTTTTTGGTTTTTGTGCCAAGGCGAAGCAATAAAGCACACGAGGCACTTATTGCTTCTAAGGTGAGCACCTAGCTCATGTGGCACATGGGCCACGACTAGGGCACTATGGAGGCACAAGCGGGAGTTCAAATCCCATCGAGGGCAAAGGTATTTAATTTTTGGAAAATTAAATTGCTTCTAAGGTTTAAAGGTGGCATGATTAATTTTTGCTAAGGGGGAGTTATAAGGTTTTTAAGGGATAATTATTTTATTGTGATTTTTGATAAAGTGAATTGAGATAGGAGTTAAAAGAAAATTATATTTTTTTTGGGATAAGCTATGATGTGTTAAATACTTTGATAAATTAGTTAAGGGTTCATAAATAAAATTATTGTGATTATTTCTTTAAATAAATTGTTGGCTTATATTTTGAAGTGTGGAGATTATAAGGTGTAATTTAGAATTTATGTTTTGTATGGTGAAATATTTTTAGGGATTATTTGAATGAGAGTTTTGAAGAGGTTTTTGATATCTAACCTTTGAGATAGGAAAATATTTGATTGTGATTGAGACAGGTGTTTGATGTCAAACCTTCTTCAAACAAAAGGTAAGAGCGCATTATCCTTGAGAGTGATTGTTGGATTTTGTGAATGCTAAGTTGGAGTGAAAAGGTTCTTGTCTGATAAGCATTGTTGAGTAAGCAATTATATGCATGATTGGTAAATTCTTGAGTGAGAACTTGAGAACTATCTTGAACTAGGATTTGTTAAAGATCATGAGTATCATTGTTATGTGAGATTGTTTGATAAGCATTGTTGGAAAGTGTTGGAGTGATAGTTCAAAGTTCTATGAAACAAATTATTCTATATTCTGAATTGATTTGAGAAAGTGATTGAGTATTATTGTGAGTGGGAAACATATTGAGTCTCTAACCATTCTCTATATGTTTCTAAGAGTCAAACAAAATTTTGAGTGAAATTTGTTTGTGTGATTGAAGAGGTTTTTTGAAAGAGATTGAGTTGATTTTGTATGTAATTTTTACAATTGATTTGAACAGTTTTTGTGAAAGTTTGTGAGTTGAGTTGAGTAAGCTTTTGTAAAATATTAAGGACATATTTGTGTGAGATTTTATGGAAATATTACAAGCAGGTTTGAGGTAAGTCTTGGTGAAGACTTGTGGATAGATTTGGGACAAGTCTTGGTAAAGACTTGTGCAGATTTTGAGATAGAGATTGAGAAAATTTGTGCTAGACCGATGGATAATGTTTAGTGCAGATTTGAGATAGAGATTGAGCAGGTTTGTGCAAGGTAAAGAACAATTTGAAGTATAGATCTGAGACAGAGATAGAATTGAGTAAGAGCAGACTTTGGAGGTGATAGAGTAGAGGACAATAATCTCTAGTGGATAGAGATCCATTAGCTAGGGTAGTGAGGACAAAGGTATTCTGAGTGAGGACAAGGATCTTCAGTGGAAATATATCCACAATCCAGTGCAGTGGAGGCAGTAGTCTTCTAAGAGGATTACCAACCAGAGTAGAGGAGAAAGAGTTCTACTATGGATAGATATCCACAAACTTGATTAGGGGATTGGTGTCTCCTTTGGATAAAGGTCCATAAACATTGCAATAGGGAAAGGATTCCCAAGAGAATTTGTTGAGAAAATTTTATAAGGAATATTTTCTCCGTGTAGTAGCCCACATTTGGTGAACCACATTAAATCATGTCTCTCATGTGTGTGATGCTTTGTGTAATGTTTACTACTTTAATATTGCTGATGTTATCATATGGATTGAAAATTAAAAAGTTTTATCTTATACTTTTCATCCCCCCTCTCAGTATAAGTACATGTTCTTCAATTGGTATCATAGTAGGTTCCTTCGAAAAAGGTCTAACAACTTGAAGGAAGATCCTACAAGAACACACGTGGGTAGGAAAGGCAAAATAAGAACCATGAGACCTAAGAAAAAAGAAACACACACAGCTATAGAAGATACTATGGTGGAAGAAGGATTTGATCCCTTTCTTAGCAAGATTGTTATTAAGAAAAGGGAAGAGGAAAACTTTGTGAGATGTGTTGAATGTGGTAAACTTGGTCACATGGCACTTTATTGTCCACAAAATGGGTATGATAGTAGTACAGAGGAAAAGGAATTTGATTTTGCTCTCAAAAAAATTGTTTCTCTAGGAGGAGAAGTGGAAACAGACTCAAGATATGAATCAAGCAGTGGAGAAGAGACTAAATGGATAAATTTTTGTACCAGATGTGGGAAGACAGGTCACCATGCAACTTATTGTCCACAAGATGGTGAATAATGTTTTGTTTGTGGTCAACTCTATCATGATGCAGGTTATTGCAATGGGTTTAGTAGTAGTGAATATGAAATGGAACTCAAGGAAAACAAGCACAATCAAAACAAGTATGAAGAAGAAAATCTACTTTTGACAATAGAAGAAAATGCTCCTATTGAAGACCAAAGAAAAGAGAAAAATTTAAAAAATGAGGAAGCCACTCTTAAGGAACTTATTGAGTTGAAAAGAGAGAACTTAGAATTAAAGGCTCAAGTACAAGAGGATGATAGTAAAACAAAGCTTCTACAAGATCTCTTTGACTTAAAAGATAAGGTTGAAAAGGCAAGGAGAGTTGAAAAAGGTATGGTTGAACAATCAAAAGTAAAACAGCTAGAATGTGAAAGACTTATTGTTGCTCTTGAAGAATTAAAAATGGAGAACTCAAGATTAAGGGTTCAAGCTCAAGGTGATGAGAAAGAAAAAGCAAATTTTCTACAAGAGCTCACTAACTTAAAAATTAAGTTTGAAGAAGCAAGGAAAATTGAAGAAGGTATGGCTGAAAAATTAAAGACAAAAGATCTAGAGTGTGAAAAATTAGAACATGAGGTAGTTTCACTAAGGATGGAAGTGAAAGACTCTAAGGACAAGCTACACAAGGTTGAGAAAAATTCAAAGACCTTGGACAGGATTATCAGTGCACAAAGATCATCAGTCACCAAAATAGGACTTAGTTTTGAAGAAGAACAAGGAAAATAGGAAGCAAAAATAGGAGAGTCAATCTGAAGCACCAAAGAAGAACAAGATTCAAAATAAGAGAGTGAAAAACAGAGTGAGACTTCTAAGGATAAGTTTGACAATAGAAAGTTCAACAAGAAAAGGAACAATGCACAAATAAGGAACATATGGAACATGAAACATGACAGGGTAGAAGAGACTAAGAGACCAATGGGGTCTAGGCAAGATTTCTTCAATGGACGTTTCTTCTCATATCACAGGTTTAGAAACAAGGCTACACAGTGCAGAACACATGAAAGACATGAATATGGAAATTTCTAAAATAGGCATCTATTTCAAGGGTATTGCTACTCTTGTAATCAGTTTGGTTATAAGGCAGTTAATTGTAGGATCCATGATAGGAATAGATATGGCTTCACCAGGGGAAACCCCAAGATATTTGCACCTTTAAGGAATAATAATATTAAGTGTTATAAGTGCAATAATGATGGTTATACAACAAGGTGGTGTAGAGCAGAAATTCCAAATACAAGAAGGAACGAGAATAATCAAAGGAATCAAAAGGATCAAATGAGGAAGAAAGTGGACAAAGGTAAATATCAATGCATGTTGGAAGTAGAAATACTCCCACCCCAAAATTAACCACCTCAAAAGTAGGTAGAGGAGGGGCTAAGCTAAGAGACTCATTCTTAGACCTAAGTCCCAAAAACGACCCTTTGCCATTGATGTCAAAGGGGGAGAGATTTGAGTTAGGGGGAGAGATTTGATTTAAGGAGAAAGCATTGAGTCAGGGGGAGCAATGTCCCAGGGGGAGCAGAATAGAAAAAATGCCAAGATTTCGGTAAAAATAATTTGGGTTGCCATCAATGACAAAGGGGGAGATTGTTGGACATTTTGAGTAGATAAGTTGTCATTGATGTCAAGAGTGAGTGGTCATTGATTTCAAGCTTTCAACACCAGTCAATGGTAGTTTCAGTGGACAACATCAGTTTTAGGCTCTCTAGTTTCAGTTGATCAAGACCTTGTTTCAGGAAGTCAGATGAGGTCTAAAGTGCAAAAAGCCCAAGTGAATAATATTATAATATTTTTATAATATTATAAAAGGAAGTTTTAAATTAATTATAAATTAATTTATAATTTAATTTACTTAACTTAAAGTTATTTAAATTAATTATTAATTAATTTTGATATTAGTTATAAAGATTAATTTATATTATTTTTTTAACTAACCCTAAGGAGGGTTATCAAATTATAATTCAAATTTTTGAAATTCTAATTCCAAGTGCCGACGTGGGAGAAAACTTCCAAACGTGTATAAAATGGGGGAGTATCCCACCTTATCATATTACCATGCCTTTTATTTTTAATACATGCAAACCTTGCGAATCATGTTGCATCCAAGCAAAGAGTGAGCATTGTGATTTTCATGGAAGTCAACGGTGTACTAAGGCATAAGGTGAAGGAAGCATTTATTCCTTCACGTGGGCATCACTAGCCCATGCGGTGGGCTCCCAAGCACTAAGGCACTTAGGCTTTGGGAGATGACGGATCGAATCACGTTGAAACCCATTTTGGGGGAAGCAAAAGGTATGCATTGAAATTGAGCGCAAAAAAGTTTGGAAGGGTTGGTTGAGTATTCAAAATTTAATTTTTGCATTTTTATTTGGTTTGTAAGGTTGTTAGGGGAGCTATAAGGGTCACCATTGGGGATCAGGGCTAAGAATTAGTTTCTTATCTTAGCCCCTCCCCCACCTTCTCTTGAGGTGGTTAATTCTAGGGTGGGATTTTTTCTACTCCCAGCAAGCATTGGTCTTTATATTTATCCTCTTTCCTTCTCATCTAATCCTTCCAATTCATTTGAGTGTTCCTATCCATATACATATTCTTGTTCATGTCCATGTTTCTTTTTTTGTTCCTGTTCATGTTCATATCCATATTCCTATTTATGTTCTTATTCATGTTCATGCTTGGTTCTGGAATATCTGCTCTACACCACTTTGTTGTATGTCCATCATTATTGCACTTATAAAACTTAATGTTATTATTCCTTAGAGGTGCAAATGTATTGGCATGTCTCCTAGTGAAGCCATCTCTATTATTGTTATGTACCTTATAATTCATTGCCTTGTGACCAAACTAATTACATGAGTAGCAATACCCATGGAAAAGTTGTCTATTTCTGAAGTTCCCATATTATTTTCTTTCATGTGTCCTGCATTGTGAATCCATGTGCCCAAATATGTGACATGAGAAACATCATCCATTGAAATTTCCTTACCTTGACCTCATTGGTATCTTAGTATCTTTTTCTCTATGCTGGTTCTTGTTCCATCTATTTCCTCTTTGTGCATTGTACCTTTCCTTGTTGAAATTTTTGTTGTCCAACTCATCCTTAGAAGTCTCACTTTCTCTTACACTATCTTCTTCTGAAGTTTCTTCTTCTTCAAAACTTGAGGTTGACTCTTCTTCTTGTTTCTTTTGAGCTTGTTCAAAACCAAGACCTATTTTGTTTGTTGACCTTCTTTTTACCTTGATCATCTTATCCAAATTATTTGAACTCTTTCCAAACTTGTGTAGCTTATCCTTGGACTTTTCTAAATCTTCCCTTAGTAGAGATACTTCTTGTTCTAACTTTTCACATTCTAAGACCTTTGCTTATAACTTATCCTTGAACTTCTTTGTCTTAGCCATTGACTTGTTTAAATCCTCTATAATATTTTCTCTCTCTTCATCACATTCTTGAAATTGAAATTCAAGTTGGGAGTTTTGCTTTCTTACCTTATTTAAAGTTTTAAGAGCATAAATAAGCTCTCCCTCAAGATCAAATCCTCCTTTTTATGATTCTTCCTCTATTTTTTTACCTTTATCAACATCTTCATTATTTTCTAACTTGTCTTCCATAGGATCACCTTTTTCTTCTTCTAGTGCCATTAGAATATTATTTTCTGGTCCTTCAAATGCATCCTCATACTCATCATCACTGAAATTGAAACCATTCCTTGTACAACTATCTTCAATATGTCCAAAATTACCACATCTAAAATACTTGAGAATTATTGGTGGCATTTTATTAACCTCTTCTTTTTCTTCAATCAGAAATAGGACTTCATCTTTATCATTATCTGAGAAACTATTATCACTATCACTTGATTACTTACTTGTCTTGTCTGCATAGTAGCTCCTCTTTTGTCTTTGAAAGAAATTCTTTCCTTGTCTACCTTGTCCATCCTTGTATTTCTTTTGGTACCTATATTTTTCTGATTCCCTATTCTTGTGATCCTATTTTTCTTCATCATTGTTATTTTTAGCTTCTTGACAATTAGTTGCATAGTGACCATACTTTCCAAAATTGAAACATCTAACAAATTTTGCATATTTAAATCTTCTTGAATCCTTATTCCTTCTACCATAATTAGCTTCTTCATCACTAGATGACTCATTGCTCGATTTTGACTTCTTACCCTTTGTCTTCTTAATTGCTTTGAAGGTTGCTTCCTTCTAGTGATTAGGTTTCTATTTTGTTCTTAACTCAAAAATTTTAAGAATACCAAGTAACATATCTCTTTTAAAATAATCACCATATTTTGATTCTTCTATAGCAAAAATATTTTCACTAAATATTTTTGGAAGAGATCTTAAGACCTTATCACAAACATCCGATTCTTCAACATTAAGTCCAAGTCCTTAGCATTAACAACCTCATCAACTCGAAGTAGATAAGTACTAATGTTTTCCTCATCCTTCATTCTTAACTCTTCAAATTTTCCTTTGAGATTACGTATCCTTGCCTTTTTGACACTTTTATCTCCTTCATAAATTGCAACTTATCCCATATTCCTTTTACATCTTTACAATGCATAAATTTTATTGATTATGTTCTATGCAAACCTCACAAAATTACATTCATTGCTTTTTAATTGTAATGTTGTATAATCTTACCTTCCTTATCTGTAGGTGGATCAGTAGGTGGTATGTATCCATTTTCAACTGCTTCCTAGATTTCATTGCCAAGTGCCATCAGGTGGATCTTCATTATCATACTCCAAAATATATAATCACTTCCATAAAATATTGGTGTTGAATCATCTAAGGACACATTAGTAGAATCCATTGTGTTCTTGAAATATTTTCCTTCAAGATGTTAAAATCTTCCGAAGGAACCCGCTTTGATACCAATTGAAGAACACAATATTATACTAAGAGGGGGGTGAACAGTATAAGACCACTTTTTACTTTTCTTTCCAATAAATATTATGTAATGTATAGATAGCAATATCAACATTAGTAATCAAATCAATGCACAAATCACCACACACAATAGAGACACCAATTTAACATGGTTCATCCAATGTGGGCTACTCCACGAAGAAAATATTTCACTAAAATTTTCTCAATCAATCTCTTGGGAATACTTTCCCTATTACAATGTTTATGGACCTCTTGTCCAAAGGAGACACTAATCCCCTAATCAATTTCATGGATCTCTATCCATAGGAGAACTCCTTTCTCCTTAGCTTTGACTGGTGATCTTGTAGAAGAATTTTTGCCCCCATTGCTATGGCTAATGGATCTCTATCCACTGAAGACACCTGTCCTCACGAAATTAGCTAATGGATCTCTATCCATTGGATACTATCATCCTCTATACTCTATCACCTTCAAAGCTCTATCTAAAATCTGCACTAAACACAATATTTTTGTCTATTACAAATCTACTCAATCTCTATCTCTGGTTTGACACAAACCTATCATCAAATCTGCACTAAACTCTATCCTTAGATCTACACTAAACATAGTCCTTTGGTATAGCATTAATCTATCCTCAATATCTTTCCTCTGATATGCACTAAAAACAATCCTTCGATCTAGCACAAATATGTCCTCACTTTCTGTCCTCAAGCCTTAACACAAAGCTTGTATCAATATCAAATC
Source organism: Wollemia nobilis (assembly GCA_028583015.1). Taxonomy (NCBI): domain Eukaryota; kingdom Viridiplantae; phylum Streptophyta; class Pinopsida; order Araucariales; family Araucariaceae; genus Wollemia; species Wollemia nobilis. Next base: position 14,163,450 of record JAQPPZ010016726.1, read on the forward strand.
AACTCTTTTAGATATAACTCAAACCTTAACTCAAGGTTTGAACAAATCAATCAATCAAATCTGCTCTCATGTCTTCTCAAATACTTGTCTCAAATCTGCCTTGTAAGCTTCCACAAAAGCTCACACTTATCTATCCACAAGTCCTCTCAAGAACTTGTCCAAATCTGCTCAATAATTCCTCACTAGAACTTATCTAATTCTACTCTCAATCTGTATTGTAAGCTTCCACAAAAGCTCACATAAATTTGCCCACAAGTCCTCTCTAGAAATTACCTCAAATTTGATCAACAAGTCCACACTAGAACTTGTCCAATCTCATAGAAACATAAAGAGAATTATTAGAGACTCAATATGCTCTACAAACATCACAATGCTCAATAACTTTCAATCACTCTCTTAAAAACATATAGAGAATTGTTAGAGACTCAATATGCTTCACATTCACTTCAATGCTCAATTACTTTCAATCACTCTTTTAGAAACATATAGATAATTTTTAGAGACTCAATATTTTTCACACTCACAAACTCTCAATCACTTTCAATCTCTCTTTTATCATAGAAACATATTGAGAATTTTTAGAGACTCAATATGTTTCACACTCATCAACACTCAACCTCTTTCTCAAATCAATTCAGAATATAGAACAATTTATTTCATAGAACTTTAACTATCACCTTAACACATCCACTTGACTAGGCTCAATCAACTCTACTCAACCAATCACTCAATGAAATAATCCTTGCTCACAAACCCTAGTTCAAGCATATGAATACTCACTCAAATGTTTCCAACAATGCTTATCAACCAATATTACATAACAATGATACTCATGTTATTTGCAAACCCTAGTTCAAGTTCTTCACTCACTCATTTCAACAAAAATTCTTATAAAACAAGTTTTATCAACAACTCTCAATTCCAAAAAACCTTGAAGCATTAATTAAAAACACACTCAATAAGAAAAACCTTAACCAAATACTTTTCACTCCAACTTAGCATTCACAACATTCAACAATCACTCACTAGGAAGAATATGCCCATACATTTTGTTTGATGTAGAAGTGCCCTTGGAAAACTTGTCTTAAATCACAATTTCCTTCTTTCCAATTTCAATGGTTAGATGACAAAAATCTCACTCTTAACACTTTCTCAAATATTCCTTAGACACAAAAATACTCAAAGCTCAATTATGCCTTATTGCTCCCAACCATCAAATCATACATGAAAATAATAATTCCTTGGATACACCTTATAAAATCCAACTTAAAATAATATCCAACACCACACAACTTCCTAAAACACCTTACTACCCTTTCCAAATACTAAGGTAAATAACACCAAAAAATTAATTTTGCATAACCCTTATAGCTCCCCTAACAACCTTACAAACCAAATAAAATGCAAAAATTATATTTTGAATATTCAACTAACCCTTCCAAAATTTGCAGTGCTCAATTTCAATGCATACCTTTTGCTTCCCCCAAAAGGGGTTTTGGTGTGATTCGATCCGTTGTCTCCCCAAGCCTAAGCACCTTAGTGATTGGGAGTCCACCGCGTGGGCTAGTGATGCCCACGTGAAGGAAGAAATACTTCCTTCACCTTATGCCTTAGTACGCCATTGTTTTCCATGAAAATGACAATGCTCACTCTTTTCTTGGATGCAACATGATTCACAAGGTTTGCATGTATTAAAAATTGAAGGTATGGTAATTTTCTAAGGTGGGATGCTCCCCCCTTTTATACACGTTTGGAAATTTTCTCCCACGTCGGCGCTTGGAATTCAAATTTCAAAAATTTGAATTATAATTTGATAACCCTCCTTAGGGTTAGTTAAAAAATTAATATAAATTAATCTTTATAACTAATATCAAAATTAATTAATAATTAATTTAAATAACTTTAAGTTAAGTAAATTAAATTATAAATTAATTTATAATAAAAATTATATTAATTAATTTATAATTAATTTAAAACTTCCCTTTATAATATTATAAAAAATATTATAATATTATTCACTTGGGATTTTGCACTTTAGACCTCATCTGACTTCCTGAAACTTGGTCTTGATCAACTGAAACTAGAGAACCTAAAACTGATGTTGCCCGCTGAAACTGCCACTGACTAGTGTTGAAAGCTTGACATCAATGACCACTCACTCTTGAATTCAATGAAAACTTATCTACTCAAAATATCCAACACATATACCTCTAGGTCCTCTAGTTGGAGCAAAGTAGATAGATTGAGGTTTTCATCAAAATCCCAATCTAACATCCTCTAGAGAAGTTATATCTAGATTTTTGTCTTGATAGTCACAAGGTGAGTTTTTTAGGTGCTTTAACAAGTAAATAAGCAAATATCCTCACTAGAGTTAGATCTTAATTATTCCTTTGATTATGGATGCAATGATAAATCAATTGGGTTCTACCAGGTATGTCATTAAACTATTATTCTATCTAAGTGTCTCAATCACTAGATGGGTACACTAGACAACTAAGACAATTATGCCTCACATGGAGCGACACAATAGGACCAATTATTTGAGCATGGATTTTGGCTCAATAAAGGACCTCTAAGATCTGTTAGAAGGTTAGATCCTTTTAAGATGTGATCTTCAGTGAACTTTTCCTACTCTATCCTAGTCTACCAACTTCAAGGAGAAAAAGGGTTAGAAGAAATTAAAAATAAAGATAGCAAAAAGGAAAAAACCTAATCTATCAAATTTGATGCACCAAGATCAGGATAAGATTCTCCTACACAATGGCCTTGAGTGTAATGAACCAATATCTAGGAATTTGAATGCTTCCTCCTCTAAGCATAATAAGCATAGAATGGAACATAAACATACATACATAAAGAAAACAGGATAGGGAGAACCAAACAATTGGAACCACATATTCATAGGCCTCCTATATACATATATGAATATGGAAATATTACAATATTATGCCATAAGTGGGGGTTCAAACTACCCATAAGACCACTTAGGAACCTGAGTACTCCTATATGGAAGAAAAAATAAGGGGAATATATACAATATGCATATATATAACTTGACCATCCTTTATAATGCTACAAAAACTACTATATATAGATTATAAAATAGGGAGAATATTCATCCAAAATTTGTAGGAAAATTTGATAACTCCAACTACTATTTCTAGGGCTTATAAGGATATGAATGAGATCACCTTCTACAATCAATGTTGTCAGGTACATGGTTGTAACCACCATGTCTTTATCTTCAAGATACCACCCACTTTCTTGAGTTGCTAGGCTAAAATGACATTAGGAGTTGATCCTTACCTTTTCTTAATAATGGAGCATCAACCCATCTTACATACTCTCCCTGCAAGATTTTTCACCATTACTACTTCTTACTAACTTAATATAATCCTTATTTAGAGTTGATGACTTTATGCCCTATGCATTAGATCTTGGTGCACTCTTAGTCTCCTCAAATATCAATGCAGACTATTGATGCTTCTTAACAATTTCTTCTACTGGCTTGTTTTGGGACTTTTCAAAAATTTTACAATCAAACTAAAATTCTCATAGAAAGCATTTTGCAAAAAAATCTTCTTCTGACCTTCCATTGAATATTTTAGTGTTTCACCTTTTGGGAGTTCTTATTTCACATAGATTTCCTCTCAAAAATTTTCTCTTTTTTAATCCTTCAAAACATTTCAAAACTTTTGACTTTTGAGAGTCTTTTCTTTCACTCATGCCAATTGACCTTATTTTTTGTTTTTGTTCTTTTGGAGATTTATGTTGTGTAGGTGCACATAACTTTTACCTTTTTCTTCCACTTAGGAATTCTACAAAATATTTACTAAATTTGATTGGGATTTTTGTGCCCTCTTACAACTTACCTTTGTCTTATTTTGTATCTAAGACAAAACTCTTGAGTGTAGTGAGAAATTACTACAAGTAGTATTTCTCATCCATACGTTTAGGAGTGAGAGAGAAAGGAGTTATTTAATTGTTTAAATTATTATTTAAGAGAATAAAGAGAAGATTTTTTATTTTCTTGTATCACCTTCTCTCAGTATACCTAGTTTGACCGATATACCTCAAAGGCCTCCCTATATATCAAAGGTTTTATATACCTGACCCCTTCCTATATACCCATTGGTATGTTAGAGAAGGTTAATATGTAGAAATCCAATAGTATGTGGAAGTGGCCACCTAGATACATGGCTAAGATGGTTCATGAGGGGTAATAATTCTCCTTATGACTCCCACTAGCCCATTGTAATATATTGTACCCTACTAAGTGTAAGTACTTGCAAGACCCTATATGGGTAGGTGGTGGTCCAAGCTTACTATATACCCAATATACCCTAGCTATTCATATCATGACTATTTAGTAGTTGGGAAAATTGCCAATAGGACTAGCATTTTTATAATCTTGTTATCTATGATTAATGTGATCTAAGTAAGAAAACAAGATTAGTGGTCCTAGTTAAAGTTTAATGGATTTTTAAGTTTAATTAAGGTTTGGCTTGTTTAGAGGAAATTCTTGGGACCTGTTATGGTATTTACTCAACCAAAATGTAGATATGGAGGTTTATGGATGGCCTCTCATTGACCGATGGGATGAGGTTTTGAATCCTTTATTCTATTGGATGTGTCTCATACTTTGTCGAGGAAATACAATACAGTAGACATGAGAGGGTAAGAGGAGCAGAGCTCCTCAAGAGGAGGGTGAAACCCTCCCTGAAGGTATCGAGGGGGGTCCGGGGGGGCGGTAGCTCCCCCCTACCACGCAGAAGGCGTTCGGTGCAACACATCAAATTTTTTTCCCTTTTTTCGGAGTGATTTTTGGGATTCCCATGGTTGATGGATGGTTGGTGGGTGTGGGTGGTTTAGCCCACGATGTTGTGCCTAGGTTGTAAGATTTTTCTTTATATTTTATTGTAATGTCCCATTTTCGAGCAAGAAAGAGAATAATAATATCAAGGAGGAGTGGCTCTTGTTTTGCTAGAGTAGCCCACATCGGGTGAACCAGGGTAAATATCATGTGTCATATGTGCATTGTGTGGTGTCATTTCTTCTAAGTTGTTTATTTTTGCTTTATTTCTAGAATAATTTTTTTGTAGATCTCTTCATTTGGTATCAGAGCCAAGTTGTTAGCCAAATGGGTCGCCTTTATTACTAGGGTTTCGTTTCATCTGAATATTTTCTATGGTTTTTAGGAGTTAGAGAAAACCTATTTTGGAGTGTGAGGTTTTTTGCAGAAGAAGCTTGAAGGAAAATGACGAGAAGTCAATCAAGGATCAAGATCAAGAAATTCAATGGAAAAATATTTGAGCTATGGAAGTTAAATATGGAGGATCTACTCGTGGATAAAGATCGGTGGGCCATTATTTTTGAGGAAACAAAACCTACAGGTACATCATATGAAGATTAGAAAAATATGAATCGAAAAGCAAAGAGTCTAATTTGACTGTCTTGCAGATTCAGTCCTAATCAATGTTTCTGTAGAAGCTACTGCAAAGGATCTCTACGAGAATTTGGGGGCTCTATATCAATCTAAGTCCCTAATGAACAAATTATTTCTCTGGAAGAAACTGTACAATATTAGGATGAATGAAGGGGATTCAGTTGCAGATCACCTGAATGTGTTCAATAAAGTGGTAAGTCAACTTACATCTACTGATTTTAAGTTAAATGAGGACGATAAATGTATTAATCTACTATGTTATTTACCAGATTCATGGGATAACCTAGTTGTAGCAATTGGTAGTTGTTGGAACAAAATCTGCCTTCGGTTAATAGTGTTGCGCCTTAGACTTTGCCAACATTGAATAGACAGATCTTGCTTGAGATCATCTGTCTAGTCTCCAGAGAAGGCTGGTTCCTTTGAGTTTTTTAGAGAAAAGGGGAACAAGAGATAAAGGGAAATATAGCCTAAGCTAGAAACTTTTCTCACGGTACAGATTAGACAACATCAAAGACAGATTTACTTACTTCTATCCAAAGCATTTAAAACACATTCCCATGCAGAAATTATATAATTCCATATATGATTTTTGATATTTCGTTTAGCATGCGTATATATTAGATTCTTATTCCAACAATATGATTTATGTATTGCGAAAGTTCAGATACAAGAACAGACTCAATCTACAATTCAATATTGTGAGCAGAAATAAAGAACATTAATACATACACTTGCACGATATGAACCAGAAGCCAATGGGAGATGTGATTTTATTGCTTGTATTCGAAGTACGTACACACAGTCTTGTAAACGTCCAAGAGCCGACCCTTTTTCTGGAGTCGCTCACCCCTATATATACCCTAAAAGAGTATCTTCCTAAGTACATCTTACTTATTTTACAAGCAATCATCTACAGTTTCTAACAATACACAACGGATTTCCCGTAGATTGGATAGATTGGCAATCATCCAAGTGGACTCGCAGGTTATAATCAACAGACCATTCTTCAAAAATCGGCACCTGATGTCAGTGCTCGTCTCCAGTTGCCAAAAATATACTTTATTCCTTTACAGCTGGCGTGTCGCGAAATCGTGACATTCTTTCCTTGCTTTGGTCTTCTACCGCTTCCAGCCGTGAAAATGAGACATGTCACGAAATCGTGACATTCGTCTCTTCCTTTGCTCCTTTGCTGCCTCCCACCGTGAAAATGAGACATGTCACGAAATCATGACATTCTTTCCTTGCTTTGCTCTTCTCCCTCCCACAAAAATGAGACATGTCACGAAATCGTGACATTCATCTCTTCCTTTGCTCTTTTGCTGCCTCAAAATGAGACATGTCACGAAATCATGACATTCTTTCCTTGCTTTGCTCTTCTGCCGCTTCCAACCGCAAAAATGAGACATGTCACGAAATCATGACATTCTTTCTTCCTTTGCTCCTTTTCCACTTCCAGCTACAAAATGAGACATGTCACGAAATCGTGACATTCTTTCTTGCTTTGCTCTTCTCGCTTCCACGAAAATGAGACATGTCGCGATATCGTGACACTTTTTCCTTTTCTCTTTCTCTTTCTTTGGCCACGAAAATGCAACATGTCGCGATATCGCGACACTTTCCTCTTGCTCTTTCTCTTCTCTTTAGCCATGACAAATGCAACATGTCGCGATATCGTCGACACTTTTTCTTTTGGTCGCACAAAGCAGACATGTCGCGATATCGCGACACTTTTTTTCTTTTTTTTAGCCATGAAAATGCAACATGTCGCGATATCGCGACACTTTTTCTCCTTTCCTTTTTTGCTCTTAGCACAGAAAATGCAACATGTCGCGATATCGCGACACTTTTACCTCTTGCTCCCTTTTTCTCTTAGCCGCAAAAAAACATGTCGCGATATCGTGACACTTTTTCCCTTTTGGCCGTGACAAAGCAACATGTCGCGATATCGTGACACTTTTTCCCTTTTGGCCGCGACAAAGCAACATGTCGCGATATCGCGACACTTTTTCCCTTTTGCTTTTCTTTTTGCTTTGAACCGCGAAAATGCAACATGTCGCGATATCGCGACACTTTTTCCTCCTTGCGGTGTTTTGCATTTTCTTTGATATTTAGCATATGGGCCACTTCGGTCCTCTTGGAAAATATGCAAAAAGGAGCATCAGATGTTTTTCTGTAGTTAGTCACTTTTTGACTAACATTCTTGGCGCCTTCCGGGGGATTTTTTGCTTGCAAAAATTTTGAACCAGGCCTTTATCCATTGGGTATCGGAGTCAACAACGCAGTTGTAAAAAGAATCTTTCAGAGAAAGACAAAGAACACAGGAAAATGCACTTAGATCAAACGTGAACATTACCTCGCCAAAACTCCCTTTATACCTTAGTATCTCTATTAAAAAAAAATGTCGACTTCTGATTGGCTGCGACTGAAAATATTTTTTTTGTGTTAAGGCCGAAAAAATGGTAATATTTACAAATATTGTCTGAATATGCTTATATTATACTGTACATATAATTCCTTTTTTGCTTTTGCCTAAAAGGCTTAGCTCCTTTTTTACGCACTTCTCTGATCTGGTTCCCTTCCTCTTCATCCTGCAGATCCCGGCTGGCTGAGCAATTCATTTCAGGGATTAAGAAATCCAGTACCTGTTCATCATTTTCAAAAACTTGCCGAAAAATATTTTTATCAGGTACTGAAGGCCTGTATATAAGTCTAACAGTTTTAGACTTCTGAATAACATTACTTACAGGACAAAAATTAGCTCCCACTGAAGCTAACAAATCTGCATGGGTATTCTGTTCTCTAGGGATAAACTTTATATTTAGGGCCTCAAAGGCCTCTAAGAGATCCCACACTTTGTTCCTGTAAGCCTTCAAATAATCCTGTTTACTTATACCTTTTTTGGTGACTTGATTCACAATAAGTTCTGAATCTCCATAGATGAGTAACTATTTGATTCTCAATTTCTCAACCTTTCTTAACCCTAAGCACAGGGCCTCATATTCTGCTGCGTTGTTGGAGCAACTCCAAGTCAACCTGTAAGAGAAAACCTTTTCCTCTCCAGTGGGAGAAATCAAAACTATTTCGGCACCAGCTCCATTCTTGCACCTAGCCCCATCAAAGAAAAGCTTCCACAAATGATTCACAGAACCATCCTCTTCTAGGGAGGGTACCAATTTTCTTTTTGGTTTCTCAATAGAATAGTTTCCTATTTCTGTTTCTATCATGGCATTAAAGTTCTGTAGAGAAAACTCGTCCTCAGCTTGGAGCTCTTCTAATGTTTCTTCCATCAGGTCTTCTTCTATTGTTTCTTCAGTCATCATATTTACACGATCAGTTTCACCAATCCTTTCTACATGAAACGTCGATGGTTTCTCATTAAAAATCTTGACCCTTCTACCTTTGAAAGGTATCTCCAAATGAGAATAATCTAAGGATAAGTATCCTCCTATATTTGCTGTGAACTCTCTGGATAGACACATACCAAAATAGGGCTCCAAGTCTACGACTACTACCTCTTGTATGACTGTCATCTGAGGCAAATTATGCAGCCGTATGGGAATATCCTTTATCACTCCTACAGTTTTTACTTGGAGTACCATCTAATCGTAGGACGCCTGCGCTGCTCCTAGTGTACTCCATTCCCATAATATCACATACTGCTTTGGGTATCACAGTGGTAGCAGCGCCTGAATCTATCATGCAGTTGTGGACAACCCATCCTTTCATTTGAAGGGATAAATAAAAGGGGGGGGCCTGTTCTTACCAGTGGCAGATGTCAAGTTCGTTAGAACCATTTTCGAAGGTGATGCAGTCCCACCTCCATTTTTCATTGTCCTTAGGGATTCCTGTAGGAGATTGATTTGACCTGGGATTTGAAAAGCATCATACATACTTGCCTTAGAAGGAGTCTTTTTCATTTCCTCCACTATACTGAATATAGGTGAATCAACTATCCTTTCTCTTTCTTTGGCAAAAGTTTCACATTTATTTTTGTATCCCCGGGTAGCTTCAGCCCTTTGCCTTTTTGTCGACGAGGGGAAACTCAACCTTTCCCTAGCCTGTTCTTGGGTTTCATTTTCCCCCGAGGAAAAAAATTCTTTGTGTGTTTCTTGCCCTTGAATTTTGGCTGGAAACTGATATTCTCTTTCCTGAGGGAGACTTCCTTTAGGATTTTCTTTGGGAACTTCCTTGGGAGCAGGGGAAACATCCAATGGCTGAAGCTCTTTAGGGTCTGCTTGCAGTGGTTTCTTACCTGATCTTGTCAAAACTGAAACCTGTTCTACTGTAGGCATCATGAAGTTGTGGTCCTCCTCTCTAATTATATTTACACGGCTTTTCATTTTTTCTTTACTCTTTTCAACTGCTATACTTTGTACATAATGCTGGTGTATTATACACGAACTTTCCCCATGTGGATCGTTACATGTAGTACACCAAGAGTTAGAATCAGTGGGAGGCTCATCGGCCTCCACTGTCTCATTTGTATATACCGTGCTCGGTCTTACATGTCCCCTATTGCTTGATTGTGCTGCATCTCCTGTTACCTGAGGGAACCTTCTTGGTGGAAAACTCCTTTCAGCCTCTCTCTTTTTCATGGACGCCATTTCATTTGACAATGCCTTCATTGTATTAATTATGGTCGTGTATTGATCACTAGGGGGAGCTGATGCAAGGGGTGTGGCTGGTAATGCACGGAATGCAGGAGGTGCAGCTATAGCTGGGAGGGCCTGCGTTGATGGGAGTACAGGCAGTTTAGAGATTGACGCTTGGGAAAACTCTGGTAAAATTGGCAATAGAGTTTTTGATGGATATCTTTTTGTAGCGATGAGATCAGCTTCGCCCTTTGTTGCCTCTACATAGATCCCAGGAAAAGTGGTTACACGGGATTGCCTTATTATCATACTGAGCTCTGAATCAAAAGCCCTTAGATAATAGCATATAGCTTGTTCTTCCATGGGCTTTAGGCCTTGCGGTACTCTATCACGAGTTCTGGTAAACTCGATGTTGAAATCTTGGATTTCTTCTTGTGGATGCCTCTCAATGACAAGTGAATTGATTCAGCAATGTGAAAGGATCCGCATGTATATTGAATTCATCGACCAGACGACCGGCTAGTACCGCCCAAGAAGTAATGGATCCAACGGGAAGCGCTCTGTACCAATAGAGCATCTTTCCTTTCAAAGATATAATCAACAATCTGACCATTACATCTTCCTGAGTGATGTTATAAATAGATGCTAGCGTTGAAACATCTAAACAGTGCTCATCTGTTGTTTTGCCTATTCCATCAAAGGTCGGTAAGGCTTTTAATGCAGCTTGTGGAATTTGGTGGTGTGTTCCCAAGTTCAAAGGGCCAGTTTGATTCCATACAAGATGTGCTGGGGTAGGGGCGGCTGCCATGATTGCTAAAGGAGTTACAACTGCTATGGGATTAAGAAATCCAGATGCTCCTACAGCGGGTGGTAAAGAGGTGCTAATGGTGTCGGGCGGATTTGATCGTGCGGCTAGCACAGGGTGTGCTTTTAGGCTTTCGAGATGTAGTTCAAAAAACTCGATAGGTTCTTCAGAGTTTCTAGCTCGAGATCTAGTTATCATATGGCTATATAACTAGAAGGCTTTCTAGACAAGGTCTTTCTTTTATGGTCTAAATGCAACGGAGTCGCCAGGTGATTTTTTCTTGAGATTTTGCAAACAAAAGGCTCTGAAGGTAAAACACCAAAACTTATACAATACTGTGGGATTGCTGGTCCCACCGGGCGTGCCAAAAACTGTTGGAACAAAATCTGCCTTCGGTTAATAGTGATGCGCCTTAGACTTTGCCAACATTGAATAGACAGATCTTGCTTGAGATCATCTGTCTAGTCTCCAGAGAAGGCTGGTTCCTTTGAAGTTTTTTAGAGAAAAGGGGAACAAGAGATAAAGGGAAATATAGCCTAAGCTAGAAACTTTTCTCACGGTACAGATTAGACAACATCAAAGACAGATTTACTTACTTCTATCCAAAGCATTTAAAACACATTCCCATGCAAAAATTATATAATTCCAGATATGATTTCTGATATTTCGTTTAGCATGCGTATATATTAGATTCTTATTCCAAAAATATGATTTATGTATTGCGAAAGTTCAGATACAAGAACAGACTCAATCTACAATTCAATATTGTGAGCAGAAATAAAGAACATTAATACATACACTTGCACGATATGAACCGGAAGCCAATGGGAGATGTGATTTTATTGCTTGTATTCAAAGTACGTACACACAGTCTTGTAAACGTCCAAGAGCCGACCCTTTTTTTGGAGTCGCTCACCCCTATATATACCCTAAAAGAGTATCTTCCTAAGTACATCTTACTTATTTTACAAGCAATCATCTATAGTTTCTAACAATACACAATGGATTTCCCATAGATTGGATAGATTGGCAATCATCCAGTAGACCTGCCAGGTTATAATCAATAGACCATTCTTCAAAAATCGGCACCTGATGTCAGTGCTCGTCTCCAGTTGCCAAAAATATACTTTATTCCTTTACAGCTGGCATGTCACGAAATCGTGACATTCTTTCCTTGCTTTGGTCTTCTATTGCTTCCAACAACAAAAATGAGACATGTCACGAAATCATGACATTCTTTCTTCCTTTGCTCCTTTGTCGCCTCCCACCATGAAAATGAGACATGTCATGAAATCATGACATTCTTTCTTGCTTTGCTCTTTTTCCGCCTCCCACCGTGAAAATGAGACATGTCACGAAATCGTGACATTCTTTCCTTGCTTTGCTCTTATGTCGCTTCCACCGCAAAAATGAGACATGTCATGAAATCATGACATTTTTTCCTTGCTTGGCTCTTCTACCGCTTCTAGCCATGAAAATGAGACATGTCACGAAATCATGACATTCTTTCTTGCTTTGCTCTTCTGTCGCTTCCACCGCAAAAATGAGACATGTCACGAAATCATGACATTCTTTCTTGCTTTGCTCTTTCTACTGCTTCTAGCCATGAAAATGAGACATGTCACGATATCGCGACACTTTTTCCTTTTGCTCTTTCTCTTTGCTTTGGACCACGAAAAAGCAACATGTCGCGATATCGCGACACTTTTCCCTCTTGGCTCTTTCTCTTGCTCTTTAGCCGCGACAAAGCAACATGTCGCGATATCGTGACACTTTTTCTCTTTTGGCCGTGACAAAGCAACATGTCGCGATATCGCGACACTTTTCACCTTTCCTTTTTTCTTTAGCCGTGAAAATGCAACATGTCGCGATATCGCGACACTTTTTCTCCTTGCTCCTTTTGCTCTTTAGCCGTGACAATGCAACATGTCGCGATATCGCGACACTTTTCCCCTTGCTCCCTTTTGCTGCTCTTAGCCGCGAAAATGAAACATGTCGCGATATCGCGACACTTTTTCCCTTTTGGCCGCGACAAAGCAACATGTCGCGATATCGCGACACTTTTTCCCTTTTGGCCGCGACAAAGCAACATGTCGCGATATCGCGACACTTTTTCCCTTTTGCTTTTCTTTTTGCTTTGAACCGCGAAAATGCAACATGTCGCGATATCGCGACACTTTTTCCTCCTTGCGGTGTTTTGCATTTTCTTTGATATTTAGCATATGGGCCACTTCGGTCCTCTTGGAAAATATGCAAAAAGGAGCATCAGATGTTTTTCTTTAGTTAGTCACTTTTTGACTAACAGTAGTACAACTTCATCCACATTGAAGTTTGAGGATATTGTGGCATCTATAATATTAGAGGATATAAGGAGAAAATCCATGGAGGACACTTCAAAGGATGCCTTAATAGTGAGAGGGTGTGTTAATAAAAAGGATAAAACAAGATATGGTTATATATCTAAGTCTAGAGGTAGATCCAAGTCTTGTGGAAAGTTTGATAGAAAGTGTTGGAAGTGTGGTAAGCCTAGTCACATGAAGAAGGACAGATTAAAGAATGTTGATTCTGGAAAGAGATCTGATGAATCCACTTCCATAGAGACACAAATATACTGATGAATGAGGGGATGTATATCTGGCATCCTGATCCACATGATCAAATAAAAATGATTGGTTGATCGATACTGGTGCCTCTTTTCATATGACTCCTCACAGGGGGTGGTTTAGTGAATATGAAAGATATGATGGAGGGGAGGTATTTTTGGGAGATGATTCACCACTTAGAATCATTGGTCGTGGAAGGGTGAAAATTTTGTTCCAGGATGTTAGGGTTAAAACCTTCATAGGTGTGATGCATATTCTGAGCCTTGCTAGAAATTTAATTTCTGTAAGCAAAATGGCCGATGCAACAGTAAATGTCAGTTTTAGTAAGGATTCATTCAAAATGGTTTGTGGATCTATGGTGTTAGCAAGAGGAGTTTGGATTGGAACTTTGTATAAGTTATTAGGAAGCACTATGATAAATGAGTGCAATAGCTCAACTGTTCCCGAGGTTGAATCAGATAAAATCTCTACACTCTAATATCAAAGAATGGGAAATATTGGAGAAAAGGGATTGTGTGCCCTACACACAAAAGGTATGGTTCATGGTATCCTTGATTGCTCAATGGTTTTTGATTTCTGTGAACACTATATTTATGGCAAAAAAAATCATGTGAGTTTCCCATATGGTGTTGCTAGATCAAGAGGGGTATTAGATTTTATTCATAGTGATATATTTGGTCATGTTCCTGTACCATCCCTTGGAAAGTCGTGATACTATGCTTCTTTTGTCGATGATTTTTCAAGATATGCATGGATTTATTTTCTTAAGAGTAAAGGTGAAGTGTTTGATAAGTTTAGAGAATTTAAAGCACTTGCTGAAAATAAAATTTGAAACCTAGAAACTAAAAGTACATTCTACAATAGAGATGTGGTGTTTAGGGAAATGAAAAGTGATTATAGGAAGGAAGTAATAGAAGAAGAACCTGAAAATGTCCAATTTGATCTAATGGAAGAAGATCACATAGAAGAGGATATGGAAGAGTAACATACATATGAGGATCTAGATGAGGATGAAAAAGAGGTTCATACACCTGTGGTAAGGAGATCAACACATGAAAGAAGACAACTTGAAAGGTACAATACATCTGCTTTCCCTACTTCTTTTGTATTATCTGTTATTGATGAAGATCCTAGAATAGTTAGAGAAGTTGTTAATTCTGAAGAGGTAAACTATTGGGAAGAGGCCATGGATGAGGAAATTATGGCCCTAAAAAAGAGCATAACATGGGATTTAGTGAAATTACCTGGTGGAAGAAAAGCAATAGGTTGCAAATCGATTTTCAAAAAGAAGCAGAATGCTCAAGGTAAAGTGGATAAATACAAAGCCCGCTTGGTTGCTAAAGGTTATTCTCAGGTAGAGGGAATTGATTATGGTGAAGTATTTTCTCATGTTGCAAAGCTAACCTCAATTAGATTTATGTTATCTGTGGCTGCTACTTTTGATCTTGAAATAGAGAAAATGGATGTAAAAACTACATTCCTTCATGGAGATTTGGAGGAAGAAATATATATGAGGCAGCCTGAAGGTTTCATTGTTGTAGGAAAGGAGGATCTTGTATGTAAGTTAAAGAAATATCTGTATGGACTGAAACAGTCACCTAGAATGTGGTATCAGAAATTTGATACTTATGTATTAGGAATTAATTTTTTTCGTAGCAATGTTGATCACTATATATATTTAAAGAAAATTGGTAATGTAATTGTCATTATAGTTTTGTATGTTGATGACATGTTACTAACTAGAAATAGTAAGAAAATTATCAGGGAATTGAAGTCTCAGTTAGCATCTTAGTTTGACATGAAATATCTTGGCCCTACAAATTTTATTTTGGGTATGAAAATAAACATAGATCATTCTAACAGAAATTTGTGGCTGGATCAAAAAAATATGTTGAGACAGTGTTAAAGAGATTCAATATGCAGGATTGCAAACCAGTGAAGGTACCTATTCCATTGGGTGAAAGATTGTCTACTGAACAATGTTTAAAAATAGAAGAAGAAGTAGAAAAAATGTCCCATGTTCTTTATGCAAATGTTGTAGGGAGTTTAATGTATGCCATGGTTTGTACTAGACCTGATATTGCCCATGCAGTGGGAGTTTTGAGCAGATATATGTCTAAACTTGGTAAAGAGCATTGGAATACTGTAAAAAGGGTTTTCAGATATCTGCGTGGTACTTCTTATTTTTCAATCTGTTATGAAGGTACAAGTAAAGAAGATAAATCCTTGGATATAGAAGGGTTTGTTGATGTAGATTGGTTTGGAGATCTGGACAATAAAATATCTATTAGTGCTTATGTATTCAATTTGTTTGGAGGAGTTGTTAGTTGGATGAGCAAAAGTCAAACTGTTGTTGCCCTTTCAACCACTAAAGCTGAGTACATGGTAGCCACCAATGCCAGTAAGGCAGTAGTATGGCTATAAAGACTGTGCTGAAACTGGGTTCTTTCAAGGAGTTATGAAGATAAATTGTGACAGTTAGAGTGTTATATTTCTAGCAAAGAACCTTTATTACCATTCTATAATGAAACACATAGATACAAAGTTCCATTTTAGTAGGGACGTGATTGAACAGAAGAAAGTGTTGTTGGAGAAAGTGGATACGAAGGAAAATGTTGCAAATGCTTTAACCAAGGCAGTTAGGATAGAAAAGTTTAGATTATGTACAGTTGAAATGGGTTTGGCAAAGTATTCAACAAGTGGGAGAATGTTGGATGTGTCTCATCATTTGTCGAGGAAATACTTTATGACATGCATGAGAGGGTAAGAGGAGCAGAGCTCCTCAAGATGAAGGTGAAGCCCTCCCCGGCGGTACCGCATCCCCTCGATCACGCTGAAGGCATTCGATGCAATGTGTAAAACATTTTTTCCCTTTTTCTAGAGTGATTTTTGAGATTCCCATGGTTGGTGGGTGGTTGGTGGGTGTGGGTGGTTTAGCCCATGGTGTTGTGCCCATTGTATTCTAATACCACATACTGATTTAGGATTGTAAGAGTTTCCATTATATTTTATTGTAATGTCCCATTTTTGAACAAGAAAGAGAATAATAATATCAAGGAGGAGTGGCTCTTTTTTTTTGGAGCAGCCCACATTAGGTGAACCAGGATAAATATCATGTGTCATATGTGCATTATGTGGTGTCATTTCTTCTAAGTTGTTTATTTCTGCTTTATTTATGGAATAAGTTTTCCGTAGATATCTTCATATTCCTATGGGATGTGAGGTCTACGACACCTCACTTTGAGGATAGGGAAAATTTTGATCCTAGTCTACTATTTTAAGGTTTAGTTTGAAAACACCTATATTTTTCCTAAGATATTCATATGACTATATTAACTTAATATATCACTATCTAGCTATAAATGTAATCAAACAAGATGTATTGAGTAGTCCTATGACTATATGTGTTTTAGTTTTAAGTAATAAAATGAAGACACTTTTTTATTTTGCGTAGGGGTACAAGAAATAATGCAAGAAAAAAAGTCTAATTTTGTATATGTACTTTGTCTTGAATGATAATGTAATTACTAAATCTATAAATTATCTTAGAAAATTATGTGTCAATGATTGGTCCCATAAAAAATATATTTATTACTTTTCTTCTTCTCTTTTCTTTAACAAATAAAATAATAGAAAAATCAAATACATAGATAGCCAAATAGAAAAAAAATATCAACAAACTAAGCCTAAACTAATAAAATATACAAAAAAGGGATGTTCCTCGTCCTACATTTGTAGTAGTAACACTAACTATCATAGAAGTGTTGATGGCACTTTTATCCATATCTTTCACTTCCAAAAAAAACATACAAAATAGAAAAAATAAATGCATGTTAATGTAAAGAGGTCTACTTGAGTTAGAGAAGAGTCATTATTCCCTTGGTTGACATCAGACCCTTATTTACAAAAAGAAAAAAAAATAGAAGGCTAAAATTTTTAACTATTTTACAAAAGGAAAAAAACCCACAATTGAGCCAATATCATTGTTGACACTTTTGACTAAGGGTAGTGCTTTCAATATCTATGAATATAATTCCTAACTTTGAATTTTATAGTCTCTATTGTAGTAGAACCATAGCATAGTAGCACTACTAGATTATATTTTTATAGTGTTTTTACCTATAGATATAATAAAATATACAAACTTGAAAAACCTATAATCTAATGAAAACTAGTAGATCCCAACTGATCAAGTGCAAGAATCTAGTGGAGATATGCCAAAGACTATTTATATTATGAATGATGCAAATGTAAAAGCTAAACACCCAAGTGATTTAATATAGTGATAAATTAAAGGATAAAATCCTATATTAAAGACCAAATCCAAAAGAGAGTGAGAAACACAACCCAACAACCTTGGGTAAAGATCTTGTCTTGCTTCCGAAGTGTCATGACGTATGACCTTTACCTTTTTGCATAGACACTAATAAATTTTCATACAAGGTCCTCTAATTGTGTCCTTAGGAGAACCTTGATGAGATGCATATGCATATGTGGAAATCCAAAAGAGCGACATCTTGTTATGAAAAACGTGAATATAAATTTGAATAGATTTTAGTTGCTTAAAGAAGTAATATTAATTTGACAAGGATTTACTACTACAAAAATTCACGATTGGACTCTCCTAAGCGCTAGCTTTATAGATATCCATGGCTTTCTTGGAGGATCCTTAAGAAGATCTACCAAAATTAGTAGGTTGTAGAGTTAAAAAGCTTGCATGGAGAGGATTAGGTTGATTGAATGAAAGTTGAGGGACAATTGACATGCAAGGGAGGATGGTGGAATATGTGGGAGCAAAAAAGGAAATTTTAGAGGCTTGATTGTCAATAATGATATTGTTATATGGTAGATGTAATTGGAAAAGTTAGATCTAAATTTGATAGGTATTTGGTGCCTATTAGCTACCTGCCTTTATTTTTTCGTATTTTTTTAGTCAATAGCGGTGGAGTCATGAACACTAGTAGCACTAAGGACACTAATACTAATGCCAAAATGATCATTTTTGGGCTGACTAGGTGGGAAAATATGAAATTTGATAATTTAACAAAAGTTCTTCTAGCTTGTCAGTATTGCCACCAATGTTACTACCTTAGTTTTGGTACTTTTTTCTTGGAGAATTAAATGCTCCTAAGTTCAATCCTTAGATGCTTGATTTGGTTAAGATGCCTAATTTGCTATTGATAAAGGTTTAATGATTTAATGGTGTGTTCAAAATTAGGTGTCTATTGTAAGACATGGTTGATAAAATAAGATGAATCAATGCTACCTACATGGTTAGGATATGGTGTCTATTGTAAGACATGGTTAGGATATGGTACATTATGATGACTAATATTATTTGTTAAATTTTATTGGTTTTATTTAGCATAATTAGGTAGCAAATTCTAGAAAAATACCCAAGTATTGTTTAGGTGATGATTGTGGTTTAGGTATTTTAGTGACAATCTAGGCATTATCAATGAAATCTAAGACTATATTTTTGAGGTCTAGGCATATATTAGTAGAATGAGAATTGAGTAGAATGAGCATTGATGCTTTAATATGCACAATCCTAAACCAATGATATTTTTTCCTTTTAGGATCAATGGTTTTAACAAGGAGATCTTGCAGTTTGGTCCTAAAACATATTATAAAACTATATAAAAGGGTTCATATAATCTTGTGTAAGTTTTTTTTGGGATTTTCCTATGTTGATTTGCCAAGGATGATTCTTTGTAAGTTTTCATCAATAGTAACTATATCACAAATAACATGTTTATTTTTGTACTACCCTTTTTTATTTGAAGAGGAAGATGCCTTCTCCTATTCCTTTCTTGGTTTAAGGTTTTAATTGTCCCTACTTTACAAGGGTACTTTCTATTCTCTTAGCCATGTCTATCACATCATCAAAAGATGGTATATTAGACATTTATAGGTAAAATGCTAATTGGTCATGAAGGTTAGATATGTAAATATCCAGTAGATTGTAACCTCCCAACAAATGATGTTTATCTTCCTAGGAAAATAACAACACTTTTATCCTTTGATTGTTTGAGTTGGTATAGGTCATTGATTATGACTTTATCATGAAGGTTAGAGATAAATATATCAAGTAGGTCATTTAGTATAGAAATATATTATAACCTCATGACCAAGGATCTCCATTCCTATAAAATTAGAAACACTTTAATTGTTTGAGCTAGTATAGGTCATTGATTGTTATATTTTCCTCAATATATACTAATAATTGATTCACAAACATCTCAACTTGATCCCTAAATATTTCTATTAAATGCCTAGGTATCTAATAATACCACTATAGGGTTGTACCATTTAGGATTTTTGAGAATATTTTTAAAAGTAGTTTTCCATCATAGGTGATGTCATTTCAAGTAGTTTTGAATAGCCTAATATGATTTATTAGGTGTTCCTTCCCCTTGTACATTTAAAATTTTAAGGTTTCAAAGTTTTGGAGAAATGGTCTATTGGAAACACAGGGATATAGAGTCTAGTTACAAAGGTCATCATATGAGTACCTTTGACTAGAATAAAAACCTTGGATAAAATTCATTTGTTGTTTTAATTACTCTAATTGAGTGGATAGATCTTGAAGCTACGGAGAGATAGGGCTAGGGTTTGAAAGGAAAATATGTGGAGGATTTGTAATGGAGGTTGAAATTTTTCTTATGGAGTATCTTATGAGAAGAAATTAATGTTGATAGATTTGATATTATAATTCGATAACCTAAATGAATAACACCAAAGTTAGTGTTGGATAGTAAGTTCCCAAGATTCCTAAGATCAAAGCATTGATATAGCTAAAGATTTATTTGGAAGCCAATAGGTTTAGATTAAATAATGGATTAGAAATTAGATTAAAATTTGAACTAGAAATTATTTGATTGAGTGATGTAAGATTAGGATTAATATTGACTATGAACAAAATATGTTAAGATTTTCATTTGGATTGGTATTAGATGTTATCGAATTTTATTAGATAAAAAAAATTGATTTACTTTTTGAAAATTGGACCCCATTTTTTGTGAACCTAGGTAGCTTGAGCTACCTTGTAAAATTTCTTCTAAATTTAGTGTAGGGAAATGTGACACCAATGAAATTTGAGGCAAACCTTATACCTCATTGTCCATCCTTGTCATACTAGACGGTAAAATTATATCCACAAGGTTAGGAATTGATGCATGAAATTTAGTCATAGTAATATTTATTGAAGCAAATAATTGATTTGTTTGATTAGAATGTGGGTGGATAGAGATAAGGTGTTGGGGTCAATCCGAAATTGAATAATCCCAATGGGAACTCCCATGTTTTTATTCAGACTCTATAAAGAATTTTTGTATAGCTTCCTTATACCTATTATGAACCAATATATATTGATGGTTGACTAAATGTTTAACCTGCCTTACTCATCCTAGGTTTAACTATATGAACATGGAGAGTAAATTCCTTCTCATATTAATAAATAGTGGGATTTTCATAATTGAGAAATTGATCTTGAACATCCTAGTTACTAGTAATGGGAGGGTAATGTTGGTTGGTTAATTGATAGGCCATGCTATAAGTTAGGTAGCATATTTTGAATATGACTAATGAGATAAATATGACTTATGACCAAGGCCAACATTGTATGATGTAATATTTGTATAGGCCTACAAGAAATAATTATATAAATGTACTTAATTTATTGTATATAATTCAATTATGCAAGCCCCATGGGTTTTGGTTAACCTTGTTATGGTTAAACCTACATTATAATTTATAATTTAACCTAAATATCACTTGTTAGGCTAGCTTAGGTTAACCTAATTATGTAATTAGGGTTGGTTTTTGTTAGTAGAAATACCCCGCATCACTCCATCCATTGTATTGGAGTGTTGTCATCCTTATCCATGGATAATATACTGATTATGTATGATGTTCAAGTACATCCACCAATTATGTGTCTCTTTCATTCTTTTGTGCTTTTTATAATATTTGAGTGATTGATTTGTTTTTATTTATTACTAGAAATAGGTGCAAAATTTAGCATTTTACACAATATGGTATTAGGGCAAGTGTGGAGCAACATTGCTTAGTCACATAGAAATTTTATTCAAAGCCTCTAACGCTTTTTTCAAATTTTTAGGGTGAATTTCTTATCAAAGCTTCATAAGAATATTTGGTATAAGATGCAGAGAGGAGATCATATTCTACTATCTTAATTAATTTTTTAAAAAAACTTGGAGAATTTATGCATGCTCCCATTATTTTCTTCGTTGTCATAAGTGGTTTTGACCCCTTATATGCATATTTGAATGTAGTTTGAAATGGTGATCATATTTCTCATCCCTCATAGATAATCCATGACACTTTGATTGAACAAAAATGAGAGGTTGACAACATCATCAATTTAAATTCAAATTTATTTTTGTAGACACCAAATACTAGTCATTCATAATCCACTCATCATCATCAGATCATAGCCATTCATATATACATACACACACACATGCACACACACACACACACACACACACACACACACACACACACACACACACACACACACACACACACACACACACACACACACACACACACACACATATATATATCTCGTGTGTGTGTGTGTGTGTGTATGTATGTATAAATATAAATATTATATATTTATTTATATATATAGATATATAAATAAATTTAAGCCATTCATCAAAACTCCATCTTAGCATGCCATGTGGCAATCCTTGCCACTCACTATCTCAGTTGCTTATCATGTTTTAATATTAACCATCCATTTTTTGTCGTCAATACCCTAATCTTAAGTGAAGGGTTATAAAATATTATTCACAAAAGTGAATAAAGGGAGAGAGGATCAAAAAACAAAAAAAAGGTTATCGAGATGCTAACACATTGGCAAGAAATTTTGCATGAGAGTAAACCCTAGGCATCATATGAATCGAGTGTTGCATCCTTTGTTTGACTTATACAACTTCTGTGAAACAAATATAAATGTTGTAGGGCATCTAACATAATTTGTAGACATGTCAAGGCATCCATAAAATACTTTAGGGTATTTTCCAGACTTGGGAGGACATCTAGCCAGTCCTCGAATGTTGCTGAGCATCCACGTAATCATAGTTCGAGCTCCCAACCTCACAGATCATAAATTAGGTATTTTGAAAAGGCATTTGTTGTTATTATTTAATTTACATTTTTCTTGTATTCTATTTTATATTCTACAAACATTCAGTTAGGGTTAGTAGATTTATATGTTATACTGAAGAGGGCCTCACATAGTGGAGCCCTCACATGTGTCACTGATCTCCTTGCATGTTTATTTGTATGCAAGTGCAGAAAATGCTTTTATTGATAATTGTTGTAGATTGGAGTGGCCCGTAAGGATATTCAAGAAGCCCACTCAACACTTGTTTGGAGCAAAGAAGATTGGAGAACACCATAGTTGTTTGGTCAAGCAAGAGGGTTTTATCCCTTTTTGTAATCATTGTATTATCAAAATAAGCAATATTTTGTAACCCCCATGATTCGGGGTATATTGATGTATAAAAGTGGAGATCAAGGCTCCCTAATCCAATAATATATGAGATCATTCTTTTTATGTGCACACTGCTTGTTTTGATTTATTATTATTTTTGGTGTTGATATTTTTGCTTTTCAAAATGGTGATCACGGTGGGACCCCCAAAGGGTTCTATATTTTGATTTACCATTATATCCTAATTCATTGATCTACATTTTTATTTGTTGTAGGTTTTTAGAGCTTGATTGTACAAAAGTAGCAGATTCAAACTTAGGGTTTCTAGAGACTGCAAGATTCATTTTGTGCTTGTGTAGATGCCAAACTGCATTTTGGGGTTAGATCAGATGCTTCAATACATCTGGGAGATGCCACACTACATCTGGGATACATAGAATCACATATGGGATACATAGCATCGCATCTGGGAGACACGACACCACATTTGAGAAGCTGGGAGAAGAAAACATAAGCCTTTTAGGTCAGTTTTTTTTCCAAAACCCTAGCTAATTTTTCTTTTAATCTTTGTTTGTTGCTTTCTTAAAAAAAATAAAAATAACTATTCATATTTCTATTCTAAAAAAAAACAATAAATTAAGCATTTTTGTAGGTATTTTTAGGCATTTTTGAAATCAAAATAAAAATTGCATTTTAGGGTATTAATTTATCTGATTATAAACAATCATATAGATTGCATTCAAATATAACTCGGCATTGTCAAACACATTTTAAATTGCATTAGGTTTTTAAATTTATTGTATTCTATCTATGAACCTATGTATCAGAGATATTTTAGGGTTATTTGGAACTCATTTACTACATTTTGGCTCAATTTATTCTATTGTTTTACTGTTTTGTTTTTTGTTTTGTATGCCCTTGTATGTTCTTCACTTACATTTATAAGTAAAAAATCATAATTGCATGTAGTTGTAGTCTAGGATGGTTTTTTTTTTGCATTTGTTTGCTCAAAAACACCATAGAGAATAGAACATTTAAAAATAACTTCACACATTGTATGATTCACATTAAACATCAACGAGTTGGATTTCATCACCAACCATTGATCAAGACCAACAACAATGGGCTTCATCTCCATTTGTTGGCTTGACCCCTAAACACCATAGTAACCCTAAGCAAGTGGATTTCCAGATTTCATCACCAAAAAATCCCCTAATTTTGGGTGTGCCAAAAGTATGAAGGATTAGCAAAGCCCTTTTACCACGAGACTCAATAATAAGTGGAACACATGTGTTGTTATTGTTCAAGCACACCCAAGTGTGAAGCAAAAGCTTGGCTAGACAAGTAGCAGGACTCAGACAATGCGACCTCCCTCAAGGGGTAATTTTGATTCTTTAGGTTTACGTCAAGCCCATCAACCCTTAGCCATTTTAAGCCATTTGTGGTTTATCTTTCATCATAAAGGTGGGTTTGAATACACCTTATTATTTGCCTTTCATTATTCACCTTGCATAGGTTTTTTAGGTTTACGCTATTACATAAAAATACAGAAAAAAAGGAAAACAATTTTTTGCAAAGACAAGAAATAATTGTTTGTTTGAGTGATCTATGTATTGTTTATTTTCATTGCCATTACATTTTTCACACAAACATCCGAACTTCCATTACCCAAGCTGGATCCTAGCTTATAGTATTGAAAACAAATCTTGAGTTATGAGTCAAGCATCCATCAACCACCCATCTCCATCTATGGAGTTCTCCACTCCTTCCCTAGCTACTTATATGGCTAACCCAACCAATGTGTCATAGGCAATGCATCTTTACCTACCCACTGGACCCTTGAACATAGCATCCAATTTGGATATAGATATGATGTAGAGGCCAATCCACACCTCCATACTTGAAACTGAACCATCCACACCGTTTGACCACCGCATCACTTATATAGGTTCTAACCTGTTAAAGCCTATTTGAAATCAACCAGTCTAGTTCTGTAACCCCTTAGCATTCCACCTTGATTTATTCCTACATTTTAGTAGGAACCTCCACACTCACCAATTCATTACCATCCCTCTTTTTGAGGCCATATCTATACCTCCACACCAAAATTTTCCACAATCATTTAGCCAAAGCACCTCCATTACATCTACCTATACCACCACCTATTCAAACCCACTCTACGAAGTACAAGTTAATGTTGCTTCACAAATCCCATAAACCATCCCATTAACATCATCTAGGTTTACCATCATTCATTCAGTTGTGATCCCTTTCATAACTTACCCCCACCAACTACAACCAATATTGCCAACACTCACAGCATGTAAACCTCCGTTTCCAATACAACCACACAATCAACATTTGGAATTTCCATATAATAAGCATGGTAACATCTAAACCAACTACTTATGGATAATAAAAATGCTCATCCTTACCCAAAAAAATAGTCACAAGTGGTAAATTTAAACCATCCACCCACATCCATGCAAAATACCTTTTTCACCCTTGATAAATCTTGGGTATTGTGACCACCCATGATCACTATACCTACCCTTCCACTCGACCACATCCATTTCATATCAACTCAAAACACCATCCCTAAAACTCTACATTATCAACCACTACCCCATCAACATTAAACATTTCATAAACAATTTCAATAGAACATCCAGCACCATCACATACCCACCACCATAAACCCATTAACCAAGAAAAAAATTATTTCATTACAACTCTTCATCATCTAACACACACCACCCACATACACTCACCATGCAAACTAGGGCTTCTAAACACTAATGGAAGATCCTAAAATTTAGTCTATGCAAAAGCAAATTGATAGCTTGATGTTACACACATCGGGTATGGCATATCAAAAACCCACATTAAGATAGCTGATTAATCACCCCATTCATCCTTTGGTACCATCACCACCATATCCTACAGATTTCACATTACCAAAGTTTGATAAATTCAAAGGGGTTGAGGACCCCATAAATCATATAAGTACACTCATCTATGCATGCTTTATGATTCAAGAGAATTATGTCCTAATGCTCTATGCATTTCCTCAGAAACTTGGGGGGATGCCTTAGAATGGTATAACCACCTACAAAATCATAGCATATATACATTCAAGTAGTTGGCAAACTAGTTATTAGAAAGGTTGTCCCTCAATGTTAAGAAGAAAAACCATATTAATTGACTTGTATAATCTATGACAATTTGAAGAAGAGTCAGTTTATGATTTTGGAAACCGTTGGAGGGAAGTCATTACCAAATTGCCATTCTCCCTCCCAATGGAAGAACTAACATGAATGTTCACAAGGAGTTGTATAAAACCTATCTCCTTGTTACTTCAACTACAACAATACTAAACATTTGATGAATCTCTTACCCAAGCATGAGTTTTTGAGGAAATAAAGATTCAAGAGGGTGAGATTAAACCTAAGAAGAAATAATGGTAGAACAAGGGCCAAAATAAAGGAAATTATAATGGCCAAAAAAAAATTGGTCAGGTGAACTAGGTGGTCTTGACTCAACCTACCATGCAAAATCAACAATCTCAAGTCCACATTCAACAATTGCAACCACAACCACAATAGATAACATATCAAGTGGTGCCACCTCCACAATAGTACCAAGCATTAATTATGAACAATAGCCAACATCCATAGTTTTTTTGACAACCTCGCAATTACACTCCATTTCTTGAGTCTTACTCATCCATCTTTCGAAGGTTATATGAGGTAAATAAATAACCTTGCTAGCAATAAAACCTAATGATCCAAGTAAACTAGGCAAGGTCTTTAAGGAACACTTAATCTACCCCTTTCATTGGTAGAAAGGCCATAAATTAATAATTGATTTACATTCAAATATATCATGCAATATTTGTTAGACTTGGGGGCCATTAAGTTGGCTAACCCATTGGTGCAACAAAAGTAAAATCTGGGTATTTACCAAACACCTCTTCCTCATCATGAGAAAAAATAATAGGCACCAAGGGGATTAACTGATATAACTTCTCCTAACCAAGTTAACCATGTTTAAAAATATCAAGTTTTTATGGGGGTCATACATGTGGTAACCTGAGGTCAAAGAAGCATGAACCGCCAACAATAGTTGGATGAGCAACCTCAAGTGGCACAATTCCCTATGACACCACCAACAAATGTGTGTCCACAACTAAATCTTAGCAATCCATCTCAACCCATTCATATCCTAAGTAATCCATATCAACCCATCCATCTCCCAAGTTGTCCACCAAGATCAATCATTACATTGAGTAGTCGACTGACAAATAACCTAAAATTGGCTTTAGCAAAATTATCAATTAATGAGTTTATACATAAATCCCCACCACATCATGAGGTATTAATGGGGATATTGAAATCCATTGAACTCTAGACTCAAGATTCTAATGCCTTCCACATTTTCATGGGGAGTATCCAAACATGCATGGAGCCCTTCATTGTGTTCTATGATTTTGAAATAAAATCAATATCATCAGAATCACTAGATCCCTCATTACATATCATGGATTAGGTTGATCATAAGCCCTTCAAATGAGTACTAATTTATATCAGCTCATCAATCAACATCATCACCACATTAGCACTCCACCACCTCAATCTTCCATCCTCCCATATCACCAAATCCACCTTCACATTGTGGGCATTTAACGATGCGTTATGCTCTACAATTGGCACTATTATCTTACCCATAAAAGTGTGGGTCGATACATTACATACAATGTTTCATATCCTAGAGGGGTCCATGGCCTATAATGTACTCCTTGGGTACCCCTATATTAGGGAAATGAAATGTGTTCCCTCAACATTACATCAATGCTTGAAATATATCCATGAGGGAAAGATACATTGTATACCAATAAACATTGAACCATTCAAGTACTGCAACTTCATTTCAAATCCTTACAAGCCATAATTACCATCCACCCATCTATCCTTAATTCCATCATCCATGCAATCCACTCCACAACAAAATCATTCATCCAAAGAACTTTTTCTAGAAGAACTTCCCATCACCGATCCTAATCAAGCTTCCACTTCTACATCTGGTCATATTGTTTCCACACCCCAACCTTCATCTCAATTGGTACCATGCACATGTGGTCAAGCACAATCCTCCACATCACCTGTCATTAGTCATTCATCACCATCCACTCAATCAATTCCACAAGCACCTACCATTATCCCATCCAAGCATGATTCACCTCCACCCCAATCAACCAACATCTCACAAGTTGATTTGTTAGATTATGAGATGCCACCTCAGCCTACACCTTTTCTTGAGTCATAGACCACTTCCATATCCAATCCATCCACATCATCACCCATACAAGTTGTAGTACATCTCACTAGTCCTAGCATTGGTGAGTATGTGGTTCAATATGTTACCATAACACCACTCAGTGTTGAAACCGTAAGAGATTATGGTCACCCATGTGATCCACCTCTAGCCATAGGAGTGGTTTACAATATGGGTTCATCACCAAATAGAATCAATTTCGTATATGGGGGAGTTGATTCATCATCCGATCCACTTCCTCCAGATGAACCTAGGCAACCAACACGTCCTAATATTGAACACATGTCCAATCTAGATTTCTCATCATGATATTTTCATTAGATTACTTAGCAAGGATATGGACTAGGGTGACATGAACAGGGTATGTGTGACATGATCCTTCTGTACTGGGATATAGTCCACAACCTACTACTTATTTTGAATGAGCCTTTCAATGAATCACCATAGATCCTAAAATGGATAGTGAAGAATAAGAGAACAATGATAACAATAATTTTTAGGATGAGTTGTATGAGGAATACGACATCATGTCAATATATTCATATGAATCCAAAGAAGAATCAACCCCAGTCACTTAATTCACTAAACATGATGAGTAATATCTCAAAATTTTTCTCATCCATCACTCCATATTAGTTTTGCTCATGCCAAGGGAGTGAGCTAATCCAATTATGATCCACCACCGCAACCTTGTCCACCTCAGTAAAAACATGATGTAACATATCTATAAAAAACTAAAAAAATAATAAAAAAATCATTAGCATAACATTGAATTTTTACAATTTCATATATTTATCATTTGCATTTATATGTGTTTCTTTCTACTATCCAAATTCTCAAGGTTCCACCGTCAGATCCAAGGGGCAAGAAAAACCACCCTTCACACTACAACCACCATTCCCCCACCAAGTCAACATGAATATTGTTGACTTGTTCACACCACTCCACAATCTATACGATTTGGCAAAACCACTTCCTATTGACATAGATCTCATATATATGGAATGGATTTCCTCACCTTCATCCATTATCGAATTCATCCTTTTAAAGGAATTATTAAGATATTTCACTACTTAAATTCCTCCACAACCATTGCATTCGCCTTTGCCCTTGGCTTCCTCTATTTTCTAGGTTTAAATGGAAGAGACTATGCCAAAAGAGTTTGACAATGTCACTGATGAAATTCACCTGATTACAACACCCTATCAGCTCAAATAAGGTTCACATATGGCCATTGAATAAACTCTAGATGTGAACCTAAGCACGAACTTAGACAATCCATAAATTGTGAAACTAGAAAAAAGTTTATTCGCTAAAGATAAGGAGAAATTTATGGACATACTCAAGATAAATAAGGGCATATTTGCATTATCTTATAAGGACATGCCTGACCTTGATCCAAACTTGGTCATTCACAAATTAACCTTGCATCCTAATTCTAAGTTGGTCAAACAAAGACTAAGAAATTTGCATCCTACCATTGCCCTCATGGTCAAAGAAGAACTTCAAAATTTGTTAGACATGGATTTCATTCTACCCATTGAATACCTTGAGTGGATTTCAAATATGGTAACCATTCATTAATCTCACAAGATGATTTGTATTTGCATAGAATTTTGAGATCTTAATAAAGCATGTCCTAAGGATGACTTTCCTCTGCCAAACATCGATACTCTTGTAAACACTTATGTTGGCCATGAAATGCTTTCATTAATGAATGGTTTTTTAGGATATAATCAAATTCAAATTAATCTTGATTATGAACACAAAACATCATTCACAACACATTTGGGGCCTTTCCATTACAAGGTAATGCCATTTGGATTTAAAAACATAGGTGCTACCTATCAATGTGCCATGACATACACCTTCTATGCCTACATGTATAAAATAATCAAATATTGTGTGGATGATCTATTAGCTAAATCTAAAACTCGTCAAGAGCACATCAATATCTTGGAAAAATAATTTGACTAACTTCTTGAGCATAATGTAAGGTTGATCCCTAAGAAATGTGTCTTTAGGGTCACCTCAGGTTAACTTATAGAGTTCATTGTGTCCAACTGTGGCATTGAAGTGGATCTAAACAAGGTCAAGACCATTATGGAAATGCCTCCCCAAAAATATTAAAAGATTTGCATAGATTAAAAGGAAAGATCTAATTGATTTATCACTTCATCGTGTAATTCTCAGACAAATGTAGGCCATTCAATCACCTGCTACAAAAGGGGAAGAAATTTTCATGGACAAAAGAATGTCAAAAAGATTTTGATGATATCAAATAGTAACTGGCTTCTCCACTAGTCTTAACTCAACCTCGCTTGAGGGTCCCTTTCCATATTTACATCTCAGCTATTGATTTTGCACTAGGTATTTTGCTTGCACAAAAGAATGAAAATAGTTGTGAGCAAGCAGTTTACTATATTAGTCAAACATTGGTAAGCTAAAAAACCAGATACGCTTATGTGGAAAAATTTTTCCTAACAGTGGTGTTTGCCACTAAGAAACTCAAACATTATATGCTAAGTCACACCACTTATATCATAGCTAAAAAAATCCTTTGTGATATATTATGACTAACACATACAACAAAACCTAGACCATAAAATGGATAATGCTCTTAACAAAATTCAACCTCAAATTCATTAGCCAAAAATCCATTAAAGGTTAGGTGATAGCTGATCATATGAAGAAGCTCCACTTCCTAATGATCAATCGTTGGTTATTGAGCTTCTAGATGATTCAATATTCAATGTCACTAAATAGGATAAATACGTAGACACAAAAATCTAGCCACTTGTCCTCCACCCATGCTTTCTCACCATTTCCACCACCAAAACATAGTCATTTGCCCTCCATCCTAGTTTTCTCATCATTTTTTTTCTATGATATATATATATATAAATAATAATATTTTATATATATTTATATAAATAAATCAATCCCAACCATTCGATTTCATTTAATCCTATATGTCCACATAAATCCATGCCACACCCTAAATTTAATATCTACCCTTAGATGTGCTTTAATCTCAGCCACACAATTAGTATCTTTGAAATCCTAGCATACCCTAGGTTGGATTATAAATAGGATCCATTTTGATGGCTCAACCCCTAAGTTCCAAAGTTCTCTAAGTCTTTGAATTACCTAAGATCTTGAGTTCTTGAGTCCTTAAGTCCCTAAGTTGTTGGATGCCCTAATTTTCCAACCTAGACTTTGTGCCCTAACCCTACTCCATCCATCATATCCCCTATTCCCTCACTCACCATCATCGTCGTTGCATCCCTTGCCCTCACCAGATATACTTATAAAAAATCCTCCCTTATCTATCGGGCACCTTTGGGCACTTTTTGCTATCACCTAGCACCTTAGAGTGCCTCCCTACCAGTCCCTAGTGCCCATGGGAATTTTCTACAACCACCAGGTACCCATAGGTATTTTATGTAATCCCTTCTGAAGACCCCCTAGCCTTCGAGCGATGCTAGGGCGTACCTTCACCATCGATCTGCAACAAATCCAATCATCAATAGAAAACCAACAAGGAGTAAGGTAAATCATTATTTGTTTTGTTAATTTCAATATTTCCTTATTTTTTGCAGTAGTGTTACATAATAGTTAGGGTTTTATTAATGTCTGAGGGTCTCACACAGTTCATTTATTACTAACTCTTTTCTTTCATCTTCTGTGTGTAGATTTGGAGATTCATCAACATTGGATGACTGTTTAAGCTGAAGTGACCCAACATCAGATACGCAAAAGCCCACTCAAACCTATTGGAAGCGAGACACAATTGAAGACACCACCATTTATTGTAGCTAGGGTTTCAGATAACCTTAGCAATATTTTTAATAATTGTATCACAAGGGATTATTACATCCACTATTGTAACAACAAAGTTTTTAGGCTCCCCCCATTTAATATAAATCTCATTTGTTGTGCAATATCTTGTTTATTCAAATTTTGTTTTATTTAGCATTGCTTGGTGTCATGTTTTTAGCTCCACAAATGGTGATCATGGTGGGAATCCCTAAGGGTTTCATGTTTTTATTTATATTGCCATTCTAACTTGATGTTTGTTGTCTTATTTTACATATTTTTAGAAGCACAAATCACAATTTTTTTCCCTGTTAGGTTTTCTGAAGGTTTGTAGAAGTTGTTGAAGAAGTGTGAACCACCCAATGGTGCTCAAAGGCTATATATAAATACCCAGGTGCATTTTAGAAGTACCCAGCTACATTTTATAGTGATTTGGAACAAATATGTAGGCTATCCAGTAAGTCCACTATCTAAAATCCAAATTTTTTATTTTATGTATTTTGGGTTATTTGATGTATTTTTCAGATTCCAAGATTAAAATGAACAATTATTAAGTAACCTGGAAAAAACTCATTCTAGTTTACATTTTAGGGTTTGCATCCATTCACACATTCCAGTTGGGGTTTTATGTTTCTGATGTGTTCACAAATATAAAATGTTGCATTTTGTTTGTATCTGAATTGAGAAAATGCATAACATAGTATTGCATTTTAAGGTTAGAAGAACTTTATTTTGTTTATCTAAGTAGGAACATCATTAGGGTGCCAAAAGTATTCTTGCGATTGGGTGATTCTAGGAATAGGGGTGGACAAAACCTTCGGTTGTTATTTATACAAGGGGTCTTAAGCGGTGTACTTCACACCCTTTGATGATATTGGCATTCTCTTGTTGGCTTCTAATTTAAATTTATAAAATTATTTATTCCTAATATTTTTTATCCACATTAATAAATGAAAAATTTAAAAAAGAATTCACACACAACACATTTCACTCAAAATAGTAGTGGTTGGATTTCATCACCAACCATTGCTTGAGATCTGGTGATGGTGGAATTCATCTCCACCCACCAATATCTACCCATAGAAACCATAGGATACCCCCGAGCAAACTAGCTGGATTTCATCACCAACAAGAATCTCGTTGCCCTATCTTTGCCATAGTTTTTACCTTTGTTTTGTTAAGAAATATTAGAACATCAAATAACACAAGACTAAAACTTAAAATGAATATACATTAAAAAGGAGATAATCAATGAATAAGGTAAGCCACACTGGTTGAAACATAGCATTGGTTGTTTAATTCCTTTTTGCTCCTTAAATATTTTAGTTTTGTGTTACATTTTATAGTTTAATATGTATTTTGATTTATTTTCTTATGGTATTAACTAGAAACCAAATGAAATCTATAAGTCAAGACAACTCAATGGAACCTTCATCCACCTTCCCCACCACTTCTATGGTAGATTCCTTGAATGTGACACAGGTAGATTTATCTGTAGATCCCTCACATTCCTTGCCATCCATAGCCTTCCATATGGCCATGCCCCAAGAGGAGTCAACCTCCCCTACCATAGACAACCACATTACCCATATAGACATGGCAAGAGTAGAATATTTCATGAAGTCTTCTAGTTATATCTTAGAATCCATTCTCAATTCACCTAGACATAATTCTACTTTACAGCAAGAGCCTATTTACTCCCATCCCCAATCCACATTTACCCATGTGTATACTAACCCTCTTTTTGAAGCATTAGTTGCAACTTGCACCTTCATCCCATGTGTCTATTACCCAATATTCATATTCTCCTAGCACCTCCTATACCTCCACTTGCACCAAACCCTTGTATGAATTACATGTCAATACTACTTCACAAGTTCTAGCATCACAAGTTACCATACCTAGTGTAACTTGTACCCAAGCCACATCTTCCATACCATCTACCTCCATACCCTTAGCCTCTAATAGAGATATTAGTGAGGCATGATAACACCTAAACAAATTGCTTAGACATTTTCAACATGCTCAATAGCAAGTATAGGCAAACCCTAAGCCTTTACTTAACTCTAATCAAACTATCCTTGTCAACTAGGGTCCATCATGGGCACCACAATCTTCTGTGGTTTTCATCCTTATTCCCCTACCAATCCATACTATCACACATCCTATTTCCATTGGATAGCCTAGCCATAACCCCCATCCATCAACATCATTCTATAATTCCCCATATTTTCATCAACAATCTTCTATTCATCAAATTCCATCAAATTCACCTAGCTATCAATACCAATATCCTCATCATTTAGTCACTGCACAATATTTCTACACTCCAACACAAACTCATTAGGTCATTTAGAGCTTTCACATTCTTTAGGAAGACCCTCAAATTAAGACCATGCAAAAATAGATAGATCAATTGATGCAATTTACTCCTGGTTTTTCAAACCAGAAACTAACCTTACTCCAATTGATGAATCAACCAATTCATCCTTCGGTAAAATCCTTGCCATATATGGAAGATTTCATGGTACCTAACTTTGAAAAATTTAAGGGAACTGAGAATCCCAAAGAACATGTGAGCACCTTTTTTCATGCATGCTTTAGAATTCAAGATGATAATACTCTCATGCTTCGAACTTTTCCTCAAATATTAGGAGGGGATGCCATAGAATGGTACAATCAATTGCCAAGCCATAGTATTATTGGAAATTTGAGTTATTTTATGTTGTCATTGATGTCACATGGATCACATTTGAGTTTTGGTGGCAAAAG
The DNA here is from genome assembly GCA_028583015.1 of Wollemia nobilis. Taxonomy (NCBI): domain Eukaryota; kingdom Viridiplantae; phylum Streptophyta; class Pinopsida; order Araucariales; family Araucariaceae; genus Wollemia; species Wollemia nobilis. Next base: position 14,198,289 of record JAQPPZ010016726.1, read on the forward strand.
CACTTCATAAAATATCATTTATGATATTTTGGAGAGCATGGATATATACAAGGTTTTTGTGAAAACCAAGGCAGGCAAAATAAAAGGTTTTATTTAAAACCATGGATGGCAGATTTGAAATGGGTTTTTCTTAAAACCCAGGTTGGCTTTTCGTTTCATCGAAAAAGGTGCCCCGGTGATGGAGATATTTAATTTTAAATATTTAGTTTAAATTTTAAATTATTTAAAATTTAAATTTTAATTTTAAAATTAAAAATAAAATTATAGCGCCGACGTCTAAAGAAAGGAGGAAAGGCATATATTAAAAATAATAGCGTCAACATCTAAAGAAAGGAGGAAAGGCATATATATATATATATATATGCCACCAAAAGTTTCGATAAATTCTTGTCCTCGATTTTTGAATGCATTCGAATTGATAATGTAATGCGAGAAGAGCCTGTGTGTTGAAGCGTGTGTAAAGAGGCGTGTGAAGGGTTTACGAAATTTGGGTCCATTGAAGAATCATTCGTGGAGGATAACCAAATGCATAGGCACCTTTGGCCTAGTGGTTTGTGCGTTGTGTAAGAAGTAGGAGGTCCTGCGATCGAGTCTCATCGGGGATGCTTGTTGTGTTGAAATGCTCGAAGCATTTTTGAGTTTTCGAAGGGCGCAGAATATTGAGGTATTTGTTTTGGTTCGTGCCCCTTTGAACACGTGAGGGCATGTGGCCCAATGGTGGCTTGGCCATGGTTAAGGCACTGAGCGAGGAGGCATCAAGGGATCGAATCCCGTTAGGGACAGAGGCAAGTTAATATTTTTTTTAATATTTTATTTTTCTAAAGTTGCCCTAGGAGAAATAAGGGTTATGATGCACCTTAAGAAAAAGAGAGATTTTTGGTGATTTTCTTTTTGGAAGTATATCATATTATATATCGTTGGAAAGCTTATTTCGAGGGCTATTTGATTAACTTGCTTAGAGGGAGAAATAAGGTGTGTGTAAAGAGATATTTCTGATTTTGTAAAGAGGTTCAAAAGTGAAGGTTGCTTTGTTCTTTTTCAAAGAGGATTAATTCTTTCATGAGGGGACATGATGTATTTTATTGAGTAGGAGTAATAAGGTGTTATTTGGATATTATTGTTGTGTTATTAATCATGATCCCTAACCCTTATTGAAAGTTGAAAAAGAAAGTTTGTTGAGTGTGGCAGATTTAGTGGACAACTAATAAGGCATCAAAAAGGTATGAGCAATATTCTCCATTGACTTTGTTTATGGTGGTTGATTTCTGAAATATCATTGGAGAGAAAAGGATTGATTGTGGTTTCCTTTTCGAAAGTGGTTGGTTGAATGCTTCAAGGTTTTTTGGTTTGAGAGTTGTGTTTAAACCTTGTTTTATAAGCATTGTTGTTGAAGCCATTAGTTGTGTGAAAAACCTGAGATAGGGTTTGAGAAGAACATGAGTATCATTGTTATGTGAAGAATGTTTTATAAGCATTGTTGTTGAAGCCCATTGATTGTACAAAGAACTTGAACTTGAGTTAGAGAACAACATGAGTATCATTGTTATGTGAGATTTGTGGTTGAGCATTGTTGGAAACATTTTGAGTTGGTTGATACATGCTTGGACTAGGGTTTGTGAGAAAGAGTTGTTCCTTGTGGTGATTGGTTGAGTAGAGTTGTTTGAGCCTAGTCAAGTGAATGTGTGAAGTGGTTGTTCAAGTTCCATGAAACAAACTATTCTATATTCTGATTTGAGTTGAGATCATTGTGGATCATTGTTGTCATCCATTGTAGAGTGCATTGCCATTCATTGTTGAGTTCATCATTGAGCCTTGCCTTCATAGATTTGTGGATGAGATTTGAGTGCTACTTGAGCATGATTGATTGAGCCTTTGAGAAGGCCTTTGGGATAGATTTTTGGATAGATTTGTGGTAGCTTTTGTGCATGATTGATTGAGCCTTTGAGAAGGCTTTTGGGATAGATTTTTGGACAGATTTGTGGTAGCTTTTATGCATGATTGATTGAGCCTTTGAGAAGGCTTTTGGATAGATTTTTGGACAGATTTGTGGTAGCTTTTGTGCATGATTGATTGAGCCTTTGAGAAGGCTTTTGGATAGATTTTGTAGATTTTGGATAGATTTTGAGCAAGTTCTTGGTGAGCTTGCTAGAGCAGATTTGAGCAAGTTCTTGGTGAGCTTGCTAGAGCATATTTTGAGCAAGTTCTTGGTGAGCTTGCTAGAGCAGATTTTGAGTAAGTTCTTGGTGAGCTTGCTGAAGCAGATCAGTGGATTGTCTACCTGAGAAGATCAGGATTGCCTACCTGAGCAGATCAATGGATTTCCTAGCTGAGCAGATCAGTGAATTGCCTTGCTGAGCAGATCAATGGATTGCCTACCTGAGCAGATCAAGATTGCCTACCTGAGCAGATCAGTGGATTGCCTACTTGAGCAGATTAGTGGATTGCCTAGCTGAGAAGATCAATGAATTGCCTTACTGAGAAGATCAGTGGATAGCCTAGCTTTGAGTAGATCAAAGTAATCATTTGTATTGGGATAAGGATCCCTATTTATTTATGAAATATTATAAGGATATTATCTTGTGGAGTACCCCACATTGGGGGAACCATGTTAAATCTTGTGTCTCAATTGTGTGTGGTGATTTGTGCTCTTGCTTACTATTGCTATCTATGTCATTAATGCACATTGCTATATTTGGATATTGCAATTAAGGACACTAATTGATATTGGTTTGGAAAGAAAGTAAAAAGTGGGTGCTATACTATTCACCCCCCTCTCAATATAAGCTTGTGTTCTTCAATTGGTATCAGAGTGGGTTCCTTCGAAAAGGCTAACAACTTGAGGGCAGATTCTACAAGAACACAGATGGCTTCACAGAATGGATCATCTACAAATAAGGCTCCACTATTTGACGGTAACAATTATGCTTTCTAGAGCATGAGAATGAAGAACTACTTGATATCACAAGGATATGAGGTATGGCAGATGGTTGAAAAAGAGTATAAGGTTGAAGGTGATCCCGAGGTAGATAAGACTATCAAAAAATTGGTTGAGATCAATGCAAGGGCAATGAATTGTATTTTGAGTGGGCTACGTGAGATAAATTTTGCAAAGGTCATGGTATGTAATTCAGCTAATGAAATGTGGACCAAGTTGCGGAATACCTATGAAGGAGATTCCAAGGTAAAGTTGGCAAAACTACAAACTCATAGAAAAATATTTGAGGAATTGAAAATGGAAGATTCTGAAGATATAGCAAAGTTTTTACTTCGAGTTGATGAGATTACTAACACCATGAGAGGTCTAGGATTTGAGATGAAAGAATCAGAAGTTACTCAAAAGGTTTTGAGATCACTTCCCATGAAGTATGATGCAAAGGTTTCAAGCAATAGAAGAAACAATGGATATCAACAAGCTAACAATGGAAGAACTACAAGGAACTCTCACAACTTATGAGATGAGGATAAGTAAGCATCAGGTTCCAATAAAAGAAATTGCATTCAAGGCTTCAGAGAAAAAGAAAGGGAAAATTCCAGAGACAGATAGAGATTCAGATAATGATGAGGAAGCTAACTTCATCAAAAGGAAAAAGGACTCAAGGAATTACAGAGATATGAAGAAATTCAAATGCTACAAGTGTGGTGATTTTGGTCACTATGCAAACAAGTGTCCACATGAAGAAAATAGTGATGATGAAAAATAGGGTCACAGAAGAAAAGAATATGGAAAGCATAAGCATGACAAAGATGACAGATACAAGCAAAGCAGGTATGAGAAGAAGAAAAGTTTTCGTAAGACAAAGAAAACTTTCTACATTGAAGAAGCAAGTGATAGCTCAGATCACAGTGATAAAGACAAGTCAGATGATGAAAAGGAAGAACATCTATTCCTAGGAATAGAAGGTGAAAGAGAACAGTGCTTTGTGTGTGGTCAAAGAGATCACAGATCAAGATATTGCAATGGATTCAGTGATAGTGAAGATGAGATGACACATCAAGGAAACAGGCATGGTCAAAGAAATCATGAAAGTTTGTTTGCTATAGAATATTATAATGATCTTAGTGACAGTGAAGATGAAGAAGGGTTTTTCTATGGGATAAAAGAAGTAGAAGAAGAACATTCACTCCAAACAGAAGAAGTTAAACAAGAGAATATTGTAAGAAAGATAGATGTCTCAGTTGATCTAAAGGAAGACTTCAATGATATCCATGAGCAACTACAAGAGGTTAAGGAGAATCTAAAAGAATTGAGATGTTCCATACTTGAGAAGTTTGATCCATCACATGACTCAAAAGGTCAAGATATTTTCACTAAGAAGGAAACATGTATTTCAGAGACAATAAATATGGATGCCAATTTGCTATTTGACACAAATGAAGAGAAAGAAGAGGAAGGTTCCAAAGCACCAAAGGTCTCATATTTCAGGTTTGGGGAATCACACTCAAAAGGAAAAGAAATTCTTGAAAAGGAAAGCAAGGAAGAAATTAAGGAAGAGGATTTAGATACTACAAAGAAGGTTCAAGGATACAATGCACAAATAAAAAATGATCACAAGGATAATGGTCAAGAAAGGTATGAGGAACCAAGGCATGAACAAAGGGCTTTTCAAGGACATTGTTTTTCTTGTAATGGATTTGGACATAGGGCTATACACTACAGGGTCTATGGATCAAAGAAGTTTGATTTTTCTAGAAGGAACTTCAAAGGAAGAAGGTATGGTTTTCAGGGACATTGCTTCTCATGCAACAGGATTGGTCATAGAGCTTCTCAGTGCAAATAAAATGAGCAACATGGTTTTGGATTTAGAGCTACACAATTTAGAAGTCATGGTCATAATGATTATGAAAACAGAACTTCACAATACAGGGTTCAGGAAAGGAATGGATATGGAAATTATTTCAAGAAAGAATTCAGGATATGGGCACCATCCAAAGGCTACAATATCAAGTGTTTTAATTGCAATAACTTTGGACATATTGCAAAATGGTGTAGGACTCAATTCCAAACAAGTTTAAGACAAGAAGGTCAAGCAGTTTCAAGGCAAGAAGGTCAAACAGGTTCAAGACAAGAAGATCAAGTAATTCATCAAGAGAAGGATATCAAAAAAATATGGAAGGAAGTTGACAGAGGAAAGAAATAATGTAATATGGGAGTAAAAGTACTCCCACCCCAAAATTAATCACCTCAAGAGAGAAGGTGGTGAGGGGGCTATGCTTAAGAGTCATATATTTTAGCCCCATAGGTGTCCCTTTTGCCATTGATGTCAAAGGGGGAGAGATTTGAGTTAGGGGGAGCAGCCTCCAAAGAGAGCATTGAGTTAGGGGGAGCAGCCTCCAAAGAGAGTATTGAGTTAGGGGGAGCAGCCTCCATAGAGAGTATTGAGTCAGGGGGAGCAGCTTTGATTCTCAGAGATGGTTTTTGCAGTGATTGTGGTGATTTGGATTAGAGGTGTTGCCATCAATGACAAAGGGGGAGATTGTTGGCAATTTGAGTTATTTTATGTTGTCATTGATGTCACATGGATCATTGATGTCACATGGATCACATTTGAGTTTTGGTGGCAAAAGCACTTCATAAAATATCATTTATGATATTTTGGAGAGCATGGATATATACAGGGTTTTTGTGAAAACCAAGGTAGGAAAAATAAAAGGTTTTATTTAAAACCATGGATGGCAGATTTGAAATGGGTTTTTCTTAAAACCCAGGTTGGCTTTTCGTTTCATCGAAAAAGGTGCCCCGGTGATGGAGATATTTAATTTTAAATATTTAGTTTAAATTTTAAATTATTTAAAATTTATTAATTTTAAAATTAAAAATAAAATTATAGCGCCGACGTCTAAAGAAAGGAGGAAAGGCATATATTAAAAATAATATATATATATATATATATATATATATATATATATATATATATGCCACCAAAATTTTTGATAAATCCTTGTCCTCGATTTTTGAATGCATTCGAATTGATAACGTAATGCGAAAAGAGCCTGTGTGTTGAAGCGTGTGTAAAGAGGCGTGTGAAGGGTTTACGAAATTTGGGTCCATTGAAGAATCATTCATGGAGGATAACCAAATGCATAGGCACCTTTGGCCTAGTGGTTTGTGCACTGTGTAAGAAGCAGGAGGTCCTACGATCGAGTCTCGTCGGGGATGCTTGTTGTGTTGAAACGCTCGAAGCATTTTTGAGTTTTCGAAGGGCACAGAATATTGAGGTATTTGTTTTGGTTCGTGCCCCTTTGAACACGTGAGGGCGTGTGGCCCAACGATGGCTTGGTCATGGTTAAGGCACTGAGCGAGGAGGCATCAAGGGATCGAATCCCGTCAGGGACAGAGGCAAGTTAATATTTTTTAATATTTTATTTTTCTAAAGTTGCCCTAGGAGAAATAAGGGTTATGATGCACCTTAAGAAAAAGAGAGATTTCTAGTGATTTTCTTTTTAGAAGTATATCATATTATATATCGTTGGAAAGCTTATTTCGAGGGCTATTTGATTAACTTTCTTAGAGGGAGAAATAAGGTGTGTGTAAAGAGATATTTCTGATTTTGTAAAGAGGTTCAAAAGTGAAGGTTGCTTTGTTCTTTTTCAAAGAGGATTAATTCTTTCATGAGGGGACATGATGTATTTTATTGAGTAGGAGTAATAAGGTGTTATTTGGATATTATTGTTGTGTTATTAATCATGATCCCTAACCCTTATTGAAAGTTGAAAAAGAAAGTTTGTTGAGTGTGGCAGATTTAGTGGACAACTAATAAGGCATCAAAAGGTATGAGCAATATTCTCCATTGACTTTGTTTATGGTGGTTGATTTCTGAAATATCATTGGAGAGAAAAGGATTGATTGTGGTTTCCTTTTCGAAAGTGGTTGGTTGAATGCTTCAAGGTTTTCTGGTTTGAGAGTTGTGTTTAAACCTTGTTTTATAAGCATTGTTGTTGAAGCCATTAGTTGTGTGAAAAACCTGAGATAGGGTTTGAGAAGAACATGAGTATCATTGTTATGTGAAGAATGTTTTATAAGCATTGTTGTTGAAGCCCATTGATTGTACAAAGAACTTGAACTTGAGTTAGAGAACAACATGAGTATCATTGTTATGTGAGATTTGTGGTTGAGCATTGTTGGAAACATTTGAGTTGGTTGATACTTGCTTGGACTAGGGTTTGTGAGAAAGAGTTGTTCCTTGTGGTGATTGGTTGAGTAGAGTTGTTTGAGCCTAGTCAAGTGATTGTGTGAAGTGGTTGTTCAAGTTCCATGAAACAAACTATTCTATATTCTGATTTGAGTTGAGATCATTGTGGATCATTGTTGTCATCCATTGTAGAGTGCATTGCCATTCATTGTTGAGTTCATCATTGAGCCTTGCCTTCATAGATTTGTGGATGAGATTTGAGTGCTACTTGAGCATGATTGATTGAGCCTTTGAGAAGGCCTTTGGGATAGATTTTTGGATAGATTTGTGGCAGCTTTTGTGCATGATTGATTGAGCCTTTGAGAAGGCTTTTGGGATAGATTTATGGATAGATTTGTGGTAGCTTTTGTGCATGATTGATTGAGCCTTTGAGAAGGCTTTTGGATAGATTTCTAGATATATTTGTGGCAGCTTTTGTGCATGATTGATTGAGCCTTTGAGAAGGCTTTTGGATAGATTTATGGACAAATTTTGAGCAAGTTCTTGGTGAGATTGTTGAGCAGATTTGAGCAAGTTCTTGGTGAGCTTGCTAGAGCAGATTTTGAGCAAGTTCTTGGTGAGCTTGCTAGAGCATATTTGAGCAAGTTCTTGGTGAGCTTGCTAGAGCAGATTTGAGCAAGTTCTTGGTGAGCTTACTAGAGCATATTTTGAGCAAGTTCTTGGTGAGCTTGCTAGAGCAGATTTTGAGTAAGTTCTTGGTGAGCTTGATCATGATTACCTAAGCAGATCAGGATTGCCTACCTGAGTAGATCAATGGATTGCCTACCTGAGCAGATCATGAATTGCCTTGCTAAGCAGATCAGTGGATTGCCTACCTGAGTAGATCAAGATTGCCTACCTGAGCAGATCAATGGATTGCCTACCTGAGAAGATTAGTGGATTGCCTACCTGAGCAGATCAGTAAATTACCTTGCTAAGCAGATCAGTGGATAGCCTAGCTTTGAGCAGATCAAAGTAATCATTTGTATTGGGATAAGGATCCCTATTTATTTGTGAAATATTATAAGGATATTATCTTGTGGAGTACCCCACATTGGGGGAACCACGTTAAATCTTGTGTCTCAATTGTGTGTGGTGATTTGTGCTCTTGCTTACTATTGCTATCTATGTCATTAATGCACATTGCTATATTTGGATATTGCAATTAAGGACACTAATTGATATTGGTTTGGAAAGAAAGTAAAAAGTGGGTGCTATACTGTTCACCCCCTCTCAGTATAAGCTTGTGTTCTTCAAGTATCTATACTATTAGACAATTGATTGATCAATTCTTTGATTGTTTCATCCTAAATATTAAAAATATCTCATTGTCTGATGTCTATGCTTTAAGGCAACATGATGATGAATCTATCTATGATTTTGGAAATGGTTGGAGGTTTTTTATCACTAAATTGCCATTTATCCTACCAATGGATGATCTAATTAATCTATTCACCAAGAGTTGCCTAAAACCTATCTCTTGGATTCTCCAAATTTGAACTTATCAATCATTTTAAGAAGCTTTAGCTCAAGCTAGTGTCATTGAGGATATCAAAATACAAGAAAGCATATTAAAGCCTAAAAAGAAAGAATGGCAAAACAAGGGCCAATACAAAAGTAATTATTTAGGCCAAAAAATATCAACATAGGCTACCCCAGCCACCTAATCCAATTAAGTCAATCAAGTGGTCATGAGCCATTCAGTAAGGGCTCAACAACAACCTATGCAACAAACACCATAAAAATTTCATATCATGCAGTCCCTTTGAAAACACAAGATCTAATAGTTTAGAACATAGTTCCAGCTACGGAAAACCATCCCCAATGATAGTCTATCTAATAAAATCACTAATATACCCCATTAGATGAGTCATATGCCTCCCTTTTGAGAATTTTGTATGAGACAAATAAACTTGCTTTTCTCAAAATTATATCGTATGATCCCTCCAAATGTGGTAAAAATTATTGGGAACACCTATTTTATCCTTATCATAGGTAAAATGGGTATGACATCAACAACTACCATGTATTTAAAAACGTAGTCCAAGACCTTATTGACTTGGGGGTGATCAAGCTTGATAATCCCCTTGCTCAACAAAACCAAAACCTTGGTATATTTCAAACACCACTTCCTCATCACGAGGAGGTGCAACCAAATGTAGGGGGAACTAACAATAAAAATCCTCCTAACCAATTCAATCACATTCAACAATACCAAGGGTTTGTAGGGGCCATTCATGTGGTCACTAGAGGTCAAAGGAATAACCAACAAAGGCAACCACCTCAAGCAAGTGTGTCACAACCTTCTACATTGCCACCCATCCAAGTTTCCCCCAATCCTTCATCACCCATCCATATCCCTAGCCAATTGAATCCACCAAATCCACCCATCAATCATCCACCTCGACCAGTCATCTCATTGAGTAGCTGGTTAACTACAAGTCTAAAAATGGCTTCCACCAAATTGTCAATTTATGAGCTAATCCAACAATCTCCTCCACATCGAAGGGCATTAATGGACTTTCTAAAATCCATAGAACTATAGTCACAAGATCCTAATGCCTTCAAAAACTTTTTGGGGAGCATCCAAACATGCATGGAGCCTTCCATAACATTCTATGACTTTGAGATTAAGCCAATCTCATCGGAATTCATAGACCCTCCATTGCATATCATGGCTCTAATTGACAATAAGCCTTTTAAAAGAGTCCTAATTGATACCGGTTCCTCTATCAACATCATCACCACATCCGCTCTTCATCATTTGAACCTTCCTCCATCTCATATCACCAAGTCATCATTTACCCTCAAAGCATTTAACGATGCTTTGTGTTCCACAATTGGCACTATTTTTTTGCCCATCGAAGTAGGGGTCAAAATATTGCATACAATGTTCCACATCTTGGAAGGATCCATGGCGTACAATGTACTCCTTGGAAGACCTTGGATGAGGGAAATGAGATGTGTCCCTTCAATACTACATCAATGTTTGAAATATGTTCATGAGGGATAGGTACATTGCATACCTATGGACGTCGAACCATTTAAGTATTGCAATTTTATTTCAAATCCTTATGAGTCCATGCTCCCTTCCACTCACCTTTTTCTTTCACCATCATCCAATCCATCCACCACTCCACCAATATCTTCATCAAAGGATCCCATCCCTGAAGAGCTCCCTATCACAGATCCTCATCAAGCTTCCACATCCCCATCACCTTCATTAGTGACTACATGCACATGTGGTCACACTCAGTCCACATCATCAACATCATTGCCATCCACTTCATCATCATCATCCATTCCACAACCTTCCCAAGCCAATCCATTGCCATCACCTAATGTTTCACAAGTCGAATTGATGGATTGTGAGATACCTCCATCTTCACCATTCCTTGAGCCATCACCTGACCATAATCATTCCATGTCATCCCAAGTCTAGGTCCACCTCACTAATCCTAGTATTAGTGAATATGTGGTCGAAGACATCACCATCACGCCCCTCACCATCCCTAGTACTAAGGATTTTGGTCACCCACGTGACCCACCTTTAGCAATAGGAGTAGTCTATAACATGGGTTCAACTCCAAATAGCATAAATTTTGTATATGGGGGATTGAATCTTCATCAAGTCCAGCTCCCATAGAGGAACCCAAAGAACCAAAACTTGCCAACATTCCAAACATGATGGGATTTCCATCTCGATATTTTCACATAGTCAATTGGCAAGGCTATGGCCTAGGATTGCATGAACAAGGAGTGCATCAACCTATCGATGTTCCATATCAAGAAGTGCATGACCATTCAGGTCTAGGCTACCACCCACTCCCTACCACCTCTTCTCTTGAACAAGCCTTCCAAAGGCTTAACCTCAATTCAGGAGAAGAAGCCCTCCATCCCGATAATTTTGATGATGAAATATATGAATAATTTGAGCTTATGTCGATAATTTCAGATGAATCTAAAGAAGAATTAGAGCCCATCATTCCCCATTCAAAACAAGATGAGTTTTATCTCAACATGTTCCCCATCCATGAGCCCATCTTTCGCTTGCTTCTTCCGCAAGAGCAAGTCGCCCCTACCAGTGAACCACCACCTCCATTCCATTAAGCCATTCCATAAGCCAAACTTGTAACATATGTACATAACATAAAAATAGTGGTTTTCACCACTACCAAAAAAAAATAAAATAAACAAAATCAACAAAAACATATTTTCTTTTTCAGCATTGCATGTATATATCATTTAGTAAAATGCATTTTATGTTGATTGTTGTTGTTCAGGTTAACCAAGCTCCTAGCACCGGTTCTTAGGTTCCATCCATTCCATCCAACCTTGTCCACCTTACCCATAAGTCAACATGAATCCTATTGATTTATTTACCCTGCTCCATAATCCATACGATCCAGCTAAGCCAATTCCAATTGACATAAGCCTTATTGATATGGACCAGATTTCCTCACCTCCATCCTTTGTCGAATTTGTCTTGTCAAAGGAATTATTAAGGGCTTTCGCCAACTACATTCCTCCATCCCCTCCACCTTCACCTTCACCTTCACCTTCGGATCCCGAGGTTTTCTAGGCAGAAATAGATGAGGATAAGCCAGAAGAGTTTGATGACATCTTAGATGATATTCATCCGATCCCTATACCCCATCAACTTGAGGAAGGTTCCCACATGTCTATTGAAGATACCATCGATGTGGACCTTAGTTCAGACAAAGACAATCCCCAAATTTTCAAGCTTGGAAAAATTTTATCACCCAATGAACAAGAGCAATTTATTGCTCTCCTCAAGAGGAAGAAGGGCATATTTGCATGGTCCTACAAGGACATGCTCGATCTTGACCCTAGTTTGGTTGTCCACAATCTCACCTTACAGCCTGATGCTAAGTCGGTCAAACAAAAACTTAGGAGAATGCATCCTACCATGGCCCTCTTGGTAAAAATAGAGCTTCAAAAACTCTTAGACGTGAACTTCATAGTTCCTATCGACTATCCTGAGTGGCTGTCAAACATGGTACCCATTCGTAAGCCTAACGGGGTGATACGCGTGTGCACTAATTTTTGAGATCTTAACAAAGCGTGTCCTAAGGATGATTTCCCTCTCCCAAACATTGATACTCTTGTCGATACCTACGCTGGCCATGAAATGCTTTCACTCATGGATGGTTTTTTAGGATACAACCAAATTCGAATAAATCATGATGACCAACACAAAACAACATTCACTACACCTTGGGGAACTTTTTGTTACAAGGTGATGCCCTTTGGCCTCAAAAATGTAGGTGCAACTTATCAATGTGCCATGACATACATTTTCCATGACTACATGCATAATATTATCGAAGACTATGTGGATGATCTCTTGGCTAAATCCAAAACTTGACAAGAACATATTGGTGTATTGGAGAAAGTTTTTGATTGACTCCTAGAGCATAATGTAAGGTTGAATCCCAAGAAATGTGTCTTTGGTGTTACCTCGAGCAAACTTCTAGGATTCATTATCTCCAAAAGAGGCATTGAGGTAGACCCTAACAAGGTCAAGGCCATCATGGAGATGCCTCCCCCAACTAACTTAAAGGAATTGCATAGTTTACAAGGAAATATCCAATCAATCCATCATTTCATTGTGCAACTTTATGACAAATGTAGGCCATTCAATCACCTACTACAAAAGGGGGTGCCATTCTCTTGGATAGATGAATGTCAAAAAGCCTTCGATGACATTAAGCAATACCTAGCTTCTCTGCTAGTCTTAGCTCCTCCTCATTCCAGGGGTCCCATTTTATCTTTATATCTCAGAAATGGACTTTGCATTAGGGACAATGCTTGCACAAAAGAATGAACAAAATCGAGAGCAAGTTATCTACTACATTAGTCGAACATTGGTAAGCTATGAAACTAAATACGCTTATGTAGAAAAACTATGCTTAGCAGTGGTTTTTACCACTAAGAAACTTTGACATTACATGCTTAGCCACACAACTTATGTCATAGCTAGAGAAAATCCTCTACGTTACATGATGTCCCGCACTTACAATAATACCCGCACCGCTAAATGGATAATGCTCCTCATTGAATTCGACTTGGAATTCATTAGTCAAAAATCCATTAAAGGTCAGGTAATAGTCGATCAACTTGTGGAAGCTCCACTACCTAGTGATCATCCTTTGATTATTGAGCTCCCAGATGATTCGGTATTTGCTATCACTGAACAAGAAGAAGATGTCATTCCAGAGGAAGATGTCGATATCACACTATTCTTTGATGGCTCTAAGTGCATGAAAGGTCAAGGTGTTGGAGTCGTATTTCACACACCATAGGGGGTACCTATCCCCTTATCATTCAAACTCGACTTCCAATGCACAAACAATACTATAGAGTATGAAGCCTTAATCTTAGGTCTTCAATCAGCTATAGCTATGAGCATTAAGCGTATTAGGATATTTGGTGATTCTCAACTTGTCGTCAAGCAAATCAATGGAGAATACCAATGCAAAGAACCTACCATTAAGCTTTATCACGAGGTAGCAATGAAGTTGCTCTCTAAGTTTTATTGGTATGAAATCAATAGCTTGCCATGTTTGACTAATAGATTTGTAGATGTGATGGCCTCCCTTGGATCATTGATTCCAAAAGACTCATTTGGAGAGGTACAACCCCTTATCATTTCAATGGTCTCTAAATCTACAATTTCTTGTGTTGAGTCAAAAGATGAAAAGGATATTTGCTTTATCCATTCAGATTCATATGAGCCTTGGTCAAGCCAAATAGTAGCCTTTCTCAAGTTTGGAACACTCCCATCTGACATGTCTCGAACTACCAAGCACACTTTCAAGCAAAAGGTAACTCATTTTGTTCTTTTGGGGGACGTGTTGTATAAATGTGGTTATGATGGAGTCCTCCTTCATTGTCTCAAGTCTAGTGAGGCACAAAGAGCCATAGTTGAAGCCCATGATGGTACTTGTGGTGGTCATTTTAGTGGAATGGCCATTGCAAAGCGTATTCTATGCATGGGTTATTATTGGCCCATAATGGAACGTGATTGTTGCACATATGTTAAACATTGCAAAAAGTGTCAAGAACATGCTAATTTAACTCATGTACCATCACAAGCCTTACAACCTATTCAAAGCCTTTGGCCCTTTTCACAATGGGGCCTAGATCTAATTGGAAAAATTTCACCTCCTTCCTCAGGACAACATACATTCATTATCACAACCACTGAATACTTCACAAAGTGGGTTGAGGCAATTCCTCTAACCAGTATGACAAGACCTAGAATTGTGGAGTTTATACTTCATCACATCATTTATCATTTTGGTATCCCCTCAAAAATCATTTTAGATAATGGCAAGTCTTTCAAGAACAAGGATGTTCGAGCACTTTGTGAGAAATATAACATTCAACATAGTTTCTTGACTCCTTATTACCCATAAGCAAATGGACAAGCTGAAGCTTCCAACAAGACCTTAATTGCTATTCTCAAGAAACTTGTCAAAGAAAATCATAGAGATTGGCATACACAAATTCCCTTGGCATTATGGGCTTATCGAACAAGCATCTGCATGCCTATAGGGGCAACACCATTTTCATTGGTCTATGGAGCCGAAGCAATCATACCTCTTGAGCTCGATATCCCTTCCTTGCGAATTTCTTTGCAGGAATTCATAGATGACGACACTGCTAGACAAGCACATCTTGACCAACTCACACTTCTTGATGAGAGGTGGGTCAATGCTTTAGAGCATTTACGAGTTTATCAAGACCACCTCAAACGTGCTTACAATACCAAAGTTCATCTACATGAATTCCAAGTAGGAGATCTTATCCTTAAAGAGAACCAACAAAACACCAATGCATTACCACATCTTCATGATAAATTCATGGCTAATTGGTTAGGTCCATACATCATTACACAAAGAGTGGGTAATGGTACTTATAGGCTTGCCAGTCTAGAGGGAGAGGAAGAACCCGAACCACTTAATGTTATACACTTGAGAGCATTCTATGCATGACTTGATTTATATATATACATGGCTAATACACAAAAATATTTGCATACATTTCATTCATAACATTGCATTTCACTTGCATCTACATTCCAAAAACAATGCATTCACACATATTTCATATTGCATTTCACAAAATTGCATTTCATACATTGCATTCACATCCACATTCCACATTTCATATAGGGATCATTTATTAAGTTCAAGGTCTTAATTGGTCCAACAAAAGTCATGTTGCCTTAATCAGGGGCACCTTCACAATGTCATCCACACAATTCCACTAAGTCAAATTGCCATTAGCACAAGCCACATTTCCATAAAATTCCTAGGTGTTTTCGGTCACTCAGCCACTCCTAGTGTTTTAAGCAACCTCCAAAATACATGTCGAGTTCTTTTAGGACCATTGCACATACACACTAAGAAAATCTTGAGTTTTGGAAATTGAATCCAAAACATTCTTGAACCAAACACAATTTCACATCTTAAAAATATCTTGTGTCAAAAAGGGATAACACCATACTTGGTATGAACCTCGAAGTGAAAAGGGTCATCCTTGCTAGTCCCATCATGCAACATAGTCCATAAAAATAGTGGTTCTCACCACTATCACAATTCCAAAAATAAAAGAAAGAGTAGGGAGAAATCCCTAACAAAAACTCTAAATATTTTACATCACACACCACTGATCAATTGGGTTGTAAGGATCATACTACATTTCTAATCAGACGGTTAGGTAGTCATCCCAAAACTTAAGAGATCAAAAAAATCATGGACTATGGAGTTAGCCTCCATCAGAGCTATAGATGCTTGACTGGTAGTGGAGTATGCTCATGCATGGTGACATGTCTCTTTTAAAAGAGACCTCTGACCACTCATACAGACAAGCTAGCTTCTTGGTTTCATCCATAAAAGGTTTACCCAATTTACTCAAGATGAGTTAATGAACTCACTTGCACACACACTAGTTCTTGATTATCTAGGGTCATTACCATGCTCTTGATTCAATAAATGAATTCACTGCACACACATTTGGTCCTAGAAGAATTAGGTAATTTTAGTGAGTTTGTTTGATACCACTAGGATGTTTGAGTCTCTACAAAAAAGGCAGGTTTCCATATCAACATCCATATCTTCTTCCATATCAACATCCATGTCATTTCATAAGCCATTATCCACCACATGCCACCAAGTTCGATACCCCTGATTAAACAACAATGCTAAAACATGGCCAAAAACAAATATCTAAACAATAAATTATCATTAGCATGCCACCTTGCATTAATCATCCATATATTTCATCTTGCATTAATCATCCATAACATATCATATGCATTAATCATAAATAGAAAACAAACATTCCACAAAAAGCATTCACACAAAAATATAACACAAAAGGGTAAAAGCCATGTATATATATGTATCAATGAATGCCAAAAGGCTACATACAATGGAGCACCAAGTCTCATATACAAAAGTGCATCTAAGCACTAGCTATACCCTCCAAGAGGACCCATATGACCTAGAAGGAGCCCTAGACCTAGAACTATGCCTAGACTCGCTACGCCTAGTACCCCAAACATAGATGAGGTTGGAGGATCAAGAAGTGGAATATGATGTTCCATAAACCTATCCTCCAATGCCTCAATATATCTATGCCAAGATCGAAGGTATGCTATATCGACATTATACCGATTCTCTCTCTCTACTAGCTCTACCTAGAGCCTCATAATCCTCGCATCTCACTCTACCACTTACTACTCTAGTTGTACCCACTCCTCCTTGCTCTAACTTGGAGGTACATCTAGAACCTCCTCCACATCCTCCCCATCTCCACCATCTCTCCCAATCTCAAGAGCCTATTACACTGCACCCTTAGCCCTCTACCTTCGACTATCATATCGAAGGCACCACTATCACTTGGGGGTCTCTTGGATCCCCTCATCCCGAGACTCTTGAATACCCTCATCCCTAGCCTCTCCACCTCCATCTCCATAAACCACTCCTCGAGGTGATGCCCATGGTGGCTAAGCCATAAACCATGCATCATACTCTATGGTCATCCCCACATCCTCCACATTTGAGAGATCCATCTCCTCATCATCCTCCAAGACCACCCTCCATGACTCCATGTAAGGTAGCCTAGTCTCCTCTCGATGTCTCCTATACCGCATCAGCTCATCGAGGACATCCTACCTCAACCCAAACTGGTGGAGCACTCATGAGAACTAGAAGTACTCCACCTCACTCCTATGCCTCCCAACCAACCATCGAGCCTACCGTACTCACCATAGGTGCTCTCCATCCTCGATCCATCTATAGCCTCACCATGGCCTCCATATCACTTGGGTAGATGTTAGTCCAACCCATAACTCCTAGTACCACTGGCTCATCCTCACTGGATGACTCGGTTGTACCTCCTCAGCCAATGCCCATCACCTAGCATAGGGTTACTCCCTACCAAACTCTACCATAAGTAAACCCTTCGATCGAGCCACACTAAAGTGCTCCCATCCCCAACACTACAGAAATAAGCTACACCCCAATCCCTTTCACCCCTCACCTCACCACATCATATAACTCCTAGTATACCTGCACCAATAAGGTGGGAGCCCATGCATATACCTACCTCCTAGTGAGCATGTCACTCACCACCCCTATCAGGTTCCATGGGAACCTACTACCAGTGTTGTTCAAGGCCACGATATTGGCCAACACGAACATAACCAAAGCATGAAGGGGGTCCAAATCCTTGTCCACGTACATGGACAAATAAGGAATACCCCCACACTCCACCTTCACCCCCTACCATGCATCCCCAAACATCCACATCATCTCTATCTTTCGGTTGAGCCCGACCTCAACCTGGATCCCCTCCATCGGTACCTTGAGGATGCGATATACATCCTCCAAGGTAACTATCACCTCGCCCATGGGGAGATGAAAGGTCCCCCTATCCGCATCCCACCTCTCTACCAAGGTAGAGAGGTACCCCTCATCGACCCTCACCACATCCAATCGGGCTACCTCCGCTAGCCCCACCTCCTCCAATAGCCCCCACTCCTCATCCGTAATCGCCTTCCTCATCCTAGGGATGTAAGGCAAAAACCAGTGTCGAGCCTCCAAAATCCTAAGCTACAACACAACACAAAATATTAGTTAATAATTTAAAAAAAACTTTGCACAATACAAAAGCATAATGTTACCTCAGCAACTCGTGCCCCATCCGTAGCCTCGACCCCCACACCAGCTCCCTCCACCACCATAGCTTTCATGCCCAAATTTCAAATACCTCACTTCACTCCTCACTCCCCTCACTCCTCAAACACAACTTCTCAAACTCCCAAACACACAAATGAGCTTCAATCTCGCCTAACAAGCTATTTATAGCTACTTTAGGTACCTTGGGACACCCATGGGTGTTTCCTAGTATGCTAAAGCACCTACAAGTATTTCTATAGACAACAAACACCCACGAGCATTTGGTGACAATATTAACAAAGGATAAAACTAGCACAAAATAGTGGCTTACCTTCACCAAATCAATCCAAACTGCATCCATGCATTCATTTCATCATTTTATCATGTTTTGTGAAGATTACAACTGATTTGGAAGCATAATTTTCATTTGCGACCACATTTTGCAAATTCACAACACAAGTTACAAAAGCACACCAAAATAGTCAAAATCTTCACAAAACGATGATCATCATCATTATCATCACTCATACATCATCACATCATCATTTGCCAAGTGCCAAACAACATTCAAGTGAATCTCGTATATAGTAGGTTTTTCTATATACTTGGTGATTGCAGCGATTTGCATCCATGCAATTTAGTAAGATGAATAGCCTACCATAAGGACACTTGGTCATGATCATCATCACTTATCTCCTTGCTCAAGATCACAATCATATTTGGTACTTCACATTTTACATGAAACCTTGCCAAGAATAATTTGCACAAACGTTGTCATTGATGGCCTAGTTCGTGAGGCTTAAAACATGGATAAAATCAACTTTCATCATTACACATTTCCTTGAAAGTCATCATAGAGACTATATTTAGCTAGGGTGATTGGTTTTGATCCTAGGAATTATCTGACAGTCACTAGCTGGCCCTCCAAGGGTGACTACTTTTATTTTTCTTTGCATATTCATATTTGCATATCAATGGCACCGGAAGGCAAAGTGTTTTAACAACATCGAATCACCCCAAATTTGGGGTAACCACATTTGGTTTTGACTTTCCCACAATGGGATACATCTTACATGATCATGGCATCTACACTTGGTAAAAATCCCTTCATCTATTGGGGCAAAAATAGACACATTTTCCATCACACATTTTCACAAAACCCTTCATATGTTGGGGCAAAAATAGACACATTTTTCAACAATCCCCTTCCCACCGTTGGGGAAAAAATGGTATCACATTTTACATCATTCATATCATCCACATTACATTTGCATAGATTTTTCAATTGGCTCATGAGATTCATCCGCAACCTCATTCGCCAATTGAGGGGGTAAGCTACACAATAACTCCAAATTCTTTATTCTTTTGCCTTTGATTTCATCTTCACATTCCAACAAGAGAGAGAAGTTGCTTTTGTGCCTAGCCCAATCAGGTGTCTTGTATTTTTGCACCATATTGTGTTTCACGCAACATGGTACAAAAAGGGCATCTGTAGACACCAAAATCTAGCCACTTGTCCTCCACCCATGCTTTCCTACCATTTCCACCACCAAAACATAGTCATTTGCCCTCCATCCTAGCTTTCCTACCATTTTTACCTATTATTTATATATATATTATATATATATTTAAATAATAATATTTTATATATTATATTATATATATATTTATATAAATAAATCAATCCCAACCATCCGATTTCATTTAATCATATCCATCCATCCACATCAATCCATGCCACACCCTAAATTTAATATCTACCCTTAGATGTGCTTTAATCTCAGCCACATGATTAGTGTCATTGAAACCCTAGCATGCCCTAGGTTGGATTATAAATAGGAGCCATTTTGATGGCTCAACCCCTAAGTCCCAAGTTCCCTAAGTTTTCAAATTCCTGAGATCTTGAGTTCCTGAGTCCTTAAGTCCCTGAGTTGTTGGATTCCCTAAGTTTCCAACCCAGCCTTTGTGCCCTAACCCCACTCCATCCATCATATCCCCTATTCCCTCGCTCACCATCATCACCGCCGCATCCCTCACCCTCACCAGATCTGCTTCTGTAGAATCCTCCCTCATCCCCAAGAGCCTTCGAGTACTTTCTTCTACCATCGAGCACCTCTAGGTGCCTCCCTACCAGTCCCTAGCACCCACTAGGCATTTTCTACTACTGCTAGGCACCCGTGGGCATTTTACGTAAGCCCTTCTGAAGACCCCCTAGCCTTCGAGTGATGCTAGGGCACACCTTCACCATCGACCTGCAATAGATCCAACCATCAAAAGACAACCAACAAGGAGCAAGGTAAATCATTCTTTATTTTGTTAATTTCAATATTTCTTTATTTGCTTGTAGTAGTGTTACATGATAGTTAGGGTTTTATTAATTTCTGAGGGTCTCACGCAGTGGAGCCCTCTCAATTATTACTAACTCTCTTCTTTCATCTTTTGTGTGCAGATTTGGAGATTCATCAACATTGGATAATTGTTTAAGCTAGAGTGGCCCGACATCAGATACGTAGAAGCCCACTCACACTTGTTGGGAGTGAGACACAATTGAAGACACCACCATTTGTTGTAGCTAGGGTTTTGGAGAACCCTAGCAATATTTGTAATAATTGTATCAAAAAGGATTCTTAAATCCACTATTGTAACAATGGAGTTTTTAGGCTCCCCCTATTTAATATAAATCTTATTTGTTGTGCAATATCTGGTTTATTTGAATTTTGTTTTATTTAGCATTGCTTGGTGTTGTGTTTTTAGCTCTACATATGATATTCCTAAAGAGGATGTGGATATCACCCTATTATTTTATGGTTCCAAGTGTAAAAAAGGATAAGGTGCAGGAGTCTTATTTAATACACCACAAGGGATACCTATTCTCTTATCATTCAAACTTGATTTCCCATGTACAAAAAATAATGCAGAGTACGAAGCCCTAATATTAGGACTTCAAGCAACTTTAGCTATGGGTATAAAGTGTATTAGGATATTTTGTGATTTCCAAATTGTCATTTAATGAGTAAACAAAAAATACCAATGCAAAGAACTAATATTAAAACTTTACCATGAAGTATCAATAAAATTACTCATAAAATTTGACTGGTATGATATTGGTAGCCTATCTCATTTGACTAATAGATTTACAGATGTCATGGCCTCTCTAGGATCATTGATTCCAAAAAACTTTGTAGGAGAGGTTTAGCCACTGATCGTCACAACAATATCTAAATATGCAATTTCACAAGTTGAATCTAAAGATGAGAAGGATGTTTACTTTATCCACATGAAACCATATGAGCCTTGGCTTAATCAAGTGAAAGACTTTCTCAAGTTTTAAATGCTCTCATAATATTTTTCATGAACTACCAAAAAAATTTTCAAACAAAAGGTAACTCGTTTCACTCTCTTGGGGAACATGTTGTATAGATATGATTATGATGGAGTACTCATTTGTTATCTTGAGTCTATAAAGGAACATAAAGCCATATTTGAAGCTCATGATGGTGCTTGTGGTGTTCACTTTAATGGAATGGCCATCACAAATTGTATCTTACACATGGGTTACTATAGGCCCATAATGGAACATGATGGTTGTAATTATGTGAAGAAATTTCATAAATATCAACAACATGCTAATTTAACTCATGTGCCATCACAAGCATTACAACCCATTAAAAGTATTTGGCCATTTTCACAATGGAATGTTGACTTGATTGGTAAAATCTCACCTCCTTGGGATAACACACATTCATCATCACTACCACTGAGTACTTAACGAAGTGGATCGAAGCAATTCCTCTAACCAGCATGACATAACCTCGAATTATGGAGTTCATACTCCAACATATCATTTGTTGCTTTTGTATTCCCTCAAAAACAATATATAGCAATGACAAGTCTTTTCAAAACAAGGATGTTCAAGCACTTTTCAAAAAATATAATATTCAACATAGTTTCTCAGCTCCTTACTACCCTCAAAAAAATGGGTAAGTTGAGGCAACCAATAATACATTTATCGCTATTCAAAAGAAATTAGTTAAATAAAATCATCGAGATTGGCATACTCAAGTCCCCTTAGCATTATGGTCTTATCAAATGAGCATTCGCATACCTACTGAGGCAATGCCTTTCTCATTGGTCTGTGGTACCAAAGCAATGATACCTCTTGAGCTCGAGATCCCCTCACTATGCATTTCATTACAAGAATTCATAGATGATGATACCATTAGAAAAGCATGTCTCGACCAACTCACTCTCCTCGATGAAAGGTGAATCAATGTATTGGAGCACTTACGAGTATATCAAGATCATCTAAAGTGTACGTACAACACCAAAGTTAATTTACGTGAATTCCAATTTAGAGATCTTATCTTTAAAGAAAATTAGCAAAACACCAATGCATTACCACATCTTTGTGATAAATTCATGGCTAATTGGTTAGGTCCATACATTGTCAAATAAAAGGTGGATCAAGGAACATATAGGCTTGCCAGTCTAGGGGGAGTAGAGGAGCCCAAGCGATTGAATATTATCCACTTGAGAGCATTATATGCTTAATGTGATTTATATATACATATATACATGGCTAAAAAAAAACACATACAATAAAAGCACTATTCATTCATACTTCATTCCATACATCCATTTTTCATAATCACGCTCATGTCATCTCAATGCATTTCATCCACCATACTAGTGGTCATTCGCTTAGTTTGGATAATTGTTAATCCAATAATTCTTTTCGCCTTAATCAGGGGTACCTTTGATTTCACATCCATCCCATTTATTCATTTCATAAGTCATGTCATAACATATTTTCACCCCTAGGTGTTTTCGATCACTCAACCACTCCTAGTGTTCCAAGCAACCTCTATTGCATGCCAAGTTTTCTCCAGGACCAAAGCATATTTCACTAAGAAAGTCTTGATTTCTGGGAGTTGACTTTAATATTCTTGAACCAAACACATATAACACTTATTAATAACATATTATGTCAAAAAAGGATGACACCATGATTGGGTTGAACATCGAAGCAAATATTTTTTCTTGCTTGTCCCATTATGCACATAGTCCAAAAACAGTGGTTTTCACCACTTCCAACAATTCCAAATAAAATGCTGGGTAGTAAGGATAGGGTAAAATTCTCATCACCCCTTGGTTGAGAATCTGATTCCCCAAAGCTTTAAA
The DNA here is from genome assembly GCA_028583015.1 of Wollemia nobilis. Lineage (NCBI taxonomy): Eukaryota > Viridiplantae > Streptophyta > Pinopsida > Araucariales > Araucariaceae > Wollemia > Wollemia nobilis. Next base: position 14,221,852 of record JAQPPZ010016726.1, read on the forward strand.
TCTTTTATATACCACACAACAAGTTCCCTAGTAGTAAGGATGGGATTACGTTTCCATTTAGATGGTTATGTAGTCTAATTCTCCAAAGCTTAGAGATCATATCATTAGACTATGGAGCTAATCTTCATTGAGCTATAGACACTTGATTGGCAGTGGAGTACGCTCATGCGTGGTGACATATCTCTCTTAAAGAGACCTCTAACTGCACATAAGGACAAGCTAGCTTCCTGGTCTTCTCTATGTCAGGTTTCATTTCACCTTACTCAAGATGGGTAAATGAATTCACTTGCACACACAATGGTTCTTGATTGGTTTGAGTCATTACCATGGTCATGATTGGTAAATGAACATTCACTGCACACACATTTTGGTATCTGAGAAATTTGACAAAGCCTAAAAACATGAGTTTGTTCTAAAATACTACGATGTTTGAGTCTTTATAAAACAATTCTATATCCGTTATCCATAAGCCAAAATAGCATCCATACCATAATCGCATCACTACATGAGTCTTCCATTCCATATTACACCATTAGATGTTGGTGTCCCTGATTAAGTAGCAAAGTTGGTCAAGCAAAATCTAAACTATTACAAATGATCATTAGAGTGTCAGTTCACTTATATTGTCATCATAAATCATTCACATCGTCATCATAATGCATCCATAAAATCATATACACATACATTTGCACATACATTCATAATAAAAGGAGCACAAAAATCATACACAATAAAAAATGTCATGCATATATATATATGTATGTATAACTATTGCATATACAAAGTACGATCAAAGTTTGTATATAAGAGAGCACTAAGGCTCATATACAAAAATGAGATACCCCTAACTAGTACCCTAAGGTAGATCCCTATGATCATGAGAGATCAAGAACCCGAGAAGCCCTAGAGTGAGACTCACTATACCTAGAGTCACTATGCCTAATAGATCATGATATAGATGGGGAAGATCACACTGGCAATCCAATGCCATGTTGTACAAGGCAATCCTCTAGCTCCTAAATGTAGTGATCCTAGGATCGAAGGTAAGATAGGTCCTATCTTTGATGAGTATCCCTCAATGCCAACTTTGACTGAAGCCTAACCACAACACTAGAATCCTCGCCTTCACTTGTAGCAGCTCACACCTCTAGTTCCCTCTATAGTCGAGCAATCTCGGTATCTCGAGCTACCATTATTACATCCTAAGCTGCCACCACTGCATCCTGCTTTGCTAGCACCTACAAAAATCGATCCCACTCCTTAGCTAGGTTATCCCACTCAGCTTGGAGCATAGCCCACTCCTCCTCACTACAACCAGGAGGTCTCTCTAAAATATCCTCCATACCTCCTCCATCCTCATCATCACCTCCAATCTCAGAAGGCTGATCTACCATAGCCCTCGATGGCTTCCCACCATCACTAGATTTTTTGACATCTCTATCATCAGAGAGTCTCCTCTACCTCAGCCACAACCTCCCCATCATCCCCACTATCCTCATCCACCACTTGACTCAATGTCCATGGAGGATATGAGGTAAACTAAGCATCATACTCTATGGTGGTCCCAACATCATCCACATCTAGGAGTTCCATCTCCTCATTGTCCTCATAATCCACTCGCTATTCCTCAACACAAGGTAGGTTCGGCTCATCAACTCGATGCATGTAAATCACTGAAACATTCAAAACCCCCTAATGTAATATAAACTATCACATAACCTAAGAGAATTGAATCAATTCCACCTTGCTACCATGTCAGCAAACTACCCATATGGTCTACCCGATCCTTCATATCTGCTCTCCATCAGTAGGCCACCTAGCCTCTCACCATGGCTACCAAAATACCTACTCAGGAAATAACCTCACCCATATATCCTTGTACTCTTGGCCACTATGACCAAGATGACCCGTTTATATCTCCTTGACTGCTTGCCATCTCAGTGCATAGCGATGAGATCTATCCCAATCGTATGGTAAGATCACAAGATGAGCTATGCCAAAAAGCTCTCAGTCCTAGATCTAAAGCAAAAGACTGCAGCCCAAGCTCTTTCACCCCCATCTCTTCACCTCATATAACTCCATGTATACCTGAGCTAACAGAGCATATACCTAAGCATAAACTCAAGGCTCATCGATCATATCAAATACCAACATAATCATGTTCCACGGGAACCGATATTCGATGCTATTAGGCACTAATACATTAGCCAACAGGAACATGATATAGGTTGGTAATACCTCCAACTGCCTCTGCGAATACAACTCTAGGTATTGAATGCCCCCACCACTGATCCTTACATCCCTCCAACTATCATCAAAAATCTGACTCAGCTCATGTCCCTTATCCTGACCAACTTGGACACACAATCCCTCCATAGGTACATGGAAGATGTGATATACATCCTCTAGTGTAACTGTAATCTACCCTATTGAGAGGTGTAAGGTGCCTCTGTTTAGATCCCATCGCTCTGCTAAGGCAGAGAGGTACCCCTCATTAGCCCTCACTACCTTAATCCATGCACACCCAACCAATCTCACTCTCTCCAACCAATCCCAACTAGCCTCCTACAATACCTTTTTCACCCTTGGTAGGATAGGTGAAAATCGATGTTTGGCCTCCAGAATTCTCAACTGCAACACGATATAAAAAGCAAATGTACATCATGATCTCATTCATTTAAAAAAAAAACTTTCTGTCTCCCCTCTTTTAGTCATAAAAAAAAACGCACACACAAAGCATTACAAAATGAACAAGTATTACAAAAGTAAACTTACCTCTGCCACCTGAGCATCAACTCTAGCCATCGCACCAGCTGCCTCCATCACCATTGCCAAGCTCTCTCATTCTCCTTCTTTCGCATGCTGCTTATTGAATGCTCAAATGCAAGAATGAAATAAAATTTACCCCTATAACCCTTTTTATAGCTGAGCAGGTGCTCCCAAATGCAACTCTACGTCTGGTAGGTGCACTCAAATACCCCACTACATCTACAGAATGACAAATGTTGTCCCACATCTATGGAGGTATAGATGCAGACCAACATTTATGTTCAAAATGATGCAAAAGGTTTCAAAGGACCTCAAAACATGGCAAATCCCCACAAAATCATCACAAAATTCATCCAAGCATCCATTACATCATAATATCACATTTTGTGATAACATGGATTGATTTGGGCATTTAATTCTTGAATACGACCAAAAGTCACACAAATTTCCAAAATCACTTCAAAACATCCCAAAACTATACAAAATTTCACAAAATTACCAAATCAAATTATCAATGCATTTACATCACCCTCTCACATGATTCAAGTCCATTTACATTATCAGGTTAACCTCCTAACCTGGGGGTTTCCCCTTCCCCCCCGGGGGGGGGGGGGTGGGGTTTCCTTGGGGCCTGGGCGGGGGGGGGGTCCCCCCCGGGGGGGCGGCCCCCACCCTCCCCCCCCCTTTTCTTGTTTTTAAATAAATCCCTATTGGGTTTTTTTTTTTTGTGTGGGTGTGTGTGCTCCCTTTTTTTTTTTTCCCCCCCCCACCCCCCCCCTCCACGATAAAAAAACAAGACTCCCTTACAAATTCCATATGCATCATGCCAATATTTTTGGTTAAAAAATGTGGTCTTCTGAAGTGAGATGGTATCCCCGCCTCTGCCATGTGTATACCAATTTTGGTTGCCAATGGTTAGGTTCAAAATTTTTGTCCCTTGAAGTGAGGTGGTATCTCCGCCTTTGCCACATGTTCACGAACGTTGTCTAATTTATCCACAACAACATTGCACATCGTGCTAAAAGCAAATTTTCAACAACATAGATCAACCTCAAACTTGGGGTAACCAAACTTGACTTTGATTTCAATATTTGCATACATCATACACATCCATTGCATTGTCCACATTTGGTCAATTGGCTCGTGGGTTCCATTCTTCACCCATTGACCAATTGAGGGGGTAAGTTAGAATCCCAAAATTTTTCAAAATATTCTTGCACGATGAAGTCCATTCCACCCAACCAGGTGTCTTTTGTTTTTGCATCGCATTGTATTTCACGTAATGCGATACAAAAAGGGGCATCTGTAGACACCAAATCCTAGCCATTCATCATCCACTAATCATCATCAAATCCTAGCCATCCATCATTCCTTATATATATATAAATATAAATATTATATATATATGAATAAATTGGAGCCATTCATCAAAGCACCATCTTAGCATACCATGTGGCAATCCTTGCCATTCATTATCAATCTCAATCGCTCATCAAGGTTTTAATCTCAACCGTATCCGATTTATCCGTGCCATTGAAACCCTAACACTAATCAAAGGCAACCATAAAATATTATTCATTTTTTGTGAATAGAGATCGAAAACATTTGCAAAAGAGATATAATTCACATTTTTGCATAAACCCCAACCATCACCACATTCCTCGTTCGCTTGCTATCGATGCTAAGGACCAGATATAAACACTGCCAAGCATCTATTGTAGTTTGTAGATACCTCAAGGTATCTCCTGAATGCTACAGGGCATCTGCTAGATATCGTACCGCATCCAGTGAGCCCACAGATGCTCTCTGGCATACATCAATACTATTTTGAGCTCTCAAAAGTGTAGATCATCATCAGGTATTTAAAAGGCACCGTTTATGTTATTTGACTTACGTTTTTTTGCACTTTTTACTATCTGTAAATATTTTATTTAGGGTTTATAGTCTATTTCAATATATATATAAACAGGGCTCACACGTGGAGCCTACATGTGCTACTAATCTCCTTCGTATGGTTTATGGCTATATGCGAGTGTAGGAAAGACTTTATCGATAGTTGTTGTAGAGTGAAGAAGAGTGGTCTGTAAGGATATTCAAGAAGCCCACTCAATACTTGTTTAGAGTGAAGAAGATCTGAAGACACCACATTCATTTGATCAAGGGTTCTATCCCCTTGTGTAATCATTGTACAATCAAAATAAGTAATATTTTGTAACCCCCATGATTTGGGGTATATTGATGTGTAAAAGTGGAGATCAAGGCTCCCTAATCCAATAATATATGAGATTATTCTTTTCATGTGCACATTGCTTGTTTTGATTTATTGTTATTTTTGGTGTTGATATTTCTATTCACAATTTTGCACACCAAGTTTTTTGAAATCTTCATAACCACTTTGTAGGCTATGTGTGATGTCTCTCTCCAAGGAAGGGTATACACTCATACCCATCCAAAAGAGAACCATAATTAGGTGCATAAGGTCATTTATCCTTAGACCATTGTGTTGGACATTTTGATTCCCTAAGATAAAAGTTGTCATTGATGTCAAAAGAACCTATGTAAGTAAGCACTATGATTTTGCTCCACAAAGAGTTTCATGAGAAGCCAAGGTTTTTATCAAAGGTTTTAGAAGGGATGCATGGAATTTGGTTCCAAAAGGAGCTTCAAGGGAAGCTTAGCAAAAGGTTTTTATGAAAACCAAGGAAGGCAAGAAAATGTTTTATTTAAAACCAATGGATGGCAGATTTGAAATAGGTTTTTCTTAAAATCCAAGTTGGCTTTTTGTTTCATCGAAAAAGGTGCCCCGGTGATGGAGAAATTTAATTTTAAAGGTTTAGTTTAAATTTTAATTTATTTAAAATTTAAATTTGAATTTTAAAATTAAATAAAAGTTTTTTCCCTCCTTTCTTATTGGCATCACCGATGTCATGAGGGAAATGTAAAAAGAGCCAACGTATTCGCATTGAAGTATGGATTATATAAATAAGCCAAAGGTTTTCCATTTAATAAACCGAAGGAGTGTCGCATGATTTTTGAAAACATAAAGTGCTTGGCATCCGAATATTGCGCATCAAATTTTATGGAGTGTGACGTGGGCAGTCAAGTTGTGGACGACCAAAGTTTTTGTGCCTTGTGAGGAAAGCGCATGTGGCTTAAGGAAGAGAGTGCCCAAGGCATTCATGTGGGTAGGGTTAGCTCATGCAGCTTAGCTGCCGCTTGGCAGCACGGTGGGCAGAGGTTCAAAATACCAAAGCCCTTCGAGGGATCTTTTGAGGTATGCGCTCCGACTCTGATATTTGTGGGGGTCAATAGTTTAATTAAAATATTTTCTTGCTAAGGTTTGATTATAATTTTTTTGTGGGAGATATAAGGTTGAGCAAGCTTTAATATTTTAATAAGATTTGATATTTGATTAATGTGAGATATTTCCTAAGAAAGCTTTATGATTATTTTTAAGTGCAAAATTTTTGAAAGGAAGGATATAAAATATTTGATTTATTTTATGGTATAAGTGGTTTTTTGAGTGACAAGGTTATGCAATGTTTTGATTTAGTTTCTTTTATGGTACAAGTAGTTTTAGGAGTGATAAGGAAGTTGTGCATTAATTCTTAAGAAGGTTTTCTAATTAAAATCCTTGGTGAATATTATTGTGAAGTGGAGTAATGTTGATTATTTTGTGATCTTGTAACCCTTTTGAAGGTTGGCAAAAGAATATTGTGATTGTGACAGATTTCCAAAGAGGCTTATTCATCTTCATTAAAGGTATGGGCACATTTTCCTATTGATTTATTATGGTGGTTGATTTCTGAAAATATCTTTGGAGTGAAAAGGATTGATTGTGGTTTCCTTTTAGAAAGTGATTGGTTTAATGCTTCAAGGTTTTATGGATTGATATTTGTGATTAAACCTTGTTTTATAAGCATTGTTGTTGGAGCCCATTGGTTGTGCAAAGAACTTGAACTTGAGTTAGAATAGAACATGAGTATCATTGTTATGTGATATTTATTGTTGAGCATTTTTGGAAATATTTTGAGTTGATTGATAAATGCTTGACTAGGGTTTGTGAGAAAGGGTTGTTCATTGAGGTGATTCGTTGAGTTGAGTTGATTGATCCTAGTCAAGTGGATGCATGTGGTTGTTCAAGTTCCATAAAAAAAACTATTCTATATTCTTGATTTGAGTTGAGATTGAGATTTGAGAATAGAACATATAGAGTCTCTAATAATTCTCTTTATGCTTCTATGATATTGATTTGAGTTGAGATTGAGATTTGAGAATAGAACATATAGAGTCTCTAATAATTCTCTTTATGCTTCTATGAGATTGATTTGAGTTGAGATTGGGATTTGAGTATAGAACATATTGAGTCTCTAACAATTCTCTTTATGATTCTATGATATTGAGTTGAGATATTGATTGATTATTAAGTATAGAACATATTGAGTCTCTAACAATTCTCTTTATGATTCTATGAGATTGGACAAGTTCTGTGTGAGCTTGTTAAGCAAATTTAAGACAAGTATTTGAGAAGGCTTGTGGACTGATTTTGAGTAAGCTTTTGTGAAAGCTTACTATGCAGATTTGAGCAATTCCTAGAGAGGACTTATTGAGCAGATTTGAGCAATTCCTAGAGAGGACTTATTGAGCAGATTTGGACAAGTCCTAGAGAGGACTTATTGAGCAGATTAGAGCAAGTTCTGTGTGGACCTGTTGAGCATATTTGGATAGGTTTTGTGTGGACCTGTTGAGAAGATTTGAGCAAGTTCTATGTAGACATGTTGAGCAGATTTGGATAGGTTCTATGTGGACATTTTGAGTAGATTTGGATAGGTTTTGTGTGGACCTGATGCGTAGTCATTATACACATCATTAATTCTCAATGAATTTTTCAATCCAAGGCAGTGTACAAGGCTATCTACAAAAGAAAGGGTGAACAGGGTTATAACTTAGGTCAATCTGGAGCAATAGGTCTTATTGGTGAAACCGATTGTGTGGGGGATTTAGGAAATTCCTATCTCTAAATTGTATAAATTAAACCTTAATCTAAGTTGCAAAAATGAAAAATAATCATTAACAATAGAAATGAAATCCTAATTACAATTGCAGAATGAGACCTAATTAAGTTGCAGAAATAACAACTGCAGAATTAAAAGTCTGATTATAATTGCAGAAAGGAAATCTATTTAATTTTGCAGCAATGGAAACCTACTTATAGCATGGAAATGGAACCCTTTCAAGGCTCTATAATAGAAGGTTATCAATCTTCTGTGCAGGGGTTGACAGCAAAATACAAAATGCAAGAAATTACAAAAAATAGTAAATGCTGGAAATGACAATCTGCAATAAATTGAAAGCTTTGTTGAAAGTGGATATTACAACCAAACCATTAATCACAAAACATAAAATAAGCTAAGATTTCAAATATCATTAGTTTTTTACAAAGGAATGAAATGACAAGTTCGACAACTCATTCTGCTACAAAAAAATCAGAATAAAAATCTGCTGTTAGTCCTCCTCCTAGGTCTAGAAGTGGCCATCCTCCTTGTCCAGAAGAAGGTATGAGTCTCTCTCTTTCTAGATTCTACTCAAACTAATTTAAAAGCAATATGAAATAGAAATAGTACACTTTATTTATTCAAGAACATGATTTCAATAATTCTGCTCAAAACCTGTTCCAGGACTGTAACAGTCACTTTTCTGATTATTGCTTATTTTCTCTACTCTCTGCTTTCTCTATCTTCTACTTCCTACTACTCTACTACTCTAGCTCAACCTAAATGGGAGCCATATTTATAGATGTCCTAAGATCTACTAACAAGCTGAGAATATCTCAAAAGATCTAATCCTATTATGCTGCAACAATTCCTGGTTTTATCCTAAAAGAAGATCAAACTTGATCTTTCCATAAATGGTGGCTTTGGTCGGCAAGGACGACAAAGTCAGATCTGAGATATTTTCCCTTACCCTTTTCAATATTTATTTCCCTTTTTCCAGCATTAGAATTCGGTCAACAAGTCAAAAAGCACATTTTGTTTTCATTCCAAAGATAAGTGGTTCATTTCGAAGATACTGCAATTCTCATTTCGAAGATCCACTCATTCTGAAGACTGCAATTCTCATTTCGAAGATCCACTCATTCTAAAGACACTGTGTTTTCTCATTTCGAAGATATCTATTCATTTCGAAGAGACTTCGGAATGAACAAATGTGTGCTCTTTAACTGATTTCCTCTGCATTTCTCATGTGGGTTATTTCTCAGGATTAGGTTCCAATGGTCTTCATCTCTTTCCATATGTAAATTCCATGCCTTGCCATTCATTGGCAACTGGCTGGAATTTACATGGGAAAACCCAATTTTTGTTGCACAATAATAGTTTGCTTGCACTCATTGCGCATTTAGGCAAAATAAATGCTTGAGACATATCAAAACATGATTAGTGAAATGCTGCTATCAACCTAAGCATATCTCATTTAGCAAGTCATAACAAAAAAACATAAAACTTATACAAAAACCTATAAAAATTAGAATATAGTATTTCAGATACATTCATCATGCAAATAGTCAATACACAACATATTGAATTAACTTAACTAGCATATTAGATTAAACATAAGAGTTTATAGGCAATTTCAATGTTCAAAACATGTTATGATTGAGGCATTTCCAGGCCTCATCATTTTCCCCCCAACTTATATTGATGAATGTCCTCATGCATTATGTTGGGCTATGGAATCACATATGTCCATGGTCAAATTCCATGACCTGTAGAAAAACTTCTTGCCTATATAAAATCCCCTGTTCTTCTGAAGGTCCTTGAGCCATTCTTCAAACTAGTCATCAGGTTGGGCATCTTCTTCAAAGTAGAATGGACTGGAGTGATGATGGTTGGAGGTCTAAATCTGAGACCTATCCAATTATGTTGCATGATTTCAATCAACTGTATTACTCCTTATGCCCTTCTTCTGGACCATTCTAAGTTGATGGGGGAAATGGGTTCTCTTTTTTATAAAGACATGGAAAGTTCAGCCCATCTGTTTCTATAGACTGATAATGTTGGCATAAAATTGTCATTACAAAAATTGTGGAATCTGTTCACACAGTCCCTCAAGTTTATCAAGTACATTCTCTTTACATCATCCCTATTCATCATGGTGAAATGTTGTCTTGTGATAATTGGGTGATTTGGATAAATTGCTCTGACTAACAATTCAGATCTTGTTTCAATTTCTTTATTCTGCCTTTTTTATTGGTCCTAGTAAAACTGATTCTACAAGGTGGACATGAATGCCCTCAATTAAACATCTCCAATGTAGATTGGAGGATGAAATTCTACTTCTTCTAGAATAAAGAAGCTATGTAAAAATAGTTCACACAGGAGATTTTTTTTGCTCAATAGGGTTGTCAAAGTATGCTTCCAAGAAATTTGTAGTTGTGTCCAATTTATATGGGAGACCTGAGCTAATCCTCATGACCCGCCATCTGAGGTATTTCTCCTTCATAATAAGATTGTAAAATCTGGTCGGCCATCCGAATTGGACTAAAAATTCAACAATCTGACATAAATCAGATACCTTTTATTTCAATGCCTAAATCTCTATTTCCTTGGCCTCTAGCTGTTTTCCTTCCAATTTGAATTTTTTAGTCTTAGTGGCAATCTTCTCATATCTAATCACCCAACTGGCTATGTTTGCATTGTATTGTTCTAGGGACACAATATTATGTGGTCTGACTATAGGTGGAACTCTAGGTAGCAGATCTACCTAAACCCATTTTTTTGCCACTTCTACTAGTTGATCATCTAATAGTAATTCTACCTATACCCCCTTATCTGCTATTTCTATTGGGTTATTATCAGACAGTAATTCCACTTGCACCCCCTTATCTGCTATTTCTACTGAAGGTGTAACAGTTTGAAATACAGGGACATCAATAGAAGTACTTACTTGAACAGTTTCATGCTGCTGCTTGGAATGTTCCTGTGCTAGTGACTCTTCTCCAATATTTTTTGCTATGTTCTTTGCCAATTCTAGAGCATCTTTAGAATGAGAAGGCACTTCTTTAGAATGAAAGGGTGTTTTTCCAGAATGAAAGGGTGTTGCTTCATAATGAAAGGGTATTGCTTCAAAATGAGCACCTATTTTTGCCTCAACAGAATCATCTTCCCTAGATAAATCCATAAGCAATTGAGCCAAATCATCCTCATCAATGGATATAGTTGGCTATTTTTTAGACTGTGATAGCCTTTCTCTCAATTCTGCCACTTCCTATTGTAACTCTACAATTTTTCTTTCATGCATCTCAATGATGTTTTCTCTCTCTTCAATCCATCTGGTTTGTGTTTTGACAAAACTCCTTGCTACTCTCAACTACTTTGTGATGTCTTCCCTCTCTATTTCTACTTCGAAATTTGATGCAGAAAAATCAGCTACAGTTGGATGTTCAACAACTATATCTTCCTCTACAACATTTGTATGTTCTTGTTTAGGAGGCTCTATGAAATTGTCTATAATTGTATCTACCATTTTTATGGCCTGTTGAAATGCAACCACCTCCAAGATATCCTACCCAACCTCTTCCTAATTTATCTATTCATGGTCTTCTGGAAAGTTTTCAGGGGCTGGTTGTATTTCTGTGACATCTAGACTACTTTGGCCACCTTCTTGTTCTATGACATGTTCTACCATTTCCCTCAAGTGGAGTCTTGTAGACCTCCTAGTTCTAGATGCAAACTTCTTCTTTTTACTCTATTTTTTGGTGACATCAGGGGTTGTTGGGATAGTTTCATATGCTTCTGTTTCCCTTGTTGGTTCTTCCCCTGTTGGGCTAGGTGCTTCACTTCCCTATTCTGAAAAATCAGTTACAACTTCAAAAAAATGGACCTTCTTCTATTTTTTTATTCTAATATCAGTTCCAAACCCTCTTTTCTTTTTCTTCTTGGCTCACAAATTTGAAGGTTTTAGAGCAAGGTGTTCTGCTACTGTTGTTGGGTGTGTTTCTTTTTCTACAACATCTTCTATAGCAGTTTTTGTTTCATCTTCTACAACAACCTCTATAGCAGTTGTTTCTTCTTCTGCAACAACATCAGTAGTATCTGTTTCTTCCTCCTCATCCTCATCTCCAAAAATTACATCATTTAAGGTAGAGTAAAACCTATCAAAGCTCCTAGGGTTTCCTCTAAAATGGTGTTGGCAAACTAGTTTGATGAGACCATGGTGGCGAAGGCTCCCTTTTCCTTCTTGATATCTTTTTGCCATGTTTTTCAATTCCTGGTGTAGGTATAGGGGAAGATTTACCCTAACGTCTGGTTGTTGCCTACCATGTCTGAGATGGTTTAAAATTTTTATATGATGCCCTGACAATAGTACATATTGCCCTTCATAGGTTAGAAATTTGATTACCCATGTGGCCACTTCATCCCAGGGTTCCCGCAGGCGGCCCTTTTTACCCCCTTGCATGTGTTATTGTGTGTTAAATATTTTGGCTCCTTATCATTTTCTTCCAAAAATTGATTAACTATATTTACCAATGTATTTTTGCCAGACCTAGAAATTGGAAGACCTTCTAATGGCAGCTCAGTAATTTGACTCAAAAATTTAGGGGTTACCTCAATAGTCATGTCGTTAACGTGTGCCCGATTGTTTCTGAATGTGTGGGTGAACATGCCGACCAAATATTCAAAGGACCCATTAAACTTATCCAAAAATGGCATAAGCCCTCCATCTTCAAAAACTTGCAGGACTTCTAGATTTTCTCGGAGGTGGGTGGTATCCACTGGTTCCATTTTTATTTTTTGCCCCATTTTCTTGTCTTGGTACGTTACAAACTGCTTACTTCTACTGCTATTTCTTTGTTGGATCTTTGGTTTCTAGTGTTTGCAAATTTGCAGGGTTTGGTTCCAAGTTTTCAATTGCCCTATTTTTGTTCTTTGAAATGAACCGTAATCTGAGCACTGTACCTCGTAGTCATTTTACGTTAGCAAATATGTCTTCGAAAAGAAGGGTGGCACGCGTTTCTATTTTTGTTTTGAACACATGTCCATCAATGGTTGCACAGATGTCCTTGCCGTCAGATCCACCTTACTCATTTTCTATGTTTTGCCTGTGGACTTTGACGTGCATGTTCATTTAGCATCAAAAAAATGGTGGCATACTATTGGTCACATCCCCCATGATTCTGGTACTTTCTAAATGGGTGCAAAAACAAACCACATCCTAACTGACACGTGTTATTTTATCGTATGCAGCCAAAAGAATTTTTATTTGATCGTATTTCTTTTCTTCCTTGGATGCCATGTGGAGATGTTATATTGAATTTTCTTTCCGAAGATTATGATCTATTGCAAAAACAAAACCTCATTCCGAAGATTATGATTTCATTCCGAAGACAAGTCTTCATTCCGAAGATCATGCTTCTTTGCGAAGATAAATCCTCATTCCGAAGACAAATCCTCTTTCCAAAGATAAATCCTCATTCCGAAGATCAGGCTGCATTGCAAAGGTAAATCGTCATTCCGAAGATAGAACTTCATTTCGAAGACAAATCCTGCTTCATTCCGAAGACAAATCTTCATTCCGAAGATGATGCTTCATTGTGAAGGCAAATCGTCATTCCGAAGACAAAGCTTCATTCCGAAGACAAATCATCATTTTGAAGATAAAGCTTCATTCCAAAGACAAAGTGCAACATTCATTCTATTTTCATTCCAAAGACAATTTCAATCCGAAGACAATACAACAATTAATCTAAAGAAGATAGCAGGCACTGTTTTTGGCATTCTTGTTCCAAAGATTAGGCAGAAATCAATATTCTCATTCTCAAAACATGTTTTAAGTATGCCAACTCTTATGGATACCTTTTATGCTAATGGTTAATTGTTATATACTATATACCAATCATTTACAATGAAGAAATGTAAGAAATATATACCTGATTAAAACAAGTTAATGCAAGTTTTTGAAGAATGACTGCCTTTGTTGATGTTCTGCTGAGATTTTCTGTAATATTTCAAAACAAGTGTAGTTGGTGAATTTGTACAATGATGGTTCAGAAATTTTCAAGGTTATGCATGCCAAAAAACTGGTTTTCATGCATACCAACCCAGTAGTGCCTTGGAAAAGGTTTTCACTGCTGAGTTATTCATTTTTCTCTTCTTTTTTTTTTCTTGTTTTTCCTTTTTTTTTTTTTACCTCTCCTTTTCTCTTTTTTTTTTCTTGATTCCTTTTTTTCTTGATTCTGACTATGCCCATGAAGGAATTCATGATTTCCCTAAAATCATGCCCATGAAGGAATTCATAATCAAAATTTATTCATCTTTTTTTTTTCTGCTTTTTTTTATTTTTTTGTATTTTTCTATTTTTTTCTTGAAATCCATGATCATGTTGATTGTTTTGAAGTGGAAGAGGAAATTTCTTCCACCTGTTGTGTATCCAAACTGTCAAGCTGCTGCAAGAATTCCTCTTTAGTCGAGGTGTATGGTACACCCTGAGGCGATGTCCATTCACTACCAACTTTCTCTCTGACCCATCAATAGGAGATAAACGAACTGCTCCATTGTCAAATACCTCTTCAATCCGGTAAGGTCCAAGCCATCTAGTTCTCAGATTTCCAAGGAAGTCCTCATAGCGAGAATCAAATAGTAAGGCCCAATCTCCTTGTTGAAGTTTCCTCTGCTGAATGTGACTATCATGCCACATCTTCCTCTGCTCCTGAATTACTTCAGTTTGGTGCAGAGCATCCAACCTAAGTTCATCCAATGCATTCAGCTGTAGAATCCTGTCTGTTTGTGCCTGTGACAATTCAATTCCAATTTCCAATGTTGTGTGCAATGTTAGTAGCTCAAATTCAATAGGTAAGAGGGGATTTTTACCAAAGACTAGTTCATAAGGTGTGAATCCAGTAGTGGATTTCCAAGTAGTATTGTAAGCCCACACTGCTTTAGGTAATTTATCTAGCCAGTTTCTCCTATGAAAAGCTACTATTTTTGTTAAGATTCGTTCTAGTTCCCTGTTTGTTACCTCAACCTGGCCATTTGCTTGTGGGTGATAAGGTGATGATTTTCTATGTTTGATTTCATATAATTCTGTAAATGCCTCAATGACTTTAGATGCAAATTGGGGTCCTTGGTCTATGGTGATAGACCGGGGAGCTCCAAATCTCTGAAAAATCTGAGTATACAAGAAATCAACGACCTTCTCTTCATGAGCATGTTTGAAAGCACGCACCTCTACCCACTTTTTCAAGTAATCAGTGCATACTATAATATGCACCTTTCCTTGAGAAGGTGGATCAATAGGTCCTACAAAATCAAGCCCCCACCTCTCAAATGGCTCTAAAACCAATTGAGGCTGCAGTGGCATTTCATTTGTATGAGTGGGTTTCCCCATTCTTTGGCATGCATCACAATGCCTAATGTACTTTTTCACATCCTTGTGAAGAGATGGCCAATAATATCCTATCCCTAAGATTTTCCTAATTGTGCTTTTTACAGAGTAGTGTCCACCTGAGGGTTCATCATGACAAGCCCTAAGGATATCATACACCTCATCCTTTCGGATGCACCTACGTAACACATGGTTAGGACTGCACTTAAAAAGTATACCCTTGATCCATTCAAAAGAACTCTGTTTGATCAATTATTTTTTCTGTTTTGAAGTGAAATGTGGAGGAACTTTCCTTGTGACCAAGTAATTGGCTATATCTGCAAACCAAGGTGATTGGACTGATATAGAAAATAATTTTTCATCAAGAAAGGTGTCTTCAACTAATTCCCCTTCATATGTGTTCTGTAATCTGGACAAGAAATCTACTACAACATTAGCTTTTCCTAGTTTGTTGATTATAGTGATATCAAATTCTTGCAACAACAGTAACCAATGAATAATTCTTGCACTTACCATAGGCTTATTCATCAAATACTTAATGGTTGTGTGATCTCTGTGAATAAATATTTGATAACCCGTGATGTAATGCCTGAATTTGTTGATGGCATAAATTACTGCCAAGAATTCTTTCTCGGTTGTGGTATAATTTTTCTCAGCTCCTGTCAAATTCTTGCTAATGTAGTAGATGGCATAGTGTTCACCATTGTCAATTTGTCCTAATGCTGCTCCAATTGCAGTATTGGAAGCATCAGCCTCGTATGTGAAATGGTAATGTCCAATTAGGTCCTCTTAACACAGGTGGAGTTACTAATTTCTCTTTCAGAGCTTCAAATGATTCCTGACACCTTGCAGTCCAGGAAAATTCAAAATCTTTAGTCAATAGGGCAAACATGGGATTGGCTATTGTGCTAAAGCTGGGAATAAACCTACGGTAAAAACCAATGTGTCCTAGGAAGCTTCTGACATCAGTCTGAGTTTTAGGAGGAAGAAGGTTCTTGATAATTTCCACCTTCTTTGGATCAACCTCGGATCCCTTGAAGAGAGATGTGATGACCAAGAACTATTCCTTCCTTCATCATCATAAAACATTTTTCTGGATTCAAGGATAACTGGTATGTTTCACAGCGAGTTAAAACTTTGTCAAGGTTTTCTAATGTAAAGTCAAAAGTCTGTCCACATACCGTGAAATCATCCATGTATATCTCAACACTGTTGGTAGTCAGATCATAAAAAATTGCTAAAACCGCTCGCTGAAATGTTGCTGGGGCATTACACAAACCAAAAGGTAAAACCCTATAGGCAAATGTTCCCCATGGATAGGTAAAGGTTGTTTTCTCTTGATCTTCAAGTGCAATCTGAATTTGATTATATCCACTAAATCCATCAAGAAAACAAAAGTATCTCTTTCCAAAAAGGGTATCTAACACCTGATCTATGAAAGGTAATGGAAAATGGTCTTTGTATGTCACTTTATTCAGCTCTCTATAGTCTACACATACTCTCATTTTTCCATTTTTCTTAGGAACTATAACCAATGGAGAGACCCACTGGCTATCAGAAATTGGGTAAATGAATCCTACCTCTAGAAGTTTTTCAATTTCTTCCTTTACAATATCCCTTAGGGTAGGATTCAGTCTTCTCTGGGGTTGTCTTACTGGCTTGACTTCTTCAGTATAAATTCTGTGGGTGCATATATCAGGGTGAACTCCTGACATATCTTTATAGTCCCAAGCAAAAGCATGAATATGCTTCTGCAGGACAACTATCAATTTTTCTTCCTCTTCCCTAGTAAGCCAGCTGTAAATGTTCAAAAATTTGCCTGGATGGACTTCTATTTGTTTTGTATTTGGAAGGACTGAATTCACTTCTTCATACTTGGTGATTAGGGAGTTAAGAGGACACTACTGAGATGGAAGGAAATAAGAAGTTTATGTTTCATTATTTCCTGATGGAAGCATATCCTGTATGGAACAATGAGAAGGAAAAATCAGGTGATGATGCCACCCATGTGGTAGTGAAACAGAGTTTTCCTGTAATAGTACAGATGGTTCACCTTCAGAGTTTTGGTTCTCCTCATTCCTTAAAAATTGCTGGATATTTACTGCTTCCTCTTCTAACCCTTGTTCCTACAGAACATTCATTAGGATAGTTTCATTTTCTAAATTTTCTGTGTCTTGGAGGTCTTTTGTGTGTTCTCTTACTACCAAGGTGGCTAGTGTGGAAATAACCTCCTCTGATTCTTCATCTAAATCAGGAAACCATAACTGACCTAAAAAATTGTTGGAGGGTCTTGCAGGAGGATACAGAGAGATCTATTTTAGATCAATACCATTTGAAATAGTCATTTTTCCAGATCTACAGTCTATGAAGGCTACTGCAGTTGCAAGCCAAGGTCTTCCCAAAATGATGGGATATCCATGTGCTAAATTTCTTGGCTGTAAAACCAAAAAATCTATAGGGAATTCCCAAGAAGAAACTTCTATAGGAACATCTTCAATGATACCTTCAAGTTTTGCAACTGACCTATCAGCCATTTCTAAAACCGTAAATGTGGGGCTGAGATGTTTGAGCTGTAATTGTTTCATTATATCCTTGGTCATGACATTTATTGCAGCTCCTAGATCTACTAAGACATTTGATATTGGTACTGAACCTATGGTAACTATGATAATTGGACTTCCTGGGTCACTATACTTTGGAGGTACTAGTTTTCCGGACAAGAGATCAACTATCTTTCCTTCAACCTGAATAGTCTTAGGAAATGCTTTCTTTTTTCTTCCTGCTCTTTTAATGCACAAATCTCGGATAGTACTTTTAATCATTGGTATATCCTTAATGGCTTGCAATAAGGGCAATGATATAGTTAACTTTTTAAGTTCTTTGACCAGGTCTGACTCAAAATTTTTTGCTGTGGTATTGAATCTTTCAGGATATGGAATTATCCTTGATGAAGGTAATTGTTCTGCCTGTGGTTCTATTTTTTCTTCTTCTTTCTCTATTGTTGGTTTAACTCTAACTGGTTCCAAAGGTTCTTGCTCTTCATTTTCCTTGCTTTTATTTGAAACAAGTTTAGGTACAACTTTTCCTTAACGAAGTTGGATGTTACTACAATCAATAACATTTATTTCAACATTTTCTTCAGCTTCAGCCACATAGACAGGGGATGCCTGTCTCATGCTATTTGGATTAGTGACTGATTGAGCTGGAAGTTGAGGTTGTTTCACCTGTTGTGTTTTTTGTGGTTGGTTCTATTTTTCTTGAAAATTTTGATTAGGTGCAGGCAGCAAATGCTGATTTTGACCTTGATTTCTTTGCTACCTTGGATAGGACTGGTATTGTTGACTCCACTATGGTTGATTTTGCATCCAATGTGGATTAGTCTAATTATGATTCCAGGATGGGTTGTTTTGATTCCATGATGGGTTATTCTGATTCTGATTCCAGGTTGAATTACTCCAATTTGTTTGTGGCCATTCTTGGGAATTTGTCCATTGAGGATAATTCCAAGGACGTTGGGGTGGTTCTGATTGTCCCCAAGGCATAGTCCCAGGATTATGCCCCCAATTTGTAGGAAAACAAGGGGGATTTTGGTATTGAGAGAAATTTCCCCCTTGTTTTGGTCCAACATAGTTGAGTTCCTCAGTCTGACTTTCTAACATAGTTTTGAGTTGTGGTAGCAGGTGGCATTTATCAGTTGAATGCTTCTTTGAACAGATACTACAAATGGTTGAGATAGATGTTTTATTCAAAGGACATTCCTGCAAAGCATGTTTATTTCTACATCTTGGGCAATAAATTGCCAAAGGTTCTGTGGTTTTTGCTTTTGCAGACATTTCCCCCAAAGTTGTGTTTAATTGCACTAGGATATCAGTTTTAAAATTTGCAAGTTCCTCTATTAGGTCCTTCACATCAGTGCCATTTGTACTCTTTTTTCTTCTTCCCTGCTTATTGTGAGAGTAATTCTTGTAAAGACCCACAATTTCCTCATTACTAAGAGTATTTACATCCCCTTTTCCCATCAAATCCAATACTTCTCTGGATTCATCTTGTAATCCTCTCAAAAATATGGTTTTACATAACTCTGGTTCTACAAGTCCACATCTCCTTTGAACAAAGGAGAACCTATCAAGATAGTCTTCTAATATTTCATCATCTTCCTGTTTAATCCTGAATAACTCATCTTTCCTATTCCTTACACGGCAATACTCCTGATATTTGTCTAAAAACATAGTTTCCATTTGATCCCAAGTTCGGATGGAATTTGGCTCTAAGTTCATGAACCAACGTAATGCTGAGTCCTTGAGTGTTGAGGGAAAAACCTTAAGTTTCTGATTGTCATTTACATAGTCATAGGTTTGACACACTACTTTGAATTCAAACAAAAATTGATCAGGATCTTCAGATACAACACCTCGAAAGGTTGGAAGTACTGAAGGTGAAATGGTTTTCATGGGAGAGTTTTGTGTTGGATTCAAATGAATAGGATATTCAAATGTTCTGGAAGGTTGAGGAATATCCTGATCATCTTCTTCATTATGGACATAGCCATGTTGGCCATCTCTATCTAGATTGCCTCCCTCTACCATAGTTTCTGGTTTCTTAGTTAAACTTATCCAAATTTCTCTCTCAAGAGGTCCAAGATCCTCTGTTGATAATGAGTCTGACGATTCTTCTTTCTTAGGATGTTCTAATGATGATGAGACTGGTGATTTTTCTTTCTCATAATGTTCTAATGATGGTGAGACTGGTGATTTTTCTTTCAATCTTTTTGGTAATTCAAACACAGGTGATTCACCCCTTAGGCATGAAGATCTCCTTAATGGAACAAGCCAGGGATCCCTTTGGGTAATTCTACCTTTTTCATCCCTAGACTTACTCATTCATGTTTAATCTTGAATGACATAAATTATAGGTCAATAGTTGTTACTTTAACCAGCTGTTCTATTCATATTTTATCCTAAATCTTCACAGCTCAGTCTAATTAATAGCTATTGGACTGTTGTCACCTTCTAGCAACACAATTCCCCAAAAACGACGCCAAAATGATGCGTAGTCATTATACACATCATTAATTCTCAATGAATTTGTCAATCCAGGGTAGTGTACAAGGCTATCTACGGAAGAAGGGGTGAATAGGGTTATAACTTAGGTCAATCTGGAGCAACATGTCTTATTGGTGAAATCGATTGTGTGGGGGATTTAGGACATTCCTATCTCTAAATTGCATAAATTAAACCTTAATATAAGTTGCAAAAATGGAAACTAATCATTAACTGCAGAAATGAAATCCTAATTACAATTGCAGAATGAGACCTAATTATGTTGCAGAAATAATAGTTGCAAAATTAGAAGTCTGATTATAATTGCAGAAAGGAAATCTATTTACTTTTGTAGCAATGGAAACCTAATTATAGCATGGAAATGAAACCCTATCAAGGCTCTATAATAGAAGGTTGTCAATATTCTATGCAGGGGTTGACAACAAAACACAAAATGCAGGAAATTACAAAAAATAGTAAATTTTGGAAATGATAGTCTGCAATAAATTGAAAGCTTTGTTGAAAGTGGAGATTACAACCAAACCATTAATCACAAAATATAAAATAAGCTAAGATTACAAATATCATTAGTTGTTTACAAAGGAATGAAATGACAAGTTCTACAACTCATTCTACTACAGCAAAATCAGAATAAAAACCTATTGTTAGTCCTCCTCCTAGGTCTGGAAGTGGCCAACCTCCTTGTCCGGAAGAAGGTATGAGTCTATCTCTTTCTAGATTCTACTCACACTCATTTACAAGCAATATGAAATATAAATAGTACACTTTATTGATTCAAGAACATGATTACAATAATTCTGCTGAAAACCTGTTACAGGAATGTAACAGTCACTTTTCTGATTATTGCCTATTTTCTCTACTCTCTGCTTTCTCTATCTTCTACTTCCTACTACTCTAGCTCAACCTGAATGGGAGCCATATTTATAGATGTCCTAAGATCTACTAACAAGCTGAGAATATCTCAAAAGATCTAATCCTATTATGCTACAACAATTCCTGGTTTTATCCTAAAAGAAGATCAAACTTGATCTTTCCATAAATGGTGGCTTTGGTCGACAAGGACGACAAAGTCAGATCTGAGATATTTTCCCTTACCCTTTTCAATCTTTATTTCCCTTTTTCCAGCATCAGAATTCGGTCAACAAGTCAAAAAGCACATTCTATTTTCATTTCGAAGATAAGTGGTTCATTCCGAAGATACTGCAATTCTCATTTCGAAGATCCGCTCATTCCGAAGACACTGTGTTTTCTCATTTCGAAGATATCTGTTCATTCCGAAGAGACTTCGGAATGAACAAATGTGTGCTCTTTAACTGATTTCCTCTACATTTCTCATGTGGGTTATTTCTCAGGATCAGGTTCCAATGGTCTTCATCTCTTTCCATATGTGAATTCCATGCCTTGCCATTCATTGGCAGCTGGCTGGAATTTACATGGGAAAACCCAGTTTTTGCTGCACAGTAATAGTTTGCTTGCACTGTTGCTGGATTTAGGTAAAATAAATGCTTGAGACATATCAAAACATGATTAGTGAAATGCTGCTATCAACCTAAGCATATCTCATTTAGCAAGTCATAACAAAACAACATAAAACTTATGCAAAAAGCTGTAAAAATCAAAATATAGTATTTCAGATACATTCATCATGCAAATAGTCAATACACAACATATTGAATTAACTTAACTAGCATATTAGATTAAACATAAGAGTTTATAGGCAATTTCAGTGTTCAAAACATGTTATGATTGAGGCATTTCTAGGCCTCATCAGGACCTATTGAGCAGATTTGAGTAGGTTCTGTGGACCTATTGAGCAGATTTGGACAAGTTTTGAGTGAGCTTGTTGAGTAGATTTGGAGAAATTCTAAGTGATATTGTTGAGTAGATTTAATAATTTTCTAAGTGAACCTATTGAGACAGGGCTTTGGAGGTGACAGAGTATAGAGGAAAGAGTCTCAGTGGATAGATATCCAGTAGTCAGGACAATTGAAGACAGATCTGAGTGAGGAGTCTTCAAGTGGGGAGAGATCCACCAGTCAGTGTAGCAGAGAGACAAAGTATTCTAGAATATCACTATCCATAGCACAAGGAGAAAGAGTTATGTTGTGGAAGATATCCATGAACTTGAGATTAAGGGATCAACATCTCCTTTGGACAGAGGTCCATAAACATTGTAATTGGTAAGGATTCCCAAAGAGATTGATTGAGAAAATTTTAGTAAAATATTTTCTCCGTGGAGTAGCCCACATTGGGTGAACCACGTAAATTATGGTGTCTCTATTATATATGGCTTTTTGTGCATTGCTTTGATTACTGCTATTGGTACTGCTATCTATACACTACATAATATTGAATTGAAAGAAAAAGTAAAAAGGGGTCTTATACTATTCACCCCCCCTCTCAGTATAAGCTTGTGTTCTTCACATTGGTTTAAATATATGTTGAATACTTTTACACCATCACTACAAAGTGAAGCAAAGGATAAATTATAGAATTCTCATTTTCATTGTAACTTGAGAGCATAATAAGCTAGTTAGTTGAGTCAAATTCTGAGTGTTGATGAGAGAAGGTTATATGTTTGAATAATATGGTCTATATTTTTCTCAAGTGCTCTTACCATAGAAGGTTTGGGTAGAATCCTCTATGAAGGTTTCAATGGATGCATCTCCATAATGCTTTCTATATGGATGGCTATATTGAGTTCCCAATAACCTCAGGAATGTTAAATACTTTTTTTCTTTGAAACTATGGACCTTATTTGTGTAATCTATTGGAATATGCCTTAATCACCTTAATGAATGCATTATCACCTTAGATAGCATAAGGCTCTTTAGTCTCAAGAGACTTAGGTTCAAACCCCTATAGGATTTCTAGTATATTTGGAATAAAGAAATAAAACCATGCTCAACATGGCAGTCTTCTACACACACACACACACACACATGCATGCACGTGTGTTCACGTGTACACACACGCATGCACACACATGCACACACATGCACGCACATACACACACATGCACACACACACACACACACACACATACACACATACATGCACACATGCACATGCACACACACACACATATCCTTTTGATAAATTAAATACATACATGTGTTGAAACCTCATTTCCCTTTGATGTCTTGTGGTGAATAGATGGTGGATTATCAGTGGAACTTATCAGTAAATTAGTAGACCCCACATAGAAAATCATGGATGATATGGTAGTTCTAATGTTTTTTAGGATATGTTTTTTTAGAGCTATTAGGGAAAATACTTTGAATGCCATAGCTTTTGCATATAGAAGCATATTGAACATTTTTTAAAATTGCACAATTTTTTGAGTTCTTTGCATTGATGACATAAGTTCAAGGACCTAATAAAGTGTTGAGAGACAAATTATGCATTATAGTCCTCAAATTTTATTGCTTTATTTTAAGAGGAAAAATGTATAGTATGTTATGCAATGAGAATCTTTGCTCCATATTCATGAAAGAGAAATGAATTTGTGACATTCAAAATAGCTATTAGGTCTTTTGGAGGCATATAAAAAAAGGATTTAGAATATACTCTAGTCAAGCCTTCCTCTTTTTATCAAATATTCGAGCTATTCATTCATTTTAAGCATGAAGATCTGTTGGTCGTCAATCCAACACCATGTAGAGGGTGGGGGCATACCAACACCAGCATAGAACGGTCGTCAAG
Organism: Wollemia nobilis; assembly: GCA_028583015.1. Taxonomy (NCBI): domain Eukaryota; kingdom Viridiplantae; phylum Streptophyta; class Pinopsida; order Araucariales; family Araucariaceae; genus Wollemia; species Wollemia nobilis. The sequence continues at coordinate 14,245,767 of JAQPPZ010016726.1, forward strand.
TCAGTTTGGGGTGGTCAATCTTCGGGGGAGTTTGGTTCCTAAAAGGTGGTTCCAACTATCTATGTCATAAAATGAAAGATATAAAATGGGGAGAAAGATATATAAAAATGGCCATAGATATAACTAACAAGGATGGGTATAGTCCCATCAAGACCTATGCAGGCATTGTACCATGGGTAGAAACATAGACACAACACCTAACAGATCAACCAAAAGTACTGTCATCAAGATCTATGAAGCAGTGGGTGGAGGGAAAATTCCAGAACTAGCGAATAGGTGCATGAAATCTAGGATGCATAATTAGAGCACTCTTATCTGAACTAGATTTAGTAGAAATAAAACCCCAAACCATGTTTATAAATGCACACTCTCGAGACACTAAGCAAATCCCATAGAATCTAGATTGCATAATAACATGAGACAACTTAAATGACTAAAATAGAAATAAGAATTCATACATTTAATAAAAACATGAAGGTAAATTGGATACCAAACAGTGATGAATCTATATTTACATAGTGCTAAAACCTTACATATGAATTGTAATGGCTAAAGATCCACCCTTAATAATGACCATCATTCCACTATTTATATTTTATTTTACATAATATTCAAAACTTGAAAATTAATAGCAATAGGCAGAAGACAATTCTTGAATCTGACAAGCATCAAACGAGTACATTGCTCCTCAAGTTAGCGATGATATTCTAGAAGGAGGTTGGTATGCCTGGTTTAATCTAGGTGTTTGGATTCACTGAATTTTTTGCCTAGTTCATTAATTTTCACCTACCTCATCCTTTTGCTTAGTTGGTGATCCCTTGGTTAGGCAGTGCATGATTGGCATTGAAACACCTTGGGAGCAACATGCTTCAAACCAGTCACTTCTATGTATAGTTGTCAAGTACTTGGGATATTGCAGTAGTGAGTACATCTTTGGCTTGAATTTCAAGTGATGGTGGGAGATTTGTGTGTTGGGCAGGTGCTTTCTTCATCCTTCTTTCTACCCACGAAGACATCAGGGAAGAGGGCATATATTTTTTCATAGTTCCACCCAACTTGTGCTTTACAACTTTTGTGCGATATGGGTGGGAGTTTATTTCTTCTCCAAGGGTGGAGTCATATGATTTATCCATCCTTGTTGGCCACTTGAAAGGTCTACCCAATGAGTGGGTGGTATTTTTGGATAATTCTACCCAAGGCAAAGGGCAGATCATCCACCCAATTTTCTATCCATTGTGATTCCATCTGCCATCCACTCGATGCTTTAGTCTGCTCATTACTGCATCAACCATCGCTTGATATCTTTTTCCCGTACATCAATATTTTTCAAAAATTCCTAGTCTCCTTCTGAAAAAATGGAATCACTTCCTGAAGGGAAGAGTGGGTGAAGGGTGCAAAATTTCACCCACACTTCTAGTGACTCATAAGGATTTTCCATCTTATGGAAAAAAGGAACCCAAAAGGATCAGGAAATATAAAAATTAAAATAGAGGGACAAAGGAGAGGAGATAAGGACAAAGAGGAAAGGAGGATGTGAAGATAGAAGCAACACAAAGGGAATATTGAGAACAAAAATATGTCAAAATAAATGATACATTCAACACGGTGAAAATCAAAGTGGAGGAAAAGAAATAGGGATAGAACCAATGGGAGAAGAAGAGGGGAAAAAGAAAAATAAATCCATAAGAATAGGTATAAAGTAGACAAAACATAGAGAACTATTATGGAAAAGAGCAGTAGGAAGACAAGCTGAGGAAATAGCAAGCAAATACTTGAAAATATTTTTGGAAGACACATATGGGAAGAAGGGGCAACAAGAAATAGTTGAGAGAAATGAGCCTTTGTTGCCCACTAGAAGAGTTACATGCAACAAATAGGAGATGAAGGTGGAAGAAAGGGTGATGTGGGGGAATGGGGAGACACAAAGGGAAAAGCAATTCGAAGCTTATCAAGTGAAATCGATAGGACATGAACCCTTTCTATGAGTCATTATTATAGATTGAATCCCCTTAAACATAACCCACTAAGGATCTGAGACATTCCAAGAGTATATATATTGCCATTGTTTTTATCTCTTCTATCCTAGACCTTCTTTTCACACGATCCAACAATGATTATCTTTTACTGACTGTCATAGACTAGGAGACCATTCCGTATCAACCATGATTTGTGGTTTATACTTGTTGGTCCTATATGCATCTAACCATAGAGGGCTATTTATAGCATCCTCGCCTTACCTTGTGCTTGCATCTATGAGTTCCAAGCCTTGCTACAGCTCTTGAGTATGAGTTAAGAGGTTTTGAAAATTATTGGATGCATCCATTGGGCTACAGGTCATGACAACAACAAATAGAAGAACAAAAAACCAGGAAGAGAACACAAAGACTAAGGAGGAATGTTACATTTCCTAGAAAATTCATGGGGAATGCTTTCCTGATGCTTCTTTATGCCTAACCAAATGATAACCTTTTATAGTACTTTGTTGCACTAATGGTTGCTAGTAAAATTTGTGATTCCCAATGCATTGGTCATGCATAATGCGAGGCTTTATATATTGGCTATAAAATTATGGCATGTCAGGTACGCTTGAACCAGGATGTCATATGAAAATCATCCTATGAATCTGCAATGGCCAGACTAGATTACATTGTATTTAAGGTATCTTTTGTAATTCATATAACACCATCTACACTGGCTCATAATTATAATGAAATCATAATTCTTATTGTTTTTCCTAATATTTTGAACACTAAGACCTTTGAAACTTAGGATGGTCATGAATTTTGCCACCGTATTTTGCCCTTCAGGTGGTGAGCTATTAGGGATCAAATTTTCATGTTGTCCCATTTCAAGATTGGCCAATTGTGCCAATCTTACAGTTGGCTCTCTCTACATTGTTGGATTCTTCTCTTGCTCATGGGCATCCACATACTCACCCAAAACCAGCTATAAATGGGTTGATATGTTACATTGTCATTGTAGATGTGGTCATCATGGCACACTCGCTCCTTAAGTGTACCTACTATGTGATCTAGCACTGACTCTTGAAAGGAACTGATTAGGTGGAGACTCCACATCATAACTTGCTCAAATTTAATAGCTTCCTTGTTGAGTTATGAAAACCTGGTTTCCATAGATTGGTACTGAAGGAATCTGATGTCAATACCAAAAGCTAGTATGTAGAATAGATACACCTGGGTGGAGGTTGAGAGGATTTTTCATGGAATCCTCTTCTAGCTCTTCTTAAAACTTAAACTGAAGTCTACCACATTTTCAAGAGGGTCCCTATTGATAAATATGAATTGGTTCAAAGGCTAAAATGGGTCCTCCAGTTCACCAAATGTACCCATGAGAGGCTCTTCCAGATCCACTCATGCAAAGATGCTCATAGGCTATAGGTTTTTGTACTTGATCCATGCTTTGCCTTCAAGGAAAGCAACCAACAACCTGATTATTACATCCTCGTGCATGATATTGTGAAGGGTGGCCAGTTTCAAGGTGTTCCTTCATAGCTCCCTTAACATCACTATATTTTTTTAGGGCATCAAAGGTAGCTTCTAAAATATTATACCATTCAAGGATACTAAGGGATCTAGAATCATTCCAGTGCAATAAATTCATGGTGGCACTAGTCTTCAAATGTCTCATCGATGTTGAAGTCAAATTTAGAGTCACCAGATGAACATGCTATCTCTGCTAGCGAGGTCAAGGTTGTTCATTGTACGTTGATTCCTCTGAGATGTTTGAATCTTTAGCATGATTAGGCAACTAATCTCATGATTTGGAGGTGTTGCTCAGTCAAAGTCACCAGGTGATTTTGAGAGGATATGGATAAATCAAAGTGTCACCAAACTTTGATTTCTTGGAACACAAAAATTCAATGAGTTCCTCAGTAGAGTCACCAAAACTGTTGGTCGTCAATCCAAAAATGCACAAAGGGTAGGGGTGGACCAATGCCATCATAAAATGGTTGTCGAGTTGGTATGGGGTGGTTGATATTCAAAGGAGATCAGTTTCTGAAATGTGGTTCTAGTTATCTATGCCATAAAATGAAAGAGGGAAAAAGGGGGAAAAGATATGGGAAAATGGTCGTAGCCAAAACTCGCAAGGATGGGTATAGCCGCATCAAGACCTATGCAGGAACTATACCATGGGTGGAAACATAGATACAACACCTAATAGATCAGCCAGAAATATCCTCATCAAGGTAGTGGGTGAAGGGTGAATTTCAAAACCAGCGTATAGGTGCATGAAATCTAGGATGGAAAATTATAGCACTCCTATCTGAACTAGCTTTAGTAGAAATAAATGCCCAACCTATGTTTATAAATGCACACTCCCAATACACTAGGAAAATCCCATAGAATCTATATTTTAGAATAACATAGGATAATTTAAATGATTACAATAAAAATAAGCATTCATACATTTAATAAAAACATGAAGGCAAAATCGAAGATCAAACAATTATGAATCTATATTTACACAGTGGTAAAACCTTACATATGAATTGTAATGGCTAAATAGTTTCCCTTAATAATGACCACCATTCCACTATTTATAGGTTATTTTACATAATATTCAAAACTTGAACATTAATGGTGGTAGGCGGGAAGACAATTCTTGAAGCTAATAGGTGCCAAACTGGTACATTGCTCCTCGAGTTAGCGATTATCTTCAATAATGAGGTAGGTGCATCTGGTTAAATTTGGGTGTTTGGATTCATTGATATTTTTTCTTAGTTCATTAATTTTCATCTACATCATCCTTTTACTCGGCTGGTGATCCCCTGGTTAGGCGGTGCATGACTAGCATTGAAACACCTTGGAAGCAATGTGCTTCAAACCAATCACTTCTATGTGTGATTGTCAGGTACCTGGGCTACTGCAGTAGTGAGTACATATTCAACTTGAATGTCAAGTGATGGTGGAATATTTATGTACCGGGTGGGTGCTTTCTTCATCCTTCTTTTTGCCCATGGAAACATCAGGGAAGAGAGCATATATATGTTCATAGTTCCACCCAAATTGTGCTTTGCAACTTCCCCCCAAGATGTGCGAGAGCTTATGTCTTCCCCAAGGGTGGAGTCATACAAATTTATCCACCCTTGTTGGCCGCTTGAAAGTTCTGTCCAACGAGTGGATGGGATTTTTTGATAATTTTACCCAAGGCAAAGGGTGGTTCATCCACCCAATTTTCTATTCGTTGTGCTTCCATACACCATATGCACGCTACTTTAGTCCACCCATTACTACGTTAGCCATCACTTGATATCTTTCACCCATCCATCAATATTCCTCAAAATTTGGTATCCTCCTTCTAAACAAAGGGAATCACTTCCTAAAGGGAAGAGTGTGTGAAGGGTGCAAAATTTCACCGACAAGATCTAACCCTTCATGTAATCTTCTCTTTCTTGTCTTTTGTCTAGATATTCTTGGAATTTTATTATGGATCTTCTCCTAAATAGGTTCATGCAAAGACTCATTTGGTGATAGAAATTAGGTGGCCCAAGGGGAAGTCAAAGTTTTCAAATAAGGTAAAGTGTGTTATAAAAGGGAAAGGTATACTTCCAAGTCTTACCTTGTGTGACTATAAAATGTTGGAGCAAATTCTAAGGAATATTATTATCTTTTCTACCTCATATGAACTTACAAATATGGTATTCTTTGTATATTTATGGGAGTATTTTATATTGGTAGTGATGACTATAGTTTAACTTAAGAATATTCTTGTGCAAGGACATCTTCGCATAAGTAGACTTTTATATGATAAGGGGTTTAGCTGAGACTTCCTCAAAGTACAAAATCCAATTAGAGCATCCATTATAGAGCAAGATATTATTATCACTCTTCTTGGCCCCTCAATTTATATTATGAGGGGGTGTTGAAAGTGTAATATGACTTATGGCCAAGGCTTACATTATATGTTGTAACATTATATAAGCCTTAGAGAAATCATTATACAAAATTATGTATTTTACTGTATATAATTTAATTATGTAATCCCTATGGGTTGCAGTTAACTTTGTTATGGTTAACTTTTTAATTAACCTAAAGTCTACTTGTTTTGTTGGATTATGTTAACTTGATTATGTAATTTGGGTTTTCATATTGGTATAAATATCCCCACCACTCGATCCATTGTATTAGAGTGTTGTAATACCCATCCATAGATAATATAGTGATTCTTTATGGTGCTCAAGGGAACCCACCAATTATTTATATTTTATGCTTTATATATAAAATTTGAGTGATTGGCTTACTTTTATTTTTTACTAACAATAGGTGTAAAATCCAACATGTAATAGGACAAAGCTTAGCTTTAATAAATTATTATAAGTTTTAGAGAGTTGATTAAATAATAAGAAGAAGATGTTTTATAATCATTATTTATATTTTTCATGATATACTAGTATGGCCTATATACCTCAAATACCTCCCTATATACCAATGACTCCTAATACTTGATCCCTCTTAATATACTTGTTAGTACTTGAGAGTAGATCTAGTACATGGAAGATCAATAATGCATTGAAATAGACCCCAAATATATAACTCAAACTAAAATGTAAGGGATAACAAAACCTTATTATTATTTTCATTAGTAGAACATGATATACTACCTAACCAATGAAAGTACGCATGATATTCTTTGTTGATAGATAGAATCCTAGTCTTGTTATAAACCTAATATTGTCAAATATGTAGTATCATGATTACTTAAGGGACCAAAAGGAGCCCTACTAAGGCTATAAATTAAGTTATGTTTTTATTATCCTGGTTATAAATATGTAGTCTCTCTCTCTCATGTTTAGCAATGGGTATAGCATATAAATTTGATAAAATTCAAAGAGATTGTATTTGGAAAGGATGTGACAAAAAATTTAGTTTTTCTCTTTGCAAGTTGGATAGGTTTGAAAAAGAAAGAATATTAAAGGATCATGCTTCTAGAATTTAGACTTATGACTTTGGCATTAGGGTCAAAATTTGGTTGGAGGTTATTCAAATAGAAAAAATAACGTGGACAACTCTTTTTATCCATGTCACTTTCAAATTTAGAAACAGGTATAGCATCCAAATTTGATAAAGTTTAAATAAATTTTATTTGGAAAGGATGTGAGGAAGAATTTAGTTTTTCTCTTTATATGTTGGATAGGGTTTGAAAAGAAGGAATATTGAAGAAGTATGCTTCTAGAATTGTAGATTTATTAGTTTGGTATTAGGGTCAAATTTTGGTTGGATATTATTCGAATATTAAAAAAATATGTAGACAACTCTCTCTCTCTCTCTGTCACCTTCAATTTTAACAACGGGTATAGCATCCAAATTTGGTAAAAATCAAAGAAATTTTATTTGGAAAGGATGTGAGGAAAAATTTAGGTTTTCTCTTTGTAAGTTGGATAGGGTTTGAAAAAGAAAGAATATTGAAGGGGTATGTTTGTAGAATTATAGACTTATGAGTTTGGCATTAGGGTCGAAACTTGGTTGGAGATTATTCAAATACCAAAGAAAGACTTGGACAAAAATATTTCTTCAAAAGCATATAGGTTCTCTTGATGTAATGAAATTATTTAGGAAAGAAACCCTACCTAAAAGATTGTCGACATGGAATTACATTTTAGATAGTTTGAAATTGATCAAGAAATATATTAGATGGTCACTCAATGAGGGTGATTCTATAAATTTTTTGTCTAATGCTTGTTTGGATCCTTGTCCTCCTATTTCCAATTTAAAGTGGAAATTGTTGACTCAAGTATGTCTAGCTTATAAAGGTCAAGATATCAAATATTATATTAATATGAGTAAAAACTCTTGATTGTGGATTTCTATTAGTAGTCTGGTTAAAGGAGAGGAACTCAAACAAGTAGTAAATGAGCTTCAAGAGTTTTATTTGACTATATTTATGCAAAATAATGAGTCTATTTAAAATAAATCACAAGATAGTGCATGCTAGAATAAGTGGGGATATGAATATTTAGAGCAATAAGAATTTCCTTCTCCCAATGATTTCCTTTGAAGAAATATTTTATCACTAAAGTCCCTTCCTAAGGCCTCAAAATTTCTTTGGTTAGTAGTCTAAAGAAATATTTTTATATGACAAAGTCTACAAAGATGATCTCATGGACCTTTTAGATGTGCCTTGTGTGAGAAGAGTATAGAAACATCATATTTACCTTTTCATTGTCCCTTTGCTTATACAATTTGGGGTTAATTTTTCAAAAATATGAGAATATATTGAGTAGCTCCATTAACATTGTAACAATTGACAAAATATTTGATTGATTATTTCAAAGTGAAAGTATTATGTATTTTATGGCAAATTGGTCCTATAATTATTTATTGAAATTTTTACCTCTTCATTGTCCCTTTGCTTATACAATTTGGTGTTGCTTTAGAAAAATAAAAATAAAAAGAATATATTGGGTAGCTCCACTAACATTGTAACAATTCATAAAATATTGGATTAACTATTTCAAACTTAAAACATGATGTATTTATATCCTGACAGGGACACCGCAATGGCAAAAGTCATTGGGCTTTCTTAATGAAGACCCAAGTTCAATTCATGGGAAGGGTGGCCCTTGATATGTCCCTACTTTTTGACCTCTTAAAAAACATGATGTATTTTATGGAGGACTAGTCCTACCATTATTTGCTGGAATTTATTGCTTAAAAGGATAAATATATATTTTTAAATAAATTCTCAATATTATGTGCAAGTTTAGAACCATATTGTTTGTCTCTTGTAGAATGTTTATAGATATGTTGGTCATCATGGAAGTCTTAAATGCATGAAATATATGTTAGCCTCTTGATTACAATATTTGAACATGCATGGAAGGATCATCTATGACAATGGAGTTAACATAAAGGTATTTTTTTGATCTATCATAAAAGAGAAATGTTCAAAAATTAGGCTTATCAAAATTGATTTTAGTGCTTCGAAAGGAAATCTAGGAAAATTTTATGGAGGTGGTATTTTTTTAAACAATGAAGGTAAAATTATCTTCAATTACTCAAAGTCATATTGAACTTCAACTAACTATGTAGAGGCTAGGATATTTCTTATAGGGATCATAATTACAATTGAAAACGGGTGGAAATATATAAATTGAATGGGATTCACAAGTTATATTTAATGCTCTCAACAAAAATTCATGTGGGGATTAATTAAAAAATTACATTATTGTTTATGTTCATCAACTATTGTTGAAGGAAATATCTTGGAATGTGAGCATATTTATAGAGAAGGAAATAAGGTAGCAGATAATTTAGCCAATCTTGGTGTTGATCTTCGTCTTGGAAAAAATAAAATTTTAGAAGGGAATCGATGGATTAAATTTAATCTCTTAATGATATTTAGTATTTGATTACATAAATTTAAGGAAGATGAAAAAAATATTTGATAGAAAAGGAAATGAAGAATATATTTGATAAAAAGGCAAGTTGAATATGATTTTTTTTAATAAAGGGATAAAAAATTATTGATAAAAAGTCTGGATTACAGAGTACAACTGAGCTTTCAACCAGGACTCAAATAAACAACCAAACAGGCTAAAACCACTAGACTATATTGACACCTAAAGAAGACAATAAGAACAAACCACATTAAGTTTGTACATCCTTGTGGATCAACTCCCATAGGCGTTGAGAGTCCCCAGATGGGAGACTCTCCTAGTTATCGATAATCCAAGGATCCAAAAGCTTAGAAGCCCTTTTGGCCAGGTAATTAGCAACCACATTTCATTCCCTTGGAATGTGCACAAAGGATATAAATTCAAACTCTTAACTTATTCTGATAATCTGAACAGCTACAGAGGCCAACTGCCAAGTTGAATATGATTTAATTGATAGACAACAAATGTGATGTTTTTGTTATTTTGGTAGGAGTAGCCCCTAATAGAAGACACATATAGCTTATTTAAAAAATTGCATAAGGTAAGGAACACTTGTAGTAGCAAATACGAACACAAATGTATTTCATCCTATGTGTACAAAATGCAACTTTATCATAGGCTACTTTGAAAAATCAAGATATAGACACACAATGTATAAATTACAAAAAAACATGCTCTTGCTCCTACACATGCATTCTACATCTCATTGTGTCTTACAAAAAATAAATTGAGTAAATTTGTTATGGACTTTACAAGATCATGTTCTTGATCAACTTCTACCTAACCTTGCATAAATAACATATGAAGAATACTTGAAGGACAAGTCATGGATGACTCAAATGTTAGGCAATTTATTAATACATGAAGACTTCACACCCAAAAATAATATTTACTATCATGCACATATACTAGCTACATATTCAGGATATATAACTTTCAAGCCCATTACCTATTTTTCACTCTTACTTTATGCACATAAATTACATTCACTTAACGATAACTATTCTTCATATACGAATAACTTCATTGAAAAGCATTAAGATCATAGTGGAGCTACTTGTAACTATTCCTGAATTAATATTGTATATTAACATATCATGTACAATAATAAATAACACTTACAAATTTCATTCAACAATAATGAAATCCTTGGCAACAATATCTTTTGGGAACGGTGCGAAAAAGAAGGGAGAGCTCTGGCGATTTTTTCCTCTGAACTAGGGTTTTTGGAACTTTGAAAAATCTAGGGCATCAACTGGATTGCAGAAGTGCTTTCGGGGTACGGTGGATCTGAAGGCTAGATTGGTGCCCCAGGAGGGTCCAATGGGGACTTCTCCGGCTCCTTTTCCAGGGAGTAGCAGCTCATACGCAGATTTGTTTAAAGAAAAATCTCCTCTAAAGAACGACGAAGCTCAAAAAATGGCATATAAAATGCTCTTCACGGTTGCTGGGAATAGGTCGACAGCACATCGTGTGAATGGATGTTTGCCGCAGGCCGAAACCAGGCCAAAAATTGTCATCGAGCCAAGTATGGTTGAAGAATCAGTCATTTACAGAGCTAATCATGATTTAATCTGCAAGTTCATGGGTATACGTCCTTCCCTGAATTTTTTGCACTCTTGGATCCGCCAAAACTGGGAGCCTCACGGTGAGTATTCATTGTGGTTTATTAGCAATGGATATTTTATTGTTAGCTTTTCATCTTTGGCCGATAGAAATAGGGCTTTCGAGTCAGAGAAGAAAAATCATGGCCCGGCAGGGCTATTTGTTCAACCATGGAGAGTGGGATTCGATCCCCGAGTTGAACCTACTGCTGTCCCAGTATGGATCCGACTATATGCTCTTCCAATGGAATTCTGGAGTGAGCAGGTGTTGGCAAGGATTGGCAATTCTATTGGAAGACATCTGGGTGTTGCCAGAGACACAATTGAAGGGAGCATGGCGGTGTATGCAAGAATATGTGTGGAGATGGATCTCAGCCAGCCTTTGTCGATAGAGATGGAAATTGAATTGGCAGGACTCTCCTGGATTCAACAACTGGACTATGAGGCCCTACCCTTTAGATGTAGGGTTTGTCACAAACATGGACATTTGGCCCATTTTTGCCCTAATAATATGAATGCTAAAATGGAGGCCCCTTTAGGAATGCCAAACCTGCCTAAAGAGGATAAGGCAACACTTAATAAAGATTCTAATAGCACCGTTCAGGGCCAGGAAGCTCAGAGAGAGGGTTTTGAACAACCCAGAAGAAAAATACGGACAAAGAAAAAAGAGGGAAAGGAGCAATCCCATCTCAGACCTGCCAATAGGTATGAGATATTTAAGTCACTGGTTGACGAAGAGGAACAATGTATGGAGGGCATGGAGGGTAATAAGGAAAATTCTAATATTCCCGTGCAACTCCCCCTCTCATCTCCTCCCGTCATACAGCAGGTAGTTGAACTCTGTGAGGTATCACAGCCAATGTGTTCAGGGGCTTTAGTAGTGCATAACCAGGAGCAAACAGTATCTCAGGATGTCAGCATGGGAATAGCAGAGAAGAACAGGGAAAGGCCAACTTTGGGGATAACCCAGGTAGAAAAAAGATCAAAAAACAGCAATTCTCAGGGAGTAGGTAGAAGATCCAATAAGGAGTTGCTAGCAGTCCAAGGAGACAAACTGATCACGGGAGGATCGGTGAGGCCAATAGACTCTTATTGCTCCCAGGGTAACCAATGATTATACAATCATGGAATGTGAGGGGTTTAAATAGCAGAACCCATCAATCTGTTGTTCGAAGACTTTTAGAGAATCGTAATACTGATTTTTTGCTTTTACAGGAGACTAAGATGTCATTAGATCTTATGTCCAAAATAGTCAACAGAATTTGGAGGGGTGCTGGTCATATGGATGTGGCTGCCCAAGGTGCCTCAAGGGGGATTGTTACTCTGTGGAACTCTCTTGAATGGTCTGCAATAGAACATCTTGCCTGGAGGGGTGTTCTCACTTCTCTTTTTAGGAACAATGTCACTGCGGAACACGTTCTAATCACAAACTTTTATGGGTCTCAAAACCTAGATGGTCAGAGGCGGCAGTGGAAGGTTGTGCATAACATGCGAACCTCAAGGGAAGATCTAGACTGGATTATAGCGGGGGACTTTAACGCTAAATTATCTTCTAGAGATCAGGAAGGGGGAACACCATTTTTGGACCCAGGGGACCGTTTCATGATTGCCCAAGTCCAGGCTTTGCACTTAGTGGACATTAAATGTCCTGGCATTAACTACACTTGGACTAATAAAAGGCGGGAGCCACATAGCAGGAAGGTTAAGCTAGATCATTTTCTGGTTTCAGAGGAGGCGTTTGTAAAATGGAATATAAATTTTTAGATTTTAGAAGGCCCAGTTTCAGATCACTGTCCCATTCTCGTTGGAAGGCGGGACTAGGATGGGGCAAGCATCACAAACCTTTCAGATTTGAGAATTTTTGGCTTCAGAAAGAAGAACTTCGGGAGAAAATTCCACAGTGGTGGGAAGAAGGCCGCCCAACTTATGGGAGAGCAATGTTCAGAATCCACAAACAACTACAATATGTCAAAACTCAGTTGAAGTATTGGAGGCGTGCTAATAAAATAGACTTCCAGGCCCAAAGAGCTCCATTGGTGGCCAGATGGGATGAGGTCCAAAAATAGTTCAGAGAAGGAGTAATTACAGACCTGCTCAAAGCTGAGGATGATGCCCTGCGTACAGCGGTTGAGGACATTGACAACCAGGAGGAGACCTATTGGAAGCAGAGAGCAAGAACCACCTGGTTATTAGAAGGGGACAAAAATACAAAATTCTTTCATCGGACTGCTTGTGCTCGAAGACAGATGAACAAGATGGAGGCCCTTCAAGATGAGAACGGTCATTCCTTTGATACACTTCCAGGTATGCATTCCCATGCTATGGATTATTTTTCTAAGCTTTTTAAGGAAAGTGTGGTACAAGATGTAGAGGCCCAAAATGAAGTTATTTCTGTCATACCTGCTGTTATTTCTGAGGATGAAAATCAGGCCCTCCTCAAACCCATTGATAGAGATGAATTGAAAACTGTGGTCTTTGGAATGAGCACTGGTAAAACTCCAGGTCCAGACGGCTTCCCAATTGAGTTTTTTCAGGCTTTCTGGGACTACTTAGAGGAAGATGTAATGGTTGTTGTAGAAGAGTCCAGAGAAAATAAGAGAATGCTTAAAGCTATAAACCACACTTTCATTACCTTAATTCCAAAAGGGGAGGAGGGGGTTCATATTTCAGATTATAGGCCTATTGCCTTATGTAATGTGTTGTACAAAATAATCACAAAGGTAATGGCTGAGCGCCTAAAACCTCTTCTTCACAACATTGTCTCCTCTGAGCAAGGGGGTTTTGTTGAGGGACGACAGATTCTGGATGGGGTGGTTGTGGCCCAAGAAGCAATCCATTCAATGCACACTTCTGGTAATAAAGGGATGTTCATAAAACTGGACATGTCAAAGGCTTATGACAGGGTTGAATGGAGTTTCCTGGCTAAAATGATGGCAGCCTTTGGTTTCTCTCAGGACTGGATAGAGTGGGTCATGAGTTGTGTCTCTTCCCCGACTTACTCTGTGCTAATCAAGGGCCTTCCTTCGCAACCATTTGGAGCTACTCGGGGACTGCGCCAGGGGGATCCATGTTCTCCTTATCTTTTTCTCATTTTGGCTGAAGGTCTTGGCAGACTTTTCTTGAGGAGAAGACAACAAGGTAGATTATTGGGTATCAGGGTGGGTGACGAAGTTTTAACGCACCTGCAGTTTGTGGATGACACTGGTTTGGTGGGAGTGGCCAGCTTCAGGGAAGCAAGAATGATTAGGGATACTCTTAATGTCTATCTCGGGGCTACTCAACAGGTCATTAATGACAAGAAATCCAAAGTGGTTTTTTTTAATCTGGAGCAAAGGCTTCGAACAGAATTTTAGAAATCCTGGGATTCACAAGGACTTCTCTCCCAGTGGTTTACTTGGGGGTCCCCTTGCACTTTAAGAAGCTAAAATTAGACACATGGAGGAATCTTTTGGAGTGTATCAAGGACAAAATTAATCACTGGTCTCACAAGTGGTTAAGTTATGGTGGCAGATTAACGTTCTTACAGTCAGTCATTCAAGCCATGCCAATTTACAAATTCTCTATCCTGGCTGCCCCGATTACAATATGGAAAGAGTTGGACAGGATGGCTAGAAAGTTTTTATGGGAAGGAGCAAAGGGAGAGAGAAAGTGGGCCTTAGTGGGCTGGGACAAAGTTACCCAACCCAAGGTTAAAGGAGGTCTGGGTTTGAGAAAATCTAAGCTGAATAATAAAGCTTTGGCTGGAAAGTTGTACTGGAGATGGATCTCCCAACCCACCTCCCTTTTCAGTAGAATCCTAACTAGCAAATACCTGGGACAGGCCAACCCAAATGATGTAGCTCGCATCCCCTTGGATGGTACTGGGTCCCTAGTTTGGCAGGCTCTCAAGTTAGGGTCTCAGGTTGTTAAAGACCGCTTATTTTGGAAAGTGGGAAGAGGGGAGAAGGCTCGTTTCTGGACAGATTCTTGGGATCAGTTCCCACCCATCATTGCTGAATTTCTAGAATTACAGCCAATAAAAGCAGCCATTGAAGCCAAGGGATGGATCCGTATTGAAAGTTATTTCACAACTACTCAACTGGGGGAGTGTAAGTTTAAGCAGTTCAAGAAGTTGGATGAGTGGCCCATTTCAATCCCTCCGGATTTGACTCCCATCATGACTAAAATTCTGACAGAAATATTTCTTACAGGGGGAGACGTGGAGGATGAATTAGCTTGGGGCTTTGGGAGTCTTGGCGTCTATACAGTAAAGGACGGATATGACAACATTCTCCCAGAGCCCCCCCTCATACTTTTTAGGTTGAGGACTGGAGGAAAATCTGGCACTCTAAAGGCTGGCCGAAAGTTAACTTTTTTGCTTGGCAGTGCATGCACAATGGAATCCTCACTTTTGATAATCTCAGATCAAAAGGTATCATCGGCCCTTCTCAATGTGTACTATGCTACAAGAGCGAGGAAACCGCTGACCATTTGTTGTTTGGTTGCCCTTTCACCCGATAGATTTGGCTGCGTTGGTTTGCATACTTTAAAATTCAAGTAAGTGGTGACCTGAACCGGATGAATATCTGGGCAAAATGGTAGAAAGGTAGATTCAAATCTAAAGCTCTTCGTATTGGCTGGGAGCTCGGTTTAAGCTTTATCTGGTGGCAAGTATGGCTGGAAAGAAATGCCAAAATTTTTAGAGAAACTTTTACTGCTCTAGACGGGGTTTGGCAGACCATTTGGAGCAAGGTTACCGAAACTGTGGCTGTTCATGCTGAGGAGGAAGCTCAAATTGACATTGGAGCTATGGAAGAACGCGTTGAACTGCAAGAGGGATAGGACAAAAATTGTTGGAAACCTCCCCCTGAAGGTTGGATTAAAATCAATACTGATGGAGCTGCAAAAGGCAATCCGGGTAGAGCCAGAATTGGAGTGGTGTGCCGAAACCATGCTGGGACTGTGCTCTATTGGGAATTGCAAGGCCTGGGAAGAACCACTAACAATGAAGCCGAAGCCATTGCCATCAAGTCTGCTTCTGTTTGGGCAGTGAAACTTGGCCACCGCAGGATTATTCTTGAATCAGACTCGCAAATAATGGTTGGAGCTCTAGACTGCATGAGGAACTTTGATCTGAAAGCTTGGAGGTTGAGGATTCTTGTCACTCAAATTAAGGAATTATGGAAGGAATTAGATGATGTGATTCCAGTTTATGTGAGTAGAGATTTAAACAAAGCGGCCGACTTCCTGGCTAAGATGGGTGCTGAGAAGGAGGTAGGGGTTCAGCTGCACAGTGACATGGCTATTGAGGATGAGGTGATTAGGCAGGGTCTTGAAAGGTCCTTGAGCCAATGATCAAAGAAAAAGCAAAGGGAGGAAAGTTGTCGCGATATCGTGACATGTTGCGCCATCGTGGTCACTGGAGGAAAGTTGTCGCGATATCGCGACATGTTGCGTCGTCGCGGTCACTGGAGGAAAGTTGTCATGATATCGTGACATGTTGCGTCATCGCGGTCAAGGGCAGAAAGTTGTCATGATATCGTGACATGTTGCTTCGTCATGGCCAAGGGAGGAAAGTTGTCGCGATATCGTGACATGTTGCTTCGTCGCGGCCAAGTGTGGAAAGTTGTCGCGATATCGCGACATGTTGCTTCGTCGCGGCCAGGGGTGGAAAGTTGTCGCGATATCGCGACATGTTGCTTCGTCGCGGCCAAGGGTGGAAAGTCATCGCGATATCGTGACATGTTGCTTCGTCGTGGCCAAGGGTGGAAAGTTGTCGCGATATCGCGACATGTTGCTTCGTCGCGGCCAAGGGTGGAAAGTTGTCGCGATATCGCGACATGTTGCTTCGTCGCGGCCAAGGGAGGAAAGGTGTCACGATTTCGTGACATGTTGCATTTTCATGGCTAAGGGAGAAAAGGTGTCGCGATATCGCGACATGTTGCATTTTCGCGGCCAAGGGAGAAAAGGTGTCGCGATATCGTGACATGTTGCATTTTCGTGACCAAGGGAGAAAAGGTGTCACGATATCGCGACATGTTGCATTTTCATGGCCAAAGGAGAAAAGGTGTCGCGATATCGCGACATGTTGCATTTTTACGGCCAAAGGAGAAAAGGTGTCGCGATATCGTGACATGTTGCTTTTTCACGGCCAAAGGAGAAAAGGTGTCGCGATATCGCGACATGTTGCATTTTCACGGCCAAAGGAGAAATGGTGTCACGATTTCATGACATGTTGCTTAGTCGTGGACAAAGGAGGAAAAAGTGTCGCGATATCGCGACATGTTGCAACATCACGGCCGAAAGAGAAAAAGTGTCGCGATATCGTGACATGTTGCTTCATCGCGGCCAAGAGAGAAAAAGTGTCGCGATATCGCGACATGTTGCTCCGTCGCGGTCGAAAGAGATAAAGTGTCACGATATCGTGACATGTTGCTTCATCGCGGCCAAGAGAGAAAAAGTGTCGCGATATCGCGACATGTTGCATTTTCGTGCCCAAAGGAGAAAAGTGTCGCGATATCGCGACATGTTGAATTTTCGCGGCCAAAGGAGAAAAATGTCGCGATATCGCGACATGTTGCTTTTTCGCGGCCAAAGGGGAAAGGTGTCGCGATATCGCGACATGTTGCATTTTCGCGGCCTAAGGAGAAGAATAGTGTCGCGATTTCGTGACAAGTTGCATCAACTGTCCATGCCGACCCCCCTGCTAGCTAGATAATGGTTCAGGAGATTTGGCTCCATTGCAAATCTTCTTCTACTATTGTAAGCTTGTGTTCTCTCTGACTTCGGCTGGGAAGAGTCTCTTCCCATATTGTAATTGTTCTTTGTTTTAATACAAGTTTTTTCAAATTTTTCAAAAAAAAAAAATAATGAAATTCCTTATACTTATGTTAAACAAATCAATATAATTTTTGGATTTCATTCTTTAATAATGATATTCCTTTTGCTCATGTAAATAGAAGCTCCTATAGTCAAATTTTATGAGCTCAAACAATTAAATTCCTCAAATTTTAAGGAGGAGATTCAAATTCAAATCTTGCCAAGTGATACATGCATAATTGTGAAAATATTAAAATACAACTATGTCATCATATAAGTGGGGTCAATTTCAATCCCATATGGTCAATTAAAAAAAATATATGCTATATAATGATTTTTTTTCCAATGGGTTATATAGGATTAAAACATATCCTATCACTATTACATCATAATCATATAATTGTAGTACAACAATTTTACAATTTTACATGTATCGTTTGGCAATATTTGAGCCTTGGTCTCCTCCTTGAAAGTCAAGGAATCCAACCGGTTGATCTAATACCATTTGATTATACAATAATTTTGTTAAAATAACATATATAGAAAATATTTTGAATAAAGTAGTAAGTGCTCTAAATATATTATCTGATAATGTGTTTGATAAAGTATTTTTATGTAAATATAATTAAATTATAATCCAACAAACAATTTTAAATACTAGATTATGTTTACAGTGTTCATGAACTAATAAAAATACACTTTTTTTGTAGTTAAATGTTGTACCTTGGGCATTGATAAAGGTTTGAAGGTGTTTGTAATTTTTTTGCTTAAGTAATATGAAAATAAAATTAAAACATACATCATAAAGCAAGTACCCTACACCTTAACACATGAATACTATTTTTTTCTTGTTTTAAATAGGTAAAATTCTCTTCTCTTTTTTGGAACATATAAACACTAATTGTTTCTCTAGTAGATGGTAAAGTGGGTATTTTTCATGTCCTCATCACCTAAACCATATTTTTGATATTTTAATTTCTTGCATATGAAATCTTTATTTTTTTCATTATTTATTATCTATAATATTATAAATTCAATTTGTCAATTGTCACTACTATACATATAATCTAACAATATCTATGACTCTAATCATTGTTGTCTACGACGAACATCATGAAATGAGTCGTCGATAACTATTTTTAGTTAAGATAAAATTAATAGTATTCTAATAATTCATTATTCTTGTAAACCACATTAAGAGTATAATATGCATACATCATGATAAAATAATGGTTAATAAATGTAAAGTAGTTAGTGATAATTTAAAAAAAAAAAACCAAAATTTTGTAAATCATTAAAGAGGAGAAAATATTTAATGGACTATGTCCATAAATCATGAATGAATTTTTTCTAAGATGTCTTAATGAATTAATGAAAATGTTATCAACATAACTTACAAAGTAATATTTGTCCATGCTAATATACATGCCAAAAATAAACAATGAAATGATATACTCAAGATAAATTAATTTTCTTTTGAATCATTATAAGCAAATTATTATTAATGGGAATATCATTAGTGAATTATTATCAAATGTTTCAATCCATAATAATTAATATTTTCTAAATAGAAATATAATTCCCCCAAAAGATATAATAAATAACTTCAAAATTTACTATAACTCAAAGATGATTATAATGAGAATAATTGAGAGCCAATATTATCAAAGGCCATCATAAGAGTACATCATGAAGCACAACTATGAAATTGCAGGACAATAGTGATTAAAAACTAGATTTAGAAAGTTTAAAAAATATTTCATCTTATTTATAGGATTCAACATCCCACACTAATTGAAAAAATTAAAGAGCCTCGATAAATTAAATCTAGAAAAACAATAATTGCATAATCAAAAGAAGAAGATAGCAGATACACACATAACACATTATTTATCCTGGAAATCCTTAACCGAGAAAAACCAGCACAATATTATCTTCAAATTTTAAAACGTAACCACCTTCAATACAATAATGTTTCTCTTATGTATGTTTTCAAACCCTAATGCAAGTATGATATATATAACAAAGCCACATGCACAGATTTTATAATATCAGGGGGAAAAAAACATGGGTTTAAATATAGTAACCCAAAAAAACCCATATGGGTCTAAAAGTAACTTTTAAAACCCTAAAATTTTGGTTGGGGGTTGTCGCCCCTAGACCCTACCACCCCTAAACCCCTTTTCAAGGCCTAGTCTGGCCCCAAACCCATATGAGTATAGGTACAGAGTGTCCAATGCCTTTTAGTATTAACCCCACCAAAATAACATGAAAAATATTCAAAATATTTCCAACACTAATAAACACATATATCACAACTTTAATATCAGTTATATAACAAGGCATGGCTAGCAAGCAATATTTGATTCATTTACTAGAAATTTAACTAGATAAAATAAGCCATGTATATTATCTATAATTAAATTAAACAATCATAATCAATGTTAGAATATTTTAATGTGCACTATGTCTTCTATATTAACACTTGTCAGTTTCTCTTGACACTTGTCATATTTTCATATAGGCCTCCTGCCTATATATTGTAACTCAGTTCTTGTATAATCTATCTCATCTTTGTTCAGTACTAACATTTGGTATAAGAGCAGGTTCGCTCTCTTGCCTATGTAAACCCTTGAGGGGGTATTTTCCTTATGGAAATCCTCCTCCTCCCCCATTTAGTGGTGTAGCTTATACTGGTTCAGAGAGTATCCTCTCCCCTCAGGCCTATCTGGTTCAATAAGGGAATGAGAAATCTAGTTAGTAACTACAACCCCATTTTTGATAGTAACCCCCATTTGCTATATCCTAACCCCCATTTTTTTCAATTAAGATAGCCTGGTTGTATATTGAAGTTGTCATTTTGTGGCTCGTAGAATTGGTGGAGGGCGCTTTTGCGCAAATGTATGGCACTTTTTTAATGGTGCTATGCGATATTTTTTTCAAATCTGCTGCTATGGAGCGTGGAAAGTATGGTGCTTGTATTACTATATTACCGCCTTGGGTTTGCCGTTGTATTACTATTTTGCAAACGTGGCTGCCAAAAGTTGTCTTTACAAGACCCACGTCGTGGCCTGATCATTGAAGCACGTTGCGGTGGTAATCTACGGAGGGTGAAAAGTAAACTAGGGTGATAGGTAGTTTGTAGAGTTTTTAGCACCACCTATTTTTTTGTTGCTTCTATAGATGCCCATTCATTGAAGTCTACTTGGTAGAGCCCACATAAATAGAAATCGCTCACTACAGTATGACTGACAATATTTTTTACACCATATTTGATGGCTTCATCTAATTTTGTAGCCACAGTTCATGTAAAGCCCGCTTTAGAAATAGTTGTGCGAAGCAATGTGAATGGTGAAATAAAACATGCTCTGGCCAAACGGTAATCTATTATGGTGTGAAGGAGATCTGGGCAAGAGCAGATGGTATCCACCAGTTTTTCATGTGGGAAGTCATTGGAGTAGACATAGTCTTCATGCGAATGGCCATTGCAGTCATGGATTTTCATTGGTAACACAATCGGCATTTGTCATCAGTTTCAGAGAGAGGCTTGCAGATACACACTTCAGCTTACGTAGGGAGCCTAATTTCTGGAGGCTAAAAAGAAATCCACAACAAGTTTTTTTGTAATTCATAGGACCCGATGATTCGGCCATTTTTTGCAACACCAAGATCATAACCATGAGGCCCTGACATGATTTTTTTACCTCTCATTACCTAGCACCTGACAACGTAATTTATCTCGATGCACATGCAAAAAAATATATATTTTTTACCTGCTATGATCTCCTAACATGACAAAGACGGAGGAGACCCTGAAGGAGATTTTTTTATAACTCTCTTTCAATGCTACGAAGTTACCGAACATAAAAAAAAAATGTCAAATATGTTGTTGAGCAAGGTGCAGCAAAAGTATTGTCATTGTTGTCTACACAGAAAGATAGATCAGTTGATGCAGTTGATGCAGTGGACAGGAGTTCAGAGGTCAGTCAGAACATGTACATTGAATTTCCAAGAAGACAGAAGTGGCCTAGATTCAGAAAATCAAAGAAAAAGACAAGTAAGAAAACTGTCACGATATCGTGACATGTTTTCTATCGCGATTTCACGACATAGACGAGGAGAGAGAAGGCACAAACAAAATTATCATGATTTCAAGACATGGCCGAGGAGAGAGAAGGCACAAGAAAAATTGTCACAATTTCGTGACATGGACGAGGAGAGAGAAGGCACAAGCAAAATTGTCACGATTTCGTGACATGGACGAGGAGAGAGAAGGCGCAAGAAAAATTGTCATGATTTTGTGACATGGCCGAGGAGAGAGAAGGCGCAAGGAAAACTGTCGCAATTTCACGACATGTTGGCAGAGAAGGAGGCAAGTAGAAAAACTATCATGATTTTGTGACATGTTTGAAGAAGAGGCACAGGCAAAGAAAACTGTCGTGATTTCGCGACATGCTCGAGGAGAAGGAGCTCACAAAGAAAAGTGTCACGATTTCGTGACAGGTTCCAAGAGGAAGCGTTAAGGAGAGAAAGTGTCACGATTTCGTGACAGGATCGAAGAGAAAGTGCCAAGGAGAGAAAGTGTCACGATTTCACGATAGGATTGAAGAGAAAGTGCCAAGGAGAGAAAGTGTCACGATTTTGCGATAGGATCGAAGAGAAAGTGCCAAGGAGAGAAAGTGTCACGATTTCGTGACAGGGTCGAAGAGAAGTGCAAGGAAGCAAAAAGTGTCACGATTTTGTGACATGTTTCATTTTCACTGGCCAAAGACAGAAAAGGCACAAGGCAGTGAAAGTGTCACGATTTTGTGACATGTTCCATTTTCACGGGCGAAAGGAAGAAAAGGCACAAGGCAGAGAAAGATGTCACGATTTCATGACATGTTCCATTTTTGTGGGCAGAAGGAAGAAAAGGCACAAGGCAAAGAAAGATGTCACGATTTCATGACATGTTCTATTTTCATGGGCGGAAGGAAGAAAAGGCACAAGGTAGAGAAAGATGTCACGATTTCGCGACATGTTCCATTTTCACTGGTTGAAGCCAAGAAGAGTAGCAAGAAGGTGAAAGTGTCACGATTTTGTGACATGTCTAGTTTTCGCGGGTGCAAGCGAAGAAGTGGACAAGGAGGCGAAAACTATCGCAATTTTGTGACGTATTTTCACAGGTAAAATGCGAGAAGGGCAGAAAGATACAAAAATGTCACGATTTTGTGACAGGTCGCAACAGCACAATAACAGACAGTTAACTGGAACAGAACAATAGTTAAAGGGGCAGTTGTAGAAGAAAAGCATGCAACCAAAATAACAAGAGTTAACTGGAGTAAATGCGACAGTTACAGATAGAAATCATGCAGCTTTTTAAGAACTGGAGTTAACTAGAGTAAATCGAACAGTCACATTAATAGAATCATAAAATGCATGCATGCACAAAAATGAATACGAACAGTCTTGTTCAAGAAGACGTATAGTCATGGTAGAGATATACGTTGCATGTAACGTAATGCACACTCTATAAATACAAAAGGAGTTACACAAAGAAGGAGTTACAGTTGACAAGTGGCAGAAGAGAATATTAATAAAACAGTTACGGGTTGCATGCATAAATATGGAAGCTAAAAATAGAGACTTATATGTTATAAAAGCAGGTCTGCATGAAGAATAAAGTTGCTACTGTAAGTGAGAATTTACTACGTAAAGAGGGTTAGAAGAGGGCCGAGAGAGAGATAAGCAGATCCGTGAGAGCGTGCAGAGTTTAATCAAGTTTAATTAATTACAGACCAGTCAGTGTCGTGTAAACAATGAAGGCATTTTTATGTCACTGAATTAAATCAGTATTGCAGTCCAAGTTGGTGCTTGGCATTAGGGGTTGGTGCTCCTATTTGTTGCAGTAAAAAAATAAGGGGTTGGTGCTCCTTCCAGTGGGTGCTGGTAAAGTGTTTGTAAAATTGGTGTTTTGCAAAGGCTGGATTTGGATTGAAGTCCAAACAGTCATTTTTGAGGAGTATCCAAATTGGTGAACCTCGTTACATTGTGTGTTGTGGTGTGCTCTCTTGTGATTATTGCTTTATCTATTTTCTAGTTCTCTTTGCTTTAGTTTTAAGAATTGTAGATCAGATTTTTAGCTACACTGATTCACCCCCCCCTCTCAGTGTCATTGTGAGAATATCAATTGGTATCAGAGCAAGGTTCCTGAACAAGCTTAATCAGCTAAGGTGATCTTGGAAGGAACACAATGGCAGGTAGTGAAGGATTCTCATCAAACAAAGCTCCTTTGTTCAATGGAACTAATTACTCATTATGAAGACTCAGGATGTAGACATATCTAAGTGCGTTAGGATACAACATTTGGGAGTCAATAGAAAGTGGATACATAGCACCCGCTACTCCTCCAACAGATACTACTAAGAAGAAAAATGCTGAGAATAACTCCAAAGCAAAGAATGTCATAATGTGTGGGCTAGTAGACAGTGAACTGATAAGGGTCATGAGCTGTAAATTGGCAAAAGACATGTGGGACAAATTGAAGAGCATCCATGAAGGAGACAACAATATCAAGGAAGCCAAGCTGCAAACGCATCGAGCTTAGTTCGAGGCATTACAAATGAATGACGATGAGAACATAGAGGCCTATATGTTGAGAGTTAATGAAGTCATTAATGCAATTAGAGGACTCGGCAAAGAGATCGAAGATGCGGTTGTCATGAAAAAGGTACTTAGAACTCTTCACAAAATATTTAATTCTAAAGTTTCTACAATAGAAGAGGCTAAAGATCTAAACAATTTTAACATGGACGAGATGCATGGTTCCTTGACTGCATACAAAATGAGAATAGGACAAACTAAGACCATAGACAGAGAAGCTGCTTTTAAAGCACACAAGAATACAAAAGCTAAACAAGAATCTGAGGATGAAGAGACATCGGATGAAATGGAAGCCAACTTTGTTCGAAAACTTACAAAGGGAAAAGAAAAATATAGAGGAAAGTTGTCGTTTAAGTGTTTCAATTGTGGAGGGGTCGGTCACTTTGCAGCTAAGTGTCCAATGAATGAGAAAACCAAAAGTGATGAAGGGTCACACCAAGAAAGAAGTGACTGGAAGAAGAAACCAAATTTTAGGAAAAGCAATTTCAAAAAGAAAAGTTTCATATCCAAGAATGTCGACTCTTCCGAAGATAGCTCGGGTGAAGATTCGAAGAAGAAACAGGTGAAGCTCTGTTCATGGCATTTGAAGAAGCAAAAATAGAAGAAAAATAGGAAGGTGATACAAAAATTAAGGATGAGGTTGAAGTTTATCTAGAAGGAGAGTTGGTTGCTGCACTTAAAGAGTTGAAGACAGAAAGGAAAAAGAATAATAAGGTCTCAAGAAAGCTTGAGGATGTGAATGACATAATAAACATTTTGAAAGTACAGACAAAAGAATTTAAGAAAATATCTAAAGAACTTGAAGTACAATTAACCATGAGAATAGATGAGTGCAACAAACTAGAATAAGAGATTGTTGTTTTAAGAATGCGGCTAGAAGAAAAGAATCCAAAATTGAGTTGCTATCACAAACTTGAAGGAAGTTCTACAAAGCTTGAAAAGATTATAAATAGTCAGAGGACTACAGGCATCAAGTTTGGCTTGGGGCTTGTCGAAGGAGAATCATCAAGTGGATCAAAGGCCATAACTGTAGAACCAGTAAATAAAGAGGATAAGATCAAGGTTGACCAAAGAAAAATGAATCTTGCAAAAGAACGCAATAATGCCAAGCACGAGAAGACTGTTGACAATGAGGGATTCACAAAAGTCACACATCAAAGGAGAAGAAAATATGTGACTCCTACTACAAATTGGCAAAGACCAACTCCCAGGTTCAATCATTCCTTTTCTGGTTATTGTTTTAAATGCAATACTTACGGTCATAAGATTTTAGACTGCATTTATAATATAGGACAAAGAAATTTTTCCAGTAGAAATGTATTTTCACCCTTGATGGATTATGCAGTAGAATGCTATAACCGTCATAACTTTGGACACATTGCAAGAAACTGTAGAAGCACATATGTAGCAAATAAATATCA
Organism: Wollemia nobilis; assembly: GCA_028583015.1. Lineage (NCBI taxonomy): Eukaryota > Viridiplantae > Streptophyta > Pinopsida > Araucariales > Araucariaceae > Wollemia > Wollemia nobilis. The sequence goes on from JAQPPZ010016726.1 coordinate 14,271,629, forward strand.
AGGAAGAAGAACTCAACCAAATAGTTTAAGGCAAAACAAAAAATTCCTAGATAAACATGCACAGGCCACTGACAAAGAAAAGTCTAAACAAGTGACCAAAACTATAGCCAAATCAAAATGGAAAGAAAAAGAGCAACTCAAGGAAGAAAAGGAATCCTTGATTGTACAGACAACATTCAAAGCACAGAACAAATCTGCACCATGGATATTGGATAGTGGATGCTCCAGTCACATGACAGGAGATAAACAAAAATTTGAAAAATTACAGAAATATGAAGGGGGCTCTGTAAAGTTTGGAAATAATGATGGAGCCAAAATAGTTGGCAAAGGATCAGTCAAGATAAGTGATGAAAAGATCAATTTCAAAGAATTTCTATTTGTAGTTGGTTTGAAGCACAACTTACTGAGCGTAAGTCAAATCTGTGACAGAGGTCATGAAGTCATCTTTAAAAATAGGGCTATGAAGTCAGAAAAGCACACAGTGGGAAGCTGATAGCTACTGAATCGAGGACTTCTGGAAATCTATATACTCTCTTAGAAACTTCAGAAGGATCATGCTTGATTGGATAAGAAGATGAAAATTGGCTGTGGCACAAGAGGCTCGGTCATATTATCTTTGACAATCTGGTAAAAATAAGTTCAAAAAGAGCAATAAGAGATATACCTACCATTGGCAAACCAAGTAAACAGCATCTGTGCTTCATGCCAAAAAGGGAAGCAAACCAGATCCACATTTAAAGCAAATGATTACTTCACCAGGAAACCGTTAGAGCTGATACATACTGATTTATGTGGACCCATGAGAACACAAAGCATAAATGGTGACAAATACTTTATGATGTTCATAGATGACTACTCCAGAATGACATGGGTACTATTTTTAAAGCTTAAATAAGATGCCTTTGATATGTTCAATATTTTTAAAAAATAGGTTGAGAATCAAATTGGAAAAATAATTAAATTCCTAAGATCAGACAGAGGAGGAGAGTTTATCTCAGAGGAGTTTGCAGAATACTGTCAAAAATATGGGATCAGAAGACAGTTTTCAGCAGCAAGGACACCTCATGAGAATGGTGTTGTTGAAAGGAAGAATAGGATTGTGCAAGAAATGGCATGGACAATGTTGGCTGAGAACTGTTGAGCAAGGTGTTGCAAGAAGTTTGTCATTGTTGTCAACACAGGCAGTTAGATCCAATGATGCAGTGGACAGACAGTGTAGGAGTCATTCAGATGCAGAGGACAGAAGTTTCCTGGAAAACAGAGATGACCCAGTTTCAAAAATTCGAAGAAAAAGACAAGTTAGAAAACTGTCGCGATATCGCGACATGTTTTCTGTCACGATTTCACGACAAGTCGGAGGAGAGAGAAGGCACAGTCGAAAATGTCACGATTTCGTGACAAGTCGGAGGAAAGAGAAGGCGCAAGGCAAACTGTCACGATTTCGCGACATGTTGGAGGCCAAGAAGCTAAGTCGAGAAACTGTAGCGATTTCGCTACATGTTGATTTTTCGCTGGCCGAAGCAAGGAGAAAGCGTTAAGTGGAAAAGTTGTAGCGATTTCGCTACATGTCAAAATTTCGCTGGCCGAAGCAAGGAGAAAGCGTTAAGTGGAAAAGTTGTAGCGATTTCGCTACATGTCAAAATTTGGCCGAAGCAAGGAGAAAGCGTTGAGTTGAAAAGCTGTAGCGATTTCGCTACAAGTCAAAAGTGCAACGTGAAGCAAGGAGAAAGCGTGAGTTAAAAGTATAGCGATTATGCTACAAGTCAAAAGTTACACACAAAAGTGTAGTGATTTCCTTGCATATACAAGTTGAAAGCACAAGGCACAATAGTTGTAGCGATTTCGCTACGCATGAAGCTAGGTAAAGCCGAAAGCGTCACGATTTCATGACAAAGATGAGGATGACGTCAGCAAAAGCTGAAAGTGTCACGATTTCATGACAAGTTGCAAGAAAAGCCTCAAGAAGCCGAAAGCGTCGTGATTTCATGACAAAGATGAGGATGACATCAGCAAAAGCTGAAAGTGTCACGATTTCGTGACATGTTGCAAGAAAAGCCTCTGGAAGCCGGAAGCGTCGCGATTTCGCGACAAGATTAAGAATGACGTCAGCAAAAGATCAAAGTGTCACGATTTCATGACAAGAACGGTGGCAAAGCTTTCAAAGGGCAAAAGAGTCACGATTTCACGACAACGAGGGCAAGAAGGCGTACGGATGTAAAAGGTGTCGCGATATCGCGACATGTTGGAGTTTCGAGAGGAAAGCCGCAGAACCAGATAGACTTTTGAAGCCGACATTCTTTAGGGTTTGAAGCCGACATTCATTAGGGTTTGAAGCCGACATTCATTAGGGTTTGAAGCCGACAATCATTAGGGTTTTAAGCCGACATTCATTAGGGTTTGAAGCCGATATTCATAAGGGTTTGACAATCGACGCTCTTTAGGGTTTAAGCCGACTACAGTCTCAATATTGTTCTTGAAGATTTCTTCTATAAAAGGAGGGCTAATTCAAGATGGAGAGTGACGAGTGCGAAGATAACGTGTGTATGCAAAATTTGCAGTGCGCAGAGAGTGAGTCGTTTCGATTGGAGCTAAGGCTGAAGTGATATTTCTTTTGTGACGAAGTGAAGTGTGCATATCGAATCTTCGTGAATTAAGAGCGCGATGTGCAGAGGTTGTGTTCTAAGTCCGAAGTGATAGTGCATAGACTGCAGAAGTGATCGATCATCTGATTGTAGTAGAGAGTGCGAAGAAGTACAGAGAAGCGGTCGGATAGTGCGAATCGTTTTGCGCAGAAGCAGCAGAATGCAAAAAAATAGCAGACTGTGAGAAATGAGGTGAAAGTTTTATTCTGTAATTTTTATTATTGTCTTCCAAGTTGTAACTTGGCATAAGGGGTTGGTGCCTCTTTCCAGTAGGTGTTGGTAAATTAGGAGTCGGTGCTCCATTCTGCTTGAAACAGATAAAGCAAAGGGGTTGGTGCTCCTTCCAGTTGGTGCTGGTAAAAGATATTGTAAAGTTGTAGCTTTGCATTGGCTGGATTTGGATGGTAGTCCAAGCAGTCATTTTGAGGAGTAGCCACATTGGTGAACCTCGTTAAATTACTGTGTTGTGTGTCATGCTTTCTTGCTGCATTTTGATATTTCTTTTATCAGTTTAAACTACTGTTGGATCTAAAACTATATGTTTTAGAATTTTTAAAGATCACACTGATTCACCCCCCCTCTCAGTGTCATTGTGATTACAACAATTGGTATCAGAGCCAAGTACCTGAACAAGCTTAAACAGCTAAGGTGATCTTGGAAGTTACGCAATGGCAAGTGGTGAAGGTTTCTCCTCGAACAAAGCACCATTGTTTGATGGGACTAATTATGCGTTCTGGAAAATTAGAATGCAGACATATCTCAGTGCTTTGGGTTTTGACATCTGGGGTGCGGTAGTTAATGGTTACAAAGCTCCTGCCATCGCTCCAACAGACACTACTGGTAAAAAGGCATTTGAATATGATTCAAAAGCAAAAAATGCCATCATGTGTGGACTAGTGGACAGTGAGCTAGTCAAGGTCATAAATTGTGAATCAACAAAAGATATATGGGATAAACTAGAGAACATTCATGAAGGAGATGATAGGATCAAGGAGGCCAAGCTTCAAGCACATCGAGCTCAATACGAATCGTTAAAGATGGACAATGATGAGAACATAGAGACTTTCATGCAAAGAGTCAATGGGATCACCAATTCAATCAGAGGTCTCGGCGAAGAATTAACCGATGCTGCTATCGTGAAAAAGGTATTAAGATCGCTCCCCCCTAGATTTGATTCTAAAGTCTCTGCCATAGAAGAAGCCAAAGATCTAAATCATTTTAGTATGGATGAGATGCATGGTTCTTTGACTACCTTTGAAATGAGAATAGGAAGGTCTAATCCCATAGATAGAGAAGCTGCTTTCAAAGCCCTAAAAGGTAAAGTCACAAAACCAGAGTCAGAAGAAGAGGATGTATCAGATGAAATGGAAGCAAATTTTGTCAAAAAACTGAGAAAGGGAAAAGGAAAGTACAGAGGAAAGCTACCATTTAAATGCTTCAACTGTGGAGGCATTGGGCACTTTGCGACAAAATGCCCACTCAATGAAAAGAACCAGGGTGAGGAAGCTTCGCACCAAGAAAGAGGTAACTGGAAGAAGAAATCAAACTTCAGAAAAGGCAATTTCAAAAAGAAAAGTTTTATCTCACGAAATGCAGATTCTTCAGAGGACAACTCTAGTGAAGATTTCGAAGAAGGAACAGGTGAGGCTCTCTTTATGGCATTTGAAGTAGAACAATCAGAAGAAGCAGAAAACATAGAAAAGAGAGAAGGTATGAACTCTAAAGTGTCTATTGAAAAAGATGAGGCTGAAGTTGATTTAGAAGGTGAGCTGGTCTCTGCACTTATGGAATGGAAATATGAGAAAAGAAAGAACCAAAAACTGTCAAGAAAGCTCGAGGATGCAAATGACATTATAACCAGTCTAAAAACGCAGACAGAAGAATACAAGAAAATGTTCGAAGATCTTGAAGTACAGGTAACCATGAAGATAGATTACTGTTGCAAATTGGAAGAAGAAAATGTTGGTCTTCGAATACAGATACAAGAGCTGGATCAAAAAATTAGCTGTCATTTCAAGCGTGAAGAAAGTTCGATGAAACTGGACAAAATTCTAAGCGATCAAAGACCCGCAGGTATCAAATTCGGTCTGGGCTTTACTGAAGGAGAATCATCAAACAAGCAAAAGGCAAGCAATGTTGAATATGAAAAAGGTAAAGACAAGAAACAGGTTGTTGAAAGAAAAACAAATCGAGCAAAAGAAAGTAGTAATGCCAACCCTGAAATAGGAACTGACAATGACGGCTTTACCAAGGTCACACATCAAAAGAAAAGAAGATCTAAGGCTCCTGCAACAACTTGGCAAAAACCATCTTTCAGGTTCAATCATTATTTCTATGGTTTCTATTTTAAATGTAATGGTTATGGGCATAAAATTGTTGACTGCAAGTACAATATAGGTCCAAGAAGTTTCACTAGTAGAAATGCTTTTGCTCCTCTAATGAGTTATGAAGTAGAATGCTTTAATTGTCACAACTTTGGGCATATTGCTAGAAACTGTCGTAGTATTTCTGTTTCAAATCAATCTCAGAAAAGAAGAATTCAACCATATAGGGCAAAACAAAATAGAATTTCTTCTGAAGGATATGTGCAAGATTCTGAAAAGGGGAAATCCAAGCTAGAACCCAACACCACAGTTAAAACAGAATGGAAACAAAAAGAACAGCTCAAGAAAGAACAGGAATCTTTAATAGTGCAGATAGCTTTTAGAGCTCAGAATAAATGTGTACCGTGGATCCTTGACAGTGGTTGCTCAAGTCATATGACAGGTGATAAACAGAAATTTGAAAAACTACAGAAATATGAGGGTGGTTCTGTGAAGTTTGGCAATAATGATGGAGCCAAAATAATAGGTAAAGGATCTGTCAAAATTAGTGAAGGGAAAATCAAGTCAGAAGAAGTTTTATTTGTGGATGGTTTGAAACATAACCTGTTAAGTGTGAGTCAAATCTGTGATAAAGGACATGAAGTAGTTTTCAAGAAGTAGGGTTGTGAAGTCAGAAAAATAAACAAGTGGGAAATTAATAGCAACCGGCTCAAGGACGTCTGGCAACCTGTACACACTCTCAGAATCTTCAGAAGGTATGTGCTTCATTGGACAAGAAGAAGAGAACTGGTTGTGGCATAAGAGGCTTGGACACATAAGTTTTGATAATTTGGTGAAAATCAGCTCTAAACAAGCAATGAGAGATATTCCAACCATTAAGAAACCTTCAAACAGTGTTTGTGCTTCATGTCAGAAGGGAAAGCAAACCAGAGTTTCATTTAAAACAAAAGAATACCACACTAGCAAGCCTTTGGAACTCATTCATACAGACTTATGTGGACCCATGAGAACTCAAAGCATAAATGGCGACAAATACTTTATGCTGTGTATCGATGATTATTCCAGAATGACATGGATATTCTTCTTAAAAGAAAAAATAGAAGCTTTTGAAATGTTCAGAACTTTCAAACAGCTAGTTGAAAATGAAACAGGAAAAAGGGTCAAATGCTTGCGATCAGACAGAGGAGGAGAATTCATTTCGAATGAATTTATAGAATACTATGAAAAATACGGTATCAGGAGACAATATTCAGCAGCTAGAACTCCCCAGCAGAATGGTGTAGTAGAGAGAAAGAACAGAACTATACAGGAAATGGCACGCACCATGCTGGCAGAAAACAAAATAGCAGATAGATTCTGGAAAGAAGCAGTTCACACTGCAGTATACATTCAAAACAGATATATGTTAAGAACTCATGAATGCAAAACACCTTATGAGTTGTGGTTTGGTAGAAAAGCAACAACAAAACATCTCAAAGTTTTTGGCTGTAAGTGCTACATCAGAAAAACTGATGACAACCTTGGGAAGTTTGAAGATAGAGCAGATGAAGGTGTTTTTGTTGGTTATTCTCCAAATAGCAAAGCTTACAAATGCTACAACAAGAGACTCAAGAAAATTGTGGACAGTGCAGATGTTAAATTCGATGAAGGGAGGAAACAAATAGTTAACTTTGAAGAAAACTACCCAATCTACGAAGAAGTCATTGAAGGAGATGAGGTGCATGGAACAGAAAATACGTCTACGGTTGATGTAGATAACTTATCCGATGACTCAGAGGTGCAAGAAAACAGAAAATTCAAAATAGGCAGCTGCGAGAAAAATCATCCTAGAGACCAAATAATTGGAGATCCCACAGCTGGCATTCAGACAAGAAAGAAAGTAATAAGTAATTACTCTCTTTTATCCAGCATTGAGCCCAAAAACATAGATGAAGCAAGCAAAGATGATAGCTGGATGAAGGCAATAAATGAAGAGTTGGATCAGATTGAAAAGAACAGAACTTGGGAATTAGTACCTAGACCTGCAAATAAGAATATAATCGGCACCAAATGGATATTTTGGAACAAATTAAATGAAGACGGACAAGTCATTAGGAACAAAGCAAGACTGGTTTGTAAAGGGTATGCACAGGTCGAAGGCATTGATTTTGAAGAGACTTTTGCACCAGGTGGCCAGATTAGAAGCAATTAGAATGTTTCCGGCCTTAGCGAGTTCACAAGAACTTCAGAGTTTATCGGATGGATGTAAAATCTGCTTTTTTAAATGGGAAACTTGAAGAAGAGGTCTATATTGAACAACCAGATGGCTTTCAAATTAGTGAAGATCCTAACCTTGTCTGCAAATTAAAGAAAGCATTATATGGATTAAAACAAGCACCACGGGCATGGTATGCAAGGCTAGACAACTATCTCTCCCAACAGGGATTCAAGAAAGGTTTAGTGGACAGTAATCTGTATGTGAAAACAGAAGGTGGACATCTCATTGTTCTTGTTGTCTATGTAGACGATATCATATTTGGCAGCAACAAAGATGAATCTTGTAAAGACTTAGCAAATAAGATGCAGAATGAATTTGAAATGTCTATGATTGGTGAATTGTCTTACTTTCTTGGGCTACAAGTTAATCAAAATGAGAAAGGCATATTCATTTCCCAAATTAAGTATGTGAAAGAAATGTTAAAGAGGTTCACTATGGAGGACTGTAAGCCAGTAAGCACTCCCATGACAACAGGTGCAAATTGAGTAAAGAAGACAAATCTCCACCTGTAGACCAAACCATGTACAGATCTATGATTGGAAGTTTACTATATTTAATAGCTACCAGACCTGATATTCTGCAGGCAGTTTGCATGGTAGCTAGATTTCAGGCCAGTCCCAAAGAGACTCATGTGACAGCAGTTAAAAGGATTTTTCGGTATCTCAAGGGCACCATTGAGTATGGGTTGTGGTATCCAAAAGGCAAAGACTTCACTCTTATATCATATTCAGATGCAGATTGGGCTGGATGTGTTGATGACAGAAAGAGTACCAGTGGAGGTGCATTCTATTTGGGGGACAGATTGGTTGCATGGCACAGTAAGAAGCAAGAGTCAGTTTCTTTATCTACCAGCTGAGGCAGAATATATTGTAGCAAGCAACATGTTGTACACAAGTCTTGTGGATGAAACAAACCTTGAAAGATCTAGGTATTAATTTTAGTGAACCAATATCGAGTAAAGTGTGATAACACCAAGTGCAATTAACATCTCTAAGAATCCAAGTAATGCACTCACGGACAAAGCACATTGCTATAAGGTATCATTTCTTGAAGGAGAAAGTTGCAGAAGGAGAAGTTAAATTGGACTATGTCCCAACTACAGAACAAGTAGCAGATATTTTTACAAAACCTTTGCCCAAGGAAGTATTTGAGTATCTTCGAAGCAAATTAGGAGTAGTCACACTTCCTAAGAAGTGACTAGCTACAGGGATCACCTTCTCAGGGGGAGCATTTGAATATTTGACTATTCTTTTGCTCATGATCATGATTTGTGCTAGATGCAACAAATTGTGCCTGAGAATTGTGAGGATGGACTCAGGGGGAGTTTGCAGCAGCCCTTTGGTATTATTGACAAAGGGGGAGAAGAGGTACAAGAATGTACACAGGTGTTGCCAACAATTCCAAAGGGGGAGATTGTTGAGCAAGGTGTTGCAAGAAGTTTGTCATTGTTGTCAACACAGGCAGTTAGATCCAATGATGTAGTGGACAGACAGTGTAGGAGTCATTCAGATGCAGAGGACAGAAGTTTCCTGGAAAACAGAGATGACCCAGTTTCAAAAATTCGAAGAAAAAGACAAGTTAGAAAACTGTCGCGATATCGCGACATGTTTTCTGTCGCGATTTCATGACAAGTCGGAGGAGAGAGAAGGCGCAGTCAAAAATGTCATGATTTCATGACAAGTCGGAGGAGAGAGAAGGCACAGTCAAAAATGTCACGATTTCATGACAAGTCGGAGGAAAGAGAAGGCGCAAGGCAAACTGTCACGATTTCGCGACATGTTGGAGGCCAAGAAGCTAAGTCGAGAAACTGTAGCGATTTCGCTACATGTTGATTTTTCGCTGGCCGAAGCAAGGAGAAAGCGTTAAGTGGAAAAGTTGTAGCGATTTCGCTACATGTCAAAATTTCGCTGGCCGAAGCAAGGAGAAAGCGTTAAGTGGAAAAGTTGTAGCGATTTCGCTACATGTCAAAATTTCGGCGAAGCAAGGAGAAAGCGTTGAGTTGAAAAGCTGTAGCGATTTCGCTACAAGTCAAAAGTGCAAAAAGCATAAAGTGTAGCGATTACGCTACAAGTCAAAATGTACAAGCACAAAGTGTAGTGATTTCTGCTACAAGTTGAAAGCACAAGGCACAATATGTGTAGCGATTTCGCAACGCATGAAGCTAGGAAGCCGAAAGCATCGCGATTTCATGACAAAGATGAGGATGACGTCAGCAAAAGCTGAAAGTGTCACGATTTCGTGACAAGTTGCAAGAAAAGCCTCAGGAAGCCGAAAGCGTCGTGATTTCATGACAAAGATGAGGATGACGTCAGCAAAAGCTGAAAGTGTCACGATTTCGTGACATGTTGCAAGAAAAGCCTCTGGAAGCCGAAAGCGTCGCGATTTCGCGACAAGATTAAGAATGACGTCAGCAAAAGATCAAAGTGTCACGATTTCACGACAAGAACGGTGGCAAAGCTTTCAAAGGGCAAAAGAGTCACGATTTCGCGACAGCGAGGGCAAGAAGGCGTACGGATGTAAAAGGTGTCGCGATATCGCGACATGTTGGAGTTTCGAGAGGAAAGCCGTAGAACCAGATAGACTTTTGAAGCCGACATTCTTTAGGGTTTGAAGCCGACATTCTTTAGGGTTTGAAGCCGACATTCATTAGGGTTTGAAGCCGACATTCATTAGGGTTTGAAGCCGACAATCATTAGGGTTTTAAGCCGACATTCATTAGGGTTTGAAGCCGATATTCATAAGGGTTTGACAGCCGACGCTCTTTAGGGTTTAAGCCGACTACAGTCTCAATATTGTTCTTGAAGATTTCTTCTATAAAAGGAGGGCTAATTCAAGATGGAGGTGAGAAGTGCGAAGATAACGTGTGTATGCAAAATTTGCAGTGCGCAGAGAGTGAGTCGTTTCGATTGGAGCTAAGGCTGAAGTGATATTTCTTTTGTGACGAAGTGAAGTGTGCATATCGAATCTTCATGAATTAAGAGCGCGATGTGTAGAGGTTGTGTTCTAAGTCCGAAGTGATAGTGCATAGATTGTAGAAGTGATCGATCATCTGATTGTAGTAGAGAGTGCGAAGAAGTACAGAGAAGCGGTCGGATAGTGCGAATCATTTTGCGTAGAAGCAGCAGAATGCAAAAAAATAGCAGACTGTGAGAAATGAGGTGAAAGTTTTATTCTGTAATTTTTATTATTGTCTTCCAAGTTGTAACTTGGCATAAGGGGTTGGTGCCTCTTTCCAGTAGGTGCTTGGTAAATTAGGAGTCGGTGCTCCATTCTCGCTCGAAACAGATAAAGCAAAGGGGTTGGTGCTCCTTCCAGCTTGGTGTTGGTAAAAGATATTGTAAAGTTGTAGCTTTGCATTGGCTGGATTTGGATGGTAGTCCAAGCAGTCATTTTGAGGAGTAGCCACATTGGTGAACCTCGTTAAATTACTGTGTTGTGTGTCATGCTTTCTTGCTGCATTTTGATATTTCTTTTATCAGTTTAAACTGCTGCTGGATCTAAAACTATATGTTTTAGAATTTTTAAAGATCACACTGATTCACCCCCCCTCTCAGTGTCATTGTGATTACAACAAGAACAAAATAGCTGACAGATTTTGGAAAGAGGCAGTACATACTGCAGTTTACATTCAAAACAGGTGCATGTTAAGGACACATGAAAGCAAAACACCTTATGATCTGTGGTTCGATAGGAAAACAACAGCAAGATACTTCAAAGTGTTCGGCAGCAAGTGTTATATCAAACGAACTGAAGATAATCTCGATAAGTTCGAAGATAGAGCTGACGAAGGTATTTTTCTTGGTTACTCGACAAAAAGAAAAGCCTACACATGTTACAACAAGAGGCTAAATAAAATTGTGGAGAGTGCAAATATTAAAGTTGATGAAGGTAGAGATCGAGAAATTACTCATCAAGAAAACTACCCTATTTATGAAGAAGTCATTGAAGGAGATGAAGAAATGGAAACAGAAGAAAATCAAAAAATTGACCCAGCTGATTTAAGAATTGACTCAGAAGAAGAAGAGAATAGGAAATTCAAAATAGGCAGCTGGTAGAAAAATCATTCTAGAGAACAGATTATTGGGGACCCAACAGTTGGTATTCAGACAAGAAGAGCAATAGTATGAAACTACTCTCTTTTATCCAACATTGAACCCAAAAATATTGCTGAAGCAAGCACAGATGAAAGTTGGATGAAGGCAATTAATGAAGAACTAGATTAGATTGAGAAAAACAAAACCTGAGAATTAGTACCACGACCAGCAAATAAAAACATAATCGATACTAAATGGATTTTTCGAAATAAATTAAATGAAGACGGACAAGTTGTCAGAAATAAGGCAAGATTAGTCTGTAAAGGCTATGCTCAGGTTGAAGGCATTGATTTTGAGGAAACCTTTCCACCAAGTAGCTGGACTAGAGGCAATCGAGAATGTTTCGGCTTTAGCGATCCATAAAAATTTCAAAGTATATCAAATGGACGTAAAATCAACATTTCGAATGGAAAACTGGAAGAAGAGGTTTACATTGAACAACCAGATGGCTTCCAACTCGGTGACAATCCTGATTTTGTTTGCAGGTTAAAGAAAGCGTTGTATGGTCTAAAACAGGCACCCAGAGCATGGTATGCAAGGCTGGATAACTATCTTATTAAACAGGGGTTCAAGAAAGGTATGGTGGACAACAATTTATATATCAAAACAAAGAATGGCCATCTAATTGTACTTGTTGTTTATGTAGATGATATAATATTTGGCAGCAGCATGGATGAATATTGTAGAGACATAGCAAATAAAATGAAGACAGAATTTGAGATGTCAATGATTGGTGAACTTTCTTATTTCCTCGAACTGCAAGTCAATCAAAGTGAAAAGGGCATTTTTATCTCTCAAGTAAAATATGTGAAAGAAATGTTGAAAAAGTTCACAATGGAGGATAGTAAACCTGTCAGCACTCCCATGACAATAGGTTGCAAGTTGAGCAAGGATGACAAATATCCAGATGTAGATCAAACCATGTACAGGTCTATGATTGGAAGCCTGTTGTATTTGATGGCCACTAGACCAGATATATTACAGGCAGTATGAATGGTAGCAAGATTTCGAGGCTAGTCCCAAAGAGACTCATGTGACAATTGTAAAGAGGATTTTTAGGTACCTCAAGGGTACTATGGAGTATGGGTTGTGGTACCCAAAAGGTAAGGACTTCATTCTTATTGCATATTCTGATGTAGATTGGGCGAGGATGTATTGATGACAGAAAGAGTACCAGTGGAGGAGCATTTTATCTTGGAGACAGTCTGGTAGCATGGCACAACAAGAAACAAGAATCAGTCTCTCTATCCACATCAAAGGTAGAATACATTACAGCAACAACATGTTGTACACAGATATTATGGATGATACAAACACTGAAATATCTTGGTATTCACTTCAAAGATCCAATTTTAGTTAAATGTGATAACACCAGTGCTATAAACATATCAAAGAATCTGGTTATGCATTCTCGAACCAAACATATTGCAATCCGGTATCACTTCTTGAAGGATAAAGTTGTAGAAGGTGAGGTCAAATTGGATTTTGTTCCGACTACAGAGCAAGTAGCAGATATATTCACAAAACCATTGCTAAAGGAATTTTTTGAGTACCTTCGGAGTAAGTTGGGAGTAGTCACATTTCCCAAGAACTGACTATCAATTGGGATCACATTCTCAGAGGGAGTATTTATGCCTATGTTTATAGTTTTGCTCATATTCATGATTTTTGCTAACTATAACAATGTGTATCTGAGAATGTTGTGCATAGACTCAGGGGGAGTCTATAGCAGCCCTTTGGTATTATTGTCAAAGGGGGAGAAGAATTATAGGAGAGTGCATGAGTGTTGCCAACAATTCCAAAGGGGGAGATTTTTGAGCAAGGTGCAGCAAAAGTATTGTCATTATTGTCAACACAGACAGATAGATCAGTTGATGAAGTTGATGTAGTGGACAGGAGTTCAGAGGTCAGTCAGAACATGTACAGTGAATTTCCAAGAAGACAAAAGTGGCCCAGATTCAAAAAATCAAAGAATAAGACAAGTAAGAAAACTATCGCGATATCGCAACATGTTTTCTGTCACGATTTCGCGACATGGACGAGGAGAAAGAAGGCGCAACCAAAATTGTTGTGATTTCGCGACATGGCCGAGGAGAGAGAATGCGCAAGCAAAATTGTTGTGATTTCGCGACATGGACAAGGAGAGAGAAGGCACAAGCAAAATTGTCACGATTTCGTGACATGGACGAGGAGAGAGAAGGCATAAGCAAAATTGTCGCGATTTTGCGACATGGCCAAGGAGAGAGAAGGCGTAAGGAAAACTGTCATGATTTCATGACATGTTGGCAGAGAAGGAGGCAAGTAGAAAAACTATCGCGATTTCGTGACATGTTTGAAGAAGAGGCGCAGGCAAAGAAAACTGTCGCGATTTCGCGACATGCTCGAGAAGAAGGAGCTTGCAAAGAAAAGTGTCACGATTTCGTGACAGGTTCCAAGAGGAAGCGTTAAGGAGAGAAAGTGTCATGATTTCATGACAGGATCGAAGAGAAAGCGCCAAGGAGAGAAAGTGTCACGATTTCGTGACAGGATCGAAGAGAAAGTGCCAAGGAGAGAAAGTGTCGCGATTTCACGACAGGATCGAAGAGAAAGTGCCAAGGAGAGAAAGTGTCACGATTTCGCGACAGGGTCGAAGAGAAGTGCAAGGAAGCGAAAAGTGTCGTGATTTTGTGACATGTTCCATTTTCGCTGGCCAAATACATAAAAGGCACAAGGTAGCAAAAGTGTCACGATTTCGTGACATGTTCCGTTTTCGCGGGTAGAAGGAAGAAAAGGCACAAGGCAGAGAAAGATGTCGTGATTTCGTGACATGTTCCATTTTCGTGGGCGGAAGGAAGAAAAGGCACAAGGCAGAGAAAGATGTCGTGATTTCATGACATGTTCCATTTTCACGGGCGGAAGGAAGAAAAGGCACAAGGCAGAGAAAGATGTCGCGATTTCGCGACATGTTTCATTTTCGCTGGTTGAAGCCAAGAAGAGTAGCGAGAAGGTGAAAGTGTCACGATTTCGTGACATGTCTGGTTTTCATGGGTGCAAGCGAAGAAGTGGACAAGGAGGCGAAAACTGTCATGATTTCGTGACATGTATTTTTGCGAGTAAAAGGCGAGAAGGGCAGAAAGATACAAAAATGTCACGATTTCATGACAGGTCGCAACAGAGACAATAACGGACGATTAAGCGGAACAGAACAACAGTTAAAGGGGCAGTTGTAGAAGAAAAGCATGCAGCCAAAATAACAATAGTTAACTGGAGTAAATGCGACAGTTACAAATAGAAATCATGCAACTTTTTAAGAACTGGAGTTAACTGGAGTAAATCAAATAGTCACATTAATAGAATCGTAAAATGCATGCATGCACAGAAATGAATACGAACAGTCTTGTTCAAGAAGACGTATAGTCATGGTAGAGATATACGTTGCATGTAACGTAATGCACACTCTATAAATACAAAAGGAGTTACACAAAGAAGGAGTTACAGTTGACAAGTGGCAGAAGAGAATATTAATAAAATAGTTACGGGTTGCATGCGTAAATATGGAAGCTAAAAATAGAGACTTATATGTTATAAAAGTAGGTCTGCATGAAGAATAAAGTTGCTGCTGTAAGTGAGAATTTGCTGCGTAAAGAGGGTTAGAAGATGGCCGAGAGAGAGATAAGCAGAGCCGTGAGAGCATGAAGAAGTTTAATCAAGTTTAATTAATTACAGACCAGTCAGGGTCGTGTAAACAGCGAAGGCATTTTTATGTCACTGAATTAAATCAGTATTGCAGTCCAAGTTGGTGCTTGGCATTAGGGGTTGGTTCTCCTATCTGTTGCAGCAGAAAAAAAATGGGTTGGTGCTCCTTCTAGTGGGTGCTGGTAAAGTGTTTGTAAAATTGGTGTTTTGCAAAGGCTAGATTTGGATTGAAGTCCAAGCAATCATTTTTGAGGAGTAGCCAAATTGGTGAACCTCGTTACATTGTGTGTTGTGGTGTGCTCTCTTGTGATTATTGCTTTATCTATTTTCTAGTTCTCTTTGCTTTAGTTTTAAGAATTGCAGATTAGATTTTTAGCTACACTGATTCACCCCCCCCTCTCAATGTCATTGTGAGAATATCATATGTTGGAAGGTGGAAGCGATATTAAATGCCTGTAATTTTTTAATATTGAGACTTCATACCTGTTCTATAGCTGCATAGTTTGTGTACACTAGCAGATGGGGGGGAGCTTGCATATGCATGGCAAACCTATTACAAAAGAATGTGCAAAGAAAGAAAAATAATTCACATAATGAGCAATGATTTGCTTGTTTTTCTATGTTGGAGGAAAATTAATAAAGGCGTAATGGGTCGTATTTATGCTACAATGGTTGCCTGCGCTAAAGCGAGCTCTAAGAAGACCATGTTTCTATCGAATAACCTGTTTGTTGCATGTGACCATTTCTTGTGGAGTGCATGATCATATAGTTTTTAATGTGAGTGACTTGGAGAACTTCTAGTTTGATGTTGAATAGAGACACCAATTTGTGGGACTCGTACATAATCATCTCTGATGCAGATGCACAGTCACTCCAGATCTGGGCATAGAGAGGAACATAATCACGGCATTGATATATATTTCAGTATTTTCCACAGCGATAAGGAGAGGCATCAACATTTTTTCTTTGCATCTGTAGATTTTCTAGGCATCACGTCCTACGCCCGTAGACACAGCACTTGAACATGCAACCATGGCACCAATTTTTTTATTTGCAAGTGGCATTGGAGTTTAGATTCGAGCTGAGTATGGGTTTAGAAGTGCTTGTATCCTGAGGGTATATCATTTTTTCTAAAGCAGAGTTTGTTATTTCATTGTTTTTTGTTGATGGGGGATTTTTCTTCCAGATGAGGCTCCCACATTTTTTTCCTATTAGATACCAAAAATTCTACACCACAGAGATGGAAATGGGTGATGAAATGGGTGATGGTTCGTGAGCTACAAGGCAACCATGTGTATTAATTTTTTGGATGTTGATGACCTTTGACTATGCGATCGCATGGAAATTTTTTTTTTCTGGGAGGTCTAGCACTGTGGAGCATGGTGTGCTGCAGATAGGATAGATCCACAATTTTTTGGCATGATGGCAGAGATGGTAAGGCTCTCTACGTCAAGATCAAGATGGCGATGACCGTTAAGGAGGTGATGACAGTCTTAGTCAAGCGCGAGGTGGTGATGAGAGCATGACAAGGAGCACAGTCTAGAGATTTGCCCTTAAATTTTGTGAATGATAAAGCATATCATGATTGAGGGTGTTTGGCATTTTTTTTTTTCAAGAAGTCGTAGATTTACCCCTTGCACATTGATTGACTAGTGCTTCATGAATCAGTGTTTTGTTAATCTAGCTTGCCCACTAGATATGAAAGTAGCGGAGTTGCTGAAGCACATGCAACAACATAGGAATTAAATTAATGGTATGGTTTTTACATATATGAAAAATACACTATAATATTTTATTCCGTACTAATATCTTCAAAACAAAAATCATAGAGGATTCAAACTATTGTAAAGGGGAACAAGTTGTTTAAAACTCTTCTTAATTATTCGTGAGGGCACAAGGCATATCGATACTAAATTTCATAGAAACTCCCATATTAAGCATTTTGTCCCAGATTATTACTCGGATGGGTGACCACCAGGGAAGTCCCAGAGCTGCACACATTAATAAGGTCATTGTTATTTTTTGTCTTTTTGAAGCAGCAATTTGTATCCAAACATAGGGGTATTTATAGTCGTCGAAAAGGTTTTTCCAAGATGAACACATTGGTGGTGTCTAATTTTCATTTTGAGGCTATTTCAATTGCATTTTTTAGCCTCAAAAGTTTTGTATCATGGAGTGCACTCTCGGTTGAACCCAAAACTCCCATGGAAATTGTATGTGATCCTTGTACCTAGTCACCTTCTCTAGAGCACCTAGCGGATGATCGGCTGTAGAAGCTTACATTTAATTTTATCAATCCGAGGGAAAATCAAGGTTAGATTTAAAAAGTAGCAATCCAGTATAGATATGATCGTAGGAATTAATGCTTAAGTCTAGTTCAATTTCCAGTTCAAAAATCATGCGTACACATGTACAAAAAGAAATATAAAAATGTGCAATATGAATTATGCAAGAAATAGTAAATAAGTGCAATTTATTATGAAATTTAACTATTATGCAATTTTATATTTTATGTATTTTCTAATGCAGATCTAACTAATTCTAACCTAATGCACGGGGTGAAGAGCTCAGGGACTGTCGATTAGGAGTGGGCCCTGCCTCCTAAGTGGCAGTGTAAGTTCTTTCCCCTAAACTACTCTATCAGTAACTAAATATTATGATTTATACTAACATTTATTTATAATTCATGAATGCAGGTTGCAGAATTTACAAATTCGAACAAAGAATAAACAAATGCCACAAATGATACAAGTTACCATAATGAAGAAATGCTATTTTATTGATGAAGAGTCAATTGTACAAGCTCCAAAAAATAATCTGTAACATGATGTAATGAATAATGTAATCAGAGAAAAAACCCTAGAGGAGAGAGAGCCTCTGGTTTCTGTTGTATATTTTTATACTAAGACTAATACAAAGTACAATCTTGTCCACGTATGTATCTTGCTTAAAATGTGGAGTGATGATTGTACGTACACCATAAGATATCCTAAAGCTAAAAATATTTTATTTGACTTGGACCTAAAAATATTTCTATAAGTCCAAGTGGCATTACATGGAATATTTCCTATCTAATTGACTCATAATAAGACTTTTCAGCTCCTGTAATATAGGAAGTCTTAACAACTTTGACATTTGACAAATAATAACTTTACAAATCCTTTTCATAAGGTTTTATCAGTTGGAGAGAATCTCGTAACCAAAATGAGAAGGAAAGATATATTGGAGATATTTTAATTGTCGTCATTTGGTTATGTCATCCATATTATGTTTTGTCGTCCATGGTAAGTCTTCAAAATGACCTTTTGACCTTACGTAATTATTGTCCGTAATTACCTCCAATAACTGTCTTTCATAAACTGAGATCATCCGCTTGACTTCTTCTAACTGCTAGTGGTTGTTCTTCACATCTGGAGTACAGTTGTAGTTTCTCCACTTATTACCTGCATTTAACTCAGATCTCGGGCAAATTGGACGTAAGTTACTGATAAACATCAAATTACCATTTTTACTCATTTTTACCAATAATTCATATTTAACTGATGATAACATGTAAAAATATATTAAATACTCATGTAAAATGATTGAATTTGATACAAGAATTAGTAGTAAATAACCTCTCATCATTCCCCTAGACTAAAACTTATGCATGTCCTCATGCATACATAAAAATAGATATGAATTCATCAATATAAGATACATGCACAGTTTTAGAAGAATGTTACAGTATATGAGAGATTAAATAATTTTATAAAAGTGTACTCATCAGAAAAATACAGTTATAGAAATTCATCATTCTGATGTAGAAATAATATCAAAGTTATCCAAAATTTAAAAATCAGCTACATCAGAAATCATTTTATTCCTTACATATCAGAAAATATAAGACTATTATTTTTTAAGATTGAATTCTAGAAATAACAATAATTTGATAATAATTCTCAAAAATAATAGTAATTTGAATATCAGAAATTTTATTAACAGATAATCTCCAGAAAGGATTTGCAACAATTAACTCAAAATACATATAGTAAAACAATTTTTTTTTAAAACACATGCAGGAGAATAAATTTAAAATCATATGCAGTAAACAGATGTGTATATAAAGAAACTGTTTTAAAATAATATATACAAATACTAACTAGCCATCACACATATACAGATATATGAAAATTTCAAACCACATATTAAAAATATAAATCTCTGATAAATATTAAAAGTCTTTTAAGGATCACTGATCACTGGGTTGAGTGTCTGGAAGGTCTTCCTCTTGTCCGAGGTGTTTTCTATTCCTGTTGTGCTTGTCTCTTAGATTTTTGGTCCACGGCTACTGCTGTAGCTAGAGTTTCTATAGTTACAGTCTTAATATGTTCAATCTCTGGGTCGCTCTCTTTCTCCTTCAATTTTGCACCCTTAGCCTGAGAAGAAGGGAGATCTTCATCGGAGTCTTTAGACCCTTTAAAAGCTGGCACATTCGGTTGAGAGATTTTCTTAGTTTGTTAAGAACTGTCTTCATCGAGAAATTTTGAAAAGTCAATGATTTTATGAGTGGATAAAGACTTACCAACGTTGACCGACTTGTTAGGCTTTCTCCCGACTGTAGACATTTTTGGCGGGGAAGTTTCAATAGGTGGTGACCGACTGGTAGGACTTGCAGGACCTGTAACCTTATCATCTCTGAGTTGTTTAATTAATTTAAACTACACAGAAAGAGCTTGCTGAACAATTTTATGTTGTTCTACTAAATCCACACTTAATTTATCAATTTTTGTTTGAAGGGATTCATTCTGTGCTTTGAGATAAGACAAGGTTTCTTCAACAGATTCCTCTATAGGTATTTCTGGGTCTTGGTCTTCTTCAGAACTTTCTATTATTTTTGTTTCTTTCCTGGACTATATTCTGAATTTAGTATTTTTCCATTTTTTCTTTGAACTTCCAAGTTTTTCATCATGGTCATCGGAGTCACTTTCCTTTTCTGTAGATTGTTCATCTTCAGATTCGGAGCATTCCAGGATTTCAGGTGCATTGGCTTCTTCCACAATTCGGGTCCATGATACTTTTACTTCATGGGCCTTTTTCAGAATTATGAGTTTAATTAAACCATGATGAGCTATTAAGTGTAGTTTAGGTTGTCCCTCTTAATTTTTTGGCTTGACTCTCAAAAATGTAGATTTTAATGATTGGCATAGAAAGTATGGAAGATTGATAACACAATCTTCTTTGTCAAGATATTTTAAGTTAAGAAGCATTTGAATATGATAGGCAGCTAAAATAGACATGCGACCCTCAACAGTAAAGAATTTGATAATGATAACAACTGCTTCTTGCCAAATAAGAGGAAGTGTAGAGGTGGCTACCCCTCTGATTGCACCTTCTTTGTTTCTTACAAGTGAACATTTCTCATCAAATCGCTTTACTAGTTGGGTGATACTTTTAGTATTTTTGTAGAAAAGTGTACCAACCTCAGGCAGGTTTAGGATCTCAGAGATCAGGCTTGAGGTTATCTTAATTTTTAGATTCCCTACATGAGTGACCATAGTATTAGGGTTGCAATTCAGGATAAATTGTTGTGCTACCCCTACGTCGTGTCCCTTAAATTGATTAAGCGCATCCCACCAACGAGCATTTTCAAATAGCTCAATCACAGAATCATCTGGATTTTGTGTTTCAATGGAAGAAGGTTCGTTGCACTTTTGGAAAATGGGCTTGGGCATTTTGATTATAGATATCCTGCAATATTAAAGACACGGGAGTAGTTTTAGAGGCTAGAATTGCTTAGTAAAACATCCATTTTTTATAGTTTTATGAGTTGTTTTTGTTGCTTTTTTTTTATATATTGAAAGTATACAGGTACAAAAAATGTAAACTATACATCAGAGGCGTAATTTGCACAGAAACAAGATTTCAAAAGCAAATACATACATTGTATTTAGAAAATACGTCTTTTGTACAGAGATAATTTAAAAATACGTAAACTGTACAGAAACTTAGAAAATAGGTAAAAAATAGTCCACACAGAAGATACGTAATAATACATAGATTGTACAAAAATAGTCTACACAGAAAATACGTATTTAAGAAATACGTAAATTGTACAGAAATAAGTCCATACAAAAATACATATGGGTTTATAAACGAATACAAGGAATCTAAAAATAATTTCAGATAATAAAAACTTCATCAAATAAGAACATATTTTGACTGTACAAAAACAGAGGTCTAATTAAAGTTCAAATCAAATCAATTTCTGCCCAAAAATTAAAATTCCTTCTAAAATTTTAAAATTCCTTCGAAAAATTTAAAATTCCTTCGAAAAATAACAGGGTTTTCATCAATTTCAAAACTCGAAACCCAGAATTTTAGGGTTTTTTTGTATAACTCTGCAATTTAGGGTTTAAAAATTAGGAATTTGTAATTTTAGGGCTTAGAAATTAGGGGTTTCATCAATTTTTGCAAATTCAGACATTTAGGGTTTGTAAATTAGGGGTTTCAGATTTATACATGCAGAACCAACCATCTACAAATTAGGATAGAACTCAAAAATAAAAATTTTCTTTTAAAAGCAGTAAAAAGTTTATGAATTTTCAAAGCTCAGAAAGGAATTACGTAAAATTTTAAAGAAAACAATTAGGGTTTGAATTTCAAAAATTCCAGAGCTTAGAAAAAATTAGGGCTTTTTACCGATTCATTGAAAACTAAAATAATTACAGCCCAAAACTTAAAAATATGTCCTAAATGTCGATTCTTACATAGAATAAGCTTTATTATCGAATATTTTAATCCTAATCTCTGAAGAATGTTGATTAAGAACAGAAAAAAGTACCTTTCTGATGATAGGGATGACAAAAAGACAATAAAGAAATGAAAAAGGAATAATTTACTTAAATCCTGTCGCCTGTCGCTATCGCAGAAGAAACTGGTGGCCACCTTACGTATTCCTCCTTCAATCAAACAACTTTCGTCACTCACCGTCAATCGCAGAAACACATGGAAATACTAGGGGAAATTCTGAGTTTTCTACACAGGTTGATGAAATCTTGAATGCCTCTACCTGCATGGCTACATGCAGCGTAGAAAATATAGGGTAAAGTCTGAGCGGTGAGAGATTGACTACCTTTTACCCTAATTCATTTACCCTAGCTACAATCTATGGCGGTGGTTGCGAGTTCGTGTAATCAACGATGAAGAAGTGAGTAAAAATCAACGGTGTCCGTTATTCTTCTAAACCCTACGATCGACGATAGCGTAATTCACATTTTGTGTTTGTTTAAAATGTTAATAACCATCGATTACTATGTAATCGACGGTGGAGAGGTTGATCCGTGGCCGTCCGCGTGATTGATTGAAATGGATGGCATCCTTTATACGCGACAGGTTTAGAATATCATTACGTGGCAGAAATTCTTTAATGCCACCTTCCTTGTTTACAATGGTCGAGGTTTAGGTTTATCTAGGTTTGTCTTAGGTTTGTCTAGGTATGTTTATGGGGTACGTGCACGTCTAGGTTTCGGCTAGGTTAGGTTTCGGGCTAGGTTAGGTTGTGTTTTAAGAGGTGTCGGGGCCTAGTAATTTTAGGTTTATCTTATGTTTAGGTTATGTTTGTTTTTTTTTTTAAAGGTGTCGGGTTGGATTGGTTTAATAATGTGGTTTATATAATATAATAGTTTGGGTTGGTCTTATATTATTTAAAGTAAATTTGGTCGGGGTCTTATGTTAGGTTAGGTCGAGACTTATGTTAGATTAATATTATAGGGTTTAGTAATATTATATCGTAACCTATATAATATAATAGTTATCCTAATATATTATATATTAGGAATAGTTATATTTATTAATAAAATATCCAAAAATATTTATATTATATTAATAATTATATTATTAATATATTATTTACATAGTTATATTATATTTACATTATATTATTAGATGGTTATATTAACATTAGATTATAAAATATATATATTACTTATATAAATGGATTATATATTAGAATTAAAGATTAAAAAAAAATTAAATTAAAGTTTTATTTATTTACGGATAGTATTTACGGAAGGTATTTATACATACTATTAAGAGAATTTTTCCTCTATTTTATTATTATTTCTTCCCTCAAGCTATATATACTTCCAAACTATATTATACACCTATACATTTGTAATTATCCCCTCCCCTAGACTTTAATTTTGGCTATATAGCCAAAACAAAGGAAAGATAGTAGTAATTTTAATAGAAGGGGTGGATGTAAACTTTTTGGAGATTATGCTTCCTGTATGTCATTAAGAAGTTGCTATTGTTAGTCATTAGAAAACATGGATAAATGAGAAGGAAAAGTAAGTATAGGCCATGTTTTTTTTAGAGAGAATTTTGAAATGATAGTACTTGTGAAAAATAATGGGCTACTAGATATTGCATAGGATGTTTCTAGGTGAATTCTTCAAAGTCATCAAACAACAGTCTAAGCATACTGAAAGAAACTTCACTTACTTCTATCACAAATCAATTTAGTGTTAATGTTATCCTAATATGTTCAAGTTTTCTTTCAAAACCAACTGTGTGTGCAGTGAAGATTCATTCCCCATTATGAGTAAAGGTTAAAGAACAACAAGGATTATATATGCCAAAAGTTAGCTGATCTTATAAGCATCTAGAGGTCTTATCCAGACTTATTGCTAATACGTAAGGATACCTTTGAGAAAGAATATCCCATGGTATGTGAAATACTAAGAATTCCAGGGATTCAAGCTCTTTTTGCCCTTTTTTTTTTTTAGACTTTGTTTGGGATACTTGCTTAGCAAGGGATTTTATAATGCTTTTTGAGCTTCTTGCTTGTTTGGGAGAAGCAAGAGTTTATATTTTGCTTTTTGAGCTTTTGAATTCTTGTTTATTTATAGAGAACAAGAATTTTGGGGAGGATACTTGCTCGATTAGATGAGGAGCAAGGGAATATTTCTCTTCTTTTTTTTTCTTGATTTTTTTTTAACTCTCTTTTTTTCTCTTCTCTTTTTTTTTCTTTTCATGGGATAGGGTGAGCTTGTCCTTTTGCCAATTCATTAGTAATCTAGACCATGCGTATAAATGGATGAGCAAGAAAACTTTTTCACTTATGGCACACATAATACAAGAGTTAATTTTCCAAAACATCACAATGTTATTTAAATGTATATGTGTATGTGGTTAAAAGAGAAAACTTAATCATCTTAGAAGTTACTCATAACATTTCAAAATATTTGCTCTATTTTCAATGAGAATTTCCCCAATATACTAGATAGAATTTGAATATTTGAACAAATACCTAGATTTCATCTAGCAACAAGGTACTATACATCATATGGTCATTTTTCTCTACAGGGTTAAAGATAAAGGATTTTTCTTTGAAAAGCTTTTTGAATGACTGAAAAATAGAAAGAAATGTAGGAACTTCATGATGAAATAAAGGAAGCAAGATCATTTTTTTGTTTTTGATATAATATTTACATTATTATGTATATGTATAAGTATTTGTATGTACAAATATGTATAAGTATGTTTATGTATAAATATGTACATAATATATATATATATATATATATATATATATATATAATATATTTTTTTTGTTTTTCAAAAAGAAAGTCTATTGAATAGTGGTTGATTGTAGTTCAGAAATGCATTGCAAATCAGTTTGTTTTCCAAACTGATGTATGAACTCTTCTTTAGATAATGGCTTCTTATAAAGTTTAAGCCTATGGCCATTTACTAGTAGTTTTCTTGTTGAATCATCTATAGGCTTAAGTTTAACTGTACCGTTTCCAAATATTTCCTCAATTTCATAGGGTCCTAGCCATCTGGTTCTTAATTTACCTTGAAAATCTTGGTAACGGGAGTCAAATAACAAGGCCCAATCTCCTGATTGAAATGTACGTGGTACAATATGTTTATCATGCCATTTCTTTCATTGTTGTTGAGTTATCTCTGTTCTATGCAAGGCTTCTAATCTCTTTTCATCTAAGATATTTAATTTTTCCAACCTTTCTTTTTGTGCATTATCCAAATTCATGTCAAGTTGTACGGATGTGCGTAATGTTTCAATTTCAAATTCGATGGGCAAAATGGCTTGTTTCCCATAAACCATTTCATAAGGTGATAAACCTGTGGTAGTTTTCCAAGTGGTATTATATGCCCATACAACTTCTTTTAATATTTCATTCCAATCACCCCTATTAATAGTTACAATTTTTGTGATAATCTTTTCAAGTTCTCTATTTGTAACTTCTACTTGTCCATTGGCTTGTGGGTGGTATGGTGAAGTTTTCTTATGTTTGATTTGATAGATATGGACAAAATGTTCAATTAATTTGGAAGTAAATTGAGGTCCTTGATCAGAAACCAATTCTCTAGGTGCACCAAAGCGTTGCATTATATTTTCATAAAGAAAATCAGCTACTAGTTCAGCCTTAGCTCGTGGAAGTGCTTTAACTTCTGCCCATTTGGTAACGTAATCTGTACAAACTAATATGTGTTGATTACCATCACTTAGAGGTTCTATAGGTCCTACAAAATCAATTCCCCATTTTTCAAATGGTTCAAATGCTATGTGTGGAACTAAAGGCATTTCCATAGAAGGAGTAGGCTTACTAGCTCTTTGACAAGCATCACATCTATCAATAAATTTATGAGCATCTTTATTCATTGTAGGCCAATAATATCCAGTTTGATATATTTTTCTGATTGTTCTTTGGGTTGCATAATGACCTCCACAAGGTTCTTCATGTGCTGCCCTAATAATATCATATACATCATTTTCTTGTACACATCTTCTAATTATTTGATCTGGACATCGTTTGAATAAAATTCCATGAAGCCAAGTAAAAGAAGTACTTTGAAATATTAATTTCTTCTTTTCATAAGGTGTAAAATGTTGAGGTATTTTTCCTGTTACTAAATAATTTGCAATATCAGCATACCAAGGAGTAAAAATAGAAAGGGCAAATAAATGTTCATCTGGAAAATTATCCTGTATTAATTCATTGTCATCAAAAATTTGTATTCGAGACAAATGATCAGCAATAACATTATCTTTACCTGCTTTATCAATGATTGTAACATTGAATTCTTGTAATAAAAGAAGCCATCTAATCACTCTACCACCAACTGTTGCTTTATTTGTTAAGTATCTAATGGCAGAATGATCAGTGTGAACAAATACTTCATACCCTGTAATGTAATGTTTAAATTTGTTAAGAGCATGAACTACAACTAAAAATTATTTTTCTGTAATAGTATAATTGAGTTCAGCTCCATGCAAATTTTTACTTATATAATAAATAGCATAGGGTATTCTATTTTCTATTTGTTGTAATACTGCTCCTATTGCATAGTTTGAAGCATCACAATGTATATGGAATGGTAATTCCCAATTTGGTCCTCTTAATATTGGAGCAGTGGTCAATATTTCTTTTATTTCCTCAAATGCTTTTTGGCATGCATTTGTCCAATTGAATTCACTATCTTTCATTAAGAGCTTAAGCATAGGAGTAGCAACTTTGCTGAAATTTTTAATGAATCTATGATAATATCCTGCGTGTCCCAAGAAACTTCTTACTTCAGTTTGTGTTCTTGGGGATTGAAGAGTTTGAATAACTTGTATTTTTGTAGGGTCTACTTTAACACCATCTTGTGATATATAATGCCCTAGAACAATGCCACCTTTCATCATCATGAAACATTTTTCATGACTAAGAGAGAGATTTTGCTCTTGACATCTTATTAAAACTTTTTGCAATCCAGATAAAGTTTCTTCAAAAGTAGTACCATATATTGTAAAGTCATCCATATAAACTTCTACGCATTCATTTGTTAAATCAACAAAGATAGCTAACACAACTCTTTGAAAAGTTGCAGGTGCATTACATAATCCAAAAGGTAGAACATTATAAGCATAAGTTCCTACAGGACATGTGAAAGTTGTTTTTTCCTGATCAACTTCAGCTATGGAGATTTGATTATACCCACTAAAACCATCTAGAAAACAAAAATATTTCTTTCCAGCCAATGTATCCAAGACTTGATCAATAAATGGTAAGGGAAAATAGTCTTTCTTAGTTACTTTATTTAATTCCCTATAATCAACACAAATTCTCCATTTACCATTCTTTTTAGGGACTATCACTAAAGGTGATACCCATTGGCTATCTGAAATTGGGTATATAAAACCTGCATTTAAAAGCTTAATGATTTCTTCTTTGACTATTTCTTTCATAGCTGGATTTAATCTTCTTTGTGGTTGTCTTACAGGACTACAACCTTCTTGGATAAATATACGATGGGTGCACACACTTGGATGAATACCCTTCATGTCTTCATAGTTCCATGCAAATGTTGATTGATACTTTCTAAGCAAATCTACCAATTGTGACTCTTGTATGCTTGTGAGTTCATTACTGATATTAAGAGTTCTTCCAGGTATAATATCTATTTGTTTACATTTTTCTATATTTGCATCTATTCCATTTATTTCATGTTCAAAAATATTCAAATCATAAGCATATTGAGATTGACTTGTGCTTGCTTCATTATTGGAAAATAAATCACTAATGTCTTGATTTTGATTTTCTTGTTGATTTTCTAACAACAATGGTAAGGGTCCCTCAACTTCTTGTTCAAGTTCTTCAATTAAAACATTAACTAATAAGGTTTGGATATCATCATATTCCTGAGGAAAATCATACCACAATTGTTTTTCTTCTATTGGTGATTCAGGAAATAAACTAAGATCTTTTGTATCTTTACCATTGGAAATAGTCATGTTTCCTGATCTACAACTAATGTAGGCATCAATTGTTGCAAGCCATGGTCTTCCTAAAATTAAGGGATGTCCCCCTAATTTCCTTTTAGGTTGTAAGACTATGAAGTCCATTGGATATTCCCATGAACTTACTGAGACCATAATATCTTCTAGTTTTCCTTCTGGCTTAATAGTAGATCTATCAGCGAGTTGAAGCACAATAGAAGTTAATTGTAATTTTTGTATCCCTAAGGAATCTGTTGTTTCTTTGGTCATAACATTAATAGCAGCTCCTAAATCAACCAAAATATTTTGTAAGGTTACATTTCCAATATGCATAGTGAGTATAGGTATTCCAGGATCTGTATATTTAGGTACCAACCTATCTCCTATCATCATCTCAGATAATTGTCCAATAACTTGAATAGTTTGAAATTCATTTTTCTTTTTACTTTTTGAGCATATATTTTTAATAAGTTTAGAATAGATGGGTATATCCTTGATAGCTTGTAATAAAGGAATTTTAATAGTAACACCTTCTATTTCTTGAAGAAAATTAAAGGCTGGCTTGGATGGTTCTTTTGGTATTGCCAATATTTGAGGAAATGGTACTTCTATTTCCTTATTTGTTTGAATCTCTTGTTGTTTGGTTGGAATATTCTCCTCTTGATTGTCTGTTTCCTTCTTGTTGTCAATTTCATCTTCAACCAAGTTTTCAATTGGATCATTAAGTCTTTTAAGAGTGACATCATTTTCTAACACCTTTCCTGATCTTAATTGTATTTGTTGACAAGGTGCTATAGATATAGAACATGTTTCATTTGTTTCATAGACTTGTTGGACATTTTTATTATTGTTAGGGTTAGGAACTGGTTGAGCTGGAATAGGTAACTGCTTAGGAGGATTATTGTTTGGAGGTGGAAGAAGTCTATTTTGAGGTGGATTTTGAGTATTTTGTCCCCTAAATTGATTTTGAGCATTCTGTTGTTGCATTGCATTTGGAGACCAATTAGTGCCACCTTGATTATATTGGCCATTATTGTTCCAACCAGGCATATTCTGATTTTGTGTTCCTTGATTCCATGGAAATTGTCCTCCATAAGAATTAGCCATAAATTGAGCCCATGGGGGTATATTCCAATCTTGATTGTAAGAATTCCAATTTGGCATATTGGACCATTGGTTAGGTCTTTGTTGGTTGGGATAATTAGGGTTTGACCAATTTGATGGGCCATTAAATGGGCCATTTCTTCTTTGAGAAACAAAATAAACATCCTCTGCTTCTTCTACTTCAGGTTCTTTTATGGCAGCCTTAACAACGGAGATATATTTACATTTTTTAGTTTTATGATCTTTATCACAAATTTGGCAACAAGCAGAGATATTGGAGATATTTGTTATGTTGAGAGGGCATTCTCTTGAATTGTGTTTCTTCCTACATCTATGGCAGTAAATTTCTTCATTGTCCTTTGTCTTTTTATCCATTAAATCCAAAGATGAGGTGAAATTACTCAATAAATCAGTTTTTAAACCTTCCAACATATTTCCAATTTCAGCTCTTGTTACTCCTGCTCCTGTAGATGTATATTTATTACTTCTCAAGGGTTTGTTTCTTGAATAGTTTCTACAAATATTTACAATCCCTTCAAAATATATAGAATGAATATCTCCTTTTGCCATAAGATTTAGGATTTCAAGAACATCCTCCTTTAATCCTTTCAGAAAAAGTTCTTTTAAGATTTCTTCTTCAAGCTCTATGTTTACTCTAGATCCTACAAATATAAATCTTTCAAGATAATCTTCCAAAGATTCATCTTCCTTTTGATTCATTCGGAAAAGTTCAGCTTTCTTGTCCCTAACTCTACAATAGTCTTGATATCTCTCAAGGAATAATTGTTTTAATCCATTTTCACCATCCCAACGATTACAAACTCCTTCTCCTAAACCCATAAACCATCTCATAGCGGTATCTTTAAGAGTAGAAGGAAATAATCTTAACTTTTTCTCATTTGTAGTGTAGAAATAAGCTTGACATACAACTTCAAATTCAAAGAGAAAGGCATCAAGATCTTCATGTGGTTTTCCATGGAAGGTAGGTAATACAGAAAGAGAGATTGATTTAGGATCTCTTGTGGTTCCCTCTGTATGTAAAATTGGAAAAGCAAATATTTTTCTTTGTCTATTTTCTACGTGATCTCTTTCTTGCCTTGGTCTTTCTTGTCTTTGTTCCCTATTTCCATGATTTTCTTCTCCTACTTCACTTTCAACGTCTGCCATACTTGAATATAGGAATTCAAGAATTGGATCAGGTATAGGATCAGTGAATATTGAAGAATCTATATGATCGTCAAACTCGGGACTTGGTAATAAGTATGTGTTGGGATCTTGTTCTAGGATTTCAGCTTGATTTGATGATGTGGCTCTAGTGTTTTCTATTTTAAAAATCCCAGGTTGTCTAAAGTTTCTTGGGGATTTTTCTATTTTATCTATTTTTATAAATCTTCCTTTAGAGTCTCTCAGTATTTTCATGTATATTCTAAATCTATATTTATATATATATATATATATATATTATTTTTTATTTTGAATATAACACCTAGTCTTCTATAAATAACTTATGTATATCGTTGATTGGATCAAGTTGATCTGGTGTCATAAAATGTTCTTCCTCAAAATTAAAATGATCTACCAATAGTTGAATCAGCTGACAAAGATAAGCTTTAATTGCTATAGAATTAGGAATTCCAAACTGTAGCTCGAAACATAAACCTTCGCATAATTCTCTAAAACGTACAGCTCTAGGAATTCTAAAATACCTTTTGTTGTATTGCAAGATTAACTCTCTTTTCTCTATTTCTGCAAGAAAATTGTGAACAATGAGGGAATCCTCAAGGTACTGGTTCCAAGGATAAATTGATGGATTTACTATAGTTCGTCTATCCCAAAGCCAATTTTCACAACTTACTCCCAGATTATCATAAGGTGTAGGATGATTTACCCTTAAAGTTTTTGCAATATTAATCCTTTTTATCTTTTTAAGTTCTTCTGATCTCTCATTGATAGAGTCAATTCTTACACACAGTGCTTCCCATTATGACTTGGTTGTTATAAAGTTTTGATCAACAAGAAGATTAACCTCTTGCTGAATCAAAAATTTCCTGAGATCTATGAATTCAATCTGACTACTTTCAACCATTTTTTTTTTTTCTTTTTGAAATTTTTTTAAGTTTTGATTTTGTTTTCTGTTTTGATCTACTGTCTATTAAAACATAAAATTCATAAATTTTAACAGAAAATAAATATGTATAATTTAGACAATCCTAATGTTATTAAAATTAGGATGCGACCCATGGAGCACGTAATCCGTACAACCTAATTCTAACAATATTAGGGAAATTCCTAATGTTACTAAGTTCAAATGTGACCCACGGAGCACGTAATCCATACACTCAAACTTAATATCATTAGAAACAAGTATACAACCTAGTATTACTATAATTGGGTACGACCCACGGAGCACGTAATCCATGTAACCAATTAAGCAATAGTTCGGTAAAAATAAAATAACAGTATTAAAATAATAGGTAACTTCTTAGTGTTTATTTGACTAGGGGGGATTTCACTACAGTCGTGTCACTCGTTGTAAGCTAATTCCTACTCCCAAGATAAGGGGTTATTTTTAGCTACTACCTTCGCCTACTTCCTGAACTTGCCCATAGGACCCTACATCACCTAAACAATAATAATTACCCAAAGCAGGAAATTGTAGAAAGCAAATTTTAATCTAGGAAAGCAATTAAAACATGAAATATTTATGAAAAAGGAACCTGACAACGTCGTAAGGCGGGGCTTGTTGTTAGCTACCCATGATAGGGAGGGCTATTGTGTCCCATCTATGTCGATAACCACTCTGACTCGTATGCACACCAGGGGCTCATGTGTCCACAAGATCTCATGCGTACAAGTAAGTCCTCTCGCTTTGCACTACCAACGACTTCTCTGATCAACTACTACGATGCTACTTTCCTCGACAATGATGCCAAAATGATCGGTTGTAGAAGCTTACATTTAATTTTATCAATCCGAGGGAAAATCAAGGTTAGATTTAAAAAGTAGCAATCCAATATAGATATGATCGTAGGAATTAATGCTTAAGTCTAGTTCAATTTCCAGTTCAGAAATCATGCGTACACATGTACAAAAAGAAATATAAAAATGTGCAATATGAATTATGCGGGAAATAGTAAATAAGTGCAATTTATTATGAAATTTAACTATTATGCAATTTTATATTTTATGTATTTTCTAATGCAGATCTAACTAATTCTAACCTAATGCACGGGGTGAAGAGCTCAGGGACTGTCGATTAGGAGTGGGCCCTACCTCCTAAGTGGCAGTGTAAGTTCTTTCCCCTAAACTACTCTATCAGTAACTAAATATTATGATTTATACTAACATTTATTTATAATTCATGAATGCAGGTTGCAGAATTTACAAATTCAGAACAGAGAATAAACAAATGCCACAAATGATACAAGTTACCATAATGAAGAAATGCTATTTTATTGATGAAGAGTCAACTGTACAAGCTCCAGAAAATAATCTATAACATGATGTAATGAATAATGTAATCAGAGAAAAAACCCCAGAGGAGAGAGAGCCTCTGGTTTCTGATGTATATTTTTATACTAAGACTAATACAAAGTACAATCTTGTCCACGTATGTATCTTGCTTAAAATGTGGAGTGATGACTGTACGTACACCATAAGATATCCTAAAGCTAAAAATATTTTATTTGACTTGGACCTGAAAATATTTCTATAAGTCCAAGTGGCATTACATGGAATATTTCCTATCTAACTGACTCATAATAAGACTTTTCAGCTCCTGTAATATAGGAAGTCTTAACAACTTTGACATTTGACAAATAATAACTTTACAAATCCTTTTCATAAGGTTTTATCAGCTGGAGAGAATCTCGTAACCAAAATGAGAAGGAAAGATATATTGGAGATATTTTAATTGTCGTCATTTGGTTATGTCATCCATATTATGTTTTTTCGTCCATGGTAAGTCTTCAAAATGACCTTTTGACCTTACGTAATTACTGTCCGTAATTACCTCCAGTAACTGTCTTCCGTAAACTGAGATCATCCGCTTGACTTCTTCTAACTGCTAGTGGTTGTTCTTCACATCTGGAGTACAATTGTAGTTTCTCCACTTATTACCTGCATTTAACTCAGATCTCGGGAAAATTGGACGTAAGTTACTGATAAACATCAAATTACCATTTTTACTCATTTTTACCAATAATTCATATTTAACTGATGATAACATGTAAAAATATATTAAATACTCATGTAAAATGATTGAATTTGATACAAGAATTAGTAGTAAATAACCTCTCATCAGCAAATGCAGTGGTTGGTTACCCATGCATTCCGGTAGGATGAGGATATCACCATAAGGACACCTACTCTAAGGACTACAGATATAGACACCCTAGACTCTATTCAAGGACTTTTTTGGATCAACTTTTGAAGACTACAAATGAAGACACTTTAGAATATTCTATTCTCTTCTTTCTTCTTCTCCTTCACATTTGGATTCTATGGCTCATTTTATTGTATTTCATGGATCGTATTTCTTTTGTATTAAGGTGCATTTTCGGTAGATACTAACACCTTCTAGATTGAGTTCACCATGAGTGACGATAACATTTATGGTGAATCTAGTTAGTGATCTACGAGAGACAAAATACCTAGAGGATGACCTATAGAGGCAACATACCCATAAGTGGTTGACCCTGAGGCACACAAGATGACCCTGAGGCACTTAGACGATTGACCCAATGGGAACAAATCCAAGCATAGGGGTATTTATAGTCATTGAAAATGTATTTCTGAGACGGACACATTGGTGGTGTCTAATTTTTATTTTGAGACTACTTTAGTTACATTTTTTAGCCTCAAAATTTTTGTATCATGGAGTGCACTATCGGTTGAACCTGACACTCCCAATAAAATTGTATGTGATCCTTGTACCTAGTCACCTTCTCTAGAGCACCTAGTAGATGTAGTGGTTGGTTACCCATGCAATTTGGTAGGATGAGGAGATCACCATAAGGACACCTACTCTAGGGACTATAGACATAGACACCCTAGACTCTATCCGAGGAATTTTCTAGATCAACTTTTGAAGACTACAAACAAAGACACTTTAGAAGATTTTATTCTCTTCTTTCTTCTTCTCCTCCACATTTAGATTCTATGGCTCATTTTATTGTATTTCATGGCTCATATTTCTTTTGTATTAAGGTGCATTTTTGGCAGATACCGACACCTTCTAGATTGAGTTCACCATGAGGGAGGATGATATTCATGGTGAATCTAGTCAATGACCTACGAGAGGCAACATACCTAGAGGATGACCTATAGAGGAAACATACCCAGAAGTGGCTTACCCAAAGGCACACAAGATGATCCTGAGGCACTTAGACGACTGACCTAGTGGTAACAAATCCAAAGAAGTGGCTGACCCTAA
Organism: Wollemia nobilis; assembly: GCA_028583015.1. Taxonomy (NCBI): domain Eukaryota; kingdom Viridiplantae; phylum Streptophyta; class Pinopsida; order Araucariales; family Araucariaceae; genus Wollemia; species Wollemia nobilis. The sequence continues at coordinate 14,305,928 of JAQPPZ010016726.1, forward strand.
GGCAATAGATCGAGATGTATACACCATTGATCTAGCATTATTCACATTTGGAGAGCCAAGCACAAAGAGCACGAGCCTAGACCAAATCATGTAATAAAGGAGGATGATAGGGTTCTTTTAGAGAAGTCAACATTAAGGGGGAATGTTACCTAATGTTGACTTGTTTTTTCTATAGTTAGGATAGTGCACATTAAGGGGAATGTTAGAATATTTTAATGTGCACTACACTTTTTATATTGACACTTGTTAGTTTCTCTTGATACTTGTCATCTTTTCATATAGGCCTCTTGCCTATATATTGTAACTTAGTTCTTGTATAATATATCTCATATTTTTTCACAAGCTTATATTCATATTCATGTGTAAGTTAAGAAGGTTTTTAATTAATTGCAAGCAAAATACTAGGACCTATTAAATTAAATTCTATTAAATCAAATAATATTTAAATCAATTAGAATTGCTTCATTTTATAAATAGTTAGGCATAATTGCATGTAAATTGTAAGTATAAACAAGATAAATTATTAGTGAAACAAGAATAAAAAATGGATCTGTAAGCAAAGAAATGATGTTTATGAAAATAAAAATAAGTTGACACAAGAAATTTGTAATGAATTAAATAATGCTTTTATATCAAGCTTTTAGGAGCCTTGGTCTCCTCTTTTTACAATAGTAATTTACCCCAAATTGTAGGGGTCTTGATTATAAAATAATGTTTGTTTTTATCAAAGTACAATATGCACAAAGGAGGGAAGCCCCTTTGACAAAATCTAATGGATGGGAGTGCCCTGAATCTTCTTTGCTCCAATCAGTGGTGAGTGGGCTTGTGTATCCTTGGTGGGCCACTCTTTGCCTCAAAAGTTGTTCAAAGACCTATCTCCTACACCTGCAAGAATGCAAACACCAAAGGGGATTAGTAGCATATGAATGGCCTCCACTATGTGAGGCCCTTTTTGATAGATATGAAAATCCACAAAAGCCTAGTCTAAATGTTTGTAAAATATATAAAAGATGCAAAAAAATAGGAAATATTAAAATTTGATACCTTGTTGATTATATAACCTGATCTGTATCTATCATCGACATGAAATTATCTCTGAGCAAACATGGAGCCACGTTTGGGACTGGATAAACATAGACCTATGTATGTGCAAACATAGAGCCACATTTGGGTCTATGTAGACACACTCCTAAATTTGTGGCTACACTACAAAGGTTTTGGAGTTCAATCCAGGGTATCAGTGGCTTGACTTCAATACTGTGAATGACCTCCTATAACAATTTTGATAGTGTGATGATATATTTCTTAGCCTCTTTTTGGGTGATGAAGTGATGATGCCTTTATAGGATTTTGAGGGTTTTGGAGGGAAAGGATAGGTGGTAAGCTAGAGATGCCAAGTGGTAGAGGATAGGCAGCCACCTATCTTGGGTAATTCCAATGAGTCACTTAGAGTGTCACACTTAGGTGGAGTGGTGGCATGTGGGTAGGTGAGAGTGGAGTGATGTGTGTGATATGTGGCAAGAGGAGGGGTGGTCATGGCATATGGGTAGGTGAGAGTGGAGTGAGGTGTGTGAGATGTGGTAAGAGGAGGGGTAGTGGTGGATAGGACACATGTCAAATGGAGAGACTAGGTATCCTAGGGAGATTTTCTAGATCAAATCTAGAAAATAGGATAATATGCAGTAAATACATACCTAAGTTTAGAGTTAGGTATATAGTTTTACTATGCATATTTGAAATGTGTAATATGAATGTGGTTTTACAAGTGGCTAGGTTTTTGTGTCTACAGATACACTTTTTTGTACCGTTTTATGCAAAGCACAATGTAGTGCAAAAATAAGATATATTTTGCATTATTGGATGAAGCAATGGACTTTGGTTATTTTGACATAAATATTGAATGACTTTTGTAAAATTTAAATTTTGGCTTACCCCCTCAAGCGGTGAATGGGTGAAGAATGAGATCCATGATCAAATTTACCCAATTGTGGATGATTAAATGTGATTTGATGTATGCAATTGTCCAAAATGAAGATGAATTTGAATACCCCAAGTTTGGTTTGGGTAGCATTTTCAAAACATTGCTCTTGGTAGAATAATGAATATTTTGATGTGATAAATTGATCCAGCAATGTGGTGTGCATGTGATACTAGAATTATTTGAGGTGATTTATACACCTGATTACAGTCATTGCATTCATACTCATAATTGGCATAGTGCATATCGATTTGATATATTTCTACTTTGTACCCCTACGAAGAGGATATTTGATAGCTTTATGCAAATTTTCTTGAATACAGTCACATTCCAAATTTGAGTTACTAAATCAATATGATTTGAGACTAGATGATATGGTATAATGTGTTGGATGCATGGATGAGTTTATTTGGTGATTTTTTGGAGCTTTTGATTGTTTGGGGGCTTTTGAAGCCATTTGCATTTGAAAGGGAGTTGTGTAAGATGGTCATAAATAAAATTCAATGTGGGTTGTCCCAATCATGGAAAAGATGCACATCATCAAATAATTACTTTTGATACATTGATGGTATTTGATTTTGATAAACTTTTTAGCCATGGATAGATGTTCATGGAGAGTTTTCCACTTTAGGATTTAGATATACATGCACTTTAATACCTTTCAATCATAGGTAGACGTACAAGGAGAGGTCTACACTTTAGACTTTAGGTATACCAAGTGTTTGTTTGATTGAGATTTTTTCTTGTTATCTGCCCTAGTAGAAGGGCGTATGATAGTATTTGGTAATGATTCTTGAATGAACACAATTTCTAATATTGAGTGTTTTGAGTATTGACTTGATTTGAGACTAGATTTTGTAGATATTGTGTACCTCCTCAAGCGATGAGTTGATGGAGAAGAGATGAAATGATGAAAGCACCGAAGCAAATAACAAAGGTGAAAATGATTAGAATGAAATGGATGCTTCATTATTTTTGAACAAACATCCTTACGGTGATCTACCCATCCTACCATATTGCATGGATAACCAATCACTGCAACCACCAAGTATCTAGAGTAAATCACTAGATACAAGGTTCACTTCAAGATTGTTTGACCAAAGAGGTGACCCTTTGGAGGTTTTGAACTGAAATATGACCAAATGGGTTTGGTGTCTTTGGGGCTTTTGAACACCAAAGGGTGTTTGGTGCCTTTGGGGATTTTTGAACTGAAATATGACCAAAGGGGGTTTGGTTGTTGTAAACATAGTGACACTGAGAGGGGGGGTGAATCAGTGTGATCTTTTAAATTTCAAGTATACAGTTTAAAAACCAGTAGCAGATTAAAACTTATAAAAGATATATCAATTACAGCAAGAAAGCATCACACACAACACAACAATTTTAACGAGGTTCACCAATGTGGCTACTCCTCAAAAATGGCTGCTTGGACTACCATCCAAATCCAGCTCAAGCAAAGCAACAACTTTACAACTTATTTACCAAGCACCAAGCTGGAAGGAGCACCAACCCCTCAATTTTTTTGCACCAACGAGAATGGATCACCAACTCCTAATTTACCAGCACCTACTGGAAAGAGGCACCAACCCCTTATGCCAAGCTGCAACTTGGAAGTCAATCAAGATAATGAAAAATACAGAATAATACTTTCACCTTATTTCTCACAGTCTGTTGTTCCTAGGGTTTTTGTTGCTTCTGTGCAAAACACTTCGCACTATCCGACTACTTCTGTGAACTTCTTCGCACTCTCTGCTGCAACCTGATGATCGATCACTTCTGTTGTCTGTGCGCTATCACTTCGCACTTAGAACTCAACCTCTGCACCCCACGCTCTTCATTCATGCAATCATGATATGCACTCTTCGCTTCAACTCGACCTACGACTTCGCACTCAGCTCGAATCGATATGACTCGCTCTCTGCTCGACGCGGACTTCACTTGCACAAACACGATACTTGCCACCATTCAAACTCGAAATAGCCCTCCTTTTATAGATGAAATTTCATGATCAAATATTAAACAATAGTCGACTGTAACCCTAAGAACGTCGGTTGCAAAACCCTAGAAATTGTCAAAAAACCCTAAAATCCGTCGGCTGTAACCCTAAGAACGTCGGCTGCAAAACCCTAGAAATTGTCGGCTACAGAACCCTAAAATCTGTCGGCCCAGATTCAACTTTGTCGGCCTTAACTGCTACTGCCACCTTTGTCACCTTTCTGTAACTATTGCCACGAAATAATAACATGTCGCGATATCGTGACACTTTTTGTAGCCGTACGCCTTCTTGTCCTTATTGTCACGAAATCGTGACCCTTTTGGCCTTTGAAAGCTTTGCCACCGTTCTTGTCACGAAATCATGACACTTCGAACTTTTGCTGACGTCATCCTCATTCTTGTCACGAAATCGCGACGCTTTCGGCTTCTAGAGGCTTTTCTTGCAACCTGTCGTGAAATCGTGACACTTTCAGCTTTCGTTGATGTCATCCTCATTCTTGTCATGAAATCGCGATGCTTTCGGCTTCCAGAGGCTTTTCTTGCAACCTGTCGTGAAATCGCGACACTTTCAGCTTTCGCTGACGTCATCCTCATTCTTGTCGCGAAATCGTGACGCTTTCGGCTTCCGTACATTTCTCGCTTCATGCACTAGCGAAATCAAGACATGTAGCGAAATCGCTACAACTTTTCCACTTAACGCTTTCTCCTTGCTTCGGCCAGTGAAAATCCAACATGTAGCGAAATCGCTACAGTTTCTTGACTTAGCTTCTTGGCCTCCAACATGTCGCGAAATCGTGACAGTTTGCCTTGCGCCTTCTCTCTCCTCATTTTTGTCATGAAATCATGACATTTTTGGCTACGCCTTCTCTCTCCTCATTTTTGTCATGAAATCACGACATTTTCGGTTGCGCCTTCTCTCTCCTCATTTTTGTCATGAAATCATGACATTTTCGGTTGCGCCTTCTCTCTCCTCATTTTTGTCATGAAATCGTGACATTTTTGGCTGTGCCTTCTCTCTCCTTCGACCTGTCACGAAATCGTGACAGAAAACATGTCGCGATATCGCGACAGTTTTCTAACTTGTCTTTTTCTTCGAATTTTTGAAACTGGGTCACTTCTGTTTTCCTGGAATTGCACTTTACATAAGCTGACTATCCTTTGAACTTCTGTCCTCTGCATCTGAATGACTCCTGAACTGTCTGTCCACTGCATCATTAGATCTAACTGCCTGTGTTGACAACAATGACAAACCTCTTGCAACACCTTACTCAACAATCTCCCCCTTTGGAATTGTTGGCAACACCTGTGTACATTCTTGTAACTCTTCTCCCCCTTTGTCAATAATACCAAAGGGCTGCTGCAGACTCCCCCTGAGTCCATCCTCACAATTCTCAGGCACAATTTGTTGCATCTAGCACAAATTATGATCATGAGCAAAAGAGTAGTCAAATACTCAAATGCTCCCCCACGAGAAAGTGATCCTCGTAGCTAGTCACTTCTTGGGAAATGTGACTACTCCCAATTTGTCTCGAAGGTACTCAAACACTTCCTTGGGCAATGGTTTTGTAAAAATATCTGCTACTTGTTCTGTGGTTGGGACAAAATCCAACTTGACTTCTCCTTCTGCAACTTTCTCCTTCAAGAAATGATACCTTATAGCAATGTGTTTTGTCCGTGAGTGCATAACTGGATTCTTGGAGATGTTAATTGCACTGGTGTTATCACACTTAACTGATATTGGTTCACTAAAATTAATTCCAAGATCTTTCAAAGTTTGTTTCATCCATAAAACTTGAGTACAACAAGTTGTTGCTGCAATATATTCAGCCTCAGCTGTTGATAAAGAAACTGACTCTTGTTTCTTGTTGTGCCAAGCAACCAACCTGTCACCGAGATAAAAAGCACCTCCACTTGTGCTCTTTCTATCATCAACACATCCAGCCCAATCTGCATCTGAATATGATATAAGAGTGAAGTCTTTGCCTTTTGGATACCACAACCCATACTCCATGGTCCCCTTGAGATACCGAAAAATCCTTTTAACTGTTGTCACATGAGTCTCTTTGGGACTGGCCCGAAATCTAGCTACCATGCAAACTGCCTGCAGAATATCAGGTCTGGTAGCTGTTAAATATAGTAAACTTCCAATCATAGATCTGTACATGGTTTGGTCTACAGGTGGAGATTTGTCTTCTTTACTTAATTTGCAGCCTGTTGTCATGGGAGTGCTAACTGGCTTACAGTCCTCCATAGTGAACCTCTTTAGCATTTCTTTCACATATTTGATTTGGGAAATGAATATGCCTTTCTCATTTTGATTAACTTGTAGCCCAAGAAAGTAAGACAGTTCACCAATCATAGACATTTCAAATTCATTCTGCATCTTATTTGCTAAGTCTTTACAAGATTCATCTTTGTTGCTGCCAAATATGATATCATCTACATAGACAACAAGAACAATGAGATGCCCACCTTCTGTTTTCACATACAGATTACTGTCCACTAAACCTTTCTTGAATCCTTGTTGAGAGAGATAGTTGTCTAGCCTTGCATACCATGCCCGTGGTGCTTGTTTTAATCCATATAATGCTTTCTTTAATTTGCGGACAAGGTTAGGATCTTCACTAATTTGAAAGCCATCTCGGTTGTTCAATATAGACCTCTTCTTCAAGTTTCCCATTTAAAAAGGCAGATTTTACATCCATCCGATAAACTACGAAGTTCTTGTGGACTGCTAAGGCCGAGAAACATTCTAATTGCTTCTAATCTGGCCACTTGGTGCAAAAGTCTCTTCAAAATCAATGCCTTCGACTCTGTGCATATCCTTTACAAACCAGTCTTGCTTTGTTCCTAATGACTCGTCCGTCTTCATTTAATTTGTTTTGAAATATCCATTTGGTGCCGATTACATTCTTATTCGCGGGTCTAGGTACTAATTCCCAAGTTCTGTTCTTTTCAATCTGATCTAACTCTTCATTTATTGCCTTCATCCAGCTATCATCTTTGCTTGCTTCATCTATGTTTTTGGGCTCAATGTTGGATAAAAGAGAGTAATTACTTATTACTTTCCTTCTTGTCTGAATACCAGCTGTGGGATCTCCAATTATTTGGTCTCTTGGATGATTTTTCTGCCAGCTGCTTGTTTTGAATTTCTTGTTTTCTTGCACCTCTGAGTCATCGATTAATTCATCTGAATCAAACGTAGATTTATTTTCTGTTTCATTCACCTCATCTCCTTCGAAGACTTCTTCATAGATTGGGTAGTTTTCCTCAAAGTCAGCTAGTCGTTTCCCACCTTCATCGAATTTAACATCTGCACTGTCCACAATTTTCTTGAGTCTCTTGTTATAGCATTTGTAAGCTTTGCTTTTTGGTGAATACCCAACAAAAACACCTTCATCTGCTCTATTTTCAAACTTCCCAAGATTGTCATCAGTTTTTTGATGTAACACTTACGACCAAACACTTTGAGATGTTTCTTTGTTGCTTTTCTACCAAACCACAACTCATAAGGTGTTTTGCTTTCATGAGTTCTTAACATATATCTGTTTTGGATGTATACTGCTGTGTGAACTGCTTCTTTCTAGAATATGTCTGCTATTTTGTTTTATGCCAGCATAGTGCGTGCCATTTCCTGTACTATTCTGTTCTTTCTTTCTACTACACCATTCTGCTGGGGAGTTCTAGCTGCTGAATATTGTCTCCTGATTCCATGTTTTTCACAGTATTCTAAAAATTCATTCGAAATGAATTCTCCTCCTCTATCTGATCGTAAACATTTTATCCTTTTTCCTGTTTCATTCTCAACTAGTTGTTTGAAAGATCTGAACATTTCAAAAGCTTCTGTTTTATCTTTTAAGAAAAATATCCATGTCATTCTGGAATAATCATCAATACACAACATAAAGTATTTGTCTCCATTTATGCTTTGTGTTCTCATGGGTCCACATAAGTCTGTATGTATAAGTTCCAAAGGCTTGCTAGTGTGGTACTCTTTTGTTTTGAATGAGACTCTGGTTTGCTTTCCCTTCTGACATGAAGCACAAATATTATTTGAAGGTTTTCTAATGGTTGGAATATCTCTCACTGCTTGTTTCGAGCTGATTTTCACCAAGTTATCGAAACTTATGTGTCCAAGCCTCTTGTGCCACAGCCAGTTCTCTTCTTCTTGTCCAATAAAACACATACCTTCTGAAGATTCTGAGAGTGTGTACAGGTTGCCAGACGTCCTTGAGCCAGTTGCTATTAATTTCCCATTGTTTATCTTTCTGACTTCACAACCCTGCTTCTTGAAGACCACTTCATGTCCTTTATCACAGATTTGACTGACACTCAACGAGGTTGTGTTTTAGACCATCCACAAACAGAACTTCTTCTGACTTGATTTTCCCATCACTAATTTTGATAGATCCTTTTTCGATTATCTTGGCTCCATCATTATTTCTGAACTTTACAGAGCCACCCTCATATTTTTGTAGTTTTTCAAACTTCTATTTATCACCTGTCATGTGACTTGAGCAGCCACTATCAAGAATCCATGGAACACATTTATTCTGAGCCTTGAAAGCTGTCTGTACTATTAGAGATTCCTTTTCTTCCCTGAGTTGTTCTTTCTGTTTCCACTCTGTTTTGACTATGGTATTGGGCTCTAGCTTGGATTTCCCCTTTTCAGTATCTTGCACATATCTTTCAGAAAGATTTCTATTTTGTTTTGCCCTATATGGTTGAACTCTTCTTTTCTCAAATTGATTTGAAAGCAGAGGTACTACGACAATTTCTAGCAATATGCCCAAAGTTGTGACAATTAAAGCATTCTCTTGCATAACTTGTTAGAGGAGCAAAAGTATTTACTGTTGGTGAAACTTCGTGGTCCTACATTATACTTGCGATCAGCAATTTTATGTCCATAACCATTACATTTGAAACAGAAACCATAAAAGTAATGATTGAACCTGAAAGATGGTCTTTGCCAGGTTGTTGCAGGAGCCATAGACCTTATTTTCTTTTGATGTGTGACCTTGGTAAAGCCATCATTGTCAGTTCTTCTTTTAGGCCCGATATTACTGCTTTCTTTTGCATGCTTTGTTTTTCTTTCATCAGCCTGTTTCTCATCTTCACTCCTTATAGTTTCAATATTGCTTGGCTTTTGGTCTGTTTGATGATTCTCCTTCAATGAAGCCCGGACCAAATTTGATGCCTGCGAGTCGTTGATCACTTAAGATTTTATCCAGCTTCTTCAAAATTTCTTCACGTTTGTGATGGCAGCTAATTTTTTGATCCAGCTCTTGTATCTGCATTCGTAGGCCAAGATTTTCTTCTTCTAGTTTACAGTAGTAATCTATCTTCACGGTTATCTGAACTTCAAGATCTTCGAATATTTTCTTGTATTCTTCTGCCTGTATTTTTAAACTGGTTATAATGTCATTTGCATCCTCGAGCTTTCTTGACAGTTTATAATTCTTTCTTTTCTCAGATTTCCATTCTTCAAGAGCAGAGACCAGTTCACCTTCTAGATCCACTTTTGCCTCAGGTTTTTCAACACATGCTTTAGAGTTCATTCCTTCTCTCTTCTCTGATTTTTCTACCTCTTCTAATTTTTCTACTTCAAAAGCCATGAATAGAGCTTCACCTGTTCCTTCTTCAGACTCCTCACTAGAGCTGTCCTCTGAAGAATTTGCATTTCTGGAGATGAAACTTTTCTTTTTGAAATTTCCCTTTCTGAAGTTTGTTTTCTTTCTCCATTCACTTCTTTCTTGATGAGATGCTTCCTCACCTTTGTTCTTATCATTGAGAGGACATTTGGTAGCAAAGTGTCCAATCCCCCCATAGTTGAAACATTTGAAAGGAAGCTTTCCTCTGTATTTTCCTTTTCCCTTTCTCAGCTTTCTAACAAAATTTGCTTCCATTTCATCCGAATTTTCTTCTTCTTCAGACTCTTGTTTTGTGTCTTTACCTTTTAGGGCTTTAAAGGCTGCTTCTCTGTCCGTGGGATCAGATCTTCCTATTCTCATTTCATAAGCAATAAGGGAACCATGCATCTCATCCATACTAAAGTGATTTAGATCTTTAGCTTCTTCTATGGCTGAGACTTTAGAATTAAATCTTTGGGGAAGCGATCTTAATACCTTTTTCACGATAGTTGCATCATCCAAATCTTCGCCAAGACCTCTCATTGAGTTAGTGATTCCATTAACTCTCTGCATAAAGGCTTCTATGTTCTCATCGTTGGTCATCTTTAATGATTCGAATTGAGCTCGATGTGTTTGAAGCTTGGCTTCCTTGATCTTGTCATCTCCCTCATAAATATTTTCTAGTTTGTCCCACACATCTTTTGCTGATTCGCAATTTATGATCTTGACCAACTCACTGTCAACCAATCCACACATGATGGCATTTTTTGCTTTAGAGTCATTTTCAAATGCCTTTTTCCCAGTGTTGTCGGTTGGAGCAGTGTCGGGAGCTGTGTAACCATTAACTACTGCACTCCAGATATCAAATCCCAAAGCACGGAGATATGTTTGCATTCTGATCTTCCAGAACGCATAATTCATTTCATCAAACAATGGTGCTTTGTTTGAGGAGAATCCTTCACCACCTGCCATTTCGTCACTTCCAAGATCACCCTAGCTGATTTAGCCTGTTCAGGAACCTTGCTCTGATACCAATTGTTGTAAACACAGTGACACTGAGAGGGGGGGTGAATCAGTGTGATCTTTTAAATTTCAAGTATACAGTTTAAAAACCGATGATAGATTAAAACTTATAAAAGATATATCAATTACAGCAAGAAAGCATCACACACAACACAACAATTTTAACGAGGTTCACCAATGTGGCTACTCCTCAAAAATGGCTGCTTGGACTACCATCCAAATCCAACTCAAGCAAAGCAACAACTTTACAACTTATTTACCAGCACCAACTGGAAGGAGCACCAACCCCTCAATTTTTCTGCACCAACAGAATGGAGCACCAACTCCTAATTTACCAGCACCTACTGGAAAGAGGCACCAACCCCTTATGCCAAGCTGCAACTTGGAAGTCAATCAAGATAATGAAAAATACAGAATAATACTTTCACCTTATTTCTCACAGTCTGCTGTTCCTAGGGTTTCTACTGCTTCTGCGCAAAACACTTCGCACTATCCGACTACTTCTGTGAACTTCTTCGCACTCTCTGCTACAACCTGATGATCGATCACTTTTGCTGTCTACGCGCTATCACTTCGCACTTAGAACTCAACCTCTGCACCCCACGCTCTTCATTCACGCAATCACGATACGCACTCTTCGCTTCAACTCGACCTACGACTTCGCACTCAACTCGAATCGATATGACTCGCTCTCTGCTCGACGCGGACTTCACTTGCACAAACACGATACTTCCTCCACTTCAAACTCGAAACAACCCTCCTTTTATAGATGAAATTTCATGATCAAATATTAAACAATAGTCGGCTGTAACCCTAAGAACGTCGGCTGCAAAACCCTAGAAATTGTCGATTGCAAAACCCTAAAATCCGTCAGCTGTAACCCTAAGAACGTTGACTACAAAACCCTAGAAATTGTCGGCTACAGAACCCTAAAATCTGTCGGCCTAGATTCAACTTTGTCGGCCTTAACTGCTACTGCCACCTTTGTCACCTTTCTGTAACTATTGCCATGAAATAATAACATGTCACGATATCGCGACACTTTTTGTAGCCGTACGCCTTCTTGTCCTTGCTATCGCGAAATCGTGACCCTTTTGGCCTTTGAAAGCTTTGCCACCGTTCTTGTCATGAAATCGTGACACTTCAAACTTTTGTTGACGTCATCCTCATTCTTGTCGTGAAATCGCGACGCTTTCGGCTTCCAGAGGCTTTTCTTGCAACCTGTCACGAAATCGTGACACTTTCAGCTTTCGCTGATGTCATCCTCATTCTTGTCATGAAATCGTGACGCTTTCGGCTTCTCACACCTTCTTAGCTTTTTTGCAACCTGTCACGAAATCGTGACACTTTCAACTTTCGCTGACGTCATCCTCATTCTTGTCACGAAATCGTGACGCTTTCGGCTTTCGTACATTTCTCGCTTCATGCACTAGCGAAATCAAGACATGTAGCGAAATCGCTACAACTTTTCCACTTAACGCTTTCTCCTTGCTTCGACCAGCGAAAATCCAACATGTAGCGAAATCACTACAGTTTCTCGACTTAGCTTCTTGGCCTCCAACATGTCGTGAAATCGTGATAGTTTGCCTTGCGCCTTCTCTCTCCTCATTTTTGTCATGAAATCGTGACATTTTCGGCTGCGCCTTCTCTCTCCTCATTTTTGTCGTGAAATCGTGACATTTTCGGCTGCGCCTTCTCTCTCCTCATTTTTGTCGCAAAATCATGACATTTTCGGTTGTGCCTTCTCTCTCCTCATTTTTGTCATGAAATCACGACATTTTCGGCTGCGCCTTCTCTCTCCTCCGACCTGTCGTGAAATCGTGACAGAAAACATGTCGCGATATCGCGACAGTTTTCTAACTTGTCTTTTTCTTCGAATTTTTGAAACTGGGTCACTTTTGTTTTCCTGGAATTGCACTTTACATAAGCTGACTATCCTTTGAACTTCTGTCCTCTGCATCTGAATGACTCCTGAACTGTCTGTCCACTGCATCATTAGATCTAACTGTCTGTGTTGACAACAATGACAAACCTCTTGCAACACCTTAATTATTTTGTGAAGAACACAAGCTTATATTGAGATGGGGGGTGAACAATATAAGATAAAACTTTTCTCTTTTCTTTCCAAATAAATAACTTCAAATAATATCAATGCAATAATGAAATAATGCACAAGTCATCACACACATAAGCGACAACAATTTTTACATGGAAAAACCCTCTCAGGAGAAAACCATGATAAAATATTGCTTATATATTATTCAACAAATTTTGTGGACACCAACCCACAGAAGACACCAATACCCTAGTACAATTTCATGGGCATCAACCCATAGGAGATACCAATCCCTTCTCACAATTTTGTGGACACCAATCCACAAGAGACACCAATCCTCTTAGCAAGTTCATGGGCACCAACCCACAGGAGACACAAATCCCCTCAGCAAGTTCTGCTTCAAACACTGATCACTAACACTGCTCAAATTTGCTCTCAAATTTGGTCATAAACACTACTTAAATCTACTCCCAGATCTACTCACAAATGCTACTCAAATCTGCTCCCAAATATGCCTCAACAAAATATTGATATTTCTTTCGTATGTTCCTGCTACTATTTTATTTGTTCCCACAAATTCTTTTCTAACTCATTTCAATGTAGTGTATCCAATAATATCTTATACCTTCTACTTTATAAAAATAAAATATTTTTCTCATATAATTACAACCATATTGAGAAAGGAATTAATTCCCCATACCTCTAGATCTGCCTCAACACAATGATGATATTTCTTTTGTTTATACCCTTCAAATTTATCTCAAAAAAATTCATTGTGTGTGTGGTCAACTAACAACAGGTCAACTATGAATTCACAACAACACACCCTTCAAATTTACCTCAAAAAATTCCCTACATGTGCAGTCAATAGCGAATTCACAATAGATCACCCTAACTTCTTAGGATGACTTCCAATAAATGGTCATAGCAGCAAGTCACTCAGAGTGTACCATGTGGTGTGGAATACATCAACACCCTCCAATTGGGCATGTTTGTGTATGGTGCGCAAAGCGCTAGTGACCTCCAAGTAGGCATCGTGGGCACCATGAGGTGCTCACGATTAATCTATTGTGTGAATGCTCATTTATATCCCTCCACACCCTTTGTAGGGCATATGTGGGATTTAAATCCCCAAAACAAACACAAATCTAAACCTTCTACTGAAAGTATATATGATGTCGCTAACCTTAGAAAAATTAAAATAGCAAAAATTATTACTTGAATATTATTGCATTCATTTGTAATATTTGATGAGTTGTGTGTTCGACGTCTCTAGAAAATTTTTGGCTTAACCAAAACCTTCTGTTATGGCTTCACCCGGATGGTAGATTCTCAACGGCTGCCTTTACTGATGCTTATCAAAAATGATTATGCTTTCCATAATAAACTTTCTTTTGCTACCACCATTTTTGATGCTTATCAAAAATGATTTTTCCTACATAGTCCTCAATGAACTTTCTTTTGCTGCCATCGTTTCACTTGCTTACAATGCATTAGAATCACATATTTATTGAAGATATTCCATTAACCACTACCACTAAAAAAACTATGAGCCACTACTTCTACCAATATGGAATATATTACCTCTTAATCTGTCATCACCATGCATAAGCTCTTCAATCTCCCAATCATTGGTTCCAAGTACACTTTGTCGTGCACAAGCTCTTCAATCTCTCGATCGCTGGTTCCAAGTACACTTCACCACGCATAAGCTCTTCAATCCTCCTGATCATTACACGCCTCAAAATGTATCATCCAATCTTCTTATTAAAGTCATAAACTTCTTCATATATTTATATCAAATATTTCAATTTGATTATTGGCGCCCTAGATGGTTGGCTCATTGAAACTTCACCTTTATAATATTTAAAATCTTGATATTTAAATATTATAAATTTAAACCTTTACTTTATGATAACCTTCACTTTATAATATTTAAATTTAATATTTAAATATTATAATGCTTCATTTGAAATATATTTTCCTTGCTTCACTTGAAATATATTTGCCTTGCTTTACTTGTCCATTGTTTTCTATTTACCAAGTCGGCCTTTGACATCAATAACAACTCAATTAACTCAATAATTCTAAAAATATTCCCCTTTGTCATTAATGGCAAACCTGCAAAGAATTTGTCCTTTACTACAATATGATCATAAACTACTCCCCTGACTAGTTTCTCCCCCTTACTAAAATTCTCCCCTTTTGACATCAATGGCAAAGTCTCCTCGGGGCTGAAAGATAAGACATTTTACAATTCCCCCTCACTACCTGCTCTTCTTGAGGTGTTCAATAATGATATGGAAGTGAAATTACTCCCAATTTTCCTTTGAGATACTCAAATATTTTCTTTGGAAGTGGCTTGGTAAATATGTCAGCAATATGTTCCTTTGTAGCAATGTATTCTAACTTGACTTGTTGATTAGTCACTTGCTCTCTCAAAAAATGATGCTTGATCAAAATGTGCTTGGTCCTTGAATGCATCACTGGATTTTTTGAAATATTGATGGCACTTGTATTATCACACAGTTTGGAGATAGGATGATTAGGCTCTATTTTGAAATTAATTAAGGTTTGTTTCATCCATAAAACCTGTGTGCAACAAGAACCTGTTTCAATGTACTTTGCCTCTGTAGTAGATAAGGACACTAATGCTTGTTTTTTACTTAACCAAGAGACCAAACAGTCTCCAAGAAAAATGCTCCTCCACTTGTGCTTTCCCTATCATCCACATTGGTTGCACAATCCACATCTATATATGCAATGAGAGTGAAATTATTGCCTCTGGGATACCACAGTCCAAAATACATAGTTCCTTTCAAATACTTGAGGATTCTTTTATTACCTGTACATGTGTTTTCTTTGGTGCAGCTTGAAATCTTACCACTAATATGACTGCCTGCATTATATCTGGCCTTGTATACGTGGCATATAGTAAACTTCCAATCATGGATCTACATAAATTTTGATTAGCCTCAAGAGACTCATCATCTTTACTTAACTTACATCCTATAACCATGGAGGTACTCACAGGATTGCAATCCTCCATCTTGATTTTTTTCAACATTTATGTTACATACTTGGTTTAAGAGAGAAATATACCTTTATTTGACTGTAAAATTTGTAAACCAAGAAAGAAGGACGGCTCACCAAGCATTGACATCTCAAATTCACTTTGCATAAATTTTGTAAATTTTTGACACATCTTATCATTACTGCCTTCAAAAATGATGTCGTCCACATAGACTACTATAATTTACAAGTCATTTCCTTCATTATTGATGTACAAGTTGCTACCAAATATACCTTTTCTAAAACATGTGCTTGGAGGTATTTATCCAACCTTGAGTACCAAGCCCTAGGGACTTGATTTAGTCCATAGAGTGTCTGTTTCAATCTGCATACATAGTCTGGCTTATCTATCAAGCTGAAACCATCTAGTTAATCAATGTAGACCTCTTCCTCTAAGTAAACATTAAGAAATGTTGATTTTACATCCATTTGGTACACTTTAAAGTTTTTGAAACTTGAAAAGATCAAGAATATTCTTATGGACTCAAGACGAGCAATAGGAGCAAATGTCTCTTCAAAATAAATTCCCTCAACTTGTGCATAGTCTTTACATACAAGTCTTGCTTTTTTTTCGATAATGTGACCATATTCATTCAACTTATTTCTATAGACCCATTTGGTGCCAGTTACATTTCTATCTTTTGGATGTGGGACAAGTTCCCAAGTCTCACTTTTCTCTATTTGATCTAACTCCTCCTCCATTGCCTTAATCCAATATTTATCTTCACTTGATTCATTGAAATTATTTGGCTCAACTTTAGATAGTAAAGAGAAGTTGGAATGTTCACCTATACCTGTTATTTTTCTTCTTGTTTATCTTTCAACTAGATTACCAATAATCAGATCTGTAGGATGGTTCTTTTGCACATATCTGGATGGTTTTTTATATGGTATATTGGGGTTTGTTCTTGAGGGTGTTCTTTGATTCTCATATTCTTTATTTTCTTCATATTTGTAATTTTATCCCTCTTGATACAAGATCTCTTGAGTTGGTTCTCTTAGATCTATTTCTTCATCAACTCTTACATTTGCACTTTCCATAATTTTATGTGATATTTTATTGTAGCATCTATAGAATTTGCTCTTTGAAGAGTATCCAAGGAAGATACCCTCATCACACCTAGAATAAAACTTACCCAAATATTTTTCTTCTTGTCTAATGTAGCATTTGCTTCCAAAGATTTTTAAGTACTTCACAGTAGCTGGTCTTCCCTTCCAAAGCTCATATGGATATTTGTGGTGATTTACTCTTACTTAATCTCTATTGATGATATAAACATTTGCATGAATCGCTTCTCTCCAAAAGGCATAAAAAATATTAGACTCATTAAGCATGGCCCTGGACATGCTTTGAATTATTATGTTCTTCCTTTCAACTACTCCATCTATTGTGGAGTTCTTGTTGCTGAGTATTGTTGCTTGATTCCTTGTTGTTCACAAAATTCTACAAATTCAATTGAAGTGAATTCACCTCCTATGTATGATCTTATACACTTGATATTTTTGTCTATTTTATTTTCTACAAGTGCCTTGAATGTTTTGAACTTTTCAAAAGCTTCTGATTTCTCTCTTAAGAATGTTACCCAAGTCATTCTAGAATAATCATCAATAAACAACATGAAATAATTCTCACCTTGTAAGATTTTTATTCTTGTAGATCCATATAGATCAGTGTGAATCAGCTCTAGAGACTTGGATGAAGAGAATTCCTTTGATTTGAAATTAGATCTTGTTTGCTTACCATGATGGCATTATGCACAAATCGTGCTTGGGGTTTTTCTATCTTGGGTAAATTTCTAACTACCTATTTGTTGCTGATTATTACTATGTTGTCACATTTTAGGTGGTCCATTCTTCTATGCCACAACCAACTCTCATCTTCTTGTGATAAAAAGCATTTTCCCCTTTAATTTTTCTCAACATGTAGAGATTGTTTGCAGTTGTGTTGGCATCTGCAATAAGCTTTCCTGCCTTGGATTTCCTAATCTCACATCCATTTGGGTGAAATGTCAGTGTGTGCCCTTGATCACATATTTGACTTACACTTAGTAGATTGTGCTTCAACCCTTCAACATATAACACATTCTATGTCCTTGATATTCCATTTTCCAGGCTCAAGGTTCCTTTTCCAATAATTTTGGTAAAAGCATTATCACCAAATATTACCGTTCCTCCATTTATTTCTTTGAGAGAGAGAAATTTGCTTTTGTCACCTGTTATATGGATTGAACAACCACTATCAATGTACCACTGATTACCTTCATTTTGCACATGAAGAGCCATTTGTACCAACATACAATTCTCCTTTTCTTGTTCCATTTTCTTTTTATAAACTTTGGAAGTCATATTCTTTTGAACAGTTTGACCTTCCTCCTTCTTGCTTTATTTTGGAAGTTTAGAGAACACTTTTCTACACCATTTGGCCTTATGCCCAAAATTATTACATTTGTAACAAATAATATTATAATCCATGAGAGGTGCAAATGAATTGAAATTTCTCTTAGTGAAGCCAAAATCACTTTTAGCGCGGACAATTCAATGTACAACTTTATGACCAAATTTGTTACATGAAAAACAATAACCATGGAAGAAATATTGAAACATGTTTGATTACCTTGGAGGATATGGTCACATGGATCTCTCATTTTTTTTCTATTATTAACTTCAGTCCATGATGATTCTTTTTTTGTTCCTTCTTGATGCTTCCACTTTTCAATACATCAACATAGGTCTTGGGCTCTTCTTTACTTATTTTCTTTGATGTCTCTCTTCCTTTTGAGCTTGACTCTCCCTTTTGTTTCTTTTGACCTTCTCCAAAACCAAGTACAATATTTATAATGAATATCTCAGTGTTTTTATAACATCATCCAATATTTCTATGCTTTTCTCAAACCTGGTATTTTGATGTAGCTTATCATTAGACTTTTAAACTTCCTTCCTCAGAGAGACAACCTCATGTAATTGCTCAGCTATACCTTCTTCAATTCACTTTGCCTCTTCAATTTTTACTTTTAAGTTGGTGAGATCTTGCGAAAGCTTTACCTTTGTCTCCTCATCCTCTTGTACTTGAATATTCAATCTTGAGTTTTCCTTTCTAAGCCTTTTCACTTATTCAAGAACAACAACAAGTTCCTCTTCTATGTCCATTATGGCTTCCTCTTCATTTTCTAGATTTTTCTCCTTTTCTTGGATTTCAACAATAGGAGTATTTTCTTTCATCTCCATGGCCATGTGTGTTCTTTTAAGATCTTCCTTAAAGCTATTAGGCTTTCATGAAGGAACTTACTTTGATACCAATTCAAGAACACAAGCTTATACTGAGATGGGGGTAAACAGTATAAGATAAAACTTTTCTCTTTTCTTTCCAAAGTAATACCTTCAAATAATATCAATGCAATAATGAAATACTACACAAATCATCACACACATAAGAGACAAATATATTTATATGGAAACACCCTCTCGGGAGAAAACCATGGCAAAATATTGCTTATATATTCTTCAACAAATTTCATGGGCACCAACGCACAGGAGACACCAATTCTCTAGTACAAGTTCATGGGTACCAAACCACAAAAGACACCAATCCCCTCTCACAAGTTCATGGACACCAATCCACTAGAGATAGCAATCTCCTCAGCAAGTTCATGGGCACCAACCCATAGGAGACACGAATCCCCACAACAAGTTTTGCTTAAAACACTGCTCAAATTTACTCTCAAATATTCTCATAAACCCTGCTTAAATATGCTCCCAGATATGCTCACAAACACTGCTCAAATCTGCTCCCAAATCTACCTCAACAAAATGTTGATCTTTCTTTTGTATGTGCTCGCTACTATTTTATTTATTCCCACAAATTCTTTTCTAACTCATTTCAATGTAGTGTATCCAATAATTCCTTATACCTCCTACTTTATAAAAATAAAATATTTTTCTCAAACAATTACAACCATATTGAGAAAAGAATTAATTCTTCATACCTCCAGATCTGCCTCAACACAATGATGATCTTTCTTTTGTTTATGCCCTTCAAATTTATCTCAAAAAAATTCACTGCATGTGTAGTCAAATCATAGCAGATCAACTAACAGTAGGTCAACTATGAATTCACAATAGGTCACCCTTCAAATATGCATCAACATAATTCCCTACGTGTGCGGTCAACAACAAATTCACAACATATCACCCTAACTATGCAGGTTGACTTCCAATCAATGGTCATAGCAGCAAGCCACTTAGATTCTACCATATGGCATGTGAGACGTCAGCATCTTCCAACTAGGCATGTTTGCATATGGTACGCAAAGTTCCAATGCCCTCCAACTGGGTGTTGTGGGTACCGTGAGGTGCTCATGATTAATCTATTGTGTGAATTCTTATTTATATCTCTTCATGCCATTTGTAGGGAAGATGTGGGATTTAAATCATCAAAACAAACACAAATATAAACCTTCTACCAAAATGATATATGATATAGCTAACCTTAGAAAAAAAAAATAGCAAAAATTATTGCTTACCTGTTATTGCATTCATTGGTAATATTTGATGAGTTGTGTGTTCGAAGTCTCTAGAAAATGTTTGGCTTAACCAAAACCTTTTGTGATGGCTTCACCCGGATGGTAGATTCTCAACGTCTACCTTTACTGATGCTTATCAAAAATTATTATGTTGTCCACAATGAACTTTCTTTTGTTGTCGTCATTTCTGATGCTTATCAAAAATGATTTCTCCTATGCTTTCCTCAATGAACTTTCTTTTTCTACCATCATTTCAGTTGCTTACAATGCATTGGAATCACATATTTATTGAAGACCTTTGAGCAACCACTACCACTACAAAAACTAGGAGCCACCGCTTCTACCAAGATGAAAGGCACCACCTCTTAATTTGTCATCATCATGCACAAGCTCTTCAATATCCCAATCACTGGTTCCAAGTACACTTCATCATGTGCAAGCTCTTCAACCTCATGATCACCGGTTCCAAGTACACTTCACCGTGTGCAAGCTCTTCAATCCTCCCGATCACTACATGTCTCAAAATGTATCACCCATTCTTCTTATGAAATTCATAAACTTTTCATATATTTATATCAAATATTTCAATTTTATTATTGACCCCCTAGATGGTCGGCTCATTGAAACTCCACCTTTATAATATTTAAAATCTTGATATTTAAATATTATAAATTTTAACCTATATTCTATGATAACCTTCACTTTATAATATTTAAATATTATAATGCTTCATTTGAAATATATTTGCCTTGTTTCACTTGAAATATATTTTCCTTGATTTACTTGTCCATTGTTTGCAATTTACCAAGCCAACCTTTGAAATTAATGACAACTCAGTTAACTCAATAATTCTAACATTTTATGACCAAAGGGGTTGGGTGCCTTTGGATATTTTGAACTAAAATTTGACCAAATGGGTTAGGTTCCTTTTGATCCTTTTGAATTGAAATTTGATCAAAGGGGTTAGGTTCTTTTGCAGCCTTTTGAATTGAAGTTTGACCAAAGCGGTTAGGTTCCTTTGGAGCCATTTGAATTGAAGTTTGACCAAAGGGGTTAGGTTCCTTTGGTTCCTTTTGAATTTAAATTTGACCAAAGGGGTTAGGTGCCTTTGATTTTTTTTTAAATTGTCTTATGACCAAAGGGGTTGGGTACCTTTGGAGCTTTTGAACTAAAATTTAACCAAAGGGGTTAAGTTCTTTTGGAGCCTTTTGAAATAAAATTTGACCAAAGGGGTTAGGTTCCTTTGGAGCCTTTTGAATTGAAGTTTGACCAAATGGGTTAGGTTCCTTTAGGGCCTTTTGAATTGAAATTGTTAGCTTTTAATGTAATGAGCAATGGGAGATTGCAATCACAAGATGCATAATAATATAAAAGAAAGTAAATCTGCTAGATGAGTCAAGTATGCTGAATAGAAATAACATAAATGAATACAACATAGCTATGGAGGAAATTAAGACTCCATTAATGAAGCTACTGAACTACATTGCATCCATCACAAATATATGGTGATATACACAACACTGCACTACTACCTACGACTATGCTATACACAGATCTATCTATCTATGTCCCTCTTCTTATATCTATCTGATAATGAGGCCTTTATTATATAGGAATATAGGTTCCTTGGCCAACACTCTACCTACATGTGCAAGGGATAACTTACACATATACAACTTACACATTGACACTTACGTGTTTATTACACTGCATGAAGTAACTAGATAACTTCCCCCTAAAGTTATTTAATGTCCTAAGTATGTACCTTGGAAGATAGATTACATAGCCCAAATGATGGAATAAAATCTATTTCTAACACTCCCTATATTACATTATTTGGGTATTAAATACTTTAGTCTTCAATATGGATCTTCCTCCAACGGATAATGGAATTTGTATTCTCCTTCATTGCTCATTGTATTTAGGTTCTATAGGTAATTTGTGTCTTCATATGATGCAAAGTAAGCTATAGTTGAGGATAACGATTTTCTTCAATTGACTTTACATTGAATTCCTTCTTTATTTGCTTTATCTTCTTCTTCATCTCTAGCTTTACCTTTGATTATGGTTCCTGTGCTCTTGTAGGTGGTTGTGTTGCTACTTGACTCTTGCAAGAAGGAATATTCAATTTGTATAGAAGTTTCTGAACAACCACTTAAAGCATCATGATAAGATATTGAGTTAGTAGAACATGAAGTACTGATGCTACATGAGGATTTAAAAAACTTTTCTAGATATGATTCATTGAGTTTTGCCTTCTTTTTGAGTAGTTCTATCAATCCTTTTTGTTCTACATTTTTTGCCTTGTAGTGTTTACATGTGAGCAATGCCATGTATAATATGCTCACAAAATCTAACAGAAGTGAAATATCATTTTCCATTATCAATTGCTTCATTGATATGGGCTTGAAGATAACATTCCATAGTATCATAATTATCTTCTGAGGCTTCACTATGGATTAATTTTGAAGTTAGATCTAACCTCCCTTATGATTTCTTGAGAAGATTCATGATCCCAAGTTTTATGGCATTGGCTTTTTCTTTTCTAAAGCAATTATTCTTATAGGTATTTTGAGAAGTAGACATCCTTATATCTCCCAATATTATAATATATGATCCCTTATTGAAGTATATAAGCTTGATTTGATAAAACCTTTTGTAATCCTTAGGTTTGTAGACTTCCTTATATCTCCCTAGTAATGAGAGTATGAATACCTAATTTTTAGGTTTTTGTAGCAATATTATATCTTCCCAAATTGATAATCTTTGAAGGATATTATTATCATCAAGTTTTGTAGAATACCTTATGACTCCCTAGAGATTTTTGGAATATAATATAGTTCAATTTTGGTTGATTTTGTACAAATATTGTAAAGATCAAAAATCAACTTCTTAACACCTTATTACTCCTATTGAACTAAGCACTTTTAAATTTTGAAGAGGCTTTAATGTTGGATTTCTTTTGTCCCTTTAGAAAAGTTTTTGAGACAATAATATTATAACTTTCAAACCTTAGTAAAAATATTTAATAACCTCTTTTTATATCCCTTGAATTATTTCTAATTTTCAATAACCTAGTTTGGAGTTGTAGCCCTTATGACTCCCAAATTTGGAAAATTAGAACACATTAATATTTACAAATTTTAAATGGATTAATTCCAAGTAGTATTCCTTATTTATCCTAGGTTATATTTTGAAAATATTAGATAAATTTAATATTTAATTTCCCTAAGTTTTGCTTTCAAATGAATATTGATTCCTTTAAATAATTCAACCTTATAATATAGCCTTATAACTCCTTTTTTAGGGAAAGCAAATTAGATGGAAATTGTACCTTTATGAAACCAGCGGTAGACTATCCTTCTTGGGCACTGTGAGTAATGGAAGATTCTTCCACTTGCTATTTGCTTCAATACTCACTTCAATGCTTCCTTGACCCATTTGACTGAGAGTAATGTGCTTCACCATTTTTAGATACTTCGAATTACTCTCGGATTGTTCTCCAAGTTGTTGATTCATTACCATGTAGCTATCGAGCTACTACTATGATATAGTCGAAATGCTATTGAGTAACTTTAGACTCACTTGCTACCATTGTTTCCTTTCTTTGACTATGCTTTCACCTCCTTGACCATCCTTTTTATGGAAGATAAGTCTTGAATTTTGTGACAAGTGTCACACCTATTACGTATGAGCACTCGCTCCTTTTGTAATGTACCAACTTCCTTGTCTAACGCTTCTTGGGCACTCTGTAACATATGAGCACTCGTGTGGGAACTTGTGTGAGGGTTGTGGAGGATAACAAGTGGCACCACCTCCTTAATATTCCTTGTAACTCTTGCATGAGGTTTCTTGAGCGTTGAGAGATAGAATGACACTTTAGAAAGTTTATGCCAAGTGACATTCAAATGCTTTGCATGAATACTTGTGCTATAATGCTTCCAATGAGAGTATAACTCCTTTCATATGCCTTCCCTTAGTGTGCTTTGTTTCTTAAATAGCAAGCAATATTCTATTTTGTAGGTGATTTTATGAGGCATTATGGAGCTTTGAATGGTGATTCTGAAAGTGATATTGGTGCTTTCTTTGGTGGATTATCTTCACCAAGTTTAAGGACTGAATGTAGCACCTTTTCTCCTTGTCTACTATGCATTCAACATGCTAATTTTTGTGTTTTTGTAATGTAGATAATCGCTTGATATGATGTTCGTCCCATGTTGGTAGAAGTAGAATTTGATACATTTTCTTCGTAGATGAGCTCCCTTTAGGTCTATGTAGATGCAACTTGATAACAACCTTATGTAGGCTTTGATATTGCAGGTTCATTTGTTCATTATATGTGGAGAGTGAGCCCTTTGAGTGGCTCCTTTTGCTGTGGAACAGGAGTGCAAATTTTCATCCTTCCTTGGTAGGATTACCCTGTAGATATTATGTCTTTTGAGGCACCTTCATATTTGCTTTCTTCCATAGAAGGGCCCATAAGGAAATATTTTCACCTTTAAAATTAGGTGATGAGAGGTAGCAAGAAGATAATTGACATCAAGATTGATGATGAAGATGTGGATGATGAGGTAAAGTAGTTGAAGGAGTTCATAATCTCCACCACAATAGGTATGATTAATTCCATGGTTAATTCAATCATTGATATTAGGGAGGGTCTTCAAAAGCTCTTCTTCGAGGGTCATAGTGGCAAGGAGGTTGATGGTGGGTCTGAAGCAGAGGATATGGTTACATTCAAAGAGGAGCCTAAGGAACCTAGTCAAGGCGACACTAAGGATGAGGACAAGATTTACACTAAGGATTAATCTCCTTAGGTTATTAATTTTTGCTTCTGTGGCTACCGTGTGCGGAGCCTGCTTCTTTTTCTCTAAGGTGTTTACATTTTATTCCCACGGCTACCCTACATGGAGCCTGTTTCTTTTTGCTATGTGGGTTGTTCCTCTTAGGCAGTGTCATTTTCTTTCTCTTTCCTTATGCTTGAAGCTACATCCTCTGGTCTTCTATTTTCTATTTTAGGCTTAGGGCAGCGTCCCCTATTGATAATCCTCTATGTTTAAAGCAAGTATGGATATTTTTGTAACAAGGTTTTGGGATCCTTAAAACCCACCCAGTAATGCAATCCTTTAACTTATAAAAAAAAAAATTGATTTCTTCCTATGTATAACGTATTTTACTAGTGCAATACCATGTAACCTTACATGTATATAAAAATTTCTTTATTGCACCTTTTCTTGCATTCTTTTGCAGGTCTAAAATTTTGGCTTTGTAGCATATTTTTTGAATGCAAATATGAGGGTTTTGAGGATGTATCTTTGGCTAGAATCCTTACCCTTTTTTCTTGGATACTTTGATGATAAATCCAAGTCCTTAATGATGTAGATATAAGATTATTTGTAGCTATAATTGTTTTTCCCTTTGTAACATGCAATTAACCCTGTAATTCTTTGGATTTGAGACTCACCAAGTCCCAATATTAAAGCTTTTATTTATGTTTTTGGTTAGTTGTATTCTTCTCCATGTTTTGGAGGATTCTAACCTAATTTGGTGGCTTCACTTGGCCACTATGTGTTGCAGATTTTTGTGCACTAATAGTGTCTTTAGACACTTTGAAATTTTTTTATTTTGTGTCCTTCTCAAGTACAAAAAATATAATCTTTTGAGAGCAATAGAATAGTGCAAATGAATCTGCAGACACCAAAATCTAGCCACTTTTCATCCATCCGTAGCCTCCCACCATAGTTATCCATTATTTATATATTTATATATATTTGTTTAATATATATATTTAAATAAAAATATTTTATATATTATATTTATATATATTTAATAAATGTATATATATTTATATGAATTAATCCCAACCATCCATCATATTTTAATCTTAGCCATCCATCTGCCTTAATCCATGCCACTTACCCCACTTTAATCTCCACCCTTCCTCATGTTCTAATCTCAACCACACATTTTGTGTCATTGAAACCCTAACATGTCTAAGAGAAGATTATAAAGAGGAGTCATTTTGATGACTCAACCCCTAAGTTCTTTGATTCCCCAAGTTCCCTAAGCATGATATGAATCTTAAGTCTCCTAATTTATTTAAGATATTTCTATAGTCCAAACCCTAGCTCCATCATACCCATCCTTGCATCCCCTTGTCACCATTTGAATCCTTTGCATCCATCACTGCCCACATTGCGTGAACCAGATTTGGTTCTGCAACCCTCTCCTTAGTTGTTGAACACCCTCTAGAGCTTCTTGAGTGCCTACCAAAGTCTCCAGAGCACCTCTGGGTATTTCTAGTCAGCATCAAGAACCTGCAGATGTTTCCCATTTAGATATACAATCCTACGAACCTCTGGCGGTCATTATGGCATCTACATAATCATTCCCTGCATCAATTATGAAAAAAAGTGTTATTTGATAAGGTAAAATTTCATTGCATTTTATTTACATTTTTATTCTTTTGCTCATAGCATTCATTGCAATACTAGTGTTTAGGTATTTTATTTGTTCTGAGGGTATCACGTAGTGGAGCTCTCATAGATATTAATGATCCTTGTTATTTTTTGTTGTGTGCAAGTGTAAGAACAACATTTATTGAAGGTTTTTGAAGCTTGGGTGGCCCTGCATAGGATACACAAGCCCATCCACAACCTATTGGGATCAAATCAAGCGTGAAGACACCACCATTATTTTTAGCTAGGGTTTCGGAGAACCCTAGCAATAAATAAGCAGTGTAAAACCCCACATTTTGGGTACACTAATTATAATACTTGAGATCTACCAACAATAATAAAGAGTTCATTTATATTGTGCAATCATTGTGTTACTTTGCTTATTTTCTATTTCATAGTTTTTGGTTGGTGTTGTTTGATTTTGTACTCACAAATGGCGATCACGGTGGGACCCATAATGGGTTCTTTATGCTAATAATATTGTCATTAACTCACTACTTTTTTTTTCTATCTTGTAAGTTTTAAGAATTTTGTCGCACTATTTTCACTGAAATAGGGTTTTTGGAGCTGCAGAAGCCGATCCAAAATTATGCGAACGCCCTACAACACTCGAGGGATGCCCCCTAGAGTTTAGAAGGGGCCCTGGTGCATTTCAAATACTTTGAGAGGCATTTCATAGAGTGGAAAAATGATACATAGGCTTCTCTATAATTCTGCCTCAAAACCCTAACCCCTCTATTTTATTTTTGTTTTACGTTTTTACAGATTAACTGCTAAAAAGAACATCTTTTAATGTATGTTAAAATAATTATATTACATATGCATTTTAGGTACTTGCATTTATACATTGCATTTAGATTTACTTTTTATTCATATTCATATTAGCACACATTTTAAATTTAATTTTTTTTTGTTTTCTGGTGTGTTTTTTATTCAAATATATGCATACTATTTTCATGTAAAATGAGAATTGCATAAAATAGTTTGCACAATAGGGTCAAGAATTCCTCTTTTGCTTGTCTAAGTAGGAACAAAATTAGGATAACTAAGTATACTCCCACATTTGGTGATTCAAGGTGGAAGAGTAAGTGAACCCTCCACTATTCAGAGTGGGTCTTAAGCGATGTACCTTACATCTTTCAAAGAGCTTAGTATTTATATTATTGGCTTCTGATTTAGGTCTGTAAAATTGGTTACTATTGACATTGTATGAAACACAATAGAAAATATAAAAAATTTAAAATTAATCACACATAGCATGTCTCACATTAAACAATAATGATTTGGATTTCATCACCAACCATTGCTTGATATTTGGCGATAGTAGGCTTCATCTCCATTTGCCAATCTCTACACTTAGTCACCATAGGATACCCATGAGCAAACTTTCTAGACTTCATCACCAGAAATAATCTCATTTCCAGCCAAGCCATAGATTTCACCCTTCATAATTCAGATTAGCACATCAAAAATACACAAAACACAAAAAAAAATATTAAAATGAGATAAAAAAAAGGAGGTAAGAAACATTGTTGCAAAACATAGAATTGAATTGCTTATTTTGTGAAGTTTCCTTCTGCACTTTCTTTACTACACATTGCATATTTGATTCAATAGCTTATGGTCCTAACTAGAAATCAAACAAAAATATTGAGTCAAATGTCCACTAATCAAACCACTTCATCAATGGAGTGTTCATCATCCTTCCCCACCACTTCTATGGTCAATCCCACTAGTGTGACATAGACAAGTTATTCAAATTTGTCTATGGGTCCATCACACGCTGTGCAAACTTCAAATATTGATGTTTTGCATAGATCCATCCCCACCTCCATTTCCCAAGCTGAATAATTTTCTCCTATTGATCATAACATCACCTATATAGATATGGCCCAAGTGCAAGCTCTTTATAGATCCATTAACTATGTCTTAGAACCAGTCCATAGCTCACCTAGGCATGATCCTTCTTTCCAACATGAACTTATCTCCTCCCAGCCTTCAAGCCTTACCCATGTGTATAACAACACTCTTTTTGAGGTATCAACTGCACCTTCCCAATATTGGTCCATACCCCAATCATCATATGCTCAAAGCACATCCATCCTATCATCTTACACCACTACTTATGGCAACCCTTTATATGAAGCACATGTCAATGTTGCTTCATATATGCTAGCTTCCAACTTATTCAATGTTACCCATTCAGCCGTAACTACGGTTGCAACTTATCCTTCACATACCTCAAACATCACATCCACACATTCCACTTCAAATATAGAAATACATGAAACATGGAAACACCTTAAAAAATTGCTTAAGAAGCGACAGAATGCTCAATCCTATCCTTAATAGCAAGTTCATTCGGTCAATCCTAAGCCTCAACCTATTTCTACTCAACCCACCTTTATCACCCAAGGTCCATCATGGGTACCGTAATCTTTTGTGGTTTCCATTCCAACATTACCATCAACCTGTACCCATTCTATGGGTCAATTCATCCATAGTTCGCATGCATCTTCTTCGTTTCCTCATTCATAATAATTTCATCAACCTTATCATCATCAATTCCAATCCACTCTACTAAGCCATAATCATCTCATTATTTTTTTTTTGGTAAATTAAGTCTATCATTAAACCGGGTTTTAACAGTTGACCCAAAACCAATTTACAAAAATCAGCCCTTGGCCGAGGAACCCCACCATGAACCAAACTAAGGAAACTTTGTCCTCTAACTTGACACTACTGCTTAGCCAGAAACCAAAAGAACCAGACCATACTAGCCACCATAGTCGAAAACCCCCTTAAAAAAAAGAGACAAAGGTCCTATGAGGACCCTAACTACCCCAAGCACCCACACTTCACACAGGAGATCACCCATAAGCCCACAAGAAACAAAAAGCCACTGCTATAGCCAACACAACAAAAAAAAATGCAGACCATCTAGCCACACTATAGGCCAATCGGAGGAAGACCCTAGTCTTCATCCTCGACCTCCTCTTCTTGATTTTTATCTTTGTCTTCTTCGTTGTTGTCAGTCTCCAATTTTTAGACCACCGGCTTGTTGCTCTGGTATCCTTCGTTGAAGAAAACTTTGGTCAAAATATCCTGTAATTCTTGCATCTGCTAATTAATATTGGCCATTGTGTTTAGGATATACCTTTTCAATTCCATTATTGTAGGGTTAGGACCCTCATCTTCAGACGTAATCTCCATGATTTTGCTGCTTCCCTTAACTTGCTTATTTTTTAGCCTTAGAGAAGACCTAATGGGCTGGTCATAAATTCTCAGCCTTTTCCTTGTTAGGCCTCCCTTAGCACTAGACTCACCCTCACGCTTCGATATAGAGGAGGGTTTTGGGAGACCAGGGATCTCGCATCCCCTCAAAATTTCACCATGAACTGTCGAGGGATCCTTAAGAGGAGGGGCAGGGATAGGTTGGGGAGCATGGAGAAGGACATATTTGTAAATGACCTTGAGAAGGCCTTGATGCATAGGTATGGAAAAGTATTTTTTGCTACAGGAAGAGGTGATCATGTGGTTTAGGGAGTTCATAAGAAATTGGGGAATACTTATGGGGTTAACATCCCAGAAAAAGTTAACAAAGGCATAATGGAAACTGATTAAAGTTTTACCAAGGTCCTCTGTCGTGATGAATTCCAGCACATTCTTCATAACCGCATTCCATGGAGTCGGGAGGTCCATCCTTGTGAGGACATTCATTGCCTCCTTGTAGATTTTTGGGTTATCCTTAAACTCTTTGAGCTCCACCTCCCAGTGGTGCTTTTATCGATGAATTGACCTTCTCTTGACCGACTTGCTGGTAATTTTTGCCATAATCTGAACATCAATGATAAATTCATGACCCCTAATCTCCATGCAACCATCCTCCCATGTTTCCATCACAGCCAGCATAATTTTATCTTCCACGCCTGAAAATAGATCGAAAAACTAGGTAAAACGCCTATTGGTCAAGATAGCCTATGTAGCAGGTTCCATGACCACCATGTTGGGCTCAATGTATATCATGTTTGATAAGGTAACTGTCAAATTCCTCTCTAAATTATCTGAAATCTTGCCACTCATGGTTTCCTTCAAAAGACTCCAGTATTGAATGATTAAAAGGTGATGGTTTCTTTGCTTGTCGTATCCACCCGTTGCTAAGTCCTTAAAACTCGTACCAAAACTGGAAATGAATCACAAAGCACCTTTGCCTTGATAATCATGCCAAATCATCATGTGGATCATGCTACCATAAGCCTTAATCCCGCTGATAGAATCTATTTTCTTGGTATTTATGTGGAGGTAAGTCTCAAAACCCCTCGTAGGGACCCTACTCCTCTCGGGGAAGGTTGGCCCATGTCTCAATGTGTTTGGAAACTTGCACCTCCCTCCATGGTGCACCCTCCTCACATAACTGTCCTTTTTATGAAATACCACCACCACCTCGTAGTCCTGCCACCACCTTCACAAAATCATCAAGTGATTCAGGGTTTCCACATTCCTGGGGAGGACCCTAGAATTCAGGTTATGCAACAACAGATTGATAGTCTGATACAACATACTCCTGGTATGATAAACCAGAAACCCACTTTACGTCAGCTGATCAATCAACCAATCCATCCTTCGGTACCATCCCTGCCATATCTGGCAGACTTCACAGTATCGAAGTTTGATAAATTTAAAGGGACTGAGGACCCTAAAGAACATGTGAGCACATTTATCCATTCATGCTTTAGAATTCAAAGTAATGATGCTCTAATGCTTCGAACATTTCCTCAGACATTGGGGGGAGATGTTGTAGAATGGTATAATCACTTGCCTCACCATAGTATTTATACTTTTGAGCAATTGATTGACCAATTTCTTGAAATATTTTCCCTTAATGTCAGAAATAAAGTCTCATTATCCGATATATATGGTCTAAAACAATATGATGATGAGTCTGTCTATGACTTTGGTAACCGTTGGAGGGTCATTATCACCAAATTGCCATTCGCCCTACCAATGGAGGAGTTGATCCGATTGTTTACTAAGAGTTGCTTAAAACCCATCTCTTGGTTATTACAATTACAACAATATAGATCATTTGATGAAGCTCTTGCCCAGGCTAGCACAATTGAGGAGATAAAAATCCAAGAAGGTGTGCTTAAGCCTAAAAAGAAAGAATGGCAAAACAAGGGCCAATATAAAGGTAGTTATTCTAGCCAGTCAAAATCAAACCAGGCCAATCCGACCAACCAAGCTAACCAAGTTAATCAAGTGGTCATGAGCCAGTCGATAATGGCTCAACAACAACCTATGCAACAACAACCATGACAAATTGAATATCATGTGGTTCCTTCAACAACTCAATCAAGTCAAAACATAGTGCCAACTATGGAAAACCGACCACATCGATAATCTATTCGACAAAACCATCAATACACCCCATTGGCTGAATCTTATGCTTCCATATTCTGTAGGTTATATGACACCAACCAACTTGCCTTGCCTGAGGTTAAACCAGATGATCCCACTAAACATGGTAAACACTACCGAGAGCATTTGTTTTTCCCTTATCATAGGCAAAATGGGCATGATATTAACAACTACCATGTATTTAAGGATAGAGTGCAAGATCTCATTGACTTAGGGGCAATCAAGCTTGATAGTCCCTTAGCTCAGCAAAACCAAAACCTTAGAATTTATCAAACACCACTTCCTCATCATGAGGAGGTGCAACCAACAATAGGAGGGTCTAATACCAAAACCCCTCCTAATCAAGTCAATCATGTCCAACAATACCAAGGTTTTGTGGGTGCTATTCATGTAGTAACCCGAGGTCAACAACAATGCACTAATCAACAAAATGCTCAGCAACAGTCTGTTCAATCGCCCATACCTCCACAAGCAAGTGTGTCTCAACCTACAAATTCATCATCACCCATCCAAATTTCTACCAATCCTTCTCAACCCATCCATATTCCAAGTCATCCAAATCCCTCCATTCATCCCATCAATCATCCATCAAGGCCAATCATTTCATTGAGTAGTCGGTTAACCACAAGCCTTAAAATGGCTTCGGCTAAACTATCTATATATGAGCTCATTCAACAATCTCCCCCACATCATGAGGCATTAATGGATATTCTAAAATCCATTGAATTCCAATCTCAAGATGCTAATACCTTCAACAATTTTGTGGGGAATATTCAAACATGTATGGAGCCTTCCATTACATTCTATGATTTTGAGATTAAACCAATATCATCGGAATCGATGGACCCTCCATTACACATCATGGCTCAAATTGATAGGAAGCCATTCAAAAGAGTTTTAATTGATATTGGCTCCTCCATTAACATCATCACCACATCTACTCTTCATCATCTCAATATTCCTCCATCCCACATCACCAAATCCACTTTCACCCTGAAAGCATTTAACGATGCTCTCTGCTCCATAGTTGGCACTATCATTTTACCCATCGAAGTGGGGGTCAAAATATTGCATACCATGTTCCACATCTTGGAAGGATCCATGGCATATAATGTACTCCTTGGATGACCTTGGATGAGGGAAATGAGATGTGTCCCTTCTATACTACATCAATGCTTGAAATACGTACATGAGGGACAAGTACATTGCATACCGATGGATGTTGAACCATTTAAGTATTGCAATTTCATCTCCAATCCCTATGAATCCATGCTTCCTTCCACTCATCTATTTCTCACATCATCAACCACTTCATCATCCACCCAATCCGGATCATCATCTAAAGCTCCTATCCCTGAGGAGCTTCCCATCACCACATCACATCAAGCACCCACATTCATGCCCCCATATTCATCACCTTTGACTACATGCACATGTGGCCAAACTCAATCCACATCAGTTTCATCATCATCATCAACATCATCCTCCACCATTCCTTCCACATCATTGCCAATTCAACAATCATCTCAGTCAAATCCACCGCCATCCACATTAGCCAATGTCTCACAAGTCGAGTTAACAGATTGTGAGACACCATCTCAGTCCATACCCCAAGCCAATCATGAGTCATCCATTTCCACATCTGCATCCATGTCATCCCAAGTTGAGGTCCACCTCACTAATCCTGGTATTGGTGAATACGTGGTCCAAGATATTACAGTCACACCGCTCAACATCCAAACTACCAAGGATTACGGTCACCCATGTGACCCACCCTTATCTATAGGAGCAGTGTATAATATGGGTTCCATGTCAAATAGCATAAATTTTGTGTATGGGGGAATTGAGTCATTGTCCAATCCTTCTCCTCCAGATGAACCCAAGCAACCAACAACTACCAATATACAACAAATATCGAGTTTTCCATCCCATTATTTTCATCGATATAATTGGCAAAGAAATGGCCTAGGCTGATATGAACAGGGAGTGCATGAGCTAATTGATACTCCATATCGAGAAGCGCATGACCATTCAGGTCTAGGCTACCATCCATTTTCTTCCATATCTTCTTTTGAACAAGCCTTTCAAAGGCTTAATTTGAATTCAGAAGAAGATGACCATCACCCCGATGACTCTGAAGAAGAAATTTATGAAGAATTTGACCTTATGTCAATAATTTCTGATGAATCTAAAGAGGAATCAGAGCCCATCATTCCACACACTAAAACAGGATGAGTTTTACCTCAGAATGTTCCCCATCCATCAACCCATCATTCACTTGCTTCTTCCACAAGAGCGAGTCAAACCAACCGGTGAACCACCACCTCCATTCCATTGATCCACATCACCGACCATTTTGCTTGTAATATATGTACATAAATCAAATTTCAAAATTTAAAAAAAAATTAAAAACAAATTTAAAAAAAAAACAAAAACAAAAACATTTTGCATTACATGTACATTGCATTTATTTGTGTTGCTTATTATTGTTCAGGTTTACCAAAGTTCTAATATCAGTTCTAGAAAATAGGATCCACCCATCCATTCCCATTGTCATCCAACCATTTTTTCCCCTTAAGTCAACATGAATCCTGTTGACTTATTCACCCCACTCATAATCCATATGATTTGGCAAAGCCAATTCCAATTGACATGAGCCTTATTGATATGGATCGGATTTCCTCACCACCATCCTTTTTTAAGTTTGTCCTATTCGAGGAATTGTTAAGGGCTTCAACCAACTACATTCCTCCATCACCCCCACCTTCACCTTCACCTTCACCTTCAGATCCTGAGGTTTTCTAGGTAGACATAGATGAGGTTGAGTCAGAAGAGTTTGATAATATCATAGATGACATTCATCTGATCCCAATACCCCATCAACTTGAGGAAGGTTCTCACATGTCTATTGAAGATACTATCGATGTGAACCTTAGTTCAGACATAGACAATCCCCAAATTATCAAACTTGGTAAAATTTTATCCATAGATGAACAAGAGCAATTAATTGCTCTCCTCAAGAAGAAGAAGGGTATTTTTGCATGGTCCTATAAAGACATGCCTAGCCTTGACCCTAACTTGGTTGTCCATAATCTCACCTTACATTCTGATGCTAAGTCGATCAAACAAAAACTTAGAAGGATGCATCCTACCATTGCCCTCATAGTCAAATAAGAGCTTCAAAAGCTTTTAGATGTGGATTTCATTATCCCCATTGACTATCCTGAGTGGCTCTCAAACATGGTACCCATTCGTAAGCCTAACGGGGTGATACACATTTGCACTAATTTTTGAGATCTTAACAAAGTGTGTCCTAAGGATGATTTTCCTCTTCCAAACATTGATACTCTTGTCGACACTTGTGCTGGCCATGAAATGCTTTCTCTCATGGATGGTTTTTTAGGATACAACCAAATTCAAATAAATCTTGATGACCAACACAAAACAACATTCACTACACCTTGGGGGAATTTTTGTTACAAGGTGATGCCCTTTGGCCTCAAAAATGTAGGTGCCACTTATCAACATGCCATGACATACATCTTCCATGATTACATGCATAATATCATCGAATATTATGTGGATGATCTCTTGGAAAAATCTAAAACTCGACAAGAGCACATTGGTGTATTGGAAAAAGTCTTTGATCGAACTTCTAGAGCATAATGTAAGGTTGAACCCCAAGAAATGTGTCTTTGGTGTTACCTCTGGAAAACTACTAGGGTTCATTATCTCCAAAAGAGGCATTGAGGTGGACCCAAACAAATTCAAGGCCATCATGGAGATGCCTCCCCCAACAAACTTGAAGGAATTGTGTAGTTTACAAGGAAATATTCAATCAATCCATCATTTCATTGCACAACTTTCTGACAAATGCAAGCCATTCAATCACCTGCTACAAAAGGGGGTGACATTTTCATGGATAGATGAATGTCAAAAAGCCTTTGATGATATCAAGCAATACCTAGCTTCTCCACCAGTCTTAACTCCTCCTCGTTCGGGGTCCCCTTCCATATTTATGTTTCAGCAATGGACTTTGCATTAGGGACAATGCTTGCACAAAAGAATGAAAACAATCAAGAGCAAGTTGTCTATTACATTAGTCGAACATTGGTAAGCTATGAAACCAGATATGCTTACATGGAAAAATTATGCTTAGCAGTGGTTTTTACCACTAAGAAACTCAGACATTACATGCTTAGTCACACCACATATGTCATAGCTAGAGAAAATCCTCTACATTATATGATGTCTCACACTTACAATAACACCCACACCGCTAAATGGATAATGCTTCTCACTGAATTTGATCTTGAGTTCATTAGCCAAAAATCCATTAAAGGTCAGGTCATAGTCGATCAACTTGTGGAAGCTCCACTTCCTAGTGATCAACCCTTGATTATTGAGCTCCCAGATGATTCAGTATTCATTATCACTAAACAAGAAGAAGATGTCATTCCAGAGGAAGATGTCGATATCACACTATTCTTTGATGGTTCTAAGTGCAAAAAAGGTCAAGGTGTTGGAGTCATGTTTCATACACCCCAAGGGGTGCCTATCCCCTTATCATTCAAACTAGACTTCCAATGCACAAACAACAATGTAGAGTATGAAGCCTTAATATTAGGTCTTCAAGAAGCTATAGCTATGGGCATAAAGTGTATCAAGATATTTGGTGATTCTCAACTTGTTGTTAAACAAATCAATGGAGAATACCAATGCAAAGAACCTACCATAAAAATTTACCATGAAGTAGCAATGAAATTGCTCTCTAAGTTTGATTGGTATGAAATTGATAGT
Organism: Wollemia nobilis; assembly: GCA_028583015.1. Taxonomy (NCBI): domain Eukaryota; kingdom Viridiplantae; phylum Streptophyta; class Pinopsida; order Araucariales; family Araucariaceae; genus Wollemia; species Wollemia nobilis. The sequence continues at coordinate 14,342,875 of JAQPPZ010016726.1, forward strand.
TTGCCATATTTGACTAATAGATTTGTAGATGTGATGGCCTCTCTTGGATCATTGATTCCAAAGGACTCCTTAGGAGAGGTACAACCACTCATTATCACAATGATCTCTAAATCTGCAATTGTTCATGTTGAATCTAAGGATGAAAAGGATGTTTGCTTTATCCATTTGGAACCATATGAGCCTTGGTCAAACCAAATAATAGCCTTTCTCAAGTTTGGAACACTCCCATCAGATATGTCATGGACTGCTAAATACACTTTCAAGCAAAAGGTAGCTCATTTTACTCTCTTGGGGGACGTGTTGTATAGACGTGGTTATGATGGAATTCTCCTTCATTGTCTCGAGTCTACTGAGGCACAAAGAGCCATAGTTGAAGCTCATGATGGTACTTGTGGTGGTCATTTTAGTGGAATGGCCATTGCAAAGTGTATTTTATGCATGGGTTACTATTGGCCCACCATGGAACATGATTGTTGCACATATGTCAAACATTGTAAGCAATGTCAAGAGCATGCTAATTTAACTCATGTGCCATCACAAGCATTACAACCTATTCAAAGCCTTTGGCCCTTTTCACAATGGGGTCTTGATTTAATTGGAAAAATCTCACCTCCTTCCTTGAGACAACATACATTCATCATCACAACCACTGAATACTTCACAAAGTGGGTTGAGGCAATTCCTCTAACCAGTACGATAGGACCAAGAATTGTGGAGTTTATACTTCATCATATCATTTATCATTTTGGTATTCCCTCAAAAATCATCTCTGACAATGGCAAGTCTTTCAAGAACAAGGATGTTCGAGCACTTTGTGAGAAATATAATATCCAACATAGTTTCTTGACTCCTTATTACCCATAAGAAAATGGACAAGCTGAGGCTACCAATAAGACCTTAATTGCTATTCTCAAGAAACTAGTCAAAGAAAATCATAGAGATTGGCATACACAAATTCCCTTGGCATTATGGGCTTATCGAACAAGCATCCACATGCCTACTAGGGCAACACCATTTTCATTGGTCTATGGAGCCGAAGCAATCATACCTCTTGAGCTTGAGATCCCCTCATTGCGAATTTCATTGTAAGAATTCATAGATGATGATACTGCTAGACAAGCACATCTTGACCAACTCACACTTCTTGATGAGAGGTGAGTCAATGCTTTAGAGCATTTACGAGTTTATCAAGACCACCTAAAGCATGCTTACAATACCAAAGTTCATCTACATGAATTCCAAGTAGGAGATCTTGTTCTTAAAGAGAATCAACAAAATACCAATGCATTACCGCATCTTCATGATAAATTCATGGCTAATTGGTTAGGTCCATACATTGTTACTCAAAAAGTGGGTAAAGGAACTTATAGGCTTGCCAGTCTAGAGGGAGTTGAAGAGCCCGAACCACTTAATGTTATACACTTGAGAGCATTCTATGCATAATGTGATTTATATATATGTATATATACATGGCTATTACACAAAAACAACATTGCATTTTACACATTGCATTACACACATTTCATTTCACACATTTCATTACACTCATTTCATTTCATAAATTGCATTTCATACATTGCATTCACAACCACATTTCATATTTCATATTAGGGATCATTTATTCAGTTTAGATAATAATTGGTCCAATAAAGTCATGTTGCCTTAATCAGGGGCACCTTCAAAGTCATCATCCATTTCATTGCACCATTCCATAAAGTCAAAATTATCATTTGCAAACCACATGTCCATAATTCCTAGGTGTTTTTGATCACTCAACCACTCCTAGTGTTTTAAGAAACCTCCAAATACATGTCGAGTTTTCTTTAGGACCAAGACACATTTTCACTAAGAAAATCTTGAGTTCTAGGAATTGACTCCAAAACATTCTTGAACCAAACACAATTACACATATTAAAAACATCTTGTGTCAAAGAGGGATAACACCATACTTGGGTTGTACCTCGAAGTGAAAAGGGTATTCCTTGCTTGTCCCATCATGCAACATAGTCCACAAAAATAGTGGTTTTCACCACTATCACAAATTTCAAAATAAAATAAAGAGTAGGGTAAAACCCCTAAAAACTCTAAATCTTTTACACATCACACACCACAGATCCTCAAGTTGTAAGGATAGTACTACATTTCTAGTCAGACGGTTAGGTAGTCATCCCCAAAACTTAGAGATCAAATTCTTGGACTATGGAGCTAATCTCCACCAGGGCTATAGATGCTTGAATGGTAGTGGAGTACACTCATGCATGGTGACACATCTCTTTTAAAGAGACCTCTGACCACACATAAGGACAAGCTAGCTTCTTGGTCTTCTCCATAACATAGGTTTCATCTCAATTTACTCAAGATGAGTTAATGAACTCACTTGCACACACATTGGTTCTTGATTACCTTGAGTCATTACCATGCTCATGATTCGGTAAATGAATTCACTACACACACATTTGGTCTTAGAGAAATTAGGTAGTATTTAGTGAGTTTGTTTGATACCACTAGTATGTCTGAGTCTCTACAAAATAATCAATTTTCCATATCAACATCCATATCTTCTTCCATATCAACATCCATATCTTCTTCCATATCAACATCCATGTCTTCTTCCATCCATAACATTACATGAGTCATCCATTTTCACATACCACCAGTTTGGTGCCCCTGATTAAACAACAATGCTAAACATGGCCAAGAAAAATCTAAACTATGAATGATCATTAAAATATTTGCATTCATACACATTATCACTTGCATTAATCATCCATATACACATGCATCCACACAAAAGCATTCACACAAAAGCATAACACAAAAGTAAAATCCATGTATATATATGTATAAATATCACATATACAATGAATGCCCAAAGGCTATATACAATGGAGCACCAAGGCTCATATACAAAAAGTGCATCTAAGCACTAGCTAATGCCTATAAGAGGATCCCTATGACCCTGAAGGAGCCCTAGACCTAGAGCTATGCCTAGAATCACTAGGCCTAACAGACCCAGATATGGATGAGGAGGGTGGATCTAGAAGCCCAATGTCATGCTCCATCAATCGATCCTCCAACAACTAGATATATCCATCTCAAGCTCGAAGGTGGTGTACATCATGTCTCTCATGATGACCCCTCTCTAGTAGCTCTACCTAGAGCCTCATAATCCTATCCTCACCTCCACCTATAGTTGATCATACCTCTAGATCCACCCATAATCGAGCTATCTTACATCTCGAGCCACCATCTCCACATCCCATAATCAAGCTATCTCTACATCTCGAGTTGCTACCATAGCATCCCACTCTACCACCAACTGCTCCAACCTCACCCAATCCTCCTCACTCTAACTAGGAGGCCCATCCAAAATCTCCTCCCTATCCTCCATACCACCTCCATCACCTCCAATCCTAGAGCCTACTCTACTATACCCCTAGACTACCTCCTTCGACTACTAGATCGAAGGTGCCTTCGATGCTTAGGAGCCTCATCAACCTCCTTGACCTCTACCTCATCCCCATCCCCATTCCCCCATCTACTACCAAACTCGGTACCCATGGTGGTTATGTAGTGAACCATGCATCATACTCCATAGTAGTCCCTACATCATCCACATCAAGGAGATCCATCTCCTCATCATCCTCATAAGTCATCCTCCATGCCTCAGCACAAGGTAGACCCATCTCATCCCGATGATGCCTGTAGAGCACTGGTGCCTCTAGAACTCCCTACCTCAATCTAAACTACCTTAACACCCATGAGAACTAGATCAACTCCACCTCACTCCTATGCCTCCCAACTACCCACCTAGCCTATCAAACCCTCCATAAATGCTCCCCATCACCTATCCACATGGCACCTCACCATGGCCTCCATATCACCTGAGCTAATATCAATCCAGCCCATAGATCCCTATACCACTAACTCATCCAAATAAGATGACTCAACTGCACCTCCTCTACCACCAACCACCTCATAGCATAAGGTTACTCCCTATCCCATGCTCAATAGGTAAGCCCACAGGTCGAGCCACACTAAAATGCTCCTAACCCCAACACTATAGTAGCACACTACACCCTAACCCCTTCTACCTCTACCTCCTCACCTCATACAACTCCTAGTACAACTACACCAATAAAGTAAGAGCCCATGCATATACCCAAGGTGTAGTGATCATATCACACACCAACCCGATAAGGTTCCATGGGAACCGATAGCCAATATTATTTAGGGCCACTATGTTGGCCAACATGAACATCACCAAAGTGGGTAGGGCATCCAACTTCTTGTCCATATACATGGACAAGTATGTTATCCCTCCACCCATCACATCCACATCTTACCAACCATATCCAAACAAGTAGCTCAACTCATGCCCCTTATCATGTCCAACCTCGACACGTAAGCCCTCCACTAGCAACTTGAGGATGTGATATACATCCTCAAGTGTCACGATCATCTCTCTAGTAGGGAGCTGAAATGTCCCCCTATCTAGATCCCATATCTCTACCAAGGTAGAGAGATACCCCTCATCCACCCTCACCACATCTATTTGGGCTACCCCAGCCAGCCCCACAGCCTCCAACCACTCCCACTAGTCCTCCCGCACTACCTTCCTCATCCTAGGGATGAGAGGTGAGAACCGATGTCGAGCCTCCAAAATCCTCAACTACAACAAAATACATAAAGGCAAAACATTAATGTCACATACATTGCAAAAAAAAAAAATTTTTTGCACAAAACAAAGAGCTTCAAAGGCATTTACCTTAGCAAAATGCACATCTACTCCTACTACCACATCCGCACCCTCCATCACCATAGCTTTCACAACACTTCACTTCACCCACTCACTCCACTCCACTCCACTCCCTCAAACGCAACTTCAAAAATTTGCAAATGCAAGAATGAATTTGATTTCCCTTATGTAGGCTATTTATAGCTATTTTAGGTGCATTAAAATGCCCATGGGTGCTTCCAGGTGCATTGAAATGCATCCCTACATTTGGAGAACAACAAACTCTAGTCGATGTTTACACATGTAGTAGGTGCCCATCAATGTTTGGCATCAAAATTGAAAAAAGATCAAAAATGATCCAAAAAGGTAGCTTACCTCCACAAAATCATTCCAAATTGCATCCATACATCAATTTCATCATAATATCATGTTTTGTGAAAACCAAAATTGATTTGGATTCATAATTTTTGCTTACGACCAAAAGTCGCAAAATCACATTACAAGTTACAAAATGCTTCAAAATGGTTCAAATTTTCACAAAATAACCATTTTCATCATTCTCATCATCCATTCCATCATTGCATTCAATTTCATGATAATATGAATTGATTTGGATGGCTAACTTTTATTTGCACCCAAAAGGCATAAAATTATCCAAAATTGCTTCAAAATGCTCCAAATCAATGCAAAATTTCACAAAATCATTCAATTCAATCATCAATGCATTTCTCATCATCACATATTCATTTCAACATCATTTTCATTCATCAATCATTACATTTGCACATTTTCCAAGTTCATACACAATTTCAAGTGAACCTCATATCTAGTGGTCTATTCTATCTCCTTGGCGATTGCAATGATTTGCATCCATGCAATTCGATAAGATGAATAAATCACCATAAGGACACTTGGTCATCTTCATAATCAAATATCTCATTATTCAAAAGCAAAATCATTTTTGGTCCCTCATTTTTTGAGTGAGACTATGTCAAGACCAATTTGCTCAACAACTATCATTGATGGCCTTGTTCATGGGGCTTGAAACATGGATAAATTACACTACATCATTCTCCTTAACAATCAAGCATCATGGAGATAGTTCTAGCTAGGTGAGTGGTCTCCTATGGAATTATCCAATCCAAGGAGTCAAAGTTGACTCTTTTTCTTTTGTTGCATTTTCATCACTTTGCATTTCAATGATGCCAAAAGGCAATTTCTTCAACAACATGGAATCACCCCAAACTTGGGGCAACCAAAAATTGATTTTGAATTCCCACAATGGGATACATCTTACATGATCATGACATCTACACTTGGCAAAAATCCCTTTTCTCTATTAGGGAAAAAATAGAATCAATCATTTGCATTTTACAACAATCCCCTTCCACCATTGGGGCAAAAATGACATCACATTTTACATCATTCATATCATCCGCATTTACATCCTACATTTGCACTTGCACAATTCAATCACATTTTTCACCCCACAATTCTATCAATTGGCTCATGAGACTCATTTTTCACTCATTCACCAATTGAGGGGGTAAGCTACACACTCCAAATTCTTTTATCTTCCAAGATCATCTTTGCATCCCAATGAAAGAAAGTTGCGTCTTCATCAAGCCAAACCAGGTGTCTCATATTTTTGCACCACATTGTGTTTCACGCAACGTGGTACAAAAAGGGGCATCTATAGACACCAAAATCTAGCCACTTGTCATCCATCCATAGCTTCCCACCACAATTATCCATTATTTATATATATTTATTTAATATATATTTAAATAATAATATTTTATATATTATATTTATATATATTTAATAAATATATATATATTTATATGAATTAATCCTAACCATCCATCATGTTTTAATCTTAGCCATCCATCCACCTTAATCCATGCCACTTACCCAAATTTAATCTCCACCCTTCCTCATGTTCTAATCTCAACCACACATTTCATGTCATTGAAACCCTAACATGTCTAAGGGAAGATTATAAAGAGGAGTCATTTTGATGACTCAACCCCTAAGTTCTTTGAGTGCCCAAGTTCCCTAATTTTGAATCCTAAGTCTCCTAAGTTCTTTAAGATATTTTTGGAGTCCAAACCCTAGCTCCATCATACCCATCCTCGCATCCCCTCACCATCATTCGCATCCTCCGCATCCACCACCACCCACCTTGCATGAACCAGATCTGGTTCTGCAACCTTCTCCTCAGCCATCGAACACCCTCCAAAGCTTCTCGAGCACCCATTAGAGTCTCTAGAGCACCTCTAGATATTTTTGGTCAGCACCAAGCACCCATGAGTATTTCCCATTCAGATCTACAACCCTACAACCCTCGAGAGACCATTAGGGCATCTACATAATCACTCCCTACATCAATGATGAAGACAAAAATAACATTATTCAACAAGGTAAAATTTCATTGCATTTTATTTCATATTTTTATGCTTTTGTTTATAGCTTTCATTGCAATACTAGGGTTTAGTGATTTTATTTCTTCTGAGGGTCTCACGTAGTGGAGCCCTCACAGATATTACTGATCCTTGTTATTATTTGTTGTGTGCAGGTGTAAGAATTACATTCTTTGGAAGTTGTTGAAGCTTGGGTGGCCCTGCATAGGATACACAAGCCCACCCACCACTCTGTTGGGATCGAATCAAGCGTGAAGACACCACCATTTATGTCTAACTAGGGTTTTGAAGAACCCTAGTGCTTTGTAACAATTGTATCAAAATAATAAGCATTGTAAACCCCCTATTTGGGGTACATTTGATTGTAATACAAGAGATCCACCAACAATAATAAAAGAGTTCATTTCTTTGTGCAATCATTTGTGTTACTTTGCTTATTTATTTATTTCATAGTTTATATTTGGTGTTGCTTGATTTTTGTATTCATAGAATATAATAATATTTCACTTTTAATGCACTAACAATTTCATCTTATCACTCCAATAAACTCTCAAGATAATGCACTTAATCAAATTTACTGCAACTATTCAAGAATAATCTGAAATAAACCTTCAATAATTATTTTGCAATTTCACTACAATCAATATTGTAGAACTTAGTCTTCTTTTTCATTTTTCCAAATTAGATGGTAGGTATTTGATAGAAGTAATTCATAAATCTAATTAACTCCTAATCAATGTGCAAATGAACCTTAAAAAGAACCTTTCTTTTTGCACTTTTGAAGACTGTAATCCAATTTTATTTTTACAACTTTAATCTAAATTTAGTTACTCTAACAAATCTGATAAGTAATCCAATGAATCTACTTGCAACAAAATTTGTTTATCTTTTTGAAAGTTTCTATAGCTCTTTTTCCACTTTTTTAGAGGATGTAGATCTTAGTTTCTAGGATCACCAAGTTGTCGCTTCGAGTAGGATCTTGCAGCTCTTTGTAGACTATCCTAAATAGCTCCTTCACCAAATGATGGTCTCAAAATTTCTTTCATAAAACTAGGATTTGGTGGTTTGTTCTCCTCTTGTGTTCTCCTCCCTCTGTTGTAGATTTGGAAAATTTTGTCTCTGAAGCGGTTCCTTCTTATAGTGAGAGCTAATCTTCAAATATCTAATATTTGGTGAGCTTCTTCTGTCTTCAAGTCTTCTTGTAGAATTTTGACTTCAAGCGGGATCTTCTTTTGGAATTTGGCACTTCTTGCTAAATTCTTCTTCTAGGATTTGGCACTCCTTGCCAAATTCTTCTTCACGAATTTGGCACTCCTTGCCAAATTCTTCTTCTCTTGGGCTTGTTGTCATATGACGATAATTAACCTAGGTTCTTCACTATTAGTAGCTTCTCCTTGGCAGTGGATTTCTCCAATGAGTTCTCATTTGAGAATTTCTTCAGTAAGGTCTTTTATCTCGTAGCTTTTGATGATCTTCCTTGAGACCTTCTCTTCAACCTTCTACTCCTGGAAGTGTTGGTGGTGAGATCTTCTTCTAGATCTCTTATTCTATTGTTTTTGTATTTGAGCAGGACTCACCTGGTCTTTCTTCTTCCTTCCAAGACTAGAAGTTCTTCAATGAGATATTCTCCTAATCTCTTCAATTTTGCTTTAGGTGCAAAATTGATTCTAAAGAAGATACCCTTCCTAACTTTCTTGTAGGAAGTTTCCCAACTCACTGAATCTTCTTTCCTTGCAACAAATATATTAGTACTAAAATATTTAGTCTACTTCTGAATCATATACTCTCTTCGAATTCTTCTTCAAGATCAAGGCTTTTGTGGCCTCTTTCAATATCAAGGCTTTTGTGGTCTTTTTTAGTATCAAGGCTTCTATGGCTTTTTTAGTATCTAGAATTTTGTGGCTTCTTCTTCAAGGCTTCTATGGCCTTTTCATCAAGGATACTATGGCCTTTTTGTATCAAGGCTTCTATGGCATGTTCTTCAATTGTGAAGTTCTTCAATCCAGCAATGGAGATCTTTAGTCTCCTGACTTCACCATGACTCTTCACCATAAGTCTTCTTCCATAGTATTCTTCTCTTACACAAGGAACTAATATCTACACTATGAGGGCACACCGACCTTCGGGTAACAAAGTTGGAGTCTCCTAGATTTCTATTGTAGGAGGATACCAATCCTCTGAGAATTAGTTTTCTACAAAAAATACTTTAGATAATAGTTAGCAATTTTTAGATATCCTAGATGATCTTCACTAGATGATTTGTCAATCTAGTGGATTGAATGTTGATTCCTAGTCTTCATGAGTTCTTTCTGCAACTCTATGGAAAATACTCTAGTCAAATTTAATCTCAGTATTTCTAAAACTGAGATTTCTTTCAATCATAACTTTGTGACTCTCCCTAATTCTACCACCTAGACTCTTCTAAGACTTTTTGACAGTGGCTGGTCTAGCAATGTGTCAAGTTGACAAAAAATTCAGGCTCAATAATAATGGTGGTTTTCCTATTGACCTATCTAGGCTAGATCTACCGTAGCTTTGATACCACTATTAGCTTTTGATGTAATGAGCAATGGGAGATAGTAATCACAAGATGCAAAATAATATTAAAAAAAAAGTAAATTTGCTAGATAACTGAAGTATGCTGAATAGAAATAACATAAATGAATGCAACATAGCTATGGAGGAAATGAACACTCCACTAATGAAGCTATTGAATTACATTACACCCATCACCATATATGGTGATATACACAGCACTACACTACTATCTACGACTATGCTATAAGAAAATATATCTATATATGTCCCCCTTATCATATCTATTTGACAATGAGGCCTTTCTTATATAGGAAGATAGGTTCCTTGACCAACACTCTACCTAGTTATGCAAGGGACAACTTGCACATATACAACTTGCACATTGACACTTGTGAATTTATTACATTGTATGAAGTAACTAGATAAATTCCTCCTAAATTAATCTAATGTCCTAAGTATGTACCTTTGAAGATACATTTACATAACCCAAATGATGGAATAAACTCTATTTCTAACATAAATTTTACTAAAGGGGTTAGGTTCCTTTAGAACCTTTTGAATTAAAGTTTGACCAAAGGGGTTAGGTTCCTTTGGGGTCTTTTGAATTGAAATTTTACCAAGAGGTTAGGTTCCTTTGGAGCCTTTTGAATTGAGGTTTGACCAAAGGGGTTAAGTTCCTTTGGAGCCTTTTGAATTGAAGTTTGATCAAAGAGGTTAGGTTTCTTTGGGGCCTTTTAAATTGAAATTGATCAAACAAGTGTCCTTATGGTAATCTACCCATCCTACTAGGTTGCATGGATAATCAATCGTTGTAACCACTAGGTGGCTAGAGTAGATCACTAGATACGAGGTTTGCTTAAGAATCTAAGCTAGTGAATCAAATTGATAAATGTAAAAAGTACATAAAATCAGATGTGTTGTGTTTGTGTCAATGTCTATGAATGCGAGGTAAAGGGTGCAACCTTTGACAAAAGGATACAACCTTTTGAACCTAGTAGTTAATATGTTGATTGATGTGAATATGAGGTAAAGGGTGTAACCTTTGACAAAAGGGTGCAACCTTTTAAACTTGACAATTGATTGATGTGTGGTTGATTGATTGATTAATTGATTGAGTTGTTTGCCGAATTGGTGGGGAAGGTGCAATACTTGAAACATCCCCATAGTGTGTTGATGATTGTTTGATGTTATGTTGACTGATGGAATAAAGTGTGATACCTGAAGCACCTCCAGTTGTCTAGTTGTTTTCTTGTTTGATAGATTAATCAATATGATTTGATTGAATTGATTGGGTTAATTGGTAGGAAAAGTATGATGTCTTGAGCATCCCCAAGTTGTTTAATGGTTGTGTAATTGATTGGTTGATTGAACTGATCTAATTGGATTGATTGGTTGGGGGAGAAGGTACAGTACCTTGATTTAATAAAATCTAGAAAATAGGATAATGTGTAGTAAATACATACCTAAGTTTAAACTTAAGTATATAATTTTATTATGTAGATTTGAAATGTGCAATGTGAATGTGGTTTTGCAAGTGGCTAGGTTTTGGTGTCTATAGAATCCTAAATAATGTAGTTTGAAGATTCAATTGATCACTTCCATACAATGAAAGATTGTATATTTGATTGATGTTTATTATACTTAAGAAATTTAAGAAAATAGTAGACAAGTGGCCATTACAAACTACTATCGATGAAAAGCTTAATAAGAACTCAATAACAATGAATTGTTGTTAATAAACTGTTATAGTAGTAGAGTAAGTTTATAGGGCACACACAATTTGAGTCGAACTTTAGTTGTGTGGTGTCTACTTAATACATCCAATTTCCATCTCGAAAAATAATAAGTATAATTTATATTATAATTTAAACACTATGTGTTTTTATTAAAAACTCAAAAAGTACCAATTCCACCATGTAAATTCAAAAAAATAAAAATAAAAACTTGAAAAGCCAATAAGGATTTTGGTTCAAAGGTTAAGACATATAAATGATATAATCATTATACCGCAATCATTTTATATATAATTTAAAATTAAAATATACTCTTTGAAACTAAACTGAACCAAATAACTATGATCATTATTAAATTTTAATTAATTTTATAGCATATTAAGGTGCATCGAATAAAATTATTTAATTTATACTTTAACAGATTTTAAAATAGAAAATATATTTATATGTCTACATTAGAAAATAGAACCAAATTAATTGATAGCAAAACATGCATGATTATATTAAAAAATTAGTGAGTGCCAGCTTGACAATGGCGGTATTAACTCTGAACCACTGGCGGTCTTCCTTACTTTGGGGCTGCATTTATTGAGGAGAAGCAGGGGTAGGCGACTTCAATGATTTGACTTGTATTCGTAGGTAGAAACTTCGGGAAGAATGTTTGATCCTTAAAGATGAAAGAATGTTATCGATTTTCCTAATTAAAAAAAAAAAATCATAAAAATGTGAAAGTTTAAAATATTCTTTTTTTATCATTCATTAAAAAATACATATTCTTTTTTATCATCAACATGTAACTACATGTAGAATATTAAATATATATATTTTTAAGAGAATTGGTCATGTACTCCAATCACTACCATCCAACCTATTTTTTTCTGGGTGCGGGTCGCTTGAAAGAGAGCCTAAAGCTTAAACCATTACATTGTCATTGTCAACTAAAATGTTAGGATAAAGCACAGGTTTTTAAGAAGACTCTAGATCCCTCGTACTAAGGTTTGAACTTAAGTTTCTTGAATGAAAATCTAACGGCTTGTCACTATAGTATCTTTCACGGAAAAAAAAAAAAAAATGTTAAGATAAGTTATAAGTTTTTATGAGGGGTTTTAGTCTCCTTGTATCTAGATTTGAACTTGGATCTTTTATATGAAACCCAAAAACTTACCACTATATTATCCGATCCTAAATGAAAACCTAAAAATTTACACTACAAGACTTAAATAATATTTATTTTAATATATTATAAATTATTTTTAAATAATATATTTTTTACATATATAAAAGAATCGATAATTACCTTTCTTTTTTTGAACAACTAGTCATAGGATCAAGTCGCATTGCTTCCTATCGTAACGTCAAATCATGGTGCTACCACTATAACCCCTATCTGACCTTGGAAAACATGATCTAAAGTGAGGGAACCTCCGATGGTGTGAGGTTAGTACTACCGTCATCAAGCTGACGCACACTCAACAGACTCAAGTTGAACTACTACCTTTACCCAAATTAAACATACCTTGAAGTTTAAACCTAGGTTTCCTCTTGGTAAATGCCCAACCTCTTACCAATCCACTAACCCTCAAAGACTAAATAATATTTTCTTATTAAAATAAATAATAAATTAATTAATTATTAAAATCAATAGTTTGTAATTATATTTATAATTTTCAATCAACCATGAGAAAGACAAAGTAATACATTTTCCGTTTGATTGAAAAAAATAGTATATTAAGGCCATAATTTTGTTCCATTGTATTTACGAGTGTTTATGTTTAAATTTTTATAATGGTAATATGGCTACATTGAGACCATAACTTTTTAATATTATATATTATAAATTATTTTTATAAATGTTTTATAAGTGTTATTTTTAATGATATTTAAGATTGGAGAGAGTTCGATGAAGGTTTTGAAGGGTTTTAGATAAAATTTTAAAGAAAATATAAAGGGTAGGGCCAAAAAAAATGATTAATAGGAAATTTTTAACTAGGCTGATCACAGTAAGGAAAAGGTACAATTTGAGGAAATGCAATGGATTCAAAATACAATAGACAACCAATTTTTACAAGCCACATAGAGCGAAGGAAAAAGTAACAAGCACTTCCAATTCATAGTGCAAAAAGAGACGAGAGATCACAATCTTCAATGAAAATGAGGACAAGGGTTGAAGAGAACCAAAAACAAATTTCATGGCATAGACCAGATCAGAGAACCTGGAGTAGGAAAAATTGATATGGTCTAGAACATGAGCAAGACTATTTTGAGGGTAAACTACCAAAAGGGGTTGATTGTACCAATACCCAATATGGGGAAGGAGTTAGGGGAGCTACCAAAAAAAATAAATTCCAGGGATGCCCTTTGTGGGGAAAAATCCCATCCAAATGTGATAAATAACCTGAGGGCACCACGAAGACCTTTGAGGATACCGAAGATAAATCCCAGGAAAACTATGATAAGATGTTTAAAGGTGGTGGATGGTTCCTCAATAGTGAAGGTGAATATGGAGGACATTCAGAATGAAATAGAAGACATGAAGAGGATAGGGTTGATATGTCAATTATGAGGTTCAGACCGACCCTTTCAGCATTTAAATTGTGGGTTGCTAAACAATTGTGAACAAAAGGTGAGTTTCAAATATCTGCATATCCTAATGGATATTTTCTTGTTATTTTTACTTCTAAGGAAGATAGGGAACATAAATATTCCAAGGGTGGACATGATTTTTTGGAAGGGCGGATCTCTTTATGAAACCTTGGCATCCTAAATTCAAAGCAGAGGAAGAGATGTCATCCACAACACTAGTTTGGGTGAGGTTGTTTGGCCTGCTAGTAGAATTTTAGAATCTGACATTTTTTTGGCAATTGGGAATACCCTAGGAACACTCATGATGGTTGTTGATAGTACATATAATTTGAACATATTATTTATGCTTGGATATGTGTCCTAATATATTAGGAGGTTTGCATACCTTTAGGACCCTAAAGAGGTAGTTATCCACCAAGTGGTGGGTAGCTGGGATCTCTTGGTAGTAGCAGCTCAAAGTAGGAAATCAGATCAAGTTACACTCTACATGAATGTTTATGCATCTACTAGCCTAAAGGAGAAACATAGATAGTGTAATAACATAAACTACATTATTACCCAATTCCCTCAAGCATGGAACTTGATAGGAGATTTCAAAACCATCATGTCCTTGGAAGAGAAGTTGGAGGGAAATGGTAGCTTAGACTAGGGTTATGCGTAAGGGTTCAGCCCCAAAATGTATTTGTAAAAATTTTGCAAATCAGTTTTGAAATCCAAGCGAATAGTTTCCAAACACTTGTAGAAGGTTCACTATTATTAGGGGTAATGTTGGAAATTTAAACTTAAAATGGTCAATTTTTTATAAAATTGGGGTGAATCAACCCAAAAAAAAAATCATCTAGAAATTTTTGGTTAATGGCCCCTGGTCAAGGACCCCAAATATTAGCCAATTCCAAAATGTTGAAAATCCTAATTTTAGCCAATTTGGCGATAAGTAACCGCTATGCATAACCCTGGCTTAGACAAAAGCACAAAACTCGTGAAGAAATATATCAAAAACCTCCATCTTGTGGATGTCAAGCTAGACAATGGTCTGATGACCTAGTCTAATAGGAGGTAAGGCTCTACCTGCATTTTGGAAATATTAGACAAATTCCTACTATCAGGTAATTTTTTAATTCATGAGCACATTCCTAGGGTGAAGGTCCTAAATAATGTAGAATCAAATCATTGGCCAATCATGATAGAACTATGGAAATCCAAGGCCAAATACTCGCCATTCATATTCCAACTGATGTGATTTAGAGACAACTCTTTTAGGTCTAGAGTGTAACAATGGTGGAAGGAAAACAAACCTCAGCATGAAACCAAGATGTACTTCTTTGTGAGGGCTTTAGTACATCAGATCCAAGATAAAGAATGGAACTAGGAAGAATTTGGTGATGTCAAGAAGAAAAAGTTAGAAATGCTAGCCCAACTCAAATATTTGAATGAAAATATCTGCAAGAATGGCCTCACGGAGGGTTTGAGTATGGCAGAGATTAGACTTACATCCCAATGATAGGAATGGGAAAAAAAGAAGAGTTATTATGGAAGCAAAAATCTAGAATCCAATGGCTATAGAAGGGGGATCAACACACAAGATTCTTCCACAAATCTCTTCTAGCCCATAAATTGCACAAATTCATACCCTCCTTGAGAACAGAACCAGGAGATACTATCAATACAAGGGAAGGTATGAGGTCTATTGCAGTAAACTATTTTACAAGTCTATTCATAGCATAACCTCTAGATATAAAAGCCCAATAAGAAGTGTTACAAGAGATACCTACACTAATAACAGAGGAGGACAATTTAGTTTTGATTGCACTAGTAACTACTAAAGAGTTACAATAGATGGTTTTCAAAATGCAAAAAGGCAATACTTCTAGACCATATGGATTCCCCATTGAATTCAATCAAGAATTTTGGGATATCCTACATGATGACCATCTATATGTGGTTGAGGAAGCTAGGAAAGTTAAAGATGTGCTGAAGAAAATCAACAAATCATATATAGCATTGATCCCAGAGGTGCAAGATGCAAAGCACATTATTGAGTTTAGACCAATAGCTTTATGTAATATCTTGTTCAAAATAATCACCAAGGTAATGGAAGAGAGGCTCAAATTGCTTTTGCATAATATTCTCACTAGAAAAAGGTGGTTTTGTGGAAGGCAGACAGTTAGTGGACAAGATAGTTTTGGCTCAAGAGGTTATTCACTCCATGGAAGCACAAAAATCCCCATTCATGTTCATCAGATTAGACTTACCCAAAGCAAATGATAGGGTGGACTAGGATTGTTAAAATATTAAAGTGCACTTTACCTAATTTAATATGCACTTTGCCTATCAGGATTAGGGTTTACTTTCTACAAACCCTAATCTCTTCCCTATATGTACTCATTCATGAATAATTATCAAATAATCACTTTTGGTTCTAATATTTGGTATCAAAATGATAAGATCTACCTGTGATTCACTTGTGAGGGGGAATTTCATGTTAGAGTATATTACATTATTGGGTACATGCTAATGTACCACCTTGGGTACATAACTAGAGTAGGAGTTTACTTTAGAGTAAAGTTAAGTAGTTACCTCAAGCAATGTAATAAATGCACAAGTGCTAGAATGTGCAATGATGTAGATATGTTTGTAGTCCACATGTACATGAGTCATAGGATAGATTCAAAGGTAGAGTGAGGACCAAGGAACTTATATTCCTATATAAAGGCCTTAAAGTGAGTGAAATCAGGGGGTAGAGAATATAGAGAGTGCATAGTATAGATTAGTAGAGGAGTACAATGTAGTTCTTTTAAATAGTTTGTGGAGTGTTCATGTCCTCCATTATACTACATTGTACTATTTTTATGAGCTTTCATTAATGGCATATTTTTGAGTTATTGCAGAAGTGTATATCCTTGTTTTCCTGCATATTATAGTACCATTATCATATAGATATCATAGCTTGCTCATCTTGCATCTTGTGGTTACATTTCCTATATCATATACTCATCAAAAACTAATAGTGGTATCATAGCACACGGTAGATCAATAGAAAATAAGGAGAGCCACAAGTGAGATTGAGAGGAATCCAAAAATTTCATTTTTAGAATTTTTGAGATTGCATTTGGCTAGAGTCTTTCCATAGGGTTGTAGAAAAACTCATGAAGACTAGGACTCAACATTAATTCCACTATATTGACAAATCAACTAGTGAATATTGATCATCTCTAGATTTAGAATTTCTTCTATTATAGTCCTAATACTTTGTTGCGGGAAAAAAAGATATTCAAAGAAATTTGGGAAGCTTCCTACAAAAGAGCTAAGAAGAATATCTTCTTTAGAATCAATCTAGCACTAGAAGCAAAAAATGGAAAAAATATTTTAAGGCCTGAAGAAAAGGTCTTATTGCTAGAGATTGCATACCTATAGAGTGCAGAAGAAGAAAAGGCCATAAGAGCCTTGTTGTAGATTCGAGGAAGAGACTCCAGAGAAGAGTCCAGGAGAAGATTGGGGGTTGGTGATCTCCATTGAAGACTGTAAATAGTAGATTGAAGAGACTCTAGAGAAGAGTCACAATGAAGATAGGAGATTGGTGATCTCAATTGAATATTGAAGACTTCACCTTGAAGGAATAGAAGAAATTAGTCTGAGAAGCTAAAGAGACCTACAAGAGGTCCCATTGAAGAAATTCCAATTCTGGAAGAGATAGAGAAGGACTACTAAAATTCATGTTCCTAAAGCAGCAAATTTTAGATATCTAAGAGGGAGATCTCATTTCTAGACTTCCACGATAAAAGGTTGAAGAAAATGTCTCATTGAGAAGACCATAGAAGCTACGAGAGTGAAGACCCTAAAGAAGAGGTCTCAAGGAGAAAAAAAAAAGGCTTGGAGAGCCTCATTGAAGGAGATTCAAAGAAGATCATTAAAGGAGTTCCTAGGAGAACTCATTGGATAAATTTACCACCAAGAAGAAGTTCTTGATAAAGGAATAACTTAGTACAATTATCTCCATCCGAAAACAAGCCCAAGGAAGAAGGATTTGGTAAGAAGCTTGCTAAATTTCAGAAGAGATTGGTGAAGACCTCAAGAATTTCAAATTCTTGAGAAGAAGGCCTAGATTGAAGTTAGAATTTGACAAGGAGGTTGAAGGAGAAAGGAGATAGAAGGAGCTACCAAATTCGAGATATTTGAATATTACCATTTGAAGGCTAGAAGTCTCATTCGAAGAAAGGAGATCTGGTAGTTTCTACAACAAAAAACTAAAGGGTTCTTGAAGGAGAATCATAGCTATGATTTGAAGTTCCCTACAAAATATTTGAGATTCAAGGACAACATTTCAGTGGAGAGATTGACTGCTTTGCAATCTAAAAAATTCAGATTTGAAGATAGCAATAAAGCAACATCTTGGGAAGCATCAATAGCTAATTAGTTTTAGATTTCCATGATGCATCTTAAAGGAGAGTTGAAGCCACCAAACTACTGTATCAAGCAACAATATTAGAGGAAGTACAAAGCTACAAATTGTGTGTTGAGAAGTTGTTTTGGACAACACATAGTTGTAAGTTCATTAGTAAAAGGTAACATTAAGGTGAATCTAATCATCTTGCAATCCTTCATCTACAAATATCATTAAGGTAAGAAACTTGGGTGCAAGAAGGTTCATTAGTTGAACTTTAATTATTTGGTTCGTTATATTAGGCACCTTATTAGGGTTTAAAAAGTTGCAAAGAGAAGGTTGTATATTAAATTCTTCAAAGGAGTGCAAAAGGTAGTTTCTTATAAGGTTAATACCTGCAAATTAAAATAGGAGTTAGATATATTTTTAAAGAATGAAAAATATCATATTCCTATTATCTAGTTATAGCAAAGAAGACATTAATTTTAAGTGAAATTTGCATAGATTGAAGTGCATATTTCGAGTTGCCTTTAAGAGTTTTTTACAAGGAGCAATAAAGAGAAATTACTAGTGCATTATAATTGTCTAGCTTGGAGGGCTAATCATTTAATTATCAATCCAGGTCTTAATCGATTTAAATAACAGATATCCAGTATAGATATTCCATGACATTAACCAGCTTTCTTAATTCAATTTCTTAAGATCAAGTTACAAAAAAGATAAAAGTGTTTTAAATGTAATTTTTTTAATAGGAAATTAACCTAATGAATGTGGAATTGACCTAATGAATGAATGTGGATCCACGTATAGCTAATGATTTTTTAACTATTTTACTTTTGAAATAAATGATACAGATTAGTTTATATTAATTCTATTTTATACTAACCTAATCTTATTCTAGTGCAGGAGCAGGAGAGTAGGGACTGGTCTTGGTGAAGTGGGCCCTACCTTTAGAAAGGTCAGTATATTTCTCTTCTCCTCTATGCTAATTTACCTCAGTAACTATTATTTTATTTAACCTATTCTAACATTTTAACTATTCATTGATGCAGGAAAAATAAATATTCTATAGAAGAAAATAAATCATTGCAAAAGATAAAATAACATTGCAAAATATGTGGAAATAAAATACTATTTTATTTTTGAACTTCGATCATGTACATTGCTGGAAGTGACAACTACAATCTCTCAAGCAAATAATAGTTACAGTAAGCTAAGCAATTATATGAGAGGAACCAAGAAAAATATACCCCTCAAGCAAATAATAGTTACAGTAAGCTAAGCAATTATATGAGAGGAACCAAGAAAAATATACCCCTCCTATAATTGATACAATTGAGAAATGTTTTTCTCTAAAAGATATGAAGGAGGGTATTAAGAAAATAGTAATAAGTAAAGCTCAAGATATAGATGGTTTGCAAGTTTAGCATTTCAAGCATGGGGTTGACCATGCATCCAAAATATTTTTATTGACATCATTAAAGGAGGCTTTCCAATGGAATGGATAACCAACCTAGTCACATCATTGCATAAAAATGGAGACACCAACAATCCTTCAAATTGCAACACCATCGTGATTAATCATCTTTTTACAAAATTGTTTAGCAATATAGAAGAAAACAAAATCAATCAGTGGATAAAAAATCAAGGAAAGAGGGCAATAAGAAAGCAAATTTTAGACCAAATGATTCAACAATAGATCACTACATTACTTTAAGGCACTTAATAGAGAGAATATAGAATGAAAAAAGAGAAGTTTATTGTTGTTTTGTGGATATAATACCTAGAGGTAATTTATGGAAAAGAATGAAAGAATTTGGTGTATCAACCAACTACAGAGTAGTTGTACACATACTTTATGAGTAGGTGTAAGCAAAAATTAGAACTCGAGAAGGACTATCAAAGTGTTTTAGGGTGAAACAGGGTTGTCAATTGACATCTACTTTATTTGGCCTTTACATTGATAAATTGGAGGAATGGGTAGAAAGGATGGAAGATAAAATACAATTAAACAATTATGTAGTGGAACTTCTTCTCTATGTTAATGACCTCATCTTGATTGATAAGACACTTGAAAGTTTAAAAGAACATTTAAAGCTTTAGAGCATTTTTTTAAAGAAGTTGGGATGCAGGTAAACACTATCAAGACTAAAATTATGGTCTTCTTTACTCAAAGAGAGCATAAACAACCATATAATTTATTTGAAGGAAATCCTTTAGAGGTAGTAATAGAATACAAATAACTTGGGTTATATTTTCAAAGCAAACTTAATTGGGGAATATTCAAGATGAAACAAGTACAAGCAGGATGTCGTTAGATTTTCAAAGCAAATTCAATTGGAGAGTATGCAAGATGAAACAAATACAAGTATGATGGAGGACAATTTATCCATTGCTAAATAAAGACAGAAAAGTAGAGATGTGGGATTGGAAAACCATTAGGGTCCTTTTTGGGTTTTATTCTAGCAGTCTTATATGGGTGTGAAGTGTGGGCTACCAATACATCAAATTTTAAATGGAGACAAATAGAAAGAATTTAAAAACAACTAATTACAAATATTTTTAAAATTAAAGTATCAATCCCATTTGAAATTTTAAACAGGAACTTTTTAATTAGAAGCAAAAGTTATAATAAGGCTATTGGGATACCTAAATGAAATATAAAGAATGGAAGATATTATGTTGTCAAAATAGGTAATCAAAGATACACTAAATAGAATAAAAGACACATGGATGAAATAAAACAACAAATGGATGGACAAATTGAGCATTAAATTTCATGAGGTCTCAAGCTCCAAGAAAGAAATTAAACAATATGTGAGGCAGGTTTATGCATAGCGGTGAATCATCATTAATTCGTGAAAATTATGATTTTCAAAATTTAAAATTGTCAAATATGGGGACCCTTGATGGGGGCCCATTTGTCAAAATTTATTGGTTAAAAAAATTTTTGTGGGTCAGCTCACCCCACGATAATAATTTCACCATTTTTATTTTAAATCACCTACACTCCGCCTAAATTGTGGATCTTTTTCGCCTTGAAATTATAAATAAATATTTATCCCACCAAATTTGCCTCTTATACCACCAATATATACCTAATGTGACAACGATACTCATACATCTAAAACATTCAAACTCCTCAAAAAATAACCTATAGTAGCAAAAAATGATATCAAAAAACTTGATATGATCAATTGTAGAGAGAAGAACAAATGATCGATTGTAGAGGATCAACTTATCGATAGAGATCAAGGACTATTAGCTGAGGAAAATAATGATCAATTGTAGAGAAGCAGTGGATTGATAGAAGAGTTGATTGATTATAAAGGAGCAACCGATCTGAAGGAGTTGATTGGTTATAAGTAGTCAATCTGCATAAGAGTTGATTAGTTATAGAGGTGCAACCGATCGACACTTTTGTCGATTGGCTGCACCTCTACAACCAATTGTTAATTTTATCTATCAATTGCACCTCTGTAATCGATCATCAATTTTATCGATTGGTTGTAGAGGTGCAACCAATCATCAATTTTTTTGGTCAGTTGCTTATTATCAGTTTAAAGTGTAGATCTCATCGAGCTAGATGGTTTAAATGAAGATCTGGATAAAAAAATTATGCCTCCTAGAAGGTTCTCTGCAAAAAGAAAACCTTTGAAATTGATCATCAATTTCATCGGTCGATTGCAGAGGTGCAACTGACTAGCACTTTCGATCAAGTGTCGGTCGGTTGCACCTCTGCAATCGATCGATAAAATTGATGATCGGTTGTAGAGGTGCTATTTTTGCAAAGAACCTTCTAAGAGGCATAACTTTTGATCCAAAGCTCCATTTTCATTTCTTTTATTTTATTTTTTAAACTACCTAGCTTGACGAGATCTACCCTTAGAAGACCTTAAAAATGAGCTTTAAACTTGCTAAAAGTGTGATACCCCAAAAAAGCAAGTAGAGATCTAGTAAGGGTAATGTGTAGAAACCGTTAAAGGATGCTAGATCTAGGCAACACAAAATGATATATTTGGTAAATATTGTTATCTTATCATAAGAATATATGAAAAATGAGTGAAAACAAGATTTTGCAATTGATTCACCCTATTTTTGTAATTTTTATTAGAAAAGAATGCAGTTCGCCATGTCTTCTACATGAGTTTAGACATTATTCACCTCAATTTTGAAACTGATTCGCTTCATTTTTATAAATACATTTTGGGCCTAACCCCTTATGCATAACCTTGATGTGAGAAAAAAATTCAGATTTGTCATGCGGATTAAAAATTTAGGAAGGAAAAAATAGTTATACATCAACGAGTTCAACCCAAACTGTGAACACAACCAAAAGAAGTACAAAGATGCAAAGATCAAACAAAAGGAAAAAACACTTATGGTAGTTCACTTAATTTGAAATGTAAAACTAGAAAATGGACAAATCCTTCAAAGGCATGTTCAAAACAAATATGTATCTCTTTTATAACAGGAGTAATGGAGACCGAAAAATATTTTGTCATGGAATGTGAAGCCTACATGGACATCATAATAACATATGAGAACACTTTAAAAAGTAAACTCATTAATGGAATTTTTTGAAGAATTGGAAATAGAAAAGAAAGAGAAACTTGTCATCAAAATCAACAACAAAAGAAACACACTCTTAAAGATGATAAAAGTGTGTTTTTTTTTAATACATAGAGGAATCGATAACATCATTGGGTGCTGCTACTATAAACCCTAGCATGTTGGGTTAGATAAAGTCAACAGGACCCCGAACCTCTCGGACATCGAACTAGGACAACCAACCTACAAACACTCGACCGCTACCATCCAACCTATCCCCTTCTGGGTGCACCATGGTTTGAACCTTGAACCTCTTCAAAGAGAGTCCAAAGCCCTAACCAATGTGCTGTCTTTGTTGGATGTACGTTGACAAATTTTTCTTGGATGTTGTTAAACTTTGAAATTATGAATATAAAATTTAAGGTTTAAATTCAAAAGGAAGCAGGGTTGTTTACCATACCTCATCTTGTATTAAAATGATTGAACTTATAAAATGTTTTTGATCTCATAAACTTAATTAAAACTATTTTATTTTATAATTATATTTAACCTTTTGATAATTTTATATATTAAATAAATTAATAATAAAATAAAATAATTAAAAAACTAGATGAAACCTATGAATTTTATAGAAAGAATTAAAAGAATTAAGTGATGAAAACATACGAAAGTAGACTCAACAACTTACAAAATTTCATAGAAAAGGCTTGGGTACCACAGAGATCAAATATCAATTAAAGCCAAATTCCAGAAGGTCGCTAGACACTTTAAAAGAGAAATTAAGGTGCAGTGTTTGGCATGGGAAGGGGAATTAAAGTCAAAGATATTGGTAAGGGCTGTTAATTATGTCTACCTAAGATTTTGTACGACGATTTAATAAATTAAGATATTAGTTATAAAGGTTTAAATTTTAAAAATATTTATTAATATTTATTATGGTAGGGAGAGTAGAGACAGAGGAACACTTAGTGTTCGAGTTTTTCAGACATCCGTAGCAAATATACAAAGACATCCGTGATAAATACAAAGAAACACTTGGAAAGGGGTCTATGACAGAGTTATTTGAAGACATTAAAATAAAAAAAGTTGGCTAACCCAAATCAATAGAAGAAGGAACAGCCTTATCTTTGCCTTCTCAAAGATATTAAAGATCATATGATATGATTTGAACGGTTGTACTTCCATATTTAAGGTCCAATAAACCATATTTGGGTCTCCCAGACTTAATTAAAATCTTTCATTTCAATACTTTAGTGTTTCCAGTAATCTCAAATATTCTTTTTTTACAGCAATAAATAATAAAACAGATTTAGATAATTCCTAGAACAAACCAACCTCAGAAACCATTCGGAGCCACATTAAGATATTAGTTATAAAAGTTTAAAGATTTAAAATTTTAAAATATTTGCTAATAATCGAATTTTTTAAATACTTTAAGTGTTCCCAATAGTCTTAAATATTCTTTTCTTTACAACTAATAAATTATAAAACAGATTTAGATAATTCCTAGAACAAACCAACCTTAGAAACCATTCAGAGCCACCTGTTGTTAATGATAAAGTGAGCCGGTATTTTAGAAATAGTTTGTAAAATTTAAATTTAAATTTTACAGTTGAAAATGAAAGGAACAAAAAAATTTCTTAAAATAATAATCTCAAATAAGATAATATTTGAATTAAATTTATAAAAAATATAACCTTTATTATACATTAATTATATATAATTCAAGTGTTAAAATATCTTAAAAAAAATTCTTTACTCTGTAGCAATGAAACAAACTTACCCCTTAAAACAGATTTAGATAATTCCCAAACCAAACCAACCTCAGAAGCCATTCTAGTAATGAATTTCATACTCTACAATATTCCTCATAATCGAATTCTTTAAATACTTTAGAGTGTTCGAGTAATGTTCTTTTCTCTCATGCAATGAAACGAATTCTCCAAGTATTTAGAGTGTTCGAGTAATCTCTAATGTTCTTTTCTCTCATGCAGTGAAACGAATTCTTTAAATACTTTAGAGTGTTAGAGTAAATCTCTAATCTCACTGCATTCTTTAAATACTTTAGAGTGTTAGAGTAAATCTCTAATCTCACTGCATTCTTTAAATACTTTAGAGTGTTAGAGTAAATCTCTAATGTTCTTTTCTTTCATGCAGTGAAACAAACCTACCTTATAAAACAGGTTTCGATAATGTTCTTTTCTTTCATGCAGTGAAACAAACCTACCTTATAAAACAGGTTTCGATAATGTTCTTTTCTTTCATGCGTGAAACAAACCTACCTTCTAAAACAGATTTCGATAATTCCGAGAACCAACCTCAGAAGCCAAGCCTTGGTTGGAACTTGCAAAGCCTTGTTTTGAACGTCCATCACTCCATTCTTTGAGAGCCCAAAATTTCCAACGTTAACGGCTGAAACCAAATGCAAATTGCTGTGTCCCAAGCCCAAGAGAAATCAATACAAAATGGGCTCACTACCCCTGCATCCATCTTTTAATTCTCCTCCGTTTCCGCCCAATTCATCACCACGCTCTTCTTCTTCTGCTAATTTGAGCGGGCATCTGGCAGTTGGGCTAGGTGTTGGTGTTGGGTTGGGTCTGTCTTTGGCTCCCCAATTTGCTAATCAAAGGAGGTGGGTGGCCAAAAATCTCTGGGAGTTCTGCAGTAAGAAACCAAGGGCAGCAAATCCTTACCTTTGGGGTCCCTTGGCTTCTCTGTCATTGACAGCAGAGGTTGCCCACATGGACAGCCAGAAAACTGTAGTAGAACCCACCACAGGGGTTCCCTTCCCATCTGCATTGGAGGACACAAAACAGCTGGCTGGAGTTGGAGTGAGGAGGAAGAGCATAATGGGCCTCAAGAACATCAATGTGTATGCCTTTGGTATGATTTCAAGCAATACCCATTTTGGACTTGGATCAATTCATGATGCATCTTTGCTTCTCTGGGATGAAATTTTTTTGAACTTGTGTTTTGCATGTGGGTGCATGTAGAAAGTTAAGTAAAATTTACTTGTAAGGTTAACAGCATTATGCATGGCACCCACCCTGGTTCCATTATGTGTGGAGGAAGCACTTTTTGTTAATCGAACATACATACCTTATCCCTCATGATTCGAAGGTTGAACCTTCTAGAAATGAGAGTAAACCATGCGATCAAACTTGAAGGATTCCACTTCTGAAAAATTGCCCCTTTTTTAGACAGTGAGAGGTGAGAGGGATGCAGTGACTGAAATGGTAGTTTAGTTTCCTGTGCTGTATATCTCAAGTTTGATCCATGTTGGTGTGTATATGCTACTTTCGATTCAAAGCTTGCATTATGTGTACGAAAGGAACCCCGGGCAGGTGAGGGGTGGGGGCAGGCAAAAATGTAGGAATTATTGGGGGAGAATTGTGACATTGCCACACAATATTCAGGAAGGGAAACCCAGATTGCGTTGGCTGGGAATTCTGCAGCATTGCTGATACTGTGTCCATTTTACTGTAATCTTGAATTTATGGGCATTCCTTTTGTTTCTACTGGTGGGCGATTCAGCTTGATTGACACTATTATATATTGTTTATATGGGATTTAAATACTCTTTGTATTTTAACAAATCAAACTATTTAGTGGTATTACAATAATATTTTGGTAATCATACATGTATTATCTAACAAGATTAAAATTTAGTCTCTTTCTTAAAAATCAAAGTATTTAACCAGATGATCTCAACATTTGATGAAGACAATTGAATTTTAATATTTTAATATTTGTTTTGTTTAGTTTTCCGCTGAAGCATGCCTAACTATTTGGCATCTCTTCTCCCGAGCCATCTTTTTTTTTTTCCCCCCTCAATACTACTGTTTCCAAGATTTCCACTTACCCTTTTGAGATTGAAGCACAGGGGGCTTCTATTCCACTAAATTTGTCTGGGATACCTACCCTCGTTTGTCTGTGGCTTCTTTAACATTAGGAATGGGCCTAGTGGGGTTTGAAAATGAATCATGATTACAGCATGCGTGTTGAAACTTTAACAAGGGTCGTGATCATGTATGTCAATCACTCTCTGCATTGCCACCAGAACCAGGCATGCTGCATGCCTGTCTCTGATTCTTAATGCAAAATGGTTGCAAACGTTTTGCAGTCCTAAATGGACATGATTTTTCTTCTCCCTTTGTCTGATCCCTGAGAAATGTTTTTGGATTCTATATTGGGTAACAGTTTTCTTTTGGATTTTGTGAACATTTAATTTAAATCACACAATAACCAGCTATAGGTAGTTTCAAAATTTAGAGGAAAAGTATAAAGGCCATCCAGGTTGTTAGTCCACCAAGCAGCAAAAAGCAATTTCAGGGGTCTGAAAGATTGCTCTTGTATGACCTACAATGTGACCTGTAGTTTGTTATGTAAATCTGTCTTTATGAACTAGAATATACACTTGCTGTCAAAGCTGAACAGAAAATATATAAGTTATACTTTATCCAAGCATAGCTAAGGGAGGGTTGTTGTGAAGAGTGGGACTAAGAATCAGCATAGGCAACTACAATCAATTTTAACAAACTCTGCGATGGTTTTGAGAATTTGTATAGACAAACTATTACTGATTTACAGTGCACAGAATTTGTGTAGGCAACTATGACTATAGTGCAAATGAATTCTGTTTAGAAAATGTTGGTCAGACATCAACTTGGCATCAAAAAGAGACATGCCTTCAGATACCTACTGCACTGCTTTG
This sequence comes from Wollemia nobilis, assembly GCA_028583015.1. NCBI lineage: Eukaryota > Viridiplantae > Streptophyta > Pinopsida > Araucariales > Araucariaceae > Wollemia > Wollemia nobilis. The sequence continues at coordinate 14,370,536 of JAQPPZ010016726.1, forward strand.
TATAAAAAAAGTGATAGGATTATGGATGGATTTGAACATAACTGTGAGCACTCTATGAAGACCAGGAGACACTGTGAAACACATAGACACAAGATAATATAAGACACAAAGACAGATGAAAAATAAACACAGCAAATAGTAAAGATGATTTCCATTGATGCAGAGATATACCCAAAATTCTGCATACTCACACTTGAACCATGGAGGGGTATTTATAGGCTGTTACAGCACATTCTAGAGGAGTGGTTGCATCTGATTATCTGGTAATTCCTTCCTATTAATTGGACAATGCAACCATACATTCCATTAACTGGACATTGCCACAATACACCTTATTGTCTGGACAATGGCACATACATCCTATTGTTCACTGACAAAATTAATTTACCCCCTAAAAATAACCTTTTTTTTCTGCGGAAACCACTGTGTGCACTTTAAATTACTTGACTAGCTGGCAGAAGTGTCTTAAACTGTTGGATCAACCCTGTTTTAATTGTTGTTTTTTAAAATGTTTTCTAATCAATTTGATGCTTTAGGCACAAAATTGAATCGCAGGTTTGGGAAAAGCAAATTTTTAGATCAAGTATTTTGTATGGACTAATGAAAAGCATTTTGATTTAATCTACAGGAGTATACGCAGATGAATCCGGTCTCAAGGAAAAGCTGCTTGACAAGTATGGGAAGCGACCAGCGACAGAACTAAAGGAAAGTAAAGAATTTTATGAAGATGTTCTTGGAAATGATGTGGGTTTGTCTGTGAGGCTGGAGATTGTTTACGGGAAATTAAGTATTGGTTCAGTGCGTAGTGCCTTTGAAGAATCTATTGCGAGCCGTCTGCAAAAATTCAGTGGAACCGAGAACAAGGAATTATTGCAGAGGTCATTTCTTTTATTTTAAGAGATGTCAATAATGATTTGTGCTTAATGGAAATAATTGAAGTGTAATGGTAGGACTTTTGGGTAAATATTCCAATATCTAGATTCTATTTGCAGAGGAGTGAAATCAACTAACAGTTGTGTATAAAATAATTTAGTTTGCATTTATGGACTACTGCAAAGGAGCATTATGCAAATCTTTCTTGCAAAGTAAAAGTCCAAATTTGCGATGATTTAGTGTTGGAGATGAATGTTCCAAAAAACAATCATAGCAAATAGAAGTGTAGGAATCCTAATATTTGTTTTCCTTGAGAGGTTCACAGATTTGTTTTCATGCTGATTTAAGCAAAGCATCTTATCCGGATTTATCTCATTTAAAGTGATTTTTTTAGGAACTGCAGATAATGCAAATTTGTTTTCTCAGGGAAAAAAATTGTCTATAATCTTTTCATTTTGTTCATTTGATATTCAATTTTAATTTTACAAACTTTTATGGTTTTCTTATTTGGAGGTTTATGACTCAGTTTCCTGGGTTATATACACTAATATCTTTATTACATGCTGATGCAAACATACTATTGGCTTGTAGATTCACTTCTCAGTTTAAGGATGATTACAAGCTTCTACGCGGCACAAAAATAGACCTTGTTCGGCTTCCTGGTCATATACTTCAGACAAAAAGTAAGTAATCTATATTCTTTTTCTGTTCATTATTTTAGTTTAAGCCCTCTTTCGGCAAGAAAATTAACTTGGAGCCGAGAAAAATAATAATGGAAACTGAAATATCACTTTTTTTGGAATTGAAATAAAATTCAAAATAGACTTGCCTCTAATGTTTTTCTACACAAAATTTACCATGAAACTTTGAATCTACCAGATTATATTACGTTTTTCTACACAAATTTTACCACGAAACTTTGAATCTACCAAATAATATTTTTAGGGTTCCAAATACATAGCATTTTGCCTACTTTTCTCAATGTGATTTTAGTAAACCCTTTATAAAATATCGTTCTCAATCCACTGGAATGCAGAATATATCTAAGCATAAGTCTCGTTTCACACCTCATCATATTTATATTTTTTTTTAGATTGCAAAATGTGCATAGCAGATTGCATTATCTTTGCTCTTCCTTTGAATAGCTTTTCCACAAAAACACGTTGGATTAATAAATTATGCTCGTATGTTTGTTTGTGATGTCTTGAAAGACAAGCAATTGCATGGAAATTTGATTTATGGTCCTGGATGGACTATGTTTGTGATTGTGGATAGACTTTATGATTCTTTTCCATTTTCTGCAGTGGTAATTAAGATATCATAAACAAGATTTAAAATACTAGGGGTAGTGCAATCTCATGTATTTTGCTTATTCTCTTGTAGTTGATGGGAAGGAGATTGGCAGCATTCAGAGCCAGCTGCTGTGCCGGTCTTTGTTTGACCTCTACATCGGAGAAGAGCCATTTGACAAGCAGGCAAAGGAAAAGATTGTATTGGGCCTGGCATCCCTTATGACCCAGTAGATACAGAACTTTTGCTTTTCCTCTCCATATGAGACCAACTCTTAAGTTGCTCTAAATATTATAAAATTTGTAGTTTCTAAAAGTAAGCTGCATTCTCTAGGATCAAAGAATGTATAGGTTATAAAGTTTTCACCAGCTTGAGCTGAAAGACTAGCATACTTGTTACATTCATCTCTCCATTTCTTATTCAACTCTATTTTTTAATGTCATAAATGAGCACTTCTGTCATATTGACACACTTAGCCTTTATATTGTAACCAACCAATTGATAAGATGAAATTCTTGTGAGTTATAATAATGTTTAAATGGAGTCATAACAGTTGTAAGTTTTGTTGGAAACATGTGAATTTATTATGTAGTAACTATCATTATGTAGGCGAATAGGTTGTGGCTGAGTGTTTGCCAGAGGGTGATCTCTTGGGGCTGGTGGTCGACCTTATGCTGCATTGTTTGATGATGGGTTACTGATTCCCCTCTATTTAAAAAAAGAAAAGAAAAAAGAAAAACTACAGACACATAAACATGTTGGTATTAGCAATTTCATGGGCAGGAGTGACAGGAAAAAAATGGTTATGTAGCACAAAGAAACAGTGTTGAAATTCATAACAGCATAGACTCTTAAAACTAGAGTACACAGGTTTTGGAACCCTAACTGGATTGTTGTCTGGATGAAATTATAAAACGAAGTCTTAAAGCTAACGTATTGGACACCAATACAAAGGGGAGCGGTTATAACTCCATTAAGATTCTTTAATTTATACTGAAATTGAAGTCAATCCATGTTGAGATTGTGCTAAATGCTTGCATGTTATAATGTGCATTTGTTGCATTGTGGGAATCGTGGAGATAGAGGGAAAACACAGGGGAAGTATCTTCTTTCATTGCATAAGGCTATAGAAGAGCACATTTATGCTTTTGCTTGATTCATGATTGAATTTTTATTAATTATGAATGCAGTGACTGACAGGTGAGATTGGTTTGCTTTACAACTGAATAGGCAATATAAAGCGTACCTTTCTTGTCGATTGTGTTGAACTTTTGGAATTTATTCTGAAATTTTGAATTTACTGTCAATTGGAAGAACAGTGGCATATATAAGACTGTTTTAGGCTAGCAAAGCAGTTTGAAGCTTAAAGCTTATTTTGGTTAAAGAAAAGGATAAAAGCAGTTTGAAGCTTAAGCTTATTTTGGTTAAAGAAAAGGATATAGAAACCTTTTGAGATTATGACTAGTGTCATGTAAGAATACTCTTATGTGCATATATAATTTGTTAATTTTAATTACTTATATTTAAGAATAAAAGGAAGGCAACTGTGTGATGAGTAAATTACTTGTAGCTTTTTACATATTAATGGCAGTATAATTATGGACTTTTTCCCAATGGAAAAAAGAAAGGTTGCAATAATTGAGGTTAAGGGAGAGGAACTAAGAGTTAAGCAAGTTCCAATAATATTGACACTAGTTTATGCAATGAAATAAAATGAAAATTAATAAATCCAACAAAAGGAAATGTTGCTGAATTGTGTTAGCATATATTATAATAAGAAAGTTTCTTCAAATCTTACAATATATAAAGAGATCTTTTAAAACTTCTTGTGACATGACCATGTTGCACTTTTTAAGTGGAGGTAAGTTTTGGAGTGGCAAGATGACATCTATGTGGAATTAGAATAAGGTGACACCGTGAACTTAGCAAAACATTTTAACATATGGTGTACAACTATTCAGCTCTTTACCCTAGTTTGTGAAATAAAATGATGGAAATATAATGTCAATGGTTTCTGTTAGTGGCCAGTATATGTAAATTGGATGGTTAATATATAGAAGTGAAATTAAATCTCTCCCAGGTTCAAATCTTCCTTTTTTATATGTTGCGAATATATTATGTAGTAGTTATTAGAGACCCTATTGGAAATGTGTTTATCCACCGTTTAATGTAATCATGTGATGAAATGACCAACATTTTAAAAATTAATTGTTGGACAAAATTCAATTTAAATTGTTGGCGCTTTAAAATCCTACTAAACCTAAAAACCAACTAACTGAAGAAATAAAATGGAAACAAGTTGATATCTAGAGAAGACACCAAAAGGTAAATAAAATATTACCATGCACAGATATCAACGACCACTACAACACTCAAACGTATAAATCATAACAGAATTCAAAAAGGGATCTGGCTAGGAAGCCTTATCCATCACATGCAACCGAGATCTAGTGTCTCTATTGGTAATCTCATAGGATTAATCATCCTTGACAACCTTCTGGCTTTTGTCTTACGTTCCTTTGACAACAATTGAAACCTTCCTTTAAACACACCTTAGAGTTGCATCCCTATGTGCTGTTTCCACTTAATTCAATTAAAAGCGGTTCTAGTTGTTTTCATTGTAGACATAGCATTCCTATATCATAGGTTTTTTTTTATGACACTTGACATGAAGGCACATTCTCTTTCACTCTTTAAGCCCTTGTATGTCCACTTATCTCTTAAGATCAAGACCGTTTAATGGGATCATAAGGAAAGTTGTAGATTGAAGAATAGGGTTGAATGCAAACACACTAAAAAAACTTGCAGTCATTATAGTACATTTGCTACTAGCTATTTTTAACCTTGTATTTATGATTTTTTTAATGTAAAAATCTTCTATTAATTAAAATTAATCATACAAAAAAAGGGCGGGTGGAGTTAGCACATCCTACAAATCGTAAAAGCCGCTAGGTAGAGGAAATCACACCTTCCCAATAAAAATAGAGTCCAAAAAACATTACTACATGCCGTCACGAACAATCATTACATAGACATTCCAAGATATAATCATTAAACAAAGATCAAGGAGTGGGACGAAAGTTATCCTCTTCGCTGACACAGCCAACCGCCATCCGAAGACTGGGGCAGTCCATCCTTCTTCTGCATTATCGCCAACTAGAGTCCGTTGAGGAGGACCTTGGCTAACTCAGCTTGGAATGCTTGGTAGAATACATGTTGCTTGTAAGATGCAGCCTCTTATGCCTCTGGGACAACTCTTCCTTCCCCAAGAAAATGCTTGGTAGAATACATGTTGCACGTAAGTTGCGGCCTCTGCTGCCTCTGATATTTAGACTTGAACAAACTCTATGCTTCAAGCATTGGGCTTTGGTCAGTTTTTCATCAACACAATTCGCATGAGGACTTGTCAGGATTCATAATATCCATGACATCCTCAAAATCACCTAGGCCCCGAAGCGAACTGAAGGAATTAGCGCCTCCACTAAAATTACCCTCGCCCGAGGACATTTGGCGATGCTTGTCAAAGCTCAGGTCCAAGCTATCCCTCGAGGGGCTTCGAGAACAACAAATTTTAAAAGCTTGTTCCGAGAACAACAAACTTTAAAAGCTTGTTCCTCCGTAGCCGTGGAGTATGTGGACGCCGTCGATGAAAAGGTTGGCATGGTAGTGGGACGAGCCTCTGCAACAATCCAGGCCCAAAGAGAAGCTGAAAGAGGTAGTGGTTGAGTAACTACAGGGGCGACCGGAGTAGCATTCGGGACCTCTACAGCTTGCATGGCAGGCTGCATGTTAATGACAGCCAACGTGATGGTTGCAGAAGACTGCACAGAGCTAGTGGGGGCTTGCATAACCTGGGTATCAACGGGCCTGGCCTGAGTAGGTTGCACAGAGGGATTGGCCTACTCAGAGTGCTTAGAAACGATTTTTTCGGGTAGTAATCGTTTGTTAGTCACCTTGGCATTCCCGGGCCCCGTTAGACTGAGCTATTGGTGCAGTCGAAGGGGGTTGGATCTGTTTGAACTTCCACTCCATCAGTGGGCAATCTCGAATCTTGTGAGCAACAGACTGGCAACGATAACAAGTATTCGGTAAATTGATATAGGCGACAGGTTGCCTAATGGAGGTATCACCAATCTAGATATCTATGAAATCTGGCAGGTCTTTGGTGAGGTCGACCTTGACACAAGCCCGCTTGGTAGGGCTAGCTGAGAAAAACCATTCAGGCTCAAGACATACAAACTTGTCGAGGGAAGAGGCGATCATTTGCAAAAAACCCCAGAAGGGGACAAGTAAACTCGAGAACTCAATCCACACAAGAACTTCCAGCTCAGCTTGGTCATTGGCTGTGAAGTCATGAGTGTAAGATTGCAAAATTAACAGAGAATTTCTCACCGTCTAGGGACCTTTGGCTAACACTTTTTGAGCTTGAACAGGATCAGGGAAGCAAAAAAGGAAATAAACCTTGGTGAAATTCTGAACATTCTTAACTATCACACTATGCGGACCCCAAACTTGTTGCACCCATGATCTAATGAGGGTATCATTGGAAATTCTACCCAGGAAATACCCGACAAAGGTATGTGACTCAAACCAATGGCAAGCATTATGAAACTCATGCAAGAGAATGAAAACAATAGGGATAGTACTCTTACCTTGTGAAACATTTTTAGGATAAACTTTGATGCCATTGCTCTCCCCAACCGGTTCAATAACAATTAAACTAACAATTTACAAATGACGGCAGATTCAAACCTTAACATAGAGTTTTTCCTCTTCAAACCATCACGTATTTATGAAATTTCTAGGGATGAAATACTTGATTGACCTCAAGGATTTACAACCATCATCATTCTTTCACTTATGCTTGGAATTTGGTAGCCACCCTTGCTTGTCAAGGTAAAAATGGATGGCATGTAGGTAATGGAGATGGATTTCATTATTATATTTAATGTAAATTGATTTAAGAGTGTTTAAAGGGATACTAAACATTTTTTCTAATTATAAATATATTATATGTCGTATGGGACATTAGGTAAATGGTGAATGTTATGTGCATATTTTTTTATGGAAATGGATTTCATTATTATATTTAATGTAAATTAATGTAAATTGACTTAAGAGTGGTTAAAAGGGATACTAAACATTTTGTCTGTTTAATTATAATTTTTTATAAATATATTATGTCATATGGGACATTATGTAAATGGTGAATGTTATGTGCATATTTGTTTTCTAAGATATATAGCTGGTAAAATAAACTATAGAAGGATTTGGAGTATAACGAAATTTGATGCCCTTTCAATATTTTTACTCATACTTGTTGACGTTCTACGTTCATATTTAAGATGTGAAACATATCAAAAATGGAAAAAAAAATCTAAATAGACGTATAATTCCAAGTCTACTTTCACTATTATCTTTTTCTTAATCTTTGCTTGTATGCATTTTCAAGAGCTGTTGACTAAAGTTGAGGAAAAACATATTTATTGAATAAATTCTCCAATTGTACTTAATTAGTTTCATTCTTTTAAATTTCAATAAACAAAATTTCTTTTGTTTCTTCTAGCTATTCTTAAACATTATTAATTTTTATTTCATAAATATAAAATTTAATAAAACTCTTATTACTCGTATACGGAGTTAAGGTTTAAACTGCTTATCACCCATATAAGGAGTTTGTCTTCCAAGGTTTACTAAGACATTTGAATAACAGTCTAAATGCTTGAACGAATAGAAGAAATGGTTTTTATTTTATGGATGCAAGACCCTATAAGATCTATGAGACAAAAAATAAAAGGAGGAAAAACAACTCACATAAATAAATTTTTTTCTTTAATTTATTTTGATATTTTTGCTATATTAATTCACAAAGGTCTTGTCTATGTTCATTTTGTAATGTCCCAAAACATCCTTAAGATATCTACCCGGTCTTTTAATTCTTTTAACTATATGAATGTGCCTAGTAGGACAACGAATAGTTTCTTGTCCAATTGTCTTCCCAAAATAGGAATCTATCTTTGTTGTTTTTATTTCTTCCCCACATAGATGTATGATAATAATGTATACTTATTGTATAAAACTACAAACAAAAAAAACCTTAAAAAGGGAGACCAAATTAAAGACTTACTATAGACTATGATTATCCAAGTACTCGAAGCAATAATTTGTATTTATGGATGGGATATTTCTTCAAATAAATGCTATAATAACTTTATTTGTAAGGATAGATTCATTACTTTGAGGTTGCAAATACATGGTTGACCCCAACTTTTGAATAATATACTACTTTTTTTGCAATACAAAAAAAATTGTTCATCATAGAATTTTCATCATAGAATCCCTCCCATATGAATATCTACATTATAACTGCGTTGTTTAGAGAAATTTGAGCTTTTTACAATGAAGAATAGCTAAATAGAAATGGATTAAGAACTAACTTGGTCAATTGCACTCTACTTGCCATCCAAAACCACTTTCCTCTATATATAGAAAGCCTTGATTTGAGTTTGTTCAAATCTAATTATAAAGGGAAGCATTATACTCACCTAAAAAAAGGAACTGAGTATTTGATTGTAATTGTTTATGTTTCAACTTCATTATCATGCTAGATTTTATTGTCTTACTAACTTAACATTTAGAAAAAAGAAAAGAGGAGTTTGAATTTTTTATTAATATGACTAATTTTATCTAGCTTTATGTACATATTGTTCAAATATTTGTAACTTGATCTTATTAGTCCAAGGCCAGCTTGATGTAGCCAATGGACAAGTGCTATATAAGCCTTTGGGCATTCTCTATGTAATTATACGAGCATTCTATATGTAAGCCTATAAACATCTTTCTTTGTAAGCCTATAAACATCTTTCTATGTAAGCCTACAAACATTCTTCTATGTAAGCCCATGAACGTTCTTCTATGTATGCCTACATGAACTTTTGATATATTCATCCTTAGTGATATTGGTTAAACCACCTCTATGATTAACCTTGATTAAAGGATTTAATACATTTATTATATTGTAATTTAACCTTCAAGTTAGGTCATATCAACTTGAGCTAAACATTTAATTGGGGATTATGTATCTCTATAAATACCCCCAATGACTGATCCATTGTATCAATTTGTGATATTTGAGATCATGGGGCTGCCTATGGGTTCCCACCCCTTATTCCTTTTATCTATTTGTGTTGTTTATATCTTTCTCTATTTTTCCTATATTCTCTTTTAATTCACTCTTCTTCCTTATTTTGCATATGATTATGGTGAATAGATGTTTAAGTATATTTTTAAAAAGTATTGTGAATTTCAATATAAGTCCTAACCAAAAAAGGAAGTGTCATCAATATATTTTTATGAATAAAAAAGACTCAGAAAATAGGCAATGTCTAGGTCTTGAAACTTAAGTCCATTTGGGATACATAAATACATCTAACTAAGACATTAGATAAGATAGTGAATAATTAGGAGAGTATAAGATCACCCTACCTTATACCTCTTGAGGTTTCAAAGAAATATGTGGTTATTTAATTTATACATTTAAAAAAAATGATGGGTATAGTTAAAATTTTTACCCATTAGTTTAATCTTAGGAGAAATAAATCCAACACAAGATATTAATGTGGGAGTCTTATTGGACTCTATTATAAGATTTATTGATGTCAAACTTAATGAACACACCTTCTTCTTTTCTCAAATATAACAAATATATGAAGGTAATTACTATCCCATCCAATATAATATTGTGCCAAATGATCCCCTATTTGTGGGAAATGATAAAAACAATATTACTTTTTGATCTTCCTAATTTACTTTGATGGTAATTTTGTAGATTAAATTACATTATACTATATAGGATGGAAGGTCCTGAATGACTAAGCAATGCACTATTTTAATCAAGACTATCAAAGCATACTTAATATTCTTTATAATTTATTACACCTCTTGGAGTCATTCATCATTGCCACTATTTGTTATCTTATAATTTCCTATAAGTTTTGGAAGAAGTTTAGGAAAACCATCATGACTTAGTATTTTCCCTTTTATAAGGAAGATGGAAATCATAATCCCTATTTAAAAATGAATGTTGTGCATGACTAGTTGTAATATTCTTTGACAAGGAATATTGAAGAAGAGAGCTTGTTGGATCTCCATAATTATCGTATGAAAAGGATTGAAAGTCGTTTATATAACCTTCTTATTATCCTTCAAGAAAACAAGAGATTTGCTATTGAGAGATGAATAATTGAAATTCTATTTGTCTATATTTTGAATCTTATTTGTTGGTATAAAAGTAGCAATTCATATTCTCATTTACAAGCCATAATTATTAAATAACCTGTATTGAGAACCATATGGTTACCAATTATACATAGAAATTAAGAGGTACAATAATTATCAAATTCCACAAAGGAGACAAGATAGAGAAAAAGAACATCCTACCTTGTAACTAATGAGATCTAGGATAAATAAGAATACTCTATGCCCATGATCCTTGGGGTTTAGAAAATAAAATACACTCTCTACACAAAATTTCCTATACAAACCTTTTATTTTTTTATCAACCATCACATATTGAGGAATCCTCCCCTCAAGACAACTTTTAAAGATACTATAAAATCTAGTAAGATGAAAGAGTCTATTATCATTTCTTTTTCATAATTAACCTAGTAAGGGTATGACTATTAAAATGGAAGGTGATATCATTGTATTAGGAATGAATCATAATTGCTATCCAATGAAAAATTTGAAAAATTAAGGATAAATCAAATCATTTAAGGTTTTAGGTATGACAAGGCCACCCCAAACCCATAACCTATCAATTGCACAAATTTTATTGATTCATGGAAAGAAGGGGTTTTGAAAGGGTCCCCAAACATTTTACATCTAAAAATATCATTATAGAAAGGCCTATAGGATAAACACCCAAAACAACGGGCTTCCTGAGTCCAAAGAGAAAAAAATGACCTATGAACAACTAAAAGAAAGAGATTAAAATGAAACTAAACAAAGAGAGACAAGGGAAGGCACGTGGATCAAGAGGTAGGGGGTCCATGGGATCATCATGATCAATATTGCCATACTTGTTCTTGTATTCCTCCAAAAGGGTGGTCGCTTCTTCGACATAGGAGATGCACATGTTTCTTGCTTTGTACATCGATACAATGAGATCATTTAGAACCTGAATGTATCCCCATTGGTTGGGAAACGAGACAACCATTTTATGAAGAGAAATTTTAGAGAAAGAGGGGTGCTACGCTGAATTGTCATATTTTGGGAGGGATTCCGCTGAGCAGAGCTTCCATGAATTGCCTTATACACAATGGGAAAGGAATTAGAGGCCTCTTCTCTATTTTATTTTGACATAACTTGAATAAGGGATCACCTTATTTTTGTCATTTGAGTTTTTAATTGCGTAGAGCATCTCTGAGACTCAGTATTGATTTTAGGGGTCACAACTTCACCATCATCTTGCTCTAAATTGATAGCTTTACCACTTATTAAAAGTTCAGGGGTGGTCTCTCTAACATTCTTACCACCCGTGGGGGTGCTCTAAATGGCCACCTCAAGATCAACATCCTCAAACCTAGCTAAATCCTTAGTATTTTTCCCTTTAGAGAGTTGAGGGGAGTCATGTTTAGTTTCATGAGAAGGGCTCTCTAAACTCTACCCAAGGCTTAAGAGGGAGTTTTGGGCTTCTTTATTCATTATATGCTAAAAGAGGATCATGTAAATCCCTTAATGGATTGGGAAGGAGGAGGATTTTTTTGGGCTTGATTCATTAATTTATCCATAGATTTGAAAGGAAAAAGAAGGATATTGATGCATTTCTTACCACATCTATGATTCATAAAAGCAAAATGAAAACTCCTAAGGATAGAAGTTTGACCGTCCAACGTGAAATACTAGATGAAGGGGATCACTACCTTGTCCCAGGGATTGGGTAGGGACTCCCTAATAATTTTGCTTTTATCTCTATTGAGATTTTCACCCTGGTATTTGAAAATTAGCAATTCATTTGGTAGAGAATGCTTATATCTGTTTACACTTTGGCTTTTAGCAGGGAAGCCTGAGACCTCAACAATCAAGGCAAGACTGATGGTGAAGCTCATTTCTTTGACCAAAACTTCACCTTCATTCCAACTGAGGGCTATTTCCATAGAAAGATCACGGTCATAACCTTCAAATTTCTTGAGAAATGGCATAAACCCTACATCTATCAATTACACAATGATTGTAATCCATCTATTTTATTTAATTTTTTATGCCAAGAGTTATAATTCCTAGAAGAACTCTAAACCTTAGTAGTAGAGTTGGAGTTATTGCTTTAGCAACCTTCATTTGTTAGGAACATTTAACCCCTAATACTTCAAGAAAACACTTACATTTGGAAGAAAGTCCCATCCTTTAACATTTCATCAAGTTTATGAACTATAATTAGCGATAAACTCCTATGGCCTCATAATATTATTTTTGAAGTCCCTCAATTTGAGGTTATTTCTATTATAAATGCTTTATTAATTTAAGGAATCGTTAATGTTTTTTTGTTTATATTGATATAAATTATTTTATGTGTTGGAAGTATTACATTATTTGGCACCCTTGTAAATATTAGTTTGGTAGTTGATTTATATTTTATATAATGTGTGTGTCAATATGAGAGAAAGTGCAAGGTGTCAAGCGAGAGAATAAAGAGCCATATTGATATGTAGCAAGATGAGAGTTTTGTCTTAATATGAGGAATATGAAAGGATGCATCTCCCAGATGTTAGAGGAGAACAATAGTCAGAGTGCTTAAAAGTCATGTAAAATTATATATTGATGAGAAAGCGCCATGCAATGTAATCAATCTAAATCATTATTGTAATATTTTGATATTGTATATATTTGAGTTATATTTGTGAGATATTTTTGTTATTGAGATTTATTTTTGATTAGTGACATATATTTGATTTATACTTGACCCTGGATAAAGCTTTCTTTGAGTTAATCTACTTGGAAAGCTAACAATGGTATCCGAGCCAGAGAGTGCAATGAAAATTCACTTCACAACAACAAACATGGAGATCAGAACATAAACATAGTTAAAAAACAACAAGCAATACATAATTACATACATTTAAGAAGGTATTCTACAGTAAAATGCTTAATTAAATCTTTTATTAAAATATAAAGGAGTTATAAGGTATGATAGAATAGTTAAAAGATTTAATTCATTTATGGAGTGATAAGTATTTAGTTTTTGAGTTTTAATTTTTATGATATGGAGTAATAAGGATGTTTACTTAGTTAAATTTTTTATTATTTGAAATATTAAAAGAGTTAGAAGATTTATTTTTTGAAGTTTGGAGTGATAAGGAATTCAACTAGTTTGAAAGTTTTTAAGAAGTTTAAAGTTTTTTAATATTTGAAGGAGAAAGAGCTTATTAAAAAATATATAAAATAAAAATAAAGGCAAGAGCCATTATTTCAAAAAGCCTTCAAAAAGTTGCTTCGAAGTTGTTTGTGATATCTGGTCCAGAGAACCAGTAAGTTGCGTATAAAAAAATAAAAATAAAAAGAGGAAAAACTACCTATAGAAGGAAGAAAAACTCAAGCTAAGTAGAGAAGCAACATATACAAAAATAAGTAGAGCAACACAATAAGCTATAATAGATAAAAACTATATCAACAAAGATTCGACTCAAGAAGCCAAGAAGGTAAAGAATGAAGAACATGAACTTATACTGAGAGGGGGGGGTGAACAGTATAAGACTTAACCATTTAATAATTTTAATTTCAGATAGCAGTGGCATCAACATAATATTAAACAAGACAAAAAACATCACACATAAAAGACCCATTTAACGTGGTTCACCCAAGGTGGGCTACTCCACGGATAAAACTTTCCTCTAAAAGTTATATCAAAGTCCTCTGGGAATCCTTCCCGATTACAATGTTTATGAGCCTCGGCTCAAAGGAGATACCTTCCCCTAATTCTCCTTTGCTGGTGATCCTCTAGAAAACCTCTATCTCCTTTGCACTTAGCAAGTGGAACTCTATCCACAGAAGAAACCTGTCTTCCTTGCTCTGGCTGAAGATATCTATCCTCAACTCTGTCACTGCAAAGATGGTCCTCTTATCTACACCAAACACAGTCCTTCAGTCTGGCACAATTGTCCTCTTCCTCTGTTCTTTTCTGCACTTGGTTGAAAACAACTTTTCACTGTCTGTGCAACTCCAACAGCATAGTCTTTTCAAATTACAGCAGCACTATCTTCTCAACTTTTGTGCAAACACAGTAGTGCAATCTTCGCAAAATGTAGCAGCACTGACTTGTCAACTTAGCTTCTGATCCGTTGCACATCCACCGCAGTGCAGTCTTCGCACACTCTGCTTTCTTTACACAGACTGTGTAAATACTACAACACTCGATTGCACAGCAACTTATGTGCCTATGTGCAGCCACAACAGCACCCTCTTCGCACAGTCTGCTTCTCCTCGATCAAACTTCTTCCTACACTCTGCTTCTATGAAAGTCGCACTTCGAACGCACACTTCGATCGATTCGATATGACTGCTCTTTGCGCACATCAAACTTCACTTGCGCAAACTCGACACACACATTCGATACATGACACTCAAAAACAGTCTTCCTTTTATAGCAATAATTCATGATTAAATTCTTGATCTTAGTCGACTGTATATCCTTAAAACAATCGTCAGCTGCACAACCTTACACTTCATCGACAAAGGTTAACTCCGTCGGCTTCAACCGCCTCTATTGTTCTGTAGCTTTTCTAGCGTGAAACTCAAACATGTCGTGATATCGCTACGCCTTTGTCTGTCGTACACTTTGTATTGCTTGCTATCATGAAATCGTGACACTACTGCCTGTTGTGTGCCTTCTTTGGCCTATTGTCACGAAATCGCAACACTACCTGACTTTGCTGACGTCATCATTATTCTTGTCACAAAATCATGACGCTTTAGTTTGCAAGGCCTTCTTCTCTGCTCTTGTCGTGATATCACGACACATCTGCTTTTGCTGATGTCATCAGCAACTCTGTCACAAAATCACGACGCTTTAGACTCCAAAGCCTTCTTCTCAGCTTCTGTCGTGAAATCGCGACACCTTTGCCTCTTGTTGACGTCATCTGCAACTTTGTCGCGAAATCGCGACACTTCTTGCTTCTTCAACCTTTTCTCGGTTTGCACTAGCGAAAATGGAACATGTCACGAAATCGTGACGCTTTCGCTGCCTTAAGCTCTTTTCTGCCAACTGCTAGCGAAACTGGAACATGTCACGAAATCACGACGCTTTTGTTGCCTTAAGCTCTTTTCTGCCAACTGCTCGTGAAACTGGAACATGTCATGAAATCGTGACGCTTTCGCTGCCTTAAGCTCTTTTCTGCCAACTACTCACGAAACTGGAACATGTCGCGAAATCGCGACGCTTTCGCCACCTGCAAGCTGCCAACTCAACCTGTCGCGAAATCACGACACTTTCTGCATCCGTACAACTTCATTGAAACTTGTCGCAAAATCGTGACACTTCCTGCAACTCAAATCTGCCAACTCAACTTGTCGCGAAATCGTGACGCTTTTTCCTGAACTTTCTCTCTCCTCAAACATGTCACGAAATCGCGACACTTTTGCCTGCTTCGTCTCTCGCCTTCCAAGGATGTCGCGAAATCGTGACGCTTTTGCGGAACTTTCTCTCTCCTAAAACATGTCGTGAAATCGCGACAGTTTTTCCAACCGCCTGCAAAATTTTTCTAACTTATCTTTTTCTTGATCTTTTGCAACTGGGCTACTCTGATTTTCTTGGAGACTTATTGACCAGCTGAAACCTCAACAAATCAAATTGCTTCAATAACTCCTTGACATCAAAGACAACAACTACTAAGAGCTCCTTTGACATCAATGACAACAACTATACTTGAGCAAAGGCAATGTACTCAAGGCACCCAAAATTGCCAACAATCTCCCCCTTTGTCATTGATGGCAACTTTTAACTTAAAACATATCTTCAAGAGCCAAAACTGAACCAACTGATCCATCAACTGAGAATTCTGCAATTGAAGTTTTTGCTCCCCCTGACTTGACGCTCTTCTCTTCACTTGAAGCACTCCCCCTTACTCATATCTCTCCCCCTTTGTCATCAATGGCAAAGGGTCACCTTTGGGGCTCGGGACTAAGAAAGAGCCTCTTGGCTTTGTCCCTCCCCCACCTCCTGATGAGGTGATTAATCTTGAGGTGAGAGTACAACTCCCAATTTCTCCCTTAGATACTCAAACGTATCTCTTGGAAGGGGTTTGGTGAAGATATCTGCAATCTGCTCTTTAGTGGGTACATACTCTAGCTTGACCTGCTTCTCTTGCACTTTCTCCCTTAGAAAATGATATTTGATAGAAATGTGCTTCGTCCTTGAGTGCATTACCGAATTTTTAGAAATACTTATGGCACTTGAATTATCACAAAGAATAGGGATAGGTTGTTCATGCTTGACTTTGAAATCCTCCAAGGTTGTTTTCATCCATAAAACCTGAGTGCACCCGACCCACTATCGCTATGTATTCAGATTTTGCTTGTAGATAAGGAAAGCGAAGGTCGTTTCTTACTCAGCCAAGAAACCGGACTCTTTCCCGTAAAGAATGCTTCACCACTAGTGCTTTTTCTATCATCAATATCGCTCGTCCAATCGCATCTCGTATAGGCTATGAGGGTGAAATCATCGCCTTTGGGATACCAAAGCCCAAACTCCACAAGTGCCCTTCAAATATCCGAATATCCTCTTGACTCGCTATAACATGAGATTCTTTTGGAGCTGCTCGAAATCTTGCTACTAATCCAACGGCCTGCATGATATCTGGTCTGGTAGCTATACTGTATAGTAAACTGCCAATCATAGATCTGTATAATTTTTGATCTACCGCTGGAGATTTCTATCCTCAACTCTGTCACTGCAAAGCTGGTCCTCTTATCTGCACCAAACATAGTCCTTCGATCTGGCACAATTGTCCTCTTCCTCTGTTGTTTTCTGCACTTGGTTGAAAACAACTTTTCACTGTCTGCGCAACTCCAGCAGCACAGTCTTTTCAAATTACAGTAGCACTATCTTCTCAACTTCTACGCAAACATAGTAGTGCAATCTTCGCAAAATGCAAGCATCACTGACTTCTCAACTTAGCTTCTGCTTCGTTGCACATCCACCACAGTGCGAGTCTTCGCACACTCGCTTTCTTTACACAGTCTATGTAAATACTGCAACACTCGATCGCACAACAACTTATGCACCTATGTGCAGCCACAACAACACCCTCTTCGCACAGTCTGCTTCTCCTCGATTGAACTTCTTCCTACACTCTGCTTCTACGAAAGTCGCACTTCGAATGCACACTTTGATCGATTTGATACGACTGCTCTTTGCGCACAGCAGACTTCACTTGCGCAAACTCGACACACACATTCGATACATGAAACTCAAAAATAGTCCTCCTTTTATAGCAATAATTCATGATTAAATTATTGATCTTAGTCGGCTGTATATCCTTAAAACAATCGTCAGCTGCACAACCTTACACTTCGTCGACAAAGGTTAACTCTGTCAACTTCAATCGCCTCTACTGTTCTGTAGCTTTTCTAGCACAAAACTCAAACATGTCATGATATCGCTACGCCTTTGTCTGTCGTACACCTTGTATTGCTTACTGTCACGAAATCGTGACACTACTGCCTGTTGTGTGCCTTCTTTGGCCTGTTGTCACGAAATCGTGACACTACCTGACTTTGCTAACATCATCATTATTCTTGTCACAAAATCGTGACGCTTTAGTCTGCAAGGCCTCTTCTCTGCTCTTGTCGCGATATCGTGACACATCTACTTTTGCTGACATCATCAGCAAATTTGTCATGAAATCACGACGCTTTAGACTCCAAAGCCTTCTTCTCAGCTTCTGTCATGAAATCGCAACACCTTTGCCTCTTGCTGACGTCATCTGCAACTTTGTCACGAAATCACAACACTTCTTGCTTCTTCAACCTTTTCTCGGTTTGCACTAGCAAAAATGGAACATGTTGCAAAATCGTGACGCTTTCGCTGCCTTAAGCTCTTTTCTGCCAACTGCTCGTGAAACTGGAACATGTCGTGAAATCGCGACGCTTTTGCTGCCTTAAGCTCTTTTCTGCCAACTGCTCACGAAACTGGAACATGTCGCGAACTCGCGATGCTTTCGCTGCCTTAAGTTTTTTTTTGCCAAATGCTCACGAAACTGGAACATGTCACAAAATCACGATGCTTTTGCCACCTGCAAGCTGCCAACTCAACCTGTCATGAAATCGTGACACTTTCTGCATCCGTACAACTTCATTGAAACTTGTCACGAAATCGTGACACTTCTTGCAACTCAACTCTGCCAACTCAACTTGTCGCAAAATCGTGACAGTTTTGCCTGAACTTTCTCTTTCCTCAAACATGTCACGAAATCGTGACACTTTTTCCTGCTTCGTCTCTGCCTTCCAGCATGTCGCGAAATCACGACAGTTTTGCTAGAACTTTCTCTCTCCTAAAACATGTTGCGAAATCGCGACAGTTTTTCCAGTCGCCTACAAACTTTTTCTAACTTATCTTTTTTTTGATCTTTTGCAACTAGGCTACTCTGATTTTCTTGGAGACTTACTGACCATCTGAAACCTTCATCAAAACACATACTTAGACAACAAATCAAATTGCTTCAAGAACTCCTTGACATCAAAGACAACAACTACCAAGAGCTCCTTTGACATCAATGACAACAACTATACTTGAGCAAAGGCTATGTACTCAAGGTACCCAAAATTGCCAACAAAGAAAATTTCTATATTCTAATATTACAAAGAGAAGAAGATAAAATAACTATTTAAAATTATTAAAAAAAATACCTATTCGACATTATTGAAAAGGAAATAATAACTATTTGGCTATATAGAATAGAAGACAAGCTATTCGGACTCATAATAAAAGAATAACCATATGACTATATTACAAAGGAACAAAGAAAACTAAAATACATTAGCTAGAGAAAGATAGATTAAAGTTGCTATGAAAGCATTATTATCTCAAGAAATATAAGCTGTAGACGGATCTATATTATTCCGTGAATCCAGAAAGCATCTAAGCGCTATACTATAGAAGATAAAGGAAAGATATTAAAGCATGGATAAGAGAAAAATATTGGAGCATCTGGAAAAATAAATAAAAGCAATAGAAGCTAATATTGCTGACTATGTTAGAGTTAAAATCTTGAATGTTGCCATTGAAAACTCTTCAATTATCCCTATTTCTAGAACCAAAGGTAATCTTATAGAGATCCAATTAATTGCTTCTCTTGGCATCCAATCTCCTCCGTCGAACCTGCCTGACCCTAACATTGTGGATAGATCCAAATTCAAGTGGGTGCCCTCCCTATCAGCCAAACCAAACTCAACTTTGATGGTGCTTCTAAGGGCAAGCCAGGTTAGGTTGGAGCTAGTGGCATCCTTAGTGATGATCAAGGTCAAATCTTGTTCACCTTTGCCAAAAATCTTGGAGTTCAAAAAAGTCACTATGCTAAAGCTAGGGCTCTCTTTCAAGGACTATGCCTCCTAGAAAATATTTATATCAAAAACGTCATCATTGAAGGAGACTCTTTAAATATTATTAACATGATTAAAAAATCTCAATCCCCCACATGGACCATTGATAATATCATTAAGAATCCAAAAAGGCTCTTCAAAAATTTGATAATGTTATCATCCAACATGTTTATAGAGAAGTCAACGTGCTGTTGACTCCATGGTCAATTTGGTATTGTGTGTCACTGGCATTTCCTCCTAGCATTCTAATTTTCCCTAATTCCTGATCGATGTTTGCTCCCATGATGTTGCTCTTATGGTATTTGTTTAACCCTATTGGGTCTCTCCCCCATAGCATCCTTGCCATTGGTCCTTTTCTCGTTCTGCATTAGAGTTTGTCTCCTTTCGACCTCTCAAATCCTACCACATAGACCCCTTCCTTTCCCTCTTGAGATAGCCTTATCATGTGGTTGTTGACTTCCCCCAACCCTTGCAATGATTGGTCGATGTTCAACCCATTTTTTAATAGTTTTTCTAGTTGGACTCTTGTCCACCACCCCAAGATTCTTGTTTTTCTCCTTATTTTTCTAATCATCGAATGAATTATCATTGCATTAAATGGTTTAAGTCACTCCACATGATCAATTGCTATGTGAACCACTATATGTGTAATCATCAACTGGTAGGTGTTTGTTGGCACAATTGTCAATCTCAAATCTTTCAACCTGTCTTAAATATTTTCCACGCTACCCTTGAGTTCGCCATATCTATCGTTTGGGTGTTTTTTAGACTCCATAATCAATAAATTTTTGCCTCACTGTCTCATGAGGATCACGTTTCTCAAGTCCAATTCATTAACCCCATGATATTCCTTCACGATACATGATGTGTTCTCTCTAATCTGCATACTAATGACTTGAAGATCCATAATCACTTAATCATCAACATTTGTGTGAATAATATACACTTCTCCTTATCCCAAAGTGTGCATACCCTGAGGAGGATTAATCGGTATGGCATGGATGGCCCTCATCCTAAGCGTGTCATCTTACCAAAGTATCGATCTTATCTTTCCAAAATATTCCTGAACTCCTTCAGAACGAGTATTTCCCTATTATATGCGTATTATTTATGTTGCTTTTAGCTGCACCTTGATCCTCTTCACAATTATTTGTTTACCTGAAACCTCTCTTCTCATAGTCTTTTCCTTGTCATCTTGATTCGTGTTATCTGTCTACACATGATGGTTGAAGGTGACTCCCACCTCAAGCCCAAAAATATTCAACTGGACAAACTCGTGGAGGAAATATTGGAAGACACGAGCTTTCTCCTATTTCTCAAAAAGTTCAATGGGTACAATATGGAGTTATATAAGGAACTTGCACGGAGTTGGGTTAATGTCAGAGTCACAGTTATAGGTATAACCTTCACTACAAATCCAAAGCTCATTATAGAAATCTTAGGGTTCCCAGATGACAAAAAAATAATTCAGTGTGAGAAGCATTTGCTTGCAGGTGAACTCACTTTGTTCAGGGACAAGGAGGAAAATATAGGCAAAGACAAAGGAAGAATTATGTAGGATTCTCTTCCCAAATCCTAGGAGAAGGTAATGTTGACCATCATCAACTATTTCACTATGGATGGGTAGGCTAATATCCTAAGAAGCTTCCACTTGACCTTTCTCCACCACATCCATGGTAAGAAGTTCATCAACATCTCAAAGCACTTATTCATATTGATGGAAAAATCTATTTTCAACATGTATAAGGGATTTTTCTCCTTACCTATCCATCAAGGTTTGCACTTAATTATCTATAGGCATGTCTTGGAGAGACAAATCCAGTCAACTATCCCGAATCTTATTCCAAATAACCTTGTGCATGAATCTTAGTACTCTCCATTGTTTGGACTTGCTCAGCTAGAAATTCTTGGAATTGCTGTTGAAGATGATGCGGGGTCCTCTACTCTGAAATCCAAATGTTCTATGGTGATTGAGTAAAAGTTTGAAGAAGTCACTTCCAAATCCAAATCCGAGAATCAGAGATGTTTTATTCCCATCAAATCCAAAGTTAGGAAAAGAAAATATTCCCTCACTCATAGTGAACTAGATCAACTCTAGGATGCAATGGCAAACTCCCCTATGGCTCAAAAAGCTAAATCCAGTATTACCCCCCATCACAGTTCATACAAAAATATGGTCACCCTAGGTTCCTCCCTTGGGTCATCAAAACCTTCTCTCTATATCTCTTGTTTTCTAACTATTAGTAAGATGAAGAATTTCCAAGGATTGAAAGAAATTATGGGGATCCTATCCAGAGCAGCTAGCATGAGCATAGCCTTGGTGCAACAAGGCTCCACTCTCATTGAAGAACTAAAAAGAAATATGGCAGATGATAATCTAGAGGATCTAATAGATTCTCTCAGCACTATGGATGTCGAGTAGCCTATGCTCTAGCCACCTTTGCTATGGTCATTTACCCTTTTTGGTTTGCTTTGGTTCTGTCCTATTTTAGTTTTAGGTTTCAGTTATTTATTTAGAGTCCCCCTATTTTGTTTTCTATTGGGGATCTCTATGTTTTAAGTTCTCTTTCTCTTTTCTTCCCCTTCGGATTTTTCTCCTTTTGGTGCCTATATTGTAAGGTCCTCTTTGAAAACCTCCGTTTATAAAGGTTCAAGAACCCTTTCAAAACTCCTTTCTCCAATCAATAAAAAAAATATATTGCTGACTACAACCAAATTTGAAGATAGTAACCTATAGTTGAAAGTTTTAAAAGTTAAATAATCCAGTGCAGTGGCCTGAGAGGCTAGCTATAATTTTAAGCTTGCAAACAAAACTACAAAATAAATATTTATAAGAGAAGAAGAGACTGGGAGACGTTTGGCCTCCTCTAGTAGAGAAGAACTAGGAGATGTCCTATCTCCAAAAAAATATTTTTTTTGGAGAAGCTTAATCTCTAGCAAAGAGAAAGGTGTTTGAAGCCCTTATATAAAGTATTGATTTTCCTAAAATACATTCTAGGTTTGACTAGCAGTGAAAAGGTATCATTAAGAAGGAGCAACATTCATAGAGAAACGTTCGAAAGACATTTAAGGAGCATGCAACAACAACAAAATTATTGCAATAAAAAGGTATCATTGAGAAGAAGCAACATACATAGAGAAACATTCGAAAGGCAATGAAGGAGCATGCTGTAGCAATAAAATTATTTCTGATAGGCTCAAGTAACGTTATTTAATGTTACACATTCCATTTCCAACAAATAAGTAGATTTGGAGGGAAATACATGCAAGTTTGACTTTTTGAAAACCTAGATGGAGAGATAAGGTTAAAGTTAAAGATATTTTTTTATTTATTTAAAATTTAAAGTTAGTTTTTATTAATTGGAGTTAAAATATTTATTAAATTTTCTTGTGTGGAGTGATTTGTTTTTAAAAATTTGATTATTTAAAAATTTAACAAAAAAATGAAAAACTTTAAACTTTATTTTTTTTGAAATTTAATTGAAGTATTTGAAGTTTAGAAAATTTGAAAATCAAATTAGGGAGTTAAAAGGTTTTCAACATCAAAGGTTAAAAAAATAAATTATTATTGAGTGCTAAGGAGTTATAAGTTTTTTCAATTGGATATTATTGAAAATTATTATTAAAATTAGGGAGTCATAGGGATTTCAAATTCTAAAGTTTTTAAAATTTGATATTTGATATTTTAATATTTGAATTTTGCAAATAAATTTTTTAAAAATTTGGATAAATAAGGTTTTCTAGTTTAAATAGTTATTGATTTATTTTTTCAAAGTTTGAAGAGTTAGTAGAAATTTTTTAAGAATTGTATTTTTTGAAGTTATTTAAAGTATTTTTGAGATTTTGCAAATTTAATAGGGAGTTAAAAGGATTACTACTTCAAAGGTTTAAAAAATTAAATTAATTTGTTTTTGCAAAATTTAGTTTTTTGAAATTACAATTATGGAGCTATAAGGTTGTCAACTTCAAAGAAACATGGCAAGGAAAAAATAAGCAAAAAAAAAAAATGATCAAAAAACATAAATACAAAAACATGAGTTGTCAAAATCAAATGAAGAAGAAAACTTATATTTTCAAGAAGAACAAATATACATTCAAGATGTCTCACTAGAAGAGACTAAGGAAATGTTGCAAGGTTTAAAATATTGTATATAATACATGATAGAAAAATTGAAGGACAAAACAATACATCAATAAAGGTAAAGAGAGTTTTACTATCAATTATGAGAGAAACCAAAGATGAAAAATTTTCAATTCTTGGTATTTATCTAAGTTCAAATCTTGATGAAGCACATAAAGACTCTAAGGGTGTTTTATATTATCTAATGATATAGAAAAGATAATGTATATTTTATTACTTTCTAATAAATTCCTTAAAGATAAGAATAGAAGGCAAGAGGAAAGGATTAAAGATTTTAAGAACAACTTATTGATGTTATCGGTAAAGCAAATTATTTAAGGGTTATGACAACAAATGTATGTTATGATATCATAAAATTAAAGCCCATTATGATAGATACATGTTGTGATAAAAAAGAAAAATATGCATATTATGATCTTCATCAAAATGAAAAGAAACATTGTGATGCAAGTAGTGATATTAGTGACTTAGAATTCATGACAAAGATAGAAGAACTTGTTACAAAAATAGATGCTACATGTGACACAAAGGATTGATGACAGGAATAGTGATGCTCAAAGTTATATTGATATTGAAAGAAATCAATGTAATGATGGATTTGGTAATTTTGAAAGGTATACTAAAGGGATTAGTTCAAAATTATTAAGTAAAATGGGATATAAAGACACAAGTTTGGGAAAACATGGACAAGGAATGAAAGAGCCAATTGTACAAAAAATAAGACCAAAATGTGAAGGTCTTGGATATATAGGATAGACTAGCAGTAATGAGCCAAGACTAAATTTGTGAAAGATGACATCAAATCTATGACAAGGACTAATAAAATTAGTAACAATGAAGGACAAACAAGAAATAATAAGTCAAAAAAAGAAAAAGTATTCCTATAATAAGGAATAGATGTAATCATTGTGGTAGATATGGATATAAGATAGAGAAATTTTGGACTCTTCATTGTCGTGAAATTTATGGAGGACATAATCGTTCACAAATATTTTATCTACAAAAAGAAAAGAAAGATTATATTTTAAAAATTTATTGTGGATGGATAAACATGAATGCATATGATAAGATAAAAATAATATTGTATGGTTTCTACAGAAGGAAACCAAGTATGATCAAATTTTGTTGAGAATATTGTTAGTCTTATCATAAAAAAAAATGATTATGACCTACTTGGAATATGGCCTATAGTGAAAGCACCTGTAGTGATGATCCTACATATATGATAGTCTTATGAATGTTTTAGTGGATGACTAAGATATAGTGATAATCTAGAGGTGACCTAGAGGTAGTGATACAAAGGCAGAGACCTAGAGGCAATGACCCAAAAGTATGCCCAGAGGCAAACCCAAAGGCAAACCCAAAGGCACACCCAAATGCAAGCCCAAAGGTAGACCCAAAGGCAGTGATATAGAGACAGAGACCTAGAGGTGACTTATATATTTATCTGGATGTAGACACATATAATTTATAAAGGAAGACCTAATGAAGGTTACATATATCCAACCATGCCAAAGTCAAAGCTAAAAAATGAAGAGAAAGAAGAATCAAAGAATGAAGGCAAAAGTCTTCTTACCAAATAATGTAATATGGGGGGTGTTGGAAGTATTACATTATTTGTCCCCCTTGTAAATATTAGTTTAGTAGTTGATTTATATTTTATATAATATATGTGTCAATATGAGAGAAAGTGCAAGGTGTCAAGAGAGAGAATGAAGAGTCACATTGATATATGGCAAGATGAGAGTTTTATCTCAATATGAGGAATATGAAAGGATGCATATCCTAGATGTTAGAGGAGAGCAATAGTCAAAGTACTGTAAAGTCATGTAAAATTATATATTGGAGACAAAGCTCTATGTAATATAATTAATCTAAATCATTCTTGTAATATTTTGATATTGTATATATTTGAGTTATATTTGTGAGATATTGTTGTTATTGAGATTCATTGTTATTTTTTATTTATACTTGATCCCGGATAAATATTTTTGTGAGTTAATCTACTTGGAAAGCTAACATTATAATGTTGAATCATTGAGTCAAATATCTTAGAAAAATATATTCTTTAAAACAATGGCCTCATCTATCTATCTATATATTACTTAAAAAATAAAAATATTCATTATTAAAGTGGATATACCAAGATAGTTAATTTTCATTTATCTATTACCCATCAATGGCTAGCTAGACACTATTAAAATGATACATAAAAGGTTAAAAAAGTTAGTTATTGAGTTATTGAATCAAAATTGTTTTTATTGAGCTCCAGTTTTGGATTTATTTCGACTATTAAAGGGATCTATTTTTAATATTCTTAAATTTGTATATATTATAGATAATTGAGGAATCTTACAATACTATAAGACTCATTTGTGGGATCAAGTTGGAGGTAACCTCTCCTATGATAACCTCCATACTCTTGAGGGTATACAAGGTTCAAACTTGAGTTCAAATAGATATAGATAAATTACAACTATATTTAATAAATTATTTAATATTATATTAATTAAAATTTTTCATATTTCATAATACTTTCTAGAAATGAAAAAAAGCATAACATTTCACCACAAGTCTTATGGAAGAGAATATCAAAACAAAATAAAAAGATCAAATATGAAATAGAAAAACATAAGAGTGGCTTATCCTTGGTCATTCTAAATAATAAATCACATGGGTACACACTAATGTAATGGATCAATTAGTAGATGGATATTTTTTATCAAATCCTCAACATAAATAATTACATTACCCAAGATGACCAAACATAATGCTTTAGGGATAAATTAGATATTATAAAGTAAACCTTAATAATGATTTAACAAATGTTGATAAGGCTAAATACATAAAATTATTACATACTGATTGCCCATAGGCTTGCATCATCCATTGTTGGTCCTGGACAATAATGTTAGGTTACCAATATTCTAATAACCTTCTATAATATGATCTAGTGGCCAAGGAAAGAAGACATTAGATACGATAGCATATTCGTCCCATAATGAATGCTCAAATGAGCCTAAGAATATCTAAGTGTTCCTTACCATATAGAAGACTATAATGTGTTTCCATGGACTAGAATAATATAAATCTCATATTATCTAGAATATTGTTATTTCCTTCCTTATTAAGAGCACTATAGGTCTTGAAGACCATAAGAGCACTATAGGTTTTGAAGACCATAATAGAAAAATACGTCTCACACCTGCAATAATTCCTTGAACAAATATCATTCATGCAAAAAACTCAAAAAGTATGCAAATGGGCCTAAAAAACTTTGATAATGTATTATGGCATTTGAAATTTTGAGCATATTAGTAATAAAAAATATTAAAAAATTTGAAGCCTCCAAACCATAGGAAAAAATAGTGAACTAGAAGGTTCCACCTATCATATGTTGATATTTTTTCCCATACATGTCTACCATTATGCAAGTTGGGCAAACTATCAAACACAACTTGTCTAGGATTTATTATCCATATTCTCTATTTGCATGCACACAAACATAGAGAGAAGGATTTTCATGTAGACTAGGTCAACATTGATTGCCAAGTTAAACATTAACTACATAATTATTGTTATAAACAAAGAAGCACTGGGGTGGGATTTGAACCTTGGTTATCCTATAAGTGAGTGTCTTAGGCCAATTGATCTAGCTAGGCCACCAAGATGGTTGATAAGCATAGAGTACACCCTCCCTATAGATGAATAGAAGAACATGGCTAAATGAAACATAACAAAAAATGCATCCTCGATAGATGAAGTAGGGAACGTAATTGAGGGGAACATAATAAAAATATTTCCCTCACAAATGATACTAGATTGTGACTTGAACTCTAAATCTATAATGATAGGAGATCATAAAACTACCTTGCCATCCAATAGGGCTAGACCCTTGATTGAGATGAAGAGTTCTACAATATCCTCCTTGAAGTAAGAATGTAGTGTTACCATTCCAAAAGGAATAAGTTGACATAGGTCAAACAAAAGACCTCAAAAATATTAATCTTAGTCATATTTTATAGCAAACCATCAATGCTAGGATGAAAAATTAGAGGTTCTCATTTAATATGTCTTGAGATATTTCAAATAAAAGGAGAAAAATGTTCAATAAATACTATGAATGAGATTTGAAGCTATGCTCTTCACCTTGTAAAGCCTTCATAAAACATGTGATATCTAAAGGAGCAACCCAATTGATGAATTTGAAAAATATCTTGTTCCTTAGAGATAAATCCATCCTCTAAACCTTTATACAAAATGTGTTATAAATAGTTAAAAATAGATAAGGATATAACCATGACCTAACTAGGCCTCCAACATTTTTATGTTATCCAATATGCGCATCCATCATATTGAAAGAAAAGTTCCAAGAATTTGGTCATTGTAAACTAACATGTTCGGGAGAGGAACACACCAAAAATAGTTATTAATATAGATAATTGAACCAATAACATTCTAGAATAGGTAGCAAAGGTTTAAAGAACCATACATGATTCAACTATCTAGTATTAGGATAAAGAGAAGCCAAAACTGATAAGAATATCCTCAATGAAGAGAAGAGATAAAAATATACCCAATTTGATGACACTAGGAATTGAACTTAAAAACCTCTAAACTACAAACTAAAGCTTTAACCACTATAGTGCATGTTACTATTAGATTGAATATCAACCTTATTCCTTAGAAGAAAAATTGACATGGAGAATAAGAACTTAGCTATGAAAGTAAGGAATGGAGATCGATTTGAACCCAAAATATTCCTTACATGATTTATAAAAATGATCTATTAGCCAAGATGCTAAGCACCTTGGATGTGAATGAAAGGTTGGCATTACTTGAAGATACTATACCTTTTGACTCCAAAAAATACCATGATGTGGAGTAGAGGAGATTCATCCCCATAAATGATCAAGAAGTAAAAACCTATATATCAAAGTTTTCAACTATACCAAGAGACCATACTAAGGTGAGGATGCCCAAGATACCATAGTAATCTTGTCACATACTCATATTTTCTATAAAAAACAATCACACAAATTTGATGCCTATAAAAATTTTGAATTAAAAAATTCCATCCAAGTGTTATGAACCTTGTAGGAGAATTAAAGCACATTCACATAATATTGCAATGATAATAGAAAATGAGCTGGAAATTAATAATATTATAAGATGAAATGGAAATGCAATAGATTATATTATAGAAAACAAGAACACATTATAGAATTGTAGGCCTCTTCGAGGAGGCAACCTCCTTAGAAGTAGAGCTTCGTTACAACAAAATATGAGATGTCTTCATCTATTCCCCCTTGCATTTCTAAAGATTATTTGTAATCATAACTATAATACTCAAGGGTTGGATTCACATGCAAGTGACCAGCCATGCTAGAATCTTCTATCAAACAAGCAGTTACATTCTTTATGTAGCACCCTAAAATTGGCGCAGTAAAATTGGAATAATTACATTCACCTTAGTAAATAAATTTAAATTCAAATTTAACCTCCCAAACCGCCCGTTAACCATCGAGAAACCCGTTTCCTCCTTTTATGCGCCATTTTTAGCAGTTGTTTTGACCGTTTGACGATATCGTCTCCGATCAGACGATATCGCCCCAGATTTGACGATTTCGTCTGGACTAGAACGTCCAAACGATTTCATCGCAAAACTGAATTTGCATAGTTGGAATCCATTCCAACGGGTCTCCAATCCGGGCAGAAGCATGTCTGCACCGTTGGGACCCTTCCCCCGTTGAAGATCTCCCAAATTGGGATGATCTCCAACCTCCCAACAACTATCCTATGCCTATTTAACTCTAAGGCTTTTCCCTCCCCAACCCATGGCTGAATTTTTATGCAAATTGAACCCTTATGCTCTAAAACATCGTAATTCATATTTTGCATTAGTCCTATAGTCATTTCATTGTAGGTACACCACTGGTTTTCAGCTGGAGCCAGCACCTATCGCAGCCGACGAACCTGTCAAGATCGGAGGCGATCTCATCAAATTCGGGACGATCTCGTACTAATGCGAGACGATTTTGACTGCAGCACACATCGAGGCAATCAGTGCCTGGAGTTTGTTCTTCTGTTTTCTTTTCTCTGTCATTTTATGCTATAAATTAGATTGTTTATTCAGTTTTTATACTATATTGCATTTGGAGTTCACCCATTTTGTCTAGTTTACATATTAAGATCATATTCTGCTATCTAAACACGGTTATTTGCATTTACTTCTGTTCTTGTATATTGTTCAACACTCATATTACTCGTTTCACATAGTTTGCCCCTGTTTGCAAAATAGAATTTCTTGTATTTCGTATCTGTTTGCTATTTTGCAGGTCTCTGATGAATTCGTCTGACGAATTCGTCAGATTGCAGACGATCTTGTCAGTTTAGATGATTTTATCAAATTGAAGGTGATTCTGTTGAATTACAGATGATCCAGACTGCTTCAAGCTTCAAAAAATCCATCAGACTTCCGGATCAGGTAATCTTCATTGGCCTCCTGCAAATTCTCTGTTTTTGTTTTCCTTTCTGTTTGCTGTATGCATTTAAATTGCATTTTCATGTAGTTTAAGTTAGAATCATTCGGCCAAACCTAGGATGAATGTTTAAAAATAAAACGAACTCATCAAAACTCATTCCCAAAACCTAGGTGTGGAAACTGCTATCAAATGTTTCCTGGTGAACCCACCATCCGTCAAAAAATCACCAAAATGCACCTCCCTTGAGAGGCGGGACCTTCGCAAAGTCCTCTCGTCCGAGGTACCGCACCATCCTTTTCCCATCCTCCTTCCGGGCACGGATCCAATAGCCTGAAGGTAGGGGTGCGAAAAATTTGGAGCGATACATTTTGGTGAACCCGACGTGAATGCATCATAACCTTTTGAACAAAAACAAACAAAGACAAAAAAAAAAAAAAAATTAGAACAACTAAAACTTAGATGCATTTTAAAACATTTAAGGTTCAAAATCATGTTTAGATGGTAGCTCCTAAAAAGAGGTTAGCAGTTACTATAAACGTAGTAAACCAATTAGCGGCCATAGAAGTTAATTCTATCCTTAGTGTCCCTGAAGCAAGTAGAAATCAATCCTTGTGGGACGAGCTTATCGAGAGACTTAGTATCATTTCATCTAGGTCCACACAACTTAAACAGATTAAGAGGCTAGTCTTGGATAGAATCCTCGGATCCTCATCAATTAGTGTTCTATCATGAACTTCGAGAGAGCTTGCCATAGGTGGTTAGCCTATAGGAGAGCTTTAGTATCTTTAGAGTTGTTCAGCTTCGAGGAATACCTCGAGAATGCAGACATTGTACACCGATTCCTAGGCATTGTAGAGGACCAAGAAGTTGTTCTCACAAATAGGGAAATATGGAATAGAGTTTCGCGAGCTGTGCTATATCGAGAGTATTGCCATGAGCTTTACTTTTATCAACCAGCATCTGAGATAGACAATATTACCATAGCCCTTTTCATCAAATTCTTAAAAGAAAACTTTCAATTTGAAGAAGAACATTTCATGACCCCTGAACAGCTTGAACCAATTAATGATATTCATAAATTATTCATAGAATATTAGTTCATCTACTTTCAGCCTTATTATTATTGTGTGCATTTATTGTTTCATTTGCTGTCTCTATTATATTGTTTCAAAAAAAAAAAAAAAAAAAAAAACTAAATATATATAAATAAATACCTTTTAATTTGTTGCATATATATATATATATATATAAATATATATATATTTGTTGAAATCAAAACTTAGCACCATGACTAAACTTAGGAATGGTAAAGAAATTTTAGGAGAAGGAGAAGATTGGCTACAAAATACAACTGAAAACCCAAATGTCCTTCTTGGAGATACAAATCCGGAAGGTGAAACTCTAGGTCAATCAGATGAAGACTTAGGTGAAGATAAGGAACAAGAAGGAAGTGTTAAAGAATCTTCATCCCCTAGAATAGCTCCAAATGGAGGCATCACTTTTGACAACGCAGAACATTTTCAAAAATTTCTTAATCAACATATCGACATCCTTAATGTGGCAGTCCGTATTGATAAAGGGGAAATTAGTGATGCTCAAACAGCCTTAGAACGGGTGATTGATATGCAAACTAATCCCTTGTATTTCATTGATCAAGAAAGTGATAAGGGTGGACCATCTAATGCGAATATGGTCACTATAGCCCAAGCCATGACCAAACAACAGGTCACCCAACCTCCTAAGCAACCTGTTACTCAACCTAAAATCACTCCCGCACAAAAGAAAATTCCCTTCACTACTTCCTTCCTCCAAATAGTTGAGCAAAATGCTTTAAATAGACAAAAATCTAAAACAAAGCCAAATACAAACTTTCAACAATCTACAATACAACACAATCCAACTTCAAAACTCCATAATATTTTTCCTACCAATGTTTTACACAATAGTAACATGGCATCTAATCTGCATGTTCCTCCATCCTACGCCCATAACACTTATGGCAATGCCCCACCGAATCAATATGGGGGGCAAACTAGTAGTTTGGAAGCTATGGTGAAACAATTGGCTTCATGTATGGACCAGATAGATCCCTACCGTCCCTCGTATAATTATCGAGAGATTTGTAGCCAACCATTGGATCCCATAGTGGTAGCTCAACCATACCCTAAAAATTTTCCCATGCCCTTCCTGCCTATATATAAAGGAACCGAAGATCCCATAGAACATCTTCACATGTTTAGGATAGCATGTCACGACATATCGCATAACGACTTGCTATTACTAAAAATGTTCCCCAAAAGTTTAGGTGGAATGGCGTTAGAGTGGTATTATCAATTGCCCACTCATTCCTTAAGAAACTTTGAAGAAACAGCTGAGTCATTTGTTCATCAATTTAGTGCCTACATCGAGAGGCATGTAACTATTAAAGACCTATATAATTTAAAACAAGATAAAGACGAATTTTTTGCTGATTTCTTAGCAAGATGGAGACAATTGACAGGAAAACTGCACTTTGTGCTACCCTATAGGGAAATGTTAGACATTTTCATTAACAATTTACAAGAACAACTTTCTTATGAGCTGTCAACAACTACTTTGACTACCTTCGATCAAGCTATAGACTTAGCTTGAAGAGTAGAAGGATGATGAGAAAACATCTAGAAATCAATATAAAAACAAACAGGTTGTCGATGATGGAGTCACTGACAGCAGAAATGTTGCTAATGTCAATGCAACAAAAACAATAGAAAAATTCATCTTGAAACCTCCTGATAAGCCTCCTCAAGAGTTTACTAGATTAAATCAACCTTTATCAACTATTTTACCTCAACTTCTTGAAAGAGGTTTAATCCAACCTGCCAGCTATCCGGGAACCCGACCCAAGCATACCCGGATATAGATCTGATTTGCACTGTGATTTCCATAGAGGTCCTGGACATTCTACCAACGCTTGTAAGACATTGAAACATAAAATACAAGATTTGATTGACAATAATGAAATGGAAGTGCAAGCATTCCAACCTAAACAAAACCCTTCTAATAATACCCAAAATATTGTTCCCCAAAATCAAAATCAGAATGCCAATCAAACTTTAGACATATTTCAACACCCTTTACCAAGACATGGTAAAGAGGTAGCCAATCAAATTGAACATCACAATGTTCCCCCTCCTACCCGATATGTAGGAACCATTAGCGGGCAATTACCTGTTCAGGACTCTCACACATTCGACACAACCTTATCCCTGGTTACAACTAGGCCCTTACATAATTTTCAAACTTCTGATTCTAGCGATATAGAGTCAGATAGTGAGAGTGAAGTAGACACCATTCAATCAAATAGTTCTAAAAACGAATCAGATCCTATTCAACCTATCACAGATGCTAATGTTCCAGAAGAACCATTTCCCAGAAGAGTCACTACTCGACCTTATTCTAATGAAGTCCTTCCTTATGAACAAGCCATAAACTCTCAACCGAGACCGTTTCAACATCGTCACTATAACATTGTAGGTACCATCGGAGTCGTCACCCGACAACAAGCTCAAAATCCCCAACAAGAACCAAACCAGAATGATGGATCAGCTCCATTTGTTTTGAAAAATCCTAATAAAGGAAATCATGCTCCTATTGTTCAAACTAAACCTCCTTACAACATTAATGAGCAATTGTCTAATACCACCGCCAGAATCTCCCTTTTAGATTTATTAAGATCCTCCCCCACCCATAGGGATGAATTGATGCTTACTTTGAGCCAGATGATGGTACCTCAAAACATCCAACCCGAAGCTATGGCCAATACTATCATCACACGAGAGATTGATTGTATTGACTTTCGGGATAAAGATATCCCACAACACAGTTTACACAAGGATAATCCCTTGTATATTATAGCTTTAATTGGGGATGTAGCTGTCAAATGAATCCTGATTGATAATGGCTCATCTCTAAACATCTCGCACCTTTGACTTCTACCAACGATTTGGTTTTAGAAGTGATGAAATGAAGAAGACTGATATGATTATCAAAGCCTTTAATGACAAAACACAAGAAACGTGTGGAGTCATTACCCTCCCATTGCAAGTTGGTCCTAGAACCCTTGAGACAACTGTGTTTATTGTACATTGCCCAGCATCGTACAATATACTTTTGGGTCGCCCTTGGATTAACACCATGCGAGCAGTCCCATCAACTTTACACCAATGTGTTAAGTTTGAGTTTAAAAATTAGTTGGTCACTATTCATGGTGACCCTAGACCTTTTGATATGTGCGCATTGGCAGAACCAGTTGGAGTGCAATTTTGCCCTGGCTCTGTCATCCACATATCCTAGTTCTTCTTCATCTAAAACTCGTGAGATATAAACCCATCACTCCATCTATTCCTCCTCCATTAACTTCATCTTCCCATATAGATCAATCACCTTCTAAACAAATTACTGTAGAACTTCAAAAAGCTCTTAAAACTACAACCAATTATTCAAGTTCTAATCCCATAAATTCAAAACCTTCAGACACATCTATCATACCTCCCACATCTCAAGACATAGGTAATAAGCCTTCTACATCTTATGCCCTTTCTGATGATCTTTTACCAGATTTATCTACAACCTTAATATCAGAAAAAATGAATGCTTTCATGCAAGATTTAGACCTTTTAAATCAATTGCCGCCATCTCCTCGTACTTTGGGCCTCCCACAACCTATGGGAAGTACTTACCAAGTCGGGAGTTGTGCCTTCATGTACAAAGGATATGACTGGGGAAGAATCCCTCAGAATATCAAAACCCATCATGATGGATATGCTCGGTGCTATTTTACCAACGATTATATTAAAGCTAAACCCATGATGCTTAAAATGGGATATAAAGGGAAAGGCTTAGGACCTTTCCAAAATGGCATGAAAGAACCTTTCGAGGTAGAACCATGGCCTCGCTCGATGTGGTGTGGGCCTATTACCTAGTAAGGGTCAACCCTTTCCTTTTGAGGATGATGATCATCTCATATGCTATCAAGACTATTTGGATAGACATGTTGATTTACCTCTTAAAAATATGTCATTTTCATGCAACATGCTACCCATAGCATACCCTGAAATGATTGTTGACCCCGATGAAGAGTTGGAAGGAGATATCTTCCATGATGTCTCTGTTGAAGAGATGTTGTACAACGGGTTTTATTTTGATGGTTCTATACCAACCATAGCTCAACTTGAGGCCGCTGACCCTCAGAACGAATTATCTAAATTAACTTTACAAGAGTTACAAGAGTTGAG
The DNA here is from genome assembly GCA_028583015.1 of Wollemia nobilis. Taxonomy (NCBI): domain Eukaryota; kingdom Viridiplantae; phylum Streptophyta; class Pinopsida; order Araucariales; family Araucariaceae; genus Wollemia; species Wollemia nobilis. The sequence continues at coordinate 14,406,190 of JAQPPZ010016726.1, forward strand.
CGTTTCACCCGCCCCACCTAATTTTGAAAGAGATCTACACATGGAGGTAGAAAATGTCATTAAAATTAATATTGGAACTGAGGACAACCCTCACATAATCAACATTGGAGCAGTAACTAAGTCAAGAAAAACAAGAACAATACATTGCATTTCTTAAAGAGTATGAAGATGTCTTCGCTTGGACATATGAAGATATGCCGTGTCTAGACCCTTCGTAGTCATGCACCATCAAGTGGTCCATCCGGATGCTAAACCCGTTAAACAAAAACTTAGAAAAATGCATCCCAAAGTGGCTCGGCTAGTCAAAGGGGAGTTAGAAAAACTCCCGAATGTTATCTTCATACAAGCTATTTATTATGCTGAATGGATCTCCAATGTAGTTCCAAATCACCAAGAAAGAAGCCACCAAAGTTAGGGTTTGCACAGATTTCAGAGATATTAACGCTGCATGCCCTAAAGACGACTTTCCTCTTCCAAATATGGATCAAATTATTGATTTTACTGCTGGAAGTGGGATGATGTCCTTAATGGACGGATTCTCCGGCTATAATCAGATTAGGATAGCTCCTGAAGACCAGGCTAAAACAACCTTCATTACCCCCTGGGGTACCTTTTGCTGGAAAGTGATGCCCTTTGGCCTAAAGAATTCTGGGGCAACTTATCAACGGGCTATGACCTACATCTTTCATGATATGATGCATGATATCCTACATGATTATGTAGATGATATTATAGCTCGCTCTCTTATTGAAGATCATCATTTAGACGATTTAAGAAAAGTTTTTAATCGATTACAAGAATATCTCATTCGATTAAATCCAACAAAATGTATATTCAAAGTTAAATCCGGCAAGTTATTAGGGGTTTTAGTTTCTTTACGTGGTATCAAAATTGACCCTCTCAAAATTGTGGCTATCACTGATATGCCCGCACCCACTAATATATTCGAATTACGAAGTTTACAAGGTAAACTTCAAGCTATCCGTCGCTTCATTGATAAGTCGGCGGACAAAACCGGTCCCTTTCTTAAACTCCTTAAGAAGGACGTCCCCTTTAATTGGGACACGAAATGTAGAGAAGCTTTTGAACTTCTCAAGCAATATCTCCTTAACCCTCCGGTGCTTTCACCGCCTAAACCTGATCGCCCATTTCTTCTATATATTTTTGCCTCAGATTCTGCCTTAGGAGCTATGTTAGCTCAGCTTGATGATGAAAAACGAGAACGTTCTAATTATTACATTAGCCGCACCTTCATCAGTTATGAAACCCGCTATACAGCGTTAGAGAAGTTATGTCTAGCAGTCGTGTTTGCTACGCAAAAACTACGACATTACATGCTTAGCCAAAAAACGTATGTCATTGCCAAATATGATCCTTTAAGATATCTCATGAGTCGACCTTATTTATCGGGTCGCACAGCCAAGTGGGTTCTTGCTCTAAGCGAGTTTGATCTCACCTTCATAGGACGGAAGTCCGTTAAGGGTCAAATCATAGCAGATCAATTAGCCGCTGCACCCTTAGAGTCTACTCATCCCCTCATTATCGAGTTTCCTGATGAATGCCTTCAATTAGAGGCAGACCTTGTTGAACAATGGTCCTTATACTTTGATGGAGCCCGATGCATGAGTGGGGTTGGTGCGGGTATTATTTTAATATCTCCATAAAAACATCTTATTCCTCTGTCCTTCAAACTAACCTTTGCTTGCACCAACAATACTGCTAAGTATGAAGCTCTAATACTTGGATTACGAGCTGCTTTAGCACTTAAAATTAAAAACCTCTTAGTTTTTGGGGATTCCCAATTGGTTATAAACCAAATTAATGAAGTTTATCAGACCAGAGATGATAAAATTTGCCCATATAAGGCCTATGTTTTACAACTAATGGCCTTGTTTGATCAAGTTACCTTGGAAGCCATTCCTCGAACTAGCAACCGTGCAGCCGATGCCATGGCTGCCACTACATCTCTCTTGCCCTTGGAGTTAGACGACGAATATTCTACTATCATCATTCGTCGACTCCAGGAACCCACTTCACATAAGTCATGATTAGAGCCTTTGGATGTGTTTCTAATCAAGGAAACTACTCCTGAACTCTGGTATACAGACATATTTTATTTCCTCCAAAATGGGACTTTCCCTGCTAATTATAATCGCAACCAAAGATCGGTTATTACGTCGACGAGCAAGTCGATTTGTAATCATTGGCAATACTTTATATAGGAGATCTTTTGAAGGTATCCTATTAAGATGTCTAAATTTAGAAGAGTCTAAATCAGCTTTGAGTGAAGCCCACGATGGATCTTGTGGAGGACACTTTAGTGGTAGCATCATTGCTAAAAAGCTCCTTCGGATAGGATACTTTTGGCCTACCATGGAAACGAATGCACATGAATATGTGCACCATTGTGACAAGTGTCAAAAACATGCTGACCTTGTCCATGCGCCTGCACAAGAGCCGCAAGCTATTTCTTCTCCTTGGCCCTTTTCTAAACGGGGCTTGGATATTATTGGTAAAATTAATCCCGTGTCTTCTGATGGACATAAGTTCATCATAACTGCCACTGAGTATTTCACGAAGTGGGTTGAAGCTATGCCTTTAGCTTCCTGCACTGGTTCACGGGTCTCTAAATTCATTTTTAATCAAATCATCTGCAGGTTCGGAATTCCTGCAAATCTCATCTCTGACAACGGAACTCCATTCAAAAATAAAGATGTTAAAAAAATTATGTCAAAAATATAAGATTCAACATCGCTGGTCTACTCCCTATTATCCTCAGGGTAATGGTCAAGCAAAAGCTTCTAACAAAACTCTAATCAAAATTCTCAAAAGACTAGTCAATAAACCTGGCCGTGACTGGCATATTCAATTATATCCACTCGTGGGCTTATTGAACTAGTGTTCGAACCCCCACAGGCACTTCACCATTTGTTTTGGTATATGGTGCCGAAGCAATTTTTCCATTTGAATTAGAAGTTCCTTCTTTGGATCTGCTACTTCAAGACACCGAAGTAGGAGATGAATATCGCTACTGGAAGACTCGACCACTGGAACTCCTAGACGAAAAATGCATCAATGCTTTAGAGCATCTCCGTGCATACCAAAACAAGCTTAAAAGAGCATATAATAAGAAAGTTCGTCATCGATCCTTTGAGATTGGCGATCTTGTTCTAAAAGAAAATAAAAAAAATACAAATGCAACCAACGATCTGAAAGGTAAATTTGATCCCAACTGGCTTGGACCATACATCATTACTACAAAATTTGAATCAGGAGCATATAAATTATCTATCTTAGATGGTAAAGAACTTAAAGAACCCATGAATATTTTACATCTCAAACATTATTATGCATAAATTTGATTATTTCATCCATGTATATATTTGTTCAAAATCATTATCTTGTATTTCTTTCAATTTATTCAAAAACCTCAAAAACATTCATAAAATCTTCAAAAATCTTCAAAAATATTTATTGCATTTATTTTGTAAAGTTCCTTTTGCTTTAAAAACAAAAAATCAACATAAAAATCCAAAAACAACTATATGCTTGACTCTTTCGAAACCAAAACAATATACAGAATAAAGAGAGAGTCAACATTCTCAAAACTTTCTCAAAATAATTATTGTCTTACAATTATTGCAATTATATGTTTCAACTTATTTTGGATAAAACTAGCATTTATTTGGCATCCCTCACTTGCACACTCACAACAATAAATATCTTGATTTTATCTGGCATGATTACTAATCTCTCTTATATCAAAGTTCACAAAAATCAATTAAATAAAGTTTGAGCATAGAGAATTGATCTTGGTATTTACTTAAACCAAGCACATCTTTTCACAATAAAATGATTATATTTGTAATTTCCATGTTTTGCTACATAGTAGAACTGATTTCTTGGGTGAAAAGTTTCCCCTACTATCCTATCATGCACATGGTCTAGAATCTTTGAGAATTGGCAAAAGGACAAGCTCACCCCTACCCGCAATAAAAATCCCTTGCTCTACAGACTAATCCGAGCAAGTATCCCTAGCAAAGAAAAAGAAAAAGAAAAAGCAAAGAAAAATTCAAGAAAAAGAGAAAAGAAAAATGTTATGTCAGCAATGTTCCAAGCATTATCAAGCAAAAGAAATACAAAAAGAAAAATAAGCAAAGTTCAAAAGAAAGCAAGAAAAGCAATAAAATCTCTTTCCCTACCCTTTGAAAAGAAAAGAAGGGTGAATGAGCTTGAATCCTTGGAATTCTCAATTATTCGAAAACTGTGAGGTAAGCCCCATAACAGGTGGTTTGTGCCCAACCTGCTTGGCCTTGGGTAACTCCTAGCGTGGCGATATGTCTGTCACATTAGCGACCTTCTTTTGTATAGACCTCTGTCTACTTATGGATTAGCTAGCTCTTGATAATCTGATCTACATAGTAGCCTAGTATGGTTATATGCATCTACATCATGGTTAATGAACACTTAGTTGGTTTATTCAAATCACTTGTATCATAGTATCTTGCTCAAAATTGGTAACTGAACCATACAATTGCACACACATTTGTATTTGAGAGATTTTGTCTATCATTATGATAAATCAAGATTGGCAATGAATTCACTTATGCACATGGGATTCCTTATAAATCTAATTTTTGTCTTCAAAATACTTTGAAATATTATTTTGCAACTTGTTTGGAATAATCAAGTACAATTATTTACCACAAAGACAACTATATAATAGAAGAAATCAAAAATTTCAATCAAAACATATCATATATATCTTATCGACTTTCGCAACGATGGTATAATTCCAAAACCAAAATTGGAATTTTATGCTTAGCGCAAGTCTTCATTTTCATCTTTTCTGTTCATAAAAAATCAATCATGTAATCAAACTATCTATTTTCTTTGATCTTCGCGATGATGGTATAAGTCTATACCTACATATTCTATGCCTAGCGCAAACCATTGTAACAATATTTTTTTCCCAATTTATCAAAATTTATAAAAACCATATGACTTCATTTTATTACATAAATTATGCTTTTCAAAAGCAAACACATTTTTATTACTTCATGTCATTATGTCAACCTTTGCATTTTGCAATGATGGTATAATTCTTAAGGAATTATTCAACAATTTTTATCACACTTAGGAATTTATGCCTAGCAAAAATCATTTTACAATATTTCATGCATAATATTTTCATGGAAATCTGAAAACAAACCATCATCATCATCATTTGCATCATCACAACAAAGTCTTAAGACAGTCTCTTAAGCACTCTTTTCTTTTAACAATATTTCTATCTTGGGACTAGCTTGACGACCGAGTGAGCAGCGACTCCATGAAATGGTCTATAATAGCGACAATGTCCTTTGAAATTATTGTTAGAAGTCTCCTTTTATTTTTATCACATTTCATTACAACCAATCAATTTGTTACATCAGATTATTTCATTTAAAATATTTAAAGCATGACATCCAAGTTATAATTTTTTCCCAAACGACATAATTACATGAATCATCAATAAAATCATTACATCAATCAACTCAATCAATCAATCAAACATAAAAAGCATCATAAGCATCACATAAGACAAGTCATATGATCAAAAATATCTCATCTATATATATCAACAGAATATATACATCATCAAACTGGATTGGTATGCCACAATCTGTACCTCGGCATACTCAATCCTCTATCAATACAAGTATAATACAATGTCAATGGCAGTATCCCGCCCTCTAGCCTCGAGAGCCTCTAGAGCTCTCGGCCTCATCTCCTCCCTCGCCCTACGGAGGACGAGGTGGTCCCATCGTAGTATGTGTGGTACTATGAGTCCTCGTCATCGATCGAGATGAGCTCCTCGTCGACCCTATCCTGATAGGATCTGCTATGGTAGCTGGTAGCTGTACCCTCTGGCCCTCTGGCATCGCCTGGTAGTATAGCGCCTGATAGAATGCGGTCTGAGAAACCGACCGCAGCAGCTCCTGAGTGCTTACCCCTCCACCTCATGCCCTGAGACGAGCATTATCATCTCATAGCTGTGACACCTCAGCCTGGTGCTGTGCAGCTGCATCCTGTAACATCTGCACCTGAGCTCGCAGATGATCTCTCTCTACCCGGAGAGTAGCCATCTTGCTACTCTCTCCAATGTCCACACCCTTGCCCTTATCAGGCGATGGTGGCCTCTGTGGAGATGAGGGTCTCGCCTCCCTCCTCTCCCTCTCCATCTATCGCGGCCTCTCCTGTGCCTGTGGCCTCCTCTGCTCTCCTCTGCCGCAACCCTGGGCTGCCTCTACCACTGCCTGGCGTCGCCTCCCTATCCAACGCACAACTACGTGGATCGGTCCCTGAGCCCTCGTCATTCGAGGAGGGTAGATGCCTACGTACCAGGCATCGTAGCCATCGGCTACCCCTGCGTCGTCCCCATCCACTGGATGAATGGGGGCATCGTCCGCGTACTGACTCCAGAATCATTGCATATCTGGAGCCCCGCTGACTGTGGTGTTATCCCGGATAGTTCGAGAAAACTCATAATCCCTGAGAGATGGGATCCCCTGCTGTAGATCGAACTGTCGCAACACTCGATCATAGCGATGGAGCTCCACCTCTCCCCTCTCCATCCATAGCCAGCAGACTCACCTGATGCGAGCCAGCTCCTGTGCGTCCTCTGCACACCCTGGATGCTGCCTCCATGGCCTCCAGGTGATCTGGTCTAGGACCAAGTCATCCAGTAGCCTTCGGGACATCGGTAGGTCGATCCATCGCTGTGCCCCTCTTCGGAGCCACCAGTAGAAGACTCGGGGCCTCTCCCCGTCAACCCTTGTCAGTGGAAGCCCTACCGGCCTCCGTACTGCAATGTGCTCCTAGCACCAAACCTGTAGGAGCGATGTCATAACTAGACATCGGCCGCCCTTGTATACGACCCCATGCAGGATCCTATACAATCGGCATAGAACAAAGCTGCCCCAAGAAAATCTATAGCCATGGTCACGCATGTCACAGATCACATCTGCCAGCATCCATGGTACCCTGCATCCGCTTTGGTGGCACAGTAGAAGTCCACCAACCACCCCAGCCAAAACTTGTGTCAGTGTAGATGCCCCAAGCATCTAGCGTAGTGCCTCAATGTTCACTCCGCCCTTCTCCAGGGCAAAGCTCGAGTCACCGTAGAGTCGTCCCATCGCGTGGTCCTGATTGGCCGTAGGTGTGATCATCCTCCCTTGTATGGGGATTCTAAGAATCCTCCATACATCCTCTAGTGTGGGAGTCATCTCCCCTGTCGGTAACCGGAAGCATGAAGAGCCCGGTACCACCTCTCCGCTAGGGCCGTCGGTAGCCCCATGTCGAGAGAAACTTGTGGCATCTCTCGCCACATGTAGTAAGCCGACTCGTGCCAGCTTGATCTCGCTCCGCTCGTGTCAGAGCGGCCAAGTCATCTCTTAATCCTCCATATTTCCACTCTCTGCTCTTTAGTAATCCTCTCTGCAAGCATAAACAATCATAAACAACAAACAATCATTAATGACAATTTTAGCAATCAATAATGCAACTTAAAGATCAAATTTTTGCAATAGATGATATCGCCCACTATTGGCCGATATCGTCTAAAATTTGAGCAAAATCGTCTCCGATTTCGCGTGTCGAAATCGTCTCTAATTTGACGAAATCGTCCATTTTTCGTCGATTTCGCCCTTGGGCAAAATTGACGAACTTGAGACGATTTCGTCCAACTAGGGACGATTTCGTCCGGACGACGTCGATGGCCAAAAACGGTCGCGATGCTCAAAATTCATCCTAAATTCCTCTAAAAAGCATGTAAAATTCAAATTAAATCAATCTAAACTAAGTTTAAACCCTTACCCGTAGACCGCGGCAGACCTCTACAGATCTGTGCGCTGTCTCTACCATTTTTGCTCCGAGCTCTAAAACCATAGAAATGAACGAAGAATAATGAATTAGGGTTTTACCCTATTTTTCTTAATTTTATTCAAAATATTTCACAAATAATTTTTGCTTTTTCGCGTTTTTACCTCAAACATTCGATTTGGGTAAAAATACGGAGGGGGCACCATAGTAAGCTGTCGTACGATTCGACCAAGAATCGTCGCCTAAAAATGGGTATATTTTTTTTTTCTTTCTCGTAGATCGAGAAGAACTCATCTTTAACGCATTTTCTTCGGAAAATTCGCTAAAGAGGGGGCAAAATGTAGCACCCTAAAATTGGCGTAGTAAAATTGGAATAATTACATTCACCTTAGTAAATAAATTTAAATTCAAATTTAACCTCCCAAACCGCCCGTTAACCGCCGAGAAACCCGTTTCCTCATTTTCTATGCCATTTTTAGCAGTTTTTTTGACCGTTTGACGATATCGTCTCCGATCAGACGATATCACCCCAGATTTGACGATTTCGTCTGGACTAGAACGTCCAGACGATTTCGTCGCAAAACTGAATTTGCATAGTTGGAATCCGTTCCAACGGGTCTCCAATCTAGGCAGAAGCGTGTCTGCGCCATTGGGACCCTTCCCCCGTTGGAGATCTTCCAAATTGGGATGATCTCCAACCTCCCAACAACTATCCTATGCCTATTTAACTCTAAGACTTTTCCCTCCCCAACCCCTAGCTGAATTTTTATGCAAATTGAACCCTTATGCTCTAAAACATCGTAATTCATATTTTGCATTAGTCCTATAGTCATTTCATTGCAGGTACACCATTGGTTTTCGATCGAGCCAGCACCTATCGCAGTCGACGAACCTGTCAAGATCGAAGGCGATCTCATCAAATTCGGGACGATCTCGTACTGATGCGAGACGATTTCGACTACAGCACACATCGAGGCAATCAGTGCCTGGAGTTTGTTCTTCTATTTTCTTTTCTCTATCATTTTATGCTATAAATTAGATTGTTTATTCAGTTTTTATACTATATTGCATTTGGAGTTCACCCATTTTGTCTAGTTTACATATTAAGATCATATTCTGCTATCTAAACACAATTATTTGCATTTACTTTTGTTCTTGTATATTGTTCAACACTCATATTACTGTTTCACATAGTTTGCCCCCGTTTGCAAAATAGAATTTCTTGTATTTCGTATCCGTTTGTCGTTTTGGTGTCTCTCGATGAATTCGTCTGACGAATTCGTCAGATTGCAGACGATCTTGTCAGTTTAGACGATTTTATCAAATTGAAGGTGATTCTGTTGAATTGCAGACGATCCAGACTGCTTCAAGCTTTAGAAACTCCATCAAACTTTTGGATCAGGTAATATTCATTGGCCTCCTGCAAATTCTCTATTTTTGTTTTCCTTTCTGTTTGCTGTATGCATTTAAATTGCATTTTCATGTAGTTTAAGTTAGAATCATTCGGCCAAACCTAGGATGAATGTTTAAAAATAAAACGAACTCATCAAAACTCATTCCCAAAACCTAGGCGTGGAAACTGCCGTAAAATTTTTCCTGGCGAACCCACCATCCGTCAAAAAATCACCAAAATGCACCTCCCTTGAGAGGCGGGACCTTCGCAAAGTCCTCTTGTCCGAGGTACCGCACCATCCTTTTCCCATCCTCCTTCCGGGCGTGGATCCAATAGCCTGAAGGTAGGGGTGCAAAAAATTTGGAGCGATACACTTTATAATGGTTACATTAAATAGCCCCACTTATCTAGGTGCCTCAAATGCCACATACACATTACAAAATATTACATAATATTATTAATATGGGGTTACCATGTTAGGATGGGGCTAATTACATAATAAGGTTGGGATAGGGTCCTAACATACCTTCCCCTTTAAAAACCTTCACTACACCAAAAAGGGTTTTTAAGGGTAATTTTTAACCACCCTTAAAGACCTTTAAGGGTGGTTTTTCAACCGTCATCTACAAGGACATCGTAAAAAGTCCATGTCATACAACGGTGGTTAAAAACCACCTCAAAAAACCACCCTCTTAGGGCATTTTATAAGAGGTGGTTTAAAACCGCTCTCTTAGCTCTATTAGAACCTAAGAAGGTGGTTTTAAACCACCCTCTTAGGTTTACTTAAAAGAATAATATAAAACACATGAAAATCCTTTGGCTTCATTCAACATTGCAATAAAGACCATCTAAAATCCTTTTAGAAAGCCATGATTGCCTACTGCTTCGCTTACCATTGATTCTACATGGCTTCTTATAAAATCAAGATTTGGAACAAGACAAATCTAAAACTAACTAGAAAATATGGAGGATGAGGATATCTGAGTAATAAGAGTAGTGTTTAGTGATAATCGTATGAACTATTTGCACTTGAATGTGGCCAGTGTTCCATTGGGGGAGTGCAGTTAGGCAAGTGAGAGTATTTAGGATTCTCTCAAAGGGGGAGTGCAGTTGGAATCATAACTATAGGCCCAAAATGGCCACATCCTTAGAAAATTTTGAAAAATTTATTCTAAGGCATGAAGAATCTCCAATCCTCTAAAGGTATAGAGTATTTCGAAGCAGATCCACGTGAGAATGCTCCAATCCGCTCAAAAATTGGTCTTTTTTACAAAATCTGAGCTATGTTTTCCACTCCACTCGACATCTAGTGTATTCGGCAGCGGTTTAGTGTGAAGATCCCAATATGTAATCCAAATGAGTCTAGATGGTGTCAACACCCTCCAAAGTGTGGATTGGTGATATCACTTCATCTCATATGCTCAAGAAACTAAGCATCGAGAATGCCCATTCTGCTGAGTTCCAAGGCTATTTTTGAGCGAAATGGTGATAAGCTTTGCACCGCTTGGGAAGAAGGTCGAAAGCGCTCAAAAAGAAGTAAAGGTAGCGAAATAGCGTAAAGATCATTTTTCATTACTTTTTGAGTGGATTGGCGTTTCCACAGTAAAACCAAGTCAAAGATGATGGAGCAAAAATCAAGGAGTGGATTGCCACTTATGTCTTATGCTACAGATGCAAGAAGGAAATAATTTATTTTAAAGGCTTAGTTGAGCGGACTAATGATGAGCTGTATTCTGCTCAAAACTTAGTGTATTTATCACCAAGTCTCGAATCTACTGGCCGAAGCCATCTAAACTGATATTAACGATATTTTTAGAGTAGATTGAAGACTCCGCTCAACAAGTAGTGTATTTTTCTTGAGAGCTCAAATCCGCTGGTCGAAGCCGTCCAAGCTAACATCAACATTCTTGTTCGAGCAGATTGGCAATTTTTTTCACCTCGCTGGTTTTATAGAGTATTGTTGAGATTTAATCACAGTCATCCATTGAGTGCATCAAAAAAAAATATTTTGCTGATATTTTCATGAGCATACAAAGGTGAATTCTTGGCGGATGAGAGCCAGTTAGTTCGAAGCAAGTAGATGAAGCATCCAAGGGTACCAAGAACCAAGAACTAGAGTGGTTGCAGATTTGTGGTGGAATGGAGTTCTAAAGAAATATGAATGGTTCAAATATGGTTTCTAATGGCCTAAGGTTCAATTGCCACTATCAGACCATGTTGTAGAGTCGATCTGCCATAGCGGATGACTTCTAAGGGATTTCCATGGACTCAATAGGTTAATGAATGATGCCAGTATGGTTCTCTGTTGATCTATTATATGCTGAATACTTGTAATGTCTCCTCTAATTTCTTTCATTGTAAACTATAAATAGGGGTCAAACCCTCAATTTTTAGGGTCGACTCTAGTACGTTTGCTTGCCCTACTATGTAACATTTTCTGCAAACTAATGGAAGGAGCATTAATGGTATTTTTGACTCAAGATTTGCTGTCTTTGATATCTTTCATTAGAGGTTCGAGTTGTGAATTGCTTTTCTGTCAATGCTGTAACAATTAGTTTATTCCATTTGTATTGGATTAATAGCTGTTAAGGTAATTAAAATATGTTCATAGTTAGATTCATGTTGTCAAGAAGTTTATTTCTACAAAATATGATTATTGATCTATTCTGCTAAATTGGATTGTTGATATATTAGTTATTGAAATTACTTCTTGGAACATATCTCTGTTCTACTTTATGGTTGTTGAGCAAGATGCAGAAACAGTATTGTCATTGTTGTCAACACAGTCAGACAGATCGGTTGATGCAGTGGACAGGAGTTAAGAGATTCTTCAGAATATGTATAGTGATTATCCAAAAGATAGAAGTGGCCCATATGCAAAAAATCAAAAGAAAATCACAAGGAAGAAAACTGTCGCGATATCGCGACATGTTGAAAGAAAGAAAAACTGTCGCGATATCGCGACATGTTGAGGAGAGAGAAAAATTGTCGCGATATCGCGACATTTGAGAAGGAGAAAAACATGGATATCGCGACATGTTTGAAGAGGAAGAAGAAAAACTGTCGCGATATCGCGACATATTGAGGAGAGAGAAAACTGTCGCGATATCGCGACATGTTTGGAGAGAAAAGAGAAAACAAGAGAAAAAACTGCATGATTTTCGCTGACATGTTCAGAAGAGAGAGAAAATCACATCGACATGTGGAGAGAGAAAGAAAACTGTCACGATTTCACGTGACATGTTCGAAGAGAAAAGAAAGTAGAAAAGTGTCACGATTTCGTGACATGTTGAAGAGAAAGAGGAGAGAGAAAAAGGTGTCACGATTTCATGACATGTTTCATTTCGCGATCCAAGCGAAGAGAAAGAGGAGAGAAAAAAAGGTGTCACGATTTCGTGACATGTTTCATTTTCGCGATCCAAAGCGAAGAGAAAGAGGAGAGAGAAAAGGTGTCACGATTTCGTGACATGTTTCATTTTCGTGATCCAAAGCGAAGAGAAAGAGGAGAGATGAAAAAGGTGTCACGATTTCGTGACATTCATGCAAGGAAGAGAAATGTACAGACGAAAAAGTGTCACGATTTCGTGACATATGAAAAAGTGTCATTTCACATATTGCAAGGAAGGTTGTACGGATGAAAAAGTGTCATGATTTCGTGACATATTGCAAGGAAGGTTGTACGGACGAAAAAGTGTCACGATTTCATGACATATTGCAAGGAAGGTAGTCCGAAGAAAAAGTGTCACGATTTCGTGACATGTTGTAGGAGAAAGAGTCCGAGAGAAAAAGTGTCACGATATCGCGACATGTCGGGTTTTCATGACCCGAAGGCAAGAGAGAGAGTCAAGGAGAAAAAGTGTCACGATATCGTGACATGTCGCATTTTCACGACTTAAGGAGGAGAGAGAAAATAAGAAGGCAGAAGTGTCACGATATCACGACAAAAGTAAAGAAGAAGAGTACGGAGACGAAAGTGTCGCGATATCATGACATGTGTTTTCACGGGTGCAAAGCCGAGAAGAGGACAAAGAGGCAGAAGTGTCACGATTTCATGATAGGTCACTTTGGCACGAGCAAAGAAGAGAACCCAGCCGAAATAAGATATGTAACAGTTAACTGGAGTTATACGGCAGTTACAGGTGCAGTTGGAGAAGAAATTCATGCAGATAAAATAAGAAGAGTTAACTGAAGTCAGTACGTCAGTTATAGGTGTAGTTACAGTGAAAATGCATGCATGCACAGAAAAGAAAGTGAACAGTCTCTAAGGAGAATACAAACAGTCATGACCAAGAAGACGAACAGTCATGGTAAAGGTATATGTGTCAATTCATTGCATGTAACGTAATGCCTACTCTATATATACAAAAGGAGTTACATATAAAAGGCGTTACAATTGACAAGTGGCAGATGAGAATATGAAAGTAACAGTTACAATTGACAAGTGGCGTATGAGAAATGAAGGAAGGAGTTACAACTGGAGTTACAAAGATTCAATATGGTTATAAAAGGAGGTCTGCGTGGAGGATTACATGCTGCTGAAATTGAGTGAAAGTGCTGCAAGAAGAGGGTTGAAAGAGAGCTGCAAGAGTGTATTCAGCAGAGCAGTAAGAGCCATAAAAGAGCAGTAAGCAGAGCTTTAAGAGCGTGTGTGTTTTGGTGAATAGAGAGAGAGGTTGGGTTAGCAACAGACCAGTCAGGGTCTTGTATAAGCGAAGGCATTTTTATGTCAATCTGATAGTTTCAAAAGTGCAGTTCAAGTTGGTGCTTGAATTAGGGGTTGGTGCTCCTTTCTGTAGGTGCAGATAAACCAGGGGTTGGTGCTCCTTCCAGTGGGTGCTGGTAAAGTGATTGTAAAATTGTATTTTGCAAAGGCTAGATTTGGACGGGAATCCAAGCAGTCATTTTTGAGGAGTAGCCAAATTGGTGAACCTCGTTACATCGTGTGTTGTGGAATGCTCTCTTGTTATATTTGCTTTATTGAGTTTTAAGTTTTCATTGTTTCGGCATTAAGAGTTGAAGATTTAAGTTTTTAATAGCTACACTGATTCACCCCCCCTCTCAGTGTCATTGTGAGACTAACAATTGGTATCAGAGCCAAGTTCCTGAACAAGCTTAATCAGCTAAGGTGATCTTGGAAGTGAGACAATGGCAGGTGGTGAAGGATTCTCATCAAACAAAGCACCATTGTTTGACGAAACTAACTACGCATTCTGGAGACTCAGGATGCAGACATATTTGTGTTCTCTGGGATACGACATTTGGGAATCAGTAGACAGTGGATACACCGTACCCACCACTCCTCCAACCGATGCTGTCGGTAAGAAACTGTTTGAGAATAATTCTAAAGCAAAGAATGCTATCATGTGCGGTTTGGTGGACAACGAACTGATAAAGATTATGAGTTGTAAAACGACAAAAGATATGTGGGACAAACTAAAGAGCATTCATGAAGGAGACGACAAGATCAAGGAGGCCAAGTTACAAACGCATCGAGCTCAGTTTGAAGCATTAAAGATGAATGAGGATGAGAACATAGAGGCATACATGCTGAGAGTGAATGGAATCATTAATGCAATTAGAGGACTCGGCGAGGACATGGAAGATGTTGTCGTCGTAAAAAAGGTACTAAGATCTCTTACCCAAAGATTTGATTCCAAAGTTTCTGCAATAGAAGAAGCTAAAGATCTTAATACTTTTAGTATGGATGAGATGCATGGTTCCTTGACTGCATATGAGATGAGAATAGGAAAAACTAAACCCACAGACAGAGAAGTTGCTTTTAAAGCACATAAAAATATAAAAGCAAAACAAGAATCCGAGGAAGAAGAGACATCAGATGAAATAGAAGCAAACTTTGTTCGGAAACTAATCAGGGGAAAAGGAAAATACAGAGGAAAGCTACCATTTAAGTGTTTCAACTGTGGAGGCATTGGGCACTTTGCAGCTAAATGTCCTCTTAATGAGAAAAGCAAAAGTGATGAAGGTTCACACCAAGAAAGAGGTGACTGGAAGAAGAAACAAAATTTTAGAAAAGGAAACTTCAAGAAGAAAAGTTTCATATCCAAGAATGTCAGTCCTTCAGAAGACAACTCTGGTGAGGATTCTGAAGAAGAAAAAGGTGAAGCTCTTTTCATGGCATTCGAAGAAGAAAAATCAGAAGAAAAATAGGAAGGTGATGAAAAATTTGAGGCTGAGGCTGAAGTAGATCTGGAAGGTGAGTTGGTCGCTGCACTTCAAGAGCTGAGTATAGAAAGGAAAAAGAATAAGAAAACTTCAAGAAAGCTTGAGGATGCCAATGAAATCATAACCAGCTTGAAAGTACAGATAGACAAATTTAAGAAAATATCTGAAGATATCGAAGTTCAATTAACCATGAAAATAGATGAGTGCAGCAAGCTAGAAGAAGAGATTGTTGGTTTAAGGATGCAGCTAGAAGAGATGAATCAAAAAATGACTTGCTATCACAAACTTGAAGGAAGTTCTGTGAAGCTGGATAAGATTATAAATAACCAAAGGCCTACAGGCATCAAATTTGGGTTAGGCTTCGTCGAAGCAGAATCATCGAATGGATCAAAGGCCATAACTATAGAACCCATAAAGAATGAAGACAAGATCAGGGTTGATCAAGAAAAAATGAAACATTCTAAAGAAAGCAATAATGCCAGGCACGAGAAGAGTATTGACAATGATGGATTCACCAAAGTCACTCATCAAAGGAGAAGAAGATTTATGGCGCCTACTACAAAATGGCAAAGACCATCACCCAGGTTCACTCATTCCTTTTCTGGTTATTGTTTTAAATGCAATGGTTATGGACATAAGATTTCTGAATGCAAGTACAAAGTAGCACAAAGGAACTTTTCCAGTAGAAATGTTTTTTCACCATTGATGGATTATGCAGTAGAATGTTATAACTGTCATAATTTTGGGCACATTGCAAGAAATTGTCGAAGCACATTTGCAGCAAATAAAAATCAGGGAAGAAGATTTCAACCAAATGGTTGGAAACAAAATAGAAAATTTCTCAAAAAATAGGTACAAGCCATTGACAAAGAAAAGTCAAAACAAGTGACCAAACCTGCAATCAAACCAGAGTGGAAACAAAAGGAGCAACCCAAGGAAGAAAAGGAATCCTTGATTGTGCAGACAACATTTAAGGCACAGAACAAATCTGCACCATGGATACTGGATAGTGGATGCTCCAGTCATATGACAGGGGACAAACAAAAATTTGAAAAGTTACAGAAATACGAAGGTGGTTCTGTAAAATTTGGAAATAATGATGGCGCTAAGATAGTTGGCAAAGGATCAATTAAGATCAGTGACGGAAAAATCAAGTCGGAAGAAGTCCTGTTTGTGATTGGTCTGAAGCATAACTTATTAAGCGTAAGCCAGATTTGTGACAGAGGTCATGAAGTAATTTTCAAGAAGCAGGGTTGTGAAGTCAGAACAACAAATTGTGGAAAGTTGATCGCAACTGGATCAAGGACATCTGGAAACCTGTATACTCTCTCAGAGACTTTAGAAAGAGCATGCTTGATTGGACAGGCAGAAGAAAATTGGCTGTGGCACAAGAGGCTCGGTCATATTAGCTTTGACAATCTAATAAAGATCAGCTCAAAAAGGGCAGTGAGAGATATTCCCACCATTGGTAAACCTTTAAATAGCATTTGTGCTTCATGCCAAAAGGGGAAGCAAACTAGAGCCACATTTAAAACAAAAGAATACTTCACAAGCAAACCTTTAGAACTAATACATACTGATTTATGTGGACCCATGAGAACACAAAGCATAAATGGTGACAAATACTTTATGTTGTGCATAGATGACTATTCCAGGATGACATGGGTACTATTTTTGAAGCTTAAATCTGATGCCTTTGAAATGTTCAAGATTTTCAAAAAACAAGTTGAGAATCAAACAGGAAAAAGAATTAAATGCTTAAGATCAGATAGAGGAGGAGAGTTCATCTCGGAAGAGTTTGCAGAGTACTGTGAAAAGTATGGGATTAGGAGACAGTTTTCAGCAACGAGGACACCTCAGCAGAATGGAGTGGTAGAAAGAAAGAACAGGACAGTGCAGGAAATGGCACGGACTATGCTGACTGAGAGCAAAATAGCAGACAGATTTTGGAAAGAGGCAGTCCACACTGCGGTTTACATCCAAAATAGGTGCATGTTGAGGACGCATGAAAGCAAAACTCCGTATGAACTGTGGTTCGGTAAAAAGGCAACAACAAGATACTTTAAAGTTTTTGGAAGCAAGTGTTATATCAAAAGAACTGAAGATAATCTTGGAAAATTTGAAGATAGAGCTGATGAAGGTATTTTCCTAGGCTATTCAACAAAAAGCAAAGCCTACACTTGCTACAACAAGAGGCTAAAGAAAATTGTGGAGAGTGTCGATGTTAAAGTTGATGAAGGTAGGGAACAAGAAAGAAGCTATAAAGAAAACTACCCAATATATGAAGAAGTTATTGAAGGAGATGATGAAAAGGAAACCGAAAAGAAATAGAAAACTGACTCGGATGAGTTAAGTAGTGATTCGGAAGAGGAAGAAAACAAGAAATTCAAAACAGGCAGCTGGCAGAAAAATCATCCTACAGAGCAAATAATTGGAGATCCCACAGTTGGTGTTCAGACAAGGAGAAGAGTAGTAAGTAACTACTCTCTATTATCCAGCATTGAGCCCAAAAATATTGTTGAAGCAAGCAAAGATGAAAGTTGGATGACGGCTATAAATGAAGAATTAGATCAGATCGAGAAAAACAAAACCTGGGAGTTAGTACCAAGACCCGCAAATAAAAATATAATCGGTACTAAATGGATTTTTCGAAACAAATTGAATGAAGATGGACAAGTAGTAAGGAATAAAGCAAGATTGGTCTCAGTAAAGGCTATGCACAAGTTGAAGGCATTGACTTTGAGGAAATCTTTGCACCTGTGGCTAGACTAGAGGCAATCAGAATGTTTCTGGCTTTAGCGAGTTCACAAGAATTTCAAAGTTTATCAAATGGACGTGAAATCAGCATTTTTGAATGGAAAACTTGAAGAAGAGGTCTATATTGAGCAGCACTGATGGTTTCCAACTTGGTGATAATCCCAACTTCATCTGCAAGTTGAAGAAAGCATTGTATGGCTTGAAACAGGCACCCAGAGCATGGTATGCAAGGCTAGACAACTATCTTACTCAACAAGGGTTCAAAAAGGGTATGGTAGATAGCAATTTGTATGTCAAAAAGGAAGATGGCCATCTCATTGTCCTTGTTGTATATGTAGATGATATCATCTTTGGCAGCAACAATGATAAGTCGTGTAAGGATTTAGCAAAGCAGATGCAAAAAGAATTTGAAATGTCCATGATTGGTGAACTTTCGTATTTTCTCGGACTGCAAGTTAATCAAAATGAGAAGGGCATATTTATTTCTCAAGTTAAATATGTGAAAGAAATGCTAAAGAAGTTCACAATGGAGGATTGTAAGCCTGTTAGCACTCCCATGACGACAGGTTGCAAGTTGAGCAAGGATGACAAATCTCCCGAAGTTGATCAAACCATGTACAGATCTATGATTGGGAGCCTACTGTATTTGACAGCTACCAAACCAGATATCTTGCAGGCAGTGTGCATGGTAGCACGATTTCAGGCGAATCCCAAGGAGACTCATGTGATAGCAGTGAAGAGGATTCTTCGATATCTGAAGGGTACTATGGAGTATGGGTTATGGTATCCGAAAGGAAAGGACTTCACCCTTATTGCGTATTCAGATGCAGATTGGGCAGGATGTGTCGATGACGAAAGAGTACCAGTGGAGGGGCATTTTATCTTGGAGACAAGGTTAGTTGCATGGCACAATAAGAAACAAGAGTCAGTTTCTTTATCTACAGCAGAGGCAGAATATATTGCAGCAACTACGTGTTGTACGCAGGTTTTATGGATGAAACAAACCCTGAAAGATCTTGGCATTAACTTCAGTGAGCCAATTTCAGTTAAGTGTGATAACACCAGTGCCATAAATATCTCAAAGAATCCAGTTATGCATTCTCGCACAAAACATATTGCTATCCGATATCACTTTTTGAAGGAGAAAGTTGCGGAAGAAGAGGTAAAGTTGGATTTTGTCCCAACTACAGAGCAAGTAGCGGATATCTTCACAAAACCGCTGCCCAAAGAAACTTTTGAGTACCTTCGCAATAAATTGGGAGTGGTCATGCTTCCAAAGTACTGACTAGCTATCGGGATCACATTCTCAGGGGGAGCATTTATATATTTGATTATCTTTTTGCTCATATTTGTAATTTTTGCTAACTGTCATAACGTGTGCCTGAGAATGATGTGCATGGACTCAGGGGGAGTCTGCAGTAGCCCTTTGGTATTATTGTCAAAGGGGGAGAAGAATTACAGGAAATTGCATGTGTGTTGCCAACAATTCCAAAGGGGGAGATTGTTGAGCAAG
Organism: Wollemia nobilis; assembly: GCA_028583015.1. Lineage (NCBI taxonomy): Eukaryota > Viridiplantae > Streptophyta > Pinopsida > Araucariales > Araucariaceae > Wollemia > Wollemia nobilis. The sequence continues at coordinate 14,425,899 of JAQPPZ010016726.1, forward strand.
ATGCAGAAACAATATTGTCATTGTTGTCAACACAGTCAGACAGATCGGTTGATGCAGTGGACAGGAGTTAAGAGATTCTTCAGAATATGTATAGTGATTATCCAAAAGATAGAAGTGGCCCATATGCAAAAAATCAAAAGAAAATCACAAGGAAGAAAACCGTCGCGATATCGCGACATGTTGAAAGAAAGAAAAACTGTCGCGATATCGCGACATGTTGAGGAGAGAGAAAAATTGTCATGATATCGCGACATGTTGAAGAGAGAGAAAAACTGTCGCGATATCGCGACATGTTTGAAGAGAAAGCGCAAGAAAGAAAAACTGTCGCGATATCGCGACATATTGAGGAGAGAGAAAAAACAACATGAAAAAAAAGAAACCAAATTAAAAAAGAATCGTTTCTGACATGTTGGAAGAGAAAAGAGAAAAAGTGTCCATTTCTGACATATTCAAGAGAAAGAGGAGAGAAAAGGTGTCACGATTTCATGACATGTTTCATTTGATCCAAGCGAAGAGAAAGAGGAGAGAGAAAAGTGTCGCGATTTTCGTGACATGTTTCATTTTGGCAAGGAAGAGAGAGGAGAGAGAAAAAGTGTCGCGATTTCGTGACATGTTATTGTAAGGAAGATGAAAGAGGACGAAAAAAAGTGTCACGATTTCGCGACATTTTTATTGCAAGGAAGTATTGGGAAGAAAAAGTGTCACGATTTTCGCGACATATTAGAAGAAAAAAGTCTCACTTGGACATATTGCAAGGAAGATTGTACGGACGAAAAAGTGTCACGATTTCATGACATATTGCAAGGAAGGTTGTACGGACGAAAAGTGTCACGATTTCGCGACATATTGCAAGGAAGGTTGTACGGACGAAAAAGTGTCACGATTTCGTGACATGTTGTAGGAGAAAGAGTCCGAGAGAAAAAGTGTCACGATATCACGACATGTCGGGTTTTCGACCCGAAGGCAAGAGAGAGAGTCCAGGAGAAAAAGTGTCATGATATCGCGACATGTCGCATTTTCGCGACTTAAGGAGAGAGAAAGTAAGAAGGCAGAAGTGTCGTGATATCACGACAAAAGTAAAGAAGAATAGTATGGAGATGAAAGTGTCACGATATCGTGACATGTGTTTTCGTGGGTGCAAAGCCGAGAAGAGGACAAAGAGGTAGAAGTGTCACGATTTCGTGATAGGTCACTTTGGCACGAGCAAAGAAGAGAACCCAACCAAAATAAGATATGTAATAGTTAACTGGAGTTATACGGCAGTTACAGGTGCAGTTGTAGAAGAAATTCATGCAGATAAAATAAGAAGAGTTAACTGAAGTCAGTACGTCAGTTACAGGTGCAGTTACAATGAAAACGCATGCATGCATAGAAAAGAAAGTGAACAGTCTCTAAGGAGAATACAAACAGTCATGACCAAGAAGACGAACAGTCATGGTAAAGGTATATGTGTCAATTCATTGCATGTAACGTAATGCCTACTCTATATATACAAAAGGAGTTACATATAAAAGGCGTTACAATTGACAAGTGGCAGATGAGAATATGAAAGTAACAATTACAATTGACAAGTGGCGTATGAGAAATGAAGGAAGGAGTTACAACTGGAGTTACAAAGATTCAATATGGTTATAAAAGGAGGTCTGCGTGGAGGATTACATGCTGCTGAAATTGAGTGAAAGCGCTACAAGAAGAGGGTTGAAAGAGAGCCGCAAGAGTGTATTCAGTAGAGCAGTAAGAGCCATAAAAGAGCAGTAAGCAGAGCTTTAAGAGCGTGTGTGTTTTGGTGAATAGAGAGAGAGGTTGGGTTAGCAACAGACCAGTCAGGGTCTTGTATAAGCGAAGGCATTTTTATGTCAATCCGATAGTTTCAAAAGTGCAGTTCAAGTTGGTGCTTGAATTAGGGGTTGGTGCTCCTTTCTGTAGGTGCAGATAAACCAGGGGTTGGTGCTCCTTCCAGTGGGTGTTGGTAAAGTGATTGTAAAATTGTATTTTGCAAAGGCTGGATTTGGACGGGAATCCAAGCAGTCATTTTTGAGGAGTAGCCAAATTGGTGAACCTCGTTACATCGTGTGTTGTGGAATGCTCTCTTGTTATATTTGCTTTATTGAGTTTTAAGTTTTCATTGTTTCGGCATTAAGAGTTGAAGATTTAAGTTTTTAATAGCTACACTGATTCACCCCCCCTCTCAGTGTCATTGTGAGACTAACAATGGTATGAATATTTCATGGTTTTCGGTGCTGCTAATCCTGAGTGTGGAACACTGGAAGTAGTTTGTTAGAGGTTTTTCCTATGGATGCCTATGCTGTTAGCCCTATATGGCCACTGTTAATGCATAATTTCTTAACCTTAAACCTTTTTCTAACCTTATTCCTCAAAACCCTTATTGATCTTAATTGAGTCAAAATTCTATTCAGTTGACAAGAAACCATCCTACTCTAGAGGTTGGGCTGAAGCAATCTTTGGTCCATCCAATGTTGAGTTTTGAGTTGTGACTATTGGGTGTAAGCCTGGCCAAAAAATTGGAAGATAGATAGTTGTAGTATCAAGTAAAACTTGATGACAATTCAGATCCCAATAGTTTTGGCATGCCCAGTGGGACATGTTTGCAAGAAACACTAAATCCCATCATATCCTTTATTATTTTGATCTTTCCCCGAAGGAATAAATATATGGTGAATTTTCTTGACCTTGCTAAGCGATGATCAGTAAATTTACCTGGCGACTCCCTGGTATGTGAGTCCAAAAAAGTTATCCATGTAGCTTGCAGTTTTTTCATGAATACTAGGTCATCTGTGAGGAATAACCCAGAATCCTTTTTCTACTACGATCTACCTTATAAAGGGTCTACTATTATAAGTGATTTGAATCAAGATTTCCATTCAGAACAAACTCCTCCTAAGGAGAATCCCACAGTACACTCAAGGTCATATCCAAAAGGAGCTACATCTGGGAACATGGACCAACATCAAAATGCAGTTCCAAATCAGCCTTTATAAAAGTATCTTAGCTGGTGTTAGTCTTACAATGGCACTGAGAGGGGGGGGTGAATCAGTGCAGCTAATTTAAAAACTTAAATCTTCATCTCTTAATTCAGAACTAATGAATGCTTAAAACCAGATGCAGCAAGTGTAACAAGATAGCAACACAAAACACAAGATTTAACGAGGTTCACCAGTTTTGGCTACTCCTCAAAAATAGACTGCTTGGACTCCCATCCAAATCCAGCCTTTGCAAAGCACCAACTTCACAATCAGTTTACCAACACCCACTGGAAGGAGCACCAACCCCTGATTTATCTGCACCAATAGAAAGGAGCACCAACCCCTGATTCCAAGCACCAACTTGGACTTCTATTTTAAATCTTGATTGACATAAAAATGCCTTCGTGTTACAAGACCCTCACTGGTCTATCTTAACTCAAATCAATCTCATGGAAGCATAAGGAGAATTGTTAGAGACTCAATCTATTCTATTTCTAACTCTCAATCTCAACTCCCTGTCCACAAAGCATACACTCTTTTACAGCTCTACTTATTGCACACTTACAACCCTTTCTTATGGCTTACTCTTGCAGCTCTCACAGCTCTGTTCTTCTTACAACATTCTTCCAGCTTTATAACAGCCCACAACACTATCCCTCTATTCAGCAACACGCTGCTCTCTATTCCCGCACGGAGCTCAACACTCTCTTACAGCACACTTTTTCCACCTACTTTTCTCAACACATTTATTCTTTCATCAGTGGCACCTTCCCTCTTTATGGCGGCACACTTTTCAATTCTGAGCAACACTTTTTCTTCTACACGCAACTGCCCTTTTATAACAATATTTTCATCTTGAAACCCTAAGTCTTCTATAACTGCCATTAACCCGCATGCAACCTATTCATAGCTACTTCTGTGAGTAACTCCTTTCTGACACACTATTCTTATACGCAACCTATTAATGGATTTGTCTCTTGTTTTGGACTGACAGTATAACCGCTGCTCGATGGTTTCACTGCGACACGTGCCCTGTAACTGCCGTTCTTCCTTTAATGCTTTGTTCTTATTTTAGCTTGCATGATTTCTATCTGTCACTACACCTGTAACTATCGCACTAACTCCAGTTAACTCTTCTTATTTTGGCTGCATGATTTTCCTCTGCAACTGCCCCTATAACTGTTGTTCTACTCTAGTTAACTCTTCTTATTCTGGCTGCATGAATTCTTTTTGTAACTACCTCTATTACTATCGTACTGTCTAGTTCACTGTGTAGCATTTCTGTAACCGTCGCACTCTTTTTCACATTTCTTATTATAGCTTACATGATCTCACTATAACTCCACCTGTAACAGTTCTTATTTTGTTGCATGAACTTATTCTCAACTGTCCCTGTGTATGCTTCTCGGCTTTTACCCACGAAACTATGACATATCGCGATATCGTGACATTTTTGCCCCTTTGACTTTTTCTTGGCAGTTGACCGTGAAAACATAACATGTCACGATATCGTGACACTTTCGCCTCCTTGTTTCATAGTTCAGCTTGCATCCGTGAAAACACAACATGTCATGATATCGTGACACTTTTCGCCTCCGTACACTCTTCTTGGCTTGCACCAACGAAAACATAACATGTCACGAAATCGTGACACTTTCGCTGCCTTGAGCTCTTCTCTGTCTCTTGCCCGTGAAAATAGAACATGTCACGAAATCGTGACACTTTCGCTTCCTTGCACTCTTCTCTGCTTGCACTAGCGAAAACATGACATGTCGCGAAATCGTGACACCTTTCGCTTCCGTACACTCTTCTCTGCAAGCACTAGCGAAAACATGACATGTCACGAAATCGTGACATCTTTCACTTCCGTACACTCTTCTCTGCAAGCACTAGCGAAAACATGACATGTCACGAAATCGTGACATCTTTCGCTTTCGTACACTCTTCTTTGCAAGCACCAACGAAAACATGACATGTCGCGAAATCGTGACACCTTTTTCTCTCTCCTCTTTCTCTTCGCTTTGGACCGCGAAAATGAAACATGTCACGAAATCGTGACACCTTTTTCTTTTAGACTCTCTCTCCTGCATTATGTCACGATATCGCGACACTTTTTCTCCTTAGCGCTTTTCTTCTCATCGGATCGCGAAAACCCGACATGTCGCGAAATCGTGACACTTTTTCTCCTTAGCGCTTCCTCTTGCAAATTGTCATGAAATCGTGACACTTTTCCTTGCAAGCTCTTTCTCTCAAACATGTCGCAAAATCGTGACACATTTTCGTCCGTACTGCCTCTCTTGCAGATTGTCGCGAAATCGTGATAGTTTTCTTTGCGCCTTCTCCAAACATGTCACGAAATATGATTTCTCTTCGCCTCTCTCCAACATGTCACAAATCGTTTTCTTTCTTCCTTCTCCAAACATGTCACGAAATCATGTTTTCTTTCCTTCTTTTTTTGCCTTCTCTCCAAACATGTCACGAAATCGTGACAGTTTTCCCTGCATGCGCTTCTTCTTCAAACATGTCACGAAATCATGACAGTTTTCTTACTTGCCTTCTTTGCTTCCAACATGTCACAAAATCATGATAGTTTTTCTTGTGCTTTCTCTCTCTTCCAACATGTCGCGAAATCGTGATAGTTTTCCTTGCGCTTTCTCTCTCTTCCAACATGTCACGAAATCGCGATAGTTTTTCTACTTAGCTTCTTCTCCAATTTTTTTCCCTTTCACATTTTTTTCTCAAACATTCCGATATCATGCTTTTCTTTCCCCTTCTTTCTTCTCAACATGTCGCGATATCGTGATCTATCTCTCAACATGTCACGATATCGTGACACTTTTCTTACTTGTCTTTTTCTTTGAGCTTTTGCATATGGGCCACTACGTTCTTCTTGGAGAATCATTGTACATGCTCTGACTGCTCTGAACTCTTGTTCACTTCATCAACCGATCTATCTAATGACCTCTGCACTCCTGTCCATTGCATCAACCGATCCTCTGTCTGTGTTGACAACAATGACAATACTTTGGCTGCACCTTGCTCATCAATGAACTCCTGTCCATTGCATCAACTGATCAACCTGATTGTGTTGACAACAATGACAATACTTTGGTTGCACCTTGCTCATCAATCTCCCCCTTTGGAATTGTTGGCAACACACGTAATTGTGTGCAATTACCTACCTGTAATTCTTCTCCCCCTTTGACAATAATACCAAAGGGCGGCTGCAAAACTCCCCTGAGTCCATGCACAACATTCTCAGGCAAAAATTATTACAGTTAGCAAAAAGCATAAACATGAGCAATATGATAAACAAATGCATAAATGCTCCCCCTAGAATTTGATCCCGATGGCTAGTCAATTCTTAGTCTATTCTTGGGAATATGTGACCACTTCATTTCACTGTTTGACAACATCATGATAAGCATAATAGGCATCAACAATATCAATAATGTGAGTAGCAGCAATAACCAAGTGAATGACACCATCACCGTCAACTTCACCAATATAACATGTGTAAGAACATGACTGGACCATTGTCTTCTGTGCAACTACCCTCTGTTGCTTTGCAAACTCAAACTTGTCCACTATTAGTGAAGGCATACAATAATATTATATAGCCAACTTTTTGTTCTGCAATGCCAGTAGCATCTGCATACATCTCCACCATGCATCTTGGATATTCTCAACAAGCTTGAACCTAATGACAGTTGTTTGTCTCTCTCTGCAGTGAGAATCCAGTAGGCTACCTCAATCCACTCTTTTTATATTTACAACCTGATCTAAGTTTTCTACGATTACTACGGAGGTCACACCTTACTTTCAACTGTGCAAATCAGGAGAAGACATTTTGTCAAACACTTTATGGCCAACCATAGTGCACCTTACTCAACCTCATACTTCTTAACCTTGGATTGGCATTTTATCAACAGTTAAAATGAAACTGTCTATGAATTAAATATATTCACCAAGGCATCATGAAAGATCTAACAATCTTTACATCAAAGTGTAAAACAAATACACGCTGCTTTTATCGAAACACAAATACGCAGCTAGGGCTAGCATTCTTCCACTAATCAAATTATCTAAACTATTATAATCCATAACTTTGAACAGTGGCAGTAAGAACCATCAACAGTACAACAATGACATATAGCAATACTACCAATGGTGACAACTCTCAATTTAATCACCACCCTTCACGACACTTCCACAAACCACTACATAAACTAAAAAACACACTTGACAACTGAAACAACAATATCCCGACTACTTGCCTTTCATCCTCAGATAACCAAACAAATACATAGGAGCATTTAAAATAAGACTTTAATATCGCTCCCCCTGAGGATGTGCCACCTGGAGTGGCTTAGTGCAATAGCGGAGTAGTCTCCTTCAGTCCAAGGAGACACGATTCCCTTTCTTCTGTCTTTCTCCAGACTTTCTTGAACTTGGGCTTGAGTTTTTCAACTACATCCCCATTTTGCACCTTTTCGTGAACTTGAACATTCTTCTTGCGTAGTTGTTTCTTGTGCATCCTTGATGGTTGATTATTTTCCTTTCTTTTATGCACATGATATGTTCTCTGCCTGTGTTGCATTCTTTGTGTCTGATGAAATCTATGGTCTTGCCTTAGATTAGATACAGACGTGCTCGGACAAAACCTTGCTATGTGCCCATGACCATTACATTTAAAACATTGCACATGATATGTCCCCTTTCTGTGTTGCACTCTTTGTGTCTGATGAAATCTAGGGTTTTGCCTTAGATTAGATACAGAAGTGCTTGGACAGAACCTTGCAATGTGCCCATGGCCATTACATTTAAAACATTGCACAGGGTGTTCACTCAGGAAAGCAGATGTGTTTTTATCAGCATAACTTTTTGATCTATTGTTCAGTCCACAATAAATTGCCTTGTGACCATAGCAGTTGCATTTAGAACAATAGCCATTAAAAGCATTATTATTAAAAGAGTGAGAGTGAGAGAACCTCTTTTGTTGTGGTTGCTTTGTTGTAGATCTTCTTTGATGCTTTCTTCCTTTTGAAGATTCAGCTTCAACCTTGAACTTCTTCTTCTCTGCATATTTGGAAGATGAGGGTTGTTCAGCTTCAGACTTTTCTCGCTTTGATCCTTCAGCAGTGGACTTCTTCTTTTCTGCACTTTTGGAAGATGAAGGTTGTTCAGCTTCAAATCCAAGACCAAGCTTGGCCGTGGAGCTTCTTTGTTGCTTTATCATTTTATCTAGCAACTCTGTGCTCTTCTCATATTTGAGATTTATATTGGCCTCTTTTAGTTGTTTCTTCAATGAAACAATCTCTTCTTCTTGTTGGAAGCAAACAGTCTCTTTCTCATTGATTTGAGACCTGAGAATATCTTCAATCCTTTTGTACTATTCTACTTGCAGCTTTAGATCAACAATAACTTTGTTAGATTCCTCTTCACTTGTGCTGCATACATCATCCTCATCATCCAGGTGTGTCTTCAAGGCTTCTTCTGATTTCTTGGCCTTTTGAACTTGTAGGAAGAGATCTTCAATCTCATCCCCATATTCTTCTAACTTCTTGGACATTCTTTTGTTCTTTTTCTTTTCTATACTCAACTCTTCAAGTGCAGAGATCAACTCACCTTCTAAATCTACTTCAATCTCAAGATTTTCATCACAGACTTCAGGATTCACTTCTTCTACCTTTTCTGGTTCAATTTTCTCTTCTACAAAAACTGAAACTGACTGGGATGCCTTTTTGAAGGAGGATCTATTCTTTTTAGCCATTGTGTACTAATCCAAGATCAACCCTGACTGATTTAGCCAAAACTGGGAACTTGGCTCTGATACCAATTGTTAGTCTTACAATGGCACTAGAGAGGGGGTGAATCAGTGCAGCTAATTAAAAACTTAAATCTTCATCTCTTAATTCAGAACTAATGAATGCTTAAAACCAGATGCAGCAAGTGTAACAAGATAGCAACACAAAACACAAGATTTAACGAGGTTCACCAGTTTTGGCTACTCCTCAAAAATAGACTGCTTGGACTCCCATCCAAATCCAGCCTTTGCAAAGCACCAACTTCACAATCAGTTTACCAAGACCCACCTGGAAGGAGCACCAACCCCTGATTTATCTCGCACCAATAGAAAGGAGCACCAACCCCTGATTCCAAGCACCAACTTGGACTTCTATTTTAAATCTTGATTGACATAAAAATGCCTTCTATGTTACAAGACCCTCACTGGTCTATCTTAACTCAAATCAATCTCATGGAAGCATAAGGAGAATTGTTAGAGACTCAATCTATTCTATTTCTAACTCTCAATCTCAACTCCCTGTCCACAAAGCATACACTCTTTTACAGCTCTACTTACTGCACACTTACAACCCTTTCTTATGGCTTACTCTTGCAGCTCTCACAACTCTGTACTTCTTACAACATTCTTCCAGCTTTATAACAGCCCACAACACTATCCCTCTATTCAGCAACACACTGCTCTCTATTCCCGCACGGAGCTCAACACTCTCTTACAACACACTTTTTCCACCTACTTTTCTCAGCACATTTATTCTTTCATCAGCGACACCTTCCCTCTTTATGGTGGCACACTTTTCAATTATGAGCAACACTTTTTCTTCTACATGCAACTGCCCTTTTATAACAATATTTTCATCTTGAAACCCTAAGTCTTCTATAACTGCCATTAACCCGCATGCAGCCTATTCATAGCTACTCCTGTGAGTAACTCCTTTTTGACACACTATTCTTATACGCAACCTATTAATGGATTTGTCTCTTGTTTTGGACTGACAGTATAACCGTTGCTCGATGGTTTCACTGCGACACGTGCCCTATAACTGTCGTTCTTCCTTTAATGCTTTGTTCTTATTTTAGCTTGCATGATTTCTATCTGTCACTGCACCTGTAACTATCGCACTAACTCTAGTTAACTCTTCTTATTTTGGCTGCATGATTTTCCTCTGCAACTGCCCCTGTAACTGTTGTTCTACTCCAGTTAACTCTTCTTATTCTGGCTGCATGAATTCTTTCTATAACTACCTCTGTTACTATCGTACTATCTGTAGTTCACTGTGTAGCATTTCTGTAACCACCGCACTCTTTTTCACATTTCTTATTATAGCTTACATGATCTCACTATAACTCCACCTGTAACAGTTCTTATTTTGCTGCATGAACTTATTCTACAACTGTCCCTATGTATGCTTCTCGGATTTTACCCATGAAACTATGACATGTCATGATATCGTGACATTTTTGCCCCTTTGACTTTTTCTTGGCAGTTGACCGCGAAAACATAACATGTCGCGATATCGTGACACTTTTGCCTCCTTGTTTCATAGTTCAGCTTGCATCCATGAAAACACAACATGTCGCGATATCGTGACACTTTTCGCCTTCGTACACTCTTCTTGGCTTGCACCAGCGAAAACATAACATGTCACAAAATCGTGACACTTTCGCTGCCTTGAGCTCTTCTCTGTCTCTTGCCCATGAAAATGGAACATGTCATGAAATCGTGACACTTTCGCTTCCTTGCACTCTTCTCTGCTTGCACTAGCGAAAACATGACATGTCACGAAATCGTGACACCTTTCGCTTCCGTACACTCTTCTCTGCAAGCACTAGCGAAAACATGACATGTCACGAAATCGTGACATCTTTCACTTTCGTACACTCTTCTCTGCAAGCACTAGCGAAAACATGACATGTCACGAAATCGTGACATCTTTCGCTTTCGTACACTCTTCTCTGCAAGCACTAGCGAAAACATGACATGTCGTGAAATCGTGACACCTTTTTCTCTCTCCTCTTTCTCTTCGCTTTGGACCGCGAAAATGAAACATGTCACGAAATCGTGACACCTTTTTCTTTCGGACTCTCTCTCCTGCATTATGTCGCGATATCGTGACACTTTTTCTCCTTAGCGCTTTTCTTCTCATCGGATCGTGAAAACCCGACATGTCGCGAAATCGTGACACTTTTTCTCCTTAGCGCTTCCTCTTGCAAATTGTCATGAAATCGTGACACTTTTCCTTGCAAGCTCTTTCTCTCAAACATGTCACAAAATCGTGACACATTTTCGTCCATACTGCCTCTCTTGCAGATTGTCATGAAATCGTGACACTTTTCTTTGCTAGCGCCTTCTCCCCGAACATGTCACAAAATCATGACAGTTTTCTTTGCTTGCGCCTTCTCTCCAAACATGTCACGAAATCATGACAGTTTTCTTTGCTTGCGCCTTCTCTCCAAACATGTCACGAAATCGTGACAGTTTTCTTTGCTTGCACCTTCTCTCCAAACATGTCACAAAATCATGACAGTTTTCTTCCTTGCCTTCTCTCCAAACATGTCGCGAAATCGCGACAGTTTTCCCTGCATGCACTTCTTCTTCGAACATGTCACGAAATCGTGATAGTTTTCTTACTTGCCTTCTTTGCTTCCAACATGTCACGAAATCACGATAGTTTTTCTTGCACTTTCTCTCTCTTCCAACATGTCGCGAAATCGTGACAGTTTTCCTTGCGCTTTCTCTCTCTTCTAACATGTCGCGAAATCGCGACAGTTTTTCTACTTGGCTTCTTTGCCTCCAACATGTCGCGAAATCGCGACATTTTTCTTTCTGGCCAAACATGTCACGATATCGCGTATTTTCTACTTGGCTTCTTTGCCTCCAACATGTCGCGAAATCGTGACAGTTTTTCTTTCTGGCCAAACATGTCACGATATCGCGATAGTTTTTCTTTCTGGCCAAACATGTCGCGATATCGCGATAGTTTTTCTTTCTGCCTTCTTTCTTCTCAACATGTCGCGATATCGCGACAGTTTCTCATGCTTGCTCAACATGTCGCGATATCGTGACACTTTTCTTACTTGTCTTTTTCTTTGAGCTTTTGCATATGGGCCACTACGTTCTTCTTGGAGAATCATTGTACATGCTCTGACTGCTCTGAACTCTTGTTCACTTCATCAACCGATCCATCTAATGACTGTAGACACCAAAATCCAGCCACTTGCAAGTCATCTATACCTTCTGTCAGCCACATGTCGGTCATCCACCTTCCCGCAATTATTTGGCCCAAATCCACACTTTCCCACCATTATTTGGCCCAATTTCACCTTTCCCGCCATTTTTCATCCCCAAATTTATTTAAATTAATATTTATATATATATATTTTAATATTTTAATATTTTAATATATATATTTAAATAATAGTTTAAGTGATTTAATCTGAGCCGTCCGTCCTTCATTTAATCTCATCCGTCCATCCATCTTAATCCATTTCACAACCTAGATTTATTCTCTACCCTTAGATCCAATTTAATCTTAGCCACACGTTCAAAGTGTCGTTAAAACCCTAAAGTGTGCCCTAAGAGTAGATTATAAATTGAGTCACCTTGATGGCTCAAACCCTATGTCTTTTGCTACTTCTATCCTGGATCTTTTCTATCTTCTTAACTTCTTCTATCTCCTTTTCTGATCCCCTCTATCTCTCTTCTACTACCTTTTCGTCGCATCCATCGCCGCTTCCGTCGCTGCTTTCATCGCCATCTCTTCTGCAGCATTCTGTAGAATCCCCCATTCTTGTCGCAAGTGCCCGCGGGCGTTTACCCCTTTACCAAGTGCCCACGAGCGTTTACCAAGTGCCCGCGGGCATTTACCCACAGCCACAGGCTCAGACCGGTGTCTAAAACCTTAATCCAGAAGCACGCGGGCGTTCAACGAGTGCACCAGGGCGCCTTCCACAGTCGATTTGACCGCCACATTACTTCCAGGTGTCGCCTGGTCTAGCTGTTGGGACATAAACAAATGGTTCATACACAAACCCCTTTTTCACCGTTGGGGCAAAAACAGTTCATTTTCTTCCGAATTTCTTCCAATTAGCTCGTGAGAACCATTCTCGCTCGCCAATTGAGGGGGTAAGCTGATAAATTTTAAATATTATTTTATTCTTTGGTCGTCAAAGTTGTGCTTTAGTCTTGAGAGAGAGTTGCGTCTGATCCAGCTTTTTAGTGTCCTAAGTTTTTATGCTGCATTGTGTCTTCACACAAAGCAGCTCAAAAAAGGGCATCTGTAGACACCAAAATCCAGCCACTTGCAAGTCATATATACCTTCCTGTCAGCCACATGTTGGTCATCCACCTTCCCGCCATTATTTGGCCCAAATCCACACTTTCCCGCCATTATTTGGCCCAATTTCACCTTTCCCACCATTTTTCATCCCCAAATTTATTTAAAATAATATTTATATATATATATATATATTTTAATATTTTAATATTTTAATATATATATTTAAATAATAGTTTAAGTGATTTAATCTGAGCCGTTCGTCCTTCATTTAATCTCATCCGTCCATCCATCTTAATCCATTTCACAACCTAGATTTATTCTCTACCCTTAGATCCACTTTAATCTTAGCCACATGTTCAAAGTGTCATTAAAACCCTAAAGTGTGCCCTAAGAGTAGATTATAAATTGAGTCACCTTGATGGCTCAAACCCTATGTCTTTTGCTACTTCTATCTTGGATCTTTTCTATCTTCTTAACTTCTTCTATCTCCTTTTCTGATCCCCTCTATCTCTCTTCTGCTACCTTTTCGTCGCATCCATCGCCGCATCCATCACCGCTTCCGTCGCTGCTTTCACCGCCATCTCTTATATAGCATTCTACAGAATCCCCCATTCTTGTCGCAAGTGCCCACGGGTGTTTACCCCTTTACCAAGTGCCCACGGGCATTTACCAAGTGCCCACGGGCATTTACCAAGTGCCCGATGGCGTTTACCCACAGCCACAGACTCAGACCGACGTCTGAAACCTTAATATAGAAGCACACGGGTGTTCAGCGAGTGCACCAGGGCACCTTTTGTAGTCGATTTGACAGCCACATTACTTCCAGGTGTCGCCTGGTCTAGCTGCGTTAACAGAGAACAAGTATAAATCAGCTTAAAGCAAGTAACTTCTTTTCTTGTATTGATCTGTTGTTGAATTCCTGAATTCTATTTTTCTAGGGTTTTAGATTGTTTTTGAGGGCTCACATAGTGGAGCCCTCTTATTAATTTCTAACTCCTTGATAGTGTTAATGTGTGCAGGTTTTTGACAACAGATCAGGTTTATTGATGGCAGCTGATTAAGCTGGAGTGGTCCAAGCAAGGGATACAACAAAGCCCACTCACTCTGTTGGGATTGAAGATACATTCTTCGAAAGCACCACCATTTGTGCCAGCTAGGGTTTCGGAGAACCCTAGCATAACTTGTAACTGTGTATCACGAATAAAGGGTTACAGGCCCTGTTGTACTCAAAAGGAGTTTTTAAACTCCACTGATTAATAATAATCATTTGTTTTGTGCAACTTTCCTGTATTCCATTATTGTGGTTTTATCTTTTGTTTGGCGTTGTATTTTTAATCTACAATGACCTCTGCACTCCTATCCATTGCATCAACCGATCCTCTGTCTGTTTTGACAACAATGAAAAGACTTTGGCTGCACCTTGCTCATCAATGAACTCCTATCCATTGCATCAACTGATCAACCTGACTGTGTTGACAACAATGATAATACTTTGGTTGCACCTTGCTCATCAGCTGGAATACAGCTGGCCCCCTTATATTGGCTCAGATGCATGATATTTCCCAAGCTGTGTCTAAGGCCATTTCCAAATATGATTTATTTGGTAAAAATACATATGAGCACTAACAAGATATTTTTAATCTGGCAATAATCCACAATATAAAAAATGAGGATGTTATTATTAGAATCCTATCCCTGTCCTTTAGAGGAAAGATTTTGCATTGATTCGGGACCCTTGAAGACAATACCATTACCTCATGGGAAGCATTGGATGAGCCCTTTGTGGAAGAATTTAATGAATTTACTGATCCTTTTTTCCTCCTTAATCAATTCACATCTATGCAAAAGCATTAGCAAGAAACTGTTTCAGATTTCAACTTGAGGTTCAATAGGATCTAGAAGAGAATTCCCCCTATAGTTAGACCAATTGTAAGTCTTGATTATATGTATTATATCAGAGCCCTTGGATCAAATTTAGACCTACAAACCCAAAATCTAGGATGAAGACCTTTCCACAGGTTTATAACATAGTTGTTCATGTAGAGAATGTCCTTATTAATGTGAGAAGATTACCCCAAAAGCTATGTTACCCTATAATTTGAAAACCACTAATATCCAAGGGTAAACAACTGCCCCATATTATATGGATCTTCCTCATTTGTCATCCCCATTCCCACAAGTGACTCCCATTCCTCACTCAAAAGCATCACCCACTGCGGTTCCTTTCCCTTCCCTTCCTTATCAGATTTCCCAAGAATTCTTTGTCCTCCTTGATATCTAGAATACCTTGAAAAATCTTAGCAACAAAATGAATTCAATGGAGAAGAGAGAGATGGATAGGTTTCAACAAAGGATATTTTATTATGTGAATAATGATCAAAGACCTAGTCCTAGTAATAGTACTAGGGTCAGGGTAAGTGCGATGTAAGAAGATACTGAGTGTTATTCAAAAACAAGTTTGATGAATGTATGATGTCTGGTGTGTAAGGATCCTCATGATTCACAATATTGTGTTATGTACCAACATCATGTACAACAGGCTATGGAGAAAGTAGAGAGAAATCAGAAAGAAAGAGTGAACATGCTTTGGAAATCAGATCAAATCATGGTTGGAAAAGATCTTGATGAGGATGGACCCATTTCTATCATGACAAGGTCAGGCAAGAAAAAACTACAGGTTGATGCACAAAATATGAGCCAATTTCAGGTCCCCTCTCAAAATAAGAAGGATCCACCTTCCTAAAGCAGTGATAATTTCCATATCCCTTAGGCCAAATAAAAGGAGGTCAGTATTCCCAAGAGATTTGAGAAAGAAATTGAAGGAGATAGAATGATATCTAAGAATGAGGCTCAGAACAGGCTTAGGTTCCCTTCTATTATCAAGATATAGAGAATTGAGACCACACAACAATATAAAAGAAAGTATGGTGAGCCAAAGAGAAGACCTGAGAGACCTACCTCTACCAAGTCTAAATACAACATTATGGAAGAAATGGAGAAGATACAATCTAAAGCTAGCCTATATGATACTCTCTTTATTCCGAGTCAAATAGACTTGTTGAAAGCTTCTCTAAAAAAATATCTGTGAGAAAAGCAAGCCACCACAATCCTTAGCATACCCTCTGAAAAGAAGGAAATGTCCCCTACCACTTTAAAGAACAAACCCCCTCATTTTTAAATTTCTCTAAGTATGGAGGGGTGGGTTATCCATAATTGTATGATTTATTTAGGGGCATCTACTATAGTTATGCCTAAAGCAGTTTGTGAGGATATGGGTATGAAATATACTAGATCATACCCTAGAGTTTTGCAATTATATGGGACCCCTGTGAAGATAGTGGGAGTGATAAAAGATGTCTTGATAAGGCTACATAGAGCACCTGAGGTAACCATAGTGCAATAAATAGTGGTGGTGGACCTAGAGACTTATTTTGGCTTATACATTTAAAGGGATTTCACTGCAAAGCTGGGTGGATGCATGTATATGGACTATTCTAGCATGGTGATTCATTTCAAAGGAAAGATGAGAATAACACCCGAGAAGCTCGTGTCTTATCACATAAAAAAAATTGAAGAGGACATGTGCAATCTCACTCCTCTTGAGGAATTTGAATTTGTGGATAACTTTGAAGAGATAGAGATTGAAGATGAATTACCCTTCAGAGAGGATTATACTTAATTTAGGACAGGTATGGGCACATACAATATTTTTGCAGAGATAAAGAATATGTTTCCTGCTATATCTAACCAATCCTTGAGAGAAACATAAATATGGACCATGCACTTTGATGGTACCAAATGCAAAAATGGTGCTAGTATTGGTGTAGTATTATAGTCCCAATCAGAAGGGATAAAGAGTTTCACATATAGGCTAACATGGTCATGCACTAATAATGTTGTAGAATATGAGGCTCTATACCTTGGGCTCATACAAGATGAAAGCATGAGCATCAAGATCTTGAACATATATGACAACTCTGAATTAATTGTAAATCAAGTAAGGAAAAGGTGCAATAGTAAGCACCATTACCTGAAAGTATATATAAATAGGGTATGGGATTTGATGGAATATTTTAACACCCTAAACATAAATTTTATTCCTAGAAGAAATAACACCTTGGCATATTCATTAGTAGTAAGGGGATCTAATTTCAACACTTCTACAGACATAGGAGTTTCGAAAGACAAAGGGATCAAAATAATTTTCAGGCCTGTAGTTCCAGATAAGAAAATTCTTTGGCAGGTCTTTGAAAGTGATGAAAAAATCATTAATTTTTTAGTAAGAGAAGCCTATTTATCCACTGTTAAAGAGGAAAATATAGAGGATATTGATCAACAGGATGTCATACAACTCAATAAAAATCATATGCCTAGAGGGTTGGTTACTCTAGAAAGCCTGTTTGACAATGAAGATAGGAAAAAGGTCAAATCCATGGAAATCAATGAGAAAATCTATAAAGAAATTGAAATTGAAAAGGAAAAGAAGCTCAAGGTTGGAGTTTGATGTTCTCTAGAAGAAAATGAGGATATCAAATATTTATGCTTGAAGTACCAAGACATTGTAGCTTGGTCATATGAAGATCTTAAAGTATATGACAAAAAGGTCATCCAACACATAATTGAGCTAGAGCTTAATGCAAAACCATTCAGGCAAAAACAAAGGCCTGTGAATACTAGGATAAAATACATAATGAGATACGAACTATTGAAGTTGCTAAAGACTAAGATCATTTATCCAATCAAACATTCAACCTAGGTAGCCAACTTGGTGCCTGTAAGGAAGAAGAATGATGACATCCGCTTGTGTGTAGATTTCAAAAATCTCAATCAAGCGTTATTAAAGGACCACTACCCCCTCCCACAGATTGATCAAATATTGCAGATTGTGGTTGGAGCAGAAAGGTTCTCACTACTAGATGGATTCTATGGCTATAATGTAATAACAAAAATTTACACATTACAAAACCAACCATTTTTATTTTATTTTATTGAGAGAATCATGCTAGCAACTACTATAGTTGAGTAACCATTGAGTATTTAAGGAAAGCACCACACCAGAATTGACTTGATTAGAGTCTATCCTAGTTTATGGGAGTGGCCAAATCCCCTATAATGATCACGAGAGTTTACCAGTCTATTTCAACCAAAACACTCTTTTCCAAACAAGTTCAACCCATGTTAAACTCTTTTTATAGCTTTAGGTATTACACAACCTAATCGGTGAGCGTGTGCATTGTTAACTACACTGTACATTGGAAAATGCAATTAACTTTAAGGTACAATGCTTAACATCTCTAACCATATCAACAATGGTTTGTTAAAGGAATCAGCCATGGATTCACATAGGTGTGCTAGCACCTACCATTTTAACTCAAGGTTTACTTCATGTTGCTATATTCACTTATCCGTGTTTATTTCATTATTATTTTCCATATTTCCTTGTCATTAACTTGCACATTCATCCTTTTAAAGTCATAAACGTAATATTTCAAATAAAATATAGATAATGAATTGTAGCATTACATTTCAATTTAATTCTATTATACACATCAACAATTGGCACATTGTACAATGAAATCCTTTCAGTATTTACAAAGCCACAATGAACTCATTACAACATTTTCCTAACACCTATTAACTAAATAAAATATTCTACTCATAATAAATCCTTGCTATTACAAAGTAATTACAGTACTTGAGGTAAAATTATAGCAACAACAACACTTCAACTCACTTTCAGGTTCAGTAGGAGCATCTGGTTCGTTTGTCTCAAGTTGCCAGTACTAGAAGATTGGCTACTCGGGATCAGGATAATCCACCACATGATATATGCCTAGTTATCATAATACACTTGCACTATTGTATCAAAGATATATAGGCAAATCATGCTGATAATAATATCATTTCAGAAAACAATCATTCATTTCATCCAAGAGTAGGGAAACCCCATAAATTTCCCTAAGAATGAATATTTCCTATTCCATTCATTCCTTGTTATTTATCCACAATGCAACACGCCCTTGTATATGCAAAATGTAAACATCAACTTGGCTACGAGGAACCTCCATAAGTTCCTGAGAAATTATAACCCTGTTACCAATTTCCACCATCCAAAAATCATTACAACACAACCATATCGCCAAAAGAAATCAAGCAAGATTATTTCATAGTACCTAATAATATACAAGCAACATCTCCTCAGATAATTAAACATAATATGATGTTTTACCAAAGTCACAATGTAGTAGAAAATTCATTTTTAGAAGCATTATCTATATACATCCATATTTAATTTCTAATTTTTTTCAGGATCCTTTTTAAGCTTGATACTCAATTTACAACTACAAACAATTTAAGTCTCAAGATCCCCATTATCCTAAACCTTCATACAAATTGAAAACCCATTTTTTACTTCACTTAGACATAAAAAGTTTGGTAAACTTGGGGTCATCAATGGGACATAATAATATTTCCTTCCTAACACCTTTTAAATTCATATTACTATATCTTTACCATAGTTCTTTCGGTAACTATTGTCATCTTTAGATTTTAGAGACTTTTATTTTAAACACATGGAAAATTATTGTTTTTATCCCTTCTTACTATTTTATAAACTTTAGCTGAGTTCCTAAAGACCTAGGGTAATGTATAATTTAACATTTCCCTTAACTCTTTTCCAACCCATAGTTTAGTCTCAAGAATCAACAATACTTAAATACATAAACTTGTTCCCAAAATACATAATGTTTCAAAACCCTCATTATAACCATTAAACCACATAGTCCACTCTTATTATTATTTTTCTTTAACTATAACCTCCAAAATAATAAAAAGACATGACACAAGGTTTCAACTGAGGGATCGTTTGAACATAAAGCCACAGTATATTGTTTATAGATGGGTCCATTCCCATCGTGAGAGAAAGAGCTTCTACGTAGTCATAGTGAGTAATGGAGGTAGCAGAACCTATGACAACCATTTATCTAAGGAGAATACATTATTTTATTTAACCAACACACCTGAGTGGAAATCGAAGACAATACATCTCACAAAGACTCATAATGAAACCGAGCTTGCACTATCTCCTAAATTCTTGAAGACATCTGATATCAAATACAGGACGATGTTTAACATTTTAATAGTCAGTTTACACAACCCTAAAGGTAGCTCCATGAATTATCGAGCACACCATTAACGTTACCATTATTCGAGCTGATCGTATGCATTATTATGGCTTCAGGGTCGCGGTCGTGGAGACCCTACACAGATCAAGCAAAGACAACCTCTTCTATGGCAAAATCGTAACAAGGTTTCACAAGGAAATTTAATCATTATTATTTTTTAAATCAATCAAACACAACTCTTCTATTTTACCCAAAATATACAACCACCATTAATTTAGCATTTACATAAGTATTCATTCATTAGAGACTCACAAAGCTGTTATAACCAGACATGAACAACATACATTTTTTTTTCTCAAAGAAGAAAATAGTTTATACTCAAACAACACGTATAACAAAATAACCTTACCTTTGCTAATTTTGTTTCCTTTAGTACATACTATGACAACATCTCACAAATAAATAAGTTTTAAATTCAACATAAACCTTTAAACAACATAATTCCATAAGTTTTTTCGCGACACTTTTTATCTTTGGCAGCGGTCTTCCATCTTGTCATGATTTCGTGACACTTTTTCTCTTTCTTGCAACTTGTCGCGATATCGCGACATTTTTTCTCTTCGGCTGCGGTCTTCCATCTTGTCGCGATATCGCGACATTTTTTCTCTTCAGCTGCGGTCTTCCATCTTGTCGCGATATCGTGACACTTTTTTTCCTTGGCAGCGGTCTTCCATCTTGTCGCGATATCGCGACACCTTTTCTCTTTGGCAGCGGTCTTCCATCTTGTTGCGATATCACGACACCTTTTCTCTTCGGTTGCGGTCTTCCATCTTGTCGCGATATCACGACATTTTTTCTCTTCGGCTACGGTCTTCCATCTTGTCGCGATATCGCGACACTTTTTCTCTTCGGCTGCGGTCTTCCATCTTGTCGCGATATCGCGACACCTTTTCTCTTTGGTAGCGGTTTTCCATATTGTCGCGATATCGCGACACTTTTTCTCTTCGGCTGCGGTCTTCCATCATGTCGCGATTTCGTGACACCTTCTCTCTTTGGCAGCGGTCTTCCATAAATGTCACGATTTCGTGACTCTTTTTCTCTTCAGCAACGGTCTTACTTCTTGTCGCGATTTCGTGACACCTCTTCTCTTCGGCAGCAGTCTTACTTCTTGTCACGATTTCACGACACCTTTTTTGTCAGGTCACGGGTTTGCTTCATGTCGCGATTTTGCGACTCTTCTTTTCTTCTGGCTCCAACCTAGAAACTTGTCGCGATATCGCAACACTTCCTTTCTTCTGGCAGCAACCTTGCAACTTGTCATGATATCGCGACACCTTCCCTCCTTTGGCTCTGACGACGCTTCTAGTCGCGATTTTGTGACATACATTCTTCTCTTGGCTACAACGGCGAAACTTGTTGCTATTTCGTGACATCACCAAACTGGTCGCAATTTCGTGACACTTTTCCTCGTGTGGAGGTTTGCTCGCCCTTTGATATTTATTTCTTGGACCACCTCGGTCGATCTGGAATTCATGTAATTCCTCTTGTTCAAGGTTCAGGGACCTTTCAACACCCTTTCTACCAATAAAAAAAAACATAATTCCATAAAAATTGTTCAACCCTTGACTCATTCAACTCAACACTTCAATAGATCATCAACCAAAAAGGCTCTAACCTAACTCGCTGCAAGAAAATATTCTAAATCTAAGCCTTAGTTAAATTTTTTATCTTGTTTCCACGAGATTCCCTTGTTTCAGACCACAAGATAAACGAGAGGAGGATTAAGCGAGAGATTCATAACTCTGTCTAGTATCTGTTTCGATAGAGTCAGAGAGCATACTCCCTAAGAGATTTTGAATTCTAAGTGTTGAATCAATAGAAAATACAAGTATTTGGTTTCTGATCTGAAGTTCTTAAAGAGCATATTCCCTAATTTGCTTCTGTTGATTTCGTTATCCTTCTGAATACCCTAGAGATCTCTATTTATAACCTTTCTGACCCCTACCCCATGATCTATTTTTTATAATTAAATTGGGTGGGATAAACCTCTCATTAATGTTTTCTTTGAACTCGGTGCTACTTTGACCATTGCACCCAAGGTGGTCCAATCAAAACTTCACACCTATCCTTTCTATAAACTAACCTCATTACTTTGGTTTAAACCCAACTAAAACATATTTTCATTAACACTAAACTTGAGACAAATTACCGTCTAATTAAATATTCATTAAATACAGTCCACTCACCAAGTTGGACTCACTTAAATCCTAGGTTTAACTTGCTAATCCAAAGTTAATAAGACAAATTAACCACTAATTAAAACAACAAAACATCTTATCTTTAAATTGCCCATTTGCTACATTTTATTATTCTTAAAATCATTAACTAACTCCTAGCTAAATATTTTAGTTCCTCACTATATTTAGCAAAAAATCATAAAATAGGGTGTCAAATTGGGATGTTACATACTCCCCCCATATACTAAACACAATCCTTTGTGTTTCATTCCGGAGTTAGTATAAAATAAAGCTTAAAATTCATACAAATATCAATCAAACAAGTCAAACATTTCTATATGCAACCTATATGATGAAAACTATTTATGGAATGCTTCATCTCTACACTATTATTTTTCCCAAGGCTGGCATTTTTAAGATAGTCAACTATCACCAACCTTCTAGGAGACTAGTCTAGGACATCATAGTCCAATAGTGTAACGATGAAAGGTGAGGGTAAATTTTTCTTGCCAACCACTTTTTTTTTACCCTCTGGATTGTCTTTGTCATCCTTTCCATTTTGCTAATTCTTGTTCCTAGTGGTTGAGCAACTCCTTCTTCCAACTGAGAATAACAACCTCTTCCACCTGATGAGAATATTCTAGTCCTAAAATGCAGCAAATAAATTTCAGCAGTACCATATTCTAAGAAATAAAGTATCTATACTGCATATTGAATTATAAAGTACCATTTATAGTTTGATAAATCCATATTCCAAATATCATAAAAAATAAACATCACCAATCCATAACATACTAACATCCATCATCGTACTATATGTAAGTACCAATATTGTTGTCAAAATATATTGTTTTCTGCATCTAATCATCAATCAGTGTCATTAAAAAAATATGGAAAATGTTTCTTCATATCTTTCATCTTTTCCCAGGTGGTATTTTTAGTTGAATATAGATCCCATTGGACCTTGCACTGCTCCAGGTTTCACTTCTGCATCTACTTAGTGCAACATTCTAGGATATTCAAGGGCTTGAAATTGATGTATGTTGGGTCTGCCATCTACAACTTAGAAATATCTAAAACGTGAGATGGATCATGTAAATATTTCCTAAGCAAATACATGTGAAAATAATCATGAATATTTGCTAGGTTAGGTAGCAAGTCAAGATGATATACAAGACTAATATTTGCCATTATGGTGAAGGGTCCCACATATCCAGGATCCAATTTGGTGGATTTGATTGCGCTCTTCATATGTTTGACCCTTAAGAATATATTGTCTCTTGTCAAAAACTCTAGAGGTGTCCTCCTCAAGTCTGCATATTTCTTCTAGTGATATGAAGCTTCCTTAAGCCTTTGCTGAATTACTTTCAACTTCTCTTCCATCTCTTTCAAAGTTTCGGTTCCAAGAGTGACCTGATCTTCAGGATTATCCTAAGACAATGGGGTTCTACACCTTTGGCCATACAATACCTCAAAAGGAGCCATTTTTAGAGAGGCATGGTACCCATTATTATATGCAAAATCAACTAGATGCAAGAAATATTCCCAATGAGATTTATGGTCCATGCAGTACATGCAAAGCATGTCCTCTAATACCTGATTAACCCTTTTAGTATGACCATCTATCTCAAGATGATATGCTGAAATAATAATCAAGGAAGTCCTAATTTCTCAATGGAGAGCCTATCAAAAATCTGATGTGAACTTTGAATCCCTATCAGAAATAATAATTTCAAGAAACCCATGTAACCTGAAGATTTCCTTAGCAAACCTATTAGCCATAGTAAAGGCATCATATGTAGTACTACTAGGAATGCAATAGGTAACTTTAGTTAGTTTATCCACTACCACCAAGATGGCATTATGTTGATACCAAGTTTTAGGTAACCCTAAAATAAAATCCATTGATATTACTTGCCACTTTGCTGTTGGCACATCATGAGGGTATAATAGACTCATTGGGTGCTTATGTTCTGCTTTCACCTTTTGACATTCAAGAAATTTCACCACAAAGTTAGTAATATCACCTTTCATCCTTGGCCAGTAGAATTTATTCTTCATGTTTTCCCTCATCTTATATCCTCTTGGATGAGTAGAATAGGAATATTTGTGAGCTTCTATCATAATGAGTCTACGCAGGTTACCTGCTTCTAGAACCACAACCCGCTTCTTAAAACATAAATACCCATCTTTGAACCCAAAGTTTTTAGCCACTTTTGGATCCCTGATTATTTTCTCTTACACTTTCAAGCAGTATGGGTCTTGTGATTGAGCTTTCCTAACCTGATCCATAAGGTCAACATGACTTCTAGTCAAGGCGGTAAATTATCTCTTCGATGGTAATCTTGTCAGATCATATGTAAAAACATCCTCAAATTCCTTTAGAATAGGAAATGTTTCCAACATTTCAACCCTTTTTTCCTTTGTTTTCTCCTTAATTTTAACTATGTACATCATTCCACCTTTCCTAATCACTTTCTTAAGTTGCATAGTGGATATTAAAAAAGGTGTGAATTCTTGTTGTTCACTATGCAACTTAGTTATTTGTCCATTAGTGTCAGTAAAATCGACCCATATTTTAGAGAAATTGATCATAGCTTTGCGGTCCTTCAACCAATCAATGCCTAAAACTATATCAAAGGCATGTAGTGGAGCAACATAGAATTGCCAAGTGATAGAGTTTGTGGGTAGGAATATTTCTATCGTGGGATAATACTAGTTTACTAAGTATGTTTGTCCAGAACCGTACTCGACTTTCCACCCATCTATCAAATATCTAGGATTCTCTAGCATGTCCCTGACTAAGCTACTAGAAATGAAACTATCTATAGCATCACTATCTATCAAAACTCTAACACCTTTTCCAAATATCTTACCTTGTAAGAGCATAGGGGTTGCCTGACCATCAAGGTTCTTGTTTCCTGTAGTCGCATAGATTCGGTTTCCTTTCTCTGTACTTCTTGGGTTAGTTCCAGTTTGATGAGGAAAATTACTAGCATAGTAAGGGTCTCCACATTCATATCATCCAGTATTGGAACTTTGAGTTGAGCCTTGTACTAAATTATCTTTATTATTTGTAGGAGTAGGTTCTACCTAGTTTACGGGTTTAACTTTCTCAGCATTGGTAGAGTTTTGGTCATTTAGTTGGAATTTATTTTTGAACCTTTTTGTTGTACCAACATTGACTTTACCAGTTTTATACCCTTATTTGTTCTTAGAAGCTGGCTCATTGCTCCATTTTATTTTATGTGGGTTGGGTTGACTCTTCTTAGGTTCTAGAGTGGGATTACTATCTTTTCCATGATTATATTTTTCTTGAAAGGCCAGATCATATGCTACTTCCAGATTAGTAGGTTTAAACATGTTAACCAAAATTTTGATTTGGTGGTCTAACCTAGGTAAGAACTGATGCACCTTCATATTACAATCCTTATCATAAGCTAGAATGTACTTAAGGAGTCTAGTGAAATATCTACAATTTGTATCCACTGATTTCTCTATTTGTTTGAGTTGAGTGAATTCATCTAACTTCTTGGCATAATACTATTTTGTGAGGTATCTTTTCCTAAAATCTTTCGTAAAAGTTTCCTACTCATAGTGTATGATATTAATTTGTTTGTCTTTACAATAGGTTTCCCACCATTCTAGTACAACTTCAACCAACATCCTAGTAACAAAGAATATTTTTGTAGTGGATGAGTAGTTTCTCATGGAGAAATAAATAGTCAACTCGTTCAACTATGAATCAACTGACTCTCTGCTTTATTTTCCCAAGAAATTTATTACCCTGATATGTTTCAAATACTTTTCCAATTCAACATTAATTCAGATCTTAGCTTCATGGTCAGGATCAACTGGTTCTTCCATAGCTACCTTATCTAGAGCTTAAGGGGCTCTATCGTTTCTCCTAATTTCATTCCTAATGGATTCCAACAGGTTGTTTTGGTGGTTCATCTGCTCATGGTAGTTGGCCATTTCACCTTGCATATCTTGCACCATTTTGGCAAGGTTCTAAATTCCATAAGGGTTCCTAGAGCTTTCACCAATATGCCCTTCTACAATATTGTCCATATGGTTTAGTCAGGGTCTTTGAGGAGGCATATTTGATCCACTCGGTGGCATATTTCTTGGTAGTTTAAGGAATACGCTAATTTTTAGTCTTATACTAGAATTATTTTAATATCCACTTTCATATACCTAGCTATGAAACCTTTGTTATTGTCTAGGGTTTTAACTATGTTTTGTTAATAGTTCTACCCACCATATATTTATTGTTTGAAGATAACTCGAGTTGGAGATGCACAAAAATAGAATAAGGTGGAGTTTTGGCTTGGAGCATCAATTGGCAAGTACGATCCCCAAAAGAGCATCAAGTACACCGCTTAAAACCCAAATTAATGGAGGGTTCATCTAGCTCTTACAATCTGATTCACCAGGGGTTCACATGAGGGGCAAGACTTGCACAATTTTCACATTTGTACCTCCATTCACACCTTACTTGCTGTGCTTGTTTTAGAGTTATCTAGTTCAAAATTTTGTGCCTATCTCAACCTGGCTCTAATACCAACTGTAATAACCAAAATTTACCCATTACAAAACCAACCATTTTTTTTTTAATTTCATTGAGAGAATCATGCTAGCAACTACTATAGTTGAGTAACCATTGAGTGTTTTAGGTAAGCACCACACCAGAATCAACTTGATCA
This sequence comes from Wollemia nobilis, assembly GCA_028583015.1. Lineage (NCBI taxonomy): Eukaryota > Viridiplantae > Streptophyta > Pinopsida > Araucariales > Araucariaceae > Wollemia > Wollemia nobilis. The sequence continues at coordinate 14,453,035 of JAQPPZ010016726.1, forward strand.
GAGTCTATCCTAGTGTATGAGAGTGGAAAAATCCCCCATAATGATCATGGGATTTTACCATTCCATTTCAACTAGAAATCTCTTTTCCCAACAAGTTCAACCCATGTTAAACTCTTTGTTATAGCTTTAGGTATTACACAACCTAATCGGTGAGCGTGTGCCTTGTTAACTACACTGTATATTGGACAATGTAATTAAATTTAAGGTGCAATGCTTAACATATCTAACCATATCAACAATGGTTTGTTAAGGGAATCAACCACGGATTCACATAGGTGTGCTAGCACCTACCATTTTAACTCAAGGTTTACTTCATGTTGCTAGATTCACTTATCCATGTTTATTTCATTATTAGTTTCCATATTTCCTTGTCATTAACTTGCACATTCATCCTTTCAAATTCATAAATGTAATATTTCAAATACAACATAGAGAATGAATTATAGCATTACATTTCAATTTAACTCTATTATACACATCAACAATTGGCACATTGTACAATGAAATCCTTTCAGTATTTACAAAGCCACAATGAAATCATTACAACATTTGCCTAACACCTATTAACTAAATAAAATATTCTACTCATAATCAATCCTTGCTGTTACAAAGTAGTTACTGTATACTTGAGGTAAAATTACAGCAACAACAACACTTCAACTCACTTTCAGGTTCAATAGGAGCATCTGGTTTGTTTGTCTCAAGTTGCCAGTACTATAAGATTGGCTACTCGGGATCAGGACAATCCACCACATGATATATGCCTAATTATCATAATGTACTTGCACTATTGCATCAAAGATATGCAGGAAAATCATGCAGATAATAATATCATTTCAGAAAACAATCATTTATCTCTGAAGAATTAAGCAACGAACATAATTGTTTTATTCATAGCGGATTAAATAGCAAATACATAGCCGGGAATAGAACACCGGTGGAACTGAATATGTTACACAGTTGTAACAGCAGTCCTGAATAATGAAATAAGAACAAATAATGTTTAGTACGCTAACATCCCCATTTATTACATTATTTGGGTAATGTAATAAATAATAGCTATACTAGACTACTAACATCCCCTTACATTATTTTGCAATACAAAGTGAGCTGCGAAACAATTCAAATTTGACACGTCCAAGTGCCTTAGTGAAAATTTCTGCAACTTGAGCATCGGTGGGAATGTGTTGAAGCTGAATTCGGTGCTTTGGAACTTCATCTCGAATGAAATGACATTGTGTGTCAATGTGCTTTGTTCTTTCATGATGGACTGGATTCTTGACGAGATTCAGAACACCCTGATTGTCACAAAACAAGTGTATTGGAGATTTTGATGGATGGCCCATACTTGTCAGAATGCGACGTAACCATATCACTTCGCACAAAGCTTCACATGCGGCGCTATATTCTGCCTCTGTTGATGAAATAGCAACCACCTGTTGCTTCTTACTGTGCCAAGAGACAGGACCGGATCCCAGATGAAAAATGTATCCAAAAGTTGACTTGCGATCATCAAATGATCCGGCATAGTCGGAGTCCATGTATCCTTGCAAGAAGAATTTGTTGTTCCTCTTGTATTCTAGGCCATATTCCATAGTACCACGGACATAGTGAAGAACATGTTTTGTCGCTTTCCAATGAGTAGTCTTAGGCTCCTGCATGAACCTTGAAAGATAGTTGACAACAAATACGAGATCTGGCCTAGTATTGGTCAGATATATGAGACTCCCAATCAACGCGTCGATAGAGAGTGCCATCTACCTGAGGTGAGTCATCATATCACGATAACTGAAGTCCATTCTCCATTGGAGTTGCCATTGGCTTGCAGTCAGTCATGCGATATTTATCGAGCAATGTCTTGACATATTTTTTCTGAGACACTTTGATGGAGTGCTCCTTCTAGCTAAATTCCAGACCAAGACAGTAATGGAGAAGTCCGAGATCTGTCATCTCAAAATATTTGCACAAGTTTCTTTTGACAGTAGAGATCATAGTTTCCGAACTCCCTGTAATGAGCAGATCATCCACATAGAGTACAAGCAACACTATCTCGGAACCCTATTTCTTGAAATAGAGGTTTGCATCTGACGGACATCTCTTAAATCCATGCTGCATAAGGTGATTGTCCATTTTTATATACCAAGCTCGAGGAGCTTGTTTCAGTACCATACAAGGATTTGACCAATTTGCAAACTTTCTCGTCGTTGGCCTTCCACTTCAAATCCTTCAGGCTGAGTCATATAGAATTCTTCTTGGAGATCACCATTAATAAAGGCAATTTTGACATCCATCTGGTGAACTTTCCACCCATATTGTGCTGCCATAGCACACATAACCCGAATTGTGGTCATCCAAGCAGTAGGTGCAAAAGTTTCCTCATAGTCGATGCCTTCCTTTTGAGCATAGCCCTTTGCAACAAGACAGGCCTTATGCTTATCAATTGTTCCATCTACCTTGTACTTGACTTTGTATACCCATTTGCAGCCAATGGGCTTCTTTCCATGCGACAGATCAACAAGCTTCCAAGTTTTGTTCTTCATCAGAGACTCATACTCTGTATCCATAGCGGCCTTCCACTGAGGCTCACTGAGAGCATCTTGCACTGATGTAGGTTCAAGACTATCTATGGTAGACATGAATGCCCTGTCATCATCAATATCCATATCCTCTACTTCTGTACTTGGAGTCACAGAAAGTTCCTCAAAATATTGACAAAGATCATCAACCTCACTAGTTTCTCTGGCTTCTCTTTCCTTTTGAGCCATACTGCGTGTACGAGGTCTATCCAAATTCAAATTGGGAGGAGTGGATAAATTTGTGTCTCTGATTGTATTTGTACACCATTTTGGATTCTTCTTCGGTGGTGGTGAAGAATATGTAGAAGGACCTCCTGTCTGTGCTGACGAAGGAATCATCTCTTCCTTAGTTTCCACAATATCTTGGTGTACTGTAGATGTGCTCTGTGATGTGAAAGCTTCATCAAAGACAACATCTCTGCTGATATGAATTTTCTTGGTCAAAGGATCTATCAACCGATATCCTTTAGAGTGCTCAAAATATCCAAGAAAAATACATCTCAGTGTTTTCTCATCTAGTTTCTTCCTTTTCTCTTTCGGTATGTGCATGAAAGCTTGACATCCGAAAATACGTAGATGAGATATGGAGGGTTTTCGACCACTCCATGATTCCTGTGGAGTCATTCCTTTTAGGGCCTTTGTGGGTGCCCTATTCAACAGATACACTGCAGTGGTGACAGCTTCTACACAATATTGTTGCCCAAGAGTAGCTCCTGTGAGCATACAACGAACCATTTCCATGATAGAACGGTTCCTTCTCTCAGGCAACTCCATTTTGCTTGAGGAGTATAGGTAGTTGTTAACCTGTCTCTTGATCCCATGCTTATCTAGGAATGCAAAAAATTCATTAGAGGTAAACTCTCCCCCTCGATCTGAGCGGAGGGTTTTGATAGAAGCCCCTGACTCCTTCTCAACGGATTTCTTGAACTGCTGGAAGAATGCAAAAGCTTTAGATTTCAATTTGAGAAAGAAAACCCACATATTTCGTGAGTAGTCATCTACGAATAACTGAAAGTATCTCTTCCCTCCAACACTATTGGGTGTGAAAGGACCACATAGATCGGTGTGAATTAGCTCCAGAGGTTTTCGTGCTCTTGTAGAGCTCTTCTCAAATGGTACTCTATGTCGCTTTCTCGCCAAGCAGTCAGAGCACACTGGCAATGTGGCTGAAAGGGAAGGAAGACCCTTTACCATCTCATACTTGCTGAGCTCAAGTAAGTAGCTAGAACTAAGATGCCCATATCTCTTGTGCCATAGGGAAGTTGCCTCCTTGGTAGAGACAATCATGGCAACATGTGGAGTAGAGATAGCATCTAGTGCAAATAAGCCGTGCTTATATGAAGTTGTTGCAATCTGCTTACCCTTCCTGGTAATAGTACAACACTTCTTTCCATTCTCAACATGAAAGTTGACAACCATATTTCTGTCCAGGATTTGTGTCACTGACAACAAATTGTTAGCCAATCCCGAAACATAGAGGACTTTGTCAATCTGACACTTGCCATCAGGAAGAGTGACTAAAACTGTATCCTCTCCCTGAACCCTGTAGGTTTTATCATCAAAAATGGTGACAGGTTTGCCCTCTTTGGCCTCAAATGATTCAAACCACGATCTGTCGCCAGTCATATGTTTGCTAGCTCCAGAATCAACATACCAAATAGGATCCCTCTGAGTGGAATCTGTGGTAGTCATGAGCACCTTGTGTACCCATTCAGAATCTGAGTCAGATTATTCAACAACAACATTCACCTGGGGTTGCTTGTTCCTATTTTGTGGTTTGTTTTGGCCTTTCTGCTTGTTCTTATGCCAACACCTGTTGGTGTCATGGTTGTATTTCTCACAGATCTTGCACCACCTCTTCTTCTGTTGAGGTTGTTTGCCTTTTCCTTTCGTATCTTGTTGAGAATTTCCTCCTTTCTGAAAGTTGCCTCCTTTTTGCCCATTACCTTTCTTCCTAGAACCCTGCCTGTTGGTGTATAGGGATGTATTGGAAGAATCATCCTTGTGAAGTTGGCATGCCTCCTATTGTTGAAGCAGATTGACCAACTCGATGTAAGTAATTTGTCGTTGGGACACCTGGATGGAGGTTATCAACATGTCAAATGAAGAAGGTAAAGCTCTCATCACAAGTGAAATGAGCAGCTTTTCGTCCATAGTATCTCCGAGAGAACTCAATTTCTCTTTCAACTCAGACACTCTGCACAGAAAGAGTTCAACTGTTTCACCCTATCTCAAACTTAGGTTATGAAGTTGTTGTTGAAGATGAAGAATGGTGGATTCATTCTTCCCATCATAGATGGTTCTAAGGGCATCCCATGCCTCTTTACCACTTGCTTTATCAGCTATATGAGGTTGCACTTCATCTGAAACAACAAACAAAATGAGCACCTTTGCTCTACTGTCTTTCTTGTCAAAAGCAATTTGATCCGCTCGAAGGACTCGTGGATCCTGTTGTTGGTGAAGGCCTGGTTGCTACTCCAGTAACAATATCCCACAAATCTTCCATTTGGAGAATTGCCTTCATCTTATGTTTCCATGGTGTATAATTTGGACCTTTCAATAACTGATGCGGATCAGTCATCAACTTTGCAACAACGACCATAGTGAAGGTTCCTTATATCACCAAATTGGTCCCCCTTTCGATATACCTTTTGCTAGGCCAATATACCATACAAAATACTTGCCCTTACGTGAGGGAAACTATAGGTATTTAGAAAGATCAACAAAATCACCCGCCCTTACGTGAGGGAGACTATAGGTGAGTTTTAGAGATCATACGATACGTGGAACATAAGCGGTACTGAAAGGGAATCGCCTTGTTGATGACACCTACCATAGAATATTCTTCTCATGCGTGGGGCATAACTTCCCCTAAACACTATGAAGAATACTTCGTCAGGATTTACGCCTAAACACAAGTGCGATAAAGGGTAGTGGATGGAGTAAAAAAATGCAAAAATGGCGTACTTATTCCTCCCCTTATAGAGAACAAGCTCAGACGTCGTTATAACAGCTATATTAGGCGGCGGATATAGTAGCCAAATCACGACAGCTTTACCTGTAAGTGCTGGCCAGAGGTATCACAAATACCGAACACTGTAGTGCAATAAAATTGCACAGATGGGTTTTATATTCCGGGGACTTAGGGAGTGTTTTGATTTTAATTTTTAATGTTATAGTGCAAAAATGAAATATGCAACATACAACAAAAAAAATTGCCCACAAGAATAACCCACAAGGTGTCGGTCACAGTCGAAAATGCACCTTTTACAATGCCAAATTGCTATTTTTCGAAAAATTACTCACTATCCCCATTTGATTTTTTTAAAAAATATCCCCCCTTAAAAGGCGTTCTTTTAACAAAGCATTTTAATAATTATTATAAATTTAAAATTAAAATAAATAATTTTAATTTTTATAGTTTTTAAACTTATAAAAAAATAAATTAAAATTAAAATTTTAATTTATAAAGTTAAAAAACTATATTTAAAAAATTAAAATTAAAATTTTTAATTAAAAAATAATAATTAAAAATGACTTTGCAAAAAAAATTTATACCTTGGGGGGAGTCGACGGGATTCAAACCCCCGACCTGTAGGCTCCCTGAGCCTTACCACACAGCTCACTGCCAAGTGAGCTTGCGGGCTGATCCGGAAGGATCTGTCGGCCTTCTCCCTTTTCAACCCTGAATGGTCCACCTCTACAACGTGGTCTCGGCTTTCGGTTCCCTGAGTCGCGCGCTTGGAAAAAATCACCCGTCGATTCCCGGGCCTTCCCTCTGCATCCGCGAGCAGCGGTCCGCTCGACACCTCCCTCCGATTCGTCTCTATCGAAAAAAAAAATTTCGAATCGGTTTTTGGTTTTTGGGGGGGGTGGAGTCGCGCAAATGGGGGGGGGTTTATACTCCCCGGCGGGAATTCAAATTTTCATTTCTCGCTCACGCGGGGGTGGGGGCCTTGGGGAGTGCGATGCATAATTTGCGTCGTGCGGGGGGGAGGGGGCACTCGGGGAGCGCGACGCATAGTTTGCATCGCGCGGGGGGGGGGAATTCCTCTTGGCCCTGCGCGTTTGTGCATGGCGGGCCCTCCTCCTTTCGTCCGTGTCGCCTACGCAGGCTGACGTAGATCACGTCAGCTTCTGCGCAGTCTGTAGCAGTCAGACGTCAGACGTCTACACGGCCTTCAACGCGCAGGCTGATGTCCTGCACTCTGCAGCGCACAGACTGACAGCTGTAGTCTAGGCAGTCCGTGACGTCGACGGGGACGTTCGGGCGACGCGTGTTGCATCCGTGACGTAGCGCACCGATTCACACGTGCCCTCTGCGTGCTGACGTCGTCTGCTAGCGGACGTAATGCGTCACTGCTACAGGCCTCCGCCTTCTTCAGTTTTCGACGCGCTCGCTGCCTCTCACAGAACAAATCACGCCCGCAAGAAAACAGACTCGCCTGCCAATCACCTCGCCCAAGCAAATTCTTGTGGCTCTGATGCCATGAAGAATTAAGCAACGAACATAATTGTTTTATTCACAGCGGATTAAATAGCAAATACATAGCCGGGAATAGAACACCGGTGGAACTGAATATGTTACGCAGTTGTAACAGCAGTCCTGAATAATGAAATAAGGACAAATAATGTTTAGTACGCTAATAATCTCATCCAAGAGTAGGGAAACCCCATAAATTTCCCTAAGAATAAATCTTTCCTATTCCATTCATTTAATGTTCTTTATCCACAAAGCAACATGTCTTTGTCTATGCAAAATGTAAACATCAAATTGGCTATGAGGAACCTCCATAAGTTCTTGAGAAATTGTGACCCTGTTACTAATTTCCCCCATCCAAAAATCATTACAACACAACCATATTGCCAAAAGAAATCAAGCAATATTATTTCATAGTACCTAATAATCCACAAGCAACATCTCCTTAGGTAATTAAACATAATATGATGTTTTACCAAAGTCACAATGTAGTAGACAATTCCTTTTTAGAAGCATTATCTATATACATCCATATTTAATTTCTAATTTTTTTTAGGATCTTTTTTAAGCTTGATAATCAATTTACAACTACCAACAATTTAAGTCTCAAGATCACCATTATCCTAGCTCTTTATACAAATTAAAACCCCCTTGTTTACTTCACTTAGACATAACAAGTTTGGTAAACTTGGGGCCATCAATGGGCCATAATAATATTTCCTTCCTAATACATTTTAAATTCATATTACTATATCTTTACCATAGTTCTTTAGGTAACTATTGTCATATTTAGCTTTTACAGACTTTTCTTTTAAACACATAGACAAGTATTGTTTTTATCTCTTCTTACTATTTTATAAACTTTAGCTGAGTTCCTAAAGACCTAGGGTAATGTATAATTTAACATTTCCCCTAACTCTTTTCCAACCCATAGTTTAGTCTCAAGAATCAACAATACTTAAATATATAAACTTGTTCCCAAAATACATAATTTTTCAAAACCCTCATCATAACCATTAAACCACATAGTCCACTCTTATTATTATTTTTCTTTAACTATAACCTCCAACATAATAACAATACATGACACAAGGTTTCAATGGAGGGCATCATTTGAACATAAAGCCATGGTCTATTGTTTATAGATGGGTCCGGGCCCACCATGAGAGAAAGAGCTTCTACAAAGTCATAGTGAGTAATGGAGGTAATAGAACCTACGACAACCATATATCTAAGGAGTATATATTATTTTATTTAACAAAAAAATTGAGTGGAAACCAAAGAAAATACATCTCACAAAGACTCATAATGAAACCTAGCTTGCGCTATCTCCTAATTTCTTGAAGACGTCTGCTATCAAATACAGGGCAGAGTTTGACATTTTAATAGCCAGTTTACACAACCCTAAAGGCAGCTCCATGAATTCTCGAGTGCACCATCAACATTACCATTATTCACAATGATTGTGCACATTATTGTGGCTTCAGGGGTGCAACTATGGAGACCCTATGCAGATCAAGCAAAGACAACCTCTTCTATGGCAAAATCATAACAGGGTTTCACAAGGAAATTTAATCATTATTATTATTTTTTTAAAACAATCAAACACAACTCTTCTGCTTTACCCAAACCCTAAAACCACCATTACTTTAACATTTACATAAGTATTCATTCATTAGAGACTCACAAAGCTATTATAACCAGACATGAACAACATACATTTTTTTTCTCAAAGAAGGAAATCGTTTATACTCAAACAACATACATAACAAAATAACCTTACCTTTGCCATTTTTTTTTCCTTTAGTACATACTATGACAACATCTCACAAATAAATAATTTTCAAATTCAACATAAACCTTTAAACATTATAATTTTATAAATATTTTTCAACCCTTGACTCATTTAACTCAACACAACAATAAATCATCAACAAAAAAGGCTCTAACCTAACTTGCTGCAAGAAAATCTTCTAAATCTAAGCCTTAGTTAAAAAATTTGAAATTTTTTCCATGAGATTCCCTTGTTTCAGGCCACAAGATAAATGAGAAGAGGATTAAGCGAGAGATTCGAAACTTCGTCTAGTTTCTATTTTGACAGAGTCAGAGAGTATACTCCCTAGGAGATGTCAAATTCTAAGTGTTGAATCAACAAAAAATGTAAGTGTTTGGTTTTTGATCTGAAGTTCTTGGAGAGCATATTCCCTAACTTGCTTTCATTGATTTTGTTATCCTTACGAATACCTCAAAGAGCTCTATTTATAACCTTTCTGACCCCTACGCCATGATCTATTTTTTTATTATAAAATTGGGTGGGATAAACTTCTCATTAATGTTTTCTTTGAACTTGGTGCTACTTTGACCATTGCACCCAAGGCAGTCCAATCAAAAATTCACACCTATCCTTTATAGAAACTAACCTCATTACTTTGGTTTAAACCCAACTAAAACATGTTTTCATTAAAACAAAACTTGGGATAAATTACCATCTAATTAAATATTCATTAAATACAGTCCACCCACCAAATTGGACTCACTTAAATCTCAGGTTTAACTTGCTAATCCAAATTTAATAAGACAAATTAACCACTAATCAAAACAACAAAACATTTTATCTTTAAATTGTCCATTTGCTACATTTAATTATTCTTAAAATCATTAACTAACTCCTAGCTAAATATTTTAGTTCATCATTATATTTAGAAAACAATCATGAAATAGAGGGTCAAATTGGGATGTTATATATAACCAAATTTGGGTGAAGGATGAAGATCAGTTTAAAACAACATTCACCACCAAATGGGGCACTTTTTCTTATCAGAGAATGCCTTTTGGGATGTCTAATGCAGGAGCCACATTCTAGAGAGCAATTGACTACGCATTTGGGGATTTGATGAATATGGTCATTCTAATCTATTTAGGTGACATGACTGTGTTCTCCCGCAAAAAGCAAGACCGCTTGACACACCTAGAACAAGTCTTCCAGAAGTGCAGAGAATTTGGTATCTCCCTCAATCCTAAGAAGTCATTTTTTGCAGTTCCTAAGGGAAATTTTCTATGCCATGTGGTATCCAAAGAAGGTATGGCCATTGATCCAGATAGAATAAAATCCATTCTTACTCTTCCACTACCTATAAATAAGAAAGCTCTGTAGTATTTCTTTGGTCAGATAAAATTTGTCAAGAAATTCATCTTTGACTTTGCTCAGAAGGTGAAGCCTATATCTAAACTGCTGAAGAAGAATGTAAATTTCAAATGGACTGAGGCAAGAAAACAAGCCTTTGAAATAATTAAGCAATTCATTGCTACATCTCTAGTATTAGTCAATCAAAATTTTAGCAAGGACTTCATTATTTATGCTTATGGAGCTGAGGAAAGCTATGCATCAGTGCTCACTCAAAAGAATGATGAAGGAGAGGAGCACCCCATATTATTTTGGAGAAAAACTCTTCATGAATACCGGTTTAAGTATAATTTCATTGAGAAACAAGTATTGCAGTAATAAAATCATTGAAAAATTTAGGTAATACTTGGTCCAAAGCAATACCTTGGTTTATGTGGTTCATCCAAATGTGAGAAGCTTTATTTTACAAGGTGAACTAGGAGATAAGGGAGCTGGTTGGATTACTAAGATCCAATAATATGATGTAGAAATCCATCCCATAAAGCTAGTCAAAGGCAAAGCCCTATTCCAAGGCTTGATAGAAATATTAATTTTAGTAGAAGTGACATCTTGTTTATCAATAGCAGATGATCAAGCTAAAGAATTATAGTTAGGTGAATCAAACTGGGTAGATCATATGATTAAGTACTTTCAAACTGGGGTATGCCCTCCTGATATTAATCCATCATAGAGAAGAAGATAAAGGCTTCAGGATTTGAAGTATGTCTTATTTCCAGAAGGTCTATACAAAAGAAACCTTGATGGAGTCCTCTTAAGATGCTTAAAATATGATCAACAACAAAAGGTCATAGAAGAGTTCCATGGAGAACTATCTGAAGGATACTTCTCAGGAAGAGTTACAACATTGAAGATCATTAAGGTAGGCTATTACTGGTATACCATATTTCTTGACACCTTCAAAGTCACTAGAGCCTGTGATGAATGCCAGTGGTATATGGAAAGAATAAGGAATGCATCATTTCCCCTTAAGCCAATTCAAGTGGAAAAACCCTTCGAGCAATGGGGGTTGGACTTCATAGGGGTTATCAATCCAAATTAATTGGCTACCCACAAGTACATTCTTATCACTACATACTACCTCACCATATGGGTAGAAGCTATTCCTACAAAGAAATCAGATCAAAAAGTGGTGATATATTTCATGGAAAGCTTGATTACAAGGTTTGGTTTTCCAGAAGCTTTGGTGAGTGAAAATGGACCAACATTCATAGGAGTCAAATATATTGAGTTTGCCATCAAGTATTGCATTACCATAAATAATACTTCAAACTACTACCCAAATGAAATGGACTGGCAGAATCAACTAACAAGAATCTATTGAGATTTTTGAGAAGATCATTAGAGGGTAATAAGATAAGTTGGCATCTACTACTAGAACAAGCTCTATGGGTAGATAGAATCACTATTAAAAAGCCCATTAAGACCTCCCCTTATACCTTGGTATATGGCAAGGAGGCAAAGTTACCTGTTCATTTGGAGATTCCAGCACTCGAGATGATAGAAATAGAAGATGAACGCAAGAAAAATCCAGTGGAAACAAGGTTGACACACTTGCTATAGTTAGAGGAGAAAAGAACTTAGGCATATGAAGATTTTCAAAAACATTCGGTTGACATCATGGTATGGTTTGATAAGAAATCTAGGTTCAAAAAATTCTAAGTAGGAGATTCTGTACTCAGGTGGAATGTTGAAAGAGCTAAATCAAGACACCATTATAAGTTTGACTCCTTTTGGGATGGCTCTTTCAAAATAGAAGAAGTTAAGGAGACCAATTTTTTCCAACTTGAAGATCTTGAGGGAAACATACAACTGATTCCAGTCAATGGTTTCCACCTTAAAATTTATTTTGATTAAGCTAAGCTCATTGTAACATATGTATGTACATACTTTGTATCATATTATTTTTCTATTTTATTTCCAAGTTTTCATTTTTGATAAAATGCTAAAAAAAAAGAGAGAAATTTTTGCTTCAAAAATAAACAAAGTGATGAGTTGTAAAATAGGCTAAGTGTCAGCAAAAAGTGGCATGGCCCAATCCGCTCTCAAATAAGCTAATCGATAGCAAAATGCTGCATGCGTTCCAATTCGCTCTTAAAAGGACTGAGGTGGTAGTGGATCACAACCTGTATTCCAATCCACCTAAGTTCGTGACTATTTTTTGAGCGAGCAAGAGAAATATTGGGCCATGCCATTTCCAAAGAAAGAAACATTCACAGAATAACTTCATGAGCTCCTCGTGCCACTACAAAAGAAAGAAATATGATGAGTGACATCACAAGTGCAAAAAAATATTTTGTGCTTTAGCTAATCAATGAGTGACGTAACGTCTCCAAGCCACCATGTTACATAAATTTAATTTGAAAAGAATGTAAACAAATAGTTCTCACAATGACCACATTAATGGTGGAAGGTGTACATACAACGACATTTAAAAGTGCTAAAATACAAAGCTCATTTAATTATCGAAAGCAATGCCTACAAATCAAGAAGAGCAGAGAATAACCAAGCATTATGTACAAATGACAGAGAAATGATGTTCAGAATATTTCTTACGAAAAAGCAGAACCCTCAGCAAATGAAGAGCTAGGCACTTATATTGACAAAGAAAAATTCATGGCTGACACCAAACTAGTTATCACAGAGAGAACTAAGTTCCGAAAAAGCATCAACAACAAATACAAGAAATGTGTAGCCTTATCAGTCCAAGGTACTTGCATTGTTCACTCTTTTTTGTATTTTTATATCTACGATTCAGTTCATCATTATTTGAAGTTGATAGTAACCATTGTTAAATTCTATGACCTAAGAATACAAGCGATAAAGATAGCTAAAGGTAATTTTTTTTCAACATCACTGCCAAGGCTTATCACAACCTTTTTGCCCTAGGGGTAGAACCACCTGTAAGGCTAAAAGAATTCAAGACATCTAAAAAATTTGGGTATTACTCTTTGCAACAACGTGATCATGAGGGTGAACCTTTCAGAAAATGGGTTTATAATCAATTCAAAACCATTAAATCTAGGAGAGGATTACCCAAAATCCCAATTTCCATTGAGTAGTTTGTCCACACAAAGCTTTATTCCATTCTAGCTTGTTTGGAGGGTTTGGATTCTGATCAATTTGTGAGAGATTGGCAAATTGCCACTGCTTACTATATTTTGAATGAGAAAATGTATGAACTAGATGCAGAAAAGAAGGGTACTTTGATTGGCTAACTTTCCTTACCCAAATAATACATGAGTTTTTAGTAAGGATGAAAAGGGATTATGATACACCCTCTTTTCGATATTGTTCGAGTCTAATTTGGATGTTCTTTGCTTCTGTAAGGAAGATGATGCCCTAGATTCTAGTAAAGAAAAATAATGACCAGGGAGACCCTATCCCTATATACTATTGGACTGCTCATTTGAGGAGCACTGATTCTATTTATAGATTTAAATTAGAATTTCTAGGGTCAACACTAAAGATAATGTATGGGAAATACCCTATGTTACCACTGCTGATCAGAGAATTATTGAGAATAGAGGGTGCCAAAGAAGGAGACTAGTACATCCTTATCGAAGACATGTTGATAGACTGTATGGCTTCAAGGTAAGCCTTTTATGCTCCCTTATTTTATCACAAGTATATTGTTAGATCTAGAATATCTGAGGTAAGCATATTTTATTAATATGAACTATAGCTCTGGAAAGAAGAGAAAATATTTGTTGATCTACCATAGTATTGAAGACATAACTATCACTAGAAAAGGGCTAGGGTGAGAAAATTGTCCAATATCTGGATAGGCTGAGCCTGTTCTACATCCCTCAGAGGTGGAGAGATGACCCAAATGACAAATTCCACAAGAGAAACATTGCCATCAATTGAGAGAAGACCCACAAATTTGAGAAAATCTCAAGGCCTCATTTTGAAAAGGGCAGGAATAATAAGGAAAATGCCCCTTTAGATTGGAATATTGCCAAGATGGAATAATTTCCCCAATGGCTAGATTTCTATGAGTAGATAGTTGATTTTGATTCAGACAAAAATGAAAGTCATCAATTAAAAGAGTCTACAATTAGAGAAGTTGAGGGTAAAAATAAATGAAATGATGCTAAGATAGTAGACTAGTGGAGAATGAGAGTGGAAACCAACTCAGGAAAATCCGAGTTTGGGCAAGTAATCGACAATGATTTTTATGGTATATATGATAAGAACATCATAAATTGGAAGGCAAAGGACCCAAAGAATTTAGTGCTAATTTATAAGAAGCCACAACCAGGTTCAGATTATCCATCCCCACCTTCATAAGAGGAAACTGAAGGAGAAGGGGCTGGTACTCCATTAACTATTGTTGAGGCTCTTAAAACATTTGAACCCTCAATAGAGCAAATGGAAAAATTTCCTAAAGGGGCACAGTTAATGAGTAGAATGCATTATTCTGATGATAGGGCCATTAGCATAGAAATCATCAAGACAGTATGTAGGCCCAAGTGTCTAGCTCTGAATGGAGAGCCCCTTGCAATGAAAGTAGATTGGAATGAGAAGAATAAAAACTTTGTGTTTACATTGGTGAGTTTCACCACTGCAGCTACAGTGGAGTTGAATTCTATTTCTGAAGAATCATTGTAGGAAGGATTATCCGGGGAAGATACAGAGAATGATAAATTAGTAGCATTGCAAGTTTTTAAAAGAAAATCTAAAAAAGCATCAAAGATAACTCAGAAGGAGGTCTATAAGAAATAGAAGGTGGATAAGGAGAAAATTATAGAGGAGACCCCTATTTTAGTTGTATAAGAATATGTACAACAAACACAATAACAAAGTACAGAGGCAACTCTAGAACACCCTACATATATAGGTGAAGGTATGATTTCTATCCCATATTCTCCTTCTCCTCCTCTTTCCCTAAAGAAAACTCCTTCCCCTTCTAAGGAAAAAGTTGTAACAAAAGCACCCTCTCACCCTCATAATTCACCAACTGCTACACCAACAAATACTGAGGGCCAAGCCAACCCATCACCTCCATAATCATCTAAAATGCCTCCTCCATCATCTCCTATGATCCCATATTTGCCATATCAACCACCCACATCATCTAAAATTCAAGCTGCTTCATCCACACCCACTCACCCTTCTGTGAGTAGTACTTCAGTTCCCATGATTTTTCCTATTGTAACAGTAGTAGTTGTTATAGACTCAACTGTAGTCATTACCACCCTTTCACAGTCAGCTATCGAGTCTGCTCTCCCCTATATTATAGCCTCTCCTCTTGTAAGTTATCCTACACTAGAAAATTTGCAAAAGGAGAAGGAAATTTTATAGAAAATACAAGATTTGTGGGTAGAGAAGTTGTCCAAACCTTCAAAGAGGATGGCTACCAAGAGAAGTACTATGTCTGTTGACCCAGTTTCAAGGCAAAGAGTATCCAGATCCATTATTACTCTAGTGAGTAAGCCTAAAAATAAAATGAAGAACACAAGCTTATACTGAGAGGGGGGGTGAACAATATAAGACCACTTTTTACTTTTCTTTTCAATTCAATATTATGCAGTGTATAGACAACAGTATCAATAGCAGTAATCAAGCAATGCACAAAACACCATACACAATAGAGACACCACAGTTTACGTGGTTCACCCAATGTGGGCTACTCCATGGAGAAAATATTTTACTAAAACTTTCTCAATCAATCTCTTTGGGAATCCTTCCCAATTACAATGTTTATGGATCTCTGTCCAAAGGAGATGTTGATCCCCTAATCTCAAGTTCGTGGATCTCTTCCACAGGAGAACTCTTTCCCCTTCTGCTCTGGCTAGTGATCTTCTAGAAGACTCTGTCTCTCTACTGCACTGACTGGTGGATCTCTCTCCACTTGAAGACTCCTCACTCAGATCTATCTTCAATTATGCTGGCTACTGGATCTCTATCCACTGAGACTCTATCCTCTATACTCTGTCACCTCCAAAGCTCTATCAATAGGCTCACTCAGAACCTGCTCAATAGGCTCACTCAAAACCTACTCAACAAGCTCACATAGAACTTGTCCAAATATGCTCAACAAGCTCACACAAAACTTGTCCAAATATGCTCAACAAGCTCACCAAGAACTTGTCCAAATCTGCACTAGCAAGCTCACCAAGAACTTGCCCAAATATGCACTAGCAAGCTCACCAAGAACTTGCCCAAATCTGCACTAGCAAGCTCACCAAGAACTTGCTCAATAATTCAATCTCATAGAAGCATAACAAAGAGAATTGTTAGAGACTCAATATGTTCTATACTCAAATTCAATCTTATAGAAGCATAAAGAGAATTGTTAGAGACTCAATATGTTCTATACTCAAATATCAATCTCAACTCAAATCAATCTTATAGAAGCATAAAGAGAATTGTTAGAGACTCAATATGTTCTATCCTCAAATCTCAATCTCAACTCAAATCCAGAATATAGAATAGTTTGTTTCATGGAACTTGAACAACCACTTCACACAATCACTTGACTAGGCTCAAACAACTCTTCTCAACCAACTACCACAAGGAACAACTCTTTCTTACAAACCCTAGTCCAAGCATGTATCAACCAACTCAAATGTTTCCAACAATGCTCAACCACAAATCTCACATAACAATGATACTCATGTTATTTTCAAGTTCAAGTTCTTTGCATAACCAATGGGCTTCAACAACAATGCTAATAAAACATTCTTCACATAACAATGATACTCATGTTCTTCTCAAACCCTATCTCAGGTTTTTCACACTACTAATGGCTTCAACAACAATGCTTATAAAACAAGGTTTAATAGCAACTCTCAACCCAGAAAACCTTGAAGCATTCAACCAACTACTTTCAAAAAGGAAACCACAATTAATCCTTTTCTCTCCAATGATATTTCAGAAATCAACCACCATAAACAATCAATAGGAGAATGTGCCCATACCTTTTATGAAGATGAAGAAGCCTTTTGGTTGTCCACAAAATCTGTCTCACTCAACACACTTTCTTTTTCAACTTTCAACAAGGGTTAGAGATCTTGATTAATAACACAACAATAACATCCAAATAACACCTTATTACTCCTACTCAATAACATACACCATGTCACTTCATAAATGAATTAATCTCTTTTGAAAAAGAACAAAGCAACCTTCACTTTTGAACCTCTTTACAAAATCAGAAATATCTCTTTACACACACCTTATTTCTCCCTCTAAGCAAGTTAATCAAATAGCCCTTGGAATAAGCTTTCCAACGATATATAATATGATATACTTCTAAAAAATAAATCACCAGAAATCTCTCCTTTTTTAAACATGCATCATAACCCTTATTCCTCCTAGGGCAACTTTAGAAAAATAAAATATATCTAAAAATTATTAACTTGCCTCTGTCCCTGATGGGATTCGATCTCGTGACCTTCCTTGCTCAGTGCCTTAACCACAGCCAACCTGTCATTGGGCCACATGCCCTCACGTGCTCAAAAGGAGCACACAACAAAACCTTATGCCGCGAATATCTACGCCCTTCGAAAACAAAACGTGCTTCACGCGTTTCAACACAGCAAAACACCTCCGACAAGAATCGAACGTAGGACCTCCTGCTTCACACATAGTGCATGAACCACTAGGCCAAGGAGGCCTATACATTTGGCTTTACTCCACAATAGTCTCTTCAACGAACGCGAAAATCATAAGCCTTTTAAAACCCTTTTCACACACACTTCGACACACGATGCGCAGGCTCTTTTACCATTCGAATCCAAATATCAAATCGAGCGCTTAGAGAAATAAATCAAAACTTTGGGCTATATATATATATATATCCTCCTCCTTTCCTTTGACGTCGGCGCTATAATTTAAATATTAGTTTTATGCCTTTTCCTTTCTTTGACGTCGACGCTATAAATTAAATTTTAATTTTAATTTTAAATTTTAATTTTAAATAATTTAAAATTTAAACTTAAATATTTAAAATTAAATATCTCCATCATCGGGGCACCTTTTTCGATGAAACGAAAAGCCAACCTGGGTTTTAAGAAAAACCCATTTCAAATCTGCCATCCATGGTTTTAAATAAAACCTTTTATTTTGCCTGCCTTGGTTTTCACAAAAACCCTGTATATATCCATGCTCTCCAAAATATCATAAATGCTTATTTATGAAATGCTTTGGCCACCAAAACTCAATGTGATCCATGTGACATCAATGATCCATGTGACATCAATGACAACATAAAATCACTCAAATTTCCAACAATCTCCCCCTTTGTCATTGATGGCAACACCTCTATTGTAAATCACCACAATCACTGCAAAAACCATCTCTCGAGAATCAAAGTTGCTCCCCTGACTCAATACTCTCTATGGAGGCTGCTCCCCCTAACTCAATGCTCTCTTTGGAGGCTGCTCCCCCTAACTCAATGCTCTCCCCCTTACTCAAATCTCTCCCCCTTTGACATCAATGGCAAAAGGGACACCTATGGGGCTAAAAGATATGACTCTTAAGCTTAGCCCCCTCACCACCTTCTCTATTGAGGTGATTAAATTTGGGGTGGGAGTACATTTACTCCCATATTACATTGTTTCTTTCCTCTATCAACTTCCTTCCATATTTTTCTGATATCCTTCTCTTGATGAATTACTTGATCTTCTTGTCTTGAACCTGTTTGACCTTCTTGCCTTGAAACTGCTTGACCTTCTTGTCTTGAACTTGTTTGGAATTGAGTCCTACACCATTTTGCAATATGTCCAAAGTTATTGCAATTAAAACACTTAATATTATTATTCCTTGGAGGTGCAAATATCTTAGGATATCTTCTGGTGAAGCCATATCCTCTTCTGTCATGAATCCTGTAATTCATTGCCTTGTGACCATGACTCATTGCATGAGTAGCTCTAATACCCATGAAAACATATCCTTTCCCATATTCATTCTTTCATATGACCTAACTGAGAAGCCATATGCCCAAACCTATGACATAAAAAACATCTTCCATTGAAGAAACCTCGCCTAGACCCCATTGGTCTCTTAGTCTCTTCTCCTTTTATTGTTCCATCTGTTTCTTACTTGTGCATTGTTCCTTTCCTTGTTGAACTTTCTATTATCCAAATTATCCTTAGAAGTAACACACTCTCTTTCACACTATCTCTTTAGCTTGACTCTCCTTTTTGCTTCTTTTTCCCTTGTTCTTCTTTAGAACTAAGTCCTATTATGATAACTGATGACCTTTGTGCATTGATAGTCCTTTCCAAGGTCCTTGAATTTTCCTCAAACTTGTGTAGCTTGTCCTTAGAACATTTTACTTCCATCCTTAGTGAAACTATCTCATGCTCTAATATTTCACACTCTAGATCTTTTTCTTTAATTTTTGGCCATACCTTCTTCAATTTTTCTTGTCTCTTCAACATTGATTTTGAAGTTGGTGAGTTCTTAAAACCTTCTTTCTTTTCATCTTCTTGAGCTTAACCCTTAATCCTAGTTCTCCCTTTTAATTCTTCAAGATAACCATAAGCCTTTCACATTCTATCTCTTTTACCTTTACTATTCAACCTACCTTTTTCAACTCTTCTTGCCTTTTCAACATTATCTCTTAAGTCCGATATATCCTTTAGAAGCTTTGTCTTACATTTCTCATCTTCTTGTATTTGAGCCTTCAATTATGAATTTTCTCTTTTCAATTCAACAAGTTCCTTAAGAGTGGCTTCCTCCTTTTCTTTATCTGAATCTTCCTCTTCTTCAACATCACTGAATTGTCACTAGAACTGCTGCTAGAACTATTACTAGAATTGTTGCTTTCTTTTTCCACAAATAAAATTTTCTTGTTGCAATTGTTGTAGTACATGCAATCATCATCTAAATGCCCAAAGTCTCTACATATGAAGCATTTTAGTATTCTTAGACCCTTCTTGTACCTGTTTGCTTGCTCAATGGCTATAGCAAGTTCTTCATGTCGTTCTTTGATAGATATATCCTCTTCTTTAACTTCAATACCTAGGAATAGGTGTTCTATTTGGAGTGGAAGTTCTTCTTCTACTTCTTTTATCCCATAGAAAAACCCTTCTTCATCTTCACTGTCACTAAGATCATTATAATCTTCTATAGCAAACAAACTCTCAAGATTTCTTTGACCATACATGTTTCCTTGATGTGTCATCTCATCTTCACTATCACTGAAGCCATTGCAATATCCTGATCTGTGATCTCTTTGACCACACACAAAGCATTGTTCTCTTTCACCTTCTATTCCTAGGAATAGATGTTCTTCATTTTCATCATTTGACTTGTCTCTATCATTATGATCTGAGCTATCACTTGCTTCTACAATGTAGAAAGTTTTCTTTATCTTACGAAAACTTTTCTTCTTCTCATACTTGCTTTGCTTGTATCTATCATCTTTGTCATGCTTATGCTTTCCATATTCTTTTCTTCTGTGACCCTATTTTTCATCATCACTATTTTCTTCATGTGGACACTTGTATGCATAGTGACCAAAATCACCACACTTGTAGCATCTGACTTTCTTCATATCCCTGTAATTTCTTAAGTCCTTTTTCCTTTTGATGAAGTTAGCTTCCTCATCATTATCTGAATCTCTATCTATCTCTAGAACTTTCCATTTCTTTTTCTCTGAAGCCTTGAATGCAATTTCTTTTATTGGAACCTGATGCTTACTTCTCCTCATCTCATAATCTGTGAGAGTTCCTTGTAGTTCTTCCATTGTTAGCTTGTTGATATCCATTATTTCTTCTATTGCTGAAACCTTTGCATCATACTTCATGGGAAGTGATCTCAAAACCTTTTGAGTAACATCTGATTCTTTCATCTCAAATCCTAGACCTCTCATGGTGTTAGCAATCTCATCAACTCGAAGTAAAAACTATGCAATATCTTCAGAATCTTCCATTTTCAATTCCTCAAATATTTTTCTATGAGTTTGTAGTTTTGCCAACTTTACCTTGGAATCTCCTTCATAGGTATTCCACAACTTGGTCCACATTTCATTTGCTGAATTACATACCATGACCTTTGCAAAATCTATCTCATGTAGCCCACTCAGAATACAATTCATTGCCCTTGCATTGATCTCAACCAATTTCCTGATAGTCTTATCTACCTTGGGATCACCTTCAACCTTATACTCTTTTGCAACCATCTGCCATACCTCATATCCTTGTGATATCAAGTAGTTCTTCATTCTCATGCTCTAGAAAGCATAATTGTTACCATCAAATAGTGGAGCCTTATTTGTAGATGATCCATTCTATGAAGCCATCTATGTTCTTGTAGAATCTACCCTCAAGCTGTTAGCCTTTTCGAAGGAACCCGCTCTGATACCAATTGAAGAACACAAGCTTATACTGAGAGGGGGGTGAACAGTATAAGACCACTTTTTACTTTTCTTTTCAATTCAATATTATGCAATGTATAGACAATAGTATCAATAGAAGTAATCAAGCAATGCACAAAACACCATACACAATAGAGACACCACAGTTTACGTGGTTCACCCAATGTGGGCTACTCCACGGAGAAAATATTTTACTAAAACTTTCTCAATCAATTTCTTTGGGAATCCTTCCCAATTACAATGTTTATGGATCTCTATCCAAAGGAGATGTTGATCCCCTAATCTCAAGTTCATGGATCTCTTCCATAGGAGAACTCTTTCCCATTCTACTCTAGCTAGTGATCTTCTAGAAGACTCTGTCTCTCTGCTGCATTGACTAGTGGATCTCTCTCCACTTGAAGACTCCTCACTCAGATCTATCTTCAATTATGCTGGCTACTAGATCTCTATCCACTGAGACTCTATCCTCTATACTCTATCACCTCCAAAGCTCTATCAATAGGCTCACTCAGAACCTGCTCAATAAGCTCACATAGAACTTGTCCAAATATGCTCAACAAGCTCACACAGAACTTGTCCAAATATGCTCAACAAGCTCACACAGAACTTGTCCAAATATGCTCTAACAAGCTCACCAAGAACTTGCCCAAATATGCACTAGCAAGCTCACCAAGAACTTGCCCAAATTTGCACTAGCAAGCTCACCAAGAACTTGCTCAATAATTCAATCTCATAGAAGCATAAAGAGAATTGTTAGAGACTCAATATGTTCTATACTCAAATCCCAATCTCAACTCAAATCAATCTTATAGAAGCATAAAGAGAATTGTTAGAGACTCAATATGTTCTATACTCAAATCTCAATCTCAACTCAAATCAATATTATAGAAGCATAAAGAGAATTGTTAGAGACTCAATATGTTCTATCCTCAAATCTCAATCTCAACTCAAATCCAGAATATAGAATAGTTTGTTTCATGGAACTTGAACAACCACTTCACACAATCACTTGACTAGGCTCAAACAACTCTTCTCAACCAACTACCACAAGGAACAACTCTTTCTTACAAACCCTAGTCCAAGCATGTATCAACCAACTCAAATGTTTCCAACAATGCTCAACCACAAATCTCACATAACAATGATACTCATGTTCTTTTCAAGTTCAAGTTCTTTGCATAACCAATGGGCTTCAACAACAATGCTAATAAAACATTCTTCACATAACAATGATACTCATGTTCTTCTCAAACCCTATCTCAGGTTTTTCACACTACTAATGGCTTCAACAACAATGCTTATAAAACAAGGTTTAATAGCAACTCTCAACCCAAAAAACCTTGAGACATTCAACCAACTACTTTTGAAAAGGAAACCACAATTAATCCTTTTCTCTCCAATGATATTTCAGAAATCAACCACCATAAACAATCAATAGGAGAATGTGCCCATACCTTTTATGAAGATGAAGAAGCCTTTTGGTTGTCCACAAAATCTGTCTCACTCAACACACTTTCTTTTTCAACTTTCAACAAGGGTTAGAGATCTTGATTAATAACACAACAATAACATCCAAATAACACCTTATTACTCCTACTCAATAACATACACCATGTCACTTCATAAATGAATTAATCTCTTTTGAAAAAGAACAAAGCAACCTTCACTTTTGAACCTCTTTACAAAATCAGAAATATCTCTTTACACACACCTTATTTCTCCCTCTAAGCAAGTTAATAAAATAGCCCTCGGAATAAGCTTTCCAACGATATATAATATGATATACTTCTAAAAAATAAATCACCAAAAATCTCTCATTTTTAAACATGCATCATAACCCTTATTCCTCCTAGGGCAACTTTAGAAAAATAAAATATATCTAAAAATTATTAACTTGCCTCTGTCCTTGATGGGATTCGATCTCGTGACCTTCCTTGCTCAGTGCCTTAACCACAGCCAACCTGCCATTGGGCCACATGCCCTCACGTGCTCAAAAGGAGCACACAACAAAACCTTATGCCGTGAATATCTGTGCCCTTCGAAAACAAAATGTGCTTCACGCGTTTCAACACAACAAAACACCTCCGACAAGAATCGAACGTAGGACCTCCTACTTCACACACAATGCACGAACCACTAGGCCAAGGAGGCCTATACGTTTGGCTTTACTCCATAATAGTCTCTTCAATGAACGCGAAAATCGTAAGCCTTTTAAAACCCTTTTCACACACACTTCGACACACGATGCGCAGGCTCTTTTACCATTCGAATCCAAATATCAAATCGAGCGCTTAGAGAAATAAATCAAAACTTTGGGCATATATATATGTCCTCCTCCTTTCCTTTGACGTCGGCGCTATAATTTAAATATTAGTTTTATGCCTTTTCCTTTCTTTGACGTCGGCGCTATAAATTAAATTTTAATTTTAATTTTAAATTTAATTTTAAATAATTTAAAATTTAAACTTAAATATTTAAAATTAAATATCTCCATCATCGGGGCACATTTTTCGATGAAACGAAAATCCAACCTGGGTTTTAAGAAAAACCCATTTCAAATCTGCCATCCATGGTTTTAAATAAAACCTTTTATTTTGCCTACCTTGGTTTTCACAAAAACCTTGTATATATCCATGCTCTCCAAAATATCATAAATGCTTATTTATGAAATGCTTTGGCCACCAAAACTCAATGTGATCCATGTGACATCAATGATCCATGTGACATCAATGACAACATAAAATCACTCAAATTTCCAACAATCTCCCCCTTTGTCATTGATGGCAACACCTCTATTGTAAATCACCACAATCACTGCAAAAACCATCTCTGAGAATCAAAGCTGCTCCCCCTGACTCAATACTCTCTATGGAGGCTGCTCCCCCTAACTCAATGCTCTCTTTGGAGGCTGCTCCCCCTAACTCAATGCTCTCCCCCTTACTCAAATCTCTCCCCCTTTGACATCAATGGCAAAAGGGACACCTATGGGGCTAAAAGATATGACTCTTAAGCTTAGCCCCCTCACCACCTTCTCTCTTGAGGTGATTAATTTTGGGGTGGGAGTACATTTACTCCCATATTACATTGTTTCTTTCCTCTATCAACTTCCTTCCATATTTTTCTGATATCCTTCTCTTGATGAATTACTTGATCTTCTTGTCTTGAACCTGTTTGACCTTCTTGCCTTGAAACTCTTGACCTTCTTGTCTTGAACTTGTTTGGAATTGAGTCCTACACCATTTTGCAATATGTCCAAAGTTATTGCAATTAAAACACTTGATATTATAGCCTTTGGATGGTGCCCATATCTTAGGATTCTTTCTTGAAATAATTTCCATATCCATTCTTTTGTCAGTGAATCCTATCAAGTTTCATGACCATTATGACCATGACTTCGATTATGAGTAGCTCTAATAACCATAAAACATGCTTTCCCATATTCCTTTCTTTCATATGACTTGCACTGAGAAGCTCTATGACCAATCCTGTGGCATAAAAAGCATCTTCCATTGAAAAACCTTCCTAGACCCCTTCTTCTCTTAGTATCTTCTCTTTCTAGAACCATCAAAATTCTAACTTGTCCATGGATCCATTCCTTGTTGAATGTATAGCCTTGTCCAAATTATCCATTACAAGAAACAATCTCTCTTTAAATTCTTTTTTTTCATGAATCTCCTTTTTCTGCTTCCTTATACCCTTGTTCTTCTTTAGAACTAAGTCATGTTATCATGACTAATGACCTTTGTGCATTGAAATCCTTTCCATCCTTGAATTTTCCTCAACTTTGTAGCATGTCCTTAGAACCTTTTAATTCCTTCCTTATAAACTATCTCATCTCTAATCTTTCACAATCTAGATCTTTTGTCTTTAATTTTTCAGCCATAACTTCTTCAAATTACTAGTATCTTCAAATTTGATTTTGAATTGTGAGTTCCTATAAAAACCTTGCTTTTGCTTTTTCATCTTATTGAGCTTGAACCCTTAATCTTGAGTTCTCCCTTTTTAATTCTTCAAGAGTAACCATAAGCCTTTCTAATTATATCCCTTTTACATTTGAATGTTCAACTGTACCTTTTTCAACTCTTCTTGCCTTTTCAACGTTATCTCTTAAGTCAGATATATCCTGTAGAATATTTGTCTTACATTTCTCATCTTCTTGTATTTGAACCTTCAATTCTAATTCTCTTTTTTCAATTCAACAAGTTCCTTAAAGTGGCATCCTCATTTTCTTTATCTAAATCTTCCTCTTCTTCAAATCATTCTACTAGAATTATCATAGAACTCTCTAAAACTATTACTAAATCTGCTTTATTTTTCAAAATAAAATATCTTGTTAATTTTGTAGTCATGTGATCATCATCTAAATCCCAAAGTCTCAACATATCAATCATTTTAGTATTCTTAGACCCTTCTTGTACCTTTTGCTTGCTCAATGGATATACAAGTTCTTCATGTCATTCTTTGATACATATATCCTCTTATTTAACTTCAATACCTAGGAATAGGTCTTCTATTTGGAGTGAATGTTCTTCTTCTATTTCTTTTATCCCATAGAAAAACCCTTCTTCATCTTCACTGTCACTAAGATCATTATAATCTTCTATAGCAAACAAACTCTCAAGATTTCTTTGACCATACCTATTTCCTTGATGTGTCATCTCATCTTCACTATCACTGAAGCCATTGCAATATCCTGATCTGTGATCTCTTTGACCACACACAAAGCATTGTTCTCTTTCATCTTCTATTCCTAGGAATAGATGTTCTTCCTTTTCATCATTTGACTTGTCTCTATCATTGTGATCTGAGCTATCACTTGCTTCTACAATGTAGAAAGTTTTCTTTGTCTTACGAAAACTTTTCTTCTTCTCATACTTGCTTTGCTTGTATCTGTCATCTTTGTCATGTTTATGCTTTCCATATTCTTTTCTTCTATGACCCTATTTTTCATCATCACTATTTTCTTCATGTGGACACTTGTATGCATAGTGACCAAAATCACCACACTTGTAGCATCTGACTTTCTTCATATCCCTGTAATTTCTTAAGTCCTTTTTCCTTTTGATGAAGTTAGCTTCCTCATCATTATCTGAATCTCTATCTATCTCTAGAACTTTCCATTTATTTTTCTCTGAAGCCTTGAATGCAATTTCTTTTATTGGAACTTGATGCTTACTTCTCCTCATCTCATAAGTTGTGAGAGTTCCTTGTAGTTCTTCCATTGTTAGCTTGTTGATATCCATTATTTCTTCTATTACTGAAACCTTTGCATCATACTTCATGGGAAGTGATCTCAAAACCTTTTGAGTAACATCTGATTCTTTCATCTCAAATCCTAGACCTCTCATGGTGTTAGCAATCTCATCAACTCGAAGTAAAAACTGTGCAATATCTTCAGAATCTTCCATTTTCAATTCCTCAAATATTTTTCTATGAGTTTGTAGTTTTGCCAACTTTACCTTGGAATCTCCTTCATAGGTATTCCGCAACTTGGTCCACATTTCATTTGCTGAATTACATACCATGACCTTTGCAAAATATGTCTCACGTAGCCCACTCAGAATACAATTCATTGCCCTTGCATTGATCTCAACCAATTTCCTGATAGTCTTATCTACCTCGGGATCACCTTCAACCTTATACTCTTTTGCAACCATCTGCCATACCTCATATCCTTGTGATATCAAGTAGTTCTTCATTCTCATGCTCCAGAAAGCATAATTGTTACCATCAAATAGTGGAGCCTTATTTGTAGATGATCCATTCTATGAAGCCATCTATGTTCTTGTAGAATCTGCCCTCAAGCTATTAGCCTTTTCGAAGGAACCCGCTCTGATACCAATTGAAGAACACAAGCTTATACTGAGAGGGGGGTGAACAGTATAAGACCACTTTTTACTTTTCTTTTCAATTCAATATTATGCAGTGTATAGACATAAGTATCAATAGTAGTAATCAAGCAATGCACAAAACACCATACACAATAGAGACACCACAGTTTACGTGGTTCACCCAATGTGGGCTACTCCACGGAGAAAATATTTTACTAAAACTTTCTCAATCAATCTCTTTGGGAATCCTTCCCAATTACAATGTTTATGGATCTCTATCCAAAGGAGATGTTGATCCCCTAATCTCAAGTTCATGGATCTCTTCCATAGGAGAACTCTTTCCCCTTCTGCTCTGGCTAGTGATCTTCTAGAAGACTCTGTCTCTCTACTGCACTTGACTGGTGGATCTCTCTCCACTTGAAGACTCCTCACTCAGATCTATCTTCAATTATCTTGGCTATTGGATCTCTATCCATTGAGACTCTATCCTCTATACTCTATCACCTCCAAAGCTCTATCAATAGGCTCACTCAGAACCTGCTCAATAGGCTCACTCAGAACCTACTCAACAAGCTCACACAGAACTTGTCCAAATATGCTCAACAAGCTCACATAGAACTTGTCCAAATCTGCTCAACAAGCTCACACAAAACTTGTCCAAATATGCTCAAGCAAGCTCACCAAGAACTTGCCCAAATATGCACTAGCAAGCTCACCAAGAACTTTCCCAAATATGCTCTAGCAAGCTCACCAAGAACTTGCTCAATAATTCAATCTCATAGAAGCATAAAGAGAATTGTTAGAGACTCAATATGTTCTATACTCAAATCCCAATCTCAACTCAAATTAATCTTATAGAAGCATAAAGAGAATTGTTAGAGACTCAATATGTTCTATCCTCAAATATCAATCTCAACTCAAATCAATATTATAGAAGCATAAAGAGAATTGTTAGAGACTCAATATGTTCTATCCTCAAATCTCAATCTCAACTCAAATCCAGAATATAGAATAGTTTGTTTCATGGAACTTGAACAACCACTTCACACAATCACTTGACTAGGCTCAAACAACTCTTCTCAACCAACTACCACAAGGAACAACTCTTTCTTACAAACCCTAGTCCAAGCATGTATCAACCAACTCAAATGTTTCCAACAATGCTCAACCACAAATCTCACATAACAATGATACTCATGTTCTTTTCAAGTTCAAGTTCTTTGCATAACCAATGGGCTTCAACAACAATGCTAATAAAACATTCTTCACATAACAATGATACTCATGTTCTTCTCAAACCCTATCTCAGGTTTTTCACACTACTAATGGCTTCAACAACAATGCTTATAAAACAAGGTTTAATAGCAACTCTCAACCCAAAAAACCTTGAGACATTCAACCAACTACTTTCAAAAAGGAAACCACAATTAATCCTTTTCTCTCCAATGATATTTCAGAAATCAACCACCATAAACAATCAATAGGAGAATGTGCCCATACCTTTTATGAAGATGAAGAAGCCTTTTGGTTGTCCACAAAATCTGTCTCACTCAACACACTTTCTTTTTCAACTTTCAACAAGGGTTAGAGATCTTGATTAATAACACAACAATAACATCCAAATAACACCTTATTACTCCTACTCAATAACATACACCATGTCACTTCATAAATGAATTAATCTCTTTTGAAAAAGAACAAAGCAACCTTCACTTTTGAACCTCTTTACAAAATCAGAAATATCTCTTTACACACACCTTATTTCTCCCTCTAAGCAAGTTAATCAAATAGCCCTCGGAATAAGATTTCCAACGATATATAATATGATATACTTCTAAAAAATAAATCACCAGAAATATCTCCTTTTTTAAACATGCATCATAACCCTTATTCCTCCTAGGGCAACTTTAGAAAAATAAAATATATCTAAAAATTATTAACTTGCCTCTATCCCTGATGGGATTCGATCTCGTGACCTTCCTTGCTCAGCACCTTAACCACAACCAACCTGCCATTGGGCCACATGCCCTCACGTGCTCAAAAGGAGCACACAACAAAACCTTGATATTCACACAATGACACTGAGAGGGGGGGTGAATCAGTGTAGCTATTAATTTTAATATCTACAACATTTAATATGAAATAAAGAGAACTTGAAAACTAGAAAAACAAATTGAACAAGAGAGCACACCACAACACTCAATATACCGAGGTTCACCAATTTGGCTACTCCTCAAAAATGACTGCTTGGACTTCAATCCAAATCCAGTCTTTGCAAAATACCAATTTTACAAATACTTTACCAAAGATCTACTGGAAGGAGCACCAACCCCTTAATTTTTTGTTGCAACAGATGGAGCACCAACCCCTAGTACCAAGCACCAACTTGGACTGCAATTCTATTCAATTTAAAATGACATAAGAATGTCTTCACTTCATGCACGACCCTAACTGGTCTGCAATTAACCCAACTCTGCACACTCTCACGGCTCGGCTAATTTTTCTCTTGACTCTTTTCTAACCCTCTTTTTACAGCAATTTCCCTCTTACAGTAGCAACTTAAATTCTCTGCACGATTGTCCTTTTATAGCCCATTTTTCTCATAGAGATTCTTCGTCTTCTATCTCTCTTCAATCATGTATGCAGTCGAAACACATACCCAACTGTTCGAATTCTTTTTTCTTGCCAATAAGCGGCTGTTCGAAACCTAGTAAATACGGCTGTTCGAGTCCTTCCAGATACGGCTGTTTGAATGCATTTTCGATCCTGCATATTCGGCTGTTCGAATACTTCAAATACGGCCATTCGAATACTTTTTCTATTCTGCATATCCGACTCTTTGAATTCTACAAATACGTCTTTTCTAATGCTTTTTCAATCCTGCATATTTGGTTGTTCGAATACTTCAAATACAGTTGTTCGAATGCTTTTTGATCCTGCCTATACGATTCTTCGAATGCTTTTCAATCATGCAAATTCAGCTATTTCAGTGCATGTTCGACACCTGTCAATGTGTAACTGCCGATCTGACATCAGTTACTTTTTACGTAACTGGCTGCATGATTTTTTGTATGCTTTTATCCGACACGTGTCACCTTGCATGCTTCTTCAACTTTTACCTGCCAAACTGTTACCTATCGCGATATCGTGACACTTTTTGTAGCCGTACCCTTCATGCCCTTGCTGTCGTGAAATCATGACCATTTTGGCTTTTGAAAGCTTTCCCTTTGTTCATGTCACGAAATCGTGACACTGAACATTTGCTGACATCATCCTTAATGATGTCGTGAAATCATGACGCTTCCAGCTTCCTGAGGCTTCTCTCGCAACTTGTCGTGAAATCGTGACACTTTCAGCTTTTGCTGACGTCATCCTCAATGTTGTCGTGAAATCGTGATGCTTTCGGCTTCTAGCAGCTTTCCTTGCACCTTGTCACGATATCGTGACACTTTCAGCTTTTGCTGACGTCATCATCATTCTTGTCGCGAAATCGTGACACTTTTAGCTTCCAGCAGCTTTCCTTGCACTCTGTCGCAAAATCGTGACATTTTCAATTTTGCTGATGTCATCCTCAGCTTTGTCGCGAAATCACGACGCTTTTCGCTTCCGTACACTCTTCTTTGCCAGCAACCACAAAAATGGAACATGTCACGAAATCGCGATGTTCTCTGCTTCCGTACAATCTTTGCTTTATGCAGTAGCGAAATCGCGACAACTTTGTGCCTTGTGCTTTCGACTTGCTACATATTTTAGTTTTGCAATTTTGACTGGTAGCGAAATCGCTACACCTTTGTTTCCATACATTTTGTCATGCAGCAAAATCGCTACACCTTCTTGTTTGTGCCTTTTCACTTGTAGCAAAATCGCTACACCTTTGTTGTCATTTGTTTTAACATGTAGTGAAATCGCTACACCTTCTTGTTTGTGCCTTTTCACTTGTAGCGAAATCGCTACACCTTTGTTGTCATTCATTTTAACATGCAGCGAAATCGCTACACCTTTGTTTTCTGCACTTCCTATTTGTAGCGAAATCGCTACACCTTTGTGCCTTGCATTTCCAGCTGTGCTTTGGATCGCGAAACTTTGACATGTAGGGAAATCGCTACACTTTTTGTTGCAAGCTCCTTTCCTCCATTTATGTCACGAAATCACGACATCTTTTCACCTTGCTTCCTTCTCTACCAACATGTCACGAAATCGTGACAGTTTGCCTTGCGCCTTCTCTCTCCTCGGCCATGTCGCGAAATCGCGACAATTTTTCTTGCATTTTCTCTCTCCTTGGTTATGTCGCGATATCGCGACAATTTTTCTTGCATTTTCTCTCTCCTCGGTTATGTCGCGATATCACGACAATTTTTCTTGCATTTTCTCTCTCCTCGGTTATGTCGCGATATCGCGACAATTTGGCATGCACTTTCTCTCTCCTCGGTAATGTCGCGAAATCGCGACAATCTTTCTTGCATTTTCTCTCTCCTCGACAATGTCGCGAAATCGCGACAATTTTTCTTGCATTTTCTCTCTCCTTGATTTTGTCACGATATCACGACAGAAAACATGTCGCGATATCGCGACATGTTTCTTCCTTGTCTCTTTCTGCCAATTTCTGAATCTGGGTCACCTCTGTTTTCCTTGAAATTCACTGCACTTGATCCGATCGACCTCCGAATCGCATCAATCGCATCAATATTTGATCTGACTGACCTTTGAACTGCATCAACTGCATCAATCTGTCTGTGTTGACAACAATGACAATACTTTTGCAATTCTTTTGCTGCACCTTGCTCAACAAACCTTATGCCTTGAATATCTGCGCCCTTCAAAAAAAAACATGCTTCACGCATTTCAACACAACAAAACACCTCCGACAAGAATCGAACGCAGGACCTCCTGCTTCACACACAATGCATGAACCACTAGGTCAAGGAGACCTATACGTTTGGATTTAATCCACAATAGTCTCTTCAATGAACGCGAAAATCGTAAGCCTTTTAAAACCCTTTTCATACACACTTCGACACACGATGCGCAAGCTCTTTTACCATTTGAATCCAAATATGAAATTGAGTGCTTAGAGAAATAAATCAAAACTTTGGGTATATATATATATATATATATATATATATATATATATATATATATATATATATATATATATATATATATATGTCCTCCTCCTTTCCTTTGACGTCGGTACTATAATTTAAATATTATTTTTATGCCTTTTCCTTTCTTTGACGTTGGTGCTATAAATTAAATTTTAATTTTAATTTTAAATAATTTAAAATTTAAACTTAAATATTTAAAATTAAATATCTCCATCATCGGGGCACATTTTTTGATGAAACAAAAAGCCAACCTAGGTTTTAAGAAAAACCCATTTCAAATCTGCCATCCATGGTTTTAAATAAAACCTTTTATTTTGCTTGCCTTGGTTTTCACAAAACCCTGCATATACCCATGCTCTCCAAAATATCATAAATACTTATTTATGAAATGCTTTGGCCACCAAAACTCAATGTGATCAATGTGACATCAATGACAACATAAAATCACTCAAATTTCCAACATAAAATGACTACTCAAGACTATCATTTGGAAGAATATACAGAAGATATTGAGCAGTTACTTGCTGAAGATGAGTTGGTTATAGCTAAAGCCCACTTAGACACTTTCTATGTCAAGGTTGATATATACAAAGAGAAAGTTGAAAAGCCGGAGCAAACAATAGAAAACCTTAAGAAGACAATCAATAACCAGAAATAAATAGAGAAATCTATCAGAAGTGAAGTAAATAACTAGCAGAACAAATTCCAAGAGGCTAATAAGATTAAAGAGCAAGTAGAGGAGCAAAAGAAGAAAAATGAAGAATAAGCCAAAGAAATACAGATCTTGAAGCAACAAATTCAAATTAAAAAGGTTAAGTCTTCAGGCTTCTCGAAATCAGAGCTAAAGAAAGTAAGGAAATAACTGTTGTTTGAGGTTTTGGAGAAATGCTCAGAACTGTAGCCCATCATTGACTACATGGATGATGCCAGTCATCTAATTCAGAATACCCAAGAAGATATGGATAGCTTCACTTAGGAACTACAACCCATGGTGGTTCTAGCTGAGCAGATTTATAAGCTAGTAGATAGCAGAATCAGTGAGACTGCTAAACCTATTCTCAAAAAAGAATGGAATATTGCTAGATTGACTACCAAGGTCGTAATAAAGAAGAACAAATTGCTACAAAATGCTTGGATATTGTTTGATAAGGTGGAAAATACAATTCAAGATGTAGTGGATATCAATCAAGAGATGGTTCAGAATGGCTTCAGAGGGTTATGGCTGGAGAATAATACTTTATTATCAGAGGAAGAGATTAAAAAGAGTGTATCTAAGAGCCTTTAAGATGAATATAAGATTGACGCCTTGGAAGAGCCAATTGATCAAGAGTAGGTTTCACAAATGATTATTGATTTAACCAGGCTTTGAGACCTGATGGAGGACTTGGTAAATAAAGGAAGTGCTACAAATTATGAAGAGAATGCTGAGTTGGAGTATATTAACAAGCAACTGAAGGAGACTTCCAATCCCTCTAAAGTAGTCTAGAAGTAAGCTTTAGAAACTCTAAAGGTGACGGTGCAGTTGTTTGGAAATGATGTTAAGGAAAAATATAAAGAGCAAGATTCACCTAATGAATAAGAGGAAGCTGAGCAATATCAGGAAGATAATGCTGCATAAGAAGCTCAACAAGAGGGTGAAGAACCAAATAGGGTTGTTGTGGACCCTCAAGGGACACAAGCCTAGAATATTTTTGATTTTGCATATTTTTGTAGTCATGTAGAAGGGTCGTATTTTATTTTGTTTTTACTCTGACATTATCATAAGACAATAATAAAAGCATAATGCAAGAGATGTAGAGAACGAAAGTTTTGTGAAGGCATTCATATAATTTTTTTGAAGAAGCTTTATAAGGAGAGCATAGCTTTATTTTGCTTAAGAATTTGAGCAGTTTTTAAGGAGCAGTAGATATCTTTTATTTTCTAGAATGATCTCCATGTGAGCAGTTATCCTCTAGGATGTTTCATAAAAGTTTTCAGAGGGTAATGATCATATGGAGGTTATTCTATGAAGCATAGCTTGAAGGTTTATAGTTTTTTTGACTCTTGATACCCAATGGATAAGAATCCGAGTTCATTGGATTTGCGAGCAAATCCACTCGAGAGGCGCCAGAATGTAGGCCCAAAATGGCCACATCCTTAGAAAATTTTGAAAAATTTATTCTAATGCATGAAGAATATCCAATCCATTGAAGGTATAGAGTATTTTGGAGCGGATCCACATGATAATGCTCCAATCTTCTCAATAGTTGATCTTTTTTACAAAATATGAGCTAAGTCTTCCACTTTGCTCGACATCTAATGTATTCGGTAGCGGTTTAGTGTGAAGATCCCAATCCATAATCCAAATGAGTCTAGATGACGTCAACACCCTCCATAGTGTGAATTGGTGATATCACTTCATATCATGTGCTCAAGAAACTAAGTGTCAAGAATACCCATTTTTTTGAGTTCCAAGTCTATTTTTGAGCAGAATGGTGACAAGCTCTGCGTCACTCGATAAGAAGGTCGAAAGCACTCAAAAAGAAGTAAAGGCAGTGAAATAGTACAAAGATCATTTTTCATTACTTTTTGAGTGGATTGACGTTTCTGCAGTTAAACCAAGTCAAATATGATGGAGCAAAAATCGAGGAATGGATTGCCACTTATGTCTTATGCTGCATATGCAAGAAGGAAATAAACTATTTTAAAGGCTTAGTTGAGCGGACTGATGACGAGCTGTATTTTACTCAAAAATTAGTGTATTTCTCACTAAGTCTCAAATTCATTGGTCAAAGACATCTAAGCTAACATCAATGATCATTTTAGAGTGGATTGAAGACTCCACTTAGCAAGCATTGTATTTTTATTAAGAGCTCGAATCTACTGGCCGAAGTCGTCCAAGCTGACATCAACATTCTTATTTGAGAAGATTGGCAATTTGTTCCACCCCATTGGTCTATAGAGCATTATTGAGGTTGAATCATAGCCATCCACTGAGTGCATCAATGACAGATATTTTACTGATATTTTCACAAGTATACAAATGTGGATTCTTTGTGGATGAGAGCTAGTTAGTTTGAAGTGGGTAGGTGAAGCATCCAAGGGTACCAAGAACCAAGAACCAAGAACCAAAGTGGTTGTAGATATATGGTGGAATGGAGTTCTAAAGAAAGATGAATGGTTTAGACCTGGTTTCTAATGGCCTAAGATTCAATTACCACTATCGGACCAACAAGTTGCAGAGTTGAGCTACCATGGTGGATGAATTCCAGTGGATTTCCTGAACTCAATAGGTGAATGAAATGATGCCAACATGGCTCTCTGCTAATCTGTTATATGTTGAATCCTTGTAATGTCTTCTCTAATTTCTTTCATTGTAAACTATAAATAAAGGTTGAACCCTCAATTTTTAGGGTCGGCTCTAGTGCATTTGTTTGCCCTACTGTGTAACATTTTTTGCAAACTAATGGAACGATCATTACTCGGATTTTTGAATCAATATTTTCTATCTTTGATATCTTTCATAAAGAGGTTTGAGCTATGAATTTCATTTCTATCAATGCTATAACGGTTAGTTCATTCTATTTGTATTGGATTACTAGTTGTTAAGGTAATTGAAATCTGTTCATAGTTAGATCCATGTTGGTAAGAAGTTTATTTCTACAAAATCTGATTATTGATATATTATGCTAAATTGGATTATTGATATATTAGATATTGAAATTACTTCTTGGAACATATCTATGTTCTGCTTTATGGTATGATGGTTTTGGATGCTGCTAATCCTAAGTGTGGAACACTGAAAGTAGTTTGCTAGAGGTTTTTCCTATGGATGCCTATGCTGTTAGCCATATCTGGCCACTGTTAATGCATAATTTATTAACCTTAAACCTTTTTATAACCCTATTCCTAAAAATCCTTATTAAGCTTAATTGAGTCAACATTCTATTCAATTGACAAGGAACCACCCTACTCTGGAGGTTGGGCTGAAGTAGTTTTTGTTCCATCCAATTTTGAGTTTCGAGCTGTGACTATCGGGTGCAAGTTTGTCCAAAAAATTGGAATATAGATAGTTGTAGTATCAAGTAAAACTTGATGACAATTCATATCCCAAAAATAACAAGGATAAAAAATCAACCAAACATTATGTAGAAGGGTAGCCTACAAAGAATGAATCATCTACATAAAAGGAGCATTATAAAAATTAAGCAAAAGGGAGCATTCAACTATTGTGAAAATGAACCAACAACAAAGGAAAAGGATGTGGTATATCCAAGGAGAGCATCCATCATTAAATACTACAAGGAGCTACCATAGGACCACCATGGAGGAGTGTCGAAGATCCAAGAGCCAATACGTATAAGCAGCCAAGGACATTGGGAGATTACTTGCATTTCAAGAAACAAGGCAAGTTTATGTAGAAGGTAAGATAAAGGCTCCAAGAAATGTTACAAGAGAGGCTTGCATGCATAAGACTGGAGTGCCACTTGGCACAAATGCTCTATAATCTTCAATGTATGTGAAGACTCAAGTGCTCATCAATAAGATGTTACACATGCTTGAAAGATGTTACACATGCCTGGAAGGAGTTACACATGCTTGGGAGGAGTTAAAATATCATCATTGCAAGGTTTACATTGAAGGCATCTATCAAAAATATTTCAGGTGACACTTGTTACAAAGTGCAAGCAACTCATCCTATTTAAGGCACCAAGGAGGTCAAAAAACAAGATGAAAGATAATACGTAGCTTATTTGAAAGACAATAGTAGGCAATACATAGCTCATATGAAAGACAACGAAGGCAATACATAGCACAAAAAACACAATACATAGCTCATTTGGAAGGTGAAGACAATTTTATAGCCATACACCATTCAAATGTGTAAGAAGTGTATTTAAAGCACTGTTATAAACCAATTCCTAAATTTAGAAGGAGACAACACATTTTGAGGTTGAGAAGGAGTGCCATACGAGGGATAAGAAAGTGCATGTGAAAGGAGACTTTGACTCTCATGAGTGCTATATTCGAAATAGCACAAATTCGCTATCATTGAATATTATAAGGTAAGGTTTGATTTATTATTTGCTTGCACTAAAACCTAAGGTTCTTTGGAGGTATAAGGAAATACTATTGGAATATTCTGCATTATAATTTTACTAAGCAATCATACTTTATTAATAATTGCAAAAGATAATCTTGGAGTTATACCGATTATACCTTAAAATTATTTACTTGCAAATATTACTTTTTCTAATTTTCCAAATTTGGGAGGTATAAGGAATACATGAAGAACACAAGCTTATACTGAGAGGGGGGGTGAATAGTATAAGAGCAAAATTTACTTTTATTTTCTTAAACAATATTATCCAATATATCAATGGTAATATCAAAAAAAGTAATCAAAGCAATGCACAAATCACCACATACAATAGAGACATCAATTTAACATGGTTCACCCAATGTGGGCTACTCCATAGAGAAAATATTTCACTAAAATTTTCTCGATAAATATCTTGGGAATCCTTCCCTATTACAATATTTGTGTACCTCTATCTAAAGGAGACACCAATCCCATAATGAAGCTCATGTATACCTATCCACAGGAGACACCAATCCCCTAAGCTGGTTTGTGGATATCTATCCATAGGATAACTCATTCTCCTATGCTCTAGCTGATGATATAATAGAAGACTACTACCTCCACTACACTGGATTTTGGATCTCTCTCCATCGAAGATCTCTATCCTCTCTGCCCTGGCTAATGGATATCTATCCACTAGAGACTATTGTCCTCTTCTCTGTCACATCCAAAGCTTACTCTCATATCTACTCAATCTCTATCTCAATTTGCACTAAATACAGTCCTTCAATATAACACAAATATGCTCAATCTCTATCTCAAATATACACTAAACACAATCCTTTGATCTAGTACAAATCCACTCAATATCTATCTCAAATCTACACTAAACACAATCCTTTAGTATAGCATAAATCTGTTCAATCTCTATCTTTGGTATGGCATAAACCTATCCTCAAATATACACCAAACTCTATCCTTAAATATCTCCTCAATCCTTAACACAAAGCTTGATCCAATCACTAATCAACTCTTCTAGATCTACCCCAAATATTAACTCAAGGTTTGAACAAATCAATCAACTCTGCTCTCAAGTATTCTCAAAGACTTGTCTCAAATCTGTCTACAAGTCCTCTCAAGAACTTGCTTAATCTCTGTCTCAAATATGTCCAACAAGTTCTTACTAGAACTTGTTCAATTTTCTCAACAAGCCTTCACCAAGACTTACCTCAAATGTACTCTACAAGTCCTCACTAGAACTTGTCCAATCTGCTCAACAAGTCTTCACCAAGACCTACCTTAAATTTGCTCTATAAGTCCTTACTAGAACTTGTCCAATATGCTCACCAAGTATTCACCAAGACTTAACTCAAATATGCTCTACAAGTCCTCACTAGAACTTGTCCAAATCTGATTGTAAGCTTCCACAAAAGCTCATATAAATCTATCCACAAGTCTTCACTAAGACTTATCTCAAAATTGCTCAACAAGTCCTTCCAAAACTTGTCCAAATTTTATTGTAAGCTTGCATAAAATCTCACATAAATCTATCCTTAAGATTTTAGCTTCCTCAATTTTGTCCTTAAGTCCCCTCTAGGACTTACTCAAATATTCTCACAAGATTTCACAAAAGCTTATTCAAATCAATTGCAAACTTGCATATAAAACTCAACACAATCTCTCACAGAAAACCTCTTCAATCCCACAAACAAGTTTCACACATAATATTTTTTGACTTTAGAAACATATAGAGAATGGTTAGAGACTCAATATGTTTCACACTCACTAAAAACTTACAAAACTTACAAAACTCAACTTAATCTCTTTCAAAAAACCTCTTCAATCACTCAAACAAGTTTCACTCAGAATATTGTTAAACCACATAAACATATAGAGAATGGTAAGAGACTCAATATGTTTCACACTCACAATCACTCACTCACTTTCAAACTCTTTTCAAATCAATTAAGAATAAAGAAAAATTTGTTTTATAGAACTTGAACTATCACTCCAACACTTCCAATCAATTATACTCAATCAAATCCACTCAACCAATCACTCAATGAAACACAACTTGCTTACAAACCCTAAGCAAGTATTTCACTACACTTCCAACAACTCACACTATGAATCTCAATCCTTGAATCAAGATGATTCCTCATTCACATAACAATGATACTCATGATCTTTTCATAAACCCTAATCATGCACATGAAGGTTTACTCAAATATTTCTAACAATGCTTATCAAAAAATCTCACATAACAATGATATTCATGATCTTTCACAAACCCTAGTTCAAGATCTCAATTTATCACTCAAATGTTCTCACAAACATTCACCAATCATGCATGTGAAAACTCATTCAATCATTTCCAACAATGCTTATCAAACAAAACCTTTTCACTCCAACTTGCATTTCATTACATTCAACAATATTTCACTCACAAGGAAGATGTGCCCATACCTTTTGCTTTGATGGAGATATGTCTTCAAAACCTATTTTACTCTCAACCAAAAACTCTTGCCAATTCCAAAGGTTAGGTAGTAACAATCTACCTCAAAAATCTCCATTGGAAAATTCACTTTAATCATGCAAGAATTACAATGCAATGTTCAATATTAAATACACCTTATCACTCCTACTTCAAAAACAACATCTAACACATACATAGCAATATTATTCCTTAATTACACCTTATAATCTCCACACTCTTAAACACTACTCAAAACCCTAGATCTCAAATTAAATTGGAAAAAATAAAACTTTAATAAAACACCTTATACCTCCCTTTAACTCAAAAATTCATGCCACATTAAAACCTTAGGAGAAAAATTTAATTAAAAAATTAAATACCTCTATTGCCCTCAACGGGATTCAATCCCCCATTGTGCTTCCAGTAGTGCCCTAGCTGTACCCCAAATGCCACATGATCTAGGTGCTCACATTGGTAGACAAAAGCACCTTGTGTGCTTTGTATCCTGTGCTAGGTGCCAAAACCAAAAGGACCGCTAGTAAAACACTCCCAAGCCTACCGTCGAGATTCGATCGTGGGACCTCCTACCTATCAACACTTCAACACACGGCCACTTACTGCTATCCCAATCACCATGTTGGTAATGAGGCTTTAAGCCTCCACTATATTATCCCTTCGATGGCTACCGAAATAATAAAAAATATTATCCTTTGTCTTGCACGCAGATCACAGAAATTCATAGGCACTAGCAATATTAATCGATCGAAGGTAGGAGCTTAGGTAACCAAATGCACATGGTATTTATACCATTGTGCCATCTCCCTTTGGACATCGATAGAGGGGGAAAATACATATGACGTCAACACTTTAATAAAAATTAAACCTTTTGCCCTTATAACCCTAACCTTAGGGTTAATTAAATTATATTACAAATTAATTTATAATGAAATTAGTATAATTTATTTAATAACTTTAGGTCTTAACATTAGACCTTTAATATTATAATGTTATTTTTCTTGGGCCTTCCTATTGCTTGTTTAGACCTTATCTAACCACCTTGAATATAATAATAAGATATATTATAATATTATTTCCCTTAGGCCTAGAAGCAATCTTTCTCTTGCATTGCTTACTGAAACTGACTCTTGACATCCTTCCTTTTGTACTGCTCACTAAAACTGACTCTTGACATCAATGAAAATAAAAATTGCTCATATTTCCAATAATACAACATCAAATGAGAAATTGGAAATTAGAAAATCATTAAAATCAACCATAAAGGGATATTTAAAGAAATTTATTAAATATTTTCAAAGGTTGGAAATTTATATTTTTTCTTGTCTCAAAAATTCTCAAAAGGGACAAAAGGAATCCAACATTAAAAGCTCTTCAAAATTGGAAAAGTGCTTAGTTCAATTAGGAGTAATAAGGTGTTAGAAAATTTGATTTTTGATCTTTACAAAATTGTGCAAAATCAACCATAAATTAAAATTTAATTTACAAAAGAACTATATCATACTCCAATATTATTAGGGAGTCATAAGGCATTCTACAAAACTTTATAATAATATCTATAAAAAATTATCAAGTTGGGAAGCTATAAGCTTTCTTAAAAATGTAAAATTAGGTGTTCATACTCTCATTACTAGGGAGACATAAGGAAGCCTACAAACCTAAGTATTAATAAAGGTTTCATCAACTCAAGCTTTTATACTTCAACTAGGAAGCTATAAGGATGTATACTTCTCAAAATATCAATAGGTGCTTCAAAAAGGAAAATCCAATTCCATAAAAATTGGGATAATGAATCTTTTCAAGAAAGTGAAAGGAAGGTTAGATCTAGCTTCAAAATTAATTCATAGTGAAGCCTTAGAAGATAATTTTGATACTATGGAATGCTATATTCAAACCCATCTCAATGAAGCAATTGACAATGGAAAAAGTGACATTTCACTTTCCTTAGAATTTGTGAGCATATTATACATGGAACTGCTCACATATAAACACTACAAGGCAAAAAATGAAGAACAAAAAGGATTGATAGAATTACTTAAAAAGAAGGTAGAACTTGATGAATCATATCTAGAAAAGTTTTTTAAATCCTCATGCAACATTAGCACTTCCTGTTCTACTAACTCAAAATATTATCATGATGCTTTAAGTGGTTGTTCAAAAATTTCAATATAGATTAAAAACAAGAAAGGATAATCTACCTCACAAGAACCAAGTAGTAGCTCGACCTCCTATGAGAGCACATAAACCAGACTCAAAGGCAAAGCTTTATATGAAGAAGAAGACATAGCAGATAAAGGAGGAATACAATGCAAAGTCAATTTAAAGAAGAAGCTTCAGCTACAAATTACTCTGCATCAAATGAATACATAGATTACCTGTTGAACCTAAATATAAAAAATACATAAGAAGAATACAAAGATAAAGATGATGATGAAGAAGAAAATCCATATTGAAGACTAAATTCTTCAATACCCAAATAATGTAATACAGGGGGTGTTAGAAATAGAGTCTATTATATCATTTGGGTCATGCAAATGTATCTTCCAAGGTACATACTTAGGACATTAGATTACTTTAGGGGGGAAGTTATCTAGTTACTTCATGCAATGTAATAAATTCACAAGTGTCAATGTGCAAGTTGTATATGTACAAGTTATCTCTTGCATAGCTAGATAGAGTGTTGGCCAAGGCTTCTATTTTATCTATATAAAAAAGACCTTATAGATAGATAAATATAGAGAGATTCGAGGACACATTAGCTTAGAGGTTAGTACAGTTTTGTGTGGATCACCATCCAGTGGTGATGGGTGCAATGTAGCTTTATTAATGGAGTGCTCATTTCCTCCATAGCTATATTTTAATAATTTATATCATTTATGTTTATTGCATATCTTAGTCTTCTAGCAGATTTAATTTATTTCATATTATTTTGCATCTCATGATTGTTATCTCCCCGTGGTCATTACATCAAAAGCTAACATGAGCCACCAGTAAACTGACTTGAAGTGACACGAAAAGTACTCCAAGAAGATCATGGACCTTGATATTCAAATGGGAATTCCAAATTTATCAGTTACCCAGCTAACTTTACCTATCTTTGACATAAAAATTAATCAAGATAGATGACTATTTCAAGTTACCTGTCCTTCCGTTTCTGGAGAAAACGTTGCAGAGATAACTTTTTCGCCATGGGAAGTTCTGCATGCAAAGAAAAACTTCTATTATAATTTACAGTATTAATTGTGACATACCAAACTGTGCATAAATTTAATTAGATGACCACTTACCAGAATGTGATATTTGAAGAGGCTGGCTTTGATTTGCAACATCTGCGGATACTGGGGAACTTGAAACACTTTCT
This sequence comes from Wollemia nobilis, assembly GCA_028583015.1. Classification (NCBI taxonomy): domain Eukaryota; kingdom Viridiplantae; phylum Streptophyta; class Pinopsida; order Araucariales; family Araucariaceae; genus Wollemia; species Wollemia nobilis. The sequence goes on from JAQPPZ010016726.1 coordinate 14,496,454, forward strand.
CTTGATCTCGTTGATGAAAGTGGTTGCTCCTCAATATTTCCATTACTATTACATGCCACCAGCATCATGATCCCCTCTTCTTGGAAGTAGGTAGAATTCATTGAATTTGGAATTATCATTTGAATATCAAGGTCCATGCTCTCCCAAATTTGATAATTGCCATAGCCAAAAATTTAAAATTCCTGCTTCTCGTGCATCTAAAAAGTTAAAATTCCCTCTTCCCATGCATCTAAAAAGTCAACATTCTTGCTTCTTGTACATCCTTATAGGGTGATTTTTAAGGTCTAAGAGGGTGGTTACCATAAGAGGGTAATTACCCTAAGAGGACAATTTTAAATTGCCCTCTTAGGATCTATTAGGGTGGTGTTTTATCACCGTAAAAAACTACCTTATGTTAGCCACCCTTATAAGCCTTTTTTGGTGTAGTGCTTTGTCATCAAAGTTGAAGATAAGGAAACTATTAATGTAACTTCTGGAGAGGCTCCCATGTAGTATCATTTGACTATAAAATCTTCCACTAGACCAAAAATTTAATGATGGTATAGTTACAAAGAGTGCAGGTTCTTTGGTCCAAAATATTGTTAGACTCTAAGATGATCGAGACTTTATCATCCAACTCAAGGAGTGTTGATTGAACTTGTATGCAATTTTCAAGTACCTTATTGAGATACGAGACACAAAAGACTGGATGGATTTTTGAACAAGGTGGTAATGCAAGCTTATAGGCCACTTGTTGAATCCACTACAATATTTGGTAGGGTCAATAAAATTGGGCTACCAATTTTTGGTAGGATCAATAAAATTGGAGGAAGACCGTATCACCTATATTGAAGTTGCACTCATATGGTGTTGTTTAGTCTCCTATTGCATCTAGTTTTGAGCCAACACAAAGTTATCCTTAAACTAATGTAAAAGTTGGGCATTCTCCTAAAGAATTGCATCAACCACTTGAAATTTAATGTTTCCAAGAACATATGAAGAGGGCGATAGATATGGGTACCCATACATTACCTCAAAAGGATTCATTTTGGAAGTTGTGTGGAATGAAGTTTTGTACCACCACTAAGCCAAAGGTAGCCACTTAGACCACTATATTAGGTGCTCAGAGGTAAAAATTTGAAGGTGGGTTTCCAATCACTTATTGATAATTTTAGTTTACCCATCCATCTATGGATGGTAGGATGAGCTCATTCGTAGTTGCATTCCCTATAGTTTAAAAACTTCTTACCAAAATTGACTGGTAAAAGTGGGATCATGATCAAACACAATGGATTTGGGTATACCATAGAGTTTGAAAATTGAGTCCATGAATATTTGAGCAATGGTGGAGGTATGGTAAACATGGGCAAGGGAATGGAAATGAATATAATTCAAGAGACAGTCCACCACCACAAAATGACCGATTTTTCTTCTAATTTAGGAATCCCTTCGATAAAATCCATGGATATATCAGTCCACACATTATCTAGGATTGGAAATGGTTATAGAGTATCTAGAGTATGAACTATTTCACCTTTCATCTGTTGGAAAATTTCATATTTGGCCATAAAATTTTGAATATCTTTTTTTATTCCCTCCTAATAGAATGACCTTTTAGCTCTTTCCTATGTCTTCAAGAATCTTGAATGGCCTATAGTAGGTGAAGCATGCGTGTCTATCATAATATCCTCATAGAGTGATAAATTTTTGGATACCACAATGTGACCCTAATATCATAATAGGCATCTATCCCATGAATATCTGGTATACAAATTGGGATCTCTTTGCAGTTATTCCTATAAGGTCTATAAAGATTAGTCCTTGGTCGCTTCTTCTTGAAGTTGGAAGACCCATTAGGGAAGTGGGCATAAAAGCACACACATTGTCACTTGATCCTCAAACTAACAAGAGAGGGCACATGCCACAATATTCTTCTTTTCTTTCTTATACATGATGTCATAGTCATCCTCTAACAAATTTGAAACCCATTTCTACTATGTTGGAGTAGATACCCTTTGTTCCAAAAAAAATTATAAACTTTGGTGGTCCATTTAAATAAAAAAAATGCATCCCAATGATATATGGCTGCAATGATTAACAACATGGAGGATGGCCATCATTTATTTTTCATAAGCAGATTTTCTAAAAATTTTATTTGATAGCATCTTGTGAAATCTAAGAGTCGCCCTTATTGCATTAATACAACACCAATGCCATGACCCAAAGCATCACTTTCAAATATAAATGGTTTGGAAAAATAAGGTGTAGTCAACATCAAATTTGGAATCATAGTCTTCTTAAGATATTTAAATTCCTATTCTATTGGAGCTGACCACATAAAGGAATTCTTTTTAAACATGGTCATTTAGGGGTGATAATTTTTCTATAATTTTGTACAAGTCAATGGTAGAAGCCTATGAGCCCCAAAAAACTATGAAGAGCCTTGAGAGTTTATGGCTTAGGATAATTTTGGATAGCTTTAATTTTCTTAGGATCAACCTTGACTCCCTCCTAGGAAATATTATGCCCCAAGTATTCAACCTCTTGCATGATAAAAGAACATTTGGATTATTTGACAAACACCTAATGGTATTGCAATAATTAAAGTTTGATCCAGATGTTGTAAGTGCTTGGACCAAGTGTAAATGTAGATGAGAATGTCATAAAAGAAAACCAAAATAAACTTTAAAATAAATGGATAGAAGATATTATTCATGAGGATCTGAAATGTTGATGGTGCATTAGTTAGGCCAAATGGCATGACTAAAAATTTGTAATGGCCCTCATGATTTTAGAAGGCTTTTTTGGGGATGTCTTACTCCTTAATCCTTATTTGATGATATCTACAGTGTATATCCAAATTGAAGAAATAATTTTCTCCATGTATCTCATCCAACTATTCATTGATCATGGGATAGGAAATTTGTCCTTAATGGTGAGCTTATTGGGCTCATAAAATTCTATACGTAGCTTCCATGACCCATATTTATTTCTAACCAATAGTACCAAAGAATAATATGGATTGTTACTAGGCTGAATTACCCTTGTTTTCAACAACTCTTGAACCAACTTCTCAATTTATGACTTAAGCACATAACGATATCTATTGAGTATGATGTTAGGTGGAAAGCTAATTGGTACCAATGGTATTACATGATCATGGGAATGGTGTGGAGGTAATTTTTTAATTCCATAAAAATTACATTATTTTTAATCAAAATGAGTTACAAATCCCCTTGGGGTTCATTTGCTTTTAAATTCTATGTTTGGATTATAAATAATTGGGCTACTATCCCACATGAGGATTTTTTAATAATTTTTCCATATGAATTGAAATAATAACCTATAGATATCCTATAAATGAACCATGAAGAGTGTAGGAATTCCCATTATGTAAAAATTACATCTATAATTCAATAAAGTTCTAGGTTACTATTCCCAAAGTACATAGACACTATGCTCCTTGCACATCACATCCTCCAAGTGGAAGAACAAACATATCAGTTTTGATTTCATAGTCCCCTATCTTCAACTTAAAATTGTGACATTTAACCTTTTAAGGTAATGTTCCTCCATTTGCCACTATGAATTCAAAAGAGTTGCAAGCTTGTATGTAACAATTCGATTGCTTAGCTACTCAGGGGTCAATAAAATTATGTGTATTGCTTGAAGAATTATAATTTGTTGCCCTTTGAAGAATCATACTAACTTCATCATCTAAGAGGTCAAGATTCTTGCAAATGCATGGAAAAATATCTTTGGCTATGGTTCTTCTTCTGCTTGATCCTTATCTTGAGGCTCTTCCTCATGCGATTCCACTTATTCATCAGGTTTTTTATTCACTGTTGATTCATCCACATCCTACAAAAAATTCTATTGTACACATTTATGCCATGATGAATATTTCTCATCACAATTATAACATAAGCCATGTGCTCTATGAGCATCCATTTCCTCCCTAGTCAATCACTTGATTAATGTAGATTTATTGCTACTATTTTATGTGAACTTGGATGGAAATGTAGGTTTGGCCTATGGGAATTTAGATGACTACCTCTAGGTAATTTTTTTTCCTCAGCTAGTCTAGCCAATCCTATGGATTACATCATAGAATGTGGTTTGAAAAATTTACTTCTGCCTTGATATTATCTTTCAATCCATCGATGAAATAGCTCTAAAAAACCCTTCATTCAAAACCTTTGTCCTATTATCCAATTTATCAAACCGAATATGATATTCCTACATAGTACAAGTTTGTTTCAAATTTATTAAGGCTCCTATACAGTCCTCATTCTCACTAGGGCTGAAATGAATGAGTAATTGGGATTCAAAATATTCCAAGAAGGGTCAAGAGTCATGTTTTGTAACCATTGAGACCATTATAGAGCCTTAGATTTGAAATTTAAATGATGACATGGTGATTCAAAAATATCAGGGAACATTACGGAGTTTGAAGAATTGATCTTCCCAACACAACCAACCATTAGTGTCCTTGCTAATAAACTTTGGAAAAATCCATTTGGGAGTTTTAAATGGGGTTTTAGTATCAAAATAACATGATGGGTTCCTTTATATCTATTTATTGAACTATCACTTGATTATTTACTGTTAATCTATTGGTATAATTTTGAACCTTCTGTTAACTGCTCTTCAACCTCAAGGAAATTTTTCTCAATCACTATTTTGACTTTAAACTGATTAGGTTTTAAGACCTACATGTGATATTTAATTTATCTCATTTCTATTCCAATGTGTGACATTTGGATCTATAAGTTACTAAGTATTTTATTTAATTATTCCATATATTAGATTTTTTCCAGTGCCCTTATTGCTCCTCTAGTTCCTCCAACTATATACATGTGATTTGGACCATCCCAACTGACTTAGTAAAAATAAGAGTGCTCCAAGATTTATTAATTTTAGTAAATGAATTAAAAATAGTACTTGGGTATTATGTATAAAAAAATCGCTTGAAAATATGAATACAATGATGTTTTTTGGTGGCACCCTAAACTTTTTTTCTTTAGTGAAGTGTTGCCTATTTTTCTTCTTAAGCATTCCTTGACCTAAAAAATGACTTTCTTTGGTCCTCAAAAACTGCTATATTAGTTACTAGTTAGTCTATTATCCTCAAGTACCTTATCATAATTTATCATTGACACTGCCCTATCTGACACTATAACTAACTGTTATTGACAACTGTCCAGATAGACTCTATTTTAACTATTACTGACAACTACTTATCTGACACTTTCTTCATATAATATGATAATTACCCTAATAAATGCCCTGTTTGACTCTACTAGCTATTACTATCTCCAATAATTTCTTCTTCAACAACAAATTTTTATAGTATTTTAAATTTGTGCTAGGTGTAGTCTTTGTAGTATGCTCAAATATGTGGTTAGGATTTTAGAGGTGTAACATATTACTATAAGAGGGTAACATTAGGCCAAGGTATATGCACTATCCATAGCCCTCTATTATACTACAATGATGAATGATAATGCTTAGGCCAATATTTTAGGCCACTACTCAAGGAGATTTCCACACATTCCCTTGAGAACATTACTCGTCTCTCTAAAAATACAAGAGGGTAATATTCCCAAGTGTTGTGCTTAATACACTATGGATAGATACATGATTAAAATATTCCTTTTTTTTTTTGTTAATTTAAGGATTCCATTACGTACAAGTTTTACAGGTTAACCCAAAACCTTTGTACAAAAGACATCTTAATGCTGAGATGCACAATCCTAAGAGTCCTGAGGACTTTTAGTCCTCTAAACCTGCTAAAATCCTTAGGAAAATATCGATACATCATAACAACTAACTGGATAACCATCAAAATAGTAAAACAACACTTACATAATCTGGATAGTCAGCAAAATAAACACCATTACAACAACCAAAAACACCCCTAACTACAAAAAAATAGTCAATAGAGCAGCAACCCTAAGACCTATACATACAAAAAATCCTCTATGTAGGGCATCCAATAGTAGGTAGCAATACATATTCATCTTCATCTACATACTATAAAAAAAGCATCAACCTAGGGCATTCAATAGTAGGAGGCTAGGCATCTTCATCTTCCTCCTAGTCTTGCTCGTCATCCTTGTCCTCCTCCTGCGCATCCACCTCTGAATTGACCTCCATAGTCTTTCAGCCCTGGTACCCTTCATTGAAGAACATGACAATCAATGCATCTAGGAGCCCCTTCATCTGTTGGAGGATGTTGGCAGAAGTTGTAATGAAGTAGTGCTTAAGGACTAGATTAGTTGGGTTAGGTCCCTCATCATTATAATATACCTTAAGGATTTTTGGGCTCCCCAACACCTTATTTTTTAGCCACTATGAGGATCTTGTGGGGCCTTCAATATCCTCAATCTTCACCTTTTTATTTGAGGGCCCTTCTTTTGCCGGTAGCTCCACCACCCTCTTCTTCGATAGGGATGCCGTGAAAGGCCTAGGAAGCCTAGGACCATCTCTACCTCTAGAAATTTTAGTTTGGGAAATGGTAGGGAGTTCCATCTAGGTTGAATTGGCCAAGACATGGCTACATATGAACTTATACAAGCCTTGGTGCATTGGCAGGTCTGACCCTTTCTTATTCCTACATGAATTGATGGTGTAGTTCATTGAATTGACCAGGAATTGAGGAATGCTTATGGGGTTTACGTCTCGAAAAAGTTCATGAAGGCATAGTGAAAAATGAGGAGGACCTTACCAGGATCCTCGAATATGATGAATTCCATCACATTCTTCATGACAATGTTCCATGGGGTAGAGAGATCGATCCTTAACAGGACATTCTTTGCTTCCTTGTATATTCTAGAGTTATCTTTAAATTCTTTTAACTCCACCTCCCAATTATGCTTTTGTCTATGAATTGACATTCCTTTGGCTGTTTGTCCCATAATGATGGCAAGCAGATTCACATCAATGACGAATTCCTACCCCTGGACTTCCACTCTACCACTATCCCACGACTCCAACACAACTACAGTGATATCATGCTCTGATCCAACACAACTATAGTGATATCATGATCAAAATATTCCTATGGCTAAAGGTTTATCCTAATTCTATGGGGTCTCTCAATATACCCAAAGATATGTGGGAGCTTAATTTTGTATACAGGTGTTATTTGAGGCTTAGGTATTGGAGATTGATCACCCCTCACTTCACTAGATACTTTACAAATAATCTAGCTTAGCCAATAATCAAAAAATCCTTTGTGATATTTTAAAACCCTTGACATAGGGTTTCTAACATATTAAACTAAAAATAGAGAAAAAAAATGGCTCGATATTTTTCTCTTTTTTCTTTTGATACGAAACTAGAGATCTAAAATATTTGACAAAGAGAAGATTGATGATTATTTCCATTTAGAATATGGGATATTTATAGCCAGTTATAACATTCAAGAAGGAACCTTTTGGATAATATTACATTAAATGCAAAGTTTGAAATATCAAAATGTTTCCCACTATCATTAATTAATCCCTATCATTCCTCCTCACCATAGAAGCATTAAATTCTAATGTGAACAAAATGGGAAGGAAAATCATAAGGAAGAAAATAAAATCCATAGAAGGAGAATGCTAAAGAGGCCAATGTAGATGCTAAAATATTCAAGGATCCAATGAGACAAATGGTGAAGCTGATATGAAACCAAACAAAGATGCTATTACTTTGTGAAATTTGGTGAGTCTTGTTAGTGAAGACATGAACCAAGTTAAAATTCTAAAATCCATTGAGAGAGATGCTGGAGGATAGTATCTTGGATACAAAAATTAGAACATGGAGTTTGATTTAAAAAGTGAGGGTTAATTCTAGTATTCAACTTGCCTCATAATAGGATAATATTATCATAATACTTATCAAAGATGGATTATTTTGATAGAGTCCTATGACTTGAGATAAGATTCTACTAGAATCAATTATAAATGTCCTTATGGAAACCTTCTCATCCTATCGGATTGCATGGATAACCAATCACTATAATTGCCAAGTGTTATAGAAGAGATCACTACTTATGAGGTTCACTTGCATTGGTTTGTGAAAATATTTGAAACAAACTCTATATGTAGGAGTCAATAAAATAGGAATCAAACAAAAAATCTAAAATTTGATTCAACAAATGAGTAATATTGAGAAAATAAAATAGAAAGCTTACCTCATGAAACAGGGTACACAAAAAAAGTTCCACAATACATGATTGATGTCAAAGGTGGAAAAAAGGAGTGTCAAGTATGACCAAAAATGTACTCCAAGATACACCCAAATTTCAAAGCACCATAGGTCGAAGGAGACCTTTAAAAAACATAAATATAAAGCTTCTACTATATTAGGCTTAAAAAGAGCTTGCTGATGACTATAAAGAAGGCTATATTCGAAATACATAGGGTCTTGCTGAACAAAAAGAAGGATGAAATTTCCCTTTTTACATCCAAAGTATCAAAGAATATTCACTTGAAATATTTATACCTTTTGTTTCTAAAATATTTAAATGCCTTTCTCCTTTATCAACACATTGATAAGTTAAAAGAAATTAAACATAAATATAATAATATCTATCCCCACAAAATATTTGGGATATATATTTTTAAAAATTCTCCACAAACATGAAGATCTACCAAACTGAAATGTATATGGTGGACCACACATAATCTAGAATAGAGGTGGTGATGGCTCAATGTTGGAAGGGAGGTTGTTGCAATAGGGAGAGCTAATGATAGTGATGAGGGGGCACAAAAAAATTGAAAACTAGCTATGAAATAGCTAAAATTATGACAAAATATTCACTAGACATTAAAGTGATTAGCAAAATATGTGTTGTAAAAACATGAAGTCAAATAGTGGAGCACCTATAGAAATTAATGGGTTTGGCCCACAAAACATAAAATCTATATTAGAGCATGCAAATGATTAATGAGAGATGCAAAGAGGGCAGAGGCCACAATTGCTAACAAAAGCAAAATAAAATGCAAAAATAGAATACCAAAATACAAAGAGAATCAAAGGGGGAGAGGGAATTTCTATAAGGGAAATTTTACCTCATAGGGTAGGATCTACTACACTAATACCAGATGATACATATAAAGACCCAAAATATTTGACAAAGAGAAGATTGATGATTATTTCCATTCAGAACAGAGGCTATTTATGGCCAATTAAACATCTAGGAAGTAAAATTTCAAAGAACATTACTTTAAATGCAAATGTTAGAATATCGACCACTATTATCAATTAATCCCTATGATATTTATAGGAAAATAAGTAGAAAAAAAATAATAAAAAAATATACCTAACAAGTCAAAATAAGAACACATTATTTACATTGTAGCAAGATGTGGCCATGGAAAGCGCTTTGATACCACTTGTTATGAATCTTACAATAAAATTAAAGCACATCCACACAATATTGCAATAATAATATAAAATGATCTTGAAATTAACAATATTATAATATGAAATAGAAATACAACAAATTATATTGCAAAATACAATAACACATTACATAATCATAGGCCTCTTCGAGGGGGCAACCTCCTTAAAAGTAGATATGAATTACAACAAATAATGAGATGCTTTCATCTATGCCCCTTGCATTTTTAAAGGATCTTCGTAATCCTAACTATAATGTTCAAGGGTTGGCTTCACATGCAAGTGGAAACCCAAGCTAGAATCTTCTACCAAACAAGTAGTTACATACTTTATAATATTTACATTAAATGTAACCACTTATCTAGGTGCATCAAGTGCCACATAAAAATTACAAAACATTACATAATATTATTAAGATGGTATTCCCATGTTAGGAAGAGAGTGATTACATAATAAGGTTAGGATGGTGTCCTAACACAAAGTTTCATGGGACCTTGAACTTTTTACCCTTATGCTATTGAAAAAAACAACTTTATGAAGTAGGAACAAATAATTCTCCAATAGAAAAAATATTTTAGAAACTATTTTTCTATGTGGCTGAGTGATATTACTCTATACTCACTCTAATACCATGTTGTATTTCACAATACTTTCCAAAAATAAACAAAAGCATAACATTCACCACAAATATTATGTAAGAAAAAGAGAAATAAAATAAAAATATCAATGGATAAAATAGATAAAAGAGAAGAATAGGGTTCCCTTAGACATCTAAAAAATAGACTTTATGGGTAAAAATAAATATAATAGATTGATTAGTGGCATATCTCTCAAATACTCAATACAAATAATTGCATTATCTAGGCATACATAACAAAGGCTTTAGGGTTAAATTATAAGTTGCAACATTAACCCATGTAGAAGTTTAATCAATGCTTCTATGGTTCAACAAATCAAGTCATTATATGATAATTGCCATAGCCTTATATAGAAATTACATTACACATACCTATAGGATTCCCATCAACTTACATCATTCATTGTTGGTCTTGGCTGATTAGATCAAGTTATCAATATCATAATAGTTTTATGTTTAGAATAGGCTCCACCTATATTATGAGTGCATTATTAGAGAATTTTAAGAAAAATATTATGATATTGTTATAATAAATCGTATTATCATGGGGTACTTTATCATGCAAGTGTCCATAATAATACAAAGGTTTGAGCTCATATCATACTCATATTATTCCATCCTATTTATCATTGTTCTATGATTCCTTTGGACATAAGAAACATTTATGTAAGTATATAAATTATACACTATATCTTTAATTTATTTTTTAAACTTTATAAATATTATTTAGATTATCAATATGTATCCTTTTTATCATTATCTTAATAGTATACAATTACATGTAAATTTGTAAACCAATATTTTTTTAAACAATGTTTAATATGATTTTGTTCATTTATGATATGAACTTCATTTATGATTTTTCTTTTTGATGTTTAGTATGACAAGGACATTGTAGTGGTTATGGATTTGACCTCTCTTTGGTGAGGTCCAAGGTTCAAATCAAGATGTACTTAGATGGGGATAGGTTGGATAGTAGCAACTGAGTGTTTACCTATTGGCTTCCCCAATTTCATGCCCCTAAGGATAGAGGGTCCTGTTGACTTTGTCTAATCTAGTGGGCTAGGGTTTATAGTGGTAAGATCCAATGGTGTTACCGATTCCCCTATGTATTAAAAAATAGATAAAATAAATTTTTTCATTTACATTATTAAAAACTATACTCTTTTAGTAAGTTATATGTGACTTCTATTGGGGGCCACTCCCATAAAAAATATCAAAATATTACATTTTTTGTTAGGTCAATTAAACCATATCCAACATTACTTTTTATCATAAAATTTTCTATCAAATATATGCTTCATCATCCTCAAAATTCTATGTTTCCACAATCAACTCCTTGGCATCATTTTCATAAAGAGATAAAATCTCACTTCTCTAGTTGCCTTCTAAAATTTGAATTTCACTAAGATGAAGATCAACACTACAATTGGCTAATTTATTTGCTATTTGATTTCATTATTTATAGGTATGCTCACATTTCCAAGAGATTGCATCCAAAAATAAATGAAGAACATCAACAATAATATTATTTTTTATCCAATCCCACATCCATTTTTATTGATAACATTAACGATAATTTGTGAATCCCCTCAATTGAAATAATTTCCATATTTTTTCTACTGTAATTTTAATCCTTGTAAGAATTGTTCTAGCCTCTAGTATTTGCATATTTGTTAGTTGAAGTTCCATATAATTCTGAGTAAGGATAATTTTACCTCCATTCTTTCAAAAAAACCATCTTCACCATCAAAATTTATTTTAATAAACCCAAATTGTGTACATTTATATTTTACCCTAGATCAAAGTAGATTGTTTATTTTAATGCCATTATCATAGATGACTCCTGCATGTCTGTTCAAATCCTATTAACGGGGTTGTTACCACCTTTTTTTTGCACTTGAGACTTCCCATGATGAGCACCATATCTGTAAACATTATACAAAGTAGACAATAATATAATTCTAAACTTAGGCATGATATTGAGATTTATTTTTAAAAATTCTATTATTTCTTTCAAGCCATTAATTCCAACAAATAATGGTAGGACCGATCCTTCACATAATATGTAACACTTTATCTTTAAAATATTTAATCCAACGTTTCATCCACTCTTTCAATGTTGAGGGAGCTACCAAATATATTTTCATATGTTTACAAAAGTAGCTCTGAAAGGTATGGGCAAAGGGACAATCAAGAGGTAAATGGTATGATGTTTTAAAATTCTTCTTACACAAGGCACATATGAAAGGTCAATGATATCCTCTTTTTTATATAATATCTCCTTTAAGAATCTTACTTTGAATTGCTAAGCAAAAGAATACTAAGGCATTAGGGAGAGAATATAGTGACCAAACATTCTTCCAAGTAATATCTTTGGGAGTAGGACATTTTTATTGTTCTAAATTATCATATCCCAACTTGACTAAGTATCCACCATATTTTTATAGATTCTAAAACAACTCATTCTTTTGTGTAAAAGTCAACAAATAAAACTTTTGAAGCATTGTTTGAAATTCATATTTCATTTGTTTGAGATCCTCTCCTTCAACTAGGTTATTAATAGAAATCCATGATCTAAAAATGTTGCTCATATTAGTATAGTCTTTGAACTTTGGACCTTTACAAGCTAGGAATGCTTGAGCCAATTGGTTACTATTTTGAGTTATGTATAAGAGGATAAAACTTCAACCAATCATAAAAATGTAATTTGCATAACTCCCCTCATTGATTGACCATTTAATATGTTTCTTAATCAATTTTTTTGAAAAATAATTTGAAAAAATTATATTAAAACAAAGATCATTTACAAGTTGGGATGAGACTTCTCCCAACCTTAGCCAAAGAGAACACATGTTTAAAAAGTAAAAGAATATTTTATTGGTGCCAAATATCCTAAACCATTGTTCTACAATGGTTGTTCACCTATTTAAAACTATAAAAGAAGATCTACATTGGAGCATAAATCTCCTAAACCATATTTCTGCAATGGTTGTCCAAATTAGCTAAACACTGGATTTGCTCACTAACCTACTTAATCATCTCCTCAATAGCCATGCCACTATACCATTGAACCCCTACATCCTTCTTAGTAACCATATTAGCTAGGAAGTATACCACTTTATTTAGATCTCTACTCACATAAACTAGAATCACATCATCTAATTACCTCCATAATTCCTTAATTTGAGTGACAAAAATCCTCAACCTCCATGTCTTCAAAGCAAAGTTCCTCATGCAATCTAGAGCTCCGACAATTATTTAAGAATTTGATTCTAGATTTATCCTCATTTAGCCTGTTTTACTACCTAGATAGAAGAAAATTTGATACTTAAGGCTTCAGCTTCATTGTTCATGGCCCTTCCCAAGCCTTGCAGTTCCCAATATAGCACTGTCCCAACATGATTCCTGCAAACCACTCCAATTATAGCTCTAATCGAATTGCCTTTTGCAGCTCCATCAATATTAATTTTAATCCAACCTTCTAAGGGTAGTTTCCAACTAGCTAGCCCCTCTTACACTTCAACTTCCTTCTCCATTGTCCCTATAACAACTTGAGTTTCCTCTTTAGCATACATTACCACAGTTTCTGTGACTTTTCTCCAAATGACCTACCAAACTCCATCTAAATATGAAAAGGTTTCTCTAAATTTTTTTTCCATTTCTCTCCAACCACACTTACCACCAAATGAAGTGTAATCAAAGCTTACAACCAATACAAAAATATTTAGATTTAAATCTACCCCTCTTTCATATTTCTCAAATATTAATCCAATTCAAATCACCATTAACTCAAATTTTATAAGATAAAAACCATCTCTCCCTGATTTAGCGTGTGAATGGGTACTCAAACATCAAGTGGTCATATGTTTCCACACTTTTGTAGCATAAAACACATTGAGATGGACCAATTATTTTCCTTCAGTCGAGATTATCAAAAGTAAGAATTTCATTATGCATGAACTACCCCCAAAATTTTTACTTTCGACCAACCCTTGGACTACCAAATCTTTCTCCAATACTCAACCTGCTATGCATGAAGAGGAGGATCTAGAAGGATATTATCATATCCATAATTCACTGTGTAGACACCAAGGCTCCCATAGCCCCAAGCTAATTCATCCTCCTCATCTCCACCTGTGAGAAATATTTTTGCCAAGATTTTAGTCATGACGGGTGTTAATTTCAGAGGGATTGAAATTGGCCACTCATCCAACTTATTAAACTACTTAAAATTATAATCCCCAAGATGACTAGCATTCAAGTAACTTTCAATTTGGACCTAGACCCTGGTTTCCATGGCTATTTTTATTGGTTGTAGTTTTGGGAATTCAACAATGATAGGTGGGTATTGATCCCATGAATCTATCCAAAATTGTACCTTCTCACCTCTCCCCACTTTACAAATAATCCATCTTTCACTACCTGAGATCCTAACTTTAGATCCTACCATACGAAGGATCCATTACCATCCAAAGGAAAACAACCCACCTCATTTGGATTTACTTGTACCAAATATTTACTAGTTAAAACTCTACTAAATTAAGAAGTTGGTTGGGAAATCCACCTCCTGTAAAGCTTTCCAACCAAAGCTTTATTGTTTAGCTTTTATGTTCTCAGTCCAAAAAATCCTTTTACCTTGGGTTGGCTTACTTTATCCCAATATACTAAGGCCCATTTTCTATCCCCTTTTAATCCTTCCCATAAAAACTTTCTAGCCATCTTGTCCAACTCTTTCCATATGGTATGTGGGGAAGCAAGGATAGAAAATTTATAAATTAGCATGGCATGAATGACTAACTGTAAAAAATTTAATATACCCCCATAGCTTAACCATTTGTGAGACCAATAATTACTTCTTTCCTTGATACAGTCCAAAATATTCCTCTCGATATCTATTTTTAGTTTTTTAAAATGCAAAGGGACCCCCAAGTATACCACTAGGAGAGAAGTCCTCGTGAATTCCAAGATCTCTAAAATTTTATCTTGAAGCCTTTGATTAATATTGAAAAAGGCCACTTTGGATTTTTATCATTTATGACTTGGTTTGTGGACCTAAGGTAGACATTAAGTGCATCTCTAATCATTCTTGCTTCCCTAAAGTTGGCCACTCCCACAAATCTTGTGTCATTCACAAAATGTAGGTGAGTCAAAACTTTCTCACATACCTTGGTAGCTGTTAGAAAACCTTGTTATCTTCTCCTCAAGATGAGTCTACCCAAACCTTCAGCCAATATGAGAAAAATATAGGGGGAACAAGGATCTCCTTGATGAAGGCCTTGAGTAGCTCCAAATGGTTGTGAGGGAAGACCCTTGATTAACCCTGAGTATGTCAGAGTAGAAACACAAATCATGACCCATTCTATACAATCCTGAGATAAACCAAAGGCTTCCTTCATCTTTGACAAGAAGCTCCACTCTACCCTATCATAAGCCTTTGACATATCTAGTTTTATGAATATTCCTCTATTACTAGATTTTTGCATTGAATGGATTGCCTCCTGAGCTAGAACCACAACATCCAAGATCTTCCTACCCTCTATAAAACCCCCTTGCTTTGAGTAGATAATTCTACGTAGAAGAGGTTTTAGCCGCTTAGCTATTACCTTTTTGATTATTTTATATATGACATTGCATAAGGAAATAGGTCTATAATATGACATATGCATCCCTTCCTTCCCTTTTGGAATTAAAGCAATAAAAGTATGATTTAATGCTTTAAGAATTATTTTACTACCTTTGGAATCATCTATAGAAACTATTACATCCTCCTCCAAGTTGTCCCAAAAGGCCTAAAAAAACTCATTTGGAAAGCCATCTGGACCTGGTATTTTTTTGGTGCTCATTCTAAAGACTACTTTCTTTAGTTTCTCTCTATCAATGGGTTTAAGTAGGGCCTAATTTTCTTCTTCATAGATAACAGAGGGTATGACAACAAGAACTTCTTTTTGACCCTCTTCATCTTGCACCATACTTTCCTTGAATAGTTTAGAAAAATAATCCATTGAATGAGTGTCCATTGTCATATTGAAAAACTTCTATGTTTTTTGTATGTCTCCTTGCACAGGTAGCCTGATGTAAAATTTTGGTCTTTTTATCACCTTCTAATAACCATGTGGTTCTTGCTCTCTATTTCTAGTAGGTCTCATCTTGGTTTTCAATGTCCTCAATCACTTTACGCAATGCATCATCCTCTTATTTGAGATACTATGTAATTGTTCCTTCCCTGAAGTATTTTTAAACCTCATACCATCTAGCTATAAATGGATCTCTTTGGACCTGGAAGTCTGTCTGCTATCTCACCTCAATTAATTTGGTTGAACCTTGACATAATGAAGTTATTTGTGGAATATAAACATTGTTGTCCCAAATTTTGGGTGACCCTCTTCCCACCACTATGGAATTTTATTTCAAAGTTCCTCTTTTTGTAACCAAAAGTTTTCAAATTTAAATGGTTTGTGATGTTGCACTGTCTTGATCCCCCTTCCAAAAAAATGGGAAAGTATCTGAAACTAAACCATCCAAAATTTGAAATTTTATATTCCATTTCATAAATACCTCCTTTGAAACCAAAATATGATCTAACTTCACCTTCTTGCTATGTGGCTCTCTCTTATTAGTCCAAGTATCATTGGTTCTAGGGAATTCAATATCCACCAAGTGTAATTCCTACACTTGGGTAATCATAAGTCGATCCCCTAGGTCTAAAATTGGGGTTACCCATTCCTGATCTCTAGAGGATACTTTAACATTAAAATCCCCAACAACAATCTAGTCTAACTCCTCCCTTGAGACTCTCATGTTATGTACAAATTTCTATTGATGCATCTCATCATCTAGGTTTTGATCCTCATAAAAATTTGTGATTAAAACTTGTTCAACTGTCACATTGTTCCTAAAATGTGATGTAAGGACACCCATCCAAGCTATATATTCTATTGTAGTTTATTCAAGAGAGTTAAAAAAAGTAACTATCCCCCATGAGGCCCCTTGGGCAGCCACTTCCATATGATCAACACCCCTCCAAAGTCTATTTACTGTTTTACACATAATATCCAATGACATTTTTGTCTCCTAGATAAGAAAAAATATGTTTTACACTTTTCTAAGAGTCTTCGAACAACAAATTATTGGGTTCTATTTTTTAAACCCCTAACATTCCATAATTGTATAATCATTGGTTACCTTGAGAGTAGTAAAAATCTATTGGTATCACAGATCCTCCAATGATCAGTTTATCTCCTTGAACTAATATCAATTCCTTATTTGATTTTCTACCTACTCCTTGAGAGTTGATATTTTTGATCTTTATTCCACATGAGTTATACATAGAGGTGACATTTCTCTATTGTTTTTTGCTATACCCATGATGACATCCTTAATTATTGACCGCTCTTGGTTATGAACTATCAATACCCCTGCACTCTTTGATTGCGGTAACTCACTGCACTCAATTACTTGGTCTAGGATGAGAGGAGGTGAAAGAGGGGCTTGAAAATGGTTGTTATTGTTTTCATTATTTTCATCCACTCCTTCCATGAATTGTTCTTCCTGGTACACTAACAATTCCTGGTACACTAGTGTCTCGAAGATCTCATACCTATTAGAGGGCTTGAGTTGGTTTTGCTCTTTGCCATATTTTTTCTTTTACCTTCTCCTTATTTTGGGCTATTCAAAACCATCTCCCTATGCTTATTTTTCCTTAGAAATGCTGGTTGTTTCTTTATTTATTATTGAATTACCCTGCTTAGAAAGATTTGACATTTCCAAAGGAGCCTCCATTTTTATGTTCATATTGTTTGGGTAGAATTGGGCCAAATGCCCATATTTATGGTAAATTCTGCACCTAAAGGGCAATGCCTCATAATTCATTTTTTGAATCCAAGATAGTCCTGCAAGTTCAAGTTCAACCTCTACCAGAAAAGGCTATCTAAGATCTATTTCCATGCATAATCTAGCATAAATGGCTATATTTCCTTCCATTGTGTCTTTGGAAACACCCAAATGTCTTCCAAGGGAATTACCAATAATTTGCAATACATGCTCACTCAAAAACTCCATTGGAAGTGCATACAAATGAATCCAAACTAGGAAAATAGTGGGTTCATTTTGAGGATCAAATCCCACTCTCTAGGGCTGAACAAATAATCTTGCCAGACCATGATTCCTCTTTTCTGATTTCAAAGCCCTATTTCTATTGGCAAGTGAAGAAAAAATAACAATAAAATATCCATTGCTAATAAAACATAAAGAATACTCACCAAGAGGCTCCCAGTTTTTCTAGACCCAAGAATGCAAAAAAATTAGGTAGGATGAATACCCATGAATTTATAGATCAAATAATAATTGGATCTATATAAAATTGTTTCTTCTACCATCCTTTTCTCAATGATAATCTTTGGCATTGATTCTGAATGTGGTAAACATCCATTAACTCATTGAGATGTTGATCTATTTACAACAATTGTAAAGAGCATTTTTAATGCAATTTTTTATTCTTCTTCAATCTCTGGTAGATATTTATCCTTTAAAAAATTTGCAAAAAAACTGTCTCTCTAAAAGAGGATCCAGAGGTGTCCCAATTGGGCCCTCCTAGGGCAACAATATTGTCTTCAAGTGCACAGCAACCAAAAATATCTTTGGATACCAAATGATGCCCTAGTTTTCTATTTTAAAGCTCTCTCATGTTTCTTAATCAATTACAAACTATTTGATATGAAGTTCCATGTTGACGATCCTTTGGGTAGGGTTATTTTCCTAAATAATTTCATTGCATCAAGATAACTATATATTTTTGAAGTAGCAATTTTATCCAATTATTTCCTTGATATCTAAATAATCTCCACACGAGCTTTTCCCCTAAGGACAAACTCATAAGTCTACAATTTCACAAGCCTGCTTTTGCAATAATCGTTTGTTTACAAACCCTATACCAATTACAAAGAGGAAACCTACATTTTTCCTTGCATCCTTTCTAAATAAAGTCTTCTTTAATTTTATCAATTTCTGATTCTATACCTATTGGCAATCTTGAAAGTGACATCATATAAACAGGGATAGATTGCAATGTAGTATTTATGAGTTGTAGCCTTCTCACCATGGTTAAGAACTTATCTTTCCAACTTGCCAAAAATCTTTCATTATATCCAAACAAGAGACCTAGAGTTTCTTTTGTTTCCTTTATTAGACAAAGGAATACCCAAGTAGGTTGACAAAAAAAAATCAATTTTAAATCTTAAAATATCCATAATAACTCATTGTAAATCTAGGGCTACGCTAATGAAAACATCTTGGATTTTATAGTAAACCAATTATCTAGTAGCATTCTCATAGCACGATAACATTGATTTAAATACCATGGATTCATTGTCGAAGGGATGACCCAAAAGAAAAGTATCGTCAATAAATTAGAGAAGAGATTCAAATGAATCATTTTTGCAACTTGCATACCTTTGATTTTTCCTTCCATATTTGCCTTTCAAATAGCTCTCCCTAATGTCTCCACAAGAATAATAGATTATCTTAGAAGAGTACACAAGATGACTTAAAGTAACCAATAGGAGAACCGATGATATAAATAGAATATTTCATAATGCTATAAAAAAATTTAATCCATTCACACCAACTATAATCAAAACCAAACATTTTGAGAATATCATGTAGAAAACTATAATAAATCCTATCATATGCTTTGATCATATCCAATTTCATAAGCATACCTAGATTTTCCATGGAATGAAGCGAATGTATGGTCTTATATGCAATGTTTACACCATCAAGAATTTGTTTACCATGAACAAAACCACCTTGTTCCTCTAAGATACACAATCTAGAATACCTTTCAACCTGTTTACCATAACTTTTGAAATGATCTTATAAATCATATTACAAAGTATTATTGGACAAATATTATCACAATATTTTATCTCATATTTCTTGAAAGCCAATGTAATAAAATTAGAATTAATATCACTTATTATATCATTCCTTTTTTGGGCCTCTTTAACTATAACCAATATATATCTCTTCAAAAAATTCTAAAATTTTTGAATGAAAATAGTAGGAAATCCATAAGGATCCACACCATGTTAGGGTGAAATGAGAAAACTACTTCATTCAAATACTTCATAGATAACTTCTTCATAAAGCTTTTATTTGTCCTTATGCGATAAAAAATGAAATATTTTGTAAAAGCTTACTTGTGTCTCCTTCTCTTTCATAGTATCTATAAGTTTTGAAATAGTTTATTGATTATTTCCTTATATATTCTTCTTCCTTAATATTAATTCCATATAGAGTTAAAATATTTTAATATGATAAAATAAAAAAAAGTTTTTGTTGTAGCATAAAATTATTTTAAAATTTTATATCTCTCCTCGAGCCATTTCTCCCTAGATTTTTAGAACCAATTAGACTCCTTTTTCAATGTATTATGATAATTAAAAGTAATTATTTTTCTTTCACTTAATAATCCTGATCCATTCCATTGATTTCTACTATTTCTTGTAAATTTTGAGCTTGAATTCAATTTCTTTTTCTTCTTTAAAAATATTACAAAAATATTTGACATTCCAAATATTCATTTTCTCCTTTATATATCTCATCTTTTGGGAAATATTATACATATATGATCCTTCAAAATTTTCTTCATCCCATAGACTAAAAGCGAAATGACCTTGGATGATCAAACTACATAGTTATCACCCGTCACCCATCTTCCAAATATTTTTAAAACCATTCGTATATTACTCACTATTTAAATTTATTTCTTGTATTAAAATAAAATTAGGACTATAACAACCTATTAATTCCTTAATAATTATTTTTTAGGGGTCTTATTTATACCCCTAATATTCCATGATATCATTTTCATCATCATCACTTTTTATTTTTATTATTGGGCTTAACCCCACCTCTTGTTAACACCTATGATTTCTTTTATTCGGCTTCCCAAATTGATATCCATTTGAGTTTATTTTTCTATTTTTTCATGTTGTGATGACCTCCCTCTCCTTTTTCATTCCCATTGTAGACACCAAAATCTACGCATCCACAAAATCATATTTTGGTACCCCACATCAAATCCTGCATAGGAAAATTATATACCTAAGTTTAGACTTAGGTGTATAAAATCTTGCACATTATACTATTTTCTAGATTTATTAAATATGGAAAATCAACCTAGGATACCCTACCCACCCACTAGACATGTGTCCTAGCCACCTCACCAAAATCCCTTTCCACATCTCACACACCCTTTTCCCCTTTGTCTCTTCACATGGAATATCTCCTACAACTCACTTCACATACAACCACATCACCCCAGTTAAGTGAGACACTCTAGGTGACTCACTCTAACTGCCCCCTCCATTTGGCAGCCATAGATTGCCACTTGACAATCCTGGCTTGCCACCTCCCATTTCCCTCCAAAATCCTAAGGGACCTATAAAGGCACCTTCACCCCATCAAACAAGACGAGGTTGAGAATAGGTATCGTCAGAATATCAAATAGCACTAGGAGTTCGCATGCATCCTGAGGAAACCCAAGATCTGAAGCCTAGAGCCATATTTTGGAGTATTCTACCACTCAGTATAAACTTCTTGTTCATGGTTACATAGTTGAAACTACACTTGCACAATTTTCCTCAATGTCCATGCACAATTTACCAGTCCACATCACATGTCCATGGTTTCTCAGAAGTAAAAAAACACCACAAAAATGATCAATAAATATTTGATTTTAGCAAGGCATTTAGTTTATGTTTTCTCTATTTTTTGCATCGCATGTTTCTTCAGCTAGGATTTGTAGCAATATTTTATATCTTGATCAACAGGTGCTACTAAATCTTGTTTGGTTTGTGTGTGCAGGAACCATGTATCTTGGAGAGCTACTAAAGCTGGAGTGGTCCCCTCATTGGATACCAAAAGCCCACTCACCCCTTTGAACTGATAGCGGAAGAATAAAGGACACCATTTGATTTGCTTGGATAGCCCAACATTGTTATTTGAAAATTTGTATCATATATCATTGTAACATTACCCCCAATACACTTGGGGTAATTCAAAAAGCATTGTAACATTGGGAGATTTAGGCTCCCCTATTTTAATACAAAAGAGACATTACTTTTATTGCAAGTGTTCATTTGTGTGTATTTATTTCGGTGTCAATTAAGACACCAAAACCTAGGCATACACAAAATCACATTTGGCACCCCACATCAAATCTTGCATGATAAAATTATATACCTAACTTTAGACTTAGGTGTATAAAATTCTACACATTATCCTATTTTCTAGATTTATTAAATCTAGAAAATTAGCCTAGGATACCCTGCCTACCCACTAGACATATGTCCTAGCCACCTCACCAACATCCCTTATCACATCTCACACACCCTTGTCCCATTTATACCTTTACATGGGATATCCTCTACACATCACTCCACTTGCAACCACATCACTCCACTTGCAACCACATCACCCTAGTTAAGTGAGACACTCTGAGTGACTCACTCTACCTGCCCCCTCATTTGTCAAACCTGGATTGCCACTTGGAAATCCTGGATTACAAACTCTCTTTCCTCCAAAAACCTAAGGGGTATATAAAGGCACCTTCACCCCATCAAATAAAGGAGGCTGAGAATAGGTACCGTCAGGCTACCAAATAGCACCAAGAGTTTACACACATCATGAGGAAACTCAAGATCTAAAGCCTAGAGCCATATTTTGTAGCATTTTGCCACTCAGTCTTCCCATCCATGGTTACACAGTAAAAACCACACTTGTATGGTTTCCCCACCACCCGTGCATAGTTTACCAACCCACACCACCTGTTCGTGTTTTGTCAAAATCCAAAAACATATGACAATTATGATTAGTAAGTTTTGTTTTAGCAAGGCATTTGGTTTACTTTTCTTTTCTTTCTACAACATTTAGTCAAGGATTTTATTTGCATGGTTTTTATCCTTGTATATAGGTGCTACTAAACCCCATTTGCCTTTTCATGTATGTGCAAGAAATAGGTTTCTTGGAGAGTTTTTGAAGCTGGAGTGGTCCTATCATTGGATATCAGAAGTCCACTCACCCCTCTAAAGTTGTAGCTGAAGAACGAAGAACACGGATTTTATTAAATACTTGGAAGATCCCCCCATTTTCCAATTTTTAAAACATTGTATCTCATAGAGAGAAAGAAGTTTTATAACATGGTCCCCAACACACTTGGGGCAATTCAAAAGTCATTGTAACATTGTATCAAATATCAATACAAAGAGCATTTTTGGCATTCTTCTCTCTTTTCTGTGTTTATCTTTATTTGTGTTCAATTATTTTTCTACAGTAATGGTGATCATAGTGGGACCCCCTAAGGGTTCTATTTGTATAAATTTGATTATTGATATGTGTTTTTCTATGATTGCAAGTTTATGAAAATCGATCATGCGAAGATTCAAAATCAGGACTGGTGGATCTAGAGCCTATTTTTATTTAGCCTTGCACCTGAGAAACAATGAGCACATGGTTACAAATTTGAGAAACCATGCACTGGTTGTGGGATATATGAGGAACCATGCATCGATGGTTGGAGCACTATGGAACCATGGATCAACAGTAGAGCGCATTGGAAGGAGTGATGAAAGGATAATAGGTTTGTACACCTGAAACCCTCTTTCCTTATTTTTAGCTTTAGCATTTACATGTTAGGTTAAATTAAGAGTCTCTATCTTGTTTTCCATTGTTTGCATTTAGGTCTTAGGATAGGCATATTTAATTTCCTAAAAAAATTCATAAAAAAATAAAATCAAAGAATCTGCACTTTAGATTAGTTAGCAAAACATCTACATAGTCTGATTAGGAACAAGCTCATTTAGGATTTCAAAATTTTCTTTGCTTCTTTTTTTGGCCTATAGTTTAAATCGTGGGTCCATGGTTGGGATCTCCCAAAGGTACGCATGTGTTGGCTAACATCACAATCACAGTTAACCAGTCCTAACCAACCACTAATGGTTAGATCTATATTTCAGAAACTTGGTAAATCTCATTTGAAATTAGCCATATGGACCTTGATATGTTTCTATCTACCACTATGTATTTTCCTTCTTTCTGTATTAGGCAATAAATAAAATTACATATTATATTACATCACACAATAGAAAACAAAGCCATCACACATGTGAACATTGGAAAAGGTTGGACTTCATCACCAACCTCCAACATATTTACCTTGTTACTTGGCCAAGACCAGCTCCAAGAACCATCTTAGCCATGGAAAATAGCATGTATTCCTCTTTAGAGGGTGTATCGTTTCCCACAGTGAGTATGGGTGAGGACTGGTAGGACCTAAGCTCCCTCATCGAATTTGGGTTTCATCTCCAAGTCCTGGTGGGTTTCATAGCTCAGACCTCATCATCGGGATAGTGTGTGAGAGCATCTAGATGAAATTCGTAGACTCATTTTAGAGAAAAACATATGCACATTGATTTTTCTTTTTATCCAAAAACAAAAAAAATAAAAAACTCCTTCAAAAAAAATAAAACACAAAAATCAAACTTTGCGCAAACTTAGGAACAAAAACATTGTTTATTTGTTTTCTTTGAGTGCTATCTTACTTTGTACTACCATCACACATCCACAAACATACATTTACATTTTACACCTCATCTCACATTTAGCGTATGGTAAAAACCTGTGTTCAAACCATAAGGTTATCCCTAGTCTAGAGTTAGTTGTCTTTTTCCATGGATCCATCTCAGTCTTGTTAGGCCCCTAACACATCGATGGTAGGGCAAGTTAGTGTAGACCCCACTATGTTCCTAAACATGAAAACTGGGCCCTCTAGTGGTGCCCCCATTTTGGATATAGATATCATGCAAAGGGCTACTCATACTGCCATCCCTAAAACACCTAGGAGTGAGCCACATACGCAAACAGATAGTCATGTTACACTTGTAGACATGGACACCGTTAGGCAATACCTAAATACAATTGGTCTAGTTTTCCCATTGTTACCTCTGCTCACCATTCCACCCCACACTATTCCATCATTTCATCAGGAAGCCACCTTCCCACACCCACAACAATCCAACAAAACCTTCATGAATCCACTTTTTAAATTGAATACTACCACCATAGCCCATAACCATCCATCATCATCTAACCAACACCCCCTCATATTACCAAACCAAAATATCATTTACACCAATTCCCTCTACAAAGTACCTGTTAGCATTGCTTCATAGATCCAGGTATCCATACCATCCACTGTACCTAGAGCCCACGTGTATTATAACATCCCAAATTTAGTGGCAATACCTTTTGCAACTTACCCTCCACCAACATATACTAATATGTTTTCCACCCAACCAACCCCATCATCCATCACTTACACAACCATACCATCCTCCTCTACGATTGCCATGCAAAAAGCCTTATTTCAATTACAATAAATGATCCTAGATAATGCTAATCATAGCATTACTTCTAACCCACATTAGTAGCCATAGAGGATAGATCAAAATCAACCATCAACATCCCATCAAAACACCTTCTTCACTCAAGATCCATCTTGGGTGTTGCGCCCCCAAACCGCAACCATAGCAACCAATCCATCTCATCAAATGTATGCTAACTCTTTACGTTAGCATACCTACATACCCCCATCACCTCATCACAATAAAATCCTGTTGAGTGGTATTTTCACCCGATTGTGAAAACACACTCTCCGATAGGATTTGGGTTCCAAATCCCCTCTTGCAAAGAAATTAAACAAATAACTTCTCCAAGGTCTCCGCTATGTTAGCATTTTGTATAAGTAAATGTTTAATTTAAATGCTCGGAATACCTTAGTGGTTGCAAGTAACTATAAACAAGGGGCACGGTGGTTTATTTTATTTTGAAGCTTTAATGATTGTTCATTTGATCAGAATGAACTCAATGTGATTTGATCTTAATGATGAAGTTATTTATGTTCAGATTTCGGTAGATTCTCAATTGTTTTATTTTAATGACTGTAAAATAAAGTTTAACTTTCTAGAAAATAAAATAAAAATGCAAAAAAGAAAACGAAAATAAAATGTAAATAAAATTGAATTGAAGTACATTCAAAGTTCTATGATCCTATTTGACAAAACCGAAGATAATGAGGTTTTCTGCATACAACCTAACCTATTGAACCTGCAAACTCGCACAATCCAGATAAGTTAGGTGCTGGTTTCTGGGGTTTTAACTATGATTTTTAGATTTAGACATTCGCATGAAGCAACCAAGAAAACTTGCATTAAACTTCACCTATAAGCCTAAAGATCTGAAAAGGGGAAAAATAAACATTAAATCTTGCATGCAGAAAATAACTCCTTCTTTCTTGTCAATAAGATGCAACTCTCTGTAATTCTGTATTAAAATTTCATCATTTTACAACAACAAAATTTCTAGTTTTCTCAAAACCAGAAAAAGGGGGAGGAAAAACACTCCAAAGCAGGCCCAGAATGGCCTATCACCTTCAACTCTGCAACTCTACTCGTAGTGGTTTCGACCCCTATACCAATCTCTGGCTTCTGCCTTTAAACCCTCTAGTGTGGCTCTCTGTTTTGCTCTGTGATGCTTCGTTTCATTTCCCAGATCGCTTCGTTTCATCTTCCCGCCTCTTCATTATTTTGGTTTTTGCTCGAGCGTCGAAACGTTTGATCTTCTCGTGCTAACTGTAACCTTCTCATAATCCCTACACCTTTATGCCATGTGTTCAGCACTTCCCCGCATGTTCTATAATGGCCCACCATGAATCATGACAAAAATAGCATGTCGTGATATCATGACATTTTTATATCTACAGCTTTATTATTCTTCCACCGTACCGCAAAAACAAGACATGTCGCGATATCGCGACATTTTTATATCAACAACCTTGTTCGCCTTCAAGCACCGCGAAAATGAGACATGTCGCGATATCGTGACATTTTTCTCCTTCGGGCCGCATGGATGCAACTTGTCATGAAATCGTGACATTTTTCTCCTTCGTTGTGTTTTGTTGTACTTAGCCATGAAAATAGGACATGTCACGAAATCGTGACACTTTTTCATTCCGTACCATCTCGCTGCTTTCTGTCATGAAATCATGACATATTTCCCTTGCTTAGCTTATCAGTCATTGTGAATCATGAAAATGAGACATGTCACGATTTCGTGACATCTTTCTATCTTTACCTCCTTTAGATAGATCGCGAAAATGCAACCTATCGCGATTTCACGACACTTTCTTTCATTTGTTCCTTCCTCACTTTCCTATCGCAAAAACCTGACATGTCGTGATATCATGACATTTTTTTATCTTTGCCCTTCATCTCGTCTTCAGGTCATGAAATGGCGACATGTCGCGATATCGTGACAACTTTAGTGCATTGACTCTTCTCTTGCTACATTCGACCGCGATTTCATGACAAGTCGCTATATCACGACATTTTTCTTTTATCCTATCCCTTTTCTTTATCAACATGACATGTCACGATATCGCGACATTTTTCACTTAGTCTTTCTCTCTCCTCTATGAACCGCGATTTCACGACATGTCGCGATATCGTGACAATTTTCGGTCAACACTTCTTCTTGCTTGCTTTGACCACGATTTTATGACATGTCGTGATATCGTGACATTTTTCACTTTATGCTGCATTCTATTGCTCTTAGCCGCAAAATGTGACATGTCACGAAATCATGACACTTTTTCGTTCCATTGTACTTCGCTTGTCTGGGCCGTGAAAACGCGACATGTCGCGATATCGTGACACTTTTCATTCTGCTGTACTTTTGCTATTTTGAACCGTGAAATATCATGACACCTTTTCATTTTTTCACAACATGTCACGATATCACGACAACTTTTCATTTTTGGTCGCGACGGAGCAACATGTCGCGATATCCCACTTTTCATTTTGTTTATTTTGGGAGAGCAACATGTCGCGATATCGCGACTTTTCATTTTGGTCGCGACGGAGCAACATGTCGCGATATCGCGACAATTTTTCATTTTTGCTTTTCTTTGCTCTTTTAACATCTAGGCCACTGCAATCTTCTTGGAAAGCGTGCAAAAAAGGGGGGTCCCCAATTTTGGGGTGTGTTGTGGAGCAGCCACAACAAATGGCGACTCTGTTGGGAAATGCTCTTGAGCATTTCGGTGAGAACCTAACCTGAAATATACAAGCTTAGATACAAGCGTCAACACATAAGAGATAAAACAAATGTCGATAGATCAGAAATACATGAAACATTAGAATCATTAAGTATCAGCTCGGTGTGTGCAATGTGCTCCATTTTCTATCGTTTGAAATTGATCAACATTCCATTGTCAGTTTTACATGAATGCATATGTGAGATTGTGAATGATTTATGCATCCCTAATTAATATGCTTAGAGATGTAGCAATCTGCTTTAAGCTTTCTAGTATCATACACAAACATTTAAAATTATCAAACCCTCTTAGGATCAACTATATATATAATGAATTGCTTTATTAGATCCCAAAGTTGGTTATGAGTCACTACTATCTTGAACCCATGTGCAAGTGAAAGTGAAATCAGAGCTTTGGGGAATCGGATTCCCAACCTAAACGAGATGGGAATTTAACCCTATCCTTACTACTCTGATATGGAATTCATTACCTCACTTTGAGCAAAATGATTTAACCAGTTATGGATGAAATTGTCAAGCTAGTCTATCCGTTTGAGCAGTCAGTGGTCTTGTTTTAGACAAGACATGTTGCCACGCATGGGCATACTTAACCCCATAATCCATAATTTGGCTTCATTCATTCTTTTTCTTTTATTTCTTGGACCTTTGGGATGACTACCCATCCTTGCGAGGGACATGTAGTACGATCCTTCCAATCCAATATTAAGATAAAATGGGAAATATTAGTTAATTTTATTTCTTGGACCTTTGGGATGACTACCCATCCTTGCTAGGGACATGTAGTACGATCCTTCCAATCCAATATTGAGATGAAATGGGAAAAATTAGTTTTACTTTTATTGCTTGGACCTTTGGGATGACTACCCATCCTTTGCGAGAGGACATGTAGTACGATCCTTCCAATCCAAGCTTTATGATGAAATGGGAAAAATGGAAGCTTTGGGGAATCGGATTCTCAACCTAAGCGAGATGAGAATTATGCCCTATCCTTACTACTCCATGTAGGTCAAATCAGAGCTTTGGGGAGTTGGATCCTCAACCTAAGTTCGATGAGGATTTAACCCTATCCTTACTACTCTGGTTTTAGGCTTTAAGCTTTTATGGGAGTGGTAAAAACCACTGTTTCAAGGATTATGTTGCATGATAGGATAGACATGAAATACTCCTTTCGCCTCACCTTTTCTTCCAAGTCTGGTTTTGATCATTTTGCTCAAGATCCTCTTTAATATGAATAGAACGTGCTTGGTTCAAGATAGTTCGGGCATCAGTTCCCAACCTTAGGATTTTTTTTTTTATGTTATAGAATAACCCTAAGAGGATTTGACATTTTTCAATGATTGTATTGGAAATGGATATGCAACTAAGATGGAATATATATGCAAAATGGAATGTAATATGAATGCATTGCTTTTCTGAATTGTGGATGGAGTATACCACCTATGTTGCCATAATTTGTAAAACTGACAACTTCATGCATCACAAGTTTCAAACGATATTATTTAATGTGTTTGCGTTACTTGTGGAGCTTTCTGCAATACAATTCCAATGTTTCATATTCTCCTGATTTTAGGCATAAGTTGACATCTCAAAACTTTTTTCATTTTTTTTTATAGACAAACCAAACATGTCCATAGGACCAACACATAACTTTAAATCAAAACTTATTCAATCCAAAACCAAAATGCAATCCCAAAAATGAAAATTTGAAAACACAAACCAAAACCAAAAATCAAAACCTATATACAAATGTACAATATAATACAAGATGATGCAAAGCTTGGACTATCACTTTCCCGGATCCCAAACATGATTAGAACACTTCAAAAAAAATATAACGTGATACGCATGCCAAATGTTGTGGGAATCCAACAAAAACAAGACTAGACCAAACAATGCAACCCACTTCAACTTTCCTCTCTCACCCCACCAATTAGATTTAGTTCCATTAGTATTCTCATAGGTGAGATTCAAATTTTCAAATTGATTAGACAATGATTGATTTTCAATTCTTTCATAATCCCATTCATGATTTAGAACTAGGCTTTCTTTATTCAAAATGAAATTTTGTAAGCAAAAGCCTATTTCTAAAAATTTCAAAGCTAATTCATTTTCCTTCAATAAAGCCATAACATTAATGATATTTGAATCAAACCATTCATTAGGCAAACCTCCATTCGAATCCTGCATGGTGAAACCAAAAATATGAGATTTTACCTTTGGCATGCTTTCATTTGACCTTACCTGAAAAGGATTTGAAAATTATTTTTTTCTCTCATGACCTTCATCATCACGCAACACTTGTTCTTTCTCAATGACCTGTTTATCAAAGGCACCAAACTTAGGTACCCAATTGAAAATATGTCCATCCCTTTCAAACCATAAGTCTTGTCTATCTAACGCCTTTTCGTGATCAGTCACTTGGGTTGTCTTGGGTAACGTGAGATTTTCAATTGGATCATCGATGATATCAAACCCAAATGGTTCAGGTTTTGTAATTTTCTCTTTCTGAAATGGCATAATCGTCGTAGCGCAAGTACGTGGATCAAGATTTTTGATTTCTTTTCCTTCAAAGGGATCTAAAGCAAGTGACTCTCTTTCTTGGTTCATGGTCGTAGAATCCTTATCATGCTCCAAAATTTGATGAGATTCAAATTCCTCTTCCAAAACTTTCTCAAATTGTACAGGATTCATAGTATCCTCATGCGAGGAAGCAATTGAGTTATCCTGCATATTATTTGACGCAATAAGTTTGTTAGAAGATTCAGATTGATAATATTCTTCCCATTTCTTCCACGAATCATAGTAATCATCCTCCAAGTTCAAGTTGTGACGCTCAAGTACTTCTTCTTCATATTCTGATTCATCAACATGTTTCTCATCCCATTCATCTTCACCTTCCTTAGATGGTCCAGTTATTTCCAAAAGTGGGTTATCTCTTGAATTCAAATTGGTAAAGCTATCATAATCCAAATTTGTAACCCATGATTCAATTTTATCACAATTTGGAAGGTGTGGATCCTCTTGGTCATCACTTTCGAGAACATCATCCAAAGTGTCCTTCGAGAACAAGTGGTGAAATTCGATTATGTCTTCAACTTCATTTGTTGATTTTCTTTCAAATTCATTTTCAACCACTTGTGATGGCTTAGGATCTTCTATAATGGGATCAATTTTTGAATTTCGTGTCATATAGTTGCTCCAATCCTTTGCAAGTACATCTGACCAAATCATATCCACATAAGTTTGTTCATCCAAATCCTCCTTTTCGGGTAATGATTCTGGATATTTCTTTTCCAAAACAAGATGGTGATCATTTGATTCCAACTTCTTGTTACCCATCCATAGAATTTCTTCTCCAAAAACTTCATGCTCTTCAAGACTTTTCGAATAGGTATTTACTTCAACGTGAGTCATCTCAAAATCTCTTGTATCACTTGAAGAAGCATAACATGAAACATCATTAAGATCGGCATTATGAATTTTCTTCCTCGGATAATTTGGATGCATACATTGATGTGTTCGTTTTTGTGGTGGAACATGCCTACATACCTTCTTAACCACTTTCTTTTGCTCTTTTACTTCCGATACGAACTCTTTGGGTTGAGTGGTAGAAGTAGTAGGATTAGTTGGATTGATATCCATGGACAAATCTTGAACATTTGTTGCAATAGTTCCATGAGTGACCAGATGATTCTCTAATTGAGGCATAGTTGGATGGATGGAAGTACTTGTATAAGCACATGTGGGAGCATAAGTTGGTATGGTAGGATAAAGTTGATTGTAGGGAAAAACATTTGATATCAAATTTTGTTGTGCCCACGCTTGATTTACCATCGAGGTTTGATTGCAAGCCCCTAGTTGTCCTACCATAGTTGATTGCTCCATTCCATAACCTTGTGGCCTCAATTGTTGATCTACAATCATAGCTTCTGTGTAGGCCGATGCAAGATCAGTAACCAAGGGATTCATCCTAACAAATATGGCAAACAATGGATCCAATGCTTGAAAGTATATTTGAAGAGCACCACTTTCCTCAATAGTATAGGGAGAAATTAATCTCGCATAAAGCTTTCGAAACCTCATGTTGAAACTTCTCATTGGCTCATTAGGTTCTCTTTTGCAAGAAGTAAATTGTTGATATATCGTGAGAGGATCAATGAGTAACCTAAATTGATTGATAAACTCATCTTTCAATTGAGTCCAAGATGTAATAGAACCAGTGGGTAAATTGATGTACCAATCATATGCCACCTCATCTAGGGTTCCAGGAAACATTCTACATGCCACATCCTCATGTTCGACATTCCATCTAACTAGGATATCCACATAGGCTTGAATATGTTCCTCGGCTAATGTTGGACCATTGTGTTTAAACTTGGGCAAATGTTTTTCTACGTTCTTGGGTAAATCATGAAAATCTCCACTAATGTTCAACGGATTAGCATGTATCCCATACCACGTTCCTGCAGTTGTAGCCATTAATGAAACCCAAAGAATAATTTCAAAACCAATTTGTTAGTCATGAAAGAAGGAAACCTTGAAATGACTAGCAAATATCAAACATGTAACGTATGAATAATCATGTTAGCACCAACCAAGAGATGTAT
The DNA here is from genome assembly GCA_028583015.1 of Wollemia nobilis. Classification (NCBI taxonomy): domain Eukaryota; kingdom Viridiplantae; phylum Streptophyta; class Pinopsida; order Araucariales; family Araucariaceae; genus Wollemia; species Wollemia nobilis. The sequence goes on from JAQPPZ010016726.1 coordinate 14,529,244, forward strand.
CCATTAAAATCAAATGAAAGTAATTGCATGGAGACAACCTCGTTAGTCAAGAGATTTTTTTTTTTTTAAATCAATTCAAAACACATTATTCCTGTATGAACAATCAAAAAGCGTTAGAACAATGCATAGCAATTCATGTCCTCCTTTTAACACTACAAGGTTGTATTGTTAAAAGAGGGCTATATAATCAATAGGGCATGAAATATTCAAAATTTAAATCCCTATAGCATTTAAATCACTCTGAAATAAACCCATTCAGGCCCTCCTTCTAGCGCCAATCTATTGGAGAGTGTGTTTTCACAATCGGGTGAAAAAAATTAGTGGCAATACCTTTTGCAACTTACCCTCCACCAACATCTACTAATATGTTTTCCACCCAACCAACCCCATCATCCATAACTTACACAACCATACCATCCTCCTCTATGATTGCCATGCAACAAGCCTTTTTACAATTACAATAAATGATCCTAGATAATGCTAATCATAGCATTACTTCTAACCCACATCAATAGCCATAGAGGATAGATCAAAATCAACCATCAACATCCCATCAAAACACCTTCTTCACTCAAGATCCATCTTGGGTGTTGCGCCCCCAAACCGCAACCATAGCAACCAATCCATCTCATCAAATGTATGCTAACTCTTTAGGTTAGCATACCTACATACCCCCATCACCTCATCACAATAAAATCCTTTATCAACAATCTTACCATAATCCATTCTATCCTAATACACCACATCATCCTAACCCTACCAATAGTGTGCAATACTACCAGAAGTAGCAAGCAAACTAGGGTTTTAACACTTTAGAGGATCCTAAGTTCTAATTCTTGTAGAGTCATATCGATAGCCTTTCCATGTAGAAATTGGGTATGCAGTATCAAAAACCCACCTTGAGGCAGCTACTCAATCACTCGATTCATGCTTCAGTGCCATAACCACCATATCCGATAGATTTTTAGATATCGAAGTTTAACAAATTCAAGGAATACAAGGGCCCTCGTGAGCATGTAATTAGATTCATCAATGTGTGCTGCAGGATTAATAATAACAATGCACTCATGCTTCACACCTTTCCTAAGATATTTGAGGGATATGCCTTAGATTGGTACAACCACATACCGCATCAAAGTATTTACACTTTCGAGCAACTTGTGGATCAATTCCTGGAGTAATTCACCCTAAATTTCAAAAAGAAGACCACATTGACTGATTTACTTAATTTTAGATAATATGATGATGAATCAGTCTATGATTTTGGTAACCATTGGAAGGTGGTCATGATAAAATTGCCATTACACCTCCTTATAACAAATTTAACAAGAATATTCACAAAGAGTTGTGCCAAACCTATCTCTTTGTTGCTACAGTTGCAACAATACATAACATTTGAAGAGGCACTCACCCAAGCCTAGGTAATTGAAGAGATCAAAATTCAAGAGGGCAAGATCAAGCTTAAAAATAAAGAATGGCAAAATAAGAATCAAAAGGGGAATAACCAAGACCAATCCAAGGTCGCTTAGGTTAATAGAGTAGTCTTGGGCCAACCATTATAGCAAATCCAACATGCCCAAGTCCAAGTACAACAACCCCAACAACAAAAACAACCACAACAATAGAATTATCAAGTGGTTCCACCCCCACAACAACCACAAAACCAAGCTCAATTTTTGAAAAGGCAATAACATCATTTCAGGCCCAAATGCAATTACACCCCATTGCCTGAACCCTATTCATCCATTTTTTAGAAGTTGTATGTGGCACAAGCTCTCACATTGTTGGAAATGAATCCCGAATAAGACAAAATAAAAAAGGTACACAGAGCATCTATACTGCATCTTTCATCGACATAAAGGGCATGAGATTGAAACTTACAATGGGTTTAAAGGTATTGTGAAAGGTTTATTAGAAGCAGGGAAGATAAATATTGACAACCCATTAGCCCAATCCAATTAAAACATTGGGATATATTAGATGCATTTGCCTCATCATGAGGTGAATCAACAAGTAGCGAAAGCATCAAATTGTACAGTTCCTCCCAACCAAGTAAATCATGTGTTGTAGCTATACCAAGGTTTTATGGGGGCTATCAATGTAGTTACCCATGGGAAAATAAGAACAAATAAAACCTAAGCAAAAACAACTCCTGTAGCACCACCTAGTGTGGCCATACAACTAGGCACATCTATTACATCCCCACCCATCCATAATCCAAATCATTCATATAATCCAATAATTACCCTAAGAAATTGGTTGACGTAGAGCCTAAGAATGGCGTTGACCAAATTGTCAATATATGAGCTAATACAACAATATACCCATATTGTGAGGCATTGATGGAAATACTAAAATCCATTGAATTGCAAATAGAAGATCCTAACACCTTCAAAAATTTTGTAGAGTGTTCAAAAATGCATGGATCCCTCAATAGCATTCCATGACTTTGAAGAAAAGAGCATATCATCAGATTTACGAGATCCTCCATTGCATATAGTCACTCATATTTACAGAAAACCATTTAAGAGAGTACTCATTGATACCAACTCTTCCATCAACCTCATCACCACACCAACCATAAAGCATCTTAACTTGCCATCATCCCATATCACCACATCCACTTTTATCCTATGGGCCTTTAATGATACTTTGTGTTCCACTGTGGAGAACGTAGTTCTACCTATCACTGTAGAAGTGAAGACTATATGTGTGCTCTTCAACATCTTTGAAGGGGTTATGAAATATAATATACTTCTTGCACATATCTATATTATGGAACTGAAGTGTGTGCCCTCGATATTACATAAATGTTTTAAATATGTGCATGAGGGTAAGGTCCATTTCATCCAAGCAAACACCGAGCCTTGTTGGGGGAAATTCATATATCCTTAATCGATTTGTCATGCTGGAATACTTCCCTAATCCAATCAGAACTGTGGATTCTAGTGTATCCACCTCTTTAACTTGGAAAAATATTATCCTAAGACTCTAGACATACCGAGTAAGGTAAGGAAACCCTAGAGGTGAGCCTACAATATTTCTTATATGCTCATGCTCATCTATATTACAAAAAATAAAATAAAACTGCAACATAAAAGTTGACCAAGCTTCGAAGTAACTCCTAGCTGGTGCTTCAAAAAGTAGACCGATGCATTATCCATTGGGCAATTGCAGCTAAACTTAAAATATGGTGAATAGAGAATGAGGGAGAAGATAAAACTAATCCAACCACATTCATTCAAATAATGCAATAAAGGTCATTAAGCATGCTAGTGAAAGAATACGCCATTTACACATTCAAATGATGTAAATAGGAAAACAAGAAAAACTACACATAGAACTACCGAAAGGAGGAAGAAGGATTGTTTTATCTAGTAAATCATTACAATGGAAGTCTGATAAGTGTAATCAAATCTCACTAAGAAAACACCAATGAGTTCTCCATTCAAATGATGCAATAGAGAATTGTAACTCTTTGTTCAAATGATGTAACAAAGAGCCTCCTAAATTTTGGTACCACCCACTAGAACCGATATCAGTAAACTAGATACCTCCTTAGTAAAACCCTGCACAATAATAGGGAAGAAAAAGGGGTAACTAGACAAGACACACAAAGGAAAATACAACCAACAAAAATGAGCACTATGGTATACCTCTTGCAAAATTACGATGCAAAAACTTGACGATGTTTCCTATTGTAGCAACTATCTTAAATAGTTTTATCACTTGGTCTATAATTGCAAAAAATGTAACTACCTCGATGATGGCCCATGATTGGAATGATCCATAATAGCCACTATCTCCATCATCTTTAGGTTTTTATTTTTATTTTTTTAGGGTTTAGGGTTTTGAGTTTAGGGTTTAGGGTTTTTAGGTTTAGGTTTTAAGGTTTTTCCCCCCTTTTTACAATGTGAGAAAAACTAAAACAAAACCCTACATCTTAAATCCCTAAAGATACAAAATTACTATTTTTGGAAAATTTACCATTTTCAACCAAAAATAACCCTATTTTTAGTAAGTCACCAAAAAAGCTCGGATGACCCTAAAAATTAAAACCCATCACCATATCACCCATGTTAAGCCTTCTATAAATTCTCAACACCTAACCATATCTAGAAGTAATTCTTTTTTGGAATTTTCTAAAAAACCACTAAAATCCATTTTTGGGGCACTAGATGAAGGAATTAAGGCTCAAAAAAATATCAAAAAGGTCTAAAAATGGCAATGTAGGTCCTTTTGTGGCCTAGAAACATCATTTTCCTCCTCATTGTCTAGCACCCTATAAAATTTCAAGCCAATCCAAAGGTCAGATCAAAAGTTATGCCCTTCAAAAGATAGGCTTCTACATCAACCTTAGTTAGGCCAGACATTTACTGACAAAAAGACCTTATAAAAACCAAAACAAAGAACTGGCCTTGGTGATATAAAAACTTTCATTACACTTGGAGGGTTAAACAAGACTTCAAAATGACCAAACATTTATAATAATTGGAAAGAACTCAAATGGGTATTGCAAATTTGAAAAGACCATAGGACACCAAAAATTCAAAAATTTGGGGTAAACTCAAGTTGGATTTTGAGGATACAACAAGCCTTTTAAGTATTGACACTTGATATAAAATTCCTATGAGCCATTGCTTCCATCCACCAACATTTCAATTCAACCAGTCATCATCCGAACCATCCCTACTAACATCAATTCATCAAAAGTGCCCATCCCAGAGGCCTTGATGATAGTAGATCCTGTTTTTACATCCTAAACCATCAAGCCAAATCAAACCTCATCCACATCATTCCAATTTTCAACCATACTTTATCATCATTCTAACCAGTCATCCAGTTCATTAGCCGCACCTCATACTTCACAAACACCTTTCACCTTTGTAGCCCAACCAAATCTGCCAACCACTAGCAACTCCAGCAAGCCAAATCCACCTCAAGCATCACCACCTATTGTATCATAGATAGGGTCACCTATTCGAGAGAAACCATCACCTCAATCTAAGCCATAAGTCACCATCGAAGCATCCACCTCATTGCCTAAATTATCCATATCCCAATCGACCCAAGTTGTAGTTGATCTCGCCAATCTAGGCATTGGTGAGTACATTGTTGAGAGTATCACAATTAAACTACCTATCCAATCAGTCAGACATTACGGTCACCCACACGACCAATATTTAGCTATAGGTACAATGTGCACAATGGGTTCCTAACCAAATAGGATAAAATTTATATATGGGGGAATGGATTCCTCATCCAATCCACCTCCTCCTAATGACGAACCCATACAAGAGTTTTGTGCCAATCTAGAATATCTATCTAACCCAAATTTCCTTTGCAATATTTTCATAGGTTTAACTGGTAAGGATTTGGCCTCAAACAACATGAGTAGGGTCCATATTATATTATTGACCTTGAATATCAAGAAGTGCATGATCACTCCATATTAGGATATAGACCATCTACTTATTTTTTGTATTTAGTGAAAAACCCCTTGCAGGGCCACCTTGGTCTAAGAAAACACGACCAGGGGTTCATTGTCAAAATCACCCATGAGTCGCACCTAGTCCTGATTGCACCAACATTATCAACTAGATTTTGGGTACTCGATGTGCATTTGGTAGGGTGGAGATTCAAACCAGGGACCTCCCTTGGAGGATTACCCTACCCTCTCCAACTCACCTACAACATGTGGGTCATCAGGTAAACTAAAAATCCAACTGCAATAAGAAGAATTTAGTGAACAAATGAAGCAATATAGACCACCTACTTCAAACTCTTATTTTGATCATACATTCCAACGACTCACTCTTGAGACTGAAGAAGAGGATGAGGAGAACAATGATTGTGATGATAGTGACAATGAGTACTTGGACCCTAACTTTACGCCTTATCTAAATAAGTCTTTTTTAGGGATTACATTGCAAATTGCCATGGTCAAATACATTTCTAACAATTTTATCTTTGATGAGGATTTTGAGGAATTTTAATAGATGCAAGAAAACATAGACTAGATTATTCACATATTTGATGGTCTTCAAGAAGATGTGGCCCCTATAGATCCCATCAAGAGAGATGAGTGTTACACCAAAATGTTTCCCATAGATCACACCATATTTTGCATCAACATAGTGTGAGTACCTTGATCCAGATACACCATCATCACCTTGGTTTCACTCGTAGACTCGCTATTCATCCACCTTAGGTCAGTTGCAATCTAGAGAGAGTGAGCAATCACTCCTCAACTCATAGCCACCTCATTTTTACCAAGTTAATATAATTTCTATTGACTTATTTACCCCACTTTGTAACCCATACAATTTGGTGAAGCTGATTTCAATCGACGCTAGCCTTATCACCATGGATAGGATTTCATCCCCACCATCTATTATCAAATTTATCTCGTTCAAAGAGTTGCTACGAGCTTGAAAAGATTTTATCCCACAACAACCTTCACCTTTGTCTGCTTTAGTTTTTTAAATTGAAGTGGAGGGGGAGTCACCTGAGTCATTTGAGAATGTGGAGGATGATATCCATCTCATCCCAACTCCACATCAGTTGGAAGAATGTTCTCAGATGCTTATTAAAGAATTCATTGATGTGAACCTTGGTCAAGATGCGGATAATCCATAAATCATGAAAATTGTAAAAGATTTATTTGCAGAAGAGAAAGAGTTTATGATCGATGTTTTAAAAATGAATAAAGAGATATTCACATGGTAATACAAAGATATGCCTGGTCTTGACCCCAATTTGGTGGGCCACAACCTTATCCTAGCTCCTAAAGCTAAGCTATTCAAGCAAAAACTAAGGAAACTTCATCCTACTGTTGCACTCCTTGTAAAGGAAGAGATTCAAAAACTACTAGATATGGGTTTCATAGTACCCATTGACTATCCAAAGTGGCTCTCCAATATGGTACCCATTCACAAGCCGAATGGGGGGTACACGTATGCATAAAATTTTGAGATTTAAATAAAGCATGCCCCAAGGATGGTTTTTTGCTACCGAACATCGATCAACTTGTACAGTGTTGGACAAAAGTTGGTACAAGTGTGAGTCACTTGTCAATTTTGTTGACAGATGTGAAATCAGCGTGTTGAATGGGAAGATTGAAGAAGAGGCTTATAATGAGAAGCCAGATGATTTCCAGCCTGGTGATGAATGGTTGAGTTGCTTTCATAGAGGTTGTTTTGATCAAGTTAATGCTTTACTTGATACATGATTTGGGCTTACTCCATTGAGATTGAGTTGAGAAAGTTATTCTTTGCATTAGTGATTTATGTTGGTGGTTGTTTTGTTCAAATATCTTTGGAAGGAAAAGGATGTCTACTAGTTTCCTTTTCATGTAGTGATCGGTTGAATGCTTCAAGGTTAATCTTGAGTTGAATGATGTTGGTTAAACCTTGTCTATATGCATTGTTGTTAAAGCCCTAATTGGTTGAGAAAAGATATAGGTTGTGGAAAGAACATGAGTATAATTGTTATATGAGTTATTGCATGGTTGGCAATTGTTGGGTTGTGTTTCATGTTCTTGAGAAAAGCATACTACATCTATCTTATTCTTTTGAGATTGAGATTGAGTTGAGATTGAGATTGGGAGTTAAGTATAGAACATATCGAGTCTCTAAAAATTCTCTTTATGCTTCTATGAGATTGATGAATCACATTGGGTCTCTAACAATTCTCTTTGTGGGTTCATGCTAAGCAAGTTTTTCTTGATGAACTTATGAGCTGATTTGAGCACAATGCTAGGACATATTTGAGGACAATGCTGGGACAAATTTTTAGATGCAGATTTGGGTAGGATGTGTAGATGACAGAAAGAGTACCAGTGGAGGTGCATTCTATTGTGGAGATAGTTTGGTCACGTGGAACAGTAAGAAACAAGAGTTAGTTTTCTTATCCACAAAGAAGCAGAATATATTGCAGCGACAGTGTGTTGTACGCAGAGGGAGAATTTATATATTTAATTATCTTTGTGCTCACATTTGTAATTTTTGCTAACTATCATAACGTGTGCCTGAGAATGTTGTGCATGGACTCAGGGGGAGTCTACAGTAGCCCTTTGGTATTATTGTCAAAGGGGGAGAATAATTACAGGAGATTGCATGAGTGTTGCCAACAATTCCAAAGGGGGAAATTGTTGAGCAAGGTGCAGAAATAGTATTGTCATTGTTGTCAACACAGATAGATAGATTAGTTGATGCAGTGGACAAGAGTTCAGAGGTCGATCGAGCATGTACAGTGAATTTCCAAGAAGACAGAAGTGGCCTAGATTCAAAGGATCAAATAAAAAGACAAGTTAGAAAACTGTCGCGATATCGCGACACGTTTTCTATCGTGATATCGCAACATGTTTGAGGAGAGAGAAAATGCTGACAAAATTGTCGCGATTTCGTGACATATTGAAGGAGAGAGAAAATGCTGGCAAAACTATCATGATTTTGCGACATATCGTAGGAGAGAGAAAATGCTAATAAAACTGTCACGATTTTGTGACATGTTGGATGAAAGAGAAAGCACAAGGAAAACTGTCGCGATTTCGTGACATGTTCGAAAAGAAGGCGCAAGCAAAGAAAATTGTCATGATTTCATGACATGTTGGCAGAGAAGAAAGCAAGTGGAAAAACTGTCACGATTTCGTGACATGTTCGAAGAAGAAGCACATGCAGGGAAAACTGTCACGATTTCACGACATGTTCGAAGAAGAAGCACATGCAGGGAAAACTATCACGATTTTGTGACATGTTTGGAGAGAATGCGTAGGCAAAGAAAACTGTCACGATTTCATGACATGTTTGGAGAGAAGGCGCAAGCAAAGAAAACTGTCACGATTTCATGACAATCTGCAAGAGAGGCAGTACGGATGAAAATGTGTTGCGATTTTGTGACATGTTTGAGAGAAAGAGCTGGCAAGGAAAAGTGTCATGATTTCGTGACAATTTGCAAGAGGAAGCGCTAAGGAGAAAAAGGTGTCGCAATTTCATGACATGTCGGGTTTTCGCGACCCGAAGGGAAGAAAAGTGCCAAGGAGAAAAAGTGTCACGATTTCGTGACATGTCGGGTTTTCGCGACCCGAAGAGGAGAGAGAGTGTATGGAGGCGAATGTGTCACAATTTCATGACATGTGTTTTCACGGGCGAAAGACAGAGAAAGGCACAAGGCAGCAAATGTGTCACGATTTCGCGACATGTTGTGTTTTCACGAGCGACAGACAGAGAAGAGCACAAGGTAGCGAATGTGTCACGATTTCGTGACATGTCTTGTTTTCACTGGTGCAAGCCAAGAAGAGTGTACGGATGTGAAAGATGTCGCAATTTCGCGACATGTCATGTTTTCACTAGTGCTTGTAGAGAAGAGTGTACGGAAGTGAAAGATGTCATGATTTCGCGACATGTCATGTTTTCGCTAGTGCAAGTAGAGAAGAGTGCAAGGAAGCAAAAGTGTCACGATTTCGTGACATGTTCTATTTTTGCGAGCAAGAGACAGAGAAGAGCTCAAGGCAGCGAAAGTGTCACGATTTCGCGACATGTTCTATTTTCACGGGAAAGAGATAGAGAAGAGCTCAAGGCAGCAAAAGTGTCACGATTTCACGACATGTTCTGTTTTCGCAGGTGCAAGCTGAGAAAAGGACAAGGAGGCAAAAATTGTTGCAATTTCACGACATGTATTTTTGCGGGTACAAGCTAAGAAGAAGACAAAGAGGCAGAAGTGTCACGATTTCGTGACAGGTCGTTTTGGTGCAAGCTAAAAATAGAACCCAGCCGTATTAAGATATGTAACCGTTAACTGAAGTTACACAACAGTTACAAGGGACGTTACAAAAGAAAATCATGCAGCTAATTTAAGAACAGTCGAAGAAGGAGAAATCTAACAGTCATATAAATATAATCAAATATGCATGCATACGCAGAAAAGAATACGAACAGTCATGACCGAGAAGACGAACAGTCATGGTAGGGGTATATGAGTAAATTTGTAACATGCATCGTGGTTGATGAAAAGCCTACCCTATATTTATACAAAAGCAGTTACAGTTAGAAGGCGTTACAACTGGCAAGTGGTGCATGAGAAATAAAAGGAGTTACAACTGGAGTTACAGTTAGACAATTTGATTATAAAAGGGTAGTTATGTGGAGAATAAAGAAGCTATTGAATGTGTGAAAGTGCTATCGAAAGAGTGTGAAAGTGCTACTGAAAGAGAGTGCGCAGGAGGCGAGTGAGCAGGGTGTGTGCTGGGTAAAGAGTGGGCAATGTTGAGAAAGCAATAGACCAGTCAGGGTCTTGTAAAAGTGAAGGCATCTTTATGTCAATAATCTAGATTCAGAACAGAATTCCAAGTTGGTGCTTGGCATCAGGGGTTGGTGCTCCTTCCAGTTGGTGCTGGTAAATTAGGGGTTGGTGCTCCTTTCTGTTGGTGTAGATAAATTAGGGGTTGGTGCTCCTTCCAGTTGGTGTTGGTAAATTAGGGGTTGGTGCTCCTTCTAGTTGGTGCTGGTAAATTAGGGGTTGGTGCTCCTTTCTGTTGGTGCAGATAAATCAGGGGTTGGTGCTCCTTCCAGTTGGTGCTGGTAAATTGATTGTAAAGTTGTTGCTTTGCAAAGGCTGGATTTGGATGGGAGTCCAAACAGTCTATTTTTGAGGAGTAGCCAAAACTGGTGAACCTCGGTACATCTTGTGTTGTGTGTGATGCTCTCTTGTTACATTTGCTTTATGTGATTTTAAGCTTTCATTATTTTGGCTTTAAGAGTTAAAGTTTTAAGTTATAAAGAGCCACACTAATTCACCCCCCCCTCTCAGTGTCATTGTGAGAATATCAATTGGTATTAGAGCCAAGTTCCTGAACAAGATTAATTAGCTAAGGTGATCTAGGAAGGAACACAATGGTAGGTAGTGAAGGATTATCATCAAATAAAGCTCCTTTGTTCGACAAAACTAATTACTCATTCTGGAGAATCCGGATGCATACATATCTATGTGCGTTGGGATGCGACATTTGGGAGTCAGTAGAAAGTGGATACACAATACCCGCTACTCCTCCAACAGATACTGCCAAGAAGAAAAAGTTTGAGAATAACTCCAAAGCAAAGAATGCCATAATGTGTGGGCTAGTAGACAGTGAACTGATAAGGATCATGAGATGTAAAACGACAAAAGACATGTGGGACAAACTGAAGAGCATTCATGAAGGAGATGACAAGAGCATTCATGTAGGACTTTATTTTAAACAAAAGTTGATTTATTTCAAAAACCTCTTTTAAAGAAGAAAAAAATAGTGTTTCATATTAAGCAATAAAAGGATTCCTATGATAAAATGATGGTTGCTCCATTCGTAAGAAAAAAGAATTTCATTTAACTCATTAATAAAGTTGTTGTTGTCTTAATTATATGAGGATTTTCTTAATAAAATGATAATCTAATGATTAGTTAAAAAGAATTAATTAAGTATAGAATCTACCTTCAAAATCAGATCGGGCCAACCAGGAAAATTTTCCAAATGACATGAAGGGATGATTTCATTAACGTGAAGGGATGGCTTCATCAACATGATTTGATGGCTTCATCAATGTGGAGGAATGGCTTCAATTCTAGAAGCACCTTGGAAATACGAAGATGAATAAAATGTCCCCTCTACCACCTAATGGGTAGATGAGAAGTTATGGTGGGTAGGCAGTGGATGAAAGCCAAGGGAAGAGATAGGCACTGAGGGAGAAAAGGGGGATGTTATGCACTAGGTGGAAGGAGAAATTAGTGAGCACTGAAAGGGGGATGCACAAAAAACACTAAGAAATAGAGGGTGAAGCATCACGTGAAGAGGAAGGATAGGATATGAACATTCAATTAGCGCAACCAAGGAAGCCATCCAGTACGTAAATAACTAGGTTGGTTCATGGGATTATTTAAATAAGTTATTTAAAATTTTTATATCGCTGGTTTTTTAGTTTAATGCTGGGATACAGGTTCGTTGTGTGCATCATCCCTTTAACCAAGGTATACCTCCTCCTTTACAGATTTTTAGTGCTAAATCATGAGAGGGATTCGTGGGTTGCTTTCCTTGTAGTTGGCTATATTGAGCCTTCCTTGTAGCTGGCTGTGTTGAGCCTTTGTTGTAACTAGTTGTTTTGAACCTTACTTGTAGTTGGTCGTGTTAAAGCCTTAATTGTAGCTGGACATGTTAAAGCCTTCACTGTAGTTGGTTGTGTTGAGCCTTCATTGTAGTTGGTTGTGTTAAGCCTTCATTGTAGCTGGTCGTGTTAAAGCCTTCATTGTAGCTGGATGTGTTAAGACTTTACCATATTTGGTCATGTTAAGCATTTGCTAAGTTGATCATGTTAAAGCCTTCACTGTAGCTGTGACTTGTTTTTTTTTTGAAAAAATTGAAAAAAACTTGTATTAAAACAAAGATCAATTACAAATGGGAGTAGATACTTCCCAGTAGAAAACAAAGAAAGCATAATATTACAAGGCGCGAAAATGCGACACATTTCACCTCTGACCGCAAAAATTCAACAAGTCACAAAATCACGACATGTCGCGATATCGCGACAACTAGCCTTCCTTGGCCGCGATGGAGTGACATGTTGTGAAATCATGACATGTCACGATTTTGCGACGACTATCCATCCTTGGCCGCGATGGGGCAACATGTCACAAAATAATGACATGTCGTGATATCGCAACAACTATCCTTCCTTGGCCGCGACAGAGCAACATGTCACGATATCGTGACATGTCACGATATCGTGACAACAATCCTTCCTTAGCCGTGACAGAGCAACATGTCACGATATCGTGACAACATTCCTCTAGTGGCCATGATGGCGCAACATGTCACGATATCATGACAACTTTCCTCCCATGTCTGCGATGGTGCAACATGTCATGATATCATGACAACTTTCCTTCGAAGACCGCGACGGCACAACATGTAGCAATATCGTGACAGCTTTCCTCCAAAGGCCGCGACGGCGCAACATGTCACGATATCGCGATAGCTTTCCTCCAAAGGCCGTGACGGTGAAACATGTCATGATATCATGACAAATTTCCTCCAAAGGCCGCGACGACACAACATGTCGCGATATCGCGATAGCTTCCCTCCAAAGGCCGTGACGGTGCAACATATCGTGATATCGCAACAGCTTCCCTCCAAAGGCCGTGACGGCACATGTCATGATAACACGATAGCTTCCCTCCAAAGGCCACGATGGTGCAACATGTCACGATATCATGACAACTTCCCTCCAAATGCCACGACGATGCAACATGTCATGATATCGTGACAGCTTCCCTCCAAAGGCCACGATGGTGCAACATGTCGCGATATCATGATAGTTTCCCTCCAAAGGCCGCGACGGTGCAACACGTCGCGATATCGCGATAGCTTCCCTCCAAAGGCTGATGGTGCAATAGGTCACGATATCACGACAAAAACCACCCTTAGCATTTTATTTGCTCATTGGCTCAATGATATTTCAAGACCCTGCCTAATCACCTCATCCTCCAAAGGCATGTCACTGTGCAGCTGCACCCCTACCTCTTTCTCAGCACCCATCTTCACTAGGAAATCAACTGCTTTATTTAAATCTCTACTCACATAAACAGGAATCACATCATCTAATTCCCTCTATAATGCCTTGATTTGAGAGACCAGAATCCTCAACCTCCATGCTTTCAAAGCAAAGTTCCTCATGCAGTCTAGAGCTCCAACCAGTATTTGAGAATTAGATTCAAGAATTATCCTCTTGTGGCCCTGATTAACTGCCCAGATAGAAGCAGATTTGATAGCAATGGCTTCTGCTTCATTGTTTATGGCTCTTCCCTATTAGAATATTTAGTATATCGTATATTACATTAAATAAGTTAACCATTTTTCAGTTGAGAAACTGCCCAGCATAGTTCAAACTGCCTCAACGGAGTTCTTTGTAAATCTTATATATTTACCATGAATATGAAGAGCAAGGTAATGATTCAGTTTCTAATATGGCATCAGAGCATTGAATGATCTTTGGGCAATGTGAATTTTTTTTGGACAATGTGCTATTCTGGCACTCCATTACCAGATTCACTCCATAACCAGATGGGAAGGGGCCAGCAGTTGGCGGTCTGTTGGATTCTCCATCTCTGGTAAAGCAAACCAGACGGTCTACACTCCGAACAGTGTGTGGCTAAGCGCGGCGTAGCCGAAAACGCCATCATACCAGTTAAGGTCTGCGCTCTGGCCAATGTGTGGCTAAGTGAGGCGCAGCCGAACACGCCATCGTAGTAGTTGTTTTTTTTTTGCAGCGGTCAACTAAATTTTCTCGACGATCATAGAATTGCGTCCGTCTCGATAGAGCACATCGTTGGTGCTCGTATTAACACTCCAGTGACAGAGCGAAGCGAAGGTTTCTGAGTGCCATGCTGGATTCGTAAGCAACAATCGTGGGAGCAAAACTGAGTACGCATTTGGCTACCTACTGCTGTTTCCTGTTGGTCAAGGTTCTAGGAGACAAGTGGGAGATGGTATACGGCGCGTAAAAAAAAAAAAATCAAGATTCCACTTTTGCCCGAGAGGGACTGAGATTCGTTCCTGTCGCCTCCTCCGTTGGAACGAAATGGCCGGCCCGAGTAATTTCTGGCTGCCAAAATGGGAACGCTATTTCCGGTGCTTCCTCCGCCCTGTTTCTGCTTGTAATTCATTCCGTTGCTGAGTATATGAAATGTGAAACGTTGGTTTGCACATGGACTGGAAATGGCGAGCTTGGAAACTAAATTTTGAAGCAAATGCGCACGTAAAGTGGATCCCAACATTGGAATGGTGCGGCAGTTGGTAATACGGGAGCTGCCGTCGGTTCGATTTCTCGAAAAACGGTTCTCGATGAAAAGGGGAGGAGAATACGGGAGCTGACGTCGGTTCGATTTTCTGGCACACAAAGTCGAGCTTTACTTTATCGCTCTGATTTTTCGGCACACAAAGTCGAGCTTTAATTTATCGCTGACGGAATTGAACGCTCTGCTGACGCGTAAGCTTGTTGCTGCCAAGTTGACGCCCGAGGAGGGTTTTTTGACGCCCCGCCAAGACGGTTTGGTGACTCATTTTTTTTAGACATGTAAATTGTTTTTTTTTGTTTTCCAAAGCAATTATTCAAAGGCATATTGGGAAACTTCCAAGATAGAGGGGGAATTCACATTTTCAAATCCTTAGAAAAAGGCATAGATAGCAACTCAAAGGTGCATTTTCGATTTTACTCGACACCTTCTTTTGTCAAATTTGGGTGCATTTTCGGTTGAACCCGACACCTCTGTGAGAAGCACTTTGTGAGCATGCTTGTTTGATTATTGCATTTTTTTTTTGCAATTAAAAAAAACAACATCTACATCAACGCATCCACTACTTCTCTCAGAACATGTTGCACAGGTTCTCCAAAAGCAGTTATCTCTTTGCACAAGGATCTTCATTTGATCATCTACTTGATGTTCTTTCACCAACACTAATTTTCTCCTAGCTTTGTTTTTTGACTTAATTACCTCCAACTGATTATTCTTCTTCCGAAGATTCTCAGGCAGGTGTCATTAACATCTCTTTGAGTGAATTTTTTACTCCCATTGCTATTGTGTTTAGGCATAAATCCTGACGAAAGTCCTGGACTCCAAAGTGTTTAGGGGAAGTTACGCCCCACGCATGCGGATTCCAGTCTTTCTAAGGTAGGTGCCATCAACAAAGCAATCCTTTTCAGTACTGCCTATGTTCCACGTACCGTTCTGATCTTCATAATACCTATAGTCTCCCTCACGTCAGGGCGGGTATTGTTTTGATTCAGTTCAGGTATAACTGGCCTGGCAACGGTATATCGAAAAGGGGACCATTTGGTGCTATAAGGAACCCTAAACAATGGCTACAATGCACAAGTATCTTTCAGATGCCCAATTGCTCAAAGGCACCAATTTTGTGCCATGGAAGCATAAAATGAAAGCCATTCTTCAAGTGGAAAAATTATGGGATGTCGTCAGTGGCACTACCTCTCGTCCCACCACAGCAGGGACAGATCAAGATACCTTTGATGATCAGGACAGGAAAGGCCTTATGTTTTTGTTACTTGCCATAACAGATGAGGTCCAACCTCATATTTGTGATGCCACAACTAGTAAAGATGCTTGGGCAGCATTGATTACTGTGTATGAAGGAAAGAATAATTCCACTATCCTTCACCTACAAACTCAGCTTCACAATCTCAATATGAATTCAGGGGAAACTGTTGAATTGTTTCTCTGCAAAGTGGCAGAATTGAAAGCTAAACTCAATACTATGGGAAAACCCATCGATGATGATCTTTTGACATCTGTTATTTTGAGGGCACTCCCACCATCTTACAAAAGTTTTATCACTTCACTCAATGTTTCTGGCAGAAAATTAACTTTTGTTGAATTAGTTAATTTGCTTCAAACTGAAGAAGCCAATCAAGTACAGAGAGATGAGGAACCTGCCACTGCTCTTTCCACCTATCAAAAGGGTCACAAGCAAGGACAGTTGTAGAAGGGAGGGTCTTCTTCCAAAGGCAAAGGCAAGCCCAATCTCCAACGAGATAAATATTGCAAGATCTGTGATATGAACAATCATGATACCAACAGGTGTTGGTTTAAAAACAAACAACAGAATGATCCCTCACAACATAAGAAAGGCAAGGGGAAGCAGAAATATCCCCAGCATCGCAAACAACAAAAGGGTCATGTTGCTTATGCAGATTCCCATTCAGATGATTCTCATTCATCTTCAGATAATGACTCCGAAAGAGCACACAAGGTGCTCATGACCCATACTGCCTCTTCCAAATCCGATGTTGTATGGTATATTGATTCTGGAGCAAGCAAACATATGACTGGGAATAAGTCCTGGTTTCAAACTTTTCAAGCAAGAGAAGGCAAACCTGTCACTATTGCAGACAATCAGGTCTATCAAGTACAAGGTGAAGGGGATGTTACAGATCACTCTCCCTGATGGTGACTATGCCATAGAGAAAGTTCTCTATGTTCCTGGCCTTGCCAACAATCTATTATCTGTTCCATAGATGCTAGATAGAAATATGGATGTTGTTTTTCAAGTTGAAAAAGGAAAAAAGAGATGTTTCATCAGTCACCAAGGTCAAAACATTGCCACTGGCTCCTACAAACATGGATTATTCATCTTGGATACAGTTTCTACATCCCATACTGCCCTCATTGCCACTACAACAGAAGCTACTTCCTTATGGCATAAAAGATACGGGCACCTCAGTTCCGGGTATTTACTCGAATTAAGCAAATATGACATGGTCAAAGGGCTTCCTCCGCTTTCATCCATTCTTCCAGTGTGCTCAGATTGTCTAGCAGGGAAACAACATCGAGTTCCATTTGAGACAAGTTCTTCTCGCTCTAAGAAACCCTTGGAGTTAATCCACGTAGATCTGTGTGGTCCTTTCCCAACCAGTCATGGTGGAAAGAGGTATTTTCAGCTATTTGTTGATGACTACTCCCACAAAATATGGGTCTCCTTCCTTGCACTCAAGTCAGAAGCTCTTCTCTACTTTCGTCAGTTCAAGAGACAAGTTGAGAAGGAAACAAGTTGTTCCATCAAAACCCTCCGCTCAGATCGAGGGGGGGAATACACTTCCAAGGAATTTTTAGATTTTTTGGAAAAACATGGGATCAAGAGACAACTCACTACAACATATACACCGCAGCAAAATGGAGTTGCAGAAAGGAAAAATCGCTCCATAGTAGAAATGAGTCGGTGTATGTTAAAAGGAGCAAACTTAGAAAAACAATACTGGGCAGAAGCAGTAAACACAACATCTTACCTACTAAATAGAGCACCTACAAGGGCTCTACAAGGAAAAACTCCACAAGAAGCCTGGAGTGGTAAGAAACCCTCAATTTCTCACCTAAGAGTTTTTGGATGCCAAGCTTTTATGCATATTCCTAAACAGAAAAGAAGGAAACTAGATGAGAAAACTCAAAAATGTATATTTCTTGGTTATGATGAATATTCAAAAGGATATCGGTTGATTGATCCTATAACCAAGAAAACACACATCGAGTAGAGATGTAGTATTTGATGAAACTTTCACATCAAATAATACACTTGTATATCTTAATGAAGATGAACCTAAGAAAGAAGCAGCACCTCCTCAGAAGAAGGTTCCTAAGTGGTATACTAGTACATTGCAAGATTCAAAATTGACATCACTTCCAGATCTAACTCTAGATCGACCCGCTACTCGTAGTATGACTCAACACAAAAGAGCAGATGATGCAACAACAATAACAGATGTTGATGACCTTTGTCAACATTTTGATGATTTATCTGTGAATGTAGAAGATGATGAGGATATAGATATGGAAGATGAAAAAGTCTATCTGACAAAACTAGATGAAAAAGAACCCACATCAGTCTCAGATGCACTCAGTAAAGATCAATGGAAAACTGCTATGGATGCAGAACATACATGTCTAATGAAAAATCAAACTTGGAAGTTAGTGAATTTGCCTTCTAGAAAGAAACCCATTGGTTGCAAATGGGTATTCAAGATCAAATATAATGCAAATGGTGCAATAGATAAATATAAAGCCCGACTTGTTGCAAAGGGCTATGCACAAAAAGAAGGCATAGACTATGAAGAGACATTTGCTCCTACTGCTAAAATGACCACTATTCGAGTTCTGTGTGCAATGGCAGCTCAATTTGGTTGGCAGCTACATCAGATGGATGTAAAGAGTGCTTTCTTAAATGGTGACCTACAAGAAGAGGTCTATATGTCTCAACCTGAAGGTTTTATAGTTCAAGGGCAAGAACAGAAAGTCTGTAAGCTGGTCAAATCTCTATATGGACTTAAACAAGCTCCTCGAGCTTGGTATATCAAAATTGATAGTCACCTAGTGCAACATGGGTTTAGAAGAAGTCCTGTAGATCCTAATCTATATATCAAGAACAATGGTTCTAACATAGTAATTCTAGTACTATATGTGGATGATCTGATCATAACAGGCGATTCAGAGAGTATGATCAAAACAGTTAAGAAAGATCTTAATACCTCTTTTGAAATGACAGATCTTGGACTTCTCCACTATTGTCTTGGTCTAGAAGTAACTCAATACAAGCATTGCATACAAGTTACTCAAAAGAAATATGCCATGACTCTAATTGAAAAGTATCGGATGACTGACTGCAAGCCCAAAGCCACACCAATGGAAGTAGGACTTAAGTTATCCCGATTTGATGAATCTCCTAAAATAGATAGTACTCTCTATCGTCGGACTGATTGGGAGTCTCATCTATCTCACAAACACCAGAGCCAGATCTTAGTTTTGTTGTGGGTTATCTTTCACGATTCATGCAAGATCCTAAAGTTAGCCACTGGAAAGCAGCAAAAAGAGTCCTTCACTATGTCCGTGGTACGACATATATCGGCCTGGAATACAAAAAGAACAAGTTCTATCTTCAAGGGTACACGGACTCTGATTATGCTGGATCCATAGATGACCGAAAATCAACTGCAGGTTATATTTTTCACCTTGGATCTGGTCCTGTCTCTTGGCATAGCAAGAAGCAACATGTTGTTGCTATCTCTTCTACTTGAGGCAGAATATCGAGCAACTAGTGGAGCAGTCTGCGAGATCATATGGTTACGTCGCATCCTCATAAATATGGGCCTTCCAAAGAAACTTCCTTTACATTTATTCTACGACAATCAAGGTGTTCTGAATCTCGTCAAGAATCCTATCTTTCATGATCGAACCAAACACATTGACACTAGGTGTCATTTCATTCGAGATGAGGTTCCAAAGCATCATATTCAGCTCCACTACATTCCCACAGATGAGCAAATAGCGGACATCTTCACCAAAGCGCTTGCTCGAGTCAAATTTGAATTGTTCCGCAATGCTATGTGTAGTCAACATTAATGTAATAAGGGGGGATGTTAGAATATTTAGTATATCGTATATTACATTAAATAAGTTAACCATTTTTCAGTTGAGAAACTGCCCAGCATAGTTCAAACTGCCTCAACGGAGTTCTTTGTAAATCTTATATATTTACCATGAATATGAAGAGCAAGGTAATGATTCAGTTTCTAATATTCCCAAGCCTTGCAGTTCCCAATAGAGCACTGAACCATCATGATCCCGACAAACCACTCCAATTCTGACACTACCCGGATTGCCCTTTGCAGCTCCATCAGTATTGATTTTAATCCAACCTTCTGGGGTGGTTTCCAGCTAGCTCTGTCCTGTCTCTCTTGCTCTTCAACTCGTGTAGCTGTGACTTGTTAAGCCTTCACTTTAGGTCAGTTTAATCATGTCATTCCCTACCTCCCTACCATAGGTGTTCGCCTCTATGTTAGACTGCACTAGGTAGAAAGTAGGCAATGTTAAAGCTTGGCACTGTGAGATGTCGTTGGTATGTTGGATTCCAAGGGATGTCTTCTCCCTTGGGTGTTTTGCATCTGCATAGTCCACCATATGCTTTAGGTTGACCAAATCTATGCCGAACCAATAGCCACATCTGGCTGTCATCCAATATAGACAGTGATACCCGAGAACTCTATCTTCACTATAGCTAGTTGTGTGTTGTGTATCACCTCAAGCCACACTCTCATTGCTTATACAATTTGTACTATGCGTTCCATCCCTGGCTTACCAGATTTAGCAATGGATTTTGTTGAATGGGAGATCATAGAATACCTAGGTAGAAAACCTCTATTTAGTTTCATTAATTGAATGATGGAGTTTAGATTAAGGAAATAAAAGGGTTTCCTTTATATAGTTTCATTAATTAAATAATAGATTTTAAATTAATGGAAATAAAAGGTTTCTTTTATATGAATTTCATTATTTAAAATAGTAGTCATAGATTAATGAAAAGGGAGGTTCTTTATAGAGTTCATTATTTAAAGTGGAAAATTTTAAATGGGAGAAAAACAAACCTTACATGTTTTCATTTGATAGAAACTACGAGACTGTAATTAATGAAATGAAGAAAAATGTTTATTTATAAGTTAAAGTAGTTGGATTTAATGGAATAAATAAATATGGAAATGGTTTGTGTTGTGAATTATGGGTATGGGTCTTTAGTTCATGAAATGAAGAAAAATATTTATTTATAAGTTAAAGTAGTTGGCTTTAATGGAATAAATAAATATGAAAATGGTTTGTTTTGTGAATTAAGGGTATGGGTCTTTAGTTCATGAAATGAAGAAAAAGGTTTATTTATAAGTTAAAGTAGTTGGCTTTAATGGAATAAATAAATATGAAAATGGTTTGTTTTGTGAATTAAGGGTATGGGTCTTTAGTTCATGGAATGAAGAAAAAGTTTATTTATAAGTTAAAGTGGTTGGCTTTAATTGAATAAATAAATATGAAAATGGTTTTTTTTTTGTGAATTAAGGGTATGGGTCTTTAGTTCATGAAATGAAGAAAAAGGTTTATTTATAAGTTAAAGTAGTTGGCTTTAATGGAATAAATATATATGAAAATAGTTTATTTTGTGAATTAAAGGTATGGGTCTTTAGTTTATGAAATGAAGAAAAATGTTTATTTATAATTTAAAGTGGTTGTCTTTAATTGAATAAATAAATATGAAAATGGATTATTTTTGGATTAAGGGTATGGGTCTTTAATTCATGAAATGAAGAAAAAGGTTTATTTATGGATTAAAGTGGTTGGATTTAATGAAATAAATGAATATGAATGTAGTTGTTTTGTGAATTAAGGGTATGGATCTTTAATTTATGAAATAAGAAGAAGAAAATTATTTGTGGATTAAAGCAGATGGCTTTAATTTAGTAAATAATTGTGAACCTAGATTATTTGACAATTAAAGGTATGGGACTTTGATTGTTAAATAAAAGTTGAGTAATTTATTACAAGCTAGCATATGATCTTAATGCATTATTGAATAACTCTCATAGGGAGATGAGAGGGGAAATAGAAAGAGTAGTTTCTATGATATCAACTATGCTTTAGAAGTTGAATTTCTTGGGTTATTTGTATAGTTACAATTTGGCAATAAAATGATTAAATGAATTTAGAAGCATGTCTATCCTAAACTATGAGTGTTCTAATCCCCTACTATCATCACTTGATCAATGGAAGAGTGGGAGGACAAAAATCATGAGATGGACCGATGCGCAAGTTTGCTATCTACCTTACATATTGCTTATTTATGCAAATAGATTAGATTTGTGGGGAGATTTCTCCGATGAAATTGATATAATGCATTATTTGAAGGTATGGAGTTTACCATACATACTTATGTAATAAATGAACCATATGGTTGAGTTACCCTTGTATTCTATTGAGTGAATTAGATTGTATTTACATCCTTTCTATTTCTTTTTCATCCTTCAATTATTTCTTCATGTTTTAGTTGTCCTTTGCTTTATAATAAATTATGTTTTGTTGGATTTAGTATCTAGATCTATCTCTTGCATTATTCTTTATATAACTGTTAAATAAAAAACAATAATAAGTTCTAGGTGAACTTAGAGTGTGACCTAAGGGCTTGAGACCCCCTTAGGGAGATTGGTAACTAGGTTTATAATATCATACCGAAGTTAAGATAACTTGTTAGAGGATAAGATTGATAGCTTAACTCACAGTACACGTAGCATACCCATGCATAATGGCTTGCATGGAATATGGAGATGCATGTAAACCTTCTAATGATTGATGGTGGTAATTCTAACTCATCAAGGTTGATGATATGGATAAACTTATGTGCATAACATAAGATATACCTACGTAGAAGGGACTTGCATGAGTGGAATCTTGTGTGGTATAGTTCTTGAGAAACTTAGGGGTTGTAAACATTAAGTTAATATAAGGCTGGTTAGTGATTTATGAAACCCTCTCCTTAGTATTTTTTTTCTTTCTATCTTTGTGTGTTTTTTGTTTCTTGATTTTTGGGTTGTTACATTTGGTATCAAAGCTCTAGGTACGATGGTATAGAGCTTCTTATGTGCTGAAATATATTTTTGAACCTCCAACGAAGGCTTGCTTGAGTTTAAGATAAGTGTTGGGATGTCCTAGAGCCTCTGCTTATTAGAATCTAATGGAGTTAATTCCAAGGGAATATGAATGCTACAATACCTCAGTATGGGATTTGGTATTAATGATACATCATAGTCTTAAAACAATATCCTAATTAGATGTCTAATGTTTTGAAAAGAACTTTGTAAGGTGGTTTGAGTTAGTGATTCAGTTTAAGATGAAGCTGTAATCTAATTCATTTCTTGGTTGGAACCAGATCAAGATGCCACCGAATAGCAGGAGAGAAAGACCTCCACCTAGACAAACTCAACAAAGTAATATAAAATAAGGGATCTAGAAACTCCCAATACAGGAATGGAATATCTCAATACCACAATTGCCACATTGTAAGATCAATTAAGACAAGTGTTAGAAACTATTACAAACCAAAATTCATAAGCTAGAGGTTATTAAGTTAACTAAGCTGAGGGTTTGACTGTAGAGAAAATACAAGATAGAACACTCTTAGAGAAGGAAACAATAAGAGATCTAAAGAATGATTGTATCTCCAATTTTGATGGATAAGAAGAGGGAGATGTAGCTTAGGTTTGGTTAAGGGAATTGAAATTTTTATTCATAGTAAAGGGATATTCTTCAGGAACTTAAATGGTTTGGGCTACTATTTACCTTGAAGGAGCTACCCTAGATTGATGGAAAACTTATTATGAGGAAACTAATATTGAACTAGTAGACATTCCATGGAAGGAATTTATAGTCATCTTCAAGAAGAGGATCCTTATAGAGCATTACTATGCTCTAAAATTTGAGGAGTTTTCCTGTTTAAGGCAAGGAACCAACTTACTGGAGATATACTACAAGAAGTTTTTAAATTTTTTGAAGTATGTACTTGCCTATAATGAGAAAATATGGATTTATAAGTTTACTCATAAATTGCAATCTAGGATAAAGCATGATGTAGAGATGCAGGAACCTAAGTCATTACAAAAGGTATATGACCTAGCCAAGAAAGTAGATTCGCATTTCCATTATAAATATGAAACCTTGTCTGAGAAAGATCGACAGGAACTAAAGAAGAGGAATAACAATGCAGTTGTAAAATGGAAGGCCGAGCAAGATCGAAAGGCTAAGAACCCTCAAAATATAGAGAAGATATTCAATGGAAGCCAGAAGAAGTTCAAGAACTTTTATAAGAAAGACAACAAACCCAATAGCGCTAAGCCTCAACCATAGAAATCATAAGTTTCAGTTCCAACGATCAAGGATGAGGAGCAAAAATTGAAAAAGTGACAAGGGCCCAAGGATGAGTGTTACCATTGTAGAGGATTGCATTTTTCTAAATAGTGCCCACACTAACTAGGGCCAAGTACATCTAGTATTAAAGGAAAGGAACCTATGCACCAGATCTACACTACAACTGGGAGTCAAAATATTGAGGGGCAAACCACCCCATTGATTATAAAATATAATATTTTTATAAGCAAGTGAGTGGAGCCACTGATAGCTTTATTTCTTGTAAATTAGAAAAATATATGCCAAAAAGGCCAAGGTATTTGTCTCATGGGTGGAAGGTTGAGTATGGTTCTGGGTAGACCTACTCCATAAACCAATATTTCCTAATGTTGGAAATTACTTTAGCTAGTGGAATCATGGAATGTTGCTTATATGTAGCTTCACTTCATGACTTCAATGTGATCCTAGGGATGGATTGGCTATAGGCCCATAAATTCACAATGAATTTCTAGGATAGATGGATCGAATATTATGGAGTAAAAAAAAGGCTACAAATTCATAGTGAATAGGGTGCATTCAAACCCTAGAAGTTGACAACTATGCAGTTGAAGAAATCCCTCAAGAAAGGAGGGCTTGTCTATGTAATAAATCTAAGTGAAGTTGGTGAAGACCGAAATAAAGAGGTGTTGGAGACACACCCAATTTTATAGGATTTCAAGGATGTATTCCTTGAGTATTTACCTAGGCTTCCTCCTGTGTGTGAATTTGATTTCACTATTGATATTATCCTAGGAGTGGAACCAATTCATAGATCTTCATATAGGATGTCACCCATTGAGATGCAGGAATTAAAGGTACAATTGCAAGGGTTATTATAGAAAGGGTTGATAAAACTATTGGAAATATTGAGCATATTAAGTTGTCAAAGGATTGATGTCAAGAGTTGTCATTGATGTCAAAATATTGCATGATATTCAAGGCAGAAATATTATTCAAGGTAAAGTATATCTAAAAGCAAGGAAAATTGTTGTAAAGAAAAGGTTTATAATATTTAATTTAAATATTATAAATAAGGTCAAAGAGGTTTGGGTCCAAGGCTTAAAAGGTTAAGGCCATGGTTTAAAAGAGAAGGCAAGTTTAAATTATTAAAAAAGAGGGTTTGAAGGCCAAGGTTTTAAAAAGGGGACAATATTATAATATAAAGGTTATTTTGGCACCAAAGTCTAGAAAGCAAAATGAAATTCAAAATTATAATGCATTTCCTAAAGTGCCAACATCATGGATAGAAGTAAAAATCCATATAAATATGGATTGAAATTATTCTTTATGTTATGCTTTTTGATTATTGCTAAAATTGAATTCTCTCTAGTGCAAAATTGTGAGATACAGAAGACAAGGGAAGAAGATAAAAAGTTTTAAAAGACAGAGGATGAAGTTTAAAAAGAAAAATATCATGTGGTTATCTCCAGTTGGAAGGCTAGCCCAAGTGGCAGCCTAGCTTGTGCTAGGGTGTAGACGAATAGGAGGTATCAAGATCGATTCACAACAGCACCATTTGTGCTAAGGTTTTTGACAAGAAGGATTTCATGGTGGTATTTTAAATCAGATATCATGCACTATTGTACTCGTTTAGATGGATAGCCTGATGGAAACCTAGCCTGCACTAGGGTATGGGCAAGCAAGAGGTCTTAGTGTCGATTCGCAGTGATAAATTTTACCTTGAGTTTGGGCAGAAGAAAATATTATAAAATATTTTTTGTGCACTTTTAGTTCCAACGGGTGGGCTAGCCCAACTGGAAGTCTAGCTTGCGCTAGAGCATGGGCTACATGAGATCATGCGTTCGACTCTCTTCGATGGTAGAAGTTGGTAAGGGCAAATAAATTTTTGTTTAAATTAAATTAAGATTAGGGAGTCATAAGGTTTTAGGTGCTTTATTTGAAATCTAAAAAAGGTGGTTTCTGTGTGATGCAAGGTGGAGTAAAAAGGTGTATTAGTTTTATTTAATTGTATTTTGTGTTGGTGTTGAGTTTTGTATATATAAATTTGGATAAATAAGGTGTATTGTTGGAAATTTATTTATGTAACTTGCATACTATTGTGAAAGAGTTAGGAGGTCAATTTGTTGCTATCATATTGCTTATATTTGATAAAGTGCTTGAGTAGATGTATTGATATTAAAAAAAAGGGAAAATTTTCTAAACCAATTTTTGAAGTGGCACAAGGAAGGGAAATTATTTTAAGACATGTTTTTGAGGGCACATCTTCATCAAGGCAACTTTAGAGGTATGGTATTTTTGATTCCTTTCTAAAGGGTGATGTTTGTTTAAAGGAAATATTTGTGATATCATATGGTGGAGATATAAGGATTGATTTGATGTGCATGAGTATTGATTGAAATTGGAAATATATGAGCTAGGGTTTGAGAACAAGATGTGCATGAGTATTGATTGAAATTAGAAATATATGAGCTAGGGTTTGAGAACAAGTTGTGCATGAGTATTGAATGAAATTTGAGACATATGTGTTAGGGTTTGAAAACAAAGTTGTGCATTACTAGTGAATATGTGCTAGGATTTGAAAGTAAACTTGTGCATTGATTCTGAGTGATGTTTGGAAATAAAAATGCAAGATGTATAGATCAGATTTATGAAGCAATTTGTGCATCATTGTTTATGATTTATTTTGTGAGTAGATGAGGACTTGTGCATTGTGATTTATTTTGAAGTAAAATTGTAAATCAGAAAATACCAGGCCAGTTATCAAGTGCTAGACTAGAGGTATCTTGTGAATGCAAATAAATGAGAGACATGTGAAAGTGACAGACTTAATAAATGTGAGAAGAACATATTGATTGTTTGTAATGCATATCATTCTATATATGTTCATGAAAAAAAAAATTCTAGGTAGAATATGTCTGAATTACTTTAGTAAAATAAAACACTTTTGGAAAAGATATATGCAATGGTTTCTATGCAAGAATTGAGAATGTTTAAGATATTTCTATGAGTAGGATTGAGGTAGATTTGAGTTGGGTTGAGTAGTGATAGTAATCTTATTTGAGAAAGCCTTGTAAGAAGGCTTAGGGTATATTTAAGCAAGATTAGTGAGTTGTATTGTGAGCAGTTGTGAGCTATTTTAAGCAGACATTTTGAGAAGGCTTGTAAGCAATTGTGTGTAAGTTTAAGGTAGATTTGTGTAGACTATATGAGCAGGTTTAAGGTAGATTTATGCAAGTTGTGTGTGTAGGATTAAAATAAATTTGAGCAAGTCTTATGTGTTGGCTTGGAGTAGTTTGAGTAGGTTTGGTGAGAAGATTTGAGATAGTCTTGTGTGTAGACTTGGAGCAGATCTGAGAAGATATTGGATCATATTTGAGCAAATATTTGAGCAAGTCTTATGTGTAGATTTGGAGTAGATCTGAGCATATTTTGGATCAGATCTAAGCATAGATTTGAGCAAGTCTTGGTGTAGACTTGGAGCAGATCTAAGCAGATATTAGAGCAGATTTTGGTATGCAGATTTGAGCAAGTCTTGTGTGTAGACTTGGAGTAAATATGAGTAGAGTTGAGAGAAGGATTTTAAAAAAGCCTTGTGTAAAGGCTTGAAGAGAACCAAGTAGTGGGTACATAAGTCTCCTATGAATAAAGGTCCACAAACTAGAGTAGATGGGATTGGTGTCTCCTATGGATAGAGGTCCACGAACTTGAGCAAAGGAGATTGGTGTCTCTTGTGGATAGAGGTCCACAAACTTGAGCATAGGGGATTGGTGTCTTCTTTGGATTGGTGCCCATAAATATTGTAATAGGGTATTGGTTCCCAAGATATTGTTTGAGGAAATTTCATAAGAAATATTTTCTCCATGGATGTAGCCCCATTGGGTGAACCACGTTGAATTTGTGTCTCTCATGTGTGTGATAATTTGTGCATTGTTTCATTTACTGCATTGATATTATTACTATTAGAAAAAAAGTAAAATTTTTATCTTATACTGTTCACCCCCCTCTCAGTATAAGCTTGTGATATTCAAAAACCAAGTGTGTCACCTTGGGGTGTGATCGATTGTAATAAATTATATTTAATATTTATCAATACAAGGTAATCAAGGTTAGATTTAAAGAGTATTAATACAATATAGATTGTACTGTGGGGATCAATTCTAAGCTTAATTCATATTTATTTTAGTTTTAGGTTGTGCAAAAAAGTAATGGTTACAGTGAATAGAAATTAAATCGTGTAGGAACAAAAATAAAGTGAAATTTATGATTTATGCAATAAATATGATATTTACCTATTGATGATTTGATATATTGAAGAGGATAACTAATAAAAATTACCTACTAATGAGGATCCTTGTGTAATTAGTTTGAATTATCTATTTTAAATTTTTGTTTTATGAAAATGCAATTTAATTTATTCTATAATCTAAGGTTAATTTTTACGTACTAACTATTTCTAGCCTATTATAGGGGTGAGAGATTAGGGACTGAATGTAGGAGTAGTCCCTGCCTCCTAGAGAATAGTGTAAGTATTTCTCCCCTAAAATAATTTATCTCAGTAACTAAGATGCATAATTTACTACTAACATTATTATATTCTATGGATGCAGAGAAATTACAATTACAACTACATAAAATAAATCAAGTAGTAAATAACACAAATGATATAATTACCATATGTAAAAAGTAAAGTGATGCTTTTATTGCTATAAGTTCAAATGTACATGCTGGTGCATTTCCTAAAATATTGTACAAAGTCATTTCAACATTATTTCTGCATCATACAATTTTTCATTAGCCAGGAGATTGATGATTATACCTTTTCAAAGGTCTTCCTATGTAATATATAATATGACTTGGAAAATTTTGAATATAACTCTTCCACGTATTTTTCCATGTGGCGTTGTGGACTTGATAATGCTATAACTATGTTATTAACATAAATAATTCAGTTATTCTAAACAAACACAATTTCCTAATCCTCCTTGGACTCAGTAAATAACCTAAGTGGTCCAAGTGGTAATACATGAATGAACAATACAAGTGGGCTAACCTCTAGTCTATTCTAAAGCTAGCTCAATACTCTTCTCAAAAACTGCTCCAAGCCTTCACACAAGGCTTTCTCAAATCTGTAACAAAATTTGCTCAACAAATCTGCCCAAATCTACACCAAGCCTACTCATAAGGCTTGCTTAAATCAATAACAAAACCTACTCACAAATCTATCCAAATCTACACCAAGCCTTCTCACAGGGCTTGCTCAAATTAGCAATAAAACTTGCTTACAAATATTTCCAAATATACACCAAGCCTACCCACAAGGATTTCTTAAATCTGCTCTCAAATATTGCACAAACCTACTTCAAGTCTTCTCACTAGACTTGCTCAATTCTACATCAAACCTACTTAAATTATTCTCACCAGAATTTCTCAAATCTACCTCAAACCTATTTCAAGTATTCTCATAAGACTTTCTCAATTATACCTCAAACCTACTTCAATTCTTCTCCCAATACTTGCTTAAATCTACCTCAAACTTGTTTCAAGTCTTCTCCAAAGACTTTCTCAAATATGGT
This sequence comes from Wollemia nobilis, assembly GCA_028583015.1. Classification (NCBI taxonomy): domain Eukaryota; kingdom Viridiplantae; phylum Streptophyta; class Pinopsida; order Araucariales; family Araucariaceae; genus Wollemia; species Wollemia nobilis. The sequence goes on from JAQPPZ010016726.1 coordinate 14,559,063, forward strand.
CACTTTTCTCTACTCAAATCTGCTCTAACATGTACTCAAATCTTGCTCATAATCCATGCTTTGATTAAAATACTTTAGACATATTCTACCCATAATTCTTATTCAAGAACACAGAAAATGATATGCAATAAAATTTCACAATATGTTATTTCCAAATATCACTCAATCCCAATGCACAAATCACTTCATAAATTGCCCTATAACATTTGCAAATTTATCTCAATATCAATCAAATCTAGTGCATAAATTTACTTCACAAAACTGCCCTTCATTCCTTGCAAATTTGATCTCAAATATCAAGCACAATAATGCATAAATTTGCTTTACAAAATTGGTTTCTAACACTTGCTCATTCACATTCAATGTCACTCAAACCAATGCCCAAATGCTTCACAAATTCATTCAAATAATGAAGCACAATTTGTTCACAAACCCTAGCACATGTGTTTCCAATATCATTCAACAATGAAGCACAATTTGTTCACAAACCCTAGCACATGTGTTTCCAATATCATTCAACAATGAAGCACAACTTATTCTCAAACCCTAGCACATATATTTCCAACAATGATCATATATAATCCTTATTTCTCCACCTTATGATTCAGAAATATTTGCTCAACCAAACACCTTAAAGAAATAATAATATCACCATACCTCTTAACTTGCTTTGATGAAGGTGTGCCCTCAAAAACCTACCTCAAAAGAATTTCCCTTTCAAAGTGCCACTTCAAAACTAGTTAGTAGATCTCTCTTTCAAATCATCCACATTAAATTTTTCTTCAAAAATGTGCTCAATAGAATATGAAAATAATGCTCTATGACTCTCCTTTTGTTCTCAAAAGATAAAGCATCAAAAACCTCTCCAATTTCTTTTCCACCACACAAAAATTACAATAAAAAATTGAACCACAATAACACCTTATAACTCCTTCTTTGACAAGAAATAAATAACACCACAATATTTCCTATAGCATTTAACAATCTACGGTACAATTTACAATTATCTACATCAACCACATACACCTCATGCCTCCTACTTTCATATAATAATTTTCAATACAATTACCATTACAAGGCACAAATTACAATATTGAAATTACCACATACACCTTATACCTCCTACTTGAAATAAAATTATTTTTAATATCAACTCTCTCTCATGCACATGTCACAACTAGAGATCTGAATTTAAAATTCACGCTATCCTTTTGATCTCAAAATATAAAACAAAAATTTAACCTTATGACTCCCTAATGCAAACAAATGGAGCGCATACCTTAAACCTTAGGATTAATTCAATTTTTTTTGCCCTCACTATCGTAGTCACCATGAATTGAACCTGCCACTTCTTTCTATCATGTACCCTAGCTCAAAGCTAGGCTATCACGTGGGCTAGCTGCCTACACAACAACCAAAGCACACGAATCATGTTTTCATCCTACCTCTGCGATGCTATATCCGTCTCAAAAAAATCTTCACCAAAATGACCCTACCGTGCCTTGAACTTGCGACCTCTTCTCTTCCAATGAATTAGCATAGAGACTACCTACCATCTGGGCTAGCTACGAAGATGAAACTTCCACCATGTGCACTCACTTTTGAATTGCAAGTTCATCCTTTTAAAAAATGTGCGCCCTTATCCTTTCTCTCCTCTTTGCCTCCACGAACGAAGTGCAGCTAGAATATTTTGAATGGTGCTTGCACACACCTTCACCATCGTAAATAATTTATGCTCCATATTTATATGTCCTTGCCCTTCGATTTCATGACGTCGACGCTTAGAAATGTAAAATGATAATTTATCATTTTGAACCTTTTCCGCCCAAAATTTTAAATATTTTATTTAATTATAATAATTTAAATCTTAAAAGATTTAAATATTATAATTTAAACTTTTAACCTTTGGCCCAAAATATTTTCTTACTTTTGTCTCAACTCTTAAACCCTTTATGCTTCTTATAATATTTAAAAAATAAATATTATAATCCTTCTTCTCTTCTAGGTCTTTGTCCTTCTTATAATATTTAAAAATAAATATTATAATCCTTTTCTTACCACAATTTCTTTTCCTTTGAGATATATTTTTCCATGAATAAATGTCCAACATTTTTCCATGAATAAATATCCAACTATGTTAGTCTTACAATGACACTGAGAGGGGGGGGTGAATCAGTGTAGCTCTTTTAACTTGAATTTACAGCTCTTAATACCATAGCAATTAAAACTTATTACTAGATACAACAAGTATAACAAAAGAGCATCACACAACACAAGATTTAACGAGGTTCACCAATGTGGCTACTCCTCAAAAATTGACTGCTTGGACTACCATCCAAATCCAGCCTTTGCAAAGCACCAACCTTACAATCAATTTACCAGCACCCACTAGAAGGAGCACCAACCCCTGATGCCAAGCACCAACTTGGACTTCAATTCTGAATCTATAAGTTTGACAGTAAGATACCTTTGCTTTTGCAAGACCCTGACTGGTCTTCTTCACCTTTGCGTTCTCTACGCACTCTGCTTTCTCTGTGCAATCACAGCAGCACCTGGTCGAGCTTCAACCTTTTTCGCTCTCTGCGCACTCTGCACTCTCTGTGTAATCACTTCGCACACTCTGCTTCATTACAGTCGAACTTCACGATCGTCTTCTCCCTTTTGTGCACTCTACTCTCTTTGCAAATTTTGCACTTAGCACGATTCGACACGACTTGCTCTCTGCGCACAACGACCGTATCGCTCACACATTTCACACTTCTCAATTCTCCAAACAGCCCTCCTTTTATAACAACATTTTCATGATGAAAACCCTAATCTTAGTCGGCTTTCATAACAACTGTAAACCCTAATTTTAGTCGGCTGTCATCGGACTTCGTCGGCTTCAACTCAACCATGAAAATACAACATGTCGCGATATCATGACACTTTTTTTTCTCTCTTTCTCCTTGCTTTGGCCCCCAAAAATACAACTCACGATATCGCGACACTTTTTCTTTCTCTCTTTCTCTTTGCATCGGACCGCGAAAATGCTACATGTCGCGATATCGCGACACTTTTTCTCCTTACGCTTTCTCTTGCTTACAACTTTTCTCCTTGCTTTTTCTCTTAGCTTCGGCCCGTGAAAATACAACATGTCGCGATATCGCGACACTTTTTCTCCTTGCTCTTTCTCTTAGCTTTGGCCCCCAAAAATACAACATGTCACGATATCGCGACACTTTTTCTCCTTGCTCTTTCTCTTAGCTTTGGCCCGCGAAAATACAACATGTCACGAAATCGTGACACTTTTTCTCCTTGCATTTTCTCTTCTCTTACGCCTAAAATGCAACATGTCGCGATATCGTGACACTTTTTCTCCTTGCATTTTCTCTTCTCTTACTGCCATGAAAAAATGCAACATGTCGCGATATCACGACACTTTTTCCAACTTACTTTCTCTCTCCTATTTTAGTCACGAAAATGCGACATGTCGCAAAATCGTGACACTTTTCAAACTTACTTTCTCTCTCCTATTTTAGTCACGAAAATGCGACATGTCGCGAAATCGTGACACTTTTCTAACTTACTTTCTCTCTCCTATTTTAGTCATGAAAATGCGACATGTCATGAAATCGTGACACTTTTCTTACTTGTTCTCTTTCTTCGAACTTGTCGCGAAATCGTGACACTTTTTCCTACTTTCTCTTTCTCTTCCAACATGTCGCGAAATCGTGACAGTTTTTCCACTTGCCTTTTTCTCTTCCAACATGTCACGAAATCGTGACAGTTTTTCTTGCTTTTTCTCTCTCTTCCAACATGTCGCGAAATCGTGACAATTTTTCCACTTGCCTTTTTCTCTTCCAACATGTCGTGAAATCGCGATAGTTTTTCCTGCTTTTTCTCTCTTCCAACATGTCACGAAATCATGACAATTTTTCTTGCTTTTTCTCTCTCTTCCAACATGTCACGAAATCGTGATAGTTTTTCTTGCCTGTTGTATATGTCGCGATATCGTGACACTTTTCTTACTTGTCTTTTTCTTTGATCTTTTGCATATGGGCCACTTCGGTCTTCTTGGAAAATCACTGTACATACTATGAATAACTTTTGAACTCCTATCTTCTGCATCTGAATAGCTTTTGAACTTCCTGTCCACTCGCATCAACAGATCTATCTGATCGTGTTGACAACAATGACAATACTATTGCTTGACCTTGCTCAACAATCTCCCCCTTTGGAATTGTTGGCAACACATGTGCAATTTCCTGTAACTCTTCTCCCCCTTTGACAATAATACCAAAGGGCTACCGCAGACTCCCCCGAGTCCATGCACAACATTCTCGGCAAAATTTATTACACTTAGCAAAAATCATGAACATGAGCAAAAAGATAATCAAATACTTAAATGCTCCCCCCGAGAATGTGATCCCTGTAGCTAGTCAATTCTTGGGAAGTGTGACCACTCCCAATTTATTGCGAAGGTACTCAAAAACTTCCTTGGGCAATGGTTTTGTGAAGATATCTGCTACTTGCTCTATAGTTGGAACAAAATCCAACTTAACCTCACCTTTCGCAACTTTCTCCTTCAAAAAGTGATACCTGATAGCAATGTGTTTTGTGCGTGAATGCATAACCGGATTCTTGGAGATGTTAATGGCACTGGTGTTATCACACTTAACTGATATTGGCTCACTGAAGCTAATACCAAGATCTTTCAGGGTTTGTTTCATCCACAAAACCTACGTACAACATGTTGTCACTGCAATATATTCTGCCTCTACTGTCGATAAAGAAACTGACTCTTGTTTCTTACTGTGCCACATGACCAACCTATCTCCAAGATAGAATGCACCTCCACTTGGTACTCTTTCTGTCATCTACACATCCTGCCCAATCTGCATCTGAATACGCAATAAGGGTGAAGTCCTTACCTTTCGGATACCATAACCCATACTCCATAGTACCCTTGAGGTACCGAAGAATCCTTTTCACTGTTGTCACATGAGTCTCCTTGGGATTAGCCTAAAATCGTGCTACCATGCATACTGCCTACAAAATATCTGGTCTGGTAGCTGTCGAGTACGATAAACTCCCAATCATAGATCTGTACATGGTTTGATCAACAGGTGGAGATTTGTCATCCTTGCTCAACTTGCAACCTGTCGTCATGGGAGTGCTAACTGGCTTACAATCCTCCATTGTGAATTTTTTTAACATCTCTTTCACATATTTAACTTGAGAAATAAATATGCCCTTCTTATTTTGATTAACTTGCAACCCGAGGAAATACGAAAGTTCACCAATCATTGACATTTCAAATTCTTTCTGCATCTTATTTGCTAAATCTTTACATGACTCATCTTTGTTGCTCGCCAAATATGATATCATCTACGTATACAACAAGAACAATAAGATGCCCATTTTTTGTTTTGATATACAAATTACTATCCACCATACCTTTCTTAAACCCTTGTTGAGTGAGATAGTTGTCTAGCCTTGCATACCATGCTTGGGGTGCCTGTTTTAAGCCATATAATGCTTTCTTCAACTTGCAAACCAAGTTGGGATCATCACCAAGTTTGAAACCATCTGGTTGCTCAATATAAACCTCTTCTTCAAGTTTCCCATTCAAAAACACTGATTTCACATCCATTTGATAAACTTTGAAATTCTTGTAGACTTGCTAAAGCCGGAAACATTCTAATTGCCTCTAGTCTAGCTACCGGTGCAAAAGTTTCCTCAAAGTCAATGCCTTCAACTTGTGCATAACCCTTACATACCAATCTTGCTTTATTTTTGACTACCTGTCCGTCTTCATTCAATTTGTTTCAAAAAATCCATTTAGTCCCGATTATATTTTTATTTGCAGGTCTAGGTACTAACTCCCAAGTTTCATTTTTCTCGATCTGATCTAATTCTTCATTTATTGCCTTCATCCAACTTTCATCTTTACTTGCGTCAGCAACATTTTTGGGCTCAATGCTGGATAATAGAGAGTAGTTACTTACTACTCTTCTTCTTGTCTCGAACACCAACATTGGGGTCTCCAATTATTTGCTCTCTAGGATGATTTTTCTGCCAGCTGCCTGTTTTGAATTTCTTATTTTCTTCCACTTTTGAATCACAACTTAAATCATCTGAGTCAATTTTTTGTATCTTTTCCATTTCGTTTTCCTCATCTCCTTCAATAACCTCTTCATAAATTGGGTAGTTCATTTCATAGCTAATTACTCGTTCTCTACCTTCATCAAATTTAACATCGGCACTGTCCACAATTTTCTTTAGCCTCTTGTTGTAGCATTTGTAAGCTTTGCTTTTTGATGAATAACCAACAAAAATACCTTCATCCGCTCTATCTTCAAACTTACCAAGATTATCTTCAGTTCTTTTGATGTAGCACTTGCTCCCAAAAATTTTGAGGTATTTTGTTGTTGCCCTTTTACCGAACCACAACTCATAAGGAGTTTTGCTTTCATGTGTTCTCAGCATGTACCTATTTTGGATATACACCGCAAGTATGGACTCGCTTCTTTCCAAAATCTATCTCGCTACTCTACTTTCAGCCAACATAGTCCGTGCCATTTCCTGCACTGTCCTGTTCTTTCTTTCTACCACTCCATTCTGCTGAGGTGTCCTAGTCGCTGAAAACTGTCTCCTAATATCGTATTTTTCACAGTACTCGTAAACTCCTCTCGAAATGAATTCTCCTCCTCTGTCTGATCTTAAACATTTGATCCTCTTTCCTGTTTCATTCTCAACATGGTTTTTGAAAATCTTGAACATGTTAAGAGCTTCGATTTATGCTTCAAGAAAAATATCCATGTCATTCTGGAATAGTCATCAATGCACAACATAAAATATTTGTCACCATTTATGCTTTGTGTTCTCATGGGTCCACATAAATCGGTGTGTATTAGTTCCAAAGGTTTGCTCATGTAGTACTCTTTTGTTTTGAATGTGACTCTAGTTTGCTTCCCCTTTTGGCATGAAGCACAAATGTTGTTTGCAGGTTTGCCGATGGTGGGAATATCTCTCACTACCCTTTTTGAGTTGATTTTTACTAGATTATCAAAACTGATATGACCGAGTCTCTTGTGCCACAACCAATTTTCTTCTTCCTGTCCAATAAAACAAGCTCCTTCTGAAGTCTCTGAGAGCGTGTACAGGTTGCCAGATGTCCTTGATCCAGTTGCTATCAGTTTTCCACTGTTTGTTTTTCTGACTTCACAACCCTGCTTCTTAAAAACTACTTCATGACCTTTATCACAAATCTGACTTACGCTCAATAAGTTATGTTTCAAACCATCCACAAACAAGACTTCTTCTGACTTAATCTTTCCGTCACTAATTTTAACTGAACCTTTGCCAACTATCTTAGCTCCATCATTATTTCCAAACTTTACTGAACCACCTTCATATTTCTGTAACTTCTCAAATTTTTGTTTGTCACCTGTCATATGACTCGGAGCATCCACTATCAAGTATCCATGGTACATATTTATTCTGTGCTTTAAATGTTGTTTGTACGATTAAGGATTCCTTTTCTTCCTTAAGTCGCTCTTTTTCTTTCCACTCCATTTTGATAGTAGTTTTGGGCTCTTGTTTTGCCTTTCCCTTATCAATAGCTTGTGCATGTTTTTCGAGAAGTTTTCTATTTTGTCTCATCCTATTTGGTTGAAATTTTCTTCCCTGAAACTGATTTGATGCAAATGTACTTCTACAGTTTCTTGCAATGTGCCCAAAATTATGACAGTTATAACATTCTACTGTATAATTCATCAGAGGAGAAAAAGCATTTCTACTGGTGAAATTCCTTGGTCTTACATTATATTTGCAGTCTGAGATTTTATGTCCATAGCCATTGCATTTAAAACAGAAACCAGAAAAGGGATAATTGAACCTAGGGGATGGTCTTTGCCATGTTGCCGTAGGAGCCATAGGTCTTCTTCTTCTTTGATGTGTGACATTGGTGAATCCATCATTGTCAATTCTCCTTTCGTGCCTGGCATCATTGCTTTCTTTTGCATGAGACATTTTTCCTTGATCAACCTGTTTCTTATTTTCATTCTTTATGGATTCTACATTTCTGGCCTTTGATCCATTTGATGATTCTCCTTCGACGAAACCCAGACCAAATTTGATGCCTGCAGGCCTTTGGTCATTTATAATCTTATCCAGCTTCATAGAACTTTCTTCGCGTTTGTGATAGCAACTAATTTTGTGATTCATCTCTTCTATCTCGCATCCGTAAACCAACATTCTCTTCTTCTAGTTTGCAGCAATAATCTATTTTCATGGTAATTTGTACTTCGAGATCTTCAGATATTTTCTTGTATTCTTCTGTCTGTACTTTCAGACTGGTTATGATTTCATTTGCATCCTCAAGCTTTTTTGAAATTTTCTTATTCTTTTTCCTCTCTATTGTCAACTCTTCAAGTGCAGAGATCAACTCACCTTCTAGATCTACTTCAGCCTCAGGGTTTTCACCACATACTTCAGAGTTCACTCCTTCTTCCTTTTCTGATTTTACTTCTTCAAATGCCATGAAAAGAGCTTCACCTGTTTCCTCTTCAGAATCCTCACCGGAGTTGTCTTCTGATGAACTGGCATTCCTGGAGATGAAACTTTTCTTCTTGAAGTTGCCTTTTCTGAAATTCATTTTCTTCTTCCAGTCACTTCTTTCTTGGTGCGATCCTTCATCATTTTTGTTCTTCTTATTAAGTGGACATTTAGACGCAAAATGCCCAATGCCTCCATAGTTGAAACATTTAAACGGTAGCTTTCCTCTGTATTTTCCTTTTCCCATTTTTAGTTTCTTAGCAAAGTTTGCTTCCATTTCATCTGATGTCTCTTCTTCCTCGGACTCTTGTTTTGCATTTTTATTTTTAAGGGCTTTAAAAGCCGCTTCTCTGTCTGTGGGTTTAGATCTTCCTATCCTCATCTCATATGCAGTCAAGGAACCATACATCTCATCTATACTAAAATAATTTAGATTTTTAGCTTCTTCTATCGCTGAGACTTTAGAATCAAACCTTTGAGGAAGAGATCTTAATACCTTTTTCACGATGATAGAGTCTTCAATATCCTCGTCGAGTCCTCTGATCGCATTAATGATTCCATTAACTCTCAGCATATATGCCTCAATGTTTTCATCGTCATTCATCTTTAATGCTTCGAACTGAGCTCGATGTGTCTGTAACTTGGCCTCCTTGATCTTATCGTCTCCTTCATGAATACTCCTCAGTTTGTCCCATATTTCTTTTGGCTATTTTACAGCTCATGATCTTTACTAGTTCACTGTCTGCTAATCCGCACATGAGAGCATTCTTTGCTTTTGAGTTATTTTCAAACAGTTTCTTTTCATCAACCTCTTTTGGAGGAGTGATGGGTATTGTGTATCCACTAACTACTGAATCCCAGATGTCGTATCCCAAAGCACAGAGATATGTCTGCATCCTGATTCTCTAGAACGCGTAATTAGATCCATCAAACAATGGTGCTTTGTTTGATGAGAAGCCTTCACCACCTGCCATTGTGTTACTTCCAAGATCACCCTAGCCGGTTAAGCTTGTACAGGAACTTAGCTCTGATACCAATTGTTAGTCTTACAATGACACTGAGAGGGGGGTGAATCAGTGTAGCTCTTTTAACTTGAATTTACAGCTCTTAATACCATAGCAATTAAAACTTATTACTAGATACAACAAGTATAACAAAAGAGCATCACACAACACAAGATTTAACGAGGTTCACCAATGTGGCTACTCCTCAAAAATTGACTGCTTGGACTACCATCCAAATCTAGCCTTTGCAAAGCACCAACCTTACAATCAATTTACCAGCACCCACTAGAAGGAGCACCAACCCCTGATGCCAAGCACCAACTTGGACTTCAATTTTGAATCTATAAGTTTGACAGTAAGATACCTTTGCTTTTGCAAGACCCTGACTGGTCTTCTTCACCTTTGCATTCTCTATGCACTCTGCTTTCTCTATGCAATCACAGTAGCACCTGGTCGAGCTTCAACCTTTTTTGCTCTCTGTGCACTCTACACTCTCTATGTAATCACTTCGCACACTCTACTTCGTTATAGTCAAACTTCACGATCGTCTTCTCCCTTTTGCGCACTCTACTCTCTTTGCAAATTTTGCACTTAGCACGATTCGACACAACTTGCTCTCTACGCACAATGACCGTATTGCACACACATTTCACACTTCTCAATTCTCCAAACAACCCTCCTTTTATAACAACATTTTCATGATGAAAACCCTAATCTTAGTCGATTGTAAACCCTAATCTTAGTCGGCTTTCATAACAACTGTAAACCCTAATTTTAGTCGGCTATCATCGGACTTCGTCGGCTTCAACTCAACCATGAAAATACAACATGTCGCGATATCATGACACTTTTTCTTTCTCTCTCTTTCTCCTTGCTTTGGCCCCCAAAAATACATGTCGCGATATCGCGACACTTTTTCTTTCTCTCTCTTTCTCTTTGCATCGGACCGTGAAAATGCTACATGTCACGATATCACGACACTTTTTCTCCTTACGCTTTCTCTTTGCTTCGGCCCCCGAAAATACAACATGTCACGATATCACACTTTTCTCCCTCTCTACAAAAATACATAATATCACACTTTTTCTCCTTGCTTTTTCTCTTAGCTTCCCGAAAATAACATGTCACGATATCGCGACACTTTTTCTCCTTGCTCTTTCTCTTAGCTTTGGCCCCCGAAAATACAACATGTCGCGATATCGTGACACTTTTTCTCCTTGCTCTTTCTCTTAGCTTTGGCCCGTGAAAATACAACATGTCACGAAATCGTGACACTTTTTCTCCTTGCATTTTCTCTTCTCTTCTAGCCGCAAAAATGCAACATGTCGCGATATCGCGACACTTTTTCTCCTTGCATTTTCTCTTCTCTTCGGCCTGAAAATGCAACATGTCGCGATATCATGACACTTTTCAACTTACTTTCTCTCTCCTATTTTAGTCATGAAAATGTGACATGTCACGAAATCGTGACACTTTTCCAACTTACTTTCTCTCTCCTATTTTAGTCATGAAAATGCGACATGTCACAAAATCGTGACACTTTTCTAACTTACTTTCTCTCTCCTATTTTAGTCACGAAAATGTGACATGTCACGAAATCGTGACACTTTTCTTACTTGTTCTCTTTCTTCGAACTTGTCACGAAATCGTGACACTTTTCCTGCTTTCTCTTTCTCTTCCAACATGTCATGAAATCGTGACAATTTTTCCACTTGCATTTTTCTCTTCCAACATGTCATGAAATCGCGATAGTTTTTCCTACTTTTTCTCTCTCTTCCAACATGTCACGAAATCGCGATAGTTTTTCCACTTGCCTTTTTCTCTTCCAACATGTCATGAAATCGTGACAGTTTTTCCTATTTTTCTCTCTCTTCCAACATGTCGCGAAATCGCGATAATTTTTCTTGCCTATTGTATATGTCGCGATATCGCGACACTTTTCTTACTTGTCTTTTTCTTTGATCTTTTGCATATGGGCCACTTCGGTCTTCTTGGAAAATCACTGTACATACTCTGAATAACCTTTGAACTCCTATCTTCTGCATCTGAATAGCTTTTGAACTTCCTGTCCACTGCATCAACAGATCTATCTGACTGTGTTGACAACAATGACAATATTGTTGTTGCACCTTGCTCAAAAAACTATAGAAGAATATTTCTACCTTACCAAGTTCTTTGACATCGATAATAACTCAATATGCTCAATATTTTCAATACATACACCCCAGGGGGCACCTATCCCCTTGTAATTCAAACTAGACTTCAAATGCACAAAAAAAACTATAGAGTACGAAGCCTTAATCTTAGGCCTTAAATCAGCTATAGCTATGGGCATAAAGCATATCAAGATATGTGGTGATTCTCAACTTGTTGTCAAGGAGATCAATGGAGAATACCAATGTAAAGAACCTACTATAGCTCATGGGTGCAATATTCCTAGTGGGGAGGTTATTTTATAAATCTAGGAATGATCAATGTATGAATTCCAATTTGGTTACCAAATCATACAATTGTACAGTCCTCCGAACCACCCCTTAACGACGATTGAACTTGTACGGATGTCAAGCTCTCACACTATACAATTCCAAATCATACAGTGGAAAGGTTTGTATGATTTTACACTCAGACAAACTGATAGAATTAGTTTTAGAGGCTGTCGTACACAGTTTTGTAACTGTTTAATCTAATTTTCTCAAACTACCAAATCGGGTAAGTTTATCTCCATCGCTTTGTTTACCAAATCGGGTAAGTTTTCCTTGTACGATTTGTACAAAATCTGGTGTACAATTTACACAAACTGAAGGTATAGTTAGGTGTCAAATACGATGCTAATATACCTCAATCTCTCTCAAGAAGGTTTTGTAATGATTTAATATGCCAATCAATCCAATATCCATGACATGCAAAACACCTTAGTAGGACTTGTGAGAGATTCCATTCATCTAATTACATAAAAAAATTGTACAATAGGGTTCATAATGCCTTCCTCAATTCTACCATGCTATCAGATCATTCATCAAGTTCCACCAATGCTGATCTCTATCAAGAACAAGAAGCTGCAACAATACCTAAAACTAAGCTAAAATAATTACCAGAAAACACATGCAATTGAGATTTCACCATAACTCATTATCCACCATGGCCAGAATCATACACAACTTGTGATAACATAGTTATACTCAATTATGTCATCCATAGTGTTACAAAAAGGTTGTTCTATCAATCTATTGCAATAACTCTAAATTAAACTAGCTATTACAACCAGTAAGTACTCTCTTCCTATCTCTTAGCAACCAGATATACGAATTTGAAAATGGGGCCTTATATAGCGTTGCCCAAGACATTCCAAAGTGGTTCTTGAGGAAATTAGTTATTTACAACTACCCATTCATAACAGAATGCATGAAATTAGACTTTTACTAAGTCTAAAAACTTATTTTAGCAAACTCATGCGTCATTTTATCCTGAAATTACATTTATCATGCATTTCATTACATTTCGGTGTGCCTTGTACAGTTTTATCCTATCTTATTTAGTTTGGTCCCCTGGTTGTATGATTTACCTCTCTAGTTGTATGATTTTCCCCTACCTATATGGTTTACCAAAACTTGGGCAAACTATCAAAACTATCAAAATGGAGCAAATCCCTTGATCATTTTCTCTTCTTCTAGGAGGAGGATTTGCTGCCTACATCTACCCCCCCTTTACTTTGGTTGGTGTTCTCACCGACTATACTTTATGCTTTAATTGAGCTTTGTAGCCTGCAATTATCTCTTGTAAGTCAGATACTTTACCCTAAATAATTGCACATTCGTTCTTCAACTTGGTTGCGTAGCCTCCCATTTCCACTACTTTTACCCCATGGAAATTGGCCTTCTCTTCAACAATCTTCAAGAATTCCATCATTTTCTTTTCCCGATCGATGGCACTACTCTTCAATTTTTCCTTCAAGTGGGCTTCTTTTTGGTCCACCACCTGAATTTCTTCATTCTTCCCAGCAATATTCTCCAGGTGGTGATGAATATCTACCTCCAAGGCATGAATAGTCTCATTTTTTGCCTTCAATTGTACTTGCTTCTCCAAGACCAATTCATTGTATCTTTTGTTGTCCTTTTGGAGTTCTTCAATTTGTTTGGCCTGTGTTACCACTTTATCATTCTTATCAGCCAACTGAGCTGCCATATGATCATATTTTACCTTGAGTTGTGCCTTAATCTTATCTTCTACTATTTGGGAAATTTGTCGCTTCTCTAATTCAAGCACATTAACTTTAGTTTTTGACTTAGTCTTTATGCTTGTCAAATCTTCCTCTAGTTTCTTTATTTTCTCCTCTACTACAACCTTATACTTTTGCAATTCATCCTCCATATCAATAAATTCAGTATGAGTGGCTTCCATATCCCCTCTTTGAGCTTCCTTAAGCTGATAAAAATGCTCCAATCCAATGTTCAACCACTCTATCCAATGTGTGAGAAAGTTCAGCTTCCTTAGAGTGATAGCTAAATTTATAGTGATCCTCTTGTACTCCAATTCTCCTGTGTTCACTAGACAAGTTAGGTGACAAATTCTATCTAAGTATAATCTTAAATACTACCTGTAGTTGGTCATCACTCCTTCTGGAAAGTCATCTATTTCCACCATTGTAGTTACCTCCTCTCTAGGTAACTTCCATGGGTGTTGTACATGAATATCCATGATTATTATTATATGCTCCTTGTTGCTTACCCATTCTGTTATTTTCTCTAGCTTGTGAGATACTTGGTCCTCCCATAGTTTTAATTCTCCCATGCGTCCAATACAAAACTATAATTTAGCACTGGATATGCCATCGCCCATATGTAAGAAGAAATATTCCACATCATCTTCTACTCCACTTGCCTCCTCTTCTATTTCAATTCTCTCAAACTGTGGTACCTTTAAAAGGTATCTTGTACTCAATATCCAGTGTTCCTCTTCTATATGAGTTTGTTCTTCTTCTTCCATGTGGTGACTAGAGCTTCCCCCAAGCTCTCGAAGTGTTCTCACCGTATCTATATTTTATTGAGGTGGAGATTGTTTTACAATCTTCTCCTCCTCATCATATTTTATGTACACAATATCCTGTTGAGATTGATACTATTCTATCTATTCCTAGGTTTTTTCTGGTTAAGTAGAGCCCACCTGTTGCTCTTCTATTCCTGTTTTGGCTACTTCTTGTTCCACACTGCCCTCCTGTTGTTCTTCCATCACCTATTCTTCTCCCTAATTGGGATGAATTTTTGTCACTATGATTTTTTCAACAATAGGTTCTTTTTGTTCTTGTGATGCCTTTACCTCTTCATGTGCATCACTTGGATTATTCCACTTTAGACTTCCTCCCATCATGAATTTGTAATGGAGATTCTTCTTATTTTTATCTTCTTCTGAAGCTTCCTTTATTGCTTTAGTGTCCTTATGAGTGGTTACTACCACTTCCTATGCTATTTTCCTCACCTCCATATCCTTAAAAAATTTTGAGGCATCCATGATTTCAAATTCATCCCTTTGGAAAATTTGTGGAGATTCCACCATATTTTCAGCTATTGACCAACTCCAGTCCTCCAACTTTATCTTTTATGAATCCGACGGTTATTCCTCCTACTGATTCTTTTGTGTAGGCTCCTCTTGTTTCTCTAAAATGAGATTCTTTGCCATTCTTTCCCGTTGTTGCCTTATTTTGATTTGAATTGGGCTTAATTGTGTCTCCATTTTTTCTCCCTTTCCTGAATTGGTGGCTGCTCCTGCTGCCATTACTGCACTACTTGATCCAATTTAGGTTCCAAGTTCCTTGGTATTTTCCTTTGATGATGTACATCCTCACCATATGAAGGGGTGTCTTATGATACCTCTACAGCCTACTGATTCCTCTTAGTTCGAGGCTTCTTCGAACTTGCCTTCTTAATGTGTACTAATTTTACCCATCTCAATATGGTTGGATATCCTTCCCCAACTTCTCAAGGTTTTGTCAAACCTGGAAAGTGGATACCCAATTTCATGATAGCATTAAACAATAATCCAATGGTATAGAAGGTCATTTTGAAATTATCTGGTCTCTTCGTTAGTACATCATACATTTTTCTTTCTAGATAGGTACCCCAATCATACCAGATTCCTTGGGTTATACCTTCTATGTACTGAGCCATCCAGATCAATATCTCTATGGACCTTGTTTCACCTGACAGTCAAGCCATAATTGTATTCATCGTACATGGCCAATAATCTCCTTTCAATTGGCACTATTTGATCCCTCGTGTCCTCGCACCCGAGATCTTTGCAGCAATCGATGACTTCACATTAGTCAATGCAGTAATGATATGATATGATTCAATTAGATCCACCAAATTCTTAACTATATCTATTCCACATGCTAGCAATTCAAATGTCTTTTGAATGCATCTATTGTCACTTCTATCTTCACAGACCTCTTGTCCACATTAATGAAAGTAGTTCGAGTCATAGGATTATATGCCTAGATCATTTGCAAAAAATATTTTGAGCAAAAATTATTCTGGTATGGTGGTAATTGTGCTATAATAGCTATACCAGCTTTCTCAAACTTTTTTCTCCATGGGTGGTTCCTATTTTTCTTATCACTCCACCACCGCCTGCATGTATCTGCTTCATGCTACACAAATGTAATATTTGTGATCTCCACCTGACCTTCCTTAGGTTTGCTACTCAGATCCTCATCCTGATCTGAAATGTGTACTTTACTTCTTAGCTTTATTCTAAAAGTCCTTTCTTGTGCCATTCTCTCCTCTCGATGCCTTGGTGGTGTTCTTCTTTAATCAGCTCATCAATATTTCTACCTTCTCCATGGCCTATATCCTCCTCTCCTCCAAGGATGAGTACAACACCAATCGTGGGACTGAGACTATTACCCTTGATATTATCGTGGATATACTTCTCTCTCGTGTAGGGATACAGGTGACCATTCCACTCTATTGGCTGTAATCCACCTTAACCAATGTTCAAAATCTTATGTTGAGATCATCCTCTCGCCATTATCCTGGTTAACCTATCATTCAAACATCACCATATCCATAATCGAAAGTGTTCCCAAAAATCATACAACATGCTCCCCCTTGTACACTTGTACAATTTCACCTTCCATCACCACTTCCAGATCGTACCCTATTCCTTTCTCACCGTTCAATTCTTAGTATTGAATCTTCAAACTGCCATAACTTCCTTAAATCATACATCTATGACATGGAATTGTATAAAGTGGCACTACTCCATACAATGACACTTTCTGTCTGCCTCACCCTTGGAATCAGTATAATTATGTATGGCTTGTTAAAACTACCCAAAATGGTCTAAAAATTGCCAAGAATTGTACTATATTCTCCTGAAATCATACAACTCACCTTCCAAATCGTACAGTATGACTTTCCAAACCCTAGGTTGTAAATTTTTTTAAAAATTGATCTTATTTTCCGCTTATTTCATCAACCCATTTGCCGGATTATCCCAATATTCCTTTTTAGTGCTTTTTTGTGAAGAACACAAGCTTATACTAAGAGGAGGAGGGGGTGAACAGTATAAGACCACTTTTTACTTTTCTTTCCCAAATAGTATTAATAAATATAATCAATGGCAGTATTAATAGCAATAACCAAAGCAATGAACAAATCATCACACACAATACAGACACCAATTTTAACATGGTTCACCCAATGTAGGCTACCTCCACAGAAAAAATATTTTTTCTAAATATTTCTCAAATAATATCATGGGAATCCCTCCCAATTATAATTTTTATGGACCTCTGTCTAAAGGAGATGTTGATACCCTAAATCCTAGGTTCATGGATATTTTCCATAGGAGAACTCTTTTTCTTTATGCTCTAGCTAGTGATCTTCTAGAAGACTCTGTCTCTCTGCTACACTGACTGGTGGATCTCTCTCCACTTGAAGACTCCCCACTCAGATCTATCTTCAATTCTCCTGGCTACTAGATCTCTATACACTGAGACTCTATCCTCTATACTCTATCACCTCCAAAGCTCTGTCTTAATACTATACTAAACGTAGTCCAGTCGGTCTAGCACAACTCTATTTAATCTCTTGTACTAAACATAGTTCATTCGGTCTAGCACAACTCTGCTCAATATCTTGCACTAAACATAGTTCATTCAGTCTAGCACAACTCTACTCAATATCTTGCACTAAACACAATTCATTCGGTCTAGCACAAGTTCACTTAAATATGCACTAAACAAAGTTCATTCGATCTAGCATAAATCTTCTCAATAGGTCCACACAGAACCTTTGATGAGCCTCAGAAATGCTCATATTTTGTATGAGTTTCATTGATTATTATGTGGAAATATAATAGGAATTGTGTACTTTTATGAATTATTATGTAATTATTTAATAGAATTGTGTGTGTTTTAGTGTGTTTGTGTGGAAATGTAGTTGGTTTAGACAGATTTGGATTAGTCGAGGTCCTTCATGGACCTGGCACATTGTTTCTTCCAAGATCAAGGCATGGTGGTTAGGCACCTTCCTCTTAAAGGAAGGTGCCAAGAGAATGCAGGCACCTTCCTCTTCAAGGAAGGCACCAATAGAAGGTAGGCACCTTCCGTATAAAGAAGGCACCCGACATACTTAGGCACCTTCCGCATAAGGAAGACGCCCCATAAAAGGCAAGGCACCTTCCACAAAAAGAAGGCGCCCAACATCAGTAGGAACCTTCTTCATGAAGAAGACGCTCAATGTCAGAATGTGCCTTCCATATAAATAATGTGCCTACCAAAGCACTTGAGGAAGGCACCTTCCTCATAGAGAAGGCACCTCCATTCTTCGCCAGTTGACCAAATAAAGCGATGTGGGCAGTGTTGACCGATGTAGTTCCAGTTCCACGTCACACAAGACAATTCTAGAAATTGCATCAATGGACGAGAAAATATTACCTATGCCAAGAAAAGCATGATCCAGCTCAAGCAACTCGAACCAATCAACGAACACGCCATTGTTAGGAATGATGATTGTTTTTAGCAGATGTCGATTGCAGTTACCATATTGTCCCAGTTTAGTTTGGACTGAACTACTATTGTAACTTCCTTGTAATAGAATATTTATGTGTGTGCTATATAAACACACACAGACCTCTCTAATAGAATATATAGAAAGATAATTTAGAATATATTTATCATTCTAAGGAGATAGAAGTATTGTAATAATTATTTTGCAATTATAATAAAGTTTGAGTGTTCCTAATTACGTGTTCAACTGGAAGGGAGCTGCTGGATCCTGGGACCACTCCAAGCTACTATTCTATCCCTTTTACTTGTGCTTTCCTAGATTAGTTTTACTACTTTAATAGGTTTTATTTTTGCACTATTTTTTTCATTGTTGTAGTAGAATTATTTTCATGTCTAGTTAATTATGCACGTATGAATATTTGATTTCCAAGGATTTAATTATTCATACATAGACTATTGTGGTGTGGATGAATGAATGTCATTATTTTAAACCCCCCAATGATAGAATTAGCCGAACTCATCTCAGAAGTGGGTATTGTAAATGATCTTGTTTGAGACACTTATAAAGTTTACGAAGCTCCCTGGTCTGACAATTTAAATGCACGAGAAGTGGAAAAATAGAATCAAAATTAACCTGTGTTTGGCCCACAATATTTTGGCCCTGTTTTCAGGGAAGTACCTCTACTAGATTAATTGCAATACTTGAAAACATTCCATATGACTTTGTATGAGTTCCTCGAGAAGAAGAGGACCTAACGATCATTTTATAAAACAAAGTCCACAAAAATATGAGTCAGCCAAACATTTCAAGTTTGAATTAGATTCACACGACTCATTGCTAGCAGTCCATCGGAGTGAGAATCCTCACTTTGTGCAAAGTGCTTCCTCATCCCACCAACCTGGGGAAGAATGAACCATTTTAAATTTGTTGTTTAGGAGAACACCCTCAGAGGAAGCCCTGTTGTGGAAATCTATATAGGATCAGACAATAACACCAGCTGACTTCAGAGCCTTGACTCAAAAAAAATTTAATGACCATGAGGCCATAAGAACTGCATTAGAGACCAAATTTATTAAAAAAATGGCTGAAGAAGAGACTTCATCCAGCTTTAGATTCCCGATAGAGGAAGGAGTAGGAGAAACCAAAATGGAAAACATATCCCCTACTCACCTTCCCACCTTTAGAGGCTACCCAATCAAATACCCTGACCTATTTCTATTTAAGCTTGATGTTCTATGCAGGTATGTGGATTACAAGTTTGATACACAAAAGCTGAAGCTCTTTTCTTCCACATTAGATGATGTAGCTCTACGATGGTTCATCAGTATGGGAGATAAACACATTGCTACATGGGATCAAATGAAGAAGCTCTTTTTAGAGCAATATCAAGACTTTGGGAGAGCAAGAGACTCCAGAGAAGAGGTCCTAAGCATGATGTAGAAGGAGGATGAATATTTGGAGGAATACTGGGAGAGATTCAATTTCAATCTTCAATGATATCCTCATGTGAAGCTAGCTGATAAGTCTCTTAAAAACATATTTTTGAGAGGGCTTAACAATGAATCATTAGAGGCTCTCAATATGATTTTTGGAGGTGATGTCTACCAACATGCTATGGAAGATATCTGACAATTATGTCGAAACTACTCAAGAAGGAGAGGCAAGACCACTTATAGAACCATGAAAGCAACTACTTTGATCACAAAAATAGAGATAGGTAACATGCTAGAATATTTGAAAAGTGAGATGCTTTCGTCTCTGGCATTGCAAATGGACACGCTGTTGTTGGATAAAAATAAGCAAGAAAACGAAGTAGCATTGGCTTATTTCTTCCTAAAATACAGAGGGAAGCATGTAAAGAATGCATGCCTAGAGAATAAAGTTAGAGTATGTATGGCCTACAAAATAAATCATAAGACTCGATTGTGCCCACGATTGCCCAGTATCAAGGAGGATGCTGATGTTACATAAGCCTATTTTATAGGCAATCGAAGGAGTTGGCCACAACCCCCTAGGGGGAATAAACCAATAAGAATGCCATCATATGGGGGAGGACCCTACATGCCACAAGGCTAGCCTCAACCACCTAACATAGGGTTGTGGGGGCCATCACCTTGGTCCAATGTACCCCCAAAAGCAATATTTTTGAACCAGCAGCCCTGGATACCATATCAATATTTTGGGCAACAATGGAGAGGCCATACCCCATGGAATTTAGCTCCATAGAACATAGCACTAGCTCACCCACAGAAAAACCTATCGCCCTTACCTGCTATGAGACCTACACATCTACCTACATAACTGATGATAAATCCAAATTATAAAGCAAACTAGTGGACATACAATGTAGAAGGTGAGATGTATCCGATGTACCATATTCAACTTAGATCGAGTAAATAGTTAGGAGTAGGGACACCTCCACCGGTAGAGGAGGAGGTAGGTGTAGGAGAAACACCTCTTATAGAAGATGTGGAAGAAGAAGAAGATATTGAGAGAACAAAGGTTCCATTATCTCACCAGCTGCAATAATAGAAGAAATTAACGCAACCGGAGTTTGATATTATTTCTAGCTTGAAAAATCTTATAGTAACAATTCCACTTTTTCAAGCTATCCGAGATATCCCGATATATACTAAGGCGATAAAGGAGATGTGCTTAAGAAATCCAGGATGGAAAGTAACCTAGACTATCAATGTCGTGGGTAAGTTTACAGATTTAATGATGGGGAAGGCATGTCATATTAAATATGTAGACCCAGGAAGCCCAGTGTTGATCGTAAAAATTAGGGGACATTCCTTGGCCAACATGTTAGTCGATCTCAGTGCAACTATCAACGTGATACTTTAGGAGACCATGCAAAAGCTAAATCTTACGGACCTGATACCCACCACAATAGTACTGTAACTAGTCGATCGATCAACCGTAGTGCTTGAAGGAATGCTAGAAGATATAATAGTGATGGTTGATGCATGGGAATATCCGACCGACTTCCTGGTTCTACAGTCTAAAAAAAGGTTGGGTGGCTACCCGCTTATCTTGGGAATACCATGGCTAGAGATAGCTGATGCTTAAATTAGCTACTGTGATGGGCTGATGACCATATCCAATGGAAAAAACATCAAAATATTGACTATTTCATCCCCCATGTAGTCCATTGATCCGTTGGGAGAGCCCATGTTGACCAAGCATAGATACAATGAGATATCAATGATCCATCTGATGATGGTTTTAGATGAATTGGCGAAGGATGAAGATGAAGATGGTGCTATCACATGATTCCTCCAAGGAGAATATTCCATCATAACGCCTGAGTCACCATTGGATGGCACCCAAAACCACCACATTCAATAGATAAACGTTGGGCTGGGAAAGACATTAAACATCAGCAGTGGGTTGAACCCCACATAGCTAACAAAAGTAGAAGAACTCCTGGTTAAACACCAATGGGTATTTGCATGGGATTACTCAAATATGAAAGGTATCAGCCCAAAAATTTGTACCCATCGAATATACCTCGATGAGTAGGCAAATCCAAGTAGACAACCACAGATAAGGATAAATACAACAATGAAAGACAATGTCAAGGCAGAGGTAAAAAAACTTTTGTCTGCCAGATTCATCTATCCAATTTTTGATAGTGAATGGGTGTCACCGCTTGTGGTGGTCCCCAAGAAGAACGAGAAGTGGTAGATTTGTGTGGACTATAGGGCATTGAACAAAGTGACCAAAAAGGATCACTTCCCACTCCCATTCATCGATCAGGTTTTGGATACACTTTTAGGGTGAAAGTACTTCTCCTTCCTAGAAAGATTCAGTGGATACAACTAGATCCAGATAGGAGAAGAATATCAGGATAAAACAAATTTTACTTGCCCATGGGGAACGTTTACTTATTGGGTATTACCTTTCGGGTTATGCAATGCACCTGCCACCTTTCAAAGGGCGATGCTTAGCATATTTTTAGATATGATAGGAGATGCGATCGAAGTGTACATGGATGACTTCATCATTTATGGAGAAACATTTGAATAAGCAATGACAAACTTGGAAAGAGTGCTTGAAAGAAGTGAGGAAAAAAAATTGTTCCTTAGTAATAAAAAGTGCTTTATGATGATGCAAGAAGGCATCGTATTGGGACACCATCTCTCCGTGAAAGGAATATTGGTTAAAATAAATATCGAGGTCATCAAGGACCTACCCATCCCGAGAATGCAGTGAGAGGTGAGAAGTTTTATCGGATCTATCAGGTATTACCGACGTTTTATTACCAACTTTAGTAAAATTGTAAAGCCACTACACACTCTGTTGTCTAAAGATGTGGAGTTCAACTGGACAAAAGACTACGAAAGAGCATTTCAGTCGCTCAAAGAAAAGCTGATATCTACACCGGTTTTAAGAGGACCAAATTGGGCCATATCCTTCCATATCTATTGTGATGCATCCAAAAATGTGACTAGAGCAGTCCTCGGGCAGAAGGATGGTGAGGAATTTTATGCCATCTACTACATCAATAAAAACTTGGCAGGGGCTAAGCTCAACTATACAATGATGGAGAAATATTTCCTTGTGGTTGTGCATGCCATCCATATATTCCACGATGATATCACTGGATACCAGGTGTTTGTCCACATGGACCACGTAGCCATCAGGTATTTAATGAGCAAATCAGATATTGGTGGAAGAGTTATCAGGATGGCTTTTACTATTGTAGGAGTTTGACATAACAATAGTTGACAAACCAGACAAGAACAACGTAGTAGCATATTTTCTATCCAGATTGATATCAGTAGATCATGCGACAGTGGAAGACCAGTTTTTGGATGAACATTTATTCACCATCAGTGAACAAATTTTGTGGTATGCAGACATAGCCAACTACTTAGCCACTGGAAGAACCTCGCCTGCTCTCTCCTCACAATAAAAGTAGGTGGTAATAGAGAAGAGCACCTCCTTTTTATGGGTATATGACCTCCTATTTAAAATAGGACATGATCAAATTATAAGGAGATGCGTAGCAGAACAAGAGTTCTCAGAAATACTCAAAGCTTGTCATGATGAACCATACGGAGGACACTTTGTGGGAAAAATGACTGCCTATAAAATCTTGCAAGCTGGTTACTTTTGGCCCACTCTATTTAAAGATGTAGTCGCCTATGCCAGCAAGTGTGATGAATTCCAAATAATAGGCAAACCAACCCATAGGGACGAAATGCCCCTTCAACCCCAAGTGCACCTAGAGCCCTTCGATAAGTGGGAAATGGATTTTGTGGGGCTAATTAATCCACATTCAATAGGAAGGAGATTCATTTTAGTCTATACAAACTACATCACCAAGAGGGTTGAAGTTCAAGAATTAAGGGATTCGAAGGAAATAACAGTTGTTGATTTCTTATTTGCTCATATTTTTACATGATTCGGGGTCCCCAAAGAGATAACAACAGACCAAGGGCCTCAATTTACCTCCAAGTTGATCGAGGAGTTGATGAAGCAATATATAATTCAACACAATAAGACTACACCCTACCACTCGTAGGCAAACGGGTAAGTGGAAGTAACGAATAGAGAGATTGAAAATATCCTAACAAAAACCATGTAGCAACATAGAAAATATTGGGCTACATGACTACCAGAGGTAGTATGGGCATATAACACCATGTGAAAATTGACAACAGGATTCACACCCTTCCAGTTGGTCTATGGAAAGAGTGCAATGATGCCCATTGAGTTTGAAATAAAGACACTGAGAACTGCTTTAGAATTAAATCTGAGCTTGGAAGAAGCCCAAAAAGAAAATGTTCGACAATTGAATCAGCTGGATGAAATATGAATGAATGCTTTACAAATAACAAAGATCATACAAAAGCAAAGAAAATAGTGGCATGATCGTCACATTAAGCTGAAGCAGTTCCAGGAGGGGGAATGGGTGCTATTGTACAATTCTAGGTTCTAGGAGTGGAAGGTAAAATTAATGTAGATATGGATGGGACCGTATGAGGTGGTAGAGCTCATTAGGAATGGTATTGTGCGCATCAAGACCATTGAAGGTAGCAACATTGTATTTCTAGTTAATGGCCACCAACTACGACCCTACAACACATCCGAGAATTTACTGGTGGAGTCCAAAGCAGGCATGGGGGAGACCCCATCCTTGTAAATCTGGACAAAACTCTTAGCAAATAGAATGATGGACATAGAGGTGTCGATCAAAATTAGTTATTTTAGGTTTATTTATTTATTACAGTGTGTTTTTGTAGGGACGATGCCCACATGAAAGCTACAGGCATCCTGAGTTCAGGGCCTAACAGACACGGAATGCATCTAACTACCTGTATTTTCATTTTTTTTGTTTTATTTTTGTAGGTGAAGGGCCTGATAGCATGAAAAATAGGCATATGAGAAATCAGGCCTAAACTAGCTCAGCATCCCACCACCTGCACACATAGTTTAGAAGCAGCATCTATCCAAGCCCGGGGATGGAAACAAACTCTCCTCCAAGAAGAAAAATAACACACCAGGCCTGGTCGAAAGATGTTGGGGCAGCATGAAGTAAGTTTGAGAAGGCTTGATCACCCTTGCCCGGATAATCATGACATGGCTGCCAAGAAAAATACCTTGCAGAAAGCCTTCATCTTCAAAGAAGACTCTCCACTTAAGGAACGATGCCTTCCTCCTCGAATAAGATGCCTAACTAAGGTGGATGTTTCCCACTGTGAAGAAAGTATCAAGCTGGAGGTAATGCACCTTCCTTATAAATAAGGCATCCCATATGAATAAGGTGCCTTCCTTATAAATAAGGCACCCCATAGAAATAAGGTGCCTTCATTATAAAAAAGGTGCCCAATGAAAATAAGTGCCTTACTTAGAAATAAGGCGCCCGTCGCTCTTCCTAAAAAAAAAAGAAAAAGAAAAAAGTGATGAAGGAACCTTCTGCACCAGGAAGGCGTTGTTCTTTCAAAGTGCCTTCCGCAAGAGGAAGGCATCATTCTTTCAAATCACCTTCCACAATAGGAAGGCACCATTCTTTCAAAGGGCCTTCTATAGTAGGAAGGTGTCATGCTTTCAAAGTGCCTTCCACATCAGGAAGGCACCATTCATTCAAAGTGCCTTCCACATTAGGAAGGCGTTAGTCATTCAAAGCACCTTTCGTGTATAGCCAGTGCTTTGGTTTCACATGCACCTCTATTCGAATGAGATTAATACATGATTGGGTGACACCATATTACAACCATCATCCCACATGATGGAAATCCACCCCAACCAAAAATATTGTAGAGTTACGGGGCAAGATCCTCGCACACACCCCAAGGATGATGGATAGATAGTTTTTAAGCCAATCATGAGTTTGTCTTCAGCATCAAACCTTGAACAACACAACAACGAGTCCAACATAATAAGCACATGCAACATGTACATCCTCCATGTCACAGACCAACGAATCACCATTTTCCATGATACGAAAAGCATCCAATCAGGTACACGCATAATTCAAATTAAATTTTTATATAAATTTTCATAAATTATGCAGTTCTGAAAAATAATGCTGCCATAGAAATCACGTACCCCTCCATGACCAAAACATTATGCTAAAATTATGGCTCGAGAAACGTACCCTGTCAACCCCCAAATAAAAAAAAAATTGAATTAATGCTAGGAGTAGGCACCTTTTGTATAATAAGGCACCTCCCTAAGAAATATAAGGCAGTAAAACATCGGATGTAGTAGTCAGACCCTAGGATTCCGATATTTGGCAGGCCATAGAAGCTGCATTCCAGGTAGTAGGGACTACGTTAGCTATACCACCTCCAGGAATATCCGGGGTAGGAAACCCAAACAAGTAGAGTCAGCAAATTGAGTAAAGGCAGACAACAGAAGCTAACAACCTCAACACCACAGTTCCACATAAAAAAAGGAAGACCACACCTCTTGATGCAGGTCCATAGAAAAAATGATCACAGACCGTGGGTACAACCAGATCTACTAGAAAATGACGACGATGAGGAGTATGAAGGGCTATCTACAGTTTTATGCCACGAGGGTGTGGCATATGTTAGGCATGGGGGGATGATGAGCCTTGAAAATGCTCATATTTTGTATGAGTTTCATTGATTATTATGCAGCAATATAATAGGAACTGTGTACTTTTATGAATTATTATGTAATTATTTTATAGAATTATGTGTGTTATCTATTTTTTGTATTTTTGTGTGTTTGTGTGGAAATGTAGTTGGTTTTGAAATATTTGGATCAATCGAGGTCCTTCATGGACTTCTATTTATTCTGAAATCAAGGCATGGTGGTTAGGCGCTTTTCTCTTTAAGGAAGGCACCAAGAGAAGGTAGGCACCTTCCTCTTCAAGGAAGGTACCAACAGAAGGTAGGTGCCTTCCGTATAAAGAAGGCACTCGACATACTTAGGGACCTTCTGCATAAGGAAGGCGCCCCATACAAGGCAAGGTGCCTTCCGCATAAAGAAGGTGCCCAACATCAGTAGGCACCTTTTGCATGAAGAAGGCACTCAACATTAGTATGCACCTTCTGCATAAAGAAGGCACCTACCAAAGCACTTGAGGAAGGCACCTTCCTCATAGAGAAAGCACCTCCATTCTTCATCAGTTGACCAAATAAAGCGATGTGGGAAGTGTTGACCTGTGCAGTTCCAGTTCCACATCACACAAGATAATTCTATGAATTACACCAACAGAAGAGAACATCTTACCTAAGCTAGGCGAAGCATGATCTAGCTTAAGCAAATCAAACCAATCAATGAATGTGCCACCGTTAGGAACAATGAATGTTTTTAGTAGATGTTGATTGTGGTTACTAGAATGTCCCAGTTTAGTCTAGATTGAACTACTGTTGTAACTTCATTGTAACAAAAAATTTGTGTGTGTGATATATAAACACACATATACCTCTCTGATAGAATATCTAGAAAGACAATTTAGAATACATTTATCATTCTGAGGAGAGAGAAGTATTGTAATAATTATTTTGCAATCATAATAAAGTTCAAAAGTTCCTAATCGCGTGTCCAGCTAGAAGAGATCTGTTAGAGCTTGGGCCCACTCCAAGAAAGTATTCCTTCCCTTTTACTTGTGCTTTCCTAGATCAATTTTACTACTTTAATAGGTTTGCTTTTCGCACTATTATTTTCATTGTTGTAGTAGAATTATTTTCATGTCTAGTTAATTATGCACATATGAATATTTGATTTCCAAGGATTTAATTATTCATACATAGACTATTGTGGTGTGGATGAATGAATGAATGAATGTCATTCTTTTAAACCCCCCAATGATAGAATTAACTGGACTCATCTCAGAAGTGGGTATTGTAAACGATCTTGTCTGAGACAATTCTAAAGTTTATGAAGCTCCCTGGTCTGACAATTTAAATGCATGGGAAGTGACAAAATATGATCAAAATTAACCTATTTTTGGCCTACAAAAACCTTCTCAAATATTCTCAACAGGTCCA
Organism: Wollemia nobilis; assembly: GCA_028583015.1. Taxonomy (NCBI): domain Eukaryota; kingdom Viridiplantae; phylum Streptophyta; class Pinopsida; order Araucariales; family Araucariaceae; genus Wollemia; species Wollemia nobilis. Next base: position 14,587,092 of record JAQPPZ010016726.1, read on the forward strand.
CACATAACCTGCTCAAATCTGCTCAACAGGTCCACATAGAACCTACTCAAATCTGCTCAACAGGTCCACACAGAACCTGCTCAAATCTACTCAACAGGTCCACACAAAACCTGCTCAAATATGCTCAACAGGTCCACATAGAACCTGCTCAAATCTGCTCAATAAGTCCTCTCTAGGACTTGTCCAAATTTTCTCAATAAGTCCTCTCTAGGACTTGTCCAAATCTGCTCAATAAGTCCTCTCTAGGACTTGTCCAAATCTGCTCAATAAGTCCTCTCTAGGACTTCCTCAAATCTGCATAGCAAGCTTCCATAAAATCTTACACAAAATCAGTCCACAAGCCTTCTCAAAGACTTGCCTCAAATCAGTTTAACAAGCTCACACAGAACTTGTCCAATCTCATAGAATCATAAAGAGAATTGTTAGAGACTCAATATGTTCTATACTCAATGCTCAATCAATATCTCAATTCAATCTCATAGAAGCATAAAGAGAATTGTTAGAGACTCAATATGTTCTATACTCAAATCCCAATCTCAACTCAAATCAATATCATAGAAGCATAAAGAGAATTGTTAGAGACTCTATATGTTCTATTCTCAAATCTCAATCTCAACTCAAATCAGAATATAGAATAGTTTGTTTCATGGAACTTGAACAACCACTTCACACAATTACTTGACTAGGCTCAATCAACTCTACTCAAACAATCACCTCAAGGAAAAATCCTTTCCTCAAACCCTAGTCCAAGCATGTATCAACCAACTCAAAATGTTTCCAACAATGCTCAACAACAAATCTCACATAACAATGATACTCATGTTCTTAACTCAAGTTCAAGTTCTTTGCATGACCAATTGGCTTCAACAACAATGCTTATAAAACAAGGTTTAATCACAACTCTCAAACTAGAAAACCTTGAAGCATTAAACCAACAACTCCTAAAAAAGGAAACCACAATCAATCCTTTTCTCCCCAAACATATTTTCAAAAATCAATCACCCAAATAAGTCAATGAAGAATATTGCCCATACCTTTTTGATGCCTTATGAGTTGTCCACTAAATCTGCCACACTCAACACATTTTATTTTTCCAATCTCAACAAGGGTTAGAGGTCTTGAGTAATAACACAATAATAAAAATAATATCTCAATAACACCTTATTACTCCTACTCAATAAAATGCACCATACCCTCTTATGCAAGAAATAAACCCTCAAAAGAATGAATCAAACTTACTTTTGAAACTCCTTGACAAAACCAGAAATATCTCCTTGCACACACCTTATTTCTCCCTCTAAGAAATCTAAACAAATAGCTCTCAAAAAGAGCTTTCCAATGATATATAATATGATATACTTCCAAAAATAAAATCAGCAGAAATATCTATCTTTCCTAGGGCATACCATATCCTTATTTCTCCTTAGGCAACCTTGGCAAAAATTAAAATATTAAACAACATCAAAAATTAAATCCACTTGCCTTGCCCTCGGTGGGATTCGATCCCCCGATATCCTCCTTCCCAATGCCTTAGCCGCAGCCAAGTCGTCGTTGGGCCACGTGCCCTAACGTGTCTAAAATGGCACGTCCACCATAAAGTTTCTACGAACAACGCTCCTCCAAAAAACAATAAGCGCTTCAAGCGCTTCTTCCTTGCAATCCAAAAGGCCTCACATGAATCGAACGCGGGACCTCCTTCTTAGTACCAAGCCAACATACCACTAGGCCACGCTGGCCTTTGCACTTAGAGCCTCCGAACCTTCACACCTTTAGCCTTTATGTAAATCGTAAGGCCTTCGAAAAACAAAACCTTTTCGCATGCGCTTCGAATAATAATTGCAAGGGATGCCTTGGTAAATGTTTTTGATGGCATTTATATAATGCCTTTGTCCTCTTTTGCAATCACATCGGCACTTCGAATAATTTCGACGTCGGCGTGATTTTTAATTTATAATTAATTTAAATTTTAATTTAAATATTATAAATTAAAAAGAACCAACCTTAGGTTTAATTTAATTAAACCTTAGAACCTTGTCTTAATGCCCAATCTTGGTATAATTAAATATTATTTATAAAATTTAAATTCCTTGTGAATTTAAATAATTTATAAATAATTATTAAACCTCCTTTTTAACCTTTGCAATAACCCATCTTGGGTTTTTATAAACCAATCACTTAACCTATGCTCCCAATAATATTAAAATATTATGGAGCCTTTTTCCTTTCACTTTTGCACTGATGAAGATTTTTCCTGGATGACTTGGGTGACTTTATTTCTTGCCGAATTCCTTGATAAGAGTGATAACTCTATCAGGTGACATCAATGACAACTTTGACTTAGAGGACTCAAAATGTCCAACAATCTCCCCCTTTGTCATTGATGGCAACCCTTATCCTTTTACTGAAACCTGACCTTCTTTTCTGCTCCCTGAGGACTTTGCTCCCCCTGGCTCAATGCTCTCTCAAATATCAAATCTCTCCTCATATCAAATCTCTCCCCAATATACACAAATCTCTCCCCTTTGACATCAATGGCAAAGGGTCACCTTTGGGGCTCGGGGCTAAGAATGAGCCTCTTAGCTTAGCCCCTCCCCCACCTCCACATGAGGTGGTTAATTCTGGGGTGGGAGTATTTCTACTCCCCGAAAGCACTGTTCTCTACCTTCATCTTTCTCTCTTATTTTTTGAGTTCTCTGAATCCTCTCACTGTTTCTTTCCAAGTCATCATCCTTGTTCTTGTCATCACTTTTGTTCTTGTTCTTGTTCTTGTTCTCATTTATGTTCATGTTCCTATTCCTGTTCATGTTCTTATCCTTGTTCCTATTCTTGTTCTTTTCTGAGTCTCTATTATTTTATGAGTATCTATTCTTGTTCATATTCTTGCTTCTGTTCATGTTCTTATTTCTATTCATATTCTTGTTCTTGTTCATATTCCTATTCCTGTTCATGCCTATTTCTGGAATATTTGCTCTACACCATATTGCTATGTGACCATAATTATTGCACTTATAACACTTAATGTTGTTATTCCTTGGAGGTGCAACTATCTTAGGACTTTTCTTAGTGAAGCCATATCCTCTTCTGTCATGAACCCTGCAATTCATTGCCTTGTGACCAAACTCATTACATGAGTAGCAATACCCATGGAAAAGTTGTCCTTTCCCATATTCTTGTCTTTCATGTGTCCTACACTGTGAAGCCATGTGCCCAAACCCGTGACATGAAAAACATCTTCCATTGAAGAAACCTTGCCTAGACCCCATTGGTCTCTTAGTCTCTTCTACCTGTTTCCTATTCCATCTGTTCCTAACTTGTGCATTGTTCCTTTCCTTGTTGAACTTTCTATTGTCCAACTTATCCTTAGAGGTCTCACTCTCTCTTTTACTTACTTCTTTTGACTCTTCTTCTTTTCTGGTGTTTGAGCTTGACTCTCCTTTTTCTACTTCATGTTTCCATTTTATTCTTTAGAACTAAGTCATGTTATGGTGACTGATGACTTTTGTGCATTGATAGTCCTTTCCAAGGTCTTTGAATTTTCCTCAAACTTGTGTAGCTTTTCCTTAGAACCTTTTACTTCCAACCTTAGTGAAACTATCTCATGCTCTAATCTTTCACACTCTAGATCTTTTATTTTTAATTTTTTGACCATACCTTCTTCAAATTTTCTTGTCTCTTCAACTTTGATTTTGAAGTTAGTGAGTTCTTGTAGACACCTTGCTTTTTCTTTCTCATCTTCTTGAGCTTGAACCCTTAATCTTGAGTTCTCCCTTTTTAGTTCTTCAAGAGTAATCATAAGCCTTTCACATTCTATCTCTTTTGCCTTTGACTATTTAATCATACCTTCTTCAACTCTTCTTGCTTTTTCAACCTTATCTCTCAAGTCAGAGATATCCTATAGAAGCTTTGTCTTACATTTCTCATCTTCTTGTATTTGAGCCTTCAATTCTAAATTCTCTCTTTTCAATTCAATAAGCTCCTTAAGAGTGGCTTTCCCTTTTTATTTTTCTGAAGCATCTTCTTTTTCTTCTATTACTGAAAGTAGAGTTTCTTCTTCATACATGTTTTGATTGTCCCTGTTATCCTTTCTTGAACCAATCTCTAGGATTTCATTTTCAAGAATATCATCTTCATCTTCACTGCTACTAAACCCATTACAATATCTTGCATCATGGCCAAGTTGACCACAAACAAAATATTCTTGTGGACAATAAGTTGCATGGTGACCTGTGTTCCCACACATGGTACAAAACTTTATCAGTCTGGATATTTCTCCATTACTTGATTCATCTCTTGAATCTATTTCCATGTGTCCTCCCAACACAACAATATTAAACTCATCTTCCTTTTCTTTCATGACCATAGGTGTTCTTTTCTTCTTGTGTCTCATGCTTCTACTCTTGCCTTTCTTTTCCATTTGTGTTCTTGTAGGATCTTCCTTCAAGCTGTTAAACTTCTTCTGAAGGAACCTGCTCTGATACCAATTGAAGAACACAAGCTTATACTGAGAGGGGGGTGAATAGTATAAGACCACTTTTTACTTTTCTTTCCCAAATAGTATTAATCAATATAATCAATGGCAGTATTAATAGCAATAACCAAAGCAATGCACAAATCATCACACATAATAGAGACACCAATTTTAACGTGGTTCACCCAATGTGGGCTACCTCCACAGAGAAAATATTTCTTCTAAATATTTCTCAAATAATCTCATGGGAATCCTTCCCAATTACAATGTTTATGGACCTCTGTCCAAAGGAGATGTTGATCCCCTAAATCTCAAGTTCGTGGATCTCTTCCATAGGAGAACTCTTTCCCCTTCTACTCTGGCTAGTGATCTTCTAGAAGACTCTGTCTCTCTACTGCACTGACTAGTGGATCTCTCTCCACTTGAAGACTCCTCACTCAGATCTATCTTCAATTATCCTAGCTACTGGATCTCTATCCATTGAGACTCTATCCTCTATACTATATCACCTCCAAAGCTCTATCTCAATACTATACTAAACATAGTTCAGTCGGTCTAGCACAACTCTACTCAATCTCTTGTACTAAACATAGTTCATTCGGTCTAGCACAACTCTCTCAATATCTTACACTAAACATTATCACCAAATCCTCAATAGGTCCACAAAACCTTCTCAAATCTCTCATAGTCCACAACCAAATCTCTCAATAGTCCACCAACCTCTCAAATCCTAAATCCACACAGAACCTACTCAAATCTTCTCAATAGGTCCACATAGAACCTACTCAAATCTACTCAACAGTCCACACAACCTGCTCAAATATCTCAACAAGTCCTCTCTAGGACTTGTCCAAATTTGCTCAATAAGTCCTCTCTAGGACTTGTCCAAATCTCTCAAATAAGTCCTCTCTAGGACTTCCTCAAATCTACATAGCAAGCTTCCACAAAATCTTACACAAAATCAGTCCACAAGCCTTCTCAAAGACTTACCTCAAATCAGTTTAACAAGCTCACATAACTTGTCCAATCTCATAGAATCATAAAGAGAATTGTTAGAGACTCAATATGTTCTATACTCAATGCTCAATCAATATCTCAATTCAATCTCATAGAAGCATAAAGAGAATTGTTAGAGACTCAATATGTTCTATACTCAAATCCCAATCTCAATAAACTATCAATCTCCTATCATAATAATAGAGAATTGTTAGAGACTCTATATGTTCTATTCTCAAATCTCAATCTCAACTCAAATCAGAATATAGAATAGTTTGTTTCATGGAACTTGAACAACCACTTCACACAATTACTTGACTAGGCTCAATCAACTCTACTCAACCAATCACCTCAAGGAACAATCCTTTCCACAAACCCTAGTCCAAGCATGTATCAACCAACTCAAAATATTTCCAACAATGCTCAACAACAAATCTCACATAACAATGATACTCATGTTCTTAACTCAAGTTCAAGTTCTTTGCATGACCAATTGGCTTCAACAACAATGCTTATAAAACAAGGTTTAATCACAACTCTCAAACTAGAAAACCTTGAAGCATTAAACCAACAACTCCTCAAAAAGGAAACCATAATCAATCCTTTTCTCTCCAAAGATATTTTCAGAAATCAATCACCCAAATAAGTCAATGAAGAATATTGCCCATACCTTTTTGATGCCTTATGAGTTGTCCACTAAATCTGCCACACTCAACACATTTTATTTTTCCAATCTCAACAAGGGTTAGAGGTCTTGAGTAATAACACAATAATAAAAATAATATCTCAATAACACCTTATTACTCCTACTCAATAAAATGCACCATACCCTCTTATGCAAGAAATAAACCCTCAAAAGAATGAATCAAACTTACTTTTGAAACTCCTTGACAAAACCAGAAATATCTCCTTGCACACACCTTATTTCTCCCTCTAAGCAATCTAAACAAATATCTCTCGAAAAGAGCTTTCCAATGATATATAATATGATATACTTCCAAAAATAAAATCAACAGAAATCTCTATCTTTCCTAGGGCATACCATATCCTTATTTCTCCTTAGGCAACCTTGGCAAAAATTAAAATATTAAACAACATCAAAAATTAAATCCACTTGCCTTGCCCTCGGTGGGATTCGATCCCTCGACATCCTCCTTCCCAATACCTTAGCCACAGCCAAGCCATCATTGGGCCACGCGCCTTGACGTGTCTAAAATGGCACGTCCACCATAAAGTTTTCATGAACAACGCTCCTCCAAAAACAACAAGCGCTTCAAGCGCTTCTTCCTTGCAATCCAAAAGGCCTCACGCGAATCGAACATGGGACCTCCTCCTTAGTACCAAGCCAACATACCACTAGGCCATGCTGGCCTTTGTGCTTAGAGCCTCCGAACCTTCACACCTTTAGCCTTTACGTAAATCGTAAGGCCTTCGAAAAACAAAACCTTTTCGCATGCGCTTTGAATAATAATTGCAAGGGATGCCTTGGTAAATGTTTTTGATGGCATTTATATAATGCCTTTGTCCTCTTTTGCAATCACATCGACGCTTCGAATAATTTCGACGTCGACGTGATTTTTAATTTATAATTAATTTAAATTTAAATATTATAAATTAAAAAGAACCAACCTTAGGTTTAATTTAATTAAACCTTAGAACCTTGTCTTAATGCCCAATCTTGGTATAATTAAATATTATTTATAAAATTTAAATTCCTTGTGAATTTAAATAATTTATAAATAATTATTAAACCTCCTTTTTAACCTTTGCAATAACCCATCTTGGGTTTTTATAAACCAATCACTTAACATGTGCTCCCAATAATATTAAAATATTATGGAGCCTTTTTCCTTTCACTTTTGCACTGATGAAGCTTTTTCCTGGATGACTTGGGCGACTTTATTTCTTGCCGAATTCCTTTAGATGAGTGATAACTCTATCAGGTGACATCAATGACAACTTTGACTTAGAGGACTCAAAATGTCCAACAATCTCCCCCTTTGTCATTGATGGCAACCCTTATCCTTTTACTGAAACCTGACCTTCTTTTCTGCTCCCCCTGGGACTTTGCTCCCCCTAGCTCAATGCTCTCTCAAATATCAAATCTCTCCTCATATCAAATCTCTCCCCAATACACAAATCTCTCCCCCTTTGACATCAATGGCAAAGGGTCACCTTTGGGGCTCGGGGCTAAGAATGAGCCTCTTAGCTTAGCCCCTCCCCCACCTCCACATGAGGTGGTTAATTCTGGGGTGGGAGTATTTCTACTCCCCGAAAGCACTGTTCTCTGCCTTTATCTTTCTCTCTTCTTTTCTGAGTTTTCTGAATCCTCTCACTATTTCTTTCCAAGTCATCATCCCTGTTCCTGTCATCACTTATGTTCTTGTTCCTGTTCTTGTTCTCATCCATGTTCCTGTTCTTATTCTTTCTGTTCTCATCCTTGTTCCTATTCTTATTTTTTTTTGAGTCTCTATTCCTTTCATCTTCTTGCTTCTATTCATGTTCCTGTTTCTGTTCATATTCTTGTTCTTGTTCATATTCCTGTTCCTGTTCATGCCTATTTCTGGAATATTTTCTCTACACCATCTTGCTATGTGACCATCATTATTGCACTTATAACACTTAATGTTGTTATTCCTTGGAGGTGCAACTATCTTAGGACTTCTCCTAGTGAAGCCATATCCTCTTCTGTCATGAACCCTGCAATTCATTGCCTTGTGACCAAACTCATTACATGAGTAGCAATACCCATGGAAAAGTTGTCCTTTCCCATATTCCTGTCTTTCATGTGTCCTGCACTGTGAAGCCATGTGCCCAAACCTGTGACATGAAAAACATCTTCCATTGAAGAAACCTTGCCTAGACCCCATTGGTCTCTTAGTCTCTTCTACCTATTTCCTGTTCCATATGTTCCTAACTTGTGCATTGTTCCTTTCCTTGTTGAACTTTCTATTGTCCAACTTATCCTTAGAGGTCTCACTCTCTCTTTTACTTACTTCTTTTGACTCTTCTTCTTTTCTGGTGTTTGAGCTTGACTCTCCTTTTTTGCTTCATGTTTCCCTTTTTCTTCTTTAGAACTAAGTCCTGTTATGGTGACTGATGACTTTTGTGCATTGATAGTCCTTTCCAAGGTCTTTGAATTTTCCTCAAACTTGTGTAGCTTTTCCTTAGAACCTTTTACTTCCAACCTTAGTGAAACTATCTCATGCTCTAATCTTTCACACTCTAGATCTTTTGTTTTTAATTTTTTGGCCATACCTTCTTCAATTTTTCTTGTCTCTTCAACTTTGATTTTGAAGTTAGTGAGTTCTTGTAGACACCTTGCTTTTTCTTTCTCATCTTCTTGAGCTTGAACCCTTAATCCTGAGTTCTCCTTTTTAGTTCTTCAAGAGTAATCATAAGCCTTTCACATTCTATCTCTTTTGCCTTTGACTGTTTAATCATACCTTCTTCAACTCTTCTTGCTTTTTCAACCTTATCTCTCAAGTCAGAGATATCCTGTAGAAGCTTTGTCTTACATTTCTCATCTTCTTGTATTTGAGCCTTCAATTCTAAATTCTCTCTTTTCAATTCAATAAGCTCCTTAAGAGTGGCTTTCCTTTTTCTTTTTCTGAAGCATCTTCTTTTTCTTCTATTACTGAAAGTAGAGTTTCTTCTTCATACCTATTTTGATTGTCCCTGTTATCCTTTCTTGAACCAATCTCTAGGATTTCATTTTTGAGAATATCATCTTCATATTCACTACTACTAAACCCATTACAATATCTTGCATCATGGCCAAGTTGACCACAAACAAAACATTCTTGTGGACAATAAGTTGCATGGTGACCTGTGTTCCCACACCTGGTACAAAACTTTATCAGTCTAGATATTTCTCCATTACTTGATTCATCTCTTGAATCTATTTCCATGTGTCCTCCCAACACAACAATATTAAACTCATCTTCCTTTTCTTTCATGACCATAGGTGTTCTTTTCTTCTTGTGTCTCATGCTTCTACTCTTGCCTTTCTTTGCCATTTGTGTTCTTGTAGGATCTTCCTTCAAGCTGTTAAACTTCTTTTGAAGGAACCTGCTCTGATACCAATTGAAGAACACAAGCTTATACTGAGAGGGGGGTGAACAGTATAAGACCACTTTTTACTTTTCTTTCCCAAATAGTATTAATCAATATAATCAATGGCAGTATTAATAGCAATAACCAAAGCAATGCACAAATCATCACACACAATAGAGACACCAATTTTAACGTGGTTCACCCAATGTGGGCTACCTCCATAGAGAAAATATTTCTTCTAAATATTTCTCAAATAATCTCATGGGAATCCTTCCCAATTACAATGTTTATGGACCTCTGTCCAAAGGAGATGTTGATCCCCTAAATCTCAAGTTCATGGATCTCTTCCACAGGAGAACTCTTTCCCCTTCTACTCTGGCTAGTGATCTTCTAGAAGACTCTGTCTCTCTGCTGCACTGATTGGTGGATCTCTCTCCACTTGAAGACTCCTCACTCAGATCTATCTTCAATTGTCCTGGCTGTTGGATCTCTATCCACTGAGACTCTATCCTCTATACTCTATCACCTCCAAAGCTCTATCTCAATACTATACTAAACATAGTCTAGTCGGTCTAGCACAACTCTACTCAATCTCTTGTACTAAACACAGTTCATTCGGTCTAGCACAACTCTACTCAATATCTTGCACTAAACATAGTTCATTTTCTACACACACCTCAATATTCACTAACTTCTCAATAGGTCTCACAAAATCCATTTCAATAGTCCAACATAACCTTCTCAAATATGCTCAATAGGTCCACATAGAACTTACTCAAATCTCTCAATAGGTCCACACATAAACTTCTCAAATCTACTCAACAGGTCCTCTACAAGGACTTGTCTCAAATCTTCTGCTCAATAAGTCCTCTCTAATGTCCAAATCTTCTCAATAAGTCCTCTCTAGGACTTCCTCAAATCTGCATAGCAAGCTTCCACAAAAGCTTACACAAAATCAGTCCACAAGCCTTCTCAAAGACTTACCTCAAATCAGTTTAACAAGCTCACACAGAACTTGTCCAATCTCATAGAATCATAAAGAGAATTGTTAGAGACTCAATATGTTCTATACTCAATGCTCAATCAATATCTCAATTCAATCTCATAGAAGCATAAAGAGAATTGTTAGAGACTCAATATGTTCTATACTCAAATCCCAATCTCAACTCAATATCAATCTCATAGAAGCATAAAGAGAATTGTTAGAGACTCAATATGTTCTATACTCAAATCCCAATCTCAACTCAAATCAATCTCATAGAAGCATAAAGAGAATTGTTAGAGACTCTATATGTTCTATTCTCAAATCTCAATCTCAACTCAAATCAGAATATAGAATAGTTTGTTTCATGGAACTTGAACAACCACTTCACACAATTACTTGACTAGGCTCAATCAACTCTACTCAACCAATCACCTCAAGGAACAATCCTTTCCACAAACCCTAGTCCAAGCATGTATCAACCAACTCAAAATATTTCCAACAATGCTCAACAACAAATCTCACATAACAATGATACTCATGTTCTTAACTCAAGTTCAAGTTCTTTGCATGACCAATTGGCTTCAACAACAATGCTTATAAAACAAGGTTTAATCACAACTCTCAAACTAGAAAACCTTGAAGCATTAAACCAACAACTCCTCAAAAAGGAAACCACAATCAATCCTTTTCTCTCCAAAGATATTTTTAGAAATCAATCACCCAAATAAGTCAATGAAGAATATTGCCCATACCTTTTTGATGCCTTATGAGTTGTCCACTAAATCTGCCACACTCAACACATTTTATTTTTCCAATATCAACAAGGGTTAGAGGTCTTGAGTAATAACACAATAATAAAAATAATATCTCAATAACACCTTATTACTCCTACTCAATAAAATGCACCATACCCTCTTATGCAAGAAATAAACCCTCAAAAGAATGAATCAAACTTACTTTTGAAACTCCTTGACAAAACCAGAAATATCTCCTTGCACACACCTTATTTCTCCCTCTAAGAAATCTAAACAAATAGCTCTCGAAAAGAGCTTTCCAATGATATATAATATGATATACTTCCAAAAATAAAATCAGCAGAAATCTCTATCTTTCCTAGGGCATACCATATCCTTATTTCTCCTTAGGCAACCTTGGCAAAAATTAAAATATTAAACAACATCAAAAATTAAATCCACTTGCCTTGCCCTCGATGGGATTCGATCCCCCGACGTCCTCCTTCCCAATGCCTTAGCCACAGCCAAGCCATCGTTGGGCCATGCACCTTGACGTGTCTAAAATGGCACGTCCACCATAAAGTTTCCGCGAACAACGCTCCTCCGAAAAACAACAAGTGCTTCAAGCGCTTCTTCCTTGCAATCCAAAAGGCCTCACGTGAATCGAACGTGGGACCTCCTCCTTAGTACCAAGCCAACATACCACTAGGCCACGCTGGCCTTTGCGCTTAGAGCCTCCGAACCTTCACACCTTTAGCCTTTACGTAAATCGTAAGGCCTTCGAAAAACAAAACCTTTTTGCATGCGCTTCGAATAATAATTGCAAGGGATGCCTTGGTAAATGTTTTTGATGGCATTTATATAATGCCTTTGTCCTCTTTTGCAATCACGTCGATGCTTCGAATAATTTCGACGTCGACGTGATTTTTAATTTATAATTAAATTTAAATTTAAATATTATAAATTAAAAAGAACCAACCTTAGGTTTAATTTAATTAAACCTTAGAACCTTGTCTTAATGCCCAATCTTGGTATAATTAAATATTATTTATAAAATTTAAATTCCTTGTGAATTTAAATAATTTATAAATAATTATTAAACCTCCTTTTTAACCTTTGCAATAACCCATCTTGGGTTTTTATAAACCAATCACTTAACTTGTGCTCCCAATAATATTAAAATATTATGGAGCCTTTTTCCTTTCACTTTTGTACTGATGAAGCTTTTTCCTGGATGACTTGGGCGACTTTATTTCTTGTCGAATTCCTTTAGATGAGTGATAACTCTATCAGGTGACATCAATGACAACTTTGACTTAGAGGACTCAAAATGTCCAACATTTGGTAGCAATTTTCCAACTTCTCCACCTCTAGCGCAATTTATCTTCAATTGAAAATTTTTATGGTTGTACTCTATGGCTGTACGGACTTCTCCTTCCTTCCACTACCTTTTTCCAACCTACTTTTGCCCGATTTGTTCGATTCTAGGGTTTCAATATCTCTTTTCCTTGCAAATTCCCCTTTCGGCTCCAAGTTATCACTATTGCAAACCTTAATGCATGATTTTTCATCACCAGGTCCATACTTGGCCACTTTTTACCATTATTTCTCTATACTTTGTGGTTGTACTTCGAAATTTCCCTTCCATGGAGTTAAACCCCAATTTTTCTCTACCTCTTCTATTCAATTTCTCCAAAAATGAAAAGTACTCCTTGGTGCTAATTGAAATGGGTCCTTCTAAATTTAGATTGTTGATGAAATTTTCTGCCCATATAGTCTCCTTTGTTAAGTGCATGCTTTCCACCTTCATCCTCCTGAAAGAAATTCAAATCTCTTTGTACGATTTCATGAAATTTGCAATTTTACCTTCTATTTAAAGCATTTCAAAACCCTAACTAAACCCTAATCCAATTAACCCTAAATTGCACCACTTTGCACATTTTCCCTCCATCTTGCATGGATGATTGACAACTCAACATGTTTTTGAAAAAAATTTGTCTTTTTCTCCTCGCTTTTTCCTCCAACCGTTGCTTTTTCCCATGCATGCCGCATTAAATGGGTAGTTGGAAATCGTACAACATGCTTAAAACCATACAGTGTATGATCCAAATCATACAACATGTCATTTTGTATGATTTCTCATGTCCTTTTGTCAATTTTTCTTGTATGATCTCATAATTTTGCTTTTGTACGATCTTATACTTAGAGAATTTTTCAATTTTCTTTCTCTCTGAAGAGGCCGTCGTTTCTAGTTTTCAACCTACTTCCTTCTTAATTGCATCCCGAGGGATTTTCATAATTAAGGCACTTTATTTTTTTTTTTTTTTTTTCAATCCTAATCTATTTACACTTACCATCTTGGCAATCGTACAGTGACATTCACTTGTACGATCCCATCAAATTCTTCTCTTGGAGGTTCAACTATAACATTCTGAGTGGTTGTGTCACCTGTCGGTATTTGTTCCCTAGGCTGATTCATCTCCACTTGTGATGTTACCAAATTCCCTAGCCTTCCTCCTCTATGTGTACAATTTGGAATTGTACAATTGCAAGCTGGAGTATCCTCACCTAGTGTCCTTTCCCCTTGCTGCACAGGTGATTGGTCCCTTGGTAGCGGTGTCCTTACTACTCTACTATCATTCGAGTGACTTCTCCACCTATCCCCTCGGATCAATTTTGGCTCCAGACTTGGTGATCAGATTCTTAGTTATCCCTGGTTTCTTTCATCTACAAAATGTACTCTTCCTCTACCAACAAGGCCTCTTCCACGCGAGTGTCTCCCCCATCCTATTCCTCTTGACATTGGGTTTCTCTATGCTAATGGTGATTCCTCCCTTTCCTAGAGTAAGCCTCTACCACCCATTACTCATTGGGGTCCTTGTCATATTAAGGATGGTTGTCCCCATGTACATCACCTTGCAGGATTTGGTAAGATTCCCCTCATTCTTGGTAATCCTCGTAGATTCCTTGTCCAGTTCATACAAGCTAAGGGTGTATCTCCTAGCCATATAGGAGTAGGGGGTCAAAATCTTCCTCGCCCTCTTCCTCCTCTAATTGTAACATCACCTTGTCTTTGTTCATTTCGTAGTTGAATACCTCCCCCCTTCCTGGCTGAAGCCTTAGGGGTCTTTCTCTATTTCTTCCTCCCATTGTTTGGGTATCAAGAGTTATCTCTACCAACTCAATGTTGGCTAGTGGACTTCTACTTCTTCTTGTACTTGGTGATAATTGTTGTAGTGCTCTGATTCTCTGATCCACACGTGCTAGGTGACGTCTCCATATTCTTTCCTCGAAGTTTCTTTGTGGGGATGATGTTGCCAAAACTTCTCTATATGCATCAGAAAAGTCCATCTCAGAACTTGAGTGATTCTGATTCTCTTCTCTCTATTCTACCCAATATATTGGTAAATTCATCATTCTCTCCAATCTTCATACTTCTCTCCTTTGTCTTCTCAACTATCGATAGGCTATTATATATGCTTATGGTTCAAGGTTGGTTTGATGTCCCCATGGTCTCCCTATTTGTCGTTGTGTTGTTGTACATGCTGGGGGATCATGGTTACCTCGAGGGTTCTAAGGGTTCTCTGGATGATCATCTTCATCACTACTTCCTGTACTAGGTTCCATTACTAGCCAAGGCATTCCTTCACTACTAGAGTCACTCAAATCCAATAATATATTACCTTGTGATTCGGGTGATGTAGTTGCCTCTTCAATATCTCACCACAACATCTCTACATCTTCATTTGTCATAGGTGGGTCACTCGGTGGTACCTGTGAGCTTGTGCTTGCGCCATAATTTCCTCCACCACTTCTCAGAGTTAATCCCTCAACCTCCTCAAGTTCCCTTTCAAGTTCTTGTAGCCTAGCTACCCTTTGTTCCTCCAACCTTCGTATTGTGCCATCCAATTCCTAGATAATTTGCTCTCTCAACATTGCATTATGACCTCACAACGTTTGATATTCTTCTTGCAATTGTTGAGTCTACAACCGCATTCTCTACTATAATAGCCCTATCTGAGCCAATGGAGTAAGTCCAACCAATTCTTGATCAATGGTCTCATCCCTATCTTCCTCTGGAACTTCCATTTCAAATGTGTCCACTCTATCTTCATATCATACTATTAGTCGTATCCTTCTTCATCCTTCCACTTGTTGGGGTAGTTCCCTCCATTCTACCTAAGGATACATCCTATTTCTATTTACTAGGGTTGCTTCTTCCTACCTTCCCCTATTTT
The DNA here is from genome assembly GCA_028583015.1 of Wollemia nobilis. NCBI lineage: Eukaryota > Viridiplantae > Streptophyta > Pinopsida > Araucariales > Araucariaceae > Wollemia > Wollemia nobilis. The sequence continues at coordinate 14,602,569 of JAQPPZ010016726.1, forward strand.
TGGGTAATAGTACTATCTCTTGATGTTCTCTTTCATTTGGAGGAATCCATTCTTCATATTCTTCTTCAATTCACTTGGTTCCATCAACAAATCTGACATGTACTCGTAATCTTCTTCTTTCTCCATGTCGAGGTACCAACTCTTGTTGTTCTATGGTTGGTCATGGTTCCTCCCCTTCTAAAAATAAGTGTGTGAGTCCTATGTCAAGCTCCTCCTGTGATGGACCTGGCTCACTATGAGCTTCATTTTGAGCTTTCGCTCATCTTCGTCATTCAATTTCTTCTGAAGCAATGAATAAGCATTATACCTTGTAAGGCTTCAACTTTGAGCCATTTATAGTATCGGGCACCTCTATCCCATTCAAGTTCTGCAACTTGACTGCTCCATTATTCATTACTTCAACTACTTTATAAGGACCAAGCCATAACATCTTCAGCTTACCCGGCTTGATTTCCCATTTCCCATTAAACTTTAGAACTAAGTCACCCGGACTAAGTTCCAACTTCCTCAAATGTTTGTCATGCCATGCCTTCCATATTTTTTGAGCTACCTCAATCACCCATTGTGCCATGACTCTTCTTTCATCTAACTTGATCAGTGTCGTCAGTCGCTCTTCCAAACTTTCTTGATCACCCAAGCGATGCTCTACCATGACTCTCAAACTTGGTATCAAGAATTCAATTAGCACCACTGCTTCCTATCCATACATTAATTGGAAAGGTGTATGTTCCATTGTAGGTTTAAAATTTGTTCTATATACCCACAAAATGGATGGTAGCCTTTCCTCCCAATATGCTCCCTCTATTCCATAAGTTTTATACAGAGTAGATACTAGGACTTTATTCATTGCCTCCACCTGCCCATTCGCTCTGGGATAGTACGAACTAGAAAATGAGTGTAAAATATTAAACTCTATTGTCAGCATCTTGATAATATCATTAACAAAGTGTCCTCCTCGATCACTTATTATTTGTAGTGAAATACCAAACCTTGTGATTACCTATTCATACAAGAATATCATTATACTTTTTGTCGAGTTATCAGGTAATGCTCTTGCTTCAACCCATTTTTTAGGTATTCTATCGCTACTACAATGTATCTACACTTCCTTCTTCGAGATATCTTCAATGGTCCTACGAAGTCCAATCCCCACCATTCAAATAACTCTTGTGGTTGTGATGGGTGTAAGGGCATAAAGTCCCTCTTTATCAGCTTTCCTGCTCTTTGGCAAGTGTCGCATGCTTTCACATACTCCTTTGCATCATTATACAATGTGGGCCACCATAGTCCTGCTAGCAATACCTTTCTAGTAGTCGCATCTGGTCCCATATGCCCTCCTGCTAAGCCTGTGTGAGCTTCTTTCAATGCCACTTTGACTTCTTCATCCATCACACATCTTCGTAAGATACCATCACTTCCCATTTTATACAACAATCCTGCTATTATCTAGAAAGGTGTTGACTTCATTATTACTTTCTTCTTCTCGGTTGTCATCATTTCTTGTGGCAACTCTCCTATGGATAGATATTGGCCAACCAACTTGTACCATGATGGAACAACATTGATGGCGAATAATTGTGCATCTAGAAATTCATCAGGAACTCCTATTCCTATAGGTTCCCTGATCATATCCGAGACAACTAGTCTGCAATCACATGCTTCTTACCAGGCCTCACCACTACTCAAAATACGAACTCCTGAAGGGTGATGAGCCACCTACTGACTCATCCTTGTATCACCGACTTATTTATCAAGTACAATAGGGCTTGATGATCAACATAGAAGGCAAAGGGATTCACCAATAGGTAATGCCTAAACTTCTGAACTGCATATACCATTCCCAAAGCTTCTCTTTCTATTGTACTATAATTTCTCTCTAGCCTTGACAAAAGGTGACTAGCAAAGAAAATAGGTTGGTCTAGCCTAAACTGCCCTTCTTGTGCTAAAGCACATCCAATTGCAAAATTTGAAGCATCAATATGGACATGGAATTCCTTATCCTAATTTGGGAACACCAAAATTGGACTACTCACAAGCTTAGCCTTCAGCTCCTCGAAGGCTCCTTGGTGCTCCTCTATCCATATAAAAGGAACATTATTTTTCATCAAAGAATCTAATGGGTAGGATACATGTGCATAATTCTTGATAAACCTTCGATAGTAACCTGTCAATCCAAGGAAGGTTTTAAGTGAACTCACATCAAATGGTTCTTCCATGTGCAATATCACATGGATCTTATCAGGATCTATCTTCAATCCTTCACTACACACAATGTGTCCCAACAATTTCCCATATGGTACCATCAGAAAGCATTTCCCTGGGTTTAATGATATCTGTGCATTTTTGCACCTACTCATACATTCACTGAGGGCAGGAAGATGCTCCTTGATCTTCCCATAAATGGACCAATCATCCAAAAATGCTTTAAAGTTCCCTATTGCTAACTGATCAAATATATACAATATGATACGCTGAAATGTAGTTGGGGTATTACAGAGCCCGAATGGCATTCGGTTGTATGCATAAATGCCATTCTCCACAATAAATGTGGTCTTCAACTTATCCTCCTTGGCTATACTGATTTGATTGTATCCCGAGAACCCATCCAAAAATGAATAGATCTCATGTCCTACGACTTCTTCCAAGATAGAATCTGTGAAGGGAATAGGGAAGGGATCCTTAATAGTTACAACATTTAGACTCCTAAAGTCCATGCATATTCTGATCTTGTCTACTTCCTTCTTCAAGGTGATCACTATAGGTGAGACCCATTCACTGTTTGTCACCCTGAAGATGATTCCTGCTTCCAACATCTTTTCTATCTCCGCATTCACTAATGCAACATACTTTGGGTTCATTCTATATGGTCTCCTTCTTACCGGTTGAGCTCCAGGCATTAGTGTAATCTTGTGGACACACAATTCTGGTGGTACTCCTTTCAGGTCCTTATATGTCCATGCAAAGACATCCTTATATTCCAAGAATATCTTAAAAGCCATCGCTTTCAGTACAAGATTCCAATCATCACCATAGTGAATCATCCTAGGTTCCTCCTCTATTCCTAGATTGATGTCCACTATCCGAGGTCCTTCATATTTGATATTTTCTAGTTCACTTGTAGCTTTCTCTACATTCTCTGGGTGTGCTGACCTTGTATCAATCTCCGCATCTCCTACTGTATATTCTACAAAACTTTTTAGAAATATCCATTTCTCTTCTGCTTCCTTCTTAGGTTCTTGGCTAACTTTCGGTTTGTCTTGTTTTTCCTTGATCTCCTCTGACTCAATACAGAGGTAGTTGGGCTGAAAAATTTTGTACTCCTCCATTTTCCAATGAAGAAGTCCGCTATCATATCTAGCTTCATCTTCACTACATTCATCTAGGTACAACATTCCTTCTCCATCAAGTTCATGCCCTTCATCCCCTGAGGAATTTTCTGATTCATCTGTCATAGCTACATCCTCACTAACTTTTTGATTAGCTAGATTAATCATATATTTGTGTTGTCCCTTCTTAAAAGTGATCTGATTCTTTCCCTAGTTGTGATTAACTTTAGCTACTCGTAGCCAACCTCTCCCCAAGAGAGCATCGTATGCAGGTTTCTGCATTGTAATCACAATGAAATCCAAGACAAACTCTTGTTCAGCTATCACCACTTGTTGTGTAGTCAAGACTCCCTTTGTCTCGATGCCATTCTAGTCAGCACCATATAATCGGAAGCTCGATGCCCATAGGGATGGAGCACCTAGTTCTAGCCATGTCCTTTTAGGTAGCACATTGACGTTGGATCCTCCATCCATAATAACTTGTGTCAATTTGTGCCCTAGGATCTCCATATGAACTAATGCGGGTTTCTTTCCCACATCAATCATTAATATAGTTGGATCCATAAACTGATCCTTTCGCTCCTTCTCCTGAATCGGTTGGCTCTGCACTTCCATCACCTTCTGCGGTTGTATTTCTTCCACCATTGCTTTCTGCAATGCTGGAATAGCTTCCAATAGGTTTGATACTTTAATTTCCACTATGGTATCCAAAACCTGTGCTGCCAGATTTTGCACAACTATCTCCTGATCTGATGGTTTTCTTAGTTCCTTATCAGTTGTTGACTCTACTCGCTTAGTCTTTTTAGCTTCCTCTTGCAATATTTTCTTTGCTACTTGCCAGCATTGCTTTTCCTTTGTTGGCTCTGGATACTTATCCTTCTTAGCCTGATTTCTCATCATGGCTAAAACTTCTTGGGTTTCCTCCTTAACTTGAGGAACTTCGATGTCTAGATAACTGACATTCTATGGGTTACTTGAACTCACCTATTTTGGATAATTCTCTTCTTTGTGGTTTCCTGGACCACACCATCTACACATGTGTGTAGTGCCTATTTGTGGTGTTTCTTGCCTCTGAGGTGAAGGATAATTTTTTGCAAAATGCCCCCATTCCTGGAAATTGTGACACTGTATGATCGGTCTTCCTTCCGAGTCATACTGCAAATGACTTTGCCCTCCTTGTCGATTGCCTTGGTTTGGTCTTCCACCTCATCTGCTATTTTTATAACCACCACTTGTTGCTTGTTGCCTGCTTCCTTGGGCCTTCGATTTCTCTTCCTACTCTTGGATTGACAATACTTGTGGATGTACTCTTGCATTATACAGACATAGCATTACCTCATGCCCCATCACATTACAAATGTGGCAATAGTCATTCCTCGGACACTTCACATTTGTATGGCCTTCCATTTTGCATTCCGTGCACCACATGTCATTTCTATCAGGTTTGATCTTTTGTTCTTTTATCATCTTATCAAACTCCTTGTGAAATGATGCTACTATCCTCTGTATAGTGTCATCTTCTCCACTATCCAAATCATTCGACTTGGGATGAGATAAAATTCCTATATACATTTGTTTTGATTCACTCTCAAAATTCTTTGCATGCTTTAGTGCTTCTTCATATGTTTTTGATGGTACTACTTTCATATTTTTCTTATACTTTGGAAGCAATCCATCTACAAACCACCACTTTACTAGAACATCTACCAGAGGCATCTGCATCTTATCGACTAATTGCTTTAGTCTACGGTTATAGGATTTCACATCTTCATCAAATTTTTGCTTTGTCATGCAAAGTTCCATAACAATGTCTCCATCATCCTTCAAAGGTCAAAATTCTTCAATGAACTTCTCCTTTATCTGATTCCAAGTCTAAAAATCTATGGTATTTTCTCTCTTCAAATACCAATCAATTGCCAATCCTCTCAAGGTAGTAGGAAATAAAATTACCCAATCCTCTGGTCTATCCACACCATTTTCTCTCCAAATGGTTATGCAAGTCCCTATATGCCATGTGGGGTCTTCCTTACCCTCACCTAAAAATGGTGGACATCTCTGCTTGGCTGCCTTGTTAGCCATCTTAGGAGAGTCATCACTATCACTTGAGGTATCTCATGGAATCTCTGACTGATTCCTCCTTGGGGGTGTCTTACTCCCATTGTCATCAAAAGTGTCAATTCAAGGTATCTTATTCTGTCCCACCACTCGATGACCAAAATCTCATGCATCTTCACTTCATGACCTCCTTCACTGATGTGAGGGAGATGGTCTTGGTATTTCCTCCTGAGACCTCGCATCCTATTGCTCTGGTGCCTGACTCCCATCCTCTACACTCCCTTGCAACCCTTCTATCACTTTCTCAGGTGTCACCATCCACTCTCCATCCTCTTGCACTTTTTCTATGTCAACCCTTGCCTCTACGCTTGGTGGTTCTATTTCCTCATCTTCTATCTCTATCAACAATGCCTCAAAGTCTCCTTCTTTGGATGTCCAAACTTGCTCTATTTTTGGTTCTTGAGTACTACGGTCTGAGTTACTTGTGTTTTCTCTCTGAGAAATCCTCGTGCTCCTTCTTACTAGAATTTTCTCTCTTACTTCCCATCTCCCATGGCTTCGTGCACTGGTGTCCATCATTCACCTCTAGTTTTGTAGTATTCACACTTCGTCAATTTGACCCGTTTTAACAAAAATGCTAGATTCGATAAGGCAACGATGCCAAATGTAGCATAGGGGTGTAGTATTCCTAGTGGGGAGGTGATTTTCTAAATCTAGGAATGATCAATGTATGAATTCCAACTCGGTTACCAAATCGTACAACCGTACAGTCCTCCAAACTACCCTTTGACGATGATTGAACAACTTGTACGGATGTCAAACTCTCACACTGTATGATTCCAAATCATACAATGGCAAGGGTTGTATGCTTTTACACTCAGCCAAACTGATAGAATCAGTTTTGGAGGCTATCGTACATAGTTTTGTAACCATTCAAGTCGATTTCCTCAAACTGCCAAATCGGGTAAGTTTATCTCCATCGCTCTATTTACCAAATCGGGTAAGTTTTCCTTGTACGATTTGTACGAACTTTGGTGTATGATTTACATGAAATGAAGGTACAATTAGGTGCCAAATCAGATGCTCCTATGCCTCAATCTCTCTCAAGAAGGTTTTGTAATGATTTAATATGCCAATCAATCCATTCTCCATGACATGCAAAACATCTTAACAGGGCTTGTGAGAGATTCCATTCATCTGATTACATACAAAAATCATACAATAGGGTTCATAACATCTTCCTCAATGCTTCCATGCTCATAGATCATTCCTCAGGTTTCACCAATGCTGATATCTATCAAGAAGTTGCAACAATGCATAAAACTAAGCTAAAACAATTACCAGAAAACACATGCAATCAAGATTTCACCATAACTCATCATTCATCATTGCCAGGATCGTACACAACTTGTAATAACACATTTATATTCCATTATGTCATCCATAGTATTACAACAAGGTTGTTCTATCAATCTATTGCAATAACTCAGAAGTAAACTAGCTATTACAACCAGTAAGTACTCTCTTCCTATCTATCAGCAACCAGACCTACAAATTTGAAAATGGGGCCTTATATAACATTTCCCAGGCCATTCCAAAGTGGTTCCTGAGGCAATTAGTTATTTAAAACTACCCATTCATAATAGAATGCATGAAATTAGACTTTTACTAAGTCTAAAACCTTAATTTAGCAAACTCATGCGCCATTTTATCTCGAAATTACATTTCCCATGCATTTCATTACATTTTGGTGCACCTTGTATGGTTTTCTCCTACCTTGTATGGTTTGGTCCCCTGGTTGTATGGTTTGCCTCTCTGGTTGTATGGTTTGCCCCTACCTGTACGGTTTACCAAAACTTGGGCAAACTATCAAAACTATCAAAATGGAGCAAATCCCTTGATCATTTTCTCTTCTTCTGGGAGGAGGATTTGTTGCCTACAACTACCATTAAGATTTATCATGAAGTATCAATGAAATTATTCTTTACATTTGAATGGTATGAAATCGATAATTTTCCATGATCAACTAATATATTTGCAGATGCGATGGACTCTCTTAGATCATTGATTCCAAAAGACTCCTTAGGAGAGGTACAACCTCTAATTATCACAACAATCTCTAAATATTCAATTGTCCATGCTAAATCTAAGGATGAAAATGATGTTTGATTTCTCCATTTGGATCCATATGAGCCTTGGTAAAACCAAATAGTAGCCTTTCTCAAGTTTGGAATACTCCCATATGACATGTCTTGAACTGCTAAATGCACTTTCAAGCAAAAAGTAGCTTGTTTTGTTCTCTTGGGGAACGTGTTGTATAAACATGGTTATGATGGAATCCTCCTTTGATATCTTGAGGCTGTTGAGGCACCAAGAGCCATAGCTGAAGCTCATGATGGTACTTGTGGTGGTCATTTTAGTTGGATGACCATCACAAAGTATATTCTACACATGGGTTATTATTGGCCCACCATGGAACAAGACTATTTCACTTATGTCAAACATTGTAAGTAATGTCAAAAGCATGCTAATTTAACTTATGTACCATCACAAGTGTTACAGTATATTCAAAGCCTTTGGCCCTTTTCACAATGGGGTCTTGATTGAATTAGAAAAATATTACCTCCTTCCTTAGGATAACATACATTAATCATCAAAAGCATTTTCGTGACTTCTTTTCTTCCTTCGGCTTCTACGATGCTTCTTGTCACGATTTTGGGACATCACCATTTTGGTCGTGATTTCGTGACACCTTCCCTAGGGTGGAGGTTTGCCAACTTTCTATTCCTCTCTTCTTGGACCACCTCGATCGATTTGGATTTATTGTAATCTCTCTTGTACAAGGTTCAGGGACCTTTCAAAACCCTTTCTACAAATAAAAAAAAACATACATTAATCATCACAACCACTGAATACTTCACAAAATGGATTGAGGTAATTCCTTTAGACAGTATGACCAGACTCAGAATTGTGGAGTTTATAATTCACCATATCATTTATCATTTTGGTATTCCCTCAAAAATCATATTCGATAATGGCATGTTTTTAAAGAACAAGGATGTTTGAGCACTTTACGAGAAATATAAAATCCAACACAGTTTATTAACTCCTTATTATCCACAAGCACATAGACAATTTGAGACTATCAACAAGACCTTAATTGCTATTTTCAATAAAATGGTTAACAAAAATCATAGAGATTGGCATACTAAAATTACCTTGGCATTATGCGCTTATCAAACAAGCATCTGCACACCTACTAGGGCAACACCATTTGTATTGGTCTATGGAGCCAAATCAATCATACCTCTTGAAATTGAGATCCCCTCCTTGTGAATTTCTTTGCAGGAGTTCATAGATGATGATACTGCTAGACAAGCACATCTTGACAACTCACACTTCTTTATGAGAGGTGACTCAATGCTTTAGATATTTTACGAGTTTGTCAAGACCGTCTAAATAATACTTACAATACCAAAGTTCATCTACATGAATTCTAAGTAGAATATCTTGTTCTTAAAGAGAATAAAAAAACACCAATGCATTGTTGCATCTTCATGATAAATTCACGGCTAATTGGTTGGATCCATACATTGTCACTCAAAAGTGGGTAAAGGTACTTATAGGCTTGCCAGTCTAGAGTGAGAGGAAGATTCTGAACCACTTAATGATATACACTTGAGATCATTCTATGCTTAATGATATATATATATATATATATATATATATATATATATATATATATATATATATATATATATATATATATATATATATATATATATATATATATATATATATATATATATATATATACATGGTTAATACACAAAAATATTGCACTTCATTTGCACACATTTCATTTAACAACAATTGCATTCATACACTCCATTTCATAAATTGCATTTCATACATTCCACCCACATTTCAAATTTCATATTAGGGATCATTTATTCAGTTCAAGATTTTAATTGGTCCAATAAAGTCATGTTGCCTTAGTCAAGGGCACCTTCACATCATCATGCACACCATTCCACCAAGTCAAATTATCATTTGTATCCATATATCCATAATTCCTAGGCATTTTCGGTCACTCCTCCACTTCTAGTGTTTTAAGAAAACCACCAATACATGTCGAGTTATTTTTAGGACCATTACACATCTTCACTAAGAAAATCTTGAGTTCTAGAAATTGACTCCAAAACATTATTGAACCAAACATAATTTTATATCTTAAAAATATATTTTGTAAAATAGGGATAACACCATACTTGGTTTGAACCTCAAAGCAAAAAGGGTAATCCTTGCCTGTCCCATCATGCAAAATAGTCCAAAAAAATAGTGGTTTTTACCACTATCATAAATTTTAAAATAAAATACAGAGTAGGGAAAAATCCCTTATAATTATTTTACACATAACACACCATTGATAATTGGGTTATAAGGATCATACTACATTTCCATTTAGATAGTTAAGTAGTCAACCCTGCAACTCGAGAGATCAAAACCCTTGGAATATGGAGCTAGTCTCCACCAGATCTATAAATGTTTGACTAGCAGTGGAGTACACTTATGTTTGGTGATATGTCTCTTTTAAAGAGACTTCTGATCGCACATATGGATAAGATAGTTTATTGGTCTCATCCATAATAGGTCACACCCAATTTACTTGAGATAAGTTAATGAACTCACTTGAAAAAATATTGGTTCTTGATTGCCTCGAGTCATTACCATGCTCATGATTTGGTAAATGAATTCATTGCACATATATTTGGTTCTAGAGGGATTAGGTAGTTTTAGTGAGTTTGTTTGATGCCACTAGTATGTCTAAGTCTATGGAAAATAGTCAGTTTTCCATATCAACATCCATATCTTCTTCCATATAAACATCCATATCTTCTTCCGTATCAAAATCCATATTTTATGCCATGTCAATATACATGTCAGTTCATGAGTCTTTCACCCCACATATCACCAAGTTTGGTTCCCTTGATTAAACAACAATATTAAAACATTGGAACATTTGTATTATCACTTGCATTAATCATCCATAATACATTACCACTTGTATTAATCATCCATATACATATGCATTCACACAAAAGCATTCACATAAAAATATTCACACAAAAGCATAACACAAAAGTAAAATCCATGTGTATATATATATGTATGTATAAATATCACATGTACAATGAGTGCCCAAAAAGGCTACATACAATGGAGCACCAAGGCTCATATACAAAAAGTGCATCTAAGAACTAGCTAACGCCTATGAGAGGATCCATGTGAACCTGAAGGAGCCCTAGACCTAGAACTATTCCTAGACTCACTAGGCCTAGCGGACCTAGATATGGATGAGGAGGATGGTTTAGGAAGCCCAATATCGTGCTCCATAAACCGATCCTCCAATAATAGAATACATCCATCCTAAGTCCGAAGGCACTATACATCATGTCTCTATCTACGATGCCCCTCTAGTAGCTCTACCTAGAGTCTTACGATCCTATCCTCACCTCCACCTACTATTGGTCATACCTCTATCTTTGTCTACAACTAAGCTATCCCTACCTCTCGAATCACCTCTCTACACCACAACCAAGCTATATTTGCATCCTAAGCCACTATCATAACATCTCGCTCTACCAAATATTGCTCCAATATTATCCAATCATCCTTGCTTTGACTAGGGGGCCCATCTAGAATATCCTCTCTATCCTCCATATTCCCTCCATCTTCCCCAAACTCAAGAACCTAATCTGCCATATCCCCTCCATCTCCTCCATCCTTCAGAACCTTCTTCATAACCCTCCTAGTATACCTCCTTTGACTGCTAGTTTAGAAATGCCTTCCATGCTTAGGATCCTCCTCAATACCCTCAGCCTCATTCCCATCTCCCTCTCCACCATCTACTACTAGAATAGATACCCACGGTGATTGAGTCGCGATCCATGCAAAATACTCCTCCGTAGTACCTACATCATTAAAATCAAGTATATTGATCTCCTCATCATCCTCAAGTGTGACTTTACATACCTCGATGCACGATAACCCTGTCTTATCCTCATATCACCTATAAAGCATTGGCTCCTCAGGAACTCCCTGCCTCAATTCGAACTATCGTAGAACCTAGCTGAACTGAATTAGATCCACCTCCTTCATGCACATTGTAACCACCCATCTAGCCTACCAAATCCACCATATATGTTCTCCATAACCTATCCACATGACACCCCACCATGGCCTCCATATCAACTAAGCTACCATCAGCCCAACCCATAGATCCCTGTACCACTACCTCGTCTGAGCAAGATGGCTCGACTGCACCTCCTATACCATTGGCCACCTTGTCAGCCCTCACCACTTCTATATTATCTACCCTAGCCATACCAACTACCTCCAACCAATCCCACTCATCCTCTCGTAGTACCTTCCTCACCTCAAAGATGAGATGTGAGAACCGGTGTTGAGCTTCCAAAATATTTAGCTGCAATACACCACAAAGCATTAATGTTAATAAATGTACATTATTATAAAAAAAATAAAAGATAATCAAAAGGACTTAGCTTGGCATATCACACTCTAACTTCATCTCCAACACCTAGGAATTTATGTGCACCTGAAGTAGCCACTTGCATTTGGAAATGTGCCAAATTTTGGTGGGTGTTTGCGCATGTAATAAGTGCCCATCAATGTTTGGAGTCAGAATCCACAAAATATAAATTCAACACAAAATAGTGGCTTAACTATATAAAATCACTCCAAATTACATCCATGCATCCATTTCATCATAATATCAAGTTTTGTGAAGGTACAAATTGATTTGGATGCATAATTTTACTTTATGCCCAAAAGCAATAAAATCACTTATCAAATTCCAAAAAGGTCTAAAATGGTCCAAAATTTTCACAAAATGACATTAATCATCCTTATTATAATCAAAAATTCATTTTCATGCCATTTCCAATCATCAATCATAATATTTGCACATTTTCCAAGTTCACCCACAGTTTCAAGTGAACCTTGTATCTAGTGGTCTATTCTATCCCCTTGGTGATTGTAGTGATTTGCATCCATGCAATTCGGTAAGATGAATACACTACCATAAGGACACTTGGCCATTTTTCATCATCCAATATCTCATTGCTAAAAAATAAAATCATTGTTGGTACTTCACATTTTGTGTGAAACTATGCCATGACCAATTTGCTCAAAAGCTATCATTTATGGCCTAGTTTGTGGGGCTTGAAACACAGATAACAATCACAATTCATATTCAATTTTATTGCTTGTCATCACAGAGATAGACACTAGCTAGGGTGATTGGTTCCAATTATGGGAATTATTCAACAGTCACTAGTAGGCCCTCCAAAGTTGACTCTTTTTCTTTTCTTGCATCTTCATACTTGCATATCAATGACACCAACATACACATTCTTCAACAACATCGAATCACCCAAAATTTAGGGCAACTAAATTTGGTTTTGATTTTCCCACAATGGGATACATATTACATGATCATGGCTTCTACACTTGGCAAAAACTCCTTTCTCTATTAGGGCAAAAAAAGATTCAATCACATGCATCTTCCACCAACCCCTTTCACCACTGGAACAAAAACGGTATCACATTTACATCATTCATATCATCCATAATTACACCATTCATCCATACAATCATTTGCACTCATTTTTCAATTGGCTTGTGAGATTCATTTGTAAACTCACTTGCCAATTGAGGGGGTAAGCTATGCAATCAAAATTCTTTTGTCTCCAAGCTCATGTCCACATCTCAACAAAGCTGCTTCACCATCAAGCCTAAATAGGTGTCTCGTATTTTTGCACTGCATTGTGTTTTACACAATGTGGTACGAAAAGGGGCATCCGTAGACACAAAATCCTAACCACTTGTAATCCATCCAGGTCTTACCACCTTTTTTACCCATTATTTACATATATTATATATTTTTTTAATATATATATATTTAAATATTAATATTTTATGTTATATTTTAATATATATTTAATAAATGTGTATATATATGTTTAAATTAATCTCAACCATCCATATTGGTCTAATCCTAGCCATTCATCTGCCTTAATCCATGCCATCTATCCAGATTTAATCTCCACCCTTCATCACATTTTAATATAAACCACACAAATTATGTCATTGAAACCCTAATGTGCCCTAGGCAATATTATAAATAAGAGTAACTTTGATGGCTCAACCCCTAAAAAAATTGTACCCTAAATTTTTCTCTAATTTTTTGAAGTCCTTGAGCATCCAAGAATTTTTGCCATCTCCCCTCACTCATCGTAGCCTCCACATATATCATTGCTTGCTTCATTGAACCATATCTACTTCTGTATATTTTATTCCAGTTCCCGAGCACCTCTAGGCATCTTCTGTTACCACCAAGTTTCTTTGGGTACCTTACCTCCATTATCAAGCACCTCTAGGTACTTTTTGCCATCCCTGAGTGCCCCTAGGTGCTTCCTACTACTGTCGAGCGCTTGCGTGCATCTCAAAACCTAGTTATGTTGACTAATGAACCCTCGAGTGTCACTAAGGCATCAATGCACCTATTTCTTGCAATGAAGACAATGAAAAAATTAGAAAATAACAAGTTTACAAGGTAAATATTCCATTATTGTATTAATTTTATTATTTCCATATTTGCTTACAATATTACTATTTGGTACTTAGGATTTTTAATTATTTATGAGGGTCTCACACAGTGGAGCCCTGATAGTTACTACTAATCCTCATTTGTCATTTTTATGTGTAGATATGGAAATACATAGACATTTGATAGCTTCTTAAGCTAGAGTGGTCCAGGCAATGGATAGCTAAAGCTCACTTACCTTTGTTGGGAGCAAGAACGAGCTTTGAAGACACCATAAGCATTGTTGGATAGGGTTTTGGAGAACCCTAGCATATTGTATTTATTGTATCAAAAGAATAAATAGTATAAACCCCCATTTGGGGTACATTTATTGTATTGAGATCCACCCGGTGTTAATAATATAAAATCCATTCTTTGTGCAATCTCTTGTATCACTATTTTTTTATTTTCTAGTATATATATGGTGTTTTGTTTTTGTCTTCACACCAGACAATGAATATGTCTATGACAGTGTTATAAAATAGAGTGAATATGTTATTAACATCAATGTTGGCCTTTGCATCATCCATTTTTGGGACTTGACAACAGTCTACGCCATGAGGAAGCATCACCTTCCGACATTTGACGATTTTCATTTGGTTTCTAGAAGACAACGACCAAACTTTGACTGTGACACAATAGACATAATCGATTCCTAGAGGTACAACATGGCTCATGGATGTTGGACAAACAACAAAAGTCATTGAGGGAAGTTTGGACTAGCCATTGGATGCGAAGACATTTTCAAAGTGCCACATGGAGGAATATCAGGTTGTTTGACATGTTGGTGGAATTGTCTTGCGGTGACAGTTTACATCCCAATTTAGTCGACATAATTTAAAAGTTACTACCTTGAGAAAATTTGAAATTGCCAAGGTATAAAATTAAATATTTTAATTAATTTAGTTAATTAATCAAAAATTAAATAAAAACAATTGATTAATTAATTAAATTAATTATTTAACTGCCTTAAAAATATTATTTTTTGCACCATTACTTTTCTAAGTTTCTTTCTTTGTGTAAACTTAGAAAAATATATTTTATTATAATTGCTTGAAGATAAATCATTCCATTGAAGGTCATTCATTGTAAGTGCTAAGTCATTTTAGCCAAAAAAGCTACTCCTTTTTAATTTCCTAGAAAAGGCTAAATTTTTGTAACCCTTCGAGTCATTTTTGTTAGCTACATCTAGATTACACTCATTCAACAATGAATTTAGATTTATATAAAAAAAAAGTTGCGTTAGCTAATATTGTAAGTGCCTTAGCAGATAAGGTAAATGATATAGTGGTCCAAAGTGGTCCCAATGACATCAAAATCTACAACAATGATTTTCACACAAAAACAAAATACAAGGTCAAGATTTATGACGATTTAAAATATCTGAAGGTCCTAGATAGTTGGATCCTTGATATGGATACTTGGTTTACATATAGTCAAATCCCTGAAGATGAAAGAGTCCCATTTGTAAAATTGAAACTTTTTGGTGTAGCTAAGGTTGTAACAACTAATTACGAATGTACTCAAAATCCCATTGAAAATTGGGATGAATTGGTAAAGGTATTGAAGGATACCTTTTATACTTCAAATTATAGTGAAGATATCATTTTCAAATGGCTTTACTTAAGGCTAGGAAACAACATGAGCATACAAGATAGTATTTAGTAGTTTAATAAGTTGAGAATACTAACTAGCATAGAGGATTCAACTAAGGGATTCATTATAAAATTTAAGAGTGGTTTTTAGGAATCAATATTTAGGGAGTTGAAATATATCACCCTCACCACTTTGGTTGTAACACTAAATCAAGCATAGTTGGAAGAAGATAATATTTTAGCTCAATCACAAGGACCATAACAGTTTGGTTCCATAAGAGCTTCCAAGTCTTGAAATCAACATCCATATAAGGCAAGTAAATATTTTCCCTTCTCTTCTTCTCCTCATTCTTCTTCTCCTTCTCCTTATTATTCGTCCTCTTATTTCTCTTTCAATAGTAAGAAATTTTGCAATCATTGTCATAGAAGAGATCATATGGAATTTGACTACTTTAGGAAGAATAAAAATCTCATTATAAAATCTCAAGGTGAGGAACCACAAGATGTTCCCATTGAGATTATAGGAGAAGATAGGGAATATGATGAACTCAAGGAAAAACTAAATAATGTAACCTTGATGTCTGATAAATTATTTGAGGCTGCTCATGATAATTTGTTTATCATGAGGGTACACTTAACTCACTTTTTTTTTGGATTGTATAATTGACAATGGCTTGCAAAAGAATTTGATTACGAGATCTATAGTTGATAGGTTGCAACTACCTTTGAAACCACATCCTTGTCCATACTCACTTGGATGGAAGGATAATGGTTCCACCTCATACATCATATAAACTTGCACGATGTCCTTTGCACTTGACCCACATTTTGTGGATAGAGTCACCTATGATGTGACTTTGATGGATTATTGTGGTATACTTTTTGGTAAGCCTTATTAGTATGAAAAGAGGATTCAATATGATTATTTTAAAAAAATATATATCTTTCATCATGAAAATAAGACATTTCTTATTTGTTGCATCAAATATACCAAAATTTTGATTTTCTCCACTCAAGTATAAAATATTGCATTAATATTTAGCAGGCCAAAAGACACAACAACACCAACTACATCATCTACTCCTTGCATAAAGTTGATCCTCTCTAATTATTGGATTCTACTCATACTACTCTTCCTACTCCTCTTACTATGACTTATCCTACATTGAGTGGTCCTCTTACAATCTCCTTTGGCTAGGAAACACTTGTTTTGCAAAAGATATAGTGATATTTGCAACAGATCATTTGTCCTTGTCGACTTCCTATTCCTTCTTGGGTTGGTAAAAAAGTTATGATCAAACGTTGCATTCCAACACAAACACTTATTGGCATAATTGATATTGTCTAGGCATACGATGGTACATAATTTTAGCATTTGAACCATCTAGCCAATGGGATATGTCTTCAGTGTTTGATGTCTCACACTTCTACTTATATTGTAAAAGCATTGGAATCCAATGATTCAATTGTGGGGAGGTATGATGAGGACATCTATTGGCCTGGGTATTATATTAGGCATATTTTATTATATCTAGGTTCATTTATTTTATTACACCTATGTAGCCATGTGAGATTCACATTAAAACTCATGGTGGATTTTTTGTTTAGGTTGTTATGAAATTATTATAGAGTTAGCAGTAGTTTCAACCTCTTCTCCTCTAATTTTTTTTTTTTGGCTTCTAGCTTGTTGTTAGCTTACCATATTCTTGTTAGCTTTTTTACAATCACTTCCATTGTTATCCACATTGGGGATCATGTGATATTATAAATATGACACATAATATACCTATATATATTTCCCATGAATAAGACTTCAAATTTACTCTTTAAATTTATATTTGGCTCGTGCATACCTTATTAAATGTAAACATCCTCCATAGAACATTGATTTACCCCTTTATCCAAACCACCAATGCACCACACCAACTCCTATCCCTAAGTTTGGCCATTTGCAAGGACTTCCCTTAACTAGTTAATTGATGGAAACTTTATCATGTCCTCTAAATATTCCCTTATTCCTCTAGACTATTGATCATTGCACTCATATTGTCTACCTCATTCTTTGATGTAGTTATGTGTCTAAATGGGGTAGTCTATAGCCTTGCTATCCATCAAGGGATATATTAATAAAAATTTCACTCCATCTTCCATGTTGCAAAAGATAGTATATGACAAGACTTTTTTTTGGTGAATCCATCACTAGGATTTCACAATCGCACAAGACACATTAGCTAGATAGAAAAAAAAAGTTTTGATGCATTACCATGTGACCTAATATCTACCAATTGTAGGCTTGATATTAGGAGTCTACTTCTCTAGCTTGTGAAAAAGTGTAGGCCATTGGATTAACCTTTGACCTTATCATAAACAACTTGTTTATGCCCCTTCCCTTTCTACTAACTCTTTTATGTCTAGGTGAACATTACATGAGAGAATCCATCTCTAGTCCTCTTTATGAAGAGCCCCTTAGTTAGCTATAAAATATACCACCCTATTGCCTTCTTTGAAAATAATAATCTCCACATGCTCCAATGAGTTAAGGATCCTACTTGACACCTACCAATTCTTTGCAGCCCTCTTGTTAAGGCAATTGATAACATTGAGAGAATATTCCTCTAATATTAGTTTGGTTACTCCTAATTTTCTTGTAATTTTTGCTCATACTAAAGATACTTTAGATTTTTCTTGATGACTCATAATAGAGCTAATAAAATCGCTAACAACACTAATTAGGATCCCTTTGTTATCCCTTATCACTACTTCCCCTACATTCCTAGGGTTCTCCTTAGAAGATCCATCAAAATTAAGCTTTAGCCATCCCTCCCTAGGTGGATGTCATTTTACATTTCTTCTTGGATTTCCCTGGGGGTTTATCTCCATCTCAATTGGGCTAAGGTTCCAATGTTTACTAATATTTTCCTTCTCTATTGATTCCCTAATTTACTTCACACTAAGGAATTTACTATAATCACTTAGATCATCTTCTTGATTCTTAAGGAGGCTCTCTTTTTCTCAAATATTGTTTTGTTATGCTTCAGTAAAACTCCCCAAGCATAGTGGAAAGGAATCAGAGCCCATATTTTATTCAACCTTACACTCCTAAAGGGCTTTTGCTACTATTCTATCTAGTCCACCTTATATTTTCAAGTACCTAGATAACCCCCATATCCTTAATTAAACCTTAAAGAATTGTAAGGGAATAGCTACATCCTAAAAATAAGTGTTCCATTGACTCTTATTGTTATTCACATAGATGACATCTATTAGTAAATTGAAACCCTCTTTTATGTAAATTATCTACTATTAGAAATTTATCAATACCAACATTCAACTCATTCTTATGGTTTATAGTAAAAATGATATAAAAATTAAAAAATTTACTTATCCAAAATTATCAAATAGCAAGGGCTTCAATTTTTCTATTTGATAATTTTTGATAAATAAATATTTCTATTTTTTTTATCATTTTTATTATTAACCATAAGAATGAGTTGAATATTGGTATTGATTACCTAGTCATTGAATCTTCATCATGTGGATGTGGGTGTGGTTTCCTTATAACTTTCTTGGAATTCCTTTTACGTTTCATGGTTTCTCTGCTCAATTGTGGCACTATTTTATTGATAAAGTGGACAAGAAGATTTATTACTGGACTAGTAAGAAACATTATGTGGCAGAAAAATTTCAGATTTGTTCTAAGATTTTAGCCACTACCCATGTCTATTATTCGTCTTGCTAGGTTCCATCCAAATATTTTTATAAAATGCTGGATAAGCTTCTGAGATATTTCTTGTGGAAAAAAGACTCTATCAAATGAGGTTTTCATCAGGTAGCCTAGGAATTTTACTATTTTCCCAATGAATGTGGAGGTATGGGTTTGTTTGATTGTCACCAACAAGGTTCTGCCCTTTATGCTAAATTGATCACCCAATATTTAATTGGGTATGAATCTTGGAAATTGTCGGTCAGGCATTGCATTTATTCTGGATTACTTCAGGGGAAGAAAATTTGGAAAGGGGTGGGATTGAAATCCATTCTTAATGTCCTTATCCTTGTTAAATATAAATGTTCTTTTGTCATTCAAAGTATTTGGAAATCCTAGGAGGCCTTCAAACTCTGGCTTAGTTGGAAAGGGAGTATCCACAAAGCAGGTGGCTCTTTGTCCTCCATGAATATTTTATGGTCTCCTATTATCACTTAGAAGGGCTCTCCCATAGATATGGTGTAGTGGGTTAGAGCACAGAGGTTCTATAAGCGTGGTATTGCTTCTATTTTTTATTTCTTCTTCCAACATACCAGGATTTGGATACCCTAGGAAAGTTTTCTTCAAATTCACAATTTAAATCCAGGAGAGAGAGAAATACTTATGAGGTGGTTATTGATAGTATTCCATTTTCTATTTGGATAAAATTCCATAAGTATTTTAAAAAACCCTAGTGGTTAGATTGGTGTTGGCCTAGGGAGCTTCCTGTTTTGCAATATAAAGTTCATCTTGGTTACAAATGGCTCACCCCGCAAGTTCCAATGGTTGATAAGATCACTTTGAGATGGGACTTCGTCTCTCTTCTCTCTTGATGGAATAAAAGGTTTTGGATTTCTTGGGCTACTTATATTGAACCTAAACAAAGTTTTTTTTCTTGGAGGCTCTTGAACCAGGGGTTGCCTGTTGGAAATAGGCTCAAGTATGTTGGATATTTTGAGTCCCTAAGCTAAAAGTTGTCATTGATGTCAAAAGGACCTATGTAAGTAAGCACTATGATTTTTCTCCACAAAGAGCTTCATGAGAAGCCAAGGTTTTGATCAAAGTTAGAAGGGATGCATGGCATTTGTTTCCAAAAGGGATGCCTGAGAAAGCTTTGTGATTATTTTTGAGTGCAAAAGTGTTGAAAGGAAGGATATAAAATATTTGATTTATTTTATGGTATAAGTATTTTTTTGAGTGACAAGGTCATGCAATGTTTTGATTTATTTTATTTTATGGCACAAGTGGTTTTAGGAGTGATGAGGAAGTTGTGCATTAATTCTTAAGAAGTTTTTCTAATTAAGAGTCTTGGTAAATATTATTGTGAAGTGGAGTAATGTTGATTATTTTGTGATCTTCTAACCCTTGTGAAGATTGGCAAAAGAATATTATGATTGTGGCAGATTTACAAAGAGGCTTCTTCATATTCATTAAAGGTATCGACACATTCTCCTATTGATTGATTATGGTGGTAAATTTCTAAAAATATCTTTGGAGTGAAAAATATTAATTGTGGTTTTCTTTTCGAAAGTGATTGTGTAGCACCCTAAAATTGGCACAGTAAACCTTAGCAAATAATTAAAATTACCTTAGTAATAATTCAAATTTAAATTTTAACCTCGAACCGCCTGTTAAACCGCTTTCCTCGTTTTTCGCACCATTTTTAGGATTTGTTTTGACCGTTGGACGATATCGTCGCCGATTAGACGATATCGCCTCAGATC
Organism: Wollemia nobilis; assembly: GCA_028583015.1. Taxonomy (NCBI): domain Eukaryota; kingdom Viridiplantae; phylum Streptophyta; class Pinopsida; order Araucariales; family Araucariaceae; genus Wollemia; species Wollemia nobilis. The sequence continues at coordinate 14,623,679 of JAQPPZ010016726.1, forward strand.
GGACGAATTCTTCTGGAGAAGAACGTCCAGACGATTTCGTCCCAAAACTGATTTTTCATAATTAGCTTTTGTTTCAACGGCGTCTCTAACCTGGGCAAAAGCGTGTCTGTGCGGTTAGAGACTTCCCCCATTGGAGATCTCCCAAATTGGGATGATCTCCAACCTCCCAACCTCCTTCCTATGCCTATTTAATCTTAGGCCCTCCCCTTGACATTCCCTTGGCTGAAATTTCCTGTAACACCGAGTTCTATTTGCATTAGAATATCTTAGATCACCATTTGCCTTTGTCCCTTTCAAAGTTTTCTTGCAGGAACTTCATTGTTTTTTAGTTGGAGCAAGCTTAGATCATCGTAGATGATCTTGTACAATCTCGGATGATCACGCCCCAATTCGAGATGATTTTGCACTCTACAATGATTTCGACTGTAGTCAACATTGGGGGCAATTAGTGCCCAGAGTTTGCACTTTTCTCTTTTTGTCTGTTGTTTCATTCTGCATTTAGATCAGTTTATTGTTATTTTCTACTATTCTGCATTTTGGAGTTCACCCATATAGCTTAAGTGCATGATAAGATCATAATTTGTCATTAGAATACTATAATTTACTTGAATTTCTATTTGTAATTATCATTTTAGTATCTATATTGTCATTTTACACCGTTTTCCTCTGTTAGTATTGCTGCATTTTCTGTGTTCTGTGTCTATTTCTCTGATTGCAGGTCTCTGACGAATTTGTCTGACGAATTCGTCAGATCCCAGACGATCCTGTTAGATCATAGACGATCCTGTCAAATTCCAAACGATCTGGACTGCTTCAAAAATCAGAACCTCCATCAGACATCCGAAATCAGGTATGACTTTTCTAATCTAGTATATTCTCTTGTATTTTCTGTTTAATTCTATTTTATGTATTCATTTAAATCTGCATTTCATAATAGGTCAACTTAGATTCATTTGGCCAAACCTAGGACTTGGATGATTAAAGGTAAAACTTAACACATCAAACACATTCCCAACCTAGGCGTGGAGACTGCCACTCAAAAGTTTCCTGGTGAACCCCACCATCCGTCAAAAAATCACCTTAATACACCTCCCCCGAGAGGCGGGACCTTCAAAGGGCCTCTCAGTCCGAGGTATTGTCCCATCCTTCTCGCATCCCCCTTCCGGGCACGGATCCTATAGCCTGAAGGTAAGGGTGCAAAAAATTTGGAGCGATACATTTTGGTGAACCCGACGTGAAACTAAAACCTTTTGAAAACAAAAAAACATAGATGCATTTAAAATCATTAGAAAACTACTAAGTTGCATATCATGTTTAGATGGTAGCTCCTAAGAAAAGACTAGCTGTCACTATAAATGTTGAAAACCAATTAGTAGCCATAGAAATTAATTTTGTGCTTAGTGTGCTTGAAACAGATAGAAACCAACTTTTGTGGGACGAACTTGATAGGAGACTAGGTATCATTTCATCTAGATCAATACAACTTAAACAAATCAAGAGGTTTGCCCTAGATAGAATCCTGGATCCTCATCAACTCATTTTTTATCATGAACTTCAGAGAGCTTGCCATAGGTGGTTAGCTTATAGGAGAGCTCTTGTGTCTTCAAAATTGTTCACCTTCGAGGAATACCTCGAGAATGCAACTGTTATACACCAATTCCTAGGTCATGTAGAAGACCAAGAGGTCGTTCTTATGGATAGGGAAAGGTGGAGGAGAGTTCCTAGAGCTGTGTTATATCGAGAGTATTGCCACGAACTTTATTTCTACCAACCAGAGTCTGAGACAGATAATATCACTATAGCACTTTTTGTCAAATTCTTGAAAGAAAATTTTCAATTTGAAGAAGAACATTTCATGACTCCTGAAGAACTTGAGCCCGTTAATGATATTTATAAATTGTTTATAGAAAACTAGATCATTGCTTTCATTATTATTATTTCTTGCATTTAGTGTGTTGTTTGTTATCTTTATAATATTGTTATAAAAAAAACAAGAAAAACCAAAAACATAACAAAACCAAAACATTTTATTTTAAATACTATAGTAGGTATATAATTAAAATATATACCTCTTAAGCTTGTTGCAAAATAATATATATATATATATATATATATATATATATATATATATATATATATATATATATATATTTGCTGAAATCTAAGTTTAAGCACAATGACTAGACTTAGGAATGGTAAACAAACTGAAGAAGAAGAAGAAGAAGATTGGCTAGGAAACAAAACAAAAAACCCAAATGCCCTTCCTGAGGATCCAATTCCAGAAGGAGAAACTCTAGAACAACTAGAAGATGAGCTGGTTGTAGATGAACAAGAAGAAAATGTTAAAGAGGAAGGATCCTCATCCCCTAGAATGGCTCCAGACGGAACTGTTACTTTTGATAACATAGATCATTTTTGGAAATTCTTCAATAATAACATTGGTGCTCTTAATATGGCAGTTCATATTGATAGAGGACAAATTAGTGACACTCAAGCAGCCATGGAAGATATGTTTAACATACACACTAATCCTTTGTCTTTTGTCGATCAAGAAAGTGATAAAGCTGGACCATCCAATATAGATATGGTCACTATGATTCAGAACATGCAAAAACAACAAGGTTACCCAACCCCCTAAGGAACCTGTTATTGAGCCTAAAATCATTCCCACACAAAAGAGACCTTCATTCACTGCTTTATTTTGCCAAACTATTGATCAATATGCTTCAAATCGACAAAAACCTAAAATGAAGCCAAACACCAATTTTCAACAATCTGGGATACAACATAATACAACTTCAAAACTTCTTCATAACACCCTTCCTACCAAAAATTTACACAATAGCAATATAGCATCTAATCTTCATGTCCCTCCATCATATGCTCACAAATCCCATATTAATACCCTACCGAACCAATATGGTGGGCAAACCAGTAATCTGGAAGCCATGGTGAAACAGTTAGCTTCCCGCATGGACCGGATAGATCCCTACCGTCCCTCGTATAATTATCGAGAGATGTGTAGTTAGCCTTTGGATCCCATAGTTGTAGCACAACCATACCCTAAGCACTTTCCCATGCCCGTCCCGCCTATATATAAAGGAACCGAAGATCCCATAGAGCATCTTCGCATGTTTAGGATAGCATGTCATGATATATCACATGATGACTTGCTATTACTAAAAATGTTCCCAAAAAGTTTAGGAGGAATGGCATTAGAGTGGTACTATCAATTGCCCACTCATTCTTTGAGGAATTTTGAAGAGACCACTGAATATTTTGTCCATCAATTTAGTGCCTACATCGAGAGACATGTGACCATTAAAGATTTGTACAACTTAAAACAAGACAAAGATGAATGTTTTGCTGATTTCTTAGCTAGATGGAGGCAGTTGACAGGAAAACTGCACTTTGTGCTACCTTATAGGGAAATGTTGGACATTTTTATTAATAATTTGCAAGAACAAATATCCTATGAATTATCAACTGCTACCTTGACCACCTTTGATCAAGCTATAGACTTAGCTCGAAGGGTGGAAGATGCTCTCATTAGAAGAGGTCAGCTCAAAAAGAAAGATGATGAGAAAACATCCAAAAATCAATATAAAAACAAACAAGTTGTAGGTGACGGAGTCACTGATAGTAGAAACATTGCTAATGTTAATACTACGAAAACAACGGAGAAGTTTATATTAAAACCTCCTGATAAACCACCTCGAGAATTTACTAGATTGAATCAACCATTATCAACCATTCTTCCTCAATTACTAGCATGAGGTTTGATTCAATTACCAGCTATCCGAGAACCTGATCCAACTATACCCGAATACAGAGCTGATTTACATTGTGATTTTCATAGAGGACCTGGACATGCTACAAACTCTTGCAAAATATTAAAACATAAAATACAAGACTTGATTGATAATAATGAAATGGAGGTGCAAGCCTTTCAACCTAAACAAAATCCTCCTAGTAATACTCAAAAGAACATCCCCCAAAATTAGAATCAAAATGCTAATCAATCATTAGATATATTTCAACATCCTTTACCAAAACATGGTAAAGAGGTGGCTAATCAAATCGAACATCATAATGTTCCCCCTCCTACCCGATATGTAGGGACTATTAGCGGACAATTACCTATTCAGGATCCTCAAATATTTGGCACAACTTTATCCATGGTTACGTCCAGACCCCTATATAATACTCAAACACCGGATCCTAGTGATGTAGAATCGGATACTGAAAGTGAAATAGACATCACCTCAAACCAATCGAATAGTTCTGAAAACGAATCAGATCCGATTCAACCTATCACAGATGCTATGGTTCCGGAAGAACCATTTCCTAGAAGAGTTACTACTCGACCCTCTTCTAATCAGTTCCTTCCTAATGAACAAGCCATAAACGCTAGACCGAGACCAATTCAGCATCTTCAATATAACATTGTAGGTACCATCGGAGTTGTTACCAGACAACAGGCTCAAAACTCTCAACAGGATCAAACTCAGAATGATGGATCAGCTCCATTTATTTTGAAAAATCCCAATAAAGGGAATCATATGTCTAATGTTCAACCAAAACCTCCTTACAATATTAATGAACAATTATCCAATACTACAGCCAAAATTTCCCTTTTGGACTTGTTAAGATCTTCTCCTACCCATAGGGATGAATTAATGCTCACATTAAGCCAAATGATGGTACCTCAAAATATTCAACCCGAAGCCATGTCCAATACTATCATCACTCGAGAAGTCGATTGTATTGACTTTCGAGATAAAGATATCCCACAACATAGTTTACATAAGGATAACCCCTTATATATTACTGCCCTAATTGGAGATGTAGTCGTTAAACGAGTCTTGATTGATAATGGTTCATCTCTAAACATATGCACTTTTGACTTCTACCAAATATTTGGCTTTAGGAGTGATGAGATGAAAAGAAAGGATATGATTATCAAAGCCTTCAATGATGAGACACAAGAAACGTGTGGAGTCATTACTATACCATTGCAAGTTGGTCCGAGAACCCTAGATACGATCGTGTTTATTGTACATTGCCCTGCATCGTACAATATACTTCTGGGTCACCCTTGGATCAATGCGATGCGAGCGGTCCCCTCCACTTTACATCAGTGTGTTAAATTTGAATTTAAAAACTAGTTGGTTACCATTCATGGTGATCCTAGACCCTTTGATATGTGTGCTTTGGCAGAACCCGTTGGAGTGCAATTTTGCTCCGCCCTGTCATCCACACATCCTAGTTCTTATCATCCGTCCAAACGTGTGAAACACACACCCATAACATCATCTATCCCATCAACTACACCTATACATTTAACTCAACCATCTTTTGAACAAACCACATTAGGACCCCAAGAAGATCTTAAATCCACAACCAATCCTTCATGTTTCACTCCTATATCTTCCAAACCTATAGACCCATTTATTAACACCTCCATATAACATCATCTATCCATACCTTCCCACATCTAAAGATAAAGGGAATGATCCTTCTACCTCTTATGCTCTTATCGATGAAATTTTACCCGATTTATCTAAAATTCTTATATCAAAAGAGATCAACACTCGCTATGCAAGATTCCCTCCTTTTAAATAAACTCCCACCTTCTCCTCGTACCTTGGGCCTCCCACAACCTATGGGAAGTATCTACCAAGTCGGAAGTTGTGCTTTTGTTTATAAAGGATATGATTGGGGAAGAATACCTCGAAACATCAAGACGCATTGTGATGGATATGCTCGATGCTATTTTGCTAATGAATATATTAAAGCTAAACCCATAATGCTTAAATTGGGCTATAAAGGGAAAGGTTTGGGACCTTTCCAAAATGGTATGAAAGAACCTTTCGAGGTAGAACCATGGCCCGCCCGATGTGGTGTGGGCCTATTTCCTAGTAAGGGTCAACCCTTTCCATTTGAGGATGATGACCATCTCATATGTTATCAAGATTATCTAGATAAACAAGATTCTTTGTATCCAAAGAATTCTTCTACCTGTAATATGCTATCCATTGCCTATCCTGAAATGATTGCCGAATCCGACGATGAGTTGGAAGGAGATATTTTCCATGATGTCTCCATTGAATATCGAGCTGGCAGACTCAGTCAGCTGGAACTCCTAGATGAAAAGCGCATCAATGCTTTGGAGCATCTTCGTGCCTACCAAAACAAGCTTAAAAGATCATATGCTAAGAAAGTTCGTCATCGATCCTTTGAGGTCGGCGACCTTGTTTTAAAAGAAAATAAAAAAAATACTAATGCAACTAAAGACCTTAAAGGTAAATTTGAACCCAACTAGTCTTGGACCATATATTATCACCGCTAAATTTGAATCGGGAGCATACAAATTAGCTACCTTAGATGGTAAATATTTAAAAGAACCTATGAATATTATGCATCTTAAGCGATATTACGCATAAAATTTGGTCATTTCATCATTTGTATATATTTTGCATGTTGTCTCATTTTAAAAATATATAAAACTGTTTAAACAAAAACAAACAAAAATAACAAAAAAAACAACAATATTATTGACTCTTTCGAAACCAAAAAAAAATAAAGAGAAGAAAGAGAGAGTCAAAATTATCAAACTCCTCAAAAATATTTGTTGTATATATTTCTTCTTAAAGTATTGCAGTTATATTTTCAAATTATTTTGGATAAATTAGCATTTATTTGGAATCTCTCACTTTTGCAAACACAAAAATAAATATCTTGATTTTATCTAGGCATGATTACTAATCTCTCTTATATCAAAGTCCACAAAATTCAATTAAATAAAGTTTGAGCACAGAGAATTGATCTTGTTATTTACTTAAACCAAGCATATCCTTTCACAATAAAATGATTATATTTGTAATGTCCATGCTATGCTACATAGTAGAAGTGGTTTCTTGAGCGAAAAGTTTCCCTTGCTATCCTATCATGCACATGGTCTAGAATCTTTGAGAATTGACAAAAGGACAAGCTCACCCCTACCCGGAATAAAAATCCCTTGCTCTACAACTAATCCGAGCAAGTATCCCTAGAATAGGAAGCAAAAGAAAAAGAAAAATCAAGCAAAATCATGAGAAAAAGAAGCATTATTTCAGAATCATTTTGTACTCTCTTAGCACTATTTCAGCATTATCTCAAATATCAAAGCAAAAGATACGAAAAAAAAAATACAAAAAAAAAAAAAAAGAGCAAAGAAAGCAAAACAAGCAAAAGCAAAAGCAATAAAATCCCTTTCCCTACCCATTGAAAAGAAAAGAAGGGTTGATGAGCTTGAATCCCTGGAATTCTCAATTATTCGAAAACTGTGAGGTAAGCCCCATAACAGGTGGTTTGTGCCCAACCCGCTTGGCCTTGGGTAACTCCTAGCATGGTGATATGTCCGTCACATTAGCGACCTTCTTTTGTATAGACCTATGTCTCGCTTATGGATTAGCTAGCTCTTGATAACCCGACTTACATAGTAGTCTGGTACGGTTATATGCATCTAAATCATGGTTAATGAACACTTATTTGGTTAATTCAAATCACTTGTATCAAATTATCTTGCTCAAAACTGGTAAATGAACAATACAATTGCACACACATTTGTATTTGAGAGATTTTGTATCATTATGATAAATCAAGATCGGTAATGAACTCACATTTGCACATGAGGATTCCTTATAAATCTACATTTCTCTTTGAGATAATTTAAAATATTTCTGTAACTCTTTTCGGAATAATTTTATCCTTTTATTTCAGAATTCTTGTTTTGTATAAAAGCAATTACATACATCTTCTCATAAAATCTCAAAAATAATTTCAAACAAAAGTTTTCATATTATTATTTTTCTGTTTATCAAAGATAAAAAATGCACCTTGCAATAAAACCAACAATCTATTTTTCTTCTTTGGATTTCACGATGATGGTATAAGTCTATACCTATAATTCTATGCCTAGCGCAAACCATCGTTCTAATTTTCTTTTCCATTTATTTTAAAACAAAATTCATCAAAACATATGACTTAAATCATTATGTTACACAATTATGCTTTACAAACAAACAAACACTTATTCTATTTCATGTCATTATGTCCAAATTCAATTTTGCAACCATGGTATAATTCCTAAGGAATTATTCAAAATTTTATCACACTTAGGAATTTATGCCTAGCAAAATCATATTTCTTTTCATATTTCATGCATACTATTTTTATGAAAATCTGAAAACAAATCATCACACCATCATCACCATCACAACACCAAGTCTTAAGACAGTCTCTTAAGCACTCTTTTACTTTTAACAATATTTCTATACTGGGATTAGCTTGATGACCGAGTGAGCGACGACTCCATGAAATGGTCTATAATAGTGACAATGTCCTTTGAAATTATTGTTAGAAGTCCCTTTTATTTTTTATCAAATCACACCACAACAACCAATTTGTTCACATCAGATTATTTCATTTAAATTTTAAAAGCATGACATTCAAATCATAATATTTCCAAACGACATAATTACATGAATCATCAATCAAACAATTCAAAACATTAAAGCATCATAAAAACATATGAACAAGTCATATCATCAAAAATATCATATAGAGAAAATGAATAGTAAAAATGAATTAGGGTTTTACCCTATTTTCTTAATTTTATTCAATTAACAACATTTTTAAATTTTGCTTTTCCGTGTTTTTACCTCAAACGTTCGATTTGGGTAAAAACACGGAGGGGGCATCATAGTAAGTTGTCGTACGATTCGACCTAGAATCATCGCCTAAAAATGGGAATAAATTTTTGCTTTCTCGTAGATCGAGAAGAACTCATCTTTAACGCATTTTCTTCGAAAAATTTGCTAAAGAGGGGGCAAAATGTAGCACCCTAAAATTGGCATAGTAAAACTTAGCAAATAATTAAAATTACCTTAGTAATAATTCAAAATTCAAATTTTAACCCCGAACCGCTCGTTAAACCGCTTTCCTCGTTTTTCGTGCCATTTTTAGGATTTGTTTTGACCGTTGGACGATATCATCGCCGATCAGACGATATCGCCTCGGATCGGACGAATTCGTCTGGAGAAGAACGTCCAGACGATTTCGTCCCAAAACTGATTTTTCATAATTAGCTTCTGTTTCAACGACGTCTCTAACCTGGGCAAAAGCGTGTCTGCACGGTTAGAGAATCTCCCCATTGGAGATCTCCCAAATTGGGATGATCTCCAACCTCCCAACCTCCTTCCTATGCCTATTTAATCTTAGGCCCTCCCCTTGACATTCCCCTGGCTGAAATTTCTTGTAACACGAGTTCTATTTGCATTAGACCATCTTAAATCACCATTTGCCTTCGTATTTTTCCAAGTTTTCTTGCAGGAAATTCATTGTTTTTTAGCCGGAGCAAGCTCAGATCGTCGCAGATGATCTTGTACAATCTCGGATGATCACGCCCCAATTCGAGATGATTTCGCACTCTACAGCCGATTTCGACTGTAGTCAACATTGGGGGCAATTAGTGCCCATAGTTTGCACTTTTCTCTTTTCGTCTGTTGTTTCATTCTCGCATTTAGATCAGTTTATTGTTATTTTTTGCTATTCTGCATTTTGGAGTTCACCCATATAGCTTAAGTGCATGATAAGATCATAATTTGTCATTAGAATACTATAATTTACTTGAATTTCTATTCGTAATTATCGTTTTAGTATCTATATTGTCATTTTACATCGTTTTCCTCTGTTAGTATTGTTGCATTTTTTGTGTTCTATGTCTATTTCTCTGATTGTAGGTCTCTGACGAATTCATTCGATGAATTCGTCAGATCCTAGATGATCCTGTCAGATCAGAGATGATCCTGTCACCAGACGATCTGGATTGCTTCAAAAATCAGAACCTCCATCAGACATCCAGAATCAGGTATGACTTTTCTCATCTAGTATATTCTCTGTGTTTTCTGTTTAATTCTATTTTATGTATTCATTTAAATCTGCATTTTATAATAGGTCAACTTAGATTCATTTGGCCAAACCTAGGACTTGGATGATTAAAGGTAAAACTGAACACATCAAACACATTCCCAACCTAGGCGTGGAGACCGCCACTAAAATTTTTTCTGGTGAACCCCACCATCCGTCGAAAAATCACCTTAATACACCTCCCCCGAGAGGCGGGACCTTCAAAGGGCCTCTTAGTCCGAGGTATTGTCCCATCCTTCTTGCATCCCCCTTTCGGGCACGGATCCTATAGCCTGAAGGTAAGGGTGCAAAAAATTTGGAGCGATACAAATTGGTTTAATGCTTCAAGGTTTTTTGGATTGAGAGTTGTGATTAAACCTTGTTTTATAAGAATTGTTGTTGGAGCCCATTGGTTGTGCAAAGAACTTGAACTTGAAGAGAACATGAGTATCATTGTTATGTGAGATTTTTTGTTGAGCATTGTTGGAAATATTTTGAGTTGGTTGATACATGCTTGGACTAGGGTTTGTGAGAAAGGGTTGTTCATTGAGGTGATTGGTTGAGTTGAGTTGATTGAGCCTAGTCAATTGGATGCATGTGGTTGTTCAAGTTCTATAAAACTAACTATTCTATATTATGGATTTGAATTGAGATTGATATTTGATAATAGAACATATTGAGTCTCTAACAATTCTCTTTATGATTCTATGAGATTGAACAAGTTCTGTGTGGACTTGTTGAGCAGATTTGAGTAGGTTCTGTGTGGACCTATTGAGCAGATTTGAGCAAGTTCTGTGTGGACTTGTTGAGCATATTTGAGCAGGTTCTGTGTGGACCTATTGAGCATATTTGAGCAGGTTCTATGTGGACATGTTGAGCAGATTTGATAAAATCTGAGTGAGCTTGTTGTGTAGATTTGAGAAGGTTATGAGTGAACCTATTGACAAAGATTTGGAGGTGACAAAGTACACAGGACAGAGTCTCAATGGATAGAGATCTAGAATCTAGGACAACTAAAGAAAAATATGAGTGAGGAGTCTTCAAGTGGAGAGAGATCCACCAGTCAGTGCAATATAGAGACAAAGTCTTCTAGAATATCATTAGCCAGAGCAGAAGGGGAAATAGTTCTCATGTGGAAGAGATCCACTAAATTGAGATTAGGGGATCAACATCTCATTTGGACAGAGGTCCATAAAATTTGTACTTGGGAAGGATTCCCAAAATATTATTTGAAAAATATTTAGAAGAAATATTTTTTTGTGGAGGTAGCCCACATTGGGTGAACCACGTTAAAAATGATGTCTCTCATGTGTGTGATGCTTTGTGTGATGTTCACTATTTTATTAATGCTGATGCTACTATTTGGGGAAAATTTTTATGTTATACTGTTCACCCCCCTCTCATTATAAGTACATGTTATTCAAAGCATCCAGGTGTTCATAATCCCATTTTCCTGGTTTGTAGATAGGCGAAAGATTTACTACATGTTTTTTGGTTTTGTGATCGGTCTCAGTCGGCCTGGGAGTGGCTTATTGAAATTTTTAGACCTTTTATGCATGAGAATTTTACCTAGGTGCATGCTATTTTGGACGACCCTATTACTTTCTCCTTCAAATTGGGTGTTTTTTGGAGTATTTTTAGAATTGGTATCATGTTTTATCTATGGAAGTCCCAAAATAGAGTTGTTTTTTCTCAGTATGATGTCAGGCATTTCTTCTTTGTTGTTGATAAATATGATATATTATTTTATTGTTGGTTATAGATTCAAGTACAGGTTGAAAAATTACGTGTGGAACTACAATACTTACGCGTCCTCATGGATCATTGGATGAATGTACCTTGCGCTATGAGTCGTGTACCTCTTCCTTCCCCTTCTAGGGTAGGTTCCAAGTCCTGGTTGTCGATTCACCAGGGGATCCATCACTGGGTGCAATCCTTTGCTATCAAAAACTAGTTCCAACCCCCACCACAGTGCAAATATGAAGAATTTGGAGTTGGAGGCCCATCTCACCCGACCTCTGGTTGGGATGTTTAGCCTCTTAAGCAAGATGATACCCCTGGTTGGGGTGAAATTGTACCAAATGCACAAACTTGTACTATTAGTGGTACTACTGCTAATGGTTGGGGGGCTCTGGTTTCTTCAACCGTTGGATGGACTTATGACCATATGGAGGAAAACTTTATGTCTTCCACCTAGAAATAATTTCTCGTCTCCTTTCTTTATGAATGCTTATTTGACACTGTTTTGGTGGTTGTTATATGTATTTTTATGGGCTATTTCTAACACTCTTGTGTACTCCTAACCACGGTGGTTAGTGTGTTGGTTTATGGGGTGTGCTAATTCCACCCACCATTTTTTGCATGATTAGATATTATTTTATTAATATAATGGCCTTTTCATCCAAAAAAAAATTTTCAATTAGAAAATGACTTGATGATTGTAGTCAAAAGAACCAATTTCCACAAAAATTAGTGGATGAACTTTGTTATTTTACTACAAGCATCCTTGCCAATATTATTTGATATGGATCAATGAGAAAGGGCATCTACGTTTTTCATTGATCTATTTTAGGACACAATGGTGTACCTCATCTCTCGATTGGATTTCATTTTGTTACTTGAATCACCATATTAATATGATCATAAAGATGCTATTGATGGACTTTATAAGTCCTAATGTCTAAGGATGGTAAAGTATATAAATTAATTTTCTTTGTTAATACTTAATAAACTAATGAAATTTGCACAAATTCATTACACTGTATCCTTTAAGAAAATGCTCATTGTGAGTCTATATCCATAATCACCATTTATTCTTCATGACAAAGAACCACTCATCCTTAATAAAAATACTTCTAATGCATCCTACTCTAGTAAAATTGGCTTATGAGCTTCTAAGATCTGATTTGGTTGGCCAATTCCTTGTTGTAAAGATCTGGCTCAATAATTTGAGCCCTAAGATTAACATATTTTTTAGCTTGCGGTTCAGAATAAAATTTTGACCTTATAAAATCTCCTCAAAAGAGGCCTCAATCTGGTTAATAGATGCTTCCTTTGTAAGAAGGATTGGGAATCAACATCTCACATGTTGCTTAGGTGTCAGGTATTTTAGGAGGTGCTATCATCCATTCTTAGCTGGCTTGGGGTGTCTTGGTGCTGCCTAATTTGATTTTCAACTGTGTAACTCAATGGGTGTCACCCTTTTCCTCGCCTCAACTCAAGTGTTTCTGGAAGTTACTTTTATCTCACTTGCTCTGGGGAGTTTGGAAGGAGCGAAATACGAGAGTCTTCAAAGGTATGGAAAGGGAGGTCAATTGAATTAGCATTAGAATTATTTGGAAGGTGGCAGAGAATGTTTCAAATGCATTCAAGGATTTGAATCCTTCTTCAGATCTTTTCTCAAGTAAAATTAGGCTTGAGGAGAGGCTTGGTTTTTTCAGGTGGCTCGGCCTACGACTACTCCTGACCCTAGAAGTGTTGTGCATTAGTCCTCACCATATGAAGGATGGTTTAGATTAAAATTTTATGGTGCATAAAAGGGGAACCCTAGGTTGGATGGTGTCGGGGGAGATTCATGATAGTAAAGAAGGTCTTATTCTGGTATTTGCAGAAAACCTTGGTTTCCAATATTCTTAGTTTACGGAATCAAGAGCGGCCTTTTTAGGTGTTTTAGTGTTGAACTATCTTAATATTTGTAATGCAATTATTGAGGGTGATTCATTAAATGTGATTAATATGCTCAAGGGTACCTTTTAGACTATTTGGAAGGTGTCCAATCTAATCGATGAAGCGATCTAGACCATTCGATCCCTTGATAATGTTTTGATTGCATATGTGTTTAGGAAATGTAATACAATGGTAGATTTAATGGTGAATATTAGAGCATCTCATTCAGGATTCTTAGTTTGGTAAAGGGATTTCCTGATCGAGGTCATTCACCACTCAAATGATGAGATTCCTTAATTACTATTAGAAGGTTGCTCGATTGCTTCTCTTTTGGAGGTTGGTTTGGTGCTTTAGGAGGCCCTTGTTGGAGTGCTTCATGGTGGTTGGTATGAAGGCTTTATTATGCCTTCCTCCCAACTTGGAAGGAGTCATTATTTTTTTTTTGAATCCTAGCTGTCAGTTCCTCCCATTAGGTCAGTTTGATTTACTGGTCCATAGTGGGTTTGCTTTTCTTGGGATCACAAACGATTTTATTTATTATTCATGTCAAATAGGGTTTCTTCCTTTTTAATTTTTAAATCTTTGGTGTCGCTCCCTCCCTAAGTGTTTTCAATTTGATCATTTCTTGTGATTCCTTGGTTTTGGGGCTGCTATTCATTGAAAGTTTTCTCAGTGTTATACCTTTTTCCTCGATTTTTTATGTTTGGTTTCAAAGTCTATCTTTAGGATGTGGAAAATTACTTTCCTAATTGTTTGGTGTAGGTTGGCCTTTTGTATGTCTCTCAACCATATGCGGAGGTATATTTGGATGAGTATTCATTTATTCTTATTTCAATCAATGAAGAAGTCAATGTTGGATGTGCAAGGGGGCCATAGCCAGTTCCCTCTTCATCAGGGCCTGGCTATGTTAGTGTTTGAACAAGCTGCTTTTAAAAATGGTATGGTGGTGGAGGAACTCCTGAAACCTTTAGTGGATATGTCGATCCCTGCACCTGGTCAGTTTAAGGAGGTATCTGAAATCTCAAGTGATGGTGGTGAGGATGCTTATTCATTCTCTTTAGACTCGGTATTCTGAGAAGGTATCATAAATGATGAGAATGATTATTCAAGGGATTGAATTGTTGATGTACAAACCCCTCGGTTATCTCTTGTCCCCTCTTATTTTTTTTTCCTCTTATCTGGTTTGTCTTTGCCTCTCTAGTTTTTTGTTTCTTTTGGCCACCTGTGGGGTGTTGTATTTGTTGTTATTTTGATGGCTGCCTTTTAGGCTTGTTTTGATGTATAAGGTTGTGGGGTCCCTTTCAAAATCCTCTTTCCTTTTAATAATATAAAAAAACACTTCTCAATGCATCATTGATGGTCTGTGATGAGTTTCAACCCTTGCCTTCTATTCTAATAGGTCATCCAAATCCACATTCATCTTGTAGATAAAGGAAACAAGACAACATTTTTACTTTGTGTACATTCTTGTGAAGCTTCACACTAAAGTTAAGGATACCTGTTAGCATCCACGCACCACATTTAATACACTAAATAATGAACTTTGAGTTTACAAATTTTTCCAAGGACACTTTACATCAAACTTTGTCTTTGTTTTTCCAAGTTGATGGCTATGTTTGGATTCAATTGAACAATATCCATAATCATATCATTTTTTCTAAGTTAATGACCATGTTTGGCTTCACTTCAATAATATTCATAATCATATAACTTTGAAGGAGGTTTTTATCCCTCATCCTAAAGATATGAGATACTAATTTTTTAGGACCTCATGTTCTAACCCTTTTTATTTTATTGTAATAGATTAGTTAGTAATAAGTGGGCACCTCCTTTGAATGTAAAGGTATAAAATTATGGGTTTAGTCTTTCTTTTAATTGTAATCAATCCATACAACTATTTTTATATATTGCATTACAAAAGAGGTAAAGGTATCTTGATGAATTATATTATATACAACATTGCTTATAGAGGAGGTTACCTCTAAAAGAGGTTTTACCCTCAAATTTTCCTCCCATAAAAGAGATTGCCCCTTAAAATGATTTACAATATGATTAATAAAATAATTGTTGTGTGTTTGATATGCAAAAGTATGTTTCCATAAAATAATTGCTATTTTTTGTTTAATCTATAGCATTGTATTTCTAAAATTGTATATCCGTGAGAACTTATTTCGAGTTAATTCAATAATTTTGTTTTTTTCCCTAATATTCATACATCTTAAACATATCTTTTACTATTTTCAACAAATCATGGTTGATAATCACTCATATTAATGATGTGATATGTGATATTTTTTAATCCTTGATAAACATTTTTTTGGACTATGTCCAAATTTCAGTATAAGCATGATGTTTACATTCAGAATATTGCAAGTTTGAGCTTTGGAGATCCAAGGTCAGAGCTCAAGTGAATCAAATTTAAAAGGAACAAAAACATTTGAGGAAACAATTTCTAGTTGTAGGAAAATAATATGAATTCTCATTGATCACCTTCCAATATAGTTGAAAACAAAAAATGTTATTTTGGTAACCTAATTCAAAACCGTCACTTCTTATGTGCTTGAAGAGGTTTTCCCATATCGATCCAATATTAAAATAAAAACAAAAAGAAAAACAAACTTACATTTTTCTTGTTTACATTGTAGGATTTATCCCACCAAATGTGGCCTTGGTCATCTAATATGCTGCCACCATCTATAGTAATGCCAGAGACATCTGTGAACTGAATTTACTTACTATTATCTTTGTTATTCCATGTAGATAGTTTTGCTGGGATGATAATATTTCCTTCAATATGTACAGAGAACTTTCTTAAAATCCAGCCTATATAGAAACTAAAAAGACATATTAAACATCTCCAATGTGTTCCTTACATGGACTGAAACAATGGACTTGCAAGGTCCCAAAAAGCTTGTAGGATTAACTAAAAAGTTCTTGCATCTCTCCTTTAGAAGCCGCATTGCATGGTGCTGTCCATGCTTTTATAAGATCCTGAACAATGATAATCATCATCACACAATATTTTCAATACATAAATTCACTTGAGGTTGTTTCTTTTAATATGATAGGGTCCTGTCGAAAACCTTGTGTCTCCCATTATTCAATCCACAAAGACCTTGTGGACATGCAAAGAACAATAAAATCATAGTAAATATGCTTATTATAAGTACTCACCCCATGTGGTATTTTAATGATTTTAGAAATGGAAAAAGAACGAATAAATATTGTGTGTATCCCCACATAGATTTACTAATGGTTTTAAAAATATATTTTTCTTAATTTTTAGGAATTTCTTTGTTCTTATCATCCACATGGATTTACTAATTGTTTTAAAAATAGAAAATGGAATTTTAATAACTATTGCATGCTTATGATAAGAACCTCAAACATTCTATCTAAGAATTATGTAACATCCCAAGTCTACGTACTTGGTTGTCCAACATCAGAGATCACAGTAAGAGAAAATTTTTCATTTCTTTTAATCTGTTTTACTTTATTTTATAGTATGAATATGTTGAATCCATTTTCATGAGTACCATTCTATTGTAGTCGAAATACTTATGAGATTGAAAATGGCCAAATCTCATATATTTTCCCATTTCGAACTTCACTCTCCTCTTGAGATCTTAAGTTTAGGCAGTGGGTTTCTTTCCCTCTAGGGCCCATAAAACCTAGAGGTGTGATGCATAACTTTCCCATGTCTTAACATGAACTCATGAAATTATATCTTGTACTTATATCATGTTAGACTTAGCGCATACATACTCAACCTAGACGATCATCCAATCTCCATGGAGAATTGTCTAGGGTCTTACCAATACCTTGGTAACCACCTGATGTTTTCTGTTGATTAACCAACACGATATCCCATACCATCATGTTGTCGATATTACCTAGTCAAGCATAATTCACCACTCTTCACTAGCAGGGTTAACTTAGAAGAGATGCCCATACAACCCTTCGTTACCTCCCATTCTGACATTTTTCCATCATAAGTACAGTTAGAGCCCTAAATTTATGATGATTGCCTACTCGCAAGCACCATAAATAATTATCCTCACAAGATTGTCCTTCCCACAATCTTGAACTATTGATAAGGTTGTCCTACCCACAACCTTAGGTTACGAGTTAATATTATCTCTCCACAATCCTAGAATTCTCTTAACAAAGGCTTAACTAAGGTTTAAGGGTTTAGAACAATTTAACTATGCAAAGGTTTGCAAAAAAATACCATTTTCTAATTGATCATGAATTTTACTATATATCTTAGGATTCCTAACTTCCATATGTTTAACCTTAAGAGAAATTAAACAAAGAGAAACTATAGAGACATTACAATCAATTTTAAAGAATCTTTTAAACTCACATAAAATAATTTTTAATTTAAAATTCCTTTTTTTTTTTAAAAGAATCAATCAGTTTTGGTGCTACTCTACGGTTTTCTTCATAGACAACTACTCCCAACTAAAATTTTAAAACTTTAGTATATAACCATGATAGAAGGTGGATAATTTTTATAAACTAAGGTTGCAACTATTCTATATTTCAGCTCTAACATAAGTTCGGATGCATTCGAAAGTATCTTTGACCCACATTGTTTAACTAAGGAAAGTAATACTACCTCAACATTTCATTCACTACCACCTCAATTCGAATACCTATGCCATCATGCCTTCATTTTTCAGGTAATTCCAATACCTCATTAACATATGAAACAACATATGATTTAAAAGACATTCCTTTAAAATCTCTTTCAACTTATATACAAGGAAACATAAGGTTAAGCAATTCTTTTAGGCAGTCTTGTTTGGGTTTTGTTTTACGTTGTCTCTACCTTTCCATGAATTGAAAACAATGACGACTACCTAGCAATGGATTTCCCATTAAAATTTTCACAAAAATTTTCAATGTATCTATCTCTAAACGTAGGCTCGGTTTATCAGTTGAAACCAAATAAAATTACACCCAGTGCTGAACTAAATAATCAAATCCAATATATTAACCTACGACTAGAATGTTTTGGAAATTCTTATGTTTCATTTCATATTCTTTCCAAAATTCCTATTACCTAGACTACACGAGTTGACCTCTTATGCATGCAAGTGTTTAATCCCAAGTTATATTTTAGGAAGTGAAATCATATATCACATATGTAGCGTTCCTCTTAACAATAAAAACATAGAAGGAGGAAACACTTTAAGATGTAGAACTTTCATTATGTAATTTCAAAGTATCCTTGAGCAATTACACAGGCTACGTTTTCAAAGAATATTCACCCATACCATCTACTCTTTTCTAGTTTCAATGACGTATAGAATTTTAGAACACTTAACGCAGAAGACGTGCATTATTTTATAATGCATCCTATTTTATAAATAAATAACCACAACTGTTCTTCACATCAAATAATATTTCATGAAAGACAACATATAGATGTAAAACTCATATCTTTCCTGGGCGCATGTCTATTTCTTAACATTTCCAAAGGTAAATGACTAAAATAGTTTCATTAAATCAAAAGGTACACAAAACTCTGCCATGCAAATCCTCAGAGTCTTCAAAGGTTCTTAAAACTCTACCATGCAAATCCTCAGAGTCTTCGTATACTAAATTTACAATTACATAGTTTCAATATTTGGTTTGTTCTACGAATAGCCCTGATTTCAATGCTCTACTGAATACATATCATAAGAATGAGCAAATTATATTAAATTCTTTCCAGAGTATATGTAATTCTTGATGCCTGAGCAGGACAATTCATCCAATAATAGCATAAGAAGTATTCTGGCTACACTCTTCAAGTTTCCAATTTCATGGTGCGGTTTACCGGTGACTTTCCAAGGGTCAGAGCGGTTAGACTATAATGCAATGCAGCTATGTCTACCATGCACACAGTTTAAACACTTCCAGCACAACATGCAACACATCATAAGATATCCAAAACAACATGCAACATTACACAGTATTTCCAATCACAACATACGAATTCCAATGAAGTTTTTATTCATCTCAATTTCACATTCCACTCCTCAAACATTTCATTTTTCATAGCAAACCCACTTTAACATAGGTAACATTAAATGTTCACACATATTTAGCTTATCAACAATCATATTTCAGTTTTCAATATTTCCCATGTTGGCCCTGGAAAATTTTTATTATTTTCCCATAGTTTGCAAAACGTACATCAAACTAATTTTTACCTCACAGAACAGAGCATATAGTGTAGTAGAAATCACAAAGTAGAACATATAGTGCAGTGGCAACCCATTTGTTCTTTTTATTTCCATAAAAATAATTAGGCATGTAAAAATACCGGATAGACTTATTGGAAAAATACTAGTTGCCTTCCTTGCTTCCGAAGCCCTTCACCCTTCCTTCCTCTCGTTGCACTCTTCGAAACATGCAGACCATGACCATCCTCTTTCCCATCATTGTCTTCCTCTTTCTAATCTAAATGATAGATCCACATTTTTAGCTAGCACTCACATTAGTTTTAAGATTCCTCCTTTTAATTATGCCATGTGGATACCACTTTCCTCCACGTTCAGCAAAAACCAGATTCAATAATAATTTTTCCCAAACAATTTTCGACTATTTCCAAATTGCTTCTTTAAAACTACACAAGGCAATAAATTTTTCTTATAATATTTATTTAATTCTAATATATCTTAATATACTATTATTTATAATATTTTAATTGTTTTATTATAAAACAAACAAACATTATTTGTTTTAATACACCCATATATATATATATATTATTTTTTAAATAAATAAATTTCCCAAAAGAATAAATACATTTCCCTTTCAGTTCTTAGAACAATATTAACCACATCATTACACTACATTTAACCCATTACTCAAAACTATGGCTCCCATGCATTTAAGCATTTTTATTGCCAACCAACACCATAAATTCACAATTTGACAAACATCAAATATTCCTACAAATGCAACTACATGATATGCATCTACATGGACCGTTGGCGAATGCATTGCCTATAGGGTTCTTTACCCCTATCAACTGGTGAATACACCATCGCTCATCATTTCCCTTGACTTACCTTGCACTAGAATAATCCTTATGCCGATTGAGGGGGCCTCATTACTTTGCATTGCCCCTGCTAGTAACAATACCCGTCTCCTGCATCCACAAATATATTAGCAGTATCTTATCCTTATAGACAAATTAGGCGTATAATAAAATAGGTTTTTGGAGGGTTGTTACAAATTATATATTTTGTAATTAGAGAAATTTAAGGACCTTCTAGCTATGTCAAATTCATAAGGAAACCACACCCACATCCACATGATGAAGATTCAATGACTTGGTAGTCAATACCAACATTCAACTCATTCTTATGGTTAATAATAAAAATGATATAAATAATAGAAAGCTTTATTTATCCAAAATTATCAAATAGAAAATGACTTGGTGATTGTACTCAAAAGAACCAATTTCCACAAAAAATAGTGGATGAAATTTGTTCTTTTACTACAAGCATCCTTGCAAATACTCTTTGATATGGATCAAGGAGAAAGAGCATCTAAGTTTTTCATTGATCTATTTTATAACATAATGGTGTACCTTGTCTCTCGATTGGATTACTTCATTTTGGTATTGAATCACCATATTAATATGATCATAAAGCTGCTATCGATGGACTTTATAAGTCCTATTGGCTGAGGATGGTAAAGTATTAAATTAATTTTCATTTTTAATACTTAACACAATAATTAAAATTTACATAAATTCATTACATTGTATCCTTCAATATTTTTGCTCATTGTGATTCTATATCCATAATCACAATTTATTATTCATAATAAAGAACCACTCATCTATAGTAAAAATACTTCTTAATGCACCATTGATGGTCTGTGATGAGTTTCAACCCTTGCATTTTATTCTAATAAGTCATCCAAATCCACATTCATCTTGTAAATAAAGGAAACAAGATAACAATTTTACTTTATGTACATTCTTGTGATGCTTCACACTAAAGTTAAGGATATCTTTTATCATCCACACACCACCTTTAAAACACTAAATAATGAACTTTGAGTTTCCAAAATTTTCCAAGGATACTTAATATCAAACTTTGCATTCCTTATTTTTCCAAGTTGATGGCTGTTTGGCTTCACTTGAACAATATTCATAATAATACATTTTTTCTAAGTTAATGACCATGTTTGGCTTCACTTAAATAAGATTCATAATCATATAACTTTGAAGGAGATTTTTATCCCTCATCCTAAAGACATGAGCTCCTAATTTTTTGGGACCTTATGTCCTAACTATTATAAAATTAAACCAGATTTGACACCTTTGACAAATCAACCTCCTACACCATTTGCCAGATCTTGTTACATTTATATTACTTACCAGTAGTTGAAACTATCAGTCAGTTCGAAAATAAGAAGGAAACCCTAATTTTGTATTAAATACATGACAAATGTTGATGGAGTTTTTCCCACATCCTCCCTGAATCCCTAGATATATATATCTCTGTCGGGGTTCTATTTTGTTGTTGGAGAAAATCAGAGTAGAGGAAAAGTAGAGCATAGAGAAAGGAACACAACAACATGGAAGAGTAGAAGAGATACAAGCCCAGTGAAGCCGAAGAGTGAAGCAACCAAGTCTATTTTTCTTCCATGATTGTACACTGCATATTTCAAACTTGCAATCTTGTGGATGTATTTCCAATCTGAGATTTTGTGGATGTATTTCTAGAGATAAGTAATATATAATTATTTGAATGTTTTTTTGACTTGTGTGTATTTATTGATTAAACATAAAATAGCTTAGAAAAGCTTGTGTTTATCTTAGTGTTATAAACCTCATTGTGGATTAATATTTTTATCAAGACTTCCGGATTTGATTCTCTTCAATTTTACTAAAATAATTTGTAATATTTTATGGCTTCTCTCAAATCCGCTCTAGCTCAAGGTTAAACTCCATTTCAAACTAAATCCTTTGTATTCCTTGCGAATTAGAATATCTCTTACTCTGCTCTTATTCTGTGTTTCATGTGGATTGCTGACAAACTTGTCTCAATTTGGAAAATTTTACTTGTGTTTGCTAGTGGATTACAATCCACTTACATTCCTTTGTATTTTAGAGCGGATTACATTCCGCTCTTCCTCCTTTGTTAAAAATAGTGGATTTCCATTTTGCTTAAGGACTCCTTCAATCATGACATCATCACAAATTTTCTCTCATCCGTTGTCACGTCTACTAAATACTGGCCAATTCACAGTTGTTAATGAGATAAACTGAGCAAAATAGAATCCACTTCCTCTATGTGTTAAATAGAGTGGAATAGAATATGCATGCACCCATCTGTTCTATCAATATTCTACTACGGATTGGAGAAGTTCATGATTCTACTTCGACTAAAAATTATATCTTTTAAATTGGTATCAGAGCCTAAGCCTTCTCATGGATGATAGAATCAATGGATTCTAGAAACAACTCTTTGCAGTTGTAGATCTCATGATTTAGTGGCAAGAACTACAATTACTGGAGCATTCAGATGAAAATTTTATTCGGGTCTCAGAAGCTATGGGATTTGGTGGAGAGTGGCTACTAAGAACCAACAAATGTAGCAACATTGGTTGCTCTCTCCAAAGCTGACTCATTTGCTGAAGGAGAATTGAAATAAGGACCAGACGGTATTATTTTATATAATGCAAGTGGTTTAAGAGACCATCTTCCTACGGATTGTAACAAAAACAAAAGCAAAGTAGGCATGGGAAGTTTTAGCCATTTCTTATTAGGGCACCGACAAGGTGAAGTTGGTGAAGCTATAGATGTTGAGAAGGGAGTTTGAGAACCTACAGATGAGCGAGTTGGAATCCATAAGAAATTTTTTCACCCAGACAATAGATGTCATCAACCAGATGCGGTTGAATAGGGAGAACATGGAGAACCAAAGAATTATGGAGAAAATACTAAGGAGCCTACCACCAAGGTTCAACTCAGTTGTGATTGCAATTGAAGAATCGAGGGATTTGAAAATTCTCTGTAGATGAGGTCATGGGTTCTTTGCAAACACATGAGTAGAGGCTAAGTCGATCATCTCAGTCCTCTCTGGAACAAGCATTCAAGATGCATGTCTCATTTTGAGACAACAGTAGAAGAGATGAATCCTGCCAAGGTACTTCATGTTCTCAAGGAGGAAGAGGATAGAGAAATCGAGGCAAACATGGAAGAGATAATAAGTGAGGAGGAAGGTCAAAATCTGATGAAGGAGAGAATAACTACAATTTCCATCAAGCAAAAGGAATAAGAAATAGCAAAAATTAGCAAGGTAGATCTAATCAAAGATTTGACAAGTCAAAGATCTAGTGCTATTACTGCAAGAAATTTGGCCACTATAGCTATGAGTGTAGAAATAATTTGGCCAAAGATAACAAACAACAAGCCCACTACACAAATGAATTTGGAAATGCAGATTGTAGAGATGCATCTTGGAATATGTTGCTCACTTACAGTACTGAGGAGGAGAGCCAAAAGAACACCTGGTATCTCGATAGTGGTTGCAACAATCACATGACTAGAAACAAAGAGATGTTATCACAATTGGATGAAATAGTCCAATCAATAGTGAAAATGGATAACAATAGTAAGATACCAGTCAAGGGAAAGGAAAATATCTATTCACATTAGGCAAGGTGAAAGGAAAAAAATTTGTGATGTGTATTATGTGCTTGGGTTGAAACATAACTTGTTGAACATTGGAAAACTTGTGCAGAAGGGGTACACTGTTCATTTTAAATATGGAGCCTGTACCATCAGATAAAAAGAGCATGGGCAAATTGCAACAATGTCCATGATAAATAATAAAATGTTTCCTCTACAAATTCAAAATGAATTATTGTTGTCGTTGAGTGCAGTGGTGAAGGATGCTACCTGGTTGTGGCATCTTATATTTGGTCACTTGAGTTTCAATGGCTTGAACCCGTTGCACAAGAAGAAAATAGTGAAGGTTTTACCCCTCATAGAGCAATTGAATGAAGTCTATGAAGGTTGTTTGGTCAAAAAGCAGCACAAGGATGTGTTCCCTATAGGGTAATATTGGAGAGATTCACAACCATTAGAACTGGTGCATTCTGATATTTGTGATCCAATGCAGACCAACACATTTTTTAGAAATAAATATTTTCTGAATTTCATATATGATTTTAGTCAGAGGATATGGATTTATCCCATCAAGAAAAAGTGAGAAGCGTTTGAAAAAATCAAGGAGTTCAAAGCTATGGTTGAGAGATAGAGTGACTATTTTGTGAAGACTCTCAGGACATATGGAGGAGGTGAGTATATCTCCAATGACTTCTACAATTTTTGTAAAGCAAATGGAATTCATAGGTAGTTCACTGCAACATACAAACCACAACATAATGGTGTTACAAAGAGGAAGAATAGAACCATAATGGAGATGGTACAAAATATGCTAAAGGCAAAGAATTTACCATATGTATTATGGACAAAAGTTGGATGCTGTGCAGTTTATCTACTGAAAAGATGTACCACAAAGAGTGTGAAGAACAATATTCCTCAAGAGGTATGGAGCAACTAGAATCCAAGCATTGCTCACTTAAGATTTTTTTGGTGCATAGCATATGCAAACATCCTAGATGATAAGAGGAAGAAGTTGGATGACAAAGCAGAGAAGTGTATCTTGATAGGGTACAATGAACAAGCAAAAGCTTATAGGTTGTATAGTCCTATAACAAAGAAGATAATAATTAGCCGAGATGTGAAGTTCCTGGAGGATGAAGCATGGAACTGAAAGTCAAATACTGGCTAGCTAGAACCAATAAATTTTTAATCTAAGGATTTAGAGAGAGATAAAGTACCTACTCCTGCAACTTCAAACAATAGCAATGGAGCCAAAATTAGCACAACCTCATCATCTCGATCAC
Organism: Wollemia nobilis; assembly: GCA_028583015.1. NCBI lineage: Eukaryota > Viridiplantae > Streptophyta > Pinopsida > Araucariales > Araucariaceae > Wollemia > Wollemia nobilis. The sequence goes on from JAQPPZ010016726.1 coordinate 14,649,227, forward strand.
CTCCACTTACAATAAGGATCTCCAACTTGAAGACACCAACAAAGATAATGAGCTTGTAAGACATTTATGAGGTAACCAAAATTGAAATTGATGAAGAACATTATGATTTTGCTTTATTTTATGAGTGTTATCCAATTACTTTTGAAGAAGCAATTCAGAATAGAAAATGGGTGAATGCTATGGATGATGAGATAGCAGCAATAGAGAAAAATCAGACCTGGGAGTTAATGGATATTCTAGCAGGGAAGAAGTCCATTGGTGTAAAATAGGTATATAAAACTAAGTTTAATGCCCAAGGTGAAATTGATAAGCATAAGGCTATATTTGTGGTCCATAATGTTTTGTGCACTCGATTGATCTTCTGCGTTTATACTGTAAATTCTACTGGTAGCTCTACATAAATTCCCAACAACGACAACAAATATTACTGCAACGTTAAATAGAGCCTGCATAATTTTTACTTCAATGTCAATAAGTTATGTTACCGAGTAATAATATGGTCAATGAAATAGCTTAAGCAAAACAATGGAATAAGCAATATATATATATATATATATATATATATATATATATTGAAATGGTTGGGGAATCAACACCATATTCACCATATTGTTTTTTTTATTTACACGCCTTCGTTTAACTATTCAAAAACTCTAATACCTTACTTAACTAGTTAATATTCATATTTTCTTCTCTTCTACACGTGAATGATTTTCTGCTTTCAAAGTGTAAACTTTTTTGACATACACACATACAACATAAAATGATCGAATACATGAAATGATTAACGAAAAATATTGGTAAAATGACACCATTAAAGTTGCATGCGACGCCATTAATGTTTTAAATTAAAACAATTCAATTGAGTGAAATTATTTATCTAATTTGAGCCTGTCCATGGATTAGATCAAATCCATGTGTAATAAAATGATCCCACCAAATTGATGAATGTACCTTTAAGCATGTTTAGGAAAATTTGACCCACTTCGAGTCCACCATAGATTCATAGTCAAAAAAAATCTTTCCATGATAATCATATAGTATATAAATTCTTTTGGATTTAAACTTCCATTAAAATTGGGTGTATCCATCTTCGGCTTGGATCCCATGCTAGAGATTGCTTGGATAAACCAGTAATCTAGTTCTTCTCTTTGTTCCTCATCTCAAAATTTTTGGGTGAACACTCTCGTCCTCTTCACTATCACTAACCTCCTCAAGATGAATACATCTTCTTGGGTAGTATCAATTACATCTAACTTGGTTGTTATTCCTATCAAATAGCTATATCCATCAGTCAAAGTACAAAATCATGTGGTGTCCCTCTACATCAGTTTGCCAAATTTTCCAACATATATTGTAGACCTCTAAAAATTTTCTTTGATACCAAATGATGTAGTCTACTAAGAGATAATCAACTGAGCAAAAACCTTCCCTAGTAAAAATTTTACATGATGACATTATATGACTGCCTAACTTGGTGGCACCTTGTTATATGACTTCCAATGTGATGATACATCGATAAATTCTTGCATGATAACAATTAGATGAATTTATATATGAAAACATTTTATACAATGGCACTTGCCACGATGACACTTCCAAGATGGAAAAGACTAGATAATAACTTGTATTATGATGTTCCACATGATGACACTCCCTATACGGTACACACTATATAGTACTTTGACCAACAGTTCCCTTTCTCATAGCTCTCAACTTGATGGCACCAGTTGAGTCATGTGACAATAAGACTTAGATGCTAATTTTATTTTCTCTTGAACAACTTCCACACTCTTATTTAAATTGTACTTCCACTTGAACGTTGTCTTTACTTGGACTTCTACAACACCTTGTCTTCATATGCAATCCTACTCATCCTACTCCATGTGGTCTACTACATATAATTCCAATAGCACAATGTATTTATCATATAATCATATACATATAAGAAGTTTAATGTGGGATATTAATGGTATTTTCAATATGCCAATTGGATATACATTGCAATATCTTGTATTTGTCTTGGAATCTTATGCTCATCTCTCCACACGCCTCCTCTCTTTCCTCTTCTCGCACTATTCTTATATTTCTCCATCTTCTCTTTTATTTTTATACACATGATTGGAAGTTATCAAAACGGATTGTAAATTTATCAAAATGACTCATCCATAACCATTAGATATAAGGAATTCATATGTTGGATGCTCCTACATCACATCTTGGAAATATTCTTATGATATTTACTCTAAAATTACAAGTGAGGTAGTAAAATAAGAGGATGAACTTGTCTAATTTATTTAAAAATATAGCACTTCTACCTTACCCAATGCTTGAGTTCTTTAATATTAAATAAATAAATATTTATTTTTAACTTATCCAACACTCTTGTTTCATATCCAGGCAAGGGATTTCTTTTTTAACAATAGATTTAAAAAAATATTCTATGCTTATTATAAGTACTCACCCCATGTGGGCTTTTTAATGATTTTAGAAATGGAAAAAGAACTAATAAATATTGTGTGTATCCCCACATGGATTTACTAATGGCTTTGAAAATACTTTTTTTTTTTTAATTTTATTTTTAGGAATTTCTTTGTTCTTATCATCTACATGTATTTTGTAACAACCCACTCACCAAGTTGTCAAAAAAATAAAGGCAATCAAAAACCATCAATTTTTTTTCTTTCAACTATTCTGAATATAAATGTTTTCCTAACAAACAGGATGATAATAAAATTATTTACATCAGACATCATCCCTTGTATTAAGTTCATCTCTTTTTGTTTACTTACAAATAGTTCAACACAAGCACAACATACCACTTTTGGGTTCAAGACTATTGCAACCAGTCTCCCAAGTGGACGAGATTAGCTAAATCCCATAAAATATGCCATTCAGTGGTATCGGTTAACTCATTTATCATCCACATATTCTAGCATGAGGACCGAACCACGGTGAGGGTTATCCTCTAGGGCCCATAACACCTAGAGGGGGACACTTTCTTTCCCTAGCCTCCACACACTGTATCTTTGTCGAACCAGTCGACTTGCTTATACCCAATGTGGAAGCACTCAGCGTAATCGTGCCTTGTGACTAACTAGTATTCCCTTTTCTAGAAGCAGCTAGTGCCATGTCCATTCCTAGACCTTGGTCTTCATTTCCTAATACCATCACAACTCACAGAGGCTTATCCCATACCAAACCCTATGTCCATTCATGGCAAAGTTTGATTAGTATGGAACTTATCATAGTGTTCCTCGAAACTAGCCTAGAAAAGTGTCCCATACCACTTTTCATTCTGATCTGACCGAATCCCTTTGAGGTCATTCCCTTCTATCGACAACTGTCCCGAATTATCTTTGTGCCTACCCGCACTCCAATTTTTCCTAGATGAATATCTATTTAAAGTTTAGGTCTATTTTTCTTTGAACCCGATACTTCTTCTAATATTCATGTTCTAAAGAGTATCAAAGTCAACTAGCTATGGTACTCCCTTCTCTAGAAACATCTACATTTTATTACAACATGATGGTTATCTTTTCTAAAGAGGTCTATTAATATAGTACCATTTAAGGTATCCTTAACACAAGGATCTACTACTCTTATCAGGTATAAATTTACCATTTAATCCCAAAAATCATTTTATTAGAATATTTAAACTTTTTGGGTGTCCATGGTTGTTTTCGTCTCCCTTCTAGTCTTAGCCTTTCTTAAATTAAAGCATATTCAAAGATGGATTGCTACCAACACTAGCAATATTCTTTCTTGCTATGAGGTTGAAAACATTAAACTGATGCTTTTCATTTTTGAGAACTTTCATGGGCTTTGCAAAGGTATATCTTTGAGCTAGACCAAAGCTAGGTAAACACCCTTTTTAATCACCACCAACTATCTACTCGATAGATCAAACATCTACAACCCTTTTTGGGTGCTCCTTGCCTTCTCGGATTTTTAAAGAAAATATTAGAATTTATAACCAACTGTTTAACATGGTTTTCTCCATAACATAAATGAAGCATAACAAAGAAATAGAAAAGACAAGATAATACATTTCAATAGCAATTTACCGAATTACTCAACACACAAGCAATTCATTTTGGTGCATATACAAAATTCATCAAGTATTCATCAATAGTCATGATTTCCACATTACAAGATATTTTAATATCCATTAACAAATTAAAGACCTCAACACTCAGTTACTTTCCATAAGCACATAGAGAAATTCTCAATTTACATATTGTTTCTCCAGCAAGCCTTGTTTCACAAATGAACTCTATTGTTGTAGTGCAAAACAACTATATAGGTTTCTACCCAGTGGACCTCTATACAACATAATAATTTTTCCCATCCAAACAGGAAAGGAATTCAGTGTGAGCCTCAAAGTTTCATTAAATCCTCAATGTAAGTTTCCACTACCAATCCGCGCATGAATCTTCATCACGATGCCCACCATTCTGCACCATTCAAAACTCTCACCAGAGTTTGGGCTATCCATCGGGGATCAGATACGGCTCAATTTAAACATGCAACTAACATGCAATCTAAGATTTAACTAGAATACACACACAAGAATGTATTGGGCTTCCCAAATCTTCTCACACCAGATATCACAGAAGCCTTCTCCATTTTATATATATAACAAAGCCATTCCACATATTCAATTTACTCTAAACAAGTTAGACATTTATATTCCTTTTGCTGCAATCTACATGACAGTGTCATAACAACATCTACAACAATCATTTTAAATAAAATACTTTGTTTTTACTGCTACAATCCAGCCCACACCAGCTATCCATAGCACTACCAAAGTATATACAAGCAAACATTACGTTATCCAACAATCAAGTTTTTCAAAATAGTAAAACCATATTTTGTTTTTCATTGCTTTCATATTTCAGTATTCATAACAGTGAACTTAGAAACTATTCTACATCCACACATTCAGATGAACACAGTTCATCATACATAGAATAATTCACACAACCAGAAAATTTCCATTTTCAACCTAGGTTTCGTTTCTCATACCAATGGCTTTATTTTTCTTTCACAAAAGAAATCTAAAATATTTGCACATAGAACAAGGTAATTTTTACCGACCTGTAAGTTCACTTCCCTACTCTGAAGATCACATCCACTTTCTATTTATGCCCGCCAACCGAATGCACTCAATCCTCCATCATTCTCCTTATTTTTTATCTCCTTTCCCCCATCTCCTCTCAACTCAATGTCATTCATCCAACATTATGGCTCTCCCCATGTTTTCGCACTCCACATTTTCATTAAAAAAAATAACCATCACGTACTCCCTACTAGTACGAAGTTCTTCCTCCCATCAACAACAAGTAATGAATAAAAATACTTTTTTATTTTTCCGCTTTCCCACTAAGCATATTCATTGGAACAACACTACTTTCTTTGTGGAGGAAAACTCGGTCTTCCAACCGCCCACGTTGTCCACCATCAATGCCTTGCATGGAGCTTCACTTCCCTTTATCCATTGTTTTTCCACACCCTTATAAGTATTTAAAAACAAAGATGTGAACAAAACAACACATCCACCACACTTTGCTTAACGTTTATTTTTTTGAAAGGTAAGGAATAAAGTAATTATTCTTCTTTGTAAAAATCACCTTTCCCTAAAGTAATGACAATAGAAGGATAAGCTTTACTCAAATCAAATTAAAGATAATTTTTCCAAGACTAAAACATCTTCTTTACCACTTTTAATCATTCAAGCCAACAATAGAGCATTTCATAAATTAGTCATACACACTCATGCATCAATAGCACACAATCACATGACTATTCAAACTAGTGGCTCCCATCATCATCACCACCTCAAAATATTTCTCATTCATTGCCAACATGCACTATTCAAACCAAATTAACTCACGCAATAATGCACCTAAATGATATGCAAATGTGAGTTTCCATGTGCTCATGAGCTGAATCATCATTTCCTCTTTTATATTTTCCACTGACTTGCTTCTCTTCATTGCCTTTCTCCGACTAACCTAGACTCAAAGAATCCATCAATAGTACCTTGTCCCACAAGAAAAGGTAATTATTAACATATTTTATTCTTTTTCATTAATCATGTGAGGAGGGTCATTACATCCTTCCCCGCTAGAGATAAACATAGTCCCTATGTTTAAAATTAAGTGAAGCAAAAGAAATGAAACACATGAACATTCTTTAACTTTTACTTTCATGTAATATCACTAAATCAAACTTCACTTTGCCATTTGATTCCAAATATTGCCAACATATTTATCATCATAAAAAAATACATCATTTCATTTATGGTCACCATATAATCACATCATTGATTATGTCATAAAGGAAATCAAATACATATTTCCATTGTAGCCCATACATGAACCACATCAATACCAAAATAGTCAGAATCTACTCTACCTTGTAGTTCATCAAATATATTTTATACATATAGTCCCAAAATTTTATCATAGTTTTATGAAAAAGTCTTTATCTACTCAAAAAAATAAGGAAATTGTCATTGCATTTCTACTACATCTTCCCATGTAGCATTTTGGTCTGAGTAGTAGTCCCATTGGACTCGACATTGTTCTATATTTTATTTTCTCAAATTCTTGGTTCGAAAACCAAGTAGGTGAACAGGTCGCACCTCAATCCTTAATGGATCTATCATCTGCATATTGGAAACATCCAAAACATGAGTAGGATCAAAAATATATTTTCTAAGGAGAGACACATGAAAGACATTATGGATCTTGGATAAGCTTGGTGGTAGAGCTAATTTGTATGCAATAGGGCTTATCTTATCTGTGATCTCAAATGGACCCACATAATGAGAGTCAAGTTTGGAAGATTTAATTAAAATTTTTGTTGGCTTTACCCTTAAGAATACTTGGTCTCCCACTAAGTATTCCCTCGATGTTCATTTGAGGTCCACGTAGCTTTTCTAATGATCTATAACCTCTTTCAACTTCTACTGAATTCTTTTCAATTGCTCTTCCATTTATTTTATCATTTTTGGGCTGATCACTACCCGATCCTCTAGATTATCCCAAGATAAGGGAATTATGCACCTTCTCCCATATAGGGCTTCGAAGGGTGCCATACCAAGTGAAGCATGATAACTATTGTTATATGCAAATTCTACTAAGTATAAGTAGTCTTCCCACTTAGTATGTTGATCCATGTAGTACATTCATAACATATCCTCAAGCACTTGGTTCACCCTCTCAGTCTGACCATCTATTTTTGGGTGATAAGCAGTACTAATATTCAGTCTAGTCCCTAATGCTCGATGCAATGCTTACCAAAATTCAGAGGTGAAATGAGAGTCTCTATCAAAAATTATAACTTTTGGAAAGTCGTAGAGTCTTACCACTTCCTTGGCAAACTTACTTGCTACAACTATTGCATCATCTTGCACATTATTGGGTATAAAATGTGCAACCTTAGTTAGTTTATCCACAATTACCATAATTGCATCATGCCTGAACCTTGTTTTAGGTAATCCCACTATAAAATCCATTGACACTACTTGCCACTTTTGTGTGGGTATCTCATGTGGATATAGTTTTCCTACTGGATGTAGGTGTTCTACCTTCACCTTTTGACATTCCAAGCATTTGGCCACATAATTGGTAATATATTTTTTCATACTAGGCCAAAAATATGCCTTCTTTAGATTCTCTCGCATCTTTGCACTTCCTGGATGCATGGAGTAGGGAGTGTTATGAGCCTCCCTAAGGATTGTTTCTCTCAATCCTCTCAAGTTGGGTACCACCAACCTATTTCTAAAATAAAGTAAACCATATTTCCAAGCATAATCTGTAACCTTATCTGCTTCCTATTCATTTGCTCTTATACATGATTGGAAAAAGTCATCTTTTGCTTACCATATCTTAATTTGCTCTAATAGATCATATTGGCATTTTGTCATCATGGTTATACACCCTCTTCGACTCAAAGCATCAATGACCTTATTTTCTTTACCCTTTATGTACTCAATCCCAAAATCATATTCCACTAAGAACTCTAGCCAACATCATTGTCTAGCATTTAGCAAGGGTTGAGTAAATATATACTTCAAACTCTGATGATCTAACTTTAACTCAAATGGTTTTCCTAGAAGGTAATGTCACCAAACTTTCAAAGCATGTACCACCATTGCCAACTCTAAATCATGAGTGGTATAATTGACTTCATGTCTTTTGAGCTTCCTAGACTCATAAGCAATTACTACATCACCTTGGGTCAAAATCCCACCTAACCCTTTGATTGATGCATCTGTACAGACTATAAATTGCTTATTAGGATCAAGTAACTATAAGATTGGTGTAGTTGTCAACCTTTCTTTCAAAACTTGAAAATCCTCCTCACACTGCTCTATCCACTTGAAGATTTTCTCTTTTCTCTGAAGGTTTGTAATAGGTTGGGCAATTCTCAAAAATCCTTTTACAAATCACCTATAATATCCTACAAGTCCCATAAAACTTCACACCTTCGTAACATTAGTAGGTGTTGGCCAATCCATAATTGCTTCTATTTTCTTGGGATCTACTACTATTCCTTCAACAGAGACTATATGCCCAAGATATTGCACTTGTGGAGTATAAAACTCACACTTTGACAATTTCCCATACAATTGATTCTTCCTAAGAATCTCAAGCACTATACCCAAGTGTCGATCATGCTCTTATTTATTTTTGGAATAAACTAAAATATCATCCAAAAATACTAGTACAAACTTATCCAATTGCTCTCTAAAAATGTTATTCATGAGGTTCATGAATGCGGTTGGGGCATTAGTTAACCCAAAGGGTAAAATTATAAACTCAAAATACCCATATCTTGTTCTAAATGTTGTTTTAGAAGTATCTTCTTCCCAAATTCTTAATTGATGATATCCAGATCTCAAATCAATTTTTGAAAAGGTAGTTGCTCCTCTTAGTTGATCAAATAAATCATCAATTCTTGGTAATGAATACCTATTTTTGATAGTAACCTTATTCAACATTCTATAGTCTATGCACATTCTTAAGGTACCATATTTATTTTTAACAAAAATAATAGGAGCTCCCTAGGGTGACACACTAGGTTTAATCAACCCCTTTTCAAGAAAATCTTGTAGTTGCATCTTTAACTCCTGCAACTCTATAGGAGTCATCCTGTAAGGTGACCTAGCAATTGGTGCTGCATTAGGTAACAACTCAATTGAAAAATCAAATTTCCTCTAAGGAGGTAATCCTGGTAGTTCCTCAGGAAATACATCTTTGAATGCACCTAATACTGGATGTTTCTAGAAAATATTGATCTCATCCCTAGACTCTTCTCTTCTATTCATATTTACTATAAAGATCATACCCTTCTTCTTAATAACCTTTTTAAGTTGCATTGCAGACAATAGATGGGGTTTTACTTCCCCTCACCCACAATTAATTCTAATCCTTTGAGAAGATCCATCCACAAATTCCACCCATATTTCTTCAAAGTTCAAAAGGGCCTTGTGAGCTTTTAACCAATCAACTCCCAAAATAATGTCAAACGCATGCAAAGGTGCCACATATAGATGCCAATTAATTCTTCCTTGTGGTAAAGCAATGTGGGAATCAAAGAGACACTGATTAACATGGTGAGATTACCCTAATCCATACTCTACCTTCCAACCATTTTCCAAGAATCCAGGTCTAACAGGTGAATCTCATACTAAACTAGTTGATATAAAACTATCAGTTGACCCACTATCAATCAAAATTTGCATATTCATTTAATAAAAAATGAGTAATTTATCCATTGAGTTTAGAGCTACCTATGGCCACATAAATCCTGTGGTTGGCTTCTTCTAGAGTTTTTGGTGGTAGATCAGCTCTATGTGGATATTTGTTGGCATAATGAGCCCCTTTGCACACCCAACATCCACCCGATGGAGCTCTATTGCCCCTGTTGATGTTTTCATTTCTATTGATGGATGTAGTTTCCCTTTCCTTTCCTTGACCCAATATTTTTTGGTCCTATATTTTGGAAAAATCTTTAACATCCTTCCTGAATTTACCTCCTTGGTAACTGGGTTTATTATTGCCCCCTTGTTTAATCTGATCTCCCCCTTTAGGTTTCTTATTTTACTCCTTTTCCCATTTCATGAAACCAACACTTTTCTACTTTCTAAGCTCATATTTCTCCTTCTCTAATAGCTTTTGATAATTGAAATATGCTTTTCTTATTTCCTGATTAGATTCCTCTTTTCTTGCTAAATCAAAAGCAGAAGGTAAATTGACAAGATTATGCATATTTACCACCATCATAATTCTAGGATGCAATCCCAAAATGAACTTCTGAGTTTTCATTTCCTCATTGCGTTCATATTGAGTCACATACTTCAATAGTTGAATGAAATTTTGGTGATATTCTCGGATCGACATATTTTCCTGTCTCAAATTTGAGAATTCACCAAACTTTTCCACATAATATTGTCTCATCAAAAATCTATCTCTAAATTCTTTGATGAACTCCTCCCACTTGAGATCAGCAGCCTCCACCTCATGCCCCTTCTTGTAAGATTTCCACCAATCTAGAGCAATTTCGATCATGTTCATAACTGCCAAGGCTATTTTGGATTCAGAAGATAGAACTACCAGAGAGAAGTAGGACTCTAGTTCACTTAACCAATTTTCAGCTGACTCTCCATCATCTCTTCCATTAAACTTGGTTATTACAACTTTCTTTAAATTTCTATCCAATTCCTTACTCACTCTTGCCCTTCCAACATTGGATCCTTTAGGTTCCCTTGGCACTTCCATTGTCCTACCTAATCTAGTTTCCCTATTTCTTGCTAAGTCATCTATGACTCGTTGTTGTTGGGCAATAAGTTCCTATTGTTGGGCCATGTGAGTTTTCTATTGGGCCATTTCTTCCCTTTGATTTTCCATTTGTACTTGCAATAATTTAACCATTTTTGCAAGGTTTCCCTCTTCCCCACTAATTTCATTCATAGGGATCTCGTGAACTCTTTTCTGCCTCCTTTCACATTGAGGACCTTCTTTACTTAAATTTGTATGTGGTCCTCTTACAGGCCTTTCGGTGCTTTCCTCCTCCCTACCTCCCATAGGATTTCGTGAGGACCCACCTCGCAACATTCGTGCCATTGTCCTGTAAGTGAAAGAGGTAGTTAATTAGTTTTTTGATAACTATTCTATTTTACACATAGAGTTCTACAACTTTAGAATCAATTCTACTTTGATACCATATGTAACAACCCACTCACCAGGTTGTCCAAAATATAAAGGTAATTAGAAACCAATAACTTTTTTTAGTTCTACTATTCTGACTATAATTGTTTTCCCTATCAAACAAGATGTTAATAAAATTATTTACATTAGACATCATCCCTTGTATTATTTTTCTCTTTTTTTTACTTACAAATAGTTCAACACAAGCACAACATACCACTTTTGGGTTCAAGACTGCTACAACTAGTCTCCCAAGTGGATGAGATTAGCTAAATCTCATAAAATATACCATTCAGTGGTATCGATTAACTCATTTATCATCCACATATTCCAGCATGAGGATCGAACCATGATGAGGGTTATCCTCTAGGGCCCATAACACCTAGAGGGGGGGAATGCTTTCTTTCCCTAGCCTCCACACACTATATCTTTGTCGAACCAGTCGACTTGCTTATACCCAATGTGGAAGCACTCAACATAATCGTACCTTTGTGACTAACTGGTATTCCCTTTTCTGGAAGCAGCTAGTGCCATGTCCATTCTCGGACCTTGATCTTCATTACCTAATACCATCGCAACTCACAGAGGCTTGTCCCATACCAAACCCTGTGTCCATTCATGGCAAAGTTTGATTAGTATGGAACTTATCATAGTGTTCCTCGAAACTAGCCTAGAAAAGTATCCCATACCACTTTTCATTTTGATCTGATCGAATCCCTTTGAGGTCATTCCCTTCAGTCGATAGCTATCCCGAATTATCTTTATGCCTACCCGCACTCCAATTTTTCCCGAATGAATATTTGTTTAAATTTTAGGTCTATTTTTCTTTGAACCCGATACTTCTTCTAACATTCATGTTCTAAAGAGTATCAAAGTCAACTAGCTATGGTACTCCCTTCTCTAGAAACAACTACATTTTATTACAACATGATGGTTATATTTTCTAATGAGGTCTATAATATAGTACCATTTAAGGTATCCTTAACACAAGGATCTACTACTCTTATCACCATTTAATCCCAAAAATCATTTTACTAGAATATTTAAACTTTTTGGTTGTCCACGGTTGTTTCTATCTCCCTTCCAATCTTAGCCTTTCTTAAATTAAAGCATATTCAAAGATGGATTGCTACCAACACTAGCAATATTCTTTCTTGCTATGAGGTTGAAAATATTAAACTGATGCTTTTCATTTTTGAGAACTTTCATGGGCTTTGCAAAGGTATATCTTTGAGCTAGACCAAAGCTAGGTAAACACCCTTTTTAATCACCACCAACTATCTACTCGATAGATCAAACATCTACAACCCTTTTTGGGCGCTCCTTGCCTTCTCGACTTTTTAAAGAAAATATTAGAATTTATAACCAACTGTTTAACATGGTTTTCTCCATAACATAAATGAAGCATAACAAAGAAATAGAAAATACAAGATAATACATTTCAATAGCAATTTACCGAATTACTCAACACACAAGCAATTCATTTTGGTGCATATACAAAATTCATCAAGTATTCATCAATAGTCACGATTTCCACATTACAAGATATTTTAATATCCATTAACAAATTAAAGACCTCAACACTCAGTTACTTTCCATAAGCACATAGAGAAATTCTCAGTTTACATATTGTTTCTCCAGCAAGCCTTGTTTCACAATGAACTCTATTGCTGTAGTGCAAAACAACTATATAGGTTTCTACCCGGTGGACCTCTATACAACATAATAATTTTTCCCATCCAAACAGGAAAGGAATTCAGTGCGAGCCTCAAAGTTTCATTAAATCCTCAATGCAAGTTTCCACTACCAATCCGCGCATGAATCTTCATCACGATGCCCACCATTCTGTGTCATTCAAAACTCTCACCAGAGTTTGGGCTATCCGTCGGGGATCAGATGCGACTCAATTTAAACATGCAACTAACATGCAATCTAAGATTTAACCAGAATACACACACAAGAATGCATTGGGCTTCCCAAATATTCTCACACCAGATATCACAGAAGCCTTCTCCATTTAAAAAAATATAACAAAGCCATTCCACATATTCAATTTACTCTAAACAAGTTAGACATTTATATTCCTTTTGTTGCAATCTACACGACGGTGTCATAACAACGTCTACAACAATCATTTTAAATAAAATACTTTTTTTTTGCTGCTACAATCCAACCCACATCGGCTATCCATAGCACTACCAAAGTATATACAAGCAAACATTACGTTATCCAACAGTCAAGTTTTTCGAAATAGTAAAACCATATTTTGTTTTTCATTGCTTTCATCTTTTGGTATTCATAACAGTGAACTTAGCAACTATTCTACGTCCACACATTCAAATGAACACAGTTCATCATACATGGAATAATTCACACAACCAAAAAATTTCTATTTTCAACCTAGGTTTCGTTTCTCATACCAGTGGCTTTATTTTTCTTTCACAAAAGAAATCTAAAATGTTTGCACATAGAACAAGGCAATTTTTACCAACCTGTAAGTTTGCTTCCCTACTCTGAAGATCACATCCACTTTCTATTCATGCTCGCTAGTTGAATGCACTCAATCCTCCACCGTTCTCCTTATTTTTTCGTCTCCTTCCCCCCGTCTCCTCTCAACTCAGTGTCGTTAATCCAACATTATGGCTCCCCCCATGTTTTTGCACTCCACATTTTCATTAATGAAAAATAACCATCACGTACTCCCTGCTAGTACGAAGTTCTTCCTCCCATCAACAACAAGTAATGAATAAAAATAACCTTTTTTGTTTTTTCGCTTTCCCACTAAGCATCTTCGTTGGAACAACACTACTTTCTTTGTGGAGGAAAACTCGGTCTTCCAACCGCCCATGTTGTCCACCATCAATGCCTTGTGTGGAGCTTCACTTCCCTTTATCCATTATTTTTCCACACCCTTATAAGTATTTAAAAACAAATATGTGAACAAAACAACACATCCACCACACTTTGCTTAACGTTTCTTTTTTTAAAAGGTAAGGAATAAAGTAATTATTCTTCTTTGTAAAAATCACCTTTCCCTAAAGTAATGACAATAGAAGGATAAGCTTTACTCAAATCAAATTAAAGATAATTTTTCCAAGACTAAAACATCTTCTTTACCACTTTTAATCATTCAAGCCAACAATAGAGCATTTCATAAATTAGTCATACACACTCATGCATCAATAGCACACAATCACATGACTATTCAAACTAGTGGCTCCCATCATCATCGCCACCTCAAAATATTTCTCATTCATTGCCAGCATGCACTATTCAAACCAAATTAACTCACGCAATAATGCACCTAAATGATATGCAAACGCGAGTTTCCATGTGCTCGCGAGCCGAATCATCATTTCCCCCTTTTATATTTTCCACTGACTTGCTTCTCTTCATTGCCTTTCTCCAACTAACCTGCACTCAAAGAAGCCATCAATAGTACCTTGTCCCACAAGAAAAGGTAATTATTAACATATTTTATTTCTTTTCATTAATCATGCGAGGAGGGTCATTACAGATTTACTAATTGTTTTGAAAATGGAAAAAGGAATTTTAATAAATATTGCATGCTTATGATAAGCACCTCAAAAATTCTATCTAAGAATTATATATTTTGTAATTAGAGAAATTTGAGGACCTTCTAGCTATGTCAAAGTCATAAGGAAATCACACCCACATCCACATGATGAAGATTCAATGACTAGGTAATCAATATCAACATTCAACTCATTCTTATGGTTAATAATAAAAATGATATAAAAAATAGAAATCTTTCTTTATCCAAAATTATCAAATAGAAAAGGACTTGGTGATTGTACTCAAAAGAATCAATTTCCACAAAAATTAGTGGATGAACCTTGTTCTTTTACTACAAACATCCTTGCCAATAATATTTGATATGGATCAAGGAGAAAAGGCATCTACGTTTTTTATTGATCCATTTTAGGATACAATGGTGTACCTCATCTCTCGATTGGATTACTTCAATTTGGTACTTTGAATCACCATATTAATATGATCATAAAGATGCTATTGATGGACTTTGTAAGTCCTATTGGATGAGGATGGTAAAGGATATGAATTTATTTTCTTTGTTAATAATTAATAAAATAATTAATTTTGCACAAATTCATTACATATTATCCTTCAAGAAAATGCTCACTGTGAGTCTATATCATAATCACCATTTATTCTACATGATAACGAACCACTCATCCTTAATAAAAACAATTCTCAATGCACCATTAATGGGCTGTGATGAGTTTCAACACTTGCCTTCTATTCTAATAGGTCATATCCACATTCATCTTGTAAATAAAGCAAACAAGACAACATATTTACTTTGTGTATATTCTTGTGAAGCTTCACACTAAAGTTAAGGATACCTTTTAGCATCGACACACCACCTTTAATACACTAAATAATGAACTTTGAGTTTCCAAAATTCTTCAAGGACACTTCATATAAAACTTTGCCTTCCTCAATTTTCCAAGTTGATGGCTATGTTTGGCTTCGATTGAATAATATTCATAATCATATATTTTTTTCTAATTTTGTGACCATGTTTGAATTCACTTCAATAAGATTCATAATCATATAAATTTGAAGGAGGTTTTTCTCCCTCATCCTAAAGATACGGGCTACTAATTTGTTAGGACCTCATGTTCTAACCCTTTTTATTTTATTGTAATAGATTAATTAGTAATAAGTGGGCACCTCCTTTGAATGTAAAGGTATCAAATTCTGGGTTTAGTCTTTCTTTGCATTGTAATCCATCCATACAACTATCTTTATATATTGTATTAGAAAAGAGGTAAAGGTATCTTGATGAATTATATTGTATACAACATTGCTTATAGAGGAGGTTGCCTCTAAAAGAGGTTGTACCCTCAAAGTTACCTTCCATAAAAAATATTGCCCCCTCAAAATGATTTGCAATACATTATATAAGATTAAGTGTAATTAATAAAATAATTTTTGTGTGTTTGATATGCAAAACTATGTTTGCATAAAATAATTTCTATTTGTTGTTCAATATATAGCATTGTATTTCTAAAATTGTATGCCCGTGAAAACTTATTTCGAGTTAATTCAATCATGTCACTCAAAGGAGGTTTTTGTCGCTAATATTCATACATGTTAATTTCTATTTGTTGTTCAATAATCACTCATCTTAATGATGTGATATGTGATATTTTTTAATCCTTGATAAACAATTTTTTGTACTATGTCCAAATTTCGGTATAAGCATGATGTTTACATTTTGAATATTGCAAGTTTGAGCTTTGGAGATCCAAGATCAGAGCTCAAGTGAAACAAATTTAAAAGGAAAAACATTTGAGGAAATGATTTCTAGCTATAGGAAAACAATCTGAATTTTCATTGATCACCTTCCAATACAGTTGAAAATAAAAAAATGATTTTCTGGTAACCTGATTCAAAGTCGTCACTTCTTATGTGCTTGAAGACATTATTTTATATAATGTAGGTAGTTGAGGAGACCATCTTCCCAAGAATTACAACAAAAACTAAATCAAAGGAGACATAAGAAATCTTAGCCAACTCCTATCAGGGCACCAACAAAGTAAAGTTGGTGAAATTGAATATGTTGAGAAGGGAATTTGAAAATCTTTAAATGAGATAATTAGAGTCCATGAGTGACTTATTTATCCGAGCTATGGGTATCATCAACTAGATGAGGTTGAATGGGATAATGTTGAGAAATAGAGGATAGTGGAGAAAATTATGATAAACCTACCATCAAGGTTTGACTCAGTGGTGATAGTGATTGCAGAGTCAAAGAACTTGATAATAGTTTATGTTGATGAGCTCATGGGTTCTCTGCAAACACATGAGTAGAACTGAACATATCATCTTAGTCATCATTGGAGAAAACCTTCAAAATGTAGGTCTCATTTCAAGACAATAGTAGAAGAGATAAATCCCATCATAATGCCTCAAGTTCTCAAGGAGGAAGTAGAAAGAGCAATAGAGGCAAGTGTGTAAGAGGTCACAAGAGAGGAGGAAGTTCAAACCCCAATGAAGGAGAGACTAGCTATTTATCAAGTAGGAGGAAGAGGCAACGACAAAAATTAGTAAGAAGGATCAAATCAAAGACATGATAACTCCAATATCCAATGTTATTACTGTAAGAAATTTAGCCATTTTAGTTATGAGTGTAGAATGATGTTGGCCAAGGATAAAAGGAAGCAAGCCCACTACACAAATGAAAATAAAAATTTAGAAAGTAGAGATACATGTGGGAATATGTTATTAACTTGCAGTACTAATGAAGATAGCCAAAGGAATATTTGGTAT
Source organism: Wollemia nobilis (assembly GCA_028583015.1). Classification (NCBI taxonomy): domain Eukaryota; kingdom Viridiplantae; phylum Streptophyta; class Pinopsida; order Araucariales; family Araucariaceae; genus Wollemia; species Wollemia nobilis. The sequence goes on from JAQPPZ010016726.1 coordinate 14,666,770, forward strand.
CTTGATAGTGGGTGCAACAACCACATGTCTGAGAACTGAGAAATGTTCTCACAACTTGATGAAACCATAAAATCTAAGGTAAAAATGGGGAACAACAACAAGGTACCTATTATGGGTAAAGAGAAGATTATAATCCGTACCATGCAAGATGAAATAAAGAACATTCCTGATGTGTATTATGTGTCTGGGTTGAAACATAATTTATTGAGCATTGGAAAAATTATGCAGAATGGGAACACTATGTAGTTTAAAAATGGAGCATGTATCATTCAGAACAAAGAGAATGAGCTCATAGCAAATGTGTCTATGAAAAAGAAAAAAATGTTTCCCCTGCAAATTCAAAATGAATTGCTACGTTTTTTTAGTGTAGTTGTAAAATATGCTACCTAGTTATGGCATCTTAGATTCGGTCACCTAAGTTTCAGTGGCCTAAATGTGTTGCACAAGAAATAGATGGTGAAATATTTAACCATTATAGAGCAGCCCAATCAAGTTTGTGAAGATTGTCTAGTTGGTAAGAAACATAGGGATGCATTCCCTATGGGACAAACTTGGAGAGTTTCACAATCATTGGAGCTGGTATATTCAGATATTTGTGGTCCTATGCAAACCAACACATTTTCCAACAATAAATACTTCCTAACTTTCATAGATGATTTCAGTTGAAGGACATGGGTATATCCCATTAAAAAAAAGTTATAAGCTTTTGGCAAATTCAAGGATTTGAAGGCTTTGGTTGAAAAACAAAACATCTATTACATGAAGACTCTTAGAACATATGAAGGAGGTGAGTACATCTCCAATGAATTCCATAATTTCTACAAAGAAAATGGAATCAGAAGGTAGTTTATAACAAGATGCACACCACAATAGAATGGTGTTACTAAGAGGAAGAACAAAACCATAACGGAGATGACACGAAGCATGATAAAGGTAAAGAGTTTATTGCATGAGTTCTGGATAGAAGCTGTATTTATCTATTGAACAAGTATCCCACAAAGTGTGAAGGACAAAATTTCTCAAGAAGCATGGAGCAACCAGAAACCCAATGTTGCACACTTAAGAGTTTTCAGGTTCATAGCATATGCACATGTTCCATATGAAAAGAGAAATAAGATGGATGATAAAGCAAAAAAATACATCTTCACTAGATATAGTGAAGAATCAAAGATTATAAGTTGTATAACCCTATCACAAAGAAGCTAATTATAAGTCGTGATGTGAAGTTATTGAAAGATGATGCATGGAACTAGAAATCCAATACTGGTCATCCAGAGCCAACTATTGTAGAATCTGAGGATTTGAAAGGAGACAGTGCATCTATTTTTAGTCTCAAGTAGTATTTTTGGTTCTAGCAGTAGCACTACCTCATCATGACAATCACCTCCACTTGCAAGAAGAATCTCCAAATTGAAGACACCATCAAAGATAAGAAGATTGCAAGATATATATGAGGTAACTAGACATGAAATTGATGAAGAACATTATGATTTTGCTCTATTTTTTGAGTGTGATCCAATTACATTTGAAGAAGCAATTCAGTATAGAAAGTGGATAAAAGCTATGGATGATGAGATAGAAGCCATAGAGAAAATCAGTCTTGGAAATCAATGGCTCTCAAGAAAACCATTGGAGTGAAATGGGTATATAAAACCAAATTTAATGCCCAAGGTGAAGTTGATAGGCATAAGGCCATATTAGTTGTAAAAGGCTACAATAAGAAGTTAGGTATTGAGTACCATGAGGTATATGCACCTATAGCAAGACTTGACACAGTTAGAATGGTTCTAACATTGGCAACCCATAAAGGTTGGAATGTTTACCAGATGGATGTTAAGTCTACCTTCATGAATCAAGTGTTGGAAGAAGAGGTATACATAGACCAACCACCTGACTATGAGCTGAAAGGGTAAGAAGGCAAGATACTGAAATTAAAGAAAGCCTTGTATGGGTTGAAGCAAGCACTCAAGGCTTGGTATAGCTGCATTGATGCATAATTTAAGGAGAATGGGTTCATCAAATGCCCATATGAGCACACTCTCTACATGAAGAAAAATGCAAAGAGGAAGATGAGATAGTTTTCTTGTATATAGACGATCTTATTTATACTAGAAATAGCAATATGTTATTTAAGTTGTTTAGAAATGCCATGAAGAAGGAGTTCAAGATGATGGACTTAGGCCTGACAAAATACTTTCTTGGCATTGAAGTTACTCAATTTGTGAATGGTATATTCATATCTCAAGGCAACTATGCAAAATATGTCTTGAAGAGGTTTAAGATGGAGGACAACAAACTTGCCATTATACCAATTGCAATAGGTCTAAAACTGAGTAGAATTGATTACAGCAGAAATGTTGATCCAACTTTCTATAAAAGGTTAGTTGGCAGTCTCATGTATTTGACTGCAACCAGATCAGACTTGATGTTTATAGTGAGATTAATTAGCAGGTTTATGGAGACTCCCAAAGACACTCAGACAAGCAGACAAAAGGATTCTGTGTTATATCAATGGGACCAAAAACCATATAATCTACTATGCAAAAAAATACCAGCTTGGACTTATTAGCTAAACAAATAGCGATTGGTCTGGCAGTATAGATGATAGGAAGAGCACTTCGGGTAATGCATTCCATATTGGATCGGGTGTATTTTCTTGGTCATAAAAAAAACAACCAATTGTTGCACTATCAACTGTTGAGGCAGAGTATGTTACTGCCACCTCAATCGCATGCCAGGTAGTTTGGCTGAGAAGAATTTTAATGGAGCTAGATCATCAATAAGAAGTGGTAACAACCATATTTTGTGATAATAATTCAGCCATAGCACTATTAAAGGATCCAGTATTTCATTGCAGGACCAAACATATTGACATTCGATACCATTTCATCAGAGTTGCTGAAATCTAATGAAATTGAGTTACTATTTTGCAGGTTCAAACAACAAGTTACAAAATTTTTCACAAAACCTTTGAAGGAGGAAGACTTCAACAAACTGAGGGAAATGCTCGATGTCAAAGTTTTTATGAAATCTGGTTTAAAAGAGGGTGTTATAGAATTTATCTTATGCATCATTCGTCGAATCCTGATATACTCGAATTAACTACTAGTAGTTCGCGATTAAATTGCAGTTGTGCGGCAAGTCATCTGGCACCGTGTTATGCATTTAAGACATGTAAAATTGTTGGTGAGTTTTTTTCCCTTTTACCTTTCAACTTCATCTATAAATTTAAGTCGCTGGTATTTTATAATGTGTGTGAGAAGAATGAAGGAGAGAATTCGAAGAGGCACTTCGAAAAGCAAGGAACTAAAGCTGCAACATTCAGACACTCCTATCTAAGTTTGCAGATGTATGTAAACTTCCTAAGTAAGAAGCATTTAGTATATAAGTTCTTTCTTATTTATTTATGTCAAACTACGATAGCAATCGGTTTCTTTTTCAATCAATATATATAAAACACACTTCGTGAGTACTGCGTGTGTTTCTTTTTTTACTTAATCTAAACTCATATTTAATCTCTCCTTTCATTGTCTTTACTCCACTCATGTATTATTAGAAACCCTTGCAATTTTACGTAAGGTCCTCGCATTATGAACCATAAGATGCAATATTAAGCCAAGTTCCATAGTTGAGAAAGTATAAGTGAGAAATCGCGACTTAAAAAACAGTTGTGATTTGACGACCATCTTCCCTTCCCACGACTCTTTGTCCTCTCTGCCTCACGAAATTGGAAACTTTTTCATTGAAGAGCGTGTTGACGAAACTTTGATTGGCAAAATCGCGAGTCACGATACTCCTGTTTGGTAAGTTGACCAGAAAAATCCGTATTTTTCGTTGGTCGCAATATCACGTCGTTTTTAAGACCACCTTGCTATTGCTTATGAAGAGTCGCGATATCGTGACCTCTTCCAATACTTAATTTTTTTTTTCCTTTGTTTTTGTCAACTCCTGCGATATTATGAAATATGTGTAAGCCGTGAACTGCTGCCCTGTCACCTGTTCCAATGTTACAGTCATTTATCTTGACACCCGTCGCTTCATGAATACCATCAATGTTTGGACTATCTCCAGGAGCTTTGTATGTGTACCCCACTCACTTGGATTTGAGAGCCCTCCTGTATGGCTAGATGGATTTGTTGGCTATTCACAAAGTGCAGATTTGAGACCACAACATCCTTGCAATTGCCAAAATACATAGCCTAACATAATAAAACCAAAACCATAACTAAATATATATTAGAAAACCCAAATTCAAATTACACATTTAAATATATTTAAAAAATATTAAGTTGACGAGTAAAGTGTGGGAACAACCGTGGGCGCCTGCGTGCAAGGCTGCACATAAAACAATAATAATTGCTTCAAAAACAATACATTGGAATATAAAAAAAAACTTAAAATAGTATTTATATTAAAAAAAAACAAACTTCCATTTTTCTTGTTTACTTTGCAGTATTTCTCCCACCAAACGTGGCTCTGGCATCTGTGAACTGAATCCACTTACTCTTATCTTTGTTATTCCATTCAGATAGTTCCGCTGGGGCGATAATATTTCCTTCAATCTGTACAGAGAACTTTTTTAAAATCCAGCCTATATAGACACTAGAAAGCCATATTAAACATCTTCAATATGTTCCTTACTTGGACTGAAACAATGGACTTGCAAGGCCCCGGAAAGCTTGTAGGATTAACTAAAAAAAATTTTCCACTCGGAACCAGCATCTCTCCTCTAGAAGCCGCATTGCATGCTGCTGTCCATACTTTTATAAGGGCCTGAACAACGATAAACATCATCACACAATATTTTCAATACATAAATTCACTTGAGGTTGTGTCTTTTAATATAAAAGGGGAAAACCTTGTGTCTTCCAATACTTCAGTCCACAAAGACCTTGTGGACAGTCCACAAAGACCTTGTGGACATGCGAAGAACAATAAAATCATAGTAATGCATAGTGAATATTTTCCTAAAATTGATTAAATTTAGGATTTTTAAAATTTGGAATTGGTTAATATTTGGACCTTAATTAGCGTCCATTAATTAAAAAAATTCAAATTTATTTTGATCGATTCCCTTCAATTTTATAATAATTTGATCATTTTAAATTTTATAATAATTTAATCATTTTAAATTTAAATTTCCAATATTGAAACTTCTACATGTATTGAACCTTCTACATGTTTGGATAAACCGATTCGCCAATTTTTTTTATAAATAAATATCACTGGCTATCATCTTGGGAGCCATCTCCAACTGCACCATTGGGAGTCCATAATGTTTATGTTTTGTACACTCGGATGATCTTCTGCATTTCTGTCGTAAATTCTGCTGGTAGCTCCGCATAAATGCCCAACAACGACAACAAAGATTATTGCAACGTGAGCCTGCAGAATTTTTACTTCAATGTCAATAAGTTATGTTATTGAGTAATAATCAGGTCAATGTAATAGCTTAAGCAGAACAATGGAAAAAAAAAAAAAATGGTTGGTGACTCAGTACCATCTTCGCGATTTTTTTTTTATCTCCACACCTTTGTTTAACTGTTCAAAAACTCTAATACCTTAAATAGTTAATATTTACCTTTTCTTCTGCACGTGAATGATTTTCTGCTTTAAAAGCATAGATGTTTCTAATATTTGTAATGGAAACTTTTCTGGCATACACACATAGTAGAAAATGATCGACTGCCTGAAATAAATAACAGACATGATTGGTAAAGTGACGCCATTAACGTTGCATTCGACGCCATTAATGTTTTAAATTAAAACAATTCAACTGAGTGAAATTATTTGTATAATTTGAGCCTGTCCACGGATTAGATCAAATCCATGCGTAGTCTAATCCATGCGTAATAAAATCATTCCACCAAATTGATGAATGTGCCTGTAGGAAAATTTGACCCACATCGAGTCCACCATAGATTCATAGTCAAAATAATATTTCCACGACAATTATTCAATATATAATTTTTTTTTTTTTAAATTTCCATTAAAATTGGGAGTATCCATCTTCAGCATGGATTTTATATCGTTCGAATAAACCAATAATCTTGTTCTTCTCCTTGCTCTTCATCTCAAACTTTTGGGTGACCAGTCATGTCCTCTACACTATTACTAACCTCTTCAAAATGAACACCTCTTCTTGGGTAGTCTCAATTAAATATAACTTGGTTGCGATTCCTCTCAATAGCTATATCCATCAGTCAAAGTACAAAATCATGTGGTGTCCCTCTACATCAGTTTGCCATTTTTTCCAACATATATTTTAGACCTCTAAAAACATTCTTTGATACCAAATGATGTAGTATAGTAAGAGGGAATCAAATGAGCAACAACCTCCTCTAGCAACAATTTTACATGATGACATTATATGACTGCCCAACTTGTTAGCACCTTGTTATATAACTTCCAATATGACGATACTTAGACAAATTCCTGTGTGATAACACTTAACGACTTTCTATATGAAAACATTTTATACAATGACACTTGCCATGATGATACTTTCAAGATGAAAAAGACTAGATAATAACTTGTATTATGATGTTCCACATGATGACACTCCCTAGATGGTACACACTAGATAGTTCCCTTTCACATAGCTCTTAAATTAATGGCACCATTTGAGTCATTTAACGAAAAGACTTAGATGTCAATTTTATTTCCTCTCGAACAACTTCCACACTCTTATTTGAATTGTGCTTCCACTTGAACTGCATCTTTACTTGGACTTCTACAACACTTGTCTTCATATGCAATCCTACACATCCTACTCCATATGGCCTACTACATATAAATCAAATAGGACAATGTATTTATTATTTAATCATATACATATAAGAAGTTTAAGGTGGGATATTAACGGTATATTTTTAATATGCCAATTAGATATACATTGCAATATCTTGTATTTGTCCGAGACTCTTATGTTCATCTCTCCACATGCCTTCTCTCTTCCCTCTTCTCTCACTCTTCTTATATTTCTCCATCTTCTCTTTTTGTTTTATATACATGATTGCAAGTTATCAAAATGTATTGTCAATTTATAAAAATGACTCATCCATAACCATTAGATATAAGGAATTCATATGTTGGATGCTCCTGCATCACATCTTGGAAATATTCTTATGATCTTTACTCTATAATTACAAGTGAGGTAGTAAAAGAAGAGGATGAACTTGTCTAATTTATTTAAAAGGATAACATTTCTACCTTACCCAATGCTTGAGTTATTAAAGATTAAATAAATAAATATTTATTTTTAACTTATCCAACACTCTTGTTTCTTATCCAAGCAAGGGATTTCTTTTTAACAATGGTTTTTTTTTAATATTTTTTCTATGCTTATTATAAGTACTCACCCCACATGGGATTTTTAATGATTTTAGAAATGGAAAAAGAACTAATAAATATTGTGTGTATCCCCACGTGGATTTACTAATGGATTTGAAAATATTTTTTCTTAATTTTTAGAAATTTCTTTGTGCTTATCATCCACATGGATTTACAAATTGTTTTGAAAATGGAAAAAGAAATTTTAATACTATTGCATGCTTATGATAAGAACCTCAAACATTCTATCTAAGAATTATATATTTTGTAATTAGAGAAATTTGAGAACCTTATAGCTATGTCAAAGTCATAAGGAAACCACACCCACATCCACATGATGAAGATTCAATGACTAGGTAATCAATACCAACATTCGACTCATTCTTATGGTTAATAATAAAAATGTTATAAAAATACAAAGCTTTACTTTTTAAAAATTATCAAATAGAAAATGACTTGGTGATTGTACTCAAAAGAGCTAATTTCCACACAAATTAATGGGTGAACTTTGTTCTTTTACTACAATCATCCTTGCCAATACTCTTTGATATGGATCAAGGAGAAAGGGCATCTACATTTTCCATTGATCTATTTTAGGACACAATGGTGTACATCGTATCTCAATTGGATTACTTTATTTTGGTACTTGAATCACCATATTAATATGGTCATAAAGATACTATTGAATGAATTTATAAGTCCTATTGGATGAGGATGGTAAAGTATTAAATTAATTTTATTTGTTAATACTTAATAAAATAATTAAATTTGCACAAATTCATTACATTGTATCCTTCAATATTTTTGCTCATTGTGAGTCTATATCCATAATCACCATTTATTCTTAACAATAAATAAACACTCATCCTTAATAAAAATACTTCTCATTGCACCATTGATGGTATGTGATGAGTTTCAACCCTTGCCTTCTATTATAATAGGTCATCCAAATCCACATTCATATTGTAAGTAAAGGAAACAAGACAACATTTTTACTTTGTGTATATTCTTGTGAAGTTTCACAATAAAGTTAAGGATACCTTTTAGCATCCACACACCACCTTTAAAACACTATATAATGAACTTTGAGTTTCCAAATTATTCCAAGGACACTTAATATCAAACTTTGCCTTCCTCATTTTTCCAAGATGATGGCTATGTTTGGCTTCACTTGAACAATATTCATAATCATATAATTTTTTCTAAGTTAATGACCATGTTTGGCCTCACTTGAATAAGATTCATAATCATATAAATTTGAAGAAGGTTTTTCTCCCTCATCCTAAAGACATGAGCTCCTAATTTATTGGGACCTTATGTCCTAACCCTTTTTATTTTATTGTAATAGATTTTGCAGTAATAAGTGGACACCTCCTTTGAATATAAAGGTATCAAATTTTAGATTTAGCCTTTTTTGAATTGTAAATATCCATATAACTATCCTTATATATTGAATTATAAAAGATGTAAAGGTATCTTGAAGAATTATATTGTATACAACATTATTTATAGAGGAGGTTACCTCTAAAAGAGGTTGTATCATCAAAGTTGCCTCCCATAAAGAAGGTTGTCCCCTCAAAAGGATTTACATTACATTATATAGGATTAAGTGTGATTAATAAAATAATTATTATGTTTGATATGCAAAATTATGTTTTCATTAAATAATTGTTATTTGTTGTTCAATCTATAGCATTGTATTTTAAAATTGTATTTTCGTGAAAACTTATTTCAAGTTAATTCAATAATTTCACTTTAAGGAGGTTTTTGTCACTAATCTTATAATATTCAGACATATTAAACATATCTTTTACTATTTTCAACAATTCATGGTTGATAATCACTCATCTTAATTTTTCCACCCTTGGTAAAAAATTTTTTGCACTATGTTCAAATTTCAGTATAAGCATGATGTTCGCATTTTGAATATTTCAAGTTTGAGCTTTGGAGATACAAGGTCAAATATCAAGTAAATCAAATTTAAAAGGAACAAAAACATTTGAGGAAATAATTTCTAGCTGTAGGAAAACAATATGAATTCTCATTGGTCACCTTCCAATACAGTTGAAAACAAAAAATGTTATTTTTGTAACCTAATTTAAAGCCATCACTTCTTATGTGCTTGAATAGGTTTTCTATTCTCGATTCAATATTAAAAGAAAAACAAAAGGTCGTGTATAATTCAATTCGTGAATCACTACTTCTTAAGGTAGCTCTTCGGGTAGACTTTACCAAAAGTTGAGCCATAAGCATTGATGCATGTCGATGTTATTTTTGTTGTTTACTTTATATCAATGTCTCTTAAAATAATTCCCTTACATGTGACGCTCTCATTGCAATTAAAATTCATGATCTTTTTGACCATCGACATCCCTCTAATGTTTTCATAGGTGACATCTTCGATCTAGAATACCGATTTATGCATGCAAAGTGATATAAACTTAAGCATATGTCATCAAAAATTATTTTTATAATGTTTAAAGAAAAGGGTGGTGCTCACTTGAATTTGGCATGGATTAGGTGAGTCACAGTAATACTAATCTATAATTATGGGATTGCCAACATTATTAAATGTCAAGCCTTCAAATGTTATTCCAAATAGCAGAATTAGGTTTAGAGTGGATTTTTATCCTTTGTTATTTTTTTTTCCAAAGAAAACTTTGTTAAAATCTGCTTGTCATTTGCCTTGATAAATTTCTACTTCACTCAAATTTTACTTCTCGATATTCGTACAACCACTTTAGGATTTTTCAAATTATAGAATTTGCATTCCACCAGATTTTATCAAAGATATTTATATTGTCTTCTTGTTGCTCCAAATTTATTTCACTGTTTACATCGCCAGATTAATTCCATTGTGTGTTTTCCTTATTTCAAATTGGTACCAAAGCTAGCGCTACTAGTGGAAGGTTGTAGAAGCAATGGCTTTCGAAGGTAATTATTTGCAGTTGTAGGTCCCACTATTTAATGATAAAAATTATGATTACTGGAGCATCCAAATGAAGATATTATTTGGTCCTTAGAAGCTATGAGACCTGGTGGAGAATGGTTATGTAGAACCCACAAATGTAGCAATATTGAGTGCTTTCTCTCAATCGATGTTAGACTTGTTGAAGGAGAATTGAAAGAAAGACCAGAAGGTATTATTTTACATAATGCATGCAGTTGAGGAGACTATATTCTCAAGAATTGTAGCAAAAACTAAAGCAAAGTAGACATGGGAAATGTTAACCAACTCTTTCTAAGTTACCAACAAAGTGAAGTTGGTGAGATTGCAGATGCTAAGAAGGGAGTTTGAGAATTTGCAGATGAGTGAATCAGAGTCCATGAGCAACTTATTTACCTGCACTATGAGTATCATCAACCATATGAGGTTGAATGGTGAGAATGTTGAGAACCAAAGAATTATGGAGAAAATACTAAGGAGCCTACCAACAAGGTTTGACTAAGTGGTCATTGCAATTGAAAATTTGAGGGATCTAACAACCCTCTCAGTAGATGAGCTCATAGTTTCTCTATAAACACATGAGCAAAGACTTATTCGATCATCTCAGTTCTCATTGGAGTAAGCATTTAAGATGCAGATCTCATTTTGAGACAATAATAGAAGAGGATAATCCCACCAAACCACCTCAAGCTCTTAAGGAGGAAGAGGATAAAATAATAGAAGTAAGTATGGAAGAGGCTATAAGAGAGGAGGAAGATCAAAATCCAATGAAGAAGAGACAAGTTGTAACTTCCATCAAGCAGGAGGAAGAGGTAATGGTAAAAATCAACAAGGAGGATCAAACCAAAGGTATGATAAATCTAAGATCCAATTTTATTACTACAAGAAATTTGGCCATTATAGTCATGAGTGTAGAAAGAAGTTGGCCAAAGAAAATAGGCAGCAAGCCCACTATACAAACAAAAATTAAAATGTAGAAAGTAGAGATGTTTGTGGAAATATACTATTAACTTGCAGCACTGATGAAGAGAGCCAAAAGAATACTTTGTATCTTGATAGTGGGTGTAGTAACCACATGAATGGGAACAGAGAAATGTTCTCATAGTTGGATGAAACCATCAATTTTGAGGTGAAGATGGGAAACAATAATAAGGTACCTATCATGGGTAAAGGAAATATCATAATCCATACCAGGCAAGGTGAAAGGAATCACATACCTGATGTGTATTATGTGCTTGGGTTGAAACACAATTTGATGAGCATTAGACAACTTGTGCAGAAGGGGTACATTGTGCAATTTAAAACTAGAGCATGTATCATCAAAGATAAAGAGAACCAGCTCATTACAACTATGGCCATGACAAAGATGTTGGCAATTTTGGGTACTTTGGGTACATTGCCTTTGCTCAAGTGTATAAGTTGTCATTGATGTCAAAAGGCATTTTTGTGTTGATATCAAAAAGAGTGTGATGTCAAAAATATCTTGAGAAGCTTCATAATGTTAAAGGGTTTTTATTAAAACCATGGTGACAAGGTTAAAGGTTTTTCTTAAAACCATTTGGACTCATTAAGGGTTTTTATTAAAACCAAGCTTAACTTAATGCAAAGGTTTTTACTTCTTGAAAAACCTTGAAGGTCCATGTTTATTATTAATAATTAAATTAACTCAAACCTTTGAAAAGGGTCTAAGTTTAATTTATTATTAATAAAATAATAATAATTATTATTTTAATTATTATTAAAGGGTCTTTCAACCCTTAAACAACGAAAAAAAAAGAAATCTTTCGCCGATGTGTTGCCATCGTTGGAGGAGCACCGACGTCAAACAATTAAGGAGAAATGGCTATATAAGTGGGGATGATTTTCTAAAGTGGTTGTAACTTCGAGTAATGAAAATTGTAGCTCTGTGATCTTCGAGAAAGTGTTGTATTTCATTGAGAGTTGATTATCGATATTGAGTTGCCCAAGTAATTTCTTGCGTTTTTAGTTTGCTCTTTGACATCCGACAGATTGCGCTTCACCTACAGTTGTTGGGACTGCACTTGAATTACGTTTTCAGTTTGCGCTTTGACATTCGACAGTTTGCTTTCACCTACGATTTATTGGATTGCACGAAGGATAACAATTTTCTATTTGCACTATGTGGATGATTATTTTTGTTGCCCAGTAAGTTACGTTTTGGATAGCGCTCACCAGTTTGCATGTGGCTTGTGAAATACATTTACGTTTTCCAGATTCTTGGCGTCAAAGGAAGATAAAATATAGGGCAACACTGTATTTCTTCATTGGGCACTTGCGACCCAACGTCGGTGGCATTTAAGCGAAAGCGCTAGTAGGCAGAGGTGCCGAGTTCGATTCTCTTTGTGGGTAATTTTCTTTTGGTCACGGTGTGCAAAGGATAGTGGTTGTGAATGCACTGGAGGTATAAGGTTAAGTTATCATATTTGCTTTGACATTGTTTTATTGATGCTTAATGTTTATGTGGAGTAATAAGGTGTAAAGAGGTTTTACTTTGTATGTATATTATACTTTTGGTAATTTTTATTAAGTTGGAGAAATAAGGTGTTAATTTGGATCTTTATTATTGTTTATTATTGTATAGTTTCTAACTCTAATTGGTGGCAAATTGAGAGTTAGTGTTGTGACCGATTTTGAGTTCTCCTTCTTCATCAAAGTAAAGGTATGGGCAACTTCTTCCATGTATATTGTTGATGGTATATTTACTGAAATTGAGTTTGGAGTGAAAAGGTTGTCTACTAGGTATTTTTGGTGTAAATATTATTTTCTGGATATTGAAGATTGTTTATGCATTAAAATCATTGATGAGTTTTTGGGTGAATGCATAATTCTGGTTGAGGAAGAGGAAGCATTTTTTGCACTAGGGTTTATGTTAGTAAATCTTGCTACTTGCATTGAGATGATGAAACCCTAGTTGTTGGTGAAAAGAATATGAGTATCATTGTTATATGAGATATTGCATTGTTGGCAATTGTTGGGTTGTGTTTCATATTCTTGAGAAAAGCATACTACATCTATCTTATTCTTTTGAGATTGAGATTGAGTTGAGATTGATATTGGGAGTTAAGTATAGAACATATTGAGTCTCTAACAATTATCTTTATGCTTCTATGAGGTTTATGAATCACATTGGGTCTCTAACAATTATCTTTGTGGGTTCATGCTAAGCAAGTTTTTCTTGGTGAGCTTGCTGAGGTTTTGGACAGGTTTCGATGGGGACTTGTGAGCAGGTTTTGGACAGGTTTCGGTGGGGACTTGTGAGCAGATTTGGACAGGTCCTAGCAGAGGACTTATGAGCTGAGTTTTTGAGAGTTCTATCAGAGGACTTGAGGACAGATTTGGCAAGTCTTTGAGAAGGCTTGTGTGCAGAGGATTGATGTGTTCAAGTGTTGGACAAATCTGACAGACAGAGGAAGACTTGTACTAGACTGACTGACTATGTTTGGTATAGGTAGCTGAGTTGCTGTGGACATGATCATAGAAGGTAGAGGTCTCTTAAGCTAAGCATTGAGGACAGGAGGTCTTCTATGGAAAGGAGTTCCACGTGCTGGCAAGAGGTAGAGGCAGTTGATCTTCTAAGGGATCATTTCCAGAGAAGAGGGGAAGGTTTCTCCTTTGAGCAGAGGATTATAAATTCATATTGGGGGAAGGTGTCTCCTTTGGGCTGAGGCTCATAAACATTGTAATTGGGAAGGATTCCCAATGAACTTTGAGATAACTTTTAGAGAAAAATTTTGTGGATGTAGCCCAGCCATTCTGGGTGAACCATGTTAAAAATGGGCTTTCAATGTGTGATGCTTTCTGTCTTGATTAATGTTGTGTTGATGCCACTGCTATCTAAAGTTAAAAATATTAATTGGTTAAGTCTTATACTGTTCACCCCCCCTCTCAATATAAGTCCATGTTCTTCAAAAGAATAAAATGTTCCCTCTACATATTCAAAATGAATTGTTATTGTCATTTAGTACAATTGTGAAATATGCTATATGGCTATGGAATCTTAGATATGGTAACCTGAGTTTCAGTGACCTGAACCTACTACACAAGAAATATATGGTGAAGGGATTACCCATTATAGAACAACTGAATAATACATGTACAAATTATTTTGTTGGCAAGCAACACAGGGATGTGTTCCCAATAGGATAAACATAGAGAGATTCACAGTCATTGGAGCTAGTGCATTCAGATATTTGTATTCCTATGCAAACCAACATATTTATCAACAACAAGTACTTCCTAAATTTTATAGATGATTTCAGTGGGAGGACATGTGTATATCCCATTATAAAAAAGTCATAATATTTTAGTAAATTCATGGAGTTGAAGGCTCTGGTTGAAAAATAGAATGGTCATTATGTGAAAAATCTCAAAATAGATGGAGGAGGTGAGCACATCTCTAATGAATTCCATAATTTATGCAAAGCAAATGGAATTCAAAGGCAGTTCACGACCATATACACACTATAACAGAATGGTGTTGCAGAGAGGAAGAACAGAACCATAATGGAGATGTCACGAAGTATACTAAAGGTAAATGGATTGCCACATGAGTTTTGGATAGAAGTTGTATACTATGCATTTTATCTACGAAATAGGTGTTCCATAGAGAGTGTGAAGGACAAGATTCCTCAAGAATCTTGGAGTAACCAAAAGTCGAGTGTTGCTCATTTAAGAGTTTTTGGGTGCATAGAATATGTACATGTTCTAGATGAGAAGAGAAATAAGCTAGATGATAGGGCAAAAAAATGCATCTTCTCTGGGTATAGTGAAGAATCAAAGGCTTATAGGTTGTATAAACTTGTGATAAAGAAGTTAATTATAAGCTATGATATGGAGTTCCTAGAATATGAAGCTTGGAACTGGATATCCAAGACTGTTCAGCAAGAGCCAACAATTATTGAGTCTGAGGACTTACAAGAATATAGAGTGCATCTACCTATAGCTTCAAGCAATACTATCGATGCTAGTAGTAGGACTACCTCATCATGACAGTCGCCTTCCCTTGCAAGAAGGATCTCCAACTTGAAGACACCATCAAAGATAAGGAGCTTGCAAGATATATATGAGGTAACTAGAACGAATATAGATGAAGAATATTCTGATTTTACGTTATTTTATGAGTGTGATCCAAATTTTATTTGAAGACACAATTCAAAATAGAAAATGGGTAAAATTTATGGATGATGAGATAGAATCCATAGAGAAGAATTAGGCCTAGGAATTAATGGATCTTTTAGTAGGCAAGAAGACCATTGAAGTAAAATGGGTATATAAAACTAAGTTTAATACCCAAGGTGAAGTTGATAAGCACAAGGCCAGATTGGTAGTAAAAGAATACAAAGAGAAGTCAAGGATTGACTATCATGAGGTATATACACCTATAGAGAGACTTGACATAGTTAGAATGATTATGATATTAGTAGCCCAAAATGCTGGAATGTTTACTAGATGGATGCCAAGTCTACTTTCCTAAATGGAGTGTTGGAAGAGGATGTCTACATAGACCAACCACCTGACTATGAGCTAGAGGAACAAGAAGGAAAGGTCCTAAAATTAAATAAGGCCTTGTATGGGTTAAAGAAAGCATCCAAGGCTTGGTATAGCCATATTGATGCATACTTTTAGGAGAATGAGTTCATAAAATACCCATATGAGCACACTCTCTACATGAAGATAAATGCAGATGGGAAGATGATAATAGTTTGCTTGTATGTAGACGATTTAATTTATACTGGAAATAACAATATGCTATTTGAGAAATTTAAAAATGCCATGAAGGAGTTCGATATGATAGACTTAGGCCTGATGAAATATTTTCTCGGCATTAAAGATACCAAATTTGCAGATGGTATATTTATATCTCAAGGCAAGTATACTAAGGATTTCTTGAAGAGGTTTAAAATGGAGGACAATAAACCAGTAATTATGCTAGTTGTAATAGGCCTGAAATTGAGCAAGAATGATTGTGGCAACAATGTTTTTTTTTTAATTTACATGGTGGAATCGGTAGCTGCCACGAATCCGAGCAGGTTGTCTAGCTTTTATGGCCGCCACAGTATTCTATGCTATCTGCCCTAGAAGTCGCCACACAGATATTCGTGCAGTCCGCCCCTATAACCACCATGCCATAATCATTTTAAACCTTTTACGCTGCTGAAAGCACCAAGAAAGGGACAAATTGTGGCAAAAATGTTGATCCAACTTTCTACAAACAATTAGTTGGAAGTTTGATTTATTTAACAACCAAACCAAATTTAATATTTTTAGTGAGTTTTATTAGTATATTTATGGAATCACCAAAGAAAACTCACTTGCAGACATGAAAAATAATTTTATGGTATGTCAATGGGACCAGAAACCATGGAATTTATTATGCCAAAAAAAAATCAACTTTAACTTGTTGGCTACAAAGATAGTGATTGGGCTGACAGTATAGATGATAAGAAGAGCACTTCTGGTTATGCACTCAATATTGTATTGGGAGCAGTTTCATGATCATCAAATAAGCAACCAATTATTACATTATCAACTACTGAAGCAGAGTACGTTACCGCCACTTCAGGTGCATGCCAAGCAGTTTGGATTAGAAGAGTCTTAGACGAGCTGAATCATCCATTGGAAGGGGTAACAACTATTTTTGTGACAAAAATTTTTCCATAGCACTATCGAAGGATCCAATGTTTCATGGGTGGACCAAGCATATTGATATCCACTACCACTTCATCAGAGAACTGGAAAAACCTAATGAAATTGAGTTATTGTTTTGTAGGTCCAAAGGCCAGGTGGTAGATGTTTTCACAAAACATTTAAAGGAGGAAGACTTTAAGAAGCTGAGGGAAATTCTTGGTGTCAAAGTTTTTGTGAAATATGATTTAAAGGAGTATGTTGGAAATTAAATCAAATTTCACCTAACAAATATTTGACATAATTTATCCTCAAAATTTGATCACCGTATTTTAAAGTATCTGAAGTTATTACCAATAGTTGTAGTTGTTCAACGATTGAATAAGACGCCATACTTTTGAATTTATTGTATATCATAAGGTTGGTGAACCTTTCCCTCCATCCTAGCTATAAATATGACTTGCTGGTATCATTCGATATAAGGGCGGATAAAATTTGAAAATCACAGTGGATGAAGAAGGTGAATGCAAAAGAGTCGAAGAGCTGAAGGTTGAAGTTGTAGTCTTCAAAAACCTTATGATTTGATTTATCCTGCAATATTTCTAAGTTGTAGAAGTTTGTGGATGTATTTCCATTTTCAAGAATATATATAATAATTTCACCATATTTTATTTTCACGTGATATTCAAATGATAAGTCAAATTCACTTTTTAAAGTTAAAGTGTAATTTATATTAAATTCCATTCATTGATGTTTCTCTAAAATATTCCGCTCAAAATATTTCTTTATTAAATATGCTCAACGACCCATTGAAAAACATCCGCCAAGCTATTTTATTGTTTAAATTCTGAAATTATATTTTCCTTTACTATATTCTATAAGATTTAAATTCTGCAATTCATTTCTCGCTAAGGAATTTGTGGATTTCCAAATAGCGGAATCAAGTTTAGAGTGGATTTTCATCCTTTATTATTTTTCCACCAAGGAAACATTTGTTAAAATCCATTTGTCATTTGCCTTATAAATTTCTTCTCCGCTCAAATTCTGCTTCTTGATTTTCGTAAAGCCACTTTTGAATTTTTCAAATAGCGGAATTTGTATTCTAGAATTTATCAAAGAAAATTTTATTGTCTTCTTGTTGCTCCAAATTTATTTTATTATTTGAATCGTAGGAATAATTTCACTGTGCGATCTTTCTTTCAAATTATGGGAACAAACCATGGGTGCCTGCATGCAAGGCTGCACATAAAACAATAATAATTGCTTCAAAAACAATACATTGGAAAAAAAAAATTTCTTGTTTAGTTTGCAAGATTTCTCCCACCAAACGTGGTCTTTGCCATCTAATATGCCGAAACTATCTATAGTAAGGCTAGAGATATCTGTGAACTGAATCCACTTACTCTTATCTTTGTTATTCCATGCAGATAGTTCCACTGGGGTGATAATATTTACTTCAATCTATACAGGAAACTTTATTAAAATCTAGCCTATATAGACACTAAAAGCCATATTAAACATCTCGAATATATTTCTTACATGGACTGGAACAATGGACTTGCAAGGTCCCAAAAAGCTTGTAGGATTAACTAAAAACTTCTTTCCACTCAGAAGTAGCATCTCTCCTTTAGAAGACACATTGCATATTATTGCCCATGCTTTTATAAGAGCCTGAATAGCGATAATCATAAACACACAATATTTTCAATACATAAATTCACTTGAGGTTGTTTCTTTTAATATTATAGGGTCCTGTTGAAAACCTTGTGTCTCCCATTCTTCAGTCCATAAAGACCTTGTGGAAATGTGAAGAACAATAAAATCATAGTAAATATTCACTTGGCTATCATCTTGGGAGCCATCTCCAACTGCATCATAGTCCATAATGTTTTGTACACATGGTTGATATTCTGTATTTTTGTAGTAAATTATACTGGTAGCTCTGCATAAATGCCCAACAACAACAACAAAGTTTATTGCAACATTAAATAGAGCCCATAGAATTTTTACTTAAATGTCAATAATGATGAAATGAATATGATGGAATATCGCTCAACTGAATAGCGATTCTGAGAATCGCTCGCTCCAAAGAGTGAGAGCAAGAGTTACTCAAGTTATTAGCGATAGAGAGAGTATTCACCAAGACTGAGGTGCCAAAATTTTCTAAAAATCTAAGTGATGCTTAGAATCGTTCACTCACTTGAGCGAGGACAAGAATCACTCACCCAATGAGCGATTATGAGGAGAGGGAGATAAAACAAATTCATGTGTTTTTAATTTGACTAAGGCCAGAGATCACTAGGGTCTAGAGCGATTATGGGAATCACTCACCACACAAAGCAATAGAGAACAAAGTGTTGGAATGTTGGAGATCACTAGAGACAAGAGCGATTTTGGGAATCGCTCACCACACGGAGCAATATATAACAATGTCTTAATACGCAAGAAAATAAGAGTAAGTCCTCCAGCTAGAGTGATGCTCGGAGTCACTCACAAGATAAAGTGACACTCGAAATTGCTCACTAGCTGATCGAATGACATAGTTGCTAGTTGGGTAGAGCTACAAGAAGTTTTGAGTGAGGCAGAGCAAATGAAAGGCCTTATTCATTTTTTAAGACCCAAACTTTGACTTTTCTAAAATGAATGTAGTGATAGTAATTGAAAAAGAATAAATCCAATCACTATTTTAACAGAGATGGGAGTCAAACTTTACACACAAATAGGAAATGTATTTATCTAATTAAAAATGGATTACATGATTCTTCCACATAAAGGTTTATAGACATCTGCGTAAACTTATAGGATAAACAAAAAAAAAAAAAACACAAAGCTATTGTTCGGTTCTATGATAGGCTCTACTACTTTTCCAATCTAACTCCCCTATTGCATGCTCCTTTTGCTGTTGTTTCAAAATGGTAAATTTAACTGTATTTACAGCTAGAAACATAAGATAAAAGCAAGAAATTTCTCACCAACATGCATGCGGGAAATAACTGCGATGTCAAATCAAAATAGACAGTTGTTGGTAGTGAACTCTGATTAGGTTGCCCATTATCGCTCTTCTAGGTGAGCAATTATTGGAGTCACTCCTTTTCTGAGCGACTCCTAGGATCGCTATAGATTGTAGGTGATTCTTGGAGTCGCTCGTCACCCGAGAAATCGATGACAAATAGTGAAATCGGGTTTATTTTTCTAACACCCTCCTTTAAACCTGATTTCACAAGGACTTTGATGCCCAACTGCTCACGCAATCTACTGAAGTCCTCCTCCTTCAAAGGCTTTGTGAAAATGTCAGCTACCTGCTCCTTGGATCTGCAAAACAGTAGCTGAACTTCGCCCAACTTCACCAGCTCTCTGATGAAGTGATACTTGGATGTCGATGTGCTTCGTTCACCCATGAAACACTGGATCCTTCGATAGTGCTATGGCGGAATTGTTGTCACAAAATATGGTTGTCGCGCCTTTCGATGGATGGTTCAGTTCACCCAAAATCCTCCGCAGCCATACTGCCTAGCATGCGGCTGACGTGGCGACGACATATTCGGCCTCAGCAGTGGACAATGCAATGATCGGTTGCTTCTTGGATGACCATGACACTGCTCTCGATCCGAGATGGAAAGCATACCCGAAAGTGCTCTTTCGATCATCAGTGTTGCCAGCCCAGTCACTATCTGTGTAGCCCACCAGTTCCAGCTGGTCTCGTCTGGCATAGAATATGCCATGGTTTCATGTCCCATTGACATAGCGCAAGATCCGCTTGCCTGCTTGCCAGTGCGTGTCCTTCAGAGTCTCCATAAATCTGCTGATCAAGCTGACTCCAAACATCAGATCTGGCCGAGTTGTAGTCAGATACATGAGACTGCCAACTAGCCGCTTAAACAGAGTTGGATCAACATTCCTGCTGGAATCCAACTTGCTCAGCTTCAGACCTATGGCAACAAGTGTGATGGCAGGTTTGTTGTCCTCCATATTGAACCACTTTAGGACATCCTTCGCATACTTTCCCTGAGAAATGAAGATGCCATCTGCTGATTGGTCAACTTCGATGCCAAGAAAGTACTTCATCAGCCCTAAGTCCGTCATCTCAAACTCCTTCTTCATGGCTGTTCGAAACTGGTCAAATAGTACATCACTATTGCTAGTGTAAATCAGATCATCCACATACAGGAAGACGATTATCATCTCCCCTGCTTCATTTATCTTCAGGTACAGGGTGTGCTCATATGGGCATTTTATGAACCCATTCTCCTAAAAATAGCCATCAATCCGGCTATACCATGCCTTGGGTGCCTGCTTCAACCCATACAGGGCCTTCTTCAACTTTAGGACCTTGCCCTCATGTCCTTCCAACTCGTAACCTGGTGGCTGGTCTATGTAGACCTCCTCTTCCAACACACCATTGAGGAAGGCTGACTTGACGTCCATCTGGTAAACACTCCAGCCCTTCTGAGCTGCCAGTGCCAGGATCATCCTGACTATGTCAAGTCGGGCTACAGGCGCATACACCTCATGGTAGTCAATGCCTGACTTCTGCTTGTAGCCTTTCACCACCAATCTGGCCTTATGCCGATCAACTTCTCCTTGGGCATTGAACTTGGTTTTGTAAACCCACTTGACCCCAATGGTCTTCTTCCCTGCTGGGAGATCTACCAGTTGCCATGTCTCGTTCTTCTCAATGGCTTCTATCTCCTCATCCATCGCCTTCACCCACTTTTGATTTTGACTTACCTCTTCAAACGAAATTGGATCACACTCAGTAAAGAAGGCAAAGTCAGAGTGTTCTTCATCTTCATGATTTTGGGTTACCTCGTAGATGTCTTGCAAGCTCCTCATCTTCGTGGGTGTCCTCAAGTTGGGAATCCTGCTTGCAAGTGGAGGCGACCGAGATGGTGAGGCTATGCTACTGCTAGCACCACCGTTGCTACTTGAGGCTACAGGTGGCTGCATAGTGTTCTCCTCCAAGTCCACAGACTCAATAACTACTGGCTCTGGCTGGCCAGTCTTCGATTTCTAGTTCCAGGCTTCATCTTCGAGGAACTTCACATCTCGACTGATGACGAGCTTCTTCATCATAGGATTATACAGCCGATATGCCTTCACTTGCTCACTATACCCTATGAAGATACACTTCTCTACTCTGTCATCCAACTTCTGCCTCTTCTCTTCTGGAACATGTGCATATGCTATGCACCCAAAAACTCGTAAATGAGCCACACTCGACTTCTGATTGCTCCAGGCTTCCTCAAGAATTTTGTCCTTCACACTCTTGGTGGGACATCTATTCAGCAGATAAACTGCATAGGTTACAGCTTCTACCCATAACTCATGTGGCAAACCCTTCACCTTCAACATACTCCATGCCATCTCCATAATGGTTCTGTTCTTCCTCTCAGCTACACCGTTCTACTACGGTGTGTATCTAGCAGTAAGCTGCTTCGAATTCCATTTGCCTTGCAAAAATTTTGGAATTCGTTGGAGATGTATTCACCTCCACCATCTGTCCTGAGGGTTTTCACCTGGTAGCCACTCTATTTCTCCACCAGAGCCTTGAACTCCTTGAATCTAGAAAATGCTTCTGACTTCAGCTTGATGGGATAAATCCATGTCTTTCGGCTGAAGTCATCAATGAAGGTCAAGAAGTATTTATTGCTAGAAAATGTGTTGGTCTGCATCGGACCACAAATGTCTGAGTGCACCAGCTCCAATGGTTGTGAGGCTCTCCAAGACTACCCTGAAGGGAATGAATCCTTGTGTTGTTTGCCGACTAAGCAACCCTCACAAACCTGATTTGGTTGCTCAATAAGGGGTAAACCCTTCACCATATGCTTCTTGTGCAGCAGGTTCAGGCCACTGAAACTCAGGTGACCAAATCTGAGATGCCACAACTAGGTAGCATCCTTCACAACTGCACTCAGAGACATCAGAGACTCATTCTGAATCTACAGTGAAAACATCTTGTTCTTCGTCATGGACACTATTGCAATCTGTCCATGCTCTCTATCTCTGATGGTGTAGACTCCATCCTTGAATTGAATAGTGTACCCCTTCTGCACGAGTTATCCAACACTCAATAAGTTGTGCTTCAGACCAGGCACATAGTACACATCACAGATCTACTTCCTTTCACCGTGCCTGGTGCGGATGAGGATTTTGCCTTTACCCTTGATAGGAACCTTGTTGTTGTTCCCCATATTCACCTCAGACTAGACTATTTCATCTAGTTGTGAGAACATCTCCTTGTTCCCCATCATATGGTTGTTGCACCCACTATCGAGATACCAGATATTCTTTTGGCTCTCCTCCTCAATACTGCATGTCAACAACATGTTCCCACATGCATCTCTGGACCCCACGTATTTCTGGCTTCATCTGTGTAGTGGGCTTGTTGTTGGTTCTCCTTGGCCATCCTTTTTCTGCACTCGAAGATGTAATGGCCGAACTTCTTGTAGTAGTAACATTGGACCTTTGATTTGTCCTTCTTCTGACCAGATCCACCTTGTTGATTTTTCCCACTGCCTCTTCCTCCTTGCTGATGGAAGTTGTAGTTGGTCTCTCCATCATTAGGGTTTGACCTTCCTCCTTGCTTGTTGCCTTTCCCATGCCTACCTCTGCCTCTTCCTCCTTGAGAACTAGAGGCACCATGGTGGGAATCTTGTCTGCCACTATCTCGGAATGAGACTTATGCCTTGAACGCCTACTCCAGAGAGGACTGAGATGAGTGGCTCAGCCTCTGCTCATGTGTCTGCAAGGAACCCATGAGCTCGTCTACCGAGAGGGTTGTCAGATCCCTCGATTCTTCGATTGCTATCACAATCGAGTCAAACTTAGCAGGCAAGCTTCTGAGAATCTTCTCCATGATTCTCTGGCTCTGCATGATCTCTCCATTCAACCGCATCTGGTTGATGACGTCCATTGTTCGGGTGAAGAAGTCACTCATGGACTCTGACTCGTTCATCTGCAGGTTCTCGAACTCCCTCCTTAGCATCTGTAGCTTCACCAACTTCACCTTGTTGGTGCCTTGATACGAACTGGCTAGGATTTCCTAGGCTTGCTTTGCCTTGGTTGCTGCTGCAATCCATGGGAAAATGGTCTCCTCGACCGCTTGCATGATGTAGAACAGGGCCTTCTGGTCCTTCTTTGTATTTTCCTTCAACAGGTCCTTGTCGTCTTGGGAGAGGGTGGCCAGTGTTGCTGCATCTACCGGTTTTGGGTAACCATTCTCGACCAAGTCCCAAAGCTCCTGAGACCCAAACAGGATCTTCATCTGGATGCTCTAGTAGTCGTAGTTCTTGTCATTGAATCACAGGATCTACAACTACAGGGAATGGTTTTTGAAAGCCATGCTTCAATCTTATGTGTCACACCACTAAGGCTATGATATCAATTTGATAAAATGAATATGATGGAAGATCACTCAATTGAATAGTAATTCTGAGAATTGCTCACTCCAAAGAGCGAGATTGAGAGTCGCTCAAGTTATTAGTGACAATGAGTCTTCACCAAGATCGAGGTACTGAAAGTCACTCAAAATATAAGCGATGCTTGGAATCGTTCACTCACTTAAGCGAGGATGGGAATCTCTCACCCAATGAACGATTATGAGGAGAGGGAGATAAAATAAATCCACATATTTTGAATTTGACCAAGGCCAAATATCGCTAGGGACAAGAGCGATTATGGGAATCACTCACCACACAGAGTGATAGAGAATAAAGTGTTGGAATACTGGAGATTGCTAGAGACAAGTGCGATTTTGGGAATCACTCACCACATGGAGTGATAAAGAGCAATATATTAATCCATGAGAAAATAAGAGTAAGTCCTTGAGCTAGAGCGACACTTGAAGTCGCTCACAAGCTAAAGCGACACTCGGAGTCGCTCACTGGCTGAGTGACTCATGTAGTTACTAGTTGGGTAGAGTGATAAGAGGTTTTGAGTAAGGCAAAGAAAATAAAAGACCTTCTTCAGTTTTTAAGACCCAAACTTTGACTTTGCTAAAATGAATACAGTGATAGTAATTGGAAAAGAATAAATCCAATCACGATTTTAACAGAGATGGGAGTCAAAAACTACACACAAATAGGAAATATATTTATCTAATTAAAAATGGATTACAAGCTTCTTATGCATAGATTTTTATAGACATCTATGTAAACTTGCAAGATAAATAGAAAAACAAAGAAGAACATGGACCTGCTATTCGGTTATGTGACAGGATCTACTGTTGTTTCAATCTAACTCCTCTGCTACACGCTCCTTCTGTTGCTATTTCAAAATGGCAAATGCAATTGTATTTATAGCTAGAAACATAAGACAAAAGCAAGAAATTTCTAACCAACCTGCACGCAGGAAATAACTGCGATGTCAAATCAAAATAGGCAGTTATTCGTAGCAAAATCTGATTATGTTGCCCATTATCTCTCCGTTAGGTGAGCGATTCCTGGAGTTGCTCCTTTCCTGAATGACTCTCAAGATCACCGCAGCAAGTAGGCAATTCCTGAAGTCGCTCATCACCCGAGTGACCGACGGTAAATAGTGAAATCAGGTTTATTTTACTAAAAAACAAGTTATGTTATTGAATAAAAAATCTGGTCAATGAAATAGCTTAAGTAGAACAATGGAATAAACAAAAATATATATATTGAAATGGTTGTGGACTCAGCACCATTTTCACCAAATTTTTTGGATCTCCATGCCTTCGTTTAACTATTCAGAAACTTTAATACCTTACTTAAATAGTTATTATTTAACTTTTATGTTGTTCTACAAGTGAATGATTTTTTTGCTTTAAAAGCATAGATGTTTCTAATACTTATAATGGAAACTTTCATGGCATACACAAACAATATAAAATGATCGTCTGCATGAAATAATTAACAAACATGATTGGTAAAGTGATGCTATTAACGTTGCATGTGACACCATTAAATTTTTAAATTAAAATAATTCAAATGAGAAAAATTATTTGTCTAATTTGAGTCTGTCCATGGATTATATCAAATCTATGTGTAATCTAATCCATGCATAATAAAATGATCCCACCAAATTGATGAATGTACCTTTAAACATGTGTAGCAAAATTTGACCCACTTCGAGTCCACCCTAGATTCATAGTCAAAAAATATTTCCATGACAATTATTCAATATATAAATTTTTTTGGGTTTAAACTTCCATTAAAATTGGGAGTATCTGCTAGAGATCGTTCGAAAAAACTAGTAATCTAGTTCTTCTTCTTAGTCCTCATCTCAATATTTTGGGTGACCAATATCATCCTCTTCACTATCACTAACCTCCTCAAGATGAACACCTCTTCTTGGGTAGTCTCAATCACATCTAACTTGGTTGTGATTCCTCTCAATAGCTATATCCATCAGTCAAAGCACAAAACCATGTGGTGTCCCTCTACATCAATTTACCATATTTTCCAACATATATTGTAGACCTCCAAAAAATTTCTTTGATACCAAATGATGTAGTCTAGTAAGAGGGAATCAACTGAGCAACAACCTCCCCTAGAAACAATTTTACATGATGACATTATATGACTTCCCAACTTGTTGGCATCTTGTTATATGACTTCCAATGTGATGATACTTAGACAAATTCTTGCATGATAACACTTAGATGGCTTTCTATATAAAAACATTTTATACAATGACACTTGCCATGATGACACTTCCAAGATGGAAAAGACTAGATAATAACTTATATTATTATGTTCCACATGATGACACTCCCTAGACGGTACATACTAGATATTACTTTGACCAACAATTCTCTTTCACATAGCTCTCAACTTGATGGCACCAATTGAGTCATGTGACAATAAGACTTAGATATCAATTTTATCTCTTCTTGAACAAATTCCACACTCTTATTATTTCCTCTTGAACAAATTCTACAATCTTATTTGAATTGTGCTTCTACTTGAACGATGTCTTTACTTGGACTTCTGCAACACCTTCTCTTCATATGCAATCCTACACATCCTACTTCATGTAGTCTACTACATATAATTCAAATAGAACAATGTATTTATGATTTAATCATATACATATAAGAAGTTTAAGGTGGGATATTAATGGTATTTTCAATATACCAATTGGATATACATTGCAATATATTGTATTTGTCTTGTATTCCTATGCTCATATCTCCACAGGCCTCCTCTCTTCCCTCTTCTCTCACTCTTCTTATCTTTTTCCATATTCTCTTTTATTTTTATACACATTGAAAGTTATCAAAATGGATTGTCAATTTATCAAAATGACTCATCCATAACCATTAGATATAAGGAATTCATTCTCTTCCCTCTTCTCTCTCTCTTCTTATATTTTTCTATCTTCTCTTTTCTTTTTATATACATGATTGAAAGTTATCAAAATGAATTGTCAATTGATCAAAATGACTCATCCATAACCATTAGATATAAGGAATTCATATGTTGGATGATCCTGCATCACATCTTGGAAATATTCTTATGATCTTTACTCTAAAATTACAAGTGAGGTAGTAAAAGAAGAGGATGAGCTTGTCTAATTTATTTAAATAGATAACACTTCTAGCTTACCCAATGCTTGAGTTATTTAAGATTAAATAAATAAATATTTCTTTTTAACTTATCCAACACTCTTGTTTCTTATCCAAGCAAGGGATTTCTTTTTTAAGAATGGATTAAAAAAAAGAAAATCCTATGCTTATTATAAGTACTCATCCCATGTGTGTTTTTTTAATGATTTTAAATATGAAAAAAGAACTAATAAATATTATGTGTATCTCCACCTAGATTTACTAATGGCTTTGACAGTGCTTTTTTTTTTTTTTAATTTTTAGGAATTTTTTGTGCTTATCATCCACATGGATTTACTAATCGTTTTGCAAATGGAAAAAAGAATTTTAATAACTATTGAATGCTTATGATAAGCACCTCAGACATTCTATCTAAGAATTATATATTTTGTAATTAGAGAAATTTAAGGACCTTCTAGTTATTTCAAAGACATAAGGAAACCACACCCACATCCACATGATGAAGATTTAATTATCACGTAATCAATACCAACATTCAACTCATTCTTATGGTTAATAATAAAAATGATATAAAAAATATAAAACTTTATTTATCCAAAATTATCAAATAGAAAATGACTTGGTGATTGTACTCAAAAGAACTAATTTTCATAAAAATTAGAGGATGAACTTTGGTCTTTTACTACAAGCATCCTTGCCAATATTCTTTGATATGGATCAAGGAAAAAGAGCATCTACATTTTCATTGATCCATTTTAGGACACAATGGTATATCTTGTCTCTCGATTGGATTACTACATTTTGGTACTTGAATCACCATATTAATATGATCATAAAGATGCTATTGATGGAAAAGTCCTATTGGCTGAGGATGGTAAAGTATATAAATTAATTTTCTTTATTAATACTTAATAAAATAATTAAATTTGCACAAATTCATTACATTGTATCCTTGAAGAGAATGCTCATTGTGAGTCTATATCCATAATCACCATTTATTCTTCACCATAAAGAACCACTCATCCTTAGTAAAAATACTTCTCAACGGACCATTGATGGTCTGTGATAAAGAACCACTCATCCTTAGTAAAAATACTTCTCAATGCACCATTGATGGTCTGTGATGAGTTTCAACCCTTGCCTTCTATTCTAATAGGTCATCCAAATCCACATTCATTTTATGAATAAAGGAAACAAGACAACATTTTTATTTTGTGTACATTCTTGTGAAGTTTCGCACTAAAGTTAAGAATACCTTTTAGCATCTGCACACCACATCTAATACACTAAATAATGAAACATTGAGTTTCCAAATTTTTCCAAGGACACTACTTCTTAAGGCAGCTCTCCGGGTAGACTTTACCAAAAGTTGAGCCATAAGCATTGATGCACGCAGATGTTGTTTGTGGTGTCGATGTCGACTTTATATCAATATCTCTCAAAATAATTCCCTTACATGCGACACTCTCACTGCAATTAAAAGTCACGGCCTTTTCGACCTTGGACGTCCCTGTAATGTTTTCATAGGTGACATCTTCGATCTGGACTGCCGATTTCTGCATGCAAAGTGATATAAACTTCAGCATATTTCATCAAAAATTATTTTCACAAAGTTTAAAGAAAAGAGTGGTGCTCACTTGAATTGGGCACGGATTAGGCGAGTCGCAGTAATACTGATCTATAATTATGGGATTGCCAACATTATTAAATGTCAAACCTGCAAATGTTATTCCTTTTGCATACCCAGAACCGCCCTGCATGTACATGAGTTCAACATCATAGAATTATTTAATGTAAACACGATCTCAAGGATTTGAAATAAAAATCATTCACAAAGTAATTTACCTGCCATGACTTGATTCTTGCGCCATTCATCGTTTCAGTAAAAACGACGCCTGAGACGTTTATTTTTTCCACCTGTGATGCGCTACCATTGATTCCCAGACTTCCAACGCTAAAAATAAAAGGAAGGGAAAAAAAAGTAAAACTGCATGTTATTGCAAATCGTCCAGATTAAGAAAGTGAACTTTGTTAATTAGAGATCCCACCTGATACCGTGTCCTGGACCGCATTGGATGGTCTGGATATTAAGATCGGACGTCGGAGACGAAATGGAAATGCAGTCGTCCCCTGCAAAATAATAAAAATATACATATTAATGACATCATCCAGCACAAAGGAATCTCTTATAATTTACACCGTCACATCGAATTTCTTACATTTACATTTTTTTTCTACTATCAAATGGGGTTTAAATCTTGGGGTTACCTTCTATAACCCCTGGCTTCGAATTTATACCATAATTATCAGTCGAATGCTCATACCGGCTTCGAATTTGCACCATCATTATCAATCGAACGCTCATACCCTTATTATCAGAACCCCACTTCTCCACCACCAATATTCCTCAAACGGGGTTTAAATCTTGGGGCTACCTTCTATAAACCCTGGCTTCGAATTTATACCATAATTATCAGTCGAACGCTCATACCAGCTTCGAATTTGCACCATCATTATCAATCGAACACTCATACCCTTATTATCAGAACCCCACTTCTCCACCACCAATATTCCTTAAACTTTTAATATCAAATCTCCATTTCAACCTATCTTTTTTTTCCAGTAACATACTTTTTGGGTAAATTTTAAAACTTTTAATATTAAATTTCGTAAGATATTTGAAATTTTTTATATTAATTCGTTAAATATCATACTTTTATTATCATTATTTCCAATAAGATTCTTACTATGAAATTCTAATGTTTTACCTTATTTACCTGTTCCAATGTTACAGTCATTTATCTTGACACCCGTCGCTCCCTGGACATGAATACCATCAGTGTTTGGACTATCTCCAGGAGCTTGTATATTTACCCCACTCACTTGGATTTGAGAGCCCCCCTGTATGGCTAGATGGAATTGTTGGCTATTCACAAAGTGCAGATTTGAGACCACAACATTCTTGCAATTGCCAATATACATAGCCTAAAATAATAAAACCATAAGTTAATATAAATTATAGAAAACCCAAAACCAAACTACACATTTAAATATATTACCAAAAAAATTTACACATCTAAAATAATAAATAGTGATGAATTTGAGTAAATTGTGGGAACAAACCGTGGGCGCCTGCGTGCAAGGCTGCACATAAAACAATAGTAATTGCTTAAAAACAATGCATTGGCATAAATTTCTAAAAAAGTTAGAATAATATTTATATTAGAAAAAAAAACAAAAAAAACTTACATATTTCTTGTTTACTTTGCAGGATTTCTCCCACCAAACGTGGCCTTGGCCATCTAATATGCCGCCACCGTCTATAGTAAGGCCAGAGACATCAATGAACTGAATCCACTTACTTTTATCTTTGGTATTCCATGCAGATAGATCCGCTGGGGCGATAATATTTCCTTCAATCTGTACAGAGAACTTTATTAAAAATCCAGCCTACATAGACACTAAAAAGCTATATTAAACATCTCTAATATATTCCTTACATGGACTGAAACAATGGACTTGCAAGGCCCCAGAAACACTGCAGGATTAACTAAAAACTTCTTTCCCTTCGGAACCAGCACCTCTCCTTTAGAAGCCGCATTGCATGCTGCTGTCCATGCTTTTATAAGGGCCTGAACAGCGATAATCATCAGCACACAATATTTTCAATACATAAATTCACTTGAGGTTGTTTACAAAACCTTGTCCTCTTTACGACGAGTGTCTCCCATTCTTCAGTCAACAAAGACCTTGTGGACATGCGAAGAACAATAAAATCATAGTAAATATTCACCTGGCTATCATCTTTGGAGCCATCTCCAACTGCACCGTAGTCCATAACATTTTGTACACTCGGCTGATCTTCTGCATTTCTGTCGTGAATTCTGCTGGTAGCTCGGCATAAATGCCCAACAACGGCAACAAAGATTACTGCAACGTTAAACAGAGCCTGCAGAATTTTTACTTCAATGTCAATAAGTTATGTTAAACAATAATCTGGTAAATGAAATAGCTTAAGCAGAACAATGGAATAAACAATAAATATATATATATATATATATATATATATTGAAATGGTTGGGGACTCAGCACCATCTTCGCCATCTTTTTGTTTGGATCTCCACGCCTTCGTTTAACAGTTCAAAAACTCTAACACCTTCCTTAAGTAGTTAATATTCACCTTCGTGAATGATTTTCTGCTTTAAAAGCATAGATGTTTCTAATATTTGTAATGGAAACTTTTCTGGCATACACACACAAAGCAGAAAAAGAGCAACTGCATGAAACAATTAACAGACATGATTGGTAAAGTGACGCCATTAACGTTTTAAATTAAAACAATTCAATTGAGTGAAATTATTTGTCTAATTTGAGCCTGTCCATAGATTGGATCAAATCCATGCGTAATCTAATCCATGCTTGATAAGCTTGGGAGATTCGTGGCTGAGTTGATTGTATATAACGATAACACAAGTTTCCATTTATGTGTTCTGCTCGCTTGAATGAAGGCTCTCTAAGGATTACGTCAAAGCCATGCTTAACAAGCCTCGGAGATTCATTGCTGGTGTTGGTTGTATGTACCCGTAATAAATATCTTAATATGCCAATTCTATATTTTTGTTTAAACGAAGTACAGCACAGTTTTCAACGCTGGGATAAATGAAGGTTGTGAAAAGAAACGATTTTGTGTTCATAATGTGAAGTGAAGTGGCTTACAAATAAGTTATATTATGTTTTTTTTTTAATATATTATTCTTTTCAAAAGGAACGGTTTTATATCTCCGGGAGTGTGGTCTACGGCAAGGATGTCACTTGATGATCCGGGTTCAACCCCATGGTGGATGTGTATAAGAAGTATTACTAAAAAAAATAAAACTATTTTATGTGTTCATGAAGTGGTCCTTTAAAGATAGGATGTAAGTTTTTAGAGGTTAATAATTTACCGTTAGTAGGTGATTTAAACTTAACTTTCTAGAGGATTGAAGTGCAGGGTTTTGTTTGTTGTTAGAACTGATTAGAACTAATCCACTCGTTAATTACTTCATTCAAAAGATTGAATCCATTGTTGTTAGAACTAGATTTTCTAAGAGATTAGATAGATTTTTAGTAGCAAAGAGTTCCACTCGTTAATTACTTCATTCAAAAGATTGAATCCATTGTTGTTAGAACTAGAATTTCTAAGAGATTAGATAGATTTTTAGTAGCAAAGATTTTGGTAAATGGCACTTACAGATTGAAGTTATGGATTAAAGTTGGAGGAGACTCTAATCACTCCCTTATCATACTTCTTATAACAAAAGAGGATAAAAAACCTCATTATCCTTCTAAATTCAATTCTAAGTGGCTAAAAGAAGATAGCTTTGTAACTCTAGTCAAATTAGAATGGGTGAAGTTTGATCCTAGTCAGAGAGAACCTATTAATATACAATTTGTAGCAAATCTAAAAGGGGTTAAGGTGAGGGTAGCTTTGTAACTCTGGTCAAATTAGAATAGGTGAATTTTGATACTAGTAAGAGAGAATCTTCTAGTATATAATTTGTATCAAATCTAAAAAGGGTTAAGGCAGTCATGGTTCAATGGGCCCATAAAAAAATTGATGGATGAGCAAAAATTGAGGGAGATTGAGGAGCAACTTGCAGTGTTTCTAGCAGATGACTTTGAAAAATAAATGGATGAGGAAATAAGCTTAAGTATAAAAGTTTAGAACAAAATAAGAGAATATTTTTGGCAGAGAGAGAATCATGATGGAGGCTCAAAAGTAGAGCACTATGGATTGCAATTGGGGATGAGAACACTAATTTTTTTTATAGATTTGCAAATCATAGAAAACAACAAAATAATTTGGGAGCTACAAGGACAATATGGAAGTAAAGTCTCCTCCTTTAAAAGAATAACTGACATGGGTATAAGGTATTTTGGTCAACTATACAAGGATCCTAGTCAAGTTAAATAGCTAAAATGGTTAAAATAGATTTTCTCTTTCCTAGAGTTATAAATGAGGAAGCCAATGGCGAGTTGATTAAGGAAGTCTCAAAGAATGAGCTTAAAGTTATTTTAACCTCATTTCAAAGAGATAAGAGTCCAGGACCTAGATCTGATGGGTGGACCATGGAATTATTTCTGAAGCTCTATGACCTTTTGGAGTCTAACCTACTCAAGGTTGTGGAGGAGTCTAGGCTAAAAGGAAGGGTAAATGCATTCTTTAACTCTACCTTCATTTCTCTTATTTAAAAAAAAAGGACAATCCTTCATCCTTTGATGATTTTAGGCTCATTTCTTTGTGTAACTATGTGTATAAAATCATAGAAAAAATAATTGTATCAAGAAGTAAAAGGTTCTTCTCTACTTCTATATGTATTGAGCAATTCAGTTTCTTTCATGGTAGACAAATTCATGAAGCAATTCATGCTTCTTAAGAAAGTCTTCATACTATAAAATCAAAGA
The DNA here is from genome assembly GCA_028583015.1 of Wollemia nobilis. NCBI lineage: Eukaryota > Viridiplantae > Streptophyta > Pinopsida > Araucariales > Araucariaceae > Wollemia > Wollemia nobilis. The sequence goes on from JAQPPZ010016726.1 coordinate 14,700,669, forward strand.
AACTACTAGAATTGGTGATGAAGTTGTATCTCTCCAAGGCTTTTGAAAGATTAAATTGACTATATTTAATAATGATACTTACTCATATTGGGTTCTATGTGGAGATGGTGAACTAGATTATGGGATATCTTTATTTTTTTTATTTTTCAATTTTGGTTAATAGTAAGCCTCTCAATTCTTCAAAGCTTCTCGGGTGATTAGACAATGGTAACCCTTGTTACATTGTTATTTCTTTTGGTATTTGAGGGATTGATAGGTGTATTATAGCATCCAGGAGGGAACGAACAATAAAGGGAATTAGAATACGTAGAATAGTGGAAGTCATCCATCTACTTTTTATAGATGATGCTCCCCTTTTCACAAATGGAATAATAAGAGTTGTAGAGAAGTTAAAACAATATTTAGATATTTTTTATCTAGTAATAGATATGCAAATTAACGCATAGAAGTCAAGCATCTCTTTTAAGTGTGTGGTCAAAATAAAACCATAACAATACGTCAAATTTTTCCCTTTAACAGATTTGATCTTCAAGAGGGGTTTAAATATTTGGGGTTCTTTTTGAAATCCAATGACTACAGTAAACAAGGCTAGAATTCTGTGTTGGAGGCCATATCAGTATATTGGCAATTTTTGGCTCATATACCAAAAGGAGTTTTAGAAAAAATTATACAATTAAGTTATAGGTTCTATAGACATAGAAAATGGAAAGGGAAGGTATTCTATTTGTTAAATGGTAATCCTTAGCCAAGCCCAAGGAAAATGGAGGATGGGATCTTAAGAACATATATTTAGTAAGGCTCTAGAAACAAAGCATGTTTGGAAGATAATATCAAAGGAAGGCTTATGAAATAAAAACATACATAGAAAGTATTTAGAGCCATTCATAATTGACGAGTGGATAAGGGCCCCAATTAAGAAAACCCATAATATTTCAATTTATTGGAAGGCAATGATTCAATCCTTTTATATTGTAGGTGATTGACTTAACTAGAAAATAGGGGATGGTTCAAAGATAATACTAGGATTAGACCCTTGGATTGATTGTGGTGATATGCATAAAATTCCAAATAGTGTAATTTAGACCCTAAGAGCTCAAGGGATAGGAAATCTTACCTAAGCAACTGATCCATAATCTTCTACAAACAAGAATTAGGGATGGAAGGAAGCAACATTTTTAGGGCTTCAGGACCAGGAGGTACACCAATGGGAAGAACATGTGGGGAGGGAAGAACATGTGGGGAGACTTAAAGCTAGACATATCAAGTTGCGAGAGGAAACTGATTAATTGGTCTGGATAAAGTATGAAGATACAAGGGAATATACTCCAAATTTGAAGTATAAGACTCTATTGGAAGATAGTAATGACAATCCAACATGGTGGTGGAAGACACTCTAGAATTAGAAAGTCCCATAGAATACATGATTATTTCTATGGTTTACCATGAAAAATAAGGTTCTATAATGCGAGGTATCACAGAAGAAGAATCAAAATGGTCTAGGAAGGTGTCATTTATGTAATCCAAACAATGAAACAATTTATCATTTATTGGTTGCTTGTTCCTTTACTAGATAGATTTGGAGGGAGGTTATAGCATAGTTAAAGCTTCATATAGGATGACAAGAAGATTCCTTAGAAAAGTGCTTAAAATATTGGTTTGAAAATAGGTCTTTGTATATTTTATAACTCTCCCATTGTTTGTGTCTTGGAGTGTATGATTAGGAATGCAAAAAATTTTAGGATCAAGAGAAGCCTACTTGGTAGATCTCCTCCCAAATCGTTGAAAGATTCAATAACTATAATGTTTCAACAACAAAAAAGGTAACTAGATAAATCATCCCTCCAAATATTGATAAATCAAGGGCATGGGAATTTTTTGATGGGGCTAGATAGGGGGTCCCTAGAGTTTGTGGAGTAGGAGGATTACTATATATTTCTAACTCTCATTATTTTAAATTCAAGGTTGGATTGGGAGAAGGTTCCAATAATTATGCTGAAATTATGGCCCTCAAATTGTTGGTTCAATTGGTAGAATCAAAAGGAATACAAAAAAATCAAATTTACGGAGACTCACAAGTGGTAATAAACTAGATGTTTGGTGTTTTTAGGATGGAAAACATGATTCTACAACCCATATTATCTCAAATAAAATAAGTTGTGGATCAAAGTGAAGCTTTTAATTTTTGGCATATTTATACAGAACTAAAGAAGAAAATAGATAAACTCGAAGGCACTTTAGATTGATCTAGGTACGTGCTTAGTACAAGAATTCAATGAGGGAAATGCACTGCAACTAGTCCATATCTTTATCTACAAGTATTAATACACTCCAGTTAAAACAAACATAGATAAAGCAACTTTTCAAAAAAATCAGAAGTTAGTGATTTATAGGATACTCTTTGAAAAATATGGAAGGTGTCTAAGGATATAACTTAGCATGATAAAGATAGCTAGTTATGATGTATAAATGACTTGAATTTTAGGTCACTATTGAAAAATTTAAAAATTCAAAAGGGGCATATTAAGAATGTAATTTCATAGTTAATATAAACTTAACTTTTTTTTTGGTAAAAAAATATTTAATAAATTATACAATTCTAATTAATTAAGTAAATAAAAGTGTTAAAATAGTAATTATGATATCTAGAGTATCTTATTTTATAAGATTTAAATTTGGGTTTTTAATTAATTAATTTATTTATTTTTGTTTGAAATTATAGTAGTTAATAAAAGTTCACTTTTTCTTGATAGTTGATAAAATATTTAGGAAGTTTACCTCTAAAATTTAAATATTTATTTGGTTATTATATTGAATTTATGAGGGTCTTTATAAAGAGAGTTTATGTTTTAATCTTATAATATCATGTCATTAAATAAAATGTTAAAACTATGAATGAGATTTAACTATTGCTAATATCTTGGTTTGTTTAGAAGGTTGTTTTAGTATTATCACGATCCTTAATAAAGTTGAAAAAAAAATTAAATATATTGTGATCATTTTATATGTTTATGATATTATTGATGTTATTTTTTTCCTTTTTAAATTTGGAAAAAATGTAAGTACATGGTAGAAATAGTGGACTACATTTCAAGTAGAAATAACAATGATGTGAACAAAATTTAGTAATTTTTTTAATGATCATATTGAATTGAAATGTAACTAAAAATAGTATATTTTTGGATAAGATTTGAACTTATATTAAAATTTTATGTTTTAATCACTTGAACTTATATCATTTGATTAAAATATTAAGGTTTATACATGAGATTGAAACCTTGTTTTATGATACGATGAATAAAAAGTAGTTTATATGGTCCATCATTGTAGTGTACTTGGTTTCTAGGACATGGCCTTACACTAATAAATGAGAGTTCTAGCTTTTTAACCACGCCTTGTGTGCCTTTAAATTGTAGTTTATTTTTGAGATATGACCTAGACACTAACAAATGAGAGATCTAGTGTTTGAACCACCCCCTATGGCTTCCCTCTAAATAGTGGTATACCTGAATGGGACAAAACTTACAGCCACCTAAGAGCGGCTCTAGAGGGTTTCTCTCTACCCAAGAGTTTGTCTTGAGGGGGATAGCATAACAGTTTGGGTATTGGCTCTTCTTTGGGAGGTCCAAAGTTCAAATTGCAGTATGTGTGAATGACTGTGTTAAATTACATATTGATAAGCTCATATCTCTCCCTTATGAGAGGTAATGGTGGGATGGGTATGCCTAGCCCTAAGCATCGATTGTAGAGGTTTCTCAAACTAACCAAATCCAAAAAAATAATTAAGTTCATTAATGATTTCTATAATAATTATATATACACAAACATAGTCAAAGATAATAGATCAAATATAACTATAACTAAAATTATATTATTAATTTTTAAATAAAAAGTGTAATAATTATATTACTTTTAAAAATATATAGTATATTAATTCAAAAAAAGTGGATGGATAGAAAATCACACCCTAAAGTTTATGCTAGTAGAGCCATTAAAACAAAATAATCAAACAAAATTAGACATAGTGGATCAACCATGAGCTATTTATGCAACTAGAGCTATGGAGCCATAAGGAGATTGTGGATCATGGTTTGAGGGACATCTCTATCTAGAAGGTAGATTTTGAGTATCCAATGGAGGATCCTAGCCTAAGTTGACACGTTTACCAATTGGTTCATTTACCTAGTTGTCTTCTGCATCCCTCATTAGGGAGATGGTGAGGCTGAGATGAAGATATTTATTGGTGTTATTCCAACCCTTGGATCCTCAGTCATAGGGCTGCGAGGGATAAGGTGGAAAGTGATTCTAGTCCCCAGATCTATGTCGAGGACTCTAGAAAGGAGTTTACAAAGCATAATTATGGTGATTGTGAGACCAATTGTTATGAGAAGGAGATCTTAGTAAGATGTAAGACATTGCACATGGGCCATTAACCTAGTAATATATAAAATTCTATAAATGAGCTACCTCTAATGCCATCTTATTCACCTATACCTAGAACTATAAAAACATATTGGATATTTTTAGCTGTAGTAGTCAATGACAAATGGGTGTCAACATATGCTCTAGAAAAATAACTATATGGTCCCTACTAGGTGTTACAATAGATTGGATAAATTGATTATAAATTAGACCTTTCACATACTTTCAAAATCCACCCAATTTTTCATGCCTCTTTATTGAAGAAAGTTTTTAGCAACAACATATAGGTGTAGTCCATGTTACCTAAATTGGATCAAGAAGGATCCATCATTCTGGGGCCTAAATAGATTTTGTATTGGTGATTACATATCCTTTGCAACTATGTTATCACTATTATCCTAGTGCAATGGTATGGTCAAAAAATAAAATATGTCATATAGGAGCCACTACATCAACTTCAGCAATAATTTCCTCATCTCTAGCTTTAAGGACAAATCTTTTTGAAGGGAAAGGATATGTTAGGACCCCATCCTAATATTAATATGTAATTATTATCTTGCTATCATTGGGACCTCAACTTAATTTTATTTTGTAATGCTTTGTAATGTACATGTGGCACTTGAGGTGGCTAGACAAATGGGGACGTCTCATGTACTATTATCAAGAATGTCAATATTTCTTTAATAGAATATTCTAGCTTGGGTCCCCACTTGTATGTGTAACTAAATTTTAAGCATTAGGGTTAGGGTTGAGAAGAGTATTTAAAAGGGAAAGAGGCATAGATGGATGTATCTCTTTTGCATATTATATCAAAAATTTTCTTCTAAATAGGTTTCCTTCTTGAAGAGGCTTGCAATTCTATATTGTGATACTATTGTGATCAATATATCTAATGCATTTTTATTTTGTATTGCAATATTTCTATTTTATTTTCATTAATTCTCTAATTATTACCATATTTGTGTGGATTATTTATTTTAATTAGAATGTTTACAACAATATATATATGAGACAGTTTTTTAAACTTATAAATTTATGATTGATTTTTTAAATGTTTTGATCTTATATGATTATTAAATTATAAAAATTATAATGTTAATAGATAAGATAACGGGAGTTCAAAGTCTTAATATAAATAATTTAAACTATTGCAACCACTTTTTTGAGAACTAAAAAATGATCAACTCAAAAAGTGACCAACTCGCTTTCTTAATAATCAGTCACTTTATTAATAATATGGATCCTTCTTCACACTCTCATTTTCTTCTACTAAAATTTTAACATCTAACATATATACCATACCATTTTTTTCTCATTTTCTTCTACTACTAGAAGCTTATTTCATTTTTGTCTCATTTTCTTCTACTACTAGAAGCTTATTTTATTTTTTGTGAAGTTGTATAACTTATGGCTAGTCTTCAACTTATTTATTAGTATGGTATAATTATTTTATGTAAATATAGCAAACCAATATCTTAAAATTCTATATAAATCTAATTTATTATCTTTGTATATTTTTAAGTCTCCAAATTTTTAAAGGAGTAAATACAATATATTCTTATGAATAAACTTATACTTGCTTATTAGAAAACTTTTAAAAAATAAATGGAAATAACATGACCAATTTAATTAGAATTTATTTAATTAACATAAATTTTTTCTAACCAATAGTATAGAATTATTTTGAAGTGGGGGGTAGAAAAATATGGAAGAATCTCTAGGTTTTTGGTCTTGCCCAAGGTGAAGCATAATATTTGAAAGAGCTGGCCTTGCATTAAGGGATAGTATTTGATCTTTTGTACTGAGGATTGGCACCGAAAATAAGTGTTGGATAAATTAATGTAGAGGACCCATTGGGATAACATAGTGTTGCCAACTTGTATGTCAATAGACTCCTTGAGATCTCTAGAAACATCAATATCAACACAAACATGTTTTTGAGGGTCTGGATGGGAAAATTTATCTGCCTCCACAAAAATGACACACCCAAGAGGTGTTGCTATGCGAATGAGAAAGGGCCACAAATGTAGAGGGAGTCCTAGGAATTCCACCCACACAGAATTTGGTAGATATTTCCTCAAAAGCATAAAATTCATGGGTCCAAGGAGAAAAACAAGCAGAGAGTTTCTCAAGTACCAGGGGCCATGTTTGTAAATCACCTTAGCATGGGTTGTTTTCGCAAAGCAAAATAGAAAAATTCCTTTGTAAGGTTTTGAACCATCGTTAGCTTGACTCCATGAGGATTACAAGCTATGTTGACTCAGGCCTTAAGGGAAGACTCATTAGAGACGCATACAACAAAATACACATGCAAATTCAAGTTTAGGTAAAGAAAGAATTACATTAGGAGAATGAAGTTTACCTTCTTGACCATTCTCATCATAAAACTGCACAGTTGAATGAGAGGATCCATTAACACATGCATTCTCTTCTATGGTACCAATGCTATGCATTGGTTCACCAAAGTTGGAGGTCATAAATAATTATATTTTTTTTGTATAATAGTAATGGAGACTAATTTTTTTTTTGTAATGCAATGTGAAGCCTACAAGGCCATCGAGATTGAATATACTTTATATCATTTTCTCTTACCTAATATAATCCAAAACTATACTAAATTTAGACATAAAATTTAGGTTTTTTCATATATTATTTAAAAATTTAGAAAAAATAATTATAGGAAAATAATGGCTAAAATTAAAAAATAAAGTCTTAGGATATGATTTGATATATTTATTTTATATCTACTACATTTCATCATATTTATCAACTATTAATGTCAAATAAAATTAAGAAAATTATGAGTTGCCAATTTTTTTTTGCAAATAAAAATAAAATATATTTTAAAAATATCTCTTAATTGAAATTCTTAGGGAATGTTATTTTTACCTAGTCTCATTATTATTTTTTTGATTAAAGTGAATGGTGAGGGTTTTGAGAGGATCCCTACAACCTTAAACAAAACACTCCAAAAGGAGCCAACAACCAACAAAGGTGGGACCAACAAGAAATACTATCAGAAAATAAATCAAAATTACAATCTCGACCAAATAGTAGCACTTAAAATATGAGAAGGTGAGACCAAAAAGAAATGCTATCAAAATATAAATAAAAATTAAAATCTTAACCAAATAGTAGCACTTAAAATATGAGATTTTTGAAAGGATCCCACAACCTTATACAAAAATCTCCAAAAGGATCTAACCAACCACCAAATCTTCCAATATGCAACAAAGCACAAAGGTGGGACTGATAGAAATTTGCTATCAGATGAATTAAAAAAATAAAATTAACATCTTGAAAACACTTAGATTTGAAATAAAATTCATAAAATCATCACCCCGCCTAGTAGGGAACTACCACACCTGATAGGAATCCATGAAGACCACTCCTAAAAATCTTGAATCTAGGTCCAAACTGGTAAACCTACAGGAAAACCACATGAAAAGCACCCAAGATACGAATAACCATGAACACCAAGAACATCTAATCCCAAAAATAACAAAGGAAACTAGACCCAAACCTTGAGAACAAGGGCTTTTACCTAAAATTTAGATGTAGAAATCATCACCTTAGTGAAAAACAACCAAGGAAAAACAAACAAGGGCTTAGGCAATCGACAGTTGAAATCCTTCACTTTAGATCACAACATATTGCACTCCGTAAAAATCTATATAAAATAAAAATAAACCCTCGAGAAGGACTTACACACCAGATAGAGATAAAGAAACTTCCACCAATTACGAATGACCTAAAACTATAAATCACAATTATCCAACTAAAAATTGAAGGGGATGACACCTTCTAAGCTTCCTCCTCTGATAGAGGCCTGCAAAAAATATCTTAAAAGCCCCAACACCTAGAAAAATAAATAAAGTAGCCAGGGGGACAAGGAAGAATCTAGGTTTTATAATGTTTCCATAACCTTAGAATAGTGTTTTGATAAGGACCTAGATCCTTAAAACCCATGGGTGCAAATCCCAAAACCACCCAAAAAAATAATACCCCTAATCCCTATGGGTTCTAACCCCATAGGTACATAGAAGAATAAAACCCCCACCAAGAAGGATACCAATAGTTGAAAGCATTGCCACCCAAATTTCCAAAGCCTAAGTGCTAATCACTCAATCCAGCACCCAACCAACTGTCACAAAAAAATAGTTTTCCTACCATGGAGGGGACCCAACATCTCAGTCCTTTGCCCTGCAAATTGCCCCACAATAGTGCTTTAGAATAATTTTGAATAGTGGGTACCCCAAGCACCACCATAGAGATAACACTGTCAGGTAGAAGGAAGACACCACAACCCACCATAGATTCTCTTTATCCACAAGAGAACTCCAGTATTTTGAACTCAGCCCTCTCACTCACCTACCAAATATAGGACAAAGAAGTGAAAAGGGATTCCAGCATAGCTAGAGAAAAATGAGCCTCTAAAGAGAAATTAATGTATTCTCTTGGAGGATATTCCCAAGCAGTAGCGAAGATGCCTTCAAGCTCAAAAGGTGAAAAATGTAAATCCAAGGAGAAATGATGCTCAATCACACCAGTCATAGGTATGGTATCCTCTACAATGGGATCCAACACCTATTTAAAATGTAGAATAAGAACCTATTTAAAAGGGTTTACTTATGGTAGCCAGTGTTGCCTAGTCTCATTATTGTTTTTGGTATTAATATTAAAAGAGGGTTTTGAAAGGAGCCCCACAACCTTATACAACAAGGAATATCTGAGGCCAATTAAAGAACAAGATGAACTCCATAAGGGAGGCCCACCCAAAAGGATAGTAAGGTATTACAAACCAAGGCAAGCACCCCCCAAGGAAGGGGAACCAAGGGAGTTCACACCATCCCCATGAAGGCAAGCCAAGGAGCAAAACCCAAACAAATTGACCCTAAAGAATAACAAGACAATACGAGGGGCCAAAAACTACCAACTTGAATAAATGCAAAATTTGAAATTTGAAAGTCACAATAGGCTACAAAGTTTGACAAGCTTGAGCATAAAAAGGGGCAGTGTTACCAGGGGGCAAAAAGGACAAACAAGGAAGGCAGTAACATATTGAGAGGATAGCATTATAAAGGCTAGTACACACCATAAAGCACTTAGACCTATGGGTACCAACCTGATCGTACAGATCTTCGAAAGGAACCAAAATATGACAAGAGTTAAGGAGCTTCCTCCCTGACGTGAAGTACAATATCATTGGAAAAATTCCACTACTAGATAGATAAGCCTTGAGAATGAACTCCCAATTTTTCTAAGAGATTAGCCACTAAATTGCCTTCTCTAAAAATGTAGAAGAACTCCACACTAGAAAAGGAATGAGTAAGCCAAGTTTCTTCATTAGTTAAATTAGCTATTTTCCATCCCGAACAGGAAACTCCATGAAGCATGTTGATGATGGATAGGGAATCCCCTTCAATAATTGTGTTTTTGATGCCAAGGTTCTTAAGCTACTCCAAGCCAATGAAGGTCGCTCTAGCTTCAGCCATCATGGAATATTGAACTCCAAGGAAGTCTACGTAATCCAGAATAAGATCACCATTGTTATCTCTGATTACACTACCCATGCCAGCTAAGCCATGGTTTATATTAGAGGTGTCTTCAAATTTAAGTTTGAACCACCCAATGGGTGGAGGAGATCAACGAACCTCCCTCATCGGGTTAGGAGAAGGAGGGGTGCAGGCTAATGACACAAAACCAATCCGTTATTCCAACAACCGCTCACTTGGGGGAGCACCGGAATTAATTTCAAAGGATTCAAATTTCTAAGAGTTGAAGACACATTTTTCAACATGTTCCATAGAATATTAAGGCTGATTTGGGTGATATTGTTTTTGCCCTTGAGTTATTTTTCTTCCACACACCCCAGAAGGAGTGTGGGAGGAGAAATTTCCAAAAATATTTAAGTCAAGAATAAATAAAGGGTGACTTCCATTGGATGACACAGTCCATTAAGGAATTATAAAATACCCAAGTAACATCCAACCAAGAGAGAATGGAAGCCAAAATATTTTGCGCACTATGACAGTGAAGCAAAATATGAGCCATCGATTCCCAATCATTCTTGCATAAATAACAACTTTTGACCAGGCACATCCCCCTCTTGAGAATATTCTCAATCAAGAGGATTTTTTTTTGCATAGCCAACCAATAGAAAATGTTAATCTTCGACATTAGATCTTTTAACCAAATTTTATTTGTAGGAAAAAAGTCTTTCTCCACTGAGCTAAGAGCAACGTATGTTTATTTAACTGAATAGGAACTATATGGGTCCCCCATCCACACCAATATATCATCTGTTAAAATATTACGTACCACAATAAGCCTCAAATCCACCAATAAAACATTCCATAATCTTACATCTGCATTGGCGACCAGCTCTGGAAGGGAGGGAGACCAAAATCTATGTCCATATTGGATAGTAATAAATTTTGCCATATTTTCAAGCCCGTGGGTTCTAGAATGAGCAACAAGGGAGGCATACCATGGATCATCCCCTAAGGTACTTTCCCTGGCCCAAATATCATCCCAAAAATTAACCGCCTCACCACTTCCAATAATCCAACTGCAACAAGACTTGAGGAACCTACGAGATTTGATGAGGCTATTCTAGAAGGTCGACCCTCCACTAGGAAGGAAATATGCTAAAAAAGAATCAAAGTTATATTTAGCCTTAAGGATATTACACCAAAGAATGTTAGAATTCGTAGCAATTTTCCACCCAAGTTTTACCACAAGAGCTTTGTTCATCACGACCACATTTTTGAGATTGAGGCCTCCATGCCTCTTCCTCATACAAATATACTCCCATGAGACAAGGTGGAATTTTCCTTTCAAATCAGGGCCTGTCCAAAGGAAGGATTTGTAGATGCTATCCAGTTTGGTGGCCACCTTAGAGGGTAAATGAAAGAGAGATAAAAAATAGATGGGGATGCTCTACAAGGTGCTTTGGACCAGCACCACCTTCCCCGCTTGACTAAGTAACACCCCTTTCCAAGATGCTAATTTTTTAAAAATGTTGGTTGATATTTCATTAAGCTCATTATTACATCAAGTGGGTGGATAAACACACCACCAGTAGGGTCCCTAGTAAACTATTACATAGCATATCCGTAAACATGTGAGATGGAGAGATTTGAACATGGGGCCTCTCTAACACGAGAGTTTCAACTACCCACTCCTCTCCAACTCCCCCACATGGGTGGATAAGACGCTAATTTGTGTTGGACTCTTTCAACAACCGAGGTCCAAAACTCATCCTTAATGTGGCCAACAAAAAGGGGGAGCCCCAAGTAAGTGGTTGGGAGAGAAGAAATATGATAATTTAAAATGTTAGCTATTCTCCTTTTTCGGGTCTCTAGAGTATTAAAAAATAAATGAAACTTTTTTCAAAATTTATCTGCTTTCGAGTAGCCTTCTCATAGCTTACCAAAATTTACTTCACATCCCTTGCATGGAACACTGACACCTCACAAGAGAGGAGGGTGTCATCAGCAAAATGCTAGTGAGAGATCGATGGGCAGGGGAATGTCGATATTAGACCAAAATTAAAACTCTGATGGGAAATCGAAAGACCAAGCACCTCTACCACGAGAATGAAAAGGAATGGGGACAGAGGGTCACCCTGGTGCAGACCACGACATGACTGAAAGAAACGTAGAATAAAAATTACCATGAGACCCTGTCCTAAGCCTTGCTTACATTATTATTAAAAAGTAGAATAAGAACCTATTTAAATTCTCTTATACTTTTAAAGATGTGTTTTAAGAAATTTTTTAAAATAATACCTATTAGTAAGATAATAATTTTCTTCAAAATAAAACTATAATGCAAATAAAATGACAACATTGAAAATTTAAATTTATGAAATATAAAAATCTAGCTAATTTTTTTTTTAACTTTAAATTTAAAATTAGATAAAAACTCATAACTTGATTAACAAAATTAAGATATAGAAATATATTTAATTATTTTTAATTTTTAATATATATATATATATAAATAAATATAAATAAGAAATCAAAATCATTGAATATCTATGAACATTGTTATGTAATTGTTTTTCAAACTCTAAACCAAAAATTACTGGTTTTTAGGAAAAATAAAGATAAATAACCAAAAATTTAAATTTATGAAATACTAAAAGTTAGTTTTTTTTTTTTACCTTAATTCTAAAATAAGATAAAAACTCATGACTTGATCAATGAAATTAATGAAATTAAGACATAGAAAGCTATTTAATTATTTCATTTCTTTTTAACTTATGAAATACAAAAATCTAGTTAGTTTTTTTTTTTTAACTTATGAAATACAAAAATCTAGTTAGTTTTTTTTTTAACCTTAATTTTAAAATTAGATAAAAACTTGTGACTTAATTAATGAAATTAAGACATAGATAGCTATTTAATTATTTCATTTTTTTTAAATATATCTATATATGAATATCTCTCAACATTATATATATTTATGTAATTTGTTTTCAAACTCTTAAACGAAAATCATTTTTTTTTAAGGAAAAATAAAGATCAATAACAAAACTTGTAAATAATATAGTTTAGATATCTTCTATAAATATCTATAAAATGTGAAAAGATATAAAAATTATAGGCATTTATATTTGGAATTTCTCACAATCTAATTTTAAAATTAAAATGTTATCATTCAATTAAGAATAGATTATATATATAAACAACTAATAGAATTCTTGTAACTTTAATAAAATTTTACCTAGGACGATACTTTAACGGGTTTATGAATAATATATCTAAAAATATAATGTAGCATTCATCTATTTAAATTTGATTGATGTATAAATTATTTATATGTTTATAGCTAATATATAAAAGACCTAAAATATTTTGTCTAACTCTAGAGAAAAATCAATACAAGCTTTAATTTATTCAATCAATGACAAATCTATAAATTTTCAATCCTTAATTTTTAGAGGTTTTTTCTAAAAAATGTAAGCCCTTAATTAGCACAATTGAAAATTTGATTTGAACAAAAGGTAAAAATAAGCAATATGAACTTTTGAATTTATACAACTACAAATGCATAGATTTTTAATTGTCACTTCATTTAAGCTTATCTAAAATCATATAAGATCTGTTAGAAACTCAAATATTTAATTAAAAAATGTAATGTTATTCCTTTCATGTTGCTATGTGTTCTCCTCTTCATTTTAGACAATAGGATTCAATTATTCCACAAATACTACTTTCTTCCCTAAATGCATTAATATATTTTTTTTCATTTTTCTTAAAAAATAATTTTAATGGGTTTTAGCTAAAACTAGATCAAAAGGAAACTATGTTCCAAAATACCTTGAGATAACAATACATCAATTAAAATATTCAAATATTAAATATTTCTTAGTTTTTCCTAGAGAAACCATTAATCAATTCTTCCTCTTCAATTGCCTCAATTGTCTAACGTACCCTTATGTTGGACATCAAGATATAGATTTTCCAATTTGATAGGAAGTGAATACTTGGATTCTTATTTTATATTAAAAATTCAAGATTGTATTCTAGATCACAAAGGAATAAAATTTCATAGAGGATAAGGTCCATATGTTCTATCAAACCCTCACTTGATGGTAATCATGTGTTAAACTTCTACAAGCAAAAAAACCAACCAAATTTTGTTACATAAAAAGAGTTGAAAAAACTTCAGCATGCTTTTATCCCATTTAATATGTTGAGAATATATTTTCTACATTTTTGTTAAAAATATAGCTAGTTATTCAAAAAACACATTGAGAAGTTTAACAAAATATCTAACAAGTTTTAAAAACAAATCAATCAAACAATATATTGAAGAGTTCAATTGAATCTCTATCAAGTTGGACATTATTGAAACTGAGGATGACCAATGAATCAATTTTATTTCTTGATTTATTTAGAATCTCCTAGAGGAAATGGATCTTATTGTCATTACATTCTAATGTAGTATAGTAAAAGGGGATCAACTAAATAATAACATCCTCTAGTAGAAATTCTACATGATGATACTATACGATTGCTTAATTTGTCAGTACCTTGCTAGATGGCTCCTACTATGACAACACTTAGATGGATTTTTACATGATAACACTTGGATGGCTTCCTAGATGGAAATATTCTATATAATGATACTTCCAAGTTGGGACACACTATATGGCACCTTGCATGATAATATTTTGCACAATAACACTTTGTATGACATTGCTCCCTAGAAAACATACACTAGATAGTACTTTGATCGATACTTTCCTTTTAGAAAACTCTCAATTTTATGACACCAGCTGAGTCATGTGACGATAAGACTTAAATGTGAATTACACTTCGTCTTGAACAACTTTCATGCTCTTGTTTGAATTGTACTTCCACTTGAATAATGCCTGCACTTTAACTGTTGTAACACCTTATCCTTATCTACAATCCTACACACTAGTCCATGTAGTCTATGACATATAATTCATATAACACAATGTATTTATCATTCCATTCATTCCATTATATACACAAGAAATTCAAGGTGGATCACTAATGGTATTGCCAATATGCCAATTGGCTATTTATTATAATATATTATATCCATTCCAAATTATTACACTATTATTTGCATAAGCCTCATCTCTTCCCTCTTCTCTTCCTCTTCTTATTTCTCTATGCTCATAATTATTTCTTCCTCTTCTATTTTTTATACACAAGATTGGTAGTTATCAAAACTGATTGGTAGTTTATCAAAATGACTCATCCATAATTGTTAAATATAATGAATATATATGCTAGATGCTCTCATGTCATACATGTAAAGTAAGAGGAACTGTTTCATGAGAAAAATCTCATGAATATTTTTTGAAAACCTTAATAGAGATTCCTATTTAGCAATCTTGAAAACTTTCATCCATGTTGCTTCTTCAATTTCCCAAATTTTCCACTTGACCAAATACTTATAATATTTATATCTCTTGTCCTTTTATATACTCTAGAGTCTACTATAATTTCAATTTCATCTTATTACTTATATGATATCTATTGTATCCATTCTTTCATCAAAAAAATTGAAATTATTTCTTCATCACTATTTATTTATTTATCATATATATGGGTACATGTTAGTCATATTAAAAATCTATGAGATATCTACTCCTTCTAGGAGATCAATTTTATTGGAATTAGCTACAAAATTCCTTAAGACCTTACAAGGTCTAATATTATTCCAATCTAGTTAGTTGTAATTACCTTTTGAGAATCTTCCCTTCTACAAATGTTCTAAAACTAATTCTCCAACCTGAAATTCTTGTGTCCTAAATTTGAGAGCATCATGATGGCTATATCTTAGAGAATTCTTCTCAAAATAAACTTTCCCTTCATGATATAAATTATGCATATATTCACCAAAGTATTTTGCTATGTCTTCTGCTATAGCACTTGTTCTTTGTAAATTTGCTATACTTTGCATTTCATCCACTCCTCTCGGATAGATTCCATACATAAATTTGAATAAAATTTTGGTTGTACTTATATTTATTAAGTTGTTATATGTAAATTTTACTTGTATTAGCATGGTACCACATAATTTTAGCTTCTTTCCAGCTAAACACCATAACAGATTCCCAAGGCTTCTATTCAAAAATAGAATGATAAGCTGAAAAAAAAACTCAATTTTATATCCAAATTCTTCTACAAAGTGTGCTAAAAGTGACCTACATAATAAGTATCTCTATCTAACACAATGTTTTTTAGAAAACTATGCAGTCTTACAACTTCTCCAAAGAATAAATCAACAATATGAGTAGCATCATTCATTTTCCTAAAAGGTTTGAAATATGACATATTCAAAAATCTATTAACAACAAAAAAATAGAATAATTACCTCTTTGTTTTTGAGGTAATACAAGAACAAAGTCTATATTTATATGTTTCCATAGCCTTTTGTGTATTGATAATGGATGATACAACCTAGTGTTTTGGCTTCTATCCTTTGCATGCTGATAAAATTGACAATCTTACACAAATATTCCTACATCTACACTAATTATTGGCTTATAATAACTTTTAGAAAGATATCCCATGGTTTTATCTACTTCAAAATGTTCAAAAAATCCTCCATTATATTTTCTTATAAAGTTCTACCTCATTGATCTCCATGGTATGATAATCATTGTTTCTTGAATTATAATCCCTCTTGGATAAAATAATTTAGACATGGTGTTTTATCTCTTGTAGTAGGGTTATGTATTTTATTTGTTTTTGTGAAAAAACATCCCAGAAGGGATGCCACTTTCGGGTAAAACCCAAGGAGGCAGGGGTATCCATTCCACAAAAATTGCCCAGGGCTTGAAACTAGCCTACCATATTTGACATACTCAAGGAGAAAACAAACACACAATAAGATTAAAAAAAAATTAATAAATAAAAATAAAAATAATAAAATAAAATAAAAAAACATGCTCCTTGAGTGTGTCAAAAATATAAAGTACAACCAAACACACACACAATAATAATAATAAAAAAACACAACACGAACCACATAGAAAAAACACAAGAACAACATAACAAAAAACAAACATGACAAAAACAATAGAACACTACAAAGACATAACCAACAAAAACATGAAAAACAAAAACAACCAAAACCTAAAAATAAAAAAAATAAAACTAAAAACCAACCAACAATAGACAATAAACAAAAACAAAAAATATAGAAAACACTCGCACACAAAAATACTAATTAACACAAATATACAGAAACACAAGAACAAGAACAAGAACAAGAACAATAACAAAAAACACAAAACAACAAAAACACAATAATAACAAAAAACAACAAAAAACAACAAAAACACAATAACAATAAAAAAACAACACAAAAACAAACAAAACAAAAAATGCACACACCTCAAAAAACTAAACAGGAAAAAAAAAAAAATTGAACATAACAATGACCTATCTAGCCCAATTAGACTTTTAAGGTAAGAATCAATAGAGGAAATAAAACAAATAATAGTTTGAGCTAGAAAACTAAAATACCTTAACCAAACCAAAGAGAAGCAAAAGTAAATCAAGAAGAAACTAGGTACCTTTAGAAATGATAGAAATAAGAGCTTCCCTTATTTGTGAAGCCCACCATCTAGGAGGGTGGCCATAACAAGTAAGATCACCTTTGTCTAAAGCCCAATTAGCTAAAGAATCATAACTCTTATTTTTATCTCTGACCACATTAATGTAATTAACATTCAAATCCCATCTAGATTAATTGGATCTTCTCAATAATTCTTTTTATTCTCCAATCAACCTTATGATTCTTAGAAGGAGTCTTCAAAATATTAATCATGAGTTGAGAGTCAGACTTAACTAACACCTTTTACCATCCAACATTAGTAGCCTCTTGAAGGCCTCTAAGGATACCATACCCCTCAGCAATATTATTGAAAAAATACTCAAATTCTCAGAAAAAGTAAAAACCAATGAGTCATCTGAAAGTCTACCAATTCTACCCACACTAGCTTTTCTAGGGTTCCCTCTAGAGGCTCCATTAGTATTGAATTTTCCAAAATCCTTTGGAGGAGGTTGCAAATTTCTTGTCCTATCCATCTTACAAATATTCACATTCCCTTTAAGTTGGTTGCCATTATAATATTTAATATTAAATATTTGCATCATTTGATACCATCTTTGGTGGCAGTTTTGGGGTGATTAAGGAGTTGATGGATTGATTCAACTAAGTTGGCTATGGTATTTTGCCAAATATAGTGAATATCCTTCCTATTTTGATTAAAAATTTGGATGTTCCTTTCATTCCAGATATTCCAAAGAAGAATGGTAGAACCCATCCAAACTAAATACCTAATGAAATGATCAACACCCTCTTGTTTAGACCAATCCCTCCAAAGCTATTCAAAAGTAAAAAAAAATGGACCACTATAAACCAAGTAAAGTGACCATTCTCCTCCATAGCTTAGAGGCTAAAGTACACTCAATAAAAATATGGCTGAGAGTTTCTACATTCTCTCCACACATTTCACATCTAAAAAGTCCATGAAAACCATGCTTCATAAGTTGCTCACCAATAAGCACCCTATGATGCAATAAAAACCAAGTAAAGAACCTCACCTTAGGTCAGATATTTTGAGCACACAACTGAGAAAATATGTCATAATATTGGTTGGGATTATTATGGCATAAGTTCAAATAACCTTAAGCAACTGAATACTCACCCTTAGTAGTGTTGGTCCATCCAAAACAATATTTTTCATGGGAATAAGAGAGAGATCTCATATGAAGGCTGCCTTGGATATCTTGTCTTTACCTTTCTAGGATTTGAATAGGCCAATCCTCAATAGGGATCCAATATCTACCAACATTTGAATTACCAGTATGGTATCGATAGTAATTATCCACCTTTATCCAGTTAGCTCGATGAATCTCCTCCATCCAAGGCCTCCAATTGGGAAATTGAGTTACCAAAGGCTTGTGACCATCCCAAGAATCTATCCAAAAAATTATCTGTTGACCATTATGAATAATCCAAAATAATTTTTTCTTTATCAAATTGTAGACACCAAAACAGCACCAATCTGACTAAGTGACTATAAACACTAATCACATTGACATACACAGCTTTCAGGGCAGCCTTCAGAGGTCAAACAGTGGTCCTAACCACTCACACAGCAGTTTAGAAGGTCAAAAATTGAGCAGAGCAAAGTTGGTCGTTTTAGCAAACCTTTAATCAAAGCAAGACAAAGCCTTCGTTCAAACAAACCTTAAGCAAAACTTCAAGAGCAAACAAGCCTTAATCAAAAGGGAACCTTGGCCTTAGATGTCGTGAAATCACGACGTCGCGATATCGCGCATCGCGATATCGCGACACCTAAGGCCCCGAGGGAAGCCTCGGCCTTAGACGTCGTGATATCACGAAACCTAAGGCCCTGAGGGAAGCCTCGGCCTTAGATGTCACAATATCGCACGTCGTGATATCGCGACACCTAAGGCACCGAGGGAAGCCTCGGCCTTAGGTGTCACGATATCGCGTGTCGCGATATCGTGACACCTAAGGCCCCGAGGGAAGCCTCGGCCTTAGACATCGCGATATCGCGCGTCGCGATATCGCGACACCTAAGGCCCCGAGGGAAGCCTCGGCCTTAGACGTCGCGATATCGCGCGTCGCGATATCACGACACCTAAGGCCCCGAGGGAAGCCTCGGCCTTAGACGTCGCGATATCGCGCGTCGCGATATCGCGACACCTAAGGCCCCGAGGGGGAACCACGGCCTAAGTGTCACGATATCGTGACGTCGAGATATCATGACGTCGCAATATCATGACACTTCGGCATTTTGTGTTTAAAAGCAGACACCTCTCCAATCAAAGGCGGACTTTGGCATGGCCGCCACATCCAAGGAATGATCACCACGTGGCACCCCTATGTGCCCCTTTTCAAAGAGACCCCGTGGGTCTGTAGAACAACGGACTTCACCAACTGCATTAATGAGACAAGCAGTGTTAGCAACAAATCCGATCCGAGGCCATGCCTCATAACTACTGATGTCAGTGCGAGCCATGTCTCATAAATCATCTGACAGGGGTCAAATCTCAGCGGCCCCTACGGACTTAGGGTTTGGACATTAATATTTCAGAGGCGAAATCCTCTATAAAAACTAGCTCAATGCAATGTAAAAAAAAGGAAAAGCATTTTAAAAACACAACGAAGTGCTGCTCATCCAGAGACCCGATTGCATCAGTTTAGACTTTACCTTCTTCACATCCAGAATCTCTTTCACAAGAGAGGTTGGTGGGTGGTTTTCAGAAGTGTGAGTCTGACCTTCAAACCAGACATTGGATTACTATATCCCATTAATTTGCCGACAACACCACAGTCTTAGATTTCGAACCCATCCCTAGTGGATTGGCGTCGAAACTAAGTTCTAACGAGGGCGGCCCGCTTGGGCACCCCACATCTTTTCGCTTGTTTGTTAGTTGCATGGTTAATTTGTTCTGTCACGCTTTACATTCGAGTATATCCTTTATTGAATATATCCTGCATTTTACGTTCTACGTTAAAGCTTCACGTTCGAATATGTCTGCCGTGCGTTCTACACTTGCATTACGTTTTTAATCACGTGTTTATCAAATTCAGAAGACGTTTTATCGAATATCATTGTGCTTCGGTAGTTCTTGTTGTCTCCCTAACCTGCAGGTAACCCTAGCGTATAAAGCTTTTCATCACAAGCGAAATCGTCTCACCTGGAGACGAATTACAGCAGGCTTCCACTGACTGTATCACTGGCAATAGCCGTCGGTAAAGTTTTTTTTGTTTTCTGTGAAAGTTGCAGGTTTGCTTAGGGTTATGCTGTTAGCACGCATTTTTCATTGATTTTGAGAGTCAAAACGTTCTGTCCTTGTGCAACAGGTGCTATTAAACAGTTTTCTGTTTCTTTGAATGCAGGAAGAAGCAGCAAGAGCAAAGATTCATCAGCAACCAGCGGCGGCAACATTCTGGCCCGCCCGTTTCTAATGTGGGCATGCGGAAGAAGATCAATATTCATTTGTTGTAATGGAAACATGTAACTGAAGAGACGTATTGTAACCGACCGGAATCACATTAATAAAAAGGGTTGTGCTCCTACTTTTAATTTGATCATATCCGTGTTATTACATGCATTAAACTAGTTCTATTTTTATTGCATATTAGTGTTTCTTTTATTTTCGAAATCTCATGCTTTCACAAATCCTCACGAGTCTTAAGAACTGCTAAAATAATAGAATATTTGGTATTTGATAGCAAACAAGGTCTTCAGGGCTTTTATTCTCAGTATATTTAGCACGAATATTATTAGCGCAAAGAACATTGGGGTTATGCAACATCCTCCAATATAATTTAGCAGCTAAAGCTTTATTGTTATTAATAGAAGACCAGAATCCTAACCCCCCTTCATTCTTAGGAAGACATAAAGTGTCCCATTTCACCAAGGCCCATTTTATTTTCTCCTTAGTACCACTCCAGAGGAATTGATGACTGATTTGATCCAGTTCTCGAAGAACAACCTTTGGGATATTCAACACGAAAGAAACATAAATAGGAATATCTTGAAGGACTGATTTTACAAAGGTGATTCTACCTCCAGAAGAAAGCCACCTGTTGGTCCACTTTCCAATTTTATTCTTGACTTTGTCCAACAACCAATTCCAATATTTTTTTTTGCCTTTGAATATTGATGGGAATACCTAAATAAGTGATCAGAAGGGAGGTCTTCTTATATCTTAATTTATCCAAGACCATGGATTCCTATCTAGTAGAGTAGTAAAATAAAATAACTTTAGATTTGTCTTCATTGATCAACTGCCTAGTAGCCTTAGAAAAATAGCTAATAATTTGCTTAATATTAAAATCTTCCTTAACTGTAGCTTTACCTAAAAGAGTAGAGTCATAAAAAAATTAAACATGAGAGATAGGTCTAGCTCCATGAGCAATGGTAACTACCTCAAGGGTTTTTTTCCCTCTTTTTGGTTATGGTCCTACCCAAGCATTCAACAAGAATGATGAATAAATAAGGGGATAGCGGGTCACCTTGCCTAATACCTCTCAAAGTTTGGAATGATTGAGTTGGCCTACCATTGATAAGAACTAAGTAGGAAAATTAAGAGATACATCCCATAATCCAATCCATCCAATCCTTAGAGAAACCAAATTACCTCAAAACTTTGATAAGGAAGTGCCAATCCACTCTGTCATAAGCTTTGGATAAGTCTAACCGAATGAACATGGAAGAATATTTTTGAATATCCATGGAATGGATGGCTTCCTGAGCAAGAACTATCTCATATACTATTTGACACCCTTCCACATAACCCCCTTGTTCAGGGGAAATAATATTATGCAAAATAGGCTTCAACCTTTCTGCCATGATCTTAGTAATGATTTTGAGAAGAACATTACATAAAGAAATAGGTCTAAAAGCTAAGATATGATCAACCTATTGAGATTTTGGAACAAGAGTAATATAAGTTTTATTGATAACCTTAAAAATTTCTTTGGATTTCTTGGCTTCTTCCACCACCTCTAATAAATCAGCATGAAGGATATCCCAAAACTCTTGGTAGAACTCAATGGGAAAACCATAAGGACATGGGATTTTCCATTTTTGCATTTTAAAAACTACTTGTTGAAGCTCATTGATAGTAACCATAGTAGTAAAAATAGAGTTCTCCTTAGAAGTGATAAGAGAAGGGATTGCTTGAAGAACATTTTGTTGAGAAGTTGAGTCAAGAGGAGTAGCAACAAAAATATTGGAAAAGTAATCGACAAAAATAGAGTTCATGCCATCCCAAGTATAGACAACATCTCCAAAATTTGATTTCAGGGAAGAAATAAATTTGTGAGATATTCGAGCTAGAAGAGATTTGTGGAAGAAATTTGTGTTTCGATCTCCTTCTTTGAGCCATTGAATTCTAGATTTTTGCTTCCATAAGAGTTCTTCTCTTTTTTCCATTCCTCTAACTGAGTTGTGAGTTTAATTTCATCTACACTTCTATTCTCTGTGAGGCCATCTAAATGGATTTTCTTATTCAAATTTTCAAGTTGAGCAATAATTTCATGTTTTTTTTATGAACATCCCCAAACTCCTTCTAGTTCCAAGTCTTGATTTTATATTTAATGTATTGCAGTATTTTGGAAAAATAGAATATCTTAGTCCCATACCTAGGCTTACCTTCCTTCCACCATTGTTGCACACGAGGTCTAAAGGAATTGACACTGAGCCACATTAATTGAAAATGAAAAGGAGAGAAACTCACATTGGTTTTCCACATTTCCACCATGATTGGCCAATGATCCAAACCATCATTATTAAGAGTCTTCACTTTAGGAATGTGACCATGGATTAAGAAATTTTTAGAGAGAAAAAACCTATCCAATATCTCCATTATACAAGCTAAGCCTTACCTTCTGTTAGACCAAGTCATAAGGCCATTATTTGGTTGGATGTCCACAATATGGAGGTTTGCAATATATTCGCTCATGAGGTTAGTGCTTTTATCCAAATTTCTATTTCCCCCAATTTTCTCATCTAGAGAGAGGATGGTATTGAAATATCCTCCGATCAAGATCCAAGATTCAGGAAAATGAGAGATAATATGAGTTATATCCTTCCACTATCTTATTTTTTCCTCCAAAGCAATTGGAGCATAAACAGTAATGCAGAGCATAATTTGGTTGGAATGTCTACTTTGAATAGCTATAGCTAAAATACCCCAACTGCCAACCATATGGTGAATAACTACCTCTTTTGGGTCCCAAAGACAAGCAATGCCACCAGAAGTCCCCTAGGAACTAAGGGAAACCACTTTTCTAGCTAGCCAAATTTTACTAGCAATTGAGTCCATATCCTCCATTGACATCTTCATTTCTTGAAGGAAAACAAGATGTGGATGATTTATCTGAATCATTCTTCTAATTTCATTTTGTTTTGAAAGACTCCCTTTGAGTCCTCTAATATTCCAAGTGATTATCTTCATTAATACCAGGGCTAAAAAAGTTGGGAATGGCATTAATCTTACCTTCCTCTACAAGCTTTTCACCTTCTTTTACCATATGATATTGATTGGTCTTGCGACCTACCTTTTGATTAGAATCCATCTTCAGTTTTTTTTTCCCTATTTCTTGACTTACTCCAATTGAATTTGAGATGGCTTCTAACCTTGAAGAATGCTCGTACACAATCAAAATTTTACTAGAGGGTTCAATAGAGTCTATATTGGGACCTGTATTATTTGAAGTTTTGACATTTAAAAGATTGTTTTTCTTGTGTAAATTTTCTCCCTTTGTTTCTACTTAAAACCTTTGAATTGTTGGTTTATCTCTAAGTTCTTCCCTTCATATTTAAATTGTGTTTCTAAGATTTTTGTTTCCATTATTTCCTCTTCCTCACTTGGGAAATCATTTATGGAAAGGATTTCAAACATATTAGTAGATGAATTTGATTGATCCTTCATAATTGGTTTTTTTGAGTGTTCTTCTTCTTAGGCATTTGGAAACCTGCTAAGTTTATATCTTCTTTCTTTTGATCAGGAATTTTATTTGGGCAAGCACTAGCCAAATGACCATATTCATGGCAAATTCTACAACGAAAATGAATGTTCTCATAGTCCACTACTTTCTCCCAAGTGTCTTCCCCAAATTGTAAAGTGATCTCTTTAGGTAGGGGTTTGTCAAAATCTATCAAAACACAAATTTGAGCATAAATAATATGTTCAAAATTTTGAGTACAATCAGTAGTCATCATAAAAGTTCCTAAAGTGTTTCCAATTGAAGAAAAAATAGTAGGATTCCAAAATTCAATAGGGAGGCCAAAGAGTCTAACCCACATGGGAGCTATAGAAGGCATCTCTTCTTCGACTTTAAATTTAGTATGCCAGGGCTTCATGAAAAGCCCTGCCCTTCCAAAAAACCAAGGACCCCCTTGAAAATTTTTCTCTCTATCTTCATTATTAGAAAATAAAATAAGAAAATAACCATTTGGATAAATAGAGATTTGTAACTCACCTTTAGTTTTCTAGATTTTTGTAGCCCAGACTTTGAAAGCAGATAGGCTCGGATGAAAACCCACGAACCAAAAAATTAGTCCTCTTTTTCTAGATCTTCAATGCCAGTCTGAATGTTACCCATATCAAGCTTAACAATAGGAGTTCCATCAGCTCCTTTAACACATCGCGACTCCATTTTCTTGGGATCAATATTAGGCGTTCTTAGAGGTTTATGGTAAGCCCTAATATTAATATTAGCATTGGTCTGAGGCTGTCCACCATGGAGGGTATCCCTAAAATTTATTTTTGGGGTTGAGTATTCGAAATTCTTACCCTTGATAGGGGTTTTCATAGTATATTTATTTTGTGGGTGCACCTTAGCACCAGATTCACTTGATATTTGAGCCATTTTTTGATTAGTTGCTTGAAAATTGTTTCGTGATCTCTTTAAGCCTTGCCCTAGATGCCATGGAAATGTATGGTTTTCACTTTTATTTGGTGCAGGAAATTGGAAGCTGTTGTCACTCAAGTTCACAACATGATTTGTTGAAATACAAATTTATAACCCATCTTGGATCCCCTACAACATATCCTACTAAAATATTGAGTATAAACCATAAAAATATTGGTGTGGATCCCCTACAGCATATCCTACTAAAATATTGAGTATAAACCACAAAATTATTAGCGATTAGGGCCTGAAGGTCCTAAAACCAACCTATGGACCTGCTTGCACTCAACCTAGATGAAACCCTTGCATAGATGCTTCCCAAAACTCTTGTTCATACATAGGGATGCGATAGGATTTTTGTTGCTTCAAATGATCTAAAAATTGATGGGTTCTAGGGTTTTTTAGGCATCTACCCTCAAAATTTCAGCTAAATCCGAGTCTGGATGAATGAAATATAACTGAAATAAGTTTAACAATTTGGGCAGTCCTATGAAAAATATCCCTCCTCAATCAACTTCCTCTTCATCCAGAGCATCTCTCAGAGGTCCACATCTTAATTAGAGGTAATTTGTGAATTGGATATTCTCTTTTTTTTTTAGTAGGGTTATTGCACAATATCCAAGCTTCTTTAAAATCTAAATTATCAATACAAAGCTCTTTCATGACATCAAAACTTGCAAATTCAATCCTCATTGCATTCTTTTAAAATTTCTTGTACGCAAGGCATCAACTATCCCATTTTAACTACCACTCCTATGCTTCAAAATAAATGAATAACTTTGAAGATACTCCACCCGTTCATATATATTTAGTTCAATTTTCCCTGACTATTAATGAATTGCAAAGTATGAAAATTTCTAAACAACATAAATTCTTTCAATAATAGATAATGCCTTCACTTATTTAGTGTTTGCACAAAAGTAAATACATCTTAGTCATAAATAAATATTTCCTCTTGGCTTCATTTAACTTCTCACTAAAATAAGCAATGGGCCAACCTTCTTGGCTCAAAACTCCAATGGTGGTTTGGTTTGCATCACAATATACTTGGAAAGATTTGATAATATCAAACAATGCTAAATTTGACTATTCTATAGCTTTCTCCTTCAATATTGGAAAGCTATTTTTTCACTTCACTCATCCATTTGAACTCATGTCTATGACCCTTCATTATTTCCATGATTGAAACATGAATTCCACTAAAAGTTTAGATAAAATTTAGATAAATATTTATTGAACCATGGATGCTTCTTGCCTCAAACATACTTCTTGGTGATGGTTATTTTACAATAGCCTTTACATTTATTGGATCCATTTGTAAACCATCCTTGGAAATGAAAAATCCCAAATACACCAATTTATTTTTTATAAAACTACATTCTTCAAATTAATCAACAATTACTCCCCTTTCAAATTTTTAAAAACTAACCTTAAGTGCATTAGATGTTCTTTTTTTGTGTTGATAAAAAAAAATATATCATCTAAACCACCATAAAATTACCAAGAAAAGGCCTCAAGACTTCATTCATCAATCACATAAATATGTTGGATGCATTTGTTGATCCAAATCATATAACCATCCATTCATACAATTTTTCTTTTGTCTTAAATGTAGTCTTCCATTTATATCCTTCTCTAATTTGAATATGATGATAACCACTCTTCAAATAAATACTTATGAAGTATTCTATTCCACTCAAACAATCCATCAAGTCATTCATACACGGTAATGAAAACCAATATTTTATTGTGATCTTATTGATTGCCTAAGAGTCCAATGACACATGCCATTCTCAATAATTCTTGGGTTCTAATATGGTTTATACTGCATATAGTATCAAGATATCTCTAATTAAACCCTTATCCAATAAATCTTATATTTCTCTTTATCTCTTCATTTTCCATGGGTGTCATCCTATAGGTTTCCTTGTTTGGTCAAATAACTTTAGATATTATATCTATGTTATGATCAATATTTTACATAGGCGACAATCCACTTGATAACTCCTTATAAAGTATATATAATTTCCCCCAACTTATCAACTATTTCATGAGGAATTTCATTCATTTTATTGGTTGCCTCAATTTTCATAGATTTTGTAATGAAGGTAAAGCACACTTCTTCCTTCTTTAATCTATTCAAGAATTGTTTTCGTAAGGTTAGGAAAATATTAAGAATGATATCCACCTCTTTTCTTTTTTCCTTTAATGGAATCCATGTATAAATTTTACCATCCTTAAAAATTGAATAAATGTTCATTCCACCATCATGTACCACTTTCCTATTAAAATGTCATGGTATATCCAATAAAATATGACATGTATCCATCGAGATGTTGTCACATAAAATCACATCATTGTAAGAACTACTCTAAAAAATTACCATACATTGTTCGGTTACCAAAATTTGGTGTCAATTTTGTAACAATGATACTTTGTAAGAATTCACATGCTCAATTATTTTACCAAGTTTCTTCACTATCTCTATCAATGCTAAGTTCTTCGTGCTTCCACTATATGTAATCACTTCATAAAATTTACCTCCTAATTTACAAATTATAATTCTTTATTTGCTCATGTTCATTCATCTCCTTGGTTGGTTTCCCTTTTTATTATAATAAACTCTCCTTCTAATTCCTTCATGTGCTTTGATGAGGCAATACATTATTTATTTACTTATATAATATGGTTATAGGCTTCCTTTCCATGCTTGTTGGTCTACTATGATTGAGGGAACTCATAGGATCTATGTACTTCTTCCAAGCATTTATAACCTTTGTGAAAAAAACCATGTCCTCTTCCTCTACCAAATCCACCTCATCCTCTTGATGACTCATATTTTTCTTGGGTACCTAGATTGTAATTGTTTGTTTGTGAGAATCTCTCTTCTCCATCCAAATATTGATCCCCTATTCCTCCATTGAACTAATATCTTCCTCTTGAATATCATCCTCTATTTCTAGATCTATTTTATTTTTTGTGAGACAACTTATCTTCCACCTTAAGAGCATATTTATGTGCCTCTCCAATTGTTCTAATTCAAACCATACTAATTTAATATTTTACATAAAACCTTAGTATATTTTTATATCTCTCCATTTTCTCCTCATCATATTCAATATGACCTACTCTTATGGTCATTTTATAATATTATTCTATATACTCCCTCACTCTTAGCTCCTTTTAGTTGAGGTTTTACAATATTCTAAATAATACAATTTGATAATCTACTTGCAAAAATTTTAATTTTAATTTGAAAATAAACCTATCCAAAGTTTGAATTTCTCCTTGACTTTCACTCTCTCCATTTGAATATGATCCCGTAAAATTGATGAATGTACCTTTAGGCATGTGTAGGAAAATTTAAACGGCTTTGAGTCCACCATAGATTCATAGTCAAAGAATATTTCCATGATAATTATCCAGTCTATAAATTCTTTTGGGTTTAAACTTCCATTAAGACTAGGAGTATCCATATTTGGCTTAGATCCCATGCTAGAGATCACTCGAGTAAACCATTAATCTAGTTCTTCTCCTTGATCCTCATCTCAAACTTTTGGATGATTAGTCTCGTCCTCTTCACTATCACTAACCTCCTCAAGATGAACACCTCTTCTTGGGTAGTCTCAATTGCATTTAATCTGGTTGTGAATCCTCTCAATATTTTAGCTATATCCATCCGTCAAAGCACAAAACTATGTGGTGTCCCTCTACATCATTTGCCATATTTTCCAGGATATATTGTAAGCCTCTAAAAAATTTATTTTATACCAAATAATGTAGTCTAGTAAGAAGGGATCAACTGAGCAAAAACCTCCTCTAGCAATAATTTTACATGATGATATTGTATGATCGCCCAACTTGTTGTTACCTAGTTATATGACTTTCAATGTGATGATTAGATAAATTCTTGCATGATAACACTGAGATGAATTTCTATATGAAAATATTTTATACAATGGAACTTGCCACAATGACACTTCCAAGATGGAAAATACTAGATAATAACTTGTATTATGATGTTCCACATGATAATAATCCCTAGATAATACACACTAGATAGTACCTTGACCAAAATTTCCTTTTTAAATAGCTCTCAACTTGATAGCACCAGTTGAGTCATGTGACAATAAGACTTATATGTCAATTTTATTTCCTCTTGAACAACTTCCACACTATCTTTTTAATTGTGCTTCGACTTGAACGATGCCTTTACTTGAACTACTACAACACCTTGTCCTCATAAGCAATCCTAGATATGCTACTCCATGTAGTCTACTACATATAATTCAAACAACACATTGTATTTATTATTTAATCATATACATATAAGAAGTTTAAGGTGGGATATTAATGATATTTTCAATATACCAATTAGATATATATTGCAATATCTTGTATTTATCTTGGACTCTTATGCTCATCTCTCCAAAGGCCTCCTCTCTTCCCTCTTCTCTCACTCTTCTTATATTTTTCCATCTTATATTTTATTTTTATACACATGATTGAAATTTATCAAAATGGATTTTCAATTTATCAAAATGGCTCATCCATAACCATTAGATATAAGGAATTCATATGTTGGACACTCCTGCATCACATTTTGGAAATATTATTATGATCTTTACTCTAAAATTACAATTAAGGTAGTAAAATAAGAGGATGAACTTGTCTAATTCATTTAAAAAGATAAACACTTCTACATTACCCAATGCTTGAGTTCTTTAAGATTAAATAAATAAATATTTTTTTAACTTATCCAATACTCTTGTTTCTTATCCAAGCAAGGAATTAATTTTTTAGTAACGAATTTTTTTTTAAATATTTTTTCTATGCTTATTATAAGTACTCACCCCATGTGGGGTTTTTTAATGATTTTAGAAATGGAAAAAGAATTAATAAATATTGTGTGTATCCACATGTGGA
Organism: Wollemia nobilis; assembly: GCA_028583015.1. Lineage (NCBI taxonomy): Eukaryota > Viridiplantae > Streptophyta > Pinopsida > Araucariales > Araucariaceae > Wollemia > Wollemia nobilis. The sequence continues at coordinate 14,730,981 of JAQPPZ010016726.1, forward strand.
TTCACTAATGGCTTTTAATATTTATTTTTTAATTTTTAGGAATTTCTTTGTGCTTATTGAAAATGGAAAAAGGAATTTTAATAAATATTGTATGCTTATGATAAGCACCTCAAATATTATATCTAGGAATTATATATTTTGTAACCAAAGAAATTTGAAGACCTTCTAGCTATGTCAAAATCACAAGGAAACCACACCTACATCCACATGATGAAGATTCAATGACTAAGTAACCAATACCAATATTCAACTCATTCTTATGGTTAATAATAAAATAATACAAAAAATAGAAAGCTTTATTTATCCAAAATTATCAAATAGAAAATGACTTGGTGATTGTATTGAAAATAATCAATTTCCACAAAAAATAGTGGATAACTTCATTCTTTTACTACAAGCATCCTTGCCAATACTCTTTGATATGGATCAAGAAGAAAGAGCATCCACTTTTTCCATTGATCTATTTTAGGACACAATGTTGTACCATATCTCTATATTGGATTACTTCACTTTGGTACTTGAATCGCCATATTAATATGATCATAAAGATTCTATTGATGGAATTTATAAGTCCTATTGGCTAAGGATGGTAAAGTATATAAATTAATTTTCTTTGTTAATACTTAATTAAAAATTATTATATTTGCACAAATTCATTACATTGTATCCTTCAAGAAAATGCTCATTGTGAGTCTATATCCATAATCACCATTTATTCTTCAAGATAAAGAACAACTCATCCTTCGTAAAAATACTTCTCAATGCACCATTGATGGTTTGTGATGAGTTTCTACCCTTGGATTCTATTCTAATAGGTCATCCAAATTCACATTCATCTCGTAAATAAAGGAAACGATAATACTTTTTCTTTGTGTACATTCTTGTGAAGCTTCACACTAAAGTTAAGTAAAGGAAAATATGATATTTTTACTTTGTGTACATTCTTGTGAAGCTTCACACTAAAGTTAAAGATACCTTTTAGCATCCACATACCACCTTTTAAACACTAAATAATGAACATTGAGTTTTCAAAAAATTTCAAGGACACTTCATATCAAACTTTGCCTTCCTGGTGTTTCCAAGTTGATGGCTATGTTTGGCTTCACTTGAACAATATTCATAATCATATCATTTTTTCTAAGTTAATGACCATGTTTGGTTTCACTTGAATAAGATTCATAATCATATAACTTTGGAGGAGGTTTTTCTCACTTATCCTAAAGATATAGGCTCCTAATTTGTTAGGACCTCATGTCCTAACTAACTAAGTGGGCACCTCCTTTGAATGTAAAGACATCAAATTTTAAGTTTAGTGTTTTTTTTTTTTTGCATTGTAAGCAATCCATACAACTATCTTTATATATTATATTACAAGAGAGATAAAATTTTCTTGAAAAATTATATTATATAAAACATTGCTTATAGAGCAGGTTAACCCTAAAAAATATTGTACCTTCAAAATGACCTACCATAAAGGAGGTTGCCTCCTCAAAATGGTTTGCAATACATTATATTCAATTAAGTGTGATTGATAAAATAATTGTTGTGCGTTCAATATGCAGAATTGTGTTTCCATAAAATAATTGTTAATTGCTTTGTTGTTCAATCTATAGCATTTTTTTTTTTAAAAGTGTATTTCGGTGAGAGCTTATTTCGAGTTAAATCATGTCACTTAAAAGGAAGGAGGTTTTATTCGCTAATCTTCGGACATCTTAAACATTTCTTTTACTATTTTCAACAACTCATGGTTGATAATCATTCATCTTAATGACGTGATATGTGATTTTTTTTTCAACCCTCGGTAAACAATTTTTTGCACACTGTCCAAATTTCAATATAAGCATGATGTTTGCATTCAGAATATTGCATGTTTGAGCTTTGGAGATCCAAGGTCAAAGCTCAAGTGAATCAAATTTAAGAGGAACAACAACATTTGAGGAAATAATTTCTAGTTGTAGGAAAACAATCCGAATTCTCATTGATCACCTTCCAATACAGTTGAAAACAAAAAAAATGTTATTTTGGTAACCTAATTCAAAGCCGTCACTTCTTATGTGCTTGAAGAGGTTTTCCACTCTCGATCCATGAGAATTCAATCCGTGAATCACAACTTCTTATGTGCTTAAAGAGGGTTTCCACTCTCGATCCATGAGAATTCAATCCGTGAATCACAACTTCTTAAGGCAGCTCTCCGGGTAGACTTTTCCAAAAGTTGAGCAATAAGCATTGATGCACGCCGATGTTGTTTTTGGTGTCGACTTTATATCAATCTCTCTCAAAATAATACCCTTACATGGGACGCTCTCACTGCAATTAAAAGTCACGGCCTTTTCGACCGTCGACGTCCCCCTAATGTTTTCATAGGTGATATCTTCGATCTGGACTGCCGATTTCTGCATGCAAAGTGATATAAACTTAAGCATATGTCATCAGAAATTATATTCACAACGTTCAAAGAAAAGGGTGGTGCTCACTTGAATTGGGCATGGATTAGGCGAGTCGCAGTAATACTGATCTATAATTATGGGATTGCCAACATTATTAAATGTCAACCCTGCAAATGTTATTCCTCTTGCATACCCAGAACCGCCCTGCATATACATGAGTTCAACATCATAGAATTATTGAATGTAAACATGATCTCAAGGATTTGAAATAAAATTCATTCACAAAGTAATTTACCTGCCATGACTTGATTCTTGCGCCATTCATGGTTCCAGTAAAAACGACGCCTGAGACGTTGATTTTTTCCACCTGGGATGCGCCACCATTGTCTCCCAGACTTCCAATGCTAAAAATAAAAGGAAGGAAAAAAATAATAAAACCGCATGTTATTGCAAACCGTCCAGATTTGTTGATTGAGAAAGTAAACTTTGTTAATTAGAGATCCCACCTGACACCGTGTCCTGGACCGCATTGGATGGTCTGGATATTAAGATCGGACGTCGGAGACGAAATGGAAATGCAATCGTCCCCTGCAAAATAATATAAATATATATATTAATGACATCATCCAGGTATAAAGGAATCTAAGGAAATTGATTATATTTATAGTTATATTTTATAGTTTTTTTATATTTTGGGACTGTCTTTTATAACCCCTAGCTTATCATTATTATTATCACACTACCATTATTATCAGTTTAAAGGATATTAGAGAATTCAGATCAGAACCCCACTTCCATGCTACCAAAATTTCTTAAACTTTTAATATGGAATCTCCTTGCATGGGTAAAATATTGGAACCTTTAAATTTTGTAAAATATTTAATTTTTTTATATTAATTCATTAATTAACATATTTTTATTATCATTATTTCCAATGTGATTCTTATGATGAAATTCTAATGTTCTACCTTATTTACCTGTTCCAATGTTACAGTCATTTATCTTGACACCCGTGGCTCCCTGGACATGAATACCATCAGTGTTTGGACTATCTCCAGGAGCTTGTATATGTACCCCACTCACTTGGATTTGAGAGCCCCCCTGTATGGCTAGATGCATTTGTTGGCTATTCACAAAGTGCAGATTTGAGACGACAACATCCTTGCAATTGCCAATATACATAGCCTAAAATAATAAAACCAAAACCATAAGTTAAAAAAAAATGAAAAAAAACTCAAATTCAAATTAACCATTTTACACATCTAAAATAATAAATAGTGGTGAAGTTGACGAGTAAATTGTGGGAACAAACCGTGGGCGCCTGCGTGCAAGGCTGCACATAAAACAATAATAATTGCTTAAAAACAATACATTGGCATAAATTTGTAAAAAAAGATAGAATAATATTTATATTAGAAAAAAAAACAAAAAAAACTTACATATTTCTTGTTTACTTTGCAGGATTTCTCCCACCAAACGTGGCCTTGGCCATCTAATATGCCGCCACCGTCTATAGTAAGGCCAGAGACATCAATGAACTGAATCCACTTACTTTTATCTTTGTTATTCCATGCAGATAGCTCCGCTGGGGCGATAATATTTCCTTCAATCTGTACAGAGAACTTCATTAAATATCCAGCCTATATAGACACTAAAAAGCCATAATAAACATCTCTAATATGTTCCATACATGGACTGAAACAATGGACTTGCAAGGCCCCGGAAAGCTTGTAGGATTAACTAAAAACTTCTTTCCTCTGGGAACCAGCATCTCTCCTTTAGAAGCCGCATTGCATGCTGCTGTCCATGCTTTTATAAGGGCCTGAACAGCGATAATCATCAGCACACAATATTTTCAATACATAAATTCACTTGAGGTTGTTTACAAAACCTTGTCCTCTTTACAACGAGTGTCTCCCATTCTTCAGTCCACAAAGACCTTGTGGACATGCGAAGAACAATAAAATCATAGTAAATATTCACCTGGCTATCATCTTTGGAGCCATCTCCAACTGCACCGTAGTCCATAACGTTTTGTAAACTCGACTGATCTTCTGCATTTCTGTCGTAAATTCTGCTGGTAGCTCCGGATAAATGCCCAACAAGGGCAACAAAGATTACTGCAACGTTAAACATAGCCTGCAGAATTTTTACTTCAATGTCAATAAGTTATGTTATTGAGTAATAATCTGCTCAGTGAAATAGCTTAAGCAGAACAAAAATATATATATATTGAAATGGTTGGGGACTCAGCACCATTTTCGCCATCTTTTTTTTGGATCTCCAGGCCTTCGTTTAACAGTTCAAAAACTCGTATACCTTACTTAAATAGTTAATATTCACCTTTTCTTCTCTTCTGCACGTGAATGATTGTGTGCTTTAAAAGCATAGATATCTCTGATATTTGTAATGGAAACAATTAAAAGACATGATTGGTAAAATGACGCCATTAAGGTTACATGTGACGCCATTGACGTTTTAAATTAAAACAATTCAGTTGAGTGAATTTATTTGTCTAATTTAAGGCTGTCCATGGATTTGATCAAATCCATGCGTAATCTAATCTATGCGTAATAATCTTGGGAGATTCGTTGCTGAAATGATTGTATATATCGATAACAAATATCCTTTGTGGTTGGGGAAACCAAATTAATACCAGTTTCCATTTATGTGTTCTGCTCGCTTGAATGAAGGCTCTCCAAGGATTAGATCAAATCTATGCTTAACAAGCCCGAGAGATTCATTGCTGGAGTTGGTTGTATGTAACGGTAATAAATATCTTAATATGCCAATTATATAAATATCTTAATAATAAAGTTTTCAACGCTGGGATAAATGAAGGTTGTGAAAGAAACGACTTTATGTGTTGTGAAGTGGCTTACAAATAAGTTATATTATGATGTTTTTATATTATATTATTCTTTTTAATGGAGCTCGGGAAAATAGTGAAAGAGATTTATGGTCCTTTAAAGATGGGATGCAAGTTTTTAAAAGTTAATACTTTAATTTGAGAAGGTATTTTAAAATTAACTCTTTTGAAAGTAAAGTGTGGGATTTCTTTTATATAAACTTTTTCATCGGGAGCATGTGGGATTATTCTTTCACATAAATATAAAATATTTTGTGGAATTATTCTCTCACATAAACATAAAATATTTTGAATCAAATTGTCTCAAAATCAATTAGATATAGTCAACTCGAAGACTAATAAACTAACCAATCAATTCATACCATATGGTGGATGCAGGGGTCAACAACACATTAGCAACCAACCTAGGTTTCACACGTGTCCTAGTGCCCCAAACTAGCATGTAGTGGACATCACTCGATGGCCACCATGACTACAAAGTGATGGTCACTTCCTTAAGGGAGTCTTCTCCTTTATAAACCACATTTCATTCCTCTACATGGGGAATGTGGGATAAATTATTCCCACTTTACAAATAAAAATGTTTTAATCACCCCTACAAACTATAGGATTCATTGAATAGCCAGCGAACACATGGTAATAGTGGGACGAGGACATCAATCAGCTAAGAGGTAATCACCAGAATGGGAAACTAATAAGTGGTAACAATAAAATCACCTATGCATACCTCCAACTGGCATGGGGTTGACCACCAAGTGGTTTATTCCTTGACCACCACTTGGTGGTCGATAAGCATAGGGAGCCAAGCTCCCTTTAAGGCTTATCGTTGCTCAAGCATGTCCCATTTGGGACAATGCTCACGGATGGCTTCTTAGAAATCCTCCACTTGAGCTGAGCTGAGTGCCAACCTAGTGCTTCGGTTGCTTAGGGGCTAGTTCCTTGAGGTCAAAGACCTCACAAGGAGTCTCCAAAGAGGCCTTAAAAAGGCTGAAATACATTCAAGAGGAGGCTATAGTACAAAATATCAACATGGACATCTCTATAATGTAGCACAAAAAGAACATTGAAAGAAAATTCTATGATAGGGTCACCTCAAGCATCATCTAGTGAATGATTAGCAATCTAATGCCATTCAAAATTTATTAAACAAGGTCTAAAGACTTCGTGTATGGTGGATTCAAGGGAACAAACATAAATTAGGAGCTTAATAGGTATTTATGCATCTAAGCTACTGCAATCATAGAGGATAAGGACTATGTCCATTTAAACTAATGGTATAAAATAGCTTCAAGCCTGACTTAGATATCTATAAGGGCATCACAATATAATTTTTTTAAGCTATCTTAGAGTTGACCAAAAGCAACAAGAGAAGCATTCAATTCAGAGCAATCCTTTATGAAAAAGAAAGGTTCTTATTAGAATAAAGGTCTACTAAAAATAGAGGTTGAAGGCATTAACATATGAGGCACCATTTCTAATAGGAGGTAGTTTTAAATATTACATCCTTAATACAAAAGGATTTACAACCAAATTGAACCTCAAACAAGCATATTCACATTGAAATGACAAGCAAATAGAGCTTCAAAACACATATAAGCAATTAGAGTTTTCATTCAAACATAATAAGAAGAGATTATCCAACTTTTTGTTCCTACAAAGTAGAGCTCCTTGAGCTACTTCTTCTACCTCTGAATCATCTCCTCTAGTCTTGTTTATCTCTGAGTCCTTCTTCTAATCTACCTCCTAGTGCCCTCTTTTTTTTTTCTAAAACCTAAGACCCTTTTTATTAAATGTTTTCCTCCCTTTACAATCGATCAGGTGGCTCTTACTTTATTATTATAAATATGTCACTTGTATCCCTTCATTCTAGTCCTTCCATTTGCAGGTATCTAAATCTACTAGCCAATCCTAATTTGACTTCTTTGCTAAATTTAAAAGGGCTACTATTGAAATAGTAATATGTTTTAGTTTAATCAATTTTAAATTACCATTAGCAAATATGCCAATCCTCCTCCCTTCATTTGGAGGAGGGGTCAATTTGGAAAAATATTATTTTATTCCAAGGGAGAAGATGATATTTCTCCTCCCTTGGTTTGGAAAGGGTCTTTGTCACCCAATTTCCAACTCAATTTCCTATTTTACAAAATAGGCTAAATAATCAAATCATCTAATTAAAGCTAATCATAATTAATTACTTAAATTTGTAATTAATATTAAATCATCATTAATACCATTATGGATTTTCATCCATATTTTATTCTTCCTCATATTTAGTGGTGACTCCCTTGTCCACTCTATCCAAAGAATATCTGCTCCTGGAACCATGCAGACTAATGTAAACAATCAGTAGTACCATATCCTTAAATAAACCAAATATATATTACAAATAATCAGCATAATGCCATTTAACCTATCTTAAAAACAACATAACAATTCATAAGTCCATCATATGAAAAAGCTTGCCAAGGGAGGGTCATGACAGTGACTTTTAAATAAAGATTTGATTGTTGTCTAGCCTCTTGCTCTCTCTATCTATCTATATATGTATGCATATATATTTTCTAATAGAAAACCCCTTATACACATTACTAATAAGTAACACCTATTGATATTTATAGTTATAGGTTGACATATATTACAATATTACAAATATGGTTACTAATTTTTAGTTTATCATGGCATTTGATGTTCTCCTTTAGCTTGATATTTATCTTCTAAAATCATAACACATACATAAATTCCTTTCTTTTGAAAATAGTATTAGCAACAAAATCACAATAACAATTGAACATCATATATAGCCTCCTCCTTCAAATCCTAAAATCATACAAGTTTCATAAACTATCCATGTAACTATTAGTAATTGTTCATTCATGTCATAACACAAAGTCATATAAATTATGAACATGCCATTTAGCAACCCATGTCAATAATCATAATACATGTATGATAAGTCCAAATATTCAATGATACTTAAGATACAAGTAGTATTTGATCAGTAATAGGAGTAGGTATTACATCTTTTCAAACATTATTTAAGACTTCATTGTAGAATTTATATAAATGAAATTATGTGATTACCACATGGAATGGCAAAAACTCAATAACTATTTGAACTTGAGAAAATGGAATAGATGCACTAATAGGTTTATATCATGCACAAAGAGTGTTAAACATTCACTTCTTGATAAATTTTGGATACTAATTTTGATAGATCCACATGTTGTGACTAACTTTTAATGTAGATATGTCCGCACTATGTTATGTTTCTAATTCAATTGGCTTCATAGTGAGATCAATACACAACAACTTAACACTTGTTTTTAGCACATAAATCACATAAGTTTCAAAAAGGCCTTTCTTGTGTTTCCATTATGATATCAAAAAATTGATATAGTGGTTTTACACTTTTTTTTGTAATGCCAACATGATTTGAACCTAAGTCTATGATGATGAAAATTGACCATAAATTTTTTATCTCAATAAGTAAAGAATTTATTTTTTAGGATTGCAAGAAACACATCAACAAGTCCTACAAAATCATGGGGCCAAAAATATTACATAGTTTAAGTTCTAAATGTTAGAGTTCTAGATTGATTTTAACCATATTTTGACTAGTATACATATATCACTTCATAAAATTTACATTAACTCCTCTATAATTAAAAGATAAAGTGTTTAACCAATTGAACACATAGCATTTTATTATATTATATTTAATATTAAAATTGTTATTTTTATCAATACACCTAAATATTTACTTAATAAATTTAGTTAAACATAGGAAATCCATAGGAGTATCATCTATCCCTTCCCCTTAATTTACTTTAACTATTATGCTCCTATTTTTTCCTATGTGCTAACCCCATTATTTAATTATATATGTGTGTGTGTGTGTGTGTGTGTGTGTGTGTGTGTGTGTGTGTGTATAATTTTCATTATTGAGTTTGAAGAAAAAATACAATAATATAGGTATGAAATACCCTAAAAACATTTAGTTACATCCCATCTAGGAGATGGTCTAAACTAAACTAAGAGGAGTACTAGCCTCCCTACTATAATATCCTACAGTCAAATTACAATAAAAAATCTAATAATATGACTGATAGGTGGAAATTAGAAGTAACTTCTTGATCAATAATAGTTCTCAAATGACTTTTGTCTGAGTTCCAAAAATAAGTAGGACTCAAGTTTCAATTTTAAAGACTCATGCGATTACGAAGCCTATATTTCTATAGAATAAAGGTGAGGGTCCCTTTCAATCTACTTTTCTTCTATTAATATATCTCTAACATGACCCTTAATAAAAGGAAGACTATGAGGAAATCCTAACCCCTCTAATTACTTCTTCCCTCTTGCATGTGCATGTTGTAAGGTTTAAAACATCACATGAAAGAGCATCTATTTCTATATTTAGTTTCCTATAGATGTGCCTGTATGAAATTTGTGTTATATAATATTCTAATAATTTTACATGATTATTAAATAAAATGAGGAGCAAAATTTTCATCTCAACATGATCTACAAGCCAACTTATCACTAATTTTAGATCTCCATAAATTTTTAAAGACCTAATTCCTTGCTCCATTACTATTCTCATCAAGAGGATAAATGATTTCCATTCTACCATATTATTTGTGTCTTCCCTTAAAGTTACCTTGAAATTTAACTTATGATTTTTATTTAAGAAAGTTCCCCCTACCCCACACTTACCTGGTCTACCATAGTATGATATATCAAATAAGGTCCATGGCTTCATAGGATCCACTATTAGTGTTCCTATATCTCTACTCAATTTTGGTTTTGGATATATTTTTAGACTTTCAAATATGAATTTAACTTGCATCTACACCTAAAGCACTAGAATTTCCTTACCCTCAAACAACAAAGCATTTCTATCTAGACATAAGCTCCATGCTACTATCAAAGGAACACATCTATACTCCTTTCATCCTCTTTCTTTGAACCTTTATTATAAGTTATCCGAAATGTTCCTAGTAGGTGATTGCCCTTTCCCTTGGGTCAAATTCATAATATAATTCCACACTTCTCTTACAAAATGGAAATGAACCATAAGATGATAAATTACTTCTTCTTCCTTTATGCACATGGCACACTTGTTTCTGGTTAGGATCTCCTTTGAAGAACATCCTATGTTAGTGCTTTTTGGCTAGAACTAACCAATCAAATATTCTAGTTTTTAGGTGAGCTTTTACATTCCATATTCTTCTCCACCACCAAAGATTTTCTTCATTATTTTTTTCAAAGCTTACCTTATACCATTCATTAGTCATGTACTGTCTACTTACTATATTCTTAGACCATATTAGAAAGTCCATTTTCTGATTTAATCTTATATTTGATATTTCTAGTTCCTTTGTGTAATTATGACAATATGTGCTTCATTTCCTCCCAATATTAGCTCTTCTACTATGAGCTATCCTTATTTCCATAAATTAGTGTTCTCTACCAATACCACCTATATCAATACCACCTTTTCTTGGATATGGAGATGATCTATTATATTTTATGAAAGTTGACAGCCTCCTTTGTTTCCTAGACAAGGATCTTTTCCCATCCATACTTCCTTTTCACTCCCTATTTTCCATGTCAAAAAATTCCCAGCTAATGGAAAAATCTCACTAGTACTTTTCAAACAATTATGACTTTCAAAACTAATTTATTCTATAGTCTAATACAATATACAAAGGACAAGGTGCCTAAGTGTTTCTCTTCAATTACTTCCTACCATAATCCTTTGTTGGTTATCAATGTCCATAAACTTATTATTGCTAAAGTTTTTCCAAATTTTGTATATTCAGGAGGTCCCATCCTCTATCTGATTTTGGTTTAGTTCTTCTCTTCCAATTAACTAGTTTCATTACATCCTTCTATTTGTTCCCTAAACAAAGGAATTAGAAACACATTTTTCTTATTATCTCTTATATTGTGATGAGAATGTAAGCCAGGGAGTGTTAGTTTATTGGGGTGGCTTCCAAGGCTGATTTCACCAAGGTGACCCCCCAATGATAGCTACTTAGTGCATCAAGTGGTGATCCTCTTATGTATTTTGGTGTATAACCAAATCTGGTTCAAGAACCCATAGTCATTACGTTTTAGATGAAAGTCTAATTATGTTATCCCTTTATCAAAGTCTACTTGCTTGAAATAAAAAATTCTCATTACTACTACTATTTTCCCTTATTGAAACCTATTTAAGGTTATGTCTATTTCATGAAAAATTATTTCCATTCATGTAGCCAAGCAAAAAATTTCCAACACTTATTTATACTCTAAGTCTTCCTTCAATGTCCCATTTCCAGATTATAAAATATCATCTACAAAGAGAAAATGAGTAACCTTAAAAGAGTTACCAATTTTGATACTCTTGATCATTTCTTGTATATTTTATTCCCTGATTACTCTACATAAAAATTCTGCTACATAAATAAAAAGGAGAGGAGCAAAAGGAAACCTTGGTCTCCAACTTCTAGAATTCTTGAAAAAACTGGAAGCTTAGCCATTGATAAGTATAATAGAATAGGATGAATTGATACATACCATAACCTAATTCACAAAGGGAATGCTAAATCCAATTTGAATTAGGCTAAGTCTAATGTATAACCAATTTGTTTTAACAAAATATTTTGCTATATCCAATATTATTACCATTTCTTGTTGATTCCATATTTTTATTGAATGTAGTCCTTCTTGGGATACCCCTATTACTTCATGAATATACCTTTTAATTAAAAACCCAAACTATTCTTCTTAAATTTTATTTGAGAAGATACTTTTAATTCTCCTAGCTATAATCTTTGAAATGATTTTGTAGAGCACATTATATAAAGAGATAGATTTGTAATCCCTGAATGATTTTGGATTGTCCTCTTTTGGTAACAAATCCAAGAAAGTGGATTTTATGGGTCTTAGCAATTATCCCTTAATCCTTGATGCTTCTACCACATTTAAATGATCCTCCTCCAACAATTCATAAAAATCCAAATAAGAATAAATTATCCATCTATCTGGACTCAAACTTTTACCTTTATGGAGTGATTTGACTACTAAATATAAATCTTCCTTTGTTATTTTTGAGAAAAAATATTCTTTTTGTTCCTCATAAACCATCATGGTACATTAAAAACTAGTTTTATTGGCTTTGCTATATTTTATCTTTTTAGATATTTATACAAGTATTTGAACTAGTTTATTTCTAATGGTGTAAACTCTTAGAATCTTCTCAAAATGTTTCTATTCTCCCATTTCATTTCCTAAATTATGTTTGTATATTTCCTTTTTTTTGCATAATTTTGAAAAAAAAAAAAAAAGTATTTTCATCCCACTATTCTAGCCATAAAACCATACTTTGTATTCTCCATTTTGCATACTCTCATTCTAACAATTCTCTTTTTTTTTTTTACTTGCACAATTTCATTTTTTTTTTAAACTTCATTAAATCTAGTACTATAAAATTGACTTAAAAAACGTACAATTTTAGTAAGTCTTGCCTCTGATTCCTTATATTTTGCTTTAGACCAACATAATGTGATAAATTATATTCTCCTAAGATTACTAATGACCTGAAACATGGTAATTTCTTCTAAGGTTGGGTCATAATGCCTCCATTTTATTCTTATATTTTTTAAATTCTTCATCACTTAGCCAAATGGGATCAAATTTCAAAGGGTATCATGGTTTATCCTCATATTTTTCTTGTTTTAAAAGGATTGGAGAATGATCCAAAAATTCCCCTTGGTCTATCCATATTCTCATCTTATCACAAAAAGCTATGATCTTCTCTAAAAATAGAAATTTTTGTTCATTTTTGGATATTCCATGTCTTTCCATTTGACTATTCCTCTATGTAGAAGCATGATTTATTGGTTTATGTCACATAGCCGAACACTTTGAATATAGTGAAGGACAAAATCAGTTAGTGGGTCCATTCTATCCTCTTCTACCCATATTTCACTTCTTTTTGTAATAAATTTTAAATCCCCTTCCACCACTAATTTTTTTTTCTTTGGAGAATCTTGACCAAAAACGTACTCCTAGAAAACCTTCCTATCTCCATATGGATCATAAAAATTTACTATAGTTATAATTTTTCGTAACACATTGGAGTGGAATTCTGATACTACTCTTGCTTCTATGAAGAATTTTTCAATCAATTGGCAAGAATATTTCCATCCCAAGATAATTCTCCTTGATTTTCCATTTGAGTCTATCCCAATAAACTTCCATCTTGGTAGGAGTGAATTAAGAATAGTTTTTTCCTTTTCTATCTTTTATATGGTTCCTTAAATCAAGATAATATTAGGCTTCTAAAGTTTAATAAGTCTTTTTAGGGCTATCTTTTTGTGAGGAGCCCCCAATCCTCTAATATTTAGAGATATTATAATCATGGATTACCTAACTTAGGGGGTTGTATTTCTCTGAGTACCCCACAATTAGATCTTTGTTTACTAAATATAATTACTTTCTTAGCTCTTTATTGAGCTATTTTTATATAGGAAATCCTACCTACTAAGGAACCCTAAGTTTGATAGTCTTCAAAGATTAGCCCCCTTGAATTTTCCCAAATCTCTTATTTGCTTTGCCTCTCTTCAGAGATCTTAAAATGCATCTTCCTATATGAGGTAAAAATTTACATTGAGATGAGAAAATAGAGGAGATAAAATCCTATTGTTTTGGGATTTCTTAAGTTTACTTTATTTTCCTCTTTTTTACGGGGAAAGGTTCTCCAAAAGGTTTATTTATTTTTATTTTTTATTTTTTAAATTTATCTCAAATATATTATATCCTTCTTCATCTCAAACTAAATCCTTTCTTCAAACTCTATCTATTTTCCTCAATTATCTTCCTACTTTCCCCCAACGAGGGATAAACACTATATTTTATCTTTCTTCTCTCAGGACTTCTCAATTTGGTCCTCCAAAACCAATCTCAAGCTATATTTGTATAGGGAAACATATTATTATTTATATAATTCAAATCATGTAGAAATATTATTGGATTACATGAATTTAGTCCTCTAGGCTCTTTTTCAAAGATCTACAAAGCCTTCGTCTTCTCTTTTATAGCTCCCATGAATATTTATCTAGTTTCTTGGTCATTTTCCTTCCACTGGTTGAATTATGCTTGTGTTTATTCTTCTAGAAGTCTTAATTTTATTGGTTGTCCTTTATTTGCTTGAACTTCTATTACTATTATCTTCTCTTTGTTGCTTGTACAAATGAGATTTTTAGCTTCTATTTTCTCCTTTCTATGTCTATTGCTTCTTCCTACTCTACATTTTGCCTTGAGATGACCATACTATTGGTAGAATTTGGATAAAAATGGATTTCAATATACTATAAATTCTATGCATGAGACCAACTTCTTATTATTAATTCTACGTTCTCAATTAATCATATACTTAGTTCCATCTCCACTAGGATTTTTGCTACCAATTTCTAAATTTTGTTTAACTTTTTTGAGTCCACTTTGAGAAAAACTTTTAAAGAGTTCCCTGTCTCCCTCATCAATTTCTCATTCTAATATTCCTATGGTAGTGTAGGTAAATTGACCAAAATATGATGGGTGGATATCCTCTAAAAGCAAGGATCAAACCCAGGTATCCAATTTTTAAGAGTAAGGATACTATTATAGGTAAAAATTTACCATCTACATCCATAGTGTGACTTTGTGTAAACCATATTGTGGGTTTTCCAAGGCATTAGTACAAAAAATTGCATGTAGTAGCTTAAGAGGTAATAATTTCAAAACCAGATGTAGCACCTATGGAAGATGTATAGAAGAAAGGATGGTACAAAACTACCTGAAAGATTGAAGAGCATAAATATATGGTCAAAAGCAAGATTAAATGGTTAAGGAATTGGATACAACAACACAAAAGCAAAAAATATGAAAATTTGGGTAAGTAAGAAAGTTGACCAGATATTTAACATCGTTGATGTTAGTAAAGGCATAACAATTTTTTTGCATCTAGTGCTCTCCAAAGGACCAAGCTAATAAAACATGTCAAAGCCCAGTATTTGACACCTGATATCTAATATTTATATAAAATTAATAATAGCAATACAAGCAACTAGACAAACAATGATTATGACATTATCCAGGTGATTTTAAAAACTTGACATAGTCTAAAAGAGGGTCCAAATATTCTAAGGTATTAGATTTGATATTTGGAATTTGACATCACACTCTACAAGATGTTCAAAGGTGCCATACTATAGAGATGATGATATCAACATCATGATTTTGAATGCCCAACAAACATAAATGAATGTTGAAAGTAAAATAAATCTAATGTAAAATATCCAATAATAAAGCACTAAAGGTAAAGCAAAGAAGCCCAATGTTTGACACTATGAAAAGGAAAATATGATTGTCAGAATCTTCAATTAATGACATTAGAAATAGATAATAAGATCTCTGGAACCCAACATGAAGAAATAATAGACAAAGAAATCCTCGTCCTAGATGAACCATTCAATAATAGGAAATATGTTCTCATGTTGCTATCTTTTACGTCAATACTGTAGACTTGCTTAAGTCAGCAAGGTCATGCATTCCAATCAACTGCTAGATATCATTACTATCAAAATATATTAATGGCCAAATTCTCATCCATCATTTACCTTCCCCTACTCAGTTGGCTAAGCATAAAAAAAAGAAGTGGAATATCATTAGATAGTTAAAATCCAATTAGGAAGCATGTAAGCTAGCCTTACAATACAATTTAAACTGCATACATCAGTAAAGTATGCTTGAAGTAGTTAAACATAATTTATTTAAATATGACAACCACTTCTCATGCCTATCTTGATCGACCTATAATATGGTTTGTAGGAAACCATGATATTATGATTGAATATATTTTAAATCTATATATACTTTAATGTAAGCCATTCAAATTGCTAGCCCTTTAGCATTTATGATTGCATAACTGTATAATGATATTATACACCTTTTGAATGAATATTGGATTGTTTTTTTTTTAGTTAAAAATTTTATATTAGGCACAATTTTTGACAAGGTATCAAAACCTGATTATAAATAGGCTATAAAATCCAAAGACCCAAAACAGGACAACACAGGACACAACCTTTCAAAAATGAGATGCAACAAAGGTTGTCTATGAGTTACATACAAGAAACCAAAGCAAAAAATAGAGGATATTCTTAAGTAGAACACAAAAACAGTAGACAAAGGATGCTCTAGGTGGAAATAAAAAATCATCCAACACAACTACGTAAAAAGGATGTCCTTGGGCATCTTGGGCTTCTTCATATAGTTCTGCTCCAACCTCCTAAATATCATCATTCAATGTATAACGTCTATGCATGAGACCAACATCTTATTATAAATTCTACATTCTCAATTAATCATAGACTTAGGTCCATCTCCACTAGAATTTTTGCTACCAATTTCTAAAGGTTATTTAACTTTTTTTAGTCCACTTTGAGAAAAACTTTTAAATATTTCCCTATCTCCCTCATCAACTTATCATTCTAATAGTCCTATGGTAGTGTAGGTAGATTGACCAAAATAGGATGGGTGGATATCCTCTAAAAGCAAGGATCAAACCCAAGTATCCAATTTTTTAGAGTAAGGATACTATTATAGGTAAAACTTTACCATTTACATCCATAGTGTGACTTTGTGTAAATCATATTGTGGAGTTTCCAAGGTATTAGTACAACAAATTGCATGTAGTAGCTTAAGAGGTAATAATTTCAAAACTAGATGAAGCACCTATGGAATATGTAGAGAAGAAATGATGGTACAAAAATAGCTGAAAGATTGAAGAGCATAAATATATGGTCAAAGTCATGATTAAATGGTCAAGGCATTGGATCCAACAACACAAAAGAAAAAAATATGAAAAATTTGCTAAGTAAGAAAGTTGACCAGACATTTAACATCGTTGATGTTAGTAAAGGCATAACAATTTTTTTGCATCTAGTGCTCTCCGAAGGAAAAAGCTAATAAAACATGTCAAATCCCACTATTTGACAACTAATATCTAATATTTAAATAAAATCAAATATAACAATACAAACAACCAAACAAACAATGATGATGACATCATCAAGGTTATTTTAAAAACTTGACATAGTCTAAAAGTAGGGTCCAAATATTCTAAGGTATTGGATTTGATATTTGGCATTTGACATCACACTCTACAAGATGTTCAAAGGTTCTAGACTATAGATATGATGACATAAATATCAGGAGTTTGAATGCCCAACAAACATAAATGAATGTTGAAAGTAAAATAAATCTAAGGTAAAAGATTCAATAATAAAGCACTAAAGGTCAAGCAAAGAAACCCAATGTTTGACACTATGAAAAATAAAATATGACTATCATAATCTTCAAGTAATGACATTAGAAATAGATAAGAAGATCTTTGGCACCCAACATGAAGAAAGGATAGACAAAGCAATCCTCATCCATTACTATGTTCTCATGTTGCTATCTTTTACGTCAAGATTGTAGATTTGCTTGAGTCAGGAAGGTCACGCATTCCAATCAAATGCTAGATATCATTGCTATCAAAATATCTTAATGGCAAAATCCTCATCCATCATTTACCTTCCCCTACTTAGTTGGCTAAGCGTAACATAAATAAGTGGACTATAATTAGATAGTTAAAATCCAATTAGGAAGCATGTAAGCTAGCCTTACAATACAATTTACACTGCATACATCAGTAAAGTATGCTTGAAGTAGTTAAACATAATTGAATTAAATGTGACAATCACTTCCCATGCCTATCTTGATAGACCTATAAATATGGTTTGTAGGAAACCATGATATTATGATTGAATATATTTTAAATATATATATATATATATATATATATATATATATACATACTTTAATGTAAGCCATTCAAATGGCCAACCCTTTAGCATTTATAATTGTTAACTGTATAATCATATTATACACCTTTTGAATGAAGATTAGATTATTATTTTTTATCAGTTAAAAAAATTATGTTAGGCACAGGTTTTGATAGGGTCCCAAAACCTTATTATAAATAGGCTATAGAATCCAAAGACCCAAAATAGGATAACATGGGACACAACATTTCAAAACTAAAATGCAAAAAAGGTTTTTCGTGAGCTACAAACAACAAACCAAAGAAAAAAATAGAGGATATTCTTAAGTAGAACACAAAACCAGTAGACAAAGGATGCTCTAGGTAGCAATAAAAAACCATCCAACACAACTACGTAAAAAGGATGTCCTTAGGAATATTGGTCTTCTTCTTATGGTTCTGCTCCAACCTCCTGAAGATCATCATTCAATGTATAACTTCTATGCATGATACCAAATTCTTATTATAAATTCTACGTTCTCAATTAATCATAGACTTAGGTCCATCTCCACTAGGATTTTCGCTACCAATTTCTAAATGTTGTTTAACTTTTTTGAGTCCACTTTGAGAAAATTTTTTAAAGAGTTCCCTATCTCCCTCATCAATTTATCATTCTAATATTTCAGTGGTAGTGTAGGTAAATTGACAAAAATAGGATGGGTGGATATCCTCTAAAATTAAGGATCAAACCCAGGTATCCAATTTTTTAGAGTATGGATACTATTATAGGTAAAATTTTACCATCTACATCCATAGTGTGACTTTGTGTAAATCATATTGTGGTTTTCCAAGGTATTAGGACAACAAATTGCATGTAGTAGCTTAAGAGGTAATAATTTCAAAACTAGATGAAGCACCTATGGAATATGTAGAGAAGAAAGGATGGTACAAAAATAGATAAAATATTTAAGAGCATAAATATATGGTCAAAAGAAAGATTAAATGGTCAAGGCATTGGATCCAACAACACAAAATCAAAAAATATTAAAAATTGGCTAAGTAAGAAAGTTGACCAGACATTAAACATCGTTGATGTTAGTAAAGGCATAACAAATTTTTTGCATCTAGTGCTCTCCAAAGGAAAAAGCTAATAAAACATATCAAAGCCCACTATTTGACACCTAATATCTGATATTTAAATAAAATCAAAGATAACAATACAAACAACCAAACAAAAAATGATGATGACATCATCAAGGTGATTTTAAAAACTTGACATAGTCTAAAAAGAGGGTCCAAATATTCTAAGGTATTGGATTTGATATTTGGCATTTGACATCACACTCTACAAGATGTTCAAAGGTTCCAGACTATAGAGGTGATGATATCAACATCAAGAGTTTGAATGCCCAACAAACATAATGAATGTTGAATGTAAAATAAATCTAAGGTAAAAGATCTATTAGAATTTCCCAAGATTAGAACTATAAAGCATTACAATTTTTTAAGGAAAAAAATAGAACTAATTGATTTATTCCATGGATAAACTTTGTATAAATAGCAAATTTTATCATTGAGAGTCGTTGGATTACAAAACCTCATCAAATATGATCTAGAAAATACTGAGAGTTCACCTGACTCATGAAGGAGTGGTAACTCAAGTAAGTCTTATCCTAGTAGAACTTAAGAGAATAATTACTTATTCTAATACCCCCCCTTACGTTATACTAGGGTTTTTGGATACAAATGAGTCCCGACAATAGGACCTGATGAGGGACTCATGTACAATGATTTCTTATTTGAAGATATGATAAAAACCACATGGGAAAAAACCATATTTCAAAAATAAAAATGAAGAGACATGTCTTCGGTTTACGAAGATTGTCCTTATTGACCAAAAGTATGAGTCCCAACAATAGGGCATGATGAGGTACTCATTTACATATATGATAGATGGTGAAAAAACCACATGGAAAAAACCATCTATCAGAACATAAAGAAAGAGGCATGTCTTCGGATGGTGAAGATTGTCCTCATGTAAAAAAAAAGAATGAGTCCCGACAACTTGGTCTGACTAGGTACTCATGTACAATTTATACATATAGGAGAGATGATAAAAAAAACCACATGGGAAAAAACCATCCTCCAAAGTAAAAAACAATAAGAAGAAAGGAGAGGTGAAAACCTTTATTCCTTTTAATGCAAATGCTTTACCCCAAGTTTCTCTCACAACTGAATGTAACGCGGAGAAGAAAATGATTTGGTGAATATGTATGCAATTTGATTTTCAGTGGGAATACAGTTTGCCATTTCCTTTAGAGTTCTATTTTTCCTCTCTGCAATGTCATTTTTCTACGGATTATGGAAGACAAAATGTTTATGAATTATGCCATGAATTGATAGTAAAATTTAGAACTCATTACTAAAGTATTTCCTCCTATTATCTATACAAATTTGCTTTATTTTGCAAGAGGCCTGATTTTCAACTAAGGCTTTGAAGATTTTGAAGTGGGATAGAGCATCACTTTTGTATTTTAGGAAGTAGACCCAAGTTCTTCTAGAAAAATCATCAATGAAGGTTAGAGCATATTTTTCTCCTTTGAAAGAAGGCTCTGGGAAGACCATCAAGTCACTATGGATTAACTCTAGAGGGTATGGGGATTTTAGAGAACCACTTGGGTGCAAAGGATCTTGATGTTGCTTTCCAAGAGCACATCCAGGACATACTCCATAAATAGAAGAGACTTGAGGTAATCCTGTTACCATTTCATGGGTGTTCAATTCCTTTAGGTAGTTATAACTGAGATGACCAAACCTTTCATGCCAAATTTTGCTTTCAAGATCTCCATGTGCAACAAAATAGGAGGCCCCTTCTAGATTTTTGAATCCTTTGAAGTGAAATAGGTAATTTTTGTGATCAATATATCCTTTGTCTATGAGATAGTTGGGGTATTGAAAGTCTCTTATCTCAACTCTCGTTGGTGATAAGAGAATTATTTTTCCCTTTATAGAAGTACAAATTTGCTAAATAGAGAGGATATTTGTTGCAATGTTTGGAACATAGAGAACATTATTGATAGAACCACAATTAATGGATATGTCGCATATTCCTTTTACAAGGATAAAGTATGAGTCACCAACTTCTATGCTACATGTTGAACTTGAGGAGATTGAAGTGAATCACTCATCTGAGGCAGTCATGTGATGAGTTGCTCCAAAATCAAGAATACAGTATTTTGATGAAGTGTTTGTGGTCTTTCTTTGAACATTTAAGGCTTTTCCTATCTACTTCTTAGTGTCTATATTTTGATCCTTCATTTTTGCCTCTAGTTGTAATCTTTTCCAGCATTTTTTTACATCATGACCATTCATTAAATTTATGTTCAATTAAATAATTAGCATCTTCATAAATAGCTTACCAACTATTTATCTAGAAGATGTTGGCCAAGTTCTATGTGAGCAACAAAGTCTCACATTACAATTTATTCATAAAATTAAAAATAAGACTTAAGACTAAGTCCCTATGTTTATTAAACCTATAAACATAACTTATAGCTATAAAAATGATTATTCATATCAATTATTCACTTTAAAAGGTAGATATATGGATCTATATCAATTATAAATCCATATATCTAGGTTTATCCATCAACTACTTACATTAAAAAAAAGGTAATAAAGGCCAATAATAATTAGAATTCCATGTACTATACTTCATCTATCAAACACTTGATTTACTTAAAGTATATATGTAAACATGTTCTAAACTAGAAAGAACTAAAACTCATAGATTGAGAGTTTACTTGTAATTTCATGTAAATAGATAACATTCACATCCATAAAATAAATAAAATACCCTCTTACAAGCAATGCTAAAATCAATATTGGATGAGGTTGAATTAGATTTAATGCTATAAACAAGTAAGAATAACTTAAAGTATTCAAAGTCTTTGATTTTTGAAACTTCAATAAAATTAAAAAAAGTTCTAATTGTATCAAATAAAATCCAAAATATTTATGTCTTGCTCCCTAAATACATAGTCTAAAATGTGTTTATAGAACTATTGAGTAGTTAAATTAATAGTTACCTCCATCTAATGTGATGGCTTTTGAATGATTTCATGATCATAAATAGAAATGCATTAGAAATTAAATACAAAAATTAAAATTTATCCTTGAGTGATGAATCAATGGATATACTTAGGTGGGTATGCATATTTTCATTGCTAAAAATAAAACCCATAAACCACCTTCAAAACTATTTTAGAGAATTTTTTTTATAAGTTTGATTCATTCAATATTTTTGTCTATTGTATTATATATGCCCTATTTGTACTATATTTTTCTCAAGTAGGGTCTTATGGCTATTAAGTGGCTCCACAATTTTGATTTCCACCACCATGAAATTCATCTCCTCAAAAACCTTGTTAATGATGGATTTGATTTTCAACAATAGTCTATGAGAACGGTTGATTCTATATTATGTGAATCTAATCTAGGCATAGCATTTATACATCTTGGTAGTAAGCAAAGGGTAGTTGGTTCTAGAAGCTATGCTTTACCATTTTGTCTTCAAGAGGCTATTTTGGGTGCATAATATTATTTCTTGTAGCGCATCAACATTCTATCATTCTTGGGTAACCTTTGTTTGGTGTCCCTCTTTATTTTTGGGAGTATTTTCCTTTTATAGGTTTAGAATCTTATTGTAAAAATATTTGATCAATATATTCTTAATTTTAGGGTCCAAAAATTTTCTTTTCATGGATGGCTCAATGCACCCATGATATTCCCATTTTTCTATTCATTATTTATTTCATTGTGTTATGGAAGGCTTGTTGATATTGAACCTATAGATTCTATAGTTACTTCTTATTCTAATATTACTTCTATGGTTTTGGTATTTTCTTTTATAATATCCACTTCTTAAATTTTTACTTGGGCCTTCTTTGGGAGGTTTCCCCCGCTAGAAGATAAGCTTCCATTGAAATCACTTATTTTTGAAGATGATGTCTTTCCCTTAGGTTTTTTTAGACCATGTTGAAATTAAAACAATTGGCTGATAAGAATAAAGTATATTAATAGACTATGATCAATTTATCGCATGTTTTGAAAAGTGCATTTTTTAAGGAACTCATTAAAATGTGTTAGATTTATGACATGGATTTTAATACATTTGATAGTTCTATTATGTACATCTCAACATAATCAAGTAGAGACTATAGCAAAATTATTGTACACTAAATTAAGAGGAGATCGTAGGCAAGGAATTAGAGATACCTATGGAAATTTTATTTGAAAATGTTGGTCCTTTATTGAGGGAGCTAAAAAGGATATACAAAACTGGTTTAGGCCTAGTTTCATAATATCACTTAGTCAATGATGAGGAATCAAACTCCAATTGATTATTTTATTCATGTGCAACAATTCATAGATATTAAGCATGCTTAAATTACAATGAACCAAATATCATCTAGATCATGAGAACATTGTAAAAGGAGTAATCATACTAACAGTCTATAACTAACACAAGGTGGAGATAAACAAGATACTAACTTAAGCTATCTCTAGAATGTAACATGCTAGCTACTAATAAATTAATAAACTACTAGAAAACTTACATCAATTTTTCACTTCCACACATGACATAACAATAAAATAAAATAATATTACTAATATTATAGATGGCCTCATCATAACTCCTAATGATAAAAGCATTGAACTTCCATGCTTTTATAATAAAAGAAAAAGTGACCTAAATCTAAAGAGTCCTAGCTAGCTTATGAGGCATGTTGAACACTCAATTAGGAGACAATTAAATCTATAAATCAATACTAGAATATATGCACCATACAAATAGTTTTGTGCATGGTATTTCCTTAACATTATTAATTAATTAATTAATATATTGCATAAATTCCCTTGTCCCTCTTTCACTTTTTTGGGACTTCAGTTTTAGGAATTGAGTAATCTATTTAGGTCCATTTGTAAACCTTTGGACAAATACTATGCTTTCAAGCATTTAGATTTGTACAAATGTCATGTTGTTAATGGAGTGCATTATTGGTAGTATATAACACTCGATATTACTATTGCTCACCTTCAACCTTTTATTTATCACCAAATAAAACCTATGTTAAACCTTCCATCTTCCTAGTCATGTATTGTTTTGGTACATCCGTAGTCTTTGCTAGGGTATTTTAAAATGAATTTGAGTCCAGTGATTTCATTTTTGGAAGATGACGAGGACATCTATTAACATAGGCATATTATTTTTATCTTTATTGTAGAAATATGAGCTTCTATCCGTATGTGATATTTAGCATAGGTTGTTAGGTTATTTTTTCCTAATTTAAGCTCTAATTAGCTAAGTCTAATATCAACTCTAATTAGCTCTAATTAGCTTGGTTATTGAAGACTTTAGTCTTCAATACGGTCTTCATCCTGGTTCTAGAACTTGAGATCTTATTTTTTGCTTTCTTCATTTTTCTCCTTGTCTATATTTTGATCAATTAAATAATTAGTATCTTCATAAAATACTATTTTTAATGAAAGAGCTTTAACTTTATGTTCATCTATAGGTTCTTCCAGTTCTTGAATATCTTAAACTAAGTGTCCTTTTTGTTTCCCTTCTCTATATTGTAGTTGAGGATGATTGTATTGATTATGATAAGTATATGGAAGCTAAAATTATTGTTGATGTGAATTATATTGTTAGTTAATTTTTTCCTAATTATGCTCTAATTAGATAAGTGTGTGTTTGTTACAAACCATTTCACCTTTGTGACATGTTGTTATTGTAACATGTTATATGAATATAAAATCATTTGCATCTAAATAAGATATCAAGGTTTTGGAGTTTAATTCCATATAATCCAAGCATGTATTAGAAATGAGTAAACAATACATGGAAAATATATCTTTAAATATTTAAGTAGAGGTGGCCTCTTGGATATTTAAAAAGGAAAAGGAAACTTCCCTTGTTTTGAATAATGAGACTATACATACAATATCAATTTAAAAAATTAGTCATATGAAACCTAGGCCTCTCTGGGGATATAGTGCTTGTAAAGTCCTTGATTTTTCTAACTAAATTATCTAAAAGGAAAGAATCCCAATAAAATTTGACTCTCTCACGAATGACAAAAATTATTTCTAGGAATAGTGTACAGAGAATGTGAAGTATCAAGCTCATCCAAAAGTCTATAGAGAATGGGCATAGCATATCTCACTTCAAGTATAGAATTTAAAATGGAGTACCTTTTATTTTTTTTACAAATGGTCTTGTTCTCGTTCACTCACAAACCCTTCAAAATTTCATGAATTCTCTCATACCACTTTTTTGTAACTATTGTATCATTGATGATGAGGGTGATGTTGTCAATTTATCTCTTACCTATTTTAATGATTATGAATGAAATGTATTAGCTAAAATTATTTATAGTGCAAGACACTATATGATAACTTTAAACACTTAGTTAATTCAAAATAAAACAATAAACCAATATATAAAGCCTTTAGGGTAAGAAAATTAAATGTGTGCTTATGCCAACTTAAATTCACATCGCTCAAAACAACTTTAATTTAGCAAGAGGTGAGATAACCATTGTCATAAATCATGCACAATATTTTTAGTAAACCTTATCATGGTGTGTAATTAAATATGAAGTAGAACAATTATTAAGAGCAATTGAGATATCTAAATGACATATCATTATTGTGTACATATGGAGGGCTAGGATTCATCATAATTTCCTATGTATTTATGAGGTGAAGGAAAAAAATAAATACACTTCTAATCACTCTTAAATTTTTATTGTTTTTATCACCACATGAACATAAGGTGAATAACTCAAGACTTAATACGGGCACACAAGATATATCTCAACTTTTCTGGATTTGCTTATATAAATTTAGTATTCCCAATGTTTTAGAATTACTTAGTCTTTATTGAACATAAACAAAGTTCATGAAAGCATGCTCAATAGAAAAAATAAATACGAAGGTGGATCCCATTACATAAAAAATCTAAAATATTTTTAATATGGTTGCATTATAGAAATTCATCAGGGACAATATGACAATGTTTGAATTTAGTCTTTTGTTTCAAGAAGCTACAAGTTATTTATACCCAAAATTGGATAATAAATTATTAAAAAATTTAATGCATTAGATATAGTTATACAATATTAACATTAATACTTGAATCTTTGATCACTTAGTATTATATTTTTTCATGGAGGATCCCACGGGGAGAGGGGTAGGGTCTTGCTCCCTCTCCCTGCTCCCCCTACCCTGGTTCTTGCCCAGTCCCTGGCTCATCCCACTCTGGGAATGCTTTGTAGCAGATGATCTCCTTGGGGGGAGATCCTTCCCCACTTTCTGCTCCTTTCCTAGTAGTTTTAGGGTTTCCCTGCTTGAGTCCTTGGCTTGGTGCATCCTAGGGTTCTTCTAGGATTTCTTGCATGTTTTTGGGATCCCTTCCCCGATATCCCTCAAGCTTTCCCCTGGGGTTTTTTGCAAGTTTTTTGCTTGGATCCGATTCCTGAGGCCTTCTTAGTTGGAGGTGGTTGCAGGTTGGGTTTTCAACTACTTCCTGGTGTATCCTATGAGGTCCTCACAACTTTGGGGTTGGTTTGGAGGGCTAGTTTCCTCTTTTACCTATGACTTCTCTCTGGGATGCCTTTGGTTTCTGTTGGTCCCATCCCTTTGGTTAGGGCCCTTTTTGGTTTCCTATTTGGAGGCTTCTTCTTGTTGGATATACTGCTTTGTGGATGCCTAGGTAATTTGTTGGTCTTGAGGGTGGGCCTCTTCCTATGCTTGGTTTGTTTCCAATCCCAGTCCTAGTTTGATGAAGCTATTCGTGAACAAGGATGGGGGGTTCTTGGTCATTTATTTTAGGGTTATTAGGTTTTATTCTGTATATCTTGATATTAGGGAGGGGAACCATGATCAATGCATGCAGACCCTGGCTCCCCTAGGTTAGGCTTCCAAGGATCCCATCTTTGTGCATGTTGCTACTTTCGCATGGGATCCACAGGTTTTTCATTTGGTTTTTATTTGGGGGCTTCTGCCTTCTGGTCCTGCTTCTCGTTGGACTCTCAAAGAATTTTCTTGGCCTTGGGGGTGGGCCTCCTTCTATTCTTGATTTGTTTCCAGTCCCAGTTCTGGTTCCCTGGATATGTTCATGAGTGAGGATGGTGGGTTCATAGGTCTTTTTACTAGAGTTATGGGGGATTTATTTTGTATTTTTTTATCTGGGGTTGGAGATCAGTGCGTTTTCAGTTGCGGTACCTCCTCCCTACTTCATTTTTAGCTTTCAAGGATCATTTATTTGTGTTTATTGTTTTTGTCCCTGGATCCTTTCGAATTCCTCATAATTCTCCTTGCCATGCATGAGGATAGCTTGGACTGTAGATATCCCCAGTAGTGATATTCCACTTTATAGGTTAAAGCAGAGGCTTCCCATTATTTTCTTTGAGAATCCTGATACCATTTCCCAGGTTGTCCCACTGCTACACCTTGGACTGTATCTCATTGCTACTAGCTAATTTTCTCGTGTGGATACTGGTTGGTCTGCTACACCCTAGGGTGCATCTCGAATCATCCCTGGACAAGGATCCTCTCCAAATTTCTAAAATTTCTTGCTTCTAGTTTTTGGGTAGGATATTTGGTTTCAAGATTTTCTTGGCCTTCCCGCTCTCCCTACTCAGGTCTGGGCATGTGCGATGTATCCTCCCCCAAGAGAATCCCATACTGACAGCAACGGGAGGATGGTGTTTTGGCAAAGTGGGTCTCACTAGTTGGTACTAGAATCTAGTCTTTCTGCTGGATCAAGGTTTTTTTTTTGTTCCTTCCCTTTTGATTTATGTTTATTTCCATGTACTAAGGCATTGCCTAAAATCTCGGTGCTATGGCCCTTTTTATTATAAGGTTTTGGGATCCTCTTAAAAAATCCAATTTGTATATAAAATTAACTTAGCAAAAAAAAAAGTATTATATTTTTTCACATTACCTTAGACTCACAATACTTTACCTCCAACTGAGCATTTATAGCTCTAATAGAGAATATGAAAACTTGATATATAGATACTAGGACTTCTTCACATTTTTGTCCTATTCTAGAGAAAATTACATTACACATATTTCAAAATATCCATATAATCTAAGCAAAGAGAGCCAAGAATAGAAGACGATAGAGGTAACACCTCCCAACATATTTAGAAGCTTAAAAATTACTTTAAGAGAGATGGGATGTGTCTCTTTGATAGGTATATCTTTCAAATAAGTATCCAAGACAAACTATATGAAAGGAAGGAAAAATATTGGAAGTAATAGATTTGACATACTCTTCATCTCTCTTCATCTTCTCCTTATATCATGGCTAGATCAATTTTTAGAGCTATGAAGTGAGATATATAGTCTTCAACATTACTAATAATATAAAAATTTGGAGAGCTTTATTTCTATTCTATTAACTTCACTAGCACTTATATTTCCATAGAGATATTTTAAAGTAGATAATACCTCAATATGATCACTTTTCTTTCTAATGTATAAATGCACATCTAGTTCCACTAACATGAAGAAGATTCCAAGAGCTTCTTCCTTTCTTCATAGTCACTAAGATCTTCTTCTGATTTATTATTGAATATAAACATGAGATTCTTTCTTCCACATAATATTACTATTTTAATATACCAAGTTCTATAAATTCATCCATTGATATGGGATACATACCCTAAATAATCTATTTTGCATTAAATATCCCTAAGTAGAGCTATAACAAGTCCATTAACCGATGTCACCGTTGCATCGATCTTGAAAAATCATGTAATATGAAAAAGGGATCAAACAATTGCATATGCAAAATTTATGGCCTCATAAATATTTGGTATATTAGCACTTAAATTAAAAAAATTACATACCAAACCTTAGAAAAAAATTTCCAATTCAAAAGCTACCACTTGACACTATTGGATTGGATGTTACACTTTCAATTGATAAATTAGATTTTAACAAGTTGATCTATATGATTGAATGAACTCCATATGTGTGTGTTTGTGTGTATAATTGTTCTAATGGATATAGATTTAATGTTGCTCTTATCCAAGATAACCCAAGTGCAAGCAAGAGGATGGACCGATACACCATGTGCACTACATAAAACCAAAGGAGAGTAAAATATATTTGAATATATCTTGAGGTAATGTACCTTACTATAAAAATGAAATATCTTCATAAAGTATTAAATTTAATATCCTACATATACAAATAAGTTTCCCAATCATTATGATATACTTTTGATTGGGTCCAACAACCAACATTCTCCATATGGCATATATGTCATCAATCAAAATGAAAAAATGACTTCTTAAAAATCTTATGGGTAATCAAACCACTAACCTAAGCACTAAAAGGATGCATCCCAACCATTGTAACATAGATATATATGTTATTGAGAAATAATAAGCCTCTTGATGTTCCTTTTAACTAATGCCTATGCACTTAAAATTTATCATTAGGATTTAAAGTTTCAACATTATAGCTACAATAAACTACCCTTGCTAGTGCACCACTCCCTTTTAGTGCAAGCAAGAGCTAGAGGCTTTTATGAAAATAAAATTCTATACTGACCATACCAAGAGTAAAATGTGCATCCTCTTAGCTACAATCATACAACTTTACCACCATGTTTATTTTTTTGATTGGTTAAAAATTTTAGATTAAAAAGGGTTTTAACAGGGACCCAAAACCTGATTACAAAAGTCAAAGCTTGCCAGTAGAAGTAATAACCAGAAGAAACTAGAAAAGGAACAAATCCGTAGCACCAAAACTTGAGGTAAACCTCAAACAACAAAAGAACCAAAGAAAAAACATACTAAAGGCTATCCTCAGCCACCACAAAGAAGGAACAGACAAGGCACAAAAAGGCACGAGAAAGGGGAAAACCCTACAGAAAGCACAATATAACAACCAACAACTATTTCTTAGTGGTAGGATTTACTGTGAGATCATGTAGGCTTGCAGTGAACAACTCCTCTTTAGCATTACTGCCATTGATAGGGGATTCCTCAATCTTGACCTTATTATTCCTTTGCTTGGCATCAGATTCATTAACTCCCTTTTTAGAGAAAGATCTTTTGAAGAAATATAAGCTCAAGGTATTGCGCAAATCCATAAGCTGAGCAATATTGTTAGAAATTGAATTAATGATATACTCCTACAACAAAAGGTTAAGGTTATCCTTGGTGTCTTCATTAGAGTCAATGACCATGAATTTTTGTTAATTTTCTTTGTTCTTCAGACGCATAGATGCACGAAGCAGCTTTTGCACTAGTCCAGTTTCCAGTTCAGTTTTTGGATTTAGATCAAAATCATTGTCATTATTTTTTTGAAAAATAATTTGAAAAAACTTGTATTAAAACAAAGATCATTTACAAGTTGGGATGAGACTTTTCCCAGCCTTAGTCAGAGAGAACACATGTTTACAATAGTAAAAGAAGATTTGCATTGGAGCCAAATCTCTTAAACCATATTTCTACAATGACTGTTCACCTGTTTACAACTATAAAAGAAGATCTACATTGAAACATAAATCTCCTAAACAGTATTTCTGGAATGGTTATCCAAATTAGCTAAGCACTGGATTTGCTCACCAACCTGCCTAATCATCTCATCCTCAATAGCCATGTCACCGTGCCACCGAACCCCTACCTCCTTCTCAGCACCCATCTTAGCCATGAAGTCTCGCCACTTTATTTAGATCTCTACTCACATAAACTGGAATCACATCATCTAATTCCCTCCATAATTCCTTAATTTGAGTGACAAGAATCCTCAACCTCCATGTTTTCAAAGCAAAGTTCCTCATGCAATCTAGAGCTCCAACCATTATTTGAGAATCCGATTCTAGGATTATCCTCCTATGACCTTGTTTTACTCGCCCAAATAGAAGCATATTTGATAGCTAAGGCTTCGCTTCATTGTTTGTGGCTCTTCCCAAGCCTTGCAGTTCCCAATAGAGCACTGCTCCAACATGATTCCGGCAAACCACTCCAATTCCAGCTCTACCCGGATTGCCTTTTGCAGCTCCATCAATATTAATTTTAATCCAACCTTCTGGGGGTGGTTTCCAACTAGCTCTGTCCTGTCCCTCTTGCACTTCAACTTCCTTCTCCATTGCCCCAATAACAACCTGAGTTTCCTCTTTAGCATAGACTGCCACAGTTTTTGTGACTTTGCTCCAAATGACCTCCCAAACTCCATCTAAAGAAGAAAAAGTTTCTCTAAAAATTCTAGCATTTCTCTCCAACCACACTTGCCACCAAATAAAGTTTAATCCAAGCTCCCAACCAATACAAAGAGCTTTAGATTTAAATCTACCCCTCTTCCATCTTTCCCAAATATTAATCCGATTCAAATCACCATTAACTTGAATTTTATAATATAAAAACCATCTCTCCCAAATCTGGCGCGTGAATGGGCACTCAAACATCAAGTGATCAACTGTTTCCTCGCTCTTGTAGCATAAAACACATTGATATGGACCAATGATTCCCCTACATCTGAGATTATCAAAAGTAAGAATTCCATTATGCATGAACTCGCCAGGCAAAAAAGTTTACTTTCGGCCAACCCTTGGACTGCCAAATATTTCTCCAATCCTCAACCTAATATGTATGAGGAGGAGGCTCTGGAAGGATCTTATCATATCCATCCTTCACCGTGTAGACACCAAGGCTCCCATAGCCCCAAGCTAATTCATCCTCCTCGTCTCTACCCGTGAGAAATATTTTTGCCAAGATTTTAGTCATGATGGGTGTCAAATCCGGAGGGATTGAAATTGGCCACTCATCCAACTTCTTAAACTGCTTAAACTTATAATCCCCAATTGACTAGTGTTGAAATAACTTTCAATTTGGACCCATCCCTTGGTTTCTATGGCTATTTTTATTGGTTGCAATTCAGGAAATTCAACAATGATAGGTGGGTATTGATCCCATGAATCTGTCCAAAATCGTGCCTTCTCCCCTCTCCCCACTTTCCAAAATAATCTATCTTTTACTACCCGAGATCCTAACTTGAGAGCCTCGCCACACTAAGGATCCATTACCATCCAAAGGGAAACGACCCACCTCATTTGGGTTTACATGTCCCAAATATTTACTAGTTAAGATTCTACTGAATAAAGAAGTTGGTTGGGAAATCCACCTCCACGAAAGCTTTCCAGCCAAAGCTTTATTATTTAACTTTGATCTTCTCAAGTCCCAAACCTCCTTTTACCTTGGGCTGGCTTACTTTATCCCAACCTACTAAGGCCCATTTCCTCTCTCCTTTTACTCCTTCCCATAAAAATTTTCTAGCCATCTTGTCCAACTCTTTCCATATGGTATGTGGGGCAACAAGGATAGAAAATTTATAAATTGGCATGGCCTCGAATGATCGACTGTAAAAAAGTTAATCTACCCCCATAGCTTAACCATTTGTGAGACCAATGATTAATTCTGTCCTTGATACAATCCAAAAGATTCCTCCAGTATATCTATTTTTAGTTTTTTAAAATGCAAAGGGACCCCCAAGTATACCACTGGGAGATAAGTCCTTGTGAATCCCAAGATCTCTAAAATTCTGTCCCGAAGCCTTTGATCAAGATTGAAAAAGACCACTTTGGATTTTTTATCATTGATGACTTGGTTTGTAGCCCTAAGGTAGACATTAAGTGTATCTCTAATCATTCTTGCTTCCCTGAAGCCGGCCACTCCCACCAATCCTGTGTCATCCACAAACTGTAGGTGAGTCAAAACTTCCTCACCCACCTTGATACCTGTTAGCAAACCTTGTTGTCTTCTCCTCAAGATGAGTCTACCCAATCCTTCAGCCAATATGAGAAAAAGATAGGGAGAGCAAGGATCTCCTTGACGAAGGCCTCGAGTAGCTCCAAACGGTTGCGAGGGAAGACCCTTGATTAACACTGAGTATGTCGGAGTAGAAACACAACTCATGACCCATTCTATCCAATCCCGAGAGAAACCAAAGGCTGCCATCATCTTTGACAAGAAGCTCCACTCCACCCTATCATAAGCCTTTGACATATCTAATTTTATGAACATTCCTCTATTACCAGATGTTTGCATTGAATGGATTGCCTCCTGAGCTAGAACCACACCATCCAAGATCTGCCTACCCTCTACAAAACCCCCTTGCTCTGAGGAGATAATGTTATGTAGAAGAGGTTTTAGCCGCTCAGCCATTACCTTTGTGATTATTTTATATATGACATTGCATAAGGCAATAGGTCTATAATCTGAAATATGTACCCCCTCCTCCCCTTTTGGAATTAAGGTAATGAAAGTATGATTTAATGCTTTAAGCATTCTTTTACTACCTTTGGACTCCTCTATAACAACCATTATATCCTCCTCCAAGTTATCCCAAAAGGCCTAAAAAACTCAATTGGAAAGCCATCTGGACCTGGTGTTTTTCCGGTGCTCATTCCAAAGACTACATTCTTCAGTTCCTCTCTATCAATGGGTTTAAGTAGGGTCTGATTTTCTTCTTCAGAGATAATAGAGGGTATGACAACAATAACTTCTTTTTGAGCCTCTTCATCTTGCACCATACTTTCCTTAAATAGTTTAGAAAAATAATCCATTGAATGGAAATGCATACCTGGAATTGTATCAAAGGAGTGTCCGTTCTCATCTTGAAGAGCTTCCATGTTGTTCATCTGTCTCCTAGCACAAGCAATTCGATGGAAAAATTTGGTATTTTTATCACCTTCTAATAACCAAGTGGTTCTTGCTCTCTGTTTCCAGTAGGTCTCCTCTTGGTTGTCAATGTCCTCAACCGCTTTACGCAATGCATCATCCTCTTCTTTGAGCTGCTCTGTAATTGTTCCTTCCCTAAAGTGTTTTTGAACCTCATCCCATCCGGCCACCAATGGAGCTCTTTGGACCTCGAAGTCTGTCTTGTTAGCTCGCCTCCATTGTTTCAGTTGATCTTTGACATAATGAAGTTGTTTGTGGAATCTAAACATTGTTGTCCCATATGTTGGGCGACCTTCTTCCCACCACTGTGGAATTTTCTTTCGAAGTTCCTCTTTTTGTAACCAAAAGTTTTCAAATTTAAATGGTTTGTGATGTCGCACTGCCTTGATCCCTCCTTCCAACAAAATGGGAAAGTGATATGAAACTGGACCCTCCAAAATCTGAAATTTTATATTCCATTTTACAAATGCCTCCTCCGAAACCAAAAAACGGTCTAACTTCACCTTCCTGCTAATTAGCTTCCTCCTCTTATTAGTCCAAGTATAGTTGGTTTCCATGGCATTTAATATCCACCAAGTGTAATGCCTAGACTTGGGCAATCATAAGTCGATCCCCTGGGTCCAAAATTGGGGTTCCCCCTTCCCGATATCTAGAGGATAATTTAGCATTAAAATCCCCAACAATAATCCAGTCTAAATCTTCCCTTGAGACTCTCATGTTATGCACAACTTTCCATTGATGCATCTGACCATCTAGGTTTTGAGCCCCATAAAAATTTGTGATTAAAACATGTTCAACTGTGACATTATTTCTAAAATGTGATGTGAGAACACCCCTCCAAGCTATATGTTCTATTGCAGTCCATTCAAGAGAGTTCCAAAGAGTAACTATCCCCCTTGAGGCACCTTGGGCAGCCACTTCCATATGACCAGCACCCCTCCAAATTCTGTTAATTGTTTTACACATAAGATCTAACGACATTTTTGTCTCCTGGATAAGCAAAAAATCTGTTTTACATTTTTCTAAGAGTCTTCAAACAACAGATTGATGGGTTCTACTGTTTAAACCCCTAACATTCCATGATTGTATAATCATTGGTTACCTTGAGAGCAGTAAAAATCTATTGGCCTCACCGATCCTCCAGTGATCGCTTTGTCTCCTTGAACTCGCTATCAATTCCTTATTTGATTTTCTACCCACTCCTTGAGAGTTGCTATTTTTTTATCTCTTTTCCACCCGAGTTATCCCTAAAGTTGGCCTTTCTCTGTTCTTTTCTGCTATGCCCATGCTGACATCCTTAATTATTGGTTGCTCTTGGTTATGCACTATCAATGCCCCTGCACTCTCCGACCGCGGTAACTCACTATACTCAATTACCCGCTCTATGATGGGGGGAGATGAAAGAGGAGCTTGAACATGGATGTTATTATTTTCATTATTCCCATCCACTCCTTCCATGAATTGTTCTTCTTGGTCCATTAGTGTCTTAAATATCTCATACCTATTGGAGGGCTTGAGTTGGGTTTGCTCTTTACCATATTTTTTCTTTTGCCTTCTCCTTCTTTTGGGCTGTTCAAAACCATCTCCCCGTGCTTCTTTACCCCGAGAAATATTGGTTGGTTCTTTGTTGATTGTTGACTTACCCTCCTTAGGAAGATTTGACATTCCTAGAGGAGCCTCCATTTTTATGTTCATATTATTTGGGCAAGATCGGGCCAAATGCCCATATTTGTGGCAAACTCTGCATCCGAAGGGCAATGCCTCATAATCCAGCTTGTTGAATCCAAGATATTCCCGCAAGTTCAAGTTCCACCTCTCTCGATAGAGGCTGGCTAAGATCCATTTCCACACATAATCTTGCATAAACAGCTGTGTTTCCTTCTATTGTGTCTTTGGAAACACCCAAATGTCTTCCAAGGGAATTACCGATAATTTCCAATACCTGCTCACTCCAAAACTCCATTGGAAGTGCATACAAATGGATCCAAACCGGGACAGCAGTGGGTTCAATTCGAGGATCAAATCCCACTCTCCAGGGTTGAACAAATAATCCTGTCGGACCATGATTCCTCTTTTCTGATTCGAAAGCCCTATTTCTATCGTCAAGTGAAGAAAAACTAACAATAAAATATCCATTGCTAATAAACCATAAAGAATACTCACCAAGAGGCTCCCAGTTTTGTCGGACCCAGGAATGCAAAAAATTTAGGGTAGGGCGAATACCCATGAATTTATAGATCAAATCATGATTGGCTCTATATAAAACTGTTTCTTCAACCATCCTTTGCTCAATGACAATCTTTGGCCTTGATTCTGACTGTGGCAAGCATCCATTAACTCGTTGAGATGTTGATCTATTTCCAAGCAACTCGTAAAGAGCATTTTTAATGCAGTTTTTTGTGCTTCTTCAGTCTTTGATGGAGATTTATCCTTTAACAAATCTGCAAAAGAACTATGTCTCTCTAGAAGAGGATCCGACCACTATTAGTAGGATATTATCTGCAAAATCACTGTCACTATTAGTAGGAGCTTCTCTGGCCCTTTTCCTTAGAATTGCCACTTCCTCAACAATCTTTTGTTTCTTGGCTGACAATTTTAGCTTTTTGGAGGACAGAGGAGTCGATTGAGAGGAGCTAACCTTGGGAGGACTCAACTTGGGCTTAGGGTCAGGGGTAGGGGTTAGGACAACACCTTCAGGGCAATGGATCAACCAGTGCTTATAAAGGACTTTAAACAAGCCACGATGGGTAGGCAATTTGGAACTTTGCTTATTCCTGGTCTCCTCAATGGTATGACTGACAAAATTATAAATAAATTTGGGAATATTCAAAACCCTAACCTCACGATAATGATTATAAAAAGCAAAGTGAAAACTCTTTAAAGGCTTATCTGGATCATCGACAGTGACATATTCCATTATTGGCTTGAGGACATTCCCGAAAGGAAAAGGAAGCTCGTCACGTCGCATGCCAAGCTTAGCTCTCCTGCAAAGATCTTTGTCAGATATATCCTTCAGTTCAGCATCCCAGTTGTGTTTCTCCCTTCTGATAGACCTTCCTTTCGCCTACTGACCAGTTAGCTCCACAAGAGTCTGAACATCTAAGACATAAGATTTGCCTCGGATGGTGACCTTCCCATCATCCCAGGTTTCTAAAAAGGCCAGAGTAATTTTAGGGTCTTCACCTTCAAACAACTTAAAGAAAGGAAGGAACTTTTTTCCATCAAGAATGCCTTCAACGATAGTATCAATACAAAGAGTGGAAGGTTCAACAAAGTTATCCATAATGTTTAAACACACAGAGAGCATTAGGGGATAAACCTTCGGGGAAGAAAAATAACAGGAGCAGAGCTTAGAAATACGACTTATGAAACCCTAGGAGAAGGTTATAAAAGCATTTTTGCTCTAAATTTGGAACTCGTGCCAACTAAGGAAGCACCATGTTTCAGCATGAATAGAGCTGATGAGCTGGAAATGATCACCAACGAAAATCATGAGGCAAACCGGGAAAAAACTTCTCCAAACGGGAAAACCTAAAAGTCGGACCAGAACACCACGAGGGCAATGGATGGAAAGGGTGACGTGGAAGGTGGAAGTGGAGGGAGCCAAAAGAAATGGAGGTGGGAGCATGGGAAAATTGGAAAAAATGAGATAAGGGAAAAAAACAATGATGAAGCTTTGCAAAAAGGAAAAACGACAATCAAGGAAGACACAGGCGAGATACGACGCAAAAAAACTGCCTCGAAGGTAGGAATACCGACACTCAAGGAAGACATCGCACGAAGGCATGAAAAAAGCACAAGTCGAAATGGCCAAAGGCGAGGCCCAATCAAAATTAAGCTTCATTGACATGAGGATCATTATGGATAGTGCCGACTTGCTCCACGTCAACCGAGGGAAGATCAAGCCGTGAAGACATTTTGTCTTTATCAATTATATGATGTAAGAATTGAGGCAGGTCAAAATACCACGTCATCAACTCGGATATGGAAGTGCCAAATTTGGCAAGAGCATCAACAACATTGTTGTTTTGATGAAAAGTATGCTAAAAAATTGTATCTTGGAATTGGCTCCTGAGAACTCTAGCTTCCTCAATGTAATTGCGAACTCTCCATGAAGGCTTTTTATTATTTTTTAAATAATTGATAGTGGTCAGAGAGTCACCTTCCACAAGAATCTGATTGGTCATCCCTTTTGCAAGAAATAAACCATGCCAAAGAGCATGGGCTTCAACAACCTGGTTAGACTGGGTCCCGAGAAATTCAACATAGGCTATGATCACATTACCCTGATTATCTCTGAGAACTCCACCAACACTTGAAATACTAGGGTTACCCTTAGAAGAACCATCAAAATTCAATTTGAGCCATCCAGGAGGAGGGGGAATCCAAGACGAAAGAGTACCATTGGATGAAGGGTGAGCACCAGAACTGACAATAGAAAAATTAAAGGAATTCCCTATAGACGCTTCAAAAGGAGAAGGTAGCGTGGAAGGTAAAGGGCATAGGGAAGCATTCTCAATAGCACAAGCAAGAATTTTATTAAGGATATACTCAAAATTTTGGGAGATGTTTAAAAAAGCATGTCGATTTCTTTCTAACCAGATTTGCCATAGATAATGGTGGAGACAAAATTGCCACAAGGTTTTGAGTCTCATATTTTTGAACGGGTTTGGCCATTGTGTAAAAAGTTTAGGGATAGACCAAGGGACAACCCAGGATATATGAAATATTTCAAAAAGTTTATAAAGAATAGGGACAACATAGGAACACCCAAGGAAAATGTGATAAGGGGATTCCCAGTCAGAACAACAAAGATAACATCTGTTGGGTATGGGTAGACCTCTTTTCAACAAATTATTGATGGTGAGAATATTTTCTTGAATGGAAACCCAGGAAAAGGAAGCAATTTTAGGGATTAGGTACTTGGGCCAAACGAGATCAAAAGGAAGCACAGGGGCCTCGACAGGTAATAAAAGTTTGTAAGCAATTTTGACAGTGAATTCACCAGATTCAGATGCTTCCCAAAAAAATTGATCTGAGGATCTCTCAGAAGGAATGAAAATAGAACTCAAGAGATTCTGCACTTGTCTAGCCTCCTCTGGACAAGTAGGAATGACATGACATTTCCAATTGTTACAGCCATTTTGAGAGGATATAAAATCAGCAATTTTGGGACCATACAAAGC
Organism: Wollemia nobilis; assembly: GCA_028583015.1. Taxonomy (NCBI): domain Eukaryota; kingdom Viridiplantae; phylum Streptophyta; class Pinopsida; order Araucariales; family Araucariaceae; genus Wollemia; species Wollemia nobilis. The sequence goes on from JAQPPZ010016726.1 coordinate 14,770,025, forward strand.
ATCAGTATGCAATTTGAGGACAGCCAAAAAAGTATGTTAAATGAGGGAAACATCAAGAATCCATTTGTCCCTCCAAAAATCAACAAGTGAACCATCACCTATGCTCCAACGAAGGTCATCTCTGATCAAAGGTCTGACCTACAAAATGGAATTCCAAAAGCACGAACCCCTGGGAGACATCTCAACATTGAAAAAGTTGGAATTTTGCAAGTATTTATGAGAAACAATATGGGTCCATTCAACATCATCTTTGGAGATTAATCTCCAAGCCTGTTTGGCTAAGAGGGCAGAATTAAAAAGGTGAATTCTCCTAAGACCAAGCCCTCCCAAGCATTTCGGTTTACAAACTTTGTCCCAAGCCACAAGATGGAATCTGCTTCTATTTTCAGATCCAGACCAAAGAAAGTTCTTTTGAATCTGCTCTATTTTTTGATAGACTTTGGCAAGAATTTTAAAAATAGACATAAAGTAAATGGGGATATTTTGAAGAGAAGCATGAGTCAAAGTTATCTTCCCAGCTTGAGTCAATAAGTTGCCTTTCCAAGCAGCTAATTTCTTCTGGAGTCTTTCAATAACATTATCCCACATAGAAGCTTTAGGATGCCCTAGGAAAAGAGGAATGCCCAAATAGGTAGCAGGGAGAGAAGAAATAGGGCATTCAAGAATGGTAGAAATTTTTTGTTGTCTTTGAATGGGAGTGTTCAAAAAGTAAATTTTACTTTTGTGGAAATTAATCTTCTTCCTAGTTGCTTCTTCATATAACAAAAGGATATGTTTTAGGACTCTTGCTTCAAGAATAGAGGCTTTGGTGGTGATAATGGTATCATCCACAAATTGTTGATGAGAGACAAGTCTAGTTTGCGAAGTAACTTTTAACCCTGAAAGAAGATGAATGTTACATGCCACTTTAATGGTTCTTCCAAGAGCTTCAGCAACAATAATGAGCATCAGGGGAGAAATGAGACCACCTTGGCGAATACCTCTACTGCTAGAAAAATATCCGGCTGTGGAACCATTGACAAGGACTGAAAACCAGGGAGAATGTATACAAACTTTAATGAGCACAACCCAGTCATGATGAAATCCAAATTTGATAAGGACTACCTCAAGGAATTTCTAGTTCAATCTATCATAGGCTTTGTTCATGTCTAATTTAACAACAAAAGTAGACTGTTTGGAGAGATGAGCAGAGTGAAGGGCTTCATGAATGGTAATAACACCATCAAGAATAGACCTACCTTGAACAAAACTCCCTTGGGAAGAATCAATAATGGTAGGGAGGATCTCTCGCATCCGATTAGCAATGGCCTTAGTAAGGATTTTATAAACAACATTGCATAAACTAATAGGCCGAAAGTCAGACATTGACTGAGCATTGGGGTTCTTAGGAATGAGGGCTAGAAATGTAGAATTGAAATCCCGAGGAATAGATTTGGTAAGCTGGAACTCTCTGACAGCAGCGCAGACATCCTCACCAACAATGTCCCAAAATTTTTGAAAAAAGTGAGGAGGGAATCCATCAGGTCCAGGAGATTTGTCAGGGTGCATTGCAAAAAGAGTTGAATGGATTTCTTCATTGGAGAAAGGTAGCAAAAGTTTAGAATTGGCCTCATTTGAAACAAGGTTGGGAATATGATACAACATTGAGTTGACAACAAGGTTGGAGGGTTCCCTGTCTTCTCCAAGAAGCTTTGCAAAATAAGAAACCTCATTTCTGATAACTAGAATATTAGAGGTCAAAGTTCCATCAACACACAATAACTGTTTGATTCTGTTATGACTTCTATTTCTCAGAGTAGAAGCATGAAAAAACCTAGTATTATGGTCCCCTTCCTTTAACCACAAGGCTCGGGATTTTTGTTTCCAAAAAATTTCTTCACGTGCTAATAAATTATGATAGTCAGCTAAAATACTTTTTTCTTCAGCACGAGTTTGATCATCACAGAGGCCTGCTTGAATTTTACTTTCAATGGAAAGGAGTCTATCCTTGAGAGATTGTTTGACCTCAAATAGATTACCAAAAACCTCTTTATTCCAAATTTTTAGGTTGCTTTTGACATGCTTTAATCTTTGGGTAAGACAAAAAGAAGGGGAACCCTAACCGATCTGTTGCTACCATTGAGATATTCTGATTCTTAAGTCCGTGTGCTAGACCCACATTGAATCGAATCTAAAAGGTCTCCTGTACAAGTTGCCCTGAATGATATCCAAGAGCAAAGGACAATGATTCGAACCAACCTTAGGAAGCAAAAGAAGATTGGCATCACCAAAAATTTGAACAGCTTCATGAGACAGGAAAAATTTGTCAAGCTTTACTTGAATAAGTTGGCTTCCAGATCTTCTGTTGCTCCAAGTGTAAGCAGCATTCTTGAGCTTAATGTCCATGAGGTTGTTGAAATTAACAAAGTCTAGGAAGTCCTCCATACTTCTATCATTGCATCCTGAACCCCCAAATTTTTTTGAAGGGTAAATATGAGTATTGAAGTCACCAACAACAATCCAAGGAACATTGTGATGAGAATATTTGAAACTACTGAGTGAATTCCAAAAAAGGGCTCTCTCAGTAGAATTGTTTGGGGCATAAATGTTGGATAAGATCCAGGAGATGTTTGAATTGTGTTCTTGAAATTTAACACTGATGATTCTTTCACTGGAGTGGATAAGGCTACCATCAATATTTTTTGAGTCCCACAAAACCATGAGGCCACCAGACGCACCTCTAGCAGGGCTAAAAACAAATTCTCCTCTATTCCAAATTTTATGAGCAATTGAAACAAAATGATTTGAATCCAATTTGGTCTCCTGTAAAATAATGATAGTAGGGTTTACTTCTTTCCTTAATGAGTTAACCACCCTATGCTTAGTTAACCCATTTAATCCCCTCACATTCCAAGAGAGGATTTTCATTTGGACCCTTTAGATGATTTTTTGCCTCCCTTACCAGTGGGTTGGGGAGGTTTGGTACTTTTGTGATCATCATGACCTTGAGATCCAACAAGGGGAAACAAAGTTTTTTGAATACCATTATCTATATCATCTTGAACCTTGTTCTTCCATTGTTCATTCATAGAAGGTCTACCTCACTTCTTGTCACTACCAACATCAAGTGGGGATTTTTTGGAGCTGTGGGTTACTTTGGGGCTGAAATTAGATTGGGTAATCTGTTCGACAACTGAGCCAGAGGTTGTGAGCAAATTAGAGATTTTGGAGGGACTGAGGGTCTCAAGTATAGGCATGGAAGGACCATATTTGGAAGGTGAATCCAAATTCAGAGGAAGTTGGATATCAATGTCATGATGGAGAGGTTGATTCTCTAAATCAAAATTATTTGAGTTAGCTAAAATAGAGAATTTATTAGGACTAATGGGACCAGGGCATACCTCTTCACTCGACTCAGAAGAAGGAGACAGATTCGCAACAACCTGTTTGCCCTTGCCAGTAATTTCAGGAGACTACAACATTGGCGGATGATTGTTATTCTCATGGATGATGATGCCTTTGTTACCTAGATGAAATCCTTGTTTGGCTAGTCTAAACCTTTTTTGGGTCCCACATTCTTCCATCCTTGATTGTTAAAATGAGAACCATCAGCTTCATTCTTCTTAAACTGCTGCTCCTGACGATCTTGAACCAGAGGTTGTTGATCAACAACGTCAGTAGATTTGGTCTGGAGAGAAGGGCAACGAGCCCTCAAATGACCTTGAGTATGGCATTCCACACAATAGGTAGGTTTATTCTCATATTCAATAGCCTATTTGTAGTAAAAACCATTGTGTTCAAGTTCAACAAAATTTGGGAGTTCTGAATCAAGGTTGGCATTCACACAAATTCTTGTAGTAGTTAATCTTGATCTGGAAAGGGTAGCATGGTCAATGGCTACCAAGATCCCAATAGTCTTAGCAATAGCTGAAAGGATATCCGGATGCTAACAGTGCCATGGGAGATTAGGAAGCCTAACCCAAATAGGAGCAAAGTTAATACTTTGGGTTTCTAGGTTAAAATCAAGGTCCCATTTGCGCAAGAAAATACTTTTTCTCCCTAAAAACCAAGGACCCCCCATTGAGGATATGACTGGCGTCATCACAGTCACTAAGGTGGATACCAAAAAAACCTCTGGTAAGAGCAAATATTTCCAAAGAACCTTGAGGTCTCCATTTGGACAAAGCCCAACTACGAATAACTTCTAGATTCAGACGCCCTCCAATAAGTTTTCCAACTAAATTAAAAGCTTTAGTAGAAAGATATTTTTTGGTGAGAGAGTCAAGTATTATAACCTTGGAGCCAACAGACTTAGTAGAACAAGGAGGCTCCATGGAATATTGTTGCGGACCGCTTCCTACGACTTGAGAAAAGGTCAAATTTTTAGTATTGGGTCCCTTCAAATGAGGAATTCCATGAGGGACACCCTTGTCTGGCGGTTCATCACCCCAAAACCCGATGGGTTTGTCAGTAACAGGTTCAGGAGTTTCCTCCACATCAGAAGCTTTGTCAGACTAGATACTTTTAGGGTTGCCCTGGGCCCCAAAATTTTGAATTTGGGCCTTCCCACCCTAAGAAATTTGAAAAGAAGGATTCCCTCCAGAACAGTGAATACAACCAGAAGTCATGATACAGAACTAACTTTACCACCATGTTATTCATGCAATCATTCAATTTTATACTAGAATTTACAAACATATGATAGTGAAGTTGCATGACTGGAAAATAAAATGGATGTTGTCCATTTTTTATGCCAAAATTATTGTAGGAAATAAAATTCAAACTTGAGTAATTTGAAAAACTAGAGATAAGAATAAATTGATTTGGTGACCTTCAATTACTTTGCAACATTCTCATTTGGTTATGAGTGAGATCCTTTGGACCTTGCTTTGATACCATATTCAAATTTATAATAATTTCTAGAAATATTTTGATTCATGCATTCACCAAAATTGTACATGAAAAATAAGAATAGATGATTAACATAGCAATGGAAAATTAAATAAATAGAGAAAAGGAAACATCAAGTATTATAAGTTGGATGACCATGGACACCCCAATATATCATATTTTATTTCCACTTATGATACAAATAAATCCTCATTGAGGGGTATTTATAGTGATACCAAATCACCAATGATAAGTTAACCTCAAACTAACATTAAATTAACCTTGAGGCTAACCTTACAATAAAATATTAACAAATTACCCTTTAAGCAATGTTATCCATAAATATGGATCAATGAATACCACTAAGGGTGAAATATGAAAGGAGCCCTTAGGCTTAGATTAAAATGCTTGTAAGCTTACATAAATGATGAATGCATTAGGATTGCATAGTCACATGCCCATAGGATAAATTAGTTGTGCTTATAAGCAATTATTCATACTTTTGGCCTTGTACTAAACAAGATTAGACTACACATAATTCAATATTTATTGCATCTACTATTGAGTAGACAAGTAATTGGTTGAGAGGAAAAATGATTCTTGTCAAATGTTGGATTATTATTGGATGCAACTAATTGCATACATAAAATATTTGTAGTAACACACATCAAAGTATCACATTAAGTTCCACATTGTCCATTTCAATGATTAAGAATTCAAAATATGGGATTTTCTAAGATAGCAACTTGTCCCCCAAAACTTATGGGTAGACATTCTAAGCACTATGCACTAGTCAAGAAGCCCATGGGATTATTGACCAACCATAAGGTACAACATTCATAATAAAATATATTTGGAAAGAAAAACATCTAAGGGATATCATGGGGTTTCAACCTAATTAACCTCATATAGAAATACCTTTAAACTATTTATGCTTCCTAGGATTTGTACTAGAAAACACAACATGTATATTACACATGCCTTCCATGAAATGGATCTAAGAATAATAAATTAGTAAAGGGATATCAATATGTTGGAGAACCAAAATTCCCACAGACAACATCCAAGATATTTCAATAAAGTTTTTTTATCACATTGCCTCACATCATTCTCAATGATGATATTTAATGATCTACACCATCACCCCAAGATAATAATTCTAAAAAATATAGCTATTGAAAGAGGTAATATTATATAGAACATTCCTTTTTTTTAAATTCAATTTTTTTGTGGCAAAATTTGAGAATAATACTTACAAATTTGAATTTTGATATCAAGCACATAGATACCAAGATCTTAAATAGTGTCAAACAATCACCCCTTTATATATTTTTTGTAAATAATATAAAAAATTTAATGGTTTAGCCTCATTTAAATTACTTGGTCTTGTGTAACCATTCTTAATATAATACACATCAATAAATCCTCTTTTTTCAAAGTATTTTGAAAGCTATCAAAATAAAATAACGATCAATCTATAGTCTTGATAATTAGGGTTCTTTTTATGGCTTGAAAATCACTCCTTAATTTTTGACAATTATGTATGATTCTATAGTCTTCAACATTCTTTGGTTTACTATATTTTGGTCAAGCTCCCCTACCATCTATTATGTTTAGGCACAAAATATATGGACTAAGGTATTTTTCTATAGGTATTCAAGGTTTAAATTACTATAGATGCCACTATATAAATGCTAAGGTAGAGATAAGATAAGAGACAAGAGGTATAGGTAAAATCATAGATAAAATTATTTGAAGACCTACATATCTACAATATTATTATTGTTTTTATTTAAATTCAATATAAATTCTAACAATGCAATTAATTTATAATGAATGGTTTCAAGAACAAAATATAAATAGATATATACTTATCCTATTTATAACTTGGACCTATACCTATAAATGAATTCATTATTGTGGAGATTTCAATGGGATTGTATTGTTGAATCATGACTGTTCATAACATTATTAATCAAGAATACCAATAGATGAGTGACACACTAGGGATGTGGTGAGCTCATCATGAATATGTTAGAGCAAAAAATTATTATTGCATGGAAACCAATCATCTTGAGTTGAATTTACCACTCATTGCATCGAGTGACATATAGGGGAGGGAGGGTGCTACCATGTTGCATCCTACTCTATGTATTGTCCTAGGAGCATATAACTAGTGTGCATCTAGAAGGGTTGTCATGCTATTTGGTAGATGTAGATCCAGAGGCACTAATGGCCTATAGATAGGTACACCAACTAGAGGTAGGATAGGGTAATCCTTACAAAGGTATTTTAAGGAGATCAAACTACTTGGTTGATGACCTATCTAGGGAGTAAGTTATATGGTGATCTTATAGGCATCACCCTAGTTCAGTGGAGGATCATAAAACTTAACATGGATGAGGTATATGAGATCATAGGATGGGCCATGGGAAGAGTGAGATATCTTATATTTTGATCATCTAGTATAATAATTTATGTTGGAATAAGAGATCCCAATAGGTCCAATTTAACATTTTTGTTTAATTTGGAAGTGAGAGTTTAGGCCTTTATTGAACCCAATATTGTACATAGAGGTAAACATTGATGATCATATCACCCTTGACCCTAGAGTTATCCATAGGTACTGGATATGGTATAATTTCATCCATCCAAAAGTATCATAGTGGAAAAGATAAGAAGGGGTGAGCCGATATGGCTTGGGTGATGGCCAAGGAGTTTTTTATTGGTTGTCCTACCATTGGTTAGAAAATGGTAGGAATACCAATAAAGGAAATTAACGGTGAGAACAATAGTGGTAGGAGGGGTTGTAGTGATAGCTATATCAATGATCACATGGGGGAGGAATTACTTAGTTGGTCATATCAGTCCTTTGTGATGGTAGAGAGAGACACATTAGTGTATTAGGTGGATATAGGATACACTAGTAATGGCTTTGGTAGAGATATATGCAACATAGAATAAAGAAATAACCAGGACATGGGAGAGGGATAAGGTGGGGAATAAAACATTCATGATGTAGTTAATAATATTGAGTGATATTATGGACATAGATGAATTTTAGAAAATATCTTAATGCAAGAAGTGCTAGTGATAGTTTGGTGGTCTAGACACTACTAGATTAGATGGTTACCACACAACAATAACATTTAGAAAATTTAGCATGTGTATAGGCAAAACTTACTATTAAGGTCAAAATTTCAATCGACTATAAAACATCTCACATGGAGTAGTTCCAACTAACTATCACTTACCATTGTTGAGAAAGGAATGGATGGCATAAATCCACTCATGGTCTATGACATGATAGTCATAATTTTCATTTAGGATGTCACCGTCACCTAGATAAGTAGGAGCTTTAGCAACTTTTTCATAGAGCTAGTAGCTAGGATTCCCCCAATAGGGCCAATTATATATCTATTATTGTATCATGTTGATATATTACATGACACTGATGTACATGCCATTTCATATATACATATTGGCCATTATTGATGAGTTGGTGTTAATTTTGTATTAGTGAATGCATGTTTAATTTGTGTTAATGATGTCATGATGATCCAACTTAGATTATGTTGTTTGTTAATTAGGTTTATGCATGGTGGCAAATATTCACAAATTGGACGAATATTAGGATTTTAAAAATTGAAAATTGGCGAATATGAGGATCCTTGACGTCGTCCCATTCACCTAAAATTTTTAAGACCAATTTTTTCTTAGGGTCAATTATTGACAATATATATCCCAACATAGGTATATTTGTACTCATTGGAAAGCTCATTTCAAGGCTGATATAATGGTGGTATTTTTATGAAGTTATAAGATGATTTAATAGGTCAAAAGTGGTCCCAAATATGACCTTAAATTTTAGGGCTTTAAATACCCAAAAAATTTGTATGAAGATGCTCAATTTGATTTTTTTAGTGTTCTCCATCATTTACCTTGATTTTTATTAGGATTCACCATTTTTTTACAAGTACATTTTGATTCCAACCCCTTATGCATAACCCCATTGTTAATTGATTATGATGCACAATTATTATATGTTTATGACTTTATTTATGATGACACATTATTATTATTTAAGTTTAGATGATAATATTGATATATATGTTTGATATGGATAGGTTATGATACAAGTATAATACAAATGTAAGTATACAAAAAAAAAATGCGTAGAGGAACTTTAGATAATGCCATAATTCATTGCTATGATAGAACATATGATATAGAAAATATGTTTCTAGAGGAATTTCGTTAATGCCATAGGCCATTGATATAATACAAGCTATGATACAAGAAAAGTTATGCCTAGGGGGACTTTATATAATGCTATAAGGAATTACTATAATACAAGATAAATATAGTGTTTTTAATGCCACCAAAAAAATGTAGACAAGTGCATTTTTTATAGTTCAAAGCTATAAATGTATTTTACTCAAAACAAATGTTTCTAAGGACTTTATAGATACACAAAATGGAAATGGACTTACTTATAGAAAAATGTCATAGAGGGACTTCTATTGATGGAATTTCCTTTATAAAACATCTAAAGGACTTTTGCTTTACCTTTAGATAAATATCATAAAGGAGTTATAATTTTAGACTTACATTTGAAATAGATGTTAGAGATGACTTATGAGATGTACCAAAAAACAATGAGTTGACTTTAGAAAAATGCCATGGAGTACTTTGTGATCTAATTAGATATTGGTTTGATAGTAAAATTATCCCTAATTGTGTTAGAAGGAATTTATTATTAATGTGATGCATATTACACCATGACTATATATTTTATTGGGGTATTTTTCATGATCCTATATAGAGTATTGAAAATATTTTAAGGGTATACAACATTTTATATGTGTCCAATATTAATATGATAAGGATTTGAATGTGATTAGGTAGGTTGGATATTCTCATCAATACCTGTAAGCTTCACAATTTGTATCATATTACTAAAAGAAGACATATTGATGTGATATATAGATGAAAAATTTGAAGATAGTCAAACATAATTTTAACCTTATTAGTGTTAGGGATTAACACTTAATAAATCTAAAAGGTTGAATAGGTTATTAAGGATATGATAACAATGAGATAGAGGATAAACTAGTTGAGTTTTCCATCAACACCTATGAAGTTAGTATTCATCATATGGAAAAATGGAAGATAAGGTTTAGAAATTGATATAAATATTAGATTAGGTTTACATATTATTCATGCAACATTATAAATTAGTGAGGAAATGAATATTAGAAGTATCATATTCTATATTATCTTTAAGGATACAAGAAGGATAGGGCCATGAAGGACAAAATGATATGGTCTTATTGGAATTAGAGTATAAATGGACAAGATGTAATATGCATGATCCAATTTATGTGTTTCCCTTGTCCTTTTGTAAATAAGTAGGGATATGAATACAAAAAATCATTCCAAAACTTATCTATAAAAAGACTAAATAAAAACCAAGAGGTGACAAACAATATGATTCTAGAATGAAAAAACATATCTATTGGTTGAAGAAAGATATTTGATTTGTATAAATTGTAGTAGGTTTGTGATTAATTTGCAATATCGGACAAGGGAGGATCTACTTGCATTAGTCATATAGTATAAAGGAAAATAACTATCCCTAGGATAATCACTAGTATATCATCATGGATCCCTAAAATATCTATTCTTCAAGTAGTCCTAATAGAGTCGGGCAAGTGAATGTAAACAAACAAATGTGAAGATAGGTAGGCACAAGTAGAAAGCAATAGGAAGGTAAAATTAAATAGGTAGCAAATACATGTTTAAATATAGTACATTTTAAAATGAATTATATTCTTTGGTTTTTAAAGGTTTTTAACATCAAGAGTGATAATATGATAGGGACCTAAACCATACATGGCAATTATAATCTATGGACCTAGCCAATTAGACTTGAAATTTTATTTGAGCTCAAATTTGGTGATGTTTTTTGTTATTCTTGATAAATAGGTCACCAACTTCAAAGGATTGAGATTTTATATTTTTTCTATAGTAATATTTAAGTTGTTTTTGATAGACCCTTAGGTGATCTAATGCATGGATATACAATTTATAAAGTAGTTCTAGTTGGCTAAGATGGATGAGACAATACTAATTTGCATTAGAGGCATCTTACAACAAAATGCATGAGTAACATGAATATTGAAATAAAATACTACTTGAGTTCCATAAACTAAAGAGTAGGTTGGCATGCTAGTAGGAATTTTGACCCTAGTGTGGTATGCCTATAAGACTATATAGAACTAGAGATGAAAATTTCTACTAGTTTTGTTGATGATCTTCTTGAGGATTTTGACAAGGGTTTTGTTAGAGGCCTTGGCTTGGTCGTACCTTGGGGATAGAATGGGATGGACCATTTTTGTTGAATATTATATTTAGCACAATAATTTTGAATATATTTGTTCTAAAAAGGTGTTCCATTATTTGATATCAAAATAAAAGGGATGTCATAGTGGCTAAGGATATAGTTAAGGATAAACATAGAGACTTGCACTCCAATGGTTAAGGGTAATGACATATATTTGACAAATTTGGTAAAATATTTTAAAACATGATCATAAATTTATGTCCATTAGATTATTTAGTGCTTATTTTTCCAATGATGTCCAATACCTAAATGGATAAAGGGCATAATGAGGTTAAGGATTCAAAGTATTGAGTAGGATCATGGATAAGGTTATCATGATTTTAACACTTATCACACTTATTAACATAGTTGAAAGATTCCTTTTATAAATAATTCTAATAATAACCCATCCAAAGGAGTTTCTTGGTGATGGGAACACAATTGAAGTACCCACCACATGACATTTTGAGATTCTCTTGGATGATTGCCTAGGATTCTACATACTCTAAAATCCTAAGCAATATTCCATCAAGGGTATGTTGATACAATATTTCATCAATGATGGTATTCTTATAATTTTTTTACTGATCTTCATGTGCTCGTTATATATAAAACTATTAGGCAATGTGATAGCATTTAGGTAAGAAAATATGTCCTTTTACCAAGGACCAAGGGATGGGATTGTATCCAATGAAAAGGGATATAAAGTATGTTGACTAGATTATATTTTTAAAGGCTCTATAATTTATTGGATGGTAATTATAGCTTTCTCATAATCTAGCTATAAAGGGATAACATTTACAGTTGGGTATATAACATTGACATAGTGTTTATTACATCTAAGAATAGCACCATAAGTAATTTTATCAAAGCAACCATTAACTTGTAAGAATTATATTTGTATGACTTTATTTTATCATATTTAGTTTTATAAACACCACTAACTTGTTTGACTACTACCTAGAATATCCAAACGCAAACAACATTCTAACTTTTGGATATAATGTTCTACATAGCCATAAGATAAGCATTTTATATTCAATAGTGTTATTGGTATAGTAAAACTTATGCTTAAAAGGTAAAGGGATCAATTTTTATTGAGGAGTGACCAAGATGAATTATATCCTTACTTTGACACTTTCTACACCATTAAAATACAAGGTCTAAGAGTCATCTTGATTTGCTTCTCGGTTAAAAAATGACTCATTAGAAAAGTCTACAACTAGAAGTTATCTACATTCTAAAGTTACAACTACTAAATGGTCTATTATAACCTATGATTTTTAGAAAGTTTGACTGATAAACCCAATATCAAATTTACTAAGTGTAATGACCCACTTAGTCATTTTTCCAAAGAGGTGAATCTTGGACATGAGATATCACCAAATATCAACTCTTTCAATGACAAAGGTCTTATGCATAAAAAAATAGTTTCTAATATTCTAGGATGTAAATACTATAACTAAACAAGGATTATCTAAGGGTATACTTTGTAATTAATAAAGGTTTGACTAATGTAGAAAATATCCCTTTCATATGTTGGTCATAATACTATGTCAATATATTATTAAGGCATAGTTTATAGCCACTATGTATAGAAAAAAGGACCAAAGAAGACTAGTTGGGACAAGAAGAGGAGGGGATAAGAAAGGATTTTAGGGAATTCAATGCATCTTGATATTTGCCATTCCATTTAAAGACTACACCCTTTATCAAAATCTTAGTGAATGGATAATACTTATCAATCATATACAAGATGAATTAACTAATGGTCCATATCTTGTCATATATTCCTAATCTAGGATAGAGTTTAAAGGGGTGGAAACTATATCTAATATTTTATCTAAATTAACTTTGGTTCCTTATTAAAATATAACGAATCCCAGTAGTTTTATTTATGTAACCCCAAGTAATAATGTTTTAGGCTTTAGGCATGCCTTATACTTCCATAGTAACTCAAAAGTATGTATTAAGTCATGGACATAGTCTTATTAGTTTAGATTTCATCTAAGAAGATAATTTACATAGTTTTACATGATATCGTGCAACATGCCATGAATAATATATGCAATGGTTATCTAGTAGGTAGCTCTTGTATTTTCAACCAAAATAGTATGATCTATTAGTAGAAATTTCCCCATAGGATGGTGAAAGTTGTTTATGATTGATACTCAAGGGGTATTTTAATATGGTTATGCTCAAATAATCTATCCATTAAATATTGCATTCCATGACCTTTTCTAAAATTGATAATCATATCAATTTTAGGTAGAGGGAAGTTGTCTTTTAGATATACTTTGTTGATGTTCCAAAATCCATTGCACTCTAACACTATCTATTTTTTGTAATTAAGAATAATAATAGATATAAAATAAGAGTAGGTGATGACTCTTATGAAATTGAAATCAAGGATTTTTTGAATCTTCTCTTTGATTAGAAGTGCAAATTTTAGGTGTATTTTCCATAATTTTTTATTTACTAGTTTTGCACCAGGGTTGATGACAAAGTGGTGGACAACTAGGGAAGGATATAGACAAATCATGTTAATGTAGGATCAATAAAATATATCCTTTAACAACTTTAAAATATTGGTGTATTTCTCATACTAAATTGACATCAAGATCATTTCCATTTGGATGATCTTAGGCTCATCTAAGGTCTCAATATTAATATCCATAGTTTTCTCAATTAGAATATGGAAGGATCTAGACCAATCATATCAATGTAGGGTCAACAAAATATATCATTTAATAAATAGGTGGTGGAGAACTAGGAAAGTATCTAGACCAATCATGTCAATGTAGGATCAAGAAAATGCATACTCTAATGACTTTAACATTTTGGTGTATTACTCATACTCAATTGAGGTCAAGACCATTTCTAAATTGATGATCTTAATATTATCTAAGGTCCCATTATTAATGTCTATAGTTTTCTCAATTAGAATACAAGTTTTGTCTAATAACTAAGAGGAGAGGGAAACACTTGGAGGTTCTCTAAGTCTATAGGATATATGAGTAACGTTATTCTCAATTCACTATGATATGACTACATTTATAATTTGGGAAAACAATATTTTAAAATAAAAGTGGTTTTAGTATAGATAATCTAAAGGACCATCTTGGGAATGATAGTTTATGATGTCCTCCTACTCATAGTGATGGCAAGCCGGGATTCACACAAACACATTCACAGTAATTTCATTTAAATTTCATAAAAAAAAACAAATACGGTTACAGTAGCCACTCCAGTCTACCACTTCTCCCCCAATCCCGAACTTCACCATCCTCCTCCCATACAAATTTTCCCCGTTTTTAATGTGGTCTCGGCCTTCCCTGAAATTAATGCTCCCGCCCGAAGACCCCATTCGAATTTCATCTTCCCTCCGTTGAAATTTTAAAATTTTCCTTTCCTTTTGTTTTCTGCCATTAATGGCAACTGTCCGATCCGTCCAGAGCCTGCATTCATGGCTTTCCATACCCTGCACCCACCGTTTTAATCTGACTGTCTTTAAGTACCGTTGTCTCTACCATTAATTCTTTCACCTGTAACTACGATTTCTCCAGAAATAATATTCCCAGATAATTAAACTTGGTCGACATCTAAATCCTTCTCCTCCGATTACGTGGCCCTCATCCTCAAGATCTGTTACAAGCATGCCTCCACGTGTCAAATTTGACTCTATTCCCCAATGGTAGTGTTGCCTTTAAGGCACGTGGCAACCACGTGTCAATTTTCCCCTGTCCGGCCGTCCGCATGTTTAAATCCGTTTGACTTTTCTCGGGCCGCGATATCGCGACATGTAGCGATATCGCGACATGTCGCGATATCGCTACCCAACTGACGTCCGCCCTCAGCTTTGAAACCACGTCGCGATATCACGACAAAAATACGTCCTGCAATGTTTTTTCCCTTGACGTCGTGAAATCGTGACGTGTCACGAAATCGTGATGCGTCGCGATCTCGTGACTCCATCCCCCCACTCCTTGCAACAGCTTCAACCCCCTTCGTACCAACCCTACCGTCGCGATATCGCGACATCGTGATATCGCGACGAAACTTGCCCCGTCCCTGCAACAGCAAATGAGGTCGCGATTTTGCGACCTCACACCAACTTTTGCCTTAGTCCCCTTATCAACTTCCTTTTCTGTCTTACGTCATCTCCTTCCCCGAAAAAGAACCAAATTGCTTCAAAAATCTCTAAAGAAAAATAAAAGATGCAAGATTGCTCATACTTTCACCGGATGCTCCTGCATCAGACACCCGGGGTAGATTAGAAGTGACCCTCACTTCTGTTTTGTTGGGAGAAGACCCAATCGGTCAACCTCCACCTCCGATACCCAAGTTGCATCTTCAATAGGCCTGCCTTTCCACTTGATCAAGTACTCAGTATACTGCCTGTTTCGGGTGCTTCGACCTTCACGAGTATCTAATATTTCCTCGGCCTCATCTGTGCTTGGAGTAGAGGCTGGAAATTGCCATGGTTCTGGACTTTGCATGTCTGTACTTTCTCCCTCATGATATTCCACGAGATCTAAAATATTAAAAATAGGTGAAATATCAAGCCAACTCGGCAATTTCACTTCATACGCATTTCCTGACTCCCGCTTTCCCGTATTTTGCATGGCCCAAACTTTTTCATCTTCAATTTATTGTAAGTCTTGGCAGAAATCTCTCCTTCCCGAGATACACCATAACCTCATCTCCAATCTCGAACTCCTTGAACCGCCGCTTCCGGTCCGCCCTTGTCTTATATTGACTTGTTCATTTTTGTAATCTGCCTTTTACTTCCTCATGCAGACTTTTTATATGCTCTGCAAATTCTTCTGCCTCGGCACTACATTTTTCTCTTCTGTCCAACTTTCTTAGCTCAGACACATTCCTCGGGATGTTTCCATATATTATCTGGAACGGTGATTTATTTGTGCTTTTATTAACTGAACTGTTATATGCAAACTCTGCCTGTGGTAAGACTAAATCCCATCCCTTGGGCTGATCCACTATCAAACACCGCAGTAAATTGCCCAGGCTCCTATTGACCACCTTCGTCTGTCCATCTGTCTGTGGATGGTATGCTGAACTGAATTTCAAGTCTGTCTTCAATTTCTTCCACAGAGTTCTCTAGAAATACCCAACAAACTTTGTATCTCTGTCTGAAACTATACTTCTCGGAAAACCGTGAAGTCGTACCACTTCTTTGAAGAACAACCCAGCAATGTGAACTGCATCACTTGTCTTTTGGTAGGGAATAAAATGTGCCATTTTGGAGAACCGGTCCACCACCACAAATATTGAATCATTTCCTCTCTGTGTTCTCGGCAATCCAAGAACAAAATCCATGCTTATGTCCTCCCATGGTCTCTCAGGCATAGGTAATGGCTGGTACAGCCCTGTATTTTGTTTCACACCCTTTGCCATCTGGCATATTCTACAACTTTGCACAAACTTCCGTACATCTTGCCGAAGTTGTGGCTAGTAGTAATTTTTCTCAACCAAGGCAATGGTCTTATCCCTACCAAAATGCCCAGCCAATCCTCCGCTGTGCTTTTCTTTGATTAAATTCTCCCGCATGGAACTTCTGGGAATGCACAACTTATTGCCCTTGAACAACATCCCGTCTTGGATTAAGAAATCCAACCATTTTGTTCTATCTATGGTAAGAGGTATTGAGCAAGCCTTCCAGGCTTCTGCAAAATCCGGATCTGCAGGGTATAGATCCTTCAGTTCTTCAAACCCCACTACTTCCACTGTCAATCTGGTCAGCAGAGTCTGCCTTCTGCTTAAGGCATCTGCAACCCTGTTTGACTTCCCACTTCTGTGCTTTAGTACAAAGGTATAACTTTGGAGGAACTCCACCCATTTCATGTGCCTTTGGTTCAGTTTTGTCTGACTGTTAATGTATTGCAAAGCCTGATGGTCAGTAAACAACACAAACTCCTTTGGTAATAAATAATGTCTCCACTTTTTTAGGGCCTGAACTATAGCATAAAATTCTTGATCATAGACAGAATACTTCTTCCGAGCATCATTTAACTTTTCACTGAAATAAGCAACTGGCTTGCCTCCTTGACTCAGTACCGCCCCTATTGCACTGCCACTGGCATCACAGTCCACCTGAAATACCTTGTTGAAGTCTGGAAGTGCCAAAACAGGCTGTTCTGTAACTTTTCTCTTCAATGTGTCAAAGCTCCTTTCAGCCCCTGATGTCCATTTGAACTCCTTTTTATCTCCCCTCATTGTCTCGATGAGAGGTGCACAAATACTGCTGAAGTTCTTTATGAACTTCCTATAAAAATTGGCCAGACCATGGAATGACCTCACTTCTATTGTGCTCCTTGGAGTAGGCCATTCAATGATGGCTCTCACCTTTTCGGGGTCCATCTTCAGGCCTTCTGCTAAGATTACAAACCCCAAGTATACCAATTCCTTCTTGACAAAATTACACTTTTTCAAATTTATTAATAACTGTTCTTCTTGTAGTTTTTCAAAGACTCTCCTGATATGCATCAGGTGTTCCTCCAGGGTCCGGCTAAATATCAATATATCATCTAAATAAACAATAACAAACTTTCCCAGAAATTCTTTCAGTACTTCATTCATCAGCCGCATGAAGGTACTTGGTGCATTGGACAGTCCAAAGGGCATGACTAACCACTCAAACAGGCCTTCTCTTGTCTTGAAGGTTGTCTTCCATTCATCCCCCTCTCGGATACGGATCTGATGATACCCACTTTTCAGGTCAATCTTTGTGAAGTACTCAGCTCCACTTAAACAGTCCATGATATCATCCATTCTTGGTAACGGGAATCAGACTTAATAGTAATTTTGTTGATGGCCCGTGAATCCGTACACATCCTCCATTCTCCATCCTTCTTTGGCGCCAGCACTGCAGGTACTGCGCATGGACTCAAACTTTCCCGAATTAATCCCTTTTCTAATAATTCTTGGACCTGTCTATTTAACTCCTCAGTCTCTACAGGTGTCATCCTGTGTGCAGCTTTATTTGGCAGGCTTGATCCTGGTACTAAGTCTATATGGTGGCTAATTTTTCTCATAGGGGGTAAGCCCTCAGGCACATTGTCAGACACAATGTCTGGAAATTCCTCCAGCAGATTTAGAACTTCTGTTGGGGTATCCCGGCATTCCTTCCCCCTAACTCTTGGAATTATTGCATAACATAAATTTTCATGCTTTAACCCATTCAGAAACTCTCTCCCCTCAACTAAACAGACTTTGGAAATATTACACACCTTTTCATCTGTATCCTTCAAGGGCTTTAGCTTATGGCGTACACCATTCTTTGTCAATGAGTAGGTGTTGGCACGGCCATCATGTACTGCACTCCGGTCAAACTGCCAGGGTCTCCCCGAGAACATGTGGCAAACATCCATGGGTAAGATGTCACATAGGACCTCATCACAATACTTCCCAACGTTAAATTTAACAGAACACTGCTCATTGACCAAGGCTTCGTGGTCCTTTTGTAACCATGCGACCCGGTATGGGTGTGGGTGTTTCTTCCTCTCTAACTGTAACTTCGTAACCATTTCCTCTGAAACCAGGTTATCCGTGCTACCATTATCAATAATGATATTGCAAACCTTGCCCGCACATTTACATCTAGTGCGGAATAAACTTTTCCTCTGGTCTATGTCCCTCTCCTCGTTCAACAAGACTCTTCTTACAACCATTGTTTCTCCTCTCTCCGCTTCTTCGGAATGCTCAAATTTAGCATCCTCCTCTGCCACAACAGCTCTGGCGGGCCCTCAGGCCTCTTGTTTGTTCTTTCTCGGTGTTGTGGACATTCAAATGCCCTGTGTCCTTCTTCACCACAGTGGAAACATGTTCCACGAAATACTCCCCTTCCAAACCCTCGTCCAGATCCACCCCGTCCTCTTGGGTAGCTGTTCTGATCTCGGGGCTGATAAACATCTTCATATTTTTGGTCCTGGTTACTACTGGCTTCCCCGTCTTCTTCGGATCCTTGTACTTTTCTCCACTGGTCCTCCCACCAGTCCTTCCACCTCGGCCTCTTCCTCTTTGCTTGCCTTCAAACCGCCTGTTTAACTTTTCTTCTACCTTCAAGGCAAATTGATAGGCATCCTCAATGGTGTTTACTCGAACCAGGCTCAGTTCTTCCTGGATACCAAGCCTCAACCCATTAATGTAACGGGCTACTTTCTCTTTATTTGCCTCTAAATGCCCTTGTTCTAATAGAAATTTTTTAAAATTCTTCGAGATACTCTTGGACAGTTTTGTTTGTCTGTCTCAAGCTCTGCATTTTTCTTAGAAGATCCAACTCGTAATCTGTCGGGATGAACTGTATTTTAAGCTTCTCCACCATTCTATCCCATCTTGTTATTCTTTCTTTCCCCCTTCTGTTTCTCTCCAACTGCATTCCCCTCCACCAAATGCTGGCATGACCCTTTAACTTGGTCTTAGCAAATTTGACCCGGTTAGGGTCTTCAATCTCCTCATACTCGAAATATTCCTCTAAATCATTTATCCAGTCAATCACTTCTTCTGGATTCAGATTTCCCGAGTAGGTAGACACCTCCATTTTTGGCTATTTTCCAATCTGAGAAATGGCCTTATACAACCGGGCCTGAGCAGGATCCACAGCTTCTGCTTCTTCCTCAGACTGTTCTTCCTCCTCAACTTCATCTTCGCTTTCCTCTTCCCCTCCGGGTTCGCGCCTTCTGCGTAACTTTGCTTGCAAGGCTTGAACTTGTCTTTGCAAGGCCCGGAAGTCTACGACTGGTACCACATTTCCTGCTCCGCCACGGTTCCTTCGTGGAGGCATGATATATATATATATATATATATATTTTTTCTGTATTATTTACTATTTTATTTATTTTTATTTTTTTCAAGAATTCTTCCACAGATCCTGGTGCAACTGCCTCTCTCCGGTGATCTGTTACACGCTCAGGAGCTCCCGCTCTGATACCACTTGATGGCAAGCCGGGATTCACACAAACACATTCACAGTAATTTCATTTAAATTTCATAAAAAAAAACAAATACGGTTACAGTAGCCACTCCAGTCTACCACTTCTCCCCCAATCCCGAACTTCACCATCCTCCTCCCATACAAATTTTCCCCGTTTTTAATGTGGTCTCGGCCTTCCCTGAAATTAATGCTCCCGCCCGAAGACCCCATTCGAATTTCATCTTCCCTCCGTTGAAATTTTAAAATTTTCCTTTCCTTTTGTTTTCTGCCATTAATGGCAACTGTCCGATCCGTCCGAGCTCGCATTCATGGCTTCCCATACCCTGCACCCGCCATTTTAATCTGACTGTCTTTAAGTACCGTTGTCTCCGCCATTAAGTCTTTCACCTGTAACTACGGTTTCTCCAGAAACAATATTCCCAGATAATTAAACTTGGTCGACATCTAAATCCTTCTCCTCCGATTACGTGGCCCTCATCCTCAAGATCTGTTACAAGCATGCCTCCACGTGTCAAATTTGACTCTATTCCCCAATGGTAGTGTTGCCTATAAGGCACGTGGCAACCACGTGTCAATTTTCCCCTGTCCGGCCGTCCGCGTGTTTAAATCCGTTTGACTTTTCTCGGGCCGCGATATCACGACATGTAGCGATATCGTGACATGTCGCGATATCTCTACCCAACTGACGTCCGCCCTTAGCTTTGAAACCACGTCATGATATTGTGACTTCACGATATCGCGACGTCGCGATATCGCGACAAAAATACGTCCTGCAATGTTTCTGCCCTTGACGTCGTGAAATCGCGACGCGTCGCGATCTCGCGACTCCATCCCCCCACTCCTTGCAACAGCTTCAACCCCCTTCATACCAACCCTACTTGTCGTGATATCACGATGTCGCGATATCGTGACGAAACTTGCTCCGTCCACTCGGCCATCCTAACCTGTCGCGATATCGCGACGTCGCGATATCGCGACGAAACTTGCCCCATCCCTGCAACAGCAAATGAGGTCGCGATTTCGCGACCTCACACCAACTTTTGCCTTAGTCCCCTTATCAACTTCCTTTTCTGTCTTACGTCATCTCCTTCCCCGGAAAAGAACCAAATTGCTTCAAAAATCTCTAAAGAAAAATAAAAGATGCAAGATTGCTCATACTTTCACCGGATGCTCCTGCATCACATAGTAGTCCTCATCGATAATTAGTTTAGGTTAATGCAAGGTTAGAAAATTTACATTAACAAATTGAGTAATTTTGGAGAGGGTAGGTTTTAAGACAAGTGATGGTCCATAGTTATATTCCTCATCCTAATATAATCCTTTACAAAAAAGGTACCATCATGGAATGTCTTGTCACAATTATCAATATGATGAAGTTTCCTTTTATTATTAGAAAATTAATAATGATAAAGTTCACTATGGTTGGGGATATAACGTATCCCATAGCATCTCAATCATACTTAAGTCTATAAGTTTTGTTTAATACAATATTCATTAACACCTAGTCACTTGCCTTGATATCCCATATTGGTAAGAATTTTATTAAGGATGGGATATGAGTTTAAATATAAGAATAAATTGTACTTCCATTCAACTATGTAAGGGTTACTACCATGAATTTTCTTATCACTAGAAATTATAGCAAAAATGAAGGAACAACTTGCTATTGGCAACGCTTAATCATTATTACTAGAAGGTAAACCTAGGGCTCACCAAAAAAAGGGATGCTTGGATAGATATAAGAGAAATTGATTATTATTTGAATTAGATTTAATATTAATGGTGATTGAATTATTTTCTTATGTTTTAGGTTAATTATTATGTGGACTACTTAGATTGAGGGATTTTAATGCATTAGTGAAGGAAGATTAAGAAGAAGAATATTTAAGAAATGAATTCAAAGAAGAGAAATTAAGGTATTTTAAATTATTGGCCTCAATAATATGACAATATTCAAAGGTTAAAAAGGAGAGTGAAGGTGGTATGAAGGAACCCATGAATGGTGACCAAGGAGAGTGAAGGTAGAATGTCAAAGGAACTAGATAAAGATGACTAAGGAGAGTGAATGTGGAACATCAAAGGAACTAGGAAAATATGACTAAGAAGAGTGAAGCTGGAATATCAAAGAAACCAATGAATGATGATTAAGGAAAGCAAAGGTAGAACATTGAAGGAACTAGTGAAGGTAAGTGAAAAGTGAAGCACATTAAAAAAATTAGGGTTTCTAATGCAAAGAGCATGATAACATAATTGGGTGAAGTGAAACATATTTTTCCTAACATTTCACATGCAACATTCCAAATAGATAAAATAATTGATTAGCATTAATATTTTCAACTTGAGATGTAGCATTGAACACAATAGTTAAAAGCAAACAAAGACTTGCATTGAATGCAATAGTTGAAAGTAAACTAAGATTGGTAGCGAATACAATAGTTGATACATAAACTGAGGTTGGTAGAGAATATTGAGCGAAGAAATGAAACGCTCGTCAAGATAATTCAATCCAGGGATAATTTGGAGTGTGTGATATATAAGATATAAGGTTAGTGTTTTAATTTTAAGCTATTGGAGTTATAAGGTAGGATTAAAATTTTAAATAAATTTTGAAGGTTTAATAGAAAGGTGGAGTTATAAGAATTTCTACATTGATAGTTTTATTATTTAAAACCATTTTAAATATTTTTAATTTAAAATATTTATTATAAGTTTTTTCAATTGTAGAATTTTTTATTCTTAATTAAAATTAAAAATATTAAAAGTTTTTGAAATTTTATAAATTTAAAATTTTGGGACTTAAAAGGTTTACAACATTAAAGGATAAATAATTTAAGGAATTGTATATTTCATTTTTGAATTATTTTGAACTAGGGAGATATAATATTTTCTACTATAAAGGAAATAAAACATTGAATTGTTTCACATTATGGAAGAAATTATTAGAAATGCATTCAATGAGGATAGTGAAGAAATAGTGAACAAGTTAAAACTTTATTTTCAAAATTTGATAGATGATCTTGATAAAAAGAAGAAAATAACAAGATCACTAAATACTCTTGAGAACTCAAAATTAGATCTTGTTACTACTAAATCTCACTCTAGTAGTTTATCCAAAATAGATTCTATCACAAAATCTACAACTACTCAGAACGTCAAAGATTACCAATTTTTTTAACTTATTTATAAGGAAAATAAATAAAGAGTAGCCTTAGTTGTGCATCAATGGTTATGTTGCTTTGTCAAGAAGATAAAATAACTTGAAGCACTAAAAAGGATGGACAAAATAAAGAAAATACATTCAAGGTGCATCTATTGTAATAGAATTGGTCATGAAAAGGATAATTGCTAGAATCTTTATCCATGTAAATATTGTGGAAAAAAATCTTATTCCCTAGTATTTTTTTGGTATAAAGAAAAATATTGTAGGATATTTGAAAGAGTGTTATTGTTCAACATAAGCAATATCTTTCAAAATCTTATTTCTGAAGCATCTTATAACAATAAAGCAAAGTGTTCAATTTCAAAAATACAAGAAGGAAAAACATTTTATAGAAAATATGGATAAGAGAAATGGATCAGATATAGTCTAAAATTTTCTTACAAGGCAATTAATAATGAAGAACATGGTCTATAAGTTCAAGCTATGGAATTTGAGGTCAAGGAAAAAATAAATGTTCTAGCTATTCATGCACATGAACCTGATGTCAAAAAAGAAATTCAAGAAGTTTGTGATCCAAATTCTGAAGATACAAAGGCTAAATAAATAGAGGAGCTAAAGAATGAAGATGAAGAACACAAATATGAACCCAAGGTTCAAGTTGATGAAACAGATTCAATATAAGCAGAGTTTCATGAACAATGCAAGATTGCTTGAAGATTGAATACAAATACAAAGACTAAGATTGAAGACTACAGTCTTCAATACCAAATAATGTAATATAGGGAGGTGTTAATATATATTACATTTTTTGGTACATGCTAATGTACTCCCATGGTACCTTCATTGTACATTTGTAAATATTAGATTAGGTTTGAGTCTATAGTTTAGAGTATTATTTATATTTTCTATTTTACATAATTATGAATGTGCAAGAAATACACAAGTGTCATGTAAATGGAAATGTGAAAGAAATATGCAAGTGTCTTGTATATAGGAGTGCAAATATGTAATATGAATATGTGCACAAGTTTCCTAGATTAAGAGTCCAAGATTCTTCCAATTATTGTAGAGTCAAGTGTTCATCAAGTATACAAGTGGAAATATGAGAAGCCAAGAGTCATGAGAAAGCAATAGTCAAGTACTTGAAGAGTCACATCACTATTGCTATATTATGGAGATAATTATCTATAGGATGTAATGGAAAATCAATCAAGAATTAGTACTGATTCATAGTTGTAATATAAAAGGAATAAATATTGTATACATTTTTGAGCAATTAATATTGTAAGTTGTTCTTAATGCATAGTACATGAATAATTCAAGGTATTTACATTCATATTTTATTATATAAATTAATGTTATTTGATTTATTATAGGAATTGATATACATATTAATTTTCTCATATTATTCTACTCAAAGTATTATTATTTGATCTCTATTATGGCTAATTCATATTTGAGAACTTATGTGATATTTTGTGGTAGTATAAAAGATTATAAAGCCAACAATGGTTTCAAAGCTACCAACAGACTCTATCTAGTTTGATATATTTTATTGAAGCCACCATTATAATTAGCTTTATCTATTTTTATAAGGTTAATTTAGAGTATATCCACTTTGAAGGCAGTGAGACTCAGATTCTATTTGAAATATCATATTAAGTAGAAAAGGCTAGGGTATTTCCACTAGGTTGAATGAAAACTAGTGAATACTAGGACTCATCTATATTGGAGGTGTATCAACCTAAGATAAAGTTGATCATTTAGGGATAGAGCCACCCTGAAATTGGTATTATCTAAAAGAAGGAGAATAAATATTGATATTAGAAATCATCTCAAAAGAAAGTTGAAAATTTAGGGACATTTAAAGTCATCTTGATAATATTTTCGATTCTCTAGTAAGGAGGAGGATAATATTTGGTTTTTGGGTGTGACCTAATGCATTAAATATTCAAAATAACAACTAAATTTTGAGAATCTTCCTATAGATATATTGAATAATTTCAACTTCTTAGAGTACTAGAAATAATTGATAAAGTAGTAGTGTATTGAGAAGCATTCAAATCTTCCTAAGATCAAAAATTAAAAGCTAACATATACCAAAGAAGAAGAATTAGGTCATAGAGTAAAGTGACCTTAACAAAGTGACCTTGACAAAATAGAATCAAGTCATAAAGTAAAGTGACCTTGACAAAATAGAAAAAGCTCATAGAGTAAAGTAACCTTGATAGATTAGAATCGTGTCATAGAGTAAATTGACCTTAACAAAGTAGAATCATGTCATAGAGTAAAGTTACCTTAACATACTAAAAGTAGAATCAGGTCATAGAGAAAAGTGATATTGACATTAGGTCTAAGTGATATTGACATATTTGAAGAAGAATCAATTCTAAAGACTTTGACATATTTGAAAAAAAATCAGGTTTGAGAGACCTTGACATATTTGAAGAAGAATTAGGTCTTAAAAACTTGACATATTTGAAAAAGAAATCAGGTTTGAGATACATTAACATATTAAAAAATAATTAGTTAAAATTTTCCTTGACATATTTGAGTAAGAAAAAAATAGAATTTTATAGAGCAGAAAAGAGGAAGTATCTTTGTAGGATACATTGAAGAATTAGGGTGACTGAATATATCTATATGCCATTTCAGTCTTGTTTGCAGATCATTTTTTAATCAGATTCTTCAAAGTAGACATATACTATATTACAAAAAAAAAAAGCCTAAGAGACCATTATATAATAGAACCTACAAGAGGTCAATATTGAAGAGAAAAGAGTCTAAAAATCTCACATAAAGCAAAAGGCTTGAGAATCCTATCAAGAAAAGATTTAAGAAATCTTAAAGCTACCTATGATGAGAAAATCCATAGAAACATTCTACAAAAGGAAAAAGGACTATATTAAATATAACCAGTCCTCCAAAGCAACATTCTACAATGTATATGGGATAAGGCCCATAGTAAAGCATTAGAAGAAAAGTGTAAATATTATAAAATAAAATAAAGAAGTTCTTTGTAACAACAAATTAGAACAAGTGTTATCTATATATATATATATATATATATATATATATATATATATATATATATATATTTCTTAAAGTATTTATCCATAAGAAGAACAAGCTTCTTGTCATTTGTGAGATTGTAGGAACCTATGCCATATAAGAATATAGTGTAAGTGACTAGCAATTATATTCTTCAAAATAAAAAAGACAATATAGCAAGTAAAAAATACCAGGTAGAAAGTGAAAGAGACTAGAAGAATACTAGGTAGTGAGTGAAAGAAAACCAAGTAGCAAGAGAAAGAGACTAATAGAAAATCAATGAAAGGTGATGTAGAAAGGTTAAGATATGAGAACTAGGGTTAATTTGAATTCTAAAGAAAAATAGTGAAAGGAAAGAAGGAGAATTGAAGGTTAAGTACCATAAAATTTTGGAAGAAAAGCATGGAAGACAAAAAAGGAGAAAAATAAGGTTAAGTACCATTGCATTCTAGAAAATAACTAGGAAAGGCAACAAAGGATAATCAAATCATATTCTACTGGAGAACCAAGGAATGGTAAGAAATAATGAATGAATATGAAGTGATATTGCATACTGGAAAAGGAAACATGCAAAGATGATAAAGGAGAGCAAAGTTGGTATAATGAAGGAACCCATGAATGGTGATGAAGGAGAGTGAAGGTGGAACATCAAAGGAACCAGGCAAAGGCAACTAAGAAGAGTGAAGGTGGAATGTCAAAGGAGCCAGACAAAGGTGACTAAAAAGAAAAAAGGTGGAATGTCAAAGGAACTGGTGAATGATGATTAAGGAAAGCAAAGGTGGAACACCGAAGGAACTAGTGAAGGCAAGTAAAAAGTGAGGCATCTTAAAAAATTAGGGTTTCCAAAATGCAAATAACATGACAGTGTAATTGGGTGAAGTGAAATATCTCTATCTTAATATTTCATATGCAATATTCCAAGCAAAGAAAATACTCGATTAGAATTAGTGTTTATAGCCTGAGGTACAATATTGAATAAAATAGTTGAAAGTAAACCAATATTATCATTGAATGCAATAATTGAAAGCAAACTAAGATAGGCAATGAATGTAATAGCTGAAATATAAATTGAGATTGGCAGAGAACATTGAATGAAATAGTGAAATACTTATCAAGATAATTCAATCCAAGGATAATTTGGAGTGCATGCTATATAAGTAATAAGGTTAGTGTTTTAATTTTAAGTTAATGGAATTATAAGGTAGGATTAAGATTTGTTAATATATGTTTTTAAGATTTAATAGAATGGTGGAGTGATAAGGATTTCGAGATTGATATTTTGATTATTTAAAATATTTTAAAATATTTTTGAACTTAAAAAGATGTATTGGAATTTTTTTCAATTATAGAAGTTTTTATTCTTAAAAAATATTAAAAACATTAGAATTTTTTAAAATTTTAAAAATTTATAATTTTGGGAATGTTGTGGTTCAGTTCATCACATATAGTAACTTGAAGTATGACTATCATATATAAGAATTTATAAGTGAGCACCCACTAAACATAGTCCAAACCATACATTGGATGAACTGAATCGCTTCAATTCAACCTCTAGAGCAGGCTAGTATACCTTGTCAACTTACTAAATGTTGACTCTTTTAGGTTCAGTAAAATGAATAAAGGGTAGGGATATAAATGGAAGGGTTAATAAAGAAATAATTAATGGTGGACTGATAAAGATAACAACATAGGCATATATAAAGAACCTCCTAACAACTCAATTTTTAGAGAAATACTTGGAGCTAACAATATTTAAAATATTACCATCTTCAAAATTAAAATCAATTGCATACTTCAAGAATCATTCCAAACATCAAGGGTATCAATAATCCAAAAAGTAGAATAATATTGACACTCTAACTAACAAAAATAGAATCCTATCCAAGCATACATTTAAACATGAATCATTCCAATTTGCTCTAAGTTAGCAATCCAATTTAGCATAATATAACCATAGCATCAATAATAGAAATAACTTCACAAGGCTTGTAATCAGATGATAAAAGATGCAAGTCTAAGGTAAACATTCCAAGTAATGCTCCTTTCATTAATATTCATGTAAAACCCCAAAAATTAGTTGTAAGAAAACACAAGAAATAAAAGTTTTTTATTATTTTTAACTATTGTGAGGGATTCATAAACCCCTAACCATAACTTATTTTATCTATTATTTTAAGTTTACTAAGTTTTTCAACTAACTCAAATAGTTACATTGCATTCAATACCCTACACAATTTCATCTATGTGGCATATCATCAGTTACCGCAAATAAGCTTATCCATCTCATCATTCTTAATGAGCTAAACTTATCACCTTCGTATAGTCGAAGGTATACGTCCATCACCATACCATACACATGTATATTTGTGTAGGTATGCTATGTAAGTTAGGCTATCCATCTCATATTCATGATGAACTATCTTAACTCTGATGTAATCAATTAGTTTACTTAGTTACCATCACCCTAAGGGTGTCTCAATCCCTTCAGTCCCTTCTACATTCACTATAAGAGGTCTCAATATCTTAGGTCACTTTCTAGGTTTACCCTAATATATCATTTTATTAGGTTACTTTTATGTTTAGCAAGAAGACAAGAATGACTCTATTTACTTAATCAATCAAAGAACAAAATCCATAATGCATACAAGAAGTACTTTGAAGGAAAACAATGTTTAGATAAAGGTAACCATTAAATGAAAGAGGGAACTATATAACAAAGCATAGATAAATAAAAATAGTAAATTAAGATCCATTTCTCATTCATTCAATAAATTATTACATAAATCCAAGCATGGTAGAATATCCATGCTCTTAAAATACTAAAGTAATACATCATATTCATCTTGAGATTTCTCCCTACAATTCTAGTCTACTTGAGCATAGAAAATTATTGCAATTGTAAATCAAATTGATGCATTGGTTCCAACTACCACTTTGGCCATTTTTTCTTTCCATGGGTTTTTCAAGGATAGTAGGGTATCAAGGTAACTCATGGTTCTATGAAATACATGCATCTACTATTAACATGAAACTGGTGCATTTACTATTTACTTTGCCAAATTGCAACTATAAAATTAAAGTAAAGCATACAACCATCTAGTGTATAGCTGATATCATAAAAATATCCATTAGTATTCTCATCCGTCAATTACCCAAAGAAATTCTTCTCAATATATTCAACTAGATCCCAAGTCTTGCTTTAATCAATCATATCAAAATTATTTTTTTGAATAATTAAGGTTCCATTCTTTAATCAAACAGATACTCTAAATTTTTCTTCACTCACATTAATTAAAGTCCCATACATTTAATTAAAAAATTAAACTTTCTTAAACTTAGTCATATTTCGGGTAGGGCCCCAAAATCCCAAGTGGATAGATCAAAAATCAAATGGACCTCCCCTCCTCTTGGATGGACAAATCTCAAATTTTATGGCATAGTTAAAGGAAACCCACGTAGGTAGGTAGTGGAGGTATTATTAGAAATTATAGGGGAGAAATTATCATGGCTTATGCAAAGAATAACAAAATTTAGATGAATAATATGGCTGAGGTGAGAGACCTCCACCAAGGGCTGATGGTGTTAAACAAACTTGATGTTGACCAAATAATTGTAGAAGGAGACTCCTTGCTTGTCATTAATTGTCTTAAAGGAAACCAAGATCCACTGTGGAACACCAACAACATAATTGGACAATGCAAGAGAATGTTGGAAAAATATTTGAATGTCACCATTCAACACATGTATAGGGAAGATAATAAGGTGGATGACATACTAGCTAAAAAATGTGTCATGGAGCAATCCTTCTGTGTGTGGTAAACTAACTTTCCATTAGGGCTCATGGATGATAGCAGTGGATATAAAATTTATCTTCTTTAAAATTATTAGCAATCTTGGTCATCTATTTAGGCCCACTAGACTTAAAAATATGCTCCACATATTTCCCTCACTTCTAGGAAGGTGAGGTGTTTTGGATCATCTTTGCAGTTTCCAAAATAAAAAATCCAACTCACCAAATTCATTGAAGTCTAGTACCATTATCAAGAAAAATCAAATTCTTGAATTACAAATTCAAATTTCCCATGAACCACCCAATCCCCACTTTTTTCCCAATCCTTGTATGCCTAGGAATATGATCCATATTGTTGCAAGTTCAAATGCTCATAACAAGTCTCACTCCAAGTGGAAAATCTTATGTTTTCCTTTACTCTGATAATTGTGCCATCAAGGAATTTCCCACCCTTAGACAAATCACTTATCAACCTTTGCCATGGTTTACCTTTATTCTACCAATGTTGAGCCTTGGGAAACTAACTTGTGTGAGTTCCACTATCCTTCACATGACTTTCGTTTGGTATCATAATCCTGAGTGGGGTGGAATGGGAATATGGAATACCTATATCCACCTTATTTGTCTTTGTAGAGTTATTTCAATATAGTTGAGTGTAGACTCAATCAGATCTCTCTTCCTTATTACATTGGTATATGTTTTCCTTCTAGGATGTCTTTTATTGAACCCAACATCCTTTCCTTATACTTAGATGTTGAAACCATTATGAAAAATCATGGATTCTTGAAATTTATAAGGAAATTCAATGGGTACAATGAGGAAATTTATCAATAATTCATTGGTTCTTGGTACAATGGGCTAGTTGTTATCAAAGGAATGAGTTTCACTATGGATGTTCATATTGATAAAATCATCGAGCTCACTAATGATGGAAAAAGTATCATGAGGGATAAACATTCAATGGATGAGGAGTTGAAGTATTTTCCAAATAAAGGAAGAAATATGGAAAGAGAAGATGGAAATATTATGAGAGAAGGGCTCCTAGATCCCTGGTGCAAAGTCATAATCCCCATAATGCAATACCTCACCATCGATGGAATTTATAAGCCCTCATGAATTTTTAACTTATATTTCCTGAACCACCTGAGATATGTCAAGGATATTAACGTGCCAGATTATATGGTGAGGTTAATTTTTATCTTCATGGAAGTAATCATAAAAAGCACCATGGTGAAACTGAAGCACAAAGGTCTCCATGTTGTTATACTTAATAATATGATGCAAAAATAAGCCCACAAAGCTATTGTATCTACCCTTCACAACCTTGGAAGTATTTTCACTCCTAACATCCCCAAGGTGGTGGTTTGATGAGGATTTCTCAACCACCAAAATAAAAAGTAAGTCTTCAATGAATCTTCGACATCGATCCTCCAAATCCTCTATGGCTAAGCTAAAATTGACTAAGAATGTTCTCAAGGATAGCTCTCCTAGTATGGGGGTGAGCCCTCCCACCTCTTTTTATAATATTGAGATTATTGGAGAAACTCCTCACCATCCTTCAATCATTCTTACTAAGATGTTGGAAAATACCTTTTCAACATTTTCGAAAGTGCAGACCATTATCCAACACAACATCCGTATGTCCAAAGCAATCAAATCCTATCATGGTGGTAGTGATGAAGAGGAAAATATTAATCCTAATCAGATGGTGTAAGTCACATGGATATTTTTGTCATGTTTCTGTATTTCAATGTATATTAAATTTTTGCATGTCTGTCTTCTAGAGAGGTGCACAAGGAGTGTTTTCCCCTTTCTTGTTTGTTGTTCGGTGAGCCATGTTTCCAACCTGTTGGTTTTTTTTCCCTTTGGTGATCCTTGTTGGATTCTTAGTGTTGCTCTGTAAAAGGTTTTGGGTCCTTTCAAAACCTCTCCATAAATAAAAAATAGAGTGAACTATCTTTCTTTATTTACATTAATCAAATAACATCTTATTCATTTAACTAAATAAATTATATATTCCTTTATTTCCATTAATTAAAGTCCCATACCTCTAATTAATAAAATAAACTATATTTCTTTTATTTACATTAACCAAATAACATCTTATTCAATTAAATAAACAAACTATATTTTCCTTTATTACATTAATCAAAGTTTTATACCTTTAATTAACAATATAAACTATAATTCCTTTATATACATTAATAAATATCCCATAACTTTAATTAACAAAGTAAACTATCTTTCTTTATTTACATTAATCAAATATCATCTTATTCAATTAACTAAATAAATCATATTTTTAATTATTACATTAATCAAAGTCCCATACCTTTAATTAACAAAATAAAACATCTTTATTTTATTTACATTAATCAAATAACATCTTATTCAATTAACTAAATAAACTAAGGTTTCTTTATTTATAGTAATCAAAGTCCCATACCTTTAACTAATAAAATAAACTAAGGTTACCTTCCTTTATTTAAATAACTCATTTAAAATATTTATTGCAATATATGTGATCATCCTTCTCATAAATTAAGTAACCTACTATTTAATTTACAAAAAAATGAAGGATGGTATTTTTAGTAACCAAAGCATCTGTTAAAATATCATTAAAGGAATACTTGTCGAGGTGGAACTCAAGTTCCTAAAAAGAGTTAATCCATGAAGAGGGTGGAGTGCACACAGACAATAAGTGGCCAAAATAAGGGTTTCTCTTCAAAATGTCGATGTCATCTACGTGGTACCTTAGTAGACCATATATAGTGGCCCACAATAAACAAGCGGCATCCCCTAGGTTGAATATACCAAACTTAATTAAAACAAATGATCTTCCTAATTATACCCCTTGAAATATGATGCTTCATGGGTTTCCTTCAGGGAAGGCAAGACACACAGTCAGTTTGGGGTGACACTACCACAACGAAAAATACAGTGACAACTAAGTATGAGCTAGCCATTGGCAAGATGAAAGGCATGGATAATGATGACATTTGACCAAAGGAAAAAACATAGTCTTGGATAAAATCCTACCTCAAATTTTGCCACATGCATAGAGAGGTCAAGGTTGATTAGAAGTCCTAGATGTAGAGAGGGTTACTTAACCAACTAAGACAATGTTTCCCTTCACAAACATTGATGGTACCAAACCAACATAGGTCAATGGTAAAAACAATATGGAGACAAATCAACAAGTATTTCACAACTCACTACCCAACAAGGAAGCTTAGGAAAATTGCCCACTAGCTAGGGGGGTCAAATCAGCTAGGATTTATGCTCACAAAACTCATTAGAAAGAATTATTGGATTTCTATGGAGATAGGCCGACCATTTAAACTAAATAAACCAGTGAAACTGGCCAAAGGAGACCAATAATGGATGTCTATTTTTAACATGAAGCTTAGCTTAATTTTTAATAAAACAAGGAGATAATTTTTCCAAAGCCAACCTGAGTTAAATAAAGTAGTTTTCCTTCTCCTAATGTTCCATCTTCAGATTGTTCACTTGCTTTTTTGTTTTTCCTTCTTCTCTCCTTCATCTTGCTCCCCCTTTTGAAATGAATGCCCTACCCCATTTACAATCTCCCCAAATAAGTAGTAATGTACCTCCTACCCATACCTATGACATATCTATAACTACCACCCACTTGTCAGCCTTTACTCTTTCCTTATCTAACCAGTGGTAGAAAAATATTTCTATTTTAATAAATTACTTTTTTTTTCTTGAAGCTTCCAAGTTGGTGGAAGGCTTCCACTTGTAAGAAAAGTAATTTTCTCCTATTTTGAAGGAAAGCTAATTAAATTCTTATTGGAAAATTAAAAAGGGCATGAGTGTAAAAATCTCTTCACCATTTTTAAATGATATCTTTTATTTAAATAATATCTTTGGTGTCTTATAATTTAAATAAAATTCTATCTTTATTTAAATAAAGTTTCTATTACCTAAATGAAACTTCTATTATAATTTAAATAAATATTTCATTATTTAAATTAAATGAAATTCTATTATCATTTAAATAAATATTTCATTATCTAAATTAAATGAAATTCTATTATCATTTAAATAAATATTTCATTATCTAAATGAAATTCTATTATCATTTAAATAAAATACTTTATTATATATGTATATATATAGAAATGCAAAGGGTTCTTTTACGAGTTATCAACACCATGCTACTCTTACAAGAATTCAGGGAATTTAAAGGTAATTAAACTTATGCACATTCCCTCAAAACTAGTGATGCAATAAAGTGATGAAGTAAAATATAATAAATCATATGCAACAAGCAAAGAGGGAATCTTTCCATCAATCCAATCACCCATCTCAACCAAAGAATTTATGATAGATACTAGGCTATCAACTGAGGCTCTAGGTGTCTAGCTTTGATGACTATGACATAACCTATAATGCATGCCTATATGGGTAGTCATCCATGTTACCCCTGATTTACCTTAGTCATCACTTCCCAAACCTCAAGTACCCCATCTTTTGTGGACGATTCTATTTCATTCACCTACAAGTGTATCTTATCCTGCACATTGACAATTTGTTAGTAGTACCATGTTATCCAAAGATACATCAATCTAAGAATTATATAGTCATCCATTCATAATAAAATTAAGTATCAAATTTATAATGAGCATTACATAGTTTTTCTATGCCATAAATCCTGCCAGGGAGGGTCATGACATCCTACCCCCTGGGACTAAACATTGTTCCAAGTGTTTCTATTACAAAAATTAAAATTATTACATTATATTTTCAAGCAAGAAGAAAAAATATTTTTGCATATCCTTCACTTTCTCCCAAGTGGCATTTATTTTAGAAAAACGGTCCCACTAGACATTACATTGTTCAAGAGTTTGATTCCACATAGACTTAGAATAAAATTGAAGAATATTCATCAACATTACTTCAATAGCCTCTATGTTTACCATCTTCAATTTAGAAACATCCTACACATGTTTAGGGTTAGCAACATATTTCCTAAGCGGTGATATGTGGAAGGTGTCATGGATATTTGATAAGTTAGGTGGTAAATCAAGTTGATATGCAACCGAGCTAATATTTTTATTGATCCCAAAGGTTACCAAAAAATGAGGATCCAAATTTATGAATTTGATAGCACTCTTCATATATTTAACCCTCAATAACACTTTATCCCCCATAAAGTACTTTCTTGGAGTCCTTTTTAGATCAACATAACATTTCTTTTGATCAATGTCTTATTTCAACCTTTGCCTAATTACCTTCAACTGATCCTCCATTTATCTGATCATATTTGGCTTGATTACAACCCTATATTCTAGGTTATCCCAAAAAAATGGTGTTCTACACTTTCATCTATACAAGGAATCGAAAGGAGCCATTCCTAGAGAGGAGTGATGTTCGTTATTGTAGACAAACTCTATAAGGTTTAGATAGTCTTCCCAACAAGACTTTTGATCCATGTATTATATGCAAAGAATATCCTCTAGAATGTGGTTTACCCATTCTATTTGACCATCTATCTCAAGATGGTATGGCGAGCTTATATTCAACATCATGCCTACTACACAATGTAGAGCTTTCTAGAATTTAGAAGTGAATATAGAATCCCTATATGAAGTGATTATTTCAAGAAACCTATGCAATCAGAATACCTATTCGAAAAATCTATTAGCCACTACATGAGCATCATCCTTTATGTTCCCTCGTATGAAATGTGCAACCTTAGTCATATGTCAACTACGAAAAATATTACATCATTTTGATACCTGGTCTTGGTTAAACCTAATATAAAATCCATAGATATAACCTACCATTTCTGCGCATGTATAACATGTGGGTATAATTGTCCTATAGGATGCCTATGTTTAGCCTTAACATGCAAGATACTGAGTGATAAAATTGATGATAGCCTTCTTCATTCCTTTCTAAAATAAGGTTATTTTTATGCTTTCCCTCATTTTGACCCCTCCAGGATGAGCAGAATAAGGGGATATATGGGCTTCTTTCATTATTAGTTTCCTTAAATCACCCATTTTTTGTATGATGACTCTACCTTTGTAGCAAAAAATTTCATAATTCATGCTAAATTTTGTATTACCCTTAGGGTCTCTTCTCAACTTAGACCAAATTTCTCTGCAATACTCATGTTGATATTGCTCTTTATTCACTTGACCCATTAGATCCATGTGACTTCTAGTTATGGATGCTATGTGATTCCTTCTACTTAAGGCATCAACAACCTTATTCTCTTTCCCCTTTATATACTCAATCTCAAAGTTGTATTCAGCAAGAAACTTGACCCATCTTCTTTTTCTCACATTGAGTATAGTGATCAGTTCTGGAGCTTACATTTAATTTTATCAATCCGAGGGAAATCAAGGTTATATTTAAAGAGTAACAATCCTGTATAGATTATATAGTAGGGGTTAATACTAAGCTTAACTCAAGTTTCTTTTTCAGGCTTCACATATACAAAAAATTAAATGAACATAATTAAATTTGTGCAGAAATGAATGATGCAGGATATGATAAATGAATACAATTATGTTTTAATTTTACTATGACTTGATTTACTAATGCATCTAATTATTGATGAATTGATTTATTGATGCACTTAATTACTGTAAACATGATTTAATTTATTTGTGAGGATCCTCGTGCAATCTATTTTATTTTATGTAATTTGAAATATAGTTTAATTTAAGGCTAACTAATCCTAACCTATTGTAGGGGCGAGAGCTCAGGGACTGTCTATAGGAGTGGGCCCTGCCTCCTAGAGGGCAGTGTATGTCTTTCTCCCCTAGTTTACTTTATTCAGTAACTATATTTTATAACTAATACTAACATTATGTCTATTCTATAAATGCAGGTAATAGATAAACATAATTTACATAGCAGAAATCAAACAACACATGAAATTGATACAAATTACCATATTTGAAGAACAAAATGCTATTTTATTACTAGATCTTCAACTGTACATGTTGAACGTGTTTCTTCAAAATTGTAAATTTAGAATAGACTGCAATGTAACAATAGATACAACAGAGAATAGAGTGTAAAGTGTAATGTAATGTGGCATAGTGTAGCGTAGTGTAGACCTCTTTCAAGGTCTTCTATGTAATTTATACTATGACTAATACAATTCTAAATAGTATTCTCCACGTATTTGACATGCAAATTTTATGGACTAATGACTATACATTAATCAAGAATAATCTAAAACCTAATCATAATACATATTCCTACTTGGAATTATAAATATTTTGACTAGTCCAAGTGGCATCCTACTAATAATCCTAACAAAATAATGTTATTTTAACTGAATTGCAAGATATACATTAGGACCTAATGTCCTATATTCCAGGAAAGTCTAAAAATCTTTGCGTTTATATCTCAAACTTCCCAAAATAAACTGATTACAAGATTTATAACTTTGTTAACTTGAAATATTCTCGTCGATAGTATGCGAGAAATGAAATATTTTGCTAGGTATAAAATATCAATTGTTGTCCAACTTAATATGTCATCCATATTGATGTGTTGTCCAAATCTGATGTGGCATGCTGAATTCAATAGTCTTTATTATCCTTCAGTAACTTGCTAGTAAAATATTCTTTAATAATTGTCTTCAGTAGTTACCTTCAATAGTTACCTTCAGTAATTACCTTCAGTAGTTACCTTCAATATTACCTTCAGTAACATACTTCAGTAATCAGCATTTGTAACAATATCAATTACTATTTTCACTGAAATCTGTTGGTTCTTTTTCTCATCCGAGGTGCACTCCAAATTTTTGCAAACTCTTCATTGATCATCCATACCTTTTCCTGCATTTTTCTTAGAACTTGGAAAAATTTGATATAAATCAAACACATTTGTTAGATTATGGTAATTAATCAGTTTTCCTAATAAATCACATTTTATTCAATAATAATTTATAGAAAACATATCATAATCATCATATAATTGTAATAATGAAATAATTCTAGTACAAAAATATGTGTCAAATAGCCACTCATCATATAGGTTGGGTGAATATACCTCAGACTTTGATGGTCAATTTTTAATTCAAAGGGCCTTCCTACTAAGTAATGGCACCAGAATTTGAGTGTGCACCACTGCAGCTATCTATGAATCATGCATATCATAATTAATTTCATGCTTCTTAAGATTCTTTGAAGTGTATGCTAATTTTTACTCATCTTGAGAGAGTACTCCTTCTAACCCTTCCAATGATGTGTTCGTGTATATACTAAAATGTTCCCTTAAGGGTATAGAATTTTCAATATTAGTGTTGTAGTGAGTCTATGTTTTAGCAATGAAAAGGTAGCTTCACACTTTTCTGACCACTTGAATTCCTTTCCCTTTTTTTGGAGGTTAGTTATTGTTGCTGCAATCTTAGAGTAATACTTTATATAACATCTATAGTAGCCTATCATCCCCATGAAGATTCATATCTTAGTCACATTGGTAGGAGGTGGCCAAATTAGAATGGCTTCAATTTTATTTGGGTCTACTGCAATCCCTTATACATATATAGCATTCCCAATATATCATACCTCTAAGACATAGAAATATATTTTTGCTATATTTCCATAGAGTTAATTCTCCCTTAGCAACTCAAACATTATTTTGAGATGTTTATCATGTTCCTTTCTATATCGATAGTATATTAAGATATAATCTAAAAATATGAGGATAAACTAATCTAGGTGCCTCCTAAACACACTATTCATTAGATTCATGAATGAATCCAGGGCATTAGTTAGTCCAAAGGGTAGGACTATAGACTCATAATTTGCATACCTTGTTTTGAATGTAATTTTGTGAGTGTATTCCTCACGTATTCTTAATTGATGATACCCTGATTTTAGATCAATATTTGTGAATATTGTGGCATCCCTTATTTGTTCAAACAAATATTTGACTCTAGGTAAAGGATATTGGTTCTTTATTGTAGCCTTGTTAACCATCATATAATCAAAACATAACCTTAATGAACTGTCTTTCTTTTTAATTAATAAAATTGGTGTACCCCATGTTAACACACTTGGTTTTATCAATCCCTTTTCCAATAGCCCTTGTAGTTGTACCTTTAATTTCTTCATCTCAATAAGATTCATCCTATATGGATATTTATGGATAGGTTATGCTCCTAGAATAATTTCAATGGTAAAATCAAAGTCTCACACAGGGGGAAGTCTAGGTAAATTCTTAGGAAATACATCCTTAAAGTCTTTCAAAATTGGGTGTTTCTCCAAAACTTCTCTTATGATATCCTCTAAATTTATTGAGTTTCATAACATAAACTATCCCTCCCTTCTTGAGGGCTTTCTTCAACTGCATAGCTGACAAAATATGGGGTTTTAATGCCCCTTTCTTGCTATGAATTCTCAATCTTTCCTTATCTTTTTTTTTGAATATTTGATCCATCTATCTTGTACATTTATCAAGGCTTTATGGTCCTATAACCAATACATCCCTGGGATCACATATAAAGCATGAATTGGAGCTACATACAAATAAACTTCAGTGGTACCACTAGTTAGAGTAATCTCTACCATTAGAAAACATTGGTTTACTGAGCAAGTTTATCTAGAACGATACTCAACTTTCCATCCTTGGGATAAATATCCTAGTCTTTCTGGCATATCCATTGTTAAACTATAAGAAATAAAACTATGAAAGTAATTCTAACTGAATCTAAAGCATTTCTTAGAGGGGAGAAAAGAATTTACATTCCCAGGTCAATGGCATGGATGCTTGATTCTAATCCTAATTTCCTACTTCCACATGTATTCTAGGGTTTTTCTCTTTGGTTTGAATGCTTGGTATTGATTTTCTTGGGCAATTTATCACATAATGAGGACCTTCACACCAATAGCGCCCTCCCTTGGGGTGTTGTTTTTCCCCAATTTTTTTCCTCAATTTCTTTTTTTGAGGTGATTCTATTTATTCTTCTTTCCTCAAAGTAGGGTGAGTTTTGGTGGTTGGTCCTTCTATCCACTTGCTCAATTTTATTTTATTGGGTCATTTGATTGCATAATGTGGCTCTCCACATATGTGGAAGCCTTATTTTGGACCTTCATGCTTTTTTTGAATCTTCTTGCAACTTCATCTACTTGGGATACCTTTAGTTGACTTTGATTTTTCCCATAACCTAGTTTGGCTACACTTGTTTTAATTGGGTAGGTTTGAGTTGGATTACCCATCCCTTATATTGACCTCTTCACTCTAAATAACCAACACTTTATCTTTTCCTTCAAGGCTATCAATATTTCTTTGTTAACTCTGTAAAATAAGAATCATTCAACTACATATGTTGTAGTATGAGTTCTCTTTGTTGGTCTATTAGCTCCCCCTATTATTCTATTTGTTCTTGTAACACTATAGTGATGGTTGTGGTATTTTCCACCTCTTTTCTTAAGTCTCTTGATCCCCTTTCTTGGGTCCTTCCCTTAGAATTATCATTATAGTGCTACGTATTTGTGGAAACAATATTTTCTCCTCTCATCATGTGTGCCATCTATCCTGATGTAAACCAATAAAGAGGATTAGTTTTTCATCTTCACCATGAACTAAACTACTAATACATTCAAAATACAAATATTTTCTTCCTAAAATATTCCAAAATCCAATTATTTTTGTGTTCCAAGGTTATGATATAACTTCAATACCAAAGTACATACTTAGTAATAATAAGGTATCATAACATTCCAATCACCCTTGGGGTTAAACTCCATTAATTTTTACCTTGTACGAGATTCTAGGTCTTCCTAAATTTATCTTAAAAATTAAGCAAGCCTACATATAAAGACATCCAAATACCTAAAATAAATTAGGAAGCTCTATACCCTCATACCTAGAGCTCTGATACCATATGTGATGATCCAAAAAACTAGCTACAAGAAAACATAAGAAATAAAAGATTTTTTTTTAACTACAGTGAGGGATTCATAAACCCTTAACCATACCTTGGTTTATCTATTATTTTAAGTTTACTAAGTTTCGTAACTAACTCAAAGAGTTAAATCACATTCAATACCCTATACAAGTTCGTCTATGTAGGCATACCATGTTTTATTGTAAATAAGCTTATCCATCTCATCATTCTTTATGAGCTAAACTTATCACCTTGAGTACAGTTGAAGGTATACGCCCATCACCATATCATACACAAGTCTATCTATGTAGGTATCCTACGTGTATTATAACTTAAGCTATTCATATTTTCTTCACAATGAGCTATATTAACTTCGATGTAATCAATCGTTTTACTTAGTTACCATCTCCCTAAGGGTGTCTCAATCCTTTAGGCCACTTCTAAGTTCACCCTAAGAGATCTCAATCTCTTAGATCACTTTCTAGGTTCACCCTAAGATCTCATTTTCTTAGGTTACTTTAATGTTCAGCAAGAAGAAAATAATCACTCTATTTACTTAATCAATCAAAGAAAAAAATCCATAAAGCATACAAGTACTTAGAAGGGAAATAAAATTTAGATAAAGGCAACCATTAATGAAAGAAGAAACTAGATAACAAAGCATAGATAAATCAAAATAATAAATTAAGATACATTTCCTATTCATTAAATAAATTATTACATAAATCCAATCATGATAAAACCTCCATAATATTAAAAGAATAAAGTAATACATCATATTCATCTAGGGATTTCTCCCTACAATTCTAGTCTATTTGAGCATATAAAATTATTACAATTCTAAATAAAATCGATGCATTGGTTCCAGCTATCTCTTTGATCCTTATTTCTTTCCATCATTCATTTGAGGATAGTAGGGTATCAGGGCAACTCATGGTTCTATGAAAGACATACATCTAAATGCATCTACTAGTAACATGAAACTAGTGCATTTACTATTTACTTTGCCAAATTGCAACTATACAAATTAAATCAAAGCATACAACCATCTACTATATAGTTGATATCATAAGAATATCCCATTAGTATTCTCATCCCTCAATTACCCAAAGAGAGTCTTCTCAACAGATACAACTAGATCCCAAGTCTTGCTTTAATCAATCATATCAAAATCATTATTTTGAATAACTAAGGTTCCATTCCTTAATTAAGCAAATAATCTAAATTTTCCTTCACTCATATTAATCACAGCAACCTTTAATTAACAAAGAACAATTATCTTTCTTTATTTACATTAATCAAATATCATATTATTCAATTAACTAAATAAATTATATTTTCCTTTATTTGCATTAATCAAAGTCTTATAAATTTAATTAAAAAAATAAAATTTCTTTTATTTATATTTTTTTTGATAAGTTAAAGGATTGTATTACTACACAGGTTTTAAGGATCCCAAAACCTTGTTACAAAAACAACCTTACTTGTGAACAGAGAGGATTATCAACAAGGGATGTTGCCCTGAGCTTAAAACAAAAAAAAATAAACTAGAGGATGTAGCCTCAGATAGAAGGAAAGAGGAAGAAAAATGGCACTGTCTAAGAATATCAGCCCACATAACAAAAATAAACAGGCTCCACGTAGGGTAGTCGCAGGAACAAAACACAAACAACTTAGAGAAAAAGAAGCAGGCTTCACGTAGGGTAGGCACAAAAGCAAAATGTAAGAACCTAAGGAGATTATTCCTCAGTGGAAATTGTGTCCTCATCCTTAGTGTCACCTTGAATAGGTTCCTTAGGCTCCTCTTTGACTGCAACCACATCCTCCACTTCATACCCATTGTAAACCTACTAGCCACTCTATCCTCCAAAGAATATCTTCTGAAGACCTTCACTAAGATCAATGATCAAATTAACCATGGCATTCATCATGCTTGTTTTGGTGGAGATTATGAACTCCTTCAACTGCTTCACCTCATCATCTGCCTCTTTTTCATCAGTCTTAATGTCAATAATCTTCTTACTACCTATTGCCACCTAATTTTTAAGGTGTACAAATTTCTTTATGGGTCCTTATGTGCTTCCAAAGCTAATGTTTTTCCTCATCTTTAGCTCTGTGACAACTTCAATGACCTTCCTATTTCTTTCTGCAAGGGATAAGCGAGCACAAGGTCCAGCAGGTTTGGTGGTTGGGCTAGGGATGCTCAGGTTGGCCTTAGTACTGAGACCTAGAACATAGGTGTAGATAACCTTGAACATGCCTTGATGTAAAGGGAGGTCATGGCATTTTTTATTCTTAAAAGACATAATTTACTAGTTTATGGAATTAAGAAAAAATTGGGGGATTTTTATGGATTGATATCACGAAAATGGTTCACAAATACCAAATGATAAGTAATGAGCATTTTTTTTGGGTCATCAACAATGATGAACTCCATGAATGTCTTCATAAAATTATTCCAAGGGGTTTTTAGGTCACTCCTAGAGATACCTTGCTTAGCTTCTTTGTATATCCTTTCATTGTCCTTGAACTCCTTGAGTTCCACCTCCCAGTTGTGCTTATCTTTATAGATTAAGTTTCCTTTTTTAGCCTGGCTAGTAATCATGGACAAGAGGTTGACATCCACGTAGAAAATTCTCCCATGAACTGTAATAGAGCCATTATCCCAAGAATCTAGAAAATCCATGGTGATGCTGAAATCCTCACCAGTGAACATGTGAAGGAAGGG
Organism: Wollemia nobilis; assembly: GCA_028583015.1. NCBI lineage: Eukaryota > Viridiplantae > Streptophyta > Pinopsida > Araucariales > Araucariaceae > Wollemia > Wollemia nobilis. The sequence goes on from JAQPPZ010016726.1 coordinate 14,813,846, forward strand.
AAAGAAGTGGTGCTCATTGAGGATTCTATCAGAAAGGTTGTCACATTCAAATTTTTTGGGATTGATAAAGCTCATCATGAATTGGCAATGAGGGTTGGGGATATTACTGTAAGGAATAGCAGAGACGTGAGGGTCGATGGGCTTACTGCACTAGTGAGGAAGGAATACGAACAATAGAGGAGGGATGATGGCTTTGCATGATATGGAAGCATGAGGGGTACTAATGGTAGATTTATGGATGAAATCTTGAGGAAAAATCCCTAATTCTCAAAGGTTTCCATTAATGATATCAACAACATAAATTAAATTTGACACTGGGGGATTGGAAAGCTTGATATTTTTTGGAAATGATTGCTTAGACAGGGACGGTGAACGAGGAGAAAAAAAGGATTTAAAATTATGATCTTTGGATCTTGGTAATGATTGGTTCTAGAATTGAGCAGGATGTTTCTGGAATATTCACCTCTATCATCTATGTTGCCACGATATTCCCAATGGGTATGCTTCAATTTCCATGGAATGATCTTGTAAAAGTAACCATTGTCATCATTTCCTTTCCTTTGGGAGTGCCACGTCCCCCTCACACAACCTATGGTAATTAGCCTTTTTAGTGTTGCATATCTATATTGGATTTGGAAATTACTTGGCTTGAAATTTATATGGTGCCATTGCCAATGCATATAGTTGAAGTAATTAAAAAAGGTGCCTTCGTGAATCATCTTCTCATTAGAATTGGAAGTGCCACCTAGGTCTCTGCACACAGTTGACATTGATTGACATAAATTGAAAAAGTTTTTAGTGTACATTTCCAAGATATTATACCATAGAAGCATGACTTTTTAGCGGTGGAAAAGGGTTTGTGTGGAAATATACCCAATAAAAATGAAGATCATGTGATGCCCACTTTTTTGGTGCTTAGGTGGAGTATTCATTGTCCACATGGGCATCTTCCTTCCACTCCTGATGTTATGCATGTGACACAGGATGAGGGTCCTAGAGGAACACATCCTCATGAGGAAGATAATTAGGATTATCACCTTGAGTTTTTTCTATTCCATGATGGCACAAACTTCATAAGGTATGTCATAATTCTAGATTATTATATTGGGTGCGTGGACTCCAAGATTGGCCAATATATCCGTAGCTCCTTTAGATTCTATGTAAGCATGTTGGAATATGACTTCCTACATGTCAAGGATCAAGTTCCTAATACCTTAAATTTAATACCTAACTCTCCAAGAAGGATTTTTGTTGTTCTTGAGGTAACTAATGATGTTGAGGGAATCTCCTTCAATGATTAACCTCTCTAGGAAACTTCTTAGTAAGGGATAGACCTCTCCATGTGCTTTTTACCTCTACCACATGATTTTTCTAGTCCCCCAATACCTCAGCAAAGGTGAGGATGACTTCTCCTTGGTAATTTCTAAGGATACCTCCTACTCCTACTTTTCCTAGGTTTCCTTTCATGATCCCATCAAAATTTAGTTTGAACCACCCTATCGGTGGAGGAATCCACTTGGAATTAATTCTGATATTATCTGAGTGATGGAAGTCCTCCAAGGATAGGGCAAGGGATCTAATCATAGTGATATCGAACATGGAAATAGGCTTGGTGAAGGGGGGATAAGGGAAGAATTTTATTTGGCATAGGCTAGGCTCCTGTTGAAGGTAAGCTCTAGGAAAAATGGGCACTGGGAGAAGACTCTATGGTTTCTCTTAAGCCACAATTGCCAAAAGAAGTGATGAAGTTATATTTTCTAGAGGAATTTTAGGTGAGGGTTATGAAAGGGGATAGGCCATTATAGAAAGATATCGATGATGGAGCAAGGTGTAGTCCACAGTTGTGAAATTATTAGAATATGGAATTGAGGATGGATGAGGAGTAGGGGCAATGGAGGAATATGTGACATGGGTATTACCAAGTTTCTAATCAAAGGGTACACCTATTAGGGATGGTAATGCATTTTTTAATCAAGTTATCAATAGTCAAGATCCTCTCTTGAATGGTGATCTAGGAAAATAAAGACACCTTGGGGATAAGGGACTTAATCTAGACAAGGTAAAAAGGGAACATGATATCATCAGTTTCAAGAAGAAGTTTATAAGCAGTCTTGACAATAAATTCTCCACTCTTTTAATCTCCCAAGTAAGGGTGTTGTTAGAATTAATGGGAGGGATAACAGTGGAGTGTAGGAGGGAAGTCAACCTGGTGGATTAAGAAGGATGGATAGTACATCTAATAACTTTCCATTTGACGGTATTATTTTGAACTTCAAGGAAGTCAGAGACTTTATGTCCTATCCTGAAGTCTGTATAGGCTTTTAGTTTGGATAGAATAGGATCTTAAATGAGAGATTTTTTTGAAAGCCATTTATCATTCTAGAATTCTATTTCGCTTCCATATCCAATTTTCCATATTAAACCTTTATTCAAAAGTGATCTCGTACTGATGATGGAATTCCAGAAAGTAGATCCTATTATAGGAGCTACATCACTAAAGAAATTCATGCCTTGAAAATATTTTCTTTGGACAATGGATGTCCACTCATTCTTGGTGTTAGTGATCAGATGACATGCTTTTTTAGCCATTAAGGCTATGTTTAGATATTGAATCCTCCTGAGCCTAATTCCTCCTCTATAATTAGGTTTGCACACTTTATCCCAAGTGACAAGGTGCAAACATTGCTTATTTTTAGTTCCAGACCACAAGAATTTTTTTGAATCTATTCAATTTTGTAGTACATTGCGATAGGGGCTTTGAAAACAAAAATGAAATACACAAGAATGCTTTAAATAAAGGCTGACGTGAGGGTAATTTTAGCAGCTTGGGATAGAATGTTACCCTTCCACCCTGCAAGTTTTTTTTGGATCCATTCTATGACATTGTTCCACATAGAGGTAGTAGGTTGACCATAGAAAAGTGGGATATCTAGATAAGTGGTTGGGAGGACAACCACAGAGCATTCAAGGATTCTGGTAATCTTATTTTATCTTTGGGTAGGTGTATTGAGGAAATACAATTTGCTCTTATTGAAATTCACTTTCTGAACAACAGTTACTTCATACATCTTGAGAATGAACTTGATAACCTATGCCTCAAAAATGGAAGCATTAGTAGATAAGATGGTGTCATCCATGAATTGTTGGTGAGAAATAGGAGTAGTTTGGGAGGAGGCTTTGATTCCTAATAGAAGACCTATTCTACAATATTCTTGGATGGTATTTCCTAAGGCTTCACCAACAATAATAAAAATAATGGGGGAGATAGGATCCCCTTGCCTTGGCTCTCTACTGCTTTAGAAGTATCCTGTTGTGGATCCATTGATGAGAACTGAAAGCCAAGGTGAAGAAATGCATGCTTGATTTTCTCAATCCACTCAGGATGGAATCCAAATTTAAGCAAGATGGCTAGAAGGAATTTCCATTTTACTCTATCGTAAGCCTTTTTATTTTATTTATATTATTCAAATAACATATTATACAATTAACTAAATAAACTATATTTTCCTTTATTACATTAATCAAAGTCCCATATATTTAAATAAAAAAATAAACTATATATATTTTATTTACATTAATCAAATAACACTTTATTCAATTAACTAAATAAATTATATTTTTCCTTTATTTACATTAATCAAGGTCCCATACCTTTAATTAACAAAGTAAATTATATTTCTTTATTTACATTAATCAAATATCATCGTATTCAATTAACTAAATAAATTATAGGTTCAAGGTGTAGACCAATTGGTTCCCCCAAACTTCGTAAGGGGGCAGAGGTCTAAGGTACAAATATTGGGCCTCACTAGACTGAAAGCTTGTCCCTTTCCTAGTGCTTTAAATGACCTAAAATGTTTAAAATGATGGTGGCATGGTGGTTATAGGGGTGGACTGTGAAAATATCTATTTAGCGACTTTCAGAAAGACAATGCAGAATACTATGGTGATCATAAAAAGCCAAACAACCTACCCGGATTTATGACAGCTATCGATTCCACCATGTAAAATCATAAAAATAATTAAATAAATTATATTTTCCTTTATTACATTAATCAAAGTTCCATACCTTTAATTAACAAAAAAACCCATCTTTCTTTTATTTACATTAATAAAATAACATTTTATTTAATTAACTAAACAAACTAAGGTTTCCTTTATTTAAGTCCCATATAATTAATAAAATAAACTAAGGTTTCATTCCTTTATTTAAATAACCCATTTAAAATCGTTATTCAAAAAAATCCATTAAAAACCTTTATTGCAATCTACGCAATCATCCTTCTCATAAATTAACCTACTATTTAATTCACAAACAATGAAGGATGATCCTTTTAGTAACCAAAGATTCTATTAAAATATCATTAAATGAATACCAATCGAGGTCAAAATTGAGTTCCTAAAAATAGTGAATCCACTGAGAGGGTGGAGTGCACGCAGACAAAAAATGGCTGAAATAAGGGTTTCTCTTTGGGAGGTCAACGTCATCTATGTGGCACCTTAGTAGACCATATACAACATTCCACAATAAACAAGTGGCATCCCTTAGATTGAATAGGTCAAACTTAATTGAAATAGATGATCTTCCTGACCATATCCCATGAGATATGATGCTTCATGGGTTTTCTTCAGGGAAGGTGAGACACACAATCAGTTTAGGGTGACACTACCACAACGAAAGAGACAATTACAACTAAGGATGAGATAGCCATTGGTAATATGGAAGGCATGAATAGTGATGAGAGTTGACCAGAGGAAAAACCATAATATTGGTTGAACATCTACCTCAAACATTTCCACATGCACATTTAGGTCAAGGTTGATTAGAAGTCTTAGACATAGAGAGGGTTGCTTAACTAGATAATACTATGTTTCCCTTCCCAAATATGAATGGAACCAAACCAATGTAGGTCGATGGTAGTAGCAATATGGAGACCAGTCAACAAGGATTTCACAACCCACTACCCAAAGAGGAAGATCAGGAGCATCATCCATCAACTAGGAGAGGTCGAATAAACTAGGAGTTATGCTCACAAAACTCATTAGATGGAAGTCCTAGGTTTCTATGGAGATAGGCCAACCATTTAAGCTAAATAAGCCAATGAAATTGGCCAGAAGAAACCAACGATGGACACATTGTTTTAACATGAAGCTTAGCAACAATTTTAAGAAAACAAGGAGATAATATTCCCAGAGACAACCTGAGTTAAATGAAGAGGTTTTCCTTCTCCTCCTGGTGTGCCATATTCAAATAATTTGCTTGCTTTTTTGTTTTTCCTTCTTCTCTCCTTCATCTAGATCTCCCTTTTGCAACGAGTACCCTACCCTATTTACACTCTCCCCACATAAGGAGTCATGTCCCTCATACCCATGCCTTTGATATATCTATAATTACCACCCACCTGCCAGCATTTACTCTTTTCTTATCTAACTAGTGACATATGGATATTTCCATTTTAATAATTTTTTTTTTTTTTTTGTTCCAAGTTGGTAGAAGGATTCCACTTACAAGAAAAGTCTTTTTTCTCCTATTTTGAAGGAGAGCTCATTAAAACCATGTTGGCAAATTAAAAAGGGCACAAGTGTAAAAACCTCTTCACCATTTTACATAAGATATTTTATTTAAATAATATCTTTGGTGTCATATAATTTAAATAAAATTATATATTTATTTAAATAAAGTTTCTATTACCTAAATGAAACTTCTATTATCATTTAAATAAATATTTTATTATTTAAATTAAATGAAATTCTATTATCATTTAAATAAATATTTTCTTATCTAATTTAAATGAAATTATATTATCATTTAAATAAAATACCTTATTATATATATATATATATATATATATATATATATATATATATATATATATATATACAAACACAAAGGGTTCTTTTACCAATTATTAACATCATTATACTCATAGGAATTCAAAGAATTTAAAGGTAATCAAACTTATGCACATTCCCTCAAAATCAGTGATGCAGTAAAATGATGAAGTAAAAGATAAGCAATAATATGCAATAAGCAAAGAGGGAGTCTTTCCATTAGACTATTAGTCCAATCACTCCTCTCAGTTAGACAATTTACAATAACTACTAGGTTATCAATTGAGGCTCTAGGTGGCTGGCTTTGACGATTATGCCATAATCGATAATGCATGTCTATATGAAGTTAGTAATCCATGTGACCCCCAAGTTACCTTAGTCATAACTTCCCCAATATCAACTACTCCATATCTGGTGGACGATTCTATTACTTCCACCTACGAGCGTACCTAATATTACACATTGACAATCTATCAACATTACCATGTTATTCAAAGATACATCAATCTAAGCATTATATAGTAATTCATTCACAATAAAACTAAGTATCAAATTTATATTGATCACCACATAGTTTTTCAATTCCATAAGTCCTTCTAGGGAGGGTCATTACATTGTAGGAAATATATAACAGTAATGCAAGAGAACACTTCAAAGCCAAATTTTTGAAAGGAGTTCATGTAACAACACAAAAACTAGCTAAAAGAAACACACAAAAATATATATATTTTTTAAATATGGATATAGATATCTAAACCCATATCCAAAATTTGGTTAATCTAGTTTCAATTTTACTAAGTTTTCCAACTTTCTCTAAGAGTTACATTGCATTCAATACCTTACAAAAGTTTGTATGTGTAGGCTTACCATGTGTATCACAAATAATCTTCTCCATGTCAACCTTCTTGATGAGCTAAACTTATCACCTTCTATATTGTCAAAGGTAAATATTCATCACCATACCATACACAACTCCATTTGTGTAGGCATGCTATGCGTACTACAAGTTAAGCTATCCATATCATCTTTACGATGAGCTATCTTAAATATGATGTAAAAAACCAGTTTACTTAGTTACCATCACCCTAAGAGGTCTCAATACATTCGGTCATTTGTTCACCCTAAGAGGTCTCAATTTATTAGGTTACTTTTGTGTTTAGAAGAAGGCAATAATAGCTCTATCTATTAAGTCAATCAAAGAATGAAATACAAAAGCACAAAAATAATTGCTTAAAAGGAGAAAACATTTAAATGAAGATAACCATTAAATAAAAGAGAAATCTAAATAACCAATCATGGATAATTCATAACAGTAAATTAAAGATACATTTCCCATTCATTTGATAAATTATTACATATATCCAAATATGGTAAAACCTCCATACTTTAATGTAATACATCATATTCATCTACGGATTCCTCCCTACAAGTATAATCTATTGCAATTATAATTCAAATTGGTACATTGGTCTCACTACCTCTTTGGTTCTTCGTGCTTTTCCATCGATCATTTGAGTATAGTAGGGAATCAGGGTAACTCATGGTTGAATGAAAGATATGCATCTAAATGCATCTACTAGTAACATAAAACTAGTGCATTTATTGTTTATTATACCAAATTGCAACAATACAAATTAAGCAAAGCAATCAACCATATATTGTCTAGTTCATATAATAAGAATATCCTCATTAGTATTATTATCTCTCAAATACTCAAAAATATTTATTTGAACAGATACAACTATATGATAAGTTTTACTTTAATCCAACATATCAAAACCATCATTTTAAATAACTAAGGCTTTATTCCCTAATCAACTAAATAATTTAAATTTTTTGTATTCATGTTAATCGAAGTCACATACCTTCAACTAAAAACATAAACTATAATTTACTTTATTCACATTAATCAAAGTCGCATACCTTCAATTAACAAAATAAACTATAATTTCCTTTATTAAAATTTAATTAAATTCCCATACCTTCAATTAACAAAATAAACTATAATTTCCTATATTCTCATTAATCAAAGTACCAATCTTTAATTAATAAAATAAACTATAATTTTCTTTATTCACATTAATCAAAGTCCCATACCTTCAATTAACAAAATAAACTATGATTTATGTTATTCAAATTAATCGAAGTCCCATAACTTCAAGTAACAAAATAAACTATAAATTTCCATTATTCCCATTAATCAAAGTCTCAAACTTCAATTAATAAAATAAACTATAATTTCATTTATTCACATTAATCAAAGTCTCATAACTTAAATTAACTTAAGCTCCATCTCTTAAATTTAATCAATAATTCATAAACTATATATATGATTAATATTCATATAGTTCAATAAGTCATTCTCATATTAGTACACAATTCTCTCTTGAATCCTAAGATATAATTCACTCTCTTCTAAAACATAATAGAGTTTACCAAAAAAACATATGGACAAGCCTTACTAGCACTTTTCAAAGGTAAGGAATGACTATAATTCATTTACCTCAAGCGACCAGGGTTCAAACTAGTCAACAATGGAAATAGTACAGGATATAATCGACTTCTAGGTAGGCAACAAAATCAAAAGGGGAGATGTCATAGATGTGGATAAACAATGAGATGAGGTGAAGCACAAAAATTACCCATGGCAACTACTGGTCTATTAATAGAGGCCCACCCCAAGTCTTAGACAATTAGCACCCTCACATCAAGGATAGACATTGAGTAAAAAATATAATGATGGAGGTTTTAAATCAACCAAACTAGGGCTTGGTGGTGGAGACAAAGTTCAACCCAAAGTCAATGAGAACTCAATACCAACCAACACACACCAAAAGATAGAAACCCACCCCATTTTGGTCAAATAAGAGAATGCAACCTTACATCCAGGTGTTGTAGCACACAACGACCATAACACCTCAACAACAATCATCGACTAACAACCATTGCCAAATGCAAGGTTCTATCTAAGAGCACTTTCCATAGATGATAAGAATTCATGATGTTTTCCTACAAGCTCATGATCAAGATGGAAATATGTGATCATCCATGAGTGCAGTAACAACAAACTGCTGGTTACAAGGGGGTGTCATTTGAAGGGTTATGAGCTACCAAATCCTAAGGCTATACTCATGAAGACTCAAGAGGATTCAAAATCGACATGATAGGGCAAAAGGGATTTGATTTTAGGTAAAATATACCCCACAACAAACCACTAAAGAAAATTAAAGTAAAGCTAAAACAAACAAAGTTAATAGTAAACCATGTCAAAGAAAACATAAGGGCATTTTTCACCCCATAAACATTTAAATGGTTTTATTTTTCTTTCATTTCACAATGTAGATAAGGTGTAAGCTTTCATAAACCAACCTATAACTCATGCTTTGGTTCTACTCTACCTTTGTCATGCTGCCTTCGCACAATCCAAATACTCTTTCATTTTTATGTCCCTATTTCCACCATCATCAACGACAACCCTTTCTTTGCCTTCCTAATTCTCTTAAGGAGTGACACCCACTTGCTTATATCTACCGCCATCCTTTCTCATTACTTCCTACCCATATACCTTTAATTTATCCCTATCCTCTCAGTAAATGAGCTAGATATTATGAGGTATATTTAAAAAAAATCATTATTCTCACTCTTCAAAATTCTACAAAAATGAAGCTGACCATAGGAAGCTTCCCTTCCAGTAGTGCCTCATTATCCTTGTTGAATATTTTATTATTTTATTATAATTAGAACCTTTTCATGTATTCATTCGTTATAAAATAAGAGTTGTTGTCAAATATTCTCTTTTAAAAGAATACTTAATTATAAAAATCTACTTTTATTTGAAAATGGATTCCATTACCCATAATAAAATTTTCTTTTATCAAAAATAAATTCAAATTATCTATTTAAATAAATTTCTTTTATTATTTAAAATAGATTCAAATTATCTATTTAAATAAATTTTCTAATTTAATTAAAAATAGATTATTCTGTATATAGAATTTTATATAGAACAATTCCTAGTAACATGTTATATTTGTAGCAATTCAATGAATTTAAGGCAACTAAATTCATGTGCAGTTCCCCAACACCAAGATGTTGTTATGTAATGACCCACAAAACAAGAAAACACACAAAAAAAAAGAAAAATGTTTATATATATATTTTTGACTAAGGAGAAGGATTCATAAATCCCTAACCAACCTTAGACCAACTTAATGTTTGACATCCCCTAAGTTTCTCAAGAACTATACCACACAAGATTCCCCTCACGCAAGTCCCTTCTGCGTAGGCCTATCTCATGTCATGCACATAAGTCCATCCATATCATCATTCTTGATGAGCTAGACTTACCACCCTCGATCATTGGAAGGTATACACGCATCTCCATACTTCACACAAACCATTATGTGTGGGTATGCTACATGTATTACGAGTTAAGCTATCAATCTCATCCTCTGACAAGCTATCTTAACTCTTGGTACGATCTTCTAAACCTAGTTACCCAATCTCCATAAGGGGGTCTCAAGCCCTTAGGTCATCCTCTAAGTTCACCTAGAACTTACTACTATTTTTTTAAAAAGCTCATAAGAATACAAAGGATAAATCTAGATACTAAATCTAACAAAACATGCAGTAATAAATAGGCGAGATTAACCAAAACATAAAGCATTCATTAAAGGGAAAACATGCGATAAAAGAATAAATATCATTGCAATCAAGAAGGTTATCAAAATACAATAATCAATAATGTTCATTTAATACATAAGCATGTATGGCAAACCCCATACTTTCAATAATTACTTTACATTTATTCCATTGGGGAAATCTCCCCATAAATCTAATCTATTGCATAATCAAGCAAGAAGTAAGGTAGAGAGCAAACTTGCGAAGTGGTCCATCTCATGACTTTGGTCCTCCCACTCTTCCATCGATCAAGTGAGGATAGTAGGGGATCAGGACACTCATGGATCCGGATAGACATGCTTCTAAATGCATTTACTTATTTTATTGCCAAATTGCAACTATACAAATAACCCAAGCAATTCAACTTTCTAATGCATAGCTATTATCATAGAACTACCCTTTCTATGACCCCTCTCATCTACTCATGAGAGTCATTCCACCATGCATCCCACCATATGCTTTATTTGCAATAAATGATCCAACCCTCACTTAACAATTAAAGTCCCATACCCTTAACTATTAAATGAACTGGGTTCACTCATCTTATTTAATTAAAGCAAACCACTTTAATTTTACCACTAAACATTTCTTATCATTTCATAAAGTAAGGTCCCATACCCTTATTTTACAAAATGAACCATAATTATAATTAAAGCCATCTACTTTAATTTCCATAAAAAAAATTTCATTTCATAAAGCAAGGTCCCATACCCTCATTTTACAAAATGAACCATAATCATAATTAAATCCATCTACTTTAATTTCCATAAAACCCTTTTCATTTCATAAAGCAAGGTCCCATACCCTCATTTTAAAAAATGAACCATAATCATAATTAAAGCCATCTACTTTAATTTCCATAAAACCCTTTTCATTTCATAAAGCAAGGTCCCATACCCTCATTTTACAAAATGAACCATAATCATAATTAAATCCATCTACTTTAATTTCCATAAAACCCTTTTCATTTCATAAAGCAAGGTCCCATACCCTCATTTTACAAAATGAACCATAAACATTATTAAATCCATCTACTTTAATTTCCATAAAACCCTTTTCATTTCATAAAGCAAGGTCCCATACCCTCATTTTACAAAATGAACCATAATCATAATTAAAGCCATCTACTTTAATTTTCAAATAAACCCTTTTCATTTCATAAAGCAAGGTCCCATACCCTCATTTTACAAAATGAACCATAATCATAATTAAAGCCATCTACTTTAATTTCCATAAAACCCTTTATTCTTCAATTCATTTCATTAATCTAAAACTATTTAAATTAATGAAACTATAACTAAGAGAATTCCTATCTCAAGCAAACTTCCCTACTCGATAATAGAGCAGAACAAGGGTTCCTACCCAACACCTTACGACCTTTCATGGGCAACGCCCACTACCAAATCTAGCATTATGCAGGTGACACACAAGTTAAGCATAGGGTGTAGGTTTAAGGTGGTGCTCGTATCACCTCCCATAGCTATACTCTATATCTACATCATACTACGAATCAAAACAAAGATATAGCTCTAACAAGAGTAGAGAGCTACGCTCTCATAGCTATGACTTAACAAGAGAGCTACACTCTCAAGCTATAGCTACACAAAAACTATGCTCTAACAAATAAAGCTACACTCTCATAGCTACTACTACACAAGAGAGCTATGCTCTCAAGCTATCACTTTAAAAGTAGAGATACGCTCTCAATACAAGCTACTAACAATAGAGAGCTACGCTCTCATAGCTATGACTAAAAACAACTATACTCTAAAAGAGCTACGCTCTCATAGCTATCAATTTAACAAAGTAGAGCTACACTCTCATAGCTAGCAAAAACTATTAACAAGAGAAGAGCTACACTCTCATAGCTATGCTTAACAACAACTATGCTTAACAAGAGAGAGCTATCCTCTCACTAGCTACAACTTTAACAAACAGAGAGCTACGCTCTCAAGCTATGTTAACAAAAAAAAAAGAGCTACACTCTCACAACTACAACTTTAACAAATCATTAAACAACAACAAAAACCAAAAGAGATATTGGACCAACCTGGTCATCTTTGTCGATCGTCTATCTTCGCATTCTTCTATAGATCTCCCTTCTATCGAGCACTCTTTTGTTGATCTCTCTTCCACTGAACTCTCTTCTCCAAATTCTCACTCTATTTAACTCTCTTCTATCCCACCCTTCCTCCCGAGCTCTCCTCCCCATTTTCTTCTCGGTACCTCCACTTTTTTCTTGACTTCCATTCACCACCCACTACCATTACTTTCACACCCCTTCATCAAGTGGTAGAGAATATATCCCTTCTTCCTACCTTCCCAAGGTGTAGCCAACATTGAATTCCTCTCTTACTCACATAGACAAAACCATCCCCTCACTTTGGTGGAGCCATCCCTTGCCTCCTTGCGAGCTAGGCTCTACCTTAGGAAGCCCATCCAATTCTGAGGTAGGTTCTATTATGCTTGATAGATTTTATTACTTTTATGAAACCCATTCCAATTAGGATAAATCACTCATTTATTTAAAGATAAACCACCATTTATCTAAATAATATTTATTTAAATTTATAAAACACCATTTATTTAAAATGAATATCTATTTATCATAAATCACCTTTTTATTCAAGAATAAGATTTATTTAACATTTTAAAATAAATTCACCATTTATTTAAAATGAATATCTATTTATCATAAATCACTCTTTTATTCAAGAATAAAATCATTTATTTATTTAACATTTTAAAATAAATTCACCATTTATCTAAAATGAATATCTATTTATCATAAATCACCTTTTATTCAAGAATAAGATTTATTTAACATTTTAAAATAAATTCACCATTTATCTAAAATGAATATCTATTTATCATAAATCACCCTTTTATTCAAGAATATCCAAGGAGTTATGAAGGCAATTCATTCATTTATATTTTCCACATTATTGAGGTGAAGTGCTGAAGTGAAAGACAATCAAGCATGTGCAACAAACAAAGAGGGAGATCTTTCCATCAATTTAGTCACCTATCTCTACCTCGAGAACTTATGATAGCTACTAGGCCATCAGTCTGGGGCTCAAGGTGACTATCTATTGATGATTATCCCTAACCGAATGCATGCCTATATGAAGGTATCTATCCTTGTTACCTTCGAGTTGTCATATCATCATTTCCCCCAACCTCAAGTACCCTCATCTTCGATGGATGACTCAACTTCTTCCACTTACGAGTGCACCTGATCCTACACATTGGCAATTTGTTAGCAGTAACATATTCTTCATTATCTAATAATATTGCATAACTACTTTATTGCACAAAAACTGAGTATTAAAGCATCATACATTAATACATTGTTTCTCCATATTCAAAAGTCCATATAGGAGGGTCATGACATCCTCCCCCACTAGGACTAACACCATCCTCAATGTTGTTTTTTTTAACATAGGTAAATGTAGCCAATATACAAATTATCACAAAAAATTTCTTTAGAGTTCATCAAAAAAAAAGGAAAATATTTTTGCATATCCGCCACTTTTTCCCAAGTGGTATTCCTTTCAGAGAAATGGTCCCACTAGACCTTACATTGCTCAAGGGTTCGATTTCGCATAGCCTTAGAGAAACTCCCACCGGGGCAATTTTAAGAAAAGATATGTGGAAAGTGTCATGGATTTTTGATAAATTAGGAGGTAAGGCGAGTCGGTATGCAACTGGACTAATCTTCTCAATGATCTCAAAGGGTCCTACAAACCGTGGATCCAATTTTATGGATTTGATCACACTTTTCATTGGTTTGACCCTTAGGAACACTTTATCTCCCATCGAGTACTCTCTGGGAGTCCTCTTTAGATCGACATAACTCTTCTACCTATCAACAACTTCCTTGAGTCTTTGCCTGATCACCCTAATTTGCTCTTCCATTTCCCTAACCATTTTTAGTCCAATCATAGTTCTATCTTCAGGGTTATCCCATGACAGTGGTGTTCTACACTTTCATCCATACAAGGCATCGAAAGGTGCCATCCCTAGAGAAGAGTGATACCCATTATTGTAGGTAAATTCTACCAATGGTAGATAGTCTTCCCATCGAGACTTGTGGTCCATACAATACATGCGGAGCATATCTTCTAGTACTTGGTTTACCCACTCCATCTGACCATCTATTTTAGGGTGGTATGCTGAACTCATGTGCAATTTTATGCCTATTTCCTGGTGAAGGGCTCTCCAAAATTTGGAAGTGAACTTGGAATCCCTATACGATATGATTACTTTTAGAAATCCATGCAATCGGAACACTTCCTTGACAAATCTATTAGCCACTATTTGAGCATCATCATTGGTGCTCCCAGGTATGAAGTGTGTAACCTTGGTCAGTTTGTCAACTACTACAAATATTGCATCATGTTGGTACCTAGTTTTTGGTAAACCCACTATGAAGTCCATTGATATGACCTACCATTTTTGAGTAGGTATACTATGAGGGTACAAATATCCTATGAGATGCTTGCATTCTACTTTGACCTTCTGACATTCAAGGCATCAAGCTACAAAATCTATAATATCCTTCTTCATTCCTACCCAGAAGAAGGTCCTCTTTATATTTTCCCTTATATTTACCCATTCGAGGTGAGCTATATAAGGAGATCTATGGTCTTCTTGCATTAATAGCTTTCTTTAATCCCTTGATTTTGGTATGATGATTCTTCCTTTGTAACATAAAAGGTTATCTATCATCCCAAACTCCTTATTGGCCTTAGGATCCTTGCTCATTCTAGCTCAAATTTCTTGGCAATACTCATCCTGATTTTGCTCTTACCTTACTTGGTCCATGAGCTTTACATGACTCCTAGTTATGGCTGCTATGTGTCTTCTTCTACTCAAAGCATCTACAACCTTATTCTCTTTTCCTTTTATGTACTCAATTTCAAAGTCATACTCAACGAGAAACTCGACCCACCTTCTCTATCTCGCATTGAGTATTGGTTGGGTGAATATGTACCTCAGACTTTGATGGTCTGATTTTAACTTGAAAGGTCTTCCTACCAGATAATGGTGCCAGACCTTTAGGGCATGTACTACAATGGCTAGTTCTAAATCATGAGTAGCATAATTGACTTTATGCTTCTTAAGCTTCCTTGAAGTATAAGCTACTATGGACTCCCCTTGCATGAGTACTCCCCCTAATCCTTCCAACGATGCATCCATGCATACTATAAAATCTCCTTGAGGATCTAGAATCTTCAATATTGGTGTAGTAGTGAGTTTTTGCTTCAACAAAGTGAAAGCAGCTTCACACTTTTCCATCCATTTGAATTCCTTCCCTTTCTTCTGAAGGTTAGTTATTGTCGAAGCAATCTTTGAGAAATCCTTTATATGGCATCTGTAATAGCTTGTTAACCCCATGAAGCTTCTTACTTCAGTAACATTGGTAGGAGGTGGCCAGTTTAACATGGCTTCAATTTTCTCTAGATCCACAATGATCCCTTCAGCTGATATGATATGCCCTAAATAGCGCACCTCCAAAACATAGAACTCACTTTTGGCTAGATTCCCATAGAGTTGATTTTCCCTTAGTAGCTCCAACATGATCTTGAGATGCTTATCGTGCTCTTCCTTGTTTTGAGAGTATATTAAGATGTCATCTAGAAATACAAGGACAAACTGGTCCAGATGCCTTCTGAACACACTATTCATTAAATTCATGAAGGTAATGGGAGCATTAGTCAGCCCAAAAGGTAGGATGGTGAACTCATAATATCCATACCTTGTCTTAAATGTCATCTTGTGAGTGTCCTCCTCACGTATCCTCAATTGGTGATACCTTGATCTTAAATCTATCTTGGTAAATATTGTGGCATCTCTTAATTGGTCGAATAAATCTTTGATCCTGGGTAAGGGGTACCGATTCTTGATTGTAGCCTTATTCAACATTCTATAGTCGATACACAATCTTAAAGATCCATCTTTATTTTTTACAAATAAAATGGGTGCACCCCAAGGTGACACACTTGGTTTTATCAACCCCTTCTCTAATAACCCTTGCAATTGTACCTTTAACTCTTGCATCTCAATAGGTGACATCCTATACGGAGATCGGTGAATGGGTTCCACTCCTGGTATAAGATCAATAGTGAAATCAAATTCTTGTACAGGAGGGAGCCTAGGTAGATCCTCAAGAAATACATCCCAAAATTCTTGTAAAATTGGGTGTGCCCCAAACACCTCTTCCTTTCGGTCCTTTTTAACTTCATTCAACTTTACTACATAGACAATCCCTCCTTTCTTGAGGGCTTTCTTTAACTGCATAGCTGACAACATCTAGGGTTTAAATGCCCCATGATCACTATGAATTCATAACCTTGCCTTACCTTCCTTAGAATACTCGATCCATCTATCTTGGAAATTGATTACGACTTTATGGGCCTGTAGCCAATCCATTCCTAGAATCACATCGAAGGCATGAAGTGGGGCTACATATAAACACCCTTCCATGGCATTGCTAGCTAAGTTAAACTCCATCATTGGGAAACATTGGTTTATGGAGTAAGTCTATCCAGATCCATACTCAACCTTCCATCCATGAGCCAAATACCCTGGTCTTTTTGGCATATCTTTGGCTAACTTACAAGAAATGAAACTATCAATGGCTCCACTATCTATTAAGATATTTACTTGTTTATCAAAAATATTACCTTTTATGACCAATGGGGTGGTTTGCCCTTCCAGTTTTTGACTCCTAGTCGTAGCATAGATCTTATGCATTGGTTCCTTTCCCTTAGTGTTGGGTGTGCTTGGCCCTAGTTGGTATGGGCACTGGTTAGCAAAGTGTGGCCCTCTACAATGGTAGCATCCATCCTTGGGCCCTTGTCTCTTTTCTATATTTTGCTCTTCATCCTTAATCACTGGAATGGGGCCTTGTGGTTTCTATGGAGGAGGTTTAGCATTATTGGGTTTATTGCCCTTCTTATAAAAGTTCTTTTTGAACTTCTTTTGGCTTCCATTGAATTTATTTTCTAGATTCTAGGGGTTCTTAGCCTTTCATTCTTGTTCAGCCTCCCATTTTATAAACCCATTGCTATTCCTCTTCTTCAATTCTTAACATTCCTACTCAGTCAAGGTTTCATATTTATAATAAAAATGTGACTCTACTTTCTTTGCTAGGTCATATACCTTTTGCAATGACTTAGGCTTCTGCATCTCTACATCATGCTTTATCCTAGATTGCAATCCATGAGTAAACTTGTGAATCCACATTTTCTCATTATAGGTGGGTACATACTTCAACAACTTTACTAGCTTCCTATAATATATCTCCACTACATTGGTCCCTTGCCTTAGACTGGCAAACTCCTCAAATTTTAGAGCATAAAAATGCTCCGTGAGGAACCTCTTCTTGAAGATGTCTACAAATTGCTTCCATGGAATGTCTACCAGTTCGATTTTGGTTTCCTCATAATAAGTTTCCCACCAATCTAGGGTAGCTCCTTCTAGGTAAATAGTAGCCCAAACCATTTGGGTTCCTAAAGAATATCCCTTTACCATGAAGAAAACTTCTAGTTCCCTTAACCAAGCCTCAACTGCATCTCCCTCTCCTTCTCCATTGAATTTGGAGATACAAATATTCTTTAGGTCTCTTACCATCTCCTTTTCTAAGAGGGTTCTTGCTTGCTTTTGTTCCATTATCAACCCCTCAACTTGGTTGACTTCTGAATCTCTAGCTTGCAAATTTTGATTCGCCATAGTTTCCAGCACTTGTCTTAACTGATCTTGTAATTCAACAACTGTGGTAGTAAGTTCTTCTATTCCCATATTGGGATTTCCTAGACCCTCATTCTAGATCTCTTCTTTGACATTACTTTGTTGAGTCTATCTAGGTGGAGGCCTCTTTATCCTAGCCTTAGGTGGCATCTTGATCTGATTCCAACCAAGAAAAGAATTAGATCCCAGTTTATCTTGTTGAGTTACTAATTCAAACCACATTACAGAGTTCTTCTTGCTACTATTTAGAAATCTAATTAGAATAGGGTTCCAAGGTTATGATGTATTATTGACACCGAAGCCCATACTAAGGTATCATAACATTCATCTTTCCTTGGGACCGACTCCATTTAGATTCTAATTAAGTAGAGACTCTAGGTTATCCCAGCCTTTTAGCTTAACCTTAAGCAGGCTTTCATTGGACACACTTGAATCCCTTTTTGCACATAAGAAGCTCTATACCCTCGAACCTAGAGCTCTGATACCAAATGTAATGACCCACAAAATAAAAAAAAAAAAAAAAAAAAAATAGAAATAAAATTATTTTTTTTTGACTAAGGAGAAGGATTCATAAATCCCTAACCAACCTTAGACCAACTTAATGTTTGACATCCCCTAAGTTTCTCAAGAACTATACCACACGAGATTCCCCTCATGCAAGTCCCTTCTACGTAGGCCTATCTCATGTCATGCACATAAGTCCATCCATCTCATCATTCTTGATGAGCTAGACTTACCACCCTCAATCATTGGAAGGTATACATGCATCTCCATACTTCACACAAACCATTATGTGTGGGTATGCTACGTGTACTGTGAGTTAAGCTATCAATCTCATCCTCTGACAAGCTATCTTAACTCTTGGTACGATCTTCTAAACCTAGTTACCAAATCTCCCTAAGGGGGTCTCAAGCCCTTAGGTCATCCTCTAAGTTCACCTAGAACTTACTACATTTTTTTAAAAGCTCATAAGAATACAAAGGATAAATCTAGATACTAAATCTAACAAAACATGCATTAATAAATAAGTGAGGTTAACCAAAACATAAAGCATCCATTAAAGGGAAAACATACGATAAAAGGTTAAATATCATTGCAATCAAGAAGGTTATCCAAAATACAATAATCAACAATGTTCATTTAATACATAAGCATGTATGGCAAACCCCATACTTTTAATAATTACTTTACATCTATTCCATTGGGGAAATCTCCCCATAAATCTAATCTATTGCATAATCAAGCAAGAAGTAAGGTAGAGAGCAAACTTGTGAAGTGGTCCATCTCATGACTTTGGTCCTCCCACTCTTCCATCGATCAAGTGAGGATAGTAGGGGATCAGGACACTCATGGATCCAGATAGACATGCTTCTAAATGCATTTACTTATTTTATTGCCAAATTGCAACTATACAAATAACCCAAGCAATTCAACTTTCTAATGCATAGCTATTATCATAGAACTACCCTTTCTATGACCCCTCTCATCTACTCATGAGAGTCATTCCACCATGCATCCCACCATATGCTTTATTTGCAATAAATGATCCAACCCTTACTTAACAATTAAAGTCCCATACCCTTAATTGTTAAATGAACTAGGTTCACACATCTTATTTAATTAAAGCAAACCACTTTAATCCTACCAATAAACATTTCTTATCATTTCATAAAGTAAGGTCCCATACCCTTATTTTACAAAACAAACCATAATCACATTTATTTTCCAATTAAAGCCATCTACTCTAATTTTCAAATAAACCCTTTTTCATTTCATAAAGTAAGGTCCCATACCCTCATTTTACAAAATGAACCATAATCACATTTATTTTCCAATTAAAGCCATCTACTTTAATTTCCATAAAACCCTTTTCATTTCATAAAGCAAGGTCCCATACCCTTATTTTACAAAATGAACCATAATCCTATTTATTTTCCAATTAAATCCATCTACTCTAATTTTAAAATAAAACCTTTTTCATTTCATAAAGCAAGGTCCCATACCCTCATTTTACAAAATGAACCATAATCACATTTATTTTCCAATTAAATCCATCTACTCTAATTTTCAAATAAACCCTTTTTCATTTCATAAAGCAAGGTCCCATACCCTCATTTTACAAAATAACCATAATCTTTTATAATTAAAGCCATCTACTTTAATTTCCCATAAAACCCTTTTCATTTCATAAAGCAAGGTCCCATACCCTCATTTTACAAAATGAACCATAATCATAATTAAAGCCATCTACTTTAATTTCCATAAAACCCTTTTCATTTCATAAAGCAAGGTCCCATACCCTCATTTTACAAAATGAACCATAATCATAATTAAAGCCATCTACTTTAATTTCCATAAACCCTTTTCATTTCATAAAGCAAGGTCCCATACCCTCATTTTACAAAATGAACCATAATCATAATTAAAGCCATCTACTTTAATTTCCATAAAACCTTTTTCTTCATTTCATTAATCTAAACTATTTAATTAATGAAACTAAAACTACGAGAATTCCTATCACAAGCCAACTTCCCTACTCGATAATAGAGCAGAACAAGGGTTCCTACCCAACACCTTACGACCTTTCATGGGCAACGCCCACTACCAAATCTAGCATTATGTAGGTGGCACACAAGTTAAGCATAGGGTGAAGTTTAAGGTGGTGCTCATCTCACCTCCCATGATAGCTACTTACCAGTCACAAGCTCCTTTACAGATAGACAGCTCTCATAGCTATGGCTACACAAATAAAGAAACAACTAGCTAAAAATAGAACTACGCTCAAAACAAAGACTACCCAAAAAGAGCTACACTCTAAAAATTAACAAGTAGAGAGCTATGCTCTCACTACTACAAACTAAAAAAGAGCTACCTCACAATACTAACAAGAGAGAGAGCTATCACTCTCATAGATATGCTATAACAAAAGAGCTACACTCTCATAGCTATGCTTAACAAGAGCAAGAGAGCTATCCTCTCAAAAAACAAACTATCCTCTCAAGAAATAACAGACAGAGCTATGCTCTCATAGCTACAATAACAAAGAGCTATGCTCTCACAAAGTTATGACTTTAACAAAGCATTAAACAGAACAACAAAAATTGAAAGTGATATTAGACCAACCTGGTCATCTTCATCGTATTTCTATCTTTGCTATTTTATTTTGAGCTCTCTTCTAGTGAGATATCTTCTACTGAGATCTCTTCCACATTCTCTTTCTCTCCTTGAACTCTCTTCTATCCAACCCTTTCTCTCAAGCTCTTCTCCCCCTTTTCTTCTTGGTGCCTCCACTTTTTTCTTTATTTTTGTCCACCACCCACTACCATTACTTCCACACCCCTTCGTCAGGTGGTAGAGGAGACGTCCCTTCTTCCTGCCTTCCCAAGGCATATCCAGCATTGAAGTCCTCTCTTACTCACATAGATGAAACCATCCCCTCACTCTAGCAGAGCCATCCCTTGCGTTAATGGGGCCATGCCTCCTTGCTAGCTAGGCTCTACCCCGGGCGGCCCATCCAATTTCGAGGTAGGTTCTATTATGTGAGATAGATTTTATTGCTTTTATGAAACCTATTCCAATTAGGATAAATCACTCATTTATTTAAAGGTAATCCACCATTTGTCTAAATGAATGTTTATTTAAAATAAATCATCCTTTTTGTTCAAGAATAAAATCTATTTATCATTAAAATAAACCACCATTTATTTAAATGAATATCTATTTAAAATAAATCATTTTTTTATTCAAGAATAAAATCTATTTATCATTTAAAATAAATCCACCATTTATTTAAATGAATATCTATTTAAAATAAATCATTCTTTTTATTCAAGAATAAAATCTATTTATCATTTAAAATAAATCCACCATTTATTTAAATGAATATCTATTTAAAATAAATCATTCTTTTTATTCAAGAATAAAATCTATTTATCATTTAAAATAAATCCACCATTTATTTAAATGAATATCTATTTAAAATAAATCATTATTTTTATTCAAGAATAAAATCTATTTATCATTTAAAATAAATCCACCATTTATTTAAATGAATATCTATTTAAAATAAATAATTCTTTTTATTCAAGAATATCCAAGAAGTTATGAAGGCAGTTCATTCATTCCTATTTTCCACATTATTGAGGTGAAGTGTTGAAGTGAAAGACAATTAAGCAGGTGCACAAACAAAGAGGGAGATCTTTCCATCAATTTAGTCACCTGTCTCTACCTCGAGAACTTATGATAGCTACTAGGCCATCAGTCTGGGGCTCAAGGTGACTATCTATTGATGATTATCCCTAACTGAATGCATGCCTATATGAAGGTATCTATCCTTGTTACCTTCGAGTTGTCATATCATCATTTCCCCCAACCTCAAGTACCCTCATCTTCGGTGGATGACTCAACTTCTTCCACTTACGAGTGCAACTTCATCCTACACATTGGTAATTTGTTAGTAGTAACATATTCTTCATTGTCTAATAATATTGCATAACTACTTTATTGCACAAAAAATGAGTATTAAAGCATCATACGCTAATACATTATTTCTCCATGTTCAAAAGTCCATCTGGGAGGGTCATGACATGTTAAGTGATGAAGTAAAAGATAATAAATTAGATGCAACAAATAAAAAGAGAATCTTTCCATTAATCCCATCACCCATATCAACTAGAGAATTTATGATAGCTACTAGGCTATCAACTAAGGCTCTAGGTGGTTGGTTTTTTATTATTATCTCTTAATCCGATAATGCATGCCTATATGAAGGTAGTCATCCATGTTACCTTTGAATTACCTTAATCGTCACTTTCTCAATCTCAAGTACACAGTTTTTGGTGGATGAATCGATTTCTTCCACCTACGAGCGTACCTAATCCTACACATTGATAATCTATCAGTAGTGTCATGTTATTAAAAGATAATTCAATCAAAGCATTATATAGTCATTCATTTACAACAAAACTAAGTAAAAAATTACTATTGGTCATCACATAATTTTTCCATGCCATAAGTCCTACTAGGGAGGGTCATGACACACTACCCCCTAGAACTAAATATTGTCTCGGGTGTTTCCTATTTTACAAAAATAAAAATTATTACATAATTGTTAAACAAAAAGGGAATTTTTTTTTGCATGTCCTCCACTTTTTCCAAGTGGTATTTACTTTAGAGAAATGGTCCCATTGGAATTTACATTGTTCAACAGTTTGGTTCTACATAGAATTAGAATGAAACTCAAGAATATTTACCAACATCACTTCAATAGCCTCTAGGTTTACCATCTAAATTTTAAAAACATCCCACACATGTTCATGGTTAGTAACATATTTCTAAGCAAGGATGTGTGGAAGGTGTCATGGAAATTTGATCATTTAGATGGTAAAGTGTTAGAAATAGAGTATATTACATCATTTGGGTCATGTAAATGTATCTTCCAAGGTACATACTTAGGACATTAGATTACTTTAGGGGGAAGTTATCTAGTTACTTCATGCAATGTAATAAATGCACAAGTGTCAATGTGCAAGTTGTATATGTGCAAGTTGTCCCTTGCACAACTAGGTAGAGTGTTGGCCAAGGAACCTATTTTTCCTATATAAGAAAGGCCTCATTGTAATATAGATATAGAGTCGGGGGACATAGTCAGATAGTGTAGCTTAGAGCATAGTACAATTCTGTGTAGATCACCATCCATTGGTGATGGGTGCAATGTAGTTTAGTAGCTTTATTAATGGAGTGTTCATTTCCTTCATAGCTACATTGTATTATTTTATGTCATTTCTATTTATAACATATTTTAGTCATCTAGAAGATTTACTTTCTTTCATATTATTTTGCATCTTGTGATTGCTATCTTCCAGTGCTCATTACATCAAAATCTAATAGTGGTATCAGAGCCACGATAGATCTAGCCATAGTAGGTCAATAGGAAAACCACCATTATTATTGAGCCTAAGTTTTTTGTCAACCTAACATGCTGTTGGACCAGCCACTGTTAAAAACTCTCAGAAGAGTCTAGGTGGTAGAATTAGGGAGAGCCCAAGTGAGGATTGAAAGAAATCTCAGTTCCAAAAATACTGAGATTACATTTGACTAGAGTCTTTTCCACAGAGTTGCAAGAAAATTTCGTGAAGACTAGGACTCAACATTCAATCCACTAGATTGATAAATCATCTAGTGAAGATCATCCAGGATATCTAGAATTTTCTAACTATTACCTAAAGTTTCTTTTGTTGTAGAAAATTAATTCTTAGAGGATTGGGACTCCTACAACAAAAATCTAGGAGACTCCAACTTCATTCCCGAAGGTCGGTGTACCTTCATAGTGTAGAGATTAGTTCCTTGTGCAAGAGAAGAATACTATGGAAGAAGACTTATGTAGAAGAGTCATGGTGAAGTTAGGAGATTGAAGATCTCCATTGTTAGATTGAAGAACTTCATAGTTGAAGAATAGGCCATAGAAGCCTTGATACAAAAAAAGGCCATAGAAGCCTTGAATAAGAAGCCATAGAAGTCTTGATACTGAAAAGGCCACAGAAGTCTTGATACTAAAAAGGCCATAAAAGCCTTGATATTGAAAAGGCCATAGAAGCCTTGATACTAAAAAGGCCACAGAAGCCTTGATACTGAAAAGGCCACAGAAGCCTAGATACTAAAAAAGGCTCTAGAAGCCTTGATCCTAAAGAAGAATTCAAAAATAATATTTGATTTAGAAGAAGATTAATATTTCAGTACTAATATTTTTATTGTAGGGAAAGAAGATTCAGTGAGTTGGAAAACTTCCTACAAGAAAGTTAGGAAGAGTATCTTCTTCAAAATCAACTCAACACCTGAAGCAAAAATGAAGAGATCAGGAGAAGATCTCATTGAAGAACTTCTAATCTTGGAAGAAGAAGAATAAGGACTAGGAGAGTCTTGCTCACATTCAGAAGCAGCAAAATTAGAGATCCAGAAGAATATCTCACCACCAACACTTCCAGGAGTAGAAGGTTGAAGAGAAGGTCTCAAGGAAGACCAGCAGAAGATGCAAGATCAAAGACCTTGGGAAGGTCTCAACGAGCATCCAATAAAAGTCTAGGAGAGCCTTACTAAAGAAATCATCAAAGGAGAACTCACTGGAGAAATCCACTACCAAGGAGAAGCCCTTGATAGTGAAGGACTTGGGACAATTATCACCATCCAACAACAAGCCCAAGAGAAGGAGAATTTGGCAAGGAGTGCCAAATCGAGAAGGAGAATTTGGCAAGGAGTGCCAAATATGAGAAGAAGAATTTGGCAAGGAGTGCCAAATCCTAGAAGAAGAATCCAGTGAAGACCTCAAGATATTCAAAATCTTGAGAAGATCCTTCTTGAAGTTAGAATTCGACAAGAAGACTTGAAGATAGAAGAAGCTCACCAAATCTAGGAGATTTGAAGATTACCTCTCATAGCAAGAAGGCACCACTTTAGAGACAAAGACTTATCCAAATCTATAGTAGAAGGAGGAGACCACAAGAGGAGAACAAGCCACCAAATCTTAGGCTCGTGAAAGAAAGTTTAAGATCATATTTTGGTGAAGAAGGAGTTGTTCAGGACAGTCTACAAAAAGCTACAAGATCCTACTCGAAGTAGCAACTTGGTGATCTTAGATACCAAGATTCACATCCTATACAAAAGTGGAAAAATAACTATGAAAGATTTAAAAAGGTAAGCAACTTTTGGTGCAAATAAACTTGTTAATTGGATTACTTATCAGATTTGTTATAGCACCTTAATTTAGATTAAAGTTGCAAGAAGAAGAAAAATTGGATTACAATCTTCAAAAAGTGCAAAAAGAGAAAAGTTATTTTTAAGGTTCATTTGCACATTAATTAGGAGTTTATTAGATTTTAGTATTACATCTATCAACTACCTATCATCTACT
The DNA here is from genome assembly GCA_028583015.1 of Wollemia nobilis. Taxonomy (NCBI): domain Eukaryota; kingdom Viridiplantae; phylum Streptophyta; class Pinopsida; order Araucariales; family Araucariaceae; genus Wollemia; species Wollemia nobilis. The sequence continues at coordinate 14,840,019 of JAQPPZ010016726.1, forward strand.
TTGGAAAAATAAAAAGAAGACTAAGTCCTACAATATTGATTGTAGTGAAATTGCAGAATAATTATTGAAGGTTCATTTCAAATTATTCTTGATTAGTTGTAGTAAATTGATTAAGTGCATTATCTTGAGAGTTTATTGGAGTGATAAGGTGAAATTTTTAGTGCATTAAAAGTGAAATATTATTAGATTCATTTGCACTATTCTATTGCTCTCAAAAGGATTAGTTTTGTGTACTTGAGAAGGGCACAAAATCTGAATTTGAATCAAGTGTCTAAAGACACTATTAAAGCACATAAATATGCAACACATAGTGGCCAAGGGAAGCCACCAAAATAGGTTAGTACAATCCAAATAGCAACTAACTAAAGGTAGAAAAAGAAGCTTCAAATATTGAGACTTGGTGAGTCTCAAATCCAAAGCATTACAGGGTTAATTGCATGGTACAAAGGGAAGAAAATTACAGCTACAAAGAAGCTTCTATCTACATCATTAAGGGCTTGGATTTATCATCAAAGTATCCAAGAAAAAAGGGTAAGGAGTCTAGCCAAAGAGACATCCTCAAAACCCCCATATTTGCATTCAAAAATCTGCTACAAAACCAGAATTTCAGACCTACAAAAGAGTGCAAGAAAAGGTGCAATAAAGAAGGTTTTATATACATATAAGGTTACATGGTATTGCACTTCTACAATACATTATACGTAGGAAGAGAGAAGATTTGAAGGTGCCTCAAAAGGCACAATATCTATAGGGTAATCCAGCCAAGGAAGGCCGAACGTTAGCACTCTTCTTCCATAGCAAAAGGAGCCACTCAAAGGGCTCACTCTCCGCATATCTTGGATGGATGAACCTGCAAAATCAAAGCCCACATAAGGCTATTATCAAGCTGCATTTACGTAGACAAAAAGAGTGCTCATCTACAAAGAGAGTCATCAAAATCTACTTCTACCAACGTGGGATAGACAACATAACAAGAGGCTATCTACACTACAAAGAAGCACAGGAATCAACATGTTGAAGGCATAGAAGACAAGGAGAAAAGGTGCTACATTCAAGGTCTTAAACTTGGAGAAGATCGTCCACCAAAGGAAGCACCAAAATCACCATTTGAAGCTCCATAGCACCTCATCAATTCACCTGCAAAAGAAAATATTGCTTGTTGTCCAAGAAACAAAGCAAGCTAAGGAAAGGCATACGAAAGGAGTTATAATATTCTCCTTGGAAGCATTATAGCAAAGGACTTCATGTAGAGAGCTTGAATACCACTTGGCATAAAATTTCTAAGGTACCATTTCATCTCTCAATGCTCAAGAAACCTCATGCAGGAGTTACAAGGAATATCAAGGAAGTGGTGACACTTGTTATCTTCCACAAGCCTCACACAAGTGCCCACATGAGTGCTCATACATTATAGAGTGACCAAGAAGCATTAAATAAGGAAATTGGTACATTAAGAAAGGTGGAGCACTCATACGTAATGGATGTGACACTTGTCACAAATTTCAAGATCTTTCTTCCATAAAAAGGTGCTCAAGTCCAAAGCAGTCAAGCATAGGAAAGTGTAGTCAAAGCATAGCAAAGCACAATGTGGAAGGAAGGAAGAGGAAGCATTAAAAGCTCTTGGTCTTGAAGGTCAAACCTCTCCATATTTGCAGCACCTACGTTCCAGCATTAAATACAGGGAATTCCAAAGCATAAGCATTGTTTCTAGCGCCAAAGGAGGACATTAAAGTGTTGTTATATTCAGCCAAAAAAGGTGTCGAACAGTGCGGTGATACAACATTCAAAGGTAAGGTTTAAATCCCATTTATTATTGCTTTCACTTTAGGGAGATATAAGGGTTATAAGCTAAGGTCAAATCTTAGATTTTGAAAGCAAAAACCATAAGGGATAACTTATCAAATTGAAATAATATTTGCAATTTAACCTAGGAGAAATAAGGAATTCTACTTGGGATTAAATTCTTTAATATTTTGCAAATATTATTAATTTTATAATTTTCCAAATTTGGGAGTGATAAGGGTTACAACATCAAACTAGGTTATTGGAAATTAGAAACACTTGAATAAAATCCTAAGGGTTACAAAAGAGGTTATTAATATTTTTTTGTTAAGGTTGGAAATTTATAATTTTCTTGTCTCAAAATTTCTCAAAAGGGACAAAAGAAATCCAACATTAAAACCTCTTCAAAATTGAAAAGTGCTTAGTTCAATAGGAGTAATAAGGTGTTAGAAAAGTTGATTTTTGATCTTTACAAAAACTATACAAAATCAACCAAAATTGAACTATACTTTACAAAAGCACTATATCATACTCCAAAATCATTAGGGAGTCATAAGGCATTCTACAAAACTTGATAATAATAATATCTATCAAATATTATCAAGTTGGGAAGATATAAGCTTTCTTCAAAACCTAAAATTAGGTGTTCATACTCTCATTACTAGGGAGACATAAGGAAGTCTACGAACCTAAGGATTAATAAAGGTTTTATCAAATCAAGCTTATATACTTCAATAAGGGATCATATACAGGTAGCTATAAGGTAGACTACTCTATCTCAAAGAATTTAGGTTATACAAATGACTACTAGCATGCTAAGAAACACTCTTAGAAGTGGAATAAGAAAAATACCAATATGGATCAAAAACATGATGAACTACAATGATGAAAAGGACAAAGAAAAGGAAGAATCAATACAATGTGAAATAAGGTCTGAAATCAACAGCTATGTGAAGAAAGATTCATTCAATGAATCTAATGACCAAAAATAGGAAAAGGTTGATCAACAAGTTTTTATTCAAAAAGGAATAGCTTCAATTGTGCACATATGGTTAGAAGGTCTTATCAAGGAAATAGACAAATATGATATTCCTAAGATAGATTACAAAACTATCAGATCATCTCTACTGTGCACTCATTGCAATCAATATGGTCATGAAAAGACCAATTGTTGGAGTTTCCATCCATGCAAATATTGTGATGGAACAAATCACTCATATTTCTCCTATCACTTCAAATACAAGTACTATCAATATTATGAAAGAATATTACTTCAAAGAATAAACTGTTATCTTCATAAAATTATTTTAGATGGATCTACTAACATTGAGCTCAAGGTTGATATTTATGAAGGACAAAGAAACATGTCTTACATAGATACAAAGGAAAGAAGAAGAACCAATTCAGATCCACTCAAGACATGCAATATCATGAGAGCAATGGTCCATCAAAGACACAAAGAATAAAGAATGGAAAAGTACAAGAGGCCATGATATGAAGACTAAAGTAGCATAAAAAGAACCAGATCAAGACTGCTCTGAACAAGCCAAAGATCATCCAATGAAAGAGGAATATTTAGCTTCAGCTACAACTTACTTTGCATCATATGAAGACACATATTACCTGCTGAACCTGAATACAAATAATGTAGAAGAAGAGTACAAAGTTCAGGATGAAGAAGAAGAAGATCCATATTGAAGACTAAAGTCTTCAATACCCAAATAATGTAATACAAGGGGGTGCTAGAAATAGAGTATATTACATCATTTGGGTCATGTAAATGTATCTTCCAAGGTACATACTTAGGACATTAGATTAATTTAGGGGGAAGTTATCTAGTTACTTCATGCAATGTAATAAATGCACAAGTGTCAATGTGTAAGTTGTATATGTGCAAGTTGTCCCTTGCACAACTAGGTAGAGTGTTGGCCAAGGAACCTATTTTCCTATATAAGAAAGGCCTCATTGTAATACAAATATAGAGTCGGGGGACATAGTCAGATAGTGTAGCTTAGAGCATAGTACAATTTTGTGTAGATCACCATCCATTGGTGATGGGTGTAATGTAGTTCAATAGCTTTATTAATGGAGTGTTCATTTCCTCCATAGCTACATTGTATTCTTTTATGTCATTTCTATTTACAACATATTTCAGTCATCTAGAAGATTTACTTTCTTTCATATTATTCTGCATCTTGTGATTGTTATCTCCCAATGCTCATTACATCAAAAGATAACATAAAGCAAGTCAGTATGCAACCAGGATAATATTTTCAGTGATCTCAAAGGGTCCCCCAAATTGAGGATCCAAATTTATGGATTTGATAGCACTCTTCATCAGTTTAACTCTCAAGAATACTTTATCCCCCATAAAGTACTATCTTGTAGTCCTTTTTAGATCAACATATCTTTTTTATCGATCAAAAACTTTGTTCAATATTTTCCTAATTACCTTCAACCTATCCTCCATTTTCTTGACCATATATAGCCCAATTACAACTTGGTATTCTAATTTTTCCTAAGACAATGGTATTCTACACTTCCATACATACAAAGCATCAAAAGGAGTCATTACTAGAGAGGCGTGATGTCTATTATTGTAGGTAAACTCCACAAGGTGTAGAGAGTCTTCCCAATGAGACTTTTGATACCTATAGTACATGTGAGGCATGTCATCTAGTACTTGGTTTACCCATTTTGTTTGACCATCTATCTCATGGTGGTATACTAAGCTCATATTCAACTTTGTACCTACTACATAATGTAGAGCTTTCCAAAATTTAGAAGTGAATCTAGAATCCCTATTTAAAATGATTGTTTCATGAAACCCATGCAATTGGAATACCTCTTTGGAAAATCTATTAGCCACTACTTGAGCATAATCCTTGATGTTCCTTGGTATGAAATGTGCAATTGTAGTCAATCTATCGACTATTAAAAGGATTGCATCATGTTGATACATGGTCTTGGGTAAACATACTATAACATCTATAGATATAACTTGCCATTCTATGTAGGTATATCATGTGGATACAATTACCTTGTAGGATGCCTATGTTTAGCCTTAACCTTCTAACATTCAAGGTATTGAGCAATAAAATCGATGACATCCCTCTTCATTCCCATATAGAAGAAGGTTTTTTTCATGTTTTCTTGCATTTTGGCCCCTCTAGGGTGATCATAATAAGGGTATCTATGGGCATTTTGCATGATTATTTTTCTTAAATCACCTATTTTTAGTATGAATATTCTACATTTATAGCATAAAAGGTCATCACTTATGCTAAATTACTTATTACCCCAGGGTCTTTGCTCAGCTTAGACTGAATTTCCTTACAATACTTATCTTGAGATTGCTCTTTCCTCACTTGATCCATTAGATCCATGTGACTTCTTATTATGGATACTATATGCTTCCTTCTACTTAAGGCATCAACAACCTTATTCTATTTTACCTTTATATACTCAATCTCAAAGTCATATTCAACAAGAAACTTGACCCATATTATCTATCTCGCATTGAGTATAGGTTGGGTGAATATATACCTCAAACTTTGATGGTCAATTTTTAATTCAAAGGGCCTTCCTACCAAGTAGTCAGTGCCAAAATTTTAGAGTGTGCACCAATGCACTAGCTCTAAATTATGTGTAGTATAATTAGTTTTATGCTTCTTAAGCTTCCTTGAAGTGTATGGTGCTACTAACTCATATTGAGAGAGTACACCTCCTAACCCTTCTAGTGATGCATCCATGCATACTAAAAAGTTCCCTTGAGGGTCTAGAATTTTATTATTGGTGCTATAGTGAGCTTATATTTTAGTAATGCAAAGGTAACTTCACACTTTTTAGTCCACTTGAACTCCTTTATCTTTTTCTGGAGGTTAGTTATTTTTGTTACAATATTAAAGTAATCCTTTATATAACATTTATAGTAGCCCATCATCCCCATGAAGCCTTGTACTTCAACCACATTTATAGGGGGTGGACAATTTAAAATGGCTTCAATTTTATCTAGATCTATAACAATTCCTTATACTAATATAATATGCCCAATATATTGTACCTTCAAGACATATAACTCAATTTTTGATAGATTTCCACAGAGTTAGTTCTCCCTTAGCAACTCTAACATGATATTCAAATGTTTATTGTGCTCCTCCTTGTCTTGAAAGTATATTAAGATATCATCTAAAAATATGAGTATAAACTAATATAGACACCTCCTAAACACATTTTTCATTAGATTTATGAATGTAGTTGGGGCGTTACTTATTCCAAAGGGTAGAAATCATAATGTCCGTACCTAGTTTTGAATGTTGTTTTGTGAGTGTCCTCCTCACGCATTCTTAATTCACGATACCTTGATTTTAGATCAATATTTGTGAATACTATAGCATCCCTAAGTTGGTTGAAAAATATTTGACTCTAGGTAAAGGGTATCAGTTCTTGATTGTAGCCTTATTAATAATCCTATAATCAATACATAACCTTAATGAATTTTTCTTCTTTTTGACAAATAACACCAATGCACCCCATGTGACACACTTGGTTTTATCAATACCTTTTCCAATAGCCCTTGTAGTTGAACCTTTAATTCATATATATCAATAGGATTTATCCTATATGGATATCTATGGATAGGTTTTTCTCCTGGCATAAATTAAATGGTGAAATCAGATTCCTACATAGGAGGAATTCTATGTAAATCCTTAGGAAACACATCTTTAAATTCATACAAAATTGAGTGTTTTTCCAACACTTATTTTTTTTATCTTCTCCAACTTCATTGAGTTTTATGACATATAATATCCCTTCCTTATTGAGGGCTTTTTCAACTACATAGCCGATAACATCTGGGGTTTGAATACCATGTGCTCACTATGAACTCTTAGTCCTCCCTTACCTTTTTTTAAATAATCAATTCATCTATTTTGGAAATTGATCAAGGCTTGTGGTCCTGTAACCAATCCATCCCTAGTATCACATAAAAATCATGAAGTGGAGCTACATACAAATAACCTTAAATAGTACCACTAGTTAGAGTAATATCTACCATTGCAAAACATTGGTTTACTAAGTAGATTTATCCAGAAGCATACTCAACCTTCCATCCTTGGGCCAAATATCCTGGCCTTTCTAGCATATCCCTTGCTAAACTAGAAGAAATAAAACTATCTTTGGCCCCAATATCAATTAAAATATTAACCTTTTCATTAAAAATATTACCTTTTATAAGCATTGGTATGGCTTACCCCTCCATCTTATGATTTCCAATTGCAACATAAATTTGGTGCACATGTTCCTTTCCCTTGGCACTAGATGTACTCGACCCTGTTTGATGCAAACACTGACTAGCATAGTGAGGTCCTCTAAAATTATAACACCCATTCTTGGGTCCCTACTACTTTTTAATTTCTTTTTCCCTTGCCTTACTTATTGTGTCTAAAGTTTACAGTTTCCAAGTTTGAGGTTTTACATTGTTGGTATTGTTATGGTTTTTTTTTAGAAGTTCTTGAAATTTCTCCATTTCCCATCATTTCTCTTCTCAAATTTCTAAGGGTTTGATCCTTTTACTCTTTCCATTTCAAGAATCCCTAACTTTCCTCTTCCTAAGTGCTTGCGAATATTTCTCAAACAATATAGAATAGTTGAATTATAAGTGCGACTCTGCCTTCTTTTCCAGGTCATATGCCCTTTGTAGCATCTTGGGTTCATGCATGTTAAAATCATATCACTCTTGATTCTAACCCGAGAATGAACTTACAAACCCTCATATTATCATCATAAGTAGGTACATACTTTAGTAATCATTCCAACTTTTTGTAATATATCTCCATAGTTTTGGTTCCTTGCCAAAGGTTGGAAAACTCCTCAAACTTTAATGCATAAAATATTTATGTGAGGAACCTATTTTTGAAGATTAAAATAAAATATTTCCATTTAATATCAATAGGTTCAATATTATTCTTCTCATAGTAAGTTTCCCACCAATATAAAGTAGCATCTTCTAGGTATATTGTTGCCCAAACTATTTGGGTTCTTAGGGAATAGCCCTTCACTGTAAAATAAACTTCTAATTCCCTTAACCAGGCTTCGATTGCATCCCCATACCCTTCTCCACTAAACTTAGTGATGCACACATTTTTTAGATCCTTAGCCAATTATATCTCCAAAAGAACTTTAGCTTCCAACGATTCTATAGTTAGTCCATCGGCTTGGCTAATATTTGAACCTATAGCTTACAAATTCTGATTTGCAATAGTTTCCAACATTTGTTTCATTTGATCCTGCATGGTAGCAACTGTATTAGTGAGATCTTCTACCTCTCTATTGGGATTTCTAGAATCCTCATACCAAATCCCTTCTTTGAAATTATTTTGTTAAGTCCACCTAGTTGAAGTTTTAGGCCTCTCTTTTGTAGCCTTAGGTGCAATTTATCCTGATGATAACCAGTAATAAAAGGTTAGGTTACAGTTCCATCTTGAACTAAAATACTAATTTTAGCCATACACAAAGTTAACTTGCTAAAAATATAAATAATATAATTGGGATGGTACTCCAATGTTATGATGTAACTTTACCAAAGTCCATACTTACTATAAGTAATGTATCATAATGTTCCAATCACCCTTGGGGTTAATCTCCCATTATATTCTAGCAAGTAATAATTATAGGTATTCCTAGCTTTGGCTAAAAGTTTAAGAAAGCCTACATGGAAAAACATCCAAATTACTTGAACACATTAAGAAGCTCTATACCATCATACCTAGAGCTTTGATACCAATTGTAACAACCTAAAAACTAGATAAAAGAAACACAAAGAAAAAAAAATATTTTTTTAATATGGAGAGGGATACATAAACCCCTATCAAATGTTTGGTTAGTCTAGTTTCAAGTTTACTATGTTTCCCAACTTTCTCTAAGAGTTACATCACATTCAATACCCTACACAAGTTTATCTGTGTAAGCATACCATGTGTATCACAAATAATATTATCCATGCCATCCTTATTGATGAGCTAAACTTATCACCTTCCATACAGTCGAAGGTATACGTCCATCACCATACCATACACAAGTCCATATATGTAGGTATGATATGTATACTATGAGTTAAGCTATCCATCTCATCTTTACGATGAGCTATCATAACTCTGATGTGCAACTAGTTTACTTATTTACCATCACCCTAAGGGGTATCAATCCCTTAGGTCCTTTATATGTTCACCCTAATAGATCTCAATCTCGTAGGTCCTTTTCTATGTTCTAAGATCTATCAATTTCTTAGGTTACTTTTGTATTTAGAATAAGGTAATAATAGCTCTATCTACTTAGTCAATCAAAGAATAAAATCCAAAATCATGAAAAAATTACTTAAAAAGAAAAAAACATTTAAATGAAGATAACCATTAAATAAAAGATAAATCTAAATAACAAAGCATTGATAATTCATAACAGTAAATTAAAGATACATCTCTCATTAATTTGATAAACTATTACATATATCCAAGTATGGTAGAACCTCCATACTTTAAAAAATAAATTAATGCATCATATTCATCTAGGGATTCCTCCCTACAAGTATAATCTATTGCAATTATAATTCAAATTGGTACATTGTTCCCACTGTCTCTTTGGTTCTCTATGCTTTTCCATCGATCATTTGAGGATAGGAGGGGATTAGGGTAACCCATGGTTCCATGAAATACATGCATCTAAATTCATCTACTAGTAACATGAAACCACTACATTTATTGTTTACTTTGCCAAATTGCAACTATACAAATTAATCAAAGCAATCAACCATCTATTATCTAGTTGATATCATAAGAATATCCTTAGCAATATTCTCATCTCTCAAATACTCAAAGAGAGTTAATTCAATAGATACAACTAGATCACAAGTCTTAATTTAATTCAACATATCGAAACCATCATTTTAAATAACTAAGGCTTCATTCCCTAACTAAACAAAAATCTAAATTTTCTTTATTCACAACAATCAAAGTCCTATACCTTCAATTAAATAAATAAACTATAATTTTTTGTATTCACATTAATCAAAGTCTCATACCTTCAATTAACAAAATAAACTATAATTTCCTTTATTCACATTAATCAAAGTCCCATACCTTCAATTAACAAAATAAACTATAATTTCCTTTATTCGCATTAATCAAAGTTCCAAACTTCAATTAATAAAATAAACTATAATTTTCTTTATTTACATTAATTAAAGTCCCATACCTTCAATTAAAAAAATAAATTATAATTTTCGTTATTCACATTAATCAAAGTCCCATACCTTCAATTAAAAAAATAAACTATAATTTCCTTTATTCCCAATAATCAAAGTCCCAAACTTCAATTAATAAAAAAAACTATGATTTCCTTTATTGACATAAATCAAAGTCTTATAAATTCACTTAATAAAATAAAATATAATTTAAATTAACTTAAGCTCCATATATTAAATTAAATCAATAATTCACAAACTATATATATGCTTAATAATCAAATAGTTCAATAAGTTGTTCACTTATTAGTACACAATTATCACTTTAAACCAAAGATATAATTTTCTCTCTTCTAACACATAAAATATTTTACCAAAAAATGCATATGAACATTCCTTGCTAGCACTTTCCAAAGGTAAGGAGTAACTATAATTCATTCACTTCAAGCGACTAGGATTCTAATTGGTTAGCAATGGAAAAATTATAGGAGAGAACCAAATTCTAGGTAGGCAATGATCTCTAAAGAGGATATATAATAGCTATGTATGAATAGGGAGATAAGGTGAAGCACCAAAATTACCCATGATGACTATGGGTCTGTTGACAATGGCCCACCCCAGGTCTTAGAAAATGGTCACCCTCACAACAAGGAAAGATGTCAACGTAAAAGAGACAATGATGGATATTTTAAAGCATCCAAACTAGGATTTTATGGTGTGGACAACGTTCAAACTGAATTTAAGAAGCTCAATATCAACCAACACACATTAAAAGACATAGGTACATCCCCTTCTGGTCAAAGAAGAGAAGGCAACCATATGGGTAGGTGTTGTAGCACCCAATGAATGTAGAGCCTCAACAACAAGCACTGACTAACAGGGATTTTCAAAAATAGGGTCCCACCTAAGAGTGATTTCCATGGATTTTAAGAATACATGATGGTTCTCTACAGGTTTGTGCATGATGGTTCTCTACAGGTTTGTGATCAAGATGGAAATAGGTGATCATCCATGAGTGCAACAACATCAAACTACTAGTTATAAGGGGGGGTGTCGCACCAAGGGTTATGAACTACAAAATTCTAAGGCTATACTCATGAATACTTAGGAAGATTCACAATTGTCACAATAGGGTGAAAGGGATCCAGTTATAGGGAAAAGACATCCCACAACAAACCATTAAAGAAAAAAAAAGTAAAGCTAACATAGGTAAAGGTAATATTAAACCATGTTGAAGAAAATATAAGGGCATAATTCACCCTAAAAACATTTAAATGGTTTTATTTTTCCTTCATTTCATAGTGTATATAAGGCATAATCTTTCATAAACCAACCTGTAACTCTTGCTTTGGTTCTGCTCTGCCTTTGTCATGTTGCCTTCGCACAATCCAAATCCTCTTTTGTTATTACATCCCCTATTTCCACCATCATTAACAAAAACACCTTCTCTGCTTTCCTACTTCTCTTAAGGAGTGAATTCCACTTTCTTATTTCTACTACCATCCTTTATAATTACTTCCTACCCATCCACCTTTAATTCCTCCCTATCCTCTCGATCGACAAGCAAAATTTATGAGGTATATTTTTTAAAAAATCAATACTCTCACTCTTCAAAATTCTACCATAATAAAGTGTACCGCACGAATTTTACCTTCCATTGGTGCCTCATTATCCTTGTTGAATGTTTTATTATTTTATTTTAATTAGAACCTTTTCATATATTCCTTCATTATAAAAAAATAGATGTTCTCAAATATTCTCTTTGAAAATAATACTTAATTATAAAAATCTAATTTTATTTGAAAATAGATTTCATTACCCATAATAAAATTTCCTTTTATTAAAATAGATTTAAATCATCTATTTTAATATATTTTATTATTTAAAATAGATTGTTCTACATATACAATTTTATATAGAACAAGTCCTAGCAACATGCTATATTTGCAGTAATTCAATGAATTTAAGGCAACTAAATTCATGCACAGTTCCCCAAAACCAAGATGTTGTTAAGTGATGAAGTAAAATAAAACTAATTATATGAAACAAATAAAATGAGAGTCTTTCCATCAATCCCATCATCCATATCAATCTAAGAATTTATGATACCTACTAGGCTATTAACTAAGGCTCTAGGTGGCTGGCTATTGAAAACTATCCCTTAAACTAATAATTCATACCTATAAGAAGTTAGTCATCCATGTTACCCCTAATTTGCCTTAATAATCACTTCCCCAACCTCAAGTACCCCATTTTTTATGGATGATTCTATTTATTCCACCTATGAGCATACCTAATCCTGCACATTGATAATTTGTCAACAGTACCATGTTCTCCAAAGATAATTTAATTTAAGCATTATATAGTTATTCATTTGCAACAAAACTAAGTATCAAATTACTATTGATCATCAGAGTTTTTCCATGACATAAGTAATACCAAGGAGGGTCATGATAGGTTATAACACTTATTTATAGTTTTATAGGGATTTTCTAGAAAATAGAGCATTGTAAGAAAAAATTAACTCAGCTAATGGGATGCTAATGTGGTGGTATATTTTTAATTCAATAAGAGAGGAATGAACTTGGTCCGTTTTTCCTCTATTATTATTTCTACAACTTGCTCGGTCTTCATGGGTTCCAACTATGCAATCTTGCCAAGAATGCATCTAGGTCATCCTCTATTCTTGCAGTCCCTCCTCAGTGGTTGATTTGCAACTAAATCTCACAAAAATATTTGGATACTTCAACTTCTTAGCTCAACAATCCCTATTTAGATTTATCATATCTATGTTCCACTTAGATATTCATTCTATGCACATTAATTAGTAGATTAATTGTCACTCATAGATCTAGCTTTAGACGACTGAGATCTAATTTTTAGAAGAGACTTGAGTGTTTTCTATGTTTGAATCCAAGGTTCTAACCTTCCTTTAGAGTTGCATGATTGCATATATTTTGTCATTTTAGCTAGTTTTTACTATGTTGACTATATATTAGAGCATATTGCATCACAAGCGATCATATTTTCCTTCTTCAAACTTGGTTTAAAGTTAATTCTATCTTTGGCATTAAAACAATGCTCTAGATCATATTTTTTATTGTAAAGTTGGCTGATTTGACTATGTTGATTGTGGCCTGGATGCAGCCTGATGAATACAACCTAATGAATGTAGCCTAGATACACACAACTAAGTGTGATCTAGATATTCTTTTAGGTGTACCACATTTCAGATTCTACAAATAGATATTTTGAATATGTTGATTGTGGCCTAGAGCATGATCGAGGTTGGGCTACATATTTAATCTCTTGCATCATTTAGAGATAAAGTTTGCATGCAACATGGACAAGGTGCTGGGTTGCATTTATTTTTTAAGTTTTTTCAAGTCAAAATAAGCTGACTGTGGCCTTGTGACATGCACATCTAAGTGTGGCTTGGATATGTTATGCGTTGGATCACATTTATTTTCTAAAGTTTTTTCAAGCCAAATTGAGCTTACTGTGGCATAATGATATGTACATCTAAGTGTAGCCTGAATACTTATGTGTTGGGTCAATTTTTTTATTGTGTATTATATATTTTGACCATTTTGACTATGATCTAAAGCCAAATACAGCCTAGCGACACTACGCCAACTATGGCCTAGATACACCTATTCAACACTTAGACAAAATTTTAGATTTTTGTAAAAGAATCTTATGTAGCATTTTGGACCTACATTATGGTGCATAACATAGATAATATTATCCATCTGACCAACACTTTCTACAACATAGAAGAAATCAAGAAGACACATTGGGAGAGGAAGAAGATACTATACAAAAGGGCACAAAAACACTAATGGGTATAGAATGAAGGAAAACTGAGATGAAACAAAATAAAAATGAACAACTGATTTTAGGGAGGCAAAAAGTATAGGGACAAAATAAACCTTATATTACACATGAAATTGTGGTGATAGGAGATAGACGTTTTGATGAACGAAGGATCTTGTGGACTATTTTACAAATGGGGATGATGAAGGAGTAGTAAAGTGTTGGAGACAAGGAAAGGAGAAAAATAAAAAATGGAAATGGAGGTACACAAACTAAACAAATTATTGATAAAACCATACCTCCATATGTATACTCTGTTAAAACTTAGAGTTGCTTTAAGGGTAGATATATTTTAATGAGAGAATAGCCTTTTGGGATAATCATCTGTATCTCCTATGCCTCTTGCATTTTATCGAGCATGCTAGTAGGAACTTCTTTAACTAATTGTATTCTCTTTTATACCTCTTTATTTGTTTTATCTACCCCATTCCTTATTTTGAAATCTCATATTATGACATTCATTCCTTATATGGATTGGACTAAAGGATGAGTTTTCATCAGTTGACGATTGCAGAATCACCATCCTAGATTTTTAGGAATGTTAGGCTCACTTAAGTCGTTCACCCATGTGTCAACTGTATCCTTCACTCGTGCTACTTATATATTTGAATGATGTCTTATGATGTTTTATCTTGCCTTACACAAGTTTCAATAATCATACCTCTTATTGCACCAGATTTTTGGGCATATCTTATGTCATTATGGAGTTTGCTTATTTTTATCCATTGGGATTTAGAGTCGTGTGAGATATTTTGATGGTTTCAAAAATATTAATTTTCAACTATTAATGCTTACTCACCTTCCAAAGCATCTCATGATTAGCTCAGATCAACCTTCATCTCTCCTTTTATTCACCTTAAGTATATGTACAACATATTGTAAGGGATCTGAGCTTGGATTACTTTATTCGTGATGACTATAGTCAACCATTTTATTTACTTGCCAACTATTTACACAAAAATATGGCATGAATGCCCATGCCTAGATTCAAAATATTTTATGAATTTATCCTTTGAATCTACAATGTCTAGACTAGATATCACAAAACTTGAACTCCCCTCTTATTTTTTATAGTTGACAACCATCCTCGAGTTGGTTTTGAATCCATTTTGACATTTTATATTTTCTTAAATATTTTTCATTCTGATAAATTATCAGTGTTCCATGGGGACGCGTCCCCTCGTTTCTCGTGTTCCCTAGCACAGTGGACAACAAGAGGGATGTTTCCCCCTTCCCCCTTTTTGGGGGATGACTAGGAAACGTCCTTGAGACGGTTGAGGCCTATGGCCTCCTATCCCCAGGACGTCCCCTTTTTTGGGGCATCCTTGGGGATGGACAACCATCCCAAAGGATGGTTGGGCCCTATTGGGGACGCTAGGGCCATCCTCGGGATGGCTAGACATCTTTTAAAGGTGTCCAACCATCCTCGGGGATTCCCAACCATACCTATGGATGGTATGAGCATCCCCAATGGGTCCCAGTCATTCCCCATGGTTGGGTGTCCTCACCTAAATAGAAAAATAAATAAATAAATAAAATAAAATAAAATTAATAAAATAAATGTAAGGGGTGGGACTCCAATAACCAACAAATTTGCAGGTTTTCCTTTCTATTTAAAATTTTTTGGCAAGTTCTGGAAGACACATTACATGTTATGATTTTTAATTCTTCATTTTACATTTTTCAATATTCACTGACTAAACCATGACTATTTTTTTGAGTTGCTAATCACATACCTTTACATTTTTGGTGATAACTATGATGATGGAACTTTTGGGTATTTTATTGTCAGACATATAAGCCTAGTTATCATGTAGGAAGTTATCCTTTGGACTACCTAAAGATTCAGTTCAAATAAGAATTTTGTTCCTTCCCTGTCTTTTTAAGAACAACCTGTACAACCTTTTTTTCATTTTTTTTTTGGTTTGGATGTTGCAGTCATTATTTTAATTTATATGTTTTATTTTGATTAAATCTTATTTCAAGTTCCTTAATTAGAAAAGGTGGGGTTCATCCATTCTGCCTTCAAGTACCAAAATATTTCAAGTGCTTATTTAAGTACAATAAATTAATCTAATTTTTGATTGAAAAGAACTCTCTTCTATTTTGAAAAGTTGGAATTATTTCCCCACCTGGAGATACATTTGTTTACCTTTTTAACTTTGTTACTACCTGATTTTGTTATTATTTCTACCAAGCACTTTTTTTGATCTCCATTAAAAAGACAGAAAAAAGACAAAAAGGCATTTGCTGACTTTCTCCAATAACCAGCAGAGTTCCAAGTTTGCCATTGTATGTAAAATTTCTTGGAAAATTCTGGAAGATACATTACATGTTATGATTTTTAATTCTTCATTTTACATTTTTGAATATTCACTGACTAAAACATGACTGTTTGTTTGAGTTGCTAATCACATACCTTTACTTTTTTGGTGATGATGGTGATGATGGCACTTCTAGGTATTTCATTGTCAGACATGTAAGCCTAGTTATCATGGTATTTATGATATGCATTTATATTTTCATTGTCATAAACCAAAAGAAACTATATAATTTTGGACATTGCTTATGAGTCTTTATACTTTTATGATGTACATTATATACTCTTTTGAGTCTTTTTGTTGTAAATGAGCATTGATACTATGAGTATTTCATATTTTTGATTGTTGTCATATTTGAACAGTTAGTGACTAAAAAAATTAAAAAATGGCAGTCTTTGTTTGAACATTGGTGGCTGAAAAAATGATGAGTTTTATTACTTAAAATGATGACTCTTTGAACATTGTTTGCACTTGATATCCTTGGCTGAACCTTCAAGTTATAGTTGTTGAACTTGAAACAATTAAATGGCTGCACTTAGCAACTAATATGAATATCCTAATACCACTTATGTGTTAGTAACTAATATGAATATGAATGACTGCACTTACATAATTTATTACTAATATGAAATATCATTTTTGTTGGGTGTAGAATTCTGAATGTGTAGATTATTCTAAATTTCTTAAAAACTCAATTTTTTGTAGTATTATACCAACCGTACCACCTAGACATCCCCGAGCTATCCCCTAAAATTGACCTATCATCCTCCACCATTCCCAAAAACCCTTCCTCCCATCCCCCCGTCCCCCAGGCTTGTGGAACCTTACAAATTATCCATCCTATGAAATTTAGGTCAGTAATTAGCATTTTTTTGGCTAAGATCTTTAGGCTCAGAAACCTCTTGCAAACATTCATTCATGCCTACATGTTCCTGATATAAATGTTCAAAATCACGGTTAGCCTCTAAAACTTCTCGATCACTCCCACAAGATTCAAGAAAATGAAACCTCCATATCTCTTGGTAAGGGGAAAAACTAATTGTAGATGTGTTCCATAACCCCCGACCTGAACCTTTATCATGTTCTAATTGAACTTCCTATAAAAATAAATTCATCTTTCCCTCAGTTCCTTACCGTAGACTAACTTGGCATTGCTCATATTTTTCCAAAAATAAAATATGAAGTATCTAACTAGATATATTGATTACATCCTTTGTTTTTAAGATATTTATCTGATTTGAATCTTGATAGAGATAGATACCAAACTTCCTAAGGAGACATTTTGATATACATATGCCAAATAATGGTGGAATATCAACAACCATTACATCTTGTACACCAACTAACTTGAGATAGACCCATAGCATCATCATAAATTATTTCAATATGGTGACCCTTTTAACCAGTTTCACTTTGAATTATGTTATTTTGGATCCACGGTATACATGGGTAATCCTAAAATTTGATAGATCCCAAGTGGAATTATTGATATCCTAGCTCTTGGATCAATTATGCAATTGTGTAATACATATTTCTCCATAAAGAGAGGAGATAAAATAGGCTATAACACTCCCTTTGAACATTCAAAAACCTACACCTTGAAACTATATCACCCTTTTCAGTTACATCTTCCAAGGAGATATCAACTAAATTTACATATAAAGATACTAGTAGATCCTCCCTCAAATCTCACTTTGAAGAAATTTTTTTGAATAATTTTTGAATTGGGTCATCCATTCCTTCCTGTATTCTAAAGTAAAATTTGAGAAATACAAACTTTTATAAGATTTCAAACTTTCTTGATTTAGAGATGTTACTTTTGGAATTTTTTCCTCAATATCTTCTTGATCCTTCTTCTCATCTCTTTGGTAGTCAAAGGTCATGGATTTATGATCATTGTTACCTTCTTATTGGGAAGCTATTGTGCTAAATGCTATTGTGTTGTCAAATATTCTTAGGTTTATTTCCTAAGGACTAGTCAATGATAATGGAGGAAAGTCAAGCTTATTATAGTCCTCCTTTCCATTGTATTTTGTTCTCTATTTTGTTTCTCTCCTCTTGTTCAGACTACCATTGATGAGTGTTGGCAAAATATTTTGATAAGACAACTGTTGTTGAAGCATAACTTCATTGAATTCTCTTTATTTTGCTTGCTCAAATTGTGTTTCTTCTTTTACATCTTGTTCTATGTACTTTATCACCATTGTCAATTCTTGTTCTCCCCAGTTGATCAATTTGATATTTAGGAATATCATTTCTAATTGCTTGAAATGGCCATGAATTTACCTTGTCTAGGGGTTCACCATGGATTTGTCTATATGAATCATCAAAAGAGGGATTTACTACTCAAGGAGGTAGTTTACCAACTATGATCAACATATTTTTAGCTCAGATGACCTCTTGGAAAATGTGATGGAACCTTTTTTCTTAGTCTAATGAATGAGGATACTCAAGTGTGGATGCAATGCATGGATATAATAGATTTATTCTTGTGGGGGGAGGGTTGGTATTCTTGAGGGACTCTTCTTCACATTATTTTGAAGTGGACATGAAAATATAAAATGCTTTCATGGGAAGATTTATTAATTGATGAAAATTTAGTGAGCAACAAGAAGGGATCTTCGATATCATCAAATTCATTAATAAGAGCTTCTACTAGGTCTGCCCAAGTACAAATAATCTTACTTTCTAAGGATTTATACCACATCAACACCTTTCCCTTGAATATCATAATAGGTACTCTAAGCATGAAATATTTAAATATGACGTTAAAAATAGAAGACAAAGATGCGATATCCTGATAATGCTCAGTTGAAGTTTCTTATTTTCCATCATAAATGGGTATATTTTTTAGAGTGATATTAGGTATTTCATAAGGATATAAATATTAAGAGGTCTAGTACATATCATGGATGGTAGTGTTGGTGAACCATAAGGCTAGATCTAGATGGGTTTTGAGTATCATATGGCTTTAGAGACCTTGAGGATCTTTTTCGGATAAACAAGAATGAGAAATTGCACATGATCCCTTGAATCTAGTCAGCTAAATAAATATCTAAAATAAGCTAAAAAAATATGGAATGCAAACAGGGCTTCCAGGATCTCAATCTAGTAGAGCCACCAAGTGAACCTATGATCTTTGCATAATGATGTTGAGACAGTTTACTAAATCTTGATTCCTCTAGGTAAAAAGTGCTAGAAAATATAAAAAGGAAACCTATCATAGATTTGAGTCAAACTTGCAATAGAGTCGCTAGGTTATTGATAAGAATTTGCAAAACAAATCATCACCAAAAATTTTAATTTATATAACTAGTGGGACCATCAGTGTTCCATCAAACATGCAAAAAGCAATTATAGTTTGGTTCATCACATATAGTAACTTGAACTGTGACTATCATTTGTAAGGATTTATAGGCAATAACCCACTAATAATATCCCAAACCACACATTGGATGAACTAAATTACTTTAGTTCAACCTCCAGAGTAGGCTGGTATACCTCGTCAACTTACTAAATTTTGACTCTTTTAATATATGTAAAATGAATAAAGGGTAGGGATAGAAATAGAAAGGTTAATAAAGAAAGAATAATGGTGGACTAATAAATCTAACAACATAGGAATCTACAGATAACCTCCTGACAACTCAATTTTTAGAGAAATACTTAGAGCTAACAACATTCAAAACATTGTCATCTTCAGCATTAAAATCAATTGCATACTTCAAGAATTATTCCAAACATCAAGGGTATCAATAATTCAATAGGTATAATAATATTGACACTCTGACTAATAGAAATAGAATCCTATCGAAGCATATGTTTAAACATGAATCATTCTATTTTGATTTAATTTAGCAATCTAAATTAGCAGAATATACTAACCATAGTAGCCGTAACAAAAAGGACTTCACAAGGCTTGTAATCAGATGATAAAAGATGAAATTCTTAGGTAAAAAATCCAAGTAATGCTCCTTTCATTAATTTGTAGGAAATATACAATTGTAGTGCAAGAAAACACTTCATAGCTAACTTTTTTAAAGGAGGTCATAACCTTTATTTATATTTTTATAGTGATTTCCTGGAAAATAAAGCATTACAAGGAAAAATAAATGCTCAACCAATGGAATTTTGATGTGGTGGCCTCATATTTAATTCACAAAGAGGAATGAAATTGGTCCATCGATCCTCTATAACTACTTTTACAACTTGCTCAAACTTCATGGGTTCTAGCTATGCAATATTTCTAAGAACACATCTAGGTCATCCTCTGTTCTTGTAGTCCCTCCTCAATGGTTGATCTGCAACTAAATCTCACCAAATTTTTTGGACACTTTAGCTTCTCATCTTAGTAATTCCTATTTATATTTACCATCTCTATGCTGCACTTAGATATTCATTCTATACACATTAATTAATTGATTCATTGCCACCCATCGATCTGTATTCAGATGACTGATATCTAATCTTCAAAAGAGAGTTGGATATTTTCTATGTTTGTGACCTGAGTTCTAGCCTTCCTTTAGAGTTGTATGGTTGCATATATTTTGCTATTTTATCTAGTTTTGACTATGTTGACTACATCTTAGAGCATCCACATTTTTCTTCTTCAAACATGGTTCAAAGTGAATTCTATATTTGGCATTAAAACAACTCTTCGAGCCATATTTTTTATTGTAATGTTGGTTAATTTGACTATGTTGATTATGGTCTATATGCAGCCTGATAAATATGGTATGAATACACCCAACTGAGTGTGACCTAGAGATGCTTGTAGTTGTACCACAGTTTAGATTCCATGAATGGGTAGCTTGACTATGTTGATTGTAGCTTTGGACATGCCCAAGTTTAGGTCGCATATTTAAACTCTTGCATCATTTAGAGATAAATTTTGCATACGATGTGGATAAAGCATTCGATCACATTCATTTTTTAAATTTTTGTTAAGTCAAACTGATATGACTATAGCCTAAAGACATGCACATCTAAGTGTTTCCTGGAGAAGTTATGCACTAGGTCATATTTCTTTTCTAAAGTCGTGTCAATTCAAACTAATATGGCTACAACCTGACGACATGTGCATATAAGTGTATCCTGGAGATGTTATGCAATAGGTCATATTTTTTATTGTGTATTATGTATTTTGACCATTTTTACTGTGCTCTAGATCTAAATACGACCTAGTGATACTGGGCTAACTGCAGCTTGGGTACACCTATTCAAATCTTAGCCAAAATTCTAAATTTTTACAAAACAAAAATCTTATGTAGCCTTTTGGGCCTATAAGGACTTAAAATTTTTACAGCATCCAAGGATAAATAATTTAAGGATTTGTAAATTTTTATTTTTGAATAATTTTGAACTAGAGAGATATAAGATTTTCTACTACAATGGAAATAAACCATTGAATTGTTTCACATTATGGAATAAATTATTAGAAATGCATTAAATGAGGATAGTGAAGAAATAGTGAACAAGTTAAAAATTTATTTTCAAAAGTTGATAGATGATATTGATAAAAATAAGAAAATAACAAGATCACTAAATACTCTTGAGAAATCAAAATTAGATCTTGTTACTACTAAATCTCTCTAGTAGTTTATCCAAAATAAATTCTATTACACAATATACAACTACTCAGAATATCAAATATTACCAAATTTTATAACTTATTTATAAGGAAAATAAAGAAAGAGTGGCCTTAGTTGTGCATCAATGTTTATTTTGCTTTGTCAAGATGACAAAAGAACTTGAAGCACTAACAAGGATCGATAAAACAAAGAAAATATATTTAAGGTGCATCTATTGTAATAGAATATTTGTGCATGTAAATATTGTGGAAGAAAATCTTATTCCCCAATATTTTGTTTGTACAAAGAAACATATTGTAGAATATTTGAAAGAGTACTATTGTTCAACATAAGAAATATTTTTCAAAAACATATTTCTGAAGCATATTCTAACAATAAAGCAAAGTGTTCAATTTTTAAAATACAAGAAGGGAAAATATTTTATAGAAAACATAGAAAAGATAAATGGATCAAATATGGTTAATGAAGGACATGGTCTAGAAGTTCAAGATATGAAATATAAGGTCAAATATAAAAGAAATGTTCCAGCTATTCATGTACATGAACCTGATGACAACAAAGAAATTCAAGAAGTTTGTGATCCAAATTTTGAAGATACAAAAGCTAAAGGAATAGATGAGATAAATAATGAAGATGAAGAAAAAAAATAAAGATTAGCCCAAGGTTCAATTTGATGAAATAGATTCAAGAGAAGTAGAGGTTCATGAATAATGCTAGATTACTTGAAGATTAAGTACAAATACAAAGACCAATATTGAAGACTAAAGTCTTCAATAACAAAATAATATAATATAGGAGGGTTTTGAGATATATTATATTATTTGGTACATGCTAAATTACCCCCATTGTACCTTCATGGTAGATTTGTTAATACTAGATTAGGATTGAGTCTATATTTTAGAGTACTATTTATTTTTTCTATTTTATGTAAGTGTGGATTTGTAGAAAATGTACAAGTATCATGTAAACATAAATGTATAATAAATGCAAGTATCATGTGAGAGAGAATGTGCACAAGTGTCTTGTATATAAGAGTGCAAATATGTAATATGAGGATGTGCACAAGTGTCCTAGATTAGGAGTCCAAGAGTCTTCCAAGTATTGTAGAGTCAAGTTTTCATCAAGTATACAAGTGGTAAGATGAGAAGCCAAGAGTCATGGTAAATAAATAGTCAAGTACTTGAAGAGTCACATCCCTATTACTATATTATGGAGATAATGCTCCATAGGATGCAATATAAAATCAATCTAGAATAACATATTAATATTCATAGTTGTAACTAGAAAAAGAGCAATAAAACTTGTATACATTTTTGACCAATTAATATTGTAAGTTGTTCTTCATGCATAGTACATGAAT
Organism: Wollemia nobilis; assembly: GCA_028583015.1. Lineage (NCBI taxonomy): Eukaryota > Viridiplantae > Streptophyta > Pinopsida > Araucariales > Araucariaceae > Wollemia > Wollemia nobilis. The sequence continues at coordinate 14,863,185 of JAQPPZ010016726.1, forward strand.
GATTCGGGCTATTTACATTCATATTTATGTATATAAATGAATATTATTTGATTTATTATAAGCCTTGAAATACATATTATTCTACTCATAATATTATTATTTTATTTTTATTGAGGGTAATTCATATTTGGGGATATATGTGATCTTGTTGAGATAACCTATGATATTTTGCGGTAGTATAAAGCTTATAAAGACAATAATAGTTTCAGAGCTACCACGAGACATTGTCCAGTTTGATAGAGTTTATTGAAGCCACCATTATAATTAGATTTCTCCATTTTTGTGAGGTTAATTTAGAGTTTGACCACTTTGAAGGCATTGAGACTCATTCTATTTCAAAGGTCATATTGAGTAGAAAAGGCTAGGGTATTTCCACTAGGTTGAAGGAAAACTAGTGAAGACTAGGACTCAGTAAGATTGAAGGTGTACCAAACCAAGATAAATTTGATCATTTAGGGATAATGCCACCTTAACATTGGTATTATCTAAAAGGAGAATAAATATTGATATTAGAAACCAACTCAAAAGAAAGTTGGAAATTTAGGGACATTCAAAGTCACCTTGATAATATTTTAAATTCTCTAGTAAGGAGAAGGATCATATTTGGTTCTTAGATGTGACCTAAGACATTGAATATTTAGAAAAACACCAAATATTGAGCTATTGAATTTTGAGAAGCTTCCTATAGAGATAGAGAAGAATTTTAGCTTCTCAGAGTAGCAAAAAGAATTGATAAAGTAGTAGTGGATTGAGAAGCATTCAAAGCTTCGTAAGATCATAAAATAAAATCCAACATAAATTAGAGAAGAAGAATAATTTCATATAACAAAGGGACCTTAACAAATTAGAATCATATCATAGAGTAAAGTAAACTTGATAAAGTAGAATTAGGTCATAGAGTAAAGTGACCTTGACAAAATAGAATCAGGTCATAGAGTAAAGCAACCTTGATAGAGTAGAATCATGTCATAGAGTAAAGTGACCTTGACAAAGTACAATCATGTCATATATTAAATTAACCTTAACACAATCAGGTCATAAAGAAAAGTGACATTAACATATTTGAAGAAAAATCAATTCTAAAAGACTTGGACATATTTGAAGAAGAATCAGGTCTAAGAGACCTTAACATATTTGAGGAAGATTTAAGATTAAAAGATCTTGACATATTTGAAAAAGGAATCAGGTCTAAGAGACCTTAATATATTAAACAAAGAATCAGGTCAAATTGACCTTGACCTATTTGAGTAAGAAAAAATAGAAGTTTACATAGCAGAAAAGAGAAAGTACCTTTGTAGGATACATTGAAGAATTATGTTGATTGAATATATCTATATATAAGGTCTGAGGTGTAGACCAATTGGTTCATCCAAACTCCATAAGGAGGGTGGAGGTCCAAGGTTCAAATCTCGGGCCTCATCGGACTGAATGCTTGTCCCTTTCCTAGTGCTTTCAGTGGCGTAAAAGGTTTAAAATGATTGTGGCATGGTGGTTATAGGGGCGGACTGCACGAAGATCTATGTGGCGACTTTCGGGGCGAACAACGCAGAATACTATGGCGGCCATAAAAGCTGGACAACCTGCCCGGATTCGTGGCAGCTACCGATTCCACCATGTAAATACAATATATATATATATATATATAATTTTAGTCTTGGTTGTGAATCATTTTTGAAGTAGATTCTTCAAAGTAGACACATACTATATTGCATAATGAGAAAAAGAAGCCTGAGAGGCCATTATACAATAGAGCCTACAAGAGGCCAATATTGAAGAGAAAAGAGTCTAAAAAGTTCATATAAAGCAAGAGGCTTGAGAAGCCTATCAAGAAAAGAATTAAAAAATATTTAAGTTGCCTATGATGAGTAAAAATCAGAGCAACATTCTACAAAAGAAAAAATGACTATAGTAAAGATGACCAATCCTTCAAAGCAACATTCTACAACATATATGGAATAATATCCATAGTAGAGAATTAGAATAAAAGTGTAAATATTATAGAAGAAAAGAAATGAGTTGTTGTTTGTCACAAGAAATTAGAACAACAAGTGTTAGATATATATTTGCATTGCTTAAAATCTTCAACCATAAGAAGAACAAGCTTCTTGTCAATCGTGAGATTACAGAAACCTATGTCATCCAAGAATATAGCGTAAGCAACCAATGCTTACATTATTCACAATAAAAATAATACCAATTAACAAGTGAAAAGGACGAAGTAGAAATAAAAATAGATCAAAAGAAGACCAAATAGCAAGAGAGATAAACTAGGTAGAAGAACCAAGGTGACATCATAGAAAACCAATGAAAGTGATGTAGAAATTTTAATCTATGAGAACAAGGGTGATTCATTCTAAAGAAAACTAGTGAAAGGGAAGAAGGAGAATTGAAGGTAAATTACCACAATATTATATAAGAAAACCAAGAAAGGCAAGAAAGAAGAAAAATAAGGTTAAGTACCGTTGTATTTTGGAAAACAACCAGGGAAGGAAATTAAGGAGAATAATGTCACATTCTAGAGGAGAAACATGGAATGGTGAAAAAGGAAGAACAAATGTAAAATGATATTGCATAACTGGAAAAGGAACTAGGTAAAGGTGACAAAGGAGAGAGAAGGTGGTATGATGATGGAACCCATGAATGCTGACCATGGAGAGAAAATATGGAACAACAAAGGAACTAGGCAAAGGTGATTAAGAAGAGTGAACGTGGAACATAAAAGGAACCAAATAAATATGACTAAGAAGAGTGAAGGTGGAATATCAAAGGAACTAATGAATGATTAATAAGGAAAGTAAATATGGAATGTTGAAGGAACTAGTGAAGTCAAGTGAAAATTGAAGTGCCTTCAATGGATTAGGGTTTATATATTGCAAAGAGCATGACAAAGTAATCGAGTGAAGTGAAACATATCTATCCTAATGTCTCACATGCAATATTCCAAGAAGATAAAATACTCAATTAGCATTAATTATTTTAACCTAAAATGCAGTGTTGAATACAATAATTGAAAGTAAACTAATATTACTATAGTTGAAAGGAAATTGAGATTGGCAATGAATGTAGTAGTTGAAACATAAATCGAGGTTGGTAGAGAATGCTGATCAAAGTAGTGAAACACTTATCAAGATAATTCAAGCCAAGGATAATTCAGAGTGCATGCTATATAAGCTATACATTTAATGTTTTATCTTTAAGCTGCTATTAGAGTTATAAGGTAGGATGAAGATTTAATATAAATATTTAAAGTTTAATATAAAGGTGGAGTGATAAGGATTTCTACATTGATAGTTTGATTTTTTAAATTTTTTTAGAGTGTTTTTGAACTTAAAATATTTATTAGATTTATTTTCAATTATAGAAGTTTTTATTCTTAAAGAAAATTAAAAACATTAGAATTTTTTGAAATTTTGTAAAGTTATAACTTTGGGAGTTAAAATATTTACAACATCAAAGGATTAACAATTTAAGGATTTAAAACTTTCATTTTTAAATTATTTTGAACTAGGGAGATACAAGATTTTCTACTATAAAGGAAATAAACCATTGAATTATTTCAGATTATGGAAAAAAATATTAGAAATGCATTCAATGAGGATAGTGAAGAAATAGTGAAGTTAAAAACTTATTTTCAAGAGTTGATGGATAATCTTGATAAAAATATAAAAATAACAAGATCTCTAAATACTTTTGAGAACTCAAGATCAGATCTTCTTACTACTAAATCTCAATTTAGTAGTTTATCCAAAATACATTCTATAAAGAATCTACAACTACTCATAATGTCAAAGATTACCAAATTTCATAACTTGTTTATATGGAAAATAAAGAAATATTAGCGTTATTTTTGCATCAGTGGTTATGTTGCTTTATAAAGAAGGCATAAGAACTTGATGCACTAATAAGGATGGCTAAAACAAAAGAAAATATATTCAAGGTGCATCTATTGTAATAGAATTGGTCATGAGAAATATAATTGCTAGAATATTTATCCCTGTAAATATTGTTGAAGAAAATATCATTCCCCACTATTCTATTGGTACAAAGGAAATTATTGTATAATATTTGAAAGAGCACTATAGTTCAACTTAAGCAATATTTTTCAAAAACTTATTTCTGAAGCATCTTTTAACAATAAAGCAAGTGTTCAATTATTTTAAATAGAGGAAGGAAAAATATTTTATAGAAAATATGGAAAATAGAAATGGATTAGATATGGTCCAAATGTATTTTACAAAGCAATTAGGAATTATGCACATTATCTAGAAGTTTAAGCTATGGAATCTGAGATCAAATACATGCACATGAACCTAATGACAATAAAGAAATTCAAGAAGTTTGTGACATAGATTTTGAAGATGCAAAAGCTAAATATATAAAGGAGCTAAAGAGTGAAGATGAAGAAGAAAAAAGATGAACCCAAGGTTCAAGTTGATGAAATACATTCAAGATGAGCAAAGGTTCATGAACAATGCAAGATTGCTTGAAGATTGAAGATAAAGACAAAGACCATGGTTGAAGACTAAAGTCTTAAATAACCAAATAATATAATATAGGGGGGTGTTGAGATATATTACATTATTTAGTACATGCTAATGTACCCCCATGGTACCTTCGTGGTACATTTAAAAATATTATATTGGGGTTGAGTCTATAGTTTAGAGTTTTAAATTCCTCTTTTATGTAAGTGTGAATATGTAGGAAATGCATAAGTGTCATGTAAATGTACAAGAAATTCGCAAGTATCATGTGAGAGAGAATGTACACAAGTGTCCTATATTAGGATTGCAAGAGTCTTCCAAGTATATAGAGTCAAATGTTCATCAAGTATACAAGTGGAAAGATGAGAAGCCAAGAGTCATGGGAAAGTAATAGTCAAGTGCTTAAAGAGTCACATCACTATAGCTATATTATGGGTACAATGCTCCATAGGATGCATTGAACAAACTATCAAGAATCATGTATTGATATTCATAGTTGTAATAGAAAAGGAGCAATAAAGCTTGTATACATTTTTGAGCAATTAATATTGTAAGTTGTTCTTCATGCATAGTACATGAATGATTCAGAATATTTACATTCATATTTATGTATATAAATGAATATTGTTTGATTTATTATAAGCCTTGAAATACATATTATTCTACTTAGAATATTATTATTTTATTTTTATTGAGGGTAATTCATATTTGGGGATATATGTGATATTGTTGAGATAACCTATGATATTTTACGGTAGTAAAAAGGCTTATAAAGACAATAATGGTTTTAGAGCTACCACAAGACATTGTCCAGTTTTATATATTTTATTGAAGCCACCATTATAATTAGATTTCTCCATTTTGTGAGGTTAATTTAGAGTTTGACCACTTTGAAGGCATTGAGACTCATTCTATTTCAAAGGTCATATTGAGTAGAAAAGGTAGGGTATTTCCACTAGGTTGAAGGAAAACTAGTGAAGACTAGGACTCAGTAAGATTGAAGGTGTACCAACCCAAGAGAAATTTGATCATTTAGGGATAAAACCACCTTAACATAGGTATTCTCTAAAATGAGAATAAATATTGATATTAGAAACCAACTCAAAAGAAAATTGGAAATTAAGGGACATTCAAAGTCACCTTGATAATTTTTTAAATTCTCTAGTAAGGAGGAGGATCATATTTGGTTCTTATATGTGACCTAAGACATTGAATATTTAGAACAACTACAAAGATTGAGCTATTGAACTTTGAGAAGCTTCCTATAGAGATAGAGAAGAATTTTAGCTTCTTAGAGTAGCAAAAATAATTGATAAAGTAGTAGTGGATTGAGAAGCATTCAAAGCTTCCTAATATCATAAAATAAAATCCAACATAAAGCAGAGAAGAAGAATCATTTCATATAACAAAGGGACCTTAACAAAGTAGAATCATATCATAGAGTAAAGTAAACTTGATAAAGTAGAATTAGGTCATAGAGTAAAGTGACCTTGAAAAAATAGAATCAGGTCATAGAGTAAAGCAACCTTGATAGAGTAGAATCATGTCATAGAGTAAAGTGACCTTGAAAAAGTACAATCATGTTATATATTAAATTAACCTTAACATATCAAAAGTATAATCAGGTCATAGAGAAAAGTGACATTAACATATTGGAAGAAAAATCAATTCTAAAAGACTTGGACATATTTGAATAAGAATCAGGTCTTAGAGACCTTGACATATTTGAGGAAGATTTGAGTTTAAAATATCTTGACATATTTGAAAAAGGAATCAGGTCTAAGAGACCTTAATATATTAAACAAAGAATCAGGTCAAATTGACCTTGACCTATTTGAGTAAGAAAAAATAGAAGTTTACATAGAAGAAAAGAGGAAGTACCTTTGTAGGATACATTGAAGAATTATGTTGATTTAATATATCTATATATAATTTTAGTCTTGGTTGCAGATCATTTTTGAAGTAGATTCTTCAAAGTAGATATATACTATATTGCATAATGAGAAAAAGAATCCTGAGAGGTCATTATACAATAGAGCCTACAAGAGGCCAATATTGAAGAGAAAAGAGTCTAAAAATCTCATATAAAGCAAGAGGCTTGAGAAGCCTATCAAGAAAAGAATTAAAAAATATTTAAGTTGCCTATGATGAGTAAAATGCAGAGCAACATTCTACAAAATAAAAAAGGACAATAGTAAAGATGACCAATCCTTCAAAGCAAAATTCTACAACATATATGGAATAAGATCCATAGTAGAGCATTAGAAGAAAAGTATAAATATTATAGAAGAAAAGAAATGAGTTTTTTGTCACAAGAAATTAGAACAACAAGTGTTAGATATATATTTGCATTTCTTAAAATCTTCAACCATAAGAAGAACAAGCTTCTTGTCAATCGTGAGATTACATAAACCTATGTCATCCAAGAATATAGCGTAAGCAACCAATGCTTACATTATTCACAATAAAAATAATACCAATTAACAAGTGAAAAGGACCAAGTAGAAATAAAAATAGATCAAAAGAAGACCAGGTAGCAAGAGAGATAAACTAGGTAGAAGAACCAAGGTGACATCATAGAAAACCAATGAAAGTGTTGTAGAAATTTTAATCTATGAGAACAAGGGTGATTCATTCTAAAGAAAACTAGTGAAAGGGAAGAAGGAGAATTGAAGGTAAAGTACCACAATATTCTATAAGAAAACTAAGAAAGGCAAGAAAGAAGAAAAATAAGGTTAAGTACCGTTGTATTTTGGAAAACAATCAGGGAAGGAAATTAAGGAGAATAATGTCACATTCAGAGGAGAAACATGGAATGGTGAAAAAGGAAGAACAAATGTAAAATGATATTGCATATTGGAAAATGAACCAGGTAAAGGTGACAAAGGAGAGAGAAGGTGGTATGATGGTGGAACCCATGAATTATGACCATGGAGATAAAAGGTGGAACAAAAAAGGAACTAGGCAAAGGTGATTAAGAAGAGCGAAGGTAGAACATAAAAGGAACCAAACAAAGATGACTAAGAAGAGTGAAGGTGGAATGTCAAAGGATCTAATGAACGATGAATAAGGAAAGTAAATATGGAATGTTGAAGGAACTAGTGAAGGCAAGTGAAAATTGAAGTGCCTTCAATGGATTAGGGTTTATAGATTGCAAAGAGCATGACAAAGTAATCGGGTGAAGTGAAACATATCTATCCTAACGTTTCACATGCAATATTCCAAGAAGATAAAATACTCAATTAGCATTAATTATTTTAACCTAAGATGCAGTGTTGAATACAATTATTGAAAGTAAACTAATATTACTATAGTTGAAAGGAAATTGAGATTGGCAATGAATGCAGTAGTTGAAACATAAATCGAGGTTGGTAGAGAATGTTGATCAAAGCAGTGAAACACTTATCAAGATAATTCAAGCCAAGGATAATTCAGAGTGCATGCTATATAAGCTATAAGGTTAGTGTTTTATCTTTAAGCTATTAGAGTTATAAGGTAGGATTAATATTTAATATAAATTTTTAAGGTTTAATATAAAGGTGGAGTGATAAGGATTTCTACATTGATAGTTTGATTATTTAAAAGTTTTTAGAGTGTTTTTGAACTTAAAATATTTATTAGATTTCTTTTCAATTATAGAAGTTTTTATTCTTAAAGAAAATTAAAAACATTAGAATTTTTTGAAATTTTGTAAAGTTATAACTTTGGGAGTTAAAATATTTACAACATCAAAGGATTAACAATTTAAGGATTTAAAATTTTCATTTTTAAATTATTTTGAACTAGGGAGATACAAGATTTTCTACTATAAAGGAAATAAACCATTGAATTATTTCAGATTATGCAAAAAAATATTAGAAATGCATTCAATGAGGATAGTGAAGAAATAGTGAAGTTAAAAATTTATTTTCAAGAGTTGATGGATAATCTTGATAAAAATATGAAAATAACAAGATCTCTAAATACTTTTGAGAACTCAAGATCAGATCTTCTTACTACTAAATCTCAATTTAGTAGATTATCCAAAATACATTCTATAATAGAATCTACAACTACTCAAAATGTCAAAGATTACCAAATTTTATAACTTGTTTATATGAAAAATAAAGAAATATTAGCGTTATTTTTGCATCAGTGGCTATGTTGCTTTATAAATGAGGCATAAGAACTTGATGCACTAATAAGGATGGCTAAAACAAAGAAAATATATTCAAGGTGCATCTATTGTAATAGAATTGGTCATGAGAAATATAATTGCTAGAATATTTATCCATGTAAACATTGTTGAAGAAAATATCATTCCCCACTATTCTATTGGTACAAAGGAAATAATTGTATAATATTTGAAAGAGCACTATTGTTCAACTTAAGCAATCCTTTTCAAAAACTTATTTCCGAAACATCTTACAATAAAGGAAGTGTTCAATTATTTGAAATAGAGGAAGGAAAAATATTTTATAGAAAATATGGAAAAGAGAAATGGATCAGATATGGTCCAAATGTATTTTACAAATAAATTAAGAATGATGCATATGATATAGAAGTTTAAGCTATGGAAACTGAGGTCAAACACATGCGCATGAACCTAATGACAACAAAGAAATTCAAGAATTTTGTGACATAGATTCTGAAGATGCAAAGGATAAATATATAAAGGAGCTAAAGAGTGAATATAAAGAAGAAAAAATATGAACCCAAGGTTCAAGTTGATGAAATACATTCAATATGATCAAAGGTTCATGAACAATGCAAGATTGCTTGAATATTGAAGATAAAGACAAAGACCATGGTTGAAGACTAAAGTCTTCAATAACCAAATAATATAATCTAGGGGGTTGTTGAGATATATTACATTATTTAGTACATGCTAATGTACCCCCATGGTACCTTCGTGGTACATTTAAAAATATTATATTGGGGTTGATTCTATAGTTTAGAGTTTCAAATTCCTCTTTTATGTAAGTGTGAATATGTAGGAAATGCATAAGTGTCATGTAAATGTACAAGAAATTCACAAGTTTCATGTGAGAGAGGATGTGCACAAGTGTCCTATATTAGGATTCCAAGAGTCTTCCAAGTATATAGAGTCAAATGTTCATCAAGTATACAAGTGGCAATATGAGAAGCCAAGAGTCATGGGAAAGAAATAGTCAAGTACTTGAAGAGTCACATCACTATTGCTATATTATGGAGACAATGCTCCATAGGATGCAATGGAAAATCAATCAAGAATCATGTATTGATATTCATAGTTGTAATAGAAAAGGAGCAATAAAGCTTGTATACGTTTTTTATCAATTAATATTGTAATTTGTTCTTCATGCATAGTACATGAATGATTTAGGCTATTTACATTCATATTTTAGTATATAAATGAATGTTAATTAATTAATTAATTAATTAACTTTTTTATTATACTAGAAGAATCGATAAATCATTACAATTTTCTACGCCTCTTCATGGGTTCGAATCTCGTTCCTTGTCACCACTATAACCTCCAATTACATCGGGTAATCCTTTTACGTAGTTGGCTATGCTGATGTGACATGCCCATCGGTACTAAAGCGCCTAAGGGACTAGAATCCTAGTCTCTACACTCCTAAAAAAGCGAGGAAGAATGTTATTTAATTTATTATAAGCCTTGATATACATATTAATTTGTTCATACTATTATAATCATCATATTATTTTTTGACCTTTATTGTGGCTAATTCATATTTGGATACCTATGTGATGTTGTTGAGATAACTTGTGATATTTTGCTGCAGTATAAAGGCTTATAAAGCCAACACTTGCTAAGAATTTGATTAAAATATCATCCTTAGATTATTTGATTTGGTAAATATCACTAATGGTGAACTTTTCTTCAATGTAGACTAATAATTTTTTCATGAACATATCTACGAAGTCCTTAAAGATCCTTAGAGAGTCTTGTTGTGGCTGCTCCACAACTAGCCCCAAAATTGGGGACCCACCTTTTTGTTTTGATATTACGGTGTTTGCATTTTGTTGAAGGTGTCTTATGCTTTGCTTGGTTTGGGGTGAAGATTGTTGTCGATAGTTTTTTTATCGTCAATTTATTGTCGACGACTTTTTCTTGGTCGATGATTTTTATCGTCAATTTGTTGTCGACGATATTTTTATCGTCATTTTGTTGTCGATGATTTTTTATCGTCATTTTATTGTTGACGATATTTTTATCATCAATTTGTTGTCGACAATAGTTTTTTATCATCATTTTATTGTTGACGATATTTTTATCGTCAATTTGTTGTCGACAACAATTTTTTTATCGTCAATTTATTGTCGACGATCTTTTTTTTCGTCAATTTCTTATCGAGAGTATTCTATTGTCGATGACCTATTCTTGTCGATGAATTTTTTATCATCAATTTCTTGTCGACGACTTTTGTCGTCAATTTGTTATCAACAATTTTTGTCGTCAATTTCTTGTCGACATTTTTGTCGACGTTTTTTTCTTGTCAACGATTTTGCTGGTCGACGATTTATTTATTTATTTTTGTTGACAATTTTTATCGTCATTGTTGTTGCTGATTTTTATGGTTAATTTTGTGTTAGCTTTTATGTGAAAGTTTAAAATGAAAAGTAAAAAATAAATAAAAAGAAAATATAAGTACATATGCATTTATGTTTTCATAACAAAATTTTGATTTAAGTAATAAACAAAATAAATTATTTATATATATATATATATATATATATATATATATATATATATATAATATAATATAATATAATATAATATATGTAAATAAATAAAAATAATAATAATAAAAAGAAAGGTAAAATTTTATATATATAAAGCCTTTGCTTTTGGTTTTAATGAAAGTATAGAAAAGGATTTTGCTTTGTTTTTAATAAAGGTGATGCACGTTTTAGGCAAAGACATGTTATAAGGAAGTTTATTTTTAAAAAGTAATTTTTCTTAACTTCGTTGTTTGTCTAAAGTGCAGGTCTCGCAGTGAAAGGAAGGAACCACGGAGCCGATATACCATCTCGGCAACCTTGCGAATGGGCTCTCGAAAGCTCATTACAGTGGACACAGGACGATGGTATGGATCGGACAACACCGACGCAGGGAGCAGAGAAGAATGGCGAATATGTGCACGTTTACCACGGCAGCGATTGATGAGAGGCACGATGGGGCCAAAATTTAAAAAAAAAAAAAAATCACGGTGAGAACAAGCTATGATGGGGCATCAGATGCCGGACAGTGTGGGGATTGCTGTGTTTGAAGCATCGAAGCACCACACGCAAATGTATTGGACAATTGGACAATTGTTTCAAAAATGCTAATGGGCTCATCACACCTACGCGACCGGTAGTGAAAGATGCAATCATCATTGAAGATGAGCTGACGAACGCAATAGAGAATATGATAGCAAGAACGTGACATTATATAGGTTTCATATGGTCTGATTCAGCATCGAAGAACAAACCCAGCAATGTCCACGGACATCTTGTGATAGTGTACACAGTGAGGTGTTGATGGTGTTCACGGAGGAGTTTTGAAGATACAACTGTAGCTCCAGATTGTCAGTTGTGGCTATAGGAGTAGATGTCGCTACCGAACAGCAGATTCAAACTCCCATCGTTACCGATCATGAAAAATACCGCCATGTGGGATAATTGACCCTCTTACTTTCTCATCGATTTATGTGATATTGTATTCTCAACTGTTTAAGTTAAGATTTCTTTCCCTTTAATACCTCTTCACTGCACAAAAGAAAGCAGGAGCATCAAAGTAAATAACTGAGGAGAGAGAATAAAATGCTATTGCCGTTACCGAACATAGTGTGGGCCAAATTTTAGGAATGCTACAGCAGAATCGACATCATAGATGGTATGGGGTGTTTCAAGCGATGGATTTAATACGTAGTGGGTTGTTTGCGACAAAGAATACTTGCCATAACTAAACATCACGTAGCCACTGCTACATCATCGAAATGCCTGAGTCAAAAATACTCTCACCTTTATTTAATCCCAAAATTCATCGCTGCATTGAAGGCTGTTAATGGGTATACTGATAAAGTGAAGAAAATTAAAGTAAAAATATATTTGATTTAGGTATTCCATTGCCATGTCAACGAACCAGGCCAATATTGGTGACGAACAGCAGCAAGTAAATGTTAAAATAGACTTGAATGCCACAATGGACAGTGGAGCAGAAATGAATGCGGATAACAGTCAACACCAGAGTAAAGGTTTGGACCGGTAACAATAGGCATTGTGAGCCATGGACATCATTGGCCTAGCAACTCTTCCCAATTATAAACACATGCAAAATCCCTTCTATTGGATGCACATCTGAGAAAAGGATTGTTTTTCACAGGCCCCACAGCACATCTGAGAACGGGATTGTTTTTCACAGGCCTTACAACGACATTTATGGATAGTAACATATGGGCAGGTGGGCATCTTGTCGGAAATATAAATCACCACAGGAACATTAGACAGCCTCGTTAGAGGCGATTCAACGCAGACAGAGGAGAAAACAAAATCATTTTATTAAACAACTGGTTCATTACAAAGGCTCTGTTGAGCTTACAACTGCGGCATATGCCGCCACTGCCAAATTGCAGTATAAATTACCAGATGCGGAACAGTCCGTCGAATGGCCTGCATTGCTGGTGTGCAGGAAACTTGGTGCTGCTACACCCAAATTACAGAATGAGGACCTAAGACTTGCATTTATAAAATGCAGAGGAGCTCAAGCTGATGGCGGGAAACTCGAGGCCAGCTGGAAACATCTGGAGCTCACCTACTGCCTTAAACCTGCACCTACTTCTTCTGCCAAAGCACATGTTTACAGGACGCTCCTGGCGGCGAAGATGCGTACAGAAGAACACGGAATTTAGATTAAATTAATATTTCCAACAGCCCCCTTAATCTAAATTCCAGCTAACATTAAACAAATTCAATCGCGACACAACTTCGCATAATTTAAAATAGAAGGGGAGCTTCGCAGTTTTGGGGCACAAAAGAGTGCTTCAAAAATTTAAGCTGCGAAGCAGCTGCTTCGGAAGAAATATCACCGAAGTGGCAGCTTCGGGATAACTTCTGGCGAAGTGCAACTGAGTGGGAGCTTTGTTGTGTTTCATGGCGAAGTGGCAGCTTCGCACAACTGCTCACCGAATTAAGAGCGAAGCTAAACTGGGGAGCTTGATGCGAGGTTTTGCTTGATGAATGAGCTTGCCCAGTCTGTCCATGAACTGGCTTTTGGCTTGGAGCAACTCGGCGTAGGGCACCAGGATGCCCCCAAAAGACCTCGGATTAAAGCTGTACCAATTGAACTAGAGCAGAAAAGTGTCGAGGACTATGAGCGTGGCGCTATGACCACGAAGCGGCACGGGTTTCCCTTCGTGGTCGAAGCGGCCCATGCGGGGGCCCTCGATGAGTGCCCCCTAGAGCCCCGCTACGCCACCGACCATATGGACCACATCGCTCCCTACAAAGTTGTAGACGTCGCTGTCAAAGAAAAGGCTGTCGTTGTTGATGGCGCTCAGGCTGTAGGCCCGGGGATTCGAACCCAAGACCACGAAAAGGCCGTACGTTGCGAGGGCTTGCAGGAGGCGGTCGAGCTTGGCCTCGCTGGTTGCGGTCCCTGGGATTCGATCCGTGATCTGTTTGGCCGTGAGAGGACTGCCGTCGATGCCGAAAAGGATCTCCGGGACCTTAAGGATGATTGCTGCCCTGACCGCCATCGGAAACGTGCAGAGATACGATAATTCTAACAAAGCCAAGAAACAAATATACGAGCCGACGAGATTCGAACCCACAACTTGCTATATTTGCTTTGCTCGCAGTACCAAACCCTCGTAGCTCTCCATCAGCATTCTATGACCTCTGCCTGCAGAGCTCCTATCACCATGCTCTGATACCATGTCGAAAATTAAAATTACACAGGATCTAGACAACCTCGTTAGAGGCTCACCAAACGCAGACAGGCAGAGGAACACAATAATTTTATTGATAAGCCGAAATATTACAAAGGGGCTCCTCAGAGCTTACAAACGCGGAATAACCACCTGCAGAATACACCGCCAGATTGCAATAACCACTACCGAATGCAGACTGATATTTTATGCAGACTGATCTTTTATAGCCTCGCAGGAGGCAACAGAAACAGGGTTAAACAGGGGTAGAGACAGCTAACAGACGGACAAATCTTACTTGCATTTATCTATACAAAAACTCTGCTGAGCAAACAAAAGGCTCTACTGAGCATACAAGACCACAAAGGCCAATATTGTTGAATACACAGCCAAAGATGCAGTATACACTGCCAGAGGTGCAGCATACGCTGCCAGAGGTGAACCTGGTGCTGCTGCACCCAGATTACAGAATGAGGACCTAAGACTTGCATTTATAGAATGTAGAGGAGCTCAAGCTAATGGTGAGAAACTCAAGGCCAGCTGGAAACATCTGGAGCTCACCTACTGCCTTAAACCTGCACCACCTTCTTCTGCTAGAGGACATGTTGACAGGACACTCTCGACGGCGAATATGCATACAAGGCCAGCTGGAAACATCTGGAGCTCACCTACTACCTTAAACCTGCACCACCTTCTTCTGCTAGAGCGCATGTTGACAGGACACTCTCGACGGCGAATATGCATAGAGAAGAACATGAATTAAATTAATATTTCCAACACATCAAACCGAGCAAATGGACCTCATAGTGGAATTAGATGATTTCAGAGGATGAAGGGACCAAAGAGCAGTGCTCAACGATGACAAAGCGGTTAAAAAAAAATTCACGACATTTCATACATAGGCTGACAGGTGTGAAGATACGGAGTGAAGGCATCAAAGAATAGTGAGAATGCGTCAGGTTCACAGTGAAGGCAGCGTCGCCTACCACGGTAGATGGTGTCGTTTCAATGGCAGAACTGATGTGATTCAGTTTTGCAAATGTTAATAATGGCCAGGAATGTTGCAGGTGTACGTATGCTATTGAAAGGAACCAAATATTTCAGAACTATATCCCCTAGTCTGTCTTATGTAGAGATAAGAGGTGTTCAATTCAAGAGCCTAACGGGTGGCAGTTATTATAGAAGGCCATACTGCAAGCATTATTAAATAAGGGCAGTGGAGCAAGGCTATGAATTATGTTCACACGCGGCACTATGGTTGGTGGAATGGCGATGTTTAATATACATTGCCTTCATTTTTATATTAATAAAGCAAATTAATATATTGCCAAATTAATATGCCCCAGATAGGCGTTATAGAAATTCATTATGAGTGAAGCTTGTCGGGTTTTCTTAGCAATGCATGACAAAAATAAAATGAAATCTTAGATACTTACGAAACCTTTAGAGAAGGTTTTACAATCACAATGCTCAAGCCGGCCAGGTATAGTGGCATTGTGCGTAGCCAAGATCGATAGACGACCATCGAGCAAAAAGATAACGTCAAATTTAATGTGCGCATGGAAATATCACCAATCGCGGCCGCCAGCGAGAGTAAAGGACGAGAGTATGTTAATCGAAGGACCTTTGTGTAAATATTATTTTTTCATAAAGGAGGGAGCCCATGTCCAATGGTCACAAAGTAAAAAAAATGAAACGACTATGTACCATGTTATGGTATAAGGCAATGAAGCACTTGGAATAAGGGTCCAAATAACACATGTTCGAAGGAGACTTGCAATGCAAGAATAGCTGTTACTAGGTAAACAAATTTGCATGGGAAGATGTCAAGTAGCTGTAGAATGAAAAGTCGAAAAATGTGAAACAAAAGGACTTGTGAATCCAAATGGGAGTGCAAAATGTAAACAAAAAGGGAAATTTGCAAAGGTTAAATATCCCATCAAATGGAGGAAAAGGGGTTGAACCTTTTGGAAGGCCATATGTTGCTGGATTTGACATGTAAAAAAAGACTGGAAACACATTTTAATGCAAGGAGTTTCTTTTAAAAAAGTTTAGACTTCGTTAGCAAGAAAGAATGGGATTGTTTCTGCATGCTCGAATTTAACTGTTCATTTTTTCCCTTTTCAGATTTTGGACTTGTATATGAAGTTTATGCAATTTTGTTTTGGTTGCTTCATGTGAATGTCCTAGTCTGAAAATTTATTTTGAACCCTAGGAGCTAGCACTTAGTTTATTTCAGTTGCACAAGTTTGTGGGTCGAATAAGCTAGGTTGCATGTATGAACTTCTCACTTATTCGGTTTTGCAGGACGGGGTGCTATCAAACTGAGGGAACTTTGCATTTCTGCATTTTCAGCATTTAATTTTATGCAGATTTTTATTTTTTTCAGTTTTCAAAATTTTATTTTCAGATTTTTTTTCTATTTTCGGACATTAAAATAAACAGTAAAAAAATTTCAAAATCCAAAAATAATTGCATGGCTGCGTAGAGTGTACTTCATAGTTCCATTACACACTTAGACATTTTTTATTTGGAGTCATTTCATATTTTTAAAAATTCGTCAAAGTTGTTTTAATGTAGATTTTAAAAATTTGAAATTTCAGAATTTACATTTTTGGGCCAAAATTTATTTTTTCAGTTTCAGATTTCATTCATGAGCCTATGATGACATTTCCTTCATGAAAATTTCAATTTCATTGGAGGAGTTATGTTTTATGGCATTTCACAAATTTACCATTTTTGGAGCATAAATGCACCTTTTCTTCATGAAAATTCTGATTTCATTGAAGAGGGTAATTTTACATGTTACATTGAAGGTTATTATTTCAAAGCACTAAATTATTCATCTTTATGAAAATTTGATTTCATTTAAGAGGGATAAGTTGAAGTGACATTTTAAAGTCCTTATTTTAAGGCCATAAATTATTGCCTCTTTGTGAAAATTAATTTCACTAAAGAGGGATAGTTTATTGATCACATTGAAAGCTATCTTAATATCCAAGATAAGAAGCTATATTTGGAGCCTATTTCATCATTTTGGATTCACATTCATAGATAGATTTAATCTTCATTTCCATGTTTAAAGTAGGATTTAATGCAAGATAAAACTTGATTAAAATCCACTTAATAAGGAAGATAAAATCTACCTTAAAATCCTCAAGATAAAAAGAACTAAGGCACTACATCGTGGTCATATGAGGGCCAATTCATATTTACTTTTTGTTTGGTTTCATGAACAATCATTAAAGTAGCATGGTAAAATAAACCTATACATGCCCCTTGTTTACAGTTACTTGCAATCACTAAGGTGTTCCAAGCATTAAATTGATATATCTTTATTGAGATTACTAATACACATATGCAAATGCTAATATAGCGGAGACCTTGGAGAAGTCGTTCATTTAACTTATTTGCAAGAGAGAGCTTTGAGATCAAAACCCTAAGGGAGTGTAATTAACACTCAACAAGTGCCTTGATATTTGGCAATGCATTTTAAGTTAGAGACACTAATGTTCTTAGGAAATATTTTAATAATAATGTTTCATCATATGAAATGCGACTATAGATAATTGTAGAAAACCTAATATTATTGACAAGATCCTTTGTCATTGTACATTTTAAAATAGGTATTTCAAATCTATGAGGAAAATAGTGGCTAACTACAAGTGGATATACGGGTTGGTTGTACAATTTATCATTAGAGTACTTGTGACTAGATGATAACCTTTGGCTATTATCCATTTGTTGCTTTATTTTTTATAATTATATATTTAAAGATTAAAGTTGAGGAGAAATATTATTTGACAATGACGACTTTCTAAGAGATACATGTTGAGAGATAGGAAGGTCTTATTGATAATTTATGTAATGTAGAGGATATTATTTGAAATACAATGCTAACATTGAAATTTTATAACTTATTCCTAAGATACCTAAGATTAAAGTGTTGGTAGATCAGGTATGGTATATTGTAGGGTTAGAGTTTCCTTCAAACTCTATCCTAAAACTTATATGATTAGAATGAATACCATAGGATAATTTGATGTGAGGATTAGAGACATGAATATTTGGAGGGACACTTGGATTGTGAGTGTGGCTTGTACCTATTTGTTGAGATGTGGAGCAATTAGCACCACCCAATAATAATTCCTCAAAGCAACGTTATGCATAAGGGGTTGGACTTGAAATGTATTTGTAAAAAAATGGTGAATCCTAATTGAAATCAAGGTGAATCCTAAGCAAATAAAATCAATCATCTTTACACCAAAATTTGGGATATTTGAAGCCCTATATAGCAAGATCATATTTTGAGAAAATGTTGACCTATTAAATCACCTTATAACTTCATAGAAATACCACCATTAGATTAGGCTCAAAACGAGCTTTCCAACGAGTACAAATATGCCTATGTTTATATATATATATATATATAGTGGCGAATTGACCCTAAGAAATATTGATCTAAAAAATTCTAGGCAAATGGGCCGACTTTGAGTGTCCTCATATTTGCCAATTTCTAATTTTGGAAGCCCTAATATTCACCCAATTTGTGAATATTCACCACTCTACATAACCCTACCTCAAGGGTAGGTATAGATGAATTATGTACCAATAAAGGAGGAATGGATTGTCCCACAACATCTATTAATGTAGAGATAGAAGATGGAGTTGAATAAATGAAATGAGATCTTGATGCATTAATATTCATGTTGATGGACCCAAAGGATAGGTTTAATTGATTTTTTGTAAAAGAGTTTGAATTAGGTTGTTGGGGATTATCTATTAGTGAATCATACCCTACAAATGCTCTTAAGGTTTTATTATCATCTCTAAGGAAGGTGTTTACGAATCCCTTATATTTTACAAAAAAAAGGCCATATGGAATTCATATTGCAATTCCAATATCACATCTCCTTTATGGGTAGGCCTTAGATAAACCTAAGGTAATGATACCTCTTCTTCTTAGTTTAATGTGGAGTCCTAAAGGCTAAGGTGTTCATTATGATTCTCCATGGGAGCATCAAGATTAGTGTCCAACTAATGTGCTACACTATGGCTCACATAACATTTATTGCCCATAGGTTTAGTGTTAGGAGAGAATAGAGTATTATTTAAGATATTAATTGTTTATGGTATTGTTTAAATAAGAAAAATAATATATTTTATAGCCCTTGTATCTCCTTCCCTTAATATATAGTCAAAAATATATCTCAAGGCCCTCCCTATATAGTGAATGTTAAAATATACATGACCTATCTCTATATCCATTGATATATGAGATAAAATTAATATATGAAACTCTAATAGTATGTGGAATTGACCTCCTGGATACATGGCCAAGATGGTATGTGAGAAATAACAATGCACCTTCTTATGAATCCCACTAGCCTACTATAATATACTCCCTACTAGCCATAAGTACATGTGAGATCCTATGTAGACAATTGGAAACCTAGGATTGCTATATACCCAACATAACCCAGTAGTTCATATGATAGTTACTCAGAGGATTAGAAATATCTCTAGTAGGAATAGAAATTTGTTATGCTATAATTATCTAAAATTAATGTGATCTAACCAAATAGATATTAGGGGTAAGTTGTTTCATCCATAGAGACAAAAGTTCTTCCAACCCATTGAAGTGCCATTGGTGCTATCACTTGTTGATGGTGCTATTGATTGCTTTATAAAACAAACAAAAAATATAAAGTTAGCACCAAAGGGGTCTATTTGAGCTATCAAAGGATAGTTAGACTTCCTTGAATAATAATTATACCACCATTCATATTTACAAAAAATTATAGGGATGACAAAATACAAGAAATATGTTAGGTGTAAAAAGTACCACTGAGTAGCATTGGCACCATCAATGCTTCCACTTAGTTTTGGCTCTTTAGATCTATGTAAATTAGATATTGATAGCCTAATTGACCTATAATATAGTGGTGCTTTCACTTTCAAGAGTAGAATAATAAGATTAAATTCAACATATTCCAAGCTTATAATGACTGATGAAGGCCTCTAACTTGGAAAAATGGAGGCCTTGTACAACAACAAAAATATAGATTTATTTTCTTAAGAGTGAATATTAAATATCAAATGAAGAACACAAGATTATACTAAGAGGGGGGTGAACAATATAAGACCACTTTTTACTTTTCTTTTCCAATCAATACTATGCAATGTATTGATAAAAATATCAACAATAGTAATCAAAACAATGGACAAATCACCACACATAATAGAGACACCAATTTAACACGGTTCATCCAATGTGGGCTACTCCATGAAGAAAATATTTCACTAAAATTTTCTCAATCAATCTATTGGGAATCCTTTCTCTATTACATTGTTTATGGACCTCTGTCCAAAGGAGACACCAATCCCCTAATAAATTTTTTGGATCTCTATCCATAGGAGAACTCCTTTCTCCTTAGCTCTTACTAGTGATATTCTAGAAGAAATTTTGCCTCCACTACATCGACTAATGGATCTCTATCCACTAAAGAATCATGTCCTTACTGATCTAGCTAATGGATCTTTATCCACTAGAGACTCTCGTCCTCTATACTCTGTCACCTCCATAGCTTACTCTTTGCTCTGTCTCAAATATGCACTAAACACAATCCTTCGGTCTAGCATAAATATGCTCAATCTCTGTCTCTAGTATGGCACAAACCTGTCCTCAAATTTGCACCAAACTCTATCCTCAAATCTACACAAAACGTAGTCCTTCGATCTAGCACAAATCTGTCCTCAATATCTGTCCTATTATCTACACAAAAAACAATCCTTCGGTCTAGCACAAATATATCCTCAATATTTGTCCTCAAGCCTTAGCACAAAGCTTGATCCAATCACAAATCAACACTTCAAGATCTTCCCTAAACCTTAACTCAATGTTTGAACAAATTAATCAATCAAATTTGCTAACAAGTCTTATCAATGACTTATCACAAATATACCTTGTAAGCTTCCACAAACTCTCACACTGATCTATCCACAAGTGCTCTCTAGAACTTGTCCAATATACTCAACAAGTCCTCACTAGAACTTGTCCAATTTGCTCAACAATATCTATCCTAAAACTCTATATTGTAAGTTTCCATAAAGTCTCACACAAATCTATCCACAAGTCCTCTATATAACTTGTCCAATTTGCTCAACAAGTCCTCACTAGAACTTGTCCAATCTGCTCAACAATTTAATTCCTCAAACTCTGTATTGTAAGCTTCCACAAAATCTCACACAAAT
This sequence comes from Wollemia nobilis, assembly GCA_028583015.1. NCBI lineage: Eukaryota > Viridiplantae > Streptophyta > Pinopsida > Araucariales > Araucariaceae > Wollemia > Wollemia nobilis. The sequence continues at coordinate 14,884,816 of JAQPPZ010016726.1, forward strand.
ATAGTCACAAGTCTTCTCAAAGAATTACCTCAACTCTGCTCAATAAGTCCTAACTATAACTTGTCCAATCTCATAGAAACATATAGAGAATTGTTAGACACTCAATATGCTTCACATTCACCACAATTCTCAATTACTTTGAATTTCTTTTTTTACCATAGAAACATATAGAGAATTTTTAGAGACTCAATATGCTTCATACTCACAAAATTTCAATCACTTTCAATTTCTATTTTATCACAAAAACATATAGAGAATTGTTAGAGACTCAATATGTTTCATATTCATCAACACTTAACCTCTTTCTCAAATCAATTCAGAATATAGAACAATTTGTTTCATAGAACTTTAACTATCACATAAACACATCCACTTGACTAGGCTCAACCAACTCTACTCAATCACTCACTCAATGAAAGAATCCTTGCTCACAAATCCTAGTCCAAACTTATGAACATTCAATCAAATATTTCTAATAATGCTTATCAACCAATCTCACATAACAATGATACTCATAATCTTTGCAAACCCTAGTTCAAGTTCTTCACTCAACTAATTGCTTCAACAACAATGCTAATATCACATAACAATGATACTCATGATCTTTGACAACTTCACATAACAATGATACTCATGATCTTTGCACAAACTCTAGTTCAAGTTCCTCACTCAACTAATCACTTCAACAACAATGCTTATCAAACAAGGTTTTATCAACAACTCTTTATTATAGGAAAAACATTTTCACTCCAACTTAGCATTCACAACATTCAACAATCACTCACTAGGAAGATGTGCCCATACATTTTTTTTTGATGTAGAAGTGCCCTTAGAAAACCTGTCTCAATCATAATTTCCTTCTTTCTAGTTTTCAATGGTTAGATGACCAAAATATCACTCTAACACTTTTTCAAAATATTCTTTAGTCACAAAAATAATCAAAGATCAAATACACCTTATTGCCCCTCCTTGAAATTAGCATCTATCAAATCATACATGAAAATAATTATGTAATTGTTCCTTATAATCTCCAATCTCAAATAATAAACCTCCAAAAATCAACCTTTCAAAAACATTATTTCCTATCCTTTCATCTCCCTCAAATACTCAATATCCAATTTTAATTTAGGCAAAAAATAAACTTTAGAAAGCATAAAAATATTTTATTTTTCAAAATTTAGCATCTCCAAAATTAATCAAGCGACCAAGCATGTGATGTCAAAACATACCTCTTCAATTGCCAAAAAGGCCTCGATGGGTTTCGACCTCGAAACCTCTCCTAGTCGAGCGTCCTATCAAGGTGCTAGCCCACCACATGGGCTAGGTGCTTCCATGGGGAGGGGAAGGTGCTAACCTCCCTTTATGTCCTCATTGGTGCTATTCACAAAATGAAGAGCTTCCTTCCTTGGAAATCATCAACCCCACGGGATTCGAACCACATCCTCCCTACCAGCAACATGTCTTAACACCTTCCGCTATCGCCAACTATTCTACACGATGCTTGTGCAGGGTGAGAGGAGTCTGTCTCCTATTTCTTTTTTCTTCTACCGTTGAAGACTTTTCAACGCAAAAAACATTGTGTCATTTCTATGCACGATTTAGAACTTAGGCATTAGAATAATTGCTTAAGGGGTTCTAAGGCAAAGGTTTTACCTTTATTTATACATGATGCCTTATTGCCATAACATGTCGACGCTCAAATAAAATTTTAAATTTTATTTATAAACTTAGTTTTATAACCCTTTTTAGGGTTTATTAAATTAATAAAAATTAATTTATAATTAAATTAAAATTAACTTAAGTAACTTGAAAGTTAATTAAATTAATTAATAAATAATTTATAATAAAATTATATTAATTAATTTATAATTAATTTAAATCTCCTTTTTAATATTATATTAAAATATTATAATATTATTTTCCTGGGCATCTTCTTTTCCCTTTGGACCTCATCTCACTGCCTAGAACCGAATTTGATCAACTGGATTCTCCTTTCACACTTATTGGAGAACTTGAAACTGATGCTGCCCACTAAAACTGCCACTCACTGGTGCTAAAAGCTTCACATCAATGATAACTTCAAACTTGACATCAATGACAACTCATCTACTAAAAATGTCCAAAAATCACCCCCTTTGTCATTGATGGCAACCCAATTATCTTTTCAAATTTTCTTAACCTATTTCTGTTCTACTCACCCTAGGAAACTACTCCCCCTGACTCAATTTGCTCTTCTTAAATAAAATCTCTCCCCCTTAATTAAATCTCTCCCCCTTTGACATCAATGGCAAAGGGTCACCTTTGGGGCTCGGGGCTAAGAATGAGTCTCTTAGCTTAGCCCCTCCCCCACCTCCTCTTGAGGTGGTTAATTCTAGGGTGGGAGTATTTCTACTCCATAAAGCACTTATCTTTACCTTTGTCCACTTTCCTTATCATCTGATTCCTCTGATTTCTTTGACTATTCCTGTTCATGTCCTTGTTCCTATTTTTTTTCATGTTCCTATTCATACTTGGTTCTCGAATTTTTGCTCTACACCACTTTGTTGTATGTCCATCATTATTGCACTTGTAACACTTAGTATTTTTATTCCTTGTAGGTGTAAATATCTTGGGATTTCTTCTGGTGAAGCCATATCTATTCCTATCATGGACCCTGCAATTCATTGCCTTATGACCAAAATGATTACATGAGTAGAAATACCCATGAAAAGGCTACCTGCTTATGAAGTTCCCATATTCTTGTCTTTTATGTGTCCTGCATTGTGAAGCCTTGTGCCTAAATATTTGACATGAGAAACATCATCCATTGAAGTTCTCTTACCTTGACCTCATTGGTCTCTTAGTCTCTCTTACCCTATGTTGGTTCATGTTCCATATGTTTCTCCTTTGTGCATTGTTTCTTTCCTTTTTGAACTTTTTGTTGTCCAACTCATCCTTAGAAGTCTCACTTTCTCTTATGCTATCTTATTCCGAAGTTTCTTATTCTTAAGAACTTGAGGTTGACTCTTCTTCTTGTTTCTTTTGACACTGTTCAAAACCAAGACTTGATTTTGCTTGATGTAGGCTTTTGTGACTTGATAATCTTATCCAAGTTCTTTGAACTTCTTCTAAACTTGTGTAGCTTATCCTTAGACTTCTCTACTTATTCCCTTAGTAGGGCTACTTCTTGTTCTAAATTTTCATATTATAAGACCTTTTCTTCTAGCTTATCCTTGAACTTATTTGTCTTATCCATTGACTTGTTTAGATCCTCTATAAGCTTTCCTCTCTCTTCATCACATTCTTGAAACTAAAGCTCAAGTTGGGAGTTTTGCTTTCTTACCTTCTTTAAATTTTTAAGAGCATAAATAATATCTCCCTCAAGATCAAATTCTCCTATTTCTAATTCTTCCTCTATTTGTTTGCCTTTGAAAACATCTTCATTATTTTCTGACTTATCTTCTATAGGATCACCTCCTTCTTCTTCTAGTGCCATTAGAATATTCTCTTATGGTCCTTCAAGTGTATCCTCATATTCATCATCACTAAAACTGAAACCATTCTTTGTACAACTATCTTCAAGATGTCCAAAATTACCACATCTAAAACACTTGAGAATTATTGGTGACCTTTTCTTAACTTCTTCTTTTTCTTCTATTAGAAATAGGACTTCATATTTATCATTATATAAGAAACTGTTATCACTATCACTTGAGTACTTACTTGCCTTGTCTGCATAGTAGCTCCTCTTTTGTATTTGAAAGAAATTATTCCCTTGTCTGCCTTGTCCATCCTTACCTTTCTTTTGGTACATGTATTTTTTTGATTCCCTATTCTTATGATCCTATTTTTCTTCATCATTGCTATTTCTGGCTTCTTGACAATAAGTTGCATAGTGACCATACTTTCCACAATTGAAACATCTAATAAATTTTGCATCTTTAAATCTTCTTGAATCCTTATTCCTTCTACCATAATTAGCTTCTTCATCACTGGATGACTCATTGCTTGAACCTGACTTCTTGCCCTTTTGTCTTCTTAGTATCTTTCAATGATGCTTCCTTTGGAAATTAGGTTCCTCTTTTGTTCTTAACTCAAAAGCTATAAGAATACCAAGTAACATATCTCTTGTCAAAATATCACCATCTTTTGATTCCTCTATAGCAGAGATATTTTCACTAAACCTTTTTGGAAGAGATCTTAAGATCTTATCACAAATATTAGATTCTTCAATCTCAAGTCCAAGTCCTTGCATGGTGTTAACAACCTCATCTACCCAAAGTAGATAAGTACTAATGTTTTCCTCATCCTTCATTTTTAAATCTTCAAATTGTCCCTTGAGATTTCGTATCTTTGCCTTTTTGACACTTTTATCTCCTTCATATATGCTTTGTAACTTATCCCAAATTGCTTTTTCTGATTTGCAATGCATAACATTTATGAACTTTGTTCTATGCAAAACTCTTAAAATTGTATTCATTGCTTTTGAATTGTAATGATGTAGAAGCTTACCATATTTATCTGTAGGTGGAGTAGCTGGTGGTGTGTATCCATTTTCAACAACTTCCCATATTTCATTACCAAGTGCCATTAGGTGAATCTTCATTCTCATACTCCAAAATATATAATCGCTTCCATAAAATACTGGTGTTGAATTATCTGAGGACCCATTCTTAGAATCCATTGTGTTCTTGAAAGCTTTTCCTTCAAGCTGTTAAAATATTCTGAAGGAACCCGATCTAATACATGGGGGTGAACAGTATAAGACCACTTTTTACTTTTCTTTCCCAATCAATATTATGCAATGTATAGATAGCAATATCAATAGTAATAATCAAAGCAATGCACAAATCACCACACACAATAGAGACACCAATTTAACGTGGTTCACCCAATGTGGGCTACTCCATGGAGAAAATATTTCACTAAAATTTTCTCAATCAATCTCTTGGGAATCCTTTCCCTATTACAATGTTTATGGACCTCTATCCAAAGGAGACACCAATCCCCTAATCAAGTTCATGGATCTCTATCCATAGGAGAACTCCTTTCTCCTTAGCTCTAGCTGGTGATCTTCTAGAAGAACTGTTGCCTCCACTACACTAGCTAATGGATCTCTATCCACTGAAGACTCATGTCCTCACTACCCTAGCTAATGGATCTCTATCCACTAGAGACTATCATCCTCTATACTCTATCACCTCCAAATCTTTTTGCTCTATCTCAAATTTATACTAAACACAGTCCTTCGATCTAGCACAAATCTTCTCAATATCTATCTATGGTCTGGCACAAACCTATCCTCAAATCTACACCAAAATCTATCCTCAAATCTATACTAAACATAGTCCTTTGGTCTAGCACAAATCTATCCTCAATATCTATCCTCTGATCTGCACTAAACATAGTCCTTCGATCTAGCACAAATCTATCCTCAATATCTATCCTCAAGCCTTAACACAAAGCTTGACTTAATCTCAAATCAACTCTGCTAGATCTACCCCAAACCTTAACCCAAGGTTTGAACAAATCAATCAATCAACTCTGCTCTCAAGTCTTCTCAAAAACTTATCTCAAATCTGCCTTGTAAGCTTCCACAAAATCTCACACTAATATGTCCACAAGTCCTCTCTAGAACTTGTCCAAATCTGCTCAACAAGTCCTCACTAGAACTTGTCCAAATCTGCTCAACAATCTCTATCCTCAAACTCTGTATTGTAAGCTTCCACAAAATCTCACACAAATCTATCCACAAGTCTTCTCTAAGACTTATCTCAAATCTGCTCAACAAGTCCTCACTAGAACTTGTCCAATCTCATAGAAACATAAAGAGAATTGTTAGAAGCTACTCAATATGCTTCACAACTTCCAAACACCTCAAATCTACTCAACAATCACTCATTAAAACTTTCTATCACATAGAAACATATAGAGAATTGTTAGAGACTCAATATGTTTCACATTCATCAACACTCAACCTCTTTCTCAAATCAATTCAGAATATAGAACAATTTATTTCACAGAACTTGAACTATCACTTCAACACATCCACTTGACTAGGCTCAACCAACTCTACTCAACCAATCAATCAATGAAATAATCCTTGCTCACAAACCCTAGTCCAAACATATGAACACTCACTCAAATATTTCCAACAATGCTTATCAACCAATCTCACATAACAATGATACTCATGATATTTGCAAACCCTAGTTCAAGTTCTTCACTCAACCAATCACTTCAACAACAATGCTACAAACAATCTCACATAACAATGATACTCATGATATTTCACCACTTCACATAACAATGATACTCATGATCTTGCACAAACCCTAATTCAAGTTCAACTCACTCATACAAATAATCACTCCTCAAAATCTCCAACAATGCTTATCAAACAAGGATTTATCATCACTACTTTTGATCTCCATCAAAAACTAAGCCCTTTTCACTCCAATCTTAGCATTCAAAACATCTCAATCAATCACTTCAACCAAAGAAGAATATGCCCATACCTTTTATTTGATGTAGAAGTGACCTTAGAAAACCTATCTCAATCACAATTTTCTTCTTTTGCCAATTTCAATGGTTAGATGATAAAATATCACACTAACCTCTTCTCAAAATATTACTCTCAATTACAAAAATAATCAAACTCAAATACACCTTATTACTCCTTGATTGAAATTAGCAATTTATCAAATCACACATGAAAATAATAATTCAATTGTTCCTTATAATATCCAATCTCAATTAATCAACCTCCAAAAATCAACCTTTCAAAAACATTATTGCCTATCCTTTTATCTCCATCAAGTACTCAGTATCAAATTTTAATTTAGGAAAAATAAACTTTAGAAAGCATAAAAATATTTTATTTTTCAAACTTTAGCACCTTCAAAATTAATCAAGCAACCAAGCATGTGACGTCAGCGCATACCTCTTCAATTGCCAAAAAGGCCTCGATGGGTTTCGACCTCGAAACCTCTCCTAGCCGAGCGCCCTATCAAGGCGCTAGCCCACCACGTGGGCTAGGTGCTTCCATGGGGAGGGGAAGGCGCTAGCCTCCCTTTATGTCCTCGTTGGCGTTGTTCAACAAAATGAAGACCTTCCTTCCTTGCAAAACGTGAACCCCGCGGGATTCGAACCACATCCTCCCTACCAGCAACACGTCTTAACACCTTCCACCATCACCAACTGCGCTACATGATGCTTGTGTAGGGTGAGAGGAGCCTCACTCCTATTTCTTCATTATTCTACCATCGGAGACTTTTCAATGCAAAAAACATTGCATCCTTTTTACGCACGATTTAGAACTTAGGCATTCAAATTATTGCTTGGGGATTCTAAGGCAAAGGTTTTACCTTTATTTATACATGATGCCTTATTGCCATAACACGTCGGTGCTCAAATCGAATTTTAAATTTGATTTATAAACTTAGCTTTATAACCCTTTTTAGGGTTTATTAAATTAATAAAAATTAATTTATAATTAAATTAAAATTAACTTATAATTAACTTAAGTAACTTGAAAGTTAATTAAATTAATTAATAAATAAATTTATAATAAAATTATATTAATTAATTTATAATTAATTTAAATTTCCTTTTTAATATTATAATAAAATATTATAATATTATTTGCTTGGGCCTCTTCTTTGCCCTTTGGACCTCATCTGACTGCTTGGAATCGGATTTGATCAACTGGAGGTGGATTCTCCTTTTGCACTTATTGGAGAACCTAAAACTGATGTTGCCCACTGAAACTGCCACTCACTGGTGTTGAAAGCTTGACATCAATGACGACTCAAACTTGACATCAATGACAACTCATCTACTCAAAATGTCCAACAATCTCCCCCTTTGTCATTGATGGCAACCCAATTATATTTTTAAATTTTCTTAACTTGACCTTTTTGTTTTGCTCCCCCTAGGAAACTGCTCCCCCTGACTCAATGCTCTCTCCTTAAACCAAATCTCTCCCCCTTACTCAAATCTCTCCCCCTTTGACATCAATGGCAAAGGGTCACCTTTGGGGCTCGGGGCTAAGAATGAGTCTCTTAGCTTAGCCCCTCCCCCACCTCCTCTTGAGGTGGTTAATTCTAGGGTGGGAGTATTTCTACTCCCACCAAGCACTGGTCTTTACCTTTGTCCTCTTTCCTTCTCATATAATTTCTTTGATTTATCTGACTATTCTTTTTCATGTCCTTGTTCCTGTTCTTGTTCATGTTCCTGTTCATGCTTGATTCTGGAATGTCTGCTCTACACCACTTTGTTGTATGTCCATCATTATTGCACTTATAACACTTAATGTTATTATTCCTTGGAGGTGTAAATATCTTGGGATTTCTTCTAGTGAAGCCATATCTATTCCTGTCATGGACCCTGCAATTCATTGCCTTGTGACCAAACTGATTACATGAGTAGCAATACCCATGAAAAGGCTACCTATTTCTAAAGTTCCCATATTCATGTCTTTCATGTGTCCTGCATTGTGAAGCCTTGTGCCCAAATCTATGACATGAGAAACATCATCCATTGAAATTTCCTTGCCTTGACCTCATTGGTCTCTTAGTCTCTTTTACCCTGTGTTGGTTCCTGTTCCATCTATTTCTCCTTTGTGCATTATTCCTTTCCTTGTTGAACTTTCTGTTGTCCAACTCATCCTCAGAAGTCTCACTTTCTCTCACACTATCTTCTTCTGAAGTTTCTTCTTCTTCAGAACTTGAGGTTGACTCTTCTTCTTGTTTCTTTTGAGCCTGTTCAAAACCAAGACCTAGTTTTGCTTGATGTAGGCTTTTGTGACTTGATAATCTTATCCAAATTCTTTGAACTTCTTCCAAACTTGTGTAGCTTGTCCTTAGACTTCTCTACTTCTTCCCTTAGTAGGGCTACTTCTTGTTCTAACTTTTCACATTCTAAGACCTTTGCTTCTAACTTATCCTTGAACTTCTTTGTCTTAGCTATTGAATTGTTTAGATCCTCTATAAGCTTTCCTCTCTCTTCATCACATTCTTGAAACTGAAGCTCAAGTTGGGAGTTTTGCTTTCTTACCTTCTTTAAAGTTTTAAGAGCATAAATAAGCTCTCCCTCAAGATCAACTTCTCCTTTTTTTGATTCTTCCTCTATTTGTTTACCTTTGAGAACATCTTCATTCTTTTCTGACTTGTCTTCTATAGGATCACCTCCTTCTTCTTCTAGTGCCATTAGAATATTCTCTTCTGGTCCTTCAAGTGTATCCTCATATTCATCATCACTGAAACTGAAACCATTCCTTGTACAACTATCTTCAAGATGTCCAAAATTACCACATCTAAAACACTTGAGAATTATTGGTGACCTTTTCTTAACTTCTTCTTTTTCTTCTATCAGAAATAGAACTTCATCTTTATCATTATCTGAGAAACTATTATCACTATCACTTGAGTACTTACTTGCCTTGTCTGCATAGTAGCTCCTCTTTTGTCTTTGAAAGAACTTCTTTCCTTGTCTGCCTTGTCCATCCTTACCTTTCTTTTGGTACCTGTATTTTTCTGATTCCCTGTTCTTATGATCCTATTTTTCTTCATCATTGCTATTTTTGGCTTCTTGACAATCAGTTGCATAGTGACCATACTTTCCACAATTGAAACATCTAACAGATTTTGCATCTTTAAATCTTCTTGAATCCTTATTCCTTTCTGCCATAATTAGCTTCTTCATCCACTGGATGACTCATTGCTTGAATCTGACTTCTTGCCCTTTGTCTTCTTAGTAGCTTTGAAGGCTGCTTCCTTCGAGAGATTAGGTTCCTCTTTTGTTCTTAACTCAAAAGTTGTAAGAATACCAAGTAACATATCTCTTGTCAAAATATCACCATATTTTGATTCCTCTATAGTGAGATATTTTCACTAAACCTTTTTGGAAGAGATCTTAAGATCTTATCACAAACATCAGATTCTTCAATCTCAAGTCCAAGTCCTTGCATGGCATTAACAACCTCATCTACACGAAGTAGATAAGTACTAATGTTTTCCTCATCCTTAATTTTTAAATCTTCAAATTGTCCTTTGAGATTTCGTATCTTTACCTTTTTGACACTTTTATCTCCTTCATATATGCTTTGCAACTTATCCCAAATTCCTTTTGTTGATTTGCAATGCATAACCTTTATGAACTTTATTCTATGCAAACCTCTCAAAATTGCATTCATTGCTTTTGAATTGTAATGATGTAGAAGCTTACCATATTTATCTGTAGGTGGAGTAATTGGTGGTGTGTATCCATTTTCAACTGCTTCCCATATTTCATTTCCAAGTGCCATCAGGTGAATCTTCATTCTCATACTCCAAAATATATAATCACTTCCATCAAATACTGGTGTTGAATTATCTGAGGACCCATTCTTAGAATCCATTGTGTTCTTGTAAGCTTTTCCTTCAAGATGTTAAACTCTTTCGAAGGAACCCGCTCTGATACCAATTGAAGAACACAAGCTTATACTGAGAGGGGGGTGAACAATATAAGACCACTTTTTACTTTTCTTTCCCAATCAATATTATGCAATGTATAGATAGAAATATCAATAGTAGTAATCAAAGCAATGCACAAATCACCACACACAATAGAGACACCAATTTAACGTGGTTCACCCAATGTGGGCTACTCCATGGAGAAAATATTTCACTAAAATTTTCTCAATCAATCTCTTGGGAATCCTTTCCCTATTACAATGTTTATGGACCTCTATCCAAAGGAGACACCAATCCCCTAATCAAGTTCATGGATCTCTATCCATAGGAGAACTCCTTTCTCCTTAGCTCTAGCTGGTGATCTTCTAGAAGAACTGTTACCTCCACTACATTGGCTAATGGATCTCTATCCACTGAAGACTCCTGTCCTCACTACCCTAGCTAATGGATCTCTATCCACTGGAGACTATCATCCTCTATACTCTATCACCTCCAAATATTTTTACTCTATCTCAAATCTACACTAAACACAATCCTTCGATCTAGCACAAATCTGCTCAATATCTATCTCTAGTCTAGCACAAACCTGTCCTCAAATCTACACCAAACTCTATCCTCAAATCTATACTAAACATAGTCCTTCAGTCTAGCACAAATCTGTCCTCAATATCTATCCTTTGATCTACACTAAACATAGTCCTTCGGTCTAGCACAAATCTATCCTCAATCTCTATCCTCAAGCCTTAACACAAAGCTTGAATCAATCTCAAATCAACTCTGCTAGATCTGCCCCAAACCTTAACTCAAGGTTTGAACAAATCAATCAATCAACTCTGCTCTCAAGTCTTCTCAAAGACTTATCTCAAATCTGCCTTGTAAGCTTCCACAAAAGCTCACACTAATCTATCCACAAGTCCTCTCTAGAACTTGTCCAATATGCTCAACAAGTCCTCACTAGAACTTGTCCAATCTGCTCAACAATCTCTATCCTCAAACTGTATTATAAGCTTCCACAAAAGCTCACACAAATCTATCCACAAGTCTTCTCTAAGACTTACCTCAAATCTGCTCAACAAGTCCTCACTAGAACTTGTCCAATCTCATAGAAACATAAAGAGAATTGTTAGAGACTCAATATGCTTCACATTCACCACAATGCTCAATCACTTTCAATCACTCTTTTTATCACAAAAACATATAGAGAATTTTTAGAGACTCAATATGTTTCACATTCATCAACACTCAACCTCTTTCTCAAATCAATTCAGAATATAGAACAATTTGTTTCATAGAACTTGAACTATCACTTCAACACATCCACTTGACTAGGCTCAACCAACTCTACTCAACCAATCACTCAATGAAATAATCCTTGCTCACAAACCCTAGTCCAAACATATGAACACTCACTCAAATATTTCCAACAATGCTTATCAACAAATCTCACATAACAATGATACTCATGATATTTGCAAACCCTAGCTCAAGTTCTTCACTCAACTAATCACTTCAACAACAATGCTGCAATCTCACATAACAATGATACTCAATGATATTTCACCACTTCTCATAACAATGATACTCATGATCTTGCAAACTCTAGTTCAATTCAAACTCACTATACTAATCACTTCAATTCCAACAATGCTTATCAAACAAGATTTATCATACTACTTTTTATCTCCATAAAAACAACACCTTTTCACTCCAATCTTAGTATTCAAAACATTCAATCAATCACTCACATAGGAGGATGTGCCCATACCTTTTTATTTGATGTAGAAGTGACCTTAGAAAACCTGTCTCAATCACAATTTTCTTCTTTCCAATTTCAATGGTTAGATGACAAAATATCACACTAACACTCTTCTCAAGATATTTCTCAATTACAAAAATAATCAAACTTAAATACACCTTATTACTCCTCCTTGAAATTAGCAATTTATCAAATCACACATGAAAATAATAATTCAATTGTTCCTTATAATCTCCAATCTCAATTAATCAACCTCCAAAAATCAACCTTTCAAAAACATTATTGCCTATCCTTTTATCTCCCTCAAATACTCAATATCAAATTTTAATTTAGGCAAAATAAACTTTAGAAAGCATAAAAATATTTTATTTTTCAAACTTTAGCACCTCCAAAATTAATCAAGCAACCAAGCATGTGACGTCAGCGCATACCTCTTCAATTGCCAAAAAGGCCTCGATGGATTTGACCTCGAAACATCTCCTAGCCGAGCGCCCTATCAAGGCGCTAGCCCACCACGTGGGCTAGGTGCTTCCACGGGGAGGGGAAGGTGCTAGCCTCCCTTTATGTCCTCATTGGTGCTATTCAACAAAACTAAGACCTTCCTTCCTTGCAAAACATGAACCCCACAGGATTCGAACCGTGTCCTCCCTACTAGCAACACGTCTTAACACCTTCCATCGTCACCAACTACACTACGTGGTGCTTGTGCAGGGTGAGAGGAGCCTCACTCCTATTTCTTCGTTCTTCTGCCACGAGAGACTTTTCAATGCGAAAAACACTGCATCCTTTCTACGCATGATTTAGAACTTAGGCATTCGAATAATTGCTTGGGGGTTCTAAGGCAAAGGTTTTGCCTTTATTTATACATGATGCCTTATTGCCATAACACGTCGATGCTCAAATCAAATTTTAAATTTGATTTATAAACTTAGCTTTATAACCCTTTTTAGGGTTTATTAAATTAATAAAAATTAATTTATAATTAAATTAAAATTAACTTATAATTAACTTAAGTAACTTGAAAGTTAATTAAATTAATTAATAAATTAATTTATAATTAATTTAAATTTCCTTTTTAATATTATAATAAAATATTATAATATTATTTGCCTGGGCCTCTTCTTTGCCCTTTGGACCTCATCTGACTGCTTGGAACCGGATTTGATCAACTGGAGGTGGATTCTCCTTTTGCACTTATTGGAGAACCTGAAACTGATGTTGCCCACTAAAACTGCCACTCACTAGTGTTGAAAGCTTGACATCAATGACGACTCAAACTTGACATCAATGACAACTCATCTACTCAAAATGTCCAACAATCTCCCCCTTTGTCATTGATGGCAACCCAATTATTTTTTCAAATTTTCTTAACCTTTTTTTGTTCTACTCCCCTGGGAAACTACTCCCCTTGACTCAATGCTCTCTTCTTAAATCAAATCTCTCCCCCTTACTTAAATCTCTCCCCCTTTGACATCAATGGCAAAGGGTCACCTTTGGGGCTCGGGACTAAGAATGAGTCTCTTAGCTTAGCCCCTCCCCCACCTCCTCTTGAGGTGGTTAATTCTGGGGTGGGAGTATTTCTACTCCCATCGAGCACTGATATTTACCTTTGTCCACTTTCCTTCTCATCTAGTTTCTCTTATTTCTTTGACTATTTTTGTTCATGTCCTTGTTCCTATTCCTATTCATGTTCCTATTCATGCTTAGTTCTGGGATTTCTTCTCTACACCACTTTGTTGTATGTCCATCATTATTGCACTTGTAACACTTGGTATTGTTATTCCTTGTAGGTGCAAATATCTTGGGATTTCTTTTGGTGAAGCCATATCTATTCCTATCATGGACCCTGCAATTCATTGCCTTGTGACCAAAATGATTACATGAGTAGCAATACCCATGAAAGTATTGTCTGCTTCTGAAGTTCCCATATTCTTGTCTTTCATGTGTCCTACATTGTGAAGCCTTGTGCCCAAATCTATGACATGAGAAACATCATCCATTGAATTTTCCTTGCCTTGACCTCATTGGTCTCTTAGTCTCTCTTACCCTATGTTGGTTCCTATTCCATCTGTTTCTCCTTTGTGCATTGTTCCTTTCCTTGTTGAACTTTCTATTGTCCAACTCATCCTCAGAAGTCTCACTTTCTCTTACACTATCTTCTTCTGAAGTTTCTTCTTCTTCAGAACTTGAGGTTGACTCCTCTTCTTGTTTATTTTGACCCTGTTCAAAACCAAGACCTATTTTTGCTTGATGTAGGCTTTCGTGACTTGATAATCTTATCCAAGTTCTTTGAACGTCTTCCAAACTTGTGTAGCTTATCCTTAGAATTATCTACTTCTTCCCTTAGTAGGACTACTTCTTGTTCTAACTTTTCACATTCTAAGACCTTTGCTTCTAGCTTATCCTTGAACTTATTTGTCTTAGCCATTGAATTGTTTAGATCCTCTATAAGCTTTCCTCTCTCTTCATCACATTCTTGAAACTGAAGCTCAAGTTGGGAGTTTTGCTTTCTTACCTTCTTTAAAGTTTTAAGAGCATAAATAAGCTCTCCCTCAAGATCAACTTCTCCTTTTTCTAATTCTTCCTCTATTTGTTTGCCTTTGAGAACATCTTCATTCTTTTCTGACTTGTCTTCTATAGGATCACCTCCTTCTTCTTCTAGTGCCATTAGAATATTCTCTTTTGGTCCTTCAAGTGTATCCTCATATTCATCATCACTAAAACCTTGTACAACTATCTTCAATATGTCCAAAATTACCACATCTAAAACACTTGAGAATTATTGGTGACCTTTTCTTAACTTCTTTTTCTTCTATCAAAAATAGGACTTCATCTTTATCATTATCTCGGAAATTATTATCACTATCACTTGAGTACATACTTGCCTTGTCTGCATAGTAGCTCCTCGTTTGTCTTTGAAAGAACTTCTTCCCTTGTTTGCCTTGTCCATCCTTACCTTTCTTTTGGTACCTATATTTTTATGATTCCCTATTCTTATGATCCTGTTTTTCTTCATCATTGCTATTTTTGGCTTCTTGAAAATCAGTTGCATAGTGACCATACTTTCCACAATTGAAACATCTAACAGATTTTTCATCTTTAAATCTTCTTGAATCCTTATTCATTCTACCATAATTAGCTTCTTCATCACTGGATGACTCATTTCTTGAATTTGACTTCTTGGCCTTTTGTCTTCTTAGTAGCTTTGAAGGCTGCTTCCTTCCGGAGATTAGGTTCCTCTTTTGTTCTTAACTCAAGAGTTGTAAGAATACCAAGTAACATATCTCTTGTCAAAATATCACCATATTTTGATTCCTCTATAGCAGAGATATTTTCACTAAACCTTTTTAGAAGAGATCTTAAGATCTTATCACAAATATTAGATTCTTCAATCTCAAGTCCAAGTCCTTGCATGGCGTTAACAACCTCATCTACCCGAAGTAGATAAGTACTAATGTTTTCCTCATCCTTCATTTTTAAATCTTCAAATTGTCCCTTGAGATTTTGTATCTTTGCCTTTTTGACACTTTTATCTCCTTCATATATGCTTTGTAACTTATCCCAAATTGCTTTTGTTGATTTGCAATGCATAACCTTTATGAACTTTGTTCTATGCAAACCTCTCAAAATTGCATTCATTGCTTTTGAATTGTAATGATGTAGAAGCTTACCATATTTATATGTAGGTGGAGTAGATGGTGGTGTGTATCCATTTTCAACTGCTTCCCATATTTCATTGCCAAGTGCCATAAAGTGAATCTTCATTCTCATACTCTAAATATATAATCGCTTCCATAAAATACTGGTGTTGAATTATATGAGGACCCATTCTTAGAATCCATTGTGTTCTTGAAAGAGTTTTCTTCAAGCTATTAAACTCTTTCGAAGGAACCCACTCTGATACCAATTGAAGAACACAAGATTATACTAAGAGGGGGTGAACAGTATAAGATCACTTTTTACTTTTCTTTCCCAATCAATATTATGCAATGTATAGATAGAAATATCAACAGTAGTAATCAAAGCAATGCACAAATCACCATACACAATAGAGACACCAATTTAACGTGGTTCACCCAATGTGGGCTACTCCACGGAGAAAATATTTCACTAAAATTCTCAATCAATCTCTTGGGAATCCTTTCCCTATTACAATATTTATGGACCTCTGTCCAAAGGAGACACCAATCCCCTAATCAAGTTTATGGATCTCTATCCATAGGAGAACTCCTTTCTCCTTAGCTCTGGATAGTGATCTTCTAGAAGAACTATTGCCTCCACTACATTGGCTAATGGATCTCTATCCATTGAAGACTCATATCCTCACTGCCCTGGCTAATGGATCTCTATCCACTAGAGACTATCATCCTCTATACTTTGTCACCTCCAAAGCTTACTCTTTGCTCTATCTCAAATCTTTACTAAACACAGTCCTTTGGTCTAGCACAAATCTGCTCAATCTCTATCTTTAGTCTGGCACAAACCTATCCTCAAATCTGCACCAAACTCTATCCTCAAATATGCACTAAACATAGTCCTTCAGTCTAGCACAAATCTATCCTCAATCTCTATCCTCTAATCTGCACTAAACATAGTCCTTTGATCTAGCACAAATTTGTCCTCAATATCTATCCTCAAGCCTTAGCATCAAAGCTTGATCCAATCACAAATCAACACTTCTAGATCTACCCAAAACCTTAACTCAAGGTTTGAACAAATAAATCAATCAACTCTGCTCACAAGTCTTCTCAAAGACTTATCTCAAATCTACCTTGTAAGCTTCCACAAAAGCTCACACTAATCTGTCCACAAGTCCTCTCTAGAACTTGTCCAATCTGCTCAACAAGTCCTCACTAGAACTTGTCCAATCTTCTCAACAATATCTATCCTCAAACTCTATATTGTAAGATTCCACAAAATCTCACACATCTCCGTCCCTCTTTTTAATTTTTATTTACTCCAAGCTCACACAAATATGTTCACAAGTCTTCTCAAAGACTTACCTCAAATCTGCTCAACAAGTCCTCACTAGAACTTGTCCAATCTCATAGAAACATATAGAGAATTTTTAGAGACTCAATATGCTTCACATTCACCACAATGCTCAATTACTTTTAATTTATTTTTTACCATAGAAACATATAGAGAATTGTTAGAGACTCAATATGCTTCACATTCACAAAATATCAATCACTTTCAATCTCTCTTTTATCACAAAAATATATAGATAATTGTTAGAGACTCAATATATTTCACATTCATCAACACTCAACCTATTTCTCAAATCAATTCAGAATATAGAACAATTTGTTTCATAGAACTTGAACTATCACATCAACACATCCACTTGACTAGGCTCAACCAACTCTACTCAATCACTCACTCAATGAAATAATCCTTTCTCACAAACCCTAGTCCAAACTTATGAACATTCACTCAAATGTTTCCAACAATGCTTATCAACCAATCTCACATAACAATGATACTCATGATCTTTGCAAACCCTAGTTCAAGTTCTTCACTCAACTAATTGCTTCAAAAACAATGCTAATCTCACATAAAAATGATACTCATGATATTTGACAACTTCACATAACAATGATACTCATGATATTTGCACAAACTCTAGTTCAAGTTCCTCACTCAACTAATCACTTCAACAACAATGCTTATCAAACAAGGTTTTATCAACAACTCTTTATTCCAGAAAAACCCTTTTCACTCCAACTTAGCATTCACAAAATTCAACAATCACTCACTAGGAATATGTGCCCATACCTTTTTTTAATGTAGAAGTGCCCTTAGAAAACCTGTCTCAATCACAATTTCCTTCTTTCCAGTTTTCAATGGTTAGATGACCAAAACATCACTTTAACACTTTCTCAAAATATTCCTTAGTCACAAAAATAATCAAAGCTCAAATACACCTTATTGCTCCTCCTTGAAATTAGCATCCATCAAATCATACATGAAAATAATAATTTAATTGTTCCTTATAATCTCCAATCTCAAATAATCAACCTCCAAAAATCAACCTTTCAAAAACATTATTGCCTATCCTTTTATCTCCCTCAAATACTCAATATCCAATTTTAATTTAGGCAAAATAAACTTTAGAAAGCATAAAAATATTTTATTTTTCAAACTTTAGCATCTCCAAAATTAATAAAGAAACCAAGCACGTGATGTCAGCACATACCTCTTCAATTGCCAAAAAGGCCTCGGTGGATTTTAACCTCGAAACCTCTCCTAGTCGAGCACCCTATCAAGGTGCTAGCCCACCATGTGGGCTAGGTGCTTCCACGGGGAGGGGAAGGTGCTAGCCTCCCTTTATGTCCTCCTTGGTGATATTCACAAAATGAAGACCTTCCTTCCTTGCAAAACGTGAACCCCGCAAGATTCACACCGCGTCCTCCCTGCCAACAACATGTCTTAACACCTTTCGTTGCCACCAAATGCGCTATGCAGTGCTTGTGCAGGGTGAGAGGAGCCTCACTCCTATTTCTTCATTCTTCTACCATCAAAGACTTTTCAATACGAAAAACATTGTGTCCTTTCTGTGCACGATTTAGAACTTAGGCATTCGAATAATTGCTTGGGGGTTCTAAGGCAAAGGTTTTACCTTTATTTATACATTATGCCTTATTTCCATAACACGTCGGTGCTCATATCGAATTTTAAATTCAATTTATAAACTTAGTTTTTTAACATTTTTAGGGTTTATTAAATTAATAAAAATTAATTTATAATTAAATTAAAATTAACTTATAATTAACTCAAGTAACTTGAAAGTTAATTAAATTAATTAATAAATAAACTTATATTAATTAATTTATAATTAATTTAAATTTTCTTTTTAATATTATAATATATTTTCCTGGGCCTCTTCTTTACCCTTTGGACCTCATCTGACTGCCTGGAATCGAATTTGATCAACTGGAGGTGGATTCTCCTTTTGCACTTATTCGAAAACCTGAAACTGATGTTGCCCACTAAAACTGCCACTCACTGGTGCTGAAAGCTTGACATCAATGACAACTTCAAACTTGACATCAATGACAACTCATCTACTTGAAATTTCCAACAATATCCCCCTTTGTCATTTATGGCATCCCAATTATCTTTTCAAATTTTCTTAACCTGTTTCTATTCTACTCCCCCTGGGAAACTACTCCCCATGATTCAATGCACTTAAATAAAATATCTTAGGATTTCTTTTGGTGAAGCCATATTTACTTTGATCATGGACCCTACAATTCATTGCCTTGTGATCAAACTAATTACATGAGTAGCAATACCCATGAAAAGGCTACCTGCTTCTGAATTTACCGTATCTTTCATGTGTCCTGCATTGTGAAGCCTTGTGTCCAAATTTATGACATGAGAAAAATTATCCATTGAAGTTTCCTTGACTTGACCTTATTGGTCTCTTAGTCTCTCTTACCCTATGCTGGTTCTTGTTCATCTGTTTCTCCTTTGTGCATTGTTCCTTTCCTTGTTGAAATTTATGTTGTCCAACTCATCCTTAGAATTCTCACTTTCTCTTATACCTTCTTATTCTGAAGTTTCTTATTCTTCAGAACTTGAGGTTGACTCTTCTTCTTGTTTATTTTGAGCCTATTCAAAACAAAAACCTATTTTTGCTTGATATAGGCTTTTGTGACTTTATAATCTTATCCAAGTTCTTTGAACTTCTTCCAAACTTGTGTAGCTTGTCCTTAGAATTATCTACTTCTTCCCTTAGTAGAACTACTTATTGTTCTAAATTTTCACATTCTAAGACCTTTGCTTCTAGCTTACCCTTGAACTTCTTTTTCTTAGCCATTGACTTGTTTAGATCATCTATAAGCTTTCCTCTCTCTTCATCACATTCTTGAAACTAAAGCTCAAGTTGGGAGTTTTGCTTTCTTAACTTATTTAAATTTTTAAGAGCATAAGTAAGCTCTCCCTCAAGATCAACTTCTCATTTTTATGATTCTTCCTCTATTTTTTTGCCTTTGAGAACAGATTCATTATTTTATGAATTGTCTTCTATAGGATCACCTCCTTCTTCTTCTAATGCCATTAGAATATTCTCTTGTGGTCCTTCAAGTGTATCCTCATATTCAGCATCACTGAAACTGAAACCATTCTTTGTATAACTATCTTCAAGATGTCGAAAATTACCACATATAAAATAATTGAGAATTATTGGTGATCTTTTCTTAACTTATTTTTCTTCTATCAGAAATAGGACTTCATCTTTATCATTATCTAAGAAACTGTTATCACTATCACTTGAGTACTTACTTGCCTTGTCTGCATAGTAGCTCCTCTTTTGTCTTTGAAATAACTTCTTCCCTTGTCTGCCTTGTCCATCCTTACCTTTCTTTTGGTACCTATATTTTTTTGATTCCTTATTCTTATGATCTTATTTTTTGTGGATTCTTGACAATCGATTGCATAGTGACTATACTTTCCACAATTGAAACATCTAACATATTTTATATCTTTAAATGTTCTTGAATCCTTATTCCTTCTACCATAATTAGCTTCTTCATCACTGGATGAATTATTGCTTGAATCTAACTTCTTACCCTTTTTTCTTCTCAGTAGATTTGAATGTTGCTTTCTTCAGGATATTAGGTTCTTCTTTTGTTCTTAACTCAAAAATTGTAAGAATAACAAGTAACATATCTCTTGTCAAAATATCACCACCTTTTGATTCTTCTATAGCAGAGATATTTTCACTAGAAATTTTTGGAAAAGATCTTAAGATATTATAGTAAATATCATATTCTTCAATCTCAATTCCAAGTCCTTGCATGGCGTTAACAACCTCATCTACCCGAAGTAGATAAGTACTATTGTTTTCCTCATCCTTCATTTTTAAATCTTCAAATTTTCCCTTGATATTTCGTATCGTTACCTTTTTGACACTTTTATATCCTTCACATATGCTTTGTAACTTATCCCAAATTGCTTTTTTTGATTTGCAATGCATAACCTTTATGAACTTTGTTCTATGCAAACCTCTCAAAATTGAATTCATTGATTTTGAATTGTAATGATGTAGAAGCTTACCATATTTATCTGTAGGTGGAGTAGTTGGTGGTGTGTATCCATTTTCAACTACTTCTCATATTCATTTCCAAGTAAAATTGGTTTTCAGCTGTTAAAATATTTCGAAGGAACCCGCTCTTATACCAATTGAAGAACACAAGCTTATACTGAGAGGGGGGTGAACAGTATAAGACCACTTTTTACTTTTATTTCCCAATAAATATTATGCAATGTATAGATAACAATATCAATAGTAGTAATAAAAAAAATGCACAAATCACCACACATAATAGAGACACCAATTTAATGTGGTTCACCCAATGTGGGCTACTCCACGGAGAAAATATTTCACTAATTTTTTCTTAATCAATATCTTGGGAATCCTGTCCCTATTACAATGTTTATGGACCTATGTCCAAAGGGGATACCAATCACCTAATCAATTTCATGGATATATATCCATAGGAGAACTCCTTTATCCTTAGCTCTAACTGGTGATCTTCTAGAAGAACTATTACCTCCACTACACTGGCTAAGGGATCTCTATCCACTGAAGACTCCTATCCTCACTGATCTATCTAATGGATCTCTATCCACTGGAGACTGTTTTCTATTGGATATTTTAAGCTCAGTTAGTTGTTATTTATGTCAAGGTGAAAAAATCATCATTGATGCCAAAGTGAACAAATGGAGCCATCATCAACACCATGGAGCACACCATTATTAACACCAAGAACAAAGCGAAGAGTTGAAGAATAAATTGGTAAATAATATTTTATGAGGGTTTAATTAAACCCATGGTGGAAGAATATTTTAAATCAAATCAGTGGAGTACAAGTTGTAAGTTTAAATTTACCCCATGGAAGACTTTAATTTTATTAAAGTCAAAGGTTTTAAAATATAATTTATAAAATTTAAATTATATTGGAATTTAAATAATTTATAAATTATGTAAAGGTTTAGCTAGTGCTGACGTCATCAAAATTAAGGAGCATTGACGTCTAAATTCGAATGGTAGTTTTGTGTATAAATTAATGCCCAAAGGGGCATTCAAAACTTACCCCTCGATGAATTAATTCCCATGTGAAAAGGTTGAAGGTATTTCATGCATCATGAACGTTGAGGAAGAAGACAAAGAGCTTTGTCTTATTAATGTTAGTGAAGAAGATAAAAAGAGGACATCATATGGTTTGAGCCACATAGGACACGGCGGTCCATTGGTAGCGCATGCTTTGCAAAGGCATCGGGAAAGGAAGAGCCCACGTTCGATTCTCGTGGATGTGTCAAATGAAGGCTTTTTGTTTGCATTCGATTTGAGCGCCACGTATAGAAGAAAGATCACAAAGTGCTCATTGGTTTCAAACATGCATCTAGCGCACGCAGTGGTCAAGCCCGCAGCTAGAGCGCTTGTGGAGGTAGATATCGTGGGGTCGAATCCCACTAGTGGCAAAGGTAATTTTTTATTAGAATTTATATTGCCTAAGATTTTCTTAAAGGGTCATTTGGAGTTATAAGGGTTTGTGAAGGATTCTTTTTATTTGAAATTGATTTGTGCTATTTGGAGTTAAAAGGGTTTTTGAAAGATTGTTTTTTTGAGAAGGGATTTATGTTATTAATGTTGTTAAAGAAAAAGGATTTGATTTTTGCTAAAGTTCTTCTTGCAATTAAAATTGATTAAAGAGGCTTTGAGTTATTTTGGTGGATGTTGAATTTATTATAAGTTGGGAGTTTATAAGGTGTTATTCGATAAATACTTTATGTATGTTGATGGTTGTTTTTGAAAGGTGGAGTGATAAGGTGTAATTGGGTGTTTATATTATTTTGTGAGAAATATTTATCATCTAACCTCTTTGAGCTTGTCATAGAAGTGTTTGTGGTTGTAACAGATTTGTGAGATCCCTCCATCTTCAATAAAAAGGTATAAGCACATTCTTCCATAATTAATTTTATTGATTAGTTTTCTAGAAAATAAGTTTGGAGTGAAAAGGACTTGATTAGGGTTTCTTTTCGAGAGTGTTTGAGTTAGTGCTTCAAGGTTTTCTGGAATAAAGAGTTGTTATTAAAACCTTGTTTTATAAGCATTGTAGTTGAAGCCATTGGTTGTGTGAAGAACCTGAGTTAGGTTTGTGAAAAATATCATGAGTATCATTGTTATGTGAATATTGTTTTATAAGCATTGTTGTTGAAGTAAGTTATTGTGCAAAGAACTTGAACTAGAGTTTGAAAAGAACATGAGTATCATTGTTATGTGAGATTTTTTGTTGAGCATTGTTGGAAATATTTTGAGTTGATATTTACATGCTTGGACTAGGGTTTGTGAGCAAGGGTTGTTTCTTGAGTGATTGGTTGAGTAGATTTGGTTGAGCCTAGTCAAGTGGGTGTGTGAAGTGATTGTTCAAGTTCCATAAAATAAACTATCCTATATTCTGATTTGAGTTGAGAAAGTGTTTGAGCATTGAGTTGAAACATATTGGGTCTCTAACAATTCTCTTTATGTTTCTATGAGATTGGTTAAGTTCTGTGTGAGCTTATTGAGAAGATTTGGACAAGTTTTGAGTGAGCTTGTTGAGAAGGTTTGGACAAGTTCTGAGTGAGCTTGTTGAGTAAATTTGAGCAAGTTTTGAGTGGACTTGTTGTGTAGATTTGAGCAAGTTCTGATTGGACTTATTGAGAAGATTTAAGCAAGTTTGTGTGGACTTGTTGAGCATATTTGAGCAAGTTCTGAGTGGACTATTGAGCATATTTAAGCAAGTTTTGAGTGGACTTGTTGATAATATTGAGAAAGTTTTGAGTGGACTTGTTGAGTAGATTTGAGCAAGTTCTGAGTGGACTTGTTGAGCAGATTGAGCAAGTTCTAAGTGGACTTATTGAGCATATTTGAGAAAGTTATGAGTGGACTTGTTGAGTAGAATTGTGAAAGTTATGAGTGGATTTGTGGAGCAGAGTTTGGTGTATATTTGAGGATAATTTTATGCCAGACCAAAGACAAATATTGAGCAGACTATGTTTAGTGCAAATTTAAGATAGAGCAGAGAGGATAGTAGTCTCCGATGGATGTAGATACATTAGCTAGGGCAGTGAGGACAAGTATTATGAGTGGGGATAAGAGTCTTCAATGGAGAGAGATCCAAAAGCCAGTGCAGTGAAGGCAATAGTCTTCTATAATATCACCAGCCAGAGCATAGGAGAAGGAGTTATCCTATGGATAGATATCCATGAACTTGATTTAGGGGATCAACATTTCCTTTGGACAGAGGTCCATAAACATTGTAATAGGGAAGGATTCCCAAGAGAGTGATTGAGAAAATATTAGTGAAATATTTTCTACGTGGAGTAGCCCACATTGGGTGAACCACGTAAATTATGGTGTCTCTATTGTGTATGGTGATTTGTGCATTTCTTGGATTACTACTATTGATATTGATATCTATAACTTGCATAATATTGATTTGGAAAGAAAAGTAAAAAGTGGTCTTATACTGTTCACCCCCCCTCTCAGTATAAGATTGTGTTATTCAATTAGCATCAGAGCGGGTTCCTTAAAAAGAGTTTAACAACTTGAAGGAAAATCTAACAAGAACACAATGGATCCTAAGGAAGTGTCCTCAAATAATTTAGCACCAGTATTTGATGAAAGTGACTTTATGTATTGGAGTATGATGATGCAGATCTACCTAATGGCACTTGGAAATGAAGTTTGGGAAGCAGTGGAATTTGGATATGATCCCTTAGTCAATCCTCCTACAGATAAGGAAGTTAAGCTTCTATAGTACTATAATTCAAAAGCAATAAATGCACTTGTCAGAGGCTTGCATAGAATAAAATCTATGAAGGTTATGCATTGTAAAACTGCAAAATAAATGTGGGTTAAATTGCAAGGTATATATGAAGGAGATAAAAGTGTCAAGAAAGCAAAGATACGAAATCTCAAAGGAAAATTTGAAACATTAAGATTGCATTATGAGAAAAATATCAGTACTTATATAATTTGAAATGATGAGGTTTTTAATGATATGCATGGACTTGGAATGAAGATTTATGAATCAAATGTTTGTGATAAAGTCTTAAGAACTCTTCCAAAAATATTCACTGAACAGGTTTCTGCTATAGAAGTGTCAATGGATGGTGATTCTTTGACAAGATATAAGTTTCTTGGTATGCTTACAAATTTTGAGATAAGAACAAATGATCCTATTCCCTAGAAGGAAGCAACATTCAAAGAAATCAAGAAAACAAAGGGTAAGAAGTCAGAGTCAAGTAGTGAGTCATCCAGTGATGAAGAAGCTAATTATGGTAGAAGAGATAAAATTTCTAGAAGATCCAGAGATCTAAGATCTGTTAAGTGTTTCAATTATGGAAAGTTTGGACATTTTGAAACAGATTGTCAAGAACCAAATAACAACAATGGTGAAGAAAAACATGATCACAGGAACAAGGAATTAGAAAGATACAAGCATCAAAAGAAAAGCAAGGATGGACAAAGCAAGACAGGAAATAAGTTCTTTCAAAGGCAAAAGAGAAACTACTATGCGGATAAGGCAAGTAAGTATTCAAGTGATAGTGATGCTAGTTTCTCAAACAATGATAGAGATGAAGTCCTATTTATGATTGAAGAAAAAGAGCAAGTTAAGAAAAAAACTCTAGTTATTCTCAAGTTTTTTAGATGTGGTAACTTTGGACATCTTGAATATGATTGTACAAGGTATGGTTATATTTCTAGTGATGATGAATATAAGAATGCACTTGAAGGACCAGATGAAAATATTCTAATGGCTTTAAAAGAAGAAGTAAGTGATTCTATAGAAGACAAGCCAAAAGAAAATAAATATGTGGACAAAGGTAAAAAAAATAGAGGAATATTCAAAAAAGGATGGTCATGATATCAAGGGATAACTTATCTATGCTCTTGACACAGTAAAGAAGGTAAGGAAGCAACACTCTAAAATTAAAATTTAGTTTCAAGAATGTGATGAAGAGAGAAGATTGCTCATAGAAGATTTAGAAAAATCAAAGGCTAAGGTAAAGAGGTTCAAGGATAAGTTAGAAGCAAAGATCTTAGAATGTGATAAGTTAGAACAAGAAGTAGCACTACTAAAAAAATATTTAGAGTAATACAAGATGAAGATGAAAGGGTTTAAAAATAGCTCAAATAATTTGGATAAGTTCATCAAGACACAAAAGACTACATCAAGCAAGATAGGTCTTGGATTTGAACAGATTCAAAAGAAATGGGAAGGAGAGTCAACTTCAAGTTTTGGATGAGAATAAAATTTAGATGAGGATACTTCAGAAGAAGACAATGTAAAAGAAAGTGAGACATATAAGGATGAGTTGGACAATAGAGAGTTCAAAAAAATAGGAACAATGCACAAAGAAGATACAAATGGAACAACAATCAGAATAGGAGACCAATGAGGTCAAGAAAAGGAAATTTCAATGGAAGATGCTTTTCATGTCACAGGTTTGGGCACATGGCTTCACAATGCAAGACACATGTAAGACATGAATATGAAAACAAACATCTTTTTCATGGGTATTGCTACTCATGTAATCAGTTTGGTCACAAGGCAATGAATTGTAGGATTCATGATAAAAGAGGATATTGCTTCACTAGGAGAAATCCTAAGATATTTTAACCTCCAAGGAATAACAACATTAAGTGTTATAAGTGCAATAATGATGGTCACACAACAAAGTGGTGTAGAGAAAATATTCCAGAAATAGGTATGAACAGGAACAAGAATAGGAATATGAATATGAACAATAATAGGAACAAGAATAGGAACATGGACATGGATAGGAATAGGAACATGAATAAGACAAGAACATGGATATGAATAGGAACAGGAATAGGAATAGAAATGTTGACATGGACAAGAACATGGACATGGATAGAAACAGTCAGAGGAATCAAAAAATTCAGATAAGAAGAAAAGAGGATAAAGGTAAATAACAATGCTTTCTAGTAGTAGAAATACTCCCACCTCGAAATTAACCACCTCAACAGAAGGTGGGGGAGGGGCTAAGCTAATAGGATCATCCTTAGCCCCAAGACCCAAAGGTGACCCTTTTCCATTGATGTCAAATTGGGAGAGATTTGAGTAAGGAGGAGATATTTGGTATTTGAGATTGCATTGAGCCAGAGGAAGCAGTGTCCCAGGGGGAGAAGAACAAAGAAAAGGTCAAGTTTTTAGTTACAATAATTTGTGTTGCCATCAATGATAAAGGGGGAGATTGTTGGAAATTTAAAGGTCAGTTAGTTATCATTTATGTCAAGGTGAAAAATCATCATTGATGCCAAAGTGAACAAATGGAGCCATCATCAACACCATGGAGCACACCATTATTAACACCAAGAACAAAGCAAAGAGTTGAAGAATAAATTGGCAAAATAATATTTTATGAGGGTTTAATTAAACCCATGGTGGAAAAATATTTTAAATCAAATTAGTGGAGTACAAGTTGCAAGTTTAAATTTACCCCATGAAAGACTTTAATTTTATTAAAGTTAAAGGTTTTAAAATATAATTTATAAAATGCAATTTAAATAATTTATAAATTATATAAAGGTTTAGCTAGCATCGACATAATAAAAATTAAGGAGCATCGAAGTCTAAATTTGAATGGTGGTTTTGTGTATAAATTAATTCCCAAAGGGGCATTCAAAACTTACCCCTCGATGAATTAATTCCCATGTGAAAAGGTTTAATGTATTTCATGCATCGTGAAAATCAAGGAAGAAGATAGAGCTTTATCTTATTAATGTCATGGAAGAAGAAAAAAAGAGGACATCGTATGGTTTGAGCCACATAGGACACAGTGGTCCATTGGTAGTGCATGCTTTGTAAAGGCATTGGTAAATGAAGAGCCCACGTTCGATTCTCGTGGACATGCCAAAGGAAGGATTTTTGTTTGCATTTGATTCGAGCACCAGGTATAGAAGAAAGAGCACGAAGTGCTCGTTGGTTTCAAACATGCATCTAGTGCACGTGGTGGTCAATCCCGCGATTAGAGCGCTAGCAGAGGCATAGATCATGGGGTCGAATCCCACTAGTGGCAAAGGTAATTTTTGATTAGAATTTATATTGCCTAAGGTTTTTTTAAAGGGTCATTTGGAGTTATAAGGGTTTGTGAAGATTTATTTTTAAATTGCATTTGGAGTTATAAGGGTTTGCGAAGGATTATTCTTATTGAAAATTGATTTGTGCTATTTTGAGTTAAAAGGGTTTTTGAAAGATTGTTTTGTTGAGAAGGAATGTATATTATTAAGGTTGTTAAAGAAAAAGGATTTGATTTTTGCTAAAGTTCTTCTTGCCGTTAAAATTGATTAAAGAGGTTTAGAGTTATTTTTGTGGATGTTGAATTTACTATAAGTTGGGAGTTTATAAGGTGTTATTAGATAAATACTTCATGTATGTTGATGGTTGTTTTTGAAAGGTGGAGTGATAAGGTGTAATTGAGTACTTATATTATTTTGTGAGAAATATTTATCATCTAACCTCTTTGAGCTTGGCATATAATTTTTTATGGTTGTAACATATTTATGAGACCCCTTCATCTTCAATAAAAGGTATGAGCACATTCTTCCATAATTAAGTTGATTGATTGGTTTTCTAAAAAATAAGTTTTGAGTGAAAAGGACTTGATTAGGGTTTTCTTTTCGAGAATGTTTGAGTTAATGTTTCAAGGTTTTTTGGAATAAAGAGTTGTTATTAAAACCTTATTTTATAAGCATTGTTGTTGAAGCCATTGGTTTTGTGAAGAACCTGAGTTAGGTTTGTGCAAAATAGCATGAGTATCATTGTTATGTGAAGATTGTTTTATAAGCATTGTTGTTGAAGTGAGTTGTTGTACAAAGAACTTAAACTAGAGTTTGAAAAGAACATGAGTATAATTGTTATGTGAGATTTTTTGTTGAGAATTGTTGGAAAAATTTTGAGTTGATGTTTACATGCTTGGACTAGGGTTTGTGAGCAAGGGGCATTTCTTGAGTGATTGGTTGAGTAGAGTTGGTTGAGCCTAGTCAAGTGGGTGTGTGAAGTGATTGTTCAAGTTCCATAAAACAAACTATCCTATATTCTAATTTGATTTGAGAAAGTGTTTGAGCATTGAGTTGAAACATATTGGGTCTCTAAAAATTCTCTTTATGTTTATATGAGATTGGTTAAGTTTTGTGTGAGATTATTGAGCAGATTTAGACAAGTTCTGAGTGAGCTTGTTGAGTAGTTTTGGACAAGTTATGAGTGAGCTTGTTGAGCAAATTTGAGAAAGTTTTGAGTGGACTTGTTGAGAATATTTGAGCAAGTTCTGAGTGGACTTGTTGAGCATATTTGAGCAAGTTCTATTTGGACTTGTTGAGCATATTTGAGAAAGTTCTGAGTGGACTTGTTGAGCATATTTGAGCAAGTTCTATTTGGACTTGTTGAGCAGATTTGAGAAAGTTCTGAGTGGACTTGTTGAGCATATTTAAGCAAGTTCTGAGTGGCCTTGTTGAGAAGATTGAGCAAGTTATGAGTGGACTTGTTGAGTATATTTGAGCAATTTTTGAGTGGACTTGTTGAGCATATTGAGCAAGTTCTGAGTGGATGTTTTGAGCATAATTGAGAAAGTTATGAGTGGACTTGTTGAGAAGAATTAAGAAAGTTCTAAGTGGACTTGTGGAGCAAAGTTTGGTGTAGATTTGAGGATAAGTTTGTGTCAGAACATAGACATATATTGAGAAAATTTGTGCTAGACCTAAGAACTGTGTTTAGTGTAGATTTTAGATAGATCTTTGGAGGTGACATATTAGAGAGGACAATAGTCTCCAATGGATAGAGATCCATTAGCTAGGGTAGTGAGGATAGGTCTTTTGAATAGGGATAAGAGTCTTCAGTGGAGAGATATCCACAAGCCAGTGTAGTGGAGGTAGTAGTCTTCTAGAATATCACCAGCTAGAGCAGAGGAGAAGTTCTACTATGGATAGAGATCCACAAACTTGATTTAGGGGATCAACATCTCCTCTGGATAGAGGTCCATAGACATTGTAAGAGGGAAATATTCCCAAGGTATTTTTTGAGAAACTTTTAGTGAAATATTTTCTCCATGGAGTAACCCACATTGGGTGAACCACGTAAATTATGGTGTCTCTATTGTGTATGGTAATTTGTACATTACTTTGATTATTTATATCCATATTGTTATATATACATTGCATAATATTTATTTGGAAAGAAAAGTAAAAAGTGGTCTTATACTATTCACCCCCCTCTCAGTATAAGCCTGTGTTCTTCATTGTCCTATATACTCTGTCACCTCCAAATATTGCTATTTGATCTATCTCAAATCTACACTAAACACAGTCCTTTGATCTAGCACAAATTTGCTCAATCTCTATCTCTGGTCTGGCACAAACCTATCCTCAAATCTGCACCAAAATCTGTCCTCAAATCTGTACTAAACATAGTCCTTCGGTCTAGCACAAATCTATCCTCAATATCTATCCTCTGATCTGCACTAAACACAGTCCTTCGATCTAGCACAAATCTATCCTTAATATCTGTCCTCAAGCCTTAAGACAAAGCTTGATCCAATCACAAATCAACACTGCTAGATCTACCCCAAAACTTAACCCAAGGTTTGAACAAATCAATCAATCAACTCTACTCACAAGTCTTCTCAAAGACTTATCTCAAATCTGCCTTGTAAGCTTCCACAAAATCTCACACTGATCTGTCCACAAGTCCTCTCTAGATATTGTCCAATATGCTCAATAAGTCCTCACTAGAACTTGTCCAATATTATTAACAATCTCTATCCTCAAAATCTGTATTGTAAGCTTCCACAAAAGCTCACACAAATTTGCCCACAAGTCCTCTCTAGAACTTGTCCAATATGCTCAACAAGTCCTCACTAGAACTTGTCCAATCTACTCAACAATTTCTATCCTCAAACTTTGTATTGTAAGCTTCCATAAAAGCTCACACAAATCTGTTCACAAGTCTTCTCAAAGACTTACCTCAAATATGCTCAACAAGTCCTCACTAGAACTTGTCCAATGTCATAGAAACATATAGAGAATTGTTAGAGACTCAATATGCTTCACAGCTCAATTCAATTTACATTCACCACAATGCTCAATCACTTTCAATATCTCTTTTTATCATAGAAACATATAGAGAATTGTTAGAGACTCAATATGTTTCACATTCATCAACACTCAACCTCTTTCTCAAATCAATTTAGAATATAGAACAATTTGTTTCATAGAACTTGAACTATAACTTCAACACATCCACTTGACTAGGCTCAACCAACTCTACTCAACCAATCACTCAATGAAATAATCCTTGCTCACAAACCCTAGTCCAAACTTATGAACATTCACTCAAATATTTCCAACAATGCTTATCAACCAATATCACATAACAATGATACTCATGATCTTTGCAAACCCTAGTTCAAGTTCTTCACTCAACCAATCACTTCAACAACAATGTTAATATCACATAACAATGATACTCATGATCATTGACAACTTCACATAACAATGATACTCATGATCTTTCCAAAAAATCTAGTTCAAGTACCTCACTCAACTAATCACTTCAAAAATAATGCTTATCAAACAAGGTTTTATCAACTACTCTTTATTCCAGAAAAACATCCTTTTCACTCCAATCTTATTTTCATAAAACCTCAATCAATCACTTAAACCATAGGAATATGTGTCCATACCTTTTTTTTGATGTAGAAGTGACCTTAGAAAACCTGTCTCAATCACAATTTTCTTCTTTTCCAATTTTCAATAGTTAGATGATAAAATATCACACTAACCTCTTCACAAAATAATTCTCAATTACAAAAATAATCAAACTTAATTACACCTTATTACTCCTTGTTTGAAATTAGCAATTTATCAAATCACACATGAAAATAATAATTCAATTGTTCCTTATAATATCCAATCTCAATTAATCAACCTCCAAAAATCAACCTTTCAAAAACATTATTGCCTATCCTTTTATCTCCCTCAAATACTCAATATCCAATTTTAATTTAGGCAAAATAAACTTTAGAAAGCATAAAAATATTTTATTTTTCAAACTTTAGCACCTCCGAAATTAATCAAGCAACCAAGCATGTGACGTCAACGCATACCTCTTCAATTGCCAAAAAGGCCTCGGTGGGTTTCAACCTCGAAACCTCTCCTAGCCGAGCATCCTATCAAGGCGCTAGCCCACCACGTGGGCTAGGCACTTCCACGGGGAGGGGAAGGTGCTAGCCTCCCTTTATGTCCTCGTTGGCACTATTCAACAAAATGAAGACCTTCCTTCCTTGCAAAACGTGAACCCCATGGGATTCAAACCGTGTCCTCCCTACCAGCAACACGTCTTAACACCTTTCGCCATCACCAACTGCGCTACGCGATGCTTGTGCAGGGTGAGAGGAGCCTCGCTCCTATTTCTTCGTTCTTCTACCATCGGAGACTTTTCAATGCAAAAAATATTGCATCCTTTCTGCGCACGATTTAGAACTTAGGCATTCGAATAATTGCTTGGGGATTCTAAGGCAAAGGTTTTACCTTTATTTATACATGATGTCTTATTGCCATAACACGTCGATGCTCAAATAAAATTTTAAATTCGATTTATAAACTTAGCTTTATAACCCTTTTTAGGGTTTATTAAATTAATAAAAAATAATTTATAATTAATTTAAAATTAACTTATAATTAACTTAAGTAACTTGAAAGTTAATTAAATTAATTAATAAATAATTTATAATAAAATTATATTAATTAATTTAAATTTCATTTTTAATATTATAATAAAATATTATAATATTATTTTCCTGGGCCTCTTATTTGCCCTTTGGACCTCATCTGACTGCTTGGAACCGGATTTGATCAACTGGAGGTGGATTCTCCTTTTGCACTTATTGGAGAACCTGAAACTGATGTTGCCCACTGAAACCGCCACTCACTGGTGTTGAAAGCTTGACATCAATGATGACTCAAACTTGACATCAATGACAACTCATCTACTCAAAATGTCCAACAATCTCCCCCTTTGTCATTGATGGCAACCCAAATTCTTTTTACCAAATCTTGACATTTTTCCTGTTCTACTCCCCCTGGGAAACTGCTCCCACTGACTCAATGCTCTCTCCTTAAACTCCCACTAAATCTCTCCCCCTTACTCAAATCTCTCCCACTTTGACATCAATGGCAAAGGGTCACCTTTGGGGCTCGGGGCTAAGAATGAGTCTCTTAGCTTAGCCCCTCCCCCACCTCCTCTTGAGGTGGTTAATTTTGGGGTGGGAGTATTTCTACTCCCATCAAGCACTGGTATTTACCTTTGTCCACTTTCCTTCTCATATGATTCTTCTGATTCCTTTGACTATTCCTGTTCATGTCCTTGTTCCTATTCTTGTTCATATTCCTATTCATGCTTGGTTATGGAATGTCTGCTCTACACCACTTTGTTGTATGTCCATAATTATTGCACTTGTAACACTTAGTGTTATTATTCCTTGGAGGTGCAAATATCTTGGGATTTCTTCTGGTGAAGCCATATCTATTCCTATCATGGACCCTGCAATTCATTGCCTTATGACCAAACTGATTACATGAGTAGCAATACCCATGAAAAGGCTACCTGCTTCTAAAGTTCCCATATTCTTGTCTTTCATGTGTCCTACATTGTGAAGCCTTGTGCCCAAATCTGTGACATGAGAAACATCATCCATTGAAGTTTCCTTGCCTTGACCTCATTGGTCTCTTAGTCTCTCTTACCCTATGCTGGTTCATGTTCCATATATTTCTCCTTTGTGCATTGTTCCTTTCCTTGTTGAAATTTATGTTGTCCAACTCATCCTTAAAAGTCTCACTTTCTCTTACACTATCTTATTCTGAAGTTTCTTCTTCTTCAGAACTTGAGGTTGACTCTTCTTCTTGTTTCTTTTGAGCCTGTTCAAAACCAAGACCTATTTTTCTTGATGTAGGCTTTTGTGACTTGATAATATTATCCAAATTATTTGAACTTCTTCCAAACTTGTGTAGCTTATCCTTAGACTTCTCTACTTCTTCCCTTAGTAGGGCTACTTCTTGTTCTAACTTTTCACATTCTAAGACCTTTGCTTCTAACTTATCCTTGAACTTCTTTGTCTTAGCCATTGACTTGTTTAGATCCTCTATAAGCTTTCCCTCTCTCTTCATCACATTCTTGAAACTGAAGCTCAAGTTAGGAGTTTTTCTTTCTTACCTTATTTAAAGTTTTAAGAGCATAAATAAGCTCTCCCTCAAGATCAACTTCTCCTTTTTCTAATTCTTCCTCTATTTTTTTACCTTTGAGAACATCTTCATTATTTTTTGACTTGTCTTCTATAGGATCACCTCCTTCTTCTTCTAGTGCCATTAGAATATTCTCTTCTGGTCCTTCAAGTGTATCCTCATATTCATCATCACTGAAACTGAAACCATTCTTTGTACAACTATCTTCAAGATGTCCAAAATTACCACATCTAAAACACTTGAGAATTATTGGTGACCTTTTCTTAACTTCTTTTTCTTCTATCAGAAATAGGACTTCATCTTTATCATTATCTGAGAAACTATTATCACTATCACTTGAGTACTTACTTGCCTTGTCTGCATAGTAGCTCCTCTTTTATATTTGAAATAACTTATTCCCTTTTCTGCCTTGTCCATCCTTACCTTTCTTTTGGTACCTATATTTTTTTGATTCCCTATTCTTATGATCTTGTTTTTCTTCATCATTGCTATTTTTGGCTTCTTGAAAATCAGTTGCATAGTGACCATACTTTCCACAATTGAAACATCTAACATATTTTGCATCTTTAAATCTTCTTGAATCCTTATTCCTTCTACCATAATTAGCTTCTTCATCACTGGATGACTCATTTCTTGAATCTGACTTCTTACCCTTTGTCTTCTTAGTAGCTTTGAATGTTGCTTCCTTCCAAATATTAGGTTCCTCTTTTGTTCTTAACTCAAAAGTTGTAAGAATACCAAGTAACATATCTCTTGTCAAAATATCACCATCTTTTGATTCCTCTATAGCAAATATCTTTTCACTAAACATTTTTGGAAGATATCTTAAGATCTTATCACAAATATCAGATTCTTCAATCTCAAGTCCAAGTCCTTGCATGGCATTAACAACCTCATCTACATGAAGTAGATAAGTACTAATGTTTTCCTCATCCTTCATTTTTAAATCTTCAAATTGTCCCTTGAGATTTTGTATCTTTGCCTTTTTGATATTTTTATCTCCTTCATATATGCTTTGTAACTTATCCCAAATTGCTTTTGCTTATTTGCAATGCATAACCTTTATGAACTCTGTTCTATGCAAACCTCTCAAAATTGCATTCATTACTTTTGAATTGTAATGATGTAGAAGCTTACCATATTTATCTATAGGTGGAGTAGCTGGTGGTGTGTATCCATTTTCAACTGCTTCCCATATTTCATTACCAAGTGCCATCAGGTGAATCTTCATTCTCATACTCCAAAATATATAATCACTTCCATCAAATACTGGTGTTGAATTATCTGAGGACCCATTCTTAGAATCCATTATGTTCTTGAAATATTTTCCTTCAAGTTGTTAAACTCTTCCGAAGGAACCCGCTCTGATACCAATTGAAGAACACAAGCTTATATTGAGAGGGGGGTGAACAATATAAGACCACTTTTTACTTTTATTTCCCAATCAATATTATGCAATGTATAGATAGCAATATCAACAACAGTAATCAAAGCAATGCACAAATCACCACACACAATAGAGACACCAATTTAACGTGGTTCACCCAATGTGGGCTACTCCACGGAGAAAATATTTCACTAAAATTTTCTCAATCAATCTCTTGGGAATCCTTTCCCTATTACAATGTTTATGGACCTCTGTCCAAAGGAGATACCAATCCCCTAATCAAGTTCATGGATCTCTATCCATAGGAGAACTCCTTTCTCCTTAGCTCTGGCTAGTGATCTTCTAGAAGAACTACTACCTCCACTACACTAGCTAATGGATCTCTATCCACTAAAGACACCTATCCTCACTACCCTGGCTAATGGATATCTATCCACTGGAGACTATCGTCCTCTATAATCTGTCACCTCCAAAGTTTGATATTTATTCTATCTCAAATCTACACTAAACACAGTCCTTTGATCTAGCACAAATCTGCTCAATCTCTGTCTCTGGTCTGGCACAAACCTATCCTCAAATCTGCACCAAACTCTATCCTCAAATCTATGCACTAAACACAGTCCTTCGGTCTAGCACAAATCTATCCTCAATATCTGTCCTCTGATCTGCACTAAACATAGTCCTTTGGTCTAGCACAAATCTATCCTCAATATCTGTCCTCAAGACTTAACACAAAGCTTGATTCAATCACAAATCAACACTTCTAGATCTACCCCAAACCTTAACCCAAGGTTTGAACAAATCAATCAATCAACTCTGCTCTCAAGTCTTCTCAAAGACTTGTCTCAAATATGCCTTGTAAGCTTCCACAAAAGCTCACACTTGATCTGTCCACAAGTCCTCTCTAGAACTTTTTTGTCCAATCTACTCAACAAGTCCTCTCTAGAACTTGTCCAATATGCTCAACAAGTCCTCACTAGAACTTGTCCAATCTGCTCAACAATTTCTATCCTCAAACTTTGTATTGTAAGCTTCCACAAAAGCTCACACAAATATGTTCACAAGTCTTCTCAAAGACTTACCTCAAATCTACTCAACAAGTCCTCACTAGAACTTGTCCAATCTCATAGAAACATAAAGAGAATTTTTAGAGACTCAATATGCTTCACATTCACCACAATGCTCAATTAATCACTTTCAATCACTTTTTTTATCACAAAAACATATAGAGAATTGTTAGAGACTCAATATGTTTCACATTCATCAACACTCAACCTCTTTCTCAAATCAATTTAGAATATAGAACAATTTGTTTCATAGAACTTGAACTATCACTTTAACACATCCACTTGACTAGGCTCAACCAACTCTACTCAACCAATCACTCAATGAAATAATCCTTGCTCACAAACCCTAGTCCAAACTTATGAACATTCACTCAAATATTTCCAACAATGCTTATCAACCAATCTCACATAACAATGATACTCATGATCTTTGCAAACCCTAGTTCAAGTTCTTCACTCAACCAATCACTTCAAAAACAATGCTAATATCACATAACAATGATACTCATGATATTTGACAACTTCACATAACAATGATACTCATGATCTTTGCACAAACCCTAGTTCAAGTTCCTCACTCAACTAATCACTTCAACAACAATGCTTATCAAACAAGGTTTTATCAACAACTCTTTATTCCAGAAAACCCCTTTTCACTCCAATTTTGTTTTCATAAAAACCTCAATCAATCACTTCAACCAAAGAAGAATATGCCCATACCTTTTATTTGATGTAGAAGTGACCTTAGAAAACCTGTCTCAATCACAATTTTCTTCTTTGCCAATTTCAATAGTTAGATGATAAAATATCACACTAACCTCTTCACAAAATAATTCTCAATTACAAAAATAATCAAACTTAATTACACCTTATTACTCCTTGTTTGAAATTAGCAATTTATCAAATCACACATGAAAATAATAATTCAATTGTTCCTTATAATCTCCAATCTCAATTAATCAACCTCCAAAAATCAACCTTTCAAAAACATTATTGCCTATCCTTTTATCTCCCTCAAATACTCAATATCCAATTTTAATTTAGGCAAAATAAACTTTAGAAAGCATAAAAATATTTTATTTTTCAAACTTTAGCACCTCCGAAATTAATCAAGCAACCAAGCATGTGACATCAGCGCATACCTCTTCAATTTCCAAAAAGGCCTCGATGGATTTCAAACTCGAAACCTCTCCTAGCCGAGCACCCTATCAAGGCGCTAGCCCACCACATGGGCTAGGCGCTTCCACGAGGAGGGGAAGGTGCTAGCCTCCCTTTATGTCCTCGTTGATGTTGTTCACAAAATGAAGACCTTCCTTCCTTGCAAAACGTGAACCCCATGGGATTTGAACCACATCCTCCCTTCCAACAACACGTCTTAACACCTTTCACCATCACCAACTACACTACATGGTGCTTGTGTAGGGTGAGAGGAGCCTTGCTCCTATTTCTTCGTTCTTCTGCCACCAGAGACTTTTCAACACGAAAAACACTACGTCCTTTCTATGCACAATTTAGAACTTAGGCATTCGAATAATTGCTTGGGGATTCTAAGGCAAAGGTTTTACCTTTATTTATACATGATGCCTTATTGCCATAACACGTCGGTGCTCAAATCAAATTTTAAATTCGATTTATAAACTTAGCTTTATAACCCTTTTTAGGGTTTATTAAATTAATAAAAATTAATTTATAATTAAATTAAAATTAACTTATAATTAACTTAAGTAACTTGAAAGTTAATTAAATTAATTAATAAATAATTTATAATAAAATTATATTAACTAATTTATATTATAATAAAATATTATAATATTATTTGCCTAGGCCTCTTCTTTGCCCTTTGGACCTCATATGACTGCTTGGAACCGGATTTGATCAACTGGAGGTGGATTCTCCTTTTGCACTTATTGGAGAACCTGAAACTGATGTTGCCCATTGAAAATGCCACTCACTGGTGCTGAAAGCTTGACATCAATGACGACTCAAACTTGACATCAATGACAACTCATCTACTCAAAATGTCCAACATTAAAATGAAAGATTAACTAAATACAAATGTATGATGTAGGATCAAATCTAAGTGTAAAAAAATAAAAGGCCTAAAGCTACAAAGACAAGGAAGAACCAAAAGCAAAGAGCACAACCCTATAAATAAGGTTGCTTTCCCATTTTTGGAATATTTCTAAAATATTGCTAGTATTTTTTGTTGATAAAACTTAAATACTTGAGCTTAGAGGATTGATGTTTTATGCTTGATGATAGCTTTAAATATTGTAGACTTGATTGGCGATTTGGATACTTGTAAGAAAAAAAGCTTAATTGAATGCATGGATGTTGTTTACAAGATTTTGGTATAATATTTCCATGCATAATACATGATTGCTATGATTCTATATCGATTTTGGTAGAATTTTATTTCTTTTAAAACACTAGGGATGAAATCTTGGTAGAGCTTTGCTATCCAAAAATGGTCATGGATTGAGCTCTTCCAAGTGTTATATTTATATGAATCCATGAATTCTTGGGGGAATAATTCCATTGAATATGAAAATATTAGAGAAGGTAGGAAATTGAAAAGAGATAAAAAAGTTATTAATGGAAGATCATAAGAATGACAATTCTTGAACTTGGAATTTTTGTAAGAGCTACAATTCAAAATATTGAGGATTTGGATTATTAATGGTAGGTGTCTTGAATGGGATAGAAAGACAATTTTTTTTATTTTAATGGATAACAATCACAAGCACCAAGAGGCAATAGCAATGGTAGTGTTATCACATTTGTTATTTTACCTCTTGATCATTGGAGGTCAAAATGGGCAAGAAAATATCAACATTGAGAGGTTTTGTAAAAGCACTACTAGGTCACCATAGCATATCCAACATAAAAACTCATGTCCTAGTGATATCACATTAAAAGCAATAAATGATCCAATTTGGGCAAAAGGAATATTTGGTCAATTTTATTGATTGAAAGGATGATTGATAAAAGGACTGAAAAAATTGAAGATTTGCCCTATGTATAAAATTGGGTGTCTAAATTTATCCCTTTTTGATACATCTATTGTATCATAAATGCATAAAATATATATATATATCCCAATTTTGGAATAGGGATATTTTCTATTGATGACGGTAGATGACTAACATTTTGGTTGTTTGCTTAAAAGTGTTACAAATTATATTTTTGGAAGCACTAGATGTTATCATGACCAAGTGTTCCCCCTAGGGTTTTGGATGGAAAATCAAGCTGGACCAAGGATACTTAGCTTGATCATGATCCACATTTGTGTAATGATGATAAACTATGATAATTAATAAAAATGGTTTTAGATGCCATGGGGTAGGTGATAAAGGGGTTAGAGGAATAAAAATAAATTTATTTTTACCACACAATGGAGAGAAAAGGAGCGTTGTAGCATTTATTGAGATAGATTTTTCAATGGATCAATAAATATAACTAGAGCACCATGTATAATTGGTTTGAGTACCAACTCTAGGGGGCATAATACCAACACTAGTGAATAACAAAAACCCATTCTTTAATTTTTTTTTTTTAAATGCACCAAAAGGAAGTGATAATATTTTTGTGCTTTATTGGTGCTATCAAATGACGCTATCACTCATTGATGCTGTTTTCATACATGAAAATGTGATCACCAAGTGATGGTAATTTTTCCTAGTTAAAATTTTTATGTGACAAATGTGATCTTGTAATAGGGTACATGTAGGCTAATACTTTTTGTATTTTTATGTGCAACATCATGTTAATATTATGTATACTACCATAATACTTGGAGTAATGTGGATACAAGTGTGACATATGACCCTTGAGTGCAAATAGAGGTATCTCCATGCACTTGATATGACCTTTGGGTTTTTGGGTATCATAGACTATGATTTATTTATGGTAGTAGGTATTTACAACATGGACCCAACGCCAAAGGTGTAATTGGACAAATCCTAATAGTGTTGGCAAAGTGATCGTATTTAGAGATAAATACCTTCTAGATTCTAAAATGATAGATGTTTATGATCCTAGAGATTGTTTGGAAGATACTTAGGGTACCCATAAAATGGGAAATGGTTAGTATGTGACAAGACCATGGGAAAATCCTAAAGAGACTAAAAATGGATGTGACCCTTCTCTTTATTAGATTTGGTATTGACATCAACATCTCATATGCAAGAGACTATTTAAATAAAGAGACTACACTCCTCTACATATTGATATTAGGATTCTTGTTTGGTGATATGAGGAGGAGGGTAGTTCACTAGGGATAGGGAGAGGTAGTGGTAGAGAGGTAAGACTAGCGGATGATCTTTAGGTGTTAGCCTAGTTATACTAGATGCTACATTGAATTACCTACTAGAGAGGGAGGATATTGGGATATTGCATGATGCTCAAAGTATGGCCCTGGGAGAACATATAAATGATGATACCAAAATATTACTTAGATATATGGAAAACCCAAAGGTATTAGTAGTTGTTGGCATTTTTGCCACATTGTTTTTGTTGTTACTGTTAATGTAAAAGAATGCACAAATTGTAGAGATACTAATTCTTCTGTTTGTCCCTCCATGCACTTTGAAAGGGAAAATGTAAAAATCTCTATAAGTTTTGTGTTAGAGCAAAGTAACTGTAACATGTCGCGATATCGCGACCTGTTGCAGTTTTGCGACGTCAAATGCAGAAATCAGCTAAGTATGAAAATCGTCGCGATATCGCGACATGTCGCATTTTCGTGACCTGTCACATTTTCATGGTCAAAACAGTCAACGGAAGCAAGGAAGTCAAACTGTCGCGATATCGCGACATGTTGGAGTTTCGCGACTTGTTGCGGTGAGGGAGAACTAATTGAAAAGTTGTCGCGATATCGCGACATGTCGCGTTTTCGTGACTTGCGGTGGCCACAGAGCAGAGTGATAGAAAATGTCGCGATATCGTGACATACAATAGCAAAGGGCAATGTCAATGAAAAATGTCACGATATCACGACAGAAAAGCGAGAGAAGGAGCAAATGGTACGGAATGGCGCGATATCGCGACATGTCGCGTTATCGCGGAAGGGCTGGAAGATAAACACAAGGCGAAGAAAGATGTCGCGATATCGCGACATTTTTGAAAACGAAGCCAAGCAAGAGAAACTTGTCGCGATATCGCGATAGGAAGCGACAACGATAGAGAAGGCAAGAAATTGTCGCGATTTCGTGACATGTTGGACAGGAAGGGCAAAGCGCAGAGAAATGTCATGATTTCGTGACATGTCACGTTTTCGTGAGGAGGAAGCAAGGAGGCAGCCAGATTGTACGGAATGTCATGATTTCACGACATGTCAAATTTTCGCGGCCTAAAAGCATCAAAGTAAAAGAAGACAAAAAATGTCACGATTTCATGTGTGGAGATAAAAGAAACATGTCACAATTTCATGACTTGTTGAAGATGAAAGAGCAAAATGGAAAAAACGTCACGATATCGCGACATGTCACATTTTCGTGACCTATCGCGTTTTCGCGAAATGAAAGCTGAACCGTACAAGGCAAAGGAAATTGTCACGATTTCACGACATGTCACATTTTTGCGGGTATAAAGCAGACAAGACAGTGCCGAGTGGAAGATGTCGCGATTTCGCGACATGTTTCATTTTCATGATTAGGAGCAGCGAACAAAGCCAGACAGAGGAGAATGTCATGATTTCGTGACATGTCATGGAGACGAAGCTGAAGAAGAGAAGATGTCATGATTTCGTGACATGTCGCATTTTCGTGACTGGTGGCGGAAGAGAAGGCAGTAAGGTAAAAGTGTCATGATTTCGTGACATGTCGCATTTTTGTGACCTGTCACATTTTCACGATCGAAGCAATAACAAAGGCCCGATACAGTTCTGTTTGCATTTTTCCTTCAAAATTGCATAGGAGAATGTGAGGAGAAGATAAGGATCAAGTAAAAGCTCTCCAACTGATTTTGAGATCGTGGTCGAAGAAGCTCAAAGATTAAATGTTGCTGATTACCGATGTGCGCTAGATGGAAGAACATGAAGCAGTTTTTGAAGCCACCAAAATTAAAGATGCCTCCAACATTAAAAGCTCTTGTTCATGATCTCTTAACAACTTCCGGCTTGCCCTGATAATGGTCATTTAATGAAGAAATATGGTCCCTTGTTTCTGTTTCATTTTTAGTTGTAATCCATTAAAAACAGGGACTGTCATTTCTTCGAGGCAGATTAAGGGGATCGTTTCTTCAAAATCTGTTTCATGTATTAAATGTTGTAATACGAAAGGAAGAGGGAAGGCCTCTATAAATACCAATGTAAAATCTCAAGCAAAAGGAGGAAGACATTTTTGCAGAAATTGAAGCAGAAATCCTAGATGCATTTTGCTCTATTCTTAGTGTCTTTTGAATCGGTGATCCAAACTGTTGTCCATATTTTGCTTTCTATGTGATTTACTTCTGTTTAGTCCAGTGTTAATATCAGTTGAATTCTGCTATTTTGAATTTGGTTGTATTTTCATTTGAATGTTTGAAGTTTATTTGAAGGCGAACTTGTGGCTAATGCTTGATCCAATTTCTGTATATGCATCCTAAGAATTTGTTGCTGCTTAGCTTCAGGATCTGGTTTGAGTGTTATTTGCTATCGGAGGTTGTTTCCCCATTAACTATCGGCTTCGGCCATATTTCCCATTTCTTTCTGCATTATTTCCCATTTCTTTTCGCATTTTCCCATTTCTTTCCTGCATCCTTATCTTGAAACCAATTTAGCTTAGTTTGGGAGCCAGCCCTCTCTGGAGATTGGCCCGGGAGACTTCTCTTTCTCTCGGCCTTTCAATGTTGGCCGAGTCTAGGGTGCACAAGTGATGAAATCTTGTACTTAGGCAGATTTGTGACCAACAGTTTTGGCACGCCCGGTGGGATAGACTGTTTCTGTCTCAGAAAGATCCATAATCGGTGGGACTCACAAGTT
Source organism: Wollemia nobilis (assembly GCA_028583015.1). Lineage (NCBI taxonomy): Eukaryota > Viridiplantae > Streptophyta > Pinopsida > Araucariales > Araucariaceae > Wollemia > Wollemia nobilis. The sequence continues at coordinate 14,928,735 of JAQPPZ010016726.1, forward strand.
CCATTTTTTGACACCCGAAGGAATCAAGATTTTGATGAACTGTCTTGACCTCAAAGCGGAGATTGTAAGTTCATCTGGTGACTCTGCTGAAGGTGACTGTATAGTACCTAGAAATTTCTAATCGTGAAGCTGGTGAAAATATTTGCTTCATGATCACGAGATCAAGTGCCAAAGAATCGAAAGATCCAGTCGAATTCTTCGAGATTGATGTTCAGAACTGGAGGGAGCGCTCAAGATTGGTAAGTCCTGTGAACCCATCATTTGTTATCTCATCACAGGCTGCAGGTCAGTTTGTGCCATCTTCGACTCCTCCCAGTACTGCTACGAGCTTGCTACATCCAGATCCAGCAGTCCAAATGGCCCAGCATCCTCCACCAAGGAAGTTCTCGACATGGAATAGTTCGGGAGCCTTGAATTTACCAGCACAAAATCCAGTTCCTCAAGCTGCTTTGAAAGCTTTTTCGACCTATGATGGTACTGGTAAAACTGCTTATGAGCATATTAACGATGTAGCCTCTTTGGTGGCTATCCATGACATAACGGATGAAGATGTAATGATAAAATTGTTGGTGTTGTCATTAAGAGGTAAATTGTTGTATTGGTACCGATCATTGCAACCAGGCACTATTGCATCATGGGATGAATTAGGAGAATTGTTAGTCAAAAAATTTCATGAACAAGCTGATCCATACTCCTTGTTGCATCAATTTCATGCAATTCAAAGGCACCCACAGGAGGAGATAGCCGACTTCAATGTCAGATTTACTAGAAGCTGGCAGAGAATTCTTGATGGTCTTCGGCCCACTCATGAGCTAGCTGCATTCTATTATCTCAGAGCTTTTAACACAGACATTGGCTTGGCTGTCCAGCAGTCCAACATGACTACATTCCCAGAGCTATTCGAACAAGCGCAAAAGGTGGAAGCTGACTTGATTGCCATAGGTAGGCTTCCTCCAAAGGTAACAATGCCTATCTTACCTGATCTTCCTAAGCATTTGTATTCTGGTTCATTTTCATAGCCTATGCCTCCCATGTATCCTATTCCATCATGGAGCTCAAGTGCGCCTCAGATCGCACCCATTCCAGTTCCCCAGATCCCTGCTCCGACTATTCCACAATTGCCTGCACCAAGCATTCCGCAATTACCAGCTCCCACTTCATTCCCAGCATTGCCTGCACCGCTAGCACCTCTACCTCTATCGGCACCTCCTGCGCCCTCAAATCCTGATCCTTTCACAATCCTATTACAAGAGGTAAAATCTGCTAATTCAGCTATAAGAGCGATGGGAAATAAAATCACAATCATTGAAAGAAAGCAGGCCGAGAGAGATTTCCAACCCAGGAGATTTCAACCTCCATCGATCACTAGAGAACAAGCGGCTTCAACAAGCAAAGTGCCAGAAAAGAACCCGACTGTGTTGACGAATGAGGAGGCTGGCCTTGCAGAAAGAACATATTGGTGCTCTACATGTAATGATCCACACGGTGAGGAGACTTGTATGGTTCATTTGAACTATGTACAAACATTGGCCGCAAGCTCTTCCAGAGGACAAGTTAATATGATTACTGAGGTAGATCATAATTTTATGGTTCCATCTGAAGAACAAGTCTCAGTTCTCACGAGAACTGGGAAGAAGCCAGTCACTGTAGATCCAGCAGAGATGGAACCATTAAGGGTACCGGCTGATCCGAAGATGCAGAATGAAAGAAGACAAGTACAAGTGAAAGCTCCTATTTCAATACCAAAGCCAGATTCACCTGTTCTATTAAAAGATCTTTTGCCACCACGAGCAAAGGAAAAATTGCAAGAAAAAGCCTCAGCTTCGCAGGCAAGAGCTGAAACAGAGGAACGAGCCAAAGAAAAGCTCAAGTACCCATATTTGACTAAGAGACTGAGGGTAGAAGCCACTCAGCAATATCGGAGCAAATATGAAGACACTAGTGAAAAGAGGGAGTCCGGTGCATCTACATACAATATTGTTGAAGAATTGAAGAAGATTCCAGCCAAGGTTAGTCTCTATGATGCATTACAATTACCTGGGCAAGTTGATTTGTTACAAGAATCATTGAAGTCTATGAAAGATAATGAGAAGAATCCTACCCAGATGATTTTTTCTCAAACATTAACTACTTCAGCCACTTGGAAAAAATAGACCACCCCCAATTTTATTTGTCACTCGGGATGGAGGGTTGGATAGTGCACAACTGCATGATTGATTCTGGTGCTGCGACAACTGTCATGCCAAAGGCAGTTTGTGAAGTCATGGGTATGGAGTATACAAGAAGTAGCCCTGGTGTCTTGCAGTTGGATGGGACCCCCATGAAAATAGTGGGTGTGATCAAGGATGTTCCTATTGCTCTGCATAGTATGCCTCAAATTATAGTAATTCAAGAGATAGTTGTGGTCGATTTGGAACCATATTTTAGTATGTGTTTGTCAAGAGAATTCATTGCCAAGCTGGGAGGCTACCTTTCTCTGGATTATTCTCACTTGGAGATTCCTTTCAAAGGAAGAAGAGTCCGTATCTATAATCAGAAGCCTTCTACTTTTCATATAGAGAAGATGGGAGAAGAAGAAAAGTCCACACATTCTGTTCACATGATAACTGAAGAATTGGAAGATCCTGATTTGATGGATGAAGTCCTGGATGAGCTTCGCTTAGAGGATGAGTTTTCAATGCTCAATTTTAATGCCATGATAGAAACTGACTTGGGGTGTTATTCTATTCTCAAGACTGAAAAGGCTCAAGAACAGAATGATGGAAGTCAATATCAGCTCTATTTTGATGGAGCACAATGCAGAAATGGTGCTGGCATTGGGACTGTTCTAGTATTACCTTCTAGCATTCCATGATCCTATTCATACCAGTTGACCTGGAGCTGCACAAATAATACCGCAGAGGATGAGGCTTTATGCCTAGGTTTCAAGAAGGCTGAGACACTTGGAGCGTGAACAATTGCAAATATTTGGTGACTTCGAGTTGATTATCAATCAGGAGACCACTAAGTGTCTGTCCAAGGTATGGGATCCAGGAGATCATAGAGCCATGTTTGGGTACGTGTCTCTCCCGAGAGTTCACAACTAATTCGGGGGTTACCTTGTACATAAAAAAAAGAAAAAAAAAAATAAATTTTTTAACTTCGGCTCTTTTTGCATGCGAGCCCGTAGGTATGTTTATTTCTCTTTCTTTTTCTTTTCCTTCCCAGCAGATAGTGGCTTTCCTCTACCTCTCTACTTCTTTCTTCCTTACTTCATTCCCTTCCTCTCTCTCTCCTTCTTCTTCTGCAAATAATCAAGCCACTACTGTTGTTTCTACTCCCCTCTCTGATGTTCCCTTTTCTTCACTTCCCTTTCTTCTAATCCTTTGTCTTTTGAGCACTTCTCCACACCACAGTTCCTACCACCTTCTCCATTCCATCCACTTCCATTTCATTTTTCTATTTTTAGCAAAACCCAGCATCTGGTAGCACAGTAGCACCCTGTTGTTGTATCTACCACTTCTACTCCTCCATCTTCCACCATTCCATCATTCACCATTCCCATTCCATGGCCTGCACATCTGCTGGCCATCACTCCATTCATTTCCATTTTTGCAATTCAGGTGCTTTTCACTACTGCCATGGAGATCCTTGCATAGCACCTGGTGATTACCCAGCTCAACCGAGCTAGGCAAAGTGTAGTAGTTCTAAAGAAATAAAGGAAGTTCTGTTCTTCCATAAATTTCTGTTGAAGGTCCTATTTTGAGAGCCGAGTACCAGCAAGAGCTTGTTGCAGTAGCCTGCAGACGCGTCCAACATCAACCAACACTCACTTTTTCCTGCTCCTCCAGCTTCTTGACTCTATTGCCCAATGGATAAAGGCCTGAGGTTCGTGCATACAGCAGAACTGTATACCCCGTGAGCCACCAAGAATGTTGGCATTTTTGCCACATTGTTTTTGTTGTTACTGTTCATGTAAAAGAATGCACAAATTGTAGAGATACTAATTCTTTGTTTGTCCCTCCATGCACTTTGAAAGGGAAAATGTAAAAATCTCTATAAGTTTTGTGTTAGAGCAAAGTAACTGTAACATGTCACGATATCGCGACCTGTTGCAGTTTCGCGGCGTCAAATGCAAAAATCAGCTAAGTATGAAAATCGTCGCGATATCGCGACATGTCGCATTTTCGTGACCTGTCGCATTTTCACGGTCAAAATAGTCAACGGAAGCAAGGGAGTCAAACTGTCGCGATATCGCGACATGTTGGAGTTTCGCGACTTGTTGCGATGAGAAAGAGAACTAATTGAAAAGTTGTCATGATATCACGACATGTCACGTTTTCATGACTTGCGGTGGCCACAGAGTAGAGTGATAGAAAATGTCATGATATCGTGACATAAAGAAGCAAAGGGCAATGTCAATGAAACATGTCACGATATCATGATAGAAAAGCGAGAGAAGGAGCAAATGGTACGGAATGGCGCGATATCATGACATGTCGCGTTATCGTGGAAGGGCTAGAAGATAAACACAAGGCAAAGAAAGATGTCACGATATCGTGACATTTTTGAAAACAAGGCCAAGCAAGAGAAACTTGTCGTGATATCGCGACAGGAAGCGGCAACGACAGAGAAGGCAAGAAATTGTCGTGATTTCATGACATGTTGGACAGGAAGGACAAAGCGCAGAGAAATGTCACGATTTCGCGACATGTCACGTTTTCACGAGGAGGAAGCAAGGAGGCAGCCAGATTGTACGAAATGTCACGATTTCGCGACATGTCAAATTTTCGTGGCCTAAAAGCATCAAAGTAGAAGAAGACAAAAAATGTCAGAAAGGGACAGAAACATGTCACGATTTCGCGACTTGTTGAAGATGAAAGAGCCAAATGGAAAAAACGTCGCGATTTCGCGACATGTCACATTTTCGCGACCTGTCGTTTTCGCGGAATGAAAGATGAACCGTACAAGCAAAGGAAATTGTCACGATTTCGTGACATGTCACATTTTCATGGGTATAAAGCAGACAAGACAGTGTCGAGTGGAAGATGTCACGATTTCGCGACATGTTTCATTTTCGTGATTTGGAGCAGCGAACAAAGCCAGACAGAGGAGAATGTCGCGATTTCGTGACATGTCATGGAGACAAAGCTGAACGAGAGAAGATGTCATGATTTCGTGACATGTCACATTTTCATGACTGGTGGCGGAAGAGAAGGCAGTAAGGTAAAAGTGTCACGATTTCGTGACATGTCACATTTTTGCGACCTGTCTCATTTTCACGACCGAAGCAACAACAAAGGCCCGATACAGTTCTGTTTGCATTTTCCTTCAAAATTGCATAGGAGAACGTGAGGAGAAGATAAGGATCAAGTAAAAGCTCTCCAACTGATTTTGAGATCGTGGTCGAAGAAGCTCAAAGATTAAATGTTGCTGATTACCGATGTGCGCTAGATGGAAGAACCTGAGGCAGTTTTTGATGCCACCAAAATTAAAGACGCCTCCAGCATTAAAAGCTCTTGTTCGTGATCTCTTAACAACTTCTGGCTTGCCCCGATAACGGTCATTTAATGAAGAAATATGGTCCCTTGTTTCTGTTTATTTTCAGTTGTAATCCATTAAAAACAGGGACTGTCATTTCTCCGAGGCAGATTAAGGGGATTGTTTCTTCAAAATCTGTTTCATGTATTAAATGTTGTAATACGAAAGGAAGAGGGAAGGCCTCTATAAATACCAATGTAAAATCTCAAGCAAAAGGAGGAAGACCTTTTTGCAGAAATTGAAGCAGAAATCCTAGATGCATTTTGCTCTATTCTTAGCGTCTTTTGAATCGGTGATCCAAACTGTTGTCCATATTTTGCTTTCTGTGTGATTTACTTCTGTTTAGTCCAGTGTTAATATAAGTTGAATTCTGTTGTTTTGAATTTGGCTGTATTTTCATTTGAATGTTTGAAGTTTATTGAAGGCGAACTTGCGGCTAATGCTTGATCCAATTTCTGTATATGCATCCTAAGAATTTGTTGCTACTTAGCTTCAGGATCTAGTTTGAGTGTTTTTGCTATCGGAGGTTGTTCCCCATTAACTATCGGCTTCGGCCATATTTCCCATTTCTTTTTGCATTATTTCCCATTTCTTTCCGTATTTTCCCATTTCTTTCCTGCATCCTTATCTTGAAACCAGTTTAGATTAGTTTGGGAGCCAGCCCTCTCTAGAGATTGGCCCGAGAGACTTCTCTTTCTCTCGGCCTTTCAATGTTGGCCGAGTCTAGGGTGCACAAGTGATGAAATCTTGTACTTAGGCAGATTTGTGACCAACAAGTAGCATACAAAAGTAATTTCTATTTTAAGGTAGCATATGGAAGGCCATATGGAGGGTCTTTGATAGTAGTGAGGCATGTGATCAATGATATATATGTAGGGTGAATTCCCTAATGATTGTATAGGTATCATACTAGGTGCAACAATGATGTCTACCATTTCACTTGCATAAGATGAGTGATATGGATGGTGGGACCAAGGGGGAGCATAAACTCCACTATTTCCATTATGTGCTCTACTAGTTTAGGGTTCAATAGGGGTTATCGATAGGGCTATTTTGGTATAATAATTTATGTGGGAGAGAGACCTTAAGGGATATTCAAATCTAGATTCATATGTAGAGTTTATTTTAATTACCCAATGATTCTAGATCCTAGATGTGACAACCTTATAGTTGTAATAAGATACATCTAGTGGTACTAGGAATTCTAGTCTAGGAGGGTTACAATATCAAGGGTGTAGCCATAGAGACCAAGATAGATGGAACTGACAGGGATGTACCACTATAGAGAGGCATGGTGGTAGAGGAAGGAGAAAATCTATTTATGGATAGTATAAAAATTAATAGTAGTGCCACTACTACTACTACTACCACCATTATCTAGGAGCATAATTAACAAGCTAAGACTGAGTAAGTCGCTCATCAAGGTAAAGACAGATGCACTATGTTGATAAGTCATTAGCTTATAGGTAGTGTTGGTAGATATCATAATAGATAGGGACCAATTGATGAGGCATGTTACAATGATGTAATAGACCATCTAAGGCCTGAATATAGAGAAAGATATATCAATAGCATGAGCTATAATAGTAGGGGTAGTTAGAGGGGATCAAGTGGTCCATATGGTATTGGACTAGTTTTTCTATGATCGAGAAGACCTATGGTCAGCATAAGGGAATCTATAGGCCAAATAGTGGGACCTATAGGTTGGATAAAAGCAGGTAGTGTAATATAGCATAGTGTACCATGCAAATGTACCCATGGATAAATGACTCCTATTGCCCATGATAACATAGTCATGTATCTTATCTAGGTCCATGATATAACATTCATAATGGTTGGTGTGGATGCCATCACCTATAGAAGGAGGGAGATCACTAGATATAGGCTCCTAGAGCTATCTAGAGGTGATTATAGGGTCATTTGTTGAAAATTTAGAAGTTTTTTTAGAAGATTAAGTGTCATACACTATTGATCATCACAATTATTTTGATTTTAGATCGTTATCAAGTCTTTGAATACACACACTTTGATGTAATGTATTTCATTTTATGGTTGGAGCTTTGTTAATTATTATTTATGATGTGATTATAAGTTTAGTTGCATTAATGTTTTACATTTTTTAATTATTAATGATAATATTAAAATTTGATTAAGTTAAAATGATGATAAATTATGGACAGATATTTTCTTAAATGTTGATTATTTATGATTGATTAAAAAAAGTATAATCTAATGATTAAGATAATAAACTGATTTGATGCGATGAAAGATGAGAGATGAGGGTTGCATGATGTGTCAAAGAAAGCATAAATATAACACAAAAATATGTACAAATATATACATCTATATACATAGATATTTGAATAAGCAGACTTTAGTTAGCTCTTGACTTTCCCAAGGAGACTTTAGATAAATTTTGAATTGCCTAGGGGGAGTTTTGTTAGCTTTTCACTTGCCTAGGTGGATGTTTTATAGAATTAGCTTTGTTATCATACACAAATATAACAAGCATGAAAATAAATAATTTCCATTAAACAAACATCTAACTAGATTTTTTCTTGATCATAGGACTTTTGATTTACCTTAAAACAAACGCTTAAAGCACTTTTTCCTTATCCATAGGAATTTTAGTCATCCTTATTTGTAGGACTTTTGATTTGATATTTTACTTTAAACAAATGCTTAAAGAACTTTTATTTAGATTCATTTACCTCATAAATAAGTGTTATAGAGGAATTATACTTGATTGGTGTGGCAATGAATGATTAGTTAAGTTGGAAAGATAATTTTGTTGTTGACTAGATACCCCCATGCATGGTGGTGCATGAAATACAATAGATGATAACATCGAAAGGGATATTAAAACCTAAAAACTATGTAGTATTAATCATGTAGAAATTGATGAGATAGAAAAAAATGGTTTGATTTCATCAACACCTACAAGATTTGTAATATTCATCATCCACCAAGAGATTTGTAGTTCAAAAGACTTGATAGATATGGTTTAAAGCAAACCAAATTGAGATAGAAATATAGATTGATGATAGAGATAGATGGTTGTGTGAACCTTGAATTTATTTTCAAATATAGTACTAGGATAATTTTCTCACATCAGTCACCTAGTGTAATAAAGAATAACATATTCTAACTAAGATCATTATTTGTATGTATGAGGCACCAAAATATGCACAAAGGCATTGGCCTCCATGTTTTCCCTCAAGTATTGGCCATAATTATATTAGAGAGCCTTGCTACTAACTCATCATTATTTTGATATATGCTATTATCTTTGGAGAGGGGTTTGGGTTCACCAAGTGCTTAAATATTTTCCTAAATCTAGTTTGATGTGTTCAGTTTGACAAACACCTAGGTTTGTTCTATCTTAGAAGATAATATGAAAGATGAAAATGCAATGTAGTGTCACGAAAAAGGTGCAAAATACATGATGCTATTATATATGTGAGTTTTATTTGATGAATGCTACCTTAAGATAGAAGTTACAAGATGCTAATGTTTTTCTATTTTTCTTTTATTTAAAACAAGGAAACAAGAAGGATACAAAAGCATACAAACTATCCTAATGTAATGCTACATGCAATTTTGGTTAAATGCCTAAGGAATAGAAACAACATACTAAGCTAAATAGTAGATTATTTTGATTTTCTATTTTTACATGTGATTATCTAAAGATAAAATAGATATACATGCAAACCAAATCAACATACAACCTATAGTAATAATAGAAACAAAGAGGAGAAGATACACTTCTTTGAGTGTTTGATGCAAATGCATTATCTGTGTTTGAGTTGTCCACTTGATGAATATGCCAACTAGAACCTTTTTCAACTGGAAAATTTTCTTAAACCTACAAAAAAAGATAGAATAAAAGGTGGATCAGAGTTTAGAGGTCTTCCAAATAGCAAGAAGTGTAAGGTTTCTTGATTGGCATAGTTAGGCTCCATGTATGCAATACAATTGAATTTTAACCTTGGAAATGGATGATGTAGTACTTATGATAAATTTTCCACCTAAAAGTTCTATAGCAAGTGGATTCACTAAGATGATAAAGACATAAAAAAAATTAAAAATGGAGAGAAGATTCCAAAATAATTATGAGAAGCTATGCGGAGATATGCTAGAAAAAGTAGATGTATGAATGTTGAGGGGGTTTTAGTATGAACACATAGAGGATGAATTCATTGTCTGAAATTGTTATAGTTGACATATTTATTTTTGTGACAAAAATAGGTAGAGGCTTCATATAAGAATATTGAGATTTTGATAGTCTATGGAGAATATGTTGCCTGAATAGAGTCTAGATAGTGAATTCCCTTTTAATGGATGAAAACAAAAAGATAAAGCCTATAAATGCCACATGACACCACTAAGGATGCTTGGAGAGCCTTAAGGATGAATTATTGTTCCAAAAAACTCCTGAAATACCTATAAAAACCTATTTATATTACTTGTAAGACAAAAGTACTAGTTTAAATAGAAAATAAAGGTGGATGCATTCCTAAATAACTAATCTAAAGATATAATGATGAATGAAAGAAAAGATAACAAATATAGGGAGAACATCACCAAAACCACATGTGATTTACATCCTTTCTTTTGAAGCCCATCAATTACTTGAAGATGGTCTTCATGGAAAAATTTTAGTAGCAATCTGATGCTTTAGTAAATCCGATTCAATTTTTTGTAGCAATTTGTTACTTGAGAAACATGATTATAATACCATACCAAGGAGTCAATTTATATAATTGGCCCTCCTAGAAATTTATTGAAAGAGAGGTATGAGGTGTCTTGTTAACTAGGCTGATTTGGGGATCTTGACTAGGCTGACTAGGATGACTAGACTAAGTGAAATCAACTAACCCAATGATTGGGGCTAATTTGGGTAGGTGGAAGAAAGTAGTCACCTTCCCCCTACTTATTTATTGACATTGAAGGTAAATATGATGGGTAAAGGAAACTATGTTGATTGGCTATTTTAGGTAAGTTTAGATGTTGGCTGCTCATTAGACATGAATTTGTCACCTTTGAATCTATTACCAACATATTCACTTAGTCAATAAATTTATGGATTTTATTATTACAAGTAAAATTTAGGTGGGGGTTTGAAAATTTGGATAGGGTGAGATTTTTTTGACTAAGAAGTATATTTACTCTAAGATGATGAATTCACTGCTAATGGATTTTGGCTAAAATTTTTGGGGTTAAGGCAGGCATCATGGTTGGATTGATCATTTTGTGTGTTTTTGACAAAATTGATTTAGCTGATTCAATTTTAGGTATCTAAATTTACCCCATTTTTGATGCATTTAAAATTAATAAAATGTGTTAAAAATAGTTGTATATACCCATAAAATTTAGAAATACAAATTCATTAATCTTTGATTGATCCATATAGGGAAAAATACACAAAAAAATGCTTGCAAAAATATAAAAACGTACCCAAGGTTTTTATTGGGCAATATTCATACCATAGTTTTATAAAGAAGAGTTTAAATTTATCTTTCCCCCAACCTAGGTGCCATCTCAAGTTTTTGAGGGATAAAAAGGGGTCTCAATGGAATAAGAATAGGTTGGATAAGAAATTTATGAAAGGAAAATATTTACCTACGCAGGGTAAAATAGGGTAAAGGGCATGAGGAGAATTCATTTTCACTGTGTGAGAGAGGAGAAAGGGGCTCTAGATAAAATTTTAAGGATTAATGAAATTATGCAATAGGTATATTGAGTATATCAACTAGAGCTAGTATGTGATGTGTGTAGGCCAGCCAAGACCAAGATACATGTATGAGTCAAACCTGCTTGCTAGTTTATCATTTTTTTACTTTTTTAGATTAGAGATACTATGGATGGAAAATTTATAAACACATTGCAAATTTACTATGATAGGCAACAAATTTTTGAAACCCTTACTGCCAACAAATTCACAATAGGAAAAAAATTTGTTTGACTAGTGAATTTGTGTAGAGCAAGCGAATTCAAGACTAGATATTAAGGATAGATTTTGCTTTATTTTATTGGAGGAAGCTAACTCTATTTTTATTATTTTGTGCATGTAGGCACTAGATATTTTGTACTATGGAGTTTGATGATCCTCTACTCTATGATCAATTATAGATACCATGAATCTTGCTAATAGAGGAATGTTAGACATAATTGATACATGGTATTTAGTTACGATGTCCTCCATAGAGCTTGATAATGCTTTGCTTATTGTATTAGTGGAGCTATGGCACTTAGAGTATGTCATATTTCTACTACTAATAGGTGAGATATTGGTAACATTAGATAATATGTGGAGGATATAGTGGGTGCTTATATGAGCCATAATAGGGCTCATATGCTACAAAGGATAACTGGTGATCCATAATTTTGATTGAGAATATATGATATTGACATAAATGTTATATTTTAGGTAGGTCTATTAGATAGGTTGATGGTGATGCTCTATGCTATCACATTCAATTTATTTATTAAAAAAACTAGCAAGAGGTTGCTTCACTAGGGTTAGGGCAAGATCATTATCCAAATGAGGGACTAACAGGTCTAGTTTGTGTGGTGGTCCTTCATTCTACACAAATTATATTAGACCCATAGGTGGTTTATAGATATGTCAACAACCTAGTTTACTGCATACTATTATAGGTATTGTTTTAACAACATTGAAAATCAAGAGGCCATTTGGGCTCCTAATAGATGTTGAGGATGCATAGGATTTGATAGGGTTTAGGTGGGACCATACCCATGAGAAAATTTAGAGGCCCTTCAAAGGGGTTCTAATGGTATCAAAATGGGTTATTGATTACCTATAGGTAGATCAGGTGACATGGAACTTGTGGAGGGCACAACCAGGTTTGGTAGAGAATACCTTCTAGGTAGCACAAGTGAGAAGGATCAAATGGTTATGGGGATCCCATGGGGAGTTTGAGTTGTATCAACCTAACCAGATTGTATTTCATGTTAGGTTAACCAAATATGTGGGATGCCAAAAAATACATGGAGGTTTTAACTTCTATTTTTTCCCGCAAGGGTTAGCTACACTTATATATGAGAGATTTACTACTAACTCATCGTTATTGCACTACATGATGTTACATTTTATGAGGGGTTTTATTTCACTAAGGGTTTAAATTTTTTCCTAAATCTAGTTTGATGTATTTAGTTTGACAAACACCTAGGTTTGTTCCATATTAGAAGCTAATATGCAAGATAGAAGTACAATGCAGTGTGAACACAAAGGTGCAAAATACAAGATGTTATCTTATATGAAAGTTTGATTTGATGAATAATTCCTTAATATAAAGGTAAAGTTTTATTTTATTTTTATTTTATCTAAAGCAAAGGTGCAAGAAGGATACACAATAATACAAACAATCTTAATGCAAGGCTACATGCAATTATGGTAATGCCTAAGGAATAGAAACAAAATACTAAGCTAAATGGTAGATTATTTTGATTTTTCCTTTTTACATTTTATTATCTAATATGAAACAAATACACATGCAAACCAAATCAACATGCATCCTATGCTAATAATAGAAATAGAGAAAAAGTTATACTTACTTGTTCCAGTGTTTGCCATGAATATATAATCTGTGTTCAAATATTTTGCCTAATGAATACCCTACCTAGAATCTTTGCAGTTGGTGAATTTTGTAAAACCTACAAAAAAGGATAGAATGAAATATGGATCAGATTTTGTGGGCCTACCAATTATAAATAAGTGCAAGGATTCCTAATTGGCACAATCAACCTCCTATTATATGCAATAAAATTAAATTTGAACCCAAAAATTGGATGTTGTAGTACCTATGATGAATCTATCACCTAAAAGTTTTATAGCTAGTATATTTGGTAAGGTGACAAGGGCAAATTAATAGGAGGGAAAATATAGAGAGGATATTAAAACAATGATGAAAATCTATGTGGAAATATGCTAGAAAAATTAGATGTAGGAATGCTAAGGGGTTTTTAGGCTGGACACATAGAAAATGAATTGCCTAAACTAGTTACAAGTGGGGTGTTCATTTCTATGAAAAAATAGGTAGAGAGGATTCAAATAAAAATCTTAAGATTTTAATAGTCTAGTATGCATACACTATCTGAATAGAGTCTATGTAGTGGATTCATTTTCAACGTATAAAAAAAAAGAGTAGGCCAATAGAGGCTACAAGATATTGATATGGATTCTTAGAGAGCCTTAGGGATGATTTATTATCCAAAATTTTCTTGAAATACCTACAAAAAATCTAATTAGATTGCTTGATAAGATAGCTACAAATATAAAATATATAAGCATATGCATTCTTAAATAGCTAATCTAAAGAGATAAAGATGAATCAAAGTAAAGATAACAAAGATAGGGAGAATATCATTAAAATCACATGTGACATGCCTCCTTCCCTTAAAAGACCAATTACTTAGTTGAAGATGATTTTTGTGGGAAAAAAATAGCAACAATTCGATACATGAGCAAATTTGATTTAAATTTCTCTAACAATTTGCTACTTGAATTATGTGATGATAATGTTATCCCAAGGGGCCAATTTATAAAATAAGCTCTTGTACAAGTTTCTTAAAAGGGAGAAATGAGGAGTACTATTTATTGGGGCTATTGCCTAGGTTGACTACACTAAATGAAATCAACTACCCACATGATTGGGGCTAATTTGAGCACATTGAGGAAGGTGGAAGAAATTTAGCCACATTCCTTCCTACCTGTTGATTTCTTGTGATGGAAAAAATTGTGGACAAAGAAAATTATGCCCTAATTGGATGCTATGGGTGGGGATGAGATACTAGCTACTTGTCAAACATGAATCACCCACCTATGAATCTGCTACCAATCAATTCACTTAGATGATGAATTCATAGATTTGATGATTACAAGTCAAATATGGTGGAGGATTTGAAAATTTGGATAGGGGGCAAATCCCCTAGATAAGAAGTGGATTCACTAGCTACTGAATTTACTCTAAGATGGAAAATTAACTATTGATGGGTTTTGTCTATAGATTTTAGGGTTAATATGGTCATCATGGTTGGGTGTATCATTCTATGTATTTTCAATGAAATTAGTTTATGTGATCCAATTTTAGGTATCCATAGCATGTCATCATGGATCCCTAAATCAATATGAAATATTGAATCCAGATATAGACAAGCATGTGCATGCCAGTAAATATGAAATTAGACAAGATGCAATCAAGTAGTAATAATTAGACAAAATATATAGGTATCCATTACAAATTCAAATATAATGATTTTTAAGATGAATTGTGATCATTTCTTCTTTAAGTTTTATTTCATAAATAATGGAAAGGTGATAAGCACCTAAACCAAAAATAGTATTCATGATGAATGGATCTATCCAATTAGGCTCAAAGTTTCCATCAAGCATTGCATTGGTATTGGTGTTATTTTTATTCTCTTTAATAATGATGTCATAAAATTTAAAGGATCAAGATCTTACCTTTTTGATATAGGCATGCTTAAGTATTTTTTAGTAAACATATAGATTCCCAAGGCCATGAATTCATTTTTTGTTAAGTAGTTCCAACTGGCTCAAATGGTGAAATGATATTCATTTTTAATAGAGGAATCATGTAATAAAATACACAAGGCTTATATATATTCAAAAATAATATAAATTCAATTCCGTAAACCAAAGCATAGGGTATCACACAATTGGAAGTTTAAGCACTAGTGAAATGGGGACACAAGGTGGAATACAATTGAATATTATAATCACAATAAGTTTTGTTGATGATCTTCTTAAGGATATTGACAAGTCTTATTAGAAGCTTCAACTTGATCATTATCTTGAGGATAGTAAGTTGTTGATCATTTGTATTGAATCTTGTATTTAGCACAAAGGTATTGGACATCCTCATCCTTGAAATGTGTTCCATTATTAGAGATTAGCATAGAAGGGATGTTGTAATGACTAAGGATTAGTATAGAATAAATATTGTAATGATTAAGGATCTATTTAAGGATAAACTTGAAGACTTGGACTCTAGTTGCTAATACTAAATGCATTTCCTTGACCCACTTAGTGAAGTAGTCGATAGTTGTGATAATGAACTTATACCCATTTAGATAACACTAGGTTTATCTTCCCAATGAGTTCTAAGGACCAAGGAGAAGTTAAGCATTGAAGAGCTTGGTATTGGAGGTATTACATTATTTGGTACCTTTCAATATTAATGGAAGGACCTTATAAATAATTTAGTCTAGGGTATCTTTAAATATTTTAGTATGTGTCATGCTATTAAGTATGATTTATGTGACATGTAAATATATTTGGAGTTATGTAGGTGAGGTGTCATGTTAGTAGGTGTGAGTTATGTGTCATTCTTATAAGTTAGGGGTTATGAGCAATAATGAGAGTCTTTGTATTTAAATAAATATGTGAGATTTATATCTCTTGTGAGTATAAGAAGATGAAGAGTTTATGTAAGTGCAAATTTCAATAGTTATGTATGTATATATTGAAGATAAATACTTGTAATATGTAATTGAATAAGAATTATATTTATGCATTTCTTAAATTAGATATTTATCAATAATATTCAATGAGTTTGTTGTTCATTGTTATGTACATATTTTAAGAATATTTGATATTGATATCCTATGGAAATATTTATGGATTGCTAATAGTGGTATTAGATCTACATTTGGAGCAAGACCATGAGAGGAGAAAGTATTTTGAGAGAGGAAAGTGATTAGTCATCTAGGCTTGAGAGGATTCACTAAAGCTGACAAGTTTTTTACCTAAGAGATGTTAAGTTCAAGTTTTCTATAATTATGAATAGTGAAGTATTTGACAAGGTGAGATAATATCCAAAGTGACTAGCACATATACAATATTCAGAGTTGAGAAAAATAAAGAGAAAAATAGGAGCAAACACAACCAGAGAATGGTGAAGAATAACATTGAAGTGTAGTTTCATTGAAGAAATAAAATACATCAATCACTAGAAAGAGTGCACACATGCATAAATTGAACAAAGAGTGTTAGATGTCAAGCCATTGAGAGTGTACTAGATTTAGAGGAAGTTAAAATGTTGAAGATAACATATTTTTTGGAAGGCGCATCAAGGGAGAAGTAATAGTTGATATAAACATCCAGAACATGGTGCATAGAGTAGTCTCAAATCCAAATGAGACATAGATAAAATATTCTATGTTTTCTCCATCATGGAATTTTAGTGAACATAATTGTTATTGCAAATGTAAAATAATAGAAATTAATTATTGAATAAAATAATTACTGAAGAAAGAGCAAAGAAAAATTGAACTAAAGATTGAATAAAATTGAAGAAGAATTATTTAAAGAAGAAATATTAAAATTGTAAATAAAATGTTTTCTACAAAAAAGTTAAAAAAAAGTGATTAAAGAAAAATATCAAATTTGAAATTGAATTTTGAATAAAGGAAATAACCATCGAACTTCTATTATGGAAAATACAACAAATTTCCTTTCTAAATCTCAACTTATAAAAGGACCTAATTTTACCCCATGGAAAATAATAATGAGATTAATACTTATTATTGAGAAAATCTGAGAAGTATTAAATGGAAATAAATACATTCCATAAGATGCAAATGACCTTATGCTAATAATATTTGGTATATCAAATGAGATTCAAGCACACATTAGTGAGGAAAAAATATTGAAAACAACATGGGAAAAGTTATGCACAATATTTGAAGGGAATAATGAAGCTACTATTTGACACTTGCAATAAAAACTATGTTCACTAAAATTTCATGATGGAGAAAACATAGAATATTTTCTTTGAAGGGTATAATAACTAAAATCTAAACTATAAACTATGGAAGAGAAAGTGGAAGAAAAAATACTTGTTCAAGTTACATTAAGAGCACTTCCAAAAGTATTTAATACATTAGTAACCTCTCTTCAAGTGAAAAATAAAACTATATCCTTTGATGAATTGGTTAACATACTTCAAGAATATGAAATAGAAAACCAAGACAAATATGAAATGACAAACAATGCTTGTTTTTCAAAGAAAAAGGTGTCTACTTCTTCTTCACAGCATCAACTTGGATGGAGAACAAATATTGTCACATATGTAACAAGAAAGGTCATAACACTAGTTATTATAGATACAATTCTCTAAATAAATTAAGTCAAATGTATAGACCTTTTCAAAATACCAACAGAGACAATATCAGCCTAATCAATAGAAATATACATTAGAACAATAACAATATCCAAAATGGGTAAATAAAAAAGGAAACTCTTAGAAATAGAGTATATTATATAATTTGGATCATGTAAATGTATCTTCCAAAGTATATACTTAGGACATTAGATTACTTTAGGGGGAAATTATCTAGTTACTTCATGCAACGTAATAAATTTAAAAGTGTCAATGTGCAAGTTGTATATGTGGAAGTTGTCCCTTGCACAACTAGGTAGAGTGTTGATCAAGGAATATATTTTACTTATATACAAAAGGCCTCATTATAACACATAGGCATAGATAAATATATATAGATAGATATTCAAGGATATAGTAGCTTAGATGTTAGTACAATTTTGTGTGGATCACCATCCAATGGTGATGGGTGCAATGTAGTTCAGTAGATTTATTAATGGAGTGTTCATTTCCTCCATAGCTACATTGTATTTATTTATATCATTTATATATATTGCATATCTCAATCATCTAGCATATTTACTTTCTTTTATATTATTATGCATCTTGTGATTGTTATCTCCCAGTGGCCATTACATCAAAAGCTAACAATGATATTAGATCCACAGTAGATCTAGTATGTGTAGATCAATAGGTAATCACCATTATCATTGAGCCTAAGTGTTTTATCAAACTAATGCACCACTGGACCATCCATTGTCAAAATATATTAGAAGAATCTAGGTGGTAGAATTAGGGAGATTCACAAGTGAGGACTGAAAGAAATCTTAGTTCTAGAAATACTGAGATTACATTTGACTAGAGTCTTTCCACAGAGTTACAAGAAAACTCATGAAGACCAAGACTCAACATTTAATCCACTAGATTGATAGATAATTTAATGAATAGCATATAGGATATATGAAACTTGCTAACTATTACCCAAAGTTTCTTTTGTTGTAGGTAATTAATTCTTTGAGGATTGGTACTACTCTTAGAATAAAAATCTAGGAGACTCCAAATTCATTGCGCGAAGGTTGGTATACCCTCATAGTGCAAATATTAGTTCCTTATACAAGAAAATAACACTATGAAAGAATACTTCTAGTGAAGAGTCATGGTGAAGTTAGGAGACTGAAGATATCCATCGCTAGATTGAACAACTTCATATTTTAAGAATAGACCATAGAAGCCTTGATACAAAAATGTCATACAAGCCTTAATACAAAAAAACCATAAAATCCTTGGAGAAAAGGCCATAGAAGCCTTGAAGAAGAAGCCATAGAAGTCTTGATATTAAAAAGGCCATAGAGGCCTTGATACTGAAAAGGACACAAAAGCCTTTATACTAAAAAGTCCATAGAAGCCTTGATATTGAAAATTCCATAGAAGCCTAGATACTAAAAAGGCTAAAGAAGCCTTGATCCTGAAGAAGAATTCAAAAAGAATATTTGATTTATAAGTAGATTAATATTTTAGTACTAATATATTTGTTGCAGGAAAAGGTTCAGTAGGAAACTTCCTACAAGAAATTTAGGAAGAGTATCTTCTTCATAATCAATTCAGGACCTGAAGAAAAAATATTAGGAGAAGATCTCATTGAAGGACTTCCAGACTTGGAAAAAGAATAAGGACTAGGAGAGTATTGCATGAATACAAAAGAAGAAAAATTAGATATTTAGAAGAATATATCACCACCAACACTTTCGAGATCAGAATGTTGAAGAGATCTCAAGGAAAGACCAATAGAAGCTGTAAGATAAAAGAACTTGGGAAGGTCTCATCGAGCATCCAATAAAATGCTAGGATAGCCTTACTAAAGAAATCATCAAAGGATAACTCACTGAAGAAATCCACTACCAAGGAGAAGCCCCTGATAGTTAAGGACTTGGTACAATTATCACCATCTGACAACAAGCCCAAGAGAAGTAGAATTTGGAAAGGAGTACCAAATACTAGAAGAAGAATCCAGTTAAAGACCTCAAGACATTTAGAATCTTGAGAAGAAGATCCTACTTGAGGTTAGAATTTGATAATAAGTCTTGAAGATAGAAGAAGCTCACCAAATTTAGGAGATTTGAAAATTACCTTTCACAGCAAGAAGGCACCACTTTAGAGACAAAGACTTCTCCAAATATATAGCATAAGGATGAGAGCTAAAGAGGATAAAAAGCCACCAAATTTTAGGCTCATGAAAGAAAGTTCGAGACCATATTTTGGTGAAGGAGTTATTCAAGACAATCAACAAAAAGCTGCAATATCCTACTCGAAGAAGCAACTTGGTTATCTTAGACACCAATATCCAAATCCTCTATAGAAGCAATAAAAGAGCTACAAAATATTTTAAAAAAATGTATGGAACTATTGGTGCTAGCTTTCTCATTAATTGGATTACTTATCAAACTCATTGGAGCACCTTATTTAGATTAAATTTGTAAGAAGGAAAATAAGAATACAGTCTTCAAAAGTGCAAAAAATAAAAAGGTTCATTTGCATATTAGGGGTTGATTATATTTCAGAGTTATCTATCAACTACATATCTTCTACTTTGAAAAAAAATGAAAATAAGACTTGATCCTACAATTGTGTTTGTACTGAAATATGCATGGGTTCATTCCCGATTATGCTTGAAATGTTGTAGTGAAATTATTAAGTGCATTTTGAAGAGATTAATGGAGCAATAAGGTGAGATTATTGTTACCATTAAAAGGTGCATTGTTAAGCACTATACTAGTTGATTTGTTAAATAGTTATATCAATTAATTTATGTTGTTGAAAGCATAAAAATTAGCACAAATATGCAACACTTTCATGGTCTATAGAAGCCACCATTGGAAGAAAAAGGTGAAGAAGAAAACCACCATTGAAGTCCTTGAAGGAAGCCTCAAATCGAGACCTTGGAAGTCTCAAGATTCAAGGAAATTATAAAGGGCTCATTTCAATGCAGAAAGCAGGAATTCCTATTCAAAAATAACATTAGCTTGGATCATCTATCATTCAATAAAAAGAAAAAAAATATTATGTAAAAGACTCTTCATTTTGGTGCAAAAATTATATATTAGAGAAGTATCACTTTTGTTCTTTTGGAAGAATAGAATTACTATCTACAGGGGGTAGCAAGGATGTTTTATCCAACAAAATAAAGGATCCATAGAAGTTCCCATACATCCAAAGGGTCAAGGTGTTTACAAACACCGATTTTCAATATTCAAATCAATCCCTAGAAGAGTATGTATCACGTACAACATTGTAAGCATAACAATGATGCAGGAGCATTCGGAGGTGGAAAAGCAATCTTGCATCACCCAAAAATATTTTTTTCTTTAAGTGCCAAAGCTGTCGCGAAATCGTGACACTTTTTTGAGAAAGGGCGCCAAAGGGTCAAACTGTCGCGATATCGCGACGCTTTTTGAGAAAAGGGGCCAAGGCGCAAAATGGTCGCGAAATCGTGACATTTTCTAAGCAAAGCAGACGAAAATGGTGGAAAATTAGAAGGTGGACGCAAAATGGTCGCGAAATCGTGACATTTTCTAAGCAAAGCAGTCTGGACGCAAAATGGTCGCGAAATCGTGACATTTTCGAAGTAAAGCAGCCTGGACGCAAAATGGTCGCGAAATCGTGACATTTTCTAAGCAAAGCAGTCTGGACGCAAAATGGTCGCGAAATCGTGACATTTTCTAAGCAAAGCAGTCTGGACGCCAAATGGTCGCGAAATCGTGACATTTTCAAAGCAATGGAGCCAAGGCGCAAAATGGTCACGAAATCGCGACACCTTCGGAGGCAAAGCTCTAAGGCACAAAGTGGTCGCGAAATCGTGACACTTTCGGAGGCAAGACTCGAAGGCGCAAAGTGGTCGCGAAATCGTGACACTTTCGAAAGCTGGGCTCGAAGGCGCAAAGTGGTCGCGAAATCGTGACACTTTCCGGAGGCAAGACTCGAAGGCGCAAAGTGGTCGCGAAATCGTGACACTTTCGAAAGCTGGGCTCGTAGGCGCAAAGTGGTCGCGAAATCGTGACACTTTCGGAGGCAAGACTCGAAGGCGCAAAGTGGTCGCGAAATCGTGACACTTTCGAAAGCTGGGCTCGAAGGCGCAAAGTGGTCGCGAAATCGTGACACTTTCGGAGGCAAGACTCGAAGGCGCAAAGTGGTCATGAAATCGTGACACTTTCGAAAGGCTCGAAAGTGCAAAGTGGTCACGAAATCGTGACACTTTCAGAAGCTGGACTCGAAGGTGCAAAGTGGTCACGAAATCGTGACACTTTCGGAAGCAAGGTGTCAGGGTGCAAAGTGGTCGCGAAATCGTGACACTTTTGGGGCAAAGGCACCAAGGGGTAAAATGGTCATGAAATCGTGACATGTCACGGTTTCGTGGCCCGAAGGAGAAAACAGAGGCCGAACGCCAAAACGTCGTGATATCATGACCGAAGAGGAGAGAGGGCGTAAGGAAGCAAACACGTCGTGATATCATGACAAAACGCTCATGACTTCAGACCAGCCGGTAGTTGCAGAGACCATTGCAGAAGGGCACGTGGCATCAAATCACAGGCGGCCATAGAGCACTAGGCGATTACAGAGGCCATGGCAGGAGGGCACGTGGTAGCAGATTACAGATGGCTGGAGCATTCCTTTGAATGATGACTCGGCAGGTGGATGCACAAGCGGCTGCAGGGCACTCCGCCACCCCATGCCATGATGAAAGAAGATACCTGGCCACAACATGCATGCGGCGATAGAACACTCGTGCGGGCGGTTACAGGGAATCCCGCATTCTATGTAATGATGTCCGAAGGGGGTCGGGTCTGTTATAAGAGAAATGCATACATTGTAAAAGGGACTTTTGGCCATTTTGAATAGAACCGCTGTATTTTCGAGTTTGAGACCTCTGTTAATGAAATTCGCATGAATTTCTCTGTGTTTATCTTAGTTCTGCTTCAAGTGGTATCAGAGCCAGAAGGTTCTGAGTGCGCAAACCGATCGCCGACAGTGAGGCAGTTTGCGCCAGGATTGTGGTTGTGGGTGTGAGGAAGTGAACAGGATGCCCCCGCGTAGGAACCGTGGTGGTGTGAGGAACAGGCAAGCAGAGGTCGATCTTAGAGCCTTGCAGAGGCAAGTTGAAGCCCTGCAGGAGGAAATCAGAAGAGGAGTTGAGCCAAGAAGGGAGGAACCCAGTGAAGATGAAGTTTGGGAAGAAGAGGGTCCATCTGATGAGGAAGAAGCATTGGATCCAGCAGAGGCTAGGCTGTATAGGGCCATATCCCAGATCGGGAAGAAGCCGAAGTTCGATGTCTCTACTTATTCTGGGAATCTTAATCCCGAGGAGTTGATAGATTGGATCAACGACATGGAGGAGTATTTCGAGTATGAAGAGATCTCAGATCCAAATCGGATCAGGTTCGCAAAAACAAAGTTGAAGGGGCATGCTAGCATCTGGTGGAAAGGAGTGCAGCTAGAAAGGAACAGGAGGGGAAAGGAAAAGATCACCAGGTGGGATAGGATGGTAGAGAAGTTGAAAAGGCAATTCATCCCTGCAGATTATGAGTTGGATTTGTTGAGGAAGATGCAGAGTCTTAGACAGGCAAGTAAATCTGTCAAGGAGTATACGGAGGAGTTCTACCAGATTTCGATTAGAACCGGCCATTCTGAGGCGAATAAGGAGAAAGTCGCACGATACATCAATGGATTGAGAACCAGCATTCAAGAAGAACTGGGTCTGGTTAGGATGAGCACGGTTGAAGATGCATACCAGTTTGCATTAAAAGTGGAGGAGAAGCTGAATAGGAGGTTTGATGGTAAGCAGAGAGGAAAGGATCGAGGAGGAAGAGCTGGTGGAAGAACCAATGGAGGAAGATACAGAGATGTGGGGAAGACTGGTGAAGCAAGCAGTAGCCAAAAATAGAAAGAGGAGAAAGAGGAGAATACCCAACGCCCACGCAATCAGAACAACAACTACCCGAGGGGAAGAGGTAGGCCTGGGCGAGGGTTTGGAAGAGGTGTCTTTCGAGGAACCTGCTTCAACTACGGAGAAGAAGGACATCGGGCATACAACTGCCCGCAGCATCAAGAAAGGCCTAATCGAAGACCTGAGGGTCAGGCCCGAGCTGCTGTAGTAGACGAAGGTGTAGAATCTGAGCACTCTGAGGAGGCAGAAAGAGGAGAAGCGATGATCATCAGAAGAGTCTTGTTGAATGAAGAAAAGAAGGCAGACCAGAGGAACAACCTATTTCGAACAAGATGCAAGTGCGCAGGCAAGGTCTGTAATATCATCATCGATAATGGAAGCACTGACAACTTGGTTTCTGAGGAGATGGTTGCCAAACTACAGCTGGAGAGGAGAAAACACCCGCACCCTTATCGGATTGCATGGTTGCAAAAGGACCATCGGGTGCTGGTCAGTGAGCAATGCCTGGTGAAGTTCAACATTGGAACTTACCGAGATGAGGTCTTATGTGACATCTTGCCTATGGATGCATGTCACTTGCTGCTGGGGAGACCATGGCAGTTTGATCGAAGTGTTGTACATGATGGTCGAGCTAATACATATTCCTTGTCAAAAAATGGAGTTCGGCATAAGTTGAAACCCCTGAAGGAGACGGATGAGAAGGTATGCAGCAGTGCACGAGTCTGTCTAGTTGATGGAAGAAAATTTCTAGATGGCCTGAAGCAAGATCGTATGTGCTATGCAATAATCCCTAGGGTCAGGGAAGAAGAATGTAAGGAAACTCCAGTGGAAGTCATGGGACTGTTGGAGGAGTTTCCAGATATCATTTCTGATAATGTTCCTGAAGGTTTACCACCTGTTAGGAAGATCAGTCACCACATAGATTTGGTGCCTGGATCGAGCTTGCCGAATAAGGCTGCACACAGGATGACGCCTGTAGAAATTGAGGAGTTAAACTGGCAGGTTCAAGATCTGCTCAAGAAGGGATTGATTAGGGAGAGTCTAAGTCCATGTGCAGTACCTACAGTGCTAGCACCCAAGAAGGATGGGGAATGGAGAATGTGCACAGACTCTCGGGCAATTAACAAGATCACTATTAAATACAGGTTCCCATTGCCCAGGATGGATGATATCATGGACTGTTTGGGTGGAGCTGAGTACTTCACGAAGATTGACCTAAAAAGTGGTTATCATCAGATCCGCATTAGAGAAGGGGATGAGTGGAAGACAACCTTTAAAACCAGAGAGGGGCTGTATGAGTGGTTGGTTATGCCATTTGGGCTAACCAATGCACCGAGTACCTTCATGCGGTTAATGAATGAAGTCCTGAAGGAATTTCTAGGCAAATTTGTTATTGTCTACTTGGATGATATCCTGATTTTTAGCAAAACCCTGGAGGAACACCTGATGCACATCAGGGAGGGTTTTTGAGAAATTGCGGGAGGAGCAGCTGCTGATAAATATGAAGAAGTGTAACTTCGTGAAGAGGGAGCTAGTATACCTGGGATTTGTTATCTCAGTAGATGGTCTCAAAATGGACCCCGAGAAGGTGAGGGCTATCATAGAATGGCCTGCTCCAAGAAGCGTGACTGAGGTGAGATCGTTTCACGGTCTGGCCAGTTTCTACAGAAAGTTCATTAGGAACTTCAGCAGTATTTGCGCATCCCTTACTGAGACAATGAAGGGGAACAAGAAGGAATTCAAGTGGACAGCTGGAGCAGACAAAAGCTTTGCTATGCTGAAGAAGAAGGTCACAGAACAACCTGTCTTAGCACTTCCAGATTTCAATAAGGTGTTTCAGGTAGACTGTGATGCGAGTGGCAGTGCCATAGGAGCCGTATTGAGCCAAGAGGGTAAGCCTGTTGCTTATTTTAGCGAGAAGCTCAATGATGCCAGAAGGAAGTATTCGGTATATGATCAGGAGTTCTATGCCATAGTTCAGGCTCTGAAGAAATGGAGGCATTATTTGTTGCCAAAGGAGTTTGTCCTTTATACTGATCATCAGGCACTGCAGTATATTAACAGTCAAGGGAAATTAAATCAGAGGCACCTGAAATGGGTGGAGTTCCTGCAGAGCTACACCTTTGTGTTGAAGCACCGGAGCGGGAGATCCAACAGAGTTGCGGATGCCTTGAGTAGGAGGCAATGTTTATTGATGGAGATGAAGGTGGAGGTTGTAGGGTTTGCTGAGCTCAAGGGTTTATACCCTACAGACCCCGACTTCGTAGAAGCTTGGAAAGCCTGCACTGCGCCTGTTACATTGGACAGGACTAAGTGGTTGAATTTTTTGACTCAAGATGGAATGTTGTTCAGAGGGAACCAATTATGCATTTCGAGGAGCTCAATGCGGGAGAATCTCATCAAGGAAAAGCACAGTGGAGGTTTAGCTGGACACTTTGGTCGAGACAAGACCATCTCACTTGTTAGTGAAAATTACTACTGGCCGCAATTGCAACAAGATGTGGCAAAATTTGTGCAAAGTTGTAGGATATGCCAGATGGCAAAAGGTGTGAGGCAGCCTACTTGTTTATATCAACCACTACCTATACCTGAAAGGCCATGGGAGGATATTAGCATGGATTTTATTCTTGGTTTACCCAGGACGCAGAGGGGACACGACTCCATATTTGTGGTAGTGGACAGGTTTTCAAAAATGGCTCATTTCATTCCCTGCCAGAAGACTAGCGATGCGGTCCATGTGGCTGGTTTATTCTTCAAGGAAGTGGTACGCCTTCATGGGCTGCCAAGGAGCATTGTTTCGGACAGAGATACCAAATTTGTAGGGTATTTCTGGAGAACCCTATGGAAGAAACTGAAGACGGATTTAAAATTTAGTTCTGCATACCACCCCCAAACAGATGGTCAAACAGAGGTGGTGAATAGGAGTTTAGGCAATCTACTGAGATGCTTGGTCGGAGACAAGCCCAAGGGATGGGATCTAGTTTTGCCACAGGCAGAATTCGCTTATAACAGCTCAGTCAACAGGAGTACCAATAAGTCGCCATTCCAGATAATCTATGGGAGCAGCCCAAGAAACGCTTCAGAATTGAGAAGGATGGATATAAGAGAAAAATGCAGTGCTGAAGCTGAAGACTTTGCTGAACACCTGAAGGGAGTGCATGAGGAGGTGACAAGGCACATTGCCAAGATGAATGCTCAGTATAAGGCCAGGGCAGACCAGAAACGTCGGGTTAAGGAGTTTGAAGTAGGAGATTCTGTCATGGTCCATCTAAGGAAAGAGAGGTTTCCTGCCAAGACCTATAACAAGCTAAAAATGAAGAAGTTTGGGCCATGCAAGATCATTGGAAAATGGGATTCGGGTAATGCATATGAGGTGGAGTTGCCGAGTGAACTTAACATCTCATCGGTTTTTAACATTTCGGATTTGGTCGAGTTTCATGAAGGAGATAGCAGTGCAACACCAAGCCCGGATTTGTGGAGCATTCCCGCGGTTACTCCAGTCGCAGACGAGATAGAAGAAGTCCTTGATACGCGTGAGGGCCGAAGTACTCGGAACAGGAGTTATTCTGAGTATTTGATCAAATGGAAGGGCAAGCCCATCGAAGATGCGACTTGGTTGTCGAAGGCAGAGGTTGACCGCTTGGGTCTACCTCAGACAGATCAGAAGTGAAGGTCACTTCTCAATTCACCCCGGGTGTCTGATGCAGGAGCATCCGGAGGTGGAAAAGCAATCTTGCATCACCCAAAAATATTTTTTTCTTTAAGTGCCAAAGCTGTCGCGAAATCGTGACACTTTTTGAGAAAGGGCGCCAAAGGGTCAAACTGTCGCGATATCGCGACGCTTTTTGAGAAAAGGGGCCAAGGCGCAAAATGGTCACGAAATCGTGACATTTTCTAAGCAAAGCATCCAGGACGCAAAATGGTCGCGAAATCATGACATTTTCGAAGTAAAGCAGCCTGGACGCAAAATGGTCGTGAAATCATGACATTTTCTAAGCAAAGCCAAAATGTCGCAAATCGTGACATTTTCAAAAATCGGACGCAAAATGGTCACGAAATCGTGACATTTTCTAAGCAAAGCAGTCTGGACGCCAAATGGTCACGAAATCGTGACATTTTCAAAGCAATGGAGCCAAGGCGCAAAATGGTCACGAAATCGTGACACTTTCGGAAGCAAGCTCTAAGGCACAAAGTGGTAATGAAATCGTGACACTTCTGGAGGCAAGACTCGAAGGCGCAAAGTGGTCACGAAATCGTGACACTTTCGAAGGCAGGGCTCGAAGGCGCAAAGTGGTCGCGAAATCGTGACACTTTCGGAGGCAAGACTCGAAGGCGCAAAGTGGTCACGAAATCATGACACTTTCGAAAGCTGGGCTCGTAGGCGCAAAGTGGTCATGAAATCGTGACACTTTCGGAGGCAAGACTCGAAGGCGCAAAGTGGTCACGAAATCGTGACACTTTCGAAAGCTGGGCTCGAAGGCGCAAAGTGGTCACGAAATCGTGACACTTTCGGAGGCAAGACTCGAAGGCGCAAAGTGGTCGCGAAATCGTGACACTTTCAGAAGCTGGGCTCGAAAGCGCAAAGTGGTCGCGAAATCGTGACACTTTCGAAAGCTGGACTCGAAGGTGCAAAGTGGTCACGAAATCGTGACACTTTCGGAAGCAAGGTGTCAGGGTGCAAAGTGGTCGCGAAATCGTGACACTTTTGGGGCAAAGGCACCAAGGGGTAAAATGGTCGCGAAATCGTGACATGTCGCGGTTTCGCGGCCCGAAGGAGAAAACAGAGGCCGAACGCCAAAACGTCGCGATATCACGACCGAAGAGGAGAGAGGGCGTAAGGAAGCAAACACGTCGCGATATCGCGACAAAACGCTCACGACTTCAGACCAGCCGGCAGTTGCAGAGACCATTGCAGAAGGGCACGTGGCATCAAATCACAGGCGGCCATAGAGCACTAGGCGGTTACAGAGGCCATGGCAGGAGGGCACGTGGTAGCAGATTACAGATGGCTGGAGCATTCCTTTGAATGATGACTCGGCAGGTGGATGCACAGGCGGCTGCAGGGCACTCCGCCACCCCATGCCATGATGAAAGAAGATACCTGGCCACAACATGCATGCGGCGACAGAACACTCATGCGGGCGGTTACAGGGAATCCCGCATTCTGTGTAATGATGTCCGAAGGGGGTCGGGTCTGTTATAAGAGAAATGCATACATTGTAAAAGGGACTTTTGGCCATTTTGAATAGAACCACTGTATTTTCGAGTTCGAGACCTCTGTTAATGAAATTCGCGTGAATTTCTCTGTGTTTATCTCAGTTCTGCTTCAAACAAGGAGCCAAAATCATTCGAAGATTAAATATAATGGAATCCTACAAGAAAGAAATTACCTACGTAAGAGGAGAATTATAAAAATCAAGCAAAATAAAAGCATTCAATTGTTGTAAAAATAAACCAGAAACAAAAGGAAAAGGAAAGGAAGCCTACAAGAAAGAAATTACCTATGTAATAGGAGCATTGTTACAAAGGAAAAGGAAGTGTGGTACCCAAGGAGAACGTCCACCATTGAAGACTACAAGGAGTTACTATAGGACCACCATGGAGGAGTACCAAAAATCCAAGACCCAATACTTAGAAGCAACCAAGGACGCTGGGATATTACTTGCATTTCAAGAAATAAGGTAATTTTACATGCATGACAAGATGAAGACTCCAAAAAATATTACAAGGGAGGTTCACATGCATAATCCTCGAGTGCCACTTGGCACAGATGCTCTATACCCTCCAATTCATAGTTGTAAGAAGTGCATTTAAAGCACTGTCATAAACCAACACCTGAATTTAGAAGGAGATAACACATTTCAATATGGAGAAGAAGTGCCATACAAGAGAGAAGAAATTGCATGTCAAAGGAGACTTTGAATCCCATAAGTACCTATGTTCAACATTGAAGACAAGGAATCTCCATTGATTCCAACACCAAAGGTAACCTTAATGCTATTGTTATATCCATACAAAAAAAGTGTTGAACACTAGGGAGATTTAGCATCCAAAAGGTAAGGTTTAATCCCATTTTATTATAAGCTTTTATTTTTGAGATATAAGGGTTATAGCTAAGGTTAAATATTAGTTTTTTGAAAGCAAAATATATAAGGGATAACTTATCAAATTGAAATAATATTTGTAATACAACCTAGGAGAAATAAGGAATTCTACTTGGATTAAATTCTTTAATATTTTGCAAATATTATTAATTTTCTAATTTCCAAAATTTGGGAGTGATAAGGGTTACAACATCAAACTAGGTTATTGGAAATTAGAAACATTTGAATAAAATCCTAGGGGTTACAAAAGAGGTTATTCAATATTTTTTTAAAGGTTGGAAATTTACAATTTACTTGTCTCAAAATTTCTCAAAAGGGACAAAAGGAATCCAACATCAAAACATCTTCAAAATTGAAAAAGTTCTTAGTTCAATTAGGAGTAATAAGGTGTTAGAAAAGTTGATTTTTTATCTTTACAAAATTGTGCAAAATCAACCATAAATTGAACTATATTTTATAAAATCACTGTATCATACTCCAAAATAATTAGGGAGTCATACAACATTCTACAAAACTTGATAATAACATCTATCAAATATTATCAAGTTGGAAATATATAATATTTCTTCAAAACCTAAAATTAGGTGTTCATACTCTCATTACTAGGGAGACATAAGGAAGCCTACAAAACTAAGTATTAATAAATATTTCATCAAATCAAGCTTATATACTTCAATTAAGGATCACATATCCTAATATAGGGAATCATAATATAGATTACTCTATCGCAAAGAATTCAGGTTATACAAATGGCTACTAGCATGCTAAGCAACACTCTTAGAAGTGGAATAAGAAAAATACCAATGTGGATTAAAAACCTAATGGATTACAATGATGTAAAGGGCAAATAAGAGGAAGAACCAATTCAATGTAAAATAAGTTCTGAAATTAACAACTATATAAAGGAAGACTCACTCAATGAGTCTAATGATCAAAAATAGTGAAAGATTGATCAACAAGATTTTATACAGAAAGGAAAAGATGAAATAGCTTCAATCATGCACATATGGTTAGAAGATCTTATCAAGGAGATATAAAAACATGATATTCCGAAGATAAACTACAAAATTGCCAAATCATATTTATTGTGCACTCATTGCAATCAATAGTCATGAAAATATTAATTGTTGGAGTTTCCATCTATGCAAATATTATGATGGGATAAATCACTCATTTTTCTCCTGTCACTTCAAACACAGAGACTATAAATACTATGAAAGAAGATTACTTCAAAGAATAAACTATTATCTTCAAGAAATTATTCTAGATGGATTTACTAACATTGAGCTCAAGTTTGATACTTATAAAGAACAGAGGGATAGGTCTTACAAAGGTACAAAGTAAGTAAGAAGGATCAATTTAGATCCACTCAATACATGAACCATTATGAGAGCACTAGTTAATCAAAGATTCTTGACATCAAGGAGGAAAGAATAAAAAAAGATAAGAAGCCATGACATGAATACTAAAGTAACAGAAAAAGAACCAAATCAAGACTACTCTGAACCAGCCAAATATCATCCAATGAGTGCAGATCCATATCAGGGTCATGCATAGTGGCTATTTATTGCCAAATTGACTAAAATTAGGATTTTAAAATTTTGGAATTTGCTAATATTTGGGACCCTTGACCAGGGCCCATTAGCCAAAATTTTATGGGTGCAATTTATTTTTTGGGTCGATTCGCCTAATTTTATAATAATTTGACCATTTTAAGTTTAAATTTCCAACATTGCCCCTAATAATAGTGAACCTTCTACATGCGTTTGGACACTATTCACATGGATTTCAAAACTAATTTGTTAAATTTTTATAAATACATTTAGGGGCCAACCCCTTATGCATAACCCTAATCCATACTGAAGACTAAAGTCTTCAATACCCAAATAATGTAATACAAGGGGTGTGAGAATTAGTGTATATTACATCATTTGGATCATGTAAATGTATATTCCAAGGTATATACTTAGGACATTAGATTACTTTAGGAGGAATTTATCTAGCTACTTCATGCAATGTAATAAATGCACAAGTGTCAATGTGCAAGTTATATATGTGCAATTTATCCCTTGCACAATTAGGTAAGAGTGTTGGCCAAGGAATCTATTTTACCTATATAATAAAGACCTCAATTTAATAGATAGACATAGACAAATATATATAGATAGATATTTAGGGACATAGTAGCTTAGAGGTTAGTATAGTTCTGTGTGGATCACCATCCAGTGGTGATGGGTGTAATGTAGCTCATTATCTTTATTAATGGAGTGTTCATTTCCTTCATAGCTACATTGTATTCATTTATATCATTTATATTTATTGCATATCTCATTCATCTAGCATATTTACTTTATTTCATATTATTCTACATCTTGTTATTGTTATCTCCCTATGCCCATTACATCAAAAGATAACAAAAACTTGGTCCAAGAAGTGCAGGAAACATAAAATATCCACGAGTAAAAAATAAAATAATTAATTTAGCTCTTGTGGGAAGAATTATAAATATATCCATCATTGAGAATATAGATCAAATTGAGTAGTCTGACAAAGATAGTAATGATACAAGCTGCTAAAAAATTTTCAATAGTAATTTCACTGATAGGATTAACAAAAAACATTTTTTTTTGAAAAGGAAACAAAGAAAAATATAAAATAAATCAATCAAAACATAATTGATGGATGCTCTAGAATTGCAAATTTTGTGAAAATAATAAACAAAAGTCTTCTCAAGAAAAAAAATTGAAGTACACTATGAATGGGTAAATAGAACATAATGGAACAAATTTATAGAAATGCTAAACTATTTTTATAAGGAAAAAAATCCTGACAAACATAGATTTGTATCTAGGTTGTGCAAGTAAAAAAGAAGAACATCCAGAGGGAAAAATACATTGCTAAAACCTAAAGTAGGACCAAATTCAAAGTAGGAATACCAAGAAAAGAATAAAATAATTAAAGCACATGAAGGAAATAGGCCTTCATACCAAATAATGTAATATGAGGGGGTGTTGGAGGCATTATATTATTTGGTATATTGCAATATTGATGCAAGGACCTTATAATAATTGAGTCTTAGGCTGTGTTAAAATATTTGACTATGTGTCATGTTATTAAATATGAGTTATATGCCATGTAAATAAGTGTGGGGTTATGTAGGTTAGATTTCATGTTACTAGGTGTGAGTTATGTGTCACATTTTAAGTGAGAATCTATGAGCAATAATGGGAGTCTTTATATTTATGTAAATATGTGATATTTATATCTCCCATGAGTTTATGTAAGTGTAAATATCAAGTATTATATATGTTTATATTTAAGACAAAGCCTTGTAATATGTAATCAAATAAGAATTTACATTTATGTGTTGCTTAAAGTAGATGCTTATGAATAATACTCAATGAGTTTGTTGTTCATTGTTATGTGCATATTTTGAGAATATTTTATATTGATGTCCTATGTAAATATTGATGGATTGCTAACACTTGGGATAGAACACATATAATATTTTCATGCTTCTGGTAATTATTACACCTCCTACCATACTTGTAAGATTTATTTTCCATGGAGGAAAAAAATAACCTATTCATAGGAGTTTCTTGGTGTTGGTAACACCACTAATGTGACCACCACATGATCCATCAAAGGCTTCTTTGATGATTGAAGAACACAAGCTTATACCGAGAGGGGGGGTGAACAGTATAAGACCTCTTTTTACTTTTTCCTTTATACTTCAAAATAGTAAAGCAATATACCCAAAGCAATATCAAAGCAATGCACAAAATCATCCACAAAGTGACACCAATTTTAACGTGGTTCACCCGTAATGGCCGGGCTACGTCCACAAAACTTTTCTCTAAAAGTTATCTCAAAGTTCTTTGGGAAACCTTCCCAATTACAATGTTTATGAGCCTCGGCTCAAAGGAGATACCTTCCCCCAATCTGAATTTATGAGCCTCTGGCTCAAAGGAGATACCTTCCCCCAATCTGAATTTATGAGCCTCTCGCCCAAAGGAGAAACCTTCCCCCAATCTGAATTTATGAGCCTCTCGCTCAAAGGAGATACCTTCCCTCTCCTCTCGGATATGATCCCTCAGAAGATCAACTGTCTCTACCTCTTGCCAAAGCATGTGGAACTCCTTTCCACCGAAGACCTCCTGTCCTCAATGCTTAGCCTAAGAGACCTCTCGCCTTCTATGATCACGTCCACAGCAGCTCAAAGAACCTCGTACCAAACACAGTCAAGTCGGTCTAGTACAAGTCTTCCTCTGTCTGTCAGATCTGTCCAACTCTTGAACAAATCAATCCTCTGTCCACAAGCCTTCTCAAAGACTTGCCAAATCTGTCCTCAGGTTCTCTCGATAGAACCAATGTACCTCTGTCCTCAAGTTCTCTCGATAGAACTATCAATCTCAGCTCACAAGTCCTCTGCTAGGACCTATCCAAATCTGCTCACAAGTCCCCATCGAAACCTGTCCAAAACCTGCTCACAAGTCCCCAACGGAACCTGTTCAAAACCTGCTCACAAGTCCCCAACGAAACCTGTCCAAAATAGCTCACAAGTTCACCAAGAAAAACTTGCTTAGCATGAACCCACAAAGAGAATTGTTAGAGACCCAATGTGATTCATCAACCTCATAGAAGCATAAAGAGAATTGTTAGAGACTCAATATGTTCTATACTTAACTCCCAATCTCAATCTCAAATCTCATAGAAACATAAAGAGAATTGTTAGAGACTCAATATGATCTATACTTAACTCCCAATATCAATCTCAACTCAATCTCAATCTCAAAAGAATAAGATAGATGTAGTATGCTTTTCTCAAGAACATGAAACACAACCCAACAATTGCCAAACATGCAATATCTCATATAACAATGCTACTCATGTTCTTTCCACAACCAATATCTTTTCTCAACCAATTAGGGCTTTAACAACAATGCTTATAGACAAGGTTTAACCAACATCATTCAACTCAACATTAACCTTGAAGCATTCAACCAATCATCACAAGAAAAGGAAACAAGTAGAAATCCTTTTCCCTCCAAAGATATTTGAACAAAACAGCCACCAACACAATATCACCAAATGCAAAGAATAACTTGCTCAAATCAACTCAATGGAGTAAGCCCAATATCATGAATCAAGTAAAGCAATAACTTGATCAAACAACCTCTATGGAAGCAACTCAACCATCAAACTCAAAACAGCCAACCAAGGGTTCCACCAACTCAATGCAAGTAGCTTGACTCACAAATACAAACCCTAGTGCACAAAGCTTCCACTATCTCAAACCAAAAATTATGCATTCATCAAAAAACTCTCCTTAAGGATAACAATGCATAAGTAGTCTTCAACAAACCAGAAAATAGGATTTACACCCAATCAAAGAAAACCTAGTTGAAAACCTTTTCACTCCAACCTTATTTCAGAAAACATACACCAATCATACTCATAAGAAGAATGTGCCCATACCTTATTGGAGTAGAAGAAACTTGACCCTTAAAGCTGTCACCACACACAACCCTCAAACTTCCAACCAAGTTAGGGTTAGAACCAAGATAAATGAGCATATAAAAACTTTCCTTAGTACACCTTTTAGCTTCTCTTCTTTTGAAAACAACCACCAAAGAAGCCAAAAACACAACAACCAAAACTTACACCTTATATCTCCATTTTAAACTTTAGCATAGCAAAAGACTAATCTCAAAAATACAACCAAAGAAATATCCCCTTATTTCTCCTATGTCTTTTAAACAATGCTAAACAATGCCAAAAATTATATCAAGAAATTAATCACACCTTAGAATGGCTGCCCTTGAAGAATCCAAAAATCGCGGAATGGCTGCCCTTGACGAATCCAAAAATGAAAATCATGGAATGGCTGCCTTTGACGAATCCGAAAAACGCGGCACAAAATACGTTTTAACAAAAACGTGACTTAATCCATGCACAACTCCCTCCGCGGGAATCGAAACGCAGACCTCCGCCTACGCAAAGCCCAAACGCAGCCTATGCTGCCACTAGCCCACAAGGGGCTAACGAAGTCTAAGACAGACTTCCTACCACTTCAACGAACAAGCACTTCGTAAGTTTTTCAAACGCGAGCTCTCTTCTTCCGCGGCGTCAACAGAGCATCGATCGCAGCCAAAAATTAATGCATTCAAAATTCTCAAGAGGAGTTAAACCTTAGGATCCTTCCCATATTTATAGTCCAATCGTGGACTTTAGAACACGTCGATGGTAGAGAAACGTAATTTTGAATTTAATCGAAATTGCTTTCTAAAGGGTTTAAAAACCCTTAATTAATTTTAATAAATTAAGAATAAAAAAGGTTTAAAAACCTTTAAGTATTTTTAATAAATTAAAAATAATTTCTCCCTTAATTAATTAAATAATTAATTAATTAAAACCTTGAAGGGTTTTAAATAATAATTAAATAATAAAGAGAACCTCCATTGGTTTTAATAAAAACCATTTAACTTGGTTTTAATAAAAACCCTATCCAAAAACCTTATCCAATGGAATCTCTCCGGATTCTCTTAAGAAGATTCTCTTGGAATCTTTCACCTTTGAAGCCAACACATCCTCTTAACATTAATGCCATTTCCTTTTGACATCAATGACAACTCATAGACAAGGAGCTAGGATCTCAAACCCAAAATTGCCAACAATCTCCCCCTTTGTCATTGATGGCAAACCATGCTTCTCAACAACAAAAAACTCAACATAAACAGCTCCCCCTGTCTTGAGGCTCTCCCCCTTACTCAAATCTCTCCCCCTTTGTCATCAATGGCAAAGGGTCACCTTTGGGGCTCGGGACTAAGAATGAGCCTCTTAGCTTAGTCCCTCCCCCACCTCCCGATGAGGTGATTAATTCTGGGGTGGGAGTAAAACTCCCATTAGGCACCGATCATCATCAGCGTCTATAACTTCCTTGTCGGGCCTTCTCTTGAACTCTTTGTCCATATTCCTGTTCTTGTCACTGTTCTTGTTCTTGTTCTCATCCCTGTTCTTGTCCATGCCTTGATCCTTGGACCCGATCATGCCACTCGTTCCTCGTTCCTCGTATTCTGGAATTTCAGCTCTACACTGTCTAGCTATGTGACCTTTATTGTTGCACTTATAACAAGTAACAATGTTATTTCTCTACGGTAAACCCAATCTTTGAATCCACCAGTTTCGACCAAACCTATTTTGGCCAACCCAGTTCTGACCAAACCTGTTCCCCAACCACCCTTCCCCCGTTCGACCAAATCTGTTCCTGTTATTTGCCTTGCAATAAACCGCCTTGTGCCCAAACTATTGACAAGAGTAGCAATACCCTTGAAAGTAACTAGCACTTCTGAAACTGTCATTTACCTTCTTCACTTGAGCCATGCAATGTGAAGCCATGTGACCAAACCTGTGACAAGCAAAACATCTCGCCTTGAAACTTTCCTTTATTTGACCTCTTGGGTCCCGAAAACTTCTTCTTCTTCTCATTCTGAATTCTGTTTTCTGTTTCGTGCATCTATCATTCAAGGACTCATGATCTGAAATACCTTCCTCATCAGAACTCTCTTCCTTTTGGAGTCTCTTACTAGACTCTTCAACTTGTTCCTTGTGTGACTTAACAAAACCAAGGCCTGTTTTATCTGTTGTCTTTCTTTGACCTTTGATAAGTGACTTAACCTTTTTGGAGCTATCTTGAAACCTCGTAAAGCTTATCCTTGTACTCTTTAGTTTCCTCTTTCAAAGAAGCCATTTTCTGTTCTAACTCACTATACTCAAGAACCTTAGACTCTAACTCATCCTTGAGTTCTTGTGTCTTAGCTATAGAGAAATCAAGATTTTCAATAAGATCATCTCTCTCCATACAACATTCATCTAACTTATCCTTGAGTCTAGCATTCTTCTTTCTTTCCTTTTTCAAAGCACTAAGAGCACTAATAAGTTCACTCTCAAGATCCTTTATTTGATTTCCTTTTGAATCATCAAAGCCATTTTCAGATTTCTTATCACTAGAGGTGCTACCCTTTTCAAAAACCATACATGCATCTTCCTTATAGTTTTCTGAAGCATCCTCATACATACTAGAAACCAAATCATTATTTGTGCAATCATCCTCAAGGTGACCAAAATTTCCACATCTAAGACATTTCATGATAATGAATCTATGTTTCGGTTCTTCCTCTTTTCTCGATATGAACAACATCTCATTTTCATTATCACTTGAAGAACTTTCACTATCACTACTAGAACACTTACTTGCTTTGTCTAGGTAGAAACTCTTCTTGTGCTTGTGAGAATACCTCTTTCCTTGATTGCTATGCTCATCTTTGTTTTTCCTGTGATGCTTGTGCTTTTCAGAATCCTTGCTCTTAGAATCCTGTTTATCTTCATCACTTTCATTCTTGGGAACAGTACAATCAGTAGCATAATGACCAAACTTTCCACAATTGAAACATCTTACATTTTTCATACTTTTGTGCTTTCTAGAGAACTTGCCTTTCTTGTTGTAATATGCCTCTTCATCACTAGAAGACTCATCACTATCTTGAAGTCGTTTACCCTTGGATTCTTTTGTAGCCTTGAAAGTTGCCTCTTTCTTGACATCAACCTTCACTTGAGTTCTCAACTCAAATGCTGCAAGTATACTATGGAGCTCATCCTTTTTCAATTTATCCAAATCTTTAGCTTCCTCAATAGCAGAAATATTTTCACTAAATCTATTAGGAAGAGATCTTAAAATCTTATCACAAACATCATTTTCAGCAAGCTCAAGACCTAAGTCTTTCATGGAGTTAACAACCTCATCCATACGAAGCATGTAGTCACTAATATTTTCATCATCATTCATCTTGAGTTGTTCAAACATACCTTTGAAGTGTCTCAACTTGGCCTTTCCGACATTTGTATCACCTGTATGAACCACCTTCAACTGATTCCACATTTCACTAGCTGTCTTGCAGTGAATCACTTTGGTGAGATCTCGCTTTCGTAAGCCTTTCAGGATTGCATTCATTGCTTTTGAATTGCTGTGATGTAGGAGCCTTTCTTCTTTAGTATTAGGACCATGTACAAGAATAGTGTACTCATCTTCAATCACTTCCCATACCTCATTCCCAAGTGCCATTAGATGAACCTTCATCCTTGCACTCCAAAGACCAAAATCTGACCCATCAAGAATAGGTGCTGCATTGCCACTTGAATGATCCATTGTGTTCTTTACTAGCTTTTCCTTCAAGCTGTTAAACTTTTCGAAGGCACCCGCTCTGATACCAATTGAAGAACACAAGCTTATAC
Organism: Wollemia nobilis; assembly: GCA_028583015.1. Classification (NCBI taxonomy): domain Eukaryota; kingdom Viridiplantae; phylum Streptophyta; class Pinopsida; order Araucariales; family Araucariaceae; genus Wollemia; species Wollemia nobilis. The sequence continues at coordinate 14,967,734 of JAQPPZ010016726.1, forward strand.
TGAGAGGGGGGGTGAACAAGTATAAGACCTCTTTTTACTTTTTCCTTTATACTTCAAAATAGTAAAGCAATATACCCAAAGCAATATCAAAGCAATGCACAAAATCATCCACAAAGTGACACCAATTTTAACGTGGTTCACCCAGAATGGCCGGGCTACGTCCACAAAACTTTTCTCTAAAAGTTATCTCAAAGTTCTTTGGGAAACCTTCCCAATTACAATGTTTATGAGCCTCGGCTCAAAGGAGATACCTTCCCCCAATCTGAATTTATGAGCCTCTCGCTCAAAGGAGATACCTTCCCCCAATCTAAATTTATGAGCCTCTGCCCAAAGGAGAAACCTTCCCCCAATCTGAATTTATGAGCCTCTGCTCAAAGGAGATACCTTCCCCTCTCTCTGGATATGATCCCTCAGAAGATCAACTGTCTCTACCTCTTGCCAACATGTGGAACTCCTTTCCACCGAAGACCTCCTGTCCTCAATGCTTAGCCTAAGAGACCTCTGCCTTCTATGATCATGTCCACAGTAGCTCAGAAACCTGTACCAAACATAGTCGATCGGTCTAGTACAAGTCTTCCTCTGTCCGTCGATCTGTCCAACTCTTGAACAAATCAATCCTCTATCCACAAGCCTTCTCAAAGACTTGCCAAATCTGTCCTCAGGTTCTCCGATAGAACCAATGTACCTCTGTCCTCAAGTTCTCTCGATAGAACTATCAATCTCAGCTCACAAGTCCTCTCGCTAGGACCTATCCAAATCTGCTCACAAGTCCCCACCGAAACCTGTCCAAAACCTGCTCACAAGTCCCCAACGGAACCTGTTCAAAACCTGCTCACAAGTCCCCAACGGAACCTGTCCAAAACAGCTCACAAGTTCACCAAGAAAAACTTGCTTAGCATGAACCCACAAAGAGAATTGTTAGAGACCCAATGTGATTCATCAACCTCATAGAAGCATAAAGAGAATTGTTAGAGACTCAATATGTTCTATACTTAACTCCCAATCTCAATCTCAAATCTCATAGAAACATAAAGAGAATTGTTAGAGACTCAATATGATCTATACTTAACTCCCAATATCAATCTCAACTCAATCTCAATCTCAAAAGAATAAGATAGATGTAGTATGCTTTTCTCAAGAACATGAAACACAACCCAACAATTGCCAAACATGCAATATCTCATATAACAATGCTACTCATGTTCTTTCCACAACCAATATCTTTTCTCAACCAATTAGGGCTTTAACAACAATGCTTATAGACAAGGTTTAACCAACATCATTCAACTCAACATTAACCTTGAAGCATTCAACCAATCATCACAAGAAAAGGAAACAAGTAGAAATCCTTTTCCCTCCAAAGATATTTGAACAAAACAGCCACCAACACAATATCACCAAATGCAAAGAATAACTTGCTCAAATCAACTCAATGGAGTAAGCCCAATATCATGAATCAAGTAAAGCAATAACTTGATCAAACAACCTCTATGGAAGCAACTCAACCATCAAACTCAAAACAGCCAACCAAGGGTTCCACCAACTCAATGCAAGTAGCTTGACTCACAAATACAAACCCTAGTGCACAAAGCTTCCACTATCTCAAACCAAAAATTATGCATTCATCAAAAAACTCTCCTTAAGGATAACAATGCATAAGTAGTCTTCAACAAACCAGAAAATAGGATTTACACCCAATCAAAGAAAACCTAGTTGAAAACCTTTTCACTCCAACCTTATTTCAGAAAACATACACCAATCATACTCATAAGAAGAATGTGCCCATACCTTATTGGAGTAGAAGAAACTTGACCCTTAAAGCTGTCACCACACACAACCCTCAAACTTCCAACCAAGTTAGGGTTAGAACCAAGATAAATGAGCTTATAAAAACTTTCCTTAGTACACCTTTTAGCTTCTCTTCTTTTGAAAACAACCACCAAAGAAGCCAAAAACACAACAACCAAAACTTACACCTTATATCTCCATTTTAAACTTTAGCATAGCAAAAGACTAATCTCAAAAATACAACCAAAGAAATATCCCCTTATTTCTCCTATGTCTTTTAAACAATGCTAAACAATGCCAAAAATTATATCAAGAAATTAATCACACCTTAGAATGGCTGCCCTTGAAGAATCCAAAAAAATCGCGGAATGGCTGCCCTTGACGAATCCAAAAATCGCGGAATGGCTGCCTTTGACGAATCCGAAAAACGCGGCACAAAATACGTTTTAACAAAAACGTGACTTAATCCATGCACAACTCCCTCCGCGGGAATCGAAACGCAGACCTCCGCCTACGCAAAGCCCAAACGCAGCCTATGCTGCCACTAGCCCACAAGGGGCTAACGAAGTCTAAGACAGACTTCCTACCACTTCAACGAACAAGCACTTCGTAAGTTTTTCAAACGCGAGCTCTCTTCTTCCGCGGCGTCAACAGAGCATCGATCGCAGCCAAAAATTAATGCATTCAAAATTCTCAAGAGGAGTTAAACCTTAGGATCCTTCCCATATTTATAGTCCAATCGTGGACTTTAGAACACGTCGACGACAGAGAAACGTAATTTCGAATTTAATCGAAATTGCTTTCTAAAGGGTTTAAAAACCCTTAATTAATTTTAATAAATTAAGAATAAAAAAGGTTTAAAAACCTTTAAGTATTTTTAATAAATTAAAAATAATTTCTCCCTTAATTAATTAAATAATTAATTAATTAAAACCTTGAAGGGTTTTAAATAATAATTAAATAATAAAGAGAACCTCCATTGGTTTTAATAAAAACCATTTAACTTGGTTTTAATAAAAACCCTATCCAAAAACCTTATCCAATGGAATCTCTCCGGATTCTCTTAAGAAGATTCTCTTGGAATCTTTCACCTTTGAAGCCAACACATCCTCTTAACATTAATGCCATTTCCTTTTGACATCAATGACAACTCATAGACAAGGAGCTAGGATCTCAAACCCAAAATTGCCAACAATGATTTCTTGGGATTTGGATAATTTTAGGTATTTAAGGAGAATGCCATTAAGGAATTACAATATAAGATATTTCCCATTATAACATGCCTATAGGACATTTCTTAAGGTTATTGTGCTTATTGTGGTTCAAATCATCAAGCAACATGTTGTGCCTAAGAAAGGGAAAGATATCCTTATACCAAGGATTAGGGGAGGGAAATGACTATATAGAAAAGAATCCTAGAGGAATTTGGATAGAATCTAAGGATGAATTCTCCTTAATTTATTGAATTACAATTATGGCTTATTTGTCATCTAGATATAATGATATAAGGGATGTAATTGTGGCCATAGTATTGACATGATTATTGATATGTAAATGTGCGAACTAGAATTGTATTAATCAGTCGAGTTTAAATAACACAACACTTGTCGGAAATAGTCACGACTGAAACAAAGACCTCATTACAACGATGTAACAAAGAAGCGTAACAGTACGCTTAACAATGCAATAGAGACAAAGTGGTTATAGTACGCTAACATCCCCCTTTATTACATTATTTGGGTAATGTAATAACTAATAGCTATACTAACATCCCCTTACATTATTTTGCAATACAAAGTGAGCTGCGAAACAATTCAAATTTGACACGTCCAAGTGCCTTAGTGAAAATGTCCGCAACTTGAGCATCGGTGGGAATGTGTCGAAGCTGAATTCGGTGCTTTGGAACTTCCTCTCGAATGAAATGACATTGTGTGTCAATGTGCTTTGTTTTTTCATGATGGACTGGATTCTTGACGAGGTTCGGAACACCCTGATTGTCGCAAAACAAGTGTATTGGAGATTTTGATGGATGGCCCATACTTGTTCGAATGCGACGTAACCATATCACTTCGCACACGGCTTCACGTGCGGCGCGATATTCTCGCCTCGTTGAAGAAATAGCAACCACCTGTTGCTTCTTGCTGTGCCAAGAGACAGGACCGGATCCCATATGAAAAATGTATCCAGAAGTTGACTTGCGATCATCAAATGATCCGGCATAGTCGGAGTCCGTGTATCCTTGCAAGAAGAATTTGTTGTTCCTCTTGTATTCTAGGCCATATTCTATAGTACCACGGGACATAGTGAAGAACACGTTTTGCCGCTTTCCAATGAGTAGTCTTAGGCTCCCGCATGAACCTCGAAAGATAGTTTACAAGCAAATACGAGATCCGGCCTAGTATTGGTCGGATATATGAGACTCCCAATCAACCGTCGATAGAGAGTGCCATCTACCCGAGGTGAGTCATCATATCGCGATAACTCAAGTCCATTCTCCATAGGAGTTGCCATTGGCTTGCAGATCACCATGCGATATTTATCGAGCAATGTCTTGGCATACTTTTTCTGAGACACTTTGATGGTGTGCTCCTTCTCGGCTGAATTCCGCACCAAGACAAGAATGGAGAAGTCCGAGATCTCGTCATCTCAAAAGATTTGCACAAGTTTCTTTTGACAAGAGAGATCATATCTTCCGAACTCCCCGTAATGAGCAGATCATCCACATAGAGTACAAGCAACACTATCTCGTAACCCTGTTTCTTGAAATAGAGGTTTGCATCCGACGGACATCTCTTAAATCCATGCCGCATTAGGTGATTGTCCATTTTTATATACCAAGCTCGAGGAGCTTGTTTCGGACCATACAAGGATTTGACCAATTTGCAAACTTTCTCGCTGTTGGCCTTCCACTTCAAATCCTTCAAGCTGAGTCATATAGACTTCTTCTTGGAGATCACCATTAAGAAAGGCACTTTTGACATCCATTTGGTGAACTTTCCACCCATATTGTGCTGCCATAGCACACATAACCCGAATTGTGGTCATCCGAGCAAGTAGGTGCAAAAGTTTCTTCATAGTCGATGCCTTCCTTTTGAGCATAGCCCTTTGCAACAAGACGGGCCTTATGCTTATCAATTGTTCCATCTCGCCTTGTACTTGACTTTGTATACCCATTTGCAGCCAATAGGTTTCTTTCCATGCGGCAGATCAACAAGCTTCCAAGTTTTATTCTTCATCGAGACTCATACTCGTATCCATAGCGGCCTTCCACCGAGGCTCACTAAGAGCATCTTGCACCGATGCAGGTTCAAGACTATCTATGGTAGACATGAATGCCCCGTCATCATCAATATCCATATCCTCAACTTCTCTACTTGGAGTCACGTAAAGTTCCTCAAAAGATTGACAAAGATCATCAACCTCACCCGCTCTCGGCTTCTCTTTCCTTTTGAGCCATACCGCGTGTACGAGGTCTATCCAAATTCAAATTGGGAGGAGTGGATAAATTTGCATCTCTCGATTGTATTTGTACACCATTTAGGATTCTCGTCTGGTGGTGGTGAAGAAGATGTAGAAGGACCTCCCGTCTGTGTTGACGAAGGAATCTCCTCTTCCTTTGGTTCCACAATATCCCGGTGTACTGTAGATGTGCTCTGTGATGTGAAAGCTTCATCAAAGACAACATCTCTCGCTGATATGAATTTTCTTGGTCAAAGGATCTATCAACCGATATCCTTTAGAGTGCTCGTAATATCCAAGAAAAATACATCTCAGTTGTTTCTCATCTAGCTTCTTCCTTTTTTCTTTCGGTATGTGCATGAAAGCTTGACACCCGAAAATACGTAGATGAGATATGGAGGGTTTTCGACCACTCCATGCTTCCCGTGGAGTCATTCCTTTTAGGGCCTTTGTGGGTGCCCTATTCAAAAGATACACTCGCAGCTGGTGACAGACTTCGCCCAATATTGTTGCCCAAGAGTTGCACCCGTGAGCATACAACGAACCATTTCCATGATAGAACGGTTCCTTCTCTCAAGGAACTCCATTCTCGCCGAGGAGTATAGGCAGCTGTTAACCGTCTCTTGATCCCATGCTTATCTAGGAATGCAGAAAATTCATTAGAGGTAAACTCTCCCCCTCGATCCGAGCGGAGGGTTTTGATAGAAGCCCCCGACTCCTTCTCAACGGATTTCTTGAACTCCTGGAAGAATGCGAAAGCTTCAGATTTCAGCTTTGAGAAAGAAAACCCACATCTTTCGTGAGTAGTCATCTACGAATAACTCGAAAGTACCTCTTCCCTCCAACACCGTTGGGTGTGAAAGGACCGCATAGATCGGTGTGAATTAGCTCCGGAGGTTTTCTTGCTCTTGTAGAGCTCTTCTCAAATGGTACTCTATGCCGCTTTCCCGCCAAGCGCTCGAGCACACCGGCAATGTGGCGTAAAGGGAAGGAAGACCCTTTACCATCTCATACTTGCCGAGCTCAAGTAAGTAGCCGTAACTAAGATGCCCATATCTCTTGTGCCATAGGGAAGTTGCCTCCTTGGTAGAGACAAATCATGGCAACATGTGGAGTAGAGATAGCATCTAGTGCAAATAAGCCATGCTTATATGAAGTCGTTGCAATCCGCTTACCCTTCCCGGTAATTGTACAACACTTCTTTCCATTCTCAACACGAAAGTTGACAACCATATTTCTGTCCGAGATTTGTGTCACCGACAACAAATTGTTGGCCAATCCCGAACATAGAGGACCTTGTCAATCTGACACTTGCCATCGTGAAGAGTGACTCGAAACCGTACTCTCTCCCCGAACCCCGTAGGTTTTATCATCAGCAATGGTGACAGGTTTGCCCTCCTTGGCCACAAATGATTCAAACCACGATCCGTCGCCACCATATGTTTACTAGCTCCGTAATCGACATACCAAATAGGATCCCTCCGAGTGGAATCTGTGGTAGTCATGAGCACCTTGTGTGCCCATTCGTAATCCGAGTCGTATTCTTCAACAACAACATTCACCCGGGGTTGCTTGTTCTTATTTTGTGGTTTGTTTTGGCCTTTTTGCTTGTTCTTATGCCAACACCTCGTTGGTGTCATGGTTGTCTTTCTCACGGATCTTGCACCACCTCTTCTTCTCGTTGAGGTTGCTTGCCTTTTCCTTTCGTATCCTCGTTGAGAATTTCCTCCTTTCCGAAAGTTGCCTCCTTTTTGCCCATTACCTTTCTTCCTAGAACCCCGCCTCGTTGGTGTATAGGGCCGTATTGGAAGAATCATCCTTGTGAAGTTGGCGTGCCTCCTGTTGTTGAAGCAGATTGACCAACTCGATGTAGGTAATTTGTCGTTGGGACACCTGGATGGAGGTTATCAACATATCAAATGAAGAAGGTAAAGCTCTCATCACAAGTGAAATGAGAAGCTTTTCATCCACAAGTATCTCCTAGAGAACTCAATTTCTCTTTCAACTCGTACACTCGCACGTAAAGAGTTCAACTGCTTTCACCCCGCCTCAAACTCAAAGTTATGAAGTTGTTGTTGAAGATGAAGAATGGTGGATTCATTCTTCCCCTCATAGATGGTTCTAAGGGCATCCCATGCCTCTTTACCACTTGCTTTATCAGCCTATATGAGGTTGCACTTCATCCGAAACAAGAAACAAAATGAGCACCTTTGCTCTACCGTCTTTCTTGTCAAAAGCAATCTGATCTCGCCGAAGGACCCGTGGATCCCGCTCGTTGGTGAAGGCCTTGTTGCTACTCCAAGAACAATATCCCACAAATCTTCCATTTGGAGAATAGCCTTCATCTTATGTTTCCATGGTGTATAATTTGGACCTTTCAATAACCGATGCGGATCGACCATCAACTTTGCAACAACGGCCATAGTGAAGGTTCCTTATATCACCAAATTGGTCCCCCTTTCGATATACCTTTTGCTAGGCCAATATACCGTACAAAATACCCGCCCTTACGTGAGGGAAACTATAGGTATTTAGAAAGATCAACAAAAATCACCCGCCCTTACGTGAGGGAGACTATAGGTGAATTTTAGAGATCATACGATACGTGGAACATAAGCGGTACCGAAAGGGAATCGCCTTGTTGATGGCACCTACCATAGAAGATTCTTCTCATGCGTGGGGCGTAACTTCCCCTAAACACTATGAAGAATACTTCGTCAGGATTTACGCCTAAACACAAGTGCGATAAAGGGTAGTGGATGGAGTAAAAAATGCAAAAATGGCGTACTTATTCCTCCCCGACGATTTATAGAGAACAAGCTCATACGTCGTTATAGCAGCCTATATTAGGCGGCGGATACAAGTAGCCAAATCACGACAGCTTTACCTGTAAGTGCTGGCCATAGGTATCGCAAATACCGAACGCTGCAAAGGCAAATAAATTGCACAGATGGGTTTTATATTCCGGGGACTTAGGGAGTGTTTTGATTTTAATTTTTAATGTTATAGTGCAAAAATGAAATATGCAACATACAACAAAAAAAATGCCCACAAGAATAACCCACAAGGTGCTCGGTCACAAACTCGAAAATGCACCTTTTACAATGCCAAATTGCTATTTTTCATAAAAATTACTCTCAATCCCCCTTTGATTTTTTGAAAAAAATCCCCCTTAAAAGGCTTTCTTTAACAAAGCATTTTTATAATTATTATCAATTTTAAAATTAAAATAAATAATTTTAATTTATATAGTTTTAAAACTTTAGAAAAAATAAATTAAAATTAAATTTTAATTTATAAAGTTTAAAAACTATATTAAAAAAAATTAAAATTAAAAATTTTAATTAAAAATAATAATAATAAAAAATGACTTTGACAAAAAAAAAATTATACCTCGGGGGAGCTCGGCGGGATTTGAACCCCCGACCTGTAGGCTCCTCGAGCCTTACCGCACGGCTCACGACCACGTGAGCCAGCGGGCTGATCCGAAAAGATCAACAAGTCACCTCCCTTTTCAACACCCTCTGCAGCAGCCTCCGGCTCGGCTTCCTCTCTGCAAGTCGCAGCGAGAAATTTTTTTTTTTTTTTCGGCCCGGGGGGCTTGCGTCTAACCGCCCTTTTCCGCTCTCTGCCTGTTTGTTTTTTTTTTTTTTTTTTTTTTTTTATAAAAAACCAGGGCCAGCCCCGCGCGCAGGGATTCGGGCTAGAGGGCCCTCGGCCCTTCTGCGCAATGACTGCGCGCAGTCCCGCGGGGGGTTGCGCAATCATCGCGTCCCACGGACGCAGTCCCGCGGGGGGCGCAAACACTGCGTCTCACGGACGCGATCCCGCGGGGGGTTTATACCCCCTCCGATTTCCCGCGCGGGCGGGGAGTGGGGGGGGGCCCTCCGGGGAGCGCGCGCGCGCAGTTGGGCGTCGCGCGTGGGGGGGCGCGGAGATCGCGTGGGGGGGGGGCGGCACCTCGGGGAGCGCGCACGTCCGTTGACGCGTGACGCGACATCCCTCCCACGCGCAACGTTTGCGCTGCGCGGGGGGGTTCTCCCCTCCTCGACTGCCGTGCGCGGCTCCGGCCCGGCGGGCTGCTCGCGCGCTCCGTCGTGCGTGGCCGCGTCGTGGCTTGCAGAGCGCGGGCTCGCGCTCGATCGTCGCGAACTGGACGCGCGTTCGGCTCCTCCCCGCTCTGCGCGAGGTCCTGCACGTCCCTTTTTTTTTTTTTTTTTTTTTAACGCACGGACTGCGAGAGAAAAAAAATAAACGCGTCCGAATAAAAAAAAATCGCACTCTGCTCCTCACCTCGCCCCTGGCTCTGATGCCATGTAAATGTGCGAACTAGAATTGTATTAATCAGTCGAGTTTAAATAACACAACACTTGTCGGAAATAGTCACGACTGAAACAGCACTGTTACAACAGTGTAACAGTAAGCGTAACAGTACGCTTAACAATGCAATAGAGACAAAGTGGTTATAGTACGCTAACATGATAGACCTAAGAATATATTTGATGATGATTTTATAAAAAGTAGAAATTAGCTTAGCAATTATGTCTTTGTATGGCTTAAGATATTTTAATTTTGTTTGATAAATATTGTTGAATTTTTTAACTAAAAGCTAAGAATATTCAAAAATGGAGAGGGCTCTAACTTTTAAGGCTAAGGCTATGTGAATCCATAAGATAAGAGAATTATACTTAGCTATATTTTTTGTATAGGAAAACATAATGGAAAAAGGGATAAGATGTTACTAAAGAGTGACAAATATGAATCTTGCTCCCACTCCTTTGATACATCAAGTGCTATAAAAGTACAATTTTCAGAAATTAGTTGATCGACTTCTATTCTAAATATCAACTCATTGGGAAAGTTTATTATTAAGGGACGACTAGCTTCTAAGAGTGCAATTTCTAGTTGGTCAAAAAGAGGGTAATATTTAGGAGGGGTAAGGATGAGAGAATACAAGAGGTAGGACTTGGGAGCATCAAAGGTTATTTAATAGTCAACATCCAAGTTGAATATCTTATCCTTCCTTAATAGCTTATAAAAATGCTAACACTTATTATTGACATGGGAGATAAATCTCTAAATGGCTTGGATTTCACCCTAGAGACCCTAAAAGTGGATTAATGTTCAAAAGGGTAGCATATCAATTATAGTCAATATCTTGTCATGATCAACTTTGATTCCATGTCACGATACAATGAATCCCAATAGTTTCCTTGATGTAACTCCAAAGATGCACTTTTTAGTCTTAAGATGTACCATGTACTCCCATAGACACTCAAACATCCATGGTGTCATGCATAATTTCATATAATATGTATGTCAAGGCTTGTTGGTAGGTAGCTATTGCATTTTTAATTTTTAAAGGCATGACTTGATAGCAAAATTTGGTGAAAATTGTTTTAGATTGATCCTCAAGAGTAATTTTGATATGATTATATCTTGAGAATATATCCATTAAAGATACCATTCCACATCATATAGTGAAAGCAATGATCATGTTGATGTTGGGTAAAGGGAAGTCATCCTTGGGTCATCATTTATTGATGTTCCAAAAGTATATGCAAACTCTAACTCTACGTGTATTCTTGGAAATATGGACAACATTAGAGATCTAGTTGAAATAATTGATGTCTTTTATAAATTTAACAAGCAGTTTCTAGAGTTTGTTTTTGACTAGCAAAGCAACTTCCAAATACATATTTTATCATTTTTGCTTTACATGTTTTGCATTTGAAGTGATGAATAGGTGGTAGACAATTGGAGAGGGATAAAGATATGGCATATCAAGGCAGAACTAAATAAATATATCACTAAAATCCACTAAAATATTAGTGTATTCATCATGCTCAGTTATAGTCAATACTTTGCCTAGCTTAAGGATATTAAGATATTTACGAGTCCTAATACCAATGTGCATGATTTTTTCAATTAGAATATGAGACTTATCTTCTAATTGAGGGGGAGCTGGAAACACTCCTAGGATCTCAAGATCTATAGGATCTAGATATGACTAGTTGCAATCAACTTATTATGAGAGTGATATCTACAGTTTGGGGAAAATATCCAAAAAAATAGAAGTTATTTTGGATTAGATAGTTTAAGGGACCATTTTAAGGAGGATCATTCAAGACATCATCTACCTCATAGTTATCTTCATCAATAATCAACTTGGGATAGGCTAAGGTTAGGAGATTTATACTAGTGAGCTATGTAAATCAAGAGAAGCTAGTATCTATGAGCATCGATGAACCATTGTCATCCTCATCCTAAACCAATCCATTTAAGAAAATAGTATCATCATGGGAATCCTTATAGATAATCTAACTTTATATTTTTTATTAAACAAAGAGGAAGGATAAAGAGGCTGAATATAGTTGGGGATATAACCTATCCCATAGTGTCTTGATGAGACCTTAGTCTACAAGGGTTCTTTGATACCTTGATCATGTAGGCCTAGTCCTTCACCTTGTTACAACATTTTAGAAAGCATATATTTTGAAATGGAATATCATTTTGACAAGAAGCATGAAGCATAATGGCATTTATCTAGGAAACAATTATTTTCGTGGATTTTATCATCATCAGTAATACTAAAACTAATAAAGGAGAAACTTTCTATATGCATTGGTTTATCCTTTCTACTAGAATGTAAGCCTCAGATTTTAGGATATGGAGGTATCTTAGTTAGACATATAAAATATTGATTATTATATTGATTATTAATATTGATGTTGGTTAGATCAGAGGCATGAACTTTAAATTCATTAGTAGATCGATTACTTAAGATGATACACCTTAATGCATAAGTTATTGGAAGCCAAGAAGAAGAATAATATGGACCAAGGGATGAATTTACAAGAGGGTAAATACAAGCCTTAGGGTTCTTGACCTCAATCAACTAGTAATAGCTACAAGATTAAATGTTTGATAGAATATAAGAGGAAATTCCCATATATTAATATTTAATACATTGATGAAGGGTTGAAGGAATGGACCACATCACATGGATATGGCCTCCCAAGAAGAGTGGTGTAGATTAAACCACAAGGCATGACTTAGGAAAGAGTATTGAGAATGTGGGGTACTATCTTGAGGGTTATACTATAGTTCCACTAGCCTCATACTTCTCATCATCAAACACCCTAATAAAAGGATCAAATTTCTCCAAATATTATTTGACTAGACTAAAATGACAGATGAATATTAGGATACAAAAATTAATATTATTATCATTATAAAATAGGATTTATGTTATGAATTTATCATCAATGAGGTCCATGATGTACAATGGGAGCTCTAAAACCATAGAGGATTGAGGGATATCATCCTCACAAAATGATATATTTGTATAGTTAACCCTAATGGATCCCACTATAGAAGTCATGTGATTTAGATTAAGGTCTTGAGAAACAACTTCTTCACTCAAATATTTAAGTAATATTTCACTATAATTGAGAGGTCCTAAAAATTTTAATAAGGAATATTTTAGTTGGGGTAGTTTCAAGTTGTTGGATCAAATAAAAAGTACCCTTAGCCTTAGCACTTGATTGAATAATAACGAATATCCTGCAGTAGGAGAAGTTCATTCTGTGCAAAATACCAAAGGAGGTTTAGAAGGTTGACTAGATGAAGGATCTTTATGTTGTCTAGTTACAACAAGAATATAAGAATAATGATTAGAACAATGGATTATTCCCACCATCCTTTGGTTTGGATGTGGGGCATTCCTACAATGAACACTATTTGCTGCATTTTGATTTTGATTATGATTGGACAATGGATTTTAGAAAATTATAAGGTCTTTATTAGAAGAGGTTTGAGACTCAAAGCCATTGAGAGCCACCTAACCTTTATCAATTAGTTCTTGGTTTAGGTTCATGAGGCTCATGCATTTATTGGTAAAATAAAATTAATGCAATGGAAGGCACATTGCCCAATGGGGAGAAACCAAAATACCTTTTACCTTCCAGGATCAAAAGGCTTGGTAGGTGGAAGCTTCACCATTTTGTCTTTTAGGAGGTGGTCTAGCATGGCTAAAGGAGGTTTTTGTAGTTAGGAGTACTTTCTACCATGTTTTAGTTGTTATAGATTTCCTAAGCCAAGTGTTTGAGGGTTTGATGTAGTACTAACATTATTGGTTTGGTGTGATTCTATAACCCCATCGCCTATAATATTTTGTTTTTGTATTGGCCCTTTAGGTGGAAGGATGCTTATATTCCTCCTTATAGGATTTGGATTTCAAATGTCATCTTTTGAGGAGGGATGTCTCTACTCTCATGGCCATGCTAATGATATCTTCTAAAGAAAAATATATTGGTTATTTCTAAATAAAATACCAATTGTTCGTTAAGGTTTCCTATGAAGATATCTGATGCAGGAGCATCCAGTGGTGTAAGAGTGATCTTGCATCACCCGAAAAAAAATTGTAATTGTTTAATTTTGTAAAACTAGTTTAACTTGCAGGAGATTTTTGAAGGTCTTAGAGGTCGAATTTGAGGATTTTTGGCTAGACGTGAGCCTTTGCGCGAAGAGTCAAGGTTCGCCCCGCTTAGCTCGTTTCATGAAATTTTTGAAAACATGTTGTAATAGTCAATCGGGTCAACGAGTGCGAAGTTATGACCTCGACAAGTTGCCCCAAAAATTCAAATTTGAATTTTAATGGTTTTAGGTGGGAAAAAGGGAAAATAGGGTATTTGAGGGAATTTTTGAAATTGTAAAGGGGTCTTTTATCTTGTATCCTTATTTTTGGCATGAAATTAAGGAAAGGTTTGATTTTCTGACTTGTTCCAAGGAAAAATACCTGTGTATCATTTGTTTGGTGTTGCTTGTGTAACGTGATCTACACCAATATCTAGGAAGTATCTTGATGGGGAGACATATTAGAGTATCCCACTATGGATTGCCATATTTCCAAGAAGATATACAAGTTCTCATATTTTGATTATTTGAGTCGATATAGGTCAATGATTGTAATCTTATCCTCAATGTAAATATAATTATTTTATAGTAAACAAGATGCCTAAATATCTCGAGGGAGTACCTTGAGGTTTGGTAATACAATTTCAAGGTAGGGGAATTAAGTTGCAAATATTTTTAATAGTAATGTTTCATCATAAGAAATATTGTTGTAGGAAGTTATAAATAGTCTAAGGTGGTTGTCAGGATTGTACTTCCTTTTGTACATTTAAAACTTAGGAATCTCAAAGTTGGGAGGGAAAGGACAACTAGATATAAAAAGATATAGAGGCTAGTTGAAAAAGTCATCATAAGAGTACTTGTTATTAGAGGAAGACACTTAAATTTTGACCATTTTTTGTTTCAGTAGTCTTACTGAGAGGTTAGATTATGAAGTTCAAAAGAAATCAGATTTGATTGTACAAAAAGCATGTCTTTAGAGACAAAAAAATTGATAATTGACATAAGGATAAGATTAGGGATATGATGTTGAGGTTGGAATTGTATGACCCATCCCCAAGATGCTTGATGTAAAATAATTCGAAGATAAAGGATGAGTTGCAAGAGTAGGGCTATGAGTGAAACCAATACTTGCACTTATGAGGTTAGAATAAAGGTTATTATGATGAGGGTTAGAGATTGTAACACTTGATGGTACATCTAGGTTAGGAATGTAACTTATATCCACTTGTTGAGATAGAGGGAAACTCACATTACCCCATAAAAATTCTTCAAGAGAAGACAAAGATTAATGTTCTACATAAGAGAATGTTAGATTTTATATCCCCACATCCACAGAAGTGGTCATGGCATTAGAATTGATGTGATTAGACATTGATGTTAGCTTTTGACGATAAAATACTTAATGAAATGCAACCGCAAGGCATAAAATGAGCATGCAATATTAAATATATGATAATGGTAATATAATAAGCATGTAAAACTCATAAGAAACTTCTATAATAACTAAAAAAACTGTCATTAATGAAATCTCACAAAAATCGGATCTTCATACAAAATTTGGAGATCTCAAATGCTCCATTCTTCATACATGCTCTATATTATATCTAACTTGAGCATGTAATCTACTCTAATGTGCTCATGTACTCTCTCTACCTATTTATCTCTACTAAAAAGACCAATATATAATAAAAATCTCTTGACCTTCTATATTCCTATGACAATTCATCTTCCTATTTATAGACTCATGTACACATGGACAACATGCACATTTACATAATCAAGTACCTTGCACATTCTAACAACACTTGTGCATTTATTATATTGAAAAAAGTAATGACTCAAATCCTAATCTAAGACACACTCATATTCTAAAGATGTACACAAGATGGTACATTAACATGTACCAAATAAGGTAATATATTATAACACCCCATTGTATTACATTATTTGGTTATTGAAGACTTTAGCCTTCAATATGGATATTCATATTTCATATGTTCTTCATCTCAACTTGGTTCCTATTATTCTTTTGGTTTAGTCTTAATCTTATTCTTAAAGTTCATGCTATATTTTATTGTCTTCTTCATTCCACTACTTTTATGTATTTCAAAGTGGTTGATAAGATCTTCGTTCTTAAATTTTTCCAAGTATCCTTGATGAACAAGAGATCTCATTATCTTGCAAGTCATAAGTGGATCAAAATTGATCCATTTTCTTTCTTTTTGTTCTTTGGATGACCTTTCTTCTTGTTCTTCAGAAACTTCAAACTTGAACTCATTATTAGTAGATGCTTCAAAAATAAGAACTTGAAAAAGACAATCTAGTCTGAATATCAATATCTCTTCAAATATTCTATAGTACTTATATTTATAGTAACAAAAAAAATATGAGTGAGATTTTTCTCCACAATATTTACATAAATGGAAAGTCCAACAATTTGCTTTCTCATGACCAACCTTGTTGCAATAAATGTATTATGAATATTTCTCTACTCCTTTGTTACTTGTCTTTGAAAAATCAAGTTCATCCATTTCCTTGATAAAATAGTAAAACTATTTGTGTACAATTGAAGCTATTCTATATTTACTTCTTTCATAAATTTGTAGGACATATTTTTGATAAATATTCTTTTCTACCTTTTGAGTATGGTTTTTTATTTTATTCCCAATATCTTCATTAATATAGTTGTCATTAATTTCTTTCATCATGTCATTGGAAGATGTCTCTATAGAGTCTACTTTTGCCAAACTATCAGCTTGTGAATTCTCAAAAATATTTCTAAGCCATATTGGCTCTTCTCTTTTAATTATATTTTTCTATTATCATCTCTAGAATCAAGTATGTCTCTAAACCATTTTGATTCCTCGAATCATGTTACTTAATAAGTTTTTCCATCGTTATTTTTAAAGTGATCTTTTTTGTTACTCTTTGATTTAGAAAGAACAATTTTGATAGAATTTTAAATCTCTAAACCTTTGAGGTTGACTTCCTTATGACTCCCTATTTTTAAGTATGTGATCAAATTTGATAATATCTTTTCAATTCTCAAGTTTTGTAGAGTACCTTGTATCTCCCAAATGTTTTGAATATAGTATGGTCTTGATAAAATGTTTAGCTTTCTAGGTTACCTTTGAGTTGAAAATATTTTTACTCCCTAATGTTCAACTTTTACTCTTCAAGATAATCACCTTATTTTTCCCTATTTATGAATCTAAAGCTAAAGATATTTTGATGCAATTTCAATTTTGATAAGGTTATCATTTTAAATACCTTTAAGTTGGATTCCTTATGTCTCTTTAATTTGAGCAAGAGACTAATCAAAAGTATTTTTCAAACTTTCTAGAAACTCTATGTTTTACTTCTTTCAATTTTCAATAGTATAGTTTCTAAATTTCAATAACTTAAATTTGGTATTGAATTCCTTATAACTTCCTACATGGAAATTTATAAAAAAAAAGGTATTTGTAAACTTAATATTTCTATTTCAATGTAGAGATCTTTATTCCTCCAAGTTAAACTATTTGCAAAATATTTCTATGCAATTTGAATGAGGTAATTTCAAAAAATTTCTAAAAACTTCTTTCTTCAAAAAATTCTAAGGCATTCAATAATTATTCTAAGGTTGTAAATCTATACCTTATTTCTCCTTTTATTAAAAAACCTTGATTACAGTGAATTTATTAACCTTGAATTCAATATTATGCCTTGTATCTCCTTAATATTTTGCAAAGGTTTTAAACTAGACTAAATATTTCGTACCTTCTTTAATATAGCACTCCAAATATTTGTCTTGCTTACTTTATTATGCAACCTGAACTCTCAAGATGATATTCATTCATTGTGATGCATTCAATGCACTTTGACACTCAATCACAAATTCTTTGACTCTCCAAATTGCATCTTTCTCTTCCCTTCATCATAGTTCATATGCAATATTCTTTCATGCTTCACTCTCTCCTCTTATTTGTTCTCTATATGTATTCAAGTAGCACTCGGATCCATGCATTGATTGCATGTAAGAAGGTATTACTTACGTGATAATTGGTGTTTCTCTTCCATCAGGATACTTGGCATTCAAGTTGATGCTTCTTCTAGGGTGACTGAATACTCCTTGGTGGTTGGTGCTTTGTGTCCTAGGTGAAAAGTGTATTTTACACCTGTAGCACTTGTCGATGAATATTACAACTCTTTACCTCCTTTGTAATGTTTACATTTTCACTATGCTTGACTTTTTTGTCCCCTCTGCAATAATGGTTTCACTTCCTTTATGCTCAGACTATGATTTAGCTCTCATCACGGTGGTTGGAACTTTGTGTCTAATGTGTCAAATTGCAAAGAACAACCTTATCTCTTCATCTTACGTACCATATGATTGCTTTATTCTTTAATGCCTTTCCATTCAATATAAAACTCATTAATGAGCAATCTTCAAATAATTCTAGTGCTCTTTCTTCTATTTCAATAGGTATACGTTATGTTGGTTGCTACTCAAGTATCTTACCTTAATTTTACATTATATAGCAAGCATTATATAAAATTAAGAAAATGATTATTAGATCTCCATTTTTATTTTTTCAATAGCCTTGTATTGAGTTTATGCAACCCTAATGGTGGTTCACTTAACTTTGCCAAAGCTTCATTGGTGGTGATTCTCTTCCTCAACTATGTTCTCAACTAAATGGTGGTGGTTCTCTAGGTAACCTTCTTTGCTGATGGTGGTGGCTCCTATATGTTGATCCACTTGGCACTTTCCCACATAAATGGCACTAATTTTGGGTGCTTAAGTTCAATAGATATTTGTGCTCCTTTGTTGTAATGTATTATTGACTATTGTACGTAGCTTTAGAGAGATACTAGCTCATGCATTTCTATTGCTTGCCCTGCTAAACTTTCAATCCTTCTTAAATAGATACATTAGCTTCTTGAAATGGTGGCTTTCTTCCAAATCAACTTCTCCTTGTTGTCTACTCTTCCATAACGACTTTTCCTCATCTCTATTCTTGGTGGTTTCTTCTTTGGTGACTCCAAGATTCTAATTTGTACCAAAACCTCTACGTTTCAAATAGAATAATACTTCTATTCTCTGATGTAAACTATTGATTTATTTACTTTCCAAGAGATAGTAAAGATTTGATATTTTTTCTTTCCTTATATTATTTCTAACTTCTCCTTTCTTTGTTTCAGGTTTTAATCCCTTGGGAATGCTATCTTCTCCAATTTTGAAGATATAAACTTGAGACGTTTCCTTTGGATACTTCAAGAACTCAAATGTGGTGCTTTTAAAGACTTAATATAAGCTAATGTGAACATTCAAATAATAAAATTTTATAGCACCAATATTGCATACCTTTAAGTCTTTTTTTGTAGCTATAATTTTTGGTGATTTGATTCACCTATTTGTTGATTTGAATTTATAAAATTTATAGCTCTCCTTTCTACTCAATTTCTACCTCAACCTTATCAATTTTACAACTCTAGTTTCTTCCAAAATTATGACCTCTTGCTGTTCAAAACTCTGTAGTTTTCAGCTTCAAACACATAAAATTCCTCCTTTGTTTTTCTTTCCAAAAACTCCTTTAATTTGCAACTTTCAATGCTGCTTAGAAATCAGCTTCTATGTTGTTCAAATTCTGCCCTTACTTTTCCAATTTGCTAGCTTAAATTGCTGCCTATTTCTCCTTCAACTATGCTATCCAAGAATGTATAATTTTGCAGCTATAACATTGTCCAATATGTTACCTTCAACTTCTGAAATTTGCAGCACCTTTCTTTGATCAAATGTTGTCCAATGCTCTCTCAAATCTGCCTTGAATTTCTCCAAAATATAGCTTTCTAATTTCTTCTTAATGTTGCTCAAATTTACAGCTCAAATCTCTTCAAATTGATGTTTCTCTTTTGCTATCAAACCTTCATTCATTTTGTTTTTAAGGGCACTTCAAAATATGCCCAAATCTTCTCCAAATTGTAACACTATATCACCTTCAATCTACTGTCCTTGTGACTCTTCAACTTCTACTACAAAAATCAGTAATCTTCTTCTTCGTAAATCAACCTTCAAATCCTTTATGGTTGTCTTCAAAAACTTTCAAATTTAGTGGCCTCTTCTAAATCTTGATCTGTAGTCTTCAATATTTTATAGGGACCTCCTTCTTGGGTCTCCTTAATATTCAATCTCCAATATTCTATGGGGATCTCTTTCTTGGGTCTCCTCAATATTCAATGTCTATTTTTTATAACAAAGAACTAATCTGCACGAGAAAAGCACATAAAATTTCAGGTAATCAAAGGTAAAATTCTTCTCTATTCATTGTAGTAATATTCTCAAATTTTGAGAACTAATTTTTTACAGGCAAGAACTTAGATAGTAGCAAGAAAATCCATGCAAATATCTAGATCTCTATAAATCAATAAGCATAACTAGTTATCCTTAAATATAGTGGAAAGAGATCTATGTTGAGTCATAGTCTTCATGAGCCTTTCTACAACCCTATGGAAAGACTCTTAGCTAAAAAGTAATTATGAAAATACTAAAAATGAAATCTCCCTATCTCCTCTCAATATTATTGTGACTCTTCCTATCTCCTACCAATCTACCTTGCGCTTTAATACCATTGTTATCTTTTGATGCTAAAATACTTAATGAAATGTAACCACAAGGTATAAAATGAGCATGCAATATTAAATATATGATAATTGCAATATAATAAGCATGTAAAAATCACAATAAACTTCTATAATAACTCATAAAATTGCTATTAATGAAATTTCACATAAATGGGATATTCATACAAAATGTGGAGATCTCAAATGCTCCATACTTTATACATGCTCTACATTGTATCTAACTTGAGCATGCACTCAAATATAATGTGCTCATGCACTCTCTCCCCCTATTTATCTCTACTAAAAAGGCCAATATATAATGGAATATGACTCTTGGTCTTCCATATTCCTGTGACACTTCATATTCCTATTTATAGACTCATGTACACATGGAAAACATGCACATTTACATTATCACATACTTTGCACATTTTAACAAAATTTATGCATTTATTATGTTGCATAAAGTAACTACTCAAATCATAATCAAAGACAGACTCCTAATATAAATATGTACCCAAGATGGTACATTAGCATGTACCAAATAGTGTAATATATTCCAACAATTGATGCATTAAGATTTGCATTTAATATCCAAAGGATCAATCAACTTGATCAAAATATAAAGGTTTAGATTTAGGTTGTTGGGGATGCTCTAAGAGTGAATCCTCCCCTACAAAAACATCTAGGACATCATGACCTTCCCTAACAAAGGAATTCACAACTTTCCTATATTTATGCAATAAGAAGACCATGTGATTAGTGGATTGAAACACCACTTTCCCTTGATCATCATTGATGGGGTTTGGAGAACCTAAAGGGGGGAATTCCTTGTTTGCATTTATAAATCTTGGGTTATTAAATGTGGGTTGGTCCCTGGAACCTTTTGTTGAAGGGTTAGGGTTAATGACCAACTAATAAGCAATACTACGAATTGGGTATCATCTCTTGATGATGGGTAGGAAGGAAAGAAGGATTTAATTAATTAAATAAATATGTATAAATTTGATTGTAGAAGAAAATGAAAATGTATTACAACCTTATATACACTTCCCTTGATATACCAAATGACCTATATACCGCATGGACCTCTCTATATGCCAAAGGTCCTGATATACCTAACTCCTCTCTATATACTCATTAGTGTTTGAGAGAAAGTAGATACTTGGGTTGCAAATGAGACATGAAAGTGATAATTTGGATAGATGGTCAAGAAGTAGTACTACGAATTAGGTAGCATCTCTTGATGATGGGTAGGAAGGAAAGAAGGGTTTAATTAATTAAACAAATGTGTATAAAGTTGATTGTAGAAGAAAATGAAAATGTATGACAACTTTATATACACATCCCTTGCTATACCAAATATGACCTATATCCCGCATGGACCTCCCTATATGCCAAAGGTCCCAATATACCTAACTCCTCTCTATATACTCATTAGTGTATGAGAGAAAGTAGATACTTGGGTTGCCAATGATACATTAAAGTGACAATTTGGATATGTGGTCAAGATGGTACTTGAGGGTTTATAGTATGTATTCTCATGACTCTTACTAGCCCACTATAATATAGCCTAGTAAGCTTCATTAAGTGTTAGAGCACCATGGAGCAAGAGATTGTTGCGTAAAGGTATATGATTAATAGGAGTCTCTCTTTGTCTTTGTTGTTCAACTTAAGATTATAGAATTTTGGATCAAACTCGAACAGTTTGAACACTGCCACTATAAACCCTAGCCTATTGGGTAAGACAAAGTCAATGGGACCTAACCCTTGACCATCCAGTATCACTTGGGTAAGACCCTACAAGGAAACTCCGATAGAATTGGGGCAGCCAACTAGCAAACAGTCAGCCATTACCAACTAGCCTATCTCCTTCTAGATAGGTTGTGGTTTGAACCTAGGTCTCAAGGAAGATAGCCTAAAGCCCTAACCACTATACTATCCTAGAGGGACAAATGTTAGGGAAAGTGTGAATTTTTATGAAGGTCTGATCCCCTTTTTATATAGAATTTTGAACTTGGATCTTCTAAATAAAAACTCAAAAACATATAATTGTGGAAGAGAATATTTCGATGCAAAGCAGTTTTGAACAAAACAAGTGGATCATGTTTGTGATGTAACCTTAGACCTTATATATTTATATTTATATTTATATTTATATTTAGTTATAATTCCTTGCACGGCACTGTGTCTAGCTGCATTTCAAACTGACCGTCTGTTCCTGCAACGACGTCCCCTTAATGTTTTTATGGACCGCTAATTTCTGCACAGCAAAGAAATTTAGCTCAAATGTTTTGTTAAATATTATATACTCACAGGGAAAGTACCATTATCATATGATAGGATGAAAAGCTTTTCACAAAATATAGAGAGAAAAGTTGATCACCTGAAGTTTGCTGCATGACACTGGTACATGATGATTGGATTAGAAACATTACATTATTAAGTGTAATGTCTACAAATATGATTTCTTTCGCATATCCAGCGCAGTCTTGCATATGAGAAAGACGGACCATGCTAGTTAGTTACTCTCAGCACACATATGACTACTAATATAGTTGCACTTGCAATAAGCATAATCACAAATGAGTTAACCTGCATCCTGACTCGATTATCGGAAGCATAAAAAAATACGTCTCTTACATTGATCTTTTCCATTTTTGCAATTTTTCCACCTTTTCCCATGCTTCCAATGATGCAGAAGCCAACAACGAAATAAAGGTTACATCAAACAATAAAGTCATCAAATTTAGGAAAAAAGAAAAGAAGAAAAATAACGTTTTACTAAAACTTTGAGTTGGCCGAGCAATAAAGGTCTTCGAAGTTATAAAAGGAATTTTATATTTTAATTTTTAAGGTGGTAAAAAGAGTTATGAGTGTGGTCTAGCAGTAAGGATCACTTGTATTATCGGTGATGTGGGTTCAATCCTCATAATAAATGTGTATAAGAAGTATTATATATATATATAAATAAATAAAGAGTTAAATTTAAATGAATCATGCTTTTTTAATTCAAATATAATTAAATATCATTTAAAAATTTATTTTATATAATTTATAATTTTAAATATTATAAAACAATCATATTTTTTTAACACTATATTTTGGGTTATATTATTAGAAAATGTAATATTTAACCTGAAAAAAATAGGAAAACAATTGTGATATAGGAATATTGATGTCTAAAAAAATAAGTGCAATGATAAAAATAAAATTGTAAATATGGAAAAGCATGATCTATAAGCCTTAGTTTAGAAAAGGCATTTGCAATGAGTATTCTATATTAGTTGATTGATCCATCCACTCCACCCTCACTTGGGTGGACGATTCATCTATCTATACTTGGGTTGAATATCTAATACTATCTAATGTTCATAGTTGGGTAAATGTTCATAGTTGGGTAAGATTATATGGAGTAGTAATCATGGGTTTCAAAGTGGTACAGTAACATCAAGAAACAAGAGGATTTGTTGTTCCAAATATCAAAATGTATTTAGGAATATTATGTTGTGATCAAACAATTAGATCAATAAATAAAATTTAAAGTCTTTTTTAAAAACAAGACGTGTCTTCTATTTTCTGTTATGCACATTTTTTCTTTCTTTGCAAACCAACATTTGGTATAAGCATTCAAATTTTACATTTAGTATCGAATCAAAGCACTCGATTCAACATTTGGTATCTGTGGGTAAAAGTTTACATGTTATTATCCACTAGCTCCTTTTTGTAGAAGATGATGGTTTTGATTAGTGCTAAGTAAATTTTTGGGAGCTTGGCCCTTGAGCATTCAATGCTGAAAACACACCTTCATGGATGTGGTAGATGATGCTGAGTAGGTGGTACTAAGGGCAGAAGAGTTTTGGGGAAATGTCAAGAAGGGCAGAGGGATCAGTCGATAACCAACGTTCTCCCAAAATTTTACCCAATTACAAAGGCCTAAGTAATAAAATCGGGAGGAAAATTGGGCCATTGCAAATTCCAGGCAGTTTTCAAAACCCCATCCCATCACAGGAGTAGAGAATCAAGATAGCAATAGGTCATGGTAGCACCCAAAATCCCACCCTAAAGACAAGGCAGAGTATTATCCAAAGTTTAGAGTTGGACGGGGAAATAAACTCTCGCTTGATCTCATGGGCTCCTAAAATTTCCACCTAGAGGTGGGATGAAGGATAACGTAAATTTGGAGCTTGATGCATGTTTCGACATTTGTTGTTCCCCGATGGATCTCAAATTTGTACCTCAAATAAAATTGGGACAGAGACCCAAGAACCTGCCCTGTTGAAAGTGGAACATAATTGGTAAAGTTTTAGGTCAATATTAAGCAACGAGAGGACCCCAAAATCATGTCGAGTATTCAAATCTTGCAATTATCAAAAACCTCTATAGAAAGGCACACACGTTCATTTAAGAGGATGCATGGTAAGTAGTTGGTATTAAAGAATCTTGGTGCCCCGCTCAGTGCATGGTAGCTGATCGAATCAAACGGGCACCATCAACCCATTCTCTCATGCAATTAATGTCCTAGGTGTAGTCGGATCAAATTTATTGCCTATCAAAGTTTTCAGATGAAGAAGAGTCCAGATTCATGCAGTCTAACTGGTGTACTCCTAGTAACCATCCTACATTGTAGTCTATAAAATATTCAAATGGATCCATAGCATGGTCGTCCCTACTAGCGTAACCCAATGGTCTCATCTGCCACCCATTGTACTCAATGCAAAATTGATTGTAAGGTCTATATATTCTGGAGTGCAAGGCATTCCAAAGGACATCTCTTTAGCCATTACAATTCATATGTAAAGCTGATGTTATTCTATGAATACAAGTATGCTATTGTTTGGTCTCCAAATTTAATTTTATATCTTTGTGTTGAATGTTAAATGCTTCTTTCAGCTAAATTTGTCTGAGTGATCTCACTCTAATTATGCTATCTGGATTTCATACATTTTACTTAGTACTTATGGAATTCATATTTCATGTTGGGTTGGGGGTTTATTTCTTCTTAGGCTAGTTGTGTGGACATGCTCTAATTTTGCATCCTAGACTTCATGCACCGCACTCACTGGTTTTGGAATTCACCTTTAATCAGTAGTGTTAATTGATAAGTAAGGGTAAGGTTCGTTGATTTGTAAGGTAGTCCGCTTGTATTTCTACTCACAATGTTAGATTATCACGCATGTGTCTTGATGCAGCTATGACCTCTTTTCCCTTCCTTTCCACCCCCATTTTTCCTTCATTTTTAGGCACAAGTAGTTAGGACCCAGAAGCCAGCCTTCTCTGGAGATCGATCGCCCAAACTCTTCCAAGCCCTGATAGTCGTTCAATGTTGGTCGAGGTATGCAGGGTGTGCAAACCTCCTTTTCATTAGGTGCATATTTTCGACCAAAAATATCAAAACAAGGTTTGTCAATGAGGAGAGAGGTTTGTGTTTTTCTATTGTTTTACATATGGTATCATATCAGAGCACTCAATTCAACATTTGGTATCAAATTAAGGTTTGTCTATGAGGAGAGAGGTTTGTGTTTTTCTGTAAGCAAATATGATTCTATATAAACCTAAATATATTTATTTTGTAGAAGATAATAATCACCTAATATTTAGTGCTAAAATTATGGAAAAAAAAATAAAATCTAACAATAAAAACAACAATTTATGATGGGTAATAGTAAATCTTAGTTAGTCTCTTAAAATAGTTGACATATGTGTGTCGTGAGCTACAACACAAAGGAAGTCCATAGACCACGATAATAAATATTCAACCAATATAACATGCACATCCTATAAGGCATTCTATATAATGTCCACTATTAAACGCTTAAGCTAGCATATATGTTATATTGGAAGGGATTCGAATGGTTGAGAGGAGGAAGACTTTGAGTATTTCTGAAAAATTTGTAGTGATCCACCTGTGTCTTGGTCTTAACAAGCCTCTCATAATTCCCATTATAATACTTGTCACCCCAAGTCCTCGCTTCTTCCACAGAAGCGGTACCGTTTGCGCTCCATGTAGTCCACGTGCATAGGCCTGGAAGAATGTGATACATAAGGTTCCATGTACTTGTAAAGCTTCCTCATCCATTTGATCTAGTACTCATCCTTCCTATTGTCATTCCATGTCACTTCGTACTTTTATTCTATGTAGGTAATTATAAATTGATATTATATTTATAAAATTTTGTTGTATTGTGCAAATACATTTTTATCATCTTCTTCAAATTGAATTTTTAAGTTATTAATAATTTTTTAGGCTAATTACTTTGAACAAATTATTATATTTTATATTTTTCATGTAATCCTAACAGTAATATTCATGTGATTTGTAATCATTAATTTAAGTATTAGTAATTTATATTTGTCTTAAAGGTAAAATACATGCAAACAATATTTAAGTCGTAGTAATTTAAGTTAGTTTTATATTCAACCAAACAATATGCAAAAGGTAAAATACATGCAAATATTTTATTGCTCAAAGACAGAAATACATCCACATACATTAGTTTGGAAATATATCCACATTCATCTGCAACTGAACCAGTTTGCAAGAAATACTTTGTATTTCAATTGCATTGCTTTGTTCTTATATGCTCCGCTTCTCTTTTATCTCACCCACTATGCCACTACGTTCTTCTCTAATCTATATTTTCTCACGCTTGTTCATATATATTTATAGCTAAGATGAAGGGAAAGGCATATTGACCTTTTAACATGCATTAGAGTCAAAACTAGGGTTTCTATCCAATCACCGAACAACTGACAACTACAACTGCCGATAATAACTATGCTCACTCTAAAATACGATGATCATATTTTGGATATAAGATCTATCATAGATCTATCAAGTGTGAAATAAAGTTTAATTTCTAACATCCTCATTTAAATGATATTTCACAAAGACTTTGACACCTAGTATTTCCTTTAATTTGTTAAAATCTTCCTCCTTCAAAGGTTTTGTGAAGATATCTGTAACTTGGTCTTTTGACATGCAAAACAATAACACAACTTCATTAAATTTTACCAGCTCTCTGATAAAGTGGTAGCGGATATCGATGTGCTTGCTCCTATCATGAAAAATTGGATCCTTCGACAATGATATGGTGGAGTTATTGTCATGGTAAATTATTGTTGCCCCTTCCTGGTGATGATTGAGCTCACCCAAAATTCTTCGCAACCATACTACCTAGCATGCGACTGAAGTGGCGGTAACATACTCTGCCTCAACAGTAGATAATTCAATAATTGTTTGCTTCTTTTATGACCATGAAATTACACATGAACCAAGATGGAATGCATAACCGAAAGTGCTCTTCGTATCATCTATAATGCCAACCCAATCTCTATATGTACAGCTAACAAACTCAAGCTGGTCTTTCCTTGCATAGAAAATTCCATGGTTCCTGGTCCCATTGACATAACGTAAAATACTTTTCTATGCCTACAAGTGAGTTTTCTTTGGTGCTTACATAAATATGCTAATCAAACTCACTGTAAACATTAGGTCTAGTTTGGTTGTTGTCAAGTACATGAGACTTCCAACTAAACTCTTGTAGAAACTTAGATTTATATTGTTGCTGCAATATTTATTGCTCAATTTTAGGCCTATTGCAACTGGCATGATCATTGGTTTGTTGTCCTCCATTCTGAACCTCTTCAAGACATCTACGACATATTTGACTTGAGATATGAAGATGCAATTCGTAGATTGATGAACTTAAATGCCAATAAAATATTTCATCAAGCCTAAGTCCATCATCTCAAACTCCTTCTTCATGCTTGTCTAAAATTCTCAAACAACATATTGTTAATGCCAATATATATCAAATCATCCATATACAAGCATACAATGATCATATCCCCCTCTGCACTTGTATTAATTTATAAAGTGTGCTCATATGGGTATTTGATGAATCCATTCTCCTAAAAGTAAGCATCAATGCAGCTATACCAAGGTCGGGGTGCTTGCTTCAACTTATATAGGGCCTTCTTCAATTTTAGAACCTTACCTTCTTGTCCTTCTAGCTCATAGTCGGGCGGCTGGTCTATGTAGACCTATTCTTCCAACACTCCATTGAGGAATCCTTTTGGGCTACCAATTCCAGGATCATTTATACTGTGTCAAGTCTCACTACAGGTGCATAAACTTCATGATAGTCAATGCCTAACTTCTACTTGTATGTAGCCTTTTACAACTATTTTTACCTTATGTCGATCAACTTCACCTTGGGCATTAAACTTAGTCTTATATACCCATTTTAATACAATGATCTTCTTACATTCTAGAAGATCCATTAAATTCTAGTTCTGATTCTTCTCTATGAATTCTATCTCATCATCAATAGCTTTCACCCATTTTCTATCATTAATAGCATTTTCAAATAAAATGGATCACACTCAAAAAATAAAACAAAATCAGAATGTTTTGCTTCTTCAATTTCATTTTTAGTTAGTTCATATATATCTTGCAAGCCCCTTATCTTCGATGGTGTCTTCAAGTTAGAGATCCTTGTTGCAAGTGGAGGTGACCATGATGATGAAGCAGTTCTACTGCTAGCTCCAGTATTACTACTTGAAGCTATAGGTTGATGCACTCTATTTTATTCCAAGTCCTCAGACTCAATGATTGTTGATTCTAGATGACCAGTATTTGATTTCCAGTTCCAAGATTCATCTTCCATGAACTTCACATCTCAACTGATGATCAAATTCTTTGTTATAGGATTATACAACCTATAAGCCTTGGATTATTCACTAGAACCAGTGAATATGTATTTCTCTACCTTGTCATCTAGTTTATTTATTTTCTCATTTGGGATATGTGCATATGCTATGCACCCGAAAAATATTAAGTGACCAACACTTGGCTTTTGGTTTCTCCATACCTCTTTAGAAATTTTATCCTTCACACTCTTTGTAGGACACCTATTTAGCTGAAAAATAGCATAAGCTATATCTTCTGCCCAAAACTCATGTGGCAATCCCTTTGCCTTCAACATACTCTGTGCCATCTCCATTATTGTTCTATTCTCCCTCTCTGCAACACCATTCTACTATGGTGTGTATCTGGCAGTGAACTACCTTCAAATTCTATTTTCTTTATAGAAATTATGGAATTCATTGGAGATGTATTCACCTCCTTCATCTGTTATAAGAGTCTTCACATAATAGTCACTCTATTTTTCAACCAAAGCCTTGAACTCCTTGAATTTTTTTAAATCTTCTAACTTTTTTTTTATGGGATATACTCATGTCCTCTGACTGAAGTCATCTATGAAAGTCAAAAAATAGTTGTTATCGACAAATGTGCTAGTTTGCATAGGACCACAAATATTTAAATGCACCAACCCCAATGGTTGTGAAGATCTCCATGATTTTCCTATAGGGAACACATCCCTGTGCTATTTGTCGACTAGACAACCTTCACATGCTTGATTTGGTTGCTCTATGAGGGTTAAATCCTTCACCATTTGTTTCTTGTGCAACATGTTTAGGCAACTGAAACTTAGGTGATCGAATCTAAGATGCCACATCCAAGTAGCATCGTTCACTACTACACTGAATGAAAGCAATAGTTCATTCTAAATCTGCAGAGGAAACATCTTGTTCTTTGTCATGGACACAATTACTACAAGCCCATTTTCCTTGTCCTGGATGATACATGCTCCATATTTAAATTTAACAGTGTACCCCTTCTACACAAGTTGTTCAATGCTCAACAAATTGTGGTTCAATCCAGGTACATAATATACATCAGTGATCTGCTTTCTTTCACCTTGCTTGGTGCAAATAATGATTTTTCCTTTCCCTATGCTAGGTACACTGTTGTTCCCCACTTCACCTCAGAATTGGTTGTTTCATCAAGCTATGAGAACATTTCTTTGTTCCTATAAATGTGGGTGTTGCACCCACTATCGAGATACCAATTATTCTTTTGGCTCTCCTCTTCAGTATTGTAAGTTAACACCAAATTCTCACAGGCATCTCTACACTCTGCATTTTTATTTTCATTTGTGTAGTGAGCTTGCTGCTTATTATCCTTGACCATCTTCTTTCTACACTCATAGTTGTAATGGCCAAAATTCTTGCAATAATAATATTGGATATTTGATTTATCATACCTCTGATTTAATCCTCCTTTTTTATTTCTAACATTACCTCTTCCTCTTGCTTGATGGAAGTTTTAATTTTTCTCTCCTTCACTAGAGTTGGACCTTCCTCCTCGCTTGTTACCTCTTCCACGCTTGTCTCTATTGCTTTATCCTCTTTGTCCTTGATAATTAGAGGTATTATGGTGGGATTATTCTCTTCTGTTGTTGTCTGAGAATGAGACTTGTGTCTTAAACACTTTCTTTAATGAGGATTGAGTTGATCAGCTTAGCCTCTACTCATGTCTTTGGAGAGAACCCATGAGTTCATCCACTAAGAGGGTTTTTAAATCTTTGATTCTTCAATTGCAATCACCACTGAGTCTAACCTTTCTAGTAGGCTCCTTCGTATCTTCTCCACAATCCTTTGATTTTCCACATTCTTGCCATTCAATCTCATTTGGTTGATGACACCCATAGTCTGGGTAAAGAAGTCGTTCATGGACTCTGATTAACTCATCAAAAAGTTCTTAAAATATCTTCTCATCATATGCAACCTCACCAAATTCACCTTGTTGGTACCCTGGAAGGATCTAGCAAGAATTTCACATGCCTCCTTTGATTTGGTTGCTGCTGCAATTCTTGGAAAATTTGTTTCTTTGACTACTTGCATTATGTAAAATAATGTCTTTTGGTCTTTCTTTTGATTCTCCTTTATAAAATCTAAATTCTCTTGGGAGAGAGTTCTCAAAGCTTTTGCATCTGCTGGTTCTGCATAACCATTCTTGACCAGGTCCCATAGCTCCTAAGATCCAAATAGGATCTATATCTACATGCACAGTAATCGTAGTTCTTGCCATTCAAACATGAGATCTGCAACTACAATGAGTTACCTCCAGAAGCCATTGCTTATTATATTTCATGATTTTAGCACTAGCTCTGATACCAATTTGAAACTTTTAACGCACATACTATGCGTGGGCCAGCACACACAGCGGGTCGCAACAAGGGATGTCAGTGGGCTGCTGACAAATGTGTGGCACAAGCTACAACATGGATGAAGTCTGTGGGCCATGATAATAAATACTATATGTTACACACCGCAAAATAGAGAAGATGTGAAGTCCATAGGGGGTACCAAATAGCATGTTTCGGGCCGTGATAAATTTTGACTTGATAATGTTCTATGCCACTCTTGTCCAATCTTGGGCACACACACCGATGTGGAATGGGAGTGTAATGGAGCAAGGCTCTAGTTTGCTCAATATAACACATAAACTTTAGTAGGCGAGACTAAATACGTCATAAATTTAATCATGTGATAAATCTGCGGGTCACAACAGTCAAATAAAATGGAGCGAACTATAACATAAATAAAAAAGCATCCTACGCCGCTCAATGAAATTTTTGGCACATCTCTCAATTTAAACATATGAGCGGGCTAGAACATGCTTGTTCTACACCGCTCGAAAATACAAAGGAAGTGATTGGGATAGAGAACTTTCTTCAACCATGATTTTTTACAACGGATCTCTAGCGGAATGGAACATATTACAATAAGATAACGGCTAACTTTGTTAAGTTAGTTTTAAATTCAACCAAACAATATGCAGAAGGTAAAATACATGCAAATATTTTATTGCTCAAAGACGAAAATACATCCACATACATTAGTTTGGAAATACATCCACATTCATCTGCAACTGAACCAGTTTGCACGATATACTCTGCGCTTCTACTGCGCTACTTTGTTCTTCTCTGCTCCGCTTCTCTTCTATCTCACCCACTACAATGTTGCGTTCTTCTCTAATCTATATTTCCTTACACCTGTTCATATATATTTATAACTTAGATGGAAGGAAAGGCATACCAACCTTCTGACACGCATTAAAGTCAAAACTAGGGTTTCTATCCAATAGTCAAACAACTCACAACTGCAACTGCCCATAATAACTCCACCCATTCTAAAATAAGGCGATCGAATTTTGAAGATAAAATTTGTCAGAGGTGTGAAATAAGTTTAATTTCTAACAACTAAAGGCATTGAAGATCATAGCTGGCTAGAAAAGAAAAATTAAGACCTTACGTTGTTCTTGTTCACTTTGCAAGATTTTCCCCACCAAACATGACCTTGGCCGTCTAATATGCCGCCACAGTCTACAGTGAAGCCAGAGATACCTGAGAATTGAAGCCACTTACTCTTGTCCGAGTTTTTCCGTGCAAATTGTTGCTCTAGAGCAATAATTTTTTTTTAAATCTATAGAAACAGCTTACTCATTATCCAAGGACTACAACTATCTCAAACACATTAAAGAGAAATATGAAACATCTTCATATTGCTTACATGGACTAAAATTTGCAGGGTCCAGTAAACATTGTAGGATAACCGATAAACTATCATATTTTTTTTTCCACTGGCACAACCATCTGTCAATTAGAAGACGCCTCGCATGCTTATGTCCAGGCTTTCATAAACGCCTAGCCAACACTGAACTGTTAGCATATAATTGAATCAAAAGGAAAGAGTAGTCTGAAAGATCAAGATGAGAAAAACAACTAAGCAGTGTTAAATATCAACCAAGCTATCTTCCAGAAAACCATCTCCAACTGCGTCATAGTCCATGACGTTGTGCACATTCGATTGTGTTGCTGCTTTTACATCTTAAATTCTACTTCTAGCCCAGCATAAATCCAAAACAATATCTACAACAACAATCACAGTCTGCAAATTTTTTTTTGCTTTCGTACAGAATGCATAGATTTAACAAGCACCACAAACAACGACAACAAAATTGAAATGGCGGGGAGTGTGCACCATCGTTTATTTTGCTTGTGCAAATCTCGTACTCTGCTTTTCTTTTTGGTTAGTGTAATAAACTCTACAAATCGCATAGGGTTAAGTAAACTCCTCTCAATTTCAATTTAAATTAACTTCTTCTTCAATGCTTTCTCACATTTATAATGCAAAGTTTTTGAGCGATGATACACTTATATGGCAACTGAGCTTGAGGGGAATTATTGAGTATCAAGAAACTGAATTTTTTACTTCACCCATTAGAAGATATTAATGATTTTCCATGACACTTAATTTTGATCCGTTCATCCCTAAAACCTATTAATCTTTATAAAACGTTCTGAATTAGCAAAATTTAAACAGATTGATGCTAGATTAATGGAACTAAATTGATTATATATATATATATAAGAGATTGTTCTTCTATAATGCTTGCCTACAAGAGAGTTGAGACAGGAAAAAACAATTAAGAGGATGAATAAATGGTTGGCTGTTTTTCTACTCAAGTAAAACAAGTTGTTTTCTTGTTTTCTATTTTACTTCCATAAGATTGTTTGTATTGTCTGCGATCCAATTGGTATGTTAAAACCACGCATTCTAATTGAGTTATTCTTTAACCAAAAAACTTTGACAAATGTAATAAGACATAGACAATGCTAAAATAATTTATGGGTAGGTCTATAAATAATCTTGAAAAAATATTTGATTAGTTAAATTTGGTTGCTTAAGGTTGGGTTTCGGTCGATTGACAACTTGATATGGCTGCCCTCCAAGTTATTTGGCTTCATGCATATGTACATGGAATATTATTCCTTTCATACAAACATATTATACACCTACCTTTAATACAACATATTATAGTCTAGGCTTTTTAGACTTGTCCCGTATAGGAATATACCAACTTTTACATAAAATACAGTGCAATTTACAAAGAATTCAAAGACATACTAGAATTATGGGTACTAAATGGCGTGGCCTTAGAGAGAGAATTTAGAGAGACGAGTAACAAGAGGTACACAGAAGCAAACAAAGTAGATAAAACAAGTCATCATATAAACGGCTACCAGATGCTGCCTTGGCCATAGCACGATCCATCCGTCCTATATGTCGTGAAGCGCCTGGAATATAATACAACTCGAATTTTAGTATAATAATAGTAAAAACGTTACTCAGTATATGCATAATACAAATCAAATTTTATTATAATAATAGTAAAAACGTTACTGAAGTATATGCACAATACAACTCAAATTTTATTATAATAATAGTAAAAACGTTACTTAAGTATATGGGACCAGGGATTATGATAGACATTGTCAAGCATTAAGAAGACTTTGACTTTTAACCTTTCCATAGTTAGTGTCCCACCCACCATTTTTCTAGGGGCTATGAGTCTTATCTTATAAGACATATAGAAGACTCTAAACTTTTCACCTTTTTATAAGTGAATAATTTATATTTTATTATAATAATACAGATGTTACTTAAGTATATGAGATCATCATAAGAGTCAAGTATTAAAAACCCACCTACCATTTTGCTAGGAGCTATGAGTATTATCTAAAAGACTCCAAACTTTTGACCTTTTCACTAATAGTGTCTAGATGATATGGTTTTAATGTTTACAAAAATTTTAGGTGAATTGGTAAGTGTTTGTTTGGCCAAGCATTTATCAAAAAGATATCCAAGTTCAAATCTCAAGGGTATCTTGTTTGCAAAGGTAGTAGATTGACATGAATTCTCAGAGTGCACGCCAAACTGACATTGATGGTATGAATCTCGAGCGATCGATGGTTCTTTTCGTACCGGGTCAACAATAACAAAGCGGAATAGGTTTGGTGGAAGCAGTCCCTGTGATTTGAACCCTGCACTTGTTAGTTACTAAAAAATAGTTAAAATTTAAATATTAATAGAAATATTAATATATTTATTTTATTGATCAAAAATAGGTTTTCAAAGAGTTGCACACCCTTTTATAAAATAGTTGCATTAGTAGACCTTACATCACAAAAAATTCAAATCATTTTCTACCTAAGATTGGTTTATAAGGGTTCATTTCCTTGTATAAGCTGATAAACTAACTTAAAATCTCATAACAGTATACCAAATGCAAGCTTTAGATCAAATCTAAATCTAAATAGAAATGTTATTACTAAATTTAACTACATACAACCGTTTGTTAACCATCATAAGTTTTTATATCTAGATACTATGTATTGAGAGACTGTAGATTCTCAATGCCTTTATTGTCCATGTAGTCTTTAATTGTCCCTTTTACTATTTACTTCAATCTTTCTCTTTTTCCTGCAAATTGACCAAATCTTATGGAAGAGGAACTGTTGGGATCAACCTATTATCATTTTCTCTTAGTTTTCCCCAATTTGCAAACCAATCAACTACTTTACTTCCTTGTATATATGAATTACTTTGACGTCCTCAAATTGTATAAGCCTCTAATCAACCTCCTATATAATTTCACTTACCTACCAACCTGTGGGTGAAATTTTACACTCTTCATACATTCTTTCTTTTAAAAGATGATTCTCAACAAAGAATTTGCCATGTTTTGAAGCATTAAGTGGTCGAGTGGAAGACTAAGGTAGAAGCAATAATTATGGGCAACAATAGGTAGGAGGTGAGTGAAATGTTATTCAAAGAAGCGGAGCTAAAAGTAGAACTGGTAGACATTTAAGCCTTGAATTTGGATAGGGATATTCCAAAGACCTGCCCACTTGTTGGGCAGGTACTTCAACTGGTCAACAAGGTCAAAATATCTTAGATCCCCACCCATAAGGAAGATGAAAATCCCCACCCATTGTTGAGCAGGACTTTGAAGCACAAATTGGATGAAACTTTGGGAAATGCTCGCCCTTGTTTGTAACACTTCCCTAGGCAAAAAATTACTACCTGAGAAGATAAATGAAGCAACTTCCCAGTATCTAGACTCTTGTCGTTGTTTGAGATTTCAAATAAGGGATATTTATTGCTGCAACTACCCAGTATCAACTGTGCATACGCAAAGGTGATTGATTTGAAATGCACTACCTCTGAGATAATTAATTTTAATCATTCACCACCTAATTGAAAGACCAACTAGGTGAAGGGGCAAAGTAGATA
The DNA here is from genome assembly GCA_028583015.1 of Wollemia nobilis. Lineage (NCBI taxonomy): Eukaryota > Viridiplantae > Streptophyta > Pinopsida > Araucariales > Araucariaceae > Wollemia > Wollemia nobilis. The sequence continues at coordinate 15,003,992 of JAQPPZ010016726.1, forward strand.
AGAGTTAATGATCTGGGAAAAAATGGTAGATGAATCAAGGGCTTAGATCAAACCAACAACACCTATCCCCCTTTCCAAAATTTTGTTGCTATCTCGAGGAGCAGAGTACCAGCTAAGCATTAGTCTACTCCAACAAGATCTCTTCGCCTAGTAACTTTAATGTTTGAATTTTGAATTCATTGTAATTTATCTATAAATAGTAGAATGTTGGTCATTCTCAAGGGTGACTCTTTGGCCATTACAATTTCCATATAATACTTTTCATTTATGTATGAATACAAGAATACTATTGTCTAGTTTCTAATCTTATTTTTACATTTCATGTTGAATGTGAATGCATGTTTTTGCTTTCATTGCTTGAGTGTTTTTCAGTTAATTATGCTAAACTGGATTTCGTGGGGTCCACTCAATAGTTTTGGAATTTGTGTTCATATAAAAAAAAATTCTATATGAGTTATGTTTTAGACTATTAAAAACATAATATTAATTCCTAAGAAACAACCATGTGAAACTTCAATTATAGGATTGCTATGTAGAAACATAATATAGGATTTTTTCTATAAAAGCATTATATTAATTCCTATAGGATTACTAGTGTAGGATTTCCTAGGATATTCTCTTCACTTATTCACAACCATGTGGAACTTCAATTACCAATAGAGGCTAGAGAGATTATTATAGGGATCAAAATTGCAACTGAAAAAAGGATGAAAAATATATTTCAATTATGGGGATTCACAAATTATCATTAATGCTACCAATAAAAATGATGTGAAATTAGATAAAGAATAACATTATTGTTGATGTTCGTCAATTTTTGTTGGAGGAAGATTCTTGGAATTGCAAGCATGTCTATAGAGGGAGAAATTTTTGAAAAATAAGTTAGCCAATTGTAGTGTCGATCTTCTTCTTAGTGAAAATTAAATTTTAGGAGACAACAATGTAAGTGAAATTTTATCTCTAAATGAAAATAATTGTAAGAAAACTTAGTTATTTGAGGGAGATAAAGATTATATTTGATAAAAGAACATTTTAAATATGATTTTGAACCTAATAATAATAAAAAAAATTAGTACATTATTTTCAAAGGTAAAAAATGTTTTGAAAAAGCGTCAAACTTATTGATACCCCTTATGTTTGAGTTGGTTTATCTATGTTCTTTTGTATGCATATATTTGTTAAGTAAGTCTTACCCTCTCTCCCAAAAATAAGTATACCACAACTTGAGGGTAGGGTTGTATACTATTGGATCATATATGTGTGGTTGAATAACTATATAATTAGATAAACAACATCTTTTATAAAAATTATTTTATATAATTTATGGTCTCATAGATGTTAAAAACTATTTTTTTCAATGATGCGGTGTCTTAAATTTTATAGGCGATCCGTGGTTTCCTCTTTCATATATTCGACATCATTGTATATATATATATATAAGTAGAGGCCAAACATGCTTGAACTTATTAATTGATTTTATAACATCTACCAATATTGTGAGACTCATATTGGTTAGATTGCTCCTAGTCATCACATCTTGCTTTTTACGTGTATTTAAACCTAATGTTAAGGATGAATTATCTTTGTGACCAAACCAACCATAGTCACTTGCAAGTTCTGTGGATTTGGCCAAAGAAATGGCCAATGCAAGAAAATAGTGTAGAAAGAATTTCTCCAAAGAGCATTCCCCCAATGTGCAAACAATTCCTGCAAATGTGTTAGTAATTATCTAAAAAAATTAGAGGTCAAACATACCTCAAATCACTAATTATTTTTACCACATCTATTAATACTATAGAGGCTTCTCTTTGGTAGATTGCTCCTAGACATCATGTCTCATATACACTATGTGTTTTAGCCTAACACAGAGGACAAATAACCTTATGGCCAAACCTACCACATTCTATCTCAAGTTCTATGTAACTGGCCAAGAGAGATGTCCAATGTAAGAAAATAGAACATGGAGCATTCACCCACTATCCAATCAGTTCCTATAAATGGACCAACTTCATTACCACTTTGTTGGCTTGTACTGAAGCCAGCAACAAAATGGAATAAATCATATTGATCCTATCAACAACACTATAGAATAAAACAATACAGGCATGAGAGAACAAGGAATTATTTTTGGATTTCCATAAAGAAAATAAAATATCAATTTTGAAGAGGTGCCAAACTTTTAGAAACACTAAAGGGAGGAGAGGAAGGTCTCCAAGAAGAATTTGTTACCATGTGAACAATTGTGAGAGAATAGGCTGGAAAAGAGAAAAAAAATTACTTCCACGCATCTTGAGCCTTATGACATCTTCAAAAGAGGTGAAGAAGGTATTCAAGTTCATGGTATAATGGACACAATGAGCTGGGAACCCCAATGTAGAGAAGTAATTTACCAAACGGGAGGTCTTGGTGAATTAAACTCCATGCAAAGATAATTTATTTGTGTTTAGGATAAGTAGACTAGGCTATGTGAAAACATCAAGCCCAAATGTACTTGGGTGAAGAGAGGCTCCAATGAGCATTTAGTTTTTAATCTATGACTAAGTATAGTGATAGTCATTCATAACCCAATCTAGATTTATAATTAAGGAAGGATGTCTCTGGATAACATTGTCAGTCCTTCAACCAAGGATGCTAAAAGCACACTATGATCTTATGAATCATAAAATCAGATATATTTGCTTTAACTACATCAAAGGTTTTCTTATCGATGGAGGTAAGTTTGAACCTGAACTTGATATAATTCCAAGGATGTCAATCCCTAGTCAATTGGGCAAACAAGTTTGCCACTATAGAGATACCCCTTTTATAAAATTTGTGTTTATGCATACAGGGGATTTGGGCAAGAGTGACTCCCTGGATAGTCAAGATAGGGGACCACTAGAGGTTCATAGAATTGATGGAGAGTCCATCTCAAAAACCATTACTTTTCCATCGAAGCCATGATTTGATGTTTTTCCAAGCCTATCAAATGCTACAGATGACAAAAGAGCCTGAATTCTTGATGGAAACTGAAGCAAGGATAAGGGAGGGAAAATTCATACTTCTTCATGCTTTATACCCATAGGGAAAGCATGAGGCAATGCAATGTCAAACCAACACTTTCTAAGTTTCATCACCTTTAATGGCTTTGATTATCCATTTCACACGTAAGACCATGCCTTGGTGTTTGCAATCAAGAAGACACATTCCCTCAGTCTTCTTGGGTAAACAACAAAATTTTCATGCTACCATATGGAAACTAGATTCTGAGGTAAAACTTACCCAAAAAAAATCTTTAAGCAACTTCTGGAGCTTTTGATACCAAGCCTTGGATGGAATCCAACATGAAGAATAATACACATGGGTTCCAACGAGCAATTTGGAGCAAATTTAGAACTTGCAAGTAAGGAAAATATTTTTAGCGGTCCAATAGCCAAGCTTGAATTCAATTGTCTGTATGACATTTTTCCAAAGTTCTGAAAGGAAACTACGAAAGGTGAAAAGGATACCTAAAAACCGAAACACTTCCCCATCCTATATCTGTATCAATGAAAACTGAGTCAACCAAACTAGAAGACTAGATGTAAGTTGTTGAAAATAAAGAGTCTTTTACCATTGTATATTGAAATATCATTCTGAAAAAAACAGTCATCTGCAAAGTACATATTATATAATTATAAGTCTTCACAGATCATAAATTTCATGACATCCTCTTTTCAAAGTAAAAGCTGTGAATTTTTCGTACAATAAAAGCCTGCATCACATTACTAAAATATAGAAAACAGTTACTAAACAACTTCATTAAATACAAACAAGCAATGTAAGTCACGGTATATTATATGCATCGTTGTTCTGTACTTATAAAACTGCTATACTGTTATTAACCAAAAAGAATTAGCATCTTGAATGTCTTATTACAAGTGACGCATGTCCTTTTTGACCCAGCAAAAAAACCACAAATCAACCACTCAAGCTTGTAGTGTTTGTTTTCGATCTAGCCTTTAGACATGTTCAAAAGATGCGAAATTAATTCCACTAAACTTTTGTTTAAGGTAGGATGTTTGTTGTGAGAATGTCAACTATGGTTGTTTATATTTATATATTTTATATTTTTTTTAATAAGTTTAAAGCCACTTATATATTAGGTCTTCGGGAAGAGAACATAAAGTCCTAAAAAAAAAAAAATTGTAGTTTTGATTTTTCCACTTCTTTGTTGTCTTAAGTCTTTGTTTGTGTTCTTAATCTCAACACTTGGAAGTACTAGAGAGTATCTCTAATAATCTCAAAGGATAATTCAAATCCCCTTACATTCACAATACTTCTCATACTCTTAGGTCCCATGTGCTATATGAAAGAGTTTGTTTCAGTCAGGCAGAAAAGACGAAAACTTCAGAGTTCCATGCAAAAACTTTTAAATCAAGCATTTGTTGTTGCATCGCGGAACAATAAAAAACTCTGGAAGGATCTATAATTATTTATGACTTCATTTCCAACGTATTTTTTTCATGCCTTCAGAAGGATCTAATATAAATGGCAGAAGAGTTAACATTCAAACCCAAAAAGGCATTCCTTTAGAGTTACTGAACTGAGATGATCTCGCATATAGCAATGGAAAGGATGGTGAAGGTGTTGGACGGTCCCCATTTTTTCTTTCCTTAATTTTCATTGTTTTTTACTATTTTCATGAAAATCATTAATCAAGAATACAATTTATACGGTTTTTTCTTAATATAATATAGTGATACTGGGAAAAATTACGCAGGCTGTGTTTCTCGTTGCTGTTATTTTTGCGGATTTATGCTGGGCCAACAATAAAATTTACGACAGAAAAGCAGAAAAGCAGCCGAATGTACACGACGTCATGGATTACGGTGCAGTTGGAGATGGCTGCCACGATGATAGCCCGGTCCATATTTATCATGACTTAACTTTTCGGTTCTATTTTTTTTTTTTGGTGGGGGGTGGGGGGATTTAATCTTGAAAGTTATGGTTAGCATTTTTATGTGTAGCTGACAATTGAATTTATGTATAGGCGTTTCTGAAAGCGTGGGCTGCAGCATGCAAGGCACCTTGTGATGCAGAGATGGTGGTGCCAATTGGAAACAAATTTCTAGTTAATCCTTCAATTTTTTTTGGGCCTTGCAAGTCAAGTATTTCAGTGCATGTAAGAATTATGAGCATGCTTAATATTGCTTTTTCATGAGTTTAGTAATACTTGGATTGTAAGTAAGCGGTCTGTACAGATTGAAGGAGAAATTATTGCTCCAGCGCAAAAATCTTCATGGAAAAACATTGATAGGCCTAAGTGGCTTCAATTCTCGAATATCTCCGACCTCACTGTAGACGGTGGCGGTAGGTTAGATGGTCAAGGCCGTTTGTGGTGGGAGTCATCTTGTAAAGTGAACATAAGCAATGTACGGCATTAATTTGGTTAGCTTATCATTTTCTTTTTTAAAATACATCTTCAAGGTCTTTATGGATGGCTAGTCTAATAGAGATTACTATTATTTGTTGATGTGCAGCCTTGTACGCATGCACCCATGGTTTGCTCCCAAACCTAACTATTTAATCCTTTAATAATTGTTTTTAAATGTGTTGAACATGTCTGTTAAAATGGAGTCTAGGAATGTGTGGGTAGTTGGTTCTCTCACTTTTTAATCTGGATGCTGTTCCCACACACATATTCCTATATTTAGATTTCGTTCCACTTTAATACCTCATTTTCGGCTAAACTTACAATTTTGGTTGTTTTTATTTTTGTTTTCTCTCAGGCAATGTATATTGTGTATTGCAAGAACGTTGTGGTGAAAAATCTGCGCTTTTTGAATAGCCAACAAGTCCATCTGGGAATAAACTACACTTCTCAAGTCCAAGTCAGTGGGCTGCAGATAAAAGCTCCTGAAGAGAGCCCAAACACGGATGGTATTCATCTTCAGGGAGTTACCAATGCCCAGATAGATAACTGTGACATCGGAACAGGTAAATTCAATTACCTCAACTCAATGTACTCTTAAAAGAAATTGTATAAGGCTATGGGATTGGTGAGTAGAGATTAAATGTGAAGAGGTCAATCAAGATTGACAGTAACCTTCATGGCCTACGTCTTATTTGGATGCATGACACCTCCAAAATTTATTTGCTTTGCAGGAGATGACTGCATCTCTATTTCCTCTCCAACGTCCAATGTCAATATCCAGAAGATCAAATGCGGCCCAGGGCATGGCGTGAGGTGGGGACTGGTGTGTTGGAGATTAGTTTAATCTAAATTTCATGTTTTATGCTTAAACACCGTTTTGTGTTAGGTGGTTCCGAAGTAGGTGGGTCATTTAATGTAGTAGATAAGCTCTAGATGTTTCTAGAGACTCCCTCCACCGACATGTGCTTCTAGAGAGTTCTTCTACAATCTATAAATGCATGTTCTTGGGTCCTCATTATGCAATCTGGGTGCAGCAGCACCAGGTTCCCTGCACAACAACAGTACACAGTGCAGACAATTTAGGCAAGCAGTGTATTCTGCAAATGTTCGATGTGCTCTTGTATGCTCAGCAGAGCCTTTAATGTCTTTGTGTTGAATCTATTTCTTAATTAAAATCATCTTGTATTGTTGTTAGTTGAATCTATTTGTTTGTGTTAATGATTCTGCATAATTTCTATAATTTCTTTCATGGTGTGGGTTCTAGTTCAATTTGGACCCTAATTCTTTATGTAGCTTGCTCTAACTCCTTCGTTTTACTTTTGCAGCGTTGGAAGCCTAGGAAGAAATGGGGATCCAGCAAAAGTGGAAAAAATAAATGTGAGAGACGTTGTTTTTCATGGATCGGACAATGGAGCCAGAATCAAGACCTGGCAGGTTAATTACAGTGATTTAACTTAAAAGATCATCATGCCTTACTCATCTATGTGTACTGTGACAATAACCAGCAAAGGCTTGCTTTGATCAAACACAGGGCGGTGCTGGGTATGCGAGAGAAATATCATTTTCAAACATAAGATTTCACAATGTTTCCAACCCCATCATTATAAATCAGTACTACTGCGACTCCCCTAATCCATGTCCTGTTCAGGTGAGCAACCATATTAAAAATTAAAAATTCCCATCAATTCATTTCAGAATTTAAATTAATATCGTTTTCCATGCAGAGATCCGCGGTGCAAATCGAAGACGTCAGGTATGAGAACATTAAGGGGACGTCGATGCAGGAAGAGGCTGTGAAATTTAACTGCAGCCAGACTGTGCCGTGCAAGGGAATTATAATCAGAAAAATTAATATAAGGTCTAAGGTTAGATCACAGACGAAATCTGTATGCGTCAATGCTTATGGCTCCGCTTTTGGGAAAGTCCATCCAGACAGCTGCCTTCTGAAGTAGCGATTGAACTGGACGGCGTCGCTTTTGCTGACATTGTTGAACGTCATTCGTCGTTGATGGCGACAATAAGGAGAGACAAGTTTCGATCATCGGCCGTTGGAGATCACGTCGCTTCAACGAAATCCAAGTGTCAGGATATTAGCTATTTCTGCATGGTATATATTATGACCATTATTTGCATGAAATTTGATCCTTTTTCCACGTTGACTTGTCCTGTGCATCACAAAATACGTAATATTTATCTTATGGAGTGTGAAAGAATGCCTACAACTTGCTAGTTCAGGGAGGGGTCAAGGGATCGAATAGCTTCTGATTTATTTTGCTATTTTACTATGTAAATTAACAATGATTTAATTTAAGGATTTATGAGGGACACTAGTGGTAAGATCTTAGGATTTTATTTACGAAACTTACGTTCAAACTTTGGTAAGAGGGGATTGGAACCCCTCATAAGAACCATTGTAAACTTTAAGTTTAGTTGCAAGCTTATTATAATGGTAAGGGCTTTGACTTCTTTTAGAGATTTAGAGTTCAAACCCCATTCTGTATGAAGGGATCAAATCCCTCATAAAAATGTGTGTAAACTCATTTTAAAAACTATGATTTAATTTATAAAAATAATAATAATTAGATTTATTATTGAAATATATTTATTAATATTATTTTTCATAATTAAAATGATATAAAACTATTATAATTATTTTTTAATATAAAAATTATTTTGAAATTATACAAAATCTAGATAGAAATATTGGATATTTTTTTCCCTTTAAAGTATAAATTTTTTATTTGAATATTAATTTAGAAATTTAAAGTTTTATATTAATGGGTTGATATTTATAAAATACTAAGATAATTGCACCTGGGAGTGCAACGCAACGGTTCGAGATTTGAATCTTCTTTGGAAGGTCCAAGGTTCAAACTGTGGCATGGGCGAGTGTGTGAGGGGGTGAGTGTTTGGTGGCTTTGTGTTAAATTCCCTATTGATAAGTATATCTCTCGACTTTACGAGGGATCATGGTTGGGAGGAGATTTCTTAGCCCTCTACGTCGGTCATAGGAGTTTCTCACAATAACTTAATAAAAAAAAATACTAAGATAACTCATAGTAAAAAATAATAGATGTTTATCAAGTGATGAACTCAACCAGTTCAATTCCTCATTTTTTTAGGAAACCTAGGCTTAAATGTTGCCAAGTGATGCATGTATAAATGTCAAGATCTAGTAATACCTTTATGTGGTCATAATTTAATACAAGTGGAAGATTTTCAATCCCATATAACTAATTTTAGAAATAAAAATAAAGAATTGGTCCTCTTTTACAATGGTGATGCCTCATTCTTTTTTTCTTTAAGTTTTACCATGTTTTGCTCTTAGTCTTAATGATGATTAGAGTAGATATTGTCCTTTTTTTTTTTAATTCTAAATGTAAGGGAATAAAAGATATCCTAGATTAGTACATACTATTAGATTCATTTATCATTCAACTAACATCAAAATGGAATATATAGTATGATTTCCTCTATAAGGGAAGCTTGACCACAAAAATAATAATTTCTTCTTGATTTCATTCTCCAAATTAACTCCTAGATGGAGATCTAACTCAATTTAGTTCACCTAGTTGAACTATCGACAAGTCAAATTTTCTTTGGACAACAATGAAGAACACAAGTTTATACTGAGAGGGGGGTGAACAGTATAAGACCACTTTTTACTTTTCTTTCCCAATCAATATTATGCAATGTATAGATAGCAATATCAATAGCAGTAATCAAAGCAATGCACAAATCACCACACACAATAGAGACACCAAATTTATGTGGTTCACCCAATGTGGGCTACTCCACGGAGAAAATATTTTACTAAAAACTTTCTCAATCAATCTCTTGGGAATCCTTTCCCTATTACAATGTTTATGGATCTCTATCCAAAGGAGACACCAATCCCCTAATCAAGTTTGTGGATCTCTATCCACAGGAGACACCAATATCCTAACTCTACTTTGGTTGGTGATCCTCTAGAAGACCTCTACCTCCACTACCCTTAGCAAATGGAACTCTATCCATAGAAGACACCTATCCTCCCTGCTCTGGCTGGAGACCTCTATCCTCAACTCTATCACCTCCAAAGCTCTATCTCAAATCTGCACTAAACACAGTCCTTTGGTCTAGCACAAATCTATCCTCAATCTCTGTCTCTGGTCTAGCACAAACCTATCCTCAAATCTGCACCAAACTCTATCCTCTAATCTGTACTAAACACAGTCCTTCGGTCTAGCACAAATATATCCTCAATCTCTGTCCTCAAGCCTTAACTCAAAGCTTGACTCAATCTCAAATCAACTCTGTTGGATCTGCCCCAAACCTTAACTCAAGGTTTGAACAAATCAATCAATCAATTCTGCTCTCAAGTCTTCTCAAAGACTTATCTCAAATCTGCCTTGTAAGCTTCCACAAAAGCTCACACTAATCTGTCCACAAGTCCTCTCTAGAACTTGTCCAAATCTGCTCAATAAGTCCTCACTAGAACTTATCCAAATCTGCTCTCAATATGTATTGTAAGCTTCCACAAAAGCTTACCCAAATCTGTCCACAAGTCTTCTCAAAGACTTACCTCAAATATGCTCAACAAGTCCACACTAGAACTTGTCCAATCTCATAGAAACATAAAGAGAATTGTTAGAGACTCAATATGCTCTACACTCATCACAATGCTCAATCACTTTCAATCACTCTTTTAGAAACATATAGAGAATTGTTAGAGACTCAATATGCTTCACATTCACCTCAATACTCAATCACTTTCAATCACTCTCTTAGAAACATATAGAGAATTGTTAGAGACTCAATATGCTTCACATTCACCTCAATACTCAACCTCTTTCTCAAATCAATTTAGAATATAGAATAATTTATTTCATAGAACTTGAACAATCACTTCACACATCCACTTGACTAGGCTCAACCAACTCTACTCAACCAATCACTCAATGAAACAATCCTTGCTCACAAACCCTAGTCCAAGCATATGAACACTCACTCAAAATATTTCCAATAATTCTTATCAACCAATCTCACATAACAATGATACTCATGATCTTTGCAAACCCTAGTTCAAGTTCTTCACTCAATCAATCACTTCAACAACAATGCTTATAAACCAATCTCACATATAGCTCAACAACTCAATAAGGAAACCTAATTAAGTCCTTTTCACTCCAAACTTGTTTTCCAAAAAATAATCAATCAACTCAACTATGGAAGAATGTGCCCATACCTTTTTCTTGATGATGAAGGAACCTCAAAAATCTGCCACAACCACAAACACTTCTTTTCCAAGCTCAAGGAAGTTATGAAGATGATAAACTCTCTCAAAAGTACAATGCAAATATCAAAACATACATACACCTTATCACTCCATCTTGAAGAAAGCATCCATCAACATATACAAAAATAATTGACCAAATACACCTTATAATCTCCCAGTTAAAATAATATCCAATACCAGAAATAATGTCAATAAAATCACCTTCTCAAAATAACTCAATGGCAAGAAGTCCTCTCAAAATTTAACCAACACTTTAATCCACTTATTTCTCCAATAAACCAATATGTCAAAAAGACTTTATTAAAAATAAAGCTTAACTCCTTATTCCAAAATAATGACCAATTAAAATACTTTTTATCTACCCCTTTTAACTCCCTAGGACCTTATGTCAAAACCTTAGGCATCACAAAATATATTAAAAATTTATTACCTTTGCCTTGGTGAGACTCGAACTCATGACGCCTCTACCAGTGCCCTAGCCATGGCTCCAACCACCACGTGAGCTAGGCGCTCACCTTGGGAGGGAAGAGCACCACGTGCTCTATCTTCTCCCTCTTGGTGCCTCACCCAAAAAGGATTTGCACTGCTTCCTTTGGTGCCTAACCAAGTCCACTCAAAACACTGACCAAGTCCACTCAAAATGCTACCTACCGAGATTCGAACGTGGGTCCTCCCGCTCACAAGCACCCTAGCTCACTCCAACTTGCCACCAGACCACCACGCTGGATGGTTATGAGGTTTAGGGCTTCTTTCACGTTATTTCTTCATCGGTGCACTTAAGACAAAACTTTGTCTTCTTCCTTGCACGAAATCGCATGAAACACACAACTCGTAGGCCTTTGGTAAATCGAACAAGGGATGATTCTTTTGCCACTTAGGCATATGGTTTTTATACCAATATGCCACCTTGAAATTAAACGTCGATGCTTTAACTTTTAAATATTTAATTTATAAATTATTTAAATTCTTTAGAATTTAAATATTATAAATTAATATTTAAATACTTTTGGCTTTATTAAGGATTAAAGCCTTCTTAGGTTTTACCACTTTGTATAAATAATATTTATTTATAAAATTTAAATTCAATTTGAATTTAAATATTTTATAAAATAAATATTAAAACTTCCTTGGGCTTTCTAATATGAATTTAAAAGCCTCCTTGGGTTTTTATGAAAAACCTTTTATTTTTGCTCTTCCATGGTTTTAATAAAAACCCTTCTACTTATGCTTCACATAATATTAAAAATAAATATTATGAAGCTCTTTTGCCATTAACCTTTGCATTGTTCCTTTTGACCTTTTGACATCAATGGTAGCTTATTCCTTGACATCAATGACAACTTCGTTCCTTGACATCAATGACAACTTTGACTCAAAATGTCCAACAATCTCCCCCTTTGTCATTGATGGCAACCCAAATTATTTTTACCAAAAACTTAACCTTTTCTTTGTTCTGCTCCCCCTAGGACATTGCTCCCCCTAGCTCAATTCTCTCTTCAAATCTCTCCTCTTTACTCAAATACTAAATCTCTCCCCCTTACTCAAATCTCTCCCTTTGACATCAATGGCAAAGGGTCACCTTTGGGGCTCGGGGCTAAGAATGAGTCTCTTAGCTTAGCCCCTCCCCCACCTCCTCTTGAGGTGGTTAATTCTGGGGTGGGAGTATTTCTACTCCCAACAAGCACTAGTCTTTACCTTTATCCTCTTTTCTTCTTATCTGATCCTTCTGATTCCTTTGACTGTTCCTTTCCATGTCCATGTTCCTGTTCCTATCCATGTCCATATTCTTGTTCTTGTTCATGTTCATATCCATGTTCCTGTTCCTATTCCTATTCATATCCATATCCCTTTTCCTATTCATGTTCATACTTGATTCTGGAATGTCTGCTCTACACCACTTTGTTGTGTGTCCATCATTATTGCACTTATAACACTTAATGTTATTATTCCTTGGAGGTGCAAATATCTTGGGATTTCTCCTAGTGAAGCCATATCCTTTTCTGTCATGAACCCTACAATTCATTGCCTTGTGACCAAACTGATTGCATGAGTAGCAATACCCATGGAAAAGTTGTCTGTTTCCATATTCATATCTTTCATGTGTCCTGCACTATGAAGCCATGTGCCCAAATCTATGACATGAAAAACATCTTCCATTGAAGTTTCCTTGTCTTGACCTCATTGGTCTCTTAGTCTCTCTTAACCTATTTTGATTGTTGTTCCATCTATTTCTTCTTTGTGCATTGTTCCTGTTCTTGTTGAAATTTCTATTGTCCAACTCATCCTCAGATGTCTCACTTTCTCTTACACTGTCTTCTTCTGAAGTTTCTTCTCCTTTAGAACTTGAGGTTGACTTCTCTTCTTGTTTCTTTTGAGCCTGTTCAAAACCAAGACCTATTTTGTTTGTTGACCTTCTTTGTACCTTGATCATCTTATCCACAATCTTTGAGCTCTTTCCAAACTTTTGTAGCTTACTCTTGGACTTTTCTAAATCTTCCCTTAGTAGGGCTACTTCTTGTTCTAACCTTTCACATTCTAAGACCTTTACTTCTAACTTATCCTTGAACTTCTTTGTCTTAGCCTTTGATTTGTCTAGATCCTCTATAAGCATTCTTCTCTCTTCATCACATTCTTGAAACTGAAACTCAAGTTTAGAGTTTTGCTTTCTTACCTTCTTTACTGTGTCAAGAGCATAAATAAGTTTTGCCTTAAGATCATATCCTTCTTTATCTGATTCTTCCTCTATTTGTTTGCCTTTGTCAACATCTTCATTTTCTTTTGACTTGTCTTCTATAGGATCACTTTCTTCTTCCTCTAGAGCCATTAGAATATTCTCTTCTAGTCCTTCAAGTGTATCTTCATATTCATCATCACTAAAACTGAAACCATTCCTTGTACAACTATCTTCAAGATGACCAAAATTACCACATCTAAAACACTTGAGAATTATTGGTGACCTTTTCTTGACTTCTTTTTCTTCAATCATAAATAGGACTTCATCTCTATCATTATCTGAAAAACTAGCATCACTATCACTTGAGTACTTACTTGCCTTGTCTGCATAGTAGCTCCTCTTTTGTCTTTGGAAGAACTTCTTCCCTTGTCTATTTTGTCCATCCTTCCCTTTATTTTGGTGCCTGTATCTTTCTGATTCCCTGTTCCTGTGATCCTATTTTTCTTCATCATTGTTATTTTTAGCTTCTTGAAAATCAGTTGCATAATGACCATACTTTCCACAATTGAAACATCTAATAGATTTTGCATCTCTAGATCTTCTTGAATCCTTATTCCTTCTGCCATAATTAGCTTCTTCATCACTGGATGACTCATTGCTTGATTCTGACTTCTTACCCTTTGTCTTCTTAATTGCTTTGAAGGTTGCTTCCTTTTGGGGATTAGGTTCTTTTGTTCTCAACTCAAAAGTTGTAAGAATACCAAGCAACATATCTCTTGTCAAGGAATCACCATCCTTTGATTCTTCTATAGCAGAAATATTTTCACTAAATATTTTTTGGAAGAGATCTTAAGACCTTATCACAAACATCAGATTCTTCAACCTTAAGTCCAAGTCCTTGCATAGCATTAACAACTTCATCGACTCGAAGTAGATAAGTACTAATGTTTTCCTCATCCTTCATTCTTAACTCTTCAAATTGTCCTTTGAGATTTCATATTTTTGCCTTCTTGACACCTTTATCTCCTTCATATATGCTTTGCAACTTATCCCACATTCCTTTTGCATCTTGACAATGCATAACTTTTATGGACTCTGTTCTATGCAAACCTCTCAAAATTGCATTCATTGCTTTTGAATTGTAATGTTGTAGAAGCTTACCTTCCTTATCTATAGGTGGATCAACTGGTGGTACGTATCCATTTTCAACTGCTTCCCAAATTTCATTTCCAAGTGCCATCAGGTAAATCTTCATTCTCATACTCCAATATATATAATCACTTCCATAAAATACTAGTGCTGAATTATCTGATGATCCATTCTTAGAATCCATTGTGTTCTTGTAAGCTTTTCCTTCAAGCTGTTAAACTCTTTCGAAGGAACCCGCTCTGATACCAATTGAAGAACACAAGCTTATACTGAGAGGGGGGTGAACAGTATAAGACCACTTTTTACTTTTCTTTCCCAATCAATATTATGCAATGTATAGATAGAAATATCAATAGCAGTAATCAAAGCAATGCACAAATCACCACACACAATAGAGACACCAAATTTACGTGGTTCACCCAATGTGGGCTACTCCACGGAGAAAATATTTCACTAAAAACTTTCTCAATCAATCTCTTGGGAATCCTTTCCCTATTACAATGTTTATGGATCTCTATCCAAAGGAGACACCAATCCCCTAATCAAGTTTGTGGATCTCTATCCATAGGAGACACCAATCTCCTAACTCTACTCTAGTTGGTGATCCTCTAGAAGACCTCTACCTCCACTACCCTTAGCAAATGGAACTCTATCCATAGAAGACACATGTCCTCCTTGCTCTGGCTAGAGACCTCTATCCTCAACTCTATCACCTCCAAAGCTCTATCTCAAATCTACACTAAACATAGTCCTTTGGTCTAGCACAAATCTATCCTCAATATCTATCTCTAGTCTGGCACAAACCTATCCTCAAATCTACACCAAAATCTATCCTCGAATCTATACTAAACACAATCCTTCGGTCTAGCACAAATCTATCCTCAATATCTATCCTCAAGCCTTAACTCAAAGCTTGACTCAATCTCAAATCAACTCAGTTAGATCTACCCCAAACCTTAACTCAAGGTTTGAACAAATCAATCAATCAATTCTGCTCTCAAGTCTTCTCAAAGACTTGTCTCAAATCTGCCTTGCAAGCTTCCACAAAATCTCACACTAATCTATCCACAAGTCCTCTCTAGAACTTGTCCAAATATTCTCAATAAGTCCTCACTAGAACTTATCCAAATCTACTCTCAATATATATTGTAAGCTTCCACAAAAGCTTACACAAATATATCCACAAGTCTTCTCAAAGACTTACCTCAAATCTACTCAACAAGTCCACACTAGAACTTGTCCAATCTCATAGAAACATAAAGAGAATTGTTAGAGACTCAATATGCTCTATACTCATCACAATGCTCAATCACTTTCAATCACTCTCTTAGAAACATATAGAGAATTTTTAGAGACTCAATATGCTTCACATTCACCTCAATGCTCAATCACTTTCAATCACTCTTTTAGAAACATATAGAGAATTGTTAGAGACTCAATATGCTTCACATTCACCTCAATACTCAACCTCTTTCTCAAATCAATTCAGAATATAGAATAATTTGTTTCATAGAACTTGAACAATCACTTCACACATCCACTTGACTAGGCTCAACCAACTCTACTCAACCAATCACTCAATGAAACAATCCTTGCTCACAAACCCTAGTCCAAGCATATGAACACTCACTCAAAATATTTCCAACAATTCTTATCAACCAATCTCACATAACAATGATACTCATGTTCTTTTCAAACCCTAGTTCAAGTTCTTCACTCAATCAATCACTTCAACAACAATGCTTATAAACCAATCTCACATATAGCTCAACAACTCAATAAGGAAACCTAATTAAGTCCTTTTCACTCCAAACTTGTTTTCCAAAAAACAATCAATCAACTCAACTATGGAAGAATGTGCCCATACCTTTTTCTTGATGATGAAGGAACCTCAAAAATCTGCCACAACCACAAACACTTCTTTTCCAAGCTCAAGGAAGTTATAAGATGATAAACTCTCTCAAAAGTACAATGCAAATATCAAAACATACATACACCTTATCACTCCATCTTGAAGAAAGCATCCATCAACATATACAAAAATAATTGACCAAATACACCTTATAATCTCCCAGTTAAAATAATATCCAATACCAGAAATAATGTCAATAAAATCACCTTCTCAAAACAACTCAATGGCAATAAGTCCTCTCAAAATTTAACCAACACTTTAATCCACTTATTTCTCCAATCAGCCAATATGTCAAAAATACTTTATTAAAAATAAAGCTTAACTCCTTATTCCAAAATAATGACCAATTAAAAATACTTTTTATCTACCCCTTTTAACTCCCTAGGACCTTATGTCAAAACCTTAGGCATCACAAAATATATTAAAAATTTATTACCTTTGCCTTGGTGAGACTCGAACTCATGATGCCGCCTCTACCAGCGCCCTAGCCGCGGCTCCAACCACCGTGTGAGCTAGGTGCTCACCTTGGGAGGGAAGAGCACCACGTGCTCTATCTTCTCCCTCTTGGTGCCTCACCCAAAAAGGATTTGCGCTGCTTCCTTTGGTGCCTAACCAAGTCCACTCAAAATGTTGACCAAGTCCACTCAAAACGTTGCTTGCCGAGATTCGAACGTGGGTCCTCCCGCTCACAAGCACCCTAGCTCACTCCAACTTGCCACCAGACCACCACGCTGGATGGTTATGAGGTTTAGGGCTTCTTTCACGTTATTTATTCGTCGGTGCACTTAAGACAAAACTTTGTCTTCTTCCTTGCACGAAATCGCACGAAACACACAACTCGCAAGCCTTTGGTAAATCGAACAAGGGATGATTCTTTTGCCACTTAGGCATATGGTTTTTATACCAATATGCCACCTTGAAATTAAACGTCGGCGCTTTAACTTTTAAATATTTAATTTATAAATTATTTAAATTCTTTAGAATTTAAATATTATAAATTAATATTTAAATATTTTTGGCTTTATTAAGGATTATAGAAGTACAATAGATGGTCATGACTATTGTGACTCATATATAGCAACACAACAAAGTGTAGGTTTTGGATCTATCAAGGGCCTTCGAGATTTTTACAAAGGCCAACTCCTTTATAATATTTGACCTTGGATGCACAATCCTAATTTACTAGCTTGGGTGGAAAGGATTAGACAAAATACAAAAACAAAGATAGCAAAAAGGAAAAATCTAAGCTAACAAAAGGTAATGAGCCATAGATCAAATAAGACCCCTTTGCACAACAACTCTGGTCACAATGCACCAGCATGAACACTTCCTCTTCTCAACATATATACACACAAGGAATACAAGCATACACACACAATGGATATGAGATAATACATGAGAAGCAAATCAATGGATCTAAATAGTCACGTACGCCTCTAGATTATATATATATGTATATATATATATATACATATATATACATATATATATAACATATACATATATATATACATATACATATATATGTATATATATATGTATATATGTATATATATACATATACATATGTATATATATACATATATACATATATACATATGTATATATGTATATATATACATATACATATATATGTATATGTATATATATACATATATACATATATACATACATATATATATCTATATATATATATACATATACATATACATATATATATATATATATATATATATATATATATATGTATATGTATATGTATGTATGTATATATACATATATATGTATATATATATGTGTAATATTTGTGTGTGTGCAAGTGAAAATATTATAAAATATTATGCTAGAAGTGGGGGTTTGGGTTACCCACAAGACCACCCAAAGATGCATGTACTGTTGTATAGATGAAAATGAAATAAAACTTTTACAACTTGTCAATCCTTTACAATGCTAAAGTACTACCATTTACAGATTACAAAGAGGATAGATTTCTTCTAAACCTCATGTCAAGATTTCAATATGACTACTGTTCTAGGTGTCATCTCACATCTTCATTTAAGTTATTGATTTCCATAAGTTCCATGGATCTAAAATCATAAATTTTAAATGGATCTTGGTATTTGGATGAGTAGGTATTGCCTTTTTTTCTAAATACTTTTTCTAGGTATTCCCATAAATTTTGGTGCAAGATATTTTGACACTTAGTGGTCTAGATCTAGGGACCTTTATGAATTAAACTCAATCTATGTTTTTTGAGAGATATGTTGAGATCTTCTATAGGAAATGACTATACTCCCTTGAATACTATACATCTTAACACAATTATTATTTTATATTTTTGAAGCATGGGTGTCTCTAGCCTTCAAAATATTTATCACCATCTGACATTGGGCTTTTATCATTTCTAACCTCAAAACATTTCTCACCGTATCATATTAGAATTTTATGCATCAAGAAATTTTTATTTCACCTTTGGTTGAAAATTTTATAAAATTCCAACTTTTAGACACTTAGCTTTCTTGTTCCTTTAAGGATTTTTATCTTTTGCTTTTGTAATTCTTAAAAATTTTAATTGGAACTTCTATACACACTTTTTTTGATGCTTCCTTTTTGGTTTCCTTCATATATATTTCTCTTCCAAGGCTATCTTTCTAAAGCCTTCCTATTCTAAGTGTAGTTATCATTTGCTACAATTTTGGTGACTCACAGAGGATATTTAGCCTACTAAATACGAGGAACCCAAAGAAACTATTGCCTAGTCCATTGGGTGCATTTTCAAGAAAAGAACCCACAATTGGATTGGAAGTGGAGGGGGAAATTTCAACAATCAATATACACTTTTGTATCTCTATAGTTGTTAAAGCTTTCACAATCTTACAAAATTGGGATTCTCTCATATATTACATATAGTACATATATACAAGGGTTGAGAGGGTGGAATTTTTCATTATGCACAGAGTTAAAATAGGTCACCCACTTATTGCTTGGATCCTTATTCCATTCTCTTTTTCTAGTTCCTTGGATAAAAAATTAGTACCCTTAAAGAATTAGGATGCTTGAACACCCCCTTGATATAGACATACTAGTACTAGGGATAAGTTATTTTCTTGGTATAGGTAGACAAATACCATTGTTGACTCCAGCTTTGTGCTTATCTCCATTAGCATGCATCTTCCACCTACAACTCATATCCTTTACCTCTTTTACACTTTTGGAGGGGAATTAGCCTTCCTTTGGACTAGACAAGTGCTCACACTCATTTACTAGAGTGATTCAAAGGGATCTAAATCTCATATCACTTTCTAGTTGTTTTAATATGTAGACACCTAAAAGTCACACATTGATATACCTACATACTTGTGGATATTTTCAGACACTTGTAGTTTTACATAGGCAATCCTAGATACCCCTAAGCTATCGTAGACCAACGTAGGCTATTGTAGATCCTCCTACACATGCGTAGATTATTGTAGTCATGTGTAGATAGTCGTAGTCATGTGTAGTCATGTGTAGATCACCGTAGATTATCGTAGCATTGCATAGACTTCCACACACTTTGCTATTTTTTAGGTCCAAAACCCTAATAAGTTAGCAAAATCACATCACAAACATTTCCCATGCATTGACATACCTTCCATCAGCTTCCCAAGGCGATACAAAGTCTTATTGCACTTAATTGAACCCCCACGGGGCTATTACTTGGCCCAATTCACCCCTCGCCCCATGAATCTGGAACCATTTCACCCCCTAGGAGGTGAAGTGGGTCTACAGGTCCCAAATCAGCTCAGATTCAAGAGGTAAGCTTCATTTTGCAATTTTATGAGCTCCTGCATCATTTATTTCAATTTTTATCATGTTTTTGCAGTATATTTATCTTTCTTAATATGGTGCCTGACTAAGGCAAGCCTCCAATGAACTAACCCCTTTTTATAGGTTTATCCTAAAACCAATAATGGAAACAACAAACAACTACGACCCCATGGTGGTACGCAAGCCCATCTACACTGAGGAACCCAAAAGAAGGCATCGGGCCTATTGTAACATTTGTGAAAAAGAAAGGAAAAAGGGAAATTCTCCCTATTTGTAACCTATACAAATCTTATCATGAATAAAATACATTGTTCTGAATAACATGTGTCTTTAATATGTTGTTAGATCAAATATTATCTTTTGCTTGTTTCATTCTAGCACGCCCGGTGGGACCCCCACAATGGATAGTTTCAAGCTAACTTTTTCTTGAAAATATGATAATATACTCTATTTTTGTGTCCTCTAGGTACCAATTTTGAGTGTTATAGAGACCTACAAAGCCCTAGGAACCACCTCAGGCTTTCAAAATAGAGGTTTGGGGTCTCCTAACCCAATTTTCCCCCTACCCCATGAACCAAATCTCAATTCACCCCTCGGGTGGTGAAGTAAACCTACCGACTTCAAAAGCCCCCAAAATTACAGGGTGGATAGTAATAGATCCAACCAGACCATCTGTAGAATCAGAGTCCAAGTATTCCAAAAAATTATTTCTTTTTTGGAATTTATGGGTGCAAAAAAATTTACTAATTAAAGCATCAAGATAGTTGGTAAATTTCACTTTTCTTGCATACCTATCATGTTAGGAAATACATCCTTAGTTTCAGAGACCTGCACAAAACCAACAAGTCTGATTTCATAAAAATTTGTGTAAATTTCAGTCTTCTTTGGCTAACCCAAAATGTAGTATAAGCTTTCCATTACTGATTTGCTCCATAGCATGCATTTCCATTACAAAATCTCTTAAGTTCTTAATTCTAAAGTTCAGATTTAGGATTAAAACTTTCTTTCCTTCATACATGCCTAATGTAATACTGATAATTTATCCTTATATAAATTAGTGTTACATATTTTCTATGTGCTAGAATCTAGGGTTCCATAAACCCCTACTCTCACACCTTTCACATTACTTGTTTGCATGTGTTGCAAAATAGAGTCAATTTCTTTTCCTAAAGGCATCTAGGATTAGATTATTTCTTTACAAAAAGCATTTAATTATAGTATTTTGCCTTCAAAAAATACATATAAGACTAGATTTCAATTTGAAAATGCAATTAGCTAGATTTCCTTTTTTACATAACATCATTAGCAAAACAAAAACCCACACTGTCATATGGAATTTAAATAAGTGTTGAGATTGTATTTCATCCCCAATCCATCACTCAAGACTGGTGTCGGTGGATTTTTACCCTCCACCATATCTCAACCCCTCTAGACACCTAACAACCCCACAAGAACGGTTTTTTGTGCCTCATCATCAAAAAACCCCCCACTTTTGAGACTGGGCTTCTAGATTTCATCACCAGTTATTACCTTCAGAGTGGGACAGGATTAGACGCCTTTGTCCATAAGGCTAACATAATTAGTGGATAAAATAACTGTCCTTATTGACTAAGCTCATCCGAGGGTGAAGAAAAATTATGGGGTACACAAACCATACCTAGCAGGTCTTAGACAATGCCACCTCTTCTCGTGAGAGGATATAACGAACTTACTTTAGCATAGTGGGTTACCTCCATTTTAGGATATCATTTTAATGTGCCTTCCATACAGGTCACCATTTGCATGTTGTGGTATCATTCTATTTTGTGCATATTTGGGTGTTGTGGGAGGTTCTATATCAACAACATTCCTAATCTTCTAGTTTATTTACTCCACTACCTGTGATACAAACTAGGAGGTACCAACATCAAAAAAAGCATAAAAAAACAAAACACTTGTATTTTCAGCATCTAGAACTGTCTCCAATTTACCTTTGTTTGTATGATCACAGACTGGTTTTCAGCACACTACACCACATATTGTTTAGCTATACACATCACTACATTTATTTACACTTATATTAGGCACAGTCGAGTCTACACCACATAGGGTTATTCCTAAACCCCTTTACACAACACATATAGAGTTATAGAATTTAACTCCCACAGTTCTAAAACCTTCATATCACCACATAGGATACCATGCCTATCTTCACGCGCAGTTGAGCATGCGAGAAAGCATGTCTGATAGAGGAAGCACCTTCCACTTCTTCTAGTCAACCCTCTCCTACTCCTTAGATCATGAAGTGGAAGACCATAGACACATCTGATTTACTCACAAGATCCTATGTATAGTTCACACACGATGCCTCATGACAAGACATCCACTTTGAGTGAAGCCCTCACTACTTCACTTGCAGAGGATTATCTTCTCCTTTCATCCCCATCCTTGCCTAATCCCCCAACCACATTATGTGACTATGTGATCTACATAGCACCAGGATAACCTCATCCATTTTGTACCATAGATGAGGAGGTCGTACCTACTTCCCCTACCTTTGCACACCCCTTTTTCCAGAGTCTATCTCAATCCCTTTTTTAGAATGACTCCCCCCTCTTCAACCGTACTCACCCAGAGGTCACATCATTCACCCCTATAGTAGGAATAATTTAATATCCTTCCTCTTCTACCATAGGTACTTTGAGATAAGTATTTCAAACTGTGCAACAACCTCCTCTACAAGAACAACAAACACCCTCTCAAAAAACACATCTAGAATCTTCACAAGAGTCCCAACCATCATCATCCCAGCAACCATTTTTCATAGTGTTTGAAGACCTAACACAAGAACCTCTCCAAACCAAAGATACCCAATGTCAACAATGACAACCAACAACCCAAATTCATTTAGGAGGGGACACAAAAACTACCTCCTATTCCCAAGCTCCTACTTCAAAATCTTATCCCTCCTTTTCTATAGCATTCCCACCTACATCTCAGATCCCTAAAATGTATAATGCCCAATATTGCACCCTACCTTCATTGTCATCGGCCTTTAGGATACCACATCCTCCTCCTTTCCAAGTGCTGATTGCTAATCCTCTTCCTACCTATGAATCAAAACCCATAGCTTACACGCCCACTTCCCTAGGATATTCCAAACAACTTAACTTCATTACCTCCTATCCCTTAGGACAGAGGCAGGTCCCAACTTTTTACACCTTACCTTGACCATCCCTAAAACCAGTAGCGCAAATACCTCCACTCTCACATATTGGTGCTACATTTTTCATACCTCCTCCTTCATGGTCATCACCTCCTATGGCCCAACCATTACAATAGGCTCCTACCCAATAGGAATCCATACTAGAACAACACACATCCCAATAACAGTAATACTACCCCCAATAAATATTTGTTCCACAGCCTAGTATCCCACTAGCTCCTACATCGTATGACACCCAATTCCCAGCATACCAATATCATCTAGAACAATTCCCTCCATAATATGAGGAAAAAAACAACAACCTCACTATCCATCGCACTCCCAAGCTCATCCAATCCTAGATCAATATCCTACACCTTTAACACTTGAAATTCAACTCCTACGAGATGAATTCAAGATGTTAAACCTACACACGGCAATCTACGGGCCATAAAAACCATCCTGTGAGAACACTGTAATGAGCTAGTTCATCCATCCATCCCTATACCACCTTAACCCTACCACTTTGAGATATCGAAGTTTGATAATTATAATAGTAAGGAGGGCCCTAGAGATCATTTTAGTAACTATCGCTCAGCTTGATACCAGCTTCATAGTAGCAACCCCCTTATGTTACGTATATTTTCCCTCTCCCTTGTAGGACAAGCCTTATTTTGGTATAACATTCTACCATGGCATAGCCTTTATACATTTGAGAAATTAGCAAACACCTTCTTAGAACACTTCTCAATTAACATCATGAAGAAGATAACCTTTTTAGACATCTATGCTTTACGATAATCTTATGATGAACCCATAACCGAGTTTGTATTAATATGGAAAGCGATCATCCATGACCTCACCCATAGCCTCCCTACAACAGATCTAGTGACACTCTTCTACAATATTTGCCACAAACACATTTCCACCTCTCTACAACTTCACCAAAGTCACACCTTTGAAGAAGCCATTTCATAGGCAAAGGTTATCAAAGACATAAAAATCCAATACAAAAAAATTAAGTTAATATCGAACCCTAATTACAATTCAATCTTTCATTTTAATAGAAACACACATGACCAACCATATCCTTGACCTCCACAAATTAACCAAGTGGCAACTACTACCTTAGCACCAGCACCAAGCCCACCATATTATGTTACACAACAACAAGTATTTCGAACTAACATGCCTCCCCCACCTAGGCCTCAGTAATATCATGGCATGAACTTGTAGGGTCCACAACGTAACCTTACAACACTTTTTGAACTTGTACCAGCCCTCTTCCATAGATTACACAATAGTGGACATCTCCTTCTACCCAAAATTATACCATTAGATCTAAACATACCTAAGCCTCGTGGATACAATGAGCAACTCTAGTGAAGTTCACATTTGCATAGACTTTCATGATTTAAATAAAGATTATCCCAAAGACAACTTTCCATTACCTAACATCGACTCCCTCATCGATTCCATCATAGGCCATGAGATGATATCCCTTATGGATGGATTCTTAGGTTACAACCAAATCAAAATCAATCCCACTGATCAGCACAAGACATCATTCACAATCCCCTAGGGGACATTCTGCTATAAGGTCATGTCGTTTGGCCTTAAAAATACTGGGGCAACCTATCCATGTGCCATGACCTACATCTTCCATGATTACATGCATAAAATTATGGAATATTATGTAGACAACCTCATTTCTAAATCCAAGAAATGCTCAGAACATCTTGAGGGTCTTCGTCATATCTTTGACCACTTTTTAGAACACAACATTTGCCTCAACCCAAAGAAGTGCATCTTTGGTGTTACCTTAGGAAAAATCCTAGGATTCATCATCACCCAACGAGGCATTGAATTCAATCCTAACAAAGTAAAATCCATCACCGAGATGCCTCCACCTACTACCTTGAAAAAACTATGTAGCCTCTAGGGCAAAATCACTTCTATCCACTGATTTATAGCACAATTGTCAGACAAGTGCAAACTCTTCAACCACCTCTTACAAAAGGGAGTGAAATTCAAATGGGATGATAACTTCTAGCAAGATTTTGATGACATCAAAACTTATCTTACTTCACCGCCAGTTATGTCACCCCCACACCCACAACTACCACTCATCCTATACATTTCTGCTATAGATTTTGTGCTAGGCACACTTCTAGCCCAAAATAATGCACTCAACAAAGAGCAAGCCATTTACTACATAAGTCGCACATTAGTCAGCTATGAAGCCCGATACGGATACATGGAGAAACTATGCCTAGCTATAGTATTCACCACCTAGAAGTTATGCCACTACATGCTCAACCATACAACCTTCATCATTGCTCGAGACAATCCTCTCCGTTACATGATGAACAAAAGCTACCACAATTCTTGCATAGCTAAGTGGATCATGCTTCTAACCAAATTCGACCTCGAATTCATTTCACAAAAGTTTTTCAAAGGATAGGTCATAGCAGACCAACTCGTAGAATCTCCCTTGTTTGATGACCAACCCCTCCTCATTCAGCTTCTGGATGACTCCATATTTCACATAATAGAAGATGAAGAATATGTAGAACTAGAAATGATCGCTAACTTGACACTATTCTTTGATGGCTCCCGATGCATGCATGTTGGGGGTGCAGGCATTGTATTTTTCACACCTGAAGGTGAACCACTACCCTTTTCATTCAAGTTAGATTTCCCCTGTATGAAAAACAATGCAAAATATGAAGCCCTAATCCTTGGATTGAAATAGGTGCATTCCATGCATATTAAATGCCTCCACATCATAGGTTATTCCCTTTTAATAGTAAACCAAGTGTAAGATATCTGGCAATGCAATTACCTAGTCCTCCAACAATACAAGCACATTGCACAACAACTCCTCTATCGATTCGAATGGTATGACATCGAAGCCATGCCATGATCCTCTAACCATTTTTCGAATACAATGGCCTCCTTAGGATCATTAATCCCACAAAACCCAACATCAACAACCACATCCATAACAATTCATACGCTCACTCAATCTGCCATATCACCCACATCTCCTAAATATGATGGTGGCATTCATGTGGTCGATATCGAATCACATGACCCATGGTTTGCGTAGATCAAATATTATATTAAATTAGGATTTCTACCATGCGAATTACCCCATGCTCAGCACCGAGCATTCAAACAAAGAGCAATCCACTACACATTGTTGGGGGACATCCTCTATCACCGCATCTATGATGGCATGCTCTTGCATTGCTTAGAACCGCATGAATCTCAGTGGGTTGTACAAGAAACCCATGATGGTACTTGTGGTGGCCACTTCAATGGCATGGAAATCACAAAATGCATCCTTCACATGGGATACTATTGGCCAAAAATAGAACATGACTATTGTGAGTATGTGAAATGTTGTATCAAGTGCCAACAACACGCAAACCTCACACATCTTCCATCTCAAGCACTTCAACCAATTCAATCCATGTGGCCTTTCTCCCAATGGGACCTCGATCTTATTGGATAAATTACACCTGCTTCCTCAAGCAATCATAAGTTTATCATCACTACTATAGAATACTTTACAAAGTGGGTCGAAGCCATCCCACTTGTCCAAACCACAAGAGCAAAGATAGTGGCCTTCATAACAGACCATATTATATGTTGCTTTGAAATTCCTTCCCAAATCATTTCTGACAATGGGAAATCCTTTAAGAACAAAACCATCCAAGCTCTTTGTAGCAAGTTTCATATTCAACATAGTTTCTCTACCCCATACTACCCATAGGGTAATGGCCAAGCAGAGGCAACAAACAAAACAATTTGCTCCATCCTATGCAAAATAGTAGCAGAGTCACATCATGACTGGCATAACCAAATACCCCTAGCCTTGTGGGCATACCATACAAGCATTCGTACCCCCACTAGGGCAACCCCATTTTCACTTGTCTATGGGGTAGAAGCCATCATGCCCCTTGAGCTTGAGATACCTTCCCTAAGGGTATCCATGAAAGAGTTCATTGATGACGACACCGCCCGTCAAGCCCGCTTAGATCAGCTTGCACTCCTCGATGAACATCGCATCCATGCCATCGAGCACACACGAGTTTACCAAGATCACCTTCACCATGCCTACAATAGTAAGGTACATCAACACAAATTCCAAATTAATGATTTGGTTCTCAAAGAAAACCAATAAATCACAAGTCAGCCTCGCCAACAGTGAGACAAGTTTACCCCAAACTGGTTGGGCCCATTCATCATCACACACAAATATGGTTCAGGTGCCTATCGCTTGGCTAATCTTGAAGGCCTCGATGACCCTAAGCCCATTAACATTTTACACCTTCATACATTCAATGCCTAACACACATAGGCGTTCACTATCACAAGTGGTACACATCGCTATGCACAAACATATCGCTCACTAAGCACATCACGATAAATGCATGTCTTTTTATTTTTACTTTACATATTTTACATGTACTTTCTCCTTTATGTCATTTTTATGTTGCTGGTATCTATTTTCCTTCTTATAGGATCTACATCATTTATAGCCACACCATCAACAACGAGATACAACAATAGTTACATACATCATCATGCAGGACCCTCCACTACCACATACTGTACCAATCACATCGGCTGACCTAGCCCAACCACCAGTCACTCATCACACTAGGTGATCCTCCCATTCCTCCCATTCAAACCATGACACTCCACCCTGACGCCTTTCCCCTCACCATCGAGATTCATCTTACTCACCCCATTCGGGAGACAGCCAGGTCACCCTATCCTATTTTGAC
This sequence comes from Wollemia nobilis, assembly GCA_028583015.1. NCBI lineage: Eukaryota > Viridiplantae > Streptophyta > Pinopsida > Araucariales > Araucariaceae > Wollemia > Wollemia nobilis. The sequence goes on from JAQPPZ010016726.1 coordinate 15,032,193, forward strand.
AAAAAAGAGGAAACATCCCATCCCCGAACACAAGGGTCTCCTTCTCATTTTCTTGAAGATACTAGGAATCCTTATTCACCAACTAATTCCCCCCACCATCCTATAGGAGCATACTGCCCTCCTAATAGAGGATACACTCCCCATCCAACTCGTCCTTCATGCCTACCAACCCCACTCCCCAATGGGGAGTCTTCTTACACCCAAGCCTTACAAGCCCATATAGCTCAAGCTGCCAAATCTGGTCACACATACATACCCCCATCCCATTCATACCATCATCCAGAGCCATCTCCTATGCCACTTATCCTTAAGATGCCACCTTCACCACTATGAGGCTTACCTTTCTAGAAAACTTCCCAATCCCCAAGGTCATTCCACTCCTCCCCCTCATCATCATAACCTCATCCATTTTCCCTTGCATACCAAGCCACTCCATACACATTGGAGTCTCGATCACCACCTTCCTCGATACTATCACCTCCACACCATGACATACAACATCTCCTTTCTCGTATCGAGGCTCTTGAGCTACATATGAGCCATTATCATTGTCATGTTCATCCACACCAGTCCCCCATAGCTCGTGCATCATCACCTCCATGCAAATCCATTCCCCAACCTTAGATTTGACCCACATCAGACTCTCGACCTACACCTCCACTATTGGACCGCCCTTCATCCACCCCTAGTTCACCTCCAAAAGAACCTTACATTTATCCTATGCCTATTCTATTCACTCCACTATAAAAAATATTTTATCACCTCATGCATCAAGGCCTCATTGACTTACCAAAAATTTGGCCCATAGACCCCTCACGTCCTAAACCATGCAATTACCATGAAAGCCAATATTGTATCTATCATCATCAACCAGGTCATGACATTGAATAATACCAATCATTCGAGAACCTGGTGCACAACATGTTGCATGGTGATCAAACTCCATCACCTAAACGCTCCATCCCATTTAGCTGATTGTTGAGTCCTCCACGCCGCATTGTCCCTAGAACTTTACCACCACGTGAGACCTTGACAACACCAGCCCACTACATTCACAACATCTACATTCACAGCATCTCCAACTACACCACCCAAAGATGTCCAAGCCATACCATCACTTCACCATATCATTCCCAACCTGACGCATACCACTTTGCCCATCAGTAGTTCCTGTCTTCTTCCTTCTTTCTTCTTCTTCCTACTTCCTTGCATAGTTGTATGGTCACACTTCGAGTGGCTACATACCTATGCTAATCTATCCCCTCCTCTTCTATCATCCTTTGACTTTGGTAATCCCCTTATCTCATCGGTTTCCAAAGACTACTTCTTCTATTTTCTTCTAGTTGTACATTCCACCTTCATTCCTTTCCTCTCCTCAACATTACTACATGCATCTAACATATCACAATTTCTACACCTACTACAAACACACCCCACACACTTGGGCAACCATTATTATAGCATCACACTTTTTGGTCATCATGATACACCATACTCATCTATAAATAAGTTTTCCAAACTTCTCCTTCTACACTTCATAAGTTTCCTCTTGTAGATATTGCACTTTCCCACTTGCATCATTTACATTACACCCATTGCACATATCCATATGTTTTTCATGTTAATTTCATTTTAAGTTTGTACATTCTTCCTCCAAAAATGTGCCTTCAACAGGAGTAATACATGCACTTGTTAGCATCACCACCTAGATGTCCATTCCCCCTTTTCAGGATTAGGGTACACATAGGTGTCATGTTTAGCTTTGACTACTTACTAGTTCAATCAATCAAATGTCACCCCTAGCTGATAGGTTTTACATTCTTCTTATGGTTCTTTAGGTTGGTTCAACTTCTCTCATGAACCATTCACAACAGGTTACACATTAAACACATTTTGAGCCTAGGAAATATGACACCTTGAGTAGATGTCACCATCTAGTGAACGGTCTCCCCTGCTCGTCCTATCACTTGCATGGTCAACATACGACCTGGGGATAAACAAAGGGATAAGCATAAGCAAAAGTAAAATAATGGGGAAGAAAACAAAAGCCAATGCCCATAGAATAGAGAAAAAGAGAAAAAAAAAAAGAGAAAAGAAAAAGAAAAAGAGTATCACAATAAATAGGTCAACAATAGATGAGGGGAAGAAAACAAAAGGAAAAGCCTCCTGATATCACCCATGTTATGCTTCATCACCTTTGGTCCTTAGGTTTAACATAACACCATGGGATGATTTCCATCACTAGCAATAGGCTCCAAGAGCCTGCCTACCAGTGGAATAGTCTTACAAGTGGTGATATATCTATTACATTAGCTACCCACTTTTGTATAGATCACTATTCACGTATGGATGAGCTAGCTAGTTTGATCGCGTCTACAATGGGTTAATCCTACCTCCCTCAAAATGGATAAATGAACCTCACTCATTTACACACATAGGTCCATGATAGATTTTGAACCAGTCCGACTAGTTATGAGTTGCCACATAAACTTGCATAGTTTTGGAGTCTGAGACTTGATTGCCAAAACTACATTGGTCAAAGCCATTACATGTCCCCTATACCATCCTACATCTCTGAGATAATGGAATGGATAACATCCACATAGGTACATGTAATGATACAAGTGCTTCCTCTACACATTTTAGCACTCCCATACATGCATACATGCATCTATGTTACACAAATTTATTACAAATATTACATGCATCACATCACAGATCACATCATTGCATTTACATTACATATTTCATATCAAATACTAAATCAAGGCATTTATCCTACATATACTATCTCACACTCCATCATTGCATTTACATTACATGCATTCACTACAAATGATATTTCACATTATATCACTTCGCATTGCATTCAAAATACAATCATGCAAATTTACTCTACAACATACTCACACTACAAAGCGATAATAGATCTAAACCACAATACACATGAATATCCATTCATCATACATACCTACAAATCATGTTATGATATCTATGCAAACATAAAGAGAACACATTGCAAAACCATAACACATGTATATATAACAACCAAAATCAAATATATATATATATATATATATCATCCATCAAAAATTCTCGTAGGCTACAAACTGGGACCATGCCCATCATCCATCATCCAAAACACCCATAGGCTACAATCATCAATAAACCTAACTACCACCAAGAGTCTCCCCATGTCCCTCATAACTCACCTGCATCTCTATAGCTCTGCTCGACTCCACCCTAGCCCCTGCAACCTGAACCATAGCAGGTGGATCTCGCACCTCAACCCTAGCACCCACCCGCTCCATCAAAGTAGCACTACACTGACTATGATGAGAAGATGCCCACACTCATGATCCTAACTCATCCTGAGACACCACCTAGCTATAATCAGGAAGTGTGATCCCATGCACCATTAGAGTAGACTCACACAATGACCTCTTCATCGACTCTACAGCCAATAGACCCATCAATCGCTCAATACCCCAGGAAGCCTCCTCCCATGCCTACTACTGGCTAAGCATCTCAGCCCTCATCTACTCCATATCTACCATGTGCCTCTCCTCATGTAGGTGAAGCGCAATCTCCAACTACTAAACTCTATCCTGTAGCCCTTGAGCCTCCTCCTTCGCATCCTGCCTCTCTTGGACCTCAAAGGGAATATCCTCCATACCCATAAAACCACCAATATCAATGGTGTCATCCACACCACCCATAGCTACAAATCCACCTCCCTCCTTCGCTGCCCCAACTGCTCCTCCCATGGCCACTCCATCCTTCCCCAATGGTCACAGGAACCTCCCCCACTCCCACTCTCTGTGTACTTGGTGCACCACCCAAGCATCACCGAGACCATCATGGAGGAACCTCTCTCTCACCGCTAGCTACCTCCTCCAGCCTAGCTCGAGTTCCCCTACCTGCTCTCCTCTCTAGTGGAGGTACCTCACCAATAAGTGGTACCCATCAATCAACAACACCTCTGCTAGGCACCCAACTCTGCATAGACCACCAGGCCTCAAACTTGGGTGTAGTCCCAACATTATCCACATCTAGGATAACCACAGGTGGGTCACTCTCACCAACCTAGGGTAGCACCATAGGATGCTCTCCCCTATCACCCTGTCATCTGTAATATACAACAAGAGCTCCTAGAATATCCTATTGTAACCCAAACTGCCACCTCACCCGATCAAACTAAAAATACTTGACCTATCGAGTATACCTCCCTACTAGCCATATACCCTATCGAATGGCCTATAAATGCTCCCTATCCTGCTCCTAGGTCACCCCACCCAACCAAGGCCTCCACTTAATATCATTAGGTGTCAAGTCTCCAAACTTGACCCTCCACAACAAAGGATCACCCTCATGAGGCCTCTTGATCCCCTTCTCCTCATCAGTCTGCCACCTCAAAGCATAGGGTAAATACTCCTTACCCTCAACATGGGTAGGGTGAGGCAATAATGATGGTCTCTCAATGGATATGTGCTCCCATGCCCATACCTGCAGCAAGGGAGTCTAGCTCAAACCCTTCTACCCAACACGCACAACATCGTGCAACTCTCTGTACACCTGGGCCAACAATGTAGGTGCCCATGCAAACACAACCCTGCGCTCCACCATGTCACTCACCAGATCCAACATGTTCTAGGTGAATAGTACCCCGAAAGCATCAGGCAATGCATAAGTAGATATCATCATCATCACTGCACACTGGTGATTAGATATCTTATCATTCAGCCACAACCACTCATAATCTATCTTTGAGACATCTATGTCCCTCCACCCCTCACCAAATAATCACTCCAATACAACATCCTTACTGGTATCCAGTGCTGCTCTAACTGGAACACCCTCAATCGATAATTTGTAAATCCGATAAACATCCTCCAAAGTGATTATCATTTCCCCTAGTGGGAAAATGAAAGGTGTTCCTATCTACATCCCATAGCTCACACAATGCAGATATATATGCCCTATTGGCATGGATACTCTTGCACTCCCAAACACCTCTGAACCATATGGCATCCAACCATGCCAAATCATTAGCATTGTTCATCAGCTCATCAAAATTGCTCTTCATCCTCCATACACGATGATGAGGCTCGAGCATCTTCACCTGTTCATCCACAAACAAACACAATGAAATATACATTAGTCATCAATACAATGATGCAATCCAATAAAAATCCATGAATCAAATTTACAAATTAAACTATTTAATTTGACACACACTTCGAGACATAAACAATGCACAATTCACATATCAAAACATATCAACAAAAATCATATTTGGATACCCATTTTATCATTTCATGGCAAAAGTTCAAACAGATACAAAAAATAGTACATATTTGGCTTCCAACAGTCAAAAATAAAATTACCCACATACCCACTGTGGCACGAAATTCAAAACAAAGTCAATTCATCCAACATACAAAAACAAAATATATTTTTGAATACCCATTTGCCCACTTAGTGGTAAAAATATCAAAAAAATTTAAAAACAATATACAAATCATCGCGGAGTTCAAGGTCAATCTTACCACACAAACACCCAAATGAAACATACGCCAAAACACACAATACAAAAATAACAGTCACATTTTTGAACACCCATTTGCCCACTTCGTGGTGAAAGTTCAAACATATGTTGAAAACAGTACAAATCGGGCTCCCCACAACTCATCTTAAATTTAACACTACCTACATCTTGGCACGCAAATCAAAGATAAGCCAAATGAAATCATCTACAAAAACAAATAATATTTTTGGATACCCATTTTGCCCTTCTACGGTGAAAGTATCGTCAGTTTCTAAAAATACCATACCTACGATGGAAAACCTAACAGTCCAAGTTTACCAATTTACACCCAAAAATAACACATTCAGAAAACATGCTAAACGAAGGCAAAAAAATATAACAGTCGCATAACGGGATACCCATTTCCTACTTTTACAGATAAAATTCAATAACATTCCAAAAATAGTACACCATTGCTCCAAAAATGGATGGTCAAACTTTACACCTACTCTACCCATTACCCGATCAAACTGGCATGAAAACAAGTCAAACCTAAAAACAAATTACATTTTTGGGTACCCATTTGGCTAGTTTTACACTATGTGTTCAAATTTCAATTAAAAATTGCAAAAATTTCAAAATGAGATGAAAACCTCCCCTCCCTAATTCACTTTTCTCTAGAAAATTAAAACACAAAAAATGAGGAAAGTAAGAGCACTTACCGATGGATCCCCATGCTTGCTACCAACTCCAAGTCATCCTCTCACCATATTTGCATCTGAACTCATCAACCACCTCATCCACACATTGTCGTATACTCCTCCCATGCACTCTCCACAGCTCGTCATCGTCAAAATGAGCCCCTCCCACCTCCAAATTACCTTAAAAATACCTAAAACCCTAATTTACCCCCTACCCCATGATTTAGGCCCAATTCACCCCCCGTCCCATGAATCAGGATCCAATTCACCCCCTGCCCATGAATTGAGCATATGACCCCCAAATCCCATCAAATTCATTCCAAAACCCTAGGAAATCATGCAACTTTGTTCTAAAACCCTAGGAACCCTTCTAAACTGTCCTCTCATCTACTTTTTCACCATTTTTCATCATGCATTGGTATTCTATCAATCACTACATCACCAAATCACTGCATTCCATTCACCTCATTGTTGATTCCTCGTTTGAGGGGGTATTCATATCCAAAGTCAACTTTGCATGCAACCAACAAATCAAAAATCCAAAAGCATGGATATCACATCTATCTACAAATTTTTTTGTTGAAGATTATCTTACGATTATAATCTCAATCCCAACCAGATATTTGTTAAATCAAGAGAGTTGTGCATAACAATGGAGAGGTCACTTTGGCATTCATGGTACACAATGAATGACACGGTTGACTAATTCAACATAACATTTGGAGGACTTCACTCTGGCATTCATGGTACACAATGAATGACACATTTGAATAATTCAAATGTTAACTAACTCAAATGGTTTGACACTTGTCACCATGTGCTCATCAATCAATCAACAACAAATATTTGAATAGACATTTGTTCTATTCATACTTTTGGACCACGTTGAACTGGTCGTAAAAGCAAAGCAGTCAAAAGTTGCCTACCCCAAGCAACTAGTATGACATCAAAAATATCATACAAGCTCAACAAAACTACCACGTTGCATCCACAATCATCCATTTCCATTTACCGGTATTATTTTCATTTCATTTTATCCCTTTCCTCTTCTCTTCTTTTCCTTCCTCCTTCTTGGCTATCGATCAATGTTGTATGGTCACGCTTCGAGCAGCTACATACCTTTGATTGGATCCCATTATTTTAACTCATTATTTCCCCTCTTCTCCCCTTGGATTCCTAGTCAATGTTGTATGGTCATGCTTTGAGTGGCTACATACCTTTGGTTGGATTCCATTCTCCTCCTACCCCTTTTCCTCTACACAACCCTTCACATTTTTGTATTAAACTGTGTCCCACATAGTATAGTACAAAAAGGGGTAAAATATAGACACCTAAAAGTTGCACATTGCTATACCTACGTACTTGTAGATCCTTTCAGACACTTGTAGGTTTACATAGGCAATCCTAGATACCTCTAGGCTATCGTAGACCAATGTAGGCTATTGTAGATCCTCCTAGACATGCGTAGATTATTGTAGTCATGCGTAGACATCGTAGTCATGCGTAGATCACCATAGATTATCGTAGCATTGCATAGACTTCCACATACCACTTTGCTAGTTTTTAGGTCCAAAACCCTAATAAGTTAGCAAAATCACATCACAAACATTTCCCATGCATCGAGATACCTTCCATCAGCTTCCCAAGGTGATACAGAGCCTTATTGCACTTAATTGAGGCCCCCACGAGGCTATTACTTGGCAAAAGTAATTATTAAGTCAATTCATAAATCTAATTTTAAGTTGACTTCACTTAAAGTTCACTTTTAGGGCTAAAAAGGTTAATTAGGTTCTTAATCCCTAATTACCCCTAATTACTCCCTCCCACATGTGTGTGCACTAGGTTAGTTAGGATATTTCTTAGGAAACCCTAACCTAACCCCACATCTAACCTAGAGTTGACTAACCTTAGTTAACCCTAATCTCTCCTCACACATGTGTGAGGATGAGATATTTCCTAGAGGGAATGTGAGGAAGCCACCTCACAAACCCTAACCTAACCTTCATAGGATCTGATCCTAGGGCTTAGTTATCCTAACTACCCCCTACACCTTGGGTTTTCTTATAAATAGTGGGCCCAAACCCTCATTTATCTCTCTCTCCACTTATGTCCAAAGTACAGAAACTCTACCAAAATGCATATAGAAGCACATAAACAACAATCTGAACCTGCACATCAGCAATACAGTACCTGAGGAACCTCTCCACCGAAGGGTTTCTGAGGAATAGCAGCTACAGTCTAATTTGCCCCTCGCCCTACGAATTTGGCACCAGTTCACCCCCCAAGGGTTGAAGTGGGTCTACAGGTCCTAAATCAGCTCAGATTTGGGAGGTAAGCTTCATTTTGCAATTTTATGAGCTCCTGCATCATTTATTTCAGTTTTTATCATGTTTTTATAGTCAATTTGTCTTTCTTAATATGGGGCCTGACTGAGGCAAGCCCCCCAATGAACTAACCCCTTTTTGTAGGTTTATCCTAGAACCAAGGAGGGAAACAACAAACAACTACAACCCCACGGTGGTACGCAAGCCCATCTACACTGAGGAACCCAAAAGAAGGCATCAGGCCTATTGTAACATTTGTGAAAAAGAAAGGAAAAAGGGGAATTCTCCCTATTTGTAACCTATACAAATATTATCATGAATAAAATACATTGTTTTGAATAGCATGTGTCTTTAATATGTTGTTAGATCAAATGTCATATTTTGCCCATTTCATAATCATAAAATTGGCTTTTTTTCTAGTTGGGTGTTGAAGTTACCACTTTCTTTAACCCCATGTTAATATTTTATTGATATCAAATTGTCATAATTTGGTTGAAATTCATAGCACTTATCCTTTTAGAAGTGTTATAGATATTAGCATGTGGGGATAACCCTATATCTAAGAATTATCCTTAGGGTATGCATATGGATGTTATGTAGCATAAATTTGAGGGGTGACTGACTAGACCATTTGGATTGATTGTTGTCTTTCTCTAAACCCATCCATTGCAAGTTGATCCTATTAAAAAATGGAATGCAAAGAAAGGTAAGTATACACCTCATAAGACTTACCTCTAAATGATGCTACCAATAATCTTAGGGTTATACTTTTCTTAGTGATGTATAATTTATACTAGTAGACCATATGCTATAGATGCTCTAATAGTGTCATCATATATTATCTGGTGTAGTATGACATGACTTTGAGTGTTGATTTTGGAATATCATCCCATAATTCTAGTGGTACTGGAGGTCACAAGATTTGGATTGATTGCTCTCTTTCACTAAACCCATCCACTGCAAGTTGATCCTATTAAAAAATGGAATGCAAAGAAAGGTAAGTATACACCTCATAATCCTTACCTCTAAATGAAGCTACCAATAATATTAGGGTTATACTTTTCTTAGTGATGTACAATTGATACTAGTAGACCATATGCTATAGATGCTCTAATAGTGTCATCATATATTCTCTGGTGTAGTATGACATGACTTTGAGTGTTGATTTTGGAATATAATCCCATACTTCTAGTGGTACTAGAGGTCACAAGGGGATTTTTATTTCATGATGAAAATTTTATGAAGGGAGAAGTAGCCATGTGAATACAACATGTGCTCTAGAAGCAAATTGATCGAGGTCTTCACTAGAACCTCAATTTATTATCCTTCAAGAAATTTTTTTATAAAATATATATATATATATATATATATATATATATATATATATATATATATATATATATATATATATATATATATATATATATACATATATAATATATATAGGTGTTTGTATTTATAGCGGGTTTTAACAAGGATCCCAAAACCTGATTACATAAGCAATGGGCCTAGGGCATCAATCCCTTGAAACCGAACACCAAAACGGAAATCCCGCCTGAAGTAACGATAAGCATGAAACAATCCCTCTTAGCGGGAAACAAACAAATAAGAAAGAAAGTAGTTTTGGAGATCCCGCCCAGCGGGTAGTAGCCAAAAACCACCATCGAGAAGATCCCACCCAGCAGGAAGCACATAAAAACCGTTACAATAAAATCCCGCCTCACGGGAAGCAGTCAAAACCACCACAAATAGTCCCGCCTAGCGGGAAGCAACAGGAAAATCCCGCCATTCGGGAAACCAGCAGAAAAGAAAGGATCCCGCTTTGCAGGAAAACTGGCGGATTTGGCGGATCCCGCCTTGTGGAGAAACCATCCCACCCACCAGTAAAACATTCAGTTCAGCGAGAGCCATCCTGTAGGAAGCCGACAGCCAGCACAGAGAGGATCTAGCCCATCAAGAAGTGACCAGAGAGTTGCACCACAAGGAACCCGCCTCGGGAAAACAAAAGAGGATCCTAGCAGCAGGGACCAAGAATCCCGTCCAAGCACGATCCCGCCGAGGGACCAAGAATCCCGTCCAAGCACAGAGCCTACCGAGGATTCACAAGAAAAAGGGGGAAGCTGTCCAAACCCTAAATCGTCACCTCCACCGCATCGAGAAATGCAGGGGACCAGATCCACGTGAATAACCTGCAAAAAAACCCCAGGGGGAAGCCTGAGGGAAAAAGGGAAGGGATCCCCAACCAAACAGGGATCCCTAGGAAGCACCAGTCCGAAAAAACAACCAAGGAAACCCTAGCCGGCCGGGAGGGGCGCAGATAGTGGAGAAGGATCTCCCCCCAGGAGATCATCTACAAACAACCACTCCCCGGGAGGGATGACCTGGGTTGAGCCGGGGACTGGGCAAGAACCAGGAGCCATGGGAGGGGGAGCGAGGGGAGGGACCAGAGCCCTCCCCTCTCTACTTTCTTCCCTCTCCCATATATAATATATATATATATATATATATATATATATATATTATATATGTATATATATGTATATATGTATATGTATATATATATATATATGCATATGTATATATTTATATATGTATATATATCTATATATATATATATATATATATATATATATATATATATATATATATATATATATACATACACACACACACACACACACATATATATATATATATGCAAGTGAAAATATTAAAAAATATTATACCAAAAGTAGGGGTTCGAGTTATTTTCAAGATCACCCAAAGATGCATATATTGCTATATAGAAAAAAATGAAGGGAAATTTATACAACTTGTCAATACTTTACAATGCTAAAACTATTACTATTTATAGATTAAAAGGAGGATAAATTCCCTCTAAAATGTATGTAGATATTTCAATATGACTATTGTTTTGGATTTTGGTTCACATCTTCATTAAAGTTGTTAATTTTTCCAAGGTCTATAGATATGGAATCATAAATATCAAATGGTTCTAGGTATTTGGATGAGTAGTTATTATTGTTTTTTTTATTTACTCTTTCTTGAGATTCCTATGAATCTGTGTAGGATATTTTTGTAATTAATGCTCCATATCTGGGGCTCTTTATGAACCAGACTCAATCCATTGTTTCTAAGAGATACACTGAGATCTACTAGAAAGGACAATACTCCCTAGAAGACTATACACCTTAGCATAATTGGTCCTCTATATTTTCAAAGCATAGGTGCCTTTAGCCTTCAAAATTTTTATCACCATCTGAGATTGGGCTTTTATCATTTATAACATTGGAACATTTCTCACAATTTGACCTTGGAATTCTATGCATCATGACTTTTTATTTTTTCCTTCAATCAAATTTTTTATAAACTTATGACTTTTGGACACTTATATTTCTTTTGCCTTTTAGGATTTTTTTATTTCAGTTTTTTGGATTCTTAAAAAATTTATCTCCACTTTGTCTAAGGATTTTTTCTTGGTTTCTTTCCTACTTATTTCTTTGCTAAGGTTGTCTTGCTAAGGCCTTCTTATTTTGAGTGTAGTGATAATTCACTATAGGAACATTGTTGAAAATATTTCATATACTTAGTCATATCTTCTCAGTTGTCTTACATTGCCAAAAAATATATTTAATGGTTTTGGGTTTGCTAGAATTGTTAGAGAGTATTACAATATTTTATAGATTTATATGTGGAGGATATGAACTTGTGTCGTGTAAATAGGTATGCTAGAAGACTAAGAGTCTTGTATAGAAGTGATAATATAAGAATTCAAAGATCATATGGAAAGCAATAGTCAATAATTTCAAGAGTTATCTTGTAATCCTATATTGTGGAGATAAAGATCCATGAAATGTATTTGAATGTAGAGCAAAAACTAAAGATTGTATATTTGATTCATGAGTAATATTATGAGTATTTTTCTTTTAATAATGTAGAGGGGGAAAACCACCCTACCACGTACAATTCTCAAGGCTAGATCCATAAGAGAAAACCTTGAGGTGAACCATGGGGCTGTGTTGTTCTCTATGCTTGATGTGAAAGAGGGGGGAAGGATTCACCAATAATTATTTAAGGACTCGCTCCAAGTCCTCTGGTTTTCAAGAATGTTTGATGTATTCAATTCAATATAATCACCTATGTTTGATCTTTCTATATTTATGCTTTTAAAGATAAATGACAATGCAAAAATACAGTATGCAAGAAAATAAGAGCTAACCTTAGAATGATTTTTCTCTTGAATGCTTTCTAACCCTAGGATTTTAAGACAAAAAACCTTCAAGGGTTCAAGGGAATATGCATAGACAATATTAACCCTAAGTGCACATTATATGTTATTTTCCTTTTAATGCCTAGGGAAATTAATTAAATATATCCTTTTACAATCAGATCTAGGGTCTTAATAGAAATAGAAGACACCCAACAAACAACCTAGAGACTAAATTAGGGCACTTATCTTATCCGGTGGTTGATCCTTGATTTTATTCTTTTGTGCAATGATATTCAACAATTCTAGTTCCTACAAGATAACTTGGCAAACACTTAAAAATGTGATTAGAATTAGGGATACTACTTAGGCCGATGTACGATAATACTTGGATGCACAACATTAAATCCCCCTAGGTCCTTTTATTTGACCTTGAAAATAAAAGCAGAAGTTGAACTTTGGAAGATGAACAAGCATAATAAAATATAGCATAACATAATGATAAATATTAAAATAGAGTACAATAATATATTCTATATGCAGCCTAGAATGTAGATCTAGGGTTTGGGGATAGTATCTTACCCCCATACATGGTCTAGGTAAAATCGTACCCCATATTAGGTGGCCACGATTTCACAGACTGATAAAATTGTTTTTTCATAAGTTAAAAGATTTTATTTATCAAAAGAGGGCATTTGAAAGGTGTCGTAACGCCTTGTACAATAGTGAAACAAGAAGAGGAACCCAAGAGGAAATAAGAAAGGAACCCAAAAAAGAGGTAAAAAGCCTGTTACAACAAAAGAAGCCATCCTCGAACAAAAAGGAACAAAAAGAAACTATCCTATAGCCCACAGGACACAACAAGACCAAAACCTTCAGACCGAAGGAGCGAAACAGAGAAAGCAGCAGGTGGAGCCCCATCCTCGCTTAGAGAGGAATGTCAGTGAACATAGGATAAGTGGAAAAAAAATTTAGCATGGTATCCTTTGCTTCATCCTTTAGAGCATCCTTAGCAACATCCTTGAGTACATCGAAACACACTTCCTTTACGATCTCCACCACGTCCTCGTCTTTGCCATCCCCCTTGGCATTAGAGGGACCCTCAACAACTGAAAAGGCAGGAATATTCTCAAAAGTATCACAAAAAAATAGGAGACTGAGAGCTTGGCATTGATCCTTTATCCTTGAAATAGCTTTACCTAATGCCATATGTGCAGTTTCCAAATGGTCAATTATAGCATAGGTTTCCTGGAAAGCCAATTTGTGAAGGTATTTCTCAATGATATCAGGTGAATTAGACTGATCCTTGGTAGGTTTGATATATGTGGAAGGAGGATTTTCAGATATTTCTTTAAGCTTGAGCCTTTGGGAACATCTAATAGACATACTCTCAACCTTGACCTTTTTTCTGATGTTAAATTTAGGAAGAGGTTTATAAATTTTCTCCTTCCTCTTGGGTCTAGACAATCGAGGACTGGGAGTTGAGGATGAATTTTCTTCATTAGAATTCAGGATATGGATGTTACCTTTAGGGAATTTTAGAAGGATAAATTTGTATAGGACTTTGAAAAGCCCTTGATGACAGGGCAAACCCTCTTTTTTTTGGGAGGAGGTAATGGTGTAATCAATAGACCAAAATAGGGCTATGGGAATATTCTTCATTTTGGTTTTGCAAAAGTGATTTACAAAAGCTAAATGGAAATAGTAGAGATGGGCTTCAAGATTTTCACAAGTTAGGTATTGCATGATAGGTTTTATAATTTTCTTCTAACGAGTGGAAAGATGGTTACGGTACATATCTTTCCTTATCATCTTATGGATTGTCGAGAATATTTATTGAAATGTGACAGCTTTGCTTCCCAGTTGTGTTTATTACTTCTGATTACCTTATCATCCATATTTTATTCCATCAGGTCCACTAGCATCTCAATACTAATTTGGAATTCCACATCATGAATAGTAACTAGGCCCTTGTTCCAAGTCTCAACAAAGGCTTTTGTCACATCTTCGTCAACACTAGAGAACAGCTTAAAAAAATCAATAAACGCACATTTGTCCTTCCACATGTCTCTGAATATGGATTCAAGCTCAAACACCTCAGGTTCAATGAAAATAAGCTTTCCTTATTTCATGGTAGTGGACATAGAACAACGAAAAGGAGAGCAAAGGAGATGGCTATTGATAAACAGGATAGACAAGGAATCAACACACTGATAGGTAAGTAGAGCATGTAGAGTTGTATATAAAAGAAAAACTCTAATGCGACTTTGATTTCTATAAAAAGGCCTGAGAGGATACATTGAAAAGGGGAAAAAGTTCCTGGAGGAACAGGATTGGTTAGGGCAAATAGCAAGGCAAATTTTTAGGCATCGACTATTGCGATAGAAAATTGGAGAAACCAACATCAAAAGAAAGGGTTGACCACCGAGGATGTACAGGGAATGAAACCAAAAAGGAATTCTAGCACAATAAATAGAAAGGATTGGGATGTTCTCCCAATAAAGACTTGGGACAATGGAATTGGCCAGACGGTGGAAGATTGTTCTCGAAGAAGCAAAATTACGAATATCAAAACTCACGGGGGAAGTATGATTAAAAAACATGTTGAACTGTACCTTGGGATTCCAAAAGGAATTGGTTATCAAGAAATCGATGCATGTAAAAATGGGTAATATGAAATCAAAACACAAAGGGTCACGAATCAAAATTTCAAAGTAAGGCATATTCCTTGGAAGAAGGGCTAACAAAAAAATTAAGACATGAGCCCAAAGTATCATGTGGAAGGCAGAATGTTGGGCAATGAATTGAAATAAATTTTCAAGATTCACCATGATTACCATTTTTTTGATCATTTCTAACAAGCTCTGCCACCTCAAGGGGAAGAGTATCAGTCCACGTCAGCAGTCCTTGGGTGTTGGCTACAATATTTTCCAATTTTTCAACAACATATTTGGCCTCTCTAAAGGCATGTTGAACAATGGTGTTATGTTGTTGACCAAGGATTTGTTTGCTTTCTTCCACAATAGTTCTAATCCTCCAGCTGCTAGGTTTTGAATTTTTTAAATAATTGATGACATTTAGAGAATCTCCTTCCACAATAATGTTCCCAGGAATATTTTTGATAAATTGGAGGCCTCTCCAAACAGCTTTGGCTTCAATGAAATTATTATAAATGAAGCCCAGAGGTTCGGAGAAAGAAAAAATAGAGTTACTAGTATGATCGAATAGAATTCCTTCGGCTCCAACATTTCCAAGATTTCCTTTAGCTGCTCCATCAAATTTAAGCTTGAACCAACCGACCAGAGGAGGAATCCATTTAATTTTGGTCCTCAAATATGAAGGAATAATAGGTCTTGATGTGTCGAGGAAGATGTTGCATGAATTAAGAATGGCTTTCTCAAAATGAGAGCAAGGAAAAGGATCAAAATGGTCAACATGGACATTCTCCTTGGAATAAAGGATGAATTTCTAGACAATGATATCAGCATGTAAGGCATTTTTTTTAAATTCTTTTATTGCGTTCAAGCCAAATTTACCACAGGTAATGTTTTAGGCAGAATTTCCAAAGTCCTCTAAGCACTAGATTTTTGAAAGGATTGGGCCATTGATGGAAAAACTCGACAATGGAAGGAGGTTGAGCCCAAACCAGATGGAAATTAAGGAAAATCTTGCTTATCACCATTCTTGAGAAAGGAAAAAACAAGAAAAGGTGAGAAGTAGATTCCCAATCAGAAAGGTAGAGATAACATCTGTTAGGAAGAAGAATGCCTCTCTTGATTAAATTTTTGGTAGTAAGGATACGATCTTGGATGCATAGCCAGGAAAAGGAGGCAATTTTTGGAATCAGGTATTTGGTCCAAACCAACTTAAAAGGAATAGTATTTTCAATGTTGTTGAGAGAGAGCAAATAAACTGATTTGATAGTAAATTCTCTAGAATCAGTAGGTTCCTAAATAGGTTGGTCCTTAGGATCAGTAGCTGGAATTTTTATGGAGGATAATTGGGCTTGCAAACAAGATATTTCTTCTTCATAATTCAGGACATCAAGCCTTTTCCAACACATGATACCATTGGTATAGGATATGAAATTAGCAACTAGAGGACCAACCAGATGTTTGGTTATGTTGATAATCCTTTGAAACATAGGAATTTGAATAAGAGGACTATCTCCACTCCACTTGTCTTCCCAGAAGAATATGGATTCTCCATTCCCAAGTTGCCATCAGATTACTTTTTACAGAAGGGATCGAGCTTCACAGATAGATTTCCAAAAGGTAGACCTAGTGGAGGGGACCTCTCCATGGAGAAATTCATAGGCATGTAGATATTTCCTTCTCATTATTTTGACCCCCTTAATATTTTCATTGGAAATAAGCCTCCAGGATTGCTTGGCAAGGAGGGAGATGTTGAGAAGAGAGATCCTTATGAGTCCTAAACCTCCATGATATTTAGGTTTACAAACCTTTTCCCAAGAAACTAAATGAAATCTGTGTTTGTTTTTGGATCCTGTCCAAAGAAAATGCTTTTGAATTTTTTCTATTTTTTGGTAAACACTTGTAGGAGATTTGAACAAATAAAGGAAGTAGACATGAATACTTTTGAGGCAAGCCATAGTGAGGGTGATTTTACCTGCTTGGGATAGAAGATTACCTCTCCAAGTGGACAACTTTTTTTGGAGTCTCTCAATAACATTGTCCCATAGGCTTTCTTTGGTGCTCCCAATAAAGAGAGGTAAGCCCAGGTAAGAGGAAGGCAAATTAGCTATGGAACATTCAAGAATATTGGCAATCATATTATGTCTTCTGAGAGGAGTATTTAGAAAATACAATTTTATTTTTTGAAATTTTATCCTTTGGCCAACAACTTCCTCATACATGAGGAGTATATGCTTGATTATTTTGGCTTCATTGAAAGAGGTAAATTTTGATAGCAGGGCAGACTGATGAAATTGTGACCCACATAGACTAAGCATAATTTTGTAGAAGCTATGCAAAAAATAAAATAATTATGCAAAAACTCAATTACGTCATACAAAAAATCAATACATGCATGAAAAGATGTGAAAAACCTAGTAGATAGTGTGAAAGTAGATAGAAGGGTTAAGACATCCTGAATAGTCAATTTATCCTTAGGGCTTCAACACAAATCCACCAAAGTGAATGACAACAACAGATAATACCATACAATAGAAAATAAATCACACTCCACAATTGTGAGTTAGCTTACTTGTAGAAGGAGAAGAAGAATGCAGATCACTTAGAGAGCACTTTAGAAATCACTTGAAGAAAATATCTTGCATGATATTGGTATTCCAAAGTCACTTATTGAAAAAAATATTTCAAACCCTCCTTATATATTAGAGTTGAAAGCGCAATGGGCAGGAAAAATCAAGGAGAGCCAACATAATGACAACTTCAATAGTTAGGGTCTCCTTGCGAGAAAACCCTCAAATGTGAAATCATGCCCCATTAGGGCCAACCATTGGAAAAATCATGCCCCTCAAAAGTGGACCGTGATTTTGCAATTGCTAGACCCCTATGCATTTTTAATGCAATTTGAAGGGTCAAAATGAGACAAATCATATACTGTTGAAAATATTTTTTTGAGCTTGATCCAATAGGGTAATATTTGAGGGGAAAGGAAATTATTTGGTAGAGAAAAATTTGGCTTAAATATGACCCAATAGTTTCCAAGAGAAAACAAGGGATCTAGGGAAAATTGGTCACCTTAGTGGATCAATTTTTTGTATCTAAATTTTACTCCCTCTTTGATGCATTTAAGTCCAAGTAAATGTTTCAAAGAAATATTTAGACTCCTATGGGTAATAAGACAACAAACACAAATAAGGGGTGGCCAAGTTTGGTCAAAGATATGGTGCAAAAGGGGTATCACAACTGATACTCTATACTTTTGCACACAAGATGAGACATTACTTCCATTAATGCCTCCATGGCTAGGGTACCCCCTCGATTTTTAGGAGGAATAATAATTTCTTAAGAAACTTGAAAAATACAAGGAAACAAAATAAACATAGAAATCACAACAAGCAAGCAAACAACAAAGCAATAATCACTGGGTACAATATAAATATAATGTAGCTAGTATAAAAATGCATGGATGAATAGAAGAAAAGGGAATAAAGAATAAGGGAAGAGGAGAGAAGAAGGAGAATAAGAAGAATAACATCTCCCAAGAAGGTCAACAAAATATAAAACAAGAGAAACTGATCAAGAACCCTGAATGAAGGGTGTTATACCCAAAATAATGGTCCATATATGGAGTGAAAAATCACTATGGGTGTAGTATATTCGACAAACGAACAATATGGCTATTGAATTGATGAAATACATATTACACTGTAGCCCGAGAATATTTCATTAAATAGGGAACCACCTTAGGTGAGAATAGATTTGGTTTCAACAATATAACCACTATAGCCTATAATGTAATAAAAATATAGTTACGCTAACATCCCCCATTTATTACATTATTTTACAATACATAGAGAGCTACGAAACAATTCAAATTTGACATGTGCAAGTGCCTTAGTGAAAATATCTACAACTTGAGCATCGGTGGAGATGTATAGAAGCTTAATTCGGTGCCTTAGAACTTTTTCTCGAATGAAGTGACATTGTGTGTCAATGTGCTTGGTTTTCTCATGATGCACTGGATTCTTAAAAAGGTTCAAAAAACCCTGGTTATCGTAGAACAAGTGTATTGGATATTTTTATGGATTACCCATACTTTTCAAAGTGCGATGCAACCATATCACTTCGCACATAGCTTCACGTGCGGTGCGATACTCTGCCTTTGTAGATGAGATAGCAACCACCTGTTGCTTCTTACTGTTCCAAGAGACAGGACCAAATCCAAGATGAAATATATATCATGAAGTTGACTTTCGATCATCATATGACCCAACATAGTTAGAGTCCGTGTATCCTTGCAAGAAGAATTTATCATTCCTCTTGTATTCTAGGCCATATTCCATAGTACCACGGACATAGTGAAGAACACATTTTGTTACTTTCTAGTGAGTAGTCTTAGGTTCCTGCATGAACCTCGAAAGATAGTTGACAACAAACATGATATCTGGCCTAGTTTTTGTCATATATATGAGACTCCCAATCAGATATCGATAGATAGTACCATCTACCTAAGGTGAGTCATTATATCATGATAACTAAAGCCCTGATTCCATTGGAGTTGCCATCAGCTTCCAATCAGTCATGTGATATTTTTCTAATAGTGTCTTGGCATATTTTTCCTAAGTCACTTTGATGTAATGCTCCTTCTGGCTCACTTCCAAACCAAGATAATAATGGAGAAGTCCAAGATTTTTCATCTTAAAATATTTACACAAGTCACTTTTGATAGCAGAGATCATAGTTTTTGAACTCCCTGTAATGAGCAGATCATCAACATAGAGTACAAGCAACACTATCTCAAAAAATTATTTCTTAAAATAGAGGTTTGCATCTGATGGACATCTCTTAAATCCATGTTGCAGGAGGTGATTATCCATTTTTATATACCAAGCTTGAGGAGCTTGTTTTAAACCATACAAGGATTTGACCAACTTGCACACTTTTTTCTCTTGGCCTTCCACTTCAAATCCTTTAGGTTGTGTCATGTAGACTTCCTCTTGGATATCACCATTCATAAAAGCACTCTTGACATCCATATGGTGAAATTTCCACCCATACTATGCTGCCATAGCACAAAGAACTCAAATGGTGGTCATCCGAGTAGTAGGTGCAAAAGTTTCCTCATAGTCAATGCCTTATTTTTGCACATAACCCTTTGCAACAAGGTGGGCCTTATGCTTATCAATTGTCCCATTTGACTTGTACTTAAATTTTTACATCCATTTGTAGCCAATGGGCTTCTTTTCATGTGGCAGATCGACAAGATCCCAAGTTTTTTTCCTTTTCAGAGACTTATACTCAGCATCCGTAGCAACCTTCCATTGTGTCTCGCTAAGGGCATTTTGTACAGAAGCAGATTCATGTTCATTCATTGAAGACATAAACATATTGTCATCATATATATCCATATACTCTGTTTATCTCTCTAGATCTACAAAAAGTTCCTCAAATTATTTATAAATATCATCAACCTCAGTAGTATCTGCTAATGCTCTTTCTTTTCGAGCCATGCTATGAGTACGAGGTCTATCCAAAGTTAAATTTTGTGGTGTGGATAAATTTAAGTCTCTAATTGTACTTGTATACCATTTTGGATTCTTCTTCTATGGTGATGAAGAAGATGAAGATGTAGAAGGACCTCCAGTCTTTGGTTGCCGAATGGTACTTCTCAACTTTATATTCCATAAGATCTAGGTATACATCACATGTACTTTGTGATGTGAAAGCCTCACCAAAAACAATATCCCTACTGACATGAATCTTCTTGGTCAAATGATCAATAAAATGATAACCCTTAGAGTGCTCATCATATCCAAGAAGAATACACTTCAATGTCTTCTCATCTAGCTTCTTCATTTTATATTTTGGTATGTGCATGAAAGCTTTACATCCAAAAATGCGAAGATGAGAGATGGAGGGTTTTCAACCACTCCATGCTTCCTATGGAGTCATTCCTTTTAGGGCCTTTGTGGGTGCCCTATTAAACATATATACTGTAGTGGTGACAACTTCTACCCAAAATTGTTGCCCAAGACTATCTCCTATGAGCATACAATGAACCATTTCCATGATATAATGGTTTCTTCTCTCAACAAATCCATTTTTCTGAGGAGTATAAGCAGTAGTTATTGTCTCATGATCCCATGTGCAGTCAATAATGCAGAAAACTCTTTAGAGTTAAACCCCCCCTCAATATGAGTGAAGGGTCTTTATAGAAGTCCCTAACTCCTTATCAACAGATTTCTTGAATTGTTGGAAGAAACTAAAGGCTTCAAATTTCAGATTAAGAAAGAACACCCACATCTTTCATGAGTAGTCATCCACAAACAATTGAAAATACCTCTTCCCCCATAATTGATTACTGTGAAAGGATCATAAATATTGGTATGAATCAACTCCAGAGGTTTCTTTGCTCTTGTAGAGCTCTTCTCAAAAGGTACTCTATGTTGCTTTCCTACCAAGCAGTCATAGCACACTAGCAATGTGGAAGAAAGGGAAGTAGGACCCTTTACCATCTCATACTTACTCAACTCAAGTAAGTATCCAAAACTAAGATGCCCATATCTCTTGTGCCATAAGGAATTTTCCTCCTTTGTAGAGACTATCATGCCAACATGGGGAGTATATATAGCATCTAAGGCAAATAATCCATGCTTATATGAAGTTTTTGTAATGTGCTTACCCCTCCTGGTAATAGAACAACACTTCTTACCATCTTCAACATGAAAGTTCACAACCATATCTTTATCCAGAATTTGTGTGACTGACAACAAATTGTTTGTCAATCCTAGAACATAGAGGACTTTTTCAATATGACACTTGCCATCGAGGAAGAATGACTAAAACTGTACCATCTCCCTAAACCTTGTAGATTTTTTTATCAGCAATAGTGACAGGTTTTACCTCCATGGTCTCAAATTATTCAAACCATGATTTGTCGTCAGTCATGTGCTTACTAGCACCAAAATCGATATACCATACATAATCCTTCTACTTGGAGGTTGTGGTAGTCATGAGCACCTTGTGTGCCCACTTAGAATCCGAGTCATATTCTTCAACAACAACATTCACCTTGGGTTGCTTGTTCTTATTTTGTGGTTTGTTCTAGTCTTTCTTTTTAGGTTGCTTGTTCTTGTGCCAACATATGTTTGTGTCAAGATTATCTTTGTCACATATTTTGTAATATATCTTCATTTTTTGAGGTTATTTCCCTTTTTAATATTTGTAATAGATTTTTTTTTAAAACTACCCTTCTTCTTATAACCCTTCCTGTTGGAATAGAGGGTTGTGTTAGAAGAATCATCTCTCTAAAGTTGGTGTGCCTCATCTTCTTGAAGTAGATTGACCAAATAAACAAGGGTAACTTTCATTTGTGACACCTAAAGTGAGGTGATCAACACCCTATAATAATCAGGTAAAGCTCTCAAGATAACTGAGGTAATGATCTTGTCATCAATAGGTTCTCCCAAAGAATTAAATTTTGCTTTCAACTCAGACACTCTGTGAAGAAAGAGTTCAACTGTCTCTCCATGCTTCATGCTCAAAATTTATAATTGATATTGAAGGTAAAGAATAGTGGAGTCATTCTTTCCCTCATATATAGTTTTAAGGGCATCCCATGCCTCTTTACTATGTGCATAGTCAGCAATGTGGGGTTGAACTTCATCTGAAACAACAAGAAAGATGAGCACTTTTGCCTTTTTGTCTTTCTTGTCAAAGTCTAACTAAGCAGCAGTTGGAGATATGGCTGATGTTGATCCAGTAGCTAGTGAAGGTTTTTTTTTTGCTCTAGAAACAACATCCCATAAGTCATCCATGACTAGGATAGGCTTCATCTTGTTTTTCCATGATGTGTAATTAGTACCTTTCAGCAACTAATGATCATAAACCATTAACTTTACAGACATTGTGAGGGTTCCTTATAACACCAAATGGTTCCCCTTTCGATATACCTTTTTATAGGACATTATACCATACAAAATACCCACCCTTACATAAGGGAGACTATAGGTATTTTGAAAGATAAAAAAAAAACACCTGCCCTTACGTGAGGGAGACTATAGGTAATATTTAGAGATCATAGGATACGTGGAACTTAGGCAGTACTGAAATGGAATCATCTCATTGGTGGAACCTACCATAGAAAGTCATCAATCCTCATGCGTGAGGCGTAATTTCCCCTAAACACTTCAGATTTTAGAACTTTTGTTAGGATTTACGCCTAAACACAAGAACAATTAGGGTAATGTATGGAGTAAAAAAATACAAAATTAGAGACCTTATTCATCCCCAATGATTTATAGAGAACAATATCAAACATCATTTTGGCAACTATATTAGGTGGCGGATAAAGTAGCCCAATAACGATAGCATTACTTGTGAGTGCGGGCCAAAGGTATCACAAATACTGAACACTGTAGTGCAATAAATTGCACAGATGGGTTCAATTATTTTTTGGGACTTTAGTGTGATTGATTTTACTTTAATGAAGTAGTGCAAATGTAAATGAGAAAAATGCAACATACATCAAAAAGTGCCCACAAAAAAAATGAACCTAAGGTGTCGGTTTCCACCAAAAATGCACCTTATTACAAATGCCAATTTGTCTTTTTCAATGCTGAAAAAATTACTCACTATCCCCCCTTAATTTGTGCTCTTTGAAAGGAAATTCCCTCATTCACTTTTGTAGAAAAAAAATGGCCCCCCCTTTTAAGTTGGAAAAAATCTCTCAATAATGTCTTTTTAAAAGTCTTTCTAAAGTTTAATTAAATTTTTTTTAATTATTTCAAATATAAAATTTTATTTAAAATAACATTTTTTAAAGAAAAAGAATAAAAAACATTAATTAAACTAAATAAAAATTAAAAATATATATATTAAGGAAAATAAATTAATCAAAAAACTTAAAAGAATTAAAAATATTACCTTGGGGAGTGTGTCGATGGGATTTGATACCCCAACCTCTAGCTGCCATAGAGCCTTATCGCTTGGCCACCAACCGGCCAAGCTATGAGCCTCAGTGAGATCTAAATGGGATGTCCATTTAGATAAAATATGCACACAACTCCTTCTGCACTGCATCCACCATCGAGCGATGGTGCTTTTGGCTACAATGGGCGGTGGGCAGCTACTAGGTTTTTTTTTTTTTTTTAAACTTTGTCTGGTGAAACGATCAAACCACAACACTAAACCTTGGAAATATGACTTATCTACATCTTCTTTTAGTGAAATGGTCTACCTCTTCATCTGGTGAAATGATCAAACATTCGCATCCACCAACCACCTTTCGTAGAAAACTCACAGAACATGTCTAATGGATGGAGGTCGTCAATCTGGCAGACAAAAAAAACTCATTGGGCTTATCTTTGCCTATAGCAAAAATGTTCATCGAGCGCCTGAAGAAAAAATGTAGTCACAGAGTTCCAAATATACACGCGTTGAGGGCATAGAAGACGTGCGAAAGAAAAAAAAATTAGTCCCACATGGGATAGGCAAAAGACTCAAAATTTTTAAAAGTCTAATAACGCACCAAGCGTTATGACTGCCTTCGGGCAGTTGATTTTCAATGCCAAACTTTTTTTCCCTATTGTTCCATGACAATCCTTCGGCTAGATCCACGTGTCCACTAGATATAGTCCTCTACCTTTACTTAGGTTCAATCTGCCTTACACTATCAACCAGCTTAGGTTTCTGGGGAGTCTGTCCACATCATTCTAAGGTGTCAGTTTATGTCACCTGTCCTTGTTAGGTACTTTGTACCACCTACATCCTTCTACTATCTACTCCTAGATCTTGAGGTTTCAAAACCCCAATCACCATCTCTGTTGTCCTCCTCCCAGTCACTATACTATTTTGGATCTCTGTCAGACCAAGCAAAAATGAAACTCGAATCGAATCCACCGAACCTCCTCTCAGGCCACGTCATCTAAGAAAATATGAAATCGAGCCAACCCAATATTTGTTCTGATAACATATTCAACAAACAAAAAATGTGGCTATTGAATTGATGAAATATATATTACACTGCAGCTCGAGAATAGTCCCCTAAATAGGGAACCACTTGAGGCGATAATAGATTTGGTTTCAACAATATAACCACTATAGCCTATAATGTAATAACATTATAGTTACGCTAACATAGTACCCTCTAATATGGACATATGGGAAAAATATGGAGTGTAATTTGCTATAAGTGATTGCTCACTAAAATCATGGAGTGTAACCTGCTATGGGTGATTACTCTATAGTGACTCTTGTGGTGTGATTACCCGCTAGGATGTATGTCGAGACCTATTGAAATGGTTAAGGAGGTTATCCTGTAATGGGGTGTAGATCCTCTTGATTCAAAATAAGTGTAACCTGATAGGAGTGATGTGTTACTACTTATGTGAATTATGTATTACCAAGTACTACCCGATAGGGGTGTGTAAGAATATATATAGATCAATAAATTTGAACATAACACAATGTGAGTGTGTGCATGTGCTAGAATAAAAGAGAGGAATAAAATGAAGAGCAAAAAATTGTGTATGTGTACCCCCAACTTGTTTCAGCTATTGAAAATTCAAGAGGGAGAAGATGTGCAATCAAGAAGAGGATATAATGTATATCCTTGTCTAGATAAATAAGAAAAAGTAGAAAAAATAATCATGCAAAGGACAAAGACATACCAAAATAAGATTGTATTCCTTGACTTTGGAGAGAAATTATGAGCATTATAAAAAACTTTTAAATTCAAGGGACACAAGAAGAAGAGAGAAGAGAAGAAAATAAAAAAAGGAATATGGGAAGAGAAGAATGATTTAAAATGCACGGGCCCTAGGTTGGGGCTTTTCTAGGCATCAAAATCCTAGTGAGAGTGCAATCTATGTGATCTACAATATAACTAAGTATCATCACATGCTAGTGTTAGGAATCCCCAAAAAGCTATATAAGCAAGCAATCATGAGCAAGCAAATTTGCAAATATGACAAGCAGAAGTGCAAGAGAAATAGAATGTTAGGAAATCATGCAATCAGACAGTCATGCAATATGAGCAGGTAAGAAAATGTAGGATGATCTAAGCTAAATGTAAAATACAATGCGGATGATGGATCAAGTATAATATATTTTTAAATGCATTATATTCATAGGTTATTTAAGTTATTTACCATCCATGGAAGACAAAGGATAGCCACCTGAGCCAAAATTGGTCATTATAATAAAGGTCCAGAACCAATTGGGCTAAAACTTACCTCAAATATCAACACAAGCATTAGAGTTCTTCTAGTTTTCCTTGAGGAAAATGTCTCCAAACTCAAAATAACAATTGCAAAATTTTTGATAATAAGATCACTGAAGCCTATCCTAATAGGCTTCCAAATTCTCTAAGGTATGAATGTACTTTTCATCTACCAACTCCAATTGGTGCAGACAGTTTGCATGATACTCATCATTGACTAAGGCATCTTGTAACAAGATGCACAATGAGGGAACCTTGAGCTCAAAAGAAAACACTACCTCAGACCCATATACCAAGACATATGGTGAGGCACCTGTGGGGGTACGCACACTAGTGCGATAGACCCATAAGGTAGGGTAACTTTGGATATGCCAATCACAACTGGTATTACGAACCAACTTTTTCAAGATCATGATCAAGGACTTTTTGGATGCTTCAGCTTACCCATTACCCTAAGGGTAATAAATGGTTGACCACTGGTGTTAAATCTTGTACTTAGCACAAATATTATGGACATACTTATTATTTAAAGGAGTGTTATTGTTAGAAACAATCACCAAAGTAATATCAAACCTATAAAGAACATGGTTGAAGATAAACTTAGAAACTTGAGTTCCAGTCACCATAGCTAGGGGCATGGCTTCGACCCATTTTGTGAAGTACTCAACCATAGTAATGATAAACTTGTGACCATCAGATGACATTGGGTTAACCTTCCCGATAATATCCAATATCCACATGGAAAATAGCTAAGGGTAAGAGATAACCTGAATATCTTGAGAAGGAGCATGAACAAGACGATCATGGCATTGACACTTATCGCAACACTAAACATAACCACATGCATATTTCTCCATGCAAGGCCAGTAATACCTCATTTGAAGGAGCTTTTTGGAAATAGCATTTCCACTGAAATGGCCTCCACATGAACCTTCATGAGCATCACTAAGAGCAAGTCGGGCTTCATCGGAGTCAAGACATTGCAAGAGTACACATTTAGAAGAACATCGATATAAAGTATTTTTATTATGATGAATCGATATGTTATTTTGTGCAAAATATTACACTGATTGTGATCTAAACCATTAGGTATCTAACCATCCCTAAGTAAATTAAAGATGTCAATATACCACAAACCATATGGGGAAGCTCCAATGGTCAAATAATCTAATGGAACAAGACAAGAACCAAGCGACGCAGGCTCCCGGAGTTGTCTAATGATAATGACTGCTTGATAATATTCTAACTCCAAAGGAAATAAGGATGCAGCAGTAGCCATGGAATTCACATGGTGGTTTGAGGATGTAAGGATAGAATCTATGGTTACTCGATCAAACGAGGACAATAACTTGGTAACAATCTACTTGTAAGATTTTATTTTATCATCCAAAGTCTAGTAAACATCGTTAATATGATTAACCAAAGGACACTAACCTATGAAGTTAAGGATGCTCTAAGATCAAGGATCAAAGCTTCATACTCTATAATATTGTTCATGCAAGAGAAACAAAGTTTGAAGGACGAGGGTATGAGTTACTTTTATGGGGTTACTAGAACGACTCTAGCACCAACGTCCTCCATGCATCAGGATCCATCAAAAAACAAATTCTAAGACTCAGACTCCTCAACTTCAACATTGAAGAACTCATCAAGAAACTCAACAACTATATGATGGGTAGCTTCTAGGGGATTGGATGCTAACTGATCATATATTATCTAACCCTTAATAGCCTTCTAACTTATGAAGGTCAGGTCAAACTCACTAAGCGACAGCATCCATTTAGCAGCTTGACCTAAAAGGTAGGTCTTTGACATCAAATAGCACAAAGGATCAAAATTTGAAACTACCAACATTTGATGGATGAGCATGTAGTTTCTTAACTTCTGGAAAGCAAAAACTATGGTAAAGCAAATATTCTCTAAGAGAGTGTACATGGTTTCATAGCTAACCAAGGTTCTACTGATATAGTAGATAGCTCACTCTTTGTTATGATCATCATGTTGGTCCAACATGGCTCCCAAAGCATGAGCAGTAGTTGCTATGTAAAGCATAAAATGCCTACCAGACACAGGAGGAACTAAAATAGGTAGGGAAGTGAAATACTACTTGATATCATCAAAATATTTTTGACACTCAGAATCCCACTAGAAGACCATATCTTTCTTAAGAATCTTAATAAAGGGCTGACAATTATTGGCTAACTGGGTAATGAACCAACAAATAGATGGAATATTACCTTGTAGACTATTCAGTTTTATCAGTGTGCAATGAGGAGGTATGTTAGTGATAGTCGCTATCTTAGCAGGATCCACTTCAATGCCTTACCTAGAAACTATGAAGCCTAACAACTTGCTAGATGTGACTCCAAATACACACTTAGTAGGTTTAAGATGAACCTTGTACTACCAAAGCCTTTCAAATATTTATCTTAAATCACGAACATGATCCTTTCATTCTATAGAGTGAGCTATAATATTATCCACATAGTCTTGGAGAATAACATGCATCATGTCATAGAAAATATAAGTCATGGCCCGCTAATAGGTAGCTCTTGCATTTTTCAAGCCGAAAGGTATAACTTTCTAGTAGAAGGTACCCCATGGAGTAGTGAATGTTGTCTTAACCTGATATTCAGGGACAATCAAGATCTGATTATATCTTGAGAAACCATCCATGAGTAAAATCATTCCACATTTGGTAGTGAAATCTATGATATAATCTATGTTGGGTAAGGTAAAATCATCCTTACAACATGCTAAGTTAATTTCCTAAAATTTGGTACATATTCTGATTGTTCCTTCCTTCTTAGCCACAATAATAATATTGGAGATACAATCAAAATAATCAATAGCTTTTATAAAACTAACAACAAGAAGCTCCTCCTTGACTAAGAGGGTGAGCTTAGGATGCATCTTCCTAAGTTTTTGCTTAACATACTTAGAACTAGGCGTAGCTACCAAATTATTTATAACAAGGGAGGGATCAAGCCCTGGCATATCGGTATATGACCAAGCAAAAAAAATTTGATATTCTCTTAACAAATTTTTCAATTGATCCTACTCATCCATGGATAATAATTTACCTAACTTAAGGATTCTAGAGGCTTCCTTAGAACCTAGGTTCACATATATGGTCTCATCAATAATGCAACTCATCCTCAAGAGGATGTGGGGCAGGAATCACTCCTAGTTGCTCAAGGTCCTTGGGAGACATAGAACAAAATTCCACTTGAGAACTAGAAGATTCAACCTATGCAGTGCAAAGGAAAAATATTTCAAAGCAAATGTCATTATGAGGTGTATCCTCATATTTGGCATACTGCTCAGGGGCTATGACCAACATAGAAGGAGAGGGTGGTCCCTCATCCTCAACACTCCACTCTAAACATTGATGAGATTCATCTAAAAGAGACTTTTGACAAGAAGAATTGGTTTGATCCTGTGATGAGATACTGATTGGTGATTCCTTATCAAAAATTTTGAGTTGCTTAGTTTTTTTAGATAAGGAACCTGATGAATGAAATTGAGCTAGATCATTTGGTGAGAAAAATTCAAATGGATGAGGATTACCCAAGGTAGAAATAATTTGGTTTTTAAATTCAAATTTTAAGCATTGATGAAAGGTAGAAGGGATAACCTTCATTGAATGGATCCAAGGACATCCATAAATAATACTAAAATATGTAGGACAAGATACCACATAAAACAATGTATCTAAAATCTTATATCCAACTTTAAGGGGAAGTGATATGGTACCACAAGGTTCTTGGGACTCATTATTAAAAAATTTAATGATATCACTGGATTTAGTTAAATCTTCATATTTTAATCCATTTTTTGAAAGAAATGATATGTGCATAAATTAAGGGAAGAACCATTATCAATCATAACTCTCTTGATAAAAGTATCCCCAAAAAATGCAGTGATGTAAAGAGAAGAATCTTCTTGTAAATTTGAGGAAGAGATATCGGAATCCGAGAATGTGAGATGATGTGTCCCAAGAGAACTTACAATATTGGTCATATCACTCAGGAAAATATCTAGTGGGATAGATTATTGTTTTAGAACATTTATCAAGGCTTCTCCATGAGTAGGATAATTTTGTAAAAGTTCGAAGAGGAAAATATTTTTAAAAAAACTCATATCTTGTTGAGATCGTTGGATTTGTCTATTCTGCACCTATTGTTTTGAAGTAGTTGTTATCATACCAACCATATTGTTATCATAATGATGTGGTACACTTTTATAATATACCTAATTAGCTGCCTTAGGTACATTCTGGTTGATAGTGGAATTTTGACTATTTGAGGATTGAGAATTTCCTACATAAAGATGTCCTATTGTTGGACATTTGAGGAGTGTTTGTTGTCATTGATGTCAAAAGTAGTTTTGTGCTATATTCATCATCTTTGAGGACATTAAGTGTTTCTTCCAAAAGCAAGGTCTTGTCTAGTAATAAATTATAATATTTATTTTTAAATATTATATACCCAGGAGGGCCCAAAGGATGAAGACCCAAGGAGAAACAAGTTAAAATTAAATAAAAATATTTTATTGTTATTATTTTTGGCCAAAAATCAAGCTGAAGAAGATCAAGGACCAAGTTGAAAAATACCCACAAGAAGATTTAATTTAAATTAAAATATTTTAATCTTTGATTAAAATTTTAATTTAAATAATGATGGGTGCTAAGGTTTAATTTAAATATTTATTTAATATTTAAAATTAATATTCAAATTCGAATGCTCGTCGATGTTGGAATATGCTATGGTTTGCATATAAATAATGCCAAGGTTTGGCATTTGAAAATTATCCATGCGAACATTTTTTTGGCTCATGCAAAGAGAGAAATACTTGTGCATTTTTGCATGTGTATTGAGCGTAGAATAGGACAAGAGTTTGTGGTCTCTGAAATTCACTTGAAGCCTCGCATAGCTGATTTGGCAGCCAAAGGCTGCGTTAGACATATTTGGGAACAAGTGCAGGTTCAAATCTTGTGCACTTCGTTTTGCCGAATGAAATATCGTGTTGTGTTTGCCCTATTCGAGGAGGAGGAAATCAAAGGCACATTCGTACCTTTTGGATCTTATGGAGCCACATAGCCTAGTTTCTGGGCATGAGCAATGCGGAAGCTCTTGGGGGAGAGCCATCGGTGGCTTGAATCCTGCCAAGGCCTTTTGGGCAGCATAATAGAGGTATGCACATTATTTGGGTTGACTTGGATTGAAAAAAACAAAAGAGGGAAAAATATTTTTTTTTTAGGTTTATTTTAATTAGAGTTTTTGCATAATTAATTTGGATTATAAGTTGTTGAAGGGAGTTAAAATGGAAATGCAAAACTTTAATTTTTGAGTTGAATTTTTAAGTGATTAAGGAGTTATAAGGTAGTAAGGAAATTTATTTTTGAGATTGAAGATTGTTGAATATTATTTTAAAGTTGGAGATTATAAGGTGTATTTGAGTTCTATTTTTTTTATTGAAGAAATATTTTTAAAAGGTGTTAGAGTGATATTTTTGTCATCTAACCTTTGTGTTTGGCAAGGAAAGTGGTTATAATTGAGACAGGTGTTTTAAGGGCACTTCTTCATCAAACAAAAATATATGGGCACATATTTATTGTGAGTGATTGTTGGATGTTGTGAATTCTAAGTTGGAGTGAAAAGGATTTTTTGGTAAGCATTGTTGAGTTTGGTTTTGTATTAATGCTTCAAGGTTTTATGGAATAAAGGTTGAAGATAGAAACCTTATTTCATAAGCATTGTTGGAAACATTGGTTGAACCTTTATATGCATGATTAGGGTTTGTGAAAGAACATGAGTATCATTGTTATGCGAAGTTGTAAACTATCTTGAATTAGGATTTGCAAGATCATGAGTATCATTGTTATGTGAGATTGATTAATAAGCATTGTTGGAAATATTTGAGTGAGTTTTCATATGCTTGGACTAGGGTTTGTAAGCAAGGAGTATTTCATTGAGTGATTGATTGAGTGGATTTGATTGAGCCTAGTTGCAATGCTATTTCTATCCTCTTATCGCAATGAAAGTACAGATAATTCCAAATATTTACGAAACGATATTCACACAACCAATCTTGAGAATAGAATGAACGAATATTGGATTTCAAAATAGAAGAAGTGCAGTTCGCCACTCAAGGTGGGCTCGTCCCCGCCTTAAAGGCTTATGCGAGAAACACAGATGATAAAATGAAAAGTAAGATAATGTTCTAAGACTACACAATTGGATATCTAAATACACTTGGATAATATTGTAGAACATAGCCGACGCTATGTTATTTGGTATGTCACTGGAAATGTCTGGAAAATCCTTTCGGGTTCCCATGTAGCCTCTTCATCTGGTAGGCCCTGCCATTTGATGAGAAATTCTTGGATGTGACAAGAGCTCCATATGTGTGTTCTACTTTGTAGAATTGCTTCTGGCTAGAGGTATATACGCCCTTCTGCATCGAGTATTGGTACTTCTGACTGAGATTTCACTTTTTGGCCGATCACCTTCTTGAGACACTATCTGGCATGGTCATGGGATCTTTTGGAAGGTAGTCCCTTTGGTTCTTGGAAGACCTCTTCGTAATGTGCTACTATGTCCCATAAATCTGGAGCAGAAATACCCAAAATTGCTCGAGATTGCTTTTCCAAACAATTAATTTGAGCTATGAATCCATATCCAACCTTTTTTAATGTTTTCTCCATACTATGAGAGCTCACCATCTGTGATGGAGGAGTAGTAATATCTTGTAAGCGAATGACCTGTCCATTTTTCTTCCATTCCAAAAATATTTTTTTGAAATTGAAACTAACCATGTCTAGTGTTTCCAACCATTCGACTCCCAAAATGACATCAGAGTTCCCTAAATTCATTACGAAGAGAGATCCATACCATGTATAAGTTCCCATTTTAATGGAAACTTTAGATGTTTGCCCAATACATTGAGCGTTCACCCCGTTGGCTACTAGAACCTGGAATTTGTCTTTGTTGGAAGAGTTAATGAATAAATTCAAAGCTTTTGTTGTTTTGATGTCGATAAAATTGTGGGTACTACCTGAATCAATTAGCACATTTACCTTTTTCTATCGGATAAATCCTGGTACCTTGATTGTATGGTGGGATGTTAACCCCATGAGGGCCTGCACAAAAATAGCCATTGTATCCTCTTCCTTCTCTTCAAAAACAATCGATAGTTCTTCTTGAATAGGTTCTTCCTGGTGGTATGCTTCTTCCTCTTCTCCTTCATATTGAGCGCATTCAATATGAAAGTTTTGTTTTTGTGCACATGCTTGTTCTTTGGGATGGTGATTGTGACATTTATAGCAAAAGTATCTTGATGGTTGATCATTTCTATGAAAAGAGTTGTTGCCATATGAAGGATGACTATAAGTTTCATGTCGTGTATACAACTAAATTCTCTTCTCAGCTAGCTTGGCCATTCTTATGCAATCGTTCAATGAGGTTGGATTTTGAATGTCCACCTCCACCTTAATATTTTCTTTCAAACCATTGTGAAAAGCTCCTACCACTGTGTCTGGACTGAGGTGTAATGCATACGATAGTAAACTGGTGAATTCGGAGATGAACTCACTAACTGATCTTTCTTGTTTAAGAGATAACAGTCTTACTGTGTATGATGATGTAGCTCCTTCATCAAATATTTCTAAAAAATAGGTAGTGAAATTATTCCAGCAAACAGTAGCTCCTTTCTCGCGTTTAAGCCATACGAACCATTGGTAAGCCTCAGTGCCTAATTTTGATGCAGCGAAAGGGACTTTATCAAAATCCTTAATTTGGTATAAGTCGAGAATGCCTTCCATTTTGGCTATCCAACCATGAGGATCATGACCCTCAAAAGTGGGCATATCAATGCGTGGAAAATTATTAGGGCCTCTTGGTTGGTGATAACCCATATCCCTATCCTGATCTTGGTTATATCGTTGACTATGATAGCGATTCCCATAATTATTTGGATTGCCTCTTTGTTGCTCCCAATATTCATCCTGGTTGTCATTTTCTTCATGCCTTTGTTCATGGGAGTGATTTTGGGGATTAGTATTGGGATTAGTTTGGTTTTGTGCGCTCAATAGTTTAGTTAGGTTGACATTAATTTGGCGCATACCATCTAGTAATTGTCGAAGAGCTTCATCAATGGTAATGGCAGAGTTTTTTGATTCTCCTTGTGTGACGTTGTCGTGATTTGGGGAAAGGTTAGTAGCCATGGGGTCTACCAGTGGATGATGCGAATTATAATTGCCAATTTTGAAAGAAGGAGAATTTTTTGTACTTGGGCTTCGATGAGGTCTTCTTGTGTTGTTATTGGTCGTCTCCGAGCTTGATAGTGGACCATCAAGTCCTTTGATCCAACTCCTACTCATGCACTGTTCAAAATTTCCTGCTTAGTAATCCATGAGCTTCGATTTCTACAAAAATTTGGTTGAATTCGACAAAAAAATTGGATTTCGCTTCAACTGTCGCTCCAACTACAACGCGGATTTGAAATTTGGGTTTGTCTCTTAGCAACTTTCAGCAATTTTGACAGCAACTTATCCAACTTGACCGTAAATTTGACAGCAATTTCTGACAAGTTCCTGATGACTTTGGACACTTTAGCAAGTTTGGACAATTGCTAAGACACGACAGTGACCAATCGACGCAAGACCAACCGACCTGACACGAATGATGTAAGACAAGAAAAACATGCGGACACGGGCCAGACCAACCAACATGACACGAATGACACAAGACCCGAACAACACATGGATACGAGCAAGACCAACCAACGTGACACGAATGACACGCGGACATGACCTAACCAACATGGAAGACGCAAGACACGAGCGATACGTGGACACGACCTAACCGATACGAAGGATGCAAGACAACAACCGACTAACTGACATAGGAAGGACACGATCACAACGTGATGACAACACAAAGGAAACACCACGAAGGACACGAAAAACATGACCAACGACCAAAAACCAACCATGAACTGACAGCGAAGCAACCGACACAAGGACATGATGCCAGCTAGTTACGCACGTGAGAAACCAACCACTATGTGACCGAAGTCACACCTTTGAAATGGAGCCTCCCGCCTTATAAGCCTTAATACTACTTTTTCACGACGAATGTGGGATAATATCCTGAATGAAAAAATAAAAAAATTTATATGTACAAAAATACCTTATGTTTGAAGTGGGTAGTTAAACCTCTCTAGTTGCTGAGAGGCCCAGGTTCAAATCTCTCGCCTCACATGTTGCGGATATGTTATGTAATGGTTCCCTTGTGGTCACAGTCTGTTTACCCCTTATGGCCACCACCAAAAAAAAAATACCTTATGTTTGAACTTTATAATCTGAGTTGAACCAATTTATGCGTCGATCTGGGAAACCGTTCGAACCGTGTAGTCTGGTTTTAAATATGTGTTTCCATTGGGTTTCTCACAACTGGAAAATGCCTGCACATAGCCCTCTCTGAAATTGATTTTGCCCGATGATAGCAATGCAGTGAATGCTGCCTTTTACGGCTTGGTTTGTTTAATATGATCACCAATATTTCCGAAACATAGAAAGGAGAAAGCTCGATTATTTTGCCAGGTACGTAGGTCCTGTCTTTGATTGCAAAATGATGCTTCCCACAGGTCCAGAATAGTTCATTGCCTAAACTGACTGATACCACTTGCAAGGCTATTTCTATCCTCTTATTGCAATGAAAGTATAGATAATTCCAAATATTTATGAAATGATATTCACACAACCAATCTTGAGAATAGAATGAACGAATATTGGATTTCAAAATAGAAGAAGTACAGTTTGCCACTCAGGGTGGGCTCGTCCCCGCCTTAAAGGCTTATGCGAGAAACGCAAATGATAAAATGAAAAGTAAGATAATGTTCTAAGACTACACAATTGGATAGCTAAATACACTTGGATAATATTGTAGAACATAGACTACACAACCTTTATATGCATGATTAGGGTTTGTGAAAGAACATGAGTATCATTGTTATGTGAAGTTGTAAACTATCTTGAATTAGGATTTGCAAGATCATGAGTATCATTGTTATGTGAGATTGATTAATAAGCATTTTTGGAAATATTTGAGTGAGTGTTCATATGCTTGGACTAGGGTTTGTAAGCAAGGAGTATTTCATTGAGTGATTTATTGAGTGGATTTTATTGAGCCTAGTCAAGTGGAAGTGTTGAAATGATAGTTCTAATTCTATGAAACAAATTATTCTATATTCTAATTTGACTTGAGAAAGAGATTGGAAGTGATTGAGCATTATGATGAGTGTGAAGTATATTGAGTCTCTAACAATTATCTATATATTTCTATGATATTGGATAAGTTCTAGTTAGGACTTGTTGAGAATATTTGAGGTAAGTCTTGGTGAAGACTTATTGAGCAGATTGATCAAGTTCTAGTGAGCACTTGTGGAGCAGAGTTGAGGCAAGTATTTGTGAAGACTTGTGGACAAATTAGTGTGAGATTTTGTGGAAGCTTACAAGGTATATTTGAGACAAGTCTTTGAGAAGACTTGTGAGAAGAGTTGATTGATTTATTTGTTCAAACATTTGATTAAGGTTTGGATCAGATCTAGTAGAGTTGATTTTGTAATTGAGTCAAGCTTTGTGTTAAGGCTTGAGGATAGAGATTGAGAAGATTTGTGCTAGATCAAAGGATTGTGTTTAGTAAAAATTTGAGGATAGAGATTGAGTATATTTGTGCTAAACCGAAGGACTATGTTTAGTACAGATTTGAGGATAGAGATTGAGAATATTTGTGCTAAATCGAAGGACTATGGTTAGTGCAGATTTGAGGATAGAGATTGAGCAGATTTGTGCTAGGCAGAAGGACTATGTTTAGTCCATATTTGAGGATATTATTTAGAAAATTTGTGCTAGACCAAAGTACTATATTTAGTGCATATTTGAGGATAGATATTGAGCAGATTTGTGCTAGATTGAATGACTGTGTTTAGTGGATATTTGAGGACAACGATTGAGAATATTTGTTCTAGACCAAAGGACTGTGTTTAGTGCAGATTTGAGATAGAGCTAAGAATGAGATTTTAAGGTGACAAAGTATAGAAGATGACAGTCTCTAGTGGATAGAGGTCCATTAGCCAGGGCAGTGAGGATAGGTCTTTTGAGTGATAATGAGAGTCTTCAGTGGATAGAGATCCATAAGCCAGTGTAGTTAAGGTAATAGTTCTTCTAGAAGATCACTAGCCAAATCTAAGGAGAAAGAGTTCTCCTATGGATAGAGATCCACAAACTTGATTAGGGAATTGGTGTCTCCTTTGGACAGAGGTCCATAAAATTTGTAATAGGTAAAGGATTCCAAAGATATTTGTTGAGAAAATTTTAGTGAAATATTTTCTTCGTGGAGTAGCCCACATTGGGTGAACCATGTTAAAATGGTGTATCTATTGTGTGTGGTGATTTATGCATTTCTTTGATTACTACTATTGATATTTCTATTGATACATTACATAATATTGATTGTAAGATAAGAGTAAAAAGTGGTCTTATATTGTTCACCCTCTATCATTATAATCTTATGTTCTTCACCTGCATCAATCAAATCTTGAACCACATGTTTCAAATTATTACAAGAATTTATCCAATATCCTTCTACTCTATGATATGTGCAATACTGACCTACCTTGTACCAATTATTTGTAGTATCTAGTTACCTTATGGGAGGTAAATCAATTGTGTTGACTTCTAAATGTTATTTCAAAACTGCTTCCATAGACATATTAAGCTTTGTGAAATTCCTTTGTGGAGGTTGTTGAAGTATTATTTTTTGTAGGTTTTTATTAATGCTATTAGCAGGTCTACTATCTGTACCTACCACATGATTATTCTTATACTATGAATTAGTAGATTTTTCTTCTTTTATTTTGAGTTGTCTTTTTGGTAAGATTTTATTCTACTTTTATTGCTAACTCAATTGCTTGACCAAAATATGTGATAGTAATAGTATCTAATGCATAAGATAACTGCTCTTGCAGACTTCCAATAAATGCCTCAAGCATATCTCTAAGAGGTAAAGTATATTTTAAAATTCCAACTAGACTTCTCCAATGAGCCAAGAATTTTGAGAAACTTTTCTCTTTACCTTGTTTCAAATTATAGACATATTTCATGGTTACTTCTTTCTCAATATAAGAAATAACTGTTGAACAAATAATTTTACTATTTCTTCAAAATTTCTCAATGAATAATTAGGTAACTAATAGTACCATTATAATGCCATGCCACCAAGACTCTTAGGTAATGTTTTTAGTAACAACATGTAATCACATATGAGATCATGATATGGTATCCTAAATCATCTTAGATGCTCTATTGGATCTTCTATCCCTTTATATATATGTAGGGTGGGCATAGAAAAATGCTTAGGATAGGTCTTGCAACAATAACAGTATCCAATGGCTTGTTACACATTTCTTTATAACTGTAGGTGAAAATTGAAAGTTGAATCATCTCCACTTTTGAAACCAATTATTTTACAATATTTGTCAAAATTTTCACTTCTAGATTGTTGCTATGTATTGTCCCCAGATTCCGTAAGGGAGGGGTGTTGGAAATATAGATATTTTTGTGGTATGTGGTATATTGTTTGAGAGGATAATAAATAGCTAGTTGAATATAAGCAATTGTGTTGAAATTAGAAGATTGAGGAGGAAATTGAAAATAATTTTGAGTGACTTTACTAGTTGGAGGAACTTTTGGATTTCTTCCAATGTTGGAGGTTACAGTAGTGGCATAATTTGGATGATGAACAAGATTACCATGATTCAAATATTATCTTAAGGATTTATCATGATATGGTCTAAATTCCTCAAGTAGGGCTTCTTCCTCTAAAGCTTCATCCAAGGCATGCTTATGATGCTTGTAAAAGGTCCACACATGCTCAAAATATTTGAAGATAAGGTTCCCATCGGGTTCCTTAATAGGATCAAGACTATTATAAACATCTTATTATTCAAGATTATGATTTTCTCTATTAATTTGATCATTCTCTTGGAAAATATCATCAAACCTAAAAATCCTTCGTCCATTCCAAAGGTTGGAAACCATTGGAAAAAGAATAAAAGGACTAATGGTAGAAAGGAACTAAGACTAACAAAAACAAGCAAAATAAATGTTAGGTTTTTTATGTTTTTTAATCTAACACATAGACTTAATGATCTTGATTAAAGTTTTAAAATAAAAATAAGGTGTTCACGTTGGATTCACCAAATATGTAGAGGGATAAAACCACCCTACCATGTACGATTATCAAGGCTAGATCCATAAGAGAAAGCCTTGAGGTGAACCATGGGGGTTGCATTGTTCTCTACACTCAATGTGAAAGAGGGGGAGAAGGGTTCACCAGGAATGCTTTAAGAACTCACTCCAAGTCCTTTGGTTTTCAAGAATGTTTGATGTATTCAATTCAAAATAATCACCTATGTTTGACCTTTCTAGATTTATGCTATGAAAGATAAAGGACAATGTAGAAATACAGTATGCAAGAAAACAAGAGCTAACCCTAGAATGATTCTTCTTTTGAATGATTTCTAACCCTAGGGTTTCAAGATAGAGAACCTTCAGGCAAGGGTTCAAGGGAATATGCACAGACAATATTAACCCTAAGTGGACACTGTATGCTATTTTTACTTTTAATGCCTAAGAAAATTAATTAAATATATTCTTTTACAATTAGATCTAGGGTCTTATTAGAAATACAATACACCCAACAAACAACCTATATATTAAATTAGGAAACTTATCTTATCTAGTGGTTGATCCTTGCTTTTATTATTTTATCCAATGATATTCAACAATATAACTTGGCAAACACTTTAAAAATATGATTAGCATTAGGGGGCTTGTTTAGGCCATTGTATGATACTACTTGTAGGTGCATCAGTCAAGCCTCCTAAGTCCTTTTAACTTACCTTGAAAATAGAAGCGAAAGTTGACCTTTGTAAGATGAATAAGCATAACAAAATATAGCAAAATAGAATGATAAGTCTCAACATAGAGTACGATAGTATATCCTATGTGCAACCTAGAATCCAGATATAGGGCCTTGGTATAGAAAATTAATCTCAAATGTGGCTTGGGTGAAATCATACCCTATAATAGGCAATCGATATTTCATAGACTAGTGAAATCGTGTCCCATAGAGACTAGGCATGATTTCATAGAAGCTATGCAAAAAATAAAATAGTTATGCAAAAACTCAAATACGTCATACATAAAATCAATACATGCATGAAAATATATGAAAACACCTAGTAGATAACATTGAAGTATACATAAGGGTTAAGACATCCATAATAGTCGATCTCTCCTTAGGGCTCCAACACAAATCCAACAAAGTGAATGACAAAAACAAATAATCCAATACAATAGAAAATATATCACACTCCACAATTGCAAGTTATATTGCTTGCAAAATGAGAAGAAGAGTGCAGACCACTTAGAGAGCACTTTAGAGATCACTTGAAGAAAATATATTGCACGAGATTCATATTTCAAAGTCACTTGTTGGAAAGAAGATTTCAAACCCTCCTTATATAGCAGATTAGAATGTGAAATGGGTGGGAAAAATCAAGGAGAGATGATGCCAAACACGCCAAATCCAATAATTAGGTTTTCCTTGTGAGAAAACCCTAAAATGCAAAATCACACCTCATCAAGGCCAACCACAATTTTACCTTACGAAATTGCATCCCTCAAAAGTGAACAATGATTTCACAACTGTTGGATCCCTCTATAGTTTTAATACAATTTGAAGGGTCAAATGGAGTCAACATGGGACAAATAATATACCTTTCGGAAGTGATTTCTAAGATCGATCCAATGGTGTGATATTTGATGAGAAAGGAGAATATTTGGAAGGGGAAAATTTGTCTCAAATATGACCCAATTTATTCCAAGGGAAAATAAGAGATCTAGGGAAAATCACTCACCTTAGTGGGTCAATTTTCTGTGTCTACAAATAATAATGTTATATTTTTAATATTATATGATATTTTTTTGTATTGATATTTGACCTATAATATTGTGGCTTATTTATATTAGGACCTATGATATTTTGTGTTAGTAAGGCTTAAAAACCAATAGTGGTATCAGAGCTACCACTTAACTCTATCCATGTTTTATAGAGTTATATTAGCTATCTTAACATCATAGTTTGTCAACTTTGATAGAAATGAAGACTTGGACTCTAAAATTGGAAGGTTTGATTGAGTAGAAATTGAGGGGATAGATAAGAGTCACCCTAATTTGGATTCTAGGGTCTTTCCACTTGGTTGAAGATAACCAATAAATACTAGGACTCATCTTGAAGTAGCTTAATTCATTAAGATCCAACTCAAAATGTAATTGGAAGTTTAAGGACATTCAAAGTCACTTTGATAATATTTTGGATTCTCTGGAAGAAGAGGAGAATCAATATTAAATATTTAGAGAGATTCAACTCAGGAGAATGTTGGTCATTCAAGGATATTCGTAGTCACCCTGATATTGATATTGGATTCTATAGAAAAGAGGATAATCATATTTTGTTCTTAGGTGAGACCTAAGATATTGAAGAAAGATATTAGATAGAGAAACATCATAGCTACCAGATATTGAGAAGCATCATAGCTTCCAATATATTGATCATTTAATCTTCCAAGAGACAGAGGATCATTTTAGCTTCTAGGATATAGAGGAGCAACTAGGCTTTCAGATAATATAACCAATACAAAGCTTCTATAGAATAGAGAATAAGTAAACCATAGAGAGAAAGTAAAGCACATAGAAGAAGGAATTTATTATAAGCTTCCTAAGATAAATAAATATTGGAGAACAAGGCTGACTAAAAATATCAATTTAGTCTTTGCCATGGAAATATGTTCTTTGAGAAGAATATTTAGTGCAATAGTAAAGTCAAATAATTTAAAGCAAAGAGGCTATAATACAGAGTCCAATACAAAGGTTACACAAGTAGAAAAACTATAATTAAAAAAGTACATTCATAAGATCTAGTTGGTAGTGAATCATTGTTAAGTCTTAAGTGCTATTAGGGTGCTTCTCTTCAAGGTAGAATAGAATATATCAAGCATTATTAGGATGCCTAGTCAAGTGCTATCAAGGTGCTAGAGGAACATATACAATATAAGTGCTATCAAGGAACTAGATGAATAGAGACATAAATAGTTCTAATAGGGCACAAGAGAGACAATACCAATGTTAATAGGATGCTAGAGGAAGATGAGACCAATGATAACAGGTTGTTAAGAGTCGTAGGAATATAAAATAAAGTGATGCTAGTTTATATAGGAATTGAAAAACATCGTAGATTGACATAATAGCTCTTAGAAGTGTTATCATCTCATACCACCAAATATTGATAGAATAGAACCCAAAATTACTTTCATCTTAGACAAACAAAGATCAATTAGAGTAGCACTTAATGATCAACAAATATATACTATCATGTCATAGTAGAGAAGATCATCACAGAGCAAAACTCAATGAATAGTGAATACTTGCTACCATTGATGATTATCGAAGGATAACAAAGCGATATACATTAACACTCCCTAGTAGGAACCTAAAGAGCTAAATAAGAATGTGAGAGAGAGCATTGGAATTCCAAGCATTAGCAAAAATGATTATTGGAGGAATAAGGTAATGTTGGCAGTCTTCTAATGAGCATAGTGAGATTTCCATTAGCTAGCCCAAATAATGTCTATACATTACATGCTACATTCGGTGCATAATTAATGTTTTGGTAGGAAATAAATTAAATTAACTTTTAAAAATAATTTTGGTGGAGATATAAGGTTTTTCAAAATAAAGGCTATTGAAATACTTAAGCACCATAATTAAGATTTTTCAAAAGTTATTTCGATGTGTATTTATCCTTTTTGATATGGAGTAACAAGGGTTACTACATAAATTTAATTTTATAAGGTTTGAAAGATAATATTTTTTTTTAACCTTGAAGATTAAAAGATTTGAAGTTTTTAAGGTATTTTGAAGATTTAAAATTTTTAAAATCTTTGAAATTTGAAAATTTGAAAATTAATGTATTATGGAGTTAAAATGATTTCTACATCAAAGGTTTAGAAAATTTGAAATTTAAAAATTTCTTATTTGAGTTATTTTTTAAACTTTGGAGATATAAGGATTTCAACTTCAAAGGAACTTACCATGGATTATTGGTATATTGATTCCAAAGCAAATAGGCATATGACTAGAAATAAATAATAGTTTAACATTTTTCAAGAGAAATATGAAAAATTAGTTGTTATAGCAGATAGTATGATTTATGAGGTCAAAGGAGTAGGAGATGTCTTCATTGATCTATCAAATGAAAAAGGAATAATTAGTAATGTACTATATGTACCTGAATTAACTACTATTTTTCTTTTAGTATCTTAATTAATGGATCAAAGCCCAGTAATAGTTTGTATACTCTAGATACATTGTCAAATATGGATCTATCAGTAGGGATTTTAGAAACAAGAGAACTTTGACATAAAAGTCCAGGACACAAGTGCATATTTAATAAAAAAAAATGATTAAA
Organism: Wollemia nobilis; assembly: GCA_028583015.1. Lineage (NCBI taxonomy): Eukaryota > Viridiplantae > Streptophyta > Pinopsida > Araucariales > Araucariaceae > Wollemia > Wollemia nobilis. Next base: position 15,076,421 of record JAQPPZ010016726.1, read on the forward strand.
CATCAAATGGTTAAAGGTTTACCTAAAATTTTATGGAAATATACAGTTTATCTAGAATTTCTAGTAGGGAAACAACATATAATACCTTTTTATATCATTCAACATAAAACTCAAGAACCATTAGAATTAATATATACATATTTATATAGTCCAATGAACATTACTAGTATTGGAGGACAAATATTTTTAACTATTTTTTGATGATTACTCCAGAAAAATGTGGGTGTATTTTATGAAATTTAAATTTGAAGCATTTAGTTGTTTCAAACAATTCAAACTACTAGTGGAAAAAGAAATAGGAAAATCAATCAAGAATATTCGTTCAAATAGAGGAGGTGAAATTTTGTCAAAATAATTTAACTTATTTTTATAAACCAATGACATAAAAAGACTACTTACCACATTCATCAAAAAAAATGGTATTGAAAAATTAAGAAATAGATCAATTATGAAAATGGTTTGTTGTATGCTAAAAGAGTCTCATCTTGATCCTCAATATTGGATAGAAGCAGTTAAAACAACTATATACTTACAAAATATATTACCTATGAGGATTCTAAAAAATGTTACTCTTGAATAAATATGGTCAAGACAAAAACCAACAGTAGAACTGTTGAGAATTTTTGGATGTAAAGAATGCATGCATATCCCAAAGAAAACAAGAACTAAAGTAGATGAAAAAATATGCATGGAATATTTATTTGTTATGATGATGATTCAATAGATTACAGAATAATTGATCTAACAACAAAGAAAATTTACATAGGTAGAGATGTAATATTTGATGAAGGAAACAAAAATGTTATTAAAGAACAAAAGGTTGATTCAGGGACAATTCTAAGTTTTTCAAAAGAAGACTCATCAAGTGAAGACTCAGAATCAAACATATATCATTAAAAAATTCAAAACTTAGAGACTACTACAACACTTCAAAGAAAAAAACCAATATGGCTTAAATATGCACTTACGAACTCGAAACTAGAGAAAATGCCATATCTCACTACTACAAAACCTCAAACTCGTAGTTTAATGATAATGAATAGGGAATTGATAATATTTGTAGTATATCTACAACTACTCTAAATGCTTTAAGTCATCTTGAATAGAAGGCATCCATGTAATAAGAATATGCAACATTAATGAAAAATAAAACATAGAATCTAGTTGATTTACCTCAAGGAAAGACAATAGTAGGATGTAAATGGATCTACAAGATAAAATATAAATTAGATCGTTCACTTGAAAAATACAAAGTTTGATTAGTTGTAAAATGATACATACTCAAACAAAAGGAATTGAGTAAAAAAAAACTTTTTCACCAACAATAATAATGACTATTCAAATAATTTGTGCTTTAACATCACATCTTGGATGGAAACTTCATCAAATGGATGTAAAACATGCATTTCTTAATGGTGATCTTGAAGAAGAGGTATATATGTCACAACCAAAAGGATTTGTGATCAAAGGATAGGAACAAAAAATTTACAAGCTAAACAAATTCTTATATGGTTTGAAGCAAGCACCAAGAGCATTGTATATAATTATTAATAATCATTTATTACAACAAAATTTTAAAATAAATTTATCAAATCCCAATATCTATATAAAAATGGTTAGGCATGATATAATAAAACTTGTATTATATATTGATGGCATAGTAATAATAGAAATCTAAAAAAATTTGACAGATGAAGTTAAAATAGGTCTAGAAAAGGATTTCAAAATGACAAATTTGGGGCTCCTTCATTATTGTGTTGGTTTGCAAATTTGTCAAAATGAAAACAATATCACAATAACACAAAAAAAGTATGCAAAATCATTACTTAAAAAATATAGGATAGAATATTGTAAACCCAAAGATACTCCTATGGAGCAAGGATTGCAATTGTCTAGATATGATGAGACACCTCTAGTCTCAGCCACTATTTATTTATCAATTAATTGAAAGTCTTCTATATTTAATAAATACCAAATAATATATAGCTTTTGTTGTAAATTATGTTTCAATATTTATGGAATAACCTAGAGGAACTCGCTAGAATTCCACAAAAATAATACTATAATATATTAGTAAGACTATACAATATGGACTAACATTTAAAAAGGATGATGACAAATTTTATCTATAGGAATATTCAGATTTTGATTGTACTGGATCTAAAGATGAAAAAAAGTCTACATCAAGCTATGTTTTCTATCTTGGTTTTGGAACTATTTATTGGTATAGTAAAAAATATGCAGTAGCACTTTCATCTACAAAAGTAGACAAAAGATGTAGTTTGTGAAGCACTTTGGTTGCAGTACATGATGAGCACCAAAAATTGCTCATATTTATACATGTATTTCTAACACATTATTATTTTTAGAATGTATGTTCTTTGAATTTTTTATATATATTTAATAGTAAATTATGCATATTATCTAATCTTTATTTTTAAGTGAATTGTGTGCAGATTTAGTGGTTTTTACGATATTTTAGCCTGTTTACATCAAGGTCCCATTTGGACCTGGCACTTTAAATTTTATGAAGATAAAACATCTGTAGTACATAAGTATGAAGTACTAAGTCAAGCACACAATTCCCTTTGAAGTTCCCAACTCACGTTCGATGCTTAACTGACGGGTGCCTACTTCTCGTAGGCGCCTACTTCCCATTAGGCACCTACTTCCCGTTAGGTGCTTGCTTCCCATTAGGCATCTGCATCCCATATAAAATAAGGCACCTCATTCCCATATAAAATAAGGTGCCTAATTCTCGGTAGTGTAGAATTACAACACGATTTTTGTTGACATAAAATTACAGCATGACTCTATGGTCGACAAAATAGAACAGATATTTCAACAGTAGATGCAGATGATATTTTAGCAAAGATGCAGATAAAGGACAATATCAAAGACCATGTGTTATATATTTTCCAAAAAATACATAAATATCAATGCAAATAGATAAAGTATAAAATCATATGTATTCTATTTTGATAAAATATAGAATATGTTAAATCAGTCTGAATTAATATTTTTCTTATCTCCCTATTTATATGTATTTTTTGTAACCATAAAATCAAAAATTTAACTTCTCTCAAATGTAATAGGGCATGGCTGTATATATTATAAATATGCAGGCCATCCCTGATAAATATAATCCTAGATGTGAGAATTATTCTGTAAATTTTTGGAACTGCAATATATTCATTTGAGTATTTTTATTAATATCAAAATAGCATCTGGTGAATGAATTGATTGGGCGAAAGACTACTGGAGCCTGGGACCACTCTAAACAATACTCCTTCCCCTTTTACCTTGCTTTATATAGTTAATTTATTTACTATTTTTTAGATTATTTATTTCCCTTTTATTTTTCCTATTTTCTGTCATTTCCAGCAAAGTACCATTTTAATTTCTACATGCATTCAGTCATGTTTTCATAGACGTAGGATAGATTATTGGTTTGGAATTTAGAATAAAAAATTCAATGAAAATCAAACACCCCCCAAACCAATAGGCACATAGGGACTCATTCCTCACACTATAGGCATATATTGTACGTGTGAGGCTTACAAGTCTATGAGCTACCCTAGGTTGATAATTATATGGAGGTAATTAATTGAACTATAGAAAACTAACCAATGTTTTGCCCAAAATTTTGGTACCGTTGGCGGGGAGTGTCACAATTGTAGTGTATGATCCATAGGTCAGTTAATTTGAAAATTACTTTTAGATTTCCTTGCCTGTAGATCATTTACCTGTGAAGCTTGATTCCACTAAGAGTCTAAAAAAAATCCAACAGATTATTTATTGAAAAAAAAAATTAAAAAAAACCTCAAAATTAGGATATTCTAGAAATATTTAATAAAGAAAAAAATCCCCTCCTTTTGAGTCATCATATCACAAAAACTTATTTTATAGAATATTGTAGTGATTAGGATGGGGAAAATTCAGCAATTATTTCAAAAGTATTCTAGTAAAAAGGAAAAATTTCCAATACGAGGAATATAATCCACAATTAAAATAGAAATATGAACATTTTTTAACGATATTAAGAGTGAAATTTTATCTCTTGCTTTATAGTCGGATACATTCTAGAAGAAGAAGCAAGAATCTGAAGCAATGTCTATATTTTTCTATTCAAGGTGTAAAGAAAATCATGAAAAAAATAAATGTTCGAAGAATATAATAGAAGTTTATGGAAATTGTTACGTAGATCATCAGATCATGTTGTATCCACAAATTATAAAAGAAAATCCAAAATAAGTAGAAACTCACTTCGTGGATTTACCTCCATAGACACAACTATTAGAAAATCCCAGTTTACTAGTTTCACCTTCTACAAGGCCAAAACAGTTGCTGGAACCACCAGATTTAAATCCCAGTAGCAACTATTTAAATTTACTAGTTGATCAATAAATTATGGTTATAAACCCAATGTGCCATAATAGTGCAAAAATAAATCGTGTTGTTGAACAATCAAGTAATGAAGGGCTTCCACCATATCCTGAAAGGTTATGAAAAACTAGAGAAATAACACCACCTAAGTTTGATATTATGAAACAGTTGAGAAATATTACTGATATCATTCCTCAAACTATCAGTGTGCCTATTTACACTGAAGCCATTAGGTATTTTTGCCTCAAAATACCAATATGGGAACCATAGTTAAAAAAAATGAAGGTGATAGGTCAACATGTTGATCTAATATTAGACAAAACCTATGTTACATTCCAAACATAGCCTGTGTCGGCTATGTTTTCCAAGCGTTTAAAATTTACTATATATTGATTCACAATAGTTTATTTGAAATTATCATATTTTTATTTTTCAATCTTCATCTGCGTTATCCGCATTAGCCTATACGGCGAGGGTGTGCCCACCTCAAGTGGCATTTAATTATTCTTTAGTCTTCCGCTACAAATTCTTATTGTTATATTATTTTTATCATTCTGTTTCGGAAATCTCCTTCTGCACAAGTTATATCCTTTCAAGTGGTATCAGTCTAGACGATTCCCGGAGCGCCTGCGTACTCGAGCAAGTTTTTTTACAGTCGCCTAATGCGTTTCATTTAATTTTCCGTCCCCGTCGTGCGCATCTTCGTCACCGTTCATTCATTTTTCTGTCACTGTTCGTCGAAATTCCGTTCGAAATTCCGTTCGAAAAATCCGTCCCAAAAATTTCGTCCCCTTCCGTTCGAAATTCCGTCCCAAAAATCACAAGCAGCGGCGGCCAGGGTCTCAGATCTTCCTTCGCAGTCAATTTCGAATGCCAGATCGTTAAATCATCCGTAGTCCAGCACAAACCTTCGCGAGCTTCGTCAACCAATCGTAAATCGTGATTAATTTTTTAAAACCGGAAAGCTAAGGTTGTCGATTAATTTTTATTCGCTGACGTCAGTTACCTTTCGCCGCTGCGTTGGGTTCAGTTTTATTTATCCCACATCGGGTATACACGGTGCAAAACATGGTTTAAATCACATTCGCCACACCTTCTACGGTGTGACTTCGGTCACACAATAGGAGCTCCTTCGCGTTGTCTACGTCGTACCATGTTGTCGTGTCATCCTTACGGTTCGGTCCCCTCTTGCTGTCCTGTTCGCGTCGTGTCGTTCTTGTTGTCGCGTCGTGTCAGTCCTTGCCAAGTGTCCGCGCTGTCCGCATGGCTGTCCGTCGTTCTTGTCGTCGCATCGTGTCAGTCCTTATCGAGCTCCCCTGTCCGCGTGGTTGCCGCGCCGCACCCGTCCGCATGGTTGTCCGTCGTGTCCTCTAGCCGCGTCGTGTCCTGTTCTCCGCATCTTGTCCACGTGTCCTAGTCCCGGGTCGTAGGTCCTCTGTCCATTTCGTGGTGTCGTGCCTCCGCGTCCACATCGTCTGAGGTCGAGTCCATCTCGCTGGTTGGTTGTCATGTTCGTTGGGTCGTGTCGTGTCTCATCGTGTTCCATTGTCGCTGTCACGTGTGTCCTTGTCTAGTCGGATCACGTCTTGTGGTGTCCTAGACACGCCTTGTCCTTGTCTAGTCGGGTCGTGTCCGTTGAGTCTCGTGTCTTAAGATTCGTGTCTTGTCAAGCACTTATCTCAAGGATCCCACAACATCCAATTCCGTGCCGCAGTTGGAGTGGCAGTTAAGGCAGAAAAAACAACAAATTTTGCAGAAATTGAAGATCAAGGATTACTAAGCAAGAAATTTTGAGCAGTGCATGAGTAGAAGTTGGATCAAAGGTCCTGACGGTCGATTATCAAGCTCGAAAATGACCAATAACAATGCAAGAAGACCTAATCGAAGCCCAGGTACAAAAAATTCTCCTTCTCCTTTCAAAATTGGTAGTTATAATCCACATCATCCACTGGTAGACCCTATGGCTACTAACCCTCCCCCAACTCACGAAAACATCACACAAGGAAACTCAAGTAACTCAGCCATTTCCAACGATGATTCTCTTCGACTCTTACTAGAGGGTATGAACGAAATTAGTCTCAACCTAAAATCCCTAGTGCGAGCACAAAACCAGCTTAATCCCAATACTAATCCCCAATATCACTCCCATGCCCAAAGGAATGAAGACAATGTCGATCAAAATGACGATTGGGAACAGCAAATAGGCACTTCGGATAATTCCAGGGATCGCTATCATAGACAGCGGTATAACCAAGATCAAGAAAGGGATACGGGTTATCACCAACCGAGAGGCCCTAATAATTTTCCACGCATTGATATGCCCACTTTTGAGGGTCATGATCCTCGTGGTTGGATAGCCAAAATGGAAGGCATTCTCGACTTATATCAAATTAAGGAAATTGATAAAGTCCCTTTCGCTGCATCAAAATTAGGCACTGAGGCCTACCAATGGTTCGTATGGCTTAAACGAGAGAAAGGAGCTACTATTAACTGGAGAAAATTCACTACCTCTTTTTTAGAAAGATTTGACGAAGGAGCTACATCATCATACACAATAAGACTGTTATCTCTTAAACAAGAAGGATCGGTTAGCGAATTCATTTCGGAGTTTACCAGTTTACTACCATACACTTTAGACCTCAGTCCCGACACAGTGGTAGGAGCTTTTCGCAATGGATTGAAAGAAAATATTCGAGTGGAGGTAGACATGCACAATCCAACCTTGCTGAACGATTGTATAAGAATAGCTAAGCTGGCCGAAAAGAGAAATCAGTTGTCTGCACGGCGTGACACTTATAGTCGTCCTTCGTATCGCAACAATTCCTTTCGTAGAAATGATCAACCATCAAGATACTTTTGTTATAAATGTCGCACTCATCACCCCAAGGAACAAGCATGTGCCCAAAAACAAAACTTTCATATTGAAGGTGATCACTATGAAGGAGAAGAGGAAGAACCTTACCAACCAGAAGAACCTATGCCAGAAGAACTACCAAGTACTCTAGAAGAAAAAGAAGAGGATACAATGGCGATCTCCGTGCATGCCCTCATGGGTTTAACCGCCCACCATACCATCAAGGTACCAGGATTTCTCCGCCAGAAAAAGGTGAATGTGCTAATTGATTCTGTCAGTACCCACAATTTTATCGACATCAAAACAACAAAAGCTTTGAATTTATTCATTAACTCTTCCAACAAAGACAAATTCCAGGTTCTAGTGGCCAACGGGGTGAACGCACAATGTGTTGGTCGCACATCTCAAGTTTCCATAAATATGGGAACTTATACCTGGTTTGGATCCCTTTTCGTCATGAATTTGGGGAACTCCGATGTCATTTTGGGAGTTGAATGGTTGGAAACATTAGACACGGTTAGCTTCAACTTCAAAAAATTATTTGTGGAATGGAAGGAAAACGGACGAGTCATTCGCTTACAAGGCATTACTACTCCTCCATCACAAATGGTGAGCTCTCATAGTATGGAGAAGATGTTAAAAAAGGGTGGATATGGGTTTATAGCTCAAATTAATTGTTTGGAAAAACAATCTCAAGCAACTTCGGATATTACTTCTCCAGAGTTACAAGACATCATAACACATTACGAAGAGGTTTTCCAAGAACCTAAAGGATTACCACCTAAACGATCTCATGACCATGCCATCCATTTGATTCCAGGGAGTGTCCCACCTAACAATCGTCCTTACCGCTATCCTCAACCACAAAAGATAGAAATAGAACAGATCGTTCGAGATTTGTTGGATCACGGAGTCATTCGTCACAGCACTAGTCCTTATTCCTCACCTGTCGTTCTAGCTAGACGAAAAGATAACTCTTGGCGTATGTGTCCTGACTTTCGTTCTCTCAATAAACTCACTATCAAGGACAAATTTCCTATCCCTGTCATAGATGACCTACTAGATGAGTTGCATGGTGCAAAATTTTTTACAAAATTAGACCTTCGCTCCGGATTTCACCAAATCCGTGTCGAGAAGAAGATATTCCTAAAAACTGCTTTTCGTACTCATGAAGGTCATTACGAATTTTTGGTCATGCCTTTTGGTCTCACCAATGCACCATCCACATTCCAAAGTCTCATGAACCAAGTGTTTCGCCCACTCCTCCGTAAGTTTGTGTTAGTCTTTTTTGATGATATTCTCATATACAACAAAACATGGACGGATCATTTACATCATGTGGATAAGGCCCTTCACATTTTACACAAAGAAAAGTTATTTGTCAAACGTTCCAAATGTTCATTTGGTGTTCAAGAAGTCGAGTATCTTGGTCATATAGTTTCACACGAGGGCGTCAAAGTGGATCCCAATAAGATTAAGGCAATTCAAGAGTGGCCTTTACCTAAAACCATCAAGAAACTTCGTGGTTTTTTGGGTCTCACGGGCTACTATCGCAAGTTTGTACAAAATTATGGTAAGATTGCAGCACCTCTCACCGCACTCACAAAGAAGGATGCTTTTCGTTGGTCGACAGAGGCTTCTCAAGCCTTCGAAGCTCTTAAGAAGGCCATGTGTACAACTCCAGTATTAGCAACTCCCAATTTTCACAAACCATTTATTATCGAATGTGATGCATCAGGAACAGGAATTGGGGCTATACTAATGCAAGAAGGTCATCCATTGGCATTTGAAAGTAAACAGCTTTTCGAGAAAAATTTGGGAAGATCAACATACGAAAAAGAAATGTTGGCTATTCTTCACGCAGTAGAAAAATGGAGACACTACCTAATCAATGCCGCTTCATTATAAAAATAGATCATAGTAGCCTCAAACATTTTCTTGAGCAAAGGTTTTCATATCCGAAACAAAATAAGTGGTTAACCAAACTGTTGGGCTATGATTTTGTTATCGAATACAAGAAAGGGAAGGAAAATATAGCCGTCGATGCACTGTCCAAGAAATATGAAGATGAAGTAGTCATTAACGCTATTTCAGGTCCTTGCTCCCAATGGGTGAATCAATTACAAGATGAATGGTTGTCCAATAGCGAAACTGCTCAGATACTTCAAGAATTATCTATAGGGTCCTCTAAACACCCTTTGTTCTCTTATGAAGATAAAATCCTCCGGAAGAAGAACCGCATTTACATTCCACACAATTCAGAACTCAAATCGAAGATCCTCGACGAATCACACGCTTCTCCATCAGCAGGACATTCAAGATTTTTGAAGACATATTTAAGGGTCAAACAATCATTTTGTTGGAAAGGATTAAAAGCAGAAGTCAAACAATGGGTAGCAGAATGTGAAGTTTGCCAGCGCAATAAAGGAGAAACAGTCAAATCACCAGGATTGTTACAACCATTACCCATCCCTGAACGACAGTGGGAACATATATCCATGGATTTTATTGAAGGTCTTCCAAAGTCAGAAGGCAGGACAATAATCTTCGTCGTCGTAGACCGGTTATCCAAATACGCTCACTTTCAGGCTTTACAACATCCATTTTCCGCAAGCAAGGTGGCAAAGGTATTTATGGATTCAATTTTCAAATTACATGGTATGCCAAAAAATATTGTAAGTGATAGAGATCCCATCTTCACTAGTAACTTTTGGCGGGAATTATTTTGACTTAGTGGTACCAAATTGAACATGTCTTCAGCCTACCATCCACAGACAGATGGTCAAACAGAAGTAGTTAACAAATGTTTGGGTACGTACTTAAGATGTTTCGCTCAAGATAAACAATACCAATGGAGCCATTGGTTAGCATTGGCAGAATGGTGGTACAACACTTCTTACCATTACTCAATTAAGATGTCTCCATTTGAAGCATTGTATGGCACCAAACCTCCAACAATCATAGATTACGTACATGGATCAGCCAAAGTAGCCAAAGTGGATGATTGGTTCCAACAAAGGCAGTCTACACTCACCATCCTCAAAGAGAATTTAGTCCAAGCACAGAATCGTATGAAACAACAACAAGACTTGCACCGATCAGAGAGAACTTTTAATATAGGTGATTGGGTGTTCCTAAAGTTGCAACCTTACAAACAATCCTCGTTAAGGATAAAGTCCAGCCAAAAGTTGGCTCCACGATTCTATGGTCCCTACAAAATTGTGCGCCGCATTGGAGAAGTAGCCTATCAATTAGAGCTACCTACATCATCACGAATACACCCGGTATTTCATGTTTCATGTCTCAAAAAAGTAATTGGTCAGAAAGTACAAAGTCAATCAGAATTACCAGTGCTCGATGAGGAAGGACGCATACATCTCCAACCTGAAGATATACTACAACATAGAATCCGAAGACTGAGATCACGTCAGATTCAAGAATTTCTCATTAAATGGCAAGATTTACCAGAGGAGGATGCCACATGGGAACCTGAAAGTATCTTCCAGACATTTCCAGCTTTGAGGACAAAGCTTTCCGAGGAGGGGAGTCATGTTACATTCCAAACATAGCCTGTGTCGGCTATGTTTTCCAAGCGTTTAAAATTTAGTATATATTGATTCACAATAGTTTATTTGAAATTATCATATTTTATTTTTCAATCTTCATCTGCGTTATCCGCATTAGCCTATACGGCGAGGGTGTGCCCACCTCAAGTGGCATTTAATTATTCTTTAGTCTTCCGCTACAAATTCTTATTGTTATATTATTTTTATCATTCTGTTTCGGAAATCTCCTTCTGCACAAGTTATATCCTTTCAACCTATCTGAAAAGCCCTACTTTAATGATAAAAATTTTAGGCTTAACATTTTCAACACTTTGATAAAATTTAATGCTGACATTAGATGCAAAACAAGAAAAAAGACAATTAATGAAAAAATTGTAAAAACAATAGTCATCCACATGCCTGCACAATCTGAAAATGAGTTGGAAGAGTCTAATTTTGAGGTCATCCAGGAAGATTATCTTCCCATGTTGCAATGTATCATAGAACTGAATAAAGAAGGGGATGGGACAAATGAAGTCTTAATTGTATCAAATTTTAGACACAAATTAAGATCTTATCAGAAGCCCCAAATTCCAAAGGCTTGCTCAATTGCAGGTATGGGGAAGACCCCACCTTTAATGTTATCATCCACAACATGATGAACGCTATTATAGCGTTCAATTTAAAAATAAAAATAAAAAATAAAAAGTTAATTAGAAGTTTCTTTAACGCTATAAGTTTAGGTTTTTCATTTTATTTTTTTATGTTTTGCAGACAACAAGAGGCTCAGTGCAGATTGTAGGCATCCAAGGCAATATGACCTACTAGCATGTGTCGTTTCATTCTATTTTCCAAAAAAAAATCCCAGAATCTGAAATTTTTTGGAAAATTCTAGAATCTAAAAAAAATTCTGGAAAATTCCAAAATCTGGACAATTATGAAAAAATCTGGAAAAATATTCCAGAATCTAAAAAATTCTGGAAAAACATTCCAGAATTTGATTTTTTCTTGAAAAAAAAGGTACAATTCCATGGGACTTCCTAGGTGGTCACCCATCCCAGTTCTACTCCATACCATAATGCTTAACTTTAGAGTTTTTATGGGATCTGCTACCAAGCACTCAATAAAACACATATGTTGCATACGGTTTGGCACCATGGGAAAATGTGCAACACTCGACCATAGAACCACCAGCTATGGTGGACAAAATATGAGCTAATATGGTTCACAATACTTTGTTGAGCAACACATATTTGCTCATAAAATAAAATATGAAATAAAGAGTTGGCTATGAATATTTCACGAAGTGAGGGATTTTTATGGGGAGTCTGTAACATCACACAATGAAAAAACATGAGTAATAGTCAGTGGGTTCCATTTACAATCTTGCCATGCATCTCACATTTGCAATATGGAATCAAATGCAAGCATGGGGGAGACTCCATATTTTTAAATCCATACTAGGCATTTGACGACTAATCACATATTTGTCATAAAAAAAAAGGAAATATGACATGGACCTATTTTTCTTAAAATAATTTTTTTTTATTTATGTTTTTATTTTGTAGGTATCGTACTCTAAATGCAATTTTTAGGCAGCCTGGGAAACTTGGGCCTATCAGGCATAGACTCCATGAGCCTGCATTTTTTTGCTTTAAAGTTTTATTTTATAGGAACGATGCCCTGAGTGCAATCCTTAGGCATCTTGAGAAACCTAGGCCCAACAGGCACAGGATCCAATAACCTATGTATTTCTAGATTTCTAGGAGTAGGAGTAGCTCATACCTCAAAAGGGGAATACTAAACCTGAATTTGCACAAGAATGTTTGTATGGGTCTTTGTGGACAATAAAACACTCAACTGCCAGTTCAGGGGTGGATGTTGATTTTGTTCTTGTTCATAAAGAAGAAGCACTAAAGGGCCTAATCAACTTGATAGCATAAATTCAAGGGAAATTCAGCACCCGTTGAATAAATAAAAGTGTTTGATTCCCATTATAAGGTAGAAGGTGCCTGATTCTCATTGTACGACATAAGGCGCCTGACTCTCATTACATGGTACAAGGCACTTGACTCCTAGTATGTTAAGGAGATGGTGCCTGCATCCCTTATTATGGTAGACCGACACCTAATTTTTGGTTTATCTAGGAGGGCATTCGACTTCCACTTTTTGGGAAACCTGAACCAAATCGTCTGAACATATTAAAAAAAATAGTTTGTATAAAGTTTGCTTTATGTAAGGCACCCAATTGCAAGAAAGAAGCACTTGATTTCCATTTTTAAGTTCAGTGCCCGATTGCAAGAAAAATGTACCTACATCTTGTTTTAGTAAGCACCTACATTCTATGAACCAAAAATAAGATGTCCAATTCCCATGTCAAAGGCACCTCCTTTATAGTTCAATGGATGCTTGTGCCATGTGTGAATAATATTCATCATTCAGGAAATGGCCCGTGCCACGTCAACTGATCGCTCATATGCACAAAGTCAAATCTATCACGGATGAAATTATTTTAATTTTATCTGTTAAAGAGATTGTGCACATTCTAAAAATGAAAAAGTTATCAGCAAATAGCTTCCGAGGAGGGGATGTGTGTCATCCTGTGAAGACATGTTTTTTCTAATATTTTCTTGAATTTGTGTAGGAAACCTCAAATAAATAAATTGCAGTAATCAAGAACCAGACATATGGAGAAAAATATTCCACATGGTAAATTAGCATGATGTTCTTTAAATATATTACACATGGTCATCATAAAACAGCTAATACAAGTACACCACGAATGTTTACGCATTATAATGCACAAAACATAATATAGGTGTGTACTTAATTTTTTGTTTTGTATATATATAGTTTTCATAGAAATGTTTTTTTTTTAAATAGTGTCGACATGATCCTCTAAATTGTTCATCCATCCATTTAGCCCCATTTTTTATGTTATCCACATGCAAATATTTTGTTGGGAGAACACTCATGGTCATCATCCACTTAAAATCTAGCACATGCTTTAAAGATATCTTGCACAAATAACTTTAATTATTTCTAATTATGGTAAATGACTATCTAAAATAATATGTGTATAATAACAAAGTTGCCAGATTAAAAAATCAGAAAGTGGAAAAAACATAGATATTTACCATGGGAGAAATCCACAAGTCATTTGCTAAAAAAGAAGGAGCTACACAGCCAGAAAGAGGAGAAAGAAAAATAGAGCCTATTGGAAAACCATTGCTAAAAATATAAATTATAAGCATCGAGTGTCACAAGGGCGTGCCACTCTTTAAGCATGGGGGGTGTCATGAGGACACGCCACTCTTTTAAGCATGGGGGGGGTGATGATCACAAAAAATGCTCATCTTTGTACATGGATTTCTAATATATTATGCGGCATTATTATTATAGAATGTATGTTTTATGAAATTTTTATATATATTTAATAGCAAATTATGTATATTATCTAATATTTGTTTTTAAGCGAATTGTGTACAGATTTAGTGGTTTTTAAGATATTTTAACCTGTTTACATCAAGGTCCCATTTGGACCTGGCACTTTTAATTTGATGAAGACAAAACATCTGCAGTACACCAGTATGAAGTGCTAAGTTAGGTGCTCGATTCCCTTTGAAGTGCCCAACTCTCTTTCGGTGCTTAACTGATGGGAACCTGCTTCCCATTAGGCACCTACTTCTCGTTAGGTGTCTGTGTCCCATATAAAATAAGGTGTTTGCTTCCCATGTAAAATAGGTGTCTGCTTCCCATATAAAATAAGGTTTCTGCTTCCCGATGATGTAGAATTATAGTACGATTTCTATTGACATAAAATTATAGCACGACTCTATGGTAAAAAAAATAGAACAAATATTTTAGCAATAGATGTGGATGATATTTTAGCAAATATGTAGATACAAAGACCATGTGTTATCTATTTTCCAACATATACGTAAATACCAATGCAAATAGATAAAGCATAAAATCAAACGTATTCTGTTCTAATAAAAAATAGAATATGTTAAATCAGTCTAAATTAATGTTTTTGCTTTATCTCCCTATTTCTACATATTTGTTGTAACCATAAAATCAAAAATTTAATAGCTCTCAAATGTAATAGGGTATGGCTGCATATATTATAAATATGCAGACCACCCCTGATAAATATAATCCTGGATGTGAGAATTATTCTATAAATTTCTAGAACTATAATATATTCATTTGAGTATTTTTATTAATCTCAAACTAGCATCCGGTGAATGAATTGATCGGGAAAAATATTGTTGGATCCTGGGCCCACTCTAAACAATACTCCTCCCCCTTTTACCTTGCTTTTTTTAGTTAATTTATTTACTATTTTTTAGATTATTTATTTCTATTATTTTTCTTGTTTTTTGTCATTTCCAGAAAAGTACCTTTTAATTTATGTATGCATTCAGTCCTGTTTTCATAGACATAGGATTAATTATTGGTTTGGAATTTAGAATCAAAACTTCAATGAACATCAAACATTCCCCAAACCAATAGGTACATAGGGACTCATTCCTTGCATACAGGCATATACTGTGCGCGTGATGCTCACAAGTCTACGAGCTACCTCCGGTTGACAATTAAATGGAGGTAATTAATTGAACCGTAGAAAACTAACCAATATTTTTCCCAACAATACATATTATTAGACATGGGAATTAGAAGAACTCCTACAATAGTAAAATTTTATAATCAATAAGTACTTAGTTTAATAAAAAAATACAATTATTAGTAAAATAACAAAACACATTGATGCTCAATGTCATTTATTAGGCATCATGTTCATAATCATCATATCCAATGTTTTTACTAAAGAGTAGATTCCAGATATTTTTACAAAAGCACTTGGTCAAAATGAATTTCAAATAGTGTAGAATCATCTATGTATACCAAGAGAAGTTCATATCAAATAATATAATATAGGGGCATGCTATATAATATTATATTATTTGATAAATTAGGATGTGCATGATATGTACATGTGTCATGTAAGTAGGTATACTAGAATATTAAGAGTCTTGTATGCAAGTGGCAAGATAAGAATCCAAAGGTCAAATGGAAAGCAATAGTCAAGATTTTGAAGAGTTATCTTGCAAATTTATATTATGAAGACAAAGCTCCACGAAATGTATGTGAATGAGCAAAAAATCAATATTCTATATTTGACTCATGAATAATATAGTGAGTATTTTCCTTTCAATACTATTGTTATAATTTTGAATATTATATGATATTTTTTGTATTGATATTTTGACCTATAAAATTGTGGCTTCTGTATATTGGGATCTATGATATTTCATGGTAGTAAGGCTTAAAATCCAACAAAATTATGGTTTTTTAAGCCTCAATTCTAATATAAAACTCATAGAATAAATTCCACAAGATCAAATATAGTATAGCCACAAAATAGTAAGATCAAGATAATGATGTAAGTAGAATAATATGAGAAAATTAATATGTAAATCAAGGCTTATACTATATCAAATAATATTCATTAATAAATAACAATATGAATGTAAATATCTTGAATTATACATGTACAGACCACATAGCATAACTTATAATATTAATTGCTCAAAATGTATGTAATATTTATTAGTCCTCTTTCTCCTACAAATATGATACAAAAATTATAGTATATGATTAGATATGTTCACTTATGATCCTCCTCCATGGAATAATATATAGACATATTTGAATGACTCTTTTGATACTTGACAATTCCTTTCCATATGCCACGTCTCATGAATCTTGGATTCTTTAATTGACACTTGCACACACATGAATTTATCTTTTATGCACACCTATACATGGGTCTTTGCTTAGCACACTCTAATCTAAAGACACTTGTGCATTTCCTGCACATTACAAAATTACATAAAATTTTACTCACACTCTAAACTAAGACTCAAATCTAATATAATATTTACAAGATGTACCATAAAGATACCATGGGGGTATATTAGCATATACCAAATAATGTAATATACTCCCAAACCCCCTATATTACATTATTTGTTTATTGAAGACTTCAATATTCAATCATGATCTTCATTCTTAAAGTTACTTTGTAATGGATTTGATCTTTATCTTGATCTTCATTAGGTTATTTTTCTTGTATGACTTCATCTTTGAATTCAGCTTCATGTTCTTTAGTTTTTGTAGTTTCAAGATTACAAATCTCTTGAATTCTCTCATTGTCATCAGATTATTGTATAAGAATATTTATTTTTCCTTTGTCCTTAGAATCATATGATTATTTCTTCATTTGAGTTATATCTAATGATATATATTCTAAGCATTGAGTTAGAAAATCATCACAATAATATTATATTGATTTAAGTGATTCCTCATTGAAACTAACATAAGATTCATTCAAGTTACATGTGAATTTTTATTTTTCTTATTTCTTCCCTTGAAAATACTCAAAGCTAATTAATGATAAATACATAATTAAGCATTATTCTTGAGAAAATATAATATTGTTTTGAGAATTCCACCACATTTTGAAGAGTTTTCCATGAAGATACGTTATAAGTGTTGTAAAATTTTCCTCTTTTGCCTCTTTAACAAATAAAGACAAGTCTTCTTTCAAATAATTAAGCATTTTTTCTTTCCATAAAATTTATCTACTAAGTTTTAAGAATAAAATTTAAATGTGTGCAAAATTTCTTCACTATTCTCATTAGATAAATTTTTAACAATTTCTTCCATGATATGCAAGCAATGTTAAGAATATATTTCCTTTAATGCAATAACCTTGTAACTCCTTAAGTTTAAATAAATTAAGTTTCTAAATTTGAATCCTTTGAAGTAGTAATCCTTATGTCTCCCTAATGTTTAGAAACTAAGAAATAATAAATTTTGTAAATTAAAGTTTCCTAAGTTTGAAGTAGAACTTCTTTTAACTACCAAATAACTAAATTTGCAATAATTATTTTATTTCAAAAAAAATTAAATAAATAAATCTCATATTTAGAAATTTATCTAAAAAATAAAAAACCTATTATCTTATAACTCCAACTTTATAAAAATAAATCAAACTTTAAAAATAACTTCAAATTTACCAAAACACTAAATTATTTTAAATAAATATTATCACTCCAAATAAATTTAATAAACCAAATAAACTTCATAATCCGTATTACTCTTAAATTTCCCTAATATTATGACTCTGAATTAAGCTTTATTAAATACTTAAACTTTAATAAATTTCTACCTTATCTTTCATATGGCATAAATTTGAAAAAAACTAATTAACTTGAGTTTACCTTCGAAAAATTCATGCGTGCCTTTCTCTCTTTTCAATATTTCAAGGTGAAATAAATTATTTACTAGGAAATCTCATGTAGATTGAATTTTAAACCTCTACCAATGTGTTACCAATGTTACACCCTCAAATGGCTTCACAAATTATTCATTTCCAAATAGAATTGTAAGAGATCTATGTACATGTGGCATGCATTGAATTTTTCTTTAGGTAAGATGTAAGTTATACTACATCAGGTGCTTAGTGAATATTTCAATAAATAATGCTTCTTTTCAGATGTTAATCTTTCTACATTATGGAAAATGAATATGGTGGTAAAACAAACCTTGTGTTACTATGATCTCCTTCGCAACTCTAACATTCAATCTTCTAACTAGAATTTGTTGTTGGATATTTGGTATGCTTGTTGGTTTTCCTAGACCAGTAACATCACACTACAACTTGGGAAAATCTAGATAGTGCACTGCTCCTTAGGTGATTGTAGATTCTATGTTTCTCTTAGTTCATTGCTCCTTATTGCTTCTTATATGTTTCTAATCTTCTCCAATATTATCATGGTCTTCACAAGCTTCTTAGGCATGCTTGATATTAGGGTTATGCATAGTCACAAATATTCATAAATTGGATGAATATTAGAATTTCCAAATGTGGAAATTGGTGAATATGAGTACCCTCTACATCAGCCCATTCACTTAAAATGTTTAGGATCAATTTTTTTGTAGGGTCAATTCGCCACAATATATATCCAAACATATGCATATTGTACTCGTTGGAAAGCTTTTTTCGAGCCAGACACAATGGTGGTATTTTTATGAAGTTATAAGGTAATTTAATAGGTCAAAATTTTTCCAAAATATGACCATACTTTTTAGGGCTTCAAATACTCAAAATTTTGGTGTGAAGATGATTGATTTGATTTTCTTCAGATTCACCATGATTCGCCTTGATTTCGATTAGTATTAACAATTTTTTTTACAAGTACATTTTGAGTCCAACTCCTTATGCATAATCCTACTTGATATCTTCTCAAGCTCCTTAGACATGCTTGAGGTCTTCACTAGGTAGGATTGAGGCCTTTCAATCTTCCTTGGGTGTGATATGGAACCATGGGTGACTCTTGAACATGTGTTCTTTCCAATGCAACAATGCTATTCTAATTCTACATGTTTTGAATGAAAATTCACTATGATAGTGTTGTTTCTTCAACACTTTGTTCAAGATATCTTTAACACTCTACTTTGATAATTTTGTTCATTTCTAATTAGTTGGTCGTGATGCTTGAGTAGACATCTTTTGTGATGATTTCTTGGTTTTCCTTTTAGTATGTTGGCATGTCCTGATTATGTTCATTACTTTGGTGGTCAACCTTTGAATAGTGGTCTATCCTTATATATTAGTTGCTTTGTATGCCTAACCTCTAGTCCTTTATATTGCACTCTATTACTCATCTGATTGCATATTTGTATCCAAATATCTTTAGCCTTATTTATTTTTTCCTTCTACAATTTAGAAACTAGAGTCAAATATTTTCTTCAACTCTTTTTACTAAATATTCCATATTTATATGGATGCCTCTATCAAGCCATTTTATCAAGGTCAACAACTTGAATTTTTTGAATCATTATTATGTCAAGGTCTATCTTCAAGACCTGAATCTTCTATCTCTTATGCCAAGGTCAGTCTTCAAACCCTAAATATTTTATCAAGATCAACTTGTTTTTGACCTAAAACTTTAATATCCTACAAATTTAATTAATATTTGCTTTATGAAAGCCTAATTTAAGATAGATATATCTTCCTAACATATCCTTATCTAGTTCTAATTTCTCTTGCACTTAGAAGATGAAATTCTTTTCTATCCATTATAGGGAGCTTCTCACTCTTTTTTCAATAAATCTTTGTTGCACTTGTATCTTCAACAATGTATTAAGTCACACTTAAGAACTCAAATAATGTCAACATGATGTTGAATTTTCCTAATACCTCAATAAAAATCAAGATGACTTGATTGTACTAAATCCTTCAACTTCCTTTTGAGTTGATAGAAATTAGTGTCAAGGAATATCTTTGTCCCTGAAATCATTTTGATGTCAAGGGTTTTCTAACCCTGAAATATCAACTATCTTACAATTAAGTTTCTCTCCAATATAGATGGCTCATTGTCTTCACTATTTATAACCATGGAAATAATATATATGAGTCATAGTCTTCACTATTTATAACCATGGAAATACTATATATGAGTCATAGTCTTCACTAGTTATTCTACAATTGTGGAAAAAATCTATAGTTGAGTCCTAGTATTCACTAGTTGTTCCTTACACTATGGAAAGGCTCTAGCCTTTCTACTTACTTTGACCTTACAATAGAGTCCATGTCTAACTCCCTTTAAAGTAGCCAAGCTCTAAATCAATTTTATCAAATTGGACAAAATTGGTTTGCATGTAGCCAAATAAATTCAACCTATGCAAGAAACTACTCACAATAGCTTTGATACCATTGATGGCTTTTTAGCCACTACAAAATAGTATGATTAAGATAAGGATGTAAGTATAATAATATGAGAAAATTTATATGCAAATAAAGGCTTATAATATATCAAATAACATTAACTAATAAACAATAATATGAATGTAAATAGCTTGAATCATGTATTTACGAAGCATGTAGCACAACTTACAATATTAATTTCTCAAAATGTATGCAATATTTATTACTCCTCTTTCTCTTACAAATATGATATAGATATGATATGATATGATTGGATATGTTCACTTATGATCCTCCTCAATGAAGTACTATATAGCTATAGTAGAATGACTCTTTGGATATTTAAATTTTCCTTTCCATATGCTAAGTCTCATGACTCTTGGTATTTTTACTTGACACTTGCACACACATGACTCTATCTTATAAGTATACCAAGACAAAACTCTTCACTCATCACACTCTAATATTAAGGCACTTGTGCACTCTTACATATAAGACACTTGCGCACATACTCACATTACACTTGTGTATTTTCTACATATACATACTTACAAAAAATATTATGCATTTCTTGCATATTACAACATTACATTAACCATTACTCACACTCTAAACTAAGACTCAATCCTAATCACCTATTAAAAAAAGACTCAACCCTAATATAATATATACAAGATGTACCATGAAGGTGCCATGGGGGTACATTAGCATTTACCAAATAATATAATATATGCCAACACCCCCCTGAATTACATTATTTCATTATTGAATACTTTAGTCTTCAATCATGATCTTCATTCTTCAAGTGACCTTGCAATGGATTTTACTTGTGTCTTGATCTTCATCAGGTTCTTCTTCTTGATTGAATTTATATTTGAATTTAGATTTATGTTATTTAGTATTTGTAGTTTCAATATTACAAGTCTCTTGAATTGTCTCATTGTCATCAGATTCTTATATAAGAATCTTTCCTTTTACTTTGTCCTTAGAATAATATTATTCTTTCTTAATTTGAGATATATCTTCTAAGCATTGAGTTAGCAAATCATCACAATAATATTGTCCTGATTTCAATGATTCCTTATTGAAACTAACATAAGCTTCATTCAAGTTATATGTGACTTTTTATTTTTCTTGTTTCTTCCCTTGAAAAACTCAAAGCTAATTAATGATAAATACATCATTAAGCATTATTTTAAAGATAATATAATAGTATTTTAGAATTCCACCACAATCTAAAGAGTTTTTCATGAAGATAACTTATAAGTGTTGTAAAATTTTCCTCTTTTGCTTCCTTGAGAAACAAAGACAACTTTTCTTTTAAATCATTAGTCATTTTTTTATTTCCATGAATATCATCTATTAAGTTTTGAGAATAAAACTTAAGTGTTGGCAAAATTTCTTCACTATCCTCATTAAATTCATTCTTAACATTTTCTTCCATGATATGAAAGAAATGTTAAGAATATATTTCCTTTAATGCAGACAACCATGTAACTCCCTAGGTTTAAATAAATCAAAGTTTCTAAATGTGAATCCTATGAAGTATTAATCCTTGTCTCCCTAATTTTTAGAAACTAAGAAATAATTAATTTTATAAATTTAATTTTCCTAATTTGCAAGTAGAACTCCGTTTAACTACCAAATTACTAAATTTGCAATAATCTTTTTATTTCAAAAAACCATTAAATAAATAAATTTCATTTTTAGAAATTTATCTAACAAAGAAAAAACTATTAAAAAACCTTATAAATCTAACTTTATAAAAGTAAATCAAACTTCAAAAAAATAACTCCAAACTTATCAAAATACTAAATTATTTTAAATAAACCTTATCACTCCAAATAAATTTAATAAACTAAATAAACTTCATAATCCTTATTACTCCTAAAGTTCCCTAATCTTATCACTCCAAATTAAGCTTTAATAAAATACTTAAACTTTAAAAAATGTATACCTTATCTCTCTTGTGGCATAAATTTGAAAAAAATCCAATAAAATTGAGTATACTAGCTTTGAAAAACTCGTACGCACATTTCTCTCTTTTCAATGTTGTAGGGTGAAATGAATTCTTTACCAGGTACGCTCATGTGGACTAAATTTAACTACTCTTCCAATACATTACTAGTGTTACACCCTCGAATGGATTCATGAATGATTCATTTCCATATAGAGTTTTAAGAGATTTACGTACATGTAGCATGCTTTGAATTCTTATTCAAGTGAGACATAAGCTATACTATGCTAGGTACTTAGCGAATGTTTCTATAAAGAAATGTTTTTTTTAGATATTTCTCATTCTACATTATGGTGAATGAATATGGTGGAAAAACCAACATTGCATTGCTTTGGTCTTATTCTTCGCAACTCTAACATTAAATCTTCCAGCTAGAATTTGGCATTGGATATTTTTTATGCTTGTTGGTTGTCTTAGATAAGTGACGTCATGTTTTTCCCTTGGCAAATTTTTATAGCGTGTTGCTCCTTAGATTATTTTCTATATTGTATCTCTCATTGCACTACTCATTACTAATTCTTATACATTTCTAATCTCTCTAGAGTGTTCATGGTCTTCTAAAGCTTCTTAGGCATACTTCAGAATTTCTCAAGCTCCTTAGTCATGCTTGAGATCTTCTCAAGATCCTTAGGCATGCTTGAGGTCTTTACTAGGTAAGCTTGAGGTCTTCACTAGGTAATTTTGAGGTAATTCAATCTTCCTTGGGTATGATATGGAACCATTGATGGATCTTGGATATGCAGTTGTGCTCTATCTAATGCAATAGTAGTGTTCGATTTTTACATATTTTGAATGCACATTCACTATGATAGTAGTGTTGCTTCAACAATCTATTCAAGATAGCTTTAGCACTCTACTTTGATCATTATGTTCATCGCTACTTAGATTCCAATCTAGTAGTGATGCTTGCATAGACATATTTTGTGTTCAGTGCTTGGTTTTCCTTTATGTATATTGGGTTATCTTTCTTATGCTCACTACTTTGGTGCTAAACTTTTGAATATTGGTTTTTCCTTGAGTATTTGTTGATTTTTATGCTTAATATATGGTCCTTTATGATATACTCTCTACTTTCTTGGTTGCAAACTTGTATCCAAAGATCTTTAGCCTTATTTCTTTTTGTCTTCTACATTTTAAAAACTAGAGTTAAATATTTCCTTCAACTCTTTTACTGAATCTTCAATATTTGTATGGTTACCTCTATCAAGCCATTTTATCAAGGTCAATAACCTAATTTTTTATAATCCTTATTATTTCAATGTCTATCTTCATGACCTGAATCTTATGTCTCTTATGTCAAGGTCTGCCTTCAAGACTAGAATCCTTTGACAAGGTCTATTTATTTGTGACCTAAAACTTTAAAATATTGTAACTTTAATTAATCTTAGCTTGATCAAATATTATTTTAAGATAGATATATCTTCCTGATATATCCTTCTCCTATTATGCTTTCTCTTGCCCTTAGAAGATGAAATTATTCTCTATTTGTTGTAGGAAGCTTCTCACTCTTCTATCAATCAATATCTATTTCACATGTATCTTCAACAATGTCTTAGGTCACACCTAATAACTCAAATAATATCAAGGTGCCATTGACTTTCCATAATACCTCAATCAAAATCAATATGATTTAAATGATCAAACCCTTCAACTTACCTTTAAGTTGATAGAAATAAATATCAATGAATATCTATGTTCTTGAAATTATTTTTATGTCAAGGGTTTGCAATATCCCTAAATGATCAACTATCTTAATGTTGAGTTTCCCTCCAATATAGATGAGTCCTTGTATTCACTAGTTATAACCATGGAAATACTCCATAGATGAGTCATAGTCTTCTCTAGTTTTTTGTAACCGTAGAAAGACTTTATAGAGTAGTACTAGTATTCAATATTTTTTCCTTCCACCATGGAAAACTCTAGCCTTTCTACTTACTTTGATCTTACAATAGATTCCAAGTCTAACTCCCTTTAAAGTAGACACACTCTAAATCAATTTTATCAAACTTTCCAAAATCAATTTTGTATGAAGCTAAGTAAATTCAACCTATGCAAGAAACTAATCATAGTAATTTTGATACCATTGATGTATTTTTAAGCCTTAATATTAATATAAAACTCAAAGGATAAATTCCACAAGATTCAATAAAATATAACCACAAAATAGTAAGATCGATATAATGATGTATGTAGAATAATATGAGAAAATTAATATGTAAATCAATGCTTATAATATATAAAATAACATTCATTAATAAAAAATAATATGAATTGTGCTACCATGGGAGTACATTAACATATATGAAATAATGTAATATACTCCAACACCCCCTTGTATTACATTATTTGGTTATTGAAGACTTTAGTCTTTAATCATGATCTTCATTCTTCAAGTGACCTTGTAATGGATTTGATCTTTATCTTGATATTCATTAGGTTATTATTATTTCTTAACTTTATATTTGAATTCAACTTCATGTTCTTCATTCTTTGTAGTTTCAATATTACAAGTCTCTTGAATTCTCTCATTATCATCATATTCTTGTATAAGAATATTTCCTTTGCATTTGTCCTTAGAATAATATGATTATTTCTTCATTTTTGTATCTTAATTTGAGATATATATAATTATATATCTTCTAAGAATTGAGTTAGAAAATCATCACAATAATATTGTCCTAATTTCAATGATTATTCATTGAAACTAGCATAAGCTTCATTCAGGTTATATGTGAATTTTTATTTTTCTTGTTTCTTCTCTTGAAAAAGCTCAAATCTAATTGATTATAAATACATCATTAAGAATTCTTATAAAGAAAATATAATAGTGTTTTGAGAATTCCACAATGTTGTAAAGAGTTTTCTATGAAGATAACTTAGAAGTGTTGTAAAAAATTTCTCTTTTGCCTCCTTGAGATATGAAGACAGTTTTTTTAATCATCGGGTATTTGATTCTTTTCATTAACATTATCTATTAAGTTGTGATAATAAAACTCAAGTGTGTGCAATATTTCTTCACTATCCTAATTAAATGCATTCTTAACAATTTTTTCCATGATATGCAAACAATTTTAAGAATATATTTTATTTAATAAACAACCTTGTAACTCCCTAGGTTTAAATAAATCAAATTTTCTAAATTTAAATCCTATGAAGTAGTAATACTTATACCTCCCTAATGTTTAGAAACTAACAAATAATTAATTTTGCAAATTTAGTTTTCCTAAGTTGTAAGTAGAACTTCTTTTAACTTCCAAATAACTAAATTTGCAATAATCTTTTTATTTCAAAAAACTATTAAATAAATAAATTTCAAATTTAGAAATTTATCTAACAAATAAAAAAACTATTAAAAAACCTTATATTTCCAACTTTATCAAAATAAATCAGTCTTCAAAAAATAAATTCAAATTTATCAAAATACTAAATTCTTTTAAATAAATCTTATCACTCCAAATAAATTTAATAAACCAAATAAACTTAATAATCCTTATTAGTCCTAAGTTCCCTAATCTTATCACTCCAAATTAAGCTTTAATAAAATACTTAAACTTTAATCAATTTCTACCTTATCACTCTTATGGCATATATTTGAGAAAAATATAATTAACTTGATTTTACCTCTAAAAAACTCATGTGTGCCTTCCTCTCTTTTCAATGTTAAAAGGTGAAATGAATTATTTTCCAGGTAAGCTCGTGCAAACTAAATTCAACAACTCTATTAATGCATTATCAGTGTTACACCCTCAAATGGCTTCATGAGTGATTCATTCCAAATGGAATTGTAAGAGAACTAGATACATGTTTCATGCATTGAATTCTCCTTCAGGTGAGATGTAAGCTATATTGCGCCAAGTTCTTAGCAAACATTCCAATAAAGAAATGATTCTTATTATATGTTACTTCTTTTGCATTATGGTGAATGAATATGGTGACAAAAACAACCTTGTGTTACTTTGATTACCTTCTCCACAACTCTAACATTCAAACTTCCAACTAGAATTTGTTGTTGGATGTTTTCTATGCTTGTTGGTTGTCTTAGACCAAAGATATTTTCTACTCCCTTAGCAAATTTTGATAGCGGGCTACTCCTTAGGTGATTTTGGATGTTGTGTTGCTCTTATGTGCTTCTCATTACTACTTCTTAGATATTTATAAAATTATCCAATGTGCTCATGGTTTTCTCAAGATCCTTAGATATGCTTGAGATCTTCACTAGGTAGGTTTGAGGTCTTTCAATCTTCCTTGGGCATGAGATGGAACTGTGGATGGATTTTGGATATGTATATATTCCCTTTCCAATTCAACAATATTGTTTTAGTTCTACATGTTCTAAATGCACATTCACTATGATAGCGGTGTTGCTTCAATACTCCATTCAATATATCTGTATATCTCTACTTTGATCATTATGTTTATTCCCACTTCAATTCCAAGTTGGTCATGATGCTTACATATACATATTTTGTGTTGATTGACTAGTTTTCATTTTTGTATGTTGGTATGTCCTTCTTATACTAAATACTTTGGTGCTAAACCTTTGAATGCCCAACTAAATCAAAACTTTACAATTGCAACTTTTTCCCAAACATGCCTTGCCTTAACAGATCAGAGGTTTTATCGAAAATAAATATTTCAATGTATAGAACTTTCGATAATTGAATGTTTTTACCCTAAATAACTTAGCACATTTTCTCTTTAGTGGAAGTCATTCTTCTCACTATGCGAAAGCTTTAATCAGAGGTTTTTCTTCTCCACGTGAAATGTCTTATTTTCCTCTACAAGGTTCGATCTTGTACTTCTAAGGAATCTTCTCAATGCTTCTTCTTATTTTCACCTTATTTGTTTCAATAAATCTTTTGATTGACTCCTCTTCTCTTCAACAACTCACTACTTCCACACAAAAAATAAAATCATACCCAAAACTGATATATATATATATAACAGGAAAAAGAGGGAAAAATCAGCTAACCTATTGATGCTTTAATTAATAGATAGGTGTATAACTACTATTTGAATAACTACAGCTACCATAATTAAATACAAATGCTACAAGGTATGGTGTTGGATTCTAATATCTATGGAGAATTAAATATTTCAGAAGTCAGTGAAATATAGATTAATTTTCAATATTTTTTTTTTTGTAATTTGTAGTTGTATTTCAGAGGGTTTTAACTGGGTCCCACTCCCAGATATATAAAAACTTGATCAGATTGAAATTACATTCATGTTGCATAATCCTTTGCCTAGGAGGAATCAGTCTACAACAGTCTAACTGTATCACCCAAATTTTTTGCACCCTTATCTTCAGGCTAAAGGATTTGTGCCCGAAAGGGGGATGCGAGAAGGATGGGACAATACCTCGGACGGAGAGGCCCTTTGAAGGTCGCGCCTCTCATGGGATGGGTATAAGGATGAATTTTTGATGGATGGTGGGGTTCACCAGGAAAATTTGAGTGGCAGTTTCCATGCCTAGGTTGAGAATGGGTTTGATGTGTTCATTTTATGTTCAATCATTCAGATTCTTAGGTTGGCCAAAATGAATCTAAGCTATTCTATATGAAATTTTTGGTTTATATGAAGACAACAAACATAAATGAATCCTAAATACAAAAAATATCTAAAATGGAGAAGAGTGCACCTAATTTCTGATGTCTGATGAAGATTCTGAAGCTTGTAGGAGTCCAGATCGTCTCGGATATGATAGGATCATCTATAATTGTACAGAATCATCCAGATCATAGGAGATCGTCTGAGATCAACCAAGATCGTCAATGACCTGATGAATTTGTCAGAAACCTACAATCATGAAAATAGACACCAAAAACCAAAAATACAATTGCAAGAATGATACAAAATGATAGAAATAAGAATATAAATGCTTAAATGATAAATCCAGATATCAAATCAAATGGGATGCAATGTTTCAATAATTTATTTTGAATTTTATCATGCAAATATGCTAAATGAGGTGAACTCCAAGATGCAGAACAAAAGTGAATTAATCTAATGCACAATTAAATAAGAAAAAGAGAGAGAATGCAAACTCAGGGCTCTGATTGCCCCTAATATGAACTTCAGTCAAAATCATTTGCAATCATATGATATCGTCGCCGATCTCGATAGGATCATCCGAAATTATGGTTCAATCTCCTGTGACGATCCGAGCTTCCTCCGATTGAAACATAGTGAGATCCTACAATAAAACTTGAAAACACAAGTGCAAATTATGGGGGATAGGATGTTTTGACACAACAAAAACTAAAGTTGCAGGGAAATGATCAGCCACGGGGATAAACTGGGAAAACTCCAAGTTTATATAGGATTAGGGGGAGGTTAGGAGGTTGGGGATCATCCCAATCTGGGAGATCTCCAACGTAGGAATCTCCAACCGCACAGACACGCTTCTGCCCAAGTTGGAGAGGTTGTTGAAATAGAAGCTAATTATAAAAATTTGGTTTTGGGATGAAATCGTCTGGACGTTCTGTTCCAGATGAATTCATCCGATTTGGGACGATATCGTCAGATCGGCGATGATATCGTCCAACGGTCAAAACAACTTCTAAAAATGGTGCAAAAAATGAGGTGAGCGATTAACGGGTAGTTTCGGGGTTAAAATTCAATTTTTTTTATCTTTTACTGATGGTTTAACTGTGCCAATTTTAGGGTGCTACATTTTGCCCCCTCTTTAGCATATTTTTTTGAATAAAATGCATTAAAGATGAGTTCTTCATGCTTTACGACAAAGCAAAAATTTATTCCATTTTTTAGACGACGATTCTAGGTCGAATCGTACAACTGTTTGCTATGGTGCCCCCTCCGAGTTTTTACCCAAATCGAATGTTTGAGGTAAAAGCACGAAAAAGCAAAAATTAAAAAAATCTTGTTTTTAAATAAAAATAAGAAAAATAGGGTAAAACCCTAATTCATTTTTACTGTTCACTTTCGATGTTTCAGAGCTTTGCAGGCGAAATGGTAGAAACAGCACACAGATCGACAAAGGTTCGGTGCGGGTTGCGGGTAAGGATCTAAACCTAGTGTACTATGTTTTTAGCTTGATTTGTTTAATTTTTTACTTTAATTTTAATTTTTTTGGGGCATTGCATCTGTTTTTAGGCCGTCGACGACGTTGGGATGAAATCGTCCCAATTTCACCGAAATCATCTCTATATCACCGATTCGTCTGAGGACGAAATCAAAGAAATAGGGGTGATCTCGTACAATAAGGGGTGATCCTCAAATTGAAGAATCGAAGACAATTTCATCCTATTAAGGATGATTTAACTAAATTTGGTACGATATCGTCCAATAATGGGCGATATCATTTTTTTTATGAGATGAAATTGATTTTAATTGATTTTAATGATTATGTATTAATGATTTTTGTTGTTTTATTGTTTATTTTGTAGAGGGGATTGCTAAAGAGTCAAGAGTGGAAATACGAGGGTCTCAGGGATGACTTAGCCATGCTCGTTCAGGCTAAGCAAGACAGACTAGTAGAGGTCGGACTGCAGCATGTGGTAGAGATGCCACACATTCCTACAGACATGGGGCTACTGACAGCCCTAGCAGAGAGATGGTATCCGGAGTCATCTTGCTTTTGGCTATCGACAAGGGAGATGACTCCCACTCTAGAGTATGTATGGAGGATCTTGAGGATCCCCATAAATGGGTGATTCATGACTCCTTCAGCTAATCAGGGCCACGCCATGATGAGATTGTGTAGTGACCCAAGATTCACCCTGGAGAAGGGCAGAGTGAACATCGAGGGTTTGAGGCAGATGCCTAGGGAGTATTGATTGACCCGGGTTTTGGCAAGGGTGGTGGGTGGCCTTCTTCTATACCACCAGAGTAGATGCAGGTTACCATGGCTCCTCTCAAATGTGGTCTACAATATGAGAGACCACAGATACAGGTTTGCTTAGGGTAGCTTTGTATTATGTCGCTTGTATAAGATCATTTATGGGATCGTATACAAGGGAGGTTGATGTCTGGTGCTGACATCACTGCTACAGGTTTGGTTCTAGGAGAAAATTATGGTGCAGAGGTTGGTAGGGCTTCTATTGATAGGATTTAACCGAGAGAGACCCCAGGTTTTCTATTGGTGGCTCCAGAGAGGGTCACAGTGGCGAATAGATATGTCAATGTCCCAGAGGTTGCTAGACGACCTCACCCCATATCAGATCACCTAGAGACCATGGCGAGAGCATCCAGGGTGGGTAGAAGACAGCCAAGAGTTGTCTCATATTAGGCGAGTCATCTGGTTGACGACAGAGTAGGGAGAGGTAGAGCTCCATCGCTATGACTAAGTTTTGAGGTAGTTTGGTCTATAGCAGGGGATCCCTTCTCTTAGGGATTATGAGTACTCCTAAATTGTGTGGGATAATACCACATTGAGTG
This sequence comes from Wollemia nobilis, assembly GCA_028583015.1. Lineage (NCBI taxonomy): Eukaryota > Viridiplantae > Streptophyta > Pinopsida > Araucariales > Araucariaceae > Wollemia > Wollemia nobilis. The sequence goes on from JAQPPZ010016726.1 coordinate 15,107,401, forward strand.
GGGCTCTAGACATGCAGCAATTATGGAGTCAGGACACTGATGATGCCCCCATTCAACTAGTGGATGGGGATGACATGGGGGTAGTATATGGGTATGATGTCTGGTATGTAGGCATCCGCCCTCCTCGAATGACAAGGGTACAGGGTTCGATGCACGTTGTAGTGCAAAGGATGGAGAGGTGGTGCCAGGATTCCATATATGTAGTAAGGGGTTACGGAGGGAGGGATCAGTGATGGCCTCCTCAGGAGAGATGTCAAAGAGTACCACAGGCTCCGGAGAGACAACAGTAGCCGAAGAGGATGGAGAGACTCCCTTCTTAGCAGAGGGATAGGCCACCATCACCCGATAAGGGCAAGGGTGTCAAGGTGGGGGAGAGTAGTGAGATGGCGGATCTCCAAGCGAATAATGTCCACCTACAAGCTTGGGTGTAGACTCTTCAGGATGAGGCAACATGGCTCAGGGCTTGGATCGGATGGGCGAGCATTCTGGAGCTGGCACAGGCTGTTGCATAGACTGAGTTCTACCAGGGGTTGTACTATCATGTGGTTCCAGAGGAGCAAAGGATACCATTTCCAACCAGCATTGCGGAGCCTATCAGGATGGGGTCATCAAGGACATCATCATGATCGACATCAAGGACCCACGATACAGCACAGACTTCGATGGACCACCTCCTCCACCTTAGTGTGGGATAGGAGATGAGGCTGAGAGCTCAAGGGCTTCTTGAGACTAGATGCTCATTTGTACGTAGACCATATATTTTTGAGAGTATTGAGTATGCCAGGTTATAGATTGTGGCATACCAATCTATTTTGATATGATGTGTAGAATTCTTGATATATATATGTTCTTTTTGTGATATGACTTATACATATGTTTTATGATGCTTTAATATTTGTTGTTTGACTATTCATGTAATTATGTCGTTGAAAATATTATAATTTTATGTCATGCTATAAAATTAAATGAAATAATCTGATGTAAACAAATTGGTTGTTGTGGTATGATTTGATGAAAACTAAAGTGACTTCTAATAATAATTTCAAAGGACATTATCGTTGTTACATGACCATTTCATGGAGTCATCGCTCACTAGGTCATCAAGATAATCCCGGTATGAGAGAAATATTGCTAAAAGTAAAAGGGTTCTTAAGAGACTTTCTTAAGACTTTGTGTTGTGATGATGAAAAATGATGATGGTGATGATTTGTTTTCAGATTTCCATGAAAATATTATGCATGAAATATTAAAAATATGATTTTTGCTAGGCATAAAATTCCTAAGTGTGATAGAAATTTGAACAATTGCCTAGGAATTATACCATCGTCGCAAAACTGAATGTTGACATAATGAAATGAAATAGAAAAGTTTTCGTTCTTTTTAAAGCACAATTGTGTAACATAATTATTTAAGCCATATGCTTTTACGGATTAAATAAATGGGAAATAAAATTAGAACGATGGCTTGCGCTAGGCATAGAATTTTAGGTATAGACTTATACCATCATTGCGAAATCCAAAGAAGAAATTGATGTAATAGTTTTATTGCATAGTTGATTTTTGATTTTGAGATAAAAAATATAAAAATGAGGACTTGCACTAGGCATAAATTCCAATTTAGGTTTAGGAACTATACCATCGTTGCAAAAGTCAAAAATATATAAATGTGACTTTATTGCTAGATTTTTGAACATGTTTTGAAAGAAATTTTGGATTTTTGAAAAATTGTATTTACTTGTTTTTACGCTAAGCCAATATTCTCGAGTAAGAAAATCATATTATTCTAGAATATTTGCATAAATATTTTAAATTATCTCAAAGGCAAAATTTAGATTTATAAGGAACCCCATGTGCATATGTGATTTCATTGCCATTCTTGATCTATCATAATGATACAAAATCTCTCAAACACAAATGTGTGTGCAATTGTATTGTTCATTTACCAATTTTGAGCAAGATAATTTGATACAAGTAATTTGAATTAACCAAATGAGTGTTCGTTGACCATGATTTATATGCATGTAACCGTACCGACTACTATGTAAGTCGGGTCATCAAGATCTAGCTGATCCATGAGCAGACATAGGTCTGTACAAAATAATTTCACTAATGTGATAGACATATCACTATGCTAGGAGTTACCCAAGGCCAAGAAGGTTGGAAACAAACCACCTGTTATGGAGCTTACCTCATGATTTTCGAATAATTGAGAATTCTAGGGATTCAAGCTCATTCACCCTTCTTTTCTTTCAAAGGGTAGGGGAAGGGATTTATTTCTTTTTGCTTTTTCTTTTCTTTTCTTTTTCTATTTTTTTTTTTGTATTTGCTTGATACTAAGATAATGCTGAAATATTGCTGAGGTGGTACAAAATGATACTGAAACAATGCTTCTTTTTCTCATGATTTTTCTTGACTTTCCTTTTTTTTTTATCTTTCTATACTAGGGATACTTCCTCGGATTGGTTGTAGAGCAAGGGATTTTTATTCTGGGCAGGGGTGAGCTTGTCCTTTTTTCAATTCTCAAAGATTCTAGACCATGTGCATGATAGGATAGAACGGGAAAATTTTTGCTCAAGAGACCACTTCTACTATGTAGCATTGTTTTGAATTTGCAATGAAATCATTTTAATGTGAAAAGGTGTACTTGGTTCAAGTAAATAACAAGATCAGTTCTCTATGCTCAAACTTTATTTAATTCAACTGTGGATTTCGATATAAGAGAGATTAATAATCATACCAAATAAGATCAAGATATTTATTCATGTGAGTGTGAAAGTTAGGGATTCCAAATAAATGCTAATTTATCCAAAATAACTGAAAATATAACTGTAATACTTCAAGAATTGACAGGTGCAAAAATATAAGATGTTTTTGAAGATTTTGATGATTTTGATTTTTTTATATTTTGATTTTAATTTATGAATTAAGATAATACATAATATTATTGTTTTTGAAATTTTTATATGAATTACTAAAATAAGACAATATGTATAATATATACAGTGACGAAATTACCATATTTATGCATAATAGTGCTTAAGATGCATAATGTTCATAGGTTCTTTAAGATCTTTACCATCTAAGGTAGCTAATCTGTATGCTCCCGATCCAAATTTAGCAGTGATAATATATGGCCCAAGCCAATTAGGCTCAAATTTACCTTTAAGGTCTTTAGTTGCATTAGTATTTTTTTTATTTTCTTTTAAGACGAGGTCACCGATCTCAAAGGATCGGTGATGAAATTTCTTGAAATATGCTCGTTTGAGCTTGTTCTGGTAGGCACGAAGATGCTCCAAAGCATTAATGCGCTTCTCATCTAGGATTTCTAGTTGACTAAATCTGTCAGCAAGATATTCATCTCCTACTTCAGTATCTTGAAGTAGCAGACCCAAAGAAGGAACTTCTAACTCAAAGGGAAAAATAGCTTCAATGCCATAAACCAAAACAAAAGGTGAAGTGCCCGTGGGAGTATGAATGCTAGTTCGATAAGCCCACAAAGTAGGATATAATTGAATGTGCCAATCATGACCAGATTTATTGACCAGTCTTTTGAGGATTTTAATTAATGTTTTATTAGATGCTTCTACTTGGCCATTACCCTGAGGATAATAGGGAGTGGACCAACGATGTTGAATTTTATATTTTTGACATAGTTTCTTTACATCTTTATTTTTGAAACAAGTTCCATTATCCGAGATGAGATTTGTAGGAATTCCGAACCTACAAATAATTTGATTAAAAATAAATTTGGAAACTTCAGTTCTAGTGCAAGAAGCTAAGGGCATAGCTTCAACCCACTTTGTAAAATAATCGATGTCGGTTATGATGAATTTGTGTCCATCAGATGACATAGGATTGATTTTTTTGATGATGTCTAAGCCCCATTTTGAAAAGGGCCAAGGAGATTAAATAGCCTGTAGTTCTTGTGCATGCGCATGGATAAGGTCAGCATGTTTTTGGCACTTTTCGCAATGGCACACGTAATCATGTGCATCATTCTCCATGGTAGGCCAAAAATATCCTATCCTAAGGAGCTTCTTAGCAATGGCGCTACCACTAAAGTGTCCCCCACAAGATTCATCGTGGGATTCACTCAAAGCTGATCTAGATTCTTCTAGATTCAAACATCTCATTAGGATACCTTCAAAATGTCTTCTATATAAGGTATTGCCAATCATGACAAAGCGACTTGCTCGTCTACGTAATAACTAGTGCTGGTTTCTATTAAAACCTTTAGGGAAGGTCCCCTTTTGAAGAAAATTGAGGATATCAGTGTACCAAAGTTTAGGAGTAGTTTCATTGTTTAGAAACACGTCCAAATATTCCAAGCATGATTTAATTGAAGCGGGTTCTTTGAGTCGACGAATAATGATGGTAGCATATTCGTCATCTAACTCCAAGGGTAAAAGAGATGTAGCTATGGCCATGGCATCAGCCACACGATTGCTAGTTCTAGGAATAGCTTCAAAGGTAATTTGATCAAATAAAGATATTAATTGTAATACATATGATTTATATGGGCGCAATTTATCATCTCTAGTTTGATAAAAATCATTAATTTGATTTATAACAAGTTGAGAATCACCAAAAACTAATAGATTTTTAATTTTCAGTGCCAGGGCTGCTCGTAATCAAAGGATGAGAGCCTCATATTCAGCAGTGTTATTAGTACAAGCAAACATTAATTTAAAGGATAGAGGTATGAGACGTTTATATGGATATATCAAAATAATACTTCCACCATCCCCACTCATGCATCAAGCTCCATCAAAGTATAAGGACCATTGCTCTAAATGATCTGCCTCTAGTTTACGGCATTTGTTAGGAAACTCAATGATGAGGGGATGGGTGGATTCTAAGGGTGCAACAACTAATTGATCTGCTATGATTTGATCCTTAATAGACTTATGTTCTATAAACATGAGTTCAAACTCTCTTAGCGCAAGAACCCACTTTGCTGTGTGACCATATAAATAAGGTCGACTCATGAGATACCGCAAGGGATCGGGTTTAGCAATAACGTATGTTTTCTGACTGAGGATATAATGGCGTAGTTTTTGTGTAGAAATATGACTGCTAGACATAACTTCTCTAATGTTGTGTAGCAAGTTTCATAACTAATTAATGTTATGCTAATGTAATAATTAGCATGCTCTCTTTTCTCATCATCAAGTTGAGCTAACATAGCTCCTAAAGCAAAATCTGAAGCAGAAATATACAAGATAAATGGACGATCAGGTTTAGGTGGGGAAAGTACAGGTGGGTTAAGAAGATATTGTTTGAGGAGTTCAAATGCTTCCTGACATTCGTCGTCCCAATGGAAAGAGACATCCTTCTTAAGAAGCTTAAGAAAGGGTCCAGTTTTATCCGCCAGCTTATCGATGAAGCGATGGATAACTTGAAGCTTACCTTGTAGACTCCGTAATTTAGATATATTTGTAGGTGCAAGCATATCAGTGATAGCCGTAATCTTGAGAGGGTCAATTTTGATGCCACATAAAGAAACTATAACCCCCAATAATTTACCTGACTTAACTCCGAATATACATTTGGTTGGATTCAATCGGATAAGATATTCCCTTAACCAATAAAATACTTTTCTCAAGTCATCTAAATGGTCATCTTCTTAAGTAGAACGAGCTATAATGTCATCTACATAATCGTGTAGTATATCATGCATCATATCATGAAAGATATAAGTCATGGCTCATTGATAAGTTTCACCTGCATTCTTCAACCCGAATGGCATCACTTTCCAATAGAAAGTCCCCCAAGGGGTAATAAAGGTTATTTTATCCTAATCTTCAAGAGCTATCTTGATCTTATTATAACCAAAAAATCCATCCATTAAGGATACCATTCCACTCCCAACAGTAAAATCAATGATCTGATCCATATTGGGAAGGGGAAAATCATATTTAGGGCATGCAACATTAATATCTCTAAAGTCTGTACAAACCCTAACCTTAGTAGCTTCTTTCTTAGTTATTGGAACTACATTCGAGATCCATTTAGCATAATCAATAGCTTGTATAAAAATAACATTCAGGAGTTTTTATAACTCCCATCTGACTAGTAAGGCCACTTTAGGATGCATTTTTCTAAGTTTTTGTTTAACAGGTTTAGCATCCGAGTGCACTACTAGGTGATGCATAACTACAGAAGGGTCTAATCCTGGCATATATTCATATTTCCAAGCAAAGACATCTTCATATTCTTTAATAAATGCAATGTATGTATCCTATTTTTCTTAACTCAATTCTGATCCAATGTTGATTATGTGGGGGTTATCCTTGGTTCCAATGTTAATTTTTATGACATTTTCTACTTCCATATGTAGATCTCTCTCAAAATTAGGTGGGGTAGGTGAAACGTCCGATTCTTGTAATTATTCCAAGGTTAGATTGGATAATTCATCTTGAGAAGTCATGGCCTCAAGCTAGGCTATATAAGGTATAGAGCCATCAAAATAAAATCCATTATGTAATAATTCCTCAATGGAGACATCATGAAAGATATCTCCCTCCAACTCATCGTCGGATTTAGCAATCATCTCAGGATAAGCTATAGATAGCATATTACATGTGAATGTCTTATTTATTAAATGTAAGGCATCACGTTCATCTAAAAAATCTTGGTAACATATAAGATGGTCATCATCCTCAAATGGGAATGAATGACCCTTACTAGAAAATAGGCCCACACCACATCGGGCGGGCCATGCTTCTACCTCAAAAGGTTCTTTCATACCATTTTTGAAAGGTCCCAGACCTTTCCCTTTATATCCCAATTTCAGCATTATAGGTTTGGATTTAATATACTCATTAGTAAAATAACATCAAGAATATCCATCATAATGAGTTCTGATGTTTCTGGGTATTCTACCCCAGTCATATCCCTTATAAATAAAGGCATAGCTCCCGACTTGGTAAATACTTCCCATAGGCTATGGGAGGCCCAAGGTACGAGGAGATGGTGGAAAATTATTTAAAATAAGGGAATCTTGCATAGAAGCATTCGTTTCTTCTGATATAAGTATTTTAGATAGATCGGGTAAGAGCTCATCAGTGAGAGCATAAGAGATACAAGGAACATTCTCTATGTCTTCTGATGTGAAAAATATAAATTTGGTGGATGTAGATGATGTAGAGGAGTCGATAGATGGGTCTATTAAAGGTATGGCAGTTATAGGAGTAGAACAAGAGACATTCGTTGTGGGATTAGGATCTTTCTTAGGTCCTAATGTGGTTTGTTCAAAATATGGTTGAGCTATATGTGGAGGTGCAACTGATGGAGAAGAATTAGATGACTTTGTGGGTGTAAGTTTCACACATTTAGATGGATAATGAGAATTAGGATGTGTGGATGACAGAGCAGGGAAAAATTGAACTCCAATAGGTTTTACCAAAGCACACATATCAAAGGGTCTTGGATCACCATGAATGGTAACCAACTAATTTTTAAATTTGAACTTAACACATTGATGTAAGGTTGAGGGAACATCTCGCATTGCGTTGATCCAAGGACGACCCAAGAGTATATTGTACGATGCAGGGAAATGTACAATAAACACGATCGTATCCAAGGTTCTCGGACCAACCTATAATGGAATGGTAATAAATCCACACGTTTCTTGTGTTTCGTAATTGAAAGCTTTTATGATCATATCAGTTCTTTTCATTTCCTCACTTCTAAACCCAAATATTTGGTAGAATTCAAAAGTGTAGATATTTAAAGATGAACCATTATCCATCAAGACTTGTTTGACTGCTACATCTCCAATTAAGGCAGTAGTATACAAGGGGTTATATTTATGTAAACTATGTTGAGGTATGTCTCTATCCCAAAATTCAATACAATAAACTTCACGAGTTATTATAGTATTGGCCATGGCTTCAGGTTGAATGTCTTGTGGTACCATCATCTAGTTGAATGTGAGCATTAATTCATCTCTATGTGTAGGAGAAGATCTTAAAAGGTCCAAGAGGGAAATTCTAGCTATAATATTTGATAATTGTTCATTAATATTATAAGGAGGTTTAGGTTGAACATTAGGTGCATGATTCCCTTTATTAGGAACCTTCAAAACAAATGGAGTTGATCCACCATTCTGAATTTGATCTTGTTGATAATTTTGAGCCTGTTGTCTAGTAACATCTCCGATGGTACCCACAATATTATTCTACGGATGATGAATGGGTCTTGGTCTAGCGTTTATAGCTAGCTCATTAGAAAGTAATCGGTGAGACGATTGTCTAGTAGTGACTCTTCTTGGAAATGGTTCTTCTGGAACCATATAACTTGTGATAGGGTGAATAGTATCCAATTCATCTTCATAATTATTCGATTGATTTGATGTGATTTCCATATCATTCTCAGTCTCATATTCTGTATCAATAAGATCAGGTATTTGAATATTATATAGAGGTCTGGTTGTAACCACGAATAAAGTTGTGTCCAATATTTCCAAATCATGATCAGGTAAATGCCCACTAATAGTTCCTACATATCGGGTAGGAGGAGGGACATTATGATGTTCAATTTGATTAGCCACCTCCTTACCATGTTTTGGTAAGGGATGTTGAAATATGTCTAATGACTGATTGGCATTCTGATTCTAGTTTTGTGGGGTGTTCTTTTGAAAATTATTAGGAGGATTTTGCTTAGGTTGAAAGGCTTGCACCTCCATATCATTTTTATCAATAAAGTCTTGTATTTTATGTTTTAATATTTTACAAGAGTTGGTAGTGTGTCCAGGTCCTCTATGGAAGTCAGAGTGTAAATCTGCTCTATATCCAGGTATAGTTGGATCAGGTTCTCGGATATTTGGTAATTGAATCAAACCTCATTCTAATAATTGCGGTAGAATAGTTGATAAAGGTTGATTTAACCTAGTAAATTCTTGAGGAGGTCTATCAGGAGGTTTCAGTACAAACTTCTTCGCTATCTTTGCAGCATTAACATTAGCAATATTTCTACTATCGATGACTCCATCACCCACAAATTGTTTATTCTTATATTGATTTTTGGATGTTTTCTCATCGTCTTTCTTTTTAAGTTGGCCTCTCCTAATGAGAGCATCTTGCACTCTTAGGGATAAGTCTATAGCCTAATCAAAGGTGGTCAAGGTAGTAGTTGATAATTCATAAGATAGTTACTCTTGCAAATTATTAATAAAGATGTCCAACATCTCCCTATAAGGTAACACAAAGTACAATTTTCCTATCAACTGTCTCCACCTAGCTAGGAAATAAGCAAAGCATTCATCTTTGTCGTGTTTTAAGTTATACAAATCTTTAATGGTCACATGTCTTTCGATGTAGGCACTAAATTGATGAACAAAATACTCAATAGTTTCTTCAAAATTCCTCAAAGAATTAGTGGGTAATTGATAATACCACTCTAATGCCATTCCTCCAAAGATTTTCGAGAACATTTTTAGTAATAACAAGACATCATGTGATATATCATGACATGCTATCCTAAACATACGAAGATGCTCTATGGGATCTTCGGTTCCTTTATATATGGGAAGAACAAGCATAGGAAAATGTTTAGGATACGATTGTGCTACGACTATAGGATCTAAATGCTGACTACACATCTCTCGATAGTTGTACGAGGGACGATAGGGATCTATCTAGTCCATGCGGGAAACTAGCTGTTTCACCATGGTTTCAAGATTACTAGTTTGTCCACCATATTGGTTCGGTGGGACATAGGTATGGGATCTATGAGTGTATGATGGTGTGACATAAGGATTAGATGCTATATTGCTATTATGTAAAGTGTTGGTAGGAAGAGTATTATGAAGGGGATTTGTAATAGTATTATGTTGTACCCCAGATTGTTGGTAATTGGTGTTTGGTTTTGTTTTGGGTTTTTGTTGATTTGAGGTATGTTGATCAAGAGCTTGGCAAAATAGAGTAGTAAATGATGGTTTATTTTGTGCGAGAATGACCCTAGGCTTGTTAACAAGCACTTTAGATGGTTGGGTAACCTGTTGTTGTTGTATGTTCTGAATCACAACTACCATATCCAAATTGGATGGTCCAGCTTGATCACTCTCTTGATAAATAAATGACAAGGGATTAGTGCATGTTTTAAATACTTCTTCTAGAGTTTCTTGAGTGGCACTAATTTGATCCTTGTCCATATGGGCTGCTCTATTAAAAACACCAATATTAGTATTAATTAACTTCTAGAATATTTCCATATTCTCAAAAGTGATAGCTCCTCCCGAAGACATTTTAGGGGATGAGTATCCTTCCTCTCTAAAAATTTCTTCTTGTTCATTTCCTACAACAAGCTCTTCTTCTTGCTGGTCTAGGGTTCCTTCTTATATAAATTGGTCCTCAGGAGGGACATTTTGGTCAATTAATGGTCTTCCTAACCAATCTTCATCTTCTTCGGTTTGTTTTCCATTCCTAAGTCTAGGCATTATGCCAAACTTAGGTTTTAGCAAATATATATACTTTTATATATATATATATATATATATATATATATATATATATATATATATATATATATATATATATATATATATATATATAAATGTGTGTGTGTGTGTGTGTGTGTGTGTGTGTGTGTGTGGTAGGGTTGAGAGGTATATATTTTAACTATATACCTACTATAATACTTTAAAAGGAAAATGTTTTGTTTTTTTTTTTTGTTATTTTGTGATTTTATTATATTACTATTTTACGAGAATAAAAATAACAAATAGCATGCTAGTCATAAGAAACAATAATAGAAATAATCACTAAGTTTTCTATGAATAGTATATGGATATCATTGATAGGGTCAAGTTCATCAGGAGTCATGAAATGCTCCTCTTCAAATTGGAAGTTGTTTTTCAAGAACTTGACAAAGTGTGCAATGGTAATATGATCTATTTCAGACTCTGACATGTAAAAATAAAGTTCATGGCAATACTCTTGATACAACATAGCTCTAGGAACTCTATTCCATCTCTTTCTATCCATAAGAACAACTTCTTGATCCTCTATATGAGATAGAAATTTATGTACTACAACTGCGTTCTCAAGGTATTCCTCAAAGGTGTATAATTCAAAAGACACAAGTGCTCTTTTATCTGCTAACCACCTATGGAAAGCTCTCTTAATTTCATGATACAAAGTCACCTGATCAGGATATAGGATTATATCTAGGACAAACCTCTTAATTTGCCTAAGTTCTACAGATCTAGATTTAATAATACCTAATCTCCTATCAAGTTTGTCCCACAAAGATTGGGATCTATTTGTTTGAGGTACTCTAAGAACAGAAGTAATCTCTATGGTCATTAATTGATTTTCAACATTTATGGTGACAACTCGTCTTCTATTATAATCTACCATCTAAGTATGATATGCAAATTTAACGGTTGTCTAATGATTCTAGATGTTCTTAATAATGTTTTTTTTTTTCAAAAGGTGTTTTAGTTTCACGTCGGGTTCACCAAAATGTATCGCCCAATTTTTTCGCACCCTTATCTTCAGGCTAAAGGATCTCTGCCTCGAATGGGGATGCGAGAAGGATGGGACAATACCTCGGATGGAGAGGCCCTTTGAAGGTTATGCCTATCGGGGGAGGGGTATAAGGGTGAATTTTCGATGGATGGTGGGGTTCACCAAGAAACTTTGAGTGGCAGTTTCCATTCCTAGGTTGAGAATGGGTTTGATGTGTTCATTTTATGTTCAATCATTCGGATTCCTAGGTTGGCCAAAATGAATCTAAGCTATTCTATATGAAATTTCTGGTTTATATGAAGACAACAAACATAAATGAATCCTAAATATAGAAAATATCTAAAATGGAGAAGTGTGCACCTGATTTCTAATGTCTGATGAAGATTATGAAGCTTGTAGGAGTCCAGATCATCCCGAATATGACAGGATTGTCTGTAATTGTACAGAATCATCCAGATCATAGGAGATCGTCTAAGATCAACCAAAATCGTTAGCGACCTGATGAATTCGTTAGACGAATTCGTCAGAAACCTGCAATCATGAAAACATACACCAAAAACCAAAAATACAATTGCAAGAATGATACAAAATGATAGAAATAAGAATATAAATGTTTAAATGATAAATCCAGATATCAAATAAAATGGGATGTAATGTTTTAATAATTTATTTTGAATTTTATCATGCAAATATGCTAAATGAGGTGAACTCCAAGATGTAGAACAGAAGTGAATTAATCTAATGCATAATTAAATAAGAAAAATAGATAGAGAATGCAAACTCAGGGCTCTGATTGCCCCCAATCTAAACTACAGTCAAATTTATCTGCAATCATACGAGATCATCGTCGATCTCGACAGGATCATCCAAAATTGTGGTTGAATCACCTGCGACGATCCGATCTTCCTCTGACTGGAACAAAGTGAGATCCTACAATAAAACTTGAAAACACAAGTGAAAATTATGGGGGATAGGATGTTCTAACACAACAAAAACTAAAGTTGCAGGGAAATGATCAGCAAGGGGGATAAACTGGGAAAATCCCAAGTTTATATAAGATTAGGGGGCGGTTAGTAGGTTGGGGATCATCCCAATCTGGGAGATCTCCAACGTAGGAATCTACAACTACGTAGACACACTTCTGCACGAGTTGGAGAGGTTGTTGAAACATAAGCTAATTATGAAAATTTGGTTTTGGGATGAAATCGTTTGGACATTCTGTTCCAGGCGAATTCGTTCGATTTGGGATGATATCGCTAGATCGGCAACGATATCATCCAATGGTCAAAACAACTTCTAAAAATGGTACAAAAAATGAGGTGAGCGGTTAACGGGCGGTTTCGGGGTTAAAATTCAAATTTTTAATCTTTTATTGATGGTTTAACTGCACCAATTTTAGGGTGCTACACTAACCAATCCCGTGCAGGGGATATGTTTGCCAAAATTCCCTCGTAGGGGATGTAGAAGCCGGTAATCAGGTGGTGCTTGCCCTCGCAGGGGGTACTGAAGCAAACCAAAAATAATCCATAGATATTCACTAGAGCCCTCGTAGGGGCTGACACATGGAGACCCAACCGGGTGGTTAGCCCAACACTAGACCAGACATCGCCAAACATTGCATCAAAAACCCCAACAAACCTCAAAAACAATGCAAAAAACCCATAGACCTGCAGCAGCTCAAGGGTCAATCTCTGTGATGTCCTCTTCAGGATGGTCGACACTCTGCTGGAGGGCATGCTTCAGAGCGGCACTAGCGCTTTCAAAGGCGATGATGAAACTCCGAAGAAACATCCGAGTGAGACGGTTGGAGATGCCAGAAGTGGGGGCTGAGTCCCCGTTGAGGTCTTCAATTTCTAGAGGAGAATTCTGACTGGATTCTATTTTGGGCTTCTTTGCCCTGGAGGACCTGCGGACAGGGGTTGCCGCTTCTTCGATTTTAGCTTTACGTTTTCCCATCGAAGGCTTCTTGCTGGTGGGGGGGTGGTTTTGGATGGGGGTGGGGCAGGTTTGGAAGGGGAAGGGGTTGGCTTGGAAGGGGAGGGAGTGGGGGCGGGGGGAGAGGGGATGGGTTTGGAAGGGGACGAAGATGGAATGGATGGGGAAGCAGCAACAACGCCTTTCTCGGAGGCCGGGGTGTTGGGAACTCCATCGCTGGCCATAAGCTCGCTCGAGATGGAATGAGCAGGGCTTTGGGGGGCTTGGGAAAAGGGGGGGAAGCTTGCAAAGGGGTAGCCGCAATGGGGGGATTAGCCAAAACATGATAGAAGATAACGGCGAAAAGCCCCTGGTGGGCAGGGGGGTACCTTTCTTGCGAGCAACGGCTACAGAGAGACGCATAGACCGATAAAGAAACCCTGGAATGTTCATGGGTCTGTAACCCCGGATATGGTTGACAAGGGCAAGGTGGAAGCTTGCCATAGGCTTGTTGGGATCATCGTAGGCTAAGTACTGAATGAGGGGAATGGCAACAATTGGGAATGGGGGGGGAAGGGATTGACGGTCCAGCGCATGGCCATCCCACGAGAAGTTTTGGTAGTTGGGGAAGCCTTCCAACTCAGGTTCCCAGCAATGTTTGTCTCGTCGGACAAGACGCCCTCCAACCGGTAGCTCTGCAATCTCGCCAATCATCTCTGGAGTGACCTTGAAGCGCAGGTTCCTGACACAGACATGGTCGTTCGACCACGTGCGAACAAAGTCCTTCGTGATGTCATCCTCAGCTCCACAGAATTTTGATAACAGGGTGGTGAGTTGGGCGCCCTGCAGGTAAGCAGACGCTATGTTGTCCAGCTGGAGAGAGCTCGGTTCAAGGTAGGCCATGGTGGCAGAGGTGGGGACAGGAAGAGCGGTGGTGGATGAGGCCCACAGGACAGACTTGCAGAAGGGAGTGTCGTAGGCTGAGCTGAAAAGGGGAATTAAATAGGTCAGGGGAGGCGAACAGATCATGTCGGGCCTTGCGGATGGGTGACAGGTGGACGGGGGGATGCCACGTCGGGGATGGCGGGGATAAAGGGGCAGCCTAGGGACCATATCCGCATAGGTGGAGGTGAAAACTTGGGTGAGGTTTGCAGACATGGGAAGAAACATGGAGGGGAAAGGGGGTGCGGCTGGAAACGTGGCAGAGGTCGCTGGCAGAGAGCGTTGGGACACCGCGCATGGAGAATCGCACTTTGACTTTGTTCGATGAGAACCAGCGGGGCAGCTAATCATCAGCGGGTGTTGGAGCACACATCGCGAGGCTCTAGGATAATGGGACACCCGATGTAAATCTTGCACATTATAGAAACAATAAATCATTGGTTAGCGTGGATGGATTTGGAGTACCTGCCATGGTTGTCCGACGTCGCAATTTGAAGGACATATGGTGGGAAGGAGTCTTGCCACACGGAGATGGGTGTTTTCCCTAAGCCCAAGTTGGCCAACCTATCCATAAGCCGATTGGCTTCTCTGAAAGTATGACTGGCTTCCACCTAGCAATGTTGATTTAAAAGCTTCCTGCTTTCTTGGATAAGGGATCTGATATTCCATGGAGGGACTTTGTTTGAAATGAGGTAGCCAATGATATTGAGAGAGTCCCCTTCGACATGGATCTTGGCACATGACCCCTTGATGAGGTGCAAACTTCACCACAGGGCCCACGCCTCGGCCACATTGTTGGTCTGATGATAAATATTCTCTGCAAAAGCCATAACTATCTTTCCTCTATGATCCCTGATCACTCCCCCTACCCGGCCAACCCAGGATTTCCTTTCGATGCGCCATCAAAGTTTACTTTTATCCATCCCTCAGGAGGGGGAAGCCAGCGAGCTTTGGTTCTGGGATGGATCGAGGGAGGGAGTAAGGTGGGGATGGGGATGTTGAGGGAATTGATGATGTCAACCTCAGTCTTGCTCAAGGGGGAGCTGGACCAGGGGATGAGATGGGAGTTTTCAGAGGTGAATGAGATGGCTTTGGTGGCTAAGGAGGTGGAGTTGTAACGGGTGGAAGAGAAGACCCTACGGTTGCGTTCGAGCCAAACTTGCCAAATGAAATGGTGGAGACAAATTTTCCATAGGAAAGCTACTTTGGGGTTTCTGAAGGGAGCAGGCCATTGGATGAACATGTCCAATAGGGAGTTGGGGCGGGCCCAGTGGATTTGAAAGGTGGTGAACAACTGGTCTAAGCCCTCCCTAGTGAACACACACTCTAAAAGGAGGTGGTCAACGGATTCCTAGTTGGACAAACAGAGGTGGCATCTGTTAGGGACAGGGATCCCTCTTTTCATAAGATTGTCTGTGGTGAGGACCTTGTTTTGAATGGTTGTCCATGCAAAGAAACCAATTTTTGGGATGAGGCGTTTAACCCAAACTAACTTGAATGGAATGGTGGGGACCCGAGATTTGACTAACATGGAGTGGGCAGACTTGACCGTGAAATCCCCACTATCAGTTCCCGCCCAGATGGGGTAGTCTTGGGAGACTATGGTAGGGATGATGGTGGTTCTCAGCATCTTAGACAAAGTCTTACCAGCCCGCAAGAGGTGCTCGTTATCCTCGGGGATAATCTTCCATGTGCCCCTATCTATGTAATGCATCACTTTGCTTCCCCATCTCCTTTCGAGACTTGGTCTAAGTCTGGACACCTCAGCAGATCCTTGAGGGGTTTGTCTTTCAGCCACGTGTCTTCCCAAAAGTCTATGGAAGCACCTGAGCCTAGCTGCCACCGTGTCCCTCTCAGGATAAGAGGTTTCATTTGGATAACACCCCGCTAGAAGGCTGATCCATTTGTAGGGATGCTATTGTCCATAAGGGTTAAGTTTTTGAGATATTTGCTTTGGACAATGGTGACCCATTCTGCTTTGTAGTTGATGAACAACTTCCATGCCTATTTTGCTAGCAGGGCAATGTTTATGTTTGTTGATCTCCTCATGCCAAGTCCCCCTAAGTTCCTGGGTTGGCATACTTTGTCCCAACTGACAAGGTGGAATTTCTTCAAATTTTTTGGGCCGGCCCACAGAAACCTTTTTTGCATTTGCTCAATTTTGGAATGAACTGAGGCAGGCGCTTTGAAGACTGACATGAAGTAGACCGGGATGCTTTGGAGGACTGCCATGGTGAGGGTTGCTTTGGCTGCTTGGGATAGGAGGGAGCCTTTCCAGGAAGCAAGCTTACGGTTGATCCTTTCAATGACATTGTCCCACATCAATTCCTTCGGGTTCATGGTGAACAGAGGGAGACCCAGGTAGGAGGTGGGGAAGGTAGCGATACAACACTGGAGGATACGAGCAATTTTCCTCTGTCTGTTACCTAGAGTGTTTAGGAAGTAACACTTACTCTTGAGATAGTTGATATCTTGCCCTATAGTAGAAGCGTAGGTATCAAGGATTCCTTTGATGGATTTAGCTTGGACAACGGAGGCCAAAGTTGCAACAATAGTATCATCCATGAACTATTGGTGAGACAAGGGGGAGAGTTGGAAGAAGCTTTGATACCTGACATGCCTCCCGAAGCCATGACCTGTTTGAAAGCTCTGCCCAGGGATTCAGCCAAAATGATGAAGAGGAAGGGGGACAGGGGATCTCCCTATTTGATCCCTCTGAGGCTAGGGAAATAACCTGCAATAGACCCGTTGACCAGAACTGAGAACCAAGGAGAGGTGATGCATCCCTTTATGAGGTGAACCCAATCTGAGTGGAAGCCAAAATGAGCTAGCACTTTGAGAAGAAAAGTCCTGTCCACCCTATCAAAAGCCTTGCTAATGTCCAGTTTCAGAAACATGACCGCTTTCTTGTTGCACTTTGATGAATGGAGGGTTTCATGGAGAGATATGATGTTGTCGGTGATTGATCTGCCTTCGACAGAGCTTCCCTGGCATAGATCAATAATGAAGGGAAGAATATTTTTGAGCCTAAGAGCTAGGGATTTGGCTAGGATCTTGTACAAGATGTTGCAGAGGCTGATAGGTCTGAAGTCATTCATGGATTTGCATTGGGGGTTTTTGGGAACCAAGGCGATGAATGTGGAATTTGTTCCTCGAGGGATGGTTTTGGTTTTCTGGAGCTTCTTGATGGCGTCACTCACATCCTTCCCAACTATGTCCCAGAAAGTTTGGAAAAACCTAGGGGGAAACCCATCCGGCCCAGGAGCCTTGTCAGCTTTCATGGAGAATAAAGCACATTTGATTTCTTTCTCAGAGAGGGGTTGAATCAGGGATTTTTTCATCTCAAGGGTGACCAAGGGGGAATATTTTCAAGCAGGGCATCCTGGGCTGCAAGATTGGATGGATTTTTAGAGCCCATGATGTTGTTGAAGAAGGTGGCGGCTTCTTCTCGGATCCGGATGATGTCCTGAGTGACAGAGCCATCCCTTAAGGTAAGTTCTCTGATCTTGTTAGTGCTTCTATTACGCAGAGTGGAAGCATGGAAGAACCTGGTATTGGCATCCCCCTCTTTGAGCCATAGGGCTCGGGATTTTTGGTGCCAGAAGGTCTCCTCCTTGGCTAGGATGTTATGATAATCGGCGAGCAACTGCTTTTCTTCTTCCCTAAGCTGGTGGGTCCATTGATCATGCTGAGTTTGCTGCTCTAGATCTTTGAGTTTGCTTAACATTTTTGCCTTGAGATCAAAAATATCCCCGAAGACTTCCCTGTTCCAGGTTTTTAGGTTATCTTTTATGATCTTAAGTTTGTGAGATACTCTGGACATAGCTGAACCAGGGACATGAGTCATCCACCAATCTTCAATCCGTTGTTTCAAATCCGGGTGTTGGATCCACATATTCTCAAACCTGAATGGGGTTGGGAAGGATGGAGCCTTATTTGAATCCAATAGGAGGGGGAGTGATCAGAGCCAATCCTAGGAAGGGGGATCAGGGATGTGTCTCCAAACAGGGGAATGGCCTATTGAGAGAGAAAAAATCGGTCCAACTTAACCTGAATATGCTCAGTGCCCGCTCTTTTGTTACTCCAAGTGAATTGGTGGCCACGGATTTGAATATCCATGAGTTCATTTTCAGTGACAAAGGCCTGAAAGTCCACAATGCTTTTAGATGGGGAGGAAGCTCCCCCTTTCTTGTCAGAATGGAAGAGAGGAGAATTGAAGTCTCCTGCAATCATCCATGGGAGTTGGGAGAAGGCATCCTTCATGAGGGACAGGGACTTCCACATGTTGAATCTCTCCATAGGATTATTTGGGGCGTAGATGTTGGATAGCACCCAAGTGAATTTGTTTTCTTTGCAATAAAACATTATGTTTAAGGTTCTTCTAGAGCTGGAGATGACTTTGCCTTCGACCTTCTCAGGGTCCCATAGACACAACAGACCTCCTGTAGATCCCTCCGTTGGGGATGAAGCCCATTGTCCAATCTTCCAAAATTTTTGGACTACGCTGTGAGTTTTGTCAGCGTCAGTTTTTGTTTCTTGAAGGATGAGTATAGAGGGTTTGTACTCTTTCCTGGCGGTTCGAGCTAACCTTTGTTTGCTCATGTTGTTAAGCCCTCTGATGTTCCAGGAGAGGATCTTCATTTAGAAACTTTGGCAGGTTTCTTGCCTCCCTTGGTGGAAATGGAGGGAGGTTTGGGATTTTTCGTTTCATCCTTTGCCTGCGTGAACAAGGCTGAACTTAGGGTTAGTTGTACTCCATTGGCAACCTGGTCATCCGTGTCCTTCTTGCTTTGCTCATAGGTGGTGGGTCGACCTCTTTTTCTTTCACCCCTGTATCAATGGGGCCTTTCCTGCTTCTGGTGATGATAGAGCTAATATCTATCCTAGACTGAGTGGGACTGAAAGCATCCTCCTGAGAGTCGGGGTTGGATTCAGAAGGGGAAAGAGGTTCTTTCGAGGGGAAACCAGCTGCAAAATGGGGGGAGGGTTGATCTGCAGCAAGGGGTCCGGGAGGGGATCGGCCTGGGATGGGGGTGGTGGGGAGGAAAAGGGGATGGAAGGCCCAGACCTGGAGGGAGAGGGATGAGGGTGGGGAAAGGTGGAGGGTTGGAGCTCAGGGAGGGAAACAGAGGGAAGAACTTCATCATCAGAGCCGCTTAAGGGCCCAAATCTATTGGGAAAGGCGAACATGGAACATACCTGGCCTGCAACTGAAGAGGGGTTGGTGGACGGAAGGTCCTGGATAGCGGCCTGCTTTCCTTTGTCGTTGGTCGGTCTGCGATTACCAGGTCCTCTGGATCGGTCGAAGCGTTCTCCCGTCTGGTGTTGCTGGGGAGGGGGGACCCTTAGAGCTTGGTGCTTCCTACTGGGGCTTGAGGGATGGGCACTGAGCTCGAAGGTGTCCCTGGGTCTTGCATTCGATGCAGAATGTTGGTTTATTTTCGTACTCGATAGCTTGGCACCAGTGAAAATCCCCATAGATGAGGTTTAGGTGGGTTGGAAGCTGTGAAGCAAGGTTGGCATTGACACAGATTCGAGCATAGGCCATGCGGGACCTGGCTTTAGTTGTAGGGTCAAGAGCGACCATGTCCCCGATGTATGTTCCAATCCACCCTAGGATGTCCTCGTGGAAAAACTGGATGGGGAGATCGGGGAGGCGAACCCAGATTGGAGCAATATTGATATCCTGGGTCTGGGGATTGAAATCTTGCTTCCATTTTGTCACAAATAGACTTTTCCTCCCATAAAACCAGGGGCCCCCGATGAGGATTCGGGCATAGTCATTCTGATTGTTTAAGCATATCAGGAAGAAACCCCATGAGAGGGCCACAATATGAAGGTTCCCTATTGTGCGCCATTTGAATCTGGCCCATCTTCTTATGGATTCCATGTCAGGTCTCCCTCCCACGAACTTGTCGACCAGGGAGAGGGATTCTGAAGAGAGTTTGTCTGCCATGAGAGAGACTGGGAGGACCATATTTTCCCCATTGGTGATCATGGGGGGATGGTTAGGGTTACCAGAGGGGCCGGGTTTAGCCATCCCTAATACCTTCTCCAGGTAAGTTGTCCCGCCCGGGTCCGGGTCGGGGTTTGTGGGAGCATCCTCCGAGGGAGGGATCTCGCCTTGCTCCAGATCCCCAGAAGGGGCTTGGGGAATCCCGCTCACAGTTGTAGAGGGAGCTGTGGACGCCATCGTCAAGATACTCGAAGTTCAAAATTTTGGGGTCTATGATCAAAGCAGATTAATTTCCAATATTTATGCCATTTCATGGGCCACATTTTTTGGATATCACATATGTAATAAATATGTAATTATCCCCTACAAAAATACATATATAAACAAGAGTGGTAATGATTTTTACATGGTATTTGTCAGTCCAATCAATTAAATAAATTTACCTATTCCAATGTCACAATTATTTATCTTGGCATCTTAAACTCCGTTCAGATGAATACCATCTATGTTTGGGCTACTTTTTAGGAGCTCTCATATACAACCCATCGACTTGGACCTTTAAAGAGTAGAATATTTTGAGATGATTTTTTTTGCTATTCAAAAGTCATAGATTTTTACCACAATATTCTTGCAAGACATAATATATATATATATATATATATATATATTGCCTTGAAATACTCTTTAAATGCTCTAATACCAATTTAAAAAATAAATAAAATCAGAGCTATATGATTACTAAAAATTAAATACATAAGAGTGGCAAGGCACACATGATAAATTACAACAAAACCATGCACAAGAGAGAAATATAAATTTATTTATATTATATCACCAAGATGTTGCAGTAATAGCATTATAAAATTTATCACTGAATAATTTTCTAAGTGATTGAACTCCTTTACAAAGTGGCCAGGTGAATTCTTGTAGTAGCCAAACACTTTTCTTGCTGACTAAAAGTGCCTTCTACACTCATCAGATAGATTTGTTGCTTACCAAATGTTATTTGTTGCTAATCTGATGTTGATTATTCACTAATAGGAAGGTTTTTTTATTAGACAGATGTATTCTTACAAATCACAAAAAGTTTTCTCTTCACATTTGCTAATATTATGCCAATGCTTACACTTATTCTAAGCAGAATATAATAAAAGAATTTTTTTTTAATCTCTTACATCTATTTTCCTATATAAAAATAGGATCATGGTCAACACTTACATTTAAATTAACCAAGGAGAGGAAATTTCAGTTAACTATGACATACATTAATTAAATACGGTGTTCTCTAAGAAACTACAACTAATCAACATAAATACAAGTATTGCAAAGCATGGTGAAGAATTTTTGCAAGTACAATGAAAAGGATATGTGAGGGAAGGATAAAATCTGGATTAATTTCCAACACCCTCCCTTAAGCCAGATTTCTCAAAAAAATTGACACCTAAGCTTTCTTTTAACCTTCCAAAATGTTTCTTCTTCAAAGGTTTTGTGAATATGTTTACCACTTGATATTTTGACCTACGAAACATCAATTCAATTTCCTTATTTTTGACCAACTCCCTAATGAAGTGAAACCTAATGCCGATGTGTTTGTTTCTTCCATGAAACATTAGATCTTTGGACAATGATATAGATGAGTTATTTTCACAAAATATTTTAGTTGTTGCTTCCTATTTATGATTCAATTTGCTTAGAATTCTTCTAAGTCATATTGCTTGACATGTAGTTGATGTGGCAACAACATACTTTGCCTTAGAAATTAAAATTAGCGCAATACATACTTTTCTTTAGTAGTTTAAAGTGTCATAATAGATTATTTCTTAGATGACTATGAGATTCACTTGATCCAATATGGAATGTATATCCTAAACTAATTTTACTATCATCAATATTTTTATCTCAATCACCATTTGTGTATCTATAGTATGCAAAAATCGTACACCTATGCAATTATATGAAATCAAATTGAATAACATAATCATGTAACCATCAAGATCAAAAATAATAAATAAATGGTGTCCTTCTCATTAATATTGAAATTATCCTTCACAAGGTGGTTACAAAGATATCCCTCTTAGGGATTTAATACCAATTTGATACAATTTACAATAAAGAACCAATGGTAGGTGTATCTTGCAGAATATTTGCACCCTCAAAACTGACTTGGGGAGGAGTTTCTTGTGACCTCCGCAATGTGAGATAAATATTGATGAATCTTTATGTTGATAGCTCCTACCAAGACCTAAAATCTGCACACAAGAACACTTACAAGACATTAATAGCAAATGAAGAACCTCTCATGATGAGGTCCATATCCATGATAAGAAACTAAAAAGAAATGCTGAAATTATAAAAAAATGCATAAAAATTGAATAAAACTATGTTAGAAAATAAATGAAATATTGCTAAATCTACTGTAACTAAGAAAAATAGTAAAAATAGATTCATCGAGAGGCCATTTTAGGGTAGAGTGGTCTGCCTTGCTAATCATCCTATGATAGGGTGGTGGTGCATACAGGCCACTTTGGGGCAAAGTGCTCGTTGAACAATGGACTAGTTCTTCGTAACCGATGCAAGAAATGTAGAAATTAATCTATCATGCTCTTTTAAGCACGGTTAAATCATGGAAATTGGCATGAAATTAGATCATTTGATGGCAAAAGAGTATTGAATTATCTCTTCAAGCTCCAAGGGACTCCATTGTTACACTTGCAAGCTCCATGACTGAAATCTAGTAGCACTTCATTGTGTAGAATTAGCAAGATATCACTCAAGAAAAATTTGGTAGAACTTCATTGTGGAGAATTGGATCCCTTTGAATGAAGGAAAGGCATATTTTTATAGCTTTCACAAATGGGAATCTTGGCTTCCTTGAGAATCCAAGAAACGTTTAGGATCAAGAAGGGAAAAAAACCATTCTAGAAGCTTCCCACAACTGATTACAAGTGCCATTGGGCTTGGTTCACCATTGAAACCATTTTTTCCCATGGAATTGGTTTTGAGTTTGTTACAGGCATGACCATAATAGGGTAGATTGGTCATGACTATTGGCCATCACAGGGTATGACGGCCTCTGGAGGCCACTCCTAGGTATGATGGTCTAGGTTGTAAAGGAGGAATCCTTCTTGTTAAAGTGATAAAAATCATTATTAAGCCCTAAGGCTGCCCCAGGTGGGTCATATGGCCTAAAAAGGTATCCATATAGGTAGTCTTCTCAAAATGACGTGTTTTAGGTGTCTATAGATGCCCCTTTTTGGGATGCATTGTGTGAAAACACAATGCGGAGCAAAAATAGATGACCTAAAACCAAATTGAAGGTTGATGGTGATCATTAATTTAGTCAATGTTAAATACCCCACTCATGAAAGGGCATGCATCTTTGAGTCATTGCTTCTAACAAAATTAAAGAGCTTAATTCAAGTAAACCTTTCGACGAGGTATACTTGATCTTGGTACACTATTCCAGTGTAAGAATACCAAGATATCTATTTAGTTTAAATTTTTGCTTGTTATCTACCCCAAGCAAAAAGGGCATGATTGTTTTTGGTAATGATTCATGGATGAACGCAATTAGCATGATTTGAGTGTTTTATTATTGACTTTGATTATGAATGTTGTGATTATGACTACCCCCTCAAGTGACGAGTCGATGAGGAGATGGAAAGTGATGAAAGCGATGAGTCGCTTGACCAAGATGACTTGATTGATTTGACCAAAGATATAGGCTTCTTTGGAGATTTTTGAAATTGACCAAAGGAATTAGGCATCTTTAGAGCCTTTTGAGATTGACCAAAGGAAATAGGCATCTTTGGGATCTTTTGAGATTTGACCAAAGGAAATAGGTATCTTTGGAGCCTTTTGAAATTTGACCAAAGAAAATAGGCATCTTTGGAGCCTTTTGAAATTGACCAAATGAATGGGCATATTTGGGGCATTTTGAAATTTGACCAAAGGAAATAGGCATCTATGGGGATTTTTCATATTTGAACAAAGGAAATGGGCATCTTTGGGGCCTTTTGATATTTGACCAAAGGAAATAGATATCTTTGGGGTCTTTTGAAATTGATATAGAGAGGCAAAGGGCACAACCTTTTATATCCTAGTACAATTGATTTTGTGATTGATTAAATGTGAGGCAAAGGGTGCAACCTTTTAAACCTAGAAATTGATTGGTTGATTGGTGGATTGAATTAGACCCTTGATCAGGAAGGCACACTACCTCGAATTTGTCCTATGTTGCTTAATTTTTTGATTGCTCATTGAGGGAAGTATGATATTGATAATGCCCTAATTGATGTTTGAAAATATTTATGTGATTTGCAATTGTGAGATTTTGGACCATTAGATGTGGTTAAATACCCAAATTGATGTTAATGATGCTGATAGAATGCTTATAACTTGTGCCATTTTGGGTCCATACTAGGGTATGATGACTATAATTTGTAAATTTTGGGGCCATCATAGGGTATGATGATCATGCTGAAATGCAACTGCCCCACAAGGAAGTGGTCTCAAAATTTAGAAAATATAAAAGTAAATTTGCAAATTTTTAAATTCATTTTCATAGTTGGCAGTGAGAGAAAAAGGATAAGTGAGGTGAAGAAGAAAATATTTGACATGGAACAATACCAAAAACTTGACACACTATCACGATGGATCAGCCTAAGGCCTCTAAGAGTGGAGGAGTCAGAGCTAGGAAGGTAGAAATATCGTTCCCTCTTTGTTAATTTTACAAATTAAAATGAACCTCATTAAGTAATGGGAAAATGAACCTCACTAAAATATTGGTAATGAACCTCACACTAGATTAGGAATGTCTAGATTAGGCTAGTTTAGGAGTAGGTTTTAATTTTTGAGCATTTTTGGCATTGGATTGTACCCCTATATAAGTGCCACTACAGGGTCGTACTAGGTAGGAGTGACTTCCCTTTAGCTAGTTGGGGTCCATCCTAGGGTAGGGCAACCATGTTTGAAAACCAACGGTCAAATTTTTGGTCATTGGAACGATCGTCCCAAGGTGTGGCAGTCGTGCTTGTCGGTCGTCTTGGCCTTGGATGGTGATCAAAATTTTATTTTATTTTTATTTTTGAATTTGTTTTAGATTTTTGTTAATTTGTATGATTTTTGGATGTTATATGTTGATGGCCCATTATAGGGAACCCACCTTATTGGGGGAGTTGTGG
The DNA here is from genome assembly GCA_028583015.1 of Wollemia nobilis. Classification (NCBI taxonomy): domain Eukaryota; kingdom Viridiplantae; phylum Streptophyta; class Pinopsida; order Araucariales; family Araucariaceae; genus Wollemia; species Wollemia nobilis. The sequence goes on from JAQPPZ010016726.1 coordinate 15,132,869, forward strand.
GGTTAGATCACGGATGAGGATTGGGTATGGTTTGAGGTGATTGGCCTCAAACAGGTGGTGTGCATTCCCATTGTGATGTCAGATCAGGCCTATCTGATAGCCTTGGCTCATTGATGGGATAGCAGGACCAACACCTTTCATCTCTCTACTAGGAAGATGACTATGACATTAGAGGATGTCTATCAGATATTCTACATTTTTATCAAGGGATGCCCCATCACCTCCACTCCCCTTCTGTATTTAGAGTATGTTCTATTATATATTTGGAGGGCAGGTAGATGTTGCACTAGCATGGATGGATCATGGTAGGGTACTCATCAAAGCATGGTATGATGCCCATGTATTCACTCGATGACATGCAGTAGTGATGTACATCATATCAAACATCCTACTACTAGATTCTTTAGGAGAGGTTTTTCTCGAACCTCCTTGATATGGTTTAGAACTTGATCGAGTGTGACATGGAGGATCCTATCATCATGGTATGGAGATCAACCTATTGGATCACCTATATGATGAGCTCTATGATATTCAACATCGAATTCAAGTAGGATTGGGCTACAATCTTCTCCTCCAAATATGGGGATGGGAGCACATTCGAGTGGACCATATAGTAGGACTTCTAGTTCCATGAGCTAAGTTGGGTGACACAAATATTGGCTATATGGATCGATGGTGATAGGATCAAGAGATAGGCAAGATCTGGCTAGAGGTAGGTAGATTGGCACACTATGCAAGATATTTGGATAGATTGCAGTGAGAGTAGGTAGTTTGGAGGTCTTATGTAGATTTCCCTTATTGGCCAGAGGATGTAGAGTATCTAGGGTACATGAGGCACAAATTATGGCTCATTGGGTGCCATAGCACTAAGTGAGAGTACTTCCACTACTCTTGTGTTAGATGGTAGTTTGGGATATATCAGGATGTCCCAAAGGAGCCTATCATCTATCGTCAATGTGAAGATGAGATATGACTGGTGTGGCCTCAAGTAGAGGTAATTAGATATGAGGAGGATCCAGTGGTTTTTGATATCAGAATGGTAGACCCAGGGATCAATTTATAGTATGACACCTGGTGGGTCACTCGACTATTGTAGGGATGTGGTCCGATGGGTATGCCTACTAAGGCAAAAATGAGGAGGGCATGGATGAGGTTGGGTGATGGGTGCATTGTAGTAAAAAGGGGAAGTGGGGTCATGCTACAGAGGAGACATAGGAGCCACAGTATGAGGGTGAGGACGATAAGTATAATCCTTCAGATGAGGTATCTCATCTAAGAGTGCAGGTGCAGACCCTACATGGGCGGCTGGTAGAGCGAGAGACCACCTTGGTTATAGTACATAGCCAACTCAGTAGTGGGAAGTAGTAGTGGAGAGGGTTCTCTAAGGATAGAGATCTCCTCAAGGTCCAAGTGGCCATAGTGCAGATAGATATAGACTGAGTTACTACTAAGAGAGATATATTCATAGTAGAGCAGGACACTACAAACCTAGATGTCAGCCCGTATAGCTGAGAGATGCTAGGGAAGCAAAGTGAGATGCTTTGTAGATGCAATTTACCATCGCAACTATAGGCTAAGGATAGGCTACAGTAGGTACAAAGGCTATAGGGGATATTGCAGGATTATAGGTTGAGGTGGATAGACTATAGGTTCTATTTGGTTAGTACAATGCTCGATGTCAGTATGATGTTGCTTATATTCTATAGCTAGAGGGGCAGGTGGCACTACTCAATTTTACTCTACCTGAGTGGTCCATAGTAGGTGGATCTCAGAGGAGTTGGTGTAGCAATTCTAGGTAGTCATCAGTGTAGCCTAGTCATAGGTCATCAGCTCATCTAGAGATATCAGTGGCTAGTGGCTCCAAGTAGCCTCACAGGAATGAGGTGAAACTCTAGGGGCGCAAGCCCTACTTGAATTATTGCTATGTATTTATTATTTTTGGGTGTAAGGTTTGAGGACCTACACGGTTGTAGCCTATAGGTATTTTTATATCATGATGTACTTATGAATTTAAGATATATATATATATACATGATTATATCTCTCATTTTATGGCTCATCATGTGGTTATGATTTTTATTTATGTGTTATAAGTTATGGATGCATTGATGGATGTGATGATTATATGATGTATTTATTTATACATGTGATGTACTAATGACATGCAATGATTAGGTGATGGATGTATGACTAGATTTTATAGTCTAGATGTATGGATGCACTCTTATGTATGTGTATATGGATGCAATATTTAATGTTAAATGCATTTTTTTAAATTTATTTAATTGATTATGCATTTAATTCTTGTTATTGATATGATAAATGTAATGTGTATGTAATGCATTAATTTTATATGGATGTTCTAATGCAAATTATACATATATGCTTTAATTATTTAAAACATAATGAATGAATCTAATTTGTGTTTAAAAAACTAATGGAAGACACCACAGAATGTATAAAAATCATGAATTAAAATGTTAACCTTATCACAAAAGTTATACATTTGTATATGAATATGTGAGATGAAATATGTGAAATGTAGGGGCTTTCCCCATAAGCTTTTGTAAACTAAAAGGTGTGCATAAAATAGTTAGTGGTCATCTAAATATCATTGTTGATATTTATCCGATATCTATCCTATCTTATGAGGACCCCTTAATAAGCAAAATCTCATAAGGAAAACTATGATTGTTGATGAGATGATTTGGTGCTATGAGGGGATTTTGAGGTTTTTCGTGAGACTCAAACACCCTAGTTGATTGATCAAAAGTTGTATACTGACTACACAAGACTCTTGAAAGATACAAGCCTGTTAAGAAGACCTAGATATTCAATATCCCTATGTGTGCAAAGTGAATGTATTTAGATGAGGCATAAGACTACCTCATTGCCAGGCGGGTTTCATGCAACCCATTGTTGTAATGAGGATCACCTTATGGTCATCCTAATCCTTGAGTTTGGACATAGTTAGACTAGACTACTAGGCAATACAAGCCACCAAAAGCTAGCTCAACCATAAGCCGATATTGGTCTGTACAAAAGAAGGTCGCTAATGTGACAGACATATCACCACATGTAAGGCTACTCCATTGCCAAGCGGGTTTCATTCAACCCATTGTTGTAATGGAGATTACCCCATGGCTTTTGAATAATAAGGATTCTAGGGATTCAAGCTCGTTACCCCCTTCTTTTCTTTTGATTACTTGGGATACTTGCTCATGCTTAGTGGTGAAAACCACTATTTTTTTTTTGAGCAAGGGATTTGCTTAGTGATGAAAATCACTATTTCTTTTGTATTATTTTGGGAATTTGCTCATTTTGTGGAAGAGCAAGGGGATTGTTTGGGTAGGGGGGAGCTTGTCCTTTTGTCAATTCTCAGCATCCTAGACCATGCACATAATAGGATGAGCAAGGAAAACCTTTCGCTTAAGGTGACAAGGACCACTTTGTAGTGTCATCTTTCCTTGTTCAAACTCGGATTGTTAATGTGTAAAATTGTGTTGGGATTTTGACATATGCAAGGTACTATCAAAGCGAGACCTTACCTTCTAAAAGCCAAGATAGCTTTCTACAAAATCTAAAAATATAACTAGGGATGGTTGAATGACCGAAAACCCTAGTATACACCCTATAGCAACTCATTAGTTGTGTTGAAAAACACAGTTACTCACAAGGGAAATGTGGATGATAATGATATGTGGGATGTAAGGGTTTTCCCTACAAGTTTTTGTAAACTAAAAGGTGTGCATAAAATAGTCAGTGGCCATCTAAATATCATTGCTGATATTCATTCGGTATCTAACCTATCTTATGAGGACCTCTTAATAAGCAAAAGCTCATAAAGAAAATTGTGAATGTTGATGATTGATAAGGTTGATTTGAGGTTCATGATTGGCATACAAACATGGTGTCATTCGTAAGAATGTAAACACGACTTGTCCTAATGCAAGTGCAATGGATGAAGATGCCTAATGCAATGCAACTAATCAATGCATACAATGAAATGCATGATAACATAATGTAAATATTTTTGTATTTTGATGTTTTGTATTGTTTTTGTGTTTTTATGTTTTCTGATTTGTTTGGTATTTTTTATATTTTTTGTAATTTTGATTATTTTATGATTTTAGGGGGAAGGTGTGATACCTTATGCACCCCCAGCATGTGTGGTGATCGGTGAATGCGGGGAAGGTGTGATACCTTCAGAATCCCCAATTTGCTTCATCGATTGTGATGTGGATGGTGGGGAAGGTGTGACACCTTGAAGACCCCTAGTGTGCATTTTATCTGATGCAATGTGATTGGCTTGGCTAGGAGGAGTGATAGAAACTGATCCCCCTATTGTGGCATGGAATTTTATGCAATGCCAATGTCTTGATGGGGTAAAATGAGTGAACCATCTATGCGGAGCTCATTTCGTTCTATCATCTCTTCGACTAGATTCTTGAATGAGTAGCAATTGTGGATGTCATGCCCATTCATACGATGATAGGTACAATAGAGGCTTTCATTGTTTGACCCAGGTTTAGGTTTTCTTGGTTTGATTTTTGGTAATGTGATTGCATGTGCCTCATACAATTTTTGAAATAGGGCTGAAGTAGTCATCAAAAATCTGACATACTAGCGAGGTATCTTGTTAGGCTTATGAGGTTGTGGTTGATCTTGGGGTTGTAGATGGGATGATGTGGCCTGAATTGTGGTAGGCTGAGGTGAAGTGGGTGAACCATCTATGGGTGAAGCCTCCTTATCAATAAGGTCTTGGACCACATTTTTAAATGCATAACAATTATTAATGTCATGGCCCTCTATTCGATGATAAAGGTAGAAGTGATCCTCCCTATAACCCTTAGGCTTAGTCCTATTTGGGTCTAGAGGGTGTATGTCGGGTAAGATAATTGCCTTTGCTTCTTGTAGCTTTTGGAAAATGGTTGACATGGGCTCAGATAATGGAGTCCAAGTACGAGGTTGGCATTTTAAGTGAGGTGGATGTGGTAAATCAGTTTGATGAGGTGGTTGGGTTGTATGTATCTCAGTCACCTGCTTAGGTTGCTCTTCTTGATTTTTTAGCGTAGGTAATGATTCATCAACTATACCTACTTGTTGATCCTTAGTAGTGAGAGGATTATCTATTTGAAGTTGATTCTTATCAATCATGTCTTGTACTATATTTTTGAAAGTGTAGCATGCTTGTATATCATGACCATTTTATCTATGATATAAATAGTATAAATTTCCTCTATACCCTTTAGATTTTGGGTGATTTGGATATGAGGGGTGAATCTCAGGCAAAGTAATGGTCTTTATCTCACATAATCGATTAAAAATTGATGCCAAATATTCAGACAATGGCGTGTAAATGTGAGATAGATGATGTTGTCGATTTAACATCTAATTTTTTAGGGGTCCATTTTGTGTTTGTGGAGGAGGTGATTTAGCCATGGATGCGATTTATTATTAGAGCTCCATGTTTGTGAGTTGATGCATGATTTGCTACAAAGCATCATTTTGGTGACCCATTTGTGTCTCAACTTTGGCTAGACGATCCAGAATATGTTGTAAGACTAATGGGGATGATGATTGAATAGTTGTTGATGAATTTGGATGGCAATTGATAGATGATGGAGGTGAATTGAGTGCAGGTGCCAGAAGACCCTTAGGTAGATGTGAATCAAATGTCTCCATCATCTGAGGAGATATGGATGTATCATAATGATCCTATTTAGTGGGTATGTCCACATGCTCTTATTTTTTACTTAATTCATGCTCTTGTTCCACCTTGGAGTGCTCAATTATGATAGCTTGATTACCCCCATTTTGGTGTAAAGGATACACCTATTCTTGCTTTTGTGAAGATGTTGGGTGAAATGAGCTAGGTGTGACTAGTTTTGGTGGTGGTAGCACTTGTGATGTAGAGGGAATGTTTAATGGAGCTACCAATTGTGTGGATTGATTTAGAGAAACTTGGTTCCCTATCATAACATTGATCATTCCTACAAACTCATGAGAAGATGTATTGGCATTTGGACAAGTCATGGATGTCTCATCAACTTGTCTAGGGTGATCTGCTTGTCCCCCATGTTTAGGTAAAGAATCGAGGATGGTATCGATGGGTGGTGACTTGACAGGTGGTCGACCTAAATCCTTGATTGACTCGATGATAGGTGTAAACATAATATTTTGTGCTATGTATTCATCGAGTTTAGGATTGGTCAAGTGAACTATGACCTACGATGTGGTGGATGAAGATGGTATGATATGATCTGATTCATCTATAACAACAATGGGTTCTTCCTTGTTGGTAGGAGTGGGGAGGTCTTCTGCTAACATGTTTGAGATGGCTATGGGAATCTCCATGGTTGGCTTTGTTGACTTATCCTTGCTTGGAGAAATCAAAGATGAAGGAGGAGTAGCAGGAGAAATCGATGGTAATGGTGGTGGTGGAGGTAGTTCCATGACTAACCATGGGGTTGAATCTAGACTCTGGATAAAATCATTGGGTTTAGTGTCCAGATGCATGGGTGATAGAGTAGGCTCCTACAGATGATCAACCTTATTGTAATACTTGAAAGGGTCTAGGTCAACATGAACCACATGGACCTTACCTTCATGTATGTATTTGAGGTATTGATGAACTATGGATGGGATGCACTCCATGGCTCTCATCCATGGCCTTCCAAGCAATATGTTGTATTATCTTGAACCCTCCAAGATGTAGCACAATGTAGGCATAGTCTTCTATCCAACCTGAATAGGGAGGACTATCATGCCAACCGTGGGAGATACAACATCATTAAATGCTTGCAGGGTGAATGTGGATGTTGCAATGTGTGAAGGTAGAATGTTGAGATGCTTCAATGTGGTTGTGGTAATAATGTTTATTATGGAGCCTATGTCAATTAATACCCATTTATAGGGGATCCTATTGATGCACGCTATGATGTGCAAAGGAGGGTCAGGTATATTGATGGGCATGGGTTTGATCTCATGATCCTGAAAGGTTATAACAGGATCATTGTACATTTGTATATGTCCCACAAATTTGGTGAAAGCATCAAGATCATGGGGTTGTAACTCGATTGAACTCAAAATCTTCATGAGAGTTTCTTGATGCTTGGGGGATTGTTGTATTAACTCACTCATGGTCATGTTGGTTGATGGCATATGTGAACTTTGCATAGGCCTACTTTTGATTGTGACCACCGATTGAGTTGGTGGGCTTTGGATGGGAGTTCTTAGGTGGTGAAGGCCACGATATAGAAGGAATGTGGATTTCCCTACTAGGCCCCTCGATAGACCGGTCATGTCTAGTAGTGGTCCGATATCGACATTGGCTAACAAAATCATCCACTTGATCATGTGGATAACCCATTGGTGTTCCTCTAGTAGAGGTACCTTGGTGGTTTGATCCTCTATGTGAGGAGTTGACCTCATGATGACTATTAGAGCATCATGTGGGAATGAGGAGATCCTTAGGACTATATCAGAGGCATTCGTTGGTTGTAGAGCCTGATTCTCTCTCTAATTTAGAGGTATTTTTTTAACCACCTTTGGACCCACTCCAAGAAATGGGGGTCTAGGGGGCAACGCCCCCTTATCTTGTGTCATCATGAAGTCACTAAAGCCAATACTTTTTTATAGAAAATTTTGACTTCCAAAAAAAAATTATGGGTGTTATATATCAAAATGATCAGTGTAATAAGATGATCACAATGGGCTAGGACTCAAAAAAGTATTTTCGGGATCAAATTTTGTATTTGTGAAATATTTGGCCAAAAAGGGCTAGTGGAAAAATGATAAATTTGAGGAATTTTAAGAAAATAAGGAGTTAGGACTCAAAAATTCTATGAAAGGTGCAGAAGGGGCTAACTAAGATAACAAAACAAATTTGAGGATTTTTTGGGTTGTCTAGGGCTTTTTATGACTTTTTTAGTGTTATTTTTTCCATATTTTTGGTTTAAAAATTACTCAAAATAGAGTAATGATAAAACCACTACAACTTCTTCATTATAGCTCCAATTTGCACATTTTTGATTTTTGATTTGCATGATTTTTTATTTTTTTATTTTTTTATTTAGAAATGAAAAGCTTGCTAACCTCTTGGTTAAGATGAAGCACCTTGTCTAGGAACCATAAAGAAACAAACAAAGTATACAATATGGTTATCTCTTTTAAAAATTTCTTTGTGAGTCCTAAACTATTTGGTGTGTTTTGATTTGTTGTTGCTTTTGCTTTCTTGTTCAAGTTTTTGCTTTTATTGATGATATTACTCAGTTTAAGGGTTTTCACATGTATACTCTCACACACAGACTTGGTGATGAAGTCCAAGTCATGAAACCCACCAAAATTTGGTGATGAAGTCCAAACTAGATGAGGGAGCCTCAATCCTACCAGTCCTCACCTATGATAGATCTTGGACTAGCCTTGGCCAAAATAGGGTGTGAAATAACCATAAACAAGCCAACGAGGTGGTGATGAAGGCCACCATCATTGGTCTTGATCAATGGTTGGGTGTGAATTCTAACTCATTGATGTTTAATATGATACGTGGTGTGTGTGGGTTCATTTTATTTCATACAAAAAAAATGCAAACATAGAGCAATCAATGAATTTTTTCTAATGCATAAAATAACATTTAAATTTTTAGATTCCTAAGTAAAAATATTTTAGTTTCAAAAATCTAAGATTGCAAACCCTAATATGATGTCAGCCTTTGCATAGGCAGTAAGCACACAATCCACACAATAAGCAAACAAGAGGCCATCTCTATGTAATATGGTCTGCAACAGAGGTCGTCTGACACAGAAGCTATAAAAAACAAGGGTCGCTTGACCCAGGGGAGGTCATAAGTAGAATGTTTTAAATTTAAAAATTCTTCTATATTTTCCAATTAAACATGAAATTTTAACTTTCTCTATGAAAAGCAAGAAAATTAAGTATAGAAAAACTCATAGGCGAAGCCTACATCCGATGAAGGTGTTGCTTCTTTAATTTTTGAACTCTACTCTAAGGTCATCATGGGGTAGAGTGGTGGGGTCTATTGTTCATCATATGGCATGATGACTGCTACTGCTGACCATTCTAGCCTAGGATGGTGGTACCTACAATTCAAGAAAATCAAGAAAATAGGTAATTAGTGATAGATTTGTGAAATATTAGCCGAGGTTTGATCGTGATTGCCATTGTAGTATGCAAAAATTGTACACCTATGCAATTATATGAAATCAAATTGAATAACAAATCATGTAACCATCATAAGAAAAAGAAATAAAGAAATGGTGCCCTTCTCATTAATATTGAAATTATCCTTCACAAGGTGGTTACAAAGATATCCCTCTTAGGGATTTAATACCAATTTGATACAATTTACAATAAAGAACCAATGGTAGGTGTATCTCACAGAATATTTGCACCCTCAAAACTAACTTGGGGAGGGGTTTCTTGTGACCTCCACAATGTGAGATAAAGATTGATGAATCTTTATGTTGAATAGCTCCTACCAAGACCTAAAATCTGCACACAAGAACACTCACAAGATGTTAATAGCAAATGAGGAACCTCTCATGATGAGGTCCATATCCATGATAAGAAACTGAAAAGAAATGCTAAAAATGATAAACAAATGCATGAAAACTGAATAAAACTATGCTAGAAAACAAATGAAATGTTGCTAAAGCTACTATAACTAAGAAAAATAGTAAAAATAGATGTCATCGAGAGGTCATTCTAGGGTAGAGCGGTCTAGCCTGATGACCATCCTAGGGTAGGGCGGTAGCACCTAAGGGCCACTTTGGGGTGAAGTGGCCACTGAACAATGGACTAGTTCTTCATGATTGATGCAAGAAACATCAGGATTGATCTATCAAATTGATGTTCAAGGGTCATGCTCTTTGAAGCAAAATTTAAATCATAGAAATTGGCATGAAATCAGGATATTTTATGGCAAAAGAGTGTTGAATTTGATCTTCAAACTCCAAGGGACTCCATTGTTGCAATTGCAAGCTCCATGATTGAAATCCAGTAGCACTTCATTATGTAGAATTAGCAAGATATCACTGAGGAACAATTTGGCAGCACTTCATTATGGAGAATTGGATCCCTTTGAATGAAGGCAAGGCACCTTCTTATAGATTTCCCAAATGGGAATCTTGGCTTCCTTGAGAAGCCAAGAAATAGTTAGGATCAAGAAGGGCAACAAACCATTCTAGAAGCTTCTCACAACTAATTGCAAATGTCATTGGGCTTGGTTGGCCATTGAAACCATTTTTTCCCATGGCACTAGTTTTGATTTTGTTATAGGTACAACCATCATAGGGTAGAGTGATCATGACTATTGGCCATCACAGGGTACGGTGGCCTTTGGAGGTCACTCTTGGGTATGATGGTCTAGGCTATAAAGGAGGAATCCTTCTTGTTGAAGTGATAAAAATCATTGTTAAGCCCTGAGGCTGCCCCAGGTGGGTCATATGGCCTAAAAAGGTGTCCATATAGGTAGTCTTCTCAAAATGATGTGTTTTAGGTGTCTACGAGTATCCAACAAGTTCAAACTAGTTTTATGTTGCATAACAGATCCCATGGTCTTTGGTTCCATTGGCATACCTTAAAATTATGTTTTTACTTGCAAGTGAGTGTTCTTTAGTGTCTCCATGAATATTGAGATTAAACTAACTGCATACATTACGTCTGGTCATGTGGCTATCAAAAACATAAGGCTTCTAACTAATCTCTTATAGGATGTTGGATATATATTGCTACTACAATCATATTTGCTTAATTTTAGATCTATTGCAACTAGTGTGCTTGATGGTTTACTATTGTCCATTCTAAACCTATTCAATATATCTTTGGTATATTTATTTTGAGAAATAGATATACCATTAGTTTATTGGGTAACTTCAATTCCAAGGAAATATTTCATCAAGCCCAAATCTATCATTTTAAATTCACTCTTCATTGCATTTTTAAATTGATTAAACAATGTATTAATACTACAAATAAAAATCAAATCATCTACATAAAAGTAGACTATTATCATTTATCCTTCTTCATTTGTGTTAATGTAAAGAGTGTGCTCATACGGGCACTTGATAAAACCATTTTCTTGGAAATATAAGTCAATACAACTATACCAAGCCCTAGGTGCTTGTATTAGTTCAGGCAAGGCTTTCTTTAGTTTGTACAAATTTTATTCTTGTCCTTCTAGCTCATAACCTAGTGGCTAGTCTATGTAGACCTCTTCTTCAAACACATCATTTAGAAAAGTATAATTGACATCCATTTTGTAGACCTTCCACCCATTTTGGGATGATAATGCTAGAATTATTCTAACTAGGTCAACCCTTCCTATAGATATATAACCTTTAGGATAATCAATTTTATATTTTTATGAATACCCTTTTGCAACTAGCCTTGCTTTATGTCTTTCTACATCACCCTTGTTATTAAACTTTGTTTTATATACCCATTTTACATCTATGGTTTTCTTTCCTACTAGAAGATCCATTAGTTTCCATGTCTAGAATTTCTCCATGGCTTCATTTTCTTCATACATGGCTTTCACCCATTTTTGTTTTTAATTGCTTCTTCAAAAGAAATAAAATCACATTCAGAAATAAAAACAAAAAATCAACTTTCTCTTCAATTTCAATTTTATTTCTAGTTACCTCATATATTTCTTGTAAGATTCTTCTCTTTGATGGTCTTCTCATGATGGAAGAAATGGACCTCATTCTTGCACTTGGTGGTGATTTTGATGAATAAGAAGGGTTGTTGCATACATTAGTGTTGTTGCTTGAAGTTGAGGGTTGATTTATACTTTCTCCAGTCAAATTTTATCTCTCAATGCTTGTTGCTCCTTTCTAACCAACTTTGGAATTCTAGCTCCAAGCTTAATCATCAAAGAATTTCACATCTCTACTTATGGCTACCTTTTTTGTAATAGGGTTAGACAATTTATAAGTCATTTATTGTTCACTATACCCAATGAATATGTATTCTTCTCTGCTATCCTCTAATTATATTCTATTTTCTTCTAGAATATGAGCATAGGCTATGCATCCAAATACTCTTAAGTGACTTGTTTTTTGTTGCTCCATGCTTCTTGGGGGATTACATCCTTCACACTCTTTGTGAGATAGTTGTTTAGTAAGTGAATTACACATACTATAACTTCTATCCAAAATGTATTTTGTAATGCTTTTGCATTTAGCATACTCCTTGTCATATCCATTGTGCCATATCATCTTCTCTTTGAGAACTTGAAGTTGCCTACTAGGATTCTCCCTTTTTATTCTTGTCCTTGGAAGAAACTTGTGTTTTGAATACATGCTCCAAAGAGGATTGAGTTGTCTAATTCAGCCTTTGTTTATGTGTTTGCAGAGACCCCATTAACTCATCCACATATAAAGTTGTTAAATCCTTTGATTCTTCAATAGCAATGACAACTGAGTCAAGCCTTGTTGGTAGGCTTTTCAATACCTTTTCTACAATTCTTTGGTTTTCAATATTTTTCCTATTCATTTTCATTTGATTGATAATACCCATTATGCAGGTAAAGAAGTCACTTATGGACTTAAAATCTGCACACAAGAACACTCATAAGACGTTAATAGAAAATGAATAACCTCTCATGATGAGGTCCATATCCATGATAAGAAACTGAAAAGAATTGCTAAACAATAAACAAATGCATGAAATCTTAATAAAACTATGCTAGAAAATAAATTAAATGTTGCTAAAGCTACTGTAACTAAGAAAAATAGTAAAAGCAGATGTCATCAAGAGGTCATTATAGGACAAAACGGTCTACCCTGATGACCATCCTAGGGTAGGGCGGTGGCACCTACGGGCCGCTTTAGGGTGAAGCAATTGTTGAACAATGGACTAGTTCTTCGTGATTGATGCAAGAAACATCATTATTAATCTATCAAATTGTGTTCAAGGGTTGTGGTCTTTGAAGAAAAGTTAAATCGTAGAAATTGGCATGCAATCAGGTCATTTTATGGCAAAAGAGTATTTAATTTGATCTTCAAACTCCAAGGGACTCCATTGTTGCACTTGCAAGCTCCTTGACTAAAATCCAGTAGCACTTTGCTATGTAGAATTAGCAAGATATCACTGAGGAACAATTTGGCAACACTTAACTTGAAATTTTATCTCTTAATGCTTGTTGTTCCTTTCTAACCAACTTTGGAATTCTAGCTCCAAGCTTAATCATCAAAGAATTTCACATCTCTACTTATGGCTACCTTTTTTGTAATAGGGTTAGACAATTTATAATTCATTTATTGTTCACTATACCCAATGAATATGTATTCTTCTCTGCTATCCTCTAATTATATTCTATTATCTTCTAGAATATGAGCATAGGCTATGCATCCAAAGACTCTTAAGTGACTTGTTTTTTGTTGCTCCATGCTTCTTGTGGGATTACATTCTTGATACTCTTTGTGAGATAGTTGTTTAGTAAGTGAATTACACATACTATAACTTCTACCCAAAATGCATTTGGTAATGCTTTTGCATTTAGCATACTCCTTGTCATATCCATTATGGTCTTGTTCTTCCTTTTTGTAATACCATTTTGCTATGGTGTGTATCTAGTAGTATATTGTTGTTTTATCCCATTTACTTTGTAAAAATTATAAAATTCATTTGAGATGTATTCATATCCTCCATCTGTTTTTAAAGTTTTGACAAAGTAGCCACTTTGCTTTTCAACTAATGCCTTGAATTGCTATCATATACCAAATGCTTTTGATTTTTGTTTGAGGAATAATACCCATGTCGTCCACCTAAATCATTTATAAAATTCAAAAAATATATGGTGTTCCCTAATGAGTTGGTTTACATAGGCTCACATATATATGAATGTAGGAACTCCAAAGGTTTGAAATTTGCCATGATTTTCCTACAGGAAATTCATCCCTATGTTGCTTTCCTACAATGCAACCTTCACATCCTTGATTAGGTTGCTCTATAAGTGGCAATGCTTTTACCATTTTCTTTTTATGCAATAAATTTAGGCCACTAAAACTTAAATGGCCAAACCTAAGGTGCCACAACCATATAACATTTTTTACAACAATATTTCACTCTATTTTTAGAGTAAACATCATATTCTTTATCATGGTCACATTTACTATAAATCTATTTTCACCATCTTTAGTAATGCAAGCTCCATTTTCAAAATATATTGTGTGCCCCTTTTGCACAATTTGTTCAATGCTTAATAAATTGTGTTTTAGCCTAGGCACATAGTAAACGTTAGAGATGTTTTTTTTTCTTGTTTGGTGTGAATTAGAATGTTCCCTTTGCCCATAATAGGTACCTTACTGTTGTTTCCTATCTTTATTTCAAATTTGATGGTTTCATCTAATTTTGAGAACATTTCTCTATTTCAAAACATGTGGTTATTGTAGCCAATGTCTAGATACCATACGTTCTTTTGAATTTCTTCATCAACATTGTAGGTTATTAACAAGGAACCACATGCATTTTTGGTTTCTTCATTCTCATTTTTATAGTTTTCTTCTTGTTTATTTTCTCTAGCCATTTTATTTCTACATTCATATCTTTAATGCCCATTTTTTTCAATAATAGCATTTGATTTTTGTCATACCTTTGAGGTGAGCCTCCTTGTTGATTTCTATTGTTGCCTCTTTCTCTTGCTTCATAGAATTTACAACTAACTTCTCCTTTTTTGGAGTAGTTTATTCTTCCTCCTCTTTCAAAACCTCTACCACCTCTACCTCTGTGCCATGTCATCTTCTCTTTGAGAACTTGAAGTTGCCTACTAGGATTCTCCCTTTTTATTCTTGTCCTTGGAAGAAACTTGTGTTTTAAATACATGCTCCAAAGAGGATTGAGTTGTCTAATTCAGCCTTTGTTTATGTGTTTGCAGAGACCCCATTAACTCATCCACATATAAAGTTGTTAAATCCTTTGATTCTTCAATAGCAATGACAACTAAGTCAAACCTTGTTGGTAGGCTTCTCAATACCTTTTCTACAATTCTTTGGTTTTCAATATTTTTCCTATTCATTCTCATTTGATTGATAATACCCATTGTGCAGGTAAAGAAGTCACTTATGGACTTAAATTCATTCATCTATAACTTTTCAAATCTTGTCTCAACATTTGCAATCTCACCAATTTTATTTTGTTGATGCCTTGATAGGAGTTTTCTAAAAACATTCATGCTGCTTTGAGTTGGTTGCTACTGCAATTCTTGGAAAAATTGACTCATCAATTGCCTATATAATGAAGAATATAGCCTCCTGGTCCCTCTTTCAATTTTCCTTCAATGAATCCTTCTTAGCTTGAAAAGTGTATTATATGTTGATGTATTTGCTGGTTCTGCATACTTATTTTCTACTAGGTCGCAAAGCTCTTCAAAAAGAATTTTCATCTATATATTCCAATAATCATAATTTCTATCATTAAAATATGAGATTTACATTTACAATAAACTGTTACCATAAGCCATTGTTGCTGAAAGTCCCACATATAGCTTTGATACCAATTTGAAAGACTCCTTAAATAGCCCGATACCAATTTGAAAGAAAATTAAAAGCGAAGCTATATGATTAATAGAAAGCAAACACACAAGAGGCAAAGCTCACATGATAAATTACAACACAACCATGCATGGAAGAAATATAAATTAATTTATATTATATCACCAAGATGCTGCAGCAGCATTGGGCAATTTTCTAAGTGACCAGATTCCTTTACAAAGTGGTCCGATGAATTCCTGCAGCCCGACACTTTCCTTGCTGACCGGAAGTGGCTTCTGTACTCGCCAGATAAATTTGTTGCTGACCGGATGCTGATTCTTCACCGGCAGGAATGTTTCCTTACTGGCCGAACACGTTCTTGCAAATCATTGGAAGCTAATCGGAGACGTTTTATCTATTCTATCATTCCCAACACTTACAGCAAGAAGAAGAAAGTTCAATGAACTATCTGACATGCATTAATTAAAAGACAGTGTCTATTTAATCTTTTAGCAACTAGAGTTCCTAAGCCTTTTGAAATGAAATATTATAATATTTGGATAACTTGAAATTGTTTGTATTGTGTGCGTATATCCAGGGCACGTTAAAACCATGCATACTGATTGAGTTATTCTCTAACCAAAAGAAAATTGACAAGTGTAATAAGACATACACCATACTAAAATAATGTATGGGCAGGTCTATAAATAATCTGAATGAAAAAGCTCCGCATACTATCGAATTATATTTGATTAGTTAAATGAGGTTGCTTATTATTATACAAACGTATTGTAAACTTACCTTTAATACAACATATTATAGTCCACCTTTAGTCTTTTTAGACTTATCCCTGGGATATAACAACTTCCACATAAAATATGGTGCAATTTGCAAAGAATTTAAAGAGAGAATTATATGCATGAATTGTGTACAACTTATGGGTACCAAATGGGCCTTGCAGAGAGAATTTAGAATTAAGAGAGAGGACTAACAAGAGATACAAACAAGCAAAGAAGGTATATAAAACAAGTCACCGTACAATGGCTACCAGATGCTGCCTTGGCCATAACCTGATCTATCCGTCCCATATGTCCTGAAGCGCCTGGACTATAATACAACTTATTATTATAACAGAGATGTTCCTCAAACATATGGGACCAGAGATAATGAGAGACATTAACCTTTTCAAAGCTAGTTATGTCTTGAATCGCCTGGACTATAATACAACTTATTATAAGAGAGATGTTCCTCAAACATATGGGACCAGCGATAATGAGAGACATTATCAAGAAGACTTTAACTTCTAACCTTTTTAAAGCTAGTGTTCCACCCACCATATGATTCTAAAACTTTTGACCTCTTTATAACTAGTGTCTTTACTTATCATTCTGCTAGGACCTGTGGTTTTTATGCTAGGACCTATGGTTTTTATACATAAGATTTGAATAATATGGTTTTAATGCTTACAAAAATGTTAGTAAAATCATAATATTTTACCTATGGTTTTTATAAATAAGATTTGAATAATATGGTTTTAATGCTTACAAAAATGTTAGTAAAATTATAATATTTTTTTTTTAAATTTAGCAAAAAAAAATTTGCGGGGTTGTTTTGGTCTGAGAAACTATTATTAGAGGTTCTACACGGTCAAAATCACCCGGGAGTCGTGCCCGGCCCTGATCGCACCAACATTATCAACTGGATTTTGGGTACCCAATGTGCATTTGGTAGGGTGAAGATTTGAACCAAGGACCTCCCTGGGAGGATTGACCTACCCTCTCCAACTCACCTATAGCATGTGGCTAAATCATAATAATTTTTACTAAAATAAATTGTTAAAGGTTATTAAAAATTTTATATAAAATTTTATAATTAAATTTACAATAAAAGTATTTAAAATATAAAAATGTTATTTTTTTAAATTTAAAAATTAAATTAATTTATACATAACAAAAATATTATATATAAGATAATATAGAAAAATAATAATAATTGTATACACTTATTAAAATAGTTTTTTTTTGAAAAAATTGAAAAAAACTTGTATTAAAACATTGATCAGTTACAATTGGGATAAGATACATCCCAGCCGAAAACAATGAAAGCACATGATTACAAGAGAAGAGGAAGATTTGCATTGGATCCAAATCTCTTGAACCAATATCAAGCTAGCTGAGAGAGCTGATAGGTCAGATACAACAACTTATCGCGAAAACACACAGCAAACACCAACTGCACCTCTGTCCGCGAAAAAGCTACAAGTCGCGAAATCGCGACACAAGACTCCTCTGACCGCAAAAAAGTCAACCTGTCGCGAAATCGCGACATGTCGCGAAATCGCGACAAAAATCCAACCTTGGCCGCGACGGAGCAACATGTCGCGATATCGCGACAAAAATCCAGCAACAGCCACAACGACGCAACACGTCGCGAAATCGCGACAACATACCTCCAGAGGCCGCGACGGCGTAACATGTCGCGAAATCGTGACAACTTTCCTCCCTTGGCCACGCCGGCGCAACATGTCGCGATATCGCGACAATTTTCCTCCCTTGGCCGCGCCGGCGCAACATGTCGCGATATCGCGACAACTTTCCCTCGGCGGCAACGACGGCGCAACATGTCGCGATATCGCGACAACTTTCCTCCCTCGGCCGCGACGGCACAACATGTCGCGATATCGCGACAGTTTACCTCCAATGGCCGCGATGGCGCAACAGGTCGCGAAATCGCGACAAAAACCATACTTAGCTTTTTCAATGATCATTTGTCTTAAGGATCTTTCAACGACAACTTCCCCTCGGCGGCAGTGACGGCGCAACATGTCGCGATATCGCGACAACTTTCCTCCCTCGGCCGCGACGGCACAACATGTCGCGAAATCGCGACAACTTTCCTCCCTTGGCCGCAACGGTGCAACATGTCGCGAAATCGTGACAACTTTTCTCCAGCAGCCGCGACGACACAACATGTCGCGATATCGCGATAGTTTACCTCCAATGGCCGCGATGGCGCAACAGGTCGCGAAATCGCGACAAAAACCATACTTAGCTTTTTCAATGATCATTTGTCTTAAGGATCTTTCAACGACAACTTCCCCTCGGCGGCAGCGATGGCGCAACATGTCGCGATATCGCGACAACTTTCCTCCCTCGGCCGCGACGGCACAACATGTCGCGAAATCGTGACAACTTTCCTCCCTTGGCCGCAACGGTGCAACATGTCGCGAAATCGCGACAACTTTTCTCCAGCAGCCGCGACGACACAACATGTCGCGATATCGCGACAGTTTACCTCCAATGGCCGCGATGGCGCAACAGGTCACGAAATCGTGACAAAAACCATACTTAGCTTTTTCAATGATCATTTGTCTTAAGGATCTTTCAACGACAACTTCCCCTCGGCGGCAGCGACGGCGCAACATGTCGCGATATCGCGACAACTTTCCCACATCGGCCGCGACAGCGCAACATGTCGCGATATCGCGACAACTTTCCCTCGACGGCAGCGACGGTGCAACATGTCGCGATATCGCGACAACTTTTCGCCCTTGGCCGCGACGGCGCAACATGTCGCGATATCGCGACAACTTTTCCTCGACGGTCGCAACGGCGCAACATGTCGCGATATCGCGACAATTTTTCCGCATCGGCCGCGACAGCGCAACATGTCGCGATATCGCGACAACTTTTCTCCAGCAGCCGCGACGACACAACATGTCGCGATATCGCGATAGCTTTTCGCCAATGGCCGCGATGGCGCAACAGGTCGCGAAATCGCGACAAAAACCATACTTAGCTTTTTCAATGATCATTGTCTCAAGGATCTTTCAAGGCCCTGCCTAATCACCTCATCTGCAATAGGCATGTCACTGTGCAGCTGCACCCCTACCTCTTTCGCAGCACCCATCTTAGCCAGGAAATCGGTCGCTTTGTTGAAATCTCTGCTCACATATACGGGAATCACATCATCTAATTCCCTCCATAATTTCTTGATTTGAGAGACCAGAATCCTCAACCTCCAAGCGTTCAACGAAAAGTTCCTCATGCAGTCTAGAGCTCCAACCAGAATTTGAGAATCAGATTCAAGAATTATCCTCCTGTGACCCTGAGTAACTGCCCAAATAGAGGCAGATTTGATAGCAATGGCTTCTGCTTCATTATTTGTGGCTCTACCCAAACCCTGCAGTTCCCAATAAAGCACTGATCCCTCATGATTCCGACAGACCACGCCAATACCGGCGCTACCCGGATTGCCCTTTGCAGCTCCATCAGTATTGATTTTAATCCAACCTTTTGGGGGTGATTTCCAACTGGTTCTGTTTTGTCCCTCTCTCTGGTCAACTCCCTCTTCCATTGGCCCAGGAACAACCCGTGTTTCCTCTTTAGCGTAGACGACAACAGTTTCGGTGACTTTGCTCCAGATGACCTGCCAAACTCCATCTAGCGAGGAAAAGGTTTCTCTAAAAATTCTAGCGTTTCTCTCCAACCACACTTGCCACCAAATGAAGTTTAAACCAAGCTCCCACCCAATTTGAAGAGCTTTGGATGTAAATCTACCCCGCTTCCATCTTTCCCAAATATTAGTCCGATTCATGTCACCATTAACCTGGATTTTATAATGAGAGAGCCAGCGCTTCCAAATCTGACGCGTGAAAGGGCACTCAAACATCAGGTGATCAGCTTGTTTCTTCGTTCTTATGGCATAAAACACATTGAGAAGGGCCGATGATTCCTCTACATCTGAGATTGTCAAAAGTGAGAATACCATTGTGCATAAACTGCCAAGCAAAAAAGTTTACTTTCGGCCAGCCCTTAGAGTGCCAAATCTTTCGCCAATCCTCAACCGAAAAAGAATGGGGGGAGGGTCTGGGAGGATCTTGTCATATCCGTCCTTCACTGTATAAACACCAAGGCTCCCATGGCCCCAAGCTAATTCATCCTCCTCGTCTCTCCCTGTGAGAAACCTTTCTGTCAAGATTTTGGATAAGATGGGTGCCAACTCCGGGGGGATAGGAATTGGCCACTCCTCCAACCTCTTAAACTTCTGAAACCTATACTCCCCCAGTTGTGAAGTGTTGAAATAACTTTCAATTTGGACCCAACCCATGATTTCTATGGCAGATTTTATTGGAAGTAACTCGGGGAACTCAACAATGATGGGTGGATACTGATCCCAAGAATCAGTCCAGAAACGGGCCTTCTCCCCTCTCCCCACTTTCCAAAATAGCTGATCTTTAATAACCTGAGATCCTAGCTTGAGAGCCTGCCACACTAAGGATCCAGTACCATCCAGAGGGAAACGGCCCACCTCATTGGGGTTAACTTGACCCAAATATTTACTCGTGAGAATTCTACTGAATAAGGAAGTTGGTTGGGAAATCCACCTCCAATACAACTTTCCAGCCAAGGCTTGATTATTTAACTTGGATCCTCTCAGTCCCAGTCCACCTTTTACCTTGGGCTGAGTGACTTTATCCCAACCCACCAAGGCCCACTTTCTTTTTTCGTTAGCTCCTTCCCACAAAAACTTCCTAGCCATCCTGTCCAACTCTTTCCAAATTGTAAGTGGGGCAGCCAGGATAGAAAATTTGTAGATTGGCATGGCTTGAATGACAGACTGTAAGAACGTTAATCTGCCACCATAACTTAACCACTTGTGAGACCAGTGATTAATTTTGTCCTTGATACACTCCAACATATTCCTCCAAGTGTCTAATTTCAGCCTCTTGAAATGCAAGGGGATACCCAAGTAAACCATAGGGAGAGAAGTCCTAGTGAATCCCAGGATTTCTAAAATTCTGTTCTGAAGCCTTTGCTCCAGATTAAAAAAGACCACTTTGGATTTCTTGTCATTAATGACCTGTTGAGTAGCCCTGAGATAGACATTAAGAGTATCTCTAATCGTTCTAGCTTCCCTGATGCTGGCTACTCCCATCAAACCAGTGTCATCCACAAACTGCAGGTGCGATACAACTTCATCCCCCACCCTAATACCCAATAATCTGCCTTGTTGTCTTCTCCTCGTTAAAAGTCTGCCAAGACCTTCAGCCAGAATGAGAAAAAGATAAGGAGAACAGGGATCCCCCTGGCGCAGACCCCGAGAAGCTCCAAAAGGTTGCGAAGGAAGGCCCTTGATAAGCACAGAGTAAGTCGGGGAAGAGACACAGCTCATAATCCACTCAATCCAACCCTGAGAGAAGCCGAAGGCTACCATCATTTTAGCCAGGAGGCTCCATTCAACCCTATCATAAGCCTTTGACATATCCAATTTAATGAACATCCCTTTATTACCAGAAGTGTGCATTGAATGGATTGCTTCCTGGGCCACAACCACCCCATCCAGAATATGTCGCCCCTCAACAAAGCCTCCTTGCTCAGAGGAGATAATGTTGTGAAGAAGAGGTTTTAGGCGCTCAGCCATTACCTTTGTGAGTATTTTGTATACCACATTACATAAGGCAATAGGCCTATAATCTGAAATATGAACCCCCTCCTCCCCTTTTGGAATCAAGGTAATGAACGTGTGGTTTATAGCTTTAAGCATTCTCTTATTTTCTCTGGATTCTTCAACAACAGCCCTTACATCTTCCTCTAAGCAGTCCCAGAAAGCTTGAAAAAACTCAATAGGGAAGCCATCTGGACCAGGAGTTTTACCAGTGCTCATTCCAAAGACCACAGTTTTCAATTCATCTCTATCAATGGGTTTAAGGAGGGCCTGATTTTCATCCTCCGAAATAATAGCAGGTATGACAGAAATAACTTCATTTTGGGCCTCTACATCTTGAACTACACTTTCCTTAAAAAGGTTTGAAAAATAATCCATAGCATGGGAATGAATACCTGGAAGAGTATCAAAGGAATGACCGTTCTCATCTTGAAGGGCCTCCATCTTATTCAGCTGTCTTCGAGCACAAGCAGTCCGATGAAAGAATTTTGTATTTCTATCCCCTTCTAATAACCAGGAAGTTCTTGCTCTCTGTTTCCAATAGATCTCCTCCTGGTTGTCAATGTCCTCAACCGTAGAACGCAAGGCATCATCCTCAACTTTGAGCTGATCAGTTATTACTCCTTCTCTAAACTATTTTTGGACCTCATCCCAGCGGGCCACCAACGGAGCTCTTTGGGTCTGGAAGTCAGATTTATTAGAACGCCTCCAATACTTCAACTGAGATTTGACATATTGAAGTTGTTTGTGGATTCGAAACATAGCTCTCCCATAAGCTGGGCGGCCCTCTTCCCACCACTGTGGAATTTTCTCCCGAAGTTCTTCTTTCTGAAGCCAGAAATTCTCAAATCTGAAAGGTTTGTGATGGATCCCCATCCTAGTCCCGCTTTCCAACAGAATAGGACAGTGATCAGAAACAGGGCCTGCCAAAATCTGAAAATTGATATTCCATTTTACAAACACCTCCTCTGAAAGCAAAAAGCGATCTAGCTTCACCTTCCTACTATGGGGCTCCCACCTTTTATTAGTCCAAGTGAAGTTATTGCCAGGACATTTAATGTCCACTAAGTGCAAAGCCTGGACTTGAGCAATCATGAACCGGTCCCCTGGATCCAAAAGAGGTGATCCCCCTTCCTGGTCTCTAGAAGATAATTTAGCGTTAAAGTCCCCCGCTATAATCCAGTCTATATCTTCCCTTGATGCTCGCATGTCATGCACGACCTTCCACTGCCATCGTTGACCCTCAAGAGTTTGAGAACCATAAAAGTTAGTGACAAGAATGAATTCTGCGAGAGACATTATTCCTAAACGGGGAAGTGAGAACACCCCTCCGGGCAAGGTGTTCTATTGCGGACCATTCCAGAGAGTTCCACGGAGTAACAATCCCCCCTGAGGCACCTTGGGCAGCCACATCCATATGACCAGCACCCCTCCAAATTTTGTTGACTGTTTTAGACATAAGATCCAAAGACATCTTGGTCTCTTGTAAAAGCAAAAAATCAGTATTGCTATGCTCTAATAATCTTTGAACAACAGATTGATGGGTTACTGTTGTTTAAACCCCTCACATTCCAAGATTGTATAATCATGGGTTACCCTGGGAGCGATAAGAGTCAATTGTCCTCACCAATCCTCCCATGATCAATTTGTCTCCCTGGGCTGCTAGCAGCTCCTTATTGGATCTTCTACCAGCTCCCTGAGAATTACTATTTTTGGATCTTTTTTCTATCTGGGTTATCCCCAAAGATGGCCTTTCCCTATTTTTCTCTGCCATCCCCATGCGAACATCCTGAGAAACTGTCTGCTCCTGGTTATGGACTACTAAGGCACCAGAACACACTGGTTGTGATACCTCAGAGGGATCAACTATCTGCTGAATGACAGGAGAAGATGAGAGGGGGAGTTGCCCAGGAACAACAGAGGTTTCCTTGAAACCCTCCAAGCCCTCCATAGATTGATCCTCATCATCAACCAATGACTTAAAAATCTCATACCTATTAGCAGGCCTGAGATGAGATTGCTCCTTTCCCTTCTCTTTCTTTGTCCGTCTTTTTCTTCTGGGCTGTTCAAAACCCTCTCTCTGAACTTCCTGGCCCTGACTGGTGCTAATAGGATCTTTATTGGGTGCAGCCTTATCCTCCTTAGGCGAGTTTGGCACTCTAGAGGAGGCCTCCATATTGGCATTCATATTAAGAGGACAGAAACGGGCCAAATGTCCATGCTTGTGGCAAACCCGACATCTAAAGGGTAGGGCCTCATAGTCCAACTGTTGAATCCAGGAAAGACCGCCGAGTTCAATTTCCAACTCTGTCGGCAAAGGCTGGCTCAGATTCATCTCCACACATATTCGAGCATACACCGCCATGCTCCCTTCAATAGTGTCTCTGGCAACACCCAGATGTCTACCAATCGAATTGCCAATCATTGCCAATACCTGCTCACCCCAGAATTCCATTGGAAGAGCATATAATCGAATCCACACTGGGACAGCAATAGGTTCAACACGAGGATCGAATCCTACCCTCCAGGGTTGAACAAAAAGCCCTGTCGGGCCATGGTTTTTCTTCTCCGACTCAAAAGCCTTATTTCTATCGGCCAGAGCCGAGAAGCTAACAATAAAATAACCATTACTAATAAACCACAATGAAAACTCACCGTGGGGCTCCCAGTTATGGCGGATCCAAGAATGCAGAAAGCTCAGGGAAGGGCGAATACCCATGAACTTACAGATTAAATCATGTCTAGCTCTATAGAGGACAGACTCCTCCACCATGCTGGGATCAATGACGAGTTTTGGCCTGGATTCGGCCTGCGGTAAACAACCATTCACACGCCATGCTGAAGACCTATTCCCAGCAGTCGTGAAGAGCTTTTTATATGCCATCTTTTGGGCTTCGGCATTCTTCAGAGGAGAATCTTCTTTAAACAAATCAGCATAAGAGCTAGTACTTCCTGGAGGAGTCCCCATTGGACCCTCCTGGGGCACCGATCGAACCTTCAGAACCACCGTACCCCAAAGACACCTCTGCAAGCCAGCAGAAGCCAGAGATTTTTCGAAAATCCAGAAACCCTAGTTCAGATTCAAAAATCGCCAGAGCTCAATTTCCCGCTCCTAACCGTTTTTCAGTGGTGGGGAAAAAGCCACTTATTAAAATAGTTATAAGAAGTTTTTTTGACTTGGGGGATAGGGAATGCTTGTTGAGGGTTTAGCACAGTAATGGCAGGAGTATGGGCTGATTGAGATGGATTGGAGGAATGTTGCGATGGCGTCGGGCCCATCACAGAGCGTGCATGCTAGTGACGTTTTTCATCTAAAAATGATTGGAAGGAACAGGATTTCCCAATGCATGTCAGGAATCGTTTGTTAAAGAACAATGGATGTTTGGAACGATGTGAAGCCAGGTCGGTTCTAGTGGTTCAACCAGACTCGGTGGCGGAAGATGTGGAGTATTTAACCAAGCATGCACTTATTGGTAAATTTATGGGCATCCAAATTTCTCTTCCCTTTGTGGAGGCTTGGGTTAGGAAGACTTGGAACCCTGACGGTGACGTGGAGGTGATGTTGAGTGCGAATAGCTATTTTATGGTGGTTTTCTCTTGTCTTGCGGATCGTAACAAAGCATTTGAAGGGGGTCCCTATTTCTGTAACCAAGCTGGACTCTTTCTTAAACCTTGGCATGTGGGTTTCAACCCGTCAGAGGAGCGGTCATCGTGGGTTCCAGTGTGGGTTCGGCTCTCGTGGCTCCCATTGGAATTCTGGAGAAACGACATCTTGCATATGATTGCCCTTCTTCTTGGGAAGTCGGTTGGACCATCACAACAGACGATGGAGAAAAAGGTAATTTATGTTGCCCGTATCTATGTCGAAATTGATTTAAACAATCCTATTCCAGATTCTATTGAAATACAGTTTGGATCATCTACATGGGTTCAACAACTTGACTATGAAGCTCTTCCATTTCGTTGTTGGATCTGTCATGAATACGACCACCTGCAAAGAAAATATCCTAAGTTTATCCCGCCCATGGCTTCAAATCTTGGGCCCTCTCGATCTGCACAAAATCTGGATAAAGAAAAAGCCCCGATAAAGGAAGGGGATCGGGATAAGGAAGGCTTTGTTCCTGTAAAACCCCAAAACAGAGGAAGAAGGGTAAAAAGAGCCCTTAAGGATAGCCAGCCAGATGCTCTGCTCAACCATTTTGAGATACTGGATGATCTTGATCAGTGCATGGAGTTACCTAAAACGTCGCTACCTGATGCAGATATAACAGGGCCGAATCAGATGTCTCTTCTTGAGGTGGAACCTAAGGAATCAGATCTAGTGGGTTTAAATGAAGAACATATGGCTTTGGCTTTGAGTACAGGTGATATGGTTGGCTCTAGCCCTGGAAGGAAAACTATTTTGGAAAGTGGCACAGATATAGTTGTGCTCTCTCCTACTCAGGCACTGATGCAGTCATCCTTGGACTGCAAAACTCCTACGGTGTTGGGATTGTAGCAAAAACAATTAAAAAAGGTGCTTCGGATAAGAATATGAAGGTGGGTCGAAAGAAAGACCAAGATAAAATTAAGTTAATGGGGGAGACTTTGGTGGAGTCAGGCTTGGTGAGAACATTGGACTCCCATTTTTCTAACCCCAAAAATGATTATCCTCTCATGGAATGTAAGGGGGTTGAACAACATCCCCAGACAAAAAGTTGTTCATGATTTGATTCGTGTACATTCTCCGGATGTGGTGTTTATTCAGGAGACTAAATTGGCTACTGATAGTATGTTCAATATTACTCCCAAGTTGTGGAGAAGGGGTCAATGCTAGTGTATTGGTGCATGTGGATATGTTGGTGGTGTTGCTTGTTTATGGGATCCGATTAAGATCTCTCCTCTTACTTGGATTTCTAGTAGATGTTCTATTTCGATGATCGGGCATGATAATGAATCTGGTGAAACCATCCTACTTACAAATGTGTATGCTCCTATTGATTACAATGGTAAAGTAAATTTGTGGGAGCACATTGGCTTTGTGAGAAGTTTGGCTCCCCTGTACCCATGGATTTTGGCTGGAGATTTCAATTCTATCACTTGTCTAGAGGAGAAACACGGTGGAGTTGATCATCTCGAGCCTTTTTCTTCTATCTTCAGTGCTCATATCCGGGCCCTAAACTTGGTTGACATCAAGCTGGATAATGGGATATTTACCTAGCACAATAGAATATGTGGGGAAGAGTCCATCTCAGAGAGACTGGATAGGTTTTTGATCTCTAGTTTTTGGATTGGTAATAATAGAAGCTCTAGTTCTGTGATTCTGGAGGGTAGGGGATCTGATCATTGGCCTATCAAACTCTCTGCTCTTGAGTTTGGGCTAAAGAAGAATCCTTCCTTTAAGTTTCAACTTATGTGGCTTTGGGATCCTAAGATTCATGATTTCATGCGAGGTTGGTGGACCAATGGCAAACCTTCTCATGGCACCGCTATGTATTCCTTTATGAAGCGGCTACAATTTGTTAAGCATAAATTGAAGAGGTGGAATAGTCTAAATTTTGGGAACCTTTCCTTGGCTAAGTTGGTGGCTCTTAAGAAGGTGGAAGAAGCTTCAAGGAAGATTAGAGATCATGGACTCACGGAGGAGCTTCTCTTTGAGGAATCTGAGGCTGCAAAAGAACTTGTTGAATGGGAGTTGAGGGAAGAAATTTTTTGGAAATAAAAAGCTCGAGTGGATTGGCTTCAGGAAGGGGATAGGAACATGACCTTATTTTTTAACTCAGTTAAGGCTCACCATAATGGTAACCTGATTTCCTCTCTTGTGAATTCTTAGGGTGCCCTTCTCTCTTCTTTCAGGGAGATTTTAGAAGAGACTAGGAGGTATTTTTCCTCTCTCTTCAAGGAGGACTCCCTCTCAGATGATGAGGATGAAAAGCTTATTCTAAATTGTATTCCCTCGATTGTTTCTAGAGAGATGAATGAGCATTTGATGGGCCCAATTTCCCTTGAGGAGTTGGAAAATGTTGTATTCAAGATGAAAAAGGGAAAGCCCTAGGCCCGGATGGATTCTCGATTGAGTTTTATCAGGAGTTTTGGGAGTTAATCAAATTTGATCTTCTGGAGGTGGTCCATGAGTCCCAAAAGAACAAACAGATGCTAAGGGCCCTAAATGCTACCTTTGTGGTGCTTATTCCCAAAAAAGAGGGAGCAAATTCTCTGGATATGTTCAGGCCTATTGCTCTCTGCAATGTTGTGTATAAGATCATTACAAAAATTATTGTTGAGAGGCTGAAGATATGGTTGAGAAAAATCATCTCTGAGGAGCAAGGTGGGTTTGTTGTTGGCTGAAAAATCCTGGATGGGGTTGTTATTGCTACGAAAGCTATTCACTCGATGGAAACTTCTAAGGAGAAATCTATGTTCATTAAGTTGGACATGGCCAAAGCCTATGACCGGGTCAAATGGTCCTTTCTTCAAAAATTTCTTGCTACTTTTGGCTTTGAGGAGGAATGGATTAGATGGGTGATGAGTTGTGTTTCTTCTTCCTCGTTCTCTGTTCTTGTTAATAATGAGTCGTCGGAGCTGTTTGAGGCCTCGAGGGGATTGAGGCAAGGAGATCCTCTATCTCCTTATTTGTTTATCATTATGGTGGAAGGGTTGGGAAGACTGCTCAAGTCTCAGGTTAGGCATGGTCTCATTCAGGGTTGGAAGTGGGATAGCAGTTCACCGCCTCTTTCCCACCTTCAATTTGTTGATGATACAACTTTGTTGGGAGTTGCCACTACCAGGGAAGCTGGCAACATTAGACAGTCTCTTGACATATATCTTGGTGCTTCTGGGTAGTTGATTAATGAGGACAAGTCTTCTATTTTCTTCTTCAATACCCCTCCTCTTATTCAAGCTAGGATTGCTAGAATTCTAAGATTCCAGGTCGGGACTCCCCCTTCATTTATCTTGGTATTTCGATTTCGTCTCATCCTCTACCTAGATCTTCTTGGCAGTCTATGCTTGATAAGTTTAGAGGGAAGGTGAATCACTGGACCATCATATGGCTCTCCTTTATGGGTAGAGTGTTGCTTTTAAAATATGTTGTTCAAGCTTTACCCATTTACAGGTGTTTTGTGCAAACAACTCCCTCTCATTTTATCAAGGACATGGATGCTTTGTCAAGATAATTTTTGTGGTCTGGAAAACTTGCTCAATCTAAATGGAGTTTGGTTAGGTGGGATTCTGTTTGTAGGTCGGTTCAAGAGGGAGGCCTTGGGTTGCGATAGGTGGCTCTTTCTAGGTAGGCTTTGGCTGTGAAACTCTACTGGAGATGGTGTACTTCTCAAGATCATATTTGGGCTAAAATCTTATCTTGTAAGTACTTGAGAGGTATTTCTGAGGTTGAGATCCCTAGAGTCAGCTTGGTTGGGAAAGGTTCGGTTATCTGGGACACTCTAAAAAGAGGGGCTAATTTAATTAAGTAGGGTTTGTTCTAGATTTGCAATCGAGGATCAGATGCTCTTTTCTGGGAGGATTCTTGGGATGGCCACCCTCCTATCTTGACTCAATATCCCAAGTTACATTCCCTAAGCATTTGTTTCTTGGAAGCGGGTTGGTCTCATGTGGAGGACTTTAAAAGAATCTAACCTTTTGGTAATCTGGAGATGTACAAGTGGAAAGATCCATAGGAATGGCCCTAAGGGGGATTGGTCGAGGACAGAGATGTGCTTGCTCTTATTCTTGTGGGGAGACCCTGCTCTTCATTGAGGGGTAAAGACATTTTGGCTTGGAACCCTGATCCCAAGGGAACCTACTCTGTAGCCTATGGTTATCAGGTTCTTGATATGCAAAATTTTGGGAGCCTCCCTATCACATGGTGGAAAAAGGTGTGGAACAAATTTGCTTGGCCTAAATGTAACTTCTTTCTCTGGTTGGTCGCTCATAATAAATGCCTCACTTGGGATAACGTGAGGAAGAGGGGATTTCAGGGTCCCTCTTTTTGTGTCCTTTGTGGTAATAATGAGGATGAATCTTCTCATTTATTTTTCCAATGCTCCCTTGCCAGAGACATTTGGCACCGTTGGTGGAGTGCCTGGAACCATCCTTGTTTTCATGTGCTCTCCCTGGTGGAGTTTTGGAGCAGTCTGGGTAGACCTCCGACCAATGCCCCCTTCCTCCAGGTGGCTTGGAATTTGGGCCCTTCTTGCATCATCTGGAAGATTTGGCTCGAATGAAACCATCACATATTTTAGGGTAGACATTTGGTTGTTCAACAGATCTGGCAAAGGATCTTGTGTATGGTTCAGGAAACTATCCATAGAAAATGTGATGTGGATCCTCTTTTGGACTCTAGGGAGGAGAAGGTACGGTAGGCCCTTGGTCTCTTTGGGGTTGGTGTGGACTCTTCTCACCCTAGCAGGGTTCCCCAGCTCAGCAAGAAAGTTTGAAGAGATGGTAGGTGGAGGCCGCCCCCTGGAGGAGTTTTAAAAATTAATATTGATGGGTCATCCAGGGGTAATCCTGGACATGCTAGAATTGGTGGTGTTGGGAGAGACTCTGTTGGCATGGTCAGATTTTTCTTTTCCATTTATAAAGGTGTTCACTCCAACAATTTTATGGAAGCTCTTGCGATTCTCGAGGCCTTGCAGAGGGGGTTTTCTCTTGGTTGGCGTAGGAGCATCTGCGAGTCCGACTCTCAAATTTTGGTTAATATTTTAAACAACAAAAGGTTGGAGGATGTTAATTGGTAGTTGGCCTCTGTGGCCATTCAGATTCTCAGAATTAGTGAAGAGTTCGAATTTATCTCCTTTGTGCACATACCAAGGGAATGGAATGGGGTTGTTGATTATTTGGCCAAAAGGGCTTCTGAGCTTTTGGGTCCTTGGATTATGGATAACTGGGAGAGTCTCCCATTGGGGACTCTCAACGCCTCTGGGAGTTGATCCACAAGGATGTCCAGACTTAATGTGGTTTGTTCTTGTTGTTTTCTTTGGGTTTTGACCCTGTCTGGTGGTTTTAGCCTATTTTGTTGTTTATTTGAGTCCTGGTTGGGGGCTTCATTGTACTCTGTAATCTTGTCTTCTTATCAATAAATTTTTACCCCTTTATTTAAAAAATAATAAAGAGGCAGTCTAAGATTTAAAGGTAAATTACGTAAGATTTTGATTCAACTTTAATGGGTATCTTTTCAAACAGGTGGATTTTAGTTGTATTTGTGATCAGTTGTAATTTATTAATTAAATTTATACTATTGAAAGAAGTAGGTTAAAGTTAGGGGTATTTTTTTTTTAAGAATAATAGCTAAAATTTCAAGGAATAAGCAAATGCTAATGTTGAGATCAAAATAATATATAGTATGTTTCATGTTTTATATTTTATAATAATTTTAATTTTTGTTTTTTTAATTTCAAAATAAAAATGTAAATGTGTTTCTTTATTGTTAAATGTTTGATTAGGTATGTGAATCAAAATGACAGTAGTTATTAATGTTAGATATTACTATGGTTTATATTTATTTAATGAGTTCACATTCAAGGAT
This sequence comes from Wollemia nobilis, assembly GCA_028583015.1. Classification (NCBI taxonomy): domain Eukaryota; kingdom Viridiplantae; phylum Streptophyta; class Pinopsida; order Araucariales; family Araucariaceae; genus Wollemia; species Wollemia nobilis. The sequence goes on from JAQPPZ010016726.1 coordinate 15,164,318, forward strand.
GGAAAAGGTCATATAAGTGCAACAATAAATGCACACAGTTTGAGCAATTTAGAACATGAATTCATGGGATATGTCAATCAAAAAATGTTATAGGCTTATGTGAAAACTCAACGTGATGTATAGTTTACAAAGATCTCGTAATAACATGGGGTTTTTGAAGATTGTGTAAGGGGGAAACAACATGTAGGAGAATTTTTTAGATAAAAAATCATGGAGATCCAAGTTTTCCCTACATGTGGTGTATATAGACTTGATGATTCCGATCAATATTCCATCACTTTCAAATTTAAAATATATGATCATGTTCATTCATAACTATCATATAAGATTTTGTTTCTAGAATAAATATGAAATGTTTGATACAATCAAGGAATTAAAATGTTTATTAAAAATAAAATAAAATTATTTAGGATAGTAAGAACATACAATCCTTGAATACAATAGTAGATATTTCTACTCTTTTGGTAAAAATTGTATAAAAATAATCTATTGTAGTTTAAAATACCTATACCAATGGATTGATAGAAATAAAATTTAACTATGATAGATAGGATATGAGTGTTGGGAACCTTTTAATTATAGATAGCAGTTCTAATCCCTAGGACTGACTGACACATCCTCCAACAATTTTGAATGTAACCGAATAATTTTGAATGTAATTGAGGCATTTTGTGTAAGTGTTGGCATCAAACATCCAATCTATAAGTCAGACATCTAGTGTTTCCAGTCACCAGACATCTAGTTTTATCAGATATTTGGGCTAGCAGTTAGACATCTGGACTAGCTGTCATATGTTTGGACTGGTCGTCATATGTCTGGTATGACTGCCAGATGTCTAGTCTGATAGCCAGACGTCTGGGCTAGTAACCTGATGGCTAGTTAGCAGAGTTAGATGTTTAGTTAGTAATTAGTTAGCATATTTGGTTGTAGAACTGGTTGGGGAAGTTGGGGGAAGTTGGTTGGGATAACCAAATTCCAACCCTATAAATACCCCCTTTTCAAACATTTGTATGGCATTAGAGAGAAATAAGAGAGAGCACAGACTCTATCTAATATTCTATTGTATGTTGTAATCAGGATTGCAAATATAATACCAAGACTGTTATTCTGATCCACATTCTATGTATGTACTACATGTTGATTTGAGGTATATATTTCTGCCATTAATGGAGTTCATTGTAGGTGTGAAACATTGAAGGTCATGTTGCAGGTTTCTGAATGGTGAAATTATTATTGCAGGTGTGTTGTTAATCGCTGGTGGATACGTGTTGGAGTGAAGCGATTATGGTGGTTGTGCATACCCTGAGGCCTGACGTCTAGCCATATGTTTGGTCACTACCAGATGACTAGTCATCAACCCTCTCACCAAAAATCCAACCCTAAACCTGACATCTGACCCCAGACATATGAACCAGACGTCTGATTTAGTTCTAGATGTTTACACTTGTCCCTTACACATACTGGACCCTATCAACCAGATTTAGCCTATCACATGGACTTAGTTATACCTTTCCCATCCTAATATTAACTATTATCACCTATATCAAGAATTTACTCACCCCTATCTACATTTGGCATCGTTGCCTAATCAAAAAACCCAAAGAGTCTAGGTAAAGTGATTGAGGGAGTTAGGTGCATGATTGATTTCATGGAACAAAGCAAAGGAGTAATACGAAGCACACAACTGGAAAACCTAAGAGCAAACGAGACCCTAGAGGTGTCTCACCCAGAGATAGAACAAGTATGGAATACTAAAGATAAACCTTGTTGGTGACTACAAAAAATGAGGAAGAACAAATAGCGAAAAGAGTACCCATAGTTGACGATTGGACGGTAACACCCCAACCGATGGGAGAGGAGTGGCCAAAGGATACTATAGGAGAGAACCTGGTATCAAGGCATCACTGTGAATGTTTGTGGGGAGGAATACCAGAGCCACATTTGGTATATTCACGAAGAAGGTCATGAAGCAGAGACGAAGGGGGAACGCAGACAAGGCTATTTGGGGACAATTTTGTACCACTAACAGTTGATAGACAACTGCAAAGAACTCAACACACAACAGTACCTATATATCAAAATACCATGGCAGGAAATCAGGCTAATAGAACTATACACCAAAAAAGCCCACCTTTCTCAGGTGAAGAGAAAGAAGATCCAGCCCAACATGTGGGAACTTGCACTACCATTTGGGGAGCAAATGGGGTGAATCAAGACACACAATAGTTGCAATTGTTTCCAACAACATTGCGAGGCATGGCAATAGAATGGTACTTGAAAAGATAGAGTAGACAAGCATTTGCACAATGGGAAGACCTGAAGAACACATTCATAGAAGAATTCCGACCAATGCGGGATGACAGTGACATAATCATAGAAATTTGTTGCACTAAGCAGGGAACAAATGAAGATGTTAAGAGCTTCAATAGAAGGTTGAAACAACTAATAGATAAAATGGAAATGACACCTACCAACGGTATTATTAAGCGGTGGTTTCTGGATGGACTACTTCCAAGATGGAGGAAGAAGATGAAGGTAGTACCATCCTCAACATATGAAGAAGCATTGGAGAAAGTGAAGAACTTCGAAAGTGAAGGGAAGCAGACAACTGTTGGAATTGGAGTTCACTTAAAACATATCAAAGAATAGGATAGTGATGATGAAGACAAGGTGTAGAGCACGATCCACACATTTTAGAAAGAAATGGAGAAGATATTGAAAGAATCCAAAAATGAAAATCGAAAATACCGGAAGGAAATTTGGTGCTCGGATTACAAGAAGGAAGGGCATTCCAATATTGACTATTCAAAGAAATCTTATTGTAACATATGTGAAATTGTAGGTCATCCAGTGGTTGAGTGTTCATTCAATATTAAGAACAAATGACATCAAACTTTGGCCATTCAACAAGAAGAATAGCTAAACCCAGGAATGAATGGACAAGCTGCAACAAGCAGAGGATATAGGAATAATCAACGACGAGGAAGACAAGGAGGCCAGAGTCGATTGCAATATGATGCTGACGGTTGACCAGTTATTCAATGTCGAAACTGTCAAGAATGGGGCCATTTCACAAAAAACTTCCCTAAGACGTAGAATGCAAGAAACAAAAATCATGGAAATAATACCATGCATATGTGTAAATGGTCCGGTCTAGGCAACCACGTGGAAGCCAATTTCCCGAACAAGGCCAATACCAGTGGGACATAGAATATAAATCTAATTGGCATAGGAGAGGTGGAGGAACCAAAGAATGAAGTCCTGGTTATAACAAGGGCACAGGCCAATAAGAGGGAGGAATATCGAACCCTACCAAGGAGAAGGCACGATGGTAGGAAGCCCAAGAGATGATAAATACAGAATTAGCCAAGGATAAAGGAGATCAACTAATTCTAGAGAAAGTGTTGCAATGACCAGATATTGTGCAGAAGGCAACAATGGAAGGCTTGGTAACGGAGGTACTAAACATGAAGGTGGAAATGAAATTCACCAACTTGTTTAGCATCATACCAGAGTTGTATGCTACAATCAGAGAAGTCATCAAGAAGAAGGATGAACCTCGACAGGTAGAAACTATCAAGCATGACCAGTTCATCGATCCAACAATCCTTATGATTGAAGCATGGAAGAAGCCAACTATCATCCAAATAGAAGTTTTGAACCATAAGCTGACTCAGGTAATTGTGGACGGAGGATCGAGTGTGAACGTAATGCTAGAAAAGACTTGGCGGATAATTGGGCAACCCGCCTTATGATCTCCAACCTTTAAGCTATATGGATTTGATCAGTATGGCATCGAGACATTGGGTATTTTAATTAACCATAAGATACGCATAGCAGATCAAGACTTTGTGGTAGATTTTGTCATTATTACTATGCAAAAGTTTGCATATGATGAACTTCTAGGATGAGGATGGTTGATATTAGCCAAAGTTAACCATAATTGGGAGAAGGAAAGATTATCTTTCAAATAAGGGTAACACAAGTATATTATTAATCTGAAGAATCATACGGTGAGTCAGGATATAGCAACTTTAGATGATTTGGGGTCCTCTTCATCATATGGTGAGGCAGGATATGAACCTAATGAGGAAGGAGTGTTGGAACTTGATAACTGCATGGAGGATGACTATGACCAAGACAAGGGTCTACTACACTGGTAGATGGAAGATTATGAAGTATTCCCTCCCCAATTTCTGTGCATAGAAGCAAAATTAGAGACCAAAAGGGATGAGGTGAAAGAACCTAGAAAATAAATTAGTAACAAAATAATGACAGCAGCGGATAAGGACAAAGACCAGGAGAAGTGGAAATTTCCCAAGAATTTTGTAGAATTCACGTTGGGAGAAGCAATCATCAAGGAGAAACCAGCCCACCCCATCGCGGCACTAAAAGTAGCAGATGAGCCTGAATCAATAAAATATGGATACCCGAAGATGATTCAGGTAAACTTGGGAGATGAAGGTGAAGAGAAGATGATCAAATGTGGAGATGATTGGGATCCAGTCCTCAAAGCAACAGCAATTAAGATTTTTATGTACTACAAGGATGTTTTTGCTTGGACGTATAGAGACTTGAAGGGAGTACCATTCGAGCTTTGCATACATAATATTTCTCTGATAGAGGGTGTACAACTAGTCAGAAGGCGTCCTTACAGGATGAATCCCAAATATGCAGTAAAGGTGAATGCCAAAATCGAGAAGATGCTAGATGCAGGCATTATATTCAAGGTTATGACAAGCGAGTGGGTTTCACCAATCGTGATCACTCTAAAATGAGAAGTAGATAAAATCTGAATCTGTGTGGATTTTACAATTTATACCGTAACTTTAAAATATCCCTTCCCAATCCCATTCATGGACTCCATACTCGAATAAGTAGCTGGCCATGAGATCTATTCATTTTTGGATGGATTCTCAAGGTACAATAAAATTAGCATAGCATAAGAAAACAAGTTGAAGACTACTTTTGTGGTAGAAAACAGAATATATGCATACAATCGTATGCCATTTGGCCTATGCAATACACCCGCTACTTTTCAAAGGATCATCTTATATATCTTTGATAAAATTTCCACAGGGAATTTTAAAGATTTTTTATATGATTGGTCATTGTATGGGAAGACGCAGGAACATCTAAAAGCTCTGGAAGAAAACATGGGTTTATGCAAGAAGGCACAAATCACACTTAACCCAAATAAATGTGTCCTATTGGTGCCATACGGGAAGCTGTTAGGACACATAGTCTACCAAGAAGGATTAAAACCCGACTCGGACAAGATATAGGTAGTGTTACTAATGGAGGAGCCACATGACGTGAGCTCAGTTAAAACTTTTTTGGGAATCGTCGGATACTACAGGAGGTTTATATGAAATTATGCATTGACGTCTCACCAACTAGATGCACTTACATGGAATAATACCCCATTCAGATGGATAGAGGAACACCAGGTGGCATTTGAAGGATTGAAGGAACACTTGGTAAAAGCACCTATCCTGGTTTACCCTAACTGGGAGAGAGAATTCCATGTCCATGTGGATGCCTCAAACTTTGCGATTGGATGCGCTTTAGCATAGGAAGGCCAATTTGGATTGGATCAGCCCATATACTTTGCAAGTAGGCTATTTTCAAGAGCCAAAAATAATTATAGTACAACAAAGCGAGAAGCATTGGGAATGGTGTACTCGATACAGAAGTTCAAACACTATTTATTGGCAAACCCTTTTGCTTTCTACGTATATCACCAGGATCTGTTATACTTGATCAATAAACCAACGATCTATGGACGAGTAATTTGATGGCTCATCACTCTACAGGAATTCATGTTTAGAGTGGTAGTAAGGCCAGGGAAGAAACACTTAATAACGAATCAGTTGTCAAGGATTTGCTCAGGAAAACCTACATAGGGAGGAATACTGGATGAATTTCTTGATGCACAACTATTCATGATTAATGCTATACCTAGGTGGTATAAGCATATCGAGGAATATCTATCAACAGGGAAGTTGCCAGAGGAGTTGACGACAACAGAACAATGAAAGGTAATTACAAAGTTAGCACCCTTCACCTTGATTGCAGGACTACTATATAATATGGGGGAGGATCAGATACTTCGATGATGTATAATAGAAGATGAAGTACAATAGACCTTGAGGGAGACATACAAGGGACTGGCAGGAGGACACATGGGACCATATGCGATAGCAAGGAAAGTGTTGTTGGTATTTCTGTGGTTGCCCACCCTCTTTCACGATGCTAAAAAGTTTGTGATAGCATGTGATACGTACTAAAGAACAAGGAAACTGTTGAAAAGAGACTTCATGCCACTACATTCATCGTAGCCTCAAGAACTGTTCAAAATATGGGGGTTGGACTTTGTAGGTCCTCTAAATACAATTCGAAGGAGAATATACCGATACATCATAGTTGCAACGAAGTACCTCACAAAATGGGTCGAAGCAAGGGCTTTAGCAGACAACTCGGCAAGAAGCACGAGTCGCTTTTTGTACGAACAAGTAATTACAAGGTTTGGGATACCTCTACAACTGATAAGTGACAGAGGTAGCCATTTTGTGAATGTAATTATAAATAATCTAATGGAGGAGTTTAGGATCTTCCACTCACTATCAAGTTCGTACTACCCAAGAGCAAACAAGCAGGCGAAGGTGATGAATAAGGTCCTGGTGTCCATCATGTACAAGACATGTGGAGTAGAGGGAGCCGATTGGGAGGAAAGACTACCAGCATTTCTATGGGCATATAGAAAAAATTCTAAGTCAACCACAAATAACACACCTTTTCAACTGATGTACGAGTAGGAAGTAGTGGTACCAGTTGAATTCCTTATACCAAGTTTGAGAGTAGCAGTCGACAACCGGTTGAGTGAAGAAGAAAGCATCCAGGAGCGACTGACAACCTTGGTACAATTAGATGAGAAATGGGTGATAGCTTAATGGGCAACAGAGGTAGCGTAGAAGAGAAGGAAGTTCTGGCATGATAAACACCTTCAAAATATGGACTTGAAAGCTGGTGGACTAGTTCTCAAATACAACAGTAAGAGAGAACTCAAGCCAGGGAAATTAAAAACCCTGTGGCTTGGACCCTTCCAGGTGGATGAAATACTAGAAAATAAGGTAGTTAGACTAAGGAAATTGATGGACCATTATACCCTAAGGTAATCAATGGTTCCAAGTTGAAGGTATACAAGCCACGTGTGGAAGTCAACATGATTAACCAGGAAAAAATGGGAACTTCCAGAACAAAAAAAGATTCAGGCACACAACCTTCTAGAAATAACGAGTAGGGTAGCATTGTTCGATGGGAGGAAATGCATAACCTGGATTGGTTGTTTGGGAGTGAGGAAGAGCAATCAATGAAACTCTCAAGTAACATTGAATGGGACTGACTCCAAGTCATGACAAAGGTCGCTCAACAAGAGGTTCTGGAATAAGATGAAGAAGACAAAGTTAGATCGATGCAGTGAATGAGAATGGAAACACATTAGCTACAAGAGGAATATGAAACTTTGAGATAGTACAACAATCATCTATGGGAACAGGTGATCCAGGAGTTGGACACAACCATGAATAGGGTAAATGAAATACATGAAGCTCTCCTAGCAGAGTGGGCAGAGTTGAATCAAGGGGAACCAAGAAATAGTGCAACAGGGAACCCTTCGAAAAGCAGTTTATAATCCTTAGAAGAAGAATAGGAAGTCATGACAAGTCCAAGGGAACATTGACGGGAAAAAGCAAAAAGTAACTGCTGCACTTTCTAGTTCTTCTTCAACATCGCTAAAAATTGTATTAAATCTAGAAGAATCCTCAAGTAGAGAAGTAGCAAACTTTCAGGAAACAAGAGATTCTCCAGAAAGACCTAGGAGATGGGAAGCAGGACAAAGCTCGACTGCTAAATATCACATAAGTAGGGGGGAAGTGGCAGCAATAATATGGAAGGATATAGAAATGGTACCTAAAAAAGCAAGAACTAGAGGGTGGTTGGAAGACTCCAATAGCAACGATAATCTACCGCAGGACCCAGATATCCCAGTTGCCAACCCTAACCCAAAGAATAGAAGGCAAAGGAAGTAAGATCACGGTCAATAAGCGGGTGTCAGATTCTTGGAAAATGCGCAGATAATTGAATACAATACTTCACTAAGTTCACAAGATGAAAACAGTGGAGGATTGAATGGGTATGGCATACCCGAAATACCACCAACTCATGCAAGGAGAACATATTATGCGGGAGCCATGAGACGCCCAACTGAACAGGAAGAGATAGCTAGGTATCAGATGGCTACACTAGATTTTGTGATAGCATAAAAGAGAAGTACGGAGATTGTAGCAGAGGATTCAAGAAACTTTAGTTTGGCCACTCAATACGGTAGGAGATGGAAATGACTCAAGTATCGACTTAGTAATTTCAAAAGAGTACTAGGAGAATTTGGCTCATTGTACCATACAACAATAATTTGAGCAAAGCAGATGGATACGAAGACTGATGAGATCCGATAGGATACTGAGAATCTTGCAACAACTAACACATGAGTTAGGATCACAACCTATAAATGAGACCCATAGCAGAGATAATTTAGGTACCTTCGGGAGACAGTAAGGAACCCCAATAGTACCTAACCAAGGGAGGAGCATGGTTGACCTCCGTCTCGATAGCTTAAGAGGAAGAAATTCCCCTCTCACTACCAATAGGTCGACTGGTTCTCAATTTGGACTACGAGGCCCATCTGAGAACTTATTCCAAGTCAACCCATCACTTTGTACTCCTAAGAATAGACCGAGAGGTCCATCTCAGTGAGCTCGTAGGAACCAAAGACATCATCAAGAACAACTGAGGTACCAACAGAATCTCGAGCAGCTGGGAGCACGACATCCCAACATTAGGGAGATTCGATTGAATAGAGGTTGAGGACGTGGTAACCAGGTCCACAGAAGGAGATACTGGGACCATAATTCCAATCTAGAGCAAAGGAATCAAGCATGGGCAGTTGTAGGTAATGATCGAGGTCGAGGACGCGGTCAGAGATCTAGATGACCCCATGAGAATGGAGAACACCAAGGGTAGCAACTGACCCAATAGGCATAAATTGATCAACAAGAAAATGGAGGAATAATATATACTTATTTGGATGACTATATAATACTTCGACATAATTATGGAAGGATTGAACAAATTCCATTGGTTCCTGATTATCTCGAATGACCAAACCAAACTAGTAGCCACCAGGAGGAAGTAGCAGAACCGCGAGATAATATTATCAGTCCATATGGGGAAGAATATCGGATGGCCGAAGAACGATGGGAATATATTAGCTCGAGAAATTAACAAGTCAATAATAATACCAAATGATAGGATGGTAGGAATCAGTCCCTAGAGCTAGCAAGAAGACAGCAGATGAAAGAAATAGAAGAACAATACTGGCACATTATACCACGATAAATAATAATATAACAGCCACAGTCACACTCGGGAACTTCCCTAAGATGAAACAATTGCAGAAGACGACAGGCGACAGAAAAGATAAACACTGATAGTGATGACAACTTTAGTAATTTTAGAGAAAATAGATGTCATCAGTAGAATTTGACCTCATATGCATGGGAACTGCGCATTGGCTTGACCATGCGGTTCTCCCGTCAACGTTAAGTTATAGACATCGAAGACAATTTTGAAAAAAATATAAAAAAATAATAATAATAAAATAAAAATTATAAAAATTTAAAAGTCAACATAAAAAGTCAAAAAGTAGGAAGAAGACGGAATAAGGACACCTAGACATCTAGGAAGGCTGACATGTCACATGCATGCAACCAGGTAGTTGGAGTGGTTGTGAGAAAAACTATATAAGGAGGAGAAGCCTCATTCTTCCCACATCGCTCTCAAGTAGCAAGGAGGTGGACGAGAAGAAGCAGAGTGCGCGATAGGGGAAGTAAGAGTTGTAGATAGTGTTGCAGATGGCTAGGGCAGCAGACGACGGCTAGTTGATGACTGACGATAGGTGGAGTAGGAAGAGGAGTAGACGACTACAGTAGACATCTAGCCAGCCTGATGGCTATACAACCCAACGGCTACACCAGACATCTAGCCTGTCGATGGCTACACTAGATGTCTAGCCAGCTTGACGTCTATCCAGCCTAATGGTTGCACCATACTTCTAGCCAGATGGATGGCTGCACTGTTAGACTTCTAGCGATTCTGATGGTTGGACTATTGGACGGTTGTACCAGACATCCAGCTAGACTTGATAGCTGGACAGGGCAAACGGCTATCGATCCAAACATTTGCAGGGAAGAGACGGGCATAGCATTCGATGGCTGCTGAACCAAACAGCTTGGATACCTAATGCCTAGGACCATCTAAGGGGAATATGATGACATCACAACATAAAGGCAAAAATACTTCTACCCAGAGTGAACCTAAACCAGGATTAGTGGTAGCCAAGCGATTACGGCACCAACAAGAGGTTGCAATGAGAAGTCAGCTAAAAAATATGAAATCTGGATAGTCGAGGGGGAGAAGAGAAGTACCAAAAATGGTAACCCACTGAGGTAAGGAGATCCACCCAAGTGGAAAAGCACCAATTCTAGTAGAGGAGATGACCTGGGTCTATCCGACAAGATAATTTTACCAGCAGTGGTGGGCAGATGTACCGAGGGATCATCCAATGAAATCCAAGATTAAGGAAGTGGGGGTACATTTTATTTTGCAAGCTCCTCACTTTGACTGGGAGATATATAATGAGTATGTAGTGCAGATGCTGGAGACTTATGATGAGAGAAGGCATAGTAGTCTGGTGGAGATAGAGGGTATAGCACTAGAAATTGAATTTACTCCCAAAGCTTTCCAGAAAAATTTCAAGCTTCCTTTGAGAGGACAACTAGTGTTGAACGAAAGGGATCCAAAGAAGACGACAGATCTGATTATGAGTGTGACAAATATCACAAAGGAATAAGTAGATACGATGCTCAACATTCACGACGAAAGAGGAGTCAAGCAGCCACAACTTCGAAATGAAGGATATGAAGTAATAATGAACATGATCATGTTTAGGTTGTCAAGAGAGCAGCAAAGTTCAGATCTATCAATTTAGCTGATTTCGTATCTACAAGGAGTAGAACGGGAAGAACAGTATGATTTTGCAACATATTTGTCCAACCGAATACAGACATTTTTTCTAAGAACAACAAATAATTTCTCAATGGCGTTCCATTCAATTGGATTGATTTTGGATGCGATAGAAAGAGCAAAAATTTCTATCCCATACTTTAGGGATTCCAAGAACGTGCCACCAAGAGCACCATCCATATGTAGATGGATAGAATTTCTAGCTAGGAAGATACCAGCAAAGAAGGCAAGGGTAAAGCAGACTTCCCACAAACCACATCAGGAGAAGCTGGTGGTTGTATTAGAAGGGGAGGATAAGGGAGCCACACAGACTCAAGAGTCAGAGGTACATAAACAAAAATAGGCTCAATCTCTAGATGAACCCAGACAAAAGAAGAAGGGTTGATTCAATGTGCCTCCATAGAATCTCTCACAAGAAGAATTACGAAATATAGAAAAGAATCTAGAAGTAGCTCGTACTTAGGAACTACATCCAATAGAAGAACCTAAGTTTTCCACAACAGTTACAAGGCAGGATATGGCAGCTGGAACAATTTCAGCTAATCTAGTAGGAACAGAGGAGAGGATTGTTGCAGAAGAGCACATAGTGCATGTGGGTTCACCTGATGTATCTGAGAGACCAGTGGCAAGACCGATAACATTGGCAGATACGTTGAGCACATTTTCCATTGAGGAGATGTTCGCTACAATGGAAAATATAGCAGTAGCCAGGAAAGCTATAGGAATAAGTAGTAGTTTTGGAGTGGAACTTCAACCAACAATTACAGAATAATGGGAGAAAGGAACAAAAGAGCCCACAAAGGAAACACCAACAAATATTCTGGGTATAGGTAGCACTAAGGATGGAAAAGAATAGTCACTAGAATGGGTAGACCTAAGAAAAATGAACAATAGGACAAAGAGGATAGTGGAACCGTGGGATAGGCTATAGAAAGCCCATTTGTTCGCCAATAAGATAAAGGTAAAGTAAAGGCATAGGAGACCGAATAGATCGATGCTTGGTCCCAAGATATTCTCCTTAAGTTACCAAATTTTATGGATCCCTCAGATGAAATGGATGAGAATGCAACACGTTGTTTTGAGAAATTGGCACAAGTGATGTAGAGTCTGATTTTACAGTTCAGCAGCGCCTGTATGGGCCAATGGAAGAAATGGCAAGGCATGGTGGAAGAATAAATTGATCGATTGGTTCAGTGGGAAATTCAAGGACCTTGGCGAAGAGATATTTCCAAAATTTATGTAAGGCAACCCTGATCACTACCTACAGGCTGAGTGCAAACAATGGAAGATATAGCTAAATTACCAAACAGAATACCAAGTCTTTATTGTGAGACTGAACAGATTTATGTTTGCGGCCAAGGCAAGAATCCACCATGGGATACAAAGCACGGCACATAGGTGGAAGTGGTGCCAGAACTATTGCTAATGTATACACAGTTGAATTTCCTCGCACACTTGTTGTAGTATCTGGGTGAGGGAATCAAACATATTAGTACAGCTAAGGACATCATGGAGCAAGAAGTTACATAGGCTCTGTTGGAAAAGGATAAACTCTTAGCTGAGGGTATGGAACGCATGGAAAAAGTCCACGAAGGGATGAAGGAGGTCAATGCAAGTTTACAAGTTGAGTTGGTAGACAATAATCTGAAATTGCAAGCAGTAGCAAAAGAGATAGACCAACTCAAGAACCAAAAAGACCTGTTGGTTAAGCAGGCAGCGACATTTACAATCAGTAGAAGCCAGCAGGAGCGCACTTGGGCTCAAGAAAAAGAAGAACTGCTAAACAAAAATGCAGCTTTGGATGAATAACTACGGAGGGCAAAACAACAAACAAGTGCACCAACAACTTCTCTTTCAGAGGAATTGTTGAAGGATATGTTCCGCAACAAAGAAACATAACTATTGACAAACCTGAAGAAGACTGAAAAGCGATAAAATGCCTTTGAATTTGAATGGGTAAAATATTATAACTATGGCAAAAGACTCAAGGAGGAACGGGACCAATATCGTCAAAGGCTTCAGGACTATGAACAATCACAACAGGCTGCTACACCAATAGAAGTACAGCAAACTAAGGCTGGAACTTCAGCAACGGAGCGGAGAATGTCAATGAGGACATCGACTTCTTCAAATGGGAGGATAGATGTAGATAGCAGTTCTAAGCCCTAGGACTGACTAGCACATCCTCCAACAATTTTGAATGTAACCGAACAATTTTGAATGTAATTAAGCAATTTTGTCTAAGTGTTGGCATCAAACGTCCAGTGTTACCAGTCATCAGACATCTAGTTTTATCAGACGTTTGGGCTGGCAATTAGACATATGTATTGGTCGTCAGACGTTTGGACTGGTCGTCAGACGTCTGATCTGACTGTCAGACGTCTAGTCTAACAGCCAGACGTCTGGGCTAGTGGCCTGACGGCTAGTTAGCAGAGTTAGACGTCTAATTAGAAATTAGTTAGCATATTCGGTTGTAGAAGTGGTTGGGGAAGTTGGGGGAATTTGGGGGAAGTTGGTTGGGATAACCAACTTCTAGCCCTATAAATACCCCCTTTTCAAACATTGGTATGACATTAGAGAGAAAGGAGAGAGAGCACAGAATCTGTCTAAGATTCTATTATATGTTGTAATCAAGATTGCAAATATAATACCAAGACTGTTATTCTGATCCACATTCTACGTATGTATTGCGTGTTGATTTGAGTTACATATTTCTACCATTAATGGAGTTTGTTGTAGTTGTGAAACATTGAAGGTCATGTTGCAGGTTTTCGAATGGTGAAATTATTATTGCATGTGTTGTTAATCATTGGCAGACAGGTGCTAGAGTGAAGTGATTATGGCGGTTGTGCATACCCTGAGGCCTGACGTCTAGCCAAATGTCTGGTCACCACCATACGGCTAGTCGTCAGCCCTCTCACTAGACGTCGAGCCCTAAACCTGACGTTTGACCCCAGATGTCTGAACCAAACAAACGTATGATTCAGTTCTAGACGTCTGCACCTATCCCCTACACCGACTGGACCCTGTCAGTCAGAGTTAGTCTATCACTTGGAAAGCTACCTATTATATTCTCATATTTTCAAGAAGGCATCCGAGATGGTGTAAGAAAATGCACAATGAAGAAGTAAATGATTTGATGTTTCTAGATACTTTATATAAAAAGAGAACCTAAAAAGCCCATGATATCCTCCTTTTTGTAGACTCTCACCTATAATAATTCTATAATGATTTTGCTTTGAACTACTAAAAATGGAATAATAAGGCCTTAGGAAAAGCCTCAAGTGACCAAACATTCTTCCAAGAAAAATCATTGAAAGTAGGAAATTATGATTGCTCTAAATCCTTACATCTCAATTTGACTATCCACCATATTTTGGTAGATTTTAAACTCATATTTCCATTTAAAAATAGACAAATTGAACACTTGAAGAATATTTTTAAACCCCTCTACTATTTGTTTGAGGTTCTATCCTTCAACTAGATAACTATTAGAAATCCATGATCTAGATTTCTTGCTCATAATAATATAGTTTTTGACCTTTGTAAACATACAAGTTAAATATTCTTGAGTCAATGGTTACCATTCCAAGCTCATAAATAAAAGGATAAGGCTTCAACCAAGCATCACCAAAACTCTACAAAAGTTTCCTCATAATCAATTGCAAACTATATTAGATAAAGTTTTTAAGTAAAAAATTTTGTTAAAAAAAAAAAACTAATTAAAATTTCCTCTTAGATTTTATAATAAAAAACTTTAAATATATTAAAAATATATATATTATTTATGTTAGGGCAATACATCTTTTTTCTTCCATGTGGTCATTATCTTATCAAAGAGATAGAATTGTTTAACCCTTATGTGTTGATATCCCATGATAGAGATTACCTATACATTTATGAAAAGAACTTATCTATAGCTTATTTGTATAGAGAGGGTTATTTATTTTCCATACCTCTTTTAGATGGCATAGTCCTACACATTGTTATGGCAAAATCTAATTCAAAGTTATAAATATTAATTGATGTTTGTTAAAAAAAGTTTTTTATTTTTTATTTTTTTTAATGTTCAAGTATAACTCATCTTTCACATGATGATAATATACCAAAAAAATGATAAATATTGTTTTTAGAATCAATTAAATTTTACGCTTGGTTTTTAATTTACGATGAAAACCTAATTAATGAAAGTGTGAATATAAAAAATAACATGTACGAAGAAATTTTAACCTATTTGTTATAAATCATTATTATAAGGTACTTGTAAAAACTTAACGTATTCAAGAGGAATTATTTCTTTAAATAAAACATGTGAAAATATTCTTACAAGATTTAAAATTTTGAGATATTTTGAATCAAGAGAATAAAATGACAAAGTGATATTACTTCTTTAAATATGAAATTGGTTTTTATAAAATAAAATGTGTTAAAAATATTAAATGTTCAAATTTTACTTTAACCTTTCTTGTAGATGGCTTATAAAGAATTTATTTATGGCTTATTTATATAGAGAGGATTATTTATTTTCTATACTTTTTAGATGGCGTAGTTCTACACATTGTTATGGCAAAATCTAATTCAAAGTTATAAATATTAATGGATGTTTATTTAAAAAAGTTTTTTTATTTAATTTTTAATGTTCAAGTATAACTCATCTTTCAGGTGATGACAATATGTGAAGGAATTTGGTTTTTAATCTATAATGAAAACCTAAACATTGTATTAATGCTATCAATACCCAAATTTCAATATTATCTTTTAGGAAATGAAAGTGTGAATATAAAAAATAACATGTCAAAAAATTTTAACCTATTTGTTATCAATTATTATAGGGTACTTGTAAAAACTTGAGAACGTATTCAAGAGGAATTATTTCTTTAACTTTAACATAAAACATGTGAAAATATTTTAACAAGATATTAAAATCTTCAAATATTTTGAATCAATATAAGAGAATAAAATGTCAAAGTGATATTATTTTTTAAATATGAAATTGGTTTCTATAAAATAAAATGTGTTAAAAACATTAAATATGAAAATATTTTGGGCTAAGAACTTCTTTTGTAGATGGTTTTGCAACTATAGTTGGTCTATTGGAAGGAATTTTGGGCAACTGGAACCTCTATAGTTGGTCTATTGGAAGGAAGTTTGGGCAACTGGAACCTCACATGGGAGGCTAGGGAAGGAGGTTGGGCTAGTTGAAGGATCTCACATATGGTTGTATTGTTGGGTGGTCTTATTTCGTGGTTTGTTCTGGGTTGCTAGATATATGGGTTGTTAGGTATATGGTTTGGTCATTGTTACTGTTGAGGTAGATAAGATTGTTGGGTGAAAGGTAGGATCAACTAAAGGAATCGTAATTAAGGGACGGGGTGGAAGGTTGAGTCAACTGAAGGAACCATAGCATCTGGCATCTGGTTTCGCTGATGGGTAGAAGGCTAGACCAGTATGTGGTTGGTTGCTTCAAATGACCCTAAGTTTGGTTGGACTCCAACAAGATCTGTGGGGTTTTAGTATTCACAGATTTTTTAGATGGAGGGTATTTTTGTCACTGGGACAATATGTTGTATGATTTCTATTTTTAGCAGATGGTTTCTATTGTGTTGGATGAGTGGGTGATTCAAAGTTCAAATCCTTCTTCTATGCTCAGGTTTCAATGGTGTTCTTAGGGGAGAACATTTTTCGTCCACACCACAATTTTGTATGCCTCAGAGAAGAGTCATTGATACCCTAAGTCTTGGTTGTCAAGGTTTGATGGCATTGTAGGTCGGCTGGTTGGTCCCCCGCTCAGGCAGGATGAGGATAATTTTAATTTTGTGTTGAAATTGATGTGTCGGTAAAAATTTAAGTTTGATTATTTTTTCTTTCGATAGTTTTGCTTTTTCTTTTGAACCGACCTTTGTGCTAGATTGAAAATTGTAAATTTTTATGGTTGGTTGCTCCTTAAATAAATTTAAAGAAATAACTTTAAATTATTATTTTAAAAATTACATTAATAAAAACTAAAGTATCATATAAAAAATTATTAATATTAAATTCTAATGTCATAGTTTCTAATTTATAGATTTTTTTATCTATAAAAAGGGAATTTCATTGATAGTGGGTTTTGAAAGGAGCCCCAAAACCTTGTTACAACCAAGAAAAAACCATCAAAAACTCAGGCTTATAGGTCAAAATAGAGGACAACCCACAAGAGGGGTCCGACCTTACGTGAAAACACACTGTCAAATGGGGATACCCATATGGGATGATCTCGACTAGACCAAAACTAGATAATAAGGTCATCCTGAGGGGATACCCCACAACAAAGACCTGCAATTCAATTCCCATCACTAGTGCTAGAAGATTTGTCCATATCCTTGAAGATGATATTGAGATGACCATGGACTTCTTCAAGAACTTTTGCTACTTGGTTATAGGTACTGGCAACCATGGACAAGGTGGCTATCAAGTTGGAAATATGGCTGAGCACAAATCTATAAAGTGCAATAGCAGAGGTATCATTAAGCACCTCCTTCGTTGGCTCCTTAGGATGGACTACCTCACAGTAAACCTCCTTCTCTATATTTGTAACTTTCATCAGAGATGGTGACTCTTTTTTTAGCTTCTTTAGGCACGGTGAAGCATAGACGAAATATAGATTAGGGTTCTAAAGAAACCTATACAAGGAGTTTTTGACATACCTCAGTTTAAACTCAAACTCACCATACTCATCCTTGGGCTTCGAAGGGATGGGAGAGGAAAATTAAGGGTCATTATCATCATTGGGCACCTCATGAATGGGTGTAGCGAGTAAATGGGATGGGTAGGGGTAGGCTGATTGGGGCTTAGAGAATAATTAGATAGGGTAGAATAGGGCTTGGAGAGGAACCGATATGAATAGGGGTAGGCTAACTAGGACTAGGGGAGGAACTAGGAGGAACAAGGGAGGTAGTGATCAAGGTTTTCTTGGTAAAGGTATCCAAGGTATGTTTGTATATAATGAGGTGCAAGCCCAATGGTGGATTTTCTAGTCTTAAAATTGTTGATAGAAAGATCAAGGGACCTAACTAGGTAGTTGGGGATGTTCATCTTTTTATTTCCCTTGAAATGGTTCAAGAAGACCAAATGGAAGCTATGAAGGGTGACATCGACCTTGTCAGTGGTGAAATACTGGAGGATTGGGACCATAACATGGTCCCACTATCTAGGAAGCTTTGTTCTTTTGATTCCTCCATCAAAAGTCAGTAAGTCCTTACCTTTGTTTGGGAAGTACTCCAGTTCTACCACCATGGTGTGCTTATTGCACCAGATGGTTTTGCCATCATTTGGGAGTTCCATAACTTAAACCATCATGCGAACATAGATCAAAAAGTTGAGGTCTCTAACGGGAACATGGCCACCATTCCAGGAATTAACAATTTCATCGATGATTTCTTCATTAATGATGGTGAACTTCTAGAGGAAGGGAAGGCAATTATGACTCTTAAGGATTGAACTTCTTCTATTTAATAGATTGATTAAGTAATACATTGACTATTAGTCCTCTTATAGATTGCTTTCCTTAGAAAACATTTAGACAATGTATTTTTAATCACATTTAAATAAAAATAAAAATATAAAGTGCATAACAACTTCATGATTTATTAGTCATTAATGTATTATAAAAATTATACTAATAAAAAGAATTTATTTCTATGCAAAAATTTACATTTTAAGTGTATCATCAAAGAAAAGCACCTTCACCACTCACCTTTTTTTGGCGACCATCGCCTTCCCATGGGGTCTTGCTTTTGGAACTCCATTACTCGGACCAAGGACATTATAAAGCAAGGTCCTCAATGACATTTAGGATGTGGTAAAATTATCAACTTCTAGGAGGACTCCTATATCCGTGACCAACCTCTTATAAATTATATAAATATGTCTATCCTCAAACCTGTCATGGATACCCTCTTTGATGGTAAAGTTACAGATTTCATTACTCAATGCCCCAATAGGTGTTAGTGGAAATATATCCCTCTTGATAGTCCAACTATCTAGATTAATGAGGTAGACAGAATCATCCAAAATATCCTTTGGGTCTGCGTCATCCCCAACAACTAGGCCCCTGATTCCCCTATCTAGAAGTTTTTCGAAGATGATGTCTTCACTGTTAAGTCTGCCTACTATTTCCAAGACCTTCTGGAAAACTGGAAGACAGCTAAGACTATTTGGACAAAAAACATTATTCTCAAAGTCTCCTCTTGGTTGACATCCTAGAAAAAAATCCTCACTATTGATAATTTATGTCTAAAGGCCTTCTCATCCTGAATTGATCTGTCTTATGTAAGTCAAATTGGGAATCAACCACCCACATCTTCTTGGAGTGCCCTTTTTCACTGGTTGTTCTGAACTCGATGTTTGACAACTTTAGCATTTATTGGGCCCAATTGCCATATGATTTCCAGCTATTCCACCAATGACCTCACCCTTTTCAAAACCTGTAGCTAAGCTTCCTATGGTCGTCTTGCCTTCACCACTTCCTATCGAAAAATTGGTTAGAGAGCAACAATAGGATTTTCAAAACTCAAGATAACGACCCCTGCAAGACCACCCTGAGAATTTTATCCTTAGATGTAGAGAATACCTCTATTATATATTCCCATGAAGCTCCCAAATATGGTATCGAAGCAATCCTAGCATCAAATTTTAAGCTTACTAATGTTTCTAGTGTACCTTCTTCTTCTGTTAATAGGTCTATCATCAGGTGGAATCCTCTGCCGTCTAGGTGGCTCAAATTCAATTTCTATGAAGCCATGAAATGAAACCCTAGTGATGCAGGGGGGAGGCATCCTCAAAGATAGTCAAGGGAAAATGCTTCTTACATTTGCAAACAATTAGGGAATCCAGACGAATGACATGGTCAAAGCCCGAACGTTATTCCAAGGTCTCCTCCTCATTGAAAACATGAACATTAGAAAACTAGTCATTGAAGGAGATTCTCTCCACATCATCAATTGCCTCAAGGGGAACCATACTCCTTCCTGGTCTTCTATCAATATATTACATAAATGCAAAAGAATCATCAACAAATACAATGATATTATCATACAACACGTGTACCATGAGGGAAACAAAGCCACTTATTGGCTAGCTAATAGGGGTGTTAAAGAAACCTCCATACAAGTTTGGAACGATTCCTTCCCATATGATCTTAGAATTGACAACTCTAATAGTGATGTCTACCTCATGTAATCATTACAAGGTAGATACCAAGAAGTCTAGGGAATTTCATGGTCTGTTTTCCAAGGCCACGACTTTCCAAGGTAAGCACCTAGTTATAATTTCCAATGTCGTGGCATTCTCACACACGTATCTAGTCAAAATTCCTAAGCCTAAGCAAATTCTATGGATTTAGACTCACCTCCTTGAGGCCAAAGATTGTAGCTCAAATATTAAGGCCAACGAACCCTAATGTGGTATTTTCACCCCTTAGAACCTGAGAACACATGTGTCCTTATTTGAATTGCGCAATCTAGTTTTTATCAACTCTATGTAGGGAATCCATAACTTCCATGATCCAAATAGTTTCTTTCTCTATGCCACCCTTGAATATGGAAATAAAAATATTATCATGGTAGAATATCAGGTTTAGGTGTCAGTGACTCCCCCTATAAGCAAAAGGTAGTGCACGATTAGTCTACATACTCTAAATGAGATCTGGTCCAGGTTTGATCATTTGCATTACTAAGAAACCTTATCCTCATGTTACCTGGTCATGAATGATAGCAACTATCCTCATTCCATTTATTCAATAGGAAATTCATTCACCAAAGTCCACTCTAGACTAGTCCCTAGATCATCTTGGGGCCCAAGGATGACTCAGACTTCATGTGATCATTATGAGTTGTCAATTTATCCCCAGAGTTTCCCTTCCCTCAGGTATGTTAGAGCCTTCTTGCGTGAATTTTTTTTTGGTGAGCCGTTGTCTGTTATTTGCATCTCCCCCTCCCTACCATGGCCATAATTGAGCCTGACACCCTTAACCTAGAGCCTGATATCAAAATCATCTTCAAGAACCACGGCTTTCTAGCTTTTCTTGGAAAGTTTAGGGGAATTAATGAGGAAATCATGATGGATTTTGTTAATTCTTGGGTTAATGGCTAGGTCACTGTAAGGGAGCTGAAGTTCAATGTCACCATGAATATCTTGGTGGAAATAACTAAACTTCCAAACGATGGGTTTAAGCTTCACAGGGACAATCACACTACTCAAGAGGAGTTGAAGCATTTTGCTAACATGGGCAAGAAACTGGTTAGAAACCAAAAAAGACATTGTTCGAAGAGATTTACCAGAGCCATGGTGCATAACATTAATCCTTGTGATGTTGTACATCACAATTGATAATATTGATGATCCGTTGAGGATTTTTCACTTGGCTTTCCTCAACCTTCTCAAGGATGTCAAAGAAGTGAATGTGCCTGAATACCTCTGAAGATCTATGAAGGTTTCAATCAAGAATTTCCACAAGAAATTCTATGCCCATGTTAAGCACTAGGGGCTATTTTTGATCATTTACAATCATATGCTTCAAAATGCAGTAGCCAAGGTGACGATAAATTCTGTCATATGTTTTAAAGAGGAACAAGTGCCTATCAAAGCTATGATGAACAATCGTGGATCGTGCAACCGCAGAAGCTTGACCCAGAATGTATTAGGCAAAAGTAAGTACCTTAATCAACTCATGAAGCCTAGTGAATCCACGACTATTGAGATAATATAACCTGAGCTCGATCAGTCCCTCATGATCACCATATTGATAACCAGGGCCAAGCGTGACCCTTCGAAGATCCCCACCGAAATGCTGAAAAATATTTACCAATCCCAAACAAAAGCCTTCATCGGTCTCCAGCATGTGATATGTGTTTCTAAAGCCATATCCTCCAGCAAGAGTAAAACATTTAAGGCCATCCTCCCTGACCCAACCACTGAGAAGAAAAGTATTCACATGCTTATCCCAGAGAAACAGCTCTTTCTGAGTTTGTTGGCTCGGGTTTTTTGGTTTAGTTTCTTCTTCCTAGTTTTCCCTTGCTTGTGTCGGGTTCTCCTTTGGTTCCCCTATTCTATTTCTATTTAGTGTTGGTTCTATTTTGTTTTTTGCATCTTTTTTCTTATCTTCTTAGTGGTTAAATATTTTATATTTTTCCTCGGTGCTCTTTGTACAAGGTTCAAGGACCCTTTCAAAACCCTTTCTACCAATAAAAAAAAAGTACTCTATATATTTATAATATTAAAAGGTAAAGTAAAAAGATCAAATGGTATTAGTGCAAATAGTTAGATTCCTTAATTTTTTAGGAGATTAATATTTGAATATTGGTAAATGATATACACATATTTTTCAAGCTTGTTGTGGTACACCATGTTGTTATGATGTAATATGAATGGGTCAATTTCAATTTCATAATTTAAAAAAATAAAAATAAAGGATAAAATATATTTTAACTTGTGGAGGCCATAGGTCATATGAGACAACCTTTATGGAGGATGTTTTTTACCTAATATATAGTTATCCAGCCATACTCTATTCTTATTATTAAAGCATATTTTACAACCCTACATCCATAGGATTCAAACTTTAAACCTTTATTAGATCTTACGTATATATTTTTAAGTACAATTTGAACCTTTATCTTTACCTTAAAAGTTCATAATTTTAGCTTATCAATTATATGTCAATTGATAATTTGATAAGTCTATTGAATATTTAAATTATCAATATTTGATACTTATGATAAGGAGAAACTATGTAAGGTTTAGAATATTTAAATAAGAATCTATTTTAATAAATGACTAATTTTATTTTAGTCATTTTAATTATAAGATTTTATTTTATTTTAATTTTTTATAAGTTAAAGTTAGGGTTCCAACGCTCACATTCTGTCTCGATCCTCCATTTTTCTCTCTTAGGTGTTGTGCTAGTTGTTTACTATTTTTCTTTCCAAATATCGTGAGAGTGGTTTCCCTAAATATGTAGGTTTTTAGGTAATTATTTGAAGCAATATCTTATAATTACTTGCTAAAATCTGCGGCTTATTTTCTAGAAACCCTACTTGTAATAGGTTTGGGGACCCTTTAAAATCCCTTATACTATTAATCAAAAAAGTATTTTAGTTTAATTACTATTAATATAATTTTAAAAATAAAATTTTAAAATAATTTTGATATAATACATTTGCTTATAATATGAATATATTATATATTAATTATGTTTTATAATTATTGACATTTTAATATTTTTTATAATTTATTATATAAAATCCCTATGACGAACGTATAGGGCTGAGTAGTCTCCTCCTCCTCCCAACCATGACCCCTCCTAAAGTTGAGAGCTATACTTATCAATAAATAATTTAACACAAAATCACCACACACCCACCCCCTCACACACTCACCTATTAGGTTGTGGAGTCTGATCTTGGTTAAATATGGAAAAAACAATTTTTCTCTCTATTTGGTAACTAGTTGCTTTTATGCATGAAAACTTTCTAAACTGGAAAAATCAATCCATAAAAAGCCATAATTGATGGATCTATCCTTGGTGTCTAATTCCAAGATAGAATCTATAAAATTAATGGTTGCATAGAAATCAGTATGATTTTTCAGGGTGTGATTTTTTGGGTTAATTATAACATGTTTGTTTTTTAGAATGCATGTAACTGGATTTCCCTATTTATGTAATACCTCCGGTAGAGAGGATTTTAGGTAATACATCCGATAGAGATGATTGTATGTAATACCTCCTGTAGAGAGGATTGTATCTTTTTTATGGGAAGGGCACATGGTTGTGCATCTCATGTAGAGATATCAGGAAGCTTGGTGTAGAGCTTGATGCAAGGGTGTTTGCATGTGCATCTCATGTAGAGAGATCATGAAGCTTGACGTACAGCTTGATGCAGGTGTTTGCATGTGCATCTCATGTAAAGAGATCAGGAAGCTTGGTGTAGAGCTTGATGCAAGGGTGTTTGCATGTTTAATTACTATTAGAGTAATTGTGTGGAGATGTTGGTGTTTTGATAAGAAATTTGCAACTGGTTGTGTTACAGGATTACTTCCTTCAGAGATTGTATTGGTGTTAATACAAAGGATTGGTGTTGGGTGAACCACATTATATGCTATGTTTTATGTTGTTTTGCATGTTATATTTGTCTTCTGTGATGGTTAATAGTTTTTGTTGTTACTTATTAAGTTGCTTGCTTCAAGAATCGCTTGCATGTTTATATAATGAATCCTAACAATTAGTATCAGAGAGGTTGGGATTTAGGATTGAGTGGGAGATTGACTTGAGTGGGAGCTATGGCAGAAGAAGAGAAGTTTAGGGTGTTTATTTTGTTTAGTAGAAAGTAACTACGGAGCTCTTTCGTGAAGGACTGTGATGGAGTTGTTTGGTGTGACGCCAAAGATGGTAAAGAATTTTTGGGTGCTATGTAGGAAGAGTGGAAGGGCCCTTTTTTCTCACCATTGTGGCAAGAAGGGGCACCTGAAAAAGGATTGTTGGTATCGGGATCGAGATGGAGGAGAAAGGTTAGATGTGAATCTAATGAGTGAAATTTTGACACTTTCTGATATGGTTGGTCTTGACATTGACGTTGGAGGACCAGAGAGTTCTCAAGCAATGGGAGCTAGGAGACATGTCTAGGAATATGGACATGGCTCAGGATTTATTGTATGATTTTTTAGGATGGAACACATAATATAGTTATAGCTTTGGATCATTGCAACCCCAAGTCCTTGAGTTAGAAGGTAATTCCACACTCGGGGAGTGTGCTTTTAAAGCTAGTGGCAAAGCCATATTATGTGTGTGCATGCTATGGATCATCCATAGCATGTAGATCTTGCCATGGTGGTGATGTTTGATTCACCATGATACAAAGTAATTTTGAGGATGTTATTATCACTGATTTGTGGTAGAGATATTGTGTGTTGCTTGTTGATCATAGGATAAAAGTGCATGGATGACACTAGTCGAGTGTGATGGTTCAAAGCATGTTTACAACAATCTAGAGGAGTTTACATTCCTTGTTTGGCTTAAAGATGTTCTTTGGTGTATGTAACAGCGGTAGAGTTGATGTGGATCAGTCTCCAAGTGGGAGATTGTTAGGTTGTGAAGTCTGATCTCTATTAAATATGGAAAAAATAGTTTTTCTCTCTGTTTGGTAACTAGTTGCTTTTATGCATGAAAACTTTCTAAACTGGAAAAATCAATCCATAAAAAGCCATAATTGATGGGTCTATCCTTGGTGTCTAATTCCAATATAGAATCTATAAAATTAATGGTTGCATATAAATCGATGTGATTTTTCAGGGTGTGATTTTTTGGGTTAATTATAGGATGCTTGTTTTTTAGCATGCATGTAATTGGGTTTCCCTATTTATGTAATACCTTCGGTAGAGAGGATTGTAGGTAATACATCCGGTAGAGAGGATTGTATGTAATACCTCCTGTAGAGAGGATTGTATCTTGTTTATGGGAAGGGCACATGATTGTGCATCTCATGTAGAGAGATCAGGAAGCTTGGCATAGAGCTTGATGCAAGGGTGTTTGCATGTGCATCTCATGTAGAGAGATCATGAAGCTTGGTGTAGAGCTTGATGCAAGGGTGTTTGCATGTGCATCTCATGTAGAGATATCAGGAAGCTTGGTGTAGAGCTTGATGCAAGGGTGTTTGCATGTTGAATTACTGTTAGAGTAATTGTGTGGAGATGGTGTTTTGATGAGGAATTTGCAGCTGGTTGTGTTACAAGATTACTTCCTTTAGAGATTGTATTGATGTTAATACAAAGGATTGGTGTTGGGTGAACCACATTATATGTTGTGTTTTATGTTGTCTTGCATGTTATGTTCGTCTTCTGTGATGGTTAATAGTTTTTGTTGTTACTTATTAAGTTGCTTGCTTCAAGAATCCCCTACATGTTTATATAGTGAATCCTAACATCATCCATGCCGCGGTTTGAACCTTGGACCCTCTGAAAAAAGAACCAAAGCTTTGCACATGTTAAGTTATGATTATTTTAAATGATAAAATGGTGTTACAACAACTCATATTGTCATCCACATCTGTACAAAATAAACTTTGAGCTTTGATAAGATTATTGTAATCCAAATATTTTCACCCACATCTATATAAAATAAACTCTCATATCGATGATGTGACCCAATTTAAATGATAAAATGGTGTTACAAAAAATCATATTGTCACCCACATCTGTACAAAATAAACTTTGAGCTTTGATAAGATTATTGTAATCCAAACATTTTCACCACATCTATATAAAATAAACTCTCATATCGGTGATGTGACCGGGTTTCAATCTCCATGGTGGATGTGTATATAAAAAGTATTATTCATAAAATAAAAAATAAAAAAATAAAGTTTTACTCTCATATCTGTGATGTGACCCGGGTTCAATCTCCATGGTGGATGTGTATATAAAAAGTATTACTCATACAAAAAATAAACTTTTTTTTATTTGTAACCTCTTGTACGTAGCATGTGAGGGGAGAGATTTGAACCTAGGGCCTCTTATATCGATAGCATGTGAGAGGAGGGATTTGAACCTAAGGCATTTTATATCCGCAGCATATGAGGGGAGAGAGATTTTAACCTGAGACCTCTCGATTTCAACTGGAGATTTTTATCTATCCACTTGCTCTCCAACTCCTCTACATAGCCAAAAAAAAAATTAAAAAGCTAGATTATATTAATTCATTAAGAGGAACATTACAATAATTTGGTGGTAACACTATCCATCAGCTAAAAACAAAGTAAAGTGGATCCAAAGAATACATATTTTGATCAGTTAAAAACAAAGTAAAATGGATCCAAAGAATAGAAATTTTGATTACTTATTTTTCTTTCTTTAAAGCCAAACATTTTCACCCATTAAATTGAAACGTTGAAATTTTAAATAAAACTATTTATGCTTGCATTTTTTTTCAACTTTCAATTAAAAATTAATCATCTTATTTTACCACTTATGTACAAATAACTTTAGCTATATATTTTAGTTTCTTATTAGAAACTATTATGTCAATCCCTAATCAAGTTAATGTATGGGAAATTCTTTGTAAAATCTTCTTTGTAGTAGCTACCTTCACTCAACATTTATTATATTTTCAATTGTCAATTCTCAACTTTATTGTTAAGAACCTCTCACTAGTTAATCTTTATTAATTTCAAGCCATATGCATGTGGAATGTTTTCCATTGGTTTAGAGAAAAAGATCTTATAATCACACCTATATCGTATTTTTATATGTTTAACAAAAACATATTGTTCCATGTTTGAACTTAAAAATTTCTGGAAAATATATCTATTATGTTGGCATCCTATATATATATTTCATTTTTTTCTCTATTCACATTTTAAGGAATTTTGTTTAAGTTTTCATAAAATATTGAATAACTCAATGTACACGTCATCTTTGCATTCTAAAATTTATTAATAGAAAAATACAGTATAACCATATTACAATTCATTTTTTAATCTTAGTAATGTATATAATTTATAATTTTATATAATAAAAATATTTTTCTTTTGAGTGTGGCTTAAGAATGAGTGAGAGACAAGAGTAAGCATATTTTTTTATTTTAGATCTTAGAAAAATTCAAAAAGAAAAAATTCTTATAAGGAAATTTTAGATAAAATGGAAGGAAAATCATTTTTTAAGATCTTAACTAGAAATAAGGATGCTTTAGTTGGGGACAAGAAGAAGAGTGAATTTATGGAAAACCAAACCCAAGTAGTAGATATTGCACCAAAAGTGATTAAGAAGGATGAAATGATCAAGCATGATATTTCCTAAAAATAGAGTTAATAAGTTCTATAGATATTGGCAAGGATTCTTGAAGATAAAAAATTGGCTCAAGTGGAGTGGGGATTGAATTCAAATTACTCCATAAAATTTCTTCCAAAAGAATATTTTTCATCATCTTCTCTAGTTCATAAATTAGGGATAAAATAATATATCGTGCTTCATGATTTAGGAGGAAAGATGCACCATACTTAAGACCATGGAGTCATAGAGTGAGGTTTTTCTGAGGAGATATAAACTATTGAAATGCTTTCAATGTGGATGAGTATTTTGAGATTCCATATTAGCTTATCAATAAGGAGGTTTTGAGGACTATTTACAATATTCTAAGATATTTCAACCAAGAGAGACCAACTATTAAAGAGTAAAGGCATGTTGTATACACCTAAACATTTATTGTCATGAATATTTCAAAACCTTCTCTATAGTTCATTAGGATTAAATATACTTGAAGAGAATGGAATCAACAAGTGGATTATAAAAATATTATATTTCAATGTATTAAATGATATAATATTGGATACATCATAAGAAATTGTAAAGTGAAAATAATGGAGAAAGTGATGGATAATTTTGGGTATAAAACTAACTTCAATATCAAGCAAGAAGATCATATCATAGGACAAGTTGGGTCAAATTAAGAATTTTTTCTTCCTATGAACATGGTAAATAAATCCTTTCTACATCATCCAATATTGAAGACCTTTGTAGTTTACTCAAAACAAGCATCAAAAGAAAAAATACATAAGGGATGCGGAAATACAATACACAAGTTGAATATCAAAATAAGTTGAAGGCATGGAGGAATATGAGGAACCAAATTTTAAAGGAAAGAATACGAAATATTTCAACTCTAGGTAAACAATCTTTATTTTCCTCAAGTAGTATGAAATCCTATCCTAATAAAAGTAGTACAGAGTGTATCCCTTTCACTTTAGACTTCAATCGTAGTATAATAAAGAAATATGTATGGATGGTATCCATGAAAATTTATTGTTTATAGGGTAGCATAATTATTTAATTACTATAGAGAATCATCCTTGTACTTTAGGGTTTCTAGGGCATCATAAAGAAGAAAATGTTTTTAAGGTTATTCCTTTCATTTTAGATTCTCTAAGGTAAAATAAATCTCTAGAAGATAAGCCTTATTATGAATAGTATGAAATTTTTGAAGAGATTGATGAAGATGAAAGTGTTGTTGGGAATAAAAAAAGGGAGAGGAATATATTGAAAACAAAAACAAAGAGAAAAGGAAACTTAGAGGGATATCAATATTAAAAAAAAAAATCAAATATCATAACTGTTAACAAGAAGTGGGGCTAAGCCCACTAATAAAACTAAAAAGTCGTGATAACAAATGGAATTACCTCAAATGGTTAAATTCCTTGAGTTTAAAAGAGTAGACCCAAGGAATCAAGTTTGAATTTGAGCAAGCAATACATACATAACAACCAAATTGATTGTAATACCACTATGTGATTATGATATAATACAAGTAGATCATATTAGTAAAAAGTGATAATGAAATATTAGGGGTATGAATAAGACCCCTAAAAAAAGAGTTATCATTTAAGTGATAAGTTTTTATAGTCTTGAGATTATTTTCATACAAGAAAAAAAATTAAGTAGTGAGGAATGTAATTATGTAAGGATGCATTCAAAATATTTAGAAGTGTCTAAGTATGTATGATCTAATATTATTAAGGTAAGGACAAAAGGGAGGAAGAGTATTTATGTTAACTACTTATGTATCCTATATACAAGTGTGCATGTAAGCTTACAAGTGTTCTTAATGTAAGCCTATGAGCATTACTTATGTAATCCTTTAGGTATTATTTGTGTAATACAATAGGTATGTTCAAGAAATCCTAAGGGTATCCTTAGTAATATTGGTTAATCCACCTGTTGGTCACAAATCTGCCACAGGAAAGGATTTTATATGTATATGCGCCCTAGACTTGGCCAACATTGAAAGGCCGAGAGAAAGAGAAGTCTCTCGGGCCAATCTCCAGAGAGGGCTGGCTCCCAAACTAATCTAAACTGGTTTTGAAGATAAAGATGCAGGAAAGAAATGGGAAATAATAGAAAGAAAGGGAAATAACAAGAAAGAGATGGAAATATGGCCACAGGCCGAAGTGTATAATTTGGGGCAGACTAACAGCAAGAATTCCACTAAATTTTATGACAGCATCTAATAAAGGGAAAGCAACAGAATTGAACTCACACCTTTGTAGAGATAACCTTCAGATCGCATTTCAAACTCTACTCACTAACCAACAACGTTCGAATTCAGAATGCAGAATTCAAGACTTAACAACAAGAACATGAGCATAAACAGAAATGACTTTAAAACAGAAGGAAACCATACACATAAGAATGCTTGCAAATTTCAGAAGCCGAGTCTCTTCTATTGATGCGAAGAACTTAGAGAGTTTCCTTGTAAAATGTCTAACCTCCTTTGCTTTAGATATACATGAATATTTATAGAGGTCTTCCCTCTCTCTTTTGCATCACAACATTTAAAACATACAACAGATTTCGAAGAGGCGATCCACAAAATGTGCACTTGAAAGGAGAAACAATCCCCCTTAATCCGCCTCGGAGAAATCACACATTAAATGACCATTATCAGGGCAAGCCAAAAATTGTTAGGAGATCACGAACAAAACTTTTAATGCTGGAGGCCTCTTTAATTTTGGTGGCGTCGAAAACTGCCTCAGGTTCTTCTATCTTGCGCACATCGGTAATCAGCAACATTTAATCTTTGAGCCTCTTTGACCATGATCTCACAATCCGTTGGAGAGCCTTTACTTGATCCTTATCTTCTCTTCACGTTCTCCTATGCAATCTTGAAGGAAAATGCAAACAGAACTGTATCGGGCCTTTGTTATTGCCTTGGTCGCGAAAATGTGACAGGTCACGAAAATGCGACATGTCACGAAATCATGACACTTTTACCTTGTTGCCTTCTCTTTTCGCCACCAGTCATGAAAATGCGACATGTCACGAAATCGTGACATCTTCTCTTAGTTTAGCTTTGTCTTCTTGACATGTCATGAAATCGTGACATTCTCCTTTGTTTGGGCTTCTTTCCTCAACATGTCACGAAATCGTGACATTTTCCTTCACCTGCCTTCTTCGCTACTCCAAGTCATGAAAACTCACCATGTCACGAAATCGTGACATCTTCTTCCTTCTACGTCCTTTTCTTCGTATACCCATGAAATCGCAACATGTCATGAAATCATGACATCTTTCTCTTCCTTGGCCTTCATCTTCCTGCAAGGAGCGAAAATAGGACATGTCACGAAATCATGACAGTCCGTACTTAGCATTGTCTTTCAAGCTCCTTCATCGTGAAAACGCGACATGTCGCGATATCGTGACAATTTCTGTTTGCCTTGTACTTGTCATCTTTTGTTTCGTGAAAACGTGACATATCGCGAAAATGTAACATGTCACGAAATCGCGACATTTTTCTCCTTTTGTTCTTTCATCTGCAACAAGGCACAAAAATGGAACATGTCACGATATCGCGACAGTCCATACCATTTGCTCCTTCCTCATTTTTCTATCGTGATATCGTGACATTTTTCATTGACATTGCCCTTGGCTACTTTATGTCATGATATCACGACATTTTCTATCACTCAGCTCTATGGCCACCGCAAGTCACAAAAACGTGACATGTCGCGATATCACGACAACTTTCATTTGAATGCTCCCAAACCGCAACAAGTCGTGAAACTCCAACATGTCGCGATATCGTGACAATTTGGCTTCTCTGCTTTCATTGACTATTTTGACCGCAAAAACGTGATAGGTCATGAAAATGCGACATGTCACGATATCGTGACAATTTCTTTACTTAGCTCTTTTACATTTGGTCGCGAAACTGCGACATGTCGCGATATCGCGACAGTTTCACTTTTGCACAAACTTGGTTATTTTGCATGAACAACAACAACAAAAACAATGTGGCAAAAATGCCAACATTCTTGGTGGCTCACGGGGTATACAGTTCTGTTGTATGCATGAACCTCAGGCCTTTATCCATTGGGCAACAGAGTCAAGCAACTGGAGGAGCAGAAAGAACTGGTGCTGGTTGATGCTGGACGTCTCTGCAGGCTGCTGCAACAAGCTCTTGCTGGTACTCGGCTCTGAAAAATAGGACCTTCAACAGAAATTTGTGGAAGAATAGAACTTCCTTTATTTCTTTAGAACTACTGCACTTTGCCTAGCTCGGATGAGTTGGGTAATCACCAGGTGCTGTGCAAGGATCTCCATGGCAGTAGTGAAAAGCACCTGAACTACAAAAAGGGAAATGAATGGAGTGATGGCCAGCAGATGTGCAGGCCATAGAACGGGAATGGTGAATGATGGAATGGTGGAAGATGGAGGAGTAGAAGTAGTAGATACAGCAATAGGGTGCTACTATGCTACCAGCTACTGGGATGCTATGAAATAGATAATGAAATGGAAGTGGATGGAATGGAGATGGTAGTAGAAACTATGGTTGTGACGAAGTACTCACAAGACAAAGGACTAGAAGAAAGGGAAAGTAGAAATGGGAACATCAGAGAGGGGAGTAGAAACAATAGCAGTGGCTTGATTATGTACAGAGGAACAAGGAGTAAAAGGGGAAGGGAATGAAGTGAGGAAGTGAAGAAAGAAGTAGAGGAAAGCCACTAACTACTGGGAAAGAAAAGAAAAGAAAGAGAAATAATCATACCTGCGGGCTCATGTGCAAAAGGAGCCGAAGTCGATGAAATTTTGTGTTTTTCCTTCTTTTTTTTTTTTTTTATTTTTTTTATTTACAGATAATAGGCCTTCAAATGAAGACCATTAACTGGAATTAACAGTGCATGACCATCCATATCTTGCAAATAAAAAGAATTAACCTGGTTGGCACCTATAATTTGAAATGGACCTTCCCATATTGCCTCAAACTTGTGGTGTTTGCCAGGCTTTGCTTTCTTTTCATTCCACTTCAATACAAGATCACCAACCTTAAAAGTCCTTTCAGAGACCTTTTTACTGAACCATTTCTTTGTCATCTCAGCATGTTCAATAAAAGTCTGATAGGATCTCTCCCGTTCTTCTTCCAACTGCAAGAGTTGAGCTAATCTCATGTTCATTGAATCAGATTCATCATCCTGATCATCAATCAAATGCCAAGTCTGGAGGGCCGATAATTCAATATGAATTGGCAAAACCGCTTCTTTTCCGTATACCAATGAATAAGGGGATGTCTTGATAGATTTTTTCACAGAGATGCGATCAGCCCACAATGCTTGATTCAAAAGTATGTGCCAGCTCCGCTTATTGTCGCCAAGGGTCCTCTTCAAAATTTGAAGCAAGTTCTTGTTTGTGGATTCGGCCAAGCCATTCCCCTATGGATAATAATTAGATGAAGTTTTCAAATAAATTATGTGCTTACCCGCAAATTCACTGATTTTGGCCCCTATGAAAGGAGTTCCATTATCTGTTATAATCGCATCTGGGATACCAAAGCGAGTGATCAACCCCTCAAGAAAAGTGATGACCGTGGCTTGATCCGCTTGTTTAGTTGGAATTGCTTCAATCCATCTAGTGAAGTAGTCAGTCTCAGTCAAGACATACTTGTGTCCAGTGGATGAGTTAGGATCAATGACCCCGATAAAGTCTAGGCCCCATTGCTGAAATGGTGCTTCTACTTGAATCGGGTGAAGAGGTAATGATGCATTCCTGGTTCTACCGATGTATCTTTGGCACTTATCACATTTTTGACTAACTTTGAAGGCATCTGCAAAAAGAGTTGGCCAAAAATAACCTGCTCGAATAATATTTAATGCCATGGGTCTACCTGCATAATGACCTCCTGATAATCCATAATGGAATTCTTCTAAAACTTTCTCCTTCTCTGATTCTTTGACACATCTAAGAAGAACCCCATCAATATTCTTATGAAACAAGCCATTTGGTAGCAAGACATACTTGAGAGCTTGCAGTCTAAATCTTCTTCTCTGTGAGGCATTCAGATGTGAAGGACATTTTCCAGAATAAAAATATTCCATCAGCTCCTCTGTCCACTCTCGATCCACTATAGAATGATTGTCAAAATTACAATTATCTACTACATCCTCATATTCATGAATTGTGGATCCAGAGGAAGCATTCTTTGCAAGCTCTTGGCACAATGCTCGACCTCGAACAAGCTTGGTCGGTCGGATCTCTACATCAAATTCCTGAATTTTAGAAACCCAGCTAGCTCTCCTATCTCCAAGTTCTCCTTGTATGATAAAATTTTGGACATCTGGATGAACAACATAAACTATCGTTTTACTCTGTGAAACAAAGTGCCGAAACTTCTTCAGAGATTTCATTACCGCATACACTTGTTTCTCAATGAAGTTATACTTCTCTTGATGCGGTTGGATGACTTGGCTTAGGAAAGCAATCGGACGTTCACTCTCATCATCTCCCTTCTGTGTAAGCACCGCGGCATAAGCTTCTTGTTCACCAATGGCATAAAGGATAAAATCCTTGGAATAATCAGGATTCACCAGGACCGGAGCTTGAGTGATCCTTTCTTTGATCTCCTCAAATGATTGCTTCCTCTGCTTGGTCCATTTGAATTCAGCATTTTTCTTTAAAAGCTCTGTCATTGGCTTTATTACTTGAGCGAAATCTGCAACAAACTTTCGAACAAAATTAATTTGCCCAAAAAAAGACTGCAAATCCTTCTTATTGGCCGGCAATGGGAGCTTCAAAAGAGCTTGGGCCCTAGCTGGATCAATAGCTAGACCATTTCCTGAAATTAGATGTCCTAGGAGCTTTCCCTCCTTTACAAAAAAAATTGACTTTTTTGGATTGATAGATATGCCAAATTCTCGACATTTTTCAAATATCTGCCTTAAATGAGATCCGTGGTCCTCCCTATTGTGAGAAAAAATAGTCATATCATCCAAATAAATCACAATAATGCGATTTAACAACTCACCAAAAGCCACATCCATTGCCCTTTGAAAAGTTGCGCCAGCATTTGAGAGTCCAAACGACATTCGCTGGTAAGCAAAGGTTCCCCATTTTGTGGTGAACGTTGTTTTATGTTGGTCCTCATCCCTGACCCAAATCTGGTTATACCCAGAGAATCCATCCAACAAAGAGAATCTCTGAGCTCCCACAACCACGTGAAGAATCTGGTCAATCTGAGGCAGAGGATAATGATCTTTTAGCGAGGCTTGATTCAAATTTTGAAAATCAACACATAGGCGAATATCTCCATTCTTTTTCTGTACCGGGACCAGATTTGCCACCCAAGTTGAATGCTTGATGGGGTAAATGATTTTAGAATCCAACATTTTAAGAAGCTCCGCCTTCATCAGTACTTCAATCTTGGGATTGACTGGTCTCTGCTTTTGTCTGAAGGGTTTCACCCCATCATGCAACTCAATAGTATGCTGGATTACATCTTTGTTATATCCCTTCAAATCATGGTAACTCCAAGCAACTATGTCAGGAAATTCATGACATAAATCTCTGATTTGTTCTAACTCCTCGGGGGTGCAATCCGTTCCAACCTTTATCAATTTTTGGGGACCTATCTCTAGTTCAGTATACTCCTTCTCATCTACTTTGATCCTGTGCTTCTCTGCCCTATCATTCTGATCAAAAAGGCTTTCAAGTGTAATCAATCCTTTGGGGATATGATTATTCCTTAATTGAATAAGCCCTTTGGCTTCTTCCTCATCAAGCGTTCTCTCTTCCACAGTACTCACTTCTCTTATCAAAAAATCTACAATCTGTTCATCACTTTCGAATACTTGCCAATACATGTTCTTGTCCGGGACCGAAGGTCTGTAAACTAACCTTACAGTCTTAGGTTTCCTCACTACATGCTCAATCGGAGAGAAGTTTGCTCCAAGAGATGCTAGAATATCAGCATGCTTATTCATCTCTCATGAAATGGATTGAATATTCAATGTTGTGAAAGCCTCAAATAGGTCCCAAAATTTGTTGTGATACGCCTTTAGATAATGTTGCTTGGAGATGCACTTGTTTGTTACTTGATTCACAATCAATTCAGAGTCACCAAAAATCTGCAATTGTTCAATTCCCAATTTTTTTGCCTTTTTCAAGCCTAGGCACAACGCTTCATACTCAGCAGCATTGTTAGTACAACTCCAGGTCAGTCGATATGAATATGTTTTCTATAGGCCAGAGGGAGAAATAAGAACAATCCCTACTCCCGCACCATTTTTGCATCGTGCTCCATCAAAATACAACTTCCATAATTGATCGGGCACAGAGTCTTGACCAACTTGATCAGGAGGCAGTTTTACTTCAACCTCTTCGGGCTTTGTAATAGAGTAACAACCAATTTCAGTTTCCACCATGGCATTAAAATCGAGCATTGAAAATTCATCCTCTAAGCGAGGCTCATCCAAGACTTCATCCATCAAATTAGAATCTTCCAATTCTTCAGTTATCATGTGAACAGAATGTCTGGACTTTTCTTCTTCTCCCATCTTCTCTATATGAAAAGTAGAAGGCTTCTCATTGGAGATCCGAATTCTTCTTCCTTTGAAAGGAATTTCCAAGTGAGAATAATCCAGAGAAAGATAACCTCCCAGCTTGGCAGTAAACTCCCTCGACAAACACATACTAAAATATGGTTCCAAATCGACCACAACTATCTCCTGAATTACTGTAATCTGAGGCATACTATGTAAAACAATAGGAACATCCTTGATTACACCCACTATTTTCATGGGAGTCCCATCCAACTGCAAGACACCGGGGCTACTTCTTGTATACTCCATTCCCATGACTTCACAAACTGCCTTTGGCATGACAGTTGTTGCAGCACCGAAGTCAATCATGCAGTTGTGCACTATCCAACCCTCCATCCTAAGTGACAAATAAAATGGGGGTGGTCTATTTTTTCCAGTGGCTGAAGTAGTTAATGTTTGAGCAAAAATCATCTGGGTAGGATTCTTCTCACTATCTTTCATAGACTTCAATGATTCTTGTAACAGATCAACTTGCCCAGGTAATTGTAAAGCATCATAGAGACTAACCTTGGCTGGAATCTTCTTCAATTCTTCGACAATATTGTATGCAGATGCACCAGACTCCCTCTTTTCATTAATGTCTTCATATTTGCTTCGATATTGTTGAGTGGCTTCTACCCTCAGTATTTTAGTCAAATATGGGTACTTGAGCTTTTCTCTGGCTCGGTCCTCTGTTTCAGCTCTTGCCTGCGAAGCTGAGGCTTTTTCTTGCAATCTTTCCTTTGCTCGTGGTGGCAAAAGATCTTTCAATAGAACAGGTGAATCTGGCTTTGGTACTGAAATAGGAGCTTTCACTTGTACTTGTCTTCTTCTCATTCTGCATCTTTGGATCAGCCGGTACCCTTAATGGTTCCATCTCTATTGGATCTATAGTGACTGGCTTCTTCCCAGTTCTCGTGAGAACTGAGACTTGTTCTTCAGATGGAACCATAAAATTATGATCCACCTCAGAAATCATATTAACTTGTCCTCCAGAAGAGCTTGCGGCCAAGGTTTGCACATAGTTCAAATGAACCATACAAGTGTCTTCGCCGTGTGGATCATTACATGTAGAGCACCAATATGTTCTTTCTGCAGGGCCAGCTTCCTCATTCGTCAACACAGTCGAGTTCTTTTCAGGCACCTTACTTGTTGAAGCCGCTTGTTCTCTAGTGATTGGCGGAGGTTGAAATCTCCTGGGTTGGAAATCTCTCTCAGCCTGCTTTCTTTCAAGAACTGTGATTTTATTTCCCATCGCTCTTATAGCTGAATTAGCCGATTGTACCTCTTGTAATAGGATTGTGAAAGGATCAAGATTTGAGGGCGCAGGAGGTGCCGATAGAGGTAGAGGTGCTGGCGGTGCAGGCAATGCTGGGAATGAAGTGGGAGCTGGTAATTGCGGAATGATTGGTGCAGGCAACTATGGAATAGTTGGAGCAGGGAGCTGGGGAACTGGAATGGGTGCGATCTGAGGCGCACTTGAGCTCCATGATGGAATAGGATACATGGAAGGCATAGGCTATGAAAATGAACCAGAATACAAATGCTTAGGAAGATCAGGTAAGATGGGCATTGTTACCTTTGGAGGAAGTCTACCTATGGCAATCAAGTCAGCTTTCACCTTTTGCGCTTGTTCGAATAGCTCTGGAAATGTAGTCACGTTGGACTGTCGGATAGCCAAGCCGATGTCTGTGTTAAAGGCTCTGAGATAATAGAATGCAGCTAGCTCATGAGCGGGCCGAAGACCATCAAGAATTCTCTGCCAGCTTTTGGTAAATCTGACATTGAAGTCGGCTATCTCCTCCTGCGGGTGCCTTTGGATCGCATTAAATTGATGCAACAAGGAGTATGGATCAGCTTGTTCATGAAAGTTCTTGACTAACAGTTCTCCTAATTGATCCCATGATGCAATGGTGCCTGGTTGCAATGTTCGGTACCAATACAACAATTTCCCTCTCAATGATAACACCAACAATTTTACCATCACGTCTTCATCGGTTATGTCATGGATAGCCGCCAAAGAGGCTACATCATTAATATGCTCATAAGCAGTTTTACCAGTACCATCATAGGTCGGCAAAGCTTTCAAAGCAGCTTGAGGGACTTGATTCTGTGCCGGTAAATTCAAGGCTCCCGAATCATTCCATGCCGAGAACTTCCTTGGTGGAGGATGTTGGGCCATTTGGACTGGTGCATATGGCTGTAGAGGTGGAAAACTAGTAGCAGTACTAGATGAATTTGAAGGAACAGAGAACACACCAACAATTTGTGAGGATGTTGCAGAGGATATAAGTGGTGGGGAGACCAACTTAGGGTGTTCGCTTAATCTTTGGTTGTCAAGTTCAAAAAACTCAATGGGATTTTTAGATTTTTTGGCCTTCGATCTTGTGATCATGAAGTACAACTTTCACTGTATCCACGTTCGGAGGCTTCTGGGTAGTGCTGAGTCACCAAATGTTCTAATTATATAGCATGAAGGTGAACATTAAACCTTAATACTATTGGAAGTGGAACTTTCAGTGTCCCACTGGGCGTGCCAAAAATTGTTGGTCACAAATCTGCCACAGGAAAGGATTTTATATGTATATGCGCCCTAGACTTGGCCAACATTGAAAGGCCGAGAGAAAGAGAAGTCTCCCGGGCCAATCTCCAGAGAGGGCTGGCTCCCAAACTAATCTAAACTGGTTTTGAAGATAAAGATGCAGGAAAGAAATGGGAAATAATAGAAAGAAAGGGAAATAACAAGAAAGAGATGGAAATATGGCCACAGGCCGAAGTGTATAATTTGGGGCAGACTAACAGCAAGAATTCCACCAAGTTTTATGATAGCATCTAATAAAGGGAAAGCAATAGAATTGAACTCACACCTTTGTAGAGATAACCTTCAGATCGCATTTCAAACTCTACTCACTAACCAGCAACGTTCGAATTCAGAATGCAGAATTCAAGACTTAACAGCAAGAACATGAGCATAAACAGAAATGACTTTAAAACAGAAGGAAACCATACACAGAAGAATGCTTGCAAATTTCAGAAGCCGAGTCTCTTCTATTGATGCAGAGAACTTAGAGAGTTTTCTTGCAAAATGTCTAACCTCCTTTGCTTTAGATATACATGAATATTTATAGAGGTCTTCCCTCTCTCTTTTGCATCACAACATTTAAAACATACAACAGATTTCGAAGAGGTGATCCACAAAATGTGCACTTGAAAGGAGAAACAATCCCCCTTAATCTGCCTCGAAGAAATCACAGTCCCTATTTGGCAAAAAAAAAAAGACATTAAATGACCATTATCAGGGCAAGCCAAAAATTGTTAGGAGATCACGAACAGAACTTTTAATACTGGAGGCCTCTTCAATTTTGGTGGCGTCAAAAATTGCCTCAGGTTCTTCTATCTTGCGCACATCGGTAATCAGCAACATTTAATCTTTGAGCCTCTTTGACCACGATCTCAAAATCCATTGGAGAGCCTTTACTTGATCCTTATCTTCTCTTCACGTTCTCCTATGCAATCTTGAAGGAAAATGCAAACAGAACTGTATCGGGCCTTTGTTATTGCCTTGGTCGCGAAAATGTGATAGGTCACGAAAATGCGACATGTCGCGAAATCGTGACACTTTTACCTTGTTGCCTTCTCTCTCTGCCACCAGTCATGAAAATGTGACATGTCATGATATCATGACATCTTCTCTTAGTTTAGCTTTGTCTTCCTGACATGTCGCGAAATCGTGACATTCTCCTTTGTTTGGGCTTCTTTCCTCAACATGTCATGAAATCGTGACATTTTCCTTCACCTGCCTTCTTCGCTACTCCAAGTCATGAAAACTTCACCATGTCACGAAATCGTGACATCTTCTTCCTTCTGTGTCCTTTTCTTCTGTATACCCATGAAACTGCAACATGTCACGAAATCGTGACATCTTTCTCTTCCGTGGCCTTCATCTTCCTACAAGGAGCGAAAATGGGACATGTCACGAAATCGTGACAGTCCGTACTTAGCATTGTCTTTCGAGCTCCTTCATCATGAAAACGTGACATGTCGCGATATCGCGACAATTTTTGTTTGCCTTGTACTTGTCAACTTTCGTTTCGCGAAAATGCGACAGGTCGCGAAAATGTGACATGTCGCGAAATCGTGACGTTTTCTCCATTTGGTTCTTTCATCTGCAACAAGGCGCGAAAATGGAACATGTCATGAAATCGTGACAGTCCGTACCATTTGGCTGCCTCCTTGCCTCTTTTCTGTCGTGATATCGTGACATTTTTCATTGACATTGCCCTTGGCTGCTTTATGTCGCGATATCGTGACATTTTCCTTCACTCTGCTCTGTGGCCACCGCAAGTCACGAAAATGTGACATGTCGCGATATCGCGACAACTTTTCATTTTTATGCTCCCTCACCGCAACAAGTCGTGAAACTCCAACATGTCACGATATCACGACAATTTGGCTTCTCTGCTTTCGTTGACTGTTTTGACCGCGAAAACGCGATAGGTCACGAAAATGCGACATGTCGCGATATCGCGACAATTTCTTTACTTAGCTCTTTTCTGCATTTGGTGCCCCAAAACTGCGACAGGTCGCGATATCGCGACAGTTTCACTTTTGCACAAACTTGGTTATTTTGCATGAACAACAACAACAAAAAACAATGTGGCAAAAATGCCAACACCACCTTTGTGGATAACCTTTATTAAAGGGTGTAATATATTTATTATATTGTAATTTAACCTCCAAGTCAAGTTATGTCAACTTAAAGTTATCATCTAACTCAATTTTTTTCTATCATTGTAAATAACCCCTAAAAATTATTCAATGTACTAGTGTGATATGTGAAATATTATAGGGTTCCTATAGGCATGCAACCATTTTTTTTCTTCTTATGTTTTTTATCCTCTCTCTATATCTATTTCATTTATCAATGTTATCTTCATATCACTCTTGCATATTTTTTAATTATGATCATGGTGAATGTATGTTTTGGAATATTTCTAGATAATATTATGAATTTTAACATGGTATCAGAGATAAGAATGAAGTTGCATGACTAAAAAATAGAAGAGATACAACTTCAAAAGTGAGAAAAATACTTTAAGTTAGTTTAGGAATGTTTGCTTGGATTCTTTCTTTCTCAAAATTTTGAATATTTAAAATTAAAATTTTGAATTTGACTACCTAATCCTATTTTTTAACTTTCATTTTTCTTTGTGTATACATGTTTGCACATGCACTATTCTTCCTTTATTCACCTTATCTTTCTTTCCATAAAAGCATGTTCTCTTGGTTGTGATCTAAAGTGGAGTATAACAACAAGTGCATTCACTTGCTTGGTCAAGGTTGTTGGTTTGATGCTAATCGAAAAAAAATTTCCTCTTTGTCATTTATTTCAATTACCTATTCAATAAAAATATTTTTATCCATCCATATTCTAGAGAGCACCATAGTGGTAATGTGTTTAGTTGACTAAATTTTGGTTGTAGTTTCAAATTTCCTAAGGTTAATTATTTTGATATAAAACTCTAAGAGGGAATCTCCCATGGGTGATATGATATCTAGTGCATATACCCTCCCTAACCCTTAATACAAAGCTAATTGCATGAAATATATAGAATATGCTATAGGAAAGTCCCTTTTATATCTTTTCAAAGAGTTTACATAGGTTTTTATGAAGGATCCTAATCCCCTCATACTAAGTAGGGTTTGAACTTTGAACCTACTAAAGAGAGGCCAAAGCCCTTACCATTATAGTAAGCTTGAAGCTTTGGTCCCTTTTTATAGTTGTTTTAGGAGGTATTTTTCATTTTTATATGGATTATCTCCTCTTAGATTTAGTGCAATGGTTGGCCACCTCAATTGTTGTGAGGTAGGTGTTTTTTTGAATCTCTAGAAGTCATTTTTGGGAGATGTATTGAGTTATGTGATCTCATGGGTCATGGGGTCATGGTTGTACACACCATAATACCTTTCACTATTGAAGAAATATTTTCTATAATCCAACTTAAGCCAAGTGGTATAGCGTAGTTGTTAGAGAATTCTTGTGAATCCATTAAGTGAGGGGTTCGAATATTAGAAATCTATTTTTGCACTCACTCTTGACAAATCTTCTATTTGAGGAGGATTTGCCACTTTATCTTCAAAATGTACACATGGTGGGATGGTTTACTTTTTCATTCATTTGGTCAATTTTCTTGGTTCAAGCCTTGTCACTTTTAAACCTTCACTATGGTGATATTTTTCATATAAATAAGAGTATAAGTTTTTAATCCAATCTTATCACTGAACTTGTCAATCTATGATTTGATGATCAAAAGTAATTATTATCCAGTTAGTGTTGGATAAGTATCAATAGCGTCAAGTGATAAAATATTTTAACTTTTGGAGCCTTAAACAAAAAGAAAATTTATTCACAAGTATTGAAATAAACATGCAATATTATAACTATGATAAATAAAACTTAACATGCATGAAAATATAATAGAAAATTTGATACAATGCTCTAGAAATTATCATATAAGAAAGCTCATGAAAATTAAAATGCCCCTCTCATGGAGTTTGCAACTCCTTCATGATAGCAGAATGGAGCTAAATTGTGCCTACTACTCACATATTTGCACTACTTCCACACTCTCACAATCACTCATAATGAAGTCTTTATATAGAAATATAGGTTACTTACCTCCCACTCAACTCTAAGACTCATGTACATATGGACTACATGCACATTTACATCATTATATATTCTAACACTTGTGCATTTATTCTATTACACTAATAAATCAATAACTCCTAATATAACCCTAAACTAAATATGCACCCATGAGGGTATATTAGGAAATAAAAAATGATGTAATAGCCATATTCTCCAACAAAATCTAATTCAATAAATTTTTCTAAGTTTTAGCAATTTGATTTTTCTAATTTGAATGCTAGTATACCAAATATTTTGAATATCTTAACTTTTGCATACATAAGTATTTGGATCCCATTTTTTCTAGATTGCATAGTTTTTCAAGCTCTTTACAATTATGACATCAATTTATAA
Source organism: Wollemia nobilis (assembly GCA_028583015.1). Lineage (NCBI taxonomy): Eukaryota > Viridiplantae > Streptophyta > Pinopsida > Araucariales > Araucariaceae > Wollemia > Wollemia nobilis. The sequence continues at coordinate 15,207,872 of JAQPPZ010016726.1, forward strand.
ACAAGCTAGAGTTCTATGTGAACTTTATGTGTGAAATAAATTTCTTAGGATATGTTACTTGCCTCAATGTATGAAATTATGGCACTTGGTTAGTTCAAATAATAGGATTACTTAGAATTAAAAATCTCTAGTTTATCTTTAATGATGAAATAGAAGGTCTCATTGATCATGAACAATAGGAAGAGTAAAACCTTGGTCCATATTTCATGTTAGTTGAACCAAATGTACTTTTCCACATTAGAGATAAAATCAATCCTATTTAGGTATGGACCACATTGAAGGACCTTTATGGATAATTAAATTCTATTGAAGTTAGAAAAATAGAGGCAAAGCTTTCGAATATCAAAATTTTATATTTTGATAGTGTCAAAATATACATATCAGCCCTAAAATTTGAATTAGCTATAGCAAGAGGTAATGTAAAATGTGATGAAGAGTATGTCAAATATATTACTTTTAGTATTACCCCTCCTTTCATATATTTGTCTTGGTTCTTTATGTGAATACTATGACTATCAAGAAGCCATAACCTATTTATCTTGAAGGACTTTTCAATCTTCTTATCTATTATGAATTTGCAATGAAGAATTATGGAGATCTTTCTCATATACAAGCTCATCCAAAAGATTTAAAATATATGGAATATGTAGCTCAGTTTCCCAAGGGAAATTCTAATGTCTCAAAGAAGTAAAATAATTATGATTATTATAAAAGGAAATGAAACTTCATAAAAAAATTACATAACAAGATTCAATAAGATTGAGAAAAAATCTTAATATTTGGACATAATCTTTGTAATGAAGTTGAAGATGATGAATATGGACAATAAAAGGCCTACTAGATAATTTATTACAGAAGGGATGTTACCTCTAATATCTCCTCTCCTTGGCCTCTCAACTCAGATTATGGAGAGGTGTTGACATATGTATAATACGATCTTATTAGGCCAAGGTCAAAAGTGTGAAAGAGTGCTTATGAGAACTACTAATACAACCTGCAGGTAAGTGAATATGTAAGATTATAGATATTCTTCATGTATATCTACGAGAATGTTCATGTTATCCTAAGGACACCCTTCATGCATTCATCCTTAATGATATTGGTTAATATACCTTTATGGATAACCTTTATTAAAGAGTGAATATATTTATTATACTATAATGTAACCTCCAAGTCAAGTTATGATATCTTGAGGTTATCATATTATAGAGTTTTGGTATCAATATAAATACCTCCAATACTTAAAATATTATATTAGTGTGATATATAAAATATTATGGCGTTCCTACATGCATCCAACCCTTATTCCTATTGTGTCATTTATCCTTTCTCTCTATTTATATTTATTTTATTTATAAATGTTATCTTCAAATTACTCTTGCATATTTTCTTATTATGATCATGGTGAATGTATGATTCAAATCTATCTAAAAAATATTATGAATTCTTACAAGAAAATGGAGGATTGTATAACATTTTCTTCTATAGAACCTTTCTGAGTTATTGTGACAATGTAGGATGAATGCAAATGGGATAGGCAATTGTTAAAAGCAAAAAATAATTAGCTTATTGTTCTATTTTGAAAGAAATAGGAAAGAATCAAATATGGCATTACAAAAATATATCATCCAACTATAGTTACTTCTCGTGAGAGATGTTAGAATGACCTTGGCATATTTTTTCAAATGCAAATATTATTCATAATTGTGATCTATGGAATCTTAAGGGGACTTCCACATAGTTCTATATTATTTATAAATGAAGGGTGGTGGTCCTAGATAGTCTAAATCAATGAAATATTTTACTTCATTTATCAATTCAAATAAATTTTGGGATGTTATTCCTTTAAGTTTCCAATACACATGGGATAATAGGCATGCTGGAAAAACTCATATAGTAGAAATATTGGATAGATTTATGTTATATAATGCATGGTTATAGAGTATACAATATATTAAAATAATTTATTATAAGCAATATTATATCACAAACCCATTCTCTCGAGATGTGATTTACTCGATAATAGTCTCTATTTTTCTCAAGATGGTTATGTTAGGGTGGGATGAATAAATTTTCAAGGATCATGTATGTACAAGTTTATTCAAAAGATAAAATATCTAAAGGTTCAAATGAATATTTTGAACATCAAATATTTTGGTAATATATTTAAAATCCAAGATCAAAAATTGACAAGAGATAGTTAAATTCAATGGAAAAATGTTCTTATGTTCAAAAAAATAATTACTTTCTTATTATTATAATGTATTAAAAAGTGGAGTTATAATGATTCTAAAATTCAAGGGAGAGAGATGTCTTAAGGAGAAATACTAAAAAATTTATACTACACCCAAAATTAATTTCTTATTTTATCACACCAAATTGATTTTAACTCTATATGGAAGAAATATTGAGGAATAAGAAGAAAGTAATTCATTATTCAAAATATATGTTGTCAAATTTTGGAAAATATAAGGAGAAATAAAGTAAAATTTTTTATAATATTCCATCATCTATCACATAAAAATAATAGAAAGCTTATTGAAAAATATCTCTATGAGGAACTGCATGAGGCAATTTTCTTTTTACATCATAACAAGGCACCTAGCCCTAATGGGTCTCTTGCAATTTTATTTTAAAAAATTAGTATTTATTGAATAATGATATGTTAGTTGTGGTTGAAGAGATCCAAAATAAGTGTTGGAGAATATTACATTATTTGGTACATGCTAATGTACCACCTTGGGTACATATTTAGTTTAGGAGAGTGTCTTATATTATAGTGTGAGTATTTACTTTATGCAATGTAATAAATGCACAAGTATTATTAAAGTGTGCAAAGTATTTAATAATATAAATGTGCATAATAGTCCATGTGCACATGAGTCCATAGAATATGAAGTGAAGAGTCTTAGGAAGAGTGAAGGTCAAGAGTACTCCATATGAAGAGTCACATTCCATTATATATATGAGAGTGTGTGGTGTTGGAATGTAGAGGAATGTTGAGGTGAGTATTGAGAGAGTGACATAATGTAGAGGGAAAGAGTGTGTAGAAGTATGGATCATTTGAGATATTTATTTTATATGAAAATACTATTTTTGTGAGTATTTGTTAATGGCATTTTTATGAGTAGTTGCAGAAGTGATTTATGAGTTTTATATGTTCAGAATATTACCATTATCTTATATTTGATATAACATATTTATTTTAGATCTTGTGGTCATTTTGCATTAAGTATTTGGCATTAAAAGTTAACAGTGGTATCAGAGCCACAAGGGAGATTTATAGGAGATAGGGAGAGCCACAAGAGAGATTGAGAGGAGATAGGGAGAATTCATTTATATAATTTGGAAGTTGCTTTTTGGCTAGAGTCTTTCCACAGGGTTGTAGAAAAACTTGTGAAGACTAGGACTCAACATAGATTTCTTTCCACTAGATTGAAGGATAACTAGTGAAGTTTATTGATTTTAGAATTTTGGATATTTGGTTGATTGTTATTGTCTAAGTTTTTGTTGCAGAAAATTAGTTTTCAAAAGTTGAGAAGCTTCTTACAATAGATAGAGAAGAATTTCACCTTCGATTGCTTTAAAGTCTATATGCTTTCCTCGTGCAGGGATTAGTTTTTGAGTTGCAGTAAAATAGTAGACATTGAAGACAAAGGAGGTCCAAGAAAGAGGTCCCATTGGAGATTGAATATTGAATATTGAGGAGACCCAAGGAAAAAGGTCCCCATTGAAGATTGAATATTGTTGATTGAAGATTGAGGAGACTCAAGAAAGAGGTCTCCATAGCAAATTGAAGGAAGAAGAGAGAAAGAGGCCAGAGAAGCCCTATTGAAGATTGAATAAAGAGGAGACCCAAGAGAAGAGGTCCCCATTGTAGATTTGAGAAAGGAGATAGAAGATTGAAGAATTTGGAAACCCAAGAGAAGAGGTTTCAAGTGAATTTGGAAGGAGAAAGAAGAAGGCTAGAGAAGCCCTATTGAGAAGTTGAAGAAGTGGCCATTGGAGAATATTTGAATAAATTTGAGAATTTGAGGAAGAAGATTGCAAGTAGGAGAAGCTCTTGGAAAGAGAAATTTGGGACAATTGTCACCATCCAATGACAAGCCCAAAAGGAAGAAATATTTTTGGCAAGAAGTTTTCCAAATTTGAGAAAGTATTTTTGAAGACTTCAAGACATTTAGATTCTTGAAGAAGAGGCCAACAAAGAGGTCAAATTTGAAGATAAAATTCAATGAAATCTAAGGAGGAGAAAGAGGAAAGAAGAGGCCACCAAATTGATACTTTTGGAGACAGCCATTAAAGTTTTGAAGGTTGATTTGTGGAGGAGAAGATTTCTGATTTTCATGATAGAAGTTGAAGGGTCACAGGACAGAGAATTGGAGAAGTTTTGAGCAGAATTGGAAGTGATTTTGGATAGCTATTTGAAGAAGAAATTGATAGCAATTAAGATAGAGATAAAGGCAGAGTTTGTGGACAGAAAAAAGAAGCAATTTGAAGGATATTTTGAAGAAGAAATTGACTGCAATCTAAGGTAGCAAGTTGAAGGAGATAAAGTTATATTTTGGACAACATTTGAAGAAGTATTTGAGCTGCAAATTTTAGAGTTCCTTGGAAGCATTTTGGAAGGAGAAAGGAGAAGTTTTGAGGCAGCATATTGGGAGAAATTAAAGCTACAAATTATCAAGTTTTAGAAAACATACTTTGAAGGAGAAAAGGATAGATTTTGAGCAGCATTTGGAGAAGTAAAGCTGCAATTTTTGGATTTTGTGAACAACATTTGGAGAAGGAAATTAGCTAAAAATTTTAGAATTTTGAAGGCAACAATCTGAGAAGAAAATAGTTGCAAATAGAAATATTTTTGGACAGCAATAGTGTAGGATATTTGGGCAGCATTTGATAGGAGAAAGGACAAAAATTTGAAGGTGACATAGAGCTGCAAATTGAAGGAGATTTGGGCAGATTTTGAAGTGCCCTTGAATAGCCAATTGAAGAAAGGCTTGACAATAAACTAAGGTAGTGGATTGGAGGAGTGAGAGACTATTTTTGGACAGCAAGATATAGGAGGAGAGATCAGATTTTGTGAGCAACAATTTAAGATATTTGGGCTAAAAAATTGGGCAGCATTAGAGGGAGATAGTAGAGTTGTGATTTGAAGAATTTTGGAGCATATTTGAGAGAGATTTGGATAGCAAAGCGAAGGAATATTTGGCAGCAATTGAAGCTGCAAATTGCAGATATTTTGGACAGCAAGAAGGTAGCATTTGGAGCTACAAAAATTAGTTTTTAAGGCAGCAAGTTAAAGGCTAAAAGGCAGAGAGTTTTGGGCAGCAATTAGAGCTACAAAATTGATGTTTTTAGGGCAGAAAATTAAAAATAAGTGAAGCTACAAAATTTGTAAATTCAAGACAACAAAAAGGTGAATCAAATCACCAAGGATATCAGCTGCAAAAGGAGGCAAAAGAGGTTCATAACATTGGTGCTATAAAAGGTTATTATTCAAGCATTAAAACTAGTTTATTATAAAATTTTTTGAAAGCACCATTAAAGGCAGCAAAATATAGTCTAAGCTAAGTGTCTCCAAGCCAAGGAAGGAGGCATCATTATCATCCTAGAATCTACAAAACACAACAACAAATATTGGAGTTAAAGGTTGCTTGAAAGGGAGTGATAAGAAGAAGCAACATATGTTGTTTTTATAATTAAAATAAGTGCAGATTTTTTATAAGGTCTATTAAATAAAATAAGGCTAAATAGTGAATAAATACAAGGTAGATTTGAGGTGTTTAAAGACACCAAGAGGAGCACTAAGAACTACAAAAAATATTGGTGAAGAAAAGTCACCAAAGGATTGGTAGAATCACCAAGCACAAGTGAAGGTGCCATCATATTGAAGGAAGAGCCACCATAGTGAAGAAGGAGAGCCCCCTAGAGTGAGAACAAAGAGCCATTGAGAAGAAGCTAGAGCACCTAAGGAGAGCATCAATTGAGAACAACCATTGGAGGAAGCAAGAATATCAAACAACCAACATATGTTGCCAAGCTTGGAGATACATTGGAAGGCAGAACGAGAGTGCATTTTTGGAACAAAGACTAAGAGCTATAAGGGAGATAGAAAGCCAATCATCTAAGTTTTGTTAACATTAATAGAATAGGCAACAAGGAGGAAGTCAAACATAAAGCAAGTGTTAGAAGGTCATCCAAAGTGCCATCCATTATAGCAAGCATTTCAAGAGGGTAGAGAAGAATCTAAAATGGCCAATACCACTTGGTAATCACACTACGAGGAAGTGAAGAGCCAAAGTGATAAGTGTCACTTCACAAGGGGGAGTGCCAACCACTACAGGGTTATTGAAATATCTCCATACCACCTTAAATGCATGGTGGACAAGTCATTAAGATAGAAGCAAGTTTTTGAAATATAGCCATTAAGCTAAGCATGGCAAAATCATGTGTGAGTATAGTAGAGCCAAAGAGAAGCACCATAAGTGTGGTAGATTTCATGGAGAGCACCATTCAAGGGAAGTTCAAACGCCCTTGACCAAATATTTCATGCCTAGATATTGGAGGTAAAAGAATTTACTTGATTTTTGATTATTTTCCCAAGTTAGGAGTTATAAGGTTGGGAGATAATATTATTTTCTAAGGTAAAAAGAAATTAATCTATTTGCTTACAAGATTAATTTAATTATTGGAGAAATAAGGCATAGAAGTGAAATTTGAAACCTTAGAAGCATTATTAGCTATTTTTGGAAAGTTTTGAGAAGCCTTGAAATTATTTTGGAAAATTTTGGAAATCAATTTCAAGTTTTGAAAAGATTTGATAAAGTTTTGTAATTGATTATTTGTGAAGCATTTTAATATTTGCAAATATTTTGAATTTTGGAGAAATAAGGTTTCCTACATCAAATTAGGAATATAAAATTTGCAAATATCCTTTTACTAGATTTCTAAATTTTTTATTTTGGAGTTATAAGGAATTCAACACCAACATAGGTTTGTGAAATTTAGAAACCATATTATTGAGATTTGAGAGATAAAAGGAATTCTACCTAAAGACTTGAGAATTGAAACCTTTGTCAAAAATATTGTTTGATCATTATCCAAACATTAGGAAATACAAGGTATTCTACAAAATTTGAGGATTGAAAAGTTTTTATCAAAGTTAGTATTTGATCATATACTCAAATTCAAGGTTGGTCACTAGGGAGACAAAAGGAATCCAACTTAAAGTCTTTGAAAGAAGAAAATTTTATCAAAATTGAAATTACTTCAAAATTATCTTTAACCTTCCATTCATAATTAGGGAGACAAAAGGAGTTCAACTCAAAGGAAAACTTAGAAAGCTAAGTATTTTATCTTGCATTCAAAATCCAAGGGAGCTATAAGGAATTCTACTTCAAAGGATTAAAAGATTATTTTCAAAAGAATTATGGATGAAATTGTTAAGAATGCATTTAATAAAAATGATGAAGAACTACTTCATGAACTGAATTTTTATTCACAAAACTTAATAGATACTTTTGATGGATACAAATATTTGCCTACTAGTTTAAAAGAAATATTTTCTTTGTTTTTCAAGGAAGCAAAAGAAGAGAATTTTATGACATTGATTGGTTATCTTCATGAAGTACTTTTCAAGACTTGGTGGAATGCTCAAAACATAGTTATGTTTTCTTCAGAAGAATGTTTGATGATATATCTATCATTAATTATTTTTTAATTCTTTCAAGGGATGAAACAAAATAAATATGAACATACTAGCAATGAAGTATTGAATTTTAATCAATACTATTGTGATGATATACTAACTCACTACACTGGAGATATATCACTAGTAAAGGTGCAAGAATAAAGAAGGAAAAGAAACAAGAAAAGAAGTAAGATCAAAAGAGGTAAAATAAATACTGAACCTAAAGAAGAAGGTGGATCTCAAATGAAGATACAAAAGAGAAGAAAGAAAAAGAAGATTAGAAGGAGTCACATCAGAAAGGTTAGACATGAACCATTTTATGCAAGTTCAAATATGAATCTTAAAGAGATAGATTGAAGACTAAATATGAAGATAGTATTGAAGACTAAAGTCTTCAATAACCAAATAATGTAATACAGGGGGTGTTGGAGAATATTACATTATTTGGTACATGCTAATGTACCACCTTGGGTACATCTTTAGTTTAGGAGAGTGTCTTAGATTAGAGTGTGAGTATTTACTTTATGCAATGTAATAAATGCACAAGTATTATTAAAGTGTGCAAAGTATTTAATAATGTAAATGTGCATAATAGTCCATGTGCACATGAGTCCATAGAATAGGAAGTGAAGAGTCTCAAGAAGAGTGAAGGTCAAGAGTACTCCATATGAAGAGTCACATTCCATTATATATGTATGAGAGAGTGTGGTGTTGGAATGTAGAGGAATGTTGAGGTGAGTATTGAGAGAGTGACATAATGTAGAGGGAAAGAGTGTGTAGAAGTATGGAGCATTTGAGATCTCCATTTTATATGAAAATACTATTTTCATGAGCATTTGTTAATGGTATTTTTATGAGTAGTTGCAGAAGTGATTTATGAGTTTTATATGTTTAGAATATTACCATTATCTTATATTTGATATAGTATCTTTATTTTAGATCTTGTGGTCATTTTGCATTAAGTATTTGGCATTAAAAGTTAACAAAAAGAATGATAAAATATGTGAAACCAATGCCACATTTATTTCATTGGTTTCCAACAAAGAAAATTTAAAATATTTTGATATTTTTTGTCCAATAAGCCTTTGCAATATGATTTATAATATAATTTTAAAAATAATGGTAAATAAGTTGAAAATCATTCTAGATTATGTTATCTCAAAGGAATAAAATGGTTTTGTTTACGCTAAAATAATTATTGATGGTGCAATCATTGTACATGAGGTCATACATTCTCTTCATTCCATAAAAAACTAGATATGCTTATAAAATTAGATATCAAAAGCATATCATAAGGTTTACTAGGGTTTTCTACATGATATTCTCAAAATGTTTGCTTTTGATCAATGTTGATGTAAATATATTAGATATTTTTATAGCACTGTAAGGAATTCTATTTTGTTGAATGGATCTCCTATCTCTATATCTATTCAGTATTCTTATAGAGTAATTAGGGAGAGCTTTCTCAAAAGCAAAAATAGAAGGAAAATTAAAAAAAATAGGTTATAATAAATGGTTCCACTAAATTTCATCTTCAAATTTGTTGATGATATATTTTTTTTGGGTCATCCCTCAGTTAGTATTTCTATATATTTTAAACCGTTATTATCATACTATGATAAGGCTACTATATAGTTGGTTAATACTATAAAATCTAAGATCATTTTTATTAATATTGCCCAAGATTTACAATGGACTATTATGGATATTTTAGGATTTAAAATTAGAAATTTTTCCATCAACATCGTTGGGTATTACTTTGTCTCATCAAGGAAGAAGAAGGAGCTTTGGAAATCAATTTTGGATGGAGTGAAATCTTGTTTGTTATTTTGAAAAGGTAAATTCTTCACCATAGTTCTAAGGCTACAACTCATAAAGACTATATTGCACCATTTATATGATATGACTTCCCAGATTGGCAATAGGTATAGTGTCCAAATTTGAAAAAATTAAAGATATTTTCTTTAGAAAGGATGTGAGGAAAAATTTAGATTTTCTCTTTGTAAGTGGGATGGGGTTTGTAGAAGAAATAATATTACATGGGAAGGCTTATGGAATTTTAAACTTATGAGTTTAGCCTTAAAGAAAAAATTGAATGGAGATTATTCAAATATGAAGGAAAGAGCTGGGTGAAAATATTACTTCAAAAATATACAAGTTCTCGTAATGCAATAAAATCATTTAGAAAAGGAATGCTACCTCAAGGACATCCAACATGGATTTTCATATTAGATAGTTTGCAATTGATCAAGAAATATATTATATGGTTAGTCAATTAGGAGGACTATACAATTTTTTGGTTAAATGCTTGATTGAAGCCTTATCCTCTTATCTCTAATTTAAAATGGTAACCATTGACTCAAGCATTTCTAGCTTGTAAATTATATTATAGTGAGTAATAAATCTAGATAATGGATTTTCATTAGTAACCTTCTTAAAGGAGAAGAACTCAAACAAATAGTAGATGAGATTTAAAAGATTATTCAAGAGCTTTACTTGTATTTTTTTACATTAAATTATGAGTTGGAATAGAATCTATCAAAAAATGGTGGATTTGCTTCAACTTATGGTAAAATAAACATTTTGAAAAAAAATATTATCTAAATTAATTTTGATGGTGCTTCGAAATGAAATATAGAAAAAGTTGGTGGAAGTGATGTTTTTCAAAATAATGAAGGCATAATTCTCTTCACTTATTCAAAATCATATGGAACTTCACTTAACCACAAAGTCTATGACACTTCTTATAGGGATCAAAATTGCAATTGAAAAATGATGGAAAATATATCTCAATTGAGGATGATTCAGAAATTTACATTAATGTTATTAATAAAAATGGATGTGGGAATTAGATAAAGAATAAATTTTAGATTGATAATCATTGATTGTTGTTGGAGGAAGCATCTTAGAATTGTAAGCATATCTACTGAGCAAATAATTTACCCACTTGTAATATTGATCTTCTTTTTAATAAAATTTGAATTTTAGGAGGCAACAAGTTAAGTGTAATTTTATCTCTTAATGAAAATGATTACAAAAAATTGATTGAGAAAACTTAGTAGCTTAAGGAAGATAAATAATATATTTGATAAAAAAATGAAAAATATATTTTATAAAAAAATAAATTAAATATGACTTAATTAACTAACAACAAATATACTGTTTTATTATTTAATAACAAAAATTAATACTTTATATTATATTAAAATATATGAATAACATTATTTATTTATTGTTTAAAATGAAACTTACTTGATCAAAGGCATCCCACTTATCGATATGTCTTATGTTTGAGTTGAATTGGTTTATCTATGTATAAGTTGCTACCTTCTTTCTCAAAATTAAGTAATGTTATATACTATATTTTCATAACAAAAATATAATTAAATAATTATAAATTATATAATATAAAAAATATCTTCATGATCTATAATCTGATACGTAGCGTATTCATACAACATAAATTTTGCTAAAAACTGCAAGTAGCGTCTTCATACAACATAAATTTTGCCTTTATAATCGGTTTACGTAACGTCTTCATACAACAAAAATTCCATGACATCATCGTTACAAATCCGGAATCCCGTGAATGCCCGTGAATTGTTTATAAAGCAATGTCCGCTGGTTATCCTATTATAAGCCTAGAAGCTGGGAGCTAAATTATGATATACCTAAATGAATTAACTTACAATGCAGTCAGCATACGTCACATTATTAAAATATACATTTCTTAAACAACTCCATTAAATACAAACAAGCAATGTAAGTCACGGGATATTATTCTTCTTTATATCTTCCCCGCACTTATGAAAATGACATTAATTTTGCGTAACTAACAAAATAGATCCGGCATCTTGAATTTACAAGTGACGCTTGTCCTTTTTGACCTGGCGATAAACGACCACTCAACCACAAAGCTCGTTGTGTATGTTTTCGATCTTTTAGACGTGGTCAAACAGGAAAATAATTCATTTAGACTAATTTCGTGGGGTGTAATTCATTTAGACTAATTTCGTGGGGTGTTTATTGTGAGAAGATCAACTATACAGTGATTTTATTATTTTTATGATATTAAGCTTTTGTTTGTGTTCTTAATATCATTAAGAAAAATTATTTCCGCACACTCTCATCTTTTAAAAGTCAGGTGAGTTGGTAAATACTTATCAAGAAGATATTTAGGTTGGAGGTAGCTTATTTGCAAAGGAAGTTATCTTAATCCTAATTTTTTTCGACACACTCTCATCTTTTAAAGTTAGGTGAGTGGGTAAATACTTATCAAGAAGATATCTAGGTTGGAGGGTAGCCTGTTTGCAAAAGAAGTAATCTGATCTGAATCTTCTGAGTGGGCCTCAGATCCACCAATACTAACTCTGAACCATAGGTGGTCCTGTGATCCTCTTCACACTGGGTTGTCCGTGGTCCTGCGGTCCTCTTCACACTGGGTCAACAATAACAAAGGTTTGGTGGACCGGAATAAGTTTGGTGGACGCAGTTATTGTTGGGCCTGAATAAGTTTGGTAGAAGCAGTCCTTGTAGTTTGAACCCTTTGAACCTTACACTTGTTTATTACTAATGTGGTTGTGACCAACTCTTCTATATAACCAATATATTCTGTGATTGAAATTTCGTTCTCATAATATTTATTTATCTGTCTTATAATCTCAAATATTCTATAATTGAAATTTTATGTCTCTATTTTATAATCTCAATCCTACACATAAGAATAATTTGAATCCCTCTTACAGTCACAATACTCCTTATGCTCTTAAGTCCCATGTCCTGTATGAAAGAGTTTCTGTGAGTAGGACAAGAAAGAGGTAAACTTGATAATCCCATGCAAAAACTTCTGAATCAAGCATTTGTTGTTTTCTCTGTTCCCACTCCCTCGTGTGTGTGGGGCGAGCAGGACAAAAAATTACTCCGGAAGCATCTATAATTATTTTATGAATTCAGTTTCAATCTATTATTTTCACGTCTTCAAAATCTTCCATTATAAATGGTAGCAGCATTCACGTGAAGAAGAAAGAAAATTAATATTGAGTAAGGTGTACTACTTTAGGGTTTTTGAACTGAGGTGGTCTCACCCGTAGCAAAGGAAAAGATGGTGAAGGTATTGGACGGCCCCTATTTGTTTGATTCCTTACTTTTCATTGTTTTTAACTATTTGATTGGGAAAATCCCTAATCAAGAATACAGTGTTTACATTTCTGAAATATAATATAGTGATACTGGGGAAGAAATACGCAGGCTGTGTTTCTCGTTGCGGTTATTTTTGCGAATTTATGTTGGGCAAAAGCAGAAAAGCAACCAAATATATACGACGTCATGGATCACGGTGCAGTTGGAAATGGCTCCCACGATGATAGCCTGGTCCTGACTTAGATTTTTGGTATTTATTTTTTTTTTTTGAAGTTATGGTTAGCATTTTTATGTATAGCTGACAATTGATTTTATTTACAGGCGTTTCTGAAAGCGTGGGTTGCAGCATGCGAGGCACCTTCTGATGCAAAGATGGTGGTGCCAAGTGGAAAGAAATTTCTAGTTAATCCTTCAATTTTTTCTGGCCCTTGCAAGTCCAGTACTTCAGTGCATGTAAGGATTATGAACATGTTTAATATTGTTTTTTCATGAGTTGTAATACTTGGATTGTGAAGTAAACGGTCTGTACAGATTAAGGGAGAAATTATTGCTCCAGCGCAAAAATCTGCATGGAAAAATGGAGATAGGACTAAGTGGCTTCAATTCTCGAATATCGCTGACCTCACTGTAGACGGTGGCGGTATGTTAAACGGCCAAGGCCATGAATGGTGGGAATCATCTTGTAAAGTTAACAAAAGCAATGTAAGGCATTAATTTGGTTAGCTTCTTATTTTCTTTCTTAAAATAAATCTTCAAAGCCTTTGGGTGGCTTGTCTAACAGAGATAACTATTGTTTGTTGATGTGCAGCCTTGCATAAATGCGCCCACGGTTTGCTCCTAGGCCTGATAACTATTTACTCGTTATTATTATTGTTTTTGAATGTGTTGAAACTTCTCTGCTAAGATTATAGTTTTTATTTTGTTTTGGTTTTTGTTTTCTCTCAGGCAATGTATATTGTCTCTTGCAAGAACGTTGTGGTGAAAAATCTACGGTTTTTGAATAGCCAACAAATCCATCTAGGGATATTCTATTCTTCTCAAGTCCAAGTAAGTAGGCTGCATATACGAGCTCCTCAAAATAGCCCAAATACGGATGGTATTCATCTGCAGGGAGTTACATATGCCCAGATAAATAACTGTGACATCGGAACAGGTAAATTCAAATTTTCAATTACCTCAACTCAATGCACTCCTAAAAGAAATTGTATAAGACTATAGGATTGGTGAGTAAAGACTAAATGTGAAGAGGTCAATCCAGACTTAACAGTAACCTTCATGGCCTATGTCTCCAAAAAAAAAATTGTTTTGCAGGAGATGACTGCATCTCTATTACCTCTCCAACGTCCAATGTCAGTATCCATACAATCCAATGCGGCCCAGGGCATGGCGTGAGGTGGGGACTGGTTTAAATTAACCTTTGGACCTTTTTTTTTTTTTTTTTTCTATGTTGCTTGCTCTAACGCCTTTGTTTTGCTTTTGCAGCGTTGGAAGCCTAGGAAAAAATGGGGAAGCAGCAAAAGTGGAAAAAATAAATATCAGAGATGTTGTTTTTGATGGATCTGACAATGGAGCCAGAATCAAGACCTGGCAGGTTAATTACAGTGATTTAACCTAAAAGATCATCAAGATAGAGATTACCTAGACATTTATGAAAATAATTTATCTATGGCTTATTTATATAGAGAGGATTATTTATAGAGAGGATCATCAAGATCATCAAGCCTATTTATATTTTATTCATATCTATGTACTGACAATAACCAGCAAAAGCTTGCTTTGGTCGAACACAGGGAGGTGCTGGGTATGCGAGAGAAATAGTATTTGCAAACATAAAAGTTAAGAATGTTTACAATCCCATCATTATAGATCAGTACTACTGCGACTCCCCTACTCCATGTCCAGTTCAGGTGAGCAACCCTGTTAAAAAAAATAAAAAAATAAAAAATAAAAAATCCCATAAATCCATTTCAGAATTTGGATTAACATAGTTTTCCATGCAGAAATCCGCGGTCCGAATCGAAGATGTCACGTTTGAAAACGTTAGGGGGACGTCGATGCAGGAAGAGGCTGTGAAATTCAACTGCAGCCAGACTGTGCCGTGCAAGGGAATTATAGCCAGAAATATTAATATAAGGTCTAAGGTTACATCACAGACGAAATCTGAATGCGTCAATGCTTATGGGTCCACTGTGGGGAATGTCTATCCAGACAGCTGCCTTCTAAAGTAGCGATTGAACTGGAATCACCCATCCATTTTTGTAAACTACTGCCTTGTACAAAATCTCATAAAGAAGATAATAAGATATATCGATGTCTACAAAAATACAAGTATTACAAAAATTCTCCATCAACCACATTTTTGCACTTGCTGTTGAATTATCTTGTCAAAATTGCCTTCAATTCAAGAAACTCGTGAGTATTTTATAGGTGTAGGGCGGCTAAAGTCGTGGTGGGTTCATTTGGATTGGCGAAGGACAAAGAAGGGTATCCAATATATAGTGTATAATATAGGACTGCAGTCGCTCTCCCTGAAATTTTAACGTCAGTCGTCGTTGATGGCGACAAAAGGATGATGATAGGGCGTTAGAGGTCGCGTAGCTTCATCCAAGTGTATTATGGCAACAGGGAATTAGCATTATTTGCATGAAATTTGATGCTTTTCCCACGTCGACTTGTCCTGTGCATCACAAAATAAGTAATATGTATCTTATGCAGTGTGAAATAATGCCTTCAACTTGCTAGTTCAGAGAGCGCAAAGAGGAAGGGATTGAATACCTTCTTCTGATATTCCCATGTATGTATCTAATATTGTTAAAAAATTGTCTCAAATTTTCATATGTATATTCAACATATTTAAATAAATAATTAATATATTAATTTATTAATTTATATTTTTAATTTAAATTAAAGTGATAATATCTTATTATGTTAATATATCACATTGTGATATCACTTAACTTATCAGCCAAAGAATAAAATTAGTTTATTGTGCTATATTTTATCAGCCATATGTCAATATCACATTTCATCACATTATTATAATATTTTAATAAATTATATTTTGATACTACAAAATTTCTTGTTAAAAATTTATATTTTCAAATATATAATATTTCATAGGGTTGTGTTGAGTGGGTAAATGATACACTCTCATTTTTTTTCCTTTTAATGTCATTCCCGTTGAATGTGAGGACCAACAATTCAACCCTCCTTGTTGGATATAACCAGGTAAAATCCAATTGTTGGTGTATCAAGGGTAAACCAACTTACTTGGAATAGATATTGTTTCCTTTTGAAGAGGAATTTTGATTCCCCCAAGGTTTGGATATCTGCCAATAAACTCATAGGTCATTGATAATTGTTCCTTTGTTCCTTCAAGGGGCCTTTGTTGGTAATGACTCAAAGAAATAAAACTTTTAGGTACAATGCTTTAAAATCAACAAAAAATTTTGTTATATTAACATTATAACATATGTGACTTGAGAAGAATTGAGCAAGCCAAAGATACATACAAACTATGCAAATTGTAGTTATCAATTTAACATTCATTGCACTAAAATTGTTTGTTTGCCAAAATGAAATTCTAAAACTAGCATATCATAATACGAGTTTCAAAGCTTTAAATAAAATTAATATACTCATAATCTAAACATGTTCCAAAGAAATATCAAAGGTTTGAGGGCAAGAGAAAAATAAAAGAAAATAAACAAGTCAATACTAGCCTGAAATTCAATTCCAATTTGGTATAATAGCAATTCTGATTTAAAACCAACTCTGATCCAACCAATATTCACACAACCTAAGGTCTGAGATGGTTTAATATTTAGAGGAGCAACGAGTATGAAATGGACTAAGTACAAACACCATCAACATTCATAGATTGAACATACCAAATTTTAAAAGCCTTGTATTATAAAAATATTCATGAAGTACATTTGATTTGGATTTACCCACTTTAGTAATTACAAATATAGAGCTCAAAACAATATCAGGTTTGGTTCAAAAAATCCATCCTACTATAAATAGAAAAGTAAAAGAAAAAACAAGTATAAGGAGCTAGCTAATGGATGATTTTTGACCCTTCTAGTAGTCAAGTGGGTCAATATTTATATAATTTTGGAATCTTAAATTTTTAATTGTCTTTATATTTCTTTTCATGGAGTGTATCCAATCTGAGATTTCTTTCTCTTTTCCTTGAGTGATGTGAGCTTCTTAGGATTTGCTTTTGCTACACTTCAACCACACCATATTAAATTTTAATATTATTGACATCTTAGATTTACTCGTTTAGTTTACCTCAAGTGATTTAAATTCTGCTCTTCTCTCTACAAGTGGATGGTGCATTAATTATTTTGTTGCTTTTGTGTTCTATAAATATCTCAACTGTACCTCCTTAAATTTTATTTCTCTATAAAATCTAGGGCTATTTGGTTCTAAGTGATTTAATTTTTGCTTTTTTAACCGTAAATGGATTGATCATTAACTTCACCGTGTCCCTGTCTTTGAAATCTAAGAAGCCATGTCAAATATCCTGCACAAAAAAATCATAAGATAAAGTCAAAAATTGTAGGCGTTGAAATTTTTTTTTTACTATTTTTATTTTTATTTTTATTAATTAATTTTATTTATTTATTTATTTCTACTTTGTGCTTTCCTTGCAATATTTTGTGCTTTTTGGTAATGTTTGGCCATTCTCTGTATTTTTTGACAATTTTCTATGTTTTTGGTCCTTTCTCTACATTTTCTATTTGTTCCAACCATTTTTTGGGTCTTTCTCTACATTTTTTGGTCATTTCTATGTTTTTTTGATCATTTTTTATGTTTCTCTGCATTTTTTGATCATTCTTATGTTTTTTGACCATTTTTTATGCTTTTTAGTGATTCTATGTATTTTTTTGCCTTTCTCTACCTTTTCTAGTTTTTTTTCTATGTTTTCTAGCCTTTCTCTATGTTTTTGGCCCTTTTTGTGTTTTTCGATAGTTGTCTACCTTTTTTGGCCATTCTCTTTGTTTTTTGATGAGTTCTAAATTTTTTGGCCTTCTTCTGTGTTTTCTAGCAATAATCTATACTTTTTAGCAACTTTCATTGTTTTCTAGTAATTTCTTATGGTTTAATTTCTTATTAGTTGCTCTTCAACCTTAGTTTTCTCTCATTGATCTGTGTAGATCGAATGGTTAGGAAAGCCTATCTAAATTTTAAAATATTTTATCTCGTAATTTTCTTCTTCAATCCTTAGACTCTCTATGAGTCATTGATCCTAACAAATTAGGCAGTTGACAAAGCTTGAAAAGCTTGTTAGAACCTTTAAATATTTCATCTCTTAAGTTTATTCTAACTTCCATGATTCATTGATCTATCTATATCGTATGGTTGGAAAAGATTATCAAAACCCTAAAATGTTTTATCTCGTAGGTCTTTTCTTCCAACTTTTAACTCTCTATGAGGCATGATTTTCCTAAATTTAATAGTTGGGAAAGCTTCTTGATATTTTAACATGTAAAAACCTTTGAACTCATGAGATTCATTGATCTAATATCAAACGACTAGCAGGGTTTATTAATAATTTGACATTTAAAAACCCCTAAACTTTATGAGAATCATTGATCTAGGATCAAATGGCTAGTAGTGCTTCATATTTCAACATTTAAAAACCTTTAAAGTTACAAGATTCATTAATTTAAGATCATACAACTGATCATATTTCTTATTATTTTGACATTAAAAATACCCCCTGACTTCACAAGAGTTGTTGATCTAAGATCGAATGACTAGTGAGGATTCTTAATATTTTAACATTTAAAAACCCTTTAACTTTACGAGAGTTGTTTATCTAAGATCAAATGATTTATGGGGTTTCTAAATATTTTGACATTTAAAAACCCCTTGATTTCATGACAATCATTGATGTAAGATCGGAAAACTGGTAGGGTTTGGGCATAGCAGTTTGGATAGCATGCCAAAAATAAGTAATTATGGGTGTCAAAACTCCTCAAAACATAGGTAAATTTATACTTTTTGAAAATCTCTTTTCAAGGCATATCTAACCAAAGTAGTTTCATAAATTTTCATAAATTATTGAAGGAGATATAAACCTTGAAAGGGATGCTATATAAAAATGTAGGCACCATGGTCAATAGGGAAATTAAACTAAATGTTGTAAATAAGTCATTTGAGAAACCAAATCTTCTCAAAATCTAGACAAGTTTATATTCATCATAATCATATTTTCAAAACACATCTAATAAAGTGATTTCATGGATTTTTTTTAATAATGGAGGAGATATAGGCCTTGAAAGTGACTCCATCTATGTTGCCTAGGAAAATGCCAAATTTACAATATCTTAATTTAAACAAGCTTGAAGTGTTGAAGCTATGGGAACATAGACATATGGGTACTTGTTGGGAATATTTTTTTGAGTTTATTCTAATGGAAGAGGTTATTTGCTATTTTAAAAAATTGACCATACATAATAATAACAATAAGCATTAGAACAAGTTCAAAGTATGTAGATATTGGGCATCCATAATTAAAAAATTCAACTGAGAACTTGAGTTTTTGGGATGATTTACTAATATGCACAAGCCCAAGAAACAAGAGAAAATTTACTAAAATTAAAATAAGTGTTTTCCTAGTCCATGCAGACTAGGGTGTGTTATGCAAGCACAACAACAAATGGTGACTCTCTTGAGAAATGCTCCTAAGCATTTTAAGAATAAAAAGAGCCCTCTCTAAAATAATGAAACTTCAAGACGTATAAAACCAAAAAAAATGGCATGCATCCAAATTTGAGGTTAAGAAATTAACCTAAAATTAATACTTTATTTTATTTCAATAAAAGTGTGTGCATGTGAATTCATTCTTATTTTAGAATCAATTAAAATTTACCACCATAGTTTAGAAATCAAGCTAGTTCACCCTTAAGCAAACATTGGTCTACTAATGATGAGCTTTGCCTCATAGGTAGACATGTCACCAACTATTATATATTGCTCTATTGCTAACTAGGCATTCATAGTCCCAAAAAAATTATATTTTATTCCACTCTAGACCTTGCTCTACTATCATCCAAGCTTTTATAGCCCTGGCAAAGGTTGTCTAAATCATCCAAGCACTTGAGCACTCTTTCTTCTTATTATTATTTTTCTTTTGAAACTAGATTTATTTTACTCAATTTGTAAGCATTGAGGTCTATTTTTAGGTTGTGAATCACTATGGAAAATGATAAGGTGAACACCTTAATGTTTTTAACCTAAGAACCAAACTACAATAGTTTCACTTATCCTGATCTAGAATATTTTTAATTGAGAAGCTATAACATCCTTTTGTATTAGTTCTCGATTAATTTATTTTTACCCCAAGACATGGATATACACCAAATGGAATATTAATCCAATATTTAGGACATTTTATCTCTAAATTGGTAGAAAACACTTTTTTATTAGAGTAACCATTTGTTGGTTGCACTTGGTTGATCTAAGCCAAAAAGAGGAAAGCGCAAAATAGAGCAAAACTAAAGACAAAAAAACAAAGCAAAAAATAATGAAATGATACAAGACCAACACACCAATATATAAAAACAATAAACTATGTACAAAGGCTTATTTACAAGGAAAAACAGAAATACTCTTAGGCACTAAAGTAGTGTTTGAGAAATTAGCCATTCATAGGTAATGGGGCATCCTCTTTAGTTAGGATTTTTAGCTTGAAAGTATTCTCTCCTAAAATCTTTGATATCTGGAAAGACCCTTAGCCAAGCAGGATCAAATTTTCCATGGTAAAATTTCCCAAGGTCCGAAACTTGTCTATGATAATTTGAAATACACCTATCATGACAAGCATACTAGTTTTTATGGAGCTAATTCCATAGTAACACCAAATTTGTAATCTTAAAGGCCTTTATTTTACCTCTCTCACCCCACAAATCATTAAAATTAAGATTCCAAAATTGATCTTCAATTATTTTTTATTTTCTTAGTGGGGTCTCTATTGGAATATATTACATTATTTGGTACATGCTAATGTACCACCATGGGTACATGTTTAGATTAGGAGTTTGTCTTAGATTAGGATTTGAGTATTTACTTTATGCAATGTAATAAATGCACAAGTATTATTAGAATGTGCAATGATGTAAATGTGCATGTTGTCCATGTGTACATGAGTCATAGAATAGGAAGATGAAGAGTCATAGGTAGGTGAAAGGCCAAGAGACATATCTCATTATATATAGGCCTTTATAGAGTGAGAGAGAGAAAGGATTTTGGTGAGCACAAGGTAGAGTAGTAGTAGATACAATGTAGAGCATGTATGGAGTGTTTGAGACCTCCATTTTAGAGCAATGTACTATTTTTGTGAGCTTTCATTAATGGCATATTTTTGAGTAGTTGTAGAAGTTTCTCATGATATTTACATGCTTAGTATATTTCCTTTTTCATATATTTAATATTGCATGCTCATTTTACACCTTGTGGTAGTTATTTCATTAAATATACAACTTCAAAAGCTAATAGTGGTATCAAAGCCACAAGGTAGATTGATAGGAGATAGGGAGAGCCACAAGAGAGATTGAGAGGAGATAGAGAGATTTCATTTTTAAAATTTCTAAAATTGCTTTTTGGCTAGTCTTTCCATAGGGTTGTAGGAAAACTTGTGAAGACTAGGACTCAACATAGATCTATTTCCACTAGATTGAAGGATAACTAGTGATGTTTATTGATTTATAGAGATCTAGAGATTTGCATGTATTTGCTTGCTACTATCTAAGTTTTTTGTTGCAGAAAATTAGTTCTCAAAAGTTGAGAAGCTTCCTACAATAGATAGAGAAGAATTTCATATTCGATTGCCTAGAAGCCTATGGACTTTCATCATGCAAGGATTAGTTCTTTGTTGCATAAAAAGTAGACAGTGAATATTAATTCTAAGAAAGAAGGCCCCATTATATATTGAGGAGACCCAAAAAGGAGGTCCTCATAGAAGATTAAATATTGAGGAGATCCAAGAAAGAGGACTCCATAGAAGTTTGAAGACTCCAAATTGAATATGATAAGAGAGAAAGTAGCAAATTAACTATTGAAGATTGTATATTGAGAAGGAGAAGACCCAAGATAGAGGTCCCATTAAAGAACTTCTAGATTTGGAAGATAGAAGATTGAAGATTGAAGATAGAGGACTAGGAAAAGTCCTATTGAATATTTGAGAAGTTGTAGAATTTGAAGACCCAAAAGAAGAGGTCTCAAGAAAATTTGGAAGGAGAAAAAGAAGGCTAGAGAAGCCCTATTGAAGAAGTTGAAGAAGTGGCCATTGGAGGAGATTTGAAGAAAGCTCAAGGGAGAATATTGCAAGAAGGAGTAGCTCCTAAAAAGAAGAATTTAGGACAATTATCACCATCCAATAACAAGCCAAAAAGGAAGAAGGATTTGGCAAGAAGTTTGCCAAATTTTGGAAAGGATTCTTGAAGATCTCAAGATATTCAGATTCTTGAGGAGAAGACCAACAAATAGGCCCAATTTGAAGTCAAAATTCAACAAGGAATATTGAAGGAGAAAGAAGCTAGAAGAGGCCACTAGATTTGAGAGTTTTAAGGACAACCACAAAGGATTTGAAGGTTGATTTACGAAGGAGAAGATTATTTTTTTTACAACATAAAGTTGAAGAGTCACAAGATAAAAAATTCAAGGTGACATAGAGCTACAATTTAGAGAAGATTTGGGCAGATTTTGAAGAGCCCTTGAACAACCAATTGAAGGAAGGCTTGATAGCAAAATAAGGCTTCAATTTGGGAGAAGTTACAAGATATTATTGGGCAGCATTAGAATAAAGGAAGAGACAACCTAAAGGTTTTTGGAAAGCAAGATTGATCATCAAATTGGAGTTTCATAGCAAATATGAGAGAGTTAAGGAAAAAAAAATTAAGGAGGAATCTACATTAGAAGCTAAAAATTACTATGTTTAGGACAGCAAGAGAGCAATATTTTGGGAAGCAGTAATAGCTTCAAATTTTAGAGTCCGAGAGAGAAAAAGTTGAAGGAGAATTGGAGCCATAAAAATCAGATTTTTGGACAGCAAATTAAAGGCTAAAAAGCAGAAAATTTGGGCAGCAATTAGAGCTGCAAAATTGACAAATTTAAGGTAGCATTTGAGTAGAAAGGAGAGCTACAATATTGACAAGTTTAGGGCAGAAAAACAAAAGGAATTGAAGCTGCAAATTTCACAAAATCGGGGCAGCAAATAGGTGAACCAAATCACCAAAAATACTAGCTACAAAAGGAGGCCAAAAGGTGTGTAAAAGTGGTGCTATGAAAGTTTATTTTTAAAGTATTAAATCTAGTTCATTTTAAGGTTTTTGAAAGCACCATATTAAGATTTATTTAAGGAGCAAAAGCTAGTTTTATTCAAGTATCTCCAAGCCAAGGAAGGAGACTTATTTATTATCTTGAAATCTGCAAAACAAAACAACAAAGGTAGAAGTTAAAACTTGCTCAAAAAAGGGAGTGATAAGTAGGAGAAGCATATGTTGTGTTTATAATTTAAGTGCAGATTTTTCTAAGTCCTATTGAGCAAAATAAAGAGACTCAATAGTGAACAAAGACAACACAAATTTCTAGTATCTAAAGACACCAAGAGGTGTGCTAAGTATTGAAATTTTTTTGGTGAAGGTAAGTTATCAAAGGCGTAGAAGAACTACCATAAGCAATGCCATCATATTGAAGGAGATAGCCATTTGCACCAAGGAAGGCAACATAGAGCGTTGATAAACAATCATTGTTCAACCAACATAGAGCATTGGAAACCATCATCATATTGCAAGGTTGAGCCACCAAGGTTGCACCACTAGCATGAGGAGAAGGAGCATAGTCTCACTACCACCAATAGCATCACAAGTCATGGCATACGAATAGACAACATCAAAGAGCGAGTGTTGAAAAGATAAAATATTCAAGAAGAAGGAAATTAGGGCAAGGTGAGTGCCACCAAATCTGAAGCAAGCTCCATTACAAAGGAATCATCGGACGTTGAAACTACCATAGGAGGAGAGCATTGAAGAAGTGATAGCCAAAATAATCTCAGTGAATATTGGTAAGTTGAATAGCACAAAGGAGTTTCAAGTGTTTGAAGGCTAAGCAACAAGAGAACCAAAATTAGGGTGAATAAGGTGCATGATAAGGAAGGTCAAGCGTTATAGAAACCATCTACCATGTGGAGGACATTACATATTCCATTGGAGGAGAGCAACATTCCATTTGCAACATTCAAGGAGTCATAATACATTCATGCCCATGAAATATAATGCTCTTGCCAAGCATTAAGCAAGATAAAGTTGGGTAGAGCACCATAAGAAATATTTCAAAGAAGTGCAAAGACTTTTGGTGCCACTTGGCACTTGATACTCAGAATACCAATCATGATTGAAGGAAGGTGCAACATCTAAAGGGTACCTATTAATGCATGGACTGAAAATAGCTTGAGCACAATGAAGAGAGCACATGGAAATCAAACTTGAGCACCTTGGAAAAGCTTGAAAAGTGTAGAGGAGAGTCAAACTTCATAAGGCAAATTGAATGAGCAAGGAGACACATTAATTGCAGCAAGAGAGAAGTCTATTTTGAGTGCAAGTTGTAGAGTTGAAGCAAGTCAAATTTTGGTGTGTCTCATATACAAGAAGGTAAGAAATATTTAATTCAAAATATTAGCAAATATTAAAGGAGGTATAAGGCATATTTTGAGGATTAAATTAATTAAGATTTTATACTTAAGGTTATTTGAATAATAGGATAAATAAGGTGATAAATTATAACCTTAGATGAAATATTGAATGCCTTAGAAGATATTTGAAGCAAGAAGCATTTTTGAAAGTTTTGAAATTACTTTATCCTATTTTGAAATTCATATTGCATAGAAATATTTGCAAATAGATTAACTTGGAGGTATAAGGATTACTACACAAAACTTGAAATATTGAATTTGCAAATACATTAGTTTTCTAAATTTCCAATTAGGGAGTTATAAGGAGTTCAACACCAATTTAAAGCTTTGAAATTTAGAAACTATATTATTGAAAATTGAAAGAAGCACAAACATAGAGTTTTTTGAAAAGTTGGAAATTACATTTGATTTTAGTCTCTTGCTCAAATTAATGAGACATAAGGAATCCAACTTAAAGGTCTTGAAAATAGAGAACCTTATCAAAACTTGAAGGTGCATCAAAATTATCTTTAGCTTTCTATTCATAAATAGGGAGAAATAAGGTGAAGAATAGAAGTTGAATATTAGGGAGACAAAAGGGATTCAACTCAAAAGAAAGCTAAGTACTTTATCAAAATCATATTACATTCAAAACATTTGGTAGATACAAGGTATTCTACAAAACTTGAGAAATTGGAAAGATCTTATCAAATTTGATCTTTCACATTCAAAATACTAGGGAGCTAAAAGGAATTCTACCTAGATATTTGACTATTGTTTTATCATTCTCCAAATATTAAGAAAACAAGGTATACTACAAGATTTGAAGAATTGAAAGTTAGAATTTATACTCAAATTCAACTTAGAATTTAAAAGGTTAAAATATAGGGAGATATAAGGTTTACAAGTGACCTTAGTCTATCAAAAATAAGGAGGAAGAAGGATGTCTACTTCAAAGAATACAATGAATAATGATATGAAAAATATCATTAGAAAGGAAAGGGCAAATGTCATAAAAATTGGAATCAAGAATTTACTTACAAAGTCTGAAGGAAACTTAGATCTTACTTCAAAATTGATCTATAGTGAAGCCTTAGAAGAAAACTTTAAAACTCTAGAATATTATCTACATGCTAGAATCATTGAAGCAATCAATAATGGAAAAGATGATATTCTAATTCCTTTAGACATTGGCAATGTATTATATATGGCATTACTTACATTCAAATATTACAAAGAAGAAAATATGGAGCAGAAGGAATTGATTGAATCACTTAAAGAGAAAACAAAAATAGATGAATCCTTCTTAGAGAAGATATTTCATTCTTCATGAAGTATTGATACTTCAAGTTCTTCTAATTCTAACTCAAGATCTTATCATGATGCTTTAAGTGATTGCTCAGAAGATTGTATACTAAAGAAGACTTGTGATAAGAAGGACAAAGGCAAAGAGAAAATATTTTTGTAGGAATCTGATGATAGCATAACAACTCATGAAAGCACAAAGACTGACTCTAATTATGAAGATAAGAAGAAGAAGAAGAAGAAGAACCTAACAAAGGAGGCATATAGTGCAAAGTAAATTGAAGACAAGATGAAGAACCATATTGAAGACTAAAGTCTTCAATAACCAAATAATGTAATACAAGGGGGTGTTGGAATATATTACATTATTTGGTACATGCCAATGTACCACCATGGGTACATGTTTAGATTAGGAGTTTATCTTAGATTAGGATTTGAGTATTTACTTTATGCAATGTAATAAATGCACAAGTATTATTAGAATGTGCAATGATGTAAATATGCATGTTGTCCATGTGTACATGAGTCATAGAATAGGAAGATGAAGAGTCATAGGTAGGTGAAAGGCCAAGAGACATATCTCATTATATATAGGCCTTTATAGAGTGAGAGAGCAAGAGAGAATTTTGGTGAGCACAAGGTAGAGTAGTAGTAGATACAATGTAGAGCATGTATGTAATATGGAGTGTTTGAGACCTCCATTTTAGAGCAATGTACTATTTTTGTGAGCTTTCATTAATGGCATATTTTTGAGTAGTTGCAAAAGTTTCTCATGATATTTACATGCTTAGTATATTTTCTTTTTCATATATTTAATATTGCATGCTCATTTTACACCTTGTGGTAGTTATTTCATTAAATATACAACTTCAAAAGCTAACAAAGCTACTACTAGATTATTATCTTCAGTTTGGGTTTTCACTACTATAGTGTAGACTCCCAATTCTGGCTCAATGAATAAAATCTTGTTGACATTGTTGTACTCAATGATGAGCTCCCTAGCCTTGGATATCTTTCTATATAAATTTAATTTTCTATGCCATGTTAAGGAAGCCACATATATGAAAAATTAGTTGCCATACAACCATTCAGTGTTCTTGATCAATCACGATTGAGCAACATCTTGTATTCATCTAGGATATTTAAAACCTGAATATCAATGCATTGTTGTTAATTTAGGGATACCAGATTAAAGGGTTGGTTATGGTTTGGATACATGAATCCTAGTAATGGGTTAAACATGATAAGGGGTTGTGTAAGGTATTTATTTATTAGTGGTATCTGATTATAAGCTTCTAGTTTTCTAAGTAAAGGTAATTGACCCAAACTAGAACCTTAAGGTATTATTTATTATTCAATTGTTAAAGCCTTACTATATGTCATTGGTAGGGATGTGATTTGAGGAACTCTCCTCATAAACATGGAAGTTATTGGAACCAAAGCTCTAAAGTACATTTTGATAGTTACTTCCTCTATGAGGATGTAAGGTATTACCAACTTGGTGTATAACTTATGGAACCTAGTGTTGAATAGTCTTAGGGGTTCATTAGGTTCTCTATAGACAAAGGTAAATTAATGATATACCATAGTTGGCTCAATAGGTAACTCAAAGTGGTTGATAAATGTTGCCTCTATATGGGCCCAAGAAGTAATAGAGTTTGAAGGTAAGTTGATATATCAGTTGTACACAAACTCATCCAATGTGTGTGGAACATCCTATAGGTAACATCCTCATGTATAATTTTTAAATGGATTAAGGTATATTTGTATGCCTAAATATGTTCTTCAGCTAACCTTGTTCCATCATGTCTATACCTAGGGATATATATTTTAGCATTCTTAGGCATATCATGTGTAGGCCCTAGTATGTTCAAAGGACTACTTCCTACTAACCATGAAGCAAGAGTTAAATTTTTTGCTTGTCCTTGGGGAATGGTACAAGGATCATCAAAAGGGATAATAACTCTAGGAGAACTATTGGTAATATTTTAAGTATTGCATCTATATTTTTCAACTTTGGATCTTCTACATGGGGAAATACTGAGAAATTCAATGTCACCTACAACAAACTTGGATCTAGTGATGATGACTTCTAGTTCTACATTTTATAATTACGATATGTAATATAAAAACTACACCAACAAAAAATTAATTTTTAGAGTCTACAAGCCCTCCTTCTAGTTCTAGTTTTGTTGAGCAAGTAAATAACACACTTTAAATTTTCCCTCCCTAGTGCCACTCTTGTTGAGTGCAAGGACCTAGTGGGTTAATAAATTAGCAATCCATCCCTCCTTGTTGGATATAAGAGGTAAAAGTAAATTGTTGGTGTATCAAATGTAATCCAACTTACTTGGAATATATATTGTTCCTCTTGAATAAGAATTTGACTCCCCTAAGGTTCGGGTATGCTAGGTCTTGTCTAGTGTGTATAAAATCAGAGGTAATTGATAATTGTTCCTTCAATGGACATTTTCTAGTAACAGCTCAAAGAAATAAATTTTCTAGGTATAATGCTTTAAAATAGAATGCTTAACTATCTAAGAATATTTTTTCTACATTAAAATTATAATAAATGTGACCTAAGTAGAATTTAAATTGAGCAAACCAAAGATACATTTGAACTGTGCAAATTGTAATTATCAATTTAACATTTATTGCACTAAAATGATTAGTTTGCCAAAATGAAATTCTAAACTAGCACAACAAAAAACTAGTTTCAAAGCTTTAAATAAAATTAGTCTCATCCTAATCTAAACACATTATAAAGAAATATTAAATGTTTAAGGGCAACAATAAAATAAAATAAAATAAACAAGTTGATATTACCTTGAACTTTAGTTCCAATCTAGTAAAGTAGCAATTCTAATTTAAAACCAATCGTAGCTTGACCAATATTCACACAGCCTGATGATCGATATGGTAAAATATTTATAGGAGCAATAGATTGTGAAATGGACTAAGTGCAACCACCATCAGTATTTTTAGATTGAACATAATTAAATTTAAAAGCCTTGTATTATAAAAATATTCATGGGATACATTTTATTTGGGTTTGCCTACTTTGGTGAATTATAAGAATAAAACTCAAAATAGTATCAGGCGTGGTTTAGAAAATCCATTTGACTACAAAAAAAAAAGAGAAATAAAGAAGAAAACACGTATAAGGGGCTTGCTAATGAATGGCTTCTAACCCTTCTGACAATCAAGTGTGCTGGTATTTATATAATTTTTGGGATCTTAACATAACCTAATTTTCATGACTTTTAATTGTTGTTATATTCCTCTTCATGGAGTGTATCAAATTTGAGATTCGATTCTCCCTCCTAAAGAAACACGCTCTTATACTAAGAGTGAATAGTATAAGATAAAAAATTTCTTCTCAAAACAATAATTGTGTGTTGAGTTGGAGATGCTAATACCCTGATTTCACTCTTTTATACTTCCACGTTATGATGCACTTATCAAGCTCTTCAAATTTTGAAATTCAACCTTCTATGCTTTTTGCTTTAGTTTAGGCACTCAATTTTGTTAATTGGTGCACAATATGCTTCAGCTAGGTTTTTTTATTAGGCCCTCAAGGCTTTATTATTTATTCTTTGGATTCTAAAATCAAACGCTCACAATTTTGCCTAATAATTTTTCTCAGGTTTGCTCCATTCATCTATCCTTCTATGAGCTTGCCAACCCTTGCCAATTGATACATGAATAATGTCCAAGCTTTGTTGCTATTAATTAATTTATAATGCTTTAGATTAATTAAATCAAACCCTATAAAATAAATATCAATGCTCCTTATTCCTCCTAATGAATTAAAATTTATGACTTCTCCTTATAACTCCTACCATAGAAAAACAAATAAATATTATCTTAAATTTACCTCCAAACTCTTCCAAAGTGCATGACGCTCTTCTCCCAAATGGCTAGTTTTGATGGTGCCTTCGATAGGTTCTTCAACCTCATGCACAATTTCAACCGAAGTTCGCTCCTTTGGAATTTTGTAGGCAAATGTAATAGTTGTTGGATTCGATATTTAGACTTTTCTTGGCATACCTTATACCTTTGACTTCATTGCTTTCTTTTCAGTTCAAAATCAATATGATTTCTTCTTCACTTGACTCATAATTTGAAATCAGGATATCTCCATCTTAGGATTTGCTTGGCTCACAATCCAAAATTAGGACGTCTTTAATTCATGTGCATCCAACAATGAAGATGATATATCCATATTCCATATCTTTTGTGTTCGCTTCCCACACTTGTAGCTAAATGTGATCATATGTCTCCTTTTAACACCTCTAGCATTCACAATCCCTCTCAGCTAGACTCCACCAAAATGTTGTTATCCTACTCTTCTTGGTAAGGTTAAGGACTTAGATCTCCAACATTCACCCTAAAGGATCTCAATCCCTTAGGTTACTCTCTAGGTTCACCCTAAGATCTCAATTTCTTAGGTTGCTTTTATGTTTAGCAAAGAAAATAAGGAAGATTCATTCTATCTAATCAAAGAACATATATAAAGCATACAAGAAATGTTAAAAGAGAAATACATATAAATGAAGAGAAAGAGTTAACTAGAGAAGCATAAGCATTTCATAAACATAATTTAAAGTACATTTTCCAATCATCAAATGAGTTATTACATATAAACAAGTATGGTAAATCCTCCATACTTTGAAAGAATAACATAATACATCATTTTCCATCTGAGATATCTCTCGTAATTCTAGTCTATTTGAGCATAAGTAAATCATTGTAAAAGAGTCAAACCAATGTATATGAGCCAACTGCAATATTTGGTTCTCCATGTATTTCCTTCAATCATTTGAGGATAGTAAGGGATCAGGGCACTCATGGTTCCATGATAGACATGCTTCTAAATGCATTTACTATTTTCTTTTCCAAATTGTAACTATACAAATTAAATCAAAGTATCTAACCATCTACTACATAGTTGATATCATAAAAAACCATTAATTTTATTTTCCCCTCTCATTACCCCATAAGATTCTTTCAATGAATGAGCTAGATCATAGGTCCTACTTTAAATTAATTATTTCCAACCTTTATTCAATGAATTAAAGTCCCATACCTTTAATAAGTAAATAAGATAGATTCCTTTATTTCCATAAATTAAGTCTCATTACTTAATCTATAAAAAAAACCATATTTTTTTTATTTCATAAATTAAAGTCCCATACCTTTAATCTATAAAATAAACTATCTTTCATTATTTAATAAATCAAATTCTAAATACTTTAATTCATAAACAATTCATTTCTCCTTCATTTTATAAATCAAAGTCCCATACCTTTAATCTATAAAATAAACTATATTTCATTATTTAATAAATCAAAGTCTAAATACTTTAATTCATAAACAATTCATTTCCTTAATTTTATAAATCAAAGTCTCATACCTTTAATCTATAAAATAAACTATCTTTCATTATTTAATAAATCAAAGTCTAAATACTTTAATTCATAAACAATTCATTTCCTTCATTTTATAAATCAAAGTCCCATACCTTTAATCTATAAAACAAACTATCTTTCATTATTTAATAAATCAAAGTCTAAATACTTTAATTCATAAACAATTCATTTCCTTCATTTTATAAATCAAAGTCCCATACCTTTAATCTATAAAATAAACTATCTTTCATTATTTAATGAATCAAAGTCTAAATACTTTAATTCATAAACAATTCATTTAGCAACCTTATTCATTTGTTAAAGTACCCACACTCTTAATCAAATGAATAATCTATGAAGCTACTTTATTTATTTCATTAAAGTCCCATTAGTCTAATTAAATAAATAAAACATGAGGCTACTTTATTTCTTTCAATTAAAGTCTCATTACTCTAATTAAAAAAATAATACATGAGGCTACTTTATTTTTTTCAATTAAAGTCCCGTTACTCTAATTAAATAAATGAGGCAATTTTATTTATTTCAATTAAAGTCTCATTACTCTAATTAAATAAATAATACATGAGGCTACTTTATTTGTTTCAATTAAATTCCCATTACTCTAATTAAATAGATAATACATGAGATAACTTTATTTGTTTCAATTAAAGTCCCATTACTCTAATTAAATAAATAATATATGAGGCTACTTTATTTGTTTCAATTAAAGTCCTATAATACATGAGGCTACTTTATTTCTTTCAATTAAAGTTTCATTACTCTAATTAAATAAATAATACATGAGGCTACTTTATTTATTTCAATTAAAGTCTCATTACTCTAATTAAATAAATAATACATGAGGCTACTTTATTTATTTCAATTAAAGTTCCATTATTCTAATTAAATAAATAATACATGAGGCAACTTTATTTATTTCAATTAAATTCCCATTACCCTATTTAAATAAATAATATATGAGGCAACTTTATTTATTTCAATTAAAGTCTCATTACTCTAATTAAATAAATAATATGTGAGGCATATTTTAACAAAGTCCCTTTAACAGTTTGGTAGAGGTCCTACGTGTAGACCAATTGGTTCATCCAAACCCCATAAGGGGGGCGGAGGTCCAAGGTTCAAATCTCGGTCAGACTGAACACTTGTCCCTTTCTTGGTGGTTTCAGTGGCGTAAAGGTTTAAAATGATTGTGTCATGGTGGTTATAGGGGCGGACTGCGCAAAGATCTGTGTGGCGACTTCCGGGGCGAACAACGCAGAATACTATGGCGGCCATAAAAAGCTGAACATTTTGCCCAGATTCGTGGCGGCTATCAATTCCACCATGTAAATAGAAAAAAAAAAAGCCCTTTAACTCACGAATCTTCCCATAAAAGCAGCCTATGTTCTCAACGCATAGCAAAGGAGATAACAAACCTAGACCCACAGATCAAATTTTTACCTTAATACTAAATAAAATAATATTTATTTAACAACTACCATAAGGGCGCTGGTGCCCTATAATCATACACAGGTCACTGCTTGAGATAAAGGAGAAGCGAAGAGCTTCTTGACCACTCGTACATCAATGAAGGGGTCCTCCATGGTCAATGCGGCATCCAGAAGGTAAAACCAATGGCATCAAGGGAAGACCATAACACGGTCGATCCAATACACAACACACAACGGTCAATCACCATACTACCTCAGGGTGTTATCTCTAGCAAAAAGTATAGGAAGATTTAGTTGGTATCTAAGGAGTGCAAAATTTGAAACTTTCGCAAGGAGATAAGGGGTTTTCTCTCTAGGAAATTGTTGTGGATGCAACAAGATATCAGGGTTAAACAACACTCTAACACTAATGGTGAATGCCTCACTAGCTAGGTCCAAGGTAGACTTGGCTATCACCAACACAGTAGTATAGAGCGTAGAAAAAGCTTACAAGTGAACCACCAATGCAACCTAAGGACTAGACCTTCAATGATGCAGCATCAGTCCTTCTAACTCGACCTTAGTAATAATGCACAATTATAACGCTCACCTCAATGCTACCAAGGGTATCAAACCCAAATGACACTCCCAACATGCAGTGATAGGACAACAATGGAAGTTACAAGTGTCTAAAAATTGATGTCTCATAAACCAATCCTACGAGTACACAAACCCAAGAAAATCAAACAAAACTTAAGGAAAAGAAAGCACAAGGAAGAACGTTATGCCATAAGGGTAACCTGTAGTGCTAGACAGTGCTAGCTTCCTTAATATTTTTTCGTTGTAGTAGCTCACCTCTCTAGTTTTTGCTTCACCCTCCTCTTCTACAGTGAACCAACAATAACCCCCTCTCTTTCCTTCTCCTCTCATTCTTAAAGGAATGGAAAATTCGTTGCCAATGCCATCCATTTGCTCTGCATTTTTCATTACTTTCCAACTACCCGAATTTACTTCTTCCTTCCTGATGGTTGAGAAGACAATTTTGTTTTTAAAAGTAATATTTCCTCCTTTCAAGGTTCATCCATAGTGCAATTTCCTAAATCAATTGGAATTTTCTCAGACCAAATATAATCTCTCTTCTGAGACCCAAATCTGATCTTCCATCATCCAAAATGAGAGATAAAAAAAAAATTGTAATATAAAAGTAAGAGCTCTCATGGCTCGCTATTACTTAGAACAAGACTTTAATATCTTAATACAAAAATATCGTTTGCTAACAAATATCTTACCTATAGAATAAAATCTCTATTCTTGTAAATGAAATTTCCTTTATTCATTTAAAATAAAAGCTTATTATCTTTTTAAATGAATTTCATTTATCATTTAAAATAAAACTTATTATGAATTTCATTTATCATTAAAAATAAAAGCTTATTACCTTTTTAAATGAATTTCAATTATCATTAAAATAAAATCTTATTATATTTTAAATGAATTTTAAATATTATTTAAAATAAAATCTTATTCTCTTTAAATGAATTTCAATTATCATTTAAAATAAAATCTTATTATATTTTAAATGA
Organism: Wollemia nobilis; assembly: GCA_028583015.1. Lineage (NCBI taxonomy): Eukaryota > Viridiplantae > Streptophyta > Pinopsida > Araucariales > Araucariaceae > Wollemia > Wollemia nobilis. The sequence goes on from JAQPPZ010016726.1 coordinate 15,242,116, forward strand.
ATTTCAATTATCATTTAAAATAAAATCTTATTATATTTTTAAATGAATTTCAATTATCATTTAAAATAACAACTTACTATATATTTTTATATACTTATTTTAAAATATAGAAAGATTCTTTTATCAAATACTAACATCATGCCAAATGGATTTAAGTGACACAAGGATTTTTAAAATACAACCAATTTATGCATGCTTTCTAAACCATTGATGCAGCAAGTGATGAAGTAAAAGATAATCAAACATATGCAAAAAATAAAGAGGGAGCATTTTCGTCAACTCAGTTACCTTTCTTAGCCCGATAATTTACAATAGCTACTAGGCTATCAACTTGAGGCTCAAGGCAGTTAGCTAATTGATTATTATCCCTATTCAATTATACATTCCTATATAAGGGTATCTATCCATTTTACCCTTGAGTTGTCGTAATAATCACTTCCCCTATCTTAGGTACCTCATTTTTTGTGGAAGATTCTACCTCTTCCACCCATGAGTATACCAGATCCTGCACATTAACAATATGTCAGCAGTATCATGTTCTTTCAAAAGGTTAAACTAGAATTGTATAGTTGTTCAATTGCACAAACTAAGTATTAAAGCATCAATAGTTAATACATTTTTTCTTTGCCAAAAATCATGCCAGGGAGGGTCATGATAAATATAATAAGGATTAATTATCAAAAAATAAAATAATTGAAGAAAAATACAAATGATCCTATGATAAGATAGCCACATGGATAGGGACGAGATTTTATATATAGATAGAAGATGATAATAGTATGTAAAAATATCTTAATCATACAATCTCTAATTAAGCAATGATACAATAATTGGTGCTAGTAGCAAGTATGGGTATGAGTGCACCTATGAGACTAAGCACTGGTGTAGGACCATAAACCTATTTAAAATAAAAGAAAATATTTATGGTTAGGCTTAAATTGCTTAGGAAGAAGTCAAGGTATTTTCTAGTTTTAATTATTCAACGAGGTGACACAACATAAGAACCTAGAGCATCAAGCATAACCAATATAGGAGGTTTAGTTGAAGAATAGATTGGGTCTACAATTTACATAGGGTATGGTTTTTAGGGTACATAGAAGTATAATATTACAAATTGTAAATATCAATAATATGTAATAGAAGTATGTAAAATGATCTAAACAAATAAAATGGAAAATGGCAAAGGCAAATGCTCCATCTATGTGAGTTATACCATGTCAAGAAGAAGATGAAAAAGGAACCAATGATGTGGAGAACTTGCAAGGACTAGATTCTAGATGGGAGTAGCTAGAAGATGATTTCATTGAGAAGCAACAACCTAAATATGTTGCCACCAAGGAAATTTAGGAGTTAACATTTGATGAATTGACCATAACTAAGAAAGATGTTTCCTTGAGGTAGATTTTTCGTTGATGACCTCCTTCACTTCCACTTGCTCCTCCTTATTTTACATTGTTTCTTCTCCTCCAATTCTTATTTTTCTCTTTGCAATATCTACTTCTACTACTACTTTGGTCACAACTTTTTCTTGTTGTATGTCCACTCCACCCTTAAAATACATATCCATTATAGTATTTATGATGATAAAATAATTCACTATCTCACATCCTCTATATTACTAGATACATCTATCAGTTCTTCACCACTCCCATTTAACACATCCATTGCCACCACTTTTACCTCATTTACATGACTATTATCACTCTACTGATGCAGGAGCATCTAGTGGTGTAAAAGTGATCTTGCATCACCCAAAATTTATATTTTATGTAATTATTTGCTAAGTGTATTTATTTTCTAGGGGATAGAAAATTAGAGCCATTGGTGAAAGAATCACCCAATACCCTGAATGGTTTGGGATATATGTACGTTTTATGGCAAAACCCTACCAAAAATAGTGAAAATCTAGATACCCAAACTTGCAAGTGAATTTTGAGGGTCTTAGAGGATGAATTTGAGAAATTTAAAATAAACATAGTACTTAGCTATTTCCTTCCTCGTTCAGTTCATCTCGTGCCCTTTTTGAAAAGGTCTCATGGCAGTCAATCGGAGCAATGAGCACGAAGTTATGACCCTGGGAAGTTTGCCTCCAAAATTCAAATTTCAAATGAATAGTTTTAGGCAGGAAAAGGGGAAACTGGGTATTATAGGCAAATTTCAAAATTGTAAAATGGGCTCTTTCTTTTGTATCCTCTTTTTGGGAGAAAAGTAATGAAAAATGTTTGGTTCAGCTGACATGATCAAAGGAAAAAAAAACCTATGTATTGTTTGCTGACATGATCAAAGGAAAAACACTTGTCTATTGTTTGTTTCATGTTGCTTGATCTGCTTCATATACCATGTACTCAAACAACTTCAATACACTCTACACTTGTTTATATCATCCTCTAGTTATTCCAATAAACTCCTCTAGTCAAAACAATTATGGTGTTATTGGATATCTTATCATTTACAATACCATATTTTGTCAATTTTAGACCTTCATCTAGGACATCTAGGTCTCTACAGTTGAGCACAATGGATATGATCCAAGTGTTCAAATTTACAATATTTTTAGAAATCTTTCAAAACATACATTCACCGCAATCATATGTCAAAAAAAGTAAAGATGATTTAAAATAGCAATAATTAATGAAATGATATGTCAATAAATATAATATGGGGGCCTAAAAGCACCCCAATATATCATATTTTATTCACCTTTATGGTACAAATGGATCCTTATTGAGGGGTATTTATAGTGATACCAAAAAATCAATAAGAGGTTAATCTCAAGATGATATTTAACTTAACAATGAAGTTAACCTTACAATAAAATTATAATAAATATCCCTTTAAGTGAGGTTATCCAAAAAAGTGGATTAACCAATACCACTAAGAGCAAAATATGAAATGGGGTCATAGGACAAAGAGAGAAAGTATTAGAGGTGATACCTCCCCCGATAATAGATGCTCTATTAAGTCTTTGTTGTTCCTCTTTTGTCCTCATATTCATCGTTAAAAAGCTTGTGTCCATCCCGTAATAATTTTATCTCAATCTTTTTTAGCCTTGTAATGGAATTCTTGATGAATTTTCCTTTCCTTTTTTAATATTTGCAAATGTTTTACTTATTTGAAACCTTAGACTTTCCCTTAGGCACTTGGATTTACATTCCATTGACTTGAAGTCTCTTGGATTCTTGTGTATGAGAAAGAGCTTCACAATTCTTCATTTTCATTTCATAATGAATTAGAAGCTTGAAATGTCCTTCAAGAGAGATGTATTGTGGTTCTTTAATAGTTAGGGCAATTATATAAATAACCAAGCCAATTGTGTGGAAAGGAAAAATATTGGAAGTAATATATTTGACATGCTCTTTATAACTCTTTACCTTATCTCCTATCATAATTAGGTCAGTTTTTAGAGCTTTGAAGTGAGATATATAGTATTTGATATTACTAAAATCTAAAATTTTGAGATTAGAAAGCTCAATTTTTATTCGGTTAACTTCACTAGAACTTACTTTTCTATAGATATCTTTCATGGTTGTCCACATGTCAATAGGATCAGTCTTCTCTCTAATGTGGAAAAGTATATTTAGTTATACTAACATGAAAATAGTCCAAGAGCTTCCTTATTTCTCTTACTGAGTTCATGATTGATGCGACCTAATTTGCTATTGAATATTAACCAAATAATCTTGTTTTTAAATATTCCTACCATTTGAACTAACCAAATACTATAATTTTACCCATTGAGGTAGGTGACATACCATAAGGAATTCATATTACACAAAAACCCTAAATGTATTTGTAATGGGTTTGTAAACTAATATCATTACTATGTAGAGCTCAAAAAATCATGTGATCTAAAAAAAGGCTCCAAACACTTCCATATGCAAAATTTATGGCCTCCAAAATATTTTATGGAATTAGCACTCAAATTAAGAAAAAAATCAAATGCCAAACTTCTTAAAAAAAAAAATTGAATCAACTACTATGATGTGGTGCTACTGGATTGATTGTTGCATCTAGAAATCAATGTTTAACACTTGATCTAATATGGTTAATAGATTGACTTCATGTATATATGAAGGTTTTAATGGGTTTTGGATCTGGGGGGGCTCAAAATTAGCACCTAATCCATGTTAGAAAGTGAGCTTACCACTATGTCATACATGCACTTTGAAAGGAGAAGGCAACCTTCTTGAATATGAGTTAAGCTAGCAAATTTTTCAAAAAATAATAATTTTAAACCTATGATGAGTCAAACTTGAGATATACCACATACAAGTGAGTGGCCAAACCACTATACCATGTATTGTGTGAGGACCAAAATGCAAGATTCCTCCTTAAGGCATATATGACATCTATCTCAAAGAAAACGTGCACCATACTTGCATTGCATGGATTTAGACCATAGACCTTACACATGCTAGAAATCAACCCAAATTATAAGCTATCAAGGCATATATGAATGAAACAATAGGATATGACCTTTGTGTAAATTAAAACCTGATGTCATTGAATAAATAATTATCAAATAATTGGAATGTGCCCCTATCATTTTTTAGGCATGTACTTGAGCACTATGTTGTATATGTTGGTGCAATATTTTAGTGTTGAGATGTGTAGACAAGAATTGGCCAATCGAGGCTAAAGTACAAACTTTAGAGCATCAATGCCAAGAGAAATAGTGCCAAAATAATAGCACCAAAATTGAAAATTTTAAATTTTAAATTTTAAAATTTGAAATGAAGAAAACCTAAATAGCTACCCTTCAACCATTGATAATAAATTAACCCTGTTGATGATTATTGAAGTTGCTTTAGATATGGATTTAATACCATGTTTGAATTTACAGTATTTTCCATAAACCTTCCAAAACATGCATTCACCACAATTATATGTTAAAAATAAGTAAAGGTAGTTTGAAAGATAGCAATAATAAACAATGGAAAATAAATGAAAGAAGATGACAATAAATATAAGGTTGGTTCCCATGGATACCCCAATATATCATATTTTATCCATTAATGTTGGCTTGAGGTTAACCTCTAATTGAGGTTTTTGTATCACTATAAATTCCCCTCAATAAGGATCCAACATTAATGGGTTAACCTTACAATTAACTAATAATAAATTACCCTTTAAGTGAGGTTACCCAAAAATATGGATTAACCAATACCACTAAGAATGAAATATGGAATGGGCCCATAAGCTTACATGAACATGCTCGTAGGCTTACATAAAATAGGAATGCTCATAGGCTTACATAAAATAGGAATGCTCATAGTCTTACATAAAATAAGAATGCTCATAGGCTTACATAATCATATTCCCATAGGCTATATAAATGGCACTCGTAAGCACCACACCATACATTTGACCTGGGCCTAAACAAGATCAAATTACACAAATTTCAATACCAAGTAGGTATTACTATAGTAACATTGATAGGGAGGAGAAGAGTACTCATTAAAGTGGATTTAATGATTGGATCTCTCCATCAATTAATCTAATACCCTTAATAGATCCTAAGTACTAGTGGCAAGCAAAGCATAATGGAGGTAGAATGATGGTTCCAAAAGGAAAAGGGCATCATGAAATAATGTACCATGAGCATGATTTACATTCCCTCAAAGGTACCTCCTCACCTTCACATTAAATCATTAGATAAAGAAAAAAATTATTGTCTAACAAGACAACCCTGACAGACCCAATAAAACAATAATGGCCCCATAATATTATGTCACAAGAATGTTATTCTTATATATAAAACAAGCTAGACCAACAAAAACTATGGAGTTGGCATAGCAAATATCTACAATTATTTCCATTATATATTAATGTGTGGATCATAAGATAGATAAATACAAGCAAAAAATAAAAAAAAATAAAAGTACTAGCAAACAAAGAAGCAAAGATAAAGACTAATAAGAATCAAGTGGATTATTTATTCTAAAATCTAGAGACCAAAAAGAAAAAATAAGACTTATAATGGATTTTTTAAATAGAAAGGAAATCGTAATGCAAATGTTGAGGCAACAAAATAAGCAACGAATACAAAAATAGCCAAGCCAAAGGCAAGATAAGAGAGGTTGAAGAAATGAAATAATCCAAACCCCAAGAATAATCTTCTAAAGCATATATAGTTAAAGCCACTATGGATAATATTTAAGATCAAATTTATGCAAATATGAAAAGGATGAGAGATATATGTTGGACGTAAAGAAATATGAGGACCTCATTATCAAAGTCAACATCGCTATTGAAGAAACAAAATTTCTTTTAGATGATAAACCAAAGTTTGTTTCTTCTATTATAAGAATACTATATGATAAAATTGACAATAAACTTTGGAAATTAGAGTTACATGACTAGAATATAGTAAGGAAATAGCTAATGAATGTAGGTTATACTAAGTAAAGGTTGTAGAAATGCACTGTCACTTCGAATATTTTAAGGTAAGTTATCAATGAGGATAAATAAGAGATCCTAAAACAAGTGAATTGTAACTTGCCAAACCTACTTTAGGATCAAGGGGGTCATATTTGATGAATAATATACACATAATAGTTTAAAAAAATCAAATGATAGAAATGTAAGGAATGCTTTCTTGGTAAGCAGTCGCTATGTTTTTAACATTGATTACTCAACTAGATAAGTTATAATAAATTACTAGAGAAATAGTTGATAGTAAAGATATGTTATCTAAATCTCGGTATGATGGAATCGAACAAGCACTTGAATCAAAAAAGGATTTAGAAACTCTTGCAATGCAAAACTAGGTCTCATTGCTTGCACTATTATAATTAGAAGGGATCCTATCCCCTTAAGATAGACAAGCCCTCCTATAATACCATCATATTTTTATTCTTTATTTTTTAGGACTCCATGTCCACAAAATAAGGTATGGCTATGATCTCAAAATAAGGTATGGCTAGGATCTCAAAATAAGGTGTGGCTAGGATCTCAAAATAAGTATGGCAATAAGTTTCCAAAAATACAATAGTTTGCACCACTCTTGTATGCTATCAATCATAGATTCATTACACAAAGTACTAGAAGGTGTGATTCAGTGTCATAGAGCTTCAAATAAATCAAATAAATTAGTCACACATTCAAATAAGCTGGAAAATGAACAAAATCAATAATGGAAAGATAACCAAATCAAAAATTGACTAATTATTGAATCATATTAATATTTTTAGGATCGATCTATTGTAGAGAATTGAGTCACTATATGAGTATTGATTCACTAAGGAGATACTAAATTATTAGCCAAAGGGGATGTTGTTTTTACCAATTATTAACATTGACTGATTGGTTGGTATTGATGTGTTGCAACTGACCCATCTACACCTAATACACTTGATTAATGATATTAGATTGATAATAAGTGGCCAACTAATCAATCCAAACTATGTTGTAAATAAATATGGGAGACCTTTAGCAACTCAAAGACCAATTCACCTAAGGTTGATGTCATAATTATGTCATCATCTTGTCAACTTGCTAAGTGATTAAACAATAATCAAATCATCCACTAAGATTTAAGAACTTTTGGTAGTTGATTCAATCATCAGTTTCCATGTGTATAAGTGTCATGTAGACAAATAGTAGAAAGGGATTCATGTATTAAAAGTTTTCTAAGAGAAAACATTGATCAATTTTCTTATGGTTGATCCATTATAGAACATTGAGTCATTGTTGAAAGCAAGTCACTATGGATTGATTCATAGAATTACATTAAATTGTGTAGCACCATTGTTTTGTTAGTAAATCAATCACATTAGAGAGTAATTTACTAAAAAATGATACAAGGATAGTGCCAATTAGGTTGATTCACTAATGAGGCCTAGGAATGTATGGAAACAACTAGTCAATGGTTAAAAGGATATTGGAACCACTAGAACTACCTACTATATTTAGAATATGTTCACCAAATAACTTGGAGGATGAAAACAACTACATAAACACAAGAGAAGAGCATTTAAAGCTATATTTGGCCTGAGAGACATCCATTAGCCATTTTAAATTTTGAATTTATTCTTTTATGATAAAGAGATAGAGTTTTATTTACTATAGTTAATAACTATAGTTTAAAAATTTATTTTTACTATAGATATGAGCTAAGATCTTATTTGTAGGGGTTATTTTGCTCTTTTAATTAGACTCGTATTGGATATTACACTATAATTGATGGATGATTTATAAATTATAATCGTTATTAAATTGTTTCTATTCTATCCTTACCTCTTTAATGTTACAATATCCATGGTACTACATTTATAGATTTATTTAGTTTTTTCATCTATTTCCTTACAAATATATTGTTAATGTTCATGCATTAGAATTATTTTATCTTTCTAAGTATGTTGATTAGATAAAATTCAATTTGCCATGAATATATGGTTGTATTCATGCACTTATGTTTTATTTCTTGTAACTTTTTCCCTTGAGAATTTATGCTAGGTTATTATATTAGAGAGTATCTATCCTTATATGAAGGTTGAATGGGATAAAACTCTCTTCCAATGTTAGATGTGTTACAAAGTACAATTACAATTAGATGCAATACAAGTTCAATGGTTCTCAAGAAAGGTGAGACAAAATATTTTGATAATTTTGTTTAGTAAGACTTTGCATTATGATTTGTAAGATCATTTCAAAAATTATTACACACATACTAAAATGCATTCTTGATTAGTTATCTCAAAGGAACAAGGTTGTTATGTTCATAGTATTCAAATTATTGATGTTATAATCATTGCACAAGAGGCCAATTATTATCTTCATTCTATGAAATCTAGGTATGCCTATAAAATTAGATATGAACAAAGCATATGATGGAGGTTGTTGGATTTTTTATATGATATTATCAAGAAAATTTGGTTTTTGATCAAGGTTGATGTGAATGGATTGATGTCATTATAACAATTGAAAATATTCTATTTTTATCAATGGATCCATTGTTGGATACTTGGGTCATCCCATGGACTCTACCAAGGTCACCATTATCTCCTTATCTACTTATTATATTTGTGGAGGCATTGGGAAGATATTCTACAAAGGTAAAAATATAATTAAAAATAAAAGGTATTCAAGTTGGAATAAATGGTCATTTCAAATCTCATCTCTAATTTGGTGATGATACTTTTCTTTTAGGTCATCCCTAAGTTGCTAAAGCCATGGAGTTTGAATCAAAATTATCATGCTATGAGAAGGTCATTGGATATTTGGATAATAATCTAAATCTAGTATCTTTTTAATTAACACTACATTATATTTACAAAGAAGTATTGTGCACACTTTAGAGTTTAAATTTAAAAAATTTCCATCAACATATTTGGATGCTTCTCTATCTAATAAAGGAAAAGAGATTTGGGAATAAATTTTAGATAGAATAAAATCTTGTTTGGCAGGTTGGAAAGGTAAAATCCTTAATCACGAATGGAAGTATACAACTCAGAAAGACTTTATTACAATCCATCCTATATATGGTGTCATTTTCAAGATTACCAGCCAGTATAGCATCTAAATTTGATAAAATTTAAAGATATTTTTATTGGAAAGGATGTGAGGAAAATTTGAGGTTTCCTCTTTGTAAATTGGATAGGATTCATAAAGGAAAGAATATTGGAGAGGTGATCTTACATAATTATAGACCTATTATTTTGGTATTAGAGGCAAAACTTGGCTAGATATTATTCAGAATCAATAAAATAGTTTGTAAAACTTGTTTCATCACTAATACATAGGTTTTCTTGTTGTAATAAAACTATTCATGAAACAAATTGTATCTAAAGGATCACCAACATGGGACTTCATATCAAAAATTTTATAATTGATCAGGAAACATATTAGATAGTCATTCAATGAGGGGGATTCTATAATTCTTTGGTATGATGTTTGGTTGAGTCCTCATCATCTTTTTAATCCGAAGCAACAATTGTTAGATCATGCATGTCTAGCTTGTAAATATGCAAAGGTCAAATATTATAATAATGTGAGCAACAACTATGGATCGTGGATTTCTATTAGTAACCTAGTTGAAGGAGAGTAAAACAAATAGTGGATAAGCTTCAAAATATGATTTAAGAGTTTTATTTAAATATTTTTATACAAGAGGATGAGTTGATAAAGAATTTTTCAATGATGGTTGATACTCAGTCAAATTAAAATATGAGGATTTAGAGCAATCAAAATTTTCTACTTGTAATAATTTCCATTGGAAGAATGTTCGGTCACTGGAGGCCCTCCCTAAGGCCTCAACATTCTTTAGTTTTAAGTCCAAAACAAAATTCCTATAGGAGGGAGTCTATAAAGAAGAGAATATAATGGATTGTTTAAGTGTACCCTATGTGAGAAGGGTGTAGAAACATCATATCATTTGATTCTTCATTGTCTCTTTTTCTTACACTATTTGAGGCAATATTTTTATAAACATGAGAATATATTGGATATCTTTATCAACATTGGGAGTGTTGATAACATGTTGGATTAATTATTTTGAAACTAAAGGATTATGCATTCTATGGAGGATTGGTCCTATCATTATTTTTTAGAATTTATGAATTGAAAGGACTAATAGAATTTTTAAAAATAAATCTCAATTTTATGCCCAAGTTTGCAATCATATAGTTACCTCTCTTGCAAAATGTTTATAGACATGGTGCTCATCAAGGGAAGTCTCAAGTGCAAAAAGTAAGGTGCTAGCCTCTTGGTTATAGGATTTGAATATACATGGAAGGGTCATATGTGACATTGGAATTAACACAAAGGATTGGCTTCGATGTATGGTAAAATAGAAATGTCAAGAAAATGAGTTTATCAAAATTATTTTGATGGTGCTTCCAAAAGAAATCTAAGGAAAACTAGTGAAGGTTCTATTTTTGAAACTAATGAAGGCATAGTTCCCTTAACTTGCTAGAATCATATGGAAGTTTGACTCACAACTATGCAAAGGCTAGGGCATTACTTATATGGATCAAAAATGGATGTGAGGATGATATTAGACAAAACCACTATTGTTGATGTTAATTAACTATTGTTGGATGTAACTCTTGGAAATATGAACATATTTATAGAAAAGGAAACAAATTAGCAAATTATTTAGCCAATCACATTGTTGATCTTCATCTTGGTGGAATTCAAATTTTAGAAGGTAATTGGCCAAGCGAGATTTTATCTCTTAATGAATAGATGTCAAGGAGTTGATTGTGAAAACATAGCAATTTGAGAAATATGAAGAATGTGTTTGATACAAAATAATATGAAGAAAATATTTTATAAAAGATCAAATTGGGTCTGGCTATTTTTTTTATTGGTAAGAGGATTTTTGAAAGGATCACATAACCTTTTACAAAAAAGTTCTAGTTAGAAAAAATGCTCCCAACCATCTGAAACAAAAAGGAAGCACCTTCTTAAAAATAGCCAATAAGAAAGACAAAAACAAACAGATAAACCCTCACAAAGGCAAAATAGGAAGCCTCAACGGGATCACATAGAGCCTACTCACATGTCTAGGTAAAACAAAAAATGACTATATTTTATCATCCGTCATGCAACAAAAAACTTATAGGAGGTGTTCATTGAACATGGTGCAGTACAATGTCTCCACATATGGCTCGTAAAGATATTATCCATGTTGACCCACAAGCTTCACGTGCCCCGAATATTCATTTTGTCAAGGTGAAGCCATGCATGAAAGTGTATGTTGAAAATAGATCCTATGAACTTAGAAAAATTCCATGAATCGATGAAACCTCCAATTATGTGTCTTGAAAATGCTATTCAATCTAAGGAGGATTCTCATAACATGGAGAAGATGTGGCTACCCAAGAAACCCAAATATTGGGAAAACTCGCAAAAGAGATACAAGTGTGGGATTGCCATCAACTAGGGAGGTAGGAGAACTTTCATTCTAAATGGTGAGGTTAGGCAAAGAAACCCCCAGGTTAGCTAGAAAGTCAGTAGCTTGGTTTCCTTCCATAAAGACATGTTGTACAGTGACATTAGGGGAAGATCTCAGAAAAACCTTGTCTCAGATATTAAACTAGAGTTGTTCTAATATGGCAACTAGGTGTGTATAATGCTTCTAATAATGTTCATAAAGTCACCTTAGATAATAAGGTTAGGGTAATTTACTTTGGATAAGAGATACAGACCTTGGAAGAGAGCTCAAGCTTCAAAAAAATGGTTGGTTTGGATGTCAAGATTTTCTAAAAATTCCAACAATATCTTCCTTGTATGATATCGAAAGATACCTCCTACTCCAGCTGGTCCTAGGTTGCCCTTGGCAGCACCATCAAAATTATACTTGATCCATCCCAAAGGTGGAGGAGACCCCTTAACGATCCATATTCAAGGGATCCTTTTTGACAAAACTGAAGGCTCTATTATTTCTTTCATTCTAAATACCCCAAATAAAATGAGGTAAATATAAATACCAACAACTTCTAAGCAGAAGATTATGGAAGGGGTCAACCCACTACAAACATAGGTCCCAAATTTTATTAGGCATGACCCAAGTAACATTTAATTTGATGAGATGGATAACTTCTAAGGAGGAGGGACACTTGAGAAACAAGTGATTAGCATTCTCCCAAGCAGCTTCACACAAATAACACCTATCCAAAATGGGTAAGCCTCTTTTGTAAAGGTTTTTAATAGTAAGGATTTTGTTTTGGACGACCATCAAAAAGAAGAAATTAAATTTAGGTATGAGGTGTTTGAACCATATCTTACTGGCTAGAAACTAGTCCTCTTCCTCATCAAACTAAAGAAAGTAAGAAAATTTAACCGTGAAAAGGCCCTTATTATCTACTTTCCAAATAAGGGAATCAACTGATGGGTTAGGATTAAGGAGATGAATTCTAAGAATATTGGATAAATAATTTAGAGCACGAATTTTCCTAGAAGAGGGGTTAACAAGAGATAAATTCTTCCAAGTCCTTTTTCCATCCCTTACCTCAATAAATTTAGTGACTCTAGATCCACAGGATTGCATAGTAAAGGGCTCTAAGCAATTTAGAAGTTGATCTCTAATCAAGGGCTCATTATGAATCCAACTATCATCCCAAAAATTAACTTCCCTACCATCACCAATTTTCCATCTCAAGCCTTTTTTAATAATAAATCTAGAATAAATAATGTGTTTCCAAAAAATAAAGCTCTTTGTATTGGCCTGAATATCAAGGAAACTACCATCTTTGCCAAGATATTTAGCTATTAAAATCTTTACCCATCCAGCTTCATCCATTTTGAAAAACTTCCAACCCTATTTTGCAATAAGGGCTAAATTCATTTATTTTAGTTTCCTAAGGCCTAATCCACCCTTAATATTCTTGGAACAAACTTGCTTCCAATTCACTAGGAGACTTATGTGTTTTTCTTCCATACCCATCCAAATAAAAGCCTTTTGAATACTATCAATATTTTGGCAGATTTTTTATGGCATCTTAAATAGTGATAAAAAGAATATCGATATACTTTAGAGGGTGGATTTAATGAGTTGTGCCTTACCAACTTGGCTAAGGAGGGCACCTTTCCAGCTTGCCAACTTTCTCCTAACCCTCTCAACCATAGGAAGCCAAGAAGAATCTTGTAACATGCCACTGAAAAGTAGTAAACCTAGATAAACGAAAGGAAGCTTCCCAATGGAATATTCAAATATTTTTACAATATTTACCTACCTTTGAATGGGGTTATTCAAAAAAACACCTTGCGATTGTTTAAATTTATCTTCTATCCAGATGCAGCCTCATAAGAAGATATAATAAACTTAATCTCTTTTGCTTCTGGAATAGAGGATCTTAAAGCAAGAAGAGTATCATCTGCAAATTGTTGGTGGGTTATGGGATTGGAGGAGGATTCATGCTTTATCCCTAAAATTAACCCCTTATACTAGGTTGTTTGAGTAGATCTACCCAAGGCTTCGTCCATAATAAGAAATGGATAAGGAAATAGTGGGTCCCTTTATCTTAGGCCTCAAAGGCTTCTAAAATAACATGTTGGAGAACCATTAATTAGTACATAATTCATAATTGAGCACAAACATCCTTTGATGAGGTCTATCCAAGTAGGGTGAAAGCCAAATTTACCCATAAATTTAAACAAAAATTCTCAAGATACTCTATCATATGCCTTGTTCATATCTAATTTCAAAAACAATCCATATTTACTACTTTTATCTATGGAGTTAAGAACTTCATAAATAGGAATCACACCATCTAAGATTTTCCTCCATTTAACAAAAGCACCTTGGAAAGGATCAATAATCTAAGGAATAATGATCTTCATTCTATTAGCTATGACTTTAGCCATTATTTCATAAAGAGTATTACACAGACTTATGGGTCTGAACTTATTGAAGGAATTAGCTCCTGCCAATTTAGGAATCTGAACCAAAAGGGTAGAATTTATGTCACTTGGAATATGAAAGGTATTTTAAATTTCACCCATAGCATTATATATATCCTTCCCCACAATTCCCCAAACAAAATGGTAAAAAACTACAGGAAAACCATCAGGTTTGGGGGTCTTCTCACCGGTCATGGAAAACATTGTCTCTTTGATTTCAGACTCTTTGAATAGAGCGATAAGACTAGAGTTCATTTGTTCAAAAATTAGAAAAGGAATAAAATTCAAAAAATAATTGGAGACCTGCTCATTTATAGGTGTCGCCACTCCTAAGAGATTTTTAAAAATTCATACAGCATCCTCATGAATTTCTAGAATTTTTCTAGTTTTTTTATTAGATGGAAAAATTAGAGGTTTTGAAAGGCTCCTCCAAACCTTTTACAAATAAAACACAAATACTGTCGCAAAATGAAGACAACAAACAACTATCAAAGAGAACCTACAAAAAAACTAGCAAGACCAAGCCAAGACACACAAAGTAAGAATGAAAAAGATAGCCACCCAAGGAGGAAAATAGAGAAAGAAAAACACCCAGACTTAGTCCTAAGAAGTATCACCCAAGATAATAAGATCCGTCATCGGGGTACTTGGGGTGTGCTTCAGCAACCAAGAGAGCTCATTAACAAAGTGAATGATCTGGTTGGAAGATCTCTTATTCTCTCTAAGGAGCTCCTTAACTGGATCAGAGGAGTTGGACGATGGAAAAAAGTCATACTGGATCTTGCTCTTGGAGGGCATAGCTGTCTTTGCTTATCTCCCTTTCAAAACAGGGTGCCCCTTAGAGTCTTTTGAGTTGAAAAAATTGATAGTTTTTAGCTTCTTAACAACTTTGTACTTAATTCAAATTGATCTCCTCATTCCCTTAACATCTGACTTGGGATTCTTTGATAAGCCAACCTTCCTTTTCCTATCCAAATTAATTTCTTTTAGAGAGGACGAGTCATTATCATTTGAATCCTAAGAGGATAAGGGAGAGGAGGGGAGATAAAACTTATGCTTTTGAGGCTCCTCCTCCAACTTATTGCATAGACTCTTATCTCCAACAATATTTGCAACAATGGTATCCAACTCATTTTTGGAAGGCTTCACAATGTGCTCAAAGGGAATACCACTCTCACCATTTCTATCTTTTAGCATAATACCATATATCCAGTTTTAGTACCATCCTCCTTAACAATTTCAGTAATCTTATTGAAACTCTTTTGTCTTAAGGTTGTGGCATGAAAAAACTGGTATTTTGTCTCCATCTTTCAACCAAAGAGCCATGAACTTCTATCTCCATTGGGATTCCTCACAGGCCAATACATTATGGAAATCTACCAACAAACTCCTTTCAATATCTCTATCAGCCTTTGATGGGGGAAAATATTCCATAGCAGCTTCAATGGATGAAAGTTGCATTTTCAAGGATTTTTTCTTTTGGAAAATGTTACCAAAACCATTTTCACTCCATTCTTTTAAATTGCTCTTCACAAATAGTAACTTATTGGCAACTTGAGATATTAGGGGACTTGGAAAATTTTTCTTCCACCAATAAGCTATCAGGGCCTCAAGGTTATTCTTTTTTCAGCCACATAACCTATAAATGAAAGGAAAACTTAAAAATTCCATTCCCAACTAAAACATCCATTACTTAAGGATTGTGATTCAGTCCTATTCTTGGAAGAGAATAGAGAACAGGGTTGTCAAAATGATGAAGCCCTTCTTTAGAAACAAAAAAATTATCTAGTTTTGATTGGATAAGATGTTCCCCTAACCTTTTTTTGCTCCAAGTGAATTTACTTCCTTTTAGCTGGAAGTCCATCAGCTCATTAGTATTGACAAAAAATTTGAAGTCCTCCATACCATTAGAGGGGGATTGGCTTCCTCCTTTTTTTTTGAGGGAAAGAGGGGGCAATTAAAATCCCTAGCCAACATCCATGCAAGGTCGGGGAAATCATTTATATTTACGCTCAACCCCTCCCATAGTCTTCCTCTTCCCACAACTGAGTTAAGAGCATACACATTAGTTAAAACCCAAGATATTTTAGAAACTCTACAATAGAAAAAAATGTTAATGAATCTATCAAAAGAAGAGAGCACTTTGCCTTCAATTTTTGAATTATCCCAAAGACACATTAAACCCTTAGAAGCTCCCAACGCATGGCTTGCAAAATAACAGGCCTCCTTCCATATGGTATTCTTAACCTTATCAAAATTGTTCTCCTTAATTTTAGTTTCTTGAATCAAAAAAATAAGGTTTCAAATATTTCCTCGTAGAAGCAACCAATCATTGCTTCAAAGGGGCACTCAAATCCCTTTTGTTCCAAGATGATATTTTCATTTATGATACTTGGTGGAGTGTTTTTTCCCCCCTTCCATAGAAAGTGTCATTTGGGTTCTATTAGCTATCTTTTAAGGTCTCCCTCAACCTTGAGTCTTGGTTCGAAGGTTTCCCTTGCTTAGATTCAGCTCCCAAATCCACTGTCCCTTTTTTTTTTCTCCTTGTGATGTGATTGGGGCTAGATTTGGAACTTTCCCATTAGGTGGTAAATATGTAGCACTTACCTATTTTTTCAACAAGCTTTAGATGGAATAAATAACAAAAGATAATGTTGGACTAACTTTTAAACCTTTCTCATTAAGTGGTAAATCTAAAGCATTGTTCTTTTTTTCTGGTGACCTTTGAATGGGAGTAATAAGATAATATGACGCTGGAAGAGAAATCCTCAAAAATTTAAGCAAAGTTCCCTCTAAAGAAACTTCTTCCAAACCCTCAAAAGAGTGGGGTTGGGGATTAACATCCAACATTCTCCTGGCTACGGCAATTTTATTCATCACAGAGGAAATAATTTTAGGAGAACTTACCTCATATTTTCTTGAAAGTATCTCCCCATATTTAGGAGGTAAGAGATCTTGGGCATCATGTTGCTTCATCAATGTATGATTCTTTGCTGGAAAATTCTGATGGGGAATGCCATCCACCTAATTCTCACATCTTCCATTACCTTATTTAGAGCTCTCTCCTTCAAACTGTTTCTTTTTCCACATTTTATGTTTTGGGGAGGATTTTTTCTATGCAAGGCATACATTAGATGAATTCCCTAGTTTATTGCACGTTGCGCATATGATCAAAGCATTCTCATACTCAATATTCTAGTTCAAAACCTCCAAATTTGAGACCAAAATGATTGAGGCAGGCAAAACCTTCTCAAGATTTGTATTTATAAAATCTTGCATAAATTAGTCGAGAACTAGCTTTGGTGGCCAGGTCAATAGCCACCAAGACCCATATTTCTCTTGTGATACCTACAACACATCCTCATTCGAGAAGTGATAGGGTGAACTTAGCAACATGACTCAAAATGGGACATGGGAAAAACTTTGAGAATATGGGTCAAAATCTGAACTTCGTCTTTGCAAGATGAGATCTCTCTGTCCAAAAAACTACGGTCCTCCCAAAATTTTATCTAACTCCTTGAAGAGCAACTTGACCATGAAAAAACCTTTCGACAAAGCAACTATTTCCATGTGGCCATTGGATGCTTATTGTAAAGCTTCATAGAAAATATTTAATTTTTTATTATCCAATAATAATATGGTTATTTAATAGCAAGTGCCTTAATAGCATGTGTACTAAGTTCATTGTGTTTAGTGCATAAAATTGTCGTCCTTATTTTTATGAACTTTTTTGTTTAGGGCTATTACATGAGATCTCTATTTTTTCCTCCTATAATACAAGTGCCTTTATTTAAACTCCTATAAGACTATTTGCAGCTCGATGGAGATTTTTTTAGTTAAGTTCACTCCATAGTGGAGAGTAAAGAATGGAAACAATTAATTTATCCTCATTTTTTATTGGAATATGTTAATTTTTATTCGCATGGTGTGACTTTGGAGGTGTTTGTCATCTTCTATTTGCATTATTTTCCTCCATTTTCATCCATGGATCATTTATTCACTGTTTCCTTAACATAGTCATTATTTTGGGAGTTGTCATTAAGGGGGATTGGAAAGTAATGGCACATCCTTCCTATTTTGATATACATCTATTTGGCATTCTCCACCCCAAATGTATATTAAGAGAAATATTTATTACATTTGACCTTTATCATGTGTATTGTTGTGTGCATCGATGTAATCCTTCAAATAAATATTGAGTGTAAGTGTTAAGTATCAATCTCTATTTATGGAATAATTTGTATTTATGTTCTTAGGTTTTAATAAGACTTGGATAAATATTTATTATTCTCGTTTATGAGAATAATATTTGTAGGAGGAATCCTTCTCCTACATTTCTTTTATCCTTCAATAAGTATGAGATGTCACATCCTTCATAAAGAGGAATATTATAAGTGACATAGATGTATAACTCCTCATATTTGTCACTTAGATTTCCTCTATCAGAGGAAATAGAAAATATGTATACACTTGTCATCAAGAAATATTTATGCCTTATATTCTATTTAAGAAGGCATGTAATGTTGGTTTTGAGCATAAAGTGCTTTTCACACTTGTTTATGTCTCATATCTTGTAAATTGTTGAAAAATAGTTTTCATAGGAAGTTTTCTTCCTTATTTGAGTTTCCTCCTTTGAAAATTGCATTTCTATCATTTTATGCATGCTTTCATTTACCTCGCGTTGAGTTAAACATGGTGGATTTATTAATATATTTATAATATCTTACACAATTCAAGCCATTTTTTACATTGTGTAGTTTTTCAATGCCCTACCAAAGGTGATGCCTATTTTTTCAATTTTGTACAAGTGTGGGGGTAAGCTTTTACAAGAATATGATGGTTCCATTGTGTTTACTATCCATTTGGATGGGTACTTCATTGTGAATATTTTCACTCTATCACATGATTGCAAGTGTGTGTTGGTATGGGAGAGCTTCCATTGAAAGGGATATTCAAATATGTGCTCTCCTTGTCATCCTACTTCAAATTAATAATTTTTTGAATGTATAATAATTTGTGTATTGGTCAAGACAGTATTTTATATTGTATTGTACTAACCTATGGGCCCAAATGACATCATGACCGATGATCCATATGATGTATTAGCTAATAATATGTCAATCTCATATTTATTTGGACTTATGCATTTCTATCGAAGGTGTATTTATTGTTGGTTCCAAAAATATTTTAAAACATGCATTTACCACAATCATATGCTAAAACAGAAAGAAGAGTGAAATAGAATATTAATAGAATGTATGCAGTAATCTTGTATTGATTTGAATGAGGTATAAATACATATTACAAAATAGTTGGTTGGTTGGAAAACCAACTTCCTTTTGATAACCAACCCCATAACCGATTAGGAGCCCATGCCATGAATGTAATATGAAATACATGCTATGAATGTAATATGAAATACATGCTATGAATGTAATATGAAATGCATATTATGCGCTAACATCCCCCCTTATTACATTAATGGCAAATGCATAGAGCATTGCTAAATATTTCGAACTTGATTTGTCCAAGTGCTTTGGTGAAAATGTTTGCAACTTGCTCTTCAGTAGGGATATATTGGAGCTGTATATGATGTTTTAGAACTTCATCTCGAATGAAATGACATCTAGTGTCAATGTGTTTGGTACGATCATGAAATATGGGATTCTTGACAAGATTCAAAACATCCTGATTGTCACAGGATAAGTGAAGAGGAATATTCTTTGGAAGACTCATATGTGTAAGAATGCGACTTAACCATATTATCTCGCAAACTGATCCACTAGCTACGTGATATTCTACCTCCGTAGAAGAGATAGCAACCACCTGTTGCTTCTTACTATGCTAAGAGACAGGACCAAATCTAAGGTGAAAAATATACCCGGAGGTTGACTTTCGATCATCAATGGATCTAGCATAGTCAGAGTCTGTGTATCCTTGTATATAAAACTTTTTATTCTTTTTGTATTCCAAGCCAAAATCTGTTGTGCCACGGACATACTGAAGAACTCTTTTTGTTGCTTTCCAGTGGCTTACCTTTGGATCCTGCATGAACCGTGAAAGATAGCCTACAGCAAAACTGAGATCAGTCCTGGTATTGGTCAGATAAATTAGACTCCCAATCAGTTGACGATAAAGAGTGCCATCTACCTGTGGAGAGTGATCATATCGAGAAAGTTTAATCCTAGCTTCCATTGGAGTAACTTTAGCCTTACAGTCAGTCATCCAATATTTGTCAAGCAATGTCTTGGCATATTTCTTTTGGGTAACTCTGATGTGATGGTTCTTTTGAGTTACTTATAGTGAAGAAGTCTGAGATCCGTCATTTCAAAAAATGTTTTTAGATCAAGTTTTACCGTATCAATCATATCTTCTGAACTACCTGTGATAATCAGATCATCTATATATAGTACCGGAATCACTATGTCAGAAACCTTATTCTTTATATAGAGATTTGCATTTGAAGGACTTCTTTTGAATCCATGTTGCACTAGGTGACTATCTATCTTGATGTACCAAGCTCGAGGAGCTTGTTTGAGCCCATACAAGGATTTGATTAATTTGAAAACTTTTTGTTCTTGCCCTTCAACCACAAATCCTTCTGGTTGGGTCATGTATACTTCTTCTTGTAATTCACCATTCAAGAAGGCACTTTTAGCATCCATATGATGCAACTTCCACCCAAACTGAGCTGCCATGGCACAAAGTACTCGAATGGTAGTCATCTTTGTAGTAGGGTCAAAAGTATCTTCATACTTTATGCCTTCTTTCTGAGCATAGCCCTTTGCAACAAGACGGACCTTATGCTTATCAATAGTACCATCTGCTTTATACTTTATTTTGAACACACATTTGCAACCAATGGCTTCTTTCCTGTAGGAAGATTGACTAGCTTCCATGTATTATTCTTCATGAGAGGTGTGTTCTGCTTCCATAGCAACCTTCCACTGAGGCTTACTAAGTGCATCTTGAACTGTTGTAGGTTCATTTTCATCCAATGTTGTCAAATAAACCCTCTCATCCTCCATATCCATTTCTCTATCTTCTACTGCATCCATAGATAGTTCATCAAATTGTTGACAAAGTTCATGAAGATAGCTCATATTTGAAATTGAACTTGTTTCTTACCCCTTTGTTGGGTGGAAAGGGCATTATCCGGCACCTCATCTTTCTGAACCTGATTGTCTCCTCAGTCTAAAGAAAATTTACCAACTCCATAAAAGATACTTGTCTACCAGAAACGTTGAGGGAAGTGATCAACATCTTGTACGAACCTGGAAATTCTCTCAAGATGGCAGAGTTCAAGATATCATCATCCACTAGTTTTCCCATAGCATTCAATTTGGCTTTCAAGTCTGCCACTCTGCAAAGGAATAGATCAATTGTCTCCCCAAAATTCATACTAAGGGTATGTAGTTGAGTTTGAAGGTGTAGAATAGTGGACTAATTCTTTCCTTCATACACAGTAATCAAAGCATCCCAAGCTTCCTTACTGGTTTTGGCATCACATATATGAGGTTGGACCTCATCTGTAGTAGCAAGCAGGAGAAACATGAGACCTCTTTTGTCCTTCTTATCCCAAGCTTCTTGATCTATTCCTGCTGTTTGAGGGCGTTTTTTAGTGTCAGTCACTACATCCCATAAATTTTCCACCTGAAGAATGGCTCTCATATTTGTCTTCCATGGAACAAAGTTAGGACCTTTCAGCAACTGTGAATCTGGGAGATACTTGTGAACAATTGCCATTATGAAAGTTCCTAGGTGTATTAATTTTCCCCCTTTGTTTTAGAATTTTGCAAGAAATAAGTGCACTTGAATCCCCCCCTTGTTTTGGAAAAAATCACAAAATAAAGAGCCCTGCTGGCTAGTAGAAAATCTTGAAAAAAAAATGGGTCACAGAACTTGTTTTCAACTTGGGAGCAATTTTTTTTTTTCAATTTTCGAGCAACTTTTTTCTTATCAGCAATTTTTGAGCAAATTTTTCTGGTGGGAAGCAACTGTTGTTTTTTTTTTTGTTAAAAAAAATTTGGTTGTGGGTGGGGTTGGAGCCCCCAACCTCATGCACCATGGCAAGAAGGCCGAACCACCTTGGCTACACACAGAGGTGAAAATGGAAAGGCACGTTGTGCCTTTTAATGAAGCCACCATTCAAAAAATAGCATGTAATGAAGCCACCGTTCAAAAAAAATTGCACGACGGTCGGTGGGGTTGGAACCCCCGACCTCATCCATCGCGAAAGGGAAACCGAACCACCTCGGCTACATTGTTGGTCGCGTCTGAGGGAGGCACGACTGCTCCTTAACGCTTTGTCAACCTGCGAAGCGAAAGAAAACAAAAAAAAAATTGTCTCTCAGCGTGCGTCCGCAGGATTGGAACCCAGGACTTCCTCTGCAACAGGAGTCATAGCCACTGTCTGCGCTACAGCACTCCTCGAAAGTGAAAACAGGAGGCAGCCAACTATCACACGATCTGTGCCTGCGAAAAAAAATAAAAAAAATTGCCTTCTTTATCCCACATGCATGGGAAAAAATACCGAAAAGCTTTTTTTAAGCTTTTCGTGACACCTTAGGTTTCGATTGCCTTCGGGCAATCAAACCATTGTTCACCTTTTGCCGCCCAACCAATCCTAACTTGCCACATCATGCCCACATGTCGCCCAGTCACTGCCACTTGTCACCCAGTCACTGCCACGTCGCTTGTGTCATCCAACTTGGTCTGACCACGTGTCACCTGGTCTCGGGTCCTCGTCCAGCTTGGTCTGCCCACGTGTCGCCTGGTCGTCTGGTCTCGGGGCCTGGTCTCCGTGCCCTTGCTTCGCTCTCCAATCACCGCTTGGTCTTTGGTCTCGGGTCTTGGTGTTGAGTCCTCGATATTCGTGCCCCTGCCTACGCTCTCCAATCATCGCCTGCTCTCAGGTCCTTGGTATTCGTGCTTTGATACCATAATAGAATGTACGCAGTAATCTTGTATTGATTTGAATGAGGTATAAATACATATTACAAAATAGTTGGTTGGTTGGAAAACCAACCCCTTTTTGATAACCAACCCCATAACCGATTAGGAGTGCATATTACAAAACAGTTGGTTGGTTGGAAAACCAACTCCCTTTTGATAACCAACCCCATAACCGATTAGGAGGAGTGCCTAAACCATGCCATGAATGTAATATGAAATACATGCTATGAATGTAATATGAAATACATATTATGCGCTAACTAAGATCATACAAACCAAAATAGAGAAACAAAATTGACACAAATAGATAAAAGAAATAAGGGGTGGGTGCCCATAGGCACCCCCATGATCTCACATATCACAAACAGATATAATTTATCGGTTATTAGGAGGTATTTGTACTAATACCAAATCCTCAAATAGATATTAACCTCAAGTCAACATAACTTGACTTAAAGGTTAAATTACAATATAAAAATGTATTAACATTTTAATCAAGGTCCATAGAGGTGGTTTAACCAATATCACTAAGGATGAATACATCAAAATTGCACGTAAGCTTACATAAAGATGCTTGTGGGATTACATAAAGAATTCTCATAGGCTCACATAAAGATGCCCATGGGCTTACATATAGAATTCTCATAGGCTTACATAAAGATGTTCATAGGCCTACATAGAAGAATGCTTGTAAGTTTAAATATAGAATGCCCATAGGCTTACACAAAGAATACCCAAAGGCTTACACAAAGAATACCCGAAAGCTTACATAGCACTAGACAATAGGCTACATAGCACTCGCCAATAGGCTACATCAAGAGCACCCATAAGCACTCCATCATTGGTGGCCTTGGCCTAATAAGGTCTTTTTACAAATATTTCAACAACCACCCTCCCCCCATAATATGAATTAAGGGGTCAAGGACAAAAGACAGTAGAGATGGTACATCTTGCCCCCCATAATGAATGCTCAAATGATCCAATGAATCATGTTAACTTCCCTTGCCAATGGGATATGAACTGGATCAACCTCTTTGCAAACATGAAGTCATGACCACCTCTTGGATCAAGATGTTGAGGTTGTAAGAATATCTTCAACATGCATTATGGTGACCACAATCTATCCTCCAGTCTCAAGACCACAATCTCAAGTGCCTAGTAAAGGCTTTGAGAGTAAAAGCCACTTTCAACAATTTAAAATAATCAGTTTGTCATAGTGCTTCAAAAGAGCACAAAAAAGAGAGAAATGGATGGGTTGGGATTTAATCCCGCACCACCAGCCCAAAAACCAGCATACAAATAGTTGTAAGGGCCAGATTTTGTGCTTAATAGACGAAGCGCCTTCACCTTAAAGAAGGCCCAATGCTGAAGAGATTTAAAAAAGAACACCAGAAAAAGAAACTTGATAGAAGATTTCAAATGCAACATCTCCTAGTTGTCAACAAACATCGTTACTATTGTGCCATTGTTTGTTGGACATGCCAAATTGCAAGGAGCAGCTATTGATTTTCATTGATTTGCCAACACAAACCACAAAAAAATCTCATGATTTAAATGCACAAACAAATCTTTAACAATGCAACACCTTATTGATCTAGCCCTATTGTTAATGTGCACAAACAAAACAAACGCTTAAAAGAAATCTCTAGATGAGAAAGGTAAGATAGATTTGGTACATGTGCAATATTGAACACATGCAAATTGACACCACCTAAAAAGACTCGCCCTGTGCTTGAATGTGAAATCTATCAATTCCAAGTCTGATGCACTACCATTAAACTATCATGCACCAACAAATCCTAAATATGCTCAAAGATGAATAGGATCGAAGGAGGACCACCATCTACGAATTTTGCCACTGAAACCACATGCATCACCCTGTTCTTTCCTACCACACAACAAAATATTTCACTTTCAAATTTCAAATTTTGGAGGGCAAAGGAGGAATTATTTAGAAGCATAAGGAAAACATCAAATGGCAAATTCATGAAAAATGCTGAACTAGGACCCCCTTTGAAATTTTGCAAGGAATCCAATAAAACTAACAGTTTGTCTATATCTACCATGGTTTGTCCTATATAGTCTTTCTACAATTGAAAGAAAGTTATTTCATATTGGCTCTAATACCATGTTGGAATTCATTATACTTTCCAAAAACATTCCAAAACATATATTCATCATAATCATGCAAAAAAAGGAAGAGCAAAATAGAAAAGCATATAGACAAAATGGATAAATAAATAAACAACGTGAATAGATAGAAGGAATAAGGGGTTGGTATCCGTAGGCACCCCCACAATCTCACATATCACTAACTGATGTTATGGATTAATTATTGGGGCATATATATGATGATACCAAATCCCAAATCAAATATTAACCTCAAGCAAACATGACTGGAATGTTAAATTACAATATAACAAATGCATTACACACTTTAATCATGGTTAACAATAGAGGTTATTTAACTCATGTCACTAAGGATGAATACCTCAAAGTTGCCCCTAAGCTTACATAAAGATGCTCGTAGGCTTACATAGAAGAATGCCCATAGGTTTACATACAAATATGCTCATAGGATAACATATAGAATGCCCATAGGCTTACATAAAGAACGTTTGAATGCTTACATAGCACTTGCCAATAGGTTACATCCAGGATGCACTTCATCACCATCAACCTTGGCCTAATAAGATTATATTACAAATATTTCAATGTTTATATATCACTTCTATATTTATTATCAATAGGAAAAACAATATTCAATTGTTAATGAATAAGACATTTGATGGCTAAGAACACCTTCCTCATATCTAATCCCTTGTCTTTCATTTGTTTTATGCTTGATTTGGGTAATATGTTCATTCTATTTGTTCCTCTTCTATTATCATAAATTTTCTTGTGGAAACAAGTTAAACCATAACTTAAAATTCTACATATGAAAGGGTTATTATATTTCTATGAATCGTATTTTGATGTTACTCGCCCTATGTTTGAATGTGAAACCTGTCAATTCCAAGTTTGATGCACCACCATTAAACTATCATGCACCAACAAACCCTAAATATGCTCAAAGATGAATAGGATCGAAGGAGGACCACCATCTACGAATTTTGCCACTGAAACCACATGCATCACCCTCTTCTTTCCTACCACACAACAAGATATTCGACTTTCAAATTTCAAATTTTGGAGGGAATAGGGGGAATTCTTTAGAACCATAAGGAAAACATCAAATGGCAAAATCATGAAAAATGTTGAACTAGAACCCCCTCTGAAATTTTTCAAGGAATCCAATAAAACTAACAGTTTGTCTATATCTGCCATGGTTTGTCCTATATAGTCTTTGTACAATTGAAAGAAGTTATTTCATATTGGCTCTAATACCATGTTGGAATTCATTATACTTTCCAAAAACATTCCAAAACATATATTCATCATAGTCATGCAAAAAAAGGAAGAGCAAAATAGAAAAGCATATAGACAAAATGGATAAATAAATAAACAACGTGAATAGATAGAAGGAATAAGGGGTTGGTATCCGTAGGCACCCCCACAATCTCACATATCACTAACTGATGTTATGGATTAATTATTGGGGCATATTTATGATGATACCAAATCCCCAATCAAATATTAACCTCAAGCAAACATGACTGGAATGTTAAATTACAATATAACAAATGCATTACACACTTTAATCATGGTTAACAATAGAGGTTGTTTAACTCATGTCACTAAGGATGAATACCTCAAAATTGCCCCTAAGCTTACATAAAGATGCTCGTAGGCTTACATAGAAGAATGCCCATAGGTTTACATACAAATATGCTCATAGGATAACATATAGAATGCCCATAGGCTTACATAAAGAACGTTTGAATGCTTACATAGCACTTGCCAATAGGTTCCATCAAGGGTGCACTTCATCACTATCAACCTTGGCCTAATAAGGTTATATTACAAATATTTCAATGTTTATATATCACTTCTATATTTATTATCAATAGGGAAAACAATATTTAATTGTTAATGAATAAGACATTTGATGGCTAAGAACACCTTCCTCGTATCTAATCCCTTGTCTTTCATTTGTTTTATGCTTGATTTGGGTAATATGTTCATTCTATTTGTTCCTCTTCTATTATCATAAATTTTCTTGTGGAATCAAGTTAAACCATAACTTAAAATTCTAGATATGAAAGGGTTATTATATTTTTATGAATCGTATTTTTATGTTACTTTAGGTACTCTTTTAAAAATAGAGTTAATTTATTGATTCATACCTTCGTCCCTCTAGCTTCACCTTAATCCATTTTTACTCAAAGGCAATCTACTCTTAAAGCAACACTTTGGGAACAGTCATATTATTAAGAGTCCATCCAAACTAAATACAAAAATAACTTTAAATGTGCAACCTTTGACAAGATATTGACACCTAAAAAGATTAGAATTGGTTTTGGCAATCCCTTTAATATTCAACTTCAACCTTCCCGTGTACCAAATCCATTTCATTCTAGGTTTGATTATCTCGATCAAAAGAAAGGCATTCACACCTAACAATTTTAGAATTAAACTTGAGAACCCCATAAAAGTTCAGCTTCCACCTTCCATTTACCAAATCCATTTCACTTTAGGTTCAATCATCTTACCCAAATTAACTAATAAGTCTGGTGAGTTAGCATGTTCAAACATTTTAAAATTAGAAAATTTAACTCAAGTTGTCCAAGGGAGTCAGTTTGATTGTATCTTTACTTCCACCACGTAAACATTGAATACACATTTATAATTGTAAAATTAGATGTAAATTTGATGTCAAAATAATAAATGTGAATTAATAATAGCACAAAAAATTAAATGAATTAATAATTAAATGTATCTTCAATTCCTAACTTGATAGTATTTGTTATCAAACTATCATGACTAATGTAATGTTGTATCCCCTTAAATCATATCTTCACATATAATGAATACATTTTAAAAAATAATAATAAAAATCAATAAAATTTCAATGAAAATATCTCCCTCCATCATGATCCTGTGTTGCTTTATTCATATTTAAAATTCCTTTCGCATTTTTTTTAAAGCAGTCCACAAGTACTAACCTTTTCCAATCATACAAGAAATCATATTAAAATGATGCAATGCCCTAGAGTACATATATGACCTTTCTATTGCTATGGATATTAATTTGAATGGCATTAATCTTAGCCTAAATATGAAGCATACCTTACTATGTTGTAAAAAATCACAAAAAAATATGCATTTGAGTTAAGTATTGGTAGACATCTACAAAAAGACTGCTCACACCCCATATTATGTTTTATCAATCAAGAGACTGCTTTTTAGACGAGAATGAATATATATCAATCAGTCAAATAATCATAATTAAAAACTAAAAAGTGTCTAAAAGAATAAGAATGACATATTACATAGCAAACATGGAAACATTCAAGAATGCAACAATATATGCATGAGCTTGCATAAAAATATAGATAGGCATGTAGATCATGTAAACATCACCCTGCTATATATAGCATACACGGATTGATGGTTTATTGAGATCATTAAGGATCAAATGTCACTTGCAGGGGATATTAACAAGTAACACCTAACTTCTTGAACAAGTAAGATTGTATGTTACAATATAAAAGTGTGCACACTTCATTGACCACGAAATTAGCAGCAAAGCAATTCCAAAACTATAAGGAGGCTTTCAAGTATGAGATCCAGAAAAGCAACAATTGGAATACGAAACAATATGATAACAAGCAGAGCACATGTAGACTATCATGGAGGCGTCATCTAAACCAAGGCCAGACCCAAGTGAGATATCAATGTTCTAGATCATTCTGTTGTTCTAATAATTGCATTACCATGTGTTAATAAGTTTATCTATATCATTAGTATACAATGCAGTTTCAAGTCAATCTACTGTTTTTAAGGTGATGAAAAGATAACAAGCAATCAAGATGTATGTTTTAGATGAAGCTTCAGATATTTAATGTAAAAGTGCGTTAGAGTTCAAAATAACAGCCATGAGAAGGTGTCAAAAGATAGCACAGTTAAGAAGCTTATAACTGACCAACATTTTAACCTGTGACGACGATTTTTTGCCACAGAAATATGACGAACTTTTATTTTCAGTATTCACTCTCTTTTGACCATTTGAAGTCTTCTTTGTCTTTGGAACGTGTATTGCTGAACCTCTTACAGTGGTCAAGGACAAAAAATAGGGACAGTACAGAACATACATAACCATATGCAAGGACCAACTGTTGTCCAAGGTCAAAGTGCATATTTAGTTTGCCTTGAAAAAATATGTTACAACAGATCAGCTTATATGAAGCAATAAAAATATCAGCAAACAGACAACAAATAACATGAAAAATTAACTTTTATCATAATCCTCATCTAAGTCAGATAATTGTAATCATATTTACCTTATTACAAAAAGGGGCCTGAACAGATGACACAATCTTATAAAAGCAAAATTATGTGATGTTCTTATTATACAACCCAGAGACAAAATGGAAGTTTCAAAACAAAGCTAAAATCAATATTTCACTAACGATCCATCTATGAGAACCTGAAGCTTCAGAAGATCTTTTCTTCCAATATTTTTTTGCCATTGGCCATCAATAATCCTTTTGTACTAGAAGAAAAAGAAATATAATGGAAAATCATCGACTCTATAATGCTGAACAGACACGGCCACCAACATGCTGAGTTAGATAAGGAACTTATAATATATTAATCTGGTTGCATTAAGAGAAATACATCAGGTTATGAACATGTTATATTCTCCCACCTAGGAACAAGTAGTAAAAATTTCATACCAACCATCAATATTTCTTCCTTAAGAGTGAGTGTAAGGAGATGCCTTATGTGCTCTCTCCTAGATCATAAAATATAATTTGCTATGCCTTTACACTCAATTAATCACTTTTAGTCACTGAAGCACGACAGTATAATTTGAATTTCTTATATGTTTGTAAATGGCCAAATCTTAAAACAGTCACATTAAACAATCTCTCTAAAAGAAAGAGAACACGACATGCTAATAACTTTTTTGAGGGGGTTATACATGGAAATCG
Source organism: Wollemia nobilis (assembly GCA_028583015.1). Taxonomy (NCBI): domain Eukaryota; kingdom Viridiplantae; phylum Streptophyta; class Pinopsida; order Araucariales; family Araucariaceae; genus Wollemia; species Wollemia nobilis. The sequence goes on from JAQPPZ010016726.1 coordinate 15,272,514, forward strand.
ATAACTTCCTGTCATTATATCCCTCCAGTCTCGAGTTCAATTCCGGCTGCTGCCACTGTAACACCCACCATCTCAGATAAACATGATGACTAGCCACCATACAGGTGTGAGGTGGGTGCTAATAACTTTGTACAAGATAAGAATGATGTTAGCATTTTGTTCCACCATATTTCACTCAACATACAAGCAAGCACATGCAAAACTTTTACTAGCAAGTTCAAACACAATGAAGTTCATAGAGAGTTATTGTTTTTAGACCTGTTGCTAATCATACTCCAGTTCATCTGGAGTCACTGGTCTTTTCATAGGTATAATAGATTTCTTTTCAGTATCTCTTGGTAATGCCTTTCTCATATCTGCAAAACAACAAACAGATAAAAGGAATACGTCCAGACCAAATTCCATATTGAGAACAGAACAGATATTAAAGTGGAACTAAATTCCATCATAGGAATATGCCACTGGAAATAACAACTGGTATTAGTATTAAACTTGGATTCGCAGTTTGTTCCATGCAACAAAAGTTTATTGCTTTGGAACTATTTTCCTACTTGATAGCAACATCCTACATACTAGCTCTAAAAGAATTAATGGATGCAAGGACCTTTTTTTCACCTTCAGAAAGCATGTAACGATGAAATGTAAGCCAACTCACCTAAACCATCTTCCTCACCAGAGTAATAGTGCAATACACGCCTGTATATCACGTACCCCAGCTATCACAGGAATGATAAGCCAAACCAAGTGAGTTATTGCATGGAAGTTATTCCAACCAACCATATAAAAATCAAACTATTTCTTCAGTACAATTAATTGTGAAGCAAATTTTGCAGAGATAATAAACTGCCTGTTGTAAATGAGAATAAAACCAATGTAATATCAAATTATCAACATGTCTATTTCAAACAGTTCTCATGTATTGATGTTGCCTTGTTGCAGAACTTTTATTATCATTAACATAAACCATTCACCAATATGCAGAAATATCAAATCATTCATCCACGATATATTATCCACAATAGCAAATCCACAAATGAGAGAGAGATAGATAATATCCTTAAGGTAGGGCAACACCAATAATAATCCTTAAGGAAGGAATAACTCCACAAGGTCTCCCAAGATGAGAGGCCACTTCGTGGGCACGATGATTACATAAGATTCTTCTTCAATGATATGAATCATTACAATAACAAATATCTCTTCTTTATATATCCATATTCTTATTCTACTTTGGGGAGCCTACTACTAATATAATATTATATTATAATATAATATAATATTATAATACAATCAACCTTGGGTTATGTGTGGCCCATGCCAACCCTTATACAATATAATAATATATCCCCAAATATCTATTCCTAGGTACCCTACCAATTGACAGTTATCTGCCCATAAACAGTCCAGTTAAACACAATGTATGCACACTAAAACAAAAATTCATCGTCTATAGTTATGACTAACAGCTTTTTAGTTCAAAATATTTAACACCCTTAAACAACAGCATGGAGTTCCAAAAATCTATCTTTATTGCAGTATATATGGTTTATTACAAACAGGTTATTTTGAGCATACCTTTTCATACATCTTTATTGCTGGTGAATTAGAAGCCCTCACAAACAGGTCAACAAAATATGCATTATACCTAGTCAACAGTAAAAGATCCAAGGCACATTAAGGTGAGGTCATCATTTTGGAAGCATTAAATTTCTTCCATAAATATAACCAATAGCAACATACTATTTCCTAAAGAACAACATTAACCAGCAAAATCGAGAATTTCATAGAATAACAGGTTGAACTACATTAACAAATCACAAATTTATTACAAGGGATATAGCACACCAACATGTTTCTAATGCACTCATATATTGCATATCAGGTTGAACTCCAGTTGAACAAAAAAGCTTGCTACATTATAAGCTTCATATTGTAACCGAAAAAGCATTGAACAATCAGGACCCTTTAGTTTCTAAAATGGTAAATAATTTTTTCTTTTGAAATGCAATTTCTTCCCTGCACTTGTAATACAACAAGCTTCACTTTTGCAGCACGTCAAATTACTCCAGATTTATAAAGTTGCCTGTCAGGGACTTCATTTCTATGTGGGGCAACATATAAATGAATCACTTGTTCAAAATTTATAATGCTTCTATTATATCATATTTAATAATAGATTTGTCTCAAGAATATTACAAGTTACATCATTATGTTTAATGCAGACTACAGTGCAAGAACTGTGTTAACAGGCAGGATATTTAGGCAATTCCCCAGCTCATTGTTCTTCTAGTTTTTATATATTGCCTATTGCCAGAAGCATAAAGCAGCTAACAATTGACAAATCTTTATTTCTTTGATGCAAAGGGTGTGAATTTTTTACTCATTTCTAAGAATTCACTTTTGGTGGGTATTGTAAGTACTTGGTCAGCACTCAAGCAACACTAAGAAGAATCCAGTTGATCCATAATATTAAGATCCTTCAATGTGCATTGAAGGACTGCATCCAGCAAAAGTTGGATGATAATGGTTGCAGTGACTTGGGATACAAACTGCACCACAAAAACAAAGGTGCAAATGCAACAAGTATAGGCACATACATATACATGAATACAAAAGCAGTCAGAAGAAGCCAAAATAGCAGAAGACCAGAGTGCAGAGATGTACAAGCCATTGATAAAAGTGGATGGTATGACTCCAAGTGTGTAACCTACGCAGATGATGAAGCCATTTAGGACATTAAGCCACAACACCAGAAGGAAAAGATTGTCAAACATTAAAAAATACTAAATAGTGAAGCAGAGCTATTGTAGTTCACAATTGGAAAAGAATAAACGCATATGAAATACATGAAACAAAGGAATATCAACAAGATGAGATAACAATGGAAGTAATAGAATAGATATAAATTTAAGAATGTAGTGCTATCCCATGAAGCAGTTAAGCTGAGATCTAGAATACGGGACTAGATAGAGAGGAGAATGCAAATAATGTGATATAAAATTAAGGATCTAATGCTATATCATGGGGGCAGTTGAAATGAGATCTAGAATACAGGACTTGATAGAGAGAAGAATGCCAACATTGTCGAAGAAGACTTGAAAGCAGTACGTGACATGACATACCAAATCAAAAGCTAAGAAGGCCACTAACCACCAGCTGTCAACTGACAAATGTCAGACTACAATGGAGTAACAGAATGAGTATAAACAAATTTTATATCAAATATGAATTCCAAATATAGTTCCCTATTCTAATGTTTGGGAATGTGAACCCTACATGAACATTAACAATTACTAAGAGAATAACTCAAGTGTAAGGTCCCATGGAAACTCAAGAAGCCAGGTACCATTTTCTCAACTATTAGAGTAGATGATTCTTCATCGGAATATGGCCAAGCAGGTCTAGAGGCACAAGTCCTTGGGCCTAGCTTGTGTAGGTTCCTTACCTTTATTAACATCAAATCGCAGCATGTATGAGGGGGGCATGGTCGGAAAAATTACCGAGAATTCACAATTTCTCAGAATTTCTCATGCTATTTTATCCAGACAATTAAATTGCCCCATTTTCTTGGAGCCGAGAAATGGGCAATTTTTTGGCAAGATATCATGTAAACAATCATCAATTTCTCACGATTTCCTCGCCAAAACTCAGTCAGATACAGGCAGAACACGGAAAACAGCCATAAAAGGGGGAAAACACTCCTTTTTTTAATTTTCTTCGTATTTTATTGGTTTTTGATGTTCAAGAATTGTAATTGTACTCTATATGAGAATCTAATAGAAAATTGACTTCCTAGTTCTATAATTATTGTTTTAAAAATATTTTTTATTAATTAAATTATTTTTTCCATTTTTTTACTGAATTTTTGCCAAGCTGCCAAGAACTCTCCGAAATTTGGGTTGTCGAGTTTTTGCTGAGTTGTGATTTTTCCAACTATGGTGGTGGGTGGTTAGCCGTCTTGCTTTCTAATTGGATCATTGTGATGCATGCTCTTCTACAGGCTGTTTCTAGTGGCATATTCCTATGATTGGAATGTCAATCCACTCTATTACCTGGTTTAAGAAAGGATGCCCTAGAACCAGAAAACAAAGCCTAGAGGATGAATTGCAATGAATAGGATACCAGCAGTAAATTTAGGAGCCCTTGGGTATCTCTGGAGCAAAGATGGAGAAAGGTGGACATGATCTATAAATCAATGACCAACTATGAGGAAGGTAATAACCATATGCATGTACAAAAAGGCCAACATTTAACCAGTTGCAAGCAAAAGTATTAATATGGCATGCACTCTGTTACCATGATTACCAACATAGCTACTACCAGTGATAAATACAATCAAGTGAAGTTGGGCATATCCTCAGTGGACTTAACTTAGATGTACAGTAAAAAGGAAGTGAAGAAATTGCCATCCATTGCCCTTCTACAAAGCAGTCAAAGGAACAGAAGTCACCATGGTTTAAATTTGAAATATCTGCTTGAACATTATGACCCTAAGGTAAGGAACTGAAAATGATATTTGCAACTAGCAGCCTCAGCATGAGTGCATATACCTGAGATTCCCTCCTGCAGTGTCAAATTATCATAGTTACAGAAACCTGTCAAATATGGATGAAATCTGGATCAGATCAAAATTTTGAATTTATACCTGAGATTCCCTCCGCAATTCTTGATGGTGAATTTATTTAATGCTTTGTAATCTATGCACATCTGCCATGTGGACTTTTTCTTGAACACTAAATCAATGGTGGGTTGCAAGGGGATGAACTTGATCTAATGACTCCTCGGTCCAACAACAAATGAATTTGCCTCTTGATTTCCTCATTCTCCATTACTAATCTATGACATAAACCAACTTTGGCAAAGGGGCTTCTGGCTGCAAATGAATCTCATGTTCAACTTCTCTCATTGGTGGGACGCCTATAGCTTCTTCAACACTAACTTGAAGGATTCAAGCAACTCTTTAATTTGACACTGGATTGAAGCAACTCTTTAATTTGACACCTCTGTTCAGGAGTACAGCTGAAATTTGATCTTTCAACTTCAACATCTTCTCCTTCCTTCTTGGCTTTAATGAAAAGAACCACAAAATTTTTATTTGCATTGGCCGATCTCCTTGCTTGATTTCCGAAATAAGTGTGATGGGTGGCTTTCCTCTATAAGCCTTTATGAGGTTCTGCTGTCTTCCTTACGAAAAAGATATTTCTGCTCTCTTCTCATGAAAACGGCATTTCCCATCCACAAATAGGGGCTACCTAACACAAGCTCGCAAACATCCAATGGCATGACATCACATAATCCCTCATCAAAAAAGTCAGCAGAAACTGCATACTCCACTCTACATTGCAATCCAACTTTCATTTCAATATCATTATGAACCCAACCAAGACAATAAGGCTTAGGATGAGGAAGAGTGTTCAAACCGAGTTTCTTCACCATCTTTTTAGGTATCAAATTTTTTTGTGAGCTACAACCAATCAACACATTTACCTTTGCCCTTTCACATGTGCTCTAAAATGAAAAAAAACACTCCATCTCTTCTTCACCGGCATTATCTTCATTCTTGCTGATTTTTTATTTCGAAAAAGTTGATTTGGGAAGACCAATGGCACAAACAATTTTTTTGTCTACATCAGACTCATACTCCACCTCTTTTGCTTCAATAATGGTGACCACAGTCTTCTTCTCTTTCTTCTTCTAAAAAATCTTCACACATCTTTGGGTGCACCTTCCATTAGGTAGCTTCTTCATGGCAATCTAAACCACAATGAGTACAATGTTTTTCTTTTTTGGTTGTGGTGGCAGCAGCTGTTTGCTAGTGTATAGCTTCCTTGGTCCTTTTGTATACATTAAAAATTGACCCACTTTACATCAATTTCCATTAATTCACCCTCATGCATTAACCTTCTAACCAACCAAGCCAAATTCACCTTTTAAAGACTTAAAATTGAGTGTTTATTGCTTCAAAAAGTAAGGTCGTCTTTGAGTCAACTTTTACCCTACCAAATCATCTCCAAACTTCTTAAACTTACAACCATTGGATCGGGCTCGAAGAGAGCTTTCCCACAGTATAAGTTTTGTCCAATTCTGACATCGTTTGGTCCCCCAAAATGCAGAAAAACTTCACATGGGTCTAGTTGTTGCGATTTTGTGCAATGATAAGGACCCATGTGATATTAAATAAGAACCTTCTAGAGAAGGCATCTTGGTACACATGAGTGCACATGGAGCCACTTTCTAGTGGTATATTATTTTATTATTTAATTATCCATTTTTAAAATAGCATGTTCCATTTTCAAAATGGCATGTTACTCCTATTTTCAAATTAACATGTTTCATTTTCAAATTGACATTTTACTTCATTAGTCCATTTTCAAAGTAACATGTTTCATTTTCAAAATGACATGTTACTTCACTAGCCCACTTTCAAAGTGGCATATTATTTTATTATTTTTATTATCCATTTTCAAAGTAACATGTTCCATTTTCAGAATGACATGTTAATTCATTAATCCATTTTCAAAGTACCATGTTCCAGTTTCAAAGTACCACGTTCCATTTTCAAAGTGGCATGTTACTTCAAAGTCCATTTTCAAAGTAGCATGTTTCATTTTCAAAATGGCATGTTACTTCACTAGTCCATTTTCAAAGTGGCATGTTATTTTCCACCAAAGTTGGTGGACAATATTTTTTTAAATTCAAACTTTTTTCCCTCTCTCCCAAGGCCATTAAAAATCTATAAATAGAATCCTTGGGATAGCCTCTTCATCAAGCATTCTTAAGTACTAAAATTCTACAAGTTTTTCTTCAAGTATTCAAGTTTTCAAGCAAAAGGATCTCAAAAGGGGCATCATCACCATCATCATCAATCTTCAAGCATCCAAGCATAGGGAGGCTACCTCCATCAAGATTTTACCAAGAGAGAGGCAACTTTGTTCCAAGGGTTGTGCTCTTTCACCCTCTCTCTTCATCTATCTTGTTCATTCATTTTCTACCTCCTTACTAATTTGAATAACATTTTCATTTCATAGTTAGGCTCTTTTAGTCTCTTCATTTCAACACTAACTTTGTAGATTTCATTTATCTTGCCATTATCCCAGGCATTTCTTTACATAGTTAATTTTGTTTATTCACACTCACCTTGTTATTTAATGTAAACTCTTTTCATGCTCTCATATTATTTCATAAGCATATCACATTAAAAAGGGTCTTAATTCTGTGTATGCTCATCCCTTGCACTTTGTGTGAACTTGGGAAACAAAAACGGGTAGATCACCTCAGATTAACAAACAATATCACACCTTCCCATTATTTTAAGCATTTCTTTATTTCAGTTCTAATCTTATTTATTTGCATTCATCTTGTTATTTAATGCAAACTTTTTTCATGCTCTCACATTATTGCAAAAGCATACCACATTAAAAAGGGTCCCTATTCCGTGTATGCTCTTCCCTTGCACTTCGTGTGAGCTTGGGAATCAAAAACAGGAAGGTCCCCTAAGATTAACGAACAACATCATCATCGTCATCATCATCTTTCTTACTTTCATATGCTCATCCATTCCAAAAGGTCAATACTTTTTCCACGGTCAACTAAAAGGACCAAGGGGGCTTGATTGTTGTGCCTTCAAGCCCAGTCACATAGCGGTCTAAGTAGGCCCCCAAACACTAATCACCTTTTTTTTAGTTTTTGCCTTTGTTCACAGGTTTGCTCGAATTCATAATCGTAGGTTTAAGAATACGACGCAAGAACGAACACCGGGACAAGTAGGTGTTCTATTTAATCCATTTGGTTGTTTTTTGTGTGTCTTCATTTGTTTTTGTTCTTTTGCAATTAGTAAAGTAGATTAAACTTAAATCCAATCTCATTTAGGAAATTAATTAAAGAAATCAAATTCATTTTAATTTTAGTTCATTTTAAAAGAAAAGTTGTTTTATTTTAACTTTTAGGCATTGAAGTGAAATTACATGTAGCTTGCATTATGTTGGATGTGTCTCATCCTTTGCAGAGGAAGTACTTGTATAGCAAGCCCCGGTGTCAGCAGTCCTTCTTCTTCGGTGGGCGGCTCGGGGGGGCGAAGCCCTCTCGGGGGGTTCGGGGAGAGGGGGGGGGGGGGCCCAAAAAAAATTTCCCCTTTTTCCGGAGCGGTTTTCGAGATTCCCGTGATTGGTGGGTATGGGTGGTTTTAGCCTATGGTATTGTGCCCACGGTATTCTAATACCACATTGTGGTTTAGGGTTGTAAGAGTTTCCTTTAATATTGATTGTAATGTCCCATTATGGGAAAGGAGTGAATAATAATATCAAAGAAGATGTGGCTCTTGTTTGCTGGAGTAGCCCATATTGGGTGAACCAGGGTAAATCTCGTGTACTATGTGCATGATTTATTGTGAGTTGTTATTTTCTTCTGTATCATTTAGTTTCTGCACTATTATTCTGGAATAAGTTAGAGTAAAGCTCTTCACATTAGGCTAGATTTGTTTGTGCATTTTCTTGAACCCTTGCCTTAAAGAAAAGGGTTTCCTTTCTTGTACCCTAGGACTATTGTCTTTCAAAGGAAAGAATCATCTTAGGATTAGCCCGTCTTTTGCATACTTGTTTTCTTGCATTTTTAGTTAGAATAGACATTTTGATTAAATAGTTCATGTTATCAATCCAAACTTGGGTGTTTATAAAAGTACACATCAAACCTTCCATCCTGGACTTGAAGTGAGTCTTTAAACCATAGTTGAGAAAATCTGCAAAAAATCCCGATTTTGCCTATTTTTTCCCGATTCACAGGCTAGCCGATTTTCTCCTGATCTTGCCGATTTTTTCTTGAAAAATTCTGATATGCATGAAAAAAGCTTTTTTTCAATGAAAATGTGTACTTAAAGCTTGAGCCTTGTATGATGTCTTGACTTGAATTGTTGTTTTTATTGCAATATCTGATTTGCATAATGTTAATTCATTGTAATATGCATGAAAAAAAAAAATCAAAAAGAAAATTTGTTTTCTTCGGTTTTTTTTTGTCGATTTTTTGCCGATGTTTTGCCGATTTTTGAAAAACTCCCGTCTTATTGCCCAGCCGATTGACTCCCGATACTGATTTTCTCAACTATGCTTTAAACCATTCCTGGTGAACCCTTAATCCTCAAAGCCCTCGAGTGTAGAGAACAATAGCTCCGCGGTCACCTTTTTTCCCAACGGATCCAGCTGAGAATCGTACGCGGTGGGTATTTTCCCCCTCTACACCTTCTCCTTGCTTAGCTTGTGGGGTGAGATACGCTCCCTTTTTGTAATTCTCATCAATAGCATGAGCTTTGATGCTAGCCTCTTCCAAGGTCTTGATGGGAGAGAGTGATAAAATCCTCTCTATATGAGGCTGAAGTGCACCAAGATATTTTGCAACTACCTCCTCATCATTCAATGACTTTCTCATCAACATGGCTTGTTTTTTAAATTCAATAGTATAGTTTTCAACATTTTGTCTTTGCCTTTGATGCAAGAAATGCCATTTTCGATTCTTTTCAGAAGCATACCCAAGAGGATAAAATTGTCCCTCATAATTCTCCTTAATTTGTGACCACTTTTTAATGAATGACTTTCCATCATATGCCAAGGCTTCAATATAGCTCCACTAGACTAATGCATCTTTGGACATTTTCAATCATGCATAAGCAATTCTTTGTGCATCATTAAGTTCATGTATATCGAAGAACACCTCCAATTGCTCAAATCAATGCTCTTAACTCTTCTACATTTCACTTCCCCTCAAAAGACTGAACTACAAACCTGGCCTCCATCTAAAATATTGGTGGGGAGAAAGGAATATAAAAGGACTATAGACCTTATTCTGCCTCAATAGGCTCATGTTTCTCTTTTCCAAAAGTTGTTGTCTTCTCTAATGCAGCAAGAACGTGCTCAATGTTTTTCTCAATTTTTGCCAACCTCTCTCTAAGGTTGGACGAAGAATTATTACCTTTTGCTACTGTCCTTAATCAAAACTTCCACAATCTGGTTTCAATTTCTGGATCTGCACATAGCAAACCCTCTTTCCCTTTCTTTTAGGTTAAATATATATACACACAAGCTCAGGAAATTTGCCTTAAACCATATCATCTGTGGCAGACTTTCACATAGATCTTTCAAAAAAAAAACTGAACCAATATAATGTACCTCGCTCAATGCATCAAAACAAAGGGAAAAATCAACTAAACAGTGCACAAGCGCAGTACAATGAAGTAAACAACATTGGCAATAAAATCTACACCATCAAAACCAGCAGAATCGAAGGGATTTATGCGAGAAAAACCCTCTGAGATAAGAAAACCCACAGAAAAGAGCTGTGGCAGCTTATATTACTGACGTAATAATACAATGTGTGTGAACTGGAACAAAGTCTCTCCTGGAGAATGAGAGCACAAATAGCTCACACAACTCAAAACTTCTACAAACTCCTGCCTTGCCAATGGCTAGGAAATGCAGAAACACCCCCTATTTAAGCTTTTCTAGCAACGGAGAAAGAAAATGGGGCACAGAAGGCCAAGAGTCATGCCCCTTCCTTCTCAGATTCTTCTCCAGTGACCTTTCATTTGCCCATTTCGCTTTAAATCTGAAAATGACTTTATGTTATTAGTTTTCTATGCTTCATCTGGTCTTCAATCCAGATCATCTCATAGGAATCCGGATTTCTCAAACTTGTTGCTATGCAAATTGTCTGTCCAGAAAATAGTTGGAAAACTCACAACTCGCAATAAACTCGGCAGCCTAATTTTGAAGATTTTATCTACAACTCGGGAAAACTCGGCAGAAAAAAGCCGAAGAAAAGTTTTCAATTTCAAAAAAAAAAAAAAAAACATCTTAAACAACAATTGGAGATTCAAAAAGCTGATTTTATATTAGATATTCATAAAAAAGCATACAATTACAGTTCATAATCATTAAATCCAACAAAATACATCTTACAAATGCAAAATTCCAAAATATAATGTAGTTTTTAAACTGCCTTTTGTTTTCCTCTCCTTCCCCTGGAACCAAATGGTTGGCCTCGGCTCTGAACAGGTTGCCGAATTGAAGGCTCCTCCCCGTGGAACTAGATGGTTGGCCTTGGCTCTAAATTCTACAGGCTTTGACAACATTAGTACTTTCTCAAGCAGACAATATTAGCATTTTTTCACGCAGGTTTAGCAGTCTCTAGAAAACACTTTCACTAAGAATGTGGATGTGATATTAATAATTTACAGATTGGCACCATGCAAGGCAAATAATGAACAGTTATGTTTAAATGTGGTAGTAGTGTACATCCCAAACATTGCACAAAGAAGGTTTCCTGCTAAGATAGTATTTACTGCAAAAACTAGCGAATGTATTTCAAAAAACTAATACAAGGTCCATAGCTCTTCGGTGATAGTTATGAATCTAGTCAACAAGAATAATGGAATTTAAATATTTCTGTGAACTGCACATATTTTGCAAGTTTTCTGCAAGAGAAAAGCAAGAACTCGTGCGATACATCCCAATTGATTGTTAGGAACAGTTTCATACCAATTATGGTGCTGTTGAGGTTTTAGTGGCGTTTGATTTAGTCCTCATACAGAAAAATGATTAGGACCTCATACAAAACAATTTAGGGTTTCCTATGCACCTAGACACAAGTTATTCCTAACTATATCTATGTAATATATCTTGCCCTTTTCTGATAAATTGGAAACCCTTATTTGCCTACAAGCTCAGTCCCTGCGTCACAACACATCAGATGGTTGCATGGGGTTTTATCCTGAAGGAAACCGCCTAGGTGATTGCTCTGACCCCACTAGTGGCAAGATCACCCTAAAACTGGTAGGGATAGATCAGGTACTAACACGGACAGCCTTTGTACGAGTGAGAGAATCTCGACAAACCCTAGGGTTCATTGTCCATTCAGAAAAATTAGAAGTCAAGGCCACCTGTGACCAGTGACCATAGCTCTTCCCCTGCACCTCTAAAGTCTTATATGCCGACTCTAAATGTATGTTACAGCTAGCTTAAGGTTACTGGATGAATTTTCTTAGGCAGTAACCTTGCACTTGGAGGCTATATCAAATTGATTACCACATTTTGCTTGTTGTGTCTTGTTTGTTTCGTGTGATGCAAAATAATTTTGTTGAGAGTGTTTGCACTTGTTTTGCAGGTTGCAGGTAGAACCTTAAAGGATTGTGCGTGCATTTGCTAAAACTAAAAGCTTCCAAAAAAATCTAACAGATTTGCGGTTGCAAGAAAAATATAAGAAAAAACAATATAGAAAAAAGTTCATCCATTTTCTATTTTCTACTGAAATTTAATTTTAGTAGATTAATTCATTTTTATTTTGGCATATCATCTGCGCACAGTGCATAAATTCTCCAGGCACAATCACCTAATTGTCTGGCCAAAATGTGCATTTTTCCTATCTAGCACTAGCTCGGCCTTCCTTGGGTGTTCTCCTCCTTCATCCATATCCCATTGTCAAGTTCTAGGTCATCCATTTTAAATGTCTTGCCTCAGCCCTTTCTAGCCCGCTTAGAGAAGTTCTAGGTCTACCTGAGTATTATCCAGAAATGTAATCCTTTAGGTTTTGACCAATTAAGCTATTATTTAGGTCAATTTTTTAGGTATACAAAGGGTCGGTCCATGGTGCAGGTTGTTGAAAGCAGAACTACTGTTGTGAATGCCCATTATCAGAAGGTAAATAGAGTGCTCTGAGCCTGATATTACTTTTAAAGCTAAAATATAGGCTATGATACAGTGATATTGGAGTTACTGAAAAATAAGAAAGTTTTTTCTCTATATGAATAACATTTATGATTACTGGCTAAAGGAACAAAAGCCACAAGAGGATAAATCTTCTTATGTGCATAAAATAAGTAATCATAAATACAAGATATCCATAGCGAAAACTCTTTGAAACAATATTGTAGCACTAGCACCTCTTGAATCGGATAGCATGCAAACTCCAACAGCACGTGCACACAAGAAGAGATGAGATGGAATTTTTGGTAGAGATTACACTGCAGTGAGAAAGAGGTCAATGGACATGGAGAAATAGCCTGGGGTTTACCAAGGGAGAAATCCTTAAGCTGGAAACAGATAAGAATCACCAAGAGAGGCGCATGGGGTGTGGGGCAATTGGTGGGAAGTTTTGAGTTTCATGCCCTAAAACAAAGGTTCAAATATCATGGATGAAACATAACATTTTAATAAAATCGCATGAGCTCAACCGGTTAAGTACCTCAACTTTCAAGGAGGAGACCCAAGTTCAAATCTTGCCGGGTAATTGTTGGTTACGAATCTGCCATTAGGAAAGGATTTTAATCTTTTGCGCCCTAGATTCGCCCAGCAGATTGAAAGGCCGGGAGGAAGAGATGCCTCCCGTGCCAATCTCCGGAGAAGGCCGGCTCCTATACTACACTACTATGGTTTTGAGATAAGGGAACTAGAAAGAGATTGTAAAATGCAGAAAGAGATGTAAATAGCATGTGGTTATGGTGGGAAAGAACAAGCAGCACGATTACTAGCTAATACCCAAACCAACAACAATCAAAACAAAGCATGTAACAGAAACTAACACTGTTATTCCTTCCTATGTATCCTTCATTCAGTATTCCAGATTCACTTAATTGCCAATGCTCTAATCCAGAATTCAGAATTACAGCAATCAGAAAAATAAATGAACACGGAGCAGAAATACTTGCAGAAGGCAGCATAAAAGAAAGAGACAGATGTCAGAGCCAAGGATGCTTAGTATTGGAAGCAAGTGTTTGTTACAGCAGAGCTTTCTTAGCAATATGTTCCCCCCTTTTACAATGAAAGTCCACTGCTATTTATAGCAGAAATTTCCCCCCAATTACAATGATGCACAGAACCCAAAGACTGCAAAAGCTGCCGAGATTTGACCCTTGCTGGCCGTGAGCGTACCTGCAACAAGATTCACCTGACTTTGGTGCAGCTCCGGACAGATCTGGTGGTTCTGAAAGGCTCAAATCCCGAAATCCGTGCGTGGTCTGCCTGAGTCTGAGGTTCGCTGAGATGGAGGGGGGTTGACCAAAGTCGCTTGATAAAACAGCGACCCCGGGAGTCGCTCCAGAATGGAGCGAACCCGGGACGCACTTTGCCTTAGAAAAATCTGCAACTCCGTCTTTTTCTGCTCACAGTCGCTGAATGGGGGGAGGCGACGGCAATCGTTGGGAAATGGCAGCGACGACGGGAGTCGCTCGAAAAATGAGCGACCGACGTCAACACTCCACTTTTGTGCCTTAGAAGAATTTGGAGCCTCCTCGCCCGTGGTCGCTGAAAAATTGCAACGACGTCGAGAATCGCTCCAAAACGGAGCGACCGGCGTCAACAATTAGTTGCTGGAGATCGTTGGAATCTTGAGCGACGACGGTGGTCGCTGGCAGAGTTGAGCGACGACGGGAGTCGCTCCAAAATGGAGCGACCGACGTCACCTCAACACTTAGACAAATTTTGAGTTACTTTTCCCTCGTTGCCCATGGTCGCCGAAAAAAGGAGCGACGACGATTGTCGCCACAAAAATGAGCGACCGACGTCGACATTTCACACTTAGAATTTTTTACTTTTTCTCCCTCATTTCGGTTCGCTGGAAATTGCAGCGACGACGACGATCGCTGGAAAAGAGGTGCGACGACGGAGTTCGCTCCAAAGTCAAGCGACCGACGTCAACTTTCCATGCCTTAGCATTTTTTCATTTTGCTCATCGTCGACGGTCGCTAACGACGAAGGTCGCTGGGAAAAGTTAGCGACGACGAGGGTCGCTCCAAAATGGAGCGACCGCGGGAAACTTACACTTAGACAAATTTTATCAATTTTCTCCCGCTCGTCTTGCTGTCGGCCGGAGAGAGAGCGCAGGGCCGGAAATCGCTGGAAAGAGGGAGCGACTCCCGGAATCGCTCCAAAAGTGAGCGACCAAGGGAGTGCCCTGACTTAGAAAAATTTGGGCTTTTCCCAAACCCTGCCGAACTTGCTGAACATTGGGGAACTGAAACTGGAAACTGGAAATATGAAAGACTATCTGGACAAAGCTGGAAAGGAAGGAGGAAGGAAGAATCTGGTCCGAAAAGTTGCAGCAGCAATTTTTCAAATTTTTCAAAATTTCTACCCCTTAGCAAAATGTGGCAACATTCCTGGCGGCTCGCGGGGTATCGAGCTCGCCTCGATGCAAGGACCCATGCCTTCATCCTTTGGGCTCGGAGTCACCCCCGGTCCCTGCTTCTTCCTGTTGCTGCCCTTCTTTTGGCTGCTCTATTTCCTGCTGCTCTTCTTCTTCGGCACTGTCCTCTTCGGACTCTTCCTCTGAATCTTCTTCTTTCGTTTCTCCTTCCGACTGCCCCTCGCCTTCTTCTTCTTCTTGATCTGGGGGGGCCACGCGGTCATGGATGCGATCATAAGTAGTCTGAACCTGAGTCCAGGCTGCTTCTTGGAAGGGCTCGAGGTCGCTGATATCTTTCAACATGCACTTGAAGGCTTCGACCTGGAGCATATCAATCGCGCTGACCCTCTCACTCAACTCGGTGAGGCAGGCGCTAATCTGGCAGAATCGAGACACCAACTGTGTGACCTGCGCCTCAAGAATTGGGTCTTCCCAGTCATCTATCTTCGTTGTGTCTGACTGGAAGGCTTCCCAGATTGGCTTCAATTCCTCTCTGGGTCGGCAGTTTCCATCTTCGTTCCAGAAACTTGGGAACCCAAGCGATGCAAGGGTTTGGAAAGGAACCAGGCAGATGTTTTTCTCCTTCTGCAATGCATCTAGCATCCTCCTGGCTTTCCGGATTTTTTCTGATTTTTCGAAATATAAATGCAAGGTTGCCCTTGCAGTGGCCCAATCTAGGGCAATCTGAGACATGGGGACAAATCGGAGGCCCTTGCGCTCGTATTCTTCTATTTTGACAACCAAGTCGAGCCATCGCTGAGCTTGGCGTTCGGCCTCCTCTACCACAGGCTTACCCTGGGCAGATACTTCCTGCACTTTGGAGACGAATGCGAGGACCGAGAGAGATCTGGAGACGTGGGTTTTGAAACCCTTCAACAGGCCAGCGCGGATTTCCTTGACTCGATCTTTTGAAAAGGCCGCGACCTGTGTAGCTCTTTCCTCCAGCTGCTGTTGTACTCCCTGGAGCTGGCCCTGTAGTTCAACGATTTGGGCCTGTGCTTCCTCTTTCTCTCTGGCCTGCTGCTCTGCAGCCTCCTTTTGATCAGCTGCCTCTTTTTCCAAGGCTGCTAGCCGCTCCTTCAGCTTTTGGGACTCATCCTGGGCATCTTCCAGCTGCGCTTGCATCTTCGCCATATCTTCCTCCAACCTGATTTTTTCATTCTCCACCTCATAGAAGCGCTTTTTCAACTGTTGATGGTTCACATATAACGTATCAGCTCTCAGATGGATACCCCCTATTTCATTTTCCACGCTGATATTGTTCAGGTCCTTGGCCTTACGGTGGTGCTCGTAGTCATCTGGGGTCATATCCTTTCGGCGCTTCTTCACCTTGGGAACCCTTTTTTCTTTGTAGAGCACCATGTTCTCCAGGTCAAACTTAGCATACTTCTCTACTCCAGCAAGCTCCTCGCCCTTTCTCTTCTTCATGTCTTGGAGCCATCTAAAGGAACTTTGCTCCGCTTGGGCTACCATGGGGTGGTGTTCCACCATTCTCAACCGTGGTTCACTGAGCTCCATTTCCTCGAGCATAGGATAGGCCAAAGGCAAGTCTTGCTGGGGCATCTGTTCGTCTGCGAACAGATGAGAGGAAACGGCGCCTGAGGGTTCAGTCGCCTTTGGGGACGACTGGGCTTGGGTAGAGGCGGGAGGTTCCTCAAGATGCAAAGATGGGTTTTCAATGAATGCGCCTGCTGAAGATGAAGGATGGGGAGAATGAGGTGGGTCTTCAGCGGCGGCGCCCGGCTGCGTTCGACTTAGGGTTTCAAAGGCATTAAAATATGAGGAAAACTGGTCGAATGCCTGTTGGGCTTGCTGGATGGAGGCGGAGGGTTGGGGTTCTGTAAGGGGGGAGTGAGATACTGCAACGATGACGGGTTCAGTGGAGGTGGAAGGGGGTGTCGCAGGCAATGGTTTAGAAGATTGTTGAGAGAAGAGAGAAAGCGTACCTGCGAGCTCGGCTTGAGCTGGCGTGTTGAAAACTTGCGTTATCCACGGGTCCACTTCTTCTTCTGGGGTGTCCTCTTCGACAGTTATAATTTCTTTGGCGGCAACCTTCTTCTGCGGAGTCACCACGGTCTGCTGCACAGCCTCCTTCTTGGGCGTGGTCTTTTTCTCCTTTGACTTCTCAGACCTTTTCCTCTTTTCTTTTTTAGGCGTTACGTTGGTGACTGCTCCCGGAAGAGCCTTAGACGTTTTAAACTTCAACTTCACCTTTGTCCTCAAAGGCTCTAGAATTTCCTCCGCTGCTTTGGCCAACTGCTCAGACCCTTGCGGCTTCTCAGGGGGCGGCTGCACCATGGGTTCTGCCGCCTGACTCCTTTTCACTTCACTGTTGGACCCTCCTTCTTGCACAAGTGGTTGCCTGGGTGGGGCCTTTCCCTTTTGTAGGCGACGGATGCCTCGGGGCACGATATCACGGAACACGATGGGCCGCCACGTGGCGACGTGATCATCATAGACCTTGGAAAACTGATGGTCATTGGCCAGCAATTTTTCAGACCTTTCTTTCTTGGTGTGGGCCCTCGTGACCCACCATTGTGCTATCTTTTCGTCGTCCCAACCCAAACCTTTCACTTTCGGCAGCATTCGCCTGTAAGCCTGGGTGTTTGTTTTGTGAGCATCGTTATTGACAGGGTCGTACTCCGCCTCAACAAAGTAGAAATCGTGCCAAGGTGGGAATGACTGCATCTCTTCTATGTGCCACTCCAGGTCACCTCCTGACGGATTATTTCGCTCCCCCATGATCTCCTCCTGGCGCGGGCAGGCATGAAAATTTTTCATCTCCGTGAAATCTTTTACCACGTCGAGGGGGTCATATCTCCACCGCTGAGGAAGCTCCACCAGGCCGAAACTTAGGAGTGTGGCTGCTAGGTACTCGTTCTGCCCATTTGTGTTGACTTCGATATCACCCCAGATGATTGGGAACTTGAACATATGGCCCCATTTTCTTCCTTGACCATATTGTTGGTCTGCAAAGTCCATCTGCCGCGCTGCCTCCAAGCCGAACAGGTAATCTGTACAGAAAAACGGCAGGAGGAAGGGTTTGCCAGTGAACCCGAAAATTCTGATGACAAACCCTTGTGTCAATTTGAAGGTGTCGCCTATATTCCCCCGCACAATTTTGTCTCTCATTTCACGGGGGGCGCGCGAGCAGGTGCCGTCGAGGATGGCTAGGGCAGGGCCCAAGAACGTCAAATTAAATTTATAGTATGATTCCCTCCTTGACAAGACCCGAGTCCATTCATATACCGGGAGCTGCGCGCCATCCTTGTCCTTCTGCTGGACCGGAATTGTCTTCATCTTGTTGTGCATATGAAACAGGAAGAGCCATGCCAGGAACGAGCAATATCTGAAGGACTGGGTCTTTCCCTCTTTCAGGTCCTGAAGGCTTGAATGCAGACCGTGCGCTACGCAATCTGCCCAGTCAAAGAAAACTGGCTTAGTTTCCGGCTTCATGGCGTTGGGGTCATAGAATTCCCCATGTAGGATGCATTCCGCGATAGCGACCTGGTATGGATGAACTACCGCATCAGTACCGCAGCCTAAGACCCAAGCCAACATGGAATAGAGGGACTTGCTCTTAAAATTTTCCTGGGGCATTGGCTACGTCGGCCAATGTCTGGGCGACGGTGGCTCGTGCAGCTGAGACTCGAGAAAGCGCCTCATTTTCGGATTATCAGTGAACCTGTCTGTTTGCTCATCCAGGTTGACTCTTCTGACTGTATAATTCCTATCCGGCGAATGACGAGGCGCGAAGGCCATTTGGACAGTCTCCTTATAGAGCGAGAACAGAACCGTCCCCTCATGGTCCCGGACTTGTCTGGTGCTGGGCTTGTAATTTCTGGCAATGGCCGCAACCAGCTCTGGACAATGGTGCACCGGCGGGCATAAATACCAATACAGGTGCGAATGGTAGGCTGCGGCGAAAGGATGCGAAGCAGGAACCTTTTTCCGCCATTCCTCTACGGTGCGCCGAAGTTGTTCGATGCTGTGAGAGTATGGGCCGTCCCTGTATCTTATCAAATTGTCTACAGGCGGCGGAGGAGGAACTTGTCTTGCTGGCCCTGATGCCTTCGCCTTCCCCTTGCCCTTCTTTTCCTTTTTCTTTCCGCTCTCTGGTGTGCCCGAAGCTGCCTGCTCAGGTGCTTTACCCTTTTCTCCACTCTCCCTTTTACCCATGGTGACAGAACAATTCAAATTTACTGCCGCTTGCTGGTAAAATTCTGAATTTTTCCTCTGGTGCAGCTTGGAGTTCGTCTGGGTTTAACTGATAAAGTGCATTGGGCGCCTGACCTTTTATGGCGATAAGTAGAGGCTATGTCATTAATGGCGAGCGCTGGAGTTAAAGGCAGGGTGCGCGAAGTGGGTGGGCGCGCCGTTATTCTTCGGTGGTCGTGCATAAGATCTGCTTTGGGGAGCGCAACCTCTCGTTTATTGGCCCAGGGCTTGTCCTTGCCTTTAATGTAATCTGCTTTGAAAACTGTGCAAGCACCCCTTTTTTAGAACGTGCGCCTTGAAGACGTCACCCGCCGCCACTTCGGCACGCGCCCCAAGGTTCGTTGTGATTGAAAATCGCGCCGGAGACGAGGGTCGCTCAAGACTTGGAGCGATTCCTAGAATCGCTGAAAAAATGAGCGATTTGGAGCGTCTGGGGTCTTGGCGAGCGACCGACGTCGACTAGGACTTAGAAAATTTTCAAACTTGTTTTCCTCCCTGAAGTCTTCATCTTGCCAAGGTTCGCTCGAAAAGGGAGCGACGACGGTCATCGCTAGCCAAACCGGGCGACCGTGGGAGTCGCTCCAGAATGGAGCGACTTGCGTCGACCAACACTTAGCATTTTTTCTTGCGTTCCTTGGACCTTGACGGCGCTCGCTCAAAAACATGAGCGATTCCCGGAGTCGCTCAAAAAATGAGCGACTTCGGGCGGCTCCTTGACACTTAGAAATTTCTTGGCCCTTTTCTCTTTAACGCGCCTCGCGCCATGCCCATGCGATTCCCGGAATCGCTGAATAGAATGAGCGATCTTGAGCTTTTTGAAAATTTCGAGCGACCGCTGTCTTTTCTCATTTTTGGCTCAATTTCGGCGCCTCCCGGGGTCGCAAATTTTTCAAAGCGATTTCTGTCGTCGCTGAGATTTGGAGCGACCTTGGGCACGGACTCTTTGCCTTAGCCATTTTTTCTTCTTCGGAGCGTTGCAGTTCGCTGAATTTTGTAGGCGACCCCCGGAGTTGCTCAAAAATCGAGCGACCACGGGCGCTTAGGCAGTTAAACATTTTTTATGCCTCTCCTTCGATCGGTTCAGCTGCTTGAATGTGGCCAGAGTTCGCTGAAAATCTGCACGATGACGGTAGTCGCTGGCTCATTTTGGGCGAACCTCAGCAACTTCTCTTGCATGGGCACTTAGTGAATTTTTCAGTTCTTTCGACCCTCCTGCTTTCTTCCGCCTAAGGAACTTAGCAAACCCTGCTTTACTCCTCTGCTAACAGGAACCTGGAACCTTCTTCTACACAAGACACTTGGCTCTTTTTTCTTGGAACAAAATTTCCGACCCGAGGGCAGAACGCCTGGGTTAAAAGCAGGAAACTACCTCTACTGAAAGCAATATTTACATTCAGAAAAACAAAAAATTAAACTGCAGAAAAGAAAGTATGTACACAGGAGAAACCTCTGGAACTTCTTAATGGTGATAGGCTTTCAGATGAAAGCCATTAACTGGTATTGGGAGGATCTGACCCTCCATATCTCTCAGCACAAAGGAATTGAACTGGTTCACCCGGGCAACCTGAAAGGGGCCTTCCCAGAAGGCGTCAAATTTATCATGGTTCCCTGGTTTTGCCTTCAACGAATCCCATTTCAGCACTAGGTCCCCAATCTTGAAGACTCGGGCCGTAGTCCCTTTCGAGAACCAGTTTCGTGTGGTTTCGGTGTGCTTCATAAAAGCTTTGTAAGCTTTTTCTCTTTCCTCTTCGAGTTGCAGCAACTGAGCCAGCCGGGCATCAACAGGATCCAAGTTACCCTTCTCATCTTCTAACAGCCAGAGTGCGGGCATCTCAACATGGGTGGGCAGGATGGCTTCTTTTCCATAAACAAGCGCGTATGGTGATGTCTTGATGGATTTCTTAACTGAGATACGATCTGCCCATAGCGCCTGATCCAGGTACAAATGCCAGGATCTTTTGTTCCTCTCCAGAGTCTTCTTTATGATCTTCATTAGATTCTTATTTGTAGACTCGGCTAGGCCATTTCCCTGTGGGTAGTAGTTGGAAGAAGCCTTATGGTAAATCCCATACTTGCAAGTAAACTCTACGAGCTTAGCCCCTGTGAATCCTGGTCCGTTGTCTGTCACTATCGCTTCTGGGATCCCGAAGCGAGTGATTAGGCTTTCAAGGAAGTTGATGACCGTCTCCTGGTCGGCGTGCTTGGTAGGTATCGCCTCAACCCATCTGGTGAAGTAATCCGTGGCTGTCAGAATGAACTTATGCCCTGCCGAGGAATTTGGCGAGATTGTCCCGATGAAATCTAGGCCCCATTGCTGGAAGGGAGCCTCAACCTGAATTGGCTGGAGGGGCATAGGTGCATTCCTATTTCTGTCGGCGAACCTTTGACATTTCTCACATTTTTGGCAGACTGCATATGCATCTGCGAAGAGGGTGGGCCAATAATAGCCCGCTCTGATAATTTTTAAGGCCGTAGGCCTTCCCGAAAGATGTCCTCCCGACATTCCAGAATGGAATTCGCCTAGGACCTTCCGTTTATCTGTTTCTTTGACGCATCGCAAGAGGATGTCGTCCACATTCTTGAAATACAGCCCCTCGGGGCGTAGTACATATTTTAGAGCTTGGAGCCTGAATCTCCTTCTCTGACTTGCATTGAGGTGATCTGGGAGCCTCCCAGTGCTGAAATACCAAATGATTTCATCAGCCCAGTCGTTGTCTTCTGCTGAGGAATTGGCAAAGTTGCCTTCTAGGACTGGGTCCTCCCACTGACAGGCGGCGACTTCTGCAGCAGCACTTCTTGCTAATTCTTGACATAGTGCCCGACCTCTGATCAGCTTGGTGGGTCGCACCTCTATATCAAACTCCTGGATCTTGGCAATCCAGCCTGCCCTTCTGTTGCCCATCTCCCCCTGTATGATAAAGTTTCTAACATCTGGGTGGACAACGAACACGGTCGTCCTGCTCTGGGAAACAAAGTGCTTGAACTTCTTCAACGACCTCATGACTGCATGCACTTGGCGTTCGATGAAGTTATACCTCTCTTCATGAGGCTGGATCACCTGGCTCAAGAAGGCTATTGGCCGCTCTTCGCCGTCGTCTCCTTTCTGAGTCAGAACTGCTGCATAACTTTCGGGCTCTCCCACTGCATAAAGGATGAAATCCTTAGAGTAATCCGGGTTTATCAGCACAAGCGCCTGGGCAATCCTTGCCTTAATCTCCTCAAAGGCTTTCTTCCTCTCCTCAGTCCAGACAAACTCGGCATCCTTCTTCAGGAGTTCGGCCATTGGCTTGATTACTTGGGCAAAATCAGGCACGAACTTCCTTACGAAGTTGATTTGTCCAAAGAAGGACTGCAGCCCTTTCTTGTTCACTGGGATTGGCAACCGGAGAAGAGCCTCTGCTCTGTCGGGGTCAACTGCAAGGCCCTTTTCTGAAATGACGTGGCCTAGGAGCTTCCCCTCCTTCACTGCAAAAACTGACTTCTTAGGGTTAATAGATATGCCGAATTCACGGCACCTTTCAAACACTTGCCTTAGGTGAGAGGAGTGTTCTTCTCTTTTGTGTGAAAACACAGTCATGTCATCCAAATAGATGACGATTATTTTGTTTAATAGCTCACGGAATGCTAGGTCCATGGCTCTCTGGAAAGTAGCCCCTGCATTGGACAGGCCGAAGGGCATGCGCTGATAGGCAAACGTCCCCCATTTGGTGGTGAATGTCGTCTTGTGCTGATCCTCGTCCTTCACCCAGATCTGATTATAACCAGAAAAGCCATCCAGAAGGGAGAATCGCTGAGCTCCCGCGACCACATGGAGAATTTGATCAATTTGGGGGAGCGGGTAGTGGTCCTTCAGCGAGGCCTGGTTTAGATTGCGGAAATCCACACAGAGGCGAATGTCCCCGTTCTTCTTCCTGACGGGAACCAGATTTGCAACCCAAGAAGAATGCTTGATGGGATAGATGATTTTCGCTTCCAGCATCTTCAGGAGTTCGGCTCTCATCAGAACCTCGATTTTTGGGTTGACCGGCCTCTGTTTCTGCCTACAGGGCTTAACCCCGTCTTCCAGTTCTATGGTGTGTTGGATAATCTCTCTATCATACCCTTTCAAGTCTTGGTAACACCAAGCAACTATGTCGGGATATTCTCTGCACAAGGCCCGAATCTGCTCCAATTCTTCAGGGGTACAGTCGGTACCAACTTTGATCACTTTTCCGGGCTCGAGCTCCAGGTCCATGTATTGCTTGGCGTCCACCTTGATTCGATGAGATATGGCTCTATCGTTCTGATCAAAGAGACTCTCCAAAGTAATCAGTCCTTTTGGGACATGATTATTTTTTAACTGTATCAACCCCTCATACCGCTCGTCATCAGGGTCTCTACCTTCAATACTACTAGCTTCATGAATCAAAAAATTGACGATTTGCTCGTCACAGTCGAACACCTGCCAGTGGGTGTCCCTATCAGGCACAGAAGGCCTGTAAATAGTACGAACCGGCTTCGGCTTCTGCATAGTGTCATCAGCCGGGACGTACCTGGCTCCAACAGACGCCAAGATATCAGCATGTTTATTTTTCTCACGGGAGATAGCTTTAACGTTCAGGGAGTCAAATGATTCCATCAGGTCCCAGACCCGATTGCGGTACGCCTTGAGATAATGTTTCTTTGAGAGGCACTTATTGGTGATCTGCTTGCATACCCTCTCTGAATCTCCAAAGATTTGCAGCTGCTTGATACCCAATCTCTCCGCCTTCTTCAACCCTAAGCACAGGGCTTCATACTCGGCCGCATTGTTGGTGCAACTCCAGGCCAGCCTGTAGCAATAGTCTTTCTGCTCTCCCGAAGGTGAAACTAGGAGTACCCCTGCCCCGACGCCGTTCTTGCATCTGGCGCCGTCAAAGTACAGCTTCCATAGCTCATTCGGGGCAGGGCCTATGTCTTCCTTTGTTGTTTCCTTCGGCTTTTCAGGCTGCGCAATAGTGTAGCAGCCCATGTCTGATTCAATCATTGCGTTGAAGTCAAGCAAGGAGAATTCATCCTCCGCTTGCAGCTGCTCTATGGCCTCTTCCACCAGGTCCACTTCTTCTAGCTCTTCAGTCATCAGATGGACCGACTCATCCTGTTGCTCCTCTTCTGGCATCCTCCCAACAAGAAAGGTGGAGGGTTTTTCATTGTAGATCTTCACCTTTCTCCCTTTGAAGGGGACCTCCATATGGGAGTAGTCAAGGGACAGGTATCCGCCCAGCTTGGCGGTGAATTCCCTCGAGAGGCACATGCCAAAATAGGGCTCCAGGTCAACGACCACAACTTCTTGAATCACCACGATCTCAGGCGCCTTGTGCAGCTGGATAGGGATATCCTTGATGACGCCTACTGTTTTCACAGGAGTGCCATCCAATTGCAAAACACCTTGGCTGCTTCGCGTGTACTCCATGCCAATCTCCTCGCAGACTGCTCTCGGCATGACGGTAGTTGATGCGCCAGAATCAATCATGCAGTTGTGCACCACGCATCCTTCCATCCGCAGGGACAAGTAAAACGGCGGTGGTCTGTTCTTTCCAGTGATTGAAGTGGTCAAGGGCTGAGCTAACACGGGCTGTGATGGCTTTCCTCCTTTAACGGACTTCAGAGATTCTTGCAACAGATCCACCTGCCCAGGGAGCTGGAGGGCATCATACATGCTTATCTTTGTCGGGGTCCTCTTGAGCTCATCAACAATGTTGTAGGCCGAAGTAGAGGGCCCCTCAGTTTCTTTCGCCGGCTCGTACCTGGTGCGGTACTGTTGCGTCGCCTCGACCCTTTGCCGCTTTGTCAACGACGGGTACTTGAGCTTTTCTCGCGCCTGCTCCTTGGTTTCAGCCGGAGGTTGAGTCGTTGGAGCTTTTGTTGGTGGTGGCTTCTCTTTTGCCGGCGGAGGCAAAGGAACCTTGTCAGGAGCTTTCGCGGCAGGCTGCTCCTTTTCTCGTCTGGTATACACTTTCAAAGGCTGCATCTGGGCCGCGTCCACTTCGATCGGCTTCTTACCACCCTTGGTCAAAATGGACACCGGCTCCTCCTCGGAGACCGCATAATTGCGACCTTCTTCCCGAATCATGTTGATTTGATCACCCGGAGCACTATTTGCTAGAGTTTGGACATAATGTTGAAGGAGCATGCAGCTATCTTCTCCGTGAGGATCATTGCACGTAGAGCACCAATGCAGGTAATCTGAAGTGCTCGGCTCTTCATTGATAGCAGCATTCCTTGCTGGAGGCCTGTTGGCCTGAGGTACTTGGTCTCTTGTCAGCGCCGGAGGAGGGTATGGTCTCCTTGGGATGAACTCTTGCTGAGCCTGCTTCTTCTTCATAACAGCCATGTCATTGGACAACGTTCGGCAGACAGAAGTAAGCGACTCTACGTGTTGCAGAATCTTGGACTGCACATCAACAACTTGTGGTGCTGATTGGGCTGGCGGAGGTAGTGCCGCAAGTGGTGGGGCTGATGGCAATGTCGGGTATTGTGGAGGAGATGGAAGTGCAGGAAATTGCGGAAGTGATGGAGGTTGTGGTGCTTGTGGCACCGGAAAATGCACTTGGGGAGCAGAGAATTGGGTGACCACCGGCGCGGGATTCCATGGTGAATTCTGGTGTGTGGAAGGCGTAGCCAGTGGTTGTGCAGATGCACTAGGATACTGAGATTGCGGGAAATCAGGGCAAATTGGCATCGGCATCCTAGGTGGGAGTCTACCAATGGCAATCAAATCAAGCTCCGCCTTTTGAGCTAACTCGTACAACTCGGGGAAAGTGTTGATATGGGAAAACTTGATGATCATACTAATGTCCGAGTTGAATGCTCTGAGGTAGTAATAGGCAGCTTGTCCGGCGGTCGGTCGCAGCTCAACGGGTACCCTATGCCAGGATCTCGCAAATCTGACATTAAAATCCGCTATCTCCTCTTGCTGATGTCGTTGAATGGTTTGAAACTGATGCAGCAAAGATGATGGATCCGCGGACTCATTGAATCCCTTCACCAGTTGCCCCACCAACTGACGCCATCCAGTGATAGTGCCAACAGGCAAGGATCTATACCAATAGAGGAGCTTTCCGCGCAGGGACAGAGCCAACAGTCGGACCATAACACTCTCATCGGTAATGCTGTGGAGCGCGGCCAGGGCAACAATGTCTTGGATGTGCTCGTAGGCCGTCTTCCCAGTGCCATCATATGTGGGTATAGCCTTCAAAGCGGCAGCTGGAACGGCAGCTTGGCCAACTAGATTGAGTGGTCCGGTAGAATTCCAGTCCGGAAATGGATCAGGAGCAACCGGCGGATTTTGTTGATTCTGATTTGGCGGCGGATTTGGCTGCGGATTTGGTGGAGGATTCGGTGGTACATTCGGATTCTGTGGAGGGTTCGCCATGTTCGCGTTCGGATTGGGCTGAACAGGTGCACCAGGAACAGCTAACTGCAAGTCGGGTTGCACCGGAACGGCCTGATGGTCCGGAGAGTTCGGAGGATTCGGAGGGTAGCTGGTTGCAGTGCTATCCGAAGTTGGATCTTGCTCCTCAACTACGACTTCTTGCGAAAATGCTTCGTCTTGGAAGAAGTTGGGCGTAACTAGCCTGGGGTGTTCTCCGAAAGCAGTGATATCAAGCTCGTAAAACTCAGGATCTTCCTCCGTGTTTCTCACTCTCCATCTTGTATGCATGAAGGACTTATAATCTTGGACCAGTCTTCGAGACTCGGAGTGTATTCAGGTTCAACAGAGTCGCCAGGTGTTCAGATTCGACAACACTGAAGCGAACACCGATACTTCAATACCGCTTATGCAGTGGAACACTTTTGGCCCCCCGCGGGGGCCAAAAAAAAAGTTTTTTAAAAAAACCCCCCAATAGGAAAGGATTTTGATCTTTTGCGCCCTAGATTCGCCCAGCAGATTGAAATGTCGGGAGGAAGAGATGCCTCCCGTGCCAATCTCCGGAGAAGGCCGGCTCCTATACTACACTACTGATGTTTTTGAGATAAGGGAACTGGAAAGAGATTGTAAAATGCAGAAAGAGATGTAAATAGCATGTGGTTATGGTGGGAAAGAACAAGCAGCACGATTACTAGCTAATACCCAAACCAACAACAATAAAAAAAAAAGCATGTAACAGAAACTAACACTGTTATTCCTTCCTATGTATCCTTCATTCAGTATTCCAGATTCACTTAATTGCCAATGCTCTAATCCAGAATTTAGAATTACAGCAATCAGAAAAATAAATGAACACGGAGCAGAAATACTTGCAGAAGGTAGCATAAAAGAAAGAGACAAGAAACAGAGCCAAGGATGCTTAGTATTGGAAGCAAGTGTTTGATTACAGCAGAGCTTTCTTAGCAATATGTTCCCCCCTTTTACAATGAAAGTCCACTGCTATTTATAGCAAAAATTTCCCCCCAATTACAATGATGCACAGAACCCAAAGACTGCAAAAGCTGCCGAGATTTGACCTCTGCTGGCCGTGAGCGTACCTGCAACAAGATTCACCTGACTTTGGTGCAGCTCCGGACAGATCTGGTGGTTGAGAAGGCACATTTGATTAATGTGGTAGGTGCAGTCTTAGTTATCAAGTTCGAGTTCATGTTCGAGTTCGACACTCTTAAAATTCGAAATAAATTCGACATGTTCAAAAATTCGGAATAAAATTCGATATATTATAAATGTGCATATATAATTCCAGTACACATGTAATTCCGGTCACAGCCATAACCAATGTCTGTCATTCAGTTAGTTACAGCACCCAATTAGTTTGGGTTGTTCCTCTATCAATCGAATTACCCGGAGTTATATCCATTTACTAATTTACTCAGACAATAATTGGTATAAATTTGCGATTGATATGTTTCTTGGCATTACTGTACGGGTTTCCGCCAATCGTAATCTTTTCAAACTTAAGTGTTGTACAGGGTTGAAGTTTGGTGTCACTACATTTTGTGGATCAAATTTGTCACCTTAATCTTATTTTATTTTTAAAAAATAATAAGTATCCAAATTATCAATACACAAATCAAGATAATATTATTTAATTTTTTTAATTAATATTAAATATTATTTATACATAAGACTGTGGGCTTTTTTACGAGACTTAGTGAAAAAATATGTATATGTATGGGGATTCGAGGTCCTGCACTACAACGACAAATGTGACCTGACCTGGTTGTTTGATTGAACGAGCGATATACGAAATACACTCTTTGACCCGCCCCGCAATGCTAAACTGAAGATGGCCGCATGAAAAAGAGAATTCAGAAATATCAAACACCAATTTTTCCATGCCGAATTTAAGGTTTGTTCGGCGAATTTATTCGCGTGGGTTTTAAATTCGACGATTTTCAAATTTTATCTCAAAAATTCAGCGAATTTGATAACTAAGGGTGCAGTATTATTTGGTGTTGAATAACTGCTGTCAATGCTCACCTACCCTGTACTTTGAAGCATGCCTTCGGTTTCGTTCTGACAGGTGATCTGTGCGTGATTTGCCTAAGTCTGAGGTTCGCTGAGATGGAGGGGGGTTTGACCGAAGTCGCTTGATAAAACAGCGACCCCGGGAGTCGCTCCAGAATGGAGCGAACCCGGGACGCACTTTGCCTTAGAGAAATCTGCAACTCCGTCTTTTTCTGCTCACAGTCGCTGAATGGGGGGAGGCGACAGCGATCGCTGACAGGTGACAGCGACGACGGGAGTCGCTAGAAAAATGGGCGACCAACGTCAACATGCCACTTTCGTGCCTTAGAAGAATTTGGAGCCTCCTCGCCCGTGGTCGCTAAAAAACTGCAGCGACGCCAAGAATCACTCCAAAACGGAGCGACCGACGTCAACAATTAGTTGTTGGAGATCATTGGCATCTTGGGCGACGACGGCGGTCGTTGGCGGAGTTGAGCGACGACGGGAGTCGCTCCAAAATGGAGCGATCGGCGTCGCCTCAACACTTAGACAAATTTTGAGTTGCTTTTCCCCGCTGCCCATGGTCGCCGAAAAAAGGGAGCGACGACGGTCGTCGCTGGCAGAAATGAGCGACCGACGTCGACATTTCACACTTAGCACATTTTTATGGTTTTTTCTCCCTCGCTGCGGTTCACTGGAAATTGCAGCGATGACGGCGATCGCTGGAAAAGAGGTGCGACGACGGAGTTCGCTCCAAAGTCGAGCGACCGACGTCGACTTTCCATGCCTTAGCATTTTTTCATTTTGCTCATTGCCGACGGTCGCTGATGACGAAGGTCGCTGGGAAAAGCTGGCGACGACGGGGGTCGCTCCAGAATGGAGCGACCGCGGGAAACATACACTTAGCCAAATTTTGATCAATTTTATCCTGCTCGCTTCGCTGCCAAAAGTTGTCGTCGGTCGCCGGAGAGAGGCGTAGGGCCGAAAATCGCTGAAAAGAGGGAGCGACTCCCGGAATCGCTCCAAAAGTGAGCGACCGAGGGAGTGCCCCTTTAAAGCAAGAACAAAGAGAAAAGGAAACTCAAAGGGATCTCAACTTGAGAAACCAAGCACAAAGATTATAGATGTTAACAAGAAGAGGGGCTAAGCCCACTAATAAAAATAAAAAATTGATGACAAAAATGGTATCATGGAATATTAGGGGTATGAATAAGACTCCTAAAAAAGAGTTATTAAGGAATTGATAGAGAATTGATACGTTGTTATAGTATTGGGTTTATTTTAATACAAGAAACAAAATTAAGTAGTGAGGAATGTTAGGATGCATTCAAAAAGATTTGGAATATGGGGGATTGTCTAGCAATTTCTTCTGTAGGAGCTTTTGAAGGTATTGAGACAATATGGTACAAATGCAAATGGGATGGACAATTGCTCGAAGCAAAAAAAAATGGGTTGATGGTCTATTTTATAGGAAAGAGGAAAACATCAAACTTGGGGTTATAAATACATATGCTCCAACCATAGTTACTCCTTGGGGTTATAAATGCATATGCTCCAACCATAGTTACTCCTTGCGAGAGATTTTGGAATGACCTTAGCATATTTTTGCCGAATACAATGATAATTCATAATTATGATCTATGCATTATTTTTTGGTAGGGGACTTTAACACAATGCAATCCCCTTTGGAGAAGAAGGGTGTTACTCCTCGATGGTCTAAATCAATGCAGGACTTTGCTCAATTAGTCAATTCTAATGGCCTTTAAGATGCTATTCCTTTAAGTTTTCAATATACATGGGATAAAAAACGCAGTGGGAAAACTCATATAGCAGAAAGATTGGATAGATTTTTGTCATCCAACACATGGTTGCAAACAGAGTATACAATTTCTTTGGCATATTATTGCAAGCAGTATAAAATCACAAACTCATTCTCTTTAGATATGATTTATGCAATAATGGTCATCCAAAGCCATTTAGCTCAATCGTTGTAGCTCCAAGACCTGATTTATTCCAAATGGTTATGTTATGATGGGATGAAGCAAGTTTTGAAGGATCATGTATAGGTTTTTTCAAAAAATGCAAAATCTAAAGGGGCAAATGAAGATCTATAACGTCAAATATTTTGGTAACATATTTGAAGAAAAGGAGGAAATTCAATACAAGCTCAAAAATTACAAGAGATGATAGAAAGCAATGGAATGGACCAGGATTCTTATGTTCAAGAATAACATTTACTTTTTTACTATTATGATGTATTGAAAAAGGAGGACTCATATTGGTTCCAAAAATCTAAGGAGAGATGGCTCAAGGAAA
Source organism: Wollemia nobilis (assembly GCA_028583015.1). Taxonomy (NCBI): domain Eukaryota; kingdom Viridiplantae; phylum Streptophyta; class Pinopsida; order Araucariales; family Araucariaceae; genus Wollemia; species Wollemia nobilis. Next base: position 15,303,610 of record JAQPPZ010016726.1, read on the forward strand.
GAGATAGAAATACCATATTTTTTCATGCTATAGCCAAAACAGATTTTTATTTTCATCCCATCAAAATATATTTCAACTCCAAATGGAAGAAATAATGAGGAAGAAGATATCAAGAAGGAATCAATTAATTATTTCCAACACATTTTATCAAATGTTGGACAAGAGAAGGAGGCACAAGGTAACCTTTTGCAAATTATTCCATCAGTTATCACACAGAGACAAAATGGAAGCTTGATGAAGAAGATATCCACAGAAGAGCAGCACGAGGCAGTTTTCTCTTTCCATCCTAACAAGGCACCTGGCCTTGATGGATTTCCTACAATTTTCTTTCAAAAAATTTGAGATTTATTGAAGAGTGATATGTTAGCTGCGGTTGAAGAAGCCCAAAAAAAGAAGGCTACCATAAGTGAGATCGATGCCACCTTTATTACATTGGTTTCCAAGAAAGCCAAGATAAAATATTTTGATATTTTTTGTCTAATAAGCCTTTGTAATATGATTTATAAGATCGTTTCAAAAATTAGGGCAAACAGGTTAAAAAGCATTCTAGATTGTTTTTATCTCAACAGGGCAAGGTGGTTTTGTTCGTGGTAAGCAAATTCTTGATGTTGTAATCATTGCAAAAAAGGCCATACATCCTATTCATTCCACGAAAAAGTCAGGTATCCTTATGAAATTAGATATGAACAAAGCATATATTGGGTTTGCTAGAGTTTTCTACATGATATTCTCAAAAACTTTGGTTTTGATCAAGATTGGTGTGAATCGATTGGATGTTACTATACCACTCTAAAATATTCTATTTTGATCAATGGATCCCCTAATGGATATGCTGAGTCATCTCGTGGACCCCACAATGGTATTACTATCTCCATATTTATTTATTATTCTTGCAGAGACATTAGGGAGAGCTTTCTCAAAAGTAGAAAAAGGAAGGAAAAACTAAAGTTATTCAGGTTGCAATAAATGGTCCCTCTAAATCTCACCTCATCTCCAATTTGTTGATGATACTTTTCTTTTGGCTCATCCCTCAGTCAATGAGGCCATGGAGTTCAAATCATGATTATCACGCTATGAAAAGGCTATTGGACCATTGGTTAATACAATAAAATCCAAGATCTTTTTCATTAACACTACCCTAGATTTACAACAGATTATTGTGGACATTTTAGGGTTTAAAATTGGAAAATTTTCATCAACATATTTGGGTATTCCTTTGTCTCATAAAGGAAAGAAGAAGGAGCTTTGGGACTTAATTTTGGATAGAATGAAATCTTGTTTGGCAGGTTGGAAATATAAATTCTTAACCATGGCTAGAAGGCTAAAACACATAAAGACTATATTGGAATCCATCCCTATTTATATGGTGTCACTTTCAAGACTGTCAGTATGTATAGCACCCAAATTTAATAAAATTCAATGAGATTTTCTTTGGAAAGGATGTGAGAAAAAAAAATTGGTTTCCTTTTTGTAAGTGGCATAAGGTTTTACAAGGAAAGAATATTGGAGGGACAGGCATGTGGAATTGCAAACTTATGAGTTTGGCCTTAGGGGCAAAACTTGGTTTGAGATTATTCAATGATCAAGGAAAGAGTTGGGAGAAAATGTTAATTCAAAAATATACGAGTTCTCTTAATACAATGAATTAATCAGAAAACAAACCCTACCTAAAGGATCATCAACATGGAACTTTATATCAAATAGTTTCCAATTGATCAAGAAGCATATTAGATGGTCAGCCAATGAGGGGGATTATGCAAATTTTTGGTCCAATGTTTGGTTGAAACTTTATCCTCTTATCTTTGATTCAAAATGGCAACCATTGGCTCAGGCATGTCTAGCTTGTAAAGGTCCAAAGGCCAACCATTATATTAATGTGAGCAACAATTCCAGATCACGAATTTCTATCAGTAACCTAGCTGAAGGAGAGAAATGCAAACAAATAGTAGATGAGCTTTAAAGGATGCTTCAAGAGTTTTATTTACCTATTTTTACACAAAAGGAATAGTTGATATGGAATCTATCAAAAGGTGGTGGATACTACCTCAAGTTGAGAGATGAGGATTTAATGCAATCAGAATTCCCTACTCCTAATGATTTCCCTTGAATGTTTTGTCACTCGAGGCCCTCCCTATGGCGTTAACATTCCTTTGGTTAGCAATCCAAAGCAAGCTTCTTACAAGAGAGATTCTACAAAGCAAAGGATATCATAAACCTTTCAAGTATGCCTTGCATGAGAAGGATCTAGAAATATCAAACCATTTACTTCTTTATTGTCTCTTTGCTCACAACATTGGGGCTACTTTTTCAAAATTATGAGAATATATTGGGTAGTTCCATCAACATTGAAAGAATTGATGAATTGTTGGATTAATTATTTCAAAGCTAAAGCATTATGTATTTTGTAGATGATTGGTCCTGCCATTATTTGTTAGGATTCATGGCCTGAAAAGAATAATAGAATTTTCTAAAAGAAATCTCAAAATCATGCCCAAGTTTGAAACCATATTATTTTTGTCTTGTAGAATGTTTACAGACATGGTGCTTGTCATGGTAAGTCTCAAGTTAGAAAAAAGGGGTGTCAGTCTCTTGGTTACAAGATTTGAATATACATAGACAAGTCATTTGCGGCAATGAAGTTAACACAAAGGATTTGCTTCAATCTATGGTAAAATAGAAATGTCTAAAAAACTAGGTAAATCAAAATAAATTTTGGCGATGCTTCAGAAGGAAATCCAGAAAATCTGGTGGAGGTGGTTTTGTCCAAAATAATGAAGGAAAAATTCTCCTCACTTAATCAAAATCATATGGAACTTCAACTGACAACTATGCAAAGGCTAAGGGAATTCTTACAGGGACAAAAATTGCAATTGAAAAAAGATGGAAATATATTTCCATTGAGGGGGATCACAAATATATTTCCATTGAGGGGGATCACAAATTATTATTAATGCTATCAACAAAAATGAGTGTGGGGATTGGATAAAAAATAGCATTATTGTTGATGTTCCTAAACTATAATTGGAGGCAATCTCTTGGAAATGCGAGCATATTTATAGAGAAGGAAATCGAATAGCAAATAATTTAGTAAATCATGGTGTTGATCTTAAGTCTTCGTGAATTCAAATTTTAGAAGGCAACTAGCCAAGTGAGATTTTATCCCTTAATGAAAATGATGTCAAGGATCTGATCACAGAAACATAATAGTTTGAGGAAGATGAAGAACATAATTGATAGAAAAGGAAACAAAGAATATCTTTGATAAAAGGGCAGGCTGTAATTGATTTGACAGCAAATGTAACATTTTAGTTGTTTTATGGGAGTAGTCCCCAATAGAAGCCACATATAGCTTATTTAAAAAGTGAAAAAAAAGGGTCTCCTTGCCTCAGCTTACTTTGAACTCAAAGTTATCCAATGGGAGGATCTTTGACCAGAACTAAAAATTTGGGGGTGAAGTTAAAAGCATGCAGCAAATTTCCTATATACAAATGTAATCAAAACTTTATTTAATAAGTAATTTATTTACTCCATCGTCATCTTTTTATATTCAAATTAATTAATATCTCTTCCATTCTCCTAAGCTTTGAGAAAGTGGATGGCTAGAATATTATGATCCCATCTAAAATCAGCTTGCCCTTGAGAAACCCAACTTTTTCCTCTGAAATGATCATCGCAAGAAAGAATCTTCAGCCTACTTGCCAACATCGTCAAGATAATTTTGTACAAGGTGTTGCAAAGCACTATTGGTCTGATGGAATCAAATAATAAGCTTCTTGCTACCTAGGGATCAAAGCCTAGAAGGAAGGGTTAAGTTCTTTTATAATCATCTTATTTCTTCTACACTCCCTTGTGAACATGAGGTCTCTTTTAATTAGTTCCCAAATAATTTAGAAAAAGCCAGATGGGAAGGCAGTCAGCTACGTGCTTTGTCCTCCTTGGAGAAGGAAGCAATGAACAATATTTGTTATGGTACAGCACCTGAGTCCCTGGAACCACCTGTCTAAATCAATTGATTTTAGAAAATAAAAAAAGCAAATACAATATTTCCATCTTGTCACTAACCTTACTCTTTTAGTGTATGCAATATCCCTCCTCAAAGAATTTTAAAATTTTATTTATTGATAAGTGGAGTGAAAATATGAGAAGTCTATTTAGATTGCGGAAAAAGTGGAACCTTTACTAAAACTTATTTTCCATTGTTCATTATCCTCATCTCTAAGGCAAAGACAAAATTTGACAAAAATCAAGGAGATGTATAATTAAGATAGCATCTTCAAGTTTACCTTTTCTCCTTTTTTATTTTTTTTTTAAATACCTTTTCTCCTTATACATAGAAAATAATCTACATCTTGCTTGTCCAGCCCCAAAAATAGTCAAATCAACTTAGTATTTAAGAACCCTCAAGATTTGTCAAAAATCCTGTCTTATGCAAATTTGAACTTGTCAATATTCTCTCTGTTTTGGTGCTGCGTTTTGTATGTGCCAAATCAGATTTAACCCATATTTGAAGACTAAAAGAGAGAATATATAAATGAAGAAAAAAAAATCTATGAAGGAATTTTATAGAATGTTATGACATGCTTAAATATTCATCGAAAATTACCCTTAAAAAAATCCGATAGATTACACAAATTATGCTGAAGCAAAGGGCAGGATGGCAAATCTCACAGATTGATACCAATATGTTTTAACAAAAAACAAAAAAGCTGAAAACCAATGTATAATTTAATATCTAATAACACTGTAGAAAGGACAAGCATGTATACGTATATGTACTTACTGTAAATCAAATGAACAAGAATCATAAATTTCAACTGATAACTAGGTAATTTATTGAAAAGTTGTATCAAAACCGTAAGTGGTAAGATCTGTACACCAAGTTAATTTAAATAGAAAAATACGGATGGAGCCTGGCAGTTAGAAGCAAGGAGTTTCACACCATAAGCCAAGGTTCCAATACCATGGATGAACCTTAACATTTTAATATATCTTCATCAAGCCTGGCAGTGAAGACTTGGGTAATCCAAATAAATGAGCCGAGGTTTGAATCTAGGAGGAGGTAGGATTTGTACACCAGGTCCATTTAAATGGACAAAAATAAGGTAGGACCCATTTCAACCCTATTTACCAAACTAATTTTTGCCCATGCAGTTGAAGTCCGACTAGCGAGAATGTTTGGCACACATAGAGCCCACAAGGATTAATTTCCCATTTATGTCATGATAATACAGTTTGTTATAATACCACTATGTGGTTTTTAGAAATACTGCAGTAACGCAGTCATGAAGTGATACATATGGGGCCAATTCAATCCCAAATAACCAATTTAAAACAAAACTTCCAAATAAAAATTATTGAAATGTTGTAGCTAATAATTTTTGCTTCATTATTCGGATTGTTTTTTCACTTTCTAATATAAGCCATGCTTCAGTTGCTCAGGTGGATTGCAAAGCCCTTCAGCTTGGTTTCTAGCTCACTTGCAAGGATTCTTCATTGTCATATGGCTTTTTTGCTAAATTGTGTGCCTTTGAACCATTTCGAAATTTATTTGACTTTTGAGAATGTCAATAATATAAAGCATAAAGCATAAACAGGTGATATTACAAATTAAAATCTAGTCAGATGACTTCCACACCTATTGCTTCATGATATTCATTAACAGTTATCAAATGGTATATTTTCTCTAGTCAATGAGGATTTTTGGATGTCCTTTGTGGAATTGTGGCACCACTAGAAGGTGACAAATCCCAAATGCAAGAGATAGTGTCCCCAACACCCTACAAGCCATGGGGGCAATTCTTAATGTCTTTCCACTCCCATTTTGTCACGTAGCTATACCCAATAAATTATAATATCATGATGTGTATTAGGGTTATGGAGTAGCCAACATGTTTCGTGTATAAGATTAAATTAATTATGGGTCCAATGGTTAAGTTAATGTTGCATGGAAACAGTTATGGTATATGATACGGATAAGGATACAGAAAATTTTCAAGACCTCTTAATATGGATGGGGCTGGATACGACATTATAAAAAGCATACATGTTTTATATATGTAAAGAACAAAATATGTAACACAATAATGTTTACACACTTAAGTTTTGAATAGGATATTTTCATTACCTAAAAAGATAATTGCCATTGATTTTTTAATTTTTAATTTTTTTTTTTTTTTTATTGCATATTCTTCTTTTAATCTCATGTTGTGAATACAACTCTAGACATGCCTAGGCCATACCAGGATATATTAGATATGGACCAACGAGGGACATGTATTTGGATACATCTAGATACGGTACCCATGTATTAAGTTAAAAAATTAAGTAACTTTTAAGGTCCAGAAGCATTACACATATCAGACCACCCCATACTCCTCAGGTTCACTATGCATGGGAGGAGGCACTCATGTTGTGCCATCTACCTAGGGGGCATACATACGCCACAGCCCTTTAGATTCAAATCTTGACCTCCTATCTGGAGTACCCAAGCCTTCACCGTCAGACCTACTCAGGCTATATTTGGATAGGTCTAGATACACTACTTGTGTATTTGGATATGGTACTGTGTTTGGATACGTCTAGTTACTATATCCAAGAAGTATCGTGTCCGTATCCGTATCTAATACGCGAGTACAGGTATCCAAGCAAGCAAATTGCCAAGATACAGTAACTATGGGTTAAGTAGTTGTTAGAGGTTTACCCTCCCATATTTTTATTAGGATAAAGATCATACATATATGTATGATTTCATTGCCATCAAGTTAGGTATTGATCACATACTCAACTCTCTTGATGAGGAATTTTCTAAAGTTATCATTCCTTAAGGATTTTGTATTATGTAACCCACCTTAAACAGTATTTTAAAATGTGAGTATTTGGGCATATTGGTACTTGCCATATATCTATTGTCATCCACCTTAAACAGTTATCATCAGAATATATCTATATTTTAGCATTTTGTCTCTACAAGTGGTATCAAAGCAACAATGTGGATAAGTGAGAATTACTTTACAAGTCTATAAATATATTTTCCCCAAAGAACACCCACCATCTTGCAATGTGATTTTCCTGTTACAATGAAGCTAAATTTGGAACCTATATACATGAGAAACGTGACACCAATTCCAAAAAAGAGGTCAATTAGAAAATCCAAACAATAATGAGGAAGATATGACCTCTAGAAATAAACCTTCCCAATCTATCAGATTGCTGTTATAATCAATATCCCATTTTACAATTAAAATTTCTTTTTTGCAAAGGAGCCAAGTTTCAGTCATTCCCATGTAGGTATATGCAAGTGTCATGTCATTTCCAAAAAGTGACCATGATAGAAAATTCCAGTAGTATTAAGGGAGTTATGATCATGAAAATTTGATCCACTGGAGCTGTATTTACTTTTTAAGTTGAAAGCCTAAAAATTCTAGCTTTTCCATTGGATATTTAAAAATATGTGGATAAACTCACTTCTATGGAGAGGAATATGGTAATGATCCAGAGAATGGTGGAACAAGTTTACCAAGGATCACAAATTTCTTTCAAAATTAAAGCTATTACTTTCAAGGTGAGGTCAAAGGATTGTTAGCATACCTTCAAGAGAAAGTAAGAACTTGCTTGGGAAGAATCTAAATAAGCTTTCTTAGCCAGGTGGTAGAGGCAATAAGTTAGAAATGTAAATAAAGAAAATCACGAGGAAGGATCTGAAAAAAAGATGATAATAAAACCCTTTCCTTGGATTATGATGAAAGAGGGCCAAGCGTTTTGTTTCACCCCATAAAAGTTCGAATGTTGCAGATTCAAGAGGAGAGCACTCATCCGTCTATAATTCCTAGTTATCAGGCATAACTTTATAAACAATTACTTAAAAATAGGCTGCAATTTCAAGCATGGATATTAAGGAGTCACAGTTACATGGTGAACATTCTCAAAGTGTTTAAAGATTTGAAGATCCCTATGCATACATAGGCTTTGGCATACCAACTTCCATACCATGATGTTTTAGTTATTGGATGCCCTGGGTTAGAAACCTTCAAAACTATTAATCATCATATGCAAAAGATGTTGACGAAGCTTTGGTACTGGGAAAAAGAAACCAACCTTGCACGATAGAGAAAAAAGAAAATAACCTTTCAAGACATTACAAAACATAAGGCACCGATCAAGGTCAAGAAGAACAAGGTTGTAAGTGAATTGAACGCAAATCCACCCCCCAAATTCAAAAATCCAAAAAAGAGAAGGAAGAAGTTAAAAAGAGCAGAGCAACTATTTGGTTCCATATAAAGAAAGGAACAGGTTGAAGGCATAGCAAAGATTTAAGAGAGGTCAAAAAGGAGATCCACCCTGCATTGGTTGTCACATATTTGCCCACACCACCATGGGAGGCAACACTTGAGTTAACATGCCTTAGAGTAGCAACATGTTTATGGGTATACACAGACAGAAAGAAGCAACAGAAGTGGGTATATTCAAGATCAACAGATCAACAACTATGGTATACATAGAATCAAAAAGCAATAATTATATGTATGTGTGGAATAAAAAAACAACACTTCTTAAGCATGGACACATCAAAGGCACCTTTGAAGATCACATATGGATGGATTGATGATCAAGTATAGCACCAAGTATGCAAATTCGACCATGTCTTACTATTTGGACTTTTAGTGTGCTTCAAAAGATGAGTAATGCTAAGGAGAGATGGCATGTTATGTATCTATGCCTATTATATTACAATGTATATTAAGGTTACGGAGTGACCAACATGGAGCACATAATGCTAGGTTAATCCCATGTCAAATGGATAACTTTGAGTTAGGGGCTTATCCTCCCCTAGGGTTATTAACTTATGAGGTTATGTCATTTCACTATCATATATGTCATTTCACTATCATAATCTGAGCTATTGATATTGGATTGGATTCTCTTGCTAATGAATCTTTTGGAGCCTATCCTCCATTATGAATTATTGTATGGTGTATTTCCACCATAAAGGTATTTCTGAATTGTCAAGTATTATTTTTATATTGACACCTGCTGTGTATTTCTCCTATGTGCAGCTTTCCTATCATTGTCATATTTTTATATTTCTGCATTTTGATTCTCTACATATTTCTTGTGGAGACAAAAACAAGGCCCCAACCCTGTAGGACAAGTCCCCAAGGAACACTGCCTTAAACAAAGGAAAATAAGATGATCAATTACGAATAACCCAAGTACACACAAATAGAAACAAAATCCCTGAATATGACGTCCGTGCAGTTTGGCTATCATTCCAATATTTCTGTATTACTGCATTTGGTTTCAATATAGATTTCTAATTTTCTTGTTAAGACACAAAAGGAAGCCCCCAACCCTCAAGGACAACTCCCAAAGGAATACCACCTTAAACAGACAGCTACAGGATGATAAAGTAACCCAAGGATACAACAAGTAGAAGGAAACTCCCTAAATATGGATAGAATAAGTATAATGACGACAATTTTTAAAAGTCAGAATGAGGAAAAATATATTGAAGTTGTTAGATAAGGATACCATGCAAACAAAAGAAAATGTTTTTCAACAGCATCCAAGAAATTTGCTTCAAAAAGGTAATGGAGCAATGGAAGACATCCAAAAGATGCAACTAGTTGTATATAAAGAACACGACATTTTTTATTTGTTTTAAATTGATAATTTTTCAGGTTCCTTCAGCCCAATAATTTTACATAAATTACGTAAATTCAACAGCATCCAAGAAATTTGCTTCAAAAATGTAATGAAGCAATGGAAGACATCCAAAAGATGCAACTAGTTGTATATAAAGAACACAACATTTTTTATTTGTTTTATATTTGATAATTTTTCAAAAATGATTAATAAAATGATGCATTACGTTACAACATAATTGTACATGGTCTGCTGTTTTAGAGACCTCTTAAGAGTTCTCTCACATCTACAAGCCAGATCAAGAAGAGATCCCAAAACAGACAACAGAACACACAAAAACACCTAATGGACAGGTCAAAAGAGATAAAAGAAGGCATACAAATCCTGATATATGTGATAAAAGATAAATAAGAAAACAACATGACAGAAAAATCAGGCAGCTTAAACTTGTCTCTTTCAATGTTATCTCTTGATTTCCACACATTTTTCATGAAACCCCAGACTAAAGTTGTGGTACCATTCCCTTACTGCTTACCATGGGAATGATGCCAAGTCATTAAAGTAAAAAGAAGCAACTGCTCCACTTTCTTGCAGCTTGTGGTCTTTTTTCCCTTTCTTTTGTTATCAATATTTCCATGAGTGTTCTAAATTATTCAACAGCTGAATTAGAAGTCAAAAAGGTGATATAATTTAGACAACATTCTTACGTCTTGTCACTGATTTCTTCCAACAGGTGCATGAGTTTTTTGGCTAGCTGCTGCCGCCGATACTCTGAAGCAACAGTCACGGCTGTCACATGCCCATGCCACGATTCACCTTGTCCTTCAACTTTTCCCATGACTGCAAATAACAGCAAACAAAACATAAGTGTTAGAGAAATCACACATAGGACATGTCAATTATGAATGTAATATACAAGGTAACAAAACAGATTCCAATGTCCTGGCAACCACAAAAATCACTTGCATGCAGGCATTACAGTTTGGGGTAGATAGTATGTTGACAGCTAGAGTTTTTTTCTCGCAGTCCTAGGCATTTGACCTGAACCAAACTTCTCACTGATGTCGATTGAACAGAGCCTATGTCACTATAGTACAGCATTGTTTGCTTTGAGATCATGGCAAAATATGCTCACAATTTTGTTCCCTCGCAGCAAAGACTGTTACTATAAGACCCCAGACTTACTATGGAACTGCCTGAATATCACATACAGTGGCTTTATACTCCAAGTGACAAGGCAGTTAAAGCCAGCAACCTTTGCAAAGGCTTTTGACATTCCTTTTACCCTATAAGATACTATTTCCTCCCTATTTCAGAATCCGTTTGCTCCTCTTTAAAGTTTTCTCCTGTGATAGAAAGCTCCTCCCCAGAAAATGGCCCTTTTAGAACTGAAGCCTTTTTCAGAAAAGAAAGGCAAGTAAAAGTTCTAAAATAGTCCAATTGATACAAGGTCCTCATGACAACTGTGTAAATTTTCCAGCCCTAGATAACTGCTGTCCTATGTTATTTTAAAATAAATCAGATCTGAAATTAATTTATCTATGTAGAGAACATAACGACTTGTTTATTCCATGGAGAGGCCTTGCTTAAATAGCAAGTGCATACAATATGAGCCATTGGATCATAACAACCAAATGGATCTCAGCCAATCATAACTAGGAGTTTACCAACCTAAATATCCTAGTAGATACTTAAGATAAAAATATACTCTAGCACCCCCCCTTAAGTGATACTAGGAGGTAGAAAAAACAAAGCCAAAACAAGTGGCATATCCACAGATATGAGTCTCAACAACAAGGCCTGATAAGGTACGCATGTACAATATATCCATAAAAATTCTGCTGCAGAGATGATGGAAAAACCACATGGGAAAAAACCATCTGCCAGAAAAGAAGAAGAAGGAAGATGTGGAAGGAGGATGGAGAGGAAGATGTCCTCTTCAACCCCCCTAGGACAACTTCCATCAAGAAGGGCCTACAAAGGATCCATGTGATGTCCTCTTCAAACTGCTCAGTTCTAATCTCCGACGAATACGAACACACTTGGCATTAGACACATGTATCCCTACCGGACACATCAAATCGCACCAATCCCATTTTCGACGTCTCTGAAGCATCCGTCGACTACGATGCCAAAGTTCACATGGCTGCTTGACCTGTTCCTACGGCCCTTCTGCAAATCGCCCACTACAGCGGCCCCTCTGCAGCATCGGCCCATATTACGGATGGAGACGCTCGTTCAGCCTATTGAGAGATGTCGGGAGGCCCTAGCTGAAGAGAAGCCAGTCGATTTCAACAATGAAGAACATTTTTTTTCCAGATTTGTCCCCGAACCTGACGGCCTCCGCTCCCTTGATGCCACAACCCGACGCTGCTGAAGCACACTGGTCTGTGCAGTAAACCATGCGGTGGACTTCTTGCATGGTCTAATAATATGCGTCGCACTGAGGAAGATTTTTTGAATCAGGCCCATTTGTTTTGTTCCTGTGTCGCTATAAAGACAAGACCGGTGGCACGTGTCACAAATCTGGCGAGGTCGCTGGCAACCACGATTGGTTCTAATGTTGAGCTTTGTAAGAAGCTCATTACTCTATTGCAGTCCTCCGCCAACCGATTTGCTTCCCAATGAAGGTCCTGCAACTCGCTGGAATTGATGACAAGTTTATTTTCTCTTCATGTTTACTTTCTTCCATAGCCCTCCAGCACTCTCAACAGCCACACCTTCAGGTTCACCTGGCTTTGGCTCTTGCTGGTTTTTTGTGGTTTGTGGTATCTTCCTTTGCTTTTGTTGCAATGGCGGATTTGATGCCCTGCGATATTGAAGGAGTCTGCATGATGTCCACGAGGGTGTCTCGGATTCCGACGTTCTGCTCTGCGACTGTTAAAATTGAACCTGCTACCGTCCGTCGATGTTGTCCACTAAGGAGGACCCCCAATGCTGATAGAAGTTCGTGGCCAGCATCCAATGATATTTGTCGCACATCGAAATTCTGCCGACAGATTTCAACCAGTGGAGCGTGCTAGTAGCGGTCAACCTCCAGAAGAATCGGAAGCCGCAGTGGTAGCAAACAACAAGAATGGGTAGCGGGAATTTTTTCCCCTAACTAGATAGCGGGCTTCAAATTGATTGATTCCACAATCAAAATTTCAAATTGATTTTTTTCGTATTTGCATGGCGCTATTTTTCGTCACCGGATTTTTGTGTGTTAACTGTGAGCATGACAGTGCCCTTGTGGGCTTCAAGATCGAAACGACAATGAGATTTGAAGAGATCCACCACTACCCCGGCTATACACGTGGAGTTGTTTGATGTGGAGTGGCCCATGCATTGTTTTTTTGGGCGATCTGCTGAAGGGTCGTAGGAACAGGTCAAGCTGCCATGTGAAAACAGACACCAACAGCAAAAAAACAAACCAGAAATACCCCAAGCCCTTAAAACAAATGATTCCATAAACTCTTTTCCTCCATTAAAATGCAAAGATCCTTTCTAATAAACCAAATCGGTTTAAACCGGCAAGTTTAGAGCATACTCAGATGTTTTGCATCATAAGGAAAAAAAAATGAGGGGGGGATTTCCATGAGGGAAATCCCCCTCAAGCTCACAGGGCAGGGAAAGCCCGCTCTAGTACCATGTAGAGAATATAACGACTAGTTTATTCCATAGAGAGGCCTTGCTTAAATAGCAAGTGCATACAATATGAACAATTGGATCATAACAACTGAATGGATCTCAACCAATCATAACTAGAAGTTTACCAACCTAAATATCCTAGTAGATACTTAAGATAAAAATATACTCTAACAATCTAAACATGCAACAGTCAGTTTTTTTTTTTAATATCCAGCAGTGACCTACTATAGTAAACCCTTTAGGATCACAATCACAGAACCTTGCTTTGATACCATGTAAATTTTTCAAACCCTAGATAACTTCTGTCCTATGTTATTTTAGAATAAATCAGATCTGAAAAGAATTTATTCAAACATGCAACAGTCACACAGATGGCTGGAAAAATAAACAGCGTGAACAGCGGAAGTTAAATATATTTTTGAACCTGAAATATTACAAAATAAAGGAGGCTACAGCTACAGCAGGACACCCTGCTCTCTTGCTGCCTTTCTGGCCATTAATTTCATTGTTCTCCTCCTAAGCTTGCAGTTTTTCCGTTTAGCAATTTCTTCTCCTTCTCTTCTTTCTGTGTATAAAACACTCTTGACCTTCTCCTTTTATCCTTAAAAAAGGTAACCCTAATCTCTCTAACCCTAATATTAGATCTCATATCATCTTGAGATGTAAATTTAAAAATAGAAAATCACTTAAGTGAACTTAAAAATAGAAAATCACTTAAGTGAATTACAAAATAGAATCACTTAAGTGAACTTAAAAATAGAAAATCACTTAAGTGAATTTCAAAATAGAATCACTTAAGTGAATTACAAAATAGAATCACTTAAGTGAACTTAAAAATAGAAAATCACTAAGTGAATTTCAAAATAGAATTAGACATGTCTCGAACCACTTCTAGCACGTTCATACTGAAGCCTGTGCAAGAAGTTCCTATCCGAGCTACATTTCTCAACAAACTGGTGATGTTATAATCACTATGTAACCTTAGGTTTTGGCCAATTAAATTATTTTCAGATTCATGATCTTGTGGCCTAGAAATAAACCATCACAAGGTGAATTGCACAATGCTGAGAAATTCAAGAGCCTGTTGGCTTGACCCTGCCCCCAATAACTTTTTCCTAACTTTTAGAACCTTGGAAGGCAAGAACTTCTGCGCATTTTCTACTGCATCTATAAACTCTAAAACTTATCAATAGATTGAATATATGGAGTTATGAGTTGCAATGAAGGGTTAACAAGTTTTACCATTCCATAGTCCCTTTTAACTCGTACATATAAGAGTCGTATTTCATTTTGAATATCATCCATCTTCTTGGCAATATTTTCCACTGTTGCCTTCCTTTTATGTACAATTGAATGGATGCATGCTTTTGAGAATGACATATAAAACTTTTTGCTGTTGAAAGCACCAATCCTAAAGCAGGTTTATATAATTCCTTTTACAATCAAGAAGACAGAGACATAGTTTTGAAGGTGGTCCCTGGTTCATGGGTAGAGTGGGCCTCTTTAAAAAATATGACTCTGTGAACCTAGATTGTCACTCCTTCAACTGCCCATGTCTAGTTGACAGATCCAGCCTTGACACTCGATTTTTATATGGAATTAATTTCTAATGGACTAATAATGGCTTTAGAATCATGTCCAGATCTACAAGATGACTAAGGAAAGGATAATACCCACTACACTAGAAACTGCATGGACACAGAGGTGGAGGAGGGACTCCAAGAATCATCACTCTCAGAAATATTGGATCATTAGTGAAGCTCAACTCCAAAATGCACAACCTAATTCAAATGTTACGGCTTACAGTTCTGCATCTGCAAAGAATAAAAGATGGTTTGACGTGGAAGTCTTATCTTCTGTGCAACATAGTAATATTTCATATATGCCTGCATTCAGCCACCAATAACGAGTACTATTTACCTGGATATGCAATGTGGGGATTTAGAATGCAAAAGGATTTCATTCATATTTGATATGTTGATAAGCAGGTGGGAAAGTCAAATTCAAAAGTTGAGATAAGATGACTTACAAGGGGGCTGAGCTCTGAATATATTTTACTAGGACCACAGAAATGATTGAACACAAGATACGTTTTTTGTGAAGAGAAATAATACCCCGACAAACAGAAATCTAGAAAAGCAGTAATTGCAAAATCAAAGGAAAAACAAAGAAGAAGAACACATTACACAAGAATTTATCCAGGGAAACCCTTTCGGCGTAAATCCTAGCAAGAATATCTCCTTATTGTATAAACTTGACCGTCTCCAATACAATAATATCCTTTCGCTCGCTTTTCGCTTGCGACTACATTTCTTGCAAATCCATTACCAAACCCTCTTGCAAATGCTACTTTATATACCAACAGCACAAGAAGGGGTTTTACAATACCCTGGGCGCAAAACCATGGGCCAACATTACATTAACCCAAAAACACCCATATGGGTCTAAAAATAGCTTAAACCCCAAAAACAATTCCCCAAGGGCTAACGCCCCTGAACCCCCAAACAAGGGTTGTCACTCCCATACCCCTACTCGGGGCCCAGCCCGGCTCGGCCCGAAACACCATACCCCGGCGAAGAAATGTTTACAAAGTGTAAAGTCCTTTCAGAGTTAACCCCTCCTGAATAACATGGAAAATATTCAACATAATTCTAACATTCTCCCACTTGTTGAATACTTTTCATAGGGGCTAATAATTACCATTGTCAATTGTCAAGGGCAACCATGCCCATAGATCTTCTACACCAAGAAAATTTCTGAGCAGGTACGACCTTTGTTAACAAATCACCAGTATTCTTCTTTGTATCAACTTTCTCCAATATCACCCAGTGCTCTTCAACCATCTCTCACAAAATGGTACTTGATATCAATATGTTTTGATCGATCATGAAAACCAGGATTATTTGCCAAAAATATTGCACTTTGACTGTCACTATCAATTCTCACAGCCTTCTGCTTAAAGCCAACTATTGAAACAACCTCTGTAGCTACACTGCTTCTTTACAGGCATGAGTTGCTACAATGTACTCTGTTTTTGAAGTGGACAAAGCAACAATTGATTGCTTTTTACTCATCCAACTTACTGCCCCTCCAAACAGCCTGAACACATAAGCACTCGTGGATCTTCTCTTGTCAAGATCTCCAACCCAATCAGCATCCAGAAACCCTTGTAGATTTACAATACCATTGTCTCTAGCGTTTCCTTTGTAACAGATAGCATTATTTGTAGTTCCACGCAAGCATCTAAAGATCCTCTTCACAGCAGTCCAATGTTCCTTTCCTGGATTGGACATATATCTGCTAACTACTGCCACTCAGGTCTAATATAGACCATTGCATACATCAGATTGCCCACACCATTAGCATAAGGAAAATGATGCATTTCTTCAATTTCCTCATCTGTTTTAGGACACTATTCAACAAATAACTTTTGACCAACCGGATATGGAGTACATACTGGTTTACAATCATGCATCCTAAACCTCTGTAGTATCAAATCAACATATTTCCTTTGATTTAACCACAACTTTCTATTTGCACAATCCCTTATTATTTCCATACCCTAAATAAATTTTGCTGCTCCCAAATACTTCATGTCAAATTCAGAAGATAACTGACATTTTAGTAACTTTATCATCTCCTTATTGTTACCAATTAACAGCATGTCACCCACATACAATACAATGATAACAAAATTTTCACCTTCCTTTTTTAAATATACACATGAATCTGATTTGCTTTTTCCAATCCCAAGTGTCAAAACAAACCCTTCAACCCATACAGAGACTTCTTTAGCTTGCATACCCAGTCCTCCTTACCTTTTACCCTGAAGCATTCTTGTTGTGACATAAATATGTCTTCAGCAAGTTCACCATGTAAAAAAGTTGTCTTTACATCCATCTATACTATTTCAAAATCAAAAGCAGCAGAAATAGCCAACAAAACTCTAATTAATGTTAGTTTAGCCACAAGAGAAAAAATCTCACCAAAGTCAATTCCCTCCTTTCCCAATATCATTGTTTTTGTTGCGCGATTTCTGGCGAAGATGGGTTTTTGAGCGACTAAGGATCATGTTTCAAAACGGCAGATTTGCCTAAATCCTTTGAACCCGAAGTCGCTACCGCGCGCACTATCCGCCCGTCGCTATGGCACGTTTCGAGCGAAAAGGGGCATCAGAAAGGAGTAGGCGGGCTCGAGATCGTCGTCGCGAAGAGAAAAGTTGCCTAGCGCGCAAGAGTTTCCAGCGCTTTTGAGCTTGCGAGGCTGCTAAAGCTTTGAGCCCGAAATCGCTATCGCTCTTCCCCAAACCCGAAATTGCTCGGCTTTCTTAACGACATCCAACAAAGAGGTTTCCCCGAGCTCAAAATAGCCAGCGCCAAGCAGAAAAGCCCAAAATCGCTCATCTTGTGAGCACTTTCGAGCTCAGGCCAAGGGTTGCCTTGAATCATCTTTCCCAAGATCACCTTCGCTCTTTAGCGATTCTGGGCGCGTCTTACCTTTTCAACGATTTTCGACTGCAGTCAAAGAGAGCGTTTGGGATGTTTTTCCCCTCTTCTCCAGGTCAAATTTTGGAGTTCACGCCGATTGGACTTTGAGGAAGACTAGTTGGGCATTGAAATATAATTGTACCCCATCTACCAGAGCTAGACGATGGTTCTTTTTTTCAGCGACCAAAACTGTCAAAAGTTGCACGAGATCAAGTGAGAGCATACTGCAAGTACAGGGATGGCCTACCAAGATCAAATCTCTCCCCTTTTTGCATCTTTTGGCAGGTTTGGGGATTTGCGCTTCTCATTGTAATTGGGAGGGAAAAATGCTATAAATAGCAAGTGCGTATCATTGTATAAGGAGGGGACAAAGGGGATATCTTGCTAAGAAACTTCTCTAAGCTGTACATCTGCTCTTAATACAAAAGTATACTTGGCTCATTAGTTGCGTCTATCTTGTATGCTGCCTTTCTTTAATATTTTTGCTTCATGTTGCTTATTTTTCTAATTGCTGTCATTCTGCATATCTAGATCTCAGCATTGGCAATTAAGTGTATTTGGAATAAGATAGAAAGGATACATAGGGTAGGAAAGTGCTAATGTTTTTAGGTATACATTGTTTTGATTGTTGTTGGTAAAAGCGTCAAGTTAGTAATTGTGTTGCTTATCTCCTTCACCCGAATTACATCACATTTACATCTCTTTCTGCACTTTTAAATCTCTTTCAGTACCCTAAACTAAACTAAAAAACCATACGAAGTCGGCCTTCTCCGGAGATCGGTGCGGGAGGCATCTCTTCCTCACGGCCTTTCAATCTGCTGGGCGAATCTAGGGCGCAAAGACCTAAAACCTTTCCTAGTGGCAGATTCGTAACCAACAGTTTCTCTGGCACGCCCGGTGGGACCCGAAGGTTTCCCACCCTAAAACAGAATTGAAGCATCGGTGTTCGCTTCATTGCTGTTAAATCAGAACACCTGGCGACTCTACATTACCTGAATATTCTCTAAGTCTGTAAGACTGGTCCAATACCAAAAGTGCCTTCATGCATACTTGAAGGTGGAGAGCTAGGAATCCAGGACAAGAGCCCGAGTTTTACGAAATCGACATCAACGCTGCTAGAGAGCACCCGAGGGTAGCCGATTACCAAGCTCAACAAGAAGTGGAACCTATAATTGAAGAGGTGGAAGAGATAGAGGAGGTTGAAGAGGCTGAAATTGAAGAACAACCTACAACCTCGGACGATACTGATACCGACTATACAACCGATCAGCTCGAAGAGGAGGAAGGAGACATGGCAGCTCAGAATCAACAAAATGTCGTTGATCTATTCCCGACCGTCGACTCCACTGGGCCTCTTGCTCTAGTGGGACAAGATGTTGTCCCACCCGCCGCTTTAAAAGCTATTCCAACTTATGATGGGACTCGAAAGACGGCGTATGAACACATTCAAGACATTCTGGCCTTGGCTGCACTTCACTCCATTACCAATGAAAGTGTCAAGACTCGTCTGCTGACGCTCTCCTTGCGAGGCAAGTTGCTATATTGGTACAAATCCCTACCTGAAGGTGTCATTACTGGATGGCCTGCACTTGCTGGTCGGCTATGTAAGGGATTCAATGAATCCGCAGACCAATTCCAAACTATCCAACAGCACCTGCACAAAGAGCTCACAGAGCGGAACTAGATATGATAAGTATAGGTAGGCTCCCGCACAAGGTGCGACCGCCCTTCTACCCGGATTTTCCACAATCACAGTATCCACAAGCATCCGCCTCATCTTCTTCATATCCCGATCCAACCTGGAACCCCACTCCGGCAATCACTCATTATCCACCTAAGGTGCATCTCCCGCCTCAGTCTGTTCCTCCGCTTTCATCTCAGCCGCCATTAGCTCCTTTACCCCCACCAGCCCAACCGGTGCAGACCGTGGATGTACAGTCCAAGATCCTGAAGCAAATGGAGTCACTGACCACCGTCTGGCAGACACTGTCTAATGACATGGCCGTGATGAACAAGAAGCAAGCCCAACAGGAGTTCGTTCCTCGGAGGCCCTACCCTCCTCCGGTGCTGACAAGAGAACAGGCCGCCCAGAACCAGAGACCTCCAGCAAGGAATGCAGCCACCAACACAGGACTCAGCTCTGCAAACCAAGTAACCTGGTGCTCTACCTGCAATGACCGTCACGGAGAGGATAGCTGTATGCTGCACCAACACTACCTCCAGACCCTCGCCGGTAGCATCCCTGAGGATGAAGATGATCAAGTTAATATGATCCGAGAAGAGCGAAACTTTGTTGTTTTCGAAGAGGATCCCGTTTCACTTCTGACTAAAGAAGACAAGACACCGATTGAGGTCGAACCTGCCCAAATGAAGCCATTAAAGGTATATGCTCGGAGGGAAAGGACACAGCCAGCTGCAGGTGCGACCTCAAATGCTCCCAACAAAACACCTCCGCTGTCGTCAACCAAAGAGAAAGTACCTCTCACTAAAGCTCCAATAAACCAGCCGCCTGCCGAAACACAGGAGCAGGCCCGAGAAAAGCTTCGGTATCCATCATTGACAAAACGACAAAGAGTCGAAGCAACTCAACAGTACCGTACTAAATATGAGTCAGCAAAGGAGGTTGAGGAATCGTCCACTGCCAAATATAATATTGTTGATGAGCTCAAGAAAACTCCAGCGAAGATTAGTATGTACGATGCCCTTCAGCTCCCGGGACAAGTGGACTTATTGCAAGAGTCCTTGAAGACCGTAAAAGGAGCAAAGTCGTCACAACCCGTGCTGGCTCAACCCTTGACAACGTCAATCACTGGCAAAAATAGACCACCCCCTTTCTATTTGTCTTTACGAATGGAAGGGCATGTGGTACACAACTGCATGGTCGACTCCGACGCATCAACTACCCTCATGCCAAGAGCAATTTGTGAAGAAATGGGCATGGAGTACACCCGGAGTAGTCAGGGTGTTCTGCAACTAGACGGCACTCCTGTAAAGACGGTGGGTGTCATCAAGGACATCCCCATTCAGTTACATAAGGCCCCAGATATAACAATGATTCAGGAAGTTGTGGTTGTCGATTTAGAACCCTACTTTGGCATGTGCCTCTCAAGGGAGTTCACCGCCAAGCTCGGGGGATACCTCTCGCTAGATTATTCTCACATGGAAGTCCCTTTCAAAGGAAGAAAAGTCAAAATATATAATGAAAAGCCTTCCACTTTTCTGGTCGTGAAGATACTCGGAGAGGAACAGCAGGGAGAAAGTATCCTAACGTCTGAGGAACTTGAGGAAATGGACCTGGTAGAGGAAACCATGGAACAGTTGAGAGCAGAAGATGAATTCTCCTTGTTGGATTTCAATGCCATGATTGAGACCGACATAGCCTGCTACTCTGTTACCCAGCCTGAGAAGCCAAAGGAGACGATGAAAGAAGATATAGGTCCTGCACCTGATGAGTTATGGAAACTGTATTTTGACGGTGCCAGATGCAAGAATGGAGTCGGCGCAGGCGTCCTCTTAGTCTCTTCCTCTGGTATACAAAAGGACTACTACAGACTGGCCTGGAGTTGCACCAACAATGCGGCAGAATATGAAGCCCTACGCTTGGGTTTGAAGAAAGCGAAAAGGCTTGGGATCAAAGAGCTGCAGATCTTCGGAGACTCCGAGCTGGTGTGTAATCAGATCACCAACAAATGTACCTCAAAAAAGCATTATCTCAAAGCTTATCGCGGCCGTGTATGGGATCTGATGGAGTCATTCACCTCCTTGAATGTCAAAGCTATCTCTAGAGAGAAAAACAAACATGCTGACATATTGGCTTCTGTTGGAGCCAGGTACGTCCCGGCTGATGACACTATGCAAAAGCCGAAGTCGGTTCGTACTATTTACAAGCCTTTTGTGCCTGATAAAGACACCCATTGGCAGGTGTTTGATTATGATGAAGATATCGTCACTTTTATGATGCATGAAGCAAGTTCAATCGAAGGTAGAGACCCTGATGACGAACAATATGAGGGGTTGATACAGCTAAAGAACAATCATGTCCCAAAGGGGCTAATAACCCTTGAGAGCCTGTTTGACCAAAATGACAGAGCTATATTTCACAGAATCAAGGTCGACGCCAAGCAGTATAAAGAGTTGGAACTGGAACCAGGAAAGACAATCAAAGTAGGGATAGACTGCACCGCAGAAGAGCTGGAACAGATTCGAGCCTTGTGTAAGAGATATCTAGACATTGTGGCTTGGTGTTATCAAGATCTCAAGGGGTATGACAGAGAAATAATCCAACACACCATAGAGTTGGAAGAAGGGGTTAAGCCTTTCAGGCAGAAGCAAAGAGCAGTTAACCCCAAGATCGAAGCTATGATGAAGGCAGAATTGATGAAGATGCTGGAAGCCAAGATCATTTACCCTATCAAGCATTCCTCCTGGGTCGCCAATTTGGTCCCGGTTAGAAAGAAGAACTGGGACATCCGCCTCTGCGTTGATTTTCGCAATATAAACAAGGCCTCTCTCAAGGATCACTACCCACTCCCACAAATTGACCAGATTCTCCATGTGGTCGCAGGAGCCCAACGGTTTTCCCTCTTAGACGGATTTTCTGGCTACAACCAAGTATGGGTGAAAGATGAAGATCAACACAAGACAACGTTCACCACTAAATGGGTGACGTTTGCTTATCAACGCATGCCTTTTGGCTTGTCTAATGTCGAGGCCATATTTCAGAGGGCCATGGACCTCGCCTTTCGGGAACTGCTAAACAAAATTATCGTCATTTATTTAGATGACATGACTATGTTCTCCCACAAACGGGAGGAACACACTTCTCACCTAGATCAAGTGTTTGAGAGATGCCGAGAATTTAGCATATCCATCAACCCCAAGAAATCTGTTTTCGCGGTCAAGGAGGGGAAGTTGTTAGGCCACGTTATTTGTGAAAAGGGACTATCAATTGACCCCGATAGAGCAGAAGCCCTTTTGAAGCTTCCTCTTCCAATCAACAAAAAGGGGCTCCAATCTTTTTTTGGCCAAATCAACTTTGTGAGGAAGTTCGTTCCTGATTTCGCTCAAATCATCAAACCTATGGCTGAATTATTAAAGAAGGATGTTGATTTTCTTTGGACTAAAGAAAGAAAGAAAGCATTCGAAGAAATCAAAACTAGAATCTCTCAAGCCCGTGCTAGTCAACCCGGACTATTCGAAAGATTTTATCCTATATGCGGTTGGGGAACCTGAGAGCTATGCTGCAGTCCTAACCCAAAAAGGAGATGATGGCGAGGAGCGTCCTATAGCCTTCTTGAGCCAAGTGATACAACCACATGAGGAGAGATACAATTTCATCGAGCGGCAAGTGCATGCAATCATGAGATCCTTGAGAAATTTTAAGCACTTTGTCTCTCAGAGCCGGATCACAGTCTTCGTGATTCACCAAGACGTCAGAAGTTTCATCATTCAGGGTGAACCAGGCCACAAGAGACCAGGGTGGATTACCAAAATCCAAGAATTCGACATAGAGGTTCGACCCACCAAACTTGTCCGAGGGCGGGCATTATGCCAGGAGTTGGCTAGAAGCGTCGCCGCCGAAGTGTCTGTCTGTCAATGGGAAGACCCCGTGATGGAGGTTAACCTTGTCAATTCATTGTCTGAGGAAAGCGACTGGGCTGATGAAATAATGTGGTATTTCAACACAGGGAAGTGTCCCGATCAACTCACCGCCTCACAAAGGAGGAGGTTCCGGCTTAACGCTCTAAAGTACGTTCTATGCCCCGAGGGGCTGTTTTATAAAAATATTGATGGCGTCCTTCTACGTTGTGTCAAAGGAACTGAAAAACATAAAATCCTTGACGAATTCCATTCCGGAATGTCAAGGGGACACCTTTCGGGAAGGCCTACGGCCTTAAAGATTATAAAGGCAGGCTACTATTGGCCCACCATCTTCGCGGACACCCAGAAGGCTTGCCAGAGGTGCGAGAAGTGTCAAAGGTTTGTCGGCCGGAACAGAAATGCTCCAATGCCCTTACAACCCATACAGGTGGAATTTCCTTTCCAGCAGTGGGGATTGGACTTCGTGGTTAAAATCTCCCCAGAATCCTCAGCAAGGCACAAATTCATTTTGACTGCCACAGACTACTTCACTCGTTGGGCCGAGGCTATACCCACAAAACATGCCGATCAAGAGACAGTTGTCGCCTTCCTGGAAAGTTTGATAACTCGCTTCGGGATTCCGGAGGCGATTGTGACGGACAATGGTCCAGGATTTAAAGGGGCTATACTAATTCACTTGCAAATACAACATCTATCATAAAGCTTCCTCCAATTATTACCCACAGGTAAATGGCCTATTATGCATCAGAATATCAGTTCGGCCTAGAGGTGTCTCGGCATATGGATTATACAGACGCAAAATATGGTCAGGGAAGGAGAAAAGGCCACCTGTTTGAATACCCCATCACCCGGGTCGGGATCGAAGTTGACACCAACGGACAACATCAGTACTTGCATGCCACGCTCTCAAGTTTCGGCTTGGTGGAGCTACCGCAAAAGTGGAAATACGACCCCTTGGACATCATAAAAGACTTTACATCTCACCAAGAGTTTCACATCTGTCCTCAATTGGGGATTCTGGAGGAGCGCAATAACCAAGATGAAGATCTGGAGTGGTATATCGAGGACATGCAGTCTTTCCCGCCTTGGCATGATTTCTACTGCGTAGAGGTCGAGTTTGACCCTAGCCGAAATATAGGACACAGGCCGAATACAGATGTATACAAGAGATTAGAGGCAAGACTGCATAGGAGGGGTTGGAGACTGGATAAAATAGAAGAGTGGTGTAAAATGCGTGTCAGGACCGGAAAAGACAAATTTGTGAAGGACATAAAAGACGATGACACCTTTTCCGACCTCTACGACAAACATAACGCCACGTGGCGGCCAGTGGTGTTTTGTCACATCGTACCCCCAGGCCTTCGCCTACAAAAGGGGCAGGTCCCACCTAAGCAGTCGCAAACGAGTGGTGAGGGCTCCAGTCAGCAATAGCGGTAAGAGAGGATTGAAGAGCCCAAAATGCAGCAGCTGGCCGAGAAGCAACATGCTAAGGCCGCGTCATCCAAAGGAGAAGTACCCACGCACGTAACCCAAGCAAAGCAGACTTCCTCGGCAGAAGATTCCCTCGTCCTTCGAAATAAAAAGGTTGTCAAGGTGACCGTGAAGCCCCCTAAGGCCCCAAAGAGTTCTATTAGTTTGACACCTATCACCCAAGAGGAAGAACTCGCACCTCTTAAGAGGAAGATGTCAGAAAGGCCTAAAGAGCAAGGGCCTGCGCCTAAGGAGGTAGCACCACAGCCGGATACCACTCTGTCGCCCAAGAAGAGCAAGGTCTTAGAAACTGCTATGGAGAAGGACGATATATCTACATTTGCCGGCGACCAGTGGATAGACCACGTCTTCGACTCACCGGATCGGGCGGAGCCCGCAGGTACGTTTTCTGCCCCCTCACATACTGTCGAGTCAATGTCCGTAGCATCCTTAACCCCTGCTGCCTCATCCATCCCCGCCAATATTCCATTAGCTCCCAGCGCACCTGCCGCTCCCTCTCTCACTGAGCCCCACGCCGTTCAAAAGGAGGTTTCACCAGTCATACCTGAGCAGTCCCATCGTGGCCTATCCTCTGCAAGGCCCGATACCCTTCAAGCCCTGACCAAGACTCAGTTGGACGCCACCGTTTCGAGCTCGCCTCCCTCCCCCCACATTTCATCTGAACATCCCGAGGACTCATCTGTCGCTCCCGCCCAGACCGAGTCACCCCACAACGAAGAGGAGAGCCCTTCCGCCGATTCTCCACGCCTGTCCATGAAAGGAGAGGTGTCACAGCAAGGTCTGCCCTTGGCCAGGTCTCTTTTTGGAGACACAAGTCTAATCCAGATAATGGAGAGTCAATCCCTCATATAGCGGCCTAATCAGCCCGCCGCATCTCGGCCAAAGCGCTCCTCAGGCGAATGGATGCAGAATACAATTAAGCGAAGAGGCGAGGAGATCGCCACGGTTGAGAAGCGCATCAGGTTCGACTCAGAGAGCATGCTCCTGTATAAGGAGAAGAAGATTCCAAGAGTGAAGAAGCCCGTAAAGGACATGCTTCTTGGAGACTGAGTATAAGAGAACGGCCAAAAATCTGGATGAGGTCAGTTTCGAGGGTCCATGATGGGACTGATACATTACGCCTGAAATATTTCCAGTTGCAAGAAAGTTATTATGAGATGGAGAACGAGAAGATGAAGTTAGAAGAAGGCATGGCCAAGGCGCAGGCTCAGTTTGAGAATTCTGGAAAGAAGCGCCTGCAACTAAGAGAGCAGCTGGCGAGCCTTCAGAAGGAGGCATCGGATCAGAAAGAAGCTGTCGAACGTCAAATCAAAGAACTTCAAGATCAACTTCAGAAGACAAAGCAGGAACTAGAAGAAAAGATTGTGGAGACGTTCTCCAAGGATAGTGTCAAACAGATCCGAACCAGGTTGTTGAAAAATTTCACGCCACGGGCTTCTAAGGCCCTCAGGGTGTTTGTATTTCTCACCCAGGTTCAAGAGGCATCCGCACAGGGTAAGCCTGTGTTGGAGGAGGCAGAGCGTGAAGCAGATCGCTAGCTCGATCTGGCAGTCAGGGTAGGAAACCTTGATCACCAAAACCTCCAAGTACCCGCTACAGATTCCATTGCCTTTGATTGGGCAGCGGCAAGGGCCACCTTGCACACCTTCTTTGAAAGATTTTAGAAGATTCAGAGAGCCAGGGCATTGTTGGACCTGTTGAACCAAGAAAAGGACATATGCTCGTCCCCTTTCCTGACTCTCTCCGCACACGGATTCCCAAACTTCACCGATAGCGAAGGCGAGTGCTTGCCAAAAGAAGCTCTGCGCCAGTTGTGGGATGCCTTCGCTGATGACACTTCTGAGATTGATGCATGGGAGGATCCTATCCAGCAAGAGCAAGTGATGGAGCTCACCTCAAAATTCTGATTCGTTCTTGTCTGCTGGATTTGGTCCAGAGGGTCGAGCAGATGGGTATAGTTCAGGTGGAGACCTTCAAGCACCTAACTAGCGATATCCGCAGTATGGAGCCCTTCTTTGAAAATGCATGGGCTCAGGTGCAAGAGACATATGAGCGCATTAAGGCTCGCCTTGCCTCCGGGGAGTTCACTCCAGACGAAGATCCAGAGGAAGGAGAAGAGCCATCAACAGAGGGGTCTCAAGGAGAAAAGAACGAAAATCAACCCGAGGAAAGTCCTTCGAAGGAAGAACAACAGGATACAGAGCAGCAGGACCAGGGCCTACAGGAAAAGGAAACAGAGTCCGGGGGTGACTCCGGGCCCAAAGGATAAAGGCATGGATTCTTGCATCGAGGTGAGCTCGATACCCCGCGAGCCACCAAAATGTTGCCACATTTTTTATAGGGGCGTAAATTTTATCAGGTTGTTGCCACTCTCCTTCTTCTCCGTTCTTTCCTCATATGTTATGGTGATTTTCCTTGGTGCTTCTGCAAGGTGTTTTGTTTTCGGTCCCCAGCTTCCATCAGATCTAATGCCATCATCGGCATAAAAATTGTAAAATTTTACCAAGTGTTCCCCCCTTTCCCAATATCGTTGTTTTTGTTGCGCGATTTCTGGTGAAGATGGGTTTTTGAGCGACTAAGGATCGTGTTTCAAAACGGCAGATTTGCCTAAATCCTTTGAACCCGAAGTCGCTACCGCGCGCACTATCCGCCCGTCGCTATGGCAAGTTTCGAGCGAAAAGGGGCATCAAAAAGGAGTAGGCGGGCTCGAGATCGTCGTCGCGAAGAGAAAAGCTGCCTAGCGCGCAAGAGTTTCCAGTGCTTTTGAGCTTGCGAGGTTGCTAAACCTTTGAGCCCGAAATCGCTATCGCTCTTCCCCAAACCCGAAATCACTCGGCTTTCCTAGCGACATCCAACAAAGAGGTTTCCCCGAGCTCGAAATCGCCGGCGCCAAGCAGAAAAGCCCAAAATCGCTCATCTTGTGAGCGCTTTCGAGCTCAGGCCAAGGGTTGCCTTGAATCATCTTTCCCATCACTTTCGCTCTTTAGCGATTCTGGGCGCGTCTTACCTTTTCAGTGATTTTCGGCTGCAGTCAAAGAGAGCGTTTGGGATGTTTTTCCCCTCTTCTCCAGGTCAGATTTTGGAGTTCGCGCCGATTGGACTTTGAGGAAGAGTAGTTGGGCATTGAAAGATAATTGTACCCCATCTACCAAAGCTAGACGATGGTCCCTTTTTTCAGCGACCAAGACTGTCAGAAGTTGTACGAGATCAAGTGAGAGCATACTGCAAGTACAGGGATGGCCTACCAAGATCAAATCTCTCCCCTTTTTGCAGCTTTTGGCAGGTTTGGGGATCTGCGCTTCTCATTGTAATTGGGAGGAAAAAATGCTATAGATAGCAAGTGCGTCTCATTGTAAAAGGAGGGGAAAAAGGGGATATCTTGCTAAGAAACTTCTCTAAGTTGTACATCTGCTCTTAATACAAAAGTATACTTGGCTCATTAGTTGCGTCTATCTTGTATGCTGCCTTTCTTTAATATTTCTGCTTCATGTTGCTTATTTTTCTGATTGCTGTCATTCTGCATATCTGGATCTCAGCATTGGCAATTAAGTGTATTTGGAATAAGATAGAAAGGATACATAGGGAAGGAAAGTGCTAATGTTTTTAGGTATACATTTTTTTGATTGTTGTTGTTAAAAGCGTCTGGTTAGTAACTGTGCTGCTTATCTCCTTCACCCGAAGTACATCACATTTACATTTCTTTTTGCACTTTTAAATCTCTTTCAGTACCCTAAACTAAACTAAAAAACCATAGGAAGCCGGCCTTCTCCGGAGATCGGTGCGGGAGGCATCTCTTCCTCCGGGCCTTTCAATCTGTTGGGCGAATCTAGGGCGCAAAGACCTAAAACCTTTCCTAGTGGCAGATTCGTAACCAACAAGTCCATGTCTTAGTTTTATCCAGGGACTCTATTACTTCTTCCATAGCCCTTTTCCAAGACTTATTCTCACTTGACTGAAGTGCCTCCTTTACAGTCTTGGCTTCTTCATCAGTAATTGATAAATTAAATGCAAAACAAAAATTTGAAGGGCTATGCATTTCTAGGAGTCTTCTCATCCGATCTGATCTCCTCAAAATTGGAGTTCTAGGTTCTGCATCTTCAGCTTCCTCCTCACATTCTTCCTCTGAATATTCCTCTTCAGACTCTCTGTAATTCAGGTTCTACCACAAGTTCTTCCTCCTGTTTCAATTTTACCTAAACTATTTTTGGTTTTTTGCTTGGTTGCATTTCTTGTTTTGGAACCCCTTTTGTTTCTCTAAAGATCACATTACGACTATAAGTAATCTTCTATGTTTCTGGATTCCACAACTTATATCCTTTCACACCAGTACTATAACCTATAAATATGCATTTCTCAAATTTATAGTCTGGCTTAGTCCTTTTCTCTTTTGGGACATACATATAAGCTTCGCAACCAAAAACCCTTATATGAATGAGAGAGGGTTTCTTACTAGTCCACACTTCCTGTGGAGTTTTGTCCACCAAAGTTGAGGTAGGAGATTTTTTGATGAGGTAGCAAGCAGTTAACACGGCTTCTGCTCAGATTTTCTTTTCTAACCCTGCACCGCTTAGCATGCTTTTGGCCTTATCCATCAATGTTTTGTTCATCCGTTCTGCAACTCCATTCTGTTGTGGAGTATATGGAGTTGTTCTATGCCTTTCTATTCCACAGTCCTTGCAAAACTGCTCAAATTCATTAGAGCAATACTCACCACCATTATCACTTTTCAAAACCTTTATTTGTCTCTGTCTGTTTTTCTACAAGAGCCTTGAACTCTTTAAATTTATTTAAAACATTAGATTTGTACCGTAAAAAGTATACCCAGGTCTTTCTTGAGAAGTCATCTATAAATGTTACAAAATAGATGGACCTAATGATGGTACTTTTGCAGGTCCAAACACATCACTATGAACTAGATGCAAAATTCCTTCAGATCTTGTAGCACTACTTGGAAACTTAAGTCTGCTTTGCTTTCCAAAAACATAGTGCTCACAAAAATCAAAATTTAATGGGCAATCAAAAATTCCTTCAAACATACCTTTCATTTTCAAGAAGCTATGACCTCAAAGCTTCTTGAAGGTGAGGAAACTGCTACTATAGTTGAGGGAGCGGCTCCCAGGTGCAATCTTCTAGCTGCATTTCATGCCACTGTACTCGAATATCAGTGAGAGTGCAATTGTGAAGTGTGCATGCACGCCGGTCCAAAATGCTCACAGGTTCTAAGATGACTAAGCCTTCCTCATCCAACTGGGGTAGTGTGGATTGGACCTGTATACGGTTGTCAAGGACCACCTTTAAAGATGAGACATGGAAAACTAGATGTATCGTGGAAGGTGGCAATTCTAGCTTGTAGGCCATAGGGCCAATCTGCTGGAGCACTTTATAAAGTCCATAGAATTTGGGTGCTATCTTTTGACTACCATGGAGTTCCAATGATGATTGCTTGTAGGGTTGAAAGCATAGGAAAACCATGTCCCCGATGTTAAAATTGTGTTCAGAATGGTGTTGATCTGCTTGTTGTCACATACGGTTTTGTGCCATGGCCAAATTATCTTTGAGA
This sequence comes from Wollemia nobilis, assembly GCA_028583015.1. Lineage (NCBI taxonomy): Eukaryota > Viridiplantae > Streptophyta > Pinopsida > Araucariales > Araucariaceae > Wollemia > Wollemia nobilis. Next base: position 15,334,021 of record JAQPPZ010016726.1, read on the forward strand.
TGTTGTAGTTGCACATGCTCCATGAGAGTGGAATCCACTGCTTGAACCTTTGGAACTACCCAATATGTATGACAGAAGTGACGGTGGAGGGTGTCCATAAACTACTTCATATGGTGTCATCTTGGTGGAGTGATAGGAAGTATTATACCACCATTCAACCAAACGTGGTGTCATCTTGGTGGAGTGATAGGAAGTATTATACCACCATTCAACCAAAGGTGGTGTCATCTTGGTGGAGTGATAAGAAGTATTATACCACCATTCAACCAAAGGAAGCCATTTGACCCAATGAATTGGTTTCTCAAATGCAAAGCAACAGAGATATGTTTCCAAGCACTTTTTGACAATTTCAGTTTGCCCATTGGTCTGGAAAATGTTATGCCAAGCTCATCTTGAGTTCTGTCATGCAACTTGAACAGTTGCTGCAAAAAATGACTAGTGAATGTGGGGTCATGATTAAATACGATAGACTAGGGCATGCCATGAAGGCGAAAAATGGAATCAAGAAATATTTGGGCAACAGTTGAGGCCTTGTAAGGGTGGGCTAGAGGACAGAAATGAGCATACTTAGAGAGATGATCCACCACCACGAGAATGATTGTTTTGCCTCCATAATTTGTGAGCCCTTCAATAAAATCCATAGAAATGTTCGTCCAAACAGTCTTCGGAATAGGAAGAGGCTGAAGTGTGCCCAGTGTGCAAATAGTTTCACCCTTAACACGCTAAGAAGTGTCACATTCTGCAACAAAGGTCTTGATATCCTTTTTCATCATTGCCCAGAAAAATGTGCGTTTAGCCCGTTCATGTCTTTAAGAAGCCTAAATGTCCTGTAACTAGAGAAGCATGCATTTCCTATAGTATAGACTCACGGAGTGGCGAATTTTCATGGATAACAAGGCAACCCCAATATCGTAGATGTTGTCCATCCCATGTATATCTTGGGCGAGAGTTAGGATCAGTTTGAAGTTGCTGAATTAATGATTGCAAGGTGGAATCTTGGGTCACTTCTCCTTGAAGCTAGTGGGTCCATTGAGGAAGTGGAGTAGAGATGGCACATAGCACACCCTGATCCTCATATTGGTGGGATAGTGCATCAGCAACTACATTTTCCTTGCCCTTCTTATAAATGATTTCATTTTCATAACCTGGCAGTTTGGTAACCCATTTTTGTTGTTGGGGTGTAGATACACGCTAGTCAAGAAAGTACTTTTGTGGTGGTCTGTCTTGACAAAAAAATGTCACCCATAGAGAGCATACGCATAGTCAGCACAAGAGTAGAGAGCATAGCTTTTTTGAGTTGCAGAAAGGCATGTTTGGTGGGTTCTGACCACAAAATTGAGTTCTTCCGCAACATAGTCATCAAAGGAGATGCAATCTTTCCATAATCACGGACAAATTTTCGATAAAATCCAGCAAGGCCTAGGAAACCTCGAAGACTTTTGAGTGTGGGGTTTGGGCTACTCTTGTATGGTAGTAATCTTTTTAGGATCCACCTTGACCCCTTCCCGTGAAACTATACGGCCTACATATTCCACCGCCTGCATCCCAAAGAAACATTTGGATCATTTGGCACACAGTTGATTATTAGCTAGGAGTTGTAGTGTCTGGTTTGAATGTTCCACCCATGTACGATTGTAAATTAGAATATTGTCGAAAAGGACCAAAATAAATTTACGCAGAAAGGGTCAAAAGATTGCATTCATGAGACTCTAAAAGTTGGACAACACGTTGGTAAAGACTGAATGGCATGACGAGGAATTATAATGGCCTTCATGAGTGCAAATGTTGTCTTTGGAATATCTTCTTCCTACACTCTGATCTAATGATAACCTGAACAAAGATCCAACTTTGACAAGAAGTTAGCACCATAGAGTTCATCTAGTGAGTCATCAATGACAGGAATCCGAAATTTGTCCTTGATGGTAATTTTGTTGAGTTCTCAAAAATCCACACATAACCTCCAAAACCCGTCTTTGTTACAAACCAAAAGTACTGGGGAAGAATATGGGCTAACACTCAATCAAATGACCCTTGTTGCTAATAACTCTTGCACCATCTTTTCAATTTCAGTCTTTTGCACATATGGGTACCAGTAGGTACAAATGTTGGGTGGTAAGCTTCCCAAGACAAGCTCGATGGCATGATCATGGGTGCATCATGGTGGTAACCCTTGTGGTTCTACAAATACGGGTGCATGTTTATCCACAATTTCCTGTAATTCAGCTAGTTGAACTATATCACTAGTATTCGGGGCTTGTAGTGCAAACAGTTGTGCCACCACCCCTTGAGATGATTTCTTCAAAAGCTTTTCCATTCGATGTGAGCTGATGAGTTGGGTAGGACCCGTGGTCATGCCACGAAGAGTGTATTGCTTCCCATGTTTGGTGAATTGCATCCATAGCTCAAAAAAGTCCCATACTATCGGGCCCAAGGTACAAAGCCATTGAGTTCCCAACACAATGTCACAACCCCCCAAAGGAGGAAAAAACATGTCTGCCCTGAGGATGTAGTCGCCTGACATCACCTTTACATTTATGCATTTTCCTTTGCATGGTAAAGTACCCCCATTGGCAACCATGACTTCAAATGAATTACAACAATAGATGTAACAAGCTACTTTTTTAGCTACCTGATGATCAATAACATTGTGGGTACTACTAGAATCAATGAGGATTATGAGTAGTTGGCCCTTGATATGCCCAACCAATTTCATGATCCGAGTAGAAATCCCAGCTAATGCATGCACTGAAATTTCAAGTGGTTTGTCCTTTGTCGGTTCAAACTCTTCAGGTTGATCTCCATCTCTATGGTCCTCCCCTTCGTCATGTGGTTTCCTGTTGGAAGGTTCACCCACATTGATTAGATATAGTTTCTATTGTACACACTTGTGGTCCGGAGAATATTTATCATCATAGTTATAACATAGTCCATGTGCCCTATGTGCCTCTATTTCTTCTTGAGTGAGACATTCAATTTGGGGTCGTTTGTTTCCTAAGTTCGATGATGTCTGGGCTGGAAATGGGGTTCGAGCTTGTGGGGGTTTCAAAATACGCCTTTGTGCTGCAAATTTATCTTCAGCAAGCCTAGCCAATCCTACAGTTGTCATCATGTTGTCCGGCTTGAACATTTTCACTTCAACACAAATATCTTCCTTTAATCAATTAATGAAAAAACTTTGGAAAAAACTCGACACTCAGTCCCTTAGTGCAATTTGCCAACTTTTCAAACTATGTTTGGTAGTCACAGACAGATGTCGTCAATCTTAACTTGGTGAGGGCTCTAGTGAAATCTTCATACTCACTGGGTTCAAAACAAGTCAATAATTTTGTCTCAAATTCTGCCCAAGTGAGTCGTAAATGCATATCCTCTAACCATTGGTACCATTGAATTGCTTCTTGTTCTAGGTTGAAAGATGCAATTGTGAGCCTTTGATTATGGGGAGTGGCATCAAGAGAAAAATATTGTTCGGCTGGATACAACGAATTGATTGGGTCCTCTCCATCAAATTTTGTAAAGTCCAGCTTAGGCATTCTTTGAATTTTATTTAGAGGCAAGGTATTGCGTGCTCTGCCCTCAGAACTACAATCTTGAATCCTTGGTGATTGTCCTGCCAGAACATCGTATTTTGCATTTAGGCCTATTAAACGACTCTCGAAATCGTCAATTTTATCCAATTTGTCTAGTTTGGATAACGCCACAAAGATTTTTGACTGATGATTTTCAATTTGTTTCACCTGGTCTTCTAATCGCTTTATCTAACCATTAGGTAGCTCTAGTTCCACCACCCATTTTTAGTCACTTTAGGGTCTCCAAAAAAGTTTATTGGAGTTATATGTTAAAACAATTGACTCAAAGAGAGGATCAAAATGGACTATACCACAAAAATAACAAATTGTGCCTTTTTAATTTTTTTTCCTAACTACTGACAAACTTTGACTGTCACACTGATTGTTCTCTGCAATATTAGACTGACAATGACAAGTGACTACTCTAATGACTGACAATTAACTGCTCTGACTGTCAAACTGTATATTCTCTATATTGTTAGACTGTATATTCTCTGTACTGTCAAACTATATATTCTCTATATTATCACACTAGATATTCTCTGCACCATCAAACTATGATTGGAGTAGTCTCTTCTATAGTATGCTCAAATCTGGTTTTGGTTTTGACTGGGAAAGGACTTAAAACAAGGTTTCAATAGGGATAACTTAAGTCAAGGTGTGTCTAATTTCGTGGGCTCTCTGATATACAATCTCGTTCGTGATTAGTGGCCAGCCCAATATTTCAAAGGTCTAACTACAAAGAATTCCACCATACCTGTAGCCCCACTATCCGTTTCTAAGGGTACTTTGAGAGTAATTTCTCGAGGCTAACCACTTACCGATGCACCACAAAACTCATATCTTCCTATGGGTGAAGGCTTCTCCTATTCCTAGGGGGTCTCCCTATATACCAAGAGTACGTGGGAGCTCACAGCCATATACGGGTGTTGTCTAATGCCTAGGTATTAGAGTTTGAGCACCCCTCACTTCACTAAACCCTTTATGGGCAATCTAGCTTAACCAAAATCGATAACTCCTCTGTGATATTTAAAACCCCTGACACAAGGTTTCTAACCTAATCCACTAAAAACAAAAACAAAATTTGTTTTTTTTTTTTGGAGGGGGGGGGAAGATACTTTAATGGAAAATGACCAGAATGAAAAAATTATAGAAAAGAAAAATGGACAGAAAGACAAGAACTGTTGCTGCTGCTGCAAAACATAGCCTTGGAAAGAGCTCTGATACCACTTGTTAGGAACCTTCAAATAAAAATAAGCATCACCGCAATAGCAATGCAAGAATTAATAAAAATACTTATCAACTAAATGACCATCAAAATGAAATAACAAAAGTAATTAAGAAAATGACTGATTGGAAATACAACAAACTTATATCAATCAAGAGGAACAGATATTGCAGACCTCTTCGAGGGAGCAACCTCCTTGGATGCAAAGCTCCAATAAAATTTGAGAAAATATGAGATACATTCTACTCCAAACCCATGTCCTTATATAGACTCTTATTTACCCTAACCCTAATGCTCAAGGGTCAAACCACATGAAAGAGGGGACCCGAGCTACTAATTGCTACTTACAATAAAAGTAAAGGTCATATCATAATGGGCCCATACTCACTAGGCACCCAAGGTGCAAACATAACCAGCACTAGACAAGTAAGTAACAATGGTTGTGTTAGGATAGGGTCCTAACATCTATCTTCAAGTATTTGGAGAGAATTCAACTAGATGAATATTACTTTACTTTGGTGTCTAAAATCAGAGTGCATTTTCCATGTTTATCTGCTTAGCCAAAGTTCCAAAGTAAGATCCTCCAAATATTTAAAAGAAAACAATGATATTGAAAAACATGACTTGATTGCTCCCTCAATTTAATCCTAAAAAGTTCTCAATAATACCAAAAAAATGCATAACATGGGTGAATGATTTTTTTTAATTTATCAGTCTTATTTTCTAAAAATGACTTTCAGATATCTTAGTAAGCAAAAATGCCGTGTCCAGATTTTACACAAAGCTAGCTTTCATTCATTTAACCTACTTGGATCAGCAGCTAGAGGCTCAAATGAGAATGGTGGTGTCCTAATTTCTTATTTCGTCTTCAAATTTGGATTCTTACATTTGTGAAACAACCTTTAGGCTTTAGGAGATGATTGTCTGCTTTAACAATATCTAGCATGCTAATGGTGCTTATATTTCTGCAAAAACTTCAGGGTTGAAGTACTGCAAATATCCACAAATAGCTTTAAGGATTGCTTCCCAATTTGGAGAAGTATGAACAGTTTTAAATTTGCACATGACAAATGCTTCAAGGTATTCCTGTAGGCACAAGGGCAACTTTCCTGCACGTGCACATGAAAGACACTCTTTCTAACTACGGAGACCATCAAAATCGCATAATCACCAAGCCTTGAAAATGGTAAACTATGGATGAACACTCATATGACGTCGACTACAGGGTATTATGGACCCTTTTTTTAATTCCATGAAAATATTCATTCGTTAGCCAAATCCATCTTTTTATATAGTTTGGTTCAGAAGAGATATTTTTCTGTAAGCGCTTGATGAGCCCATTAAGTCTTTTGGATTTTATTAGAAGCACTTTCTAGGAAAGTGACTTGCAGGGCCTTCAAAATTTGCTGAACACACTTTTCCTATGTAATGTAATAATCCCACACATACCGTTGACAATCTACCTGGGTCCATGAAAACATACAAGTCTGCGAGTCAGTTGACCCCACACAAGTCATTTTGAGCTTGAGGAGGCCCTTATTGTAAGATCTACTATATTTTTATGTTTTTAGTTCATTGCTGAGTATGTTTCATTCCAAGCCCATGTCCAGGTCATAAAACAGGCTTGCCAAGTCCAAGACAAGTCCAAAAATTTAAAAGGACTTAATGTGGGAATTGACTGTAAATAGGTGTCGGGTGTTAGAGGAAGTCAGATTATGCAATATTATGTTTTAAAGCCTTGTCTCTTTTGGCAGTTTGAAGGACTAAGAAATTTGCAGTGTTTCACAAGGACTCATCCCCACCCCCAAGCCCTGTTTTGTTGTCCCCCATGTTTCAAGGACAGGGGCATGAGGACATAATGTCCCCGAGAAGTCACAAATTTGGGAACTTGAGGAGGGCCATTCCCAAAATGTCCTGGGACCTCCCAATGGCATCCAGAAAATGGAGCTGTCCCCAGACAATGACATAGAGGAGATGCCCCACAAACATCCCCAGGACGGCCGGTGTCTTAGAACCCAAAAATATAATATGCCTATAGAAATAATGTAATTCATCAATTCAAGAGTCCCTAACTGAAGTTATTCAACTATGATGATAATATATTACTAGTTTTATTTGGACTTTCATTCTACATTTGTCATGTTTTAGTACTTTTCTACTAAAAAGTATTACAAAGTAAATAAGTTTCCATTTTGCCTCATAGCATGAATTAGAATCCACTTGTACTATAAGGGCAAAATCAATCTGAAAGCTTTGACATCACAGATGACCTCAAGGTCCCAAAAAAAGATTGAAGACTTCCAAATTTCAGTGTTTGTGTTTTCACTGTTTCTGCGCTGGTTTCAGATTTGAGATTTTTAAATTCATTTTGGCATTTTGCTTATGTAGTTGGAACGTGGACTTGTAATGTTTTATATTTCAAAGTTTCAACTCTACAAATTTGAGTATTCATAATTTCCCATGGTTTTCAGTCATTGTTACAAACTTACAAGGATGATGTCTGTTTTAATTTTTGGCCCTTTGAGGAAGTATAGCTTAATTTATTGCTTTCACATTATATTATATTGCATATCCAAGCCTAAAAAATCCAATTTGGGGTTTGAATTTATTTTCATATTCTTTTTGTATATATCTGTACAAGTCATACCAGCTTTTGGGGCCAAAGCCCTGTCGTCCTGGAGACACATCCCACTGCAACACACAGTCCCCATCCCAAATCTCTATGGAACATAGGTAATTTGGCCAAGCGCGGCACTCAAGCCGCTTATGGAATCAAACACATAACCTTGTGGATATAGAGTTAGGCCGGGTTGCTGCTCATAGCTTCCCAGAAAAGTTATGTTTTTCTTCCACACATTATTGAAGCTTTATTTTTCCTTGTAATGTTAACTTCTTTTCAATATATATATAATAATAATAAATGTCTATTTCTCATCAAATGACATTAGCTCAACCAGTTAAATTCTTTGACTTTCAAGGAGGAGATCCAGGTTCAAATCTTGCCAAGCAATACATGCATAGTAGTTAAGTTGTTCTAATACCACTATGTGGTCATGATGTAATACACGACGTGGGGCCCGTTTTGATCCCATATAACCAATTTAAATATAACTAAATGTCTCTTTCTCAGATCAGACTTCACATATTCATTCTGTTTTCAGGGTATTTATATTTCAGTTTTAGGGTTTAAGTTGGACCAGTTTTAGATCAATAAAAAATCAGATCTCTGTTGAAGATAATTTAGTTCAGACTTGATTTGAATTTCCAAATATTCACAAATATCAGCAATTGTGCTTTTTTCCCAAAATCATTAGTCCTTCCCAAAGTAAGAACACAACAATTGCATCAGCATTATACGAAATTATGCTTTGGACCCTTGTCCCTTGGGTGTTAGATGAGGTCAGGTTATGCAATTTTATGTTTCAGAGCCTTGTATCTTTTGGTAGTCTGAAGCACTAAGTATATTGACCAAGTGCAGCAGCCAAACCACTCTTGGAGTTGGCCCAATTTAGAGCTTAAACCTTTACAAAAAGGTTCTATTTTTCTTCTCCAATAATGAAGCTTTGTAATTCATGCAAATGTTAACGTTTTGGTTCTGTTTAGTTTTGGAAGATAAATTTTAAAGAAATAATTTAAAACAAATAAATAGATTATAAAAGATGCCTCTTGTTTCATATCACACTTCAAATAACAGGTCTATTTTCAAAGTTTATATAATTCAATTTTAAGTTTAAATTGGACCCATAGTTTTCAGATCTGCATATTCACCATTGCAGTGGAGCTCATAAGTCAAGCTTTAGCTCAATATAGAATCAGATATCTGTTCCAGAAAACTTTATTCAGAATTTTGTTTGAATTTTCAGTTATTTACAGATATCAGCAATCGTGTTTTTCCCCTAAAAATTAGTCATTTCCAGAGTAGTCACATAAGAATGGTATCAGAATTTCAAATCAGATTTTGTGAAGTTTTAGTTTTACATTTCAAGTTCCATATTTGGAACAAAACACAGGGCCCGTCAACTGCAGGGAGGATAGCTTCAGATATGCACAGTAAGAGAAAGGAGTAATAAAAATGGTCCTTGACAGCATCTTGATGTGTAAATAATGATTTGCTTCAATATAAAGAAGAGTAACATGTATAAAAAGGCAATTATAAGAAGCAAAGAATGATTTCAAACACCTTGGTTTTCAAATTGTCTTCAAAATCACTCCTATCATGTGACAATTTACAACAAAAGATAAATTTTGTGTACATTTCTCTCCATGGAACTTTATTATTAAAATTGTGTATTAAGGAACCTTCGTATAGGGCACAGGGAAATGAACCACAATAAAAGCTCATACAAGGCTATAATACCAATTTATATGACCAAAGAGCGAGGCAAAATCTACAATAAAAACCTACATGCCACAGTAAATAACACAAAGACTCGGTTCAGAAAACATAGCTCTACATTTCTTTGACCCTAGCCAAATGTATGATGACGCATGTGAACTTTGACAACATCTAAATTGTACCAAAAAGTATATGTGATGCATTCAACGGGCTCACTAAAACAGCTTGTTCATCATCCTAGGTCATCGATCTCATAGTTACAAGACTTGGTGAGTTTTTGAAAAATTCGTCAAGTCCAAGCGCAAGTCACTCAAAACAGATTTTTTGAAACTGATTCGGTGAGTTTTTTTACTTGCCAAAAATCTCGGACTTGGAAAAACTCACGAGTCCACCGAGTCGCAACAAAAATAAACTCGGCCAGAGAAAAAAATGTGCAGAAAACAGAATAAACGTTTTTTTTCCACAGTTTTGGCCTCATTTCTGTTGTTTTCAGCTCTGTGCAGTCGACCTTCCCGAGTCACTTGGAATTGACTTGGGGAGTTTTTTTAAGCTCACCAAGTTTTTATTTTTTACTCAGTGAAAAAAGAACACAACTGTCCATGCACAGGTACAGGAAATCAGCATGAAGAGGTTTTTTTGTCAAAGTCCCCTCATTTTTGCTGTTTCCAGTTGGAGAGAGAGCAGAGACAAGCTGAGATCAAACCAACAACAACACTAAATTGCATCCTAAATCCAAATTTTTTTAGTTTTAAAGAATCTAACAGCCACCCAACAGTTACATCTGAAGTAAAAAAGCTCGGTTTCAGCTGTCCATGCATAAACCCTAGGCCTTTTTTATTCTTTTTTTTAAGTTTCTAACTACTTATTTATTGTTTCCATGTGCAAACCTATTGAAATAAAATGACGGGAAAAAGAGACGCAGCATGGAAATATGCAACAGAGGGTGAAAAGAAAGGAGAGGTGTACTGTAATTTTTGTGGGGACAAAATTCATGGAGGCATAAACTGCCTCAAATACCACTTGGCGAGGTGGAAAAACCATGATGTTAGGCAATGTTCAAAGGTGTGTGCTGAGGTTGAGAGGGAATGCAATACTCTCTTAACAAACTACAGTAACAGAAAAAGAACTAAAATGAAGAACAAGCAAGGCCATGGCTAGTCCCCCTTCTCGACCTCGTACAAAGGGTACTGGTAGCACCTTTAGCCAATTTCAGCAGCACTAGAGTGGGTCCAGTCCATCAATTGCACACCCCAAGAGCGGGACGAAGGAGTCCTTTTTTGTGGAAAGCTCCACAACAAGGTCACAACCCACACTTGAGGGTATGACTACGTGGAACGAGGAGAGGCACAAGGCCACGAGGAAGGCTTATGCAGGTTTTTGGTACTTTTCCGACATTTCCTTCAATATGGCAAGTTCTCCATATTGGCGGGGAATGGTAGATGCCCTAACAATTTGTGACCCAGGATTTAAGCCACCAAATTATCATTATTTTAGCGGCCCTCTCCTTCATGAATATGTGGAGGATATTCAAGAGTTGGTTGAAGAGCAACACAAGGTATGGAGGAAGAGGGGTTGCACAATCATGTCCGATGGGTTGACCGATGGAAAGAATCAGACATTGATTAATTTTTTGGTTGCTTTTACAGGAGGAATTATATTCCTCAAGTCAATGGATGCATCAGCACAAGTTAGGTGTGTTGAAATGCTTGCATGGTGGCTGACGGAGGTTGTGTTAGAGGTCGGGCAGAAGAATGTTTTCCAAGTTATCATAGACAATGGAGCAACGTATGTAGCAACTAGTAGGATTTTGGAGGAGAGATTTCCCACCATTTTGTGGACACCATGTGTAGCCCATTGTCTCGATTTGCTTCTCAAAGACATTGGGAAATTGTCTTGGGTGTCTAATATTGTACAGAAGGCCAAATGTATTACCAAATTTATCTACAACCATACATGGACCCTCCAGTTGATGAGGCAATTCACTAATGGAAGGGAGCTTGTGCGGCCTGGAGTTACACGCTTCGCCACAAACTTCGTTATCTTGTTGATGGAGAAAAATAACCAATGGGACATGTATATCAGGCTATAGATAGGGCAAAAGAGGCAATTACCTCATTTTATAATTATTTCAAGCCCAGAAACAATCTCATTTGGGAAATTATTGACCAACATGGACCTCTCCACTCTGTATCCCACTTTATGTAGCGAGGTACTACCTCAACCCCAAATTTGTTTATGATGATTCATTTGAGGTCGACAATGAGGTGGAGTCGAGCCTTTAACAATGCCTTGACCAGATGGTGCCAAATGAGCACACCCAAAATTTGATACAAGATGAGCTGCCAGATTATAAGAGATGTGAGGGCATCTTTTTCACATCCACACAGTGTATTCGAGCAAGGTCAACTTTGAGGCAAGGTAACTATCATTGAATTATTATTGATTTTGTTTTCAAAAATAATCTCAATTAACAATTTTACATGAATTATTAAATTTCCTATTTCTTTGCTTTTTCTAAATTTATGGTGGGAGGCCTTTGGTGCGTATACCCAATCTACAACACTTCGACATAAAAGTCTTATGTCAACCATGCAGCGCTTCAGGTTGTGAGTGCAATTGGAATATATTTAAGCACATTCATTCCAATAAGCGCAATAGACTTGCACAACAAAAGTTAAATGCTCGTTTTTGTTCATCACAATCTTCGCCCCCACAATAAAAAAGTTGCAGCAACAAGTTATGATGCCATTGATTTAGACGAGATTGACCCATCATCCAAATGGATCGCAGAGCTAGAGAAGGAAGAGCAGCAAGAGCCTCTCTTTTCCAAGAATGATTTTGAAAGCATAGCGGAGGAGTTAGCGGCAAAGGCGGAAGAAGAGGCATGGGCACAGAAAGAGGCATAGGCACACGTACAAAGAGAGAGGACTAGAGCTTCTGCTAGGGCAAAGGGCAAAGGCATTGCAAGACATTGATAGTGGGCCTCTTGAGGTATTGTCATGACACATTTTGTAATTTGTACCTTTTTATATTGCAAGCAATACAAGAATATTTGAATTTTGGACACATCAAAATTTCTTTAATTTAAGTGCGTTTTGCCACTTTCATGTGTAGTTTAAGCTTATATCAGTTACAATATTAATTTTGGATTTGTATAATGTTAATTAATTGTGATATGCATGAAAGACAACCTTTTCCCAATAAAAAATTCTAGTTCCTTGGGGAGGGGCGTTTGCCGAGTTTTTCCACATACAAATCTCGATTCAGTCTTGTCGAGTCCAAATTTCTCTACTATGATTTTAAGTGACAGAGAGAGGGCTGAGAGGAGGTGAAGGCAGCCACAAAAACTCACATTTGCATTCTCAAAAACAATTTTTTTCTATATTTCAAGAATCGAACAACCACCCAACACTTGGAGTTGAGATAAAAAAATAAAGTAGGGCTTTTTTTTTTCTTTTTCTTCAATTTATAATTACTTGATAATTGTCTCCATGTGTAGCCGCATTGAAATAAAATGATTGGGAAGAGAGACCCAGCTTGGAAGTATGTGGTGAAGGATTCAACGGAGGAACTCTACTACAACTATTATAAAACCAAAATTTTTGGAGGCATAAACCACCTCATAACACTTGGCAAGGATATCCGGCCATGGTGTCACACCATGTAAAACACCATGTAAACAGGTGGAGGCTAAAGTTATAAGGGAATGCAATGCCCTCCTAGAATATTATGATGATAAGAAACAACTAAGGAAAAGAAAAAGACAAGCAATGGCTTCTTCTCCTCCTTAGCCTCCTTCTACAGAGGGTAGCAGCTTTGGACCTTTCCAACAACATCACAGTATATCGAGTATGTCAGCGGCAAACCCAGGCAGTGGGGCAGAATCATCCTCTTTTATGCAACGTTCTACTCCAGTGTTACAACCCTCACTTGAGGGCATGGCTGCATGGAACCAAAAGAAGCACAAGGCCAAGTTCAATAGAATAATCCTTTTTTGTCCAACATTCTGCTTTAGTGTCACAAGCCTTGCTCAAGAGCATAGTTGCATGGAACCAAGAGAAGCACAAGGCCACGAGGAGGGCTTGTGCAAGCTTTTGGTATTTTTCTAACATTCCCTTCAATGTGACAAGGTCTTCATATTGGCGGGGAATGGTAGATGCCCTCACTATTTGCGGCTAAATATTTGAGGCACCTACTTATGATGATTTTAGGGGCCCTCTCCTTCAAGTATCCGTGGAGGATATCCAATATTTGCTTGAATAACAACAAAACATATGGAGAAAAAAGGATTGCATAATCATGTCCAACGGGTGGATCAATCAGAAGAATCAGACATTGATCAATTTTTTTGTTGCTTCTATAGGAGGAATAGTGTTTCTCAAGTTAGTGGATGCATCAGCACAAGTTAAAAGTGTTAAAATGCTTGTCGAGGTGCTAGAGGAGGTTGTGTTGGAGGTAGGGGAGGAGAATGTTGTCCAAATTATCATGGACAACGCAATAGCATATGTGGCAACTGGAAAGATTTTGGAGGAGAAATTCCCTACAATTTTTTGAACACCATGTGCAGCCCATTGTCTCAATTTGCTTCTCAAAGACATTGGGAAATTACCCTAGGTGTCCAAGGTTGTAAATAAGGCCAAATGTATTACAAAAATCATCTACAACCATTTGTGGGTCCTCCAACTGATGAGGAAGTTCACTAATGAAAGGGAGCTTGTGCAAGCTCGAGGGGCACAATTCGCCATAAACTTCATCAAACTGCAAAGCCTATTTGATGAAGGGGGCATTAAACAGGATGTTTGTGACTAAGAAGTAGACAAGAGAAGAAGTTGCTAGATATCAATCTCCAATAAGGGCCAAAAGGTGTACAATTATGTGTTTGAGGAGCACTTTTAGACAACTATGAATGAGGCAATTAACGTACAAGACTCAAGTTTTTTTTTCATTTACAAATTTTAAATTCTAATCCAAATTTCAAATAGCTAACGATAACTAAAATCTCTCGTTTGAATTTAGGTGGCAGAGCCTTTCATGAAGGTTCTCTGTCTTGTTGACGGAGAAAAATCACCAATGGGGTATCTATATGAGGCCATGGATAAGGCCAAAGAGGTTATTGTATATTTTTATGATTAAGCAAAGTCCAAATACCTTCCTATTTTGGCACTAGTTGACAGTCGATGGACTTTCCACCTCCATAGGCCACTACATGTAGCAAGGTACTACCTGAACCCCAAATTATTTTATGATAAATCCTTTGAGGCTAACTATGAGGTGACATCAAGCCTTAAATAATGCCTTGCCAGGATGGTGCCAGATCAAAGGATTCGAAATTTGATACAGTATGAGTTGCAAGATTACAAGAGCTATGAGGGCTACCTTTTCACAACCCCACAATGCATTTAGGGAAGGACAACTCAGAGGGTAGGTAACCCATATAAATTGATTTATTATTGATTTTGATTTTGTTCTTTAAAATAATCTCCATTTACATAAATTTCTCTCTTTTTTGGCATTTTCTAGATTTATGGTTAGGGGGAATTAGTGCTTATACACCCAATCTCCAACACTTTGCCATCAAAATTTTATGTCAACCATGCAACACTTCAGGTTGTGAGCGCAATTGGAATATGTTAGAGCACATTCACTCCATGAAGCACCATAGACTCACATAGCAAAAGTTGAATGAGCTTGTGTTTATTCACTACAACCTTCGCCTCCACCATAAAAAGTAGCAGAATCAAATTATGAGGCAATTGATTTAGAAGAAATTGATCCATAATTTGATTGGATCGTAAAGCCAAAGGAGCAGTAGGAGCCTCTCTTTTTTATGCATGATTTTGAAAATATAATGGAAGAGTTAGCAACAAAGGTAGAGGAAGAGGTTGGGGCACAAAGAGAGGACCAGAGCTTCAGATATGGCAAAGGACAAAGGCATTACCAGACGCTAGATGGATGAGTTCATGAGGCTTTTTGAGATATTTTGTACCTTTTATACATATTAAATATCAAAATATTACTTGATGTTAAATTTCTTTAATTGATGTGTGTTTCATGTGTAACTTAAGGTGTTATAGCTTAGAGATTAATTTTGGATGTATACAATATTAATTGATTGTGACAGAAATGAAAACAAACTATTTTTCAATGAAACTTTGCATTTTCTTTGGGTTTTCTTTTTGTTGAGCTGAGTCCAAGTCTGAGTCACAAATTGGCCTTGTCAAGTCTGAGTTTCTCCATCATGATTGATCTAATCATAGAAATCTGATACACCATAAATACAACCTAACAATCAACAACAACAAGATAGAATGAGAAAAAGAGTCTATATCTTCATTAATAACATAGATATCCTCCTCTAAGAATGTATATCTTCTTCAATAATATTGATATCCTCCTCAAAGGCATAAATCACCAATTTCATCTCTAAACAAGGCTCAAAAATCAATCCTTCTTCAATGCATATATCATTGGTTTCGCTTGAGAAAGGTGAACTAAAATTAAAAGTATCCTCTTTATTCTTTTAATTGCTTACATAGGATTATATGGCCCCACCCATATTACATGGTGATTATATAGTGGTATTACAATAGCATTTTTCACAATTATGCATGTATCACCTAACAAAATTCGAAATTAGGAGGAAGGTGGAGGTACTTAACCAGCTGAGCTCATGTAATTTGATAAAAATTAAAAACATCTTGCAAGTTAGAATTTTTTTTTTGCTAGAGAAAAAGGGGTTGTACTCGAGTCCCCCACCCTTGACAAATCATAACTCTCTCCTTTACAAACAGATTCAATTCTCATCTCAATTGAGTTGCTATAACTAGATACCTACATCTTTTTTATGAAAAGTTTGATTTCTTTATTTCCAATTTTTTGATCTTCTTCAATTTTCTTTATAAATACAAATATTCCAGAATTCAGCATCATTCTTCTTGACATTTTCCTACAACAGCCTTCACAATACCAAAACTCCACCTCTAGCGTCTACGCACTGCATCTTAGTAGAGTAATATTTTCAAAACTTCGCATTATAGTCCATTTTACCAGTTCTGGACTATTAGTTTCCTTCCTGAAGGATAAGTGCAACCACAAGAACTATAATATATAGTTTAGCAGTCTCAAAAAGTTGAAAGTTTCAATCCAAACTTTTTCCCATAATCCAACCAACAACTCAAATAATCCATTCAGCCATGAAGTCCCCAACCAAAGGCATCACCTTTTGCTTCAACTTACAAAACTTCTACTCCCTTTACAAAATCATAGTCAACTTTACCAAATTTGGTTCGTTCATTTCCTCCAAAGCATTGATCTGTATAAATTGATCCCCTGAAGCATTTTATAGTCCTTTGGAACATTATTTTGAATTTGCTCCTTTCAGATTTTTTTTTGTCAGCTTCAGCTAAACTTACTACTTCCTTTAACCATGGAAAGATTTTAACTTTATGATCCTCTATTAAAACTCCTCTATTGGGTAGCCTAACTGCACATTTGTTCCCTTCCCTTAACATATGTGTAAACCTCCTCTCATATTTTTCTTGTCAGCTTCAATTAAACTTACTACTTCCTCTAACTATGGAGAGAAATTAACTTCACAATCCTTCATTAAAAACCCCTCTATTGAAAACCCCTCTACTAGATAGTCTAACTATACATTTATTCCCGTAAACCTAATTTCTTCCAACTCTCTAACAAGGTCTTGTATTTCCACAATAATCTCTTGTATGTTCCAACTCCAAGTTAGATTTATTGTGTAGTTAAAGCAAAAATACCCTGTTAGAAGAAAATTTCTTATAATTTAGTATCAACGTATTGAGGCTTCGTAGCATACGCCAAAATTTTTGAAGTGAAACAAGATAAAATCTTATGAAAAATGCACATTTTTAGGGTTTCTTTCAAATTATTTTAAAAAAAGAGTATTCCAGCCAAAAACGTAGAGAGTTTACCGTTCTTCAATTTTCCGAAGAGAGTAATTACTTAAACAGACAACAATCCAAACACTATCACTTGCATCTACTTCATTTCCAACACAAAGCAAAACAAACAGAGAGAAATTTACAGAAATTACAACTGCCATATTAATTTATGTAAAAATAGGAGTTATGGGGATTGCATAACATACTATATCCCATAATTTTTTTGCCAGGGCCTTCGGCTACGTGGAAATAATCCGGCCACCTCGCCAAGTATGTCATATAGAATGACATGTTGAACTGCCATCGAAAATAGCAGGTAGCAAATTTTAACCTAATTACTCTTTTAAATATATTTACACCATACAAATAGCAACGAAAAGATCCCAGAACTGCCTATTAATTAAATAGCAAGAATGTAGGTTGGTGGAGAATAAAAGGTTACAGTTTCAGTGAGATGATCGAGATTGACGGGGCTGAATCGCAGCAAGTCGTCGCAGCAAAACCTGCGGATCGTCGTCATTGTGTGCGAGCTATTTTGCCGACCACTTCTATTGCTTCCCTTTTTCCGTCCTGCCAGCAGAAAAATGTGCGCTCCAGTCTCTCGACAGCAGATGTGTATATATACGACTATCTACCTGCAATGTAATCATCCGATCGGAGTTAATCTTTAAAAATAAATTTTAATAAGTCATATTTATTTTATTTATTTTTAAATATTATTTAAAAATATTTATTTTTAAAAATTTAAGGTTTAGATATATAATTTTTTTAAGATTTGGTTAGTGTAAGTAACTTTACAATAAGGCATAAGAGCAGTCTCCTCTGATCCCTCGTAACGCTGAAAGCTATGCTTATCAATAGAGAATTTAACACAAAGCTATGCTTATCAATAGAGAATTTAATACACAACCACTATACACTCATCCCCTCATACACTCGCCCATGTCATGGTCTAAACTTTGGACTTTTTGAAGAAAGATCAAAACCAAAACCAAAACCGTTGCGTTATACCTTGAGGACAGTGTCGTTAAGAATTGAATCTATATAGTTTATTTGGTGTTGTTAAAACTTAAATATTGGTTTGTTAACGAGTGAACCATAACTTTATTGAGGTCATATTGATTTTATTGGGGTTTATTTTTATTTAAAATTATATTTGGTTTTAAGTTAATTGAGATATATTTATTTTTTATTAAAGATATATTTTATTTTTTTAAATGGATATGTAGGGTATTATATTTTTTGATATTATTTTTATTTATAGATAAAAAAAAAATAGGTTGAATGAAGGCGAGTGCAGCAGTGTTAGGACAACGAAGTAAAAATATTTTTATAGTGTCACAGCAGTATTAGGATAGCAAAGGTTAGTGCAGCAGTGTTAGTATAGCGAAGTAAAAATATTTTAACAATATCGTAGCAGTGCTAGGCAACGAAGGCGAGTGCAGGAGTGCTATAGAGCGAAGTAAAAATATTTTAGCAGTGTCACAACAATGCTAAGGCAGTGAAGGCAAGTGCAGCAATGTTAGGGCAAGGAAGTAAAAAAATTTAACAGTGCCACAACAATGCTAGGGCAACGAAGGCAAGTGTAATAATGTTAGGGCAACAAAGTAAAAATATTTTAATAGTGCCACAGTAGTGCTATGGCAACGAAGGCGAATGCAGCAATGCTAGGGCAGCGAAGTAAAAATATTTTAATAATGTCGCAGCAGTGCTAGGGCAGCGAAGGCTAGTACAACAGTTTTAGGATAACGATGTAAAAATATTTTTATTTGGTATTTTTAAAATGACAGTATAATTTGGAAATTGGTTTCTTATTTTTGATGGAGAATGAAGATGAACGTTTGGACTTCCTAGAGGACCCCTTTGAGGGGCAACGCTTTTTTTCAACTCCAAGGGCCAAGGGTCCCATCTCTGAACAAGATTTAGAAGTTGAGAATTGGGGGTCCTTGGATTTTTTTAGTGACCAGAATAATATTGTAGGTTATCAAACTTTAGTGGACAGAGGAGAGTCTATGTCAAAAGGTTTGGATCAAGTCAATTGTCCTATTGACAGCTCACTCTCAGGTATCTTAGAACACTATACTCAAGATGGGTCTAATGAATGAGCAAGCATTTCATTGCGGGGAAGAAAAACTTGAGCAGGCTCTAAACAATCCAAACTCACTTTGTCTGATAGAGTTTCTTTTGTTTGGTTCTAGTTTTATTGATAAAAGTCTTGATTTAGAGGCCCTAAGTGGAGTGGATCCAAACTTACAATCAGCATAGTCTACAACTCTGGTTACTAAAGTGCATAAGGCACATAAAGTGGTTAAAAAGAGAAGGTCGAAGATTAGAATGGTACTTGGGGAATACTTGAGGATGGAACAAGTTTTGAAGTTTTCGAGGAAGACCCTTATTGGAAAGTTTCATGGACGTCAAATAGTTGATAATACACTAAATGAGTGGTTGCAGAAGGTATGGGTCCCAATCTTAGGATATGGGTCAAAATTTCACTTACTTGCCAAAGGATGGATAGGTTTCCTTTTTTGATCTTAGGAAGATGCACAAAAAAAATTGGGAGGTCATTGGTATTGGGGGTCTTCTTTTTTGGCTTTGAAGGCTTGGACGACTTGCCATGATCCTAGGACTGAAGTCACTAGGAGAATCTCGATCTGGGTAAAACTTCCAGATCTGCCAATGGAGTTATGTCAGAAAGAGCTTTGAAAGCGATTGGAGATTCATTAGGTAAAACCTTGGATATAGATATTTCTTTCAAATCTATTTTTTTTGGTCTGTAGCTCGGGTTTTGGTTAATATGGATATCAGTGAAGGCTTACCTGACTGTATGGAGATAGTTGTGGGGAACACAATTCATACTCAAATCTTGGATTATTTGAAGATTCCTTTTAGAAGTGTTCGTTGTCATGTTTATGGACATATTGCTAAGGAATGTTCTCAAGCTTTCACACATAAAGTATAGAGGAAAAAATAAATGACTAGTGGGGATTTCAAGTCAGCTAATAACAATCAAGAGATACCTATTTTTTAGAGCTCAATAGTGCTCCCTGATTTGGCACAAACAAGTATAAAGAATTTTCTTGGAACTAGAACCAAAACTCTGGCCTTAGCTTTATCTCCATTTCACTGTTCACAAGTTGTTAGAGGAGGAGACAAAGTCATAAAGAAAACTATGAAACGATTGGAACCCAATACTATTAATTTTATTGGTCAGACATCTAAACCTTATGACAATTACTATCCAATACATGAGGATAATATGAACTTAGGTAATAAAGAACTTTATACACTTCCTTATGAATGTTTGAATAGAAGTCCCAGGGACAAGGAATTTTTTAAGATTTTGAACAATGGGCCGACAACCTCAAACACATTAAATAAGGATTGTGATCCAAATATTTCTACTATTGGGGGAAGTCTTTGTGATCTATAAGGTGGATCTTCTAGGGAGGTATCTATTTTAGGGAATGGTTTGAAGACATGTTCCTCTTTGAGAACTTATGTAGTTGTTGGAAGGTTAGGGTTAGGTCTAAGACCATATAAAGAAATCTTCCCCTACTTTAGTAGGTGGAAAATCATTTTTGTTTCATGCATAGGAGAAGGATTTAAAAAAAAAATAGTAGGGTAAACAAAAATCTATCAAAGGGGTCCTTAGAGCGGGACAAAACCCCTCTAATATGTTTAAATGATCTTGTTATCCCTTAATATCCGAGGTCTTGGCAGTCCCTCTAAAAGACTTGTCTTAGCCAGGCTAGTGGAAATTCATAATCCAGATGTTATCCTTCTACAAGAAACCATGGGGGCAAGTATGAAAGTCATTGGAGGGTTAAGTAAATTGCTTAGGGACTGGGAGTTCTTGGCTCTATATGCTACCGAAAATTTAGGGGGTGTTTTGGTTGGCTGGAAGAACTCAATATCCTTAATTAATTCTTCCTTTATGGTTTCAGGCTTGTGGACAAATATTTTTTTTAAATACTTGGGTTTGAGGTCATCAGTTATTAATTGTTATGGTCTCTGTGAAGATAGGCAAGTCTTATGGGATGATTTTTTCTCCCAAAGGTGTGTTAGGTATGAAAGAGTTATCATTGGTGGGGACCTAAATTTTACTATGAATGGAAGTGAGGTCTAGGGAGAATCTGCAACAGTTGATAGACTTGTAGATTACTTCAAGCATAATATTGAAGAAGTTGGTTTAATTGATTTCGAACCAATAAAATTAATGCCTACATGGAGAAATAATAGAGCTGGGGAAGCTGGGATCTCAAAGAGGTTGGACGGAATTTTGATCTCAGAGACATTATACAATGAAATAGATAAAAAATGGTCATGGGTTGAGACTGGAGGTGGCTCAGATCATTCTCCCATTTTTTTTTCAATTAGAAATTCAAGAGGTAAAACCTGTCGGTCCTTTTAAGCTCGATCTAATTTGGTTGGAGGAAGAAGATTTTCAACAACTGATTCAAAAAGAATGGATTGGTTATGACCAAAGTTCCAGGTCGTCTGTGAGTTTTCAATTTGTTGCTGCTCTAAAAAATTAAAAGAAGTTGTGCTATCTTGGATTGAAGTTAAAAAGGAGAGTATGGATAGAGATCTTAAGTTGGTGGAGAAGGAAAAATAAAAAATTCATAAAAGAATGATGTTGGTTTGTTTAAAGAGGAGGAGAAAAAAAGACTGGTTAAACTAGAAATTAAGAAGAAATTCTTGGAGTGGAGGGAAGCTAAATGGAGAATGAAAAGTAGAGTTGTATGGTTAAAAAAATGGGATGAAAATACTATTTTTTTCATAATTTTTCTAATCACAAGAAGAAGGTTAACACTATTTGAGAGATGTAGAATGAAGAAAGGGTCCTCGTTAGGAGCTTTTTTGAGTTAGCAGATTTGGGAGTAAAATATTTTCAATCTATCTATGAAGAACCTGATAGAGTCAATATTGGAAAAAATTTAAAGTTAACTAATTTCTTCCCCAGTTTTATGACAGAGGAGGACAATCAGTTACTTATGAAGGAGGTCACAAAGGAAGAACTAAAAGTTGTCTTGAATTCTTTCAAAAAGGATAAAAGTCTAGGGCTTGATGGATGGCTTGTGGAGTTTTTTCTAGTTTTCTATGATCTGGTTGAGGAGGATCTTATCAAAGTAATGGAGGAAGTTAGGTTGAGTGGTCAAGTTTTGGGGGCTTTTAACTCCACTTTTTTAGCTTTGATTCCAAAAAAGGAGAATCCTGAAACGTTTGATGAATTTAGACCTATTTTGTTGTGTAACTATATTGATAAAATCATTGCAAAAAAATTGGCTTTTAGATTGAAGAAGATTTTCTTTGAAGTTATTTCCAAAGAGCAGTTTGGGTTTTTAGCAAGTAGACAAATTTTTGAAGCCATAGGAGCTACACAAGAGGGCCTTGACTCTATTAAAACCAAAACTCTTCCTATAATGGTCCTTAAACTAGATCTATCTAAAGCTTATGATAGAACTAGTTGGTTGTATCTCAGATTGATGCTCTTACATGTGGGTTTTAGTTATCCGACAGTAAAGTGGATTATGGGATGTATTTCTTTAGTATCTTTTATTGTTCTTATCGATGGATCAGCTTCCAGATTATTTAGACCCTCGAGAGGACTGAGACATGGATGTCCTTAATCTCCTTTACTTTTTTTGTTGGTTGTTGAAGGATTGAGTAGAGTTGTTTTGGATGCAAATAGGGCATGATCTTTGTTCGGGTTCAAAGTGGGGGTCCTTTATTTATCTCATTAATTATTTTCTAATTATATATTGTTTTTCACAAATGGCAGTTTAAGGGAAGCTAGAAAGTTGAAGGAAATCTTGAACACTTATAGTATTGCTACTGGTACGAAGATAAATTTTCAAAAATCCTCTATTTGCTTTAATGGTCTAGAGCAAGAGACTAAACAAGATCTAATTCGAATTTTTCCTTTTAATCTCTTAGATTTCCAAGAAGGCTTTAAGTATTTGGGGTTTGTATTGAAGTCAAATACTTAAATTAAGAGAGATTGGGGATGGCTTTTAGAGAAGATTAAATTTATGATTAACCATTGGTGTAATAGATGGTTGTCTATTGGTTGGAGATTAACACTTGTAAAATTGGTTCTTGAGGAAATTTCTGTGTTTTGGCACACCTTGACCTTCATTCTCAAAGGATTTCTAGAGAAAATAAGAAAATTTTACTTCATATTTCTTTGGACTGGATGCAAATAACATGAAGACATTCCTTTAGTTAAGTGGTAGAGTATTGCTAGGCCAAAGGAGGAAGGTGGTTGGGGCATTAAAAATATTCATCTTTTTGGTTCTTCTTTGGCAGCAAAAAGTTTATGGAGGATTTTGACCAGAGAAAGATTATGGAAGAAGATTATTGAACATAAATATATTTGTCCAGGGACCTTTATGGATTGGATTAGAAGTCCACATGAAAGCATTAAAAATGTTTCCATTCAATGGAAGGCACTAGTACAGGCCTTTCCTATGATTGGAAAATATTTGGCTTGGAAAATGGGCAATGGTGAACAATTTAGAATAGGGGTTGATTCTATTTTGGGTTATGGAGAAAACATTTTGTTGTCGAAATCTATGATAAGTTCTTTACAAGACAAGGATTTTTACTTTATTCATCAGGTGGGGGAATCAGATTCTTCTAGTCTTTGGACACAAGGTTGGAAGCAGTCTCAGGTCTTGGGTTTTTTTGATGAGTAGGCTATTTTGTGGAAGGCTTACATTGATAGTCTTAATAAGAGTCATATCAAGTTGAGAGCTAAACTAGATACTATTGCTTGGACATACAACAAATATGGGGTCAATATACGACTAGACTTGGTTACAAAGCAAGTTTTGACCCTCATCCTTAAGGGCCTACATGGTGGTGGAAGTAGATTTGGAAATTATCTACCCCAAAAAAGATAATTAATTTCATGTGGTTAGCATTGAGAAATAAGGCTTTGACTTAGAAAGTTTTACAGAGGAGAAGCAGGCAAGGTCCAAGTATTTGTATGTTTTATCAATCAGAGGAGGCAAACATCACACATTTGTTAATTTAATGCCCTTTTCTCAACAGGTTTGGTTAGAAGCATAACATATAACTGGAGTACAAAATATTTAAGAAGGAGAAACAATGGAGGTATGCTTAAGATAGTGGTCTTTGAAAAAAGAGTTGAAACAATTTCTTTCTTTACCGTGTCCTATATGTTGGGGTATATGGTTGGCATAGAATGCAACTATTTTTGAAGGAAAGTTAATTCCCCCATTTCAAGTCATATTTCAGGTGAGGACTTTGGCCTCAATCAACAAAAGGCCTGATAAACATAAGAAACCTTGACAAGTAAACAATTTGTTCATTGAAAAGTCTTAGCCATGGGGTTTTTTGATGAGGCTATTCAGAGATAGTCATCTTTTAGTAGTGTAGGAGGCATTATGTACTTCTCAGATACACACTATATCAAATTTTAAGTAGGTCTTGGGATAAGTTCCAATAATTTTGCTGAGTTTCAAGCATTAAGATTACTAATGAAGTGTTTTGTAGAGAGAAATGTGAAAAAATTACAAATTTTTGGATATTCCACTCTAGTCATCAATTGGATGAATAGATCTACTCAAATAAAAATAATTTGCTTAGAGCAGTGGGAGATGAACTACTGGAGATGATTTTCCTTTTTGAAAATATCTCTTTTACACATGTTTATAGGGAATTAAATCAAGAAGCAGATAGGTTATCAAAAGAAGGTCAATAGGTTTGAGAAGTTGTCTTGCAAATGGAAGAGAACAAGGATGGAGTTTCTTCTTTCACCCACATAGCATATCCCTAGTTTCTATGCTAGCCTTGGGTTTTTTTACTGTGGGCCTGTTTCATTTGATTAGAGATTTATGGCAGTTTCTAACTGATTCTTTTTCACTGATTTTTATCCAGGTTTTGGTCATGGAGGTTGTTTGGATGATTAAGTATTGATATATAAGGATATTTATCCTTATTATCCCCATGCTAATTTGAAGATGAGCTTTTTTCCTCTTTGATCTGCCTGACTGTAATTATATCTTGAATCCTAGTAATTTGCTTTTATCTAGGTTTCTACTTGTGCTAAGGCACCTGAGAAGTGTAATTTTCTTTCACTCTTGAAATAAACTACGATTTTTTTCTTGTAAAAAAAAATCTTTTTAGGTTAATTACTTTTTAAAAATTGAATTTTGTTAGCTAAATTATTTGTGAGATTATTTTTTTCTTTATAAATTTAGTGATATTTTTAAGATATCACGTTCAACAATGGTTGATGAAAATTAAAATAAAATTTTATTGTTAATTTCATTCTTATATTCATTTTTCTTGAAAACACTAATACTAATTTGTGAATTCCCATCATATATCTCCATCCTCTTTCAATGACAATTTTGATACCTTTAATTTGATCTTTAAATAGATGTTATTTGAAGTTCCATTTGATTTTGAGCAAGGAAGGAGAATTTTGTCTTTATTACTTTGAAAACACCACCATCGTTAACTTTCCAAGTTTTTATGAATGCATCATTAATTAACCTATCTTTTGGACATTTTATTGTATCATAAATTGACTTAGATCTATCATGTTGACTTTATTTTCAAAGATTTATGTATATTCAAATCTTGTAACCAAGAGGTGAGCACCTTATATCCTTTATGTTGACTTTTTTGTCAAAGATGTATATATATTCAAATCCTATACCCAAGAGGTGAGAACCTCGGAATTTTGATAATGAACATCATGCCTATAAGCATTCTATAAGAGATGTTGTTATAAGATTCTAAACTTAGACATGATTCTGAGATTTTTTATAAAAATATCTATTATGATTTCAAACCTAGACATGATTTTGAGATTTGTTTTGAAAAAATCTATTATTTTTTTCAAGCCATAGATTCCAAAAAATAATGGTAGGATCAATCCTCCACAAAATGTATAATATTTTAACTTTGAAATAATTAATCTAAAATTTCATCAACTCTTTCAATCTTGATGGATCCATCTAGTACATTCTCTTTTTGAAAATCAACCCCAAATGGTGTAAGCAAAGGGTCAATGAAGAATTAAATGATTTGATGTTTTTTTATCCTTCTTACACAAGGCACTTAAAAGGTCCATAATATTCTCTATTTTTCAAACTCTCACCTATAAGATTTTTCTTTGGATTATTGATTAAAGGAATGTTGAGGCCTTAGGAAGGGCCTTAAGTAATTTTTTTTTATTCAAGTTTGTGTGAGAAACCCCTATGACTGGCACTTAGGGCTGGGCATCCTCATCCCAACCATGACCTATGATAAGAGTGAGAGTTGATATTATCAATAGGGGCCAAACACACATCCATACACACATCCACCCCCTCACACACTCACCCATTCTGCAGTTTGAACCTTGGACCTCCCAAAGAAAAGCCAAATCCCTAATCGTTGCGTTGTCGTCCTAGGAAAAAGTAATTAAATTTTATTCCAAGGAAGATATTTGGGAGTAGGAAATTGTGATCGCTCTAAAGCATCGTATTCCAACTTGACCTAGTATCCACCATCTTTTGATAGATTACAAAACAACTCATCCTTTTGCATAAAGAAAGGAAAAATAAAACTCATAGAACTTAGTTTGAAGATTGTATATTATCTAATTGAGGTCTTCTCCTCAACTGAGTTGGTAATAAAAATCCATGTTTTGGAATTGTTGCTCATATTGATCTAATTTATAACCTTTCAATCTCTTCAAGCTAAACATGTCTAAGCTAATGATTGTTATTTTGGATTAGAAATAAAAGAATAGGGCTTCAACCATGCATTAGACCAAAAATGTATGGAATCCCTCCCATTGATTGGCCACTTAATATGTTTCTTGATAGGTTGCACACTCTTTGATATGAAGTCCCATTTTGCAGAACCCCTAGCTAGGTTCTATTTCCTTAACAATTTGATTGCATTCACATAACCTATATATTTTTTAAGTAACTTGATTGTCCAACTCTTTTCTTTTTCTTAAAAATATCCTCAACCAAGTTTTGCCCCTCCTATCAAACACATAAATCTTTAATTTTTCAAGCTTGCCCCTCAAACACTTTTTCTTTTACAAATCATATTCTAGTTACAAAGAGAAAACCTATATTTTTCCTCACATTATTTACAAAGTTTTTTTTTTTATTATTAATTTTATTTTTTCGCATTCACATGTTATACCTATTGGTAATCTAAAAGTAACATCATACATATAGAGATAGAGTACAATGTAGTCTTTATGAGTTGTAGCCTTCTAACCATGGAAAAAAACTTACTATTCCAACTTATAAAATAAGATTTCATTCTATCTAAAATTGAGTCCCAAATCTCTTGCTTCTTTCCTCCATAATAATCTATTATAAGTTTAGCACAATGTTAATGAAAAATCATAGATTTTGTAGTGTTACCCAACTGTCCAACAACCTTCCCATAACATGATAGTATTAATTTAAACTCCATGGCCTCATTGAATAAGGGATGATCCATAATAAAAGTGTCATCAACAAGCCAAAGGCGAGATTTGAAGAGATCATTTATTGCAACCTGATACCTTTAATTTTGTCTTCCCTTTTTTCTTTGAGAAAGCTCTTTATAATACCCCAACATGCATAATAAATAGATAAGAAGATAGTGGGTCACCCTATGATTCAAAGTATCTAGCAGGGGATCCACTCTTCAAAATATAATATTTTGGATTGCCATAATATCTAATCCATTCATACCAACTTTGATTAAACATAAAAAATTTGAGAATTTCATGTAGAAAATCTAGCAAACCCTATCATATACTTTGCTCATATCCAAATTTACAAGTATATATAGGTTTGTCATGGAATGAAGATAATTAATGACCTCTTATACAATGATTATACCATCAAGAATTTATTTACCATAAACAAAACCAACTTATACTTTCAAGATAACACAATCCAAAATGTTGTTCAATCTATTTGACTCATAAAAGTAATATTACAAAGTTTTATTGGATGAAAAATACCAAAATATTTTATCTCATCTTTCTTAGGGCCATTGCAATAAATGTGGCATTGTTCTCACTTATTATATCATTATTTCTTATTGTCTTTAATTGCAAACAACATATTGCTCTTTAATACATCCCAAAACTTTTGAAATAATATTGCAAGAAATCCATCGAAGCCAAGTGTCTATGTGGAAAGAGAAAATTGTCTCCTATAGCCCTCCATGGAGATCTTCTCATCAAGATTTCATTCCATATTTTTGTGATAAGTGATATAATATTTTATAAAATATTACCTTGAACATCCTTATCTTGCTCAACTTTTGATAGAATATATCAAAGACAATTAATTGCTTTCTTCCTAATATCTTCTTCATCCCCAATATGTCTTCCACTCAGAGTTGAAATATTGTTTATTTTATGAAAAGATAAATCCATTTTGGCAATAACTTGAAAAAAAGTACTTTCATCCCCTTTATTAATCCATCTCTACCTAGATTTTTGGGCCCAATGTGACTCTTCCTTTTATAGTACATTATGATAATCATTATTTTTTTTCTTATACATAAGTATCTTAGTCCATTCTCTAATAATGATAAGGATGATAAATAGATAGAAGGGAGCCCCACATGCTAGCATAATCCACCAGTAGGAATAAAAAAATTAAATATTGATAGGGTGCTCGTGGGAACCCAAACTGATAGGTGTAGGAGGTATTTTCAAAGATAGTAATAGCTAGTTGTTATATGCATATGCTCTTTGTCTTCCACCATCCATTTAAAACTGGGAGGAGGCAATTAGTATGATTATAAGCTTGAGAGTGGCCATTGAGCAAGGTTTTGAGGAGTTAATTATTGACGAGGACTCAAAGATCATGATTAAAGTCTTCTGAAAATAAGTTTGTTAATTTTGGACTTAATACTCCCATAGAATAGTATCTTAGTCTCAAGAATAGATAGAGAATTAAATAATTTTCTCATATAATTCACAAAATAAGGTAGTCAATAAGCTTTCTAACATGAAAATCAACTTCAATATGCTATATGAATCCATTCATGGCAATGATATAGAATTATAGTATGTAGTGGTAGATATATTGTATTGTGATGTTACCAACTCACAAAGATAAAATTTTAAGGTGGCATGATTGGGGTAAGTTTTCACTATCTAATATGTATTTTGATGTTTATATTCTCATTGATGTATTGGGCCTTTGCCTTGTCTTGTTTTGTTATGGTTAGATAGTTTAGATTAGTGGGATCTAATTATCTAATTTGTGTTTATACATCCACCAATGGGTATCAACGATGTACAACTTTTATTTTATCTTTCATGGGGAAGGCCCCCAATAGAAGCCCCTTTGAATTAATCAAGAAATGTATAGTAGTCCATTCTATTGATTTTTACAATCTAGTATAAATCGTTGAGTTTGGATTTAATTCCCTTCTTCATTTTAAATATGTTACTAAAATTTTTAACATTCCAAATATTCATTTGCCCCTTTAGATATTTTATTTTTTAAATAAGTGTATACTTATATTATGTTTCAAATCTTGCTCATAACATGATTATTTGGAAGAAGTCAAGGCCTTGGAAATGGATTTGGATGACCATTATTGAGTAGAACACATCTCAAGAGAATATATTTGTGATATGATGCTACCCACAATAAAATACCTATAAAGATTATATATTGTGTTTGTAACCATGCATTATATAACAAAAACTTGTTCAATATTTTTATTATGAGTGTGCCCCATATTTCTATTATCCATGTAGATTGAAAGCTTGAAGGTATAATATCCTAAAGGTCATTTGAATTGATAAAAGAATCAAAATTATCTATTGATTTAGATAATCTTGCAATAGCACCCATCTTTTGTAAAGGAAAAAATTTGTGCTGAAATCCCCCCAAGAATCCATAGATTATAATTATGAATCATTATTGTATTTATCATAAATAAACGAAGGACCTTTCAACATCTATCATGAAAATTAGATATAGTTGGAGCATATACATTTATGACTCCAACTTTGCTATTTTCTTTTTTCTTACAAATAATATTAGCAATTGAATTACTTCTTACTTCTAACAATTATTTGTCCTCTTTGCATTCATTCTATATTATTACAATACCTCCTAAAGCTTATATAACAAAAATTGCTAGACAAAACCCCATATTCCAATTATTTTTAAATGCATCTTTACATTTCCCACTATTTATTTTTGTTTATTTTACTAGAATAACTTAGGGCTATCACAACCTATTAAGTACCAAATTACACTTTTTTAAGGGCTTTTTTCATAACCCTACTACTCCAATATTCCCTCATCATTTTTTATTCTTATTTTTGTAATTAGCCCCACATCTTATTAATGCTTATGATATTTTTTTCTTGTTTTCTAAAACAATGTCCTTTTGAATTTTTTCCCTTTCTTTGAGGGTATTGTTCTTCTTTTTCCATTAACACTAGCACTTTTATCCTCATAAATCTCTTCTATTTCTCATATTGTTCATAATATGGTATATCATTTACAGGTTCATACTACCCTGAAGAACTTGAAGTGTAAGAAATAGCCTAAAAAACACTTTCTTATTTATGCTACACTACAAATTGTAAAGTTCAAGGGATATCCTCCATAGTATTTATTGTTGTCTCATAATGCATCTATCATTCAGGTAGAAAACCTGATGTGCCAAGGGGCACCTTGTACCTTGTATAGAACGAAACAACAAGAAGCATTATGGATGAAAGGACTGCCTGTGGGGTAACATTTGAGGTTTTTAATCGAGGTTGGATCCTTATAAGACCGAATCCTTGATGCATGGAGGCCTTCATAAGCTAAGACCAAGGGGTTTTACAAGGAATTGAATTGCAACAAAAGTAAAACAACAGGAAAAGTAAAACTTTGTAGAAATTTAAAACCTAAGCTATGAGTGCAATGTGCCAAGAACAAAGTTCCCTCTTTAGACTTAAACAAGTGGCTATAAATGAAGACAGACTCTGTTTTCCAATAGCTACAATGAACATAACTAAACCTCACATAGCTAGGAATAAAAAACACACCAAGGAACGAAAGACAAAGTGAAACTAGTCACGACTTCCATTAATGTGCTAGAAGTGATTACAAGGTATATGGCCTAAAGGCTCGATGCTCCTTTGATAGTAGCTTGAGGCTTGAGCTCCACTTATTACAATCGAGAAGAAGGGGGATGAAAGGAAGAGCCCACAAGACCATATACTAGGCATGAGCAAACAACTCCCAATGCCTTTACAATACAATTATAGGCCTATTTATAAGCTAGGAGGAGGGTCTTTTCCCTCTAAAATTTTGCATAGAAGGCTTGTAAATTATCCTATGCTCTACAACCAAAATTCTTCTACAACTAGAATTAGTAGCTTCAAGATCTCTAGATTTGGGGCCATTAATGTTGGGAGCTTCTAAGACTTTAGATGGAAAATTGTTGTTGATCTATCTTGTTGCTGCTATGTTGGGGATGGTTGCACCATTAAGTCTTCATCATTTTTCTCCTGGAATGCCCTTATAGCTAACATAGTAGGCATGACCTTCCTAAGTAGCATAATTTTATAGGGTAGGATAAAGCATATGGTGGGTGGTTGTCGCAACTTCCACACGGTTGGATCTGACATATTGGGCCACTAAAGTCAATCTTTAGGGCCAATGGTTGGTGTCTCCTTAAGTGCTCCATCTACATTCTTCTTTATGTGTGTGGTTGCCACATGTCCTTAATTGAGGTGGAGCCTCCTTAGGCCAATGTCTAACCTTCTTCATCTAGGTGTTGACATATTTTTCCTCAGGCTCCCAACTAGCTACCACGTGTTCAACTTTGGGTCTCATCGAGACCTTCTCTTATTTTGATGCTCTTCTCTATTGGAAGAATTGCATGGATCATTAGATTGAAAATCAATGGCTCGTAGGCTTTAATGTTTTTAATGTTGATAGCTTTTATAGAATATGAAAATCGATCATTGATGGAAGATCTAATGGTCAAAACAACTTCAAGACTCGTATACCTTCCACTTGATATCTCTTTATTTTTACTGAAGGTGGGGGACACCTTTCAAATGCCTTCTTTGGTTTGTCCTGCTTTTGATTAAGTCTTCTTTGAGTGAAGCGGGACTATAGGGAAAATATCCCTATATTACTTTCTTTCTTATGTTACCCTTAAAACACTAAATTACAATGGATATCATGCATACTCCTTTATTAATTATATTGCTCTTGAAACCTTAAATACTAAGGGATAAACTCTATGCTACTTTCATTGTTATTGCAAGGAGATGATTTTCTACTACTCAAGGAAAATGAAGACTGTTTACATTCATTAAAATTGACCCTTTCCACCTTATTCATTTGAAAATATCCCTCCACATCTTCCTTCACACCATTAAATCCTCCTAAATTTGAATTTCATATTGTAATTTCTCATCCCTTGCATCCTTCTTAATTTCTTTTAATGGTTTCTATGAATGAACTATAAAGGCTTTTGCCATCCAATAAGGTAGAGGACCTTTTTTTTTTTGCCACTTCTTTAGAAGAAAAAAAAATATCTTTAAGAGTGGAAAATCCTTTGATCTAATCCAACTTCTTCTATAATATGATTTCCTTGATTCATATTAAATTTTATCTCATGACCTAAACTTCCCATGGATCTTTTTCCCTATATTTTTTAGTTTCCAATCTCTTATGATGTGTCAAATATCTTAACATTTGTGGCATCAAAATACAATATGTTTAAAATCCACCTATTGATCCCACTCTCTTAATTTACATTTGATCTTATTGGATTTTGTAAAAGGTTTTAAAATTTCCTTAAAAACACATATTTGATTATACACATCATGTTTTCCCTTCTTGGTAGTTAGTCCCTTCTAGATGAACTTCTATATACTATCACCAATATTATCAAAAGCCTTCTTTTTTTCTTGAGAAAAAGGAGTTGTACTCTAGTCCCCCACCCTTGACAAATCACAATTATCTTCTTTAGAGCTTGATAGTTTACAAACAAATTTAATTTTCATATCAATTGAATTGCTATAGCTAGATACCTATATATTTTTTCATAAAAAAATTGAATTCTTTATTTTCATTTTTAGGATCTTCTTCAATTTTATTTATAAATTGAAATATTGTAGAATTCAACATCATTCTTCTTGATATTTTCTTGTAGCAACCTTTCCAATAATAAAACTCCACCTCTAATGTCTACACACTACATCTTAATAGAGTAATATTATCAAAATTTCACATTATCATAGCCTGCTTTACCCACTCTAGACTGCTAGTTTCCTTCCTAAAGCATAAGTGCAACCACAAGAACTGTAATAAATAGTTTAACAGTCTCAAAATTTTGAAATTTCATGACTAAATATTATCAAGGAATATATGCATAAAACTAAACTATGGGTCATTATATAATACAAGTGGAATTCATTTTAATCCTAAATAGCTAATTGAAAAACATCTGATCATTTTAATGAGTTTTGAAATGAATCTCTATTCAAAGCCTCCTTCTTGGAAGCCTTTTTATTGTTTATTTTCATAGAAAAATTCTCACTCCAAGGCTATATCTTGCCATGAACCCATGGGTTACAACTCAACATTTTATCCCTAATTTCTAGAATAGAAAAGATGATGAAAAAATAATTTTGGAAGGAAAATCATTAAATAATTTGGATTCGATCACCACTTTCATTTAATCCATTTTTCTATCACTAAAAAAACCTCACTAGTATTCATCGAACTTACATATTAACCCTCCTCATTTAAAACCCATTATATCACTGCTTGATCATCTCATCATTGAAAAACACTTTTGGTGAAATATTTGTTACCTAGATAGGGATTACCGTAGATTTGATCTTCATATTGCCCGACTAAGGCATCCTTAATTCTAGTTAGGGATCCCATAAATGATTTTTTCCTTGCTACTTAGTTTTTTCTCATCAAAATACTTCATATTTTGAATTCCTTCAAATATTTAGAGTAAGAAGCTTTGAAGCTTACTCCTTTCTAGCACTCATTACTTACATGTATTGTTTTTTTTTATATATAATAAGTTATATGTGGCTTCTATTGGGGGCCGTTCCCATCAAAATACTAAAATATTACATTTACTATACCATATATTTTTATCATAGTTTTTTCATTTATTTTTTCTTTTAAATATATTATTCAACTTTCTCGAAGTTTCCATAATCAGCTTCTTGACATCATTTTTTTTATTGGTAGAAAGGGTTTTGAAAGGGTCCCTGAACCTTGTACAACATGGAACTGAGAAACTAAAATAGAGAAAACGAAAAGGTTTAGACACCCAAGAAGCAAAGAGAGCCACGAGAGCTAAACCAAAACACCAAAATTACAGTCGAAAAAAAAGAAAAGAGACTACAGACTAGAGCCCATCCAAAACCAAATGGATCAAAAAGACTTACAGAAAGGACCAATCAACTTACTCCGGAGTAAGGCCATCAACGCTATCCTTCTCGATGGGGAGGATGACCTTAAAGGTCTCAGATTTGCTGGCAATAATGGCCTTAGAGACTCGAATTGCATGCTCGAGGTCGGTTAAGGCCTTCGACTGAGTCTAGAAAATGTTCTCCAACATTTCAGTGAGAATCTCTGAAGGATCACGTCTGGTTGTGGACATCACTTTCGCATCCATGAGGGATTGATCCAGCTCAGGGATAGTGCTTTCAGTGGTGAGTTGTTCAAGGCTCTTTCTTTTTCTGGTAGCATTTCGTGTGCTTCTACGGTTGTAGGAGCTGTGATTGTTCATCACAACGTCAACCATTGATTGGTCCTCCTCAATGCACATAATCGGGTTCGAATCCACCTTAGTAGCAATTTTCTGTAGCATATGGTCATAGATGACCAAGAACAAGCCTTGGTGCTTGATGTGTGAAGCCTCCCTTTTCTGATAGTTCTCGATGGATACCTCCACAGAGCGTCGTAGATATTCAGGGACGTTAACCTCTTTAACATCTCTTAGAACGTTGAGGAAAGCTAGATGAAAGCTTCTCAATGGTTCATCCACCTTATCAATCGTGATGTATTGCATCACTGGAATCAAAGCCCTACACCATGGCTCTGGAAATTTCTTGTGGATGATGCCTTTGTCGTTTCTCACCAATTTCTTCCCCCTATCCACAAAGTGTTTCAATTCATCTTGAATGGTGTGATTATCTCTGTGGAGCTTGAAACCCTCATTGGGAAGCTCGGTGATCTCCGCTAAAAGGTCGATGGAGATGGTGAACTTCATTCCTCTGACCAAAACTTGGCCATTAACCCAGGTGTTGGCAAAGTCTTTGGTGATCACATCATCATACCCCCTAAATTTTCTAAGGAAAGGAAGGAAGTCATGGTTGCAGAGGATAATTTCAATATCGGGCTCAAGATTTAGGGTGTCAGGTTCAATGATGGCCATTGCAGGTAAAGGGTGGTAATTGTTGGTAGGGTAGGGCTCACTATACAAAGCTTCATGTAGAGGGACTCTGATGCGCCTGAGGGAAATGACACCATTGAAATTAAATGAAGGTTCTGAGAAATCACATGGGTGCTTATTCATATTTTGTTTCCAATGCATTCTCGGGATGAAATTAGGATGGACTTTGTCTAGGAGTAAGGTGGACTTGGTGAGGGCCTGGAGAGAGGGGTGTCCATCCATGATTGGGTGGCCTGGAGGGGAAACAACGAGGCTAGCCCTATGCTTAGAAATGATCCAAAACATGGAGGGCATGGGATGCCAAGTCATATGAGCCCTATCGCTAATAGGTTGAAACACCATGAATGGTGCCAGACCATCCGAGGGAAGGACGTTGGAGTGCTTACTCTCAAAAATGGCATGGGTGCATAGGGTGATGATTACCTGGGTGTTGATGACTTTCTGCACCGGATTGAGAATACCTATGTTGAGGCGATCAAGGATGTACGCATGAATGTCCAAGTATCGGTTGGGGGATATGCCACGATGATGCTTGCTTGTCTTGTTTTGGGTGTCATGATCATGAGCAATGGAAAGGTGAGTCTGCTGAGTTAGACTACTGAGTTCTACCATGGTATTATCATCCTCCCCATTTTCAAGAATAGGATAGTGCCACCATTTTCTAGAACTAAGGGGTTTGTGGGGAAAACCCAATCTACGATAACCACTCCTGTACACCTGATGAGTCAGCTTTGAGGACCGACCTTGGGTCTTCGTGTTGCTGACTTGATCTGTGGATGGATGAGTCATCTTATTTATTCTGTCCAAAAGACTACATTTTACAAATTATGACATGTGGCATGATCGTGGAAACCACTGTATTGGAAGCGCTGAGGAGGTGCTTGGTTGAGGGACC
Organism: Wollemia nobilis; assembly: GCA_028583015.1. Taxonomy (NCBI): domain Eukaryota; kingdom Viridiplantae; phylum Streptophyta; class Pinopsida; order Araucariales; family Araucariaceae; genus Wollemia; species Wollemia nobilis. The sequence continues at coordinate 15,370,406 of JAQPPZ010016726.1, forward strand.
CACAACCTTGGAAATCCAACCCTGAGGCTCATTCTAAAGCTTGGAGTTCACCATAGAGTAATTATAGTGTACAGACATCAGGATTGGAGGTGTCGGTTCTGAGGTTATGGGGGAAGGAATTCCTCCAAACCTGAATGGAGGTTTCACTAACACCCTTATTTGCTAGCCAATATGCCGCTTTGTTCCCCTCTCGATATTGGTGTTGAATAACAATATTTGTGTATCTGGTGATGAGAGCTTTGCATTCCTAAAGAATGTTTGTCAAAGACCAAGGTGGAGTAGAGTTTCCTCTGAGACAATTGATAATGTGAAGTGAGTCCCCTTCGATAATCAGCTGATCAATGCTCATGTTGTCAATGAGAAGGAGGCTTTGGAATAGAGCTCTGGCTTCGGCCATGTTATTCGTTTGAGTCCCCAAGTTTTTTGCAAAGGCTAGAAAAATTTACCCTTGATAGTCTCTGAGGATGCCTCCCCCACCAACGACACCCGGATTGCCTTTTGCCGCCCCATCGAAGTTCAGTTTGAGCCACCCGAAGGGTGGAGGAATCCACCTGATTGAAGACTTGTTGACATAAACAATAGGTGCACTAGAAACGTTAGTGAGATTGAATTTGTTGGTGAGGGTAACCTCTAGTCCAGGGAGATATTTGGGGGAAGAGATGACAAAGGGATTTTCAACCGCTAAGGATAATATTTTTAGAGTGGTCCTACGGGAATCATTAGCATGTGCTTTGAAAATCCTTGAGTTTCATTCTAACCATATTTACCATAAGTAATGGTGGAGACAGGAGAGCCACAAGAAACTAAGCTACTAGTTTTTAAAGGGTCGGGGCCACTATTGGAAAAGTTGGTGGATAGTAGGCGGGTGGACCGAAGACACACTAAAGTTTTCGAAGACCAGGTTTAGCACAACTAGGGAGAATGGGCACTCCAAGAAAATGTGAGTGATTGATTCCCAATTTGATTTGCAGAGCACACACCAATTGGGGATAAGGAGCCCTCTTGACATGAGATTATCGATTGTGAGAATTTTATTCTGGGAAGCCAACCATGAAAAGAAAGCAACTTTGGGAATGATGCTTTTCCCCCATACATTCTTTGCAATTTCCCACTTTGTGGTAGGAGGCTCTTGGTTGTAGTAAGCAGACTTTACAGTGTAGGTTTTGGCTTCTAACAAACTCCATACAGGGGTATCAGGGGACTGGGTGTTAGGGATGATGCAAACATGGAGAAGGTTCTACAAACGTCTAGTAGCCTCGACAAACTAGATAGTCGGGTTATCGATGGTAAAGCTCTTCCACTACCATCTGTTAGGCCCCTAGGTGATAAAGTCAGCAACTCTATCTCCAAGAATGGCATTAGTAATAGGTTTGAGGGCAGACATATTTGGATCATTGATAAGAGGTTGGTCTCGAAGCTAGGGGTCTTCCCAGAACCTTATGATTGTCCCAAATCCCAACCGCCATCGGAGGCCTTTTTTTATAATATCCCTAGTCTGGACTAGGGAGTTCCAAAAACAAGAGCCAGAAGGGAGGCGGTGGTCACCCAAAAAGGGCAAGTGGTGAAGGTACTTTGCCTTAATGATGTCTATCCAGGTCGAATTCTCATTGGTTACCACTCTCCAAGCCTGCTTGGCTATCAAAGCAAAGTTCATTCTGTTGATCCTTCTAAAGCCGAGGCCTCCATGGTCTTTCCTAGAGCACACTCTATCCCAGGCTACAAGGGTGAATCTGTTCTGGTTTTCATTGCCAGCCCATAGAAATTTGCGTTGAATTTGTTCAATATTGTGGCAAATTGAAATTGGAGCTTTGAAGATGGACAAAAAATATACCGATATACTTTGGAGATAGGCTTGCACGAGAGTGGCTTTAGCAGCCTGACTTAGCATTCCGCTCTTCCACCCAGCTAGCTTTTTGTTAATGTGTTCGAGGACGTTGGACCACATTGCCATGGAGACCCTCCCATGAAACATAGGTAGCCCAAGGTACGTGGTGGGGAGATTAGCTATGGTGCATCCTAGAATTTCTGCAATTTTGTTCTGTCTAAAAATAGGGGTATTCAAAAAATACAATCTACTTTTATTATAGTTTACCTTTTGTCCAACAACTATTTCATAGTAATTGAGAATTGATTTAATGATATTTGCTTCAGGTATGGAGGACGAAGATGCCAGAATGGTGTCATCGATGAACTGCTGGTGAGTGATGGCCCTAGACACCATGGTGGGTTTGATACCCGAGATAAGACCTCTGGAGCAAGTTGCTGATAAGGATCTCCCTAGTGCTTCTACCATGATGATGAAAAGAAAGGGGGATAGGGGGTCACCCTGATGGATGCCCTTGAAGCTTTGGAAGAAACCAACCGGAGAGCCATTGACAATAATTGAAAACCATGTCATAGAAATGCATTCCTTGACCAAGTCTATCCAATATTTGTGAAAGTCAAACCTATCCAAGACTTCAAGAAGGAATTGCCAGGAAACTTTATCAAATGCTTTATTCATGTCAAGCTTGAGAAACATACTGGGCTTTTTGTTCTTGGCAATCGAATGAGCCAGTTCATGGACTGTTATGACTCCATCTATGATGAACCTACCTTTAACCGAACTGCCTTGATAGTGGTCTATGATGGAGGGAAGAATATCTTTGAGCCTATTCACCATGACTTTAGTTATGAGTTTGTAAATCACACTGCATAGGCTTATTGGCCTATAGTCAGAGATGGACTTGCAGGTTTGGGACTTAGGTACTAGCACAATGAAAGTTGAGTTTGCCTCCTTTGGTACTTGCTTGGATCTTTGGAAGAACTGCACCGCTTCAGAGACTTCTTTGCCTACTATATCCCAGAAATGTTGAAAGAATCATGGGGGGAACCCGTCTGGCCCTGGTGCTTTGTCTGGCTCCATTGAGAATAAGGCTTCCTTAATTTCTTCATCAGTGAAACCTTTTAGTAGCCCATCATTGAAATCATTAGACACTAGGTTGGGAATGTTTTGAAGTAGAGAGTTTTGGATATGGGGGGGCAAGGAGGGCTGGGACCGAGCATTTCTTGGAAGTGAGACACAACTTCTTCTCTGATTTCTTGAAGGTCATTTGTTTTGGATCCATCTCCCCTGGTTAGTTCTTTAATACTATTCATGCTTCTGTGTCTCAGGGTGGAGGTGTGAAAAAATTTTGTGTTCTTGTCCCCTTCCTTTAGCCATAATGCTCTAGATTTTTGCCTCCAGAAAGCTTCCTCCTTGGCCAGGTTATTATGAAAATTTGTGAGGAGGACTTTCTCTTCTTGAAAGATGTCAGGCCCCAGGTTCCCATCTTGAATGAGCTTCTCAACTCTGCCTAGCTCCTCCATGATTTGTTTCTTTTCTTGGAATAGGTTACCAAACACATCTCTGTTCCACTCCTTGAGTTTAAACTTGATAGACTTGAGTTTCCTAAAAAGTTTTGATAACGGATTCCCCGATAGGTCATGCTGCCACCATTCTTCGATGCGCTTTTTGATGTCTGGGTGGTTTAGCCACATTTTCTCAAACCTGAAAGGGGTTTTGAATGGGTGCCTCTGTCGAGAACAGTCCAGGACCAAGGGGTTGTGGTCAGAGCCTATTTTTGGTCGGGCATAAAGGTTGTCATCACCTAAAAAGTGGATGATCTCTTTAGACATAAGGAACCTATCGAGCCGGATTTGGATAAGCTGGTTGCTAGGTCTTCTATTGCTCCAGGTGTAGTTTGACCCTTGTAGTTGAACATCCATGAGTTCATTGTTGTTTACAAAGTCACTGAAATCTTTTGTACATCTGGGGGTGATAGGGTTACCTCATTTTTTATCATATGGAAAGAGGGGGGAGTTAAAGTCTCCCGCAAGAAGCCATGGAATATTCTCAAAATTGTTGTGCATTGCTGACAGAGTGTCCCAGAAAGTTCTTCTGTTGGGAGAATTATTTGGAGCATAGATATTGGTTGTGATCCATTGTAGGTTTGTTTCTTTATTGATAAAAATAATGTTGATGACCCTGTCTGACATGGAGAGAGTTCTACCTTCGATGGATTTTGGGTCCCACAGACACAACAGTCCTCCAAAGGCCCCTTGAGAGGGGCTGAAGGCATAATTGTTGTTCTTCCATATAGATCTATAGACCTCTACACTATTTTTCTCATCCAACTTGGTTTCTTGAAGTAGCATTATATTTGGTTTGATTTCTTTCTTGATTGATCTGACTATCCTTTGTTTTGTAGCCTCGTTGAGGCCTCTTACATTCCAGGATAGAATCTTCATCTAGACATTTTGGAGGTGGATTTCTTACCTCTGCCTCTTCCTTGAGATGGAGTTGGTTTGGTTCTTTTTTCCTCATCGGAGTGAGGTTCCAAGTTTGATGTGTTTGGAATGGACGTCAAAATGGTTGATTGGAGGCCATTTTCTATGGCGTCCTCTGTATCTCTTTGTATTTTTTCAAGATTGGTGGGTCTGCCTCTATTTTTTTCACTACCTATGTCTACGTTGGTTGTAGGTTTGGAAGGACTGGGGAGCTGCTCGAGAACTAGAGAGGAAGAAAGGAGTTGTTGAATGGAGACACCCAAAATTCTTCTCGAGGAAGGCTTTGGAGAAAGGGGGCTATGGTCAGAGGGATGAACTAAGATGGGAATGGTTAAGGTGGGGATGACGGCTTTGGAAGGTGGAGGAGGGGATGAGGGGTTTGAAAGAGGGGTGGATGGGATGGTAGTTGAGATGACTACCTTAGATACATCAACACCTGAATTGGATACAATGAGTAGAGGGGGAAGGGTGTGATGGCCCTAAATCGAAAGGGGAGGTAGGCCCATCTTGCATAGATTTTCCCCCATGGGGTAGGGAGGGATAAGGTCTTGAAGTGGTGTTGGGAGTAGGTTCTACAAAATGATCAATAGGATCACCCTCCAAGTCCTGGTGGTTAGCTAGGGGTATAAATGGATTGGATTTAGAGAAAAGAGAACCAACCTAGTTTGACTTTTGGAAGAAGTGGGATGATGGCTGTGACTGTGACTGGATCTGCTTGCCTTTCTTAGTCTACATTTTTTTTGGAAACCCTGATTCTGGTTAGGGTTCTTCTAGGTAGTTTCTTTTTGAGGCTCCTTCTTCAGAGTTGGGCACTAGGATATGAGGTGCCCTTGGGTTTTGCATTCTATGCAGTAGGCAGGTTTATTTTCATACTCGATGCCTTGACGATGCTTATAGCCTCTAGTTATGAGATCGACGTAGGTGGGGAGGGTTGAGTCCAGGTTTGCAAGGACACAGATGCATGTGTAGGTCATCCTAGATCTGGCTTTGGTAGCAGGGTAGATGGCCACCAGCTCATCGATGGTTTGTGCTATACCTTTGAGGGTATCATTATAGAAAAAATTAGGGGGGAGACCATGAAGCTTAACCCAAATTAGAGCTGAGTTGATGCTTTGGGTTTTAGGGTCGAAGTCTTCTCCCCATATGTGTAGAGAAAGACTACGGTTCTCAAAAAACTAGGGACCGCCTATGAGGATGCGATGAGTGTCTAAGGCGTTGTTGAGTCTGATCATGAAGAAACCATGCAGGAAAGCAACCAACTCCATGTTTTTGAATAGTCACCATTTTGATAGAGCCCATTCATGTATTGTCTCAATATCCAGCCAAGCCCCTACAAACTTCTTGATCAAAGAAATTGATTCTTGGAAAATTAGGGGTTCCATTGATTCGTGCGGGAAAGACACTTCGTTGCCAGAGATGGAAAAGGGTATGGGGGTTTGGAAGGAAGATATGCCAGAAGATACCCTAACCTTATCAACAAAGTAAGATGAGGTCCATGGAGATACTTTGGGATTATCACCAATGAAACCCTAATTGTTTTGGAACTGCTACGGCCTGCCTCACCATCTAGTGGTTCCTCGAAACCGCCTTCATCACCATAGAAAATCCTACCACCTAAAAATCCAAAAAGCAACGGACCACCACATGAAAGTGATGTTTTACCCACTATTGTTCCTATTGATCCTACCAATTTTGCTCCTGCCATCGCTCCTGTCACTCCTATACCTTGACATCATATTGATTAAGACATAAAATCTCACTTGACCAATTGCCTTCTAAAATTTTAATTTCACCGAGATGAAGATCAATATCTTTATCTGCTATCCAATTTCCTTCTCTGTAAATATGTTCACACTACCAAGAGATTGCCTCTAGTAATAGATGATGAACATCAACAATAAAATATTTTTATCCAGTCTCCATATCCATTTTTGTTAATAGCATTGATGATAATTTGTGAGCCCCCCTCAATTGAAATATATTTCCATCCTTTTTCTACTGCAATTTTAATCCTCGTAAGAAGTGCACTAGTCTCTGCATAGTTGGTAGTTGAAGTTCCATATGATTCTGAATAAGTGAGGAGAATTTTGCCTTCACTGTTTCTAAAAACACCACCTCCACCAGATTTCCAAATATTTCCTTTAGAAACACCATAAATTAATCTTGATAAAACCGATTTTTGGACATTTCTATTTTACCATAGATCAAAGTAGATCCTTTGTTTTAATTCCATTGTCATAGATGAAACTTCCATGTATGTTCAAATCCTATAGCCAAGTTATTAGCACCTCTTTTTCTACAATTGAGACTTCCCATGATGAGCACCATATTTGTAGACATTCTGCAAGAGAGGTAATAATATAGTTCCAAACTTGGGCATGATTTTGAGATTTATTTTTAAAAATTCCGTTATTCCTTTCAAGCCATAAATTCCAACAAATATTGGCAGGGCCACTCCAAATAATATATAATGCTTTAGCTTTGAAATAATTTATCCAATATTTTATCAACTCTTTCGATGTTGATGGAGCTACCTAATATAATTTCATATTAAAAAATAACCCCAAATGATGTGAGCAAACAAACAATGAAGAAGTAAACAATATGATGTTTCTAAATCCTTCTCACACAAGGCACATCTAAAAGGTCCATAATATCCTCTTCTTTGTAGACTCTATCCTATAAGAATCTTACTTTGAACTGCTAACCAAAGAAATGTTGAGGCCTTAGGGAGAGCCTCTAATGACTGAACACTCTTCAAGGAAATTTTTTGGGAGAAGAAAATTTTGATTGTTTTGAATCCTCATATCTCAACTTGACCAAGTATCCACTATCCTTTGATAAATTCCAAACCAACTCATCCTTTCATGTAAAAATAAACAAATAAAATTCTCGAAGCATTTTTTGAAGTTCATTTACAATTTGTTTGAGTTCCTCTCCTTCAACCAAGTTACTAAAATAAATCCATGATCTGGAGTTTTTTCTCATAATAATATAATATTTGACCTTTGGACCTTTACATGCTAGGCACACTTGAGCCAATGGTTTCCATTTTGAGTAAGAGATAAGAGGATAAGGCTTCAACCAAGCATCGGACCATAAATTTGCATAACTCCCTTCATTGGTTGACCATCTAATATATTTTTTTTATCAATTGTAAACTCTCTGATATGAAGTTCCATGTTGATGATCCTTTGGGTAGAGTTATTTTCCTAAATAATTTCATTGCATCAAGAGAACCTATCTATTTTTGAAGTAATATTTTTACCCAATTCTTTCCTTGATCTTTGAATAATCTCCACCCAAGCTTTGCTCCTAATGCCAAATTCATAAGTCTATAGTTTCATAAGCTTGCTCCTCTAATATTCTTTTCTTTGCAAATCCTATCCCACTTACAAAGAGGAAACCTAATTTTTTTGTCACAACCTTTCCATAGAAAGTCTCTTTGAATTTTATCAAATTTTGATGCAATACCTGTTGGTAGTCTTGAAAGTGACATCATATAAATGAGAATGGATTGCAATGTAGTCTTTATGAGTTGTAGCCTTCCTGCCATAGTTAAGAACTTACCTTTCCAACCTTCCTAACAAGCTTTTATTCTATCCAAAAAAGATATCCAAAGCTCCTTTTTATTTCCTTTATCAGACAAAGGAATACCCAAGTAGGTTGATGAAAAATTTTCAGTTTTAAACCCTAAAATAGTCAAAATAATTTGTTGTAAATCTAGGGCAGTATTAATGAAAAATATCCTAGATTTTATAGTATTTACCAACTGTCCAATAGCCTTATCTTAGCATGATAATATTGATTTAAACTCCATGGTCTCACTGACTGAGGGATGGCCCCAAAAAAGTATCATCAACATATTGGAGATGAGATTCAAAGGGACCATATTTTGCAACTTGAATAACCTTGATTTTCCTTCCATTTTTGCCTTTGAAAAGGCTCTCCCTAATGCTTCTTCCAAAATAATGAATTGATAAGGAGTAAGTGGATCACATTGATGAAATCCACAAGATGACTTGAAGTACCCAATAGGATAACCATTGATTAAAATAGAAAATTTTGTAGTGCTATAACAATATTTAATCCACTCACACCAACTATAATCAAAGCCAAATTTTATAAGAATAACATGTAGAAAATTCTAGGAAACCCTATCATATGCTTTGTTCATATATAATTTTAAAAGCATACCTGGTTTTCTCCTAGAATGAAGAGAATGTATGGCCTCTTGTGCAATATTATACCATAAAGAATTTGTTTACCATGGACAAAGCCATCGTGTTCCTCTAAGACAAGACACCCTAGAATGCCCTTCAACCTGTTTGCCATAATTTTTGAAATGATCTTAAAAATCATATTACAAAGGCTTATTGGATGAAAATTATCAAAATATTTTGTGTCGCCTTTCTTGGAAACTAAGGTAATAAAAGTAGCATTGATATCACTTATTATAGCCTTCATTTTTCGGGCCTCTTCAACTGCAACTAACATATCATTCTTCTATAAAATCCCAAAATTTTTAAAAACAAATTACAGGAAATCCATCGGGGCCAGGTGCCTTATTAGTATGGAAAGAGAAAACTGCATCATGGAACTCCTCCATAGATATTTTCTTCATCAAGCTTTCATTTTGTCCCTAAGTGATAATTGATGGAATATTTTGCAGAAGTTTTTATTGTACCTCCTTATCTTACCTAGAATATTACAAAATATTTTTGAAATAATTAATTGCTTCCTTCCTTATATCTTCTTTATCCTCAATATTTCTTCCATCCGGAGTTATAATATTTTTGATATGATGAACATAAAAGTTTGTTTTTGCTATAGCATGAAATGTTTTTGTATTTTTATCTCCTTCCTTGAGCCATTTCTCTCTAGATTTTTGGAACCAATATGACTCATTTTTCAATGCATTATGATAATCAGAAAGTAATTGTTTTTCTTTCACATAAGAATCCTTATCAATTTTGAGGAAGGTGATTATCTCATAGTAATAAATACAATTTTCAGGAAAGCAAAGGCTCCATGGAACATATAAGAGATAATTATGGAAATTCAAGATCTTGCTAAAGAGTTTGAAGAAATTAGGTTTACGCATACTTTAAGGGAAGGTAATAAATGTGTTGATAGGCTATCCAATAGAGGGATTTTGATTGAGGATCATGAAATTAAATTCTCCTTTCCATGGTTAGAGGAAGTAGTAAGTTTAACTAAAGCTAACAAGAAAATGTTGATTGCCTAAATCAAACAATTATTACGATTAATTTTAATGTTTTCCATTGGTAATATCTACTTTATTTAATAACAATAATGTATTTTCATATAAACTATTTATTATAATTTTTGTGGTTGCACTTGTATTTTAGGAAGGAAACTAGCAATCCAGATTTCGTAAAGTAGACTATGATAGTGCGATGTTTTAGAAATATTACTCTACTAAGATGCAATGCATAGATAGTAGAGGTGAAATTTTGATATTGTGAAGGCTGCTATATAAAATGTCAAGAAGGATGCTAAATTCTAGAATATTTGTATTCATACAAAAAATTAAAAAGATCCAGAAAATGAAAATCAAGAATTCAGACATTTTATGTAAAATGATGTAGGTTTCTAGCTATAATATCTCAATTGAGATGAGAAGTGTATCTATTTGTAAAATCTTAATATCTAAAGAAGAGAGTTGTAATTTATCAATTGTGGGGGATTCGAGTACAACCCCTTATTATTTAGCCCAAAAAAAATCCTTATCCATTCCATTAATTTCTAATATCTCTTGTAATTTTTTGATCTTGGATTCAATTTCTTTATTTTCTTTAAAACTTGTACATACACGATCCTTCAAATTTTAATTCATCCCACCATAACATAACCATATAGAACAAATTAGGGTCTTGGAGCCACATAGATTGGAAGCGAAATGGCTTTGGATGACCATTATTAACTCACAAGTCAAAAGAATGGGTTTGTGATTTGATCCTACTCATAATAAAATATCTGAAGAGATTGTATACTTTATTTGCAACCATTTATTGGATAACAAGAATTTATCTAGTCTTTCTGCTATATGATTTTTCCTAATACGAAATTATCCCATGTATATTGAAAGCTTGAGGGACTAATATCCCAAATGTCATTTGAGTTAGCAAATGAAGAAAAATATTGCATTGAATTACAACATAATGGAATGCCACCCTTATTTTCCAAAGGAGATAGAACAATATTAAAATCACCCCCAAGAATACATAGATCACAATGAATCATCATTGTATTTGATAAAAATATGCTAAGGTCCTTCCAACATCTTTCATGAGGAGTAACTATAGTTGAAGCATATACATTTATAACCCCAACTTTGATGTTTTCCTCTTTCCTGCAAAATAATCCAACAACCCAATTAATTTTTGCTTCTAACAGTTATCCATCCCATTTGCATTTATCCCATATTATTGCAACACCACCTAAAGCTCCTGTAGAAGGAACTGCTAAACAATCATCTATATTCCATATCTTCTTAAAAGCATCCTCACATTCCTCACAACTTATTTTTGTTTCTTGTATTAAAATAAACTCAGGGCTATAACAACCTGTTAATTTCTTAATAATTCTTTTTAAAGGGTTTTAATTATACCCCTAATATTCCATGATATCATTGTCATCATAAACACTTTTTATTTTTGTTAGTGGGCTTAGCCCCACTTCTTGCTAACACCTGTGATATTTTTGTTTAGCTTACCAACTCAATATCCTTTTGAGTTTCTTTTTCTCTTTGTTCTTGCTTTGATGGCCTTCCTCTCCTTCTTCCATTTCCACCAACACTCTCATCTTCATCAATATCTTCTATTTTTTCATATTGTTCAAAATGAGACTTATTTTCCGTTAGCTTTTGATGAATGAGCCATGAGAGATAACAATCACAAGATGTAGAATAACATGAAAGAAAGTAAATCTGCTAGATGACTGAAGTATGCTGAAATATAAATCATATAAAATATTACAATGTAGCTATGGAGGAAGTGAGCACTCCATTAACAAAGCTACAGATCTACATCATATCCATCACCAATAAATGGTGTGGAACACAGAACTACACTATCCACTAACCTACGCTATCTGACTATGTCCCCCGACTGTCTTATCTATCTATCTAAGAGGCCATCCTTATATAAGCAAAATAGGATGCTTGGCCAACACTCTATCTAGTTGTGCATAGGACACCTTGCACATGTACAACTTGCACATTGACACTTGTCCACTTATTACATTGCATGAAGTCACTAGATAACTTGCACAGGAAGTAATCTAGATATGTATCTTGGAGGATACATTTACATAACCCAAATGATGGAATAGACACTATTTCCAACACCCCCTGTATTACATTATTTGGGTATTGAAGGCTTTAGTCTTCAATATGGATTTTCTTCATCTTCTTCTGATTGATCTTCGTAGTCTTCTTCCTCTGCATTCTTTGTAACCTGTTCAAGCAAATAGTTAGTGTTTCGGTAGTATGTTCCATTTGCTGATAGAGCTTTCATTTCAAAATCCTCTGTGGGTTCTTCCAGTTCTTCAAATTCTTCTATCCTCTGAACCAGGTGACCTTTCTGATTTTTCTTCTGATATTCAAGTTGAGGATAATTGCTAGGTCGCTGAAATTACTGTTGATGAGGGTTCCTTTGGTATTGTCGTGGCTCAAACTGATTCCCATGATTTATCTGATTTCTTTGGTTCTAATTTTTGGGATTATATCTGCAATAGCTGGTACTGTGTCCTTTCTTTCTGTAGATCTGGCAATACCATGTTTTCCATCCTCTTGCTGAAGAAGCAATATTTCCCTGTGGATTGTCTTTTGAGGCCAATGCAGTGTTAGTCATTTCATCTTTCAGAGTATTTTCTACTTCATATTCTTGAAGTATATTGACTAAATCATCAAAAGACGTATCTTTACTTAGGACCTGCAAAGATGTTACCAAATGCTTATAGTTGTCTGGAAGTGCTCTCATGGTTACTTGAGTAAGAAGTTCATCTTTAACTGTTTCACCTAAGGTTAACAATTTCCCTTTGATATCTGCTACCTTCCTTAGGAACAGTTCTATACTCTCTCCACTATTCATTTTCAATGAGTGAAGTTGAGTTTGCAAATGAAGAATAGTTACCTTATTCTTTCCTTCAAATATTTTTTCTAGGCTTATCCATGCATCTGAAGATGTTTTGGCTGAACTGATATATGGTTGAATCTCATCAGTGATAGCAAAAGTTATTATCATTAAGGCCTTTGAATCATTTTCTTCAAACTTTAGGATTTCTGTTTCTCCTGTGGTAGGTTTCTGTGTTTTACCTTTGACAACATCCCAAAGTTTTTCATATACTAAAATTGCTTTCACTTTATTTTTCCAAGAAAAATAATTAGGACCCTTGAGAAGTTGAGATTCTGCTAGGAAGAATTTGTTAGATGCCATTTCAAAACTTCCTAATATCAAGCCTTATGACTCCCTAATGTTTTGAAGTATGATATAGTGCTTTTTGTAAAAATGTAGTTCAATTTTGGTTGATTTTGTACAAGTTTTGCAAGAATCAAAAATCAACTTTTAACACCTTATTACTCCTAATTGAACTAAGCACTTTTTCAATTTTGAAGAGGTTTTGATGTTGGAATTATTTTGTCCCCTTTTTAGAAATTTGAGACAAGTAAAAATATGTTTATCCAACCTTAATAAAAACCCTTAATAACCTCTTTTATATCCCTTGGATTATTTCTAATTTCCAAATAAAATAAATTTGATGGAGTAATCCTTATGACTCCCAAGTTTGGAAAATTAGAGAAATGATAATAATATTTGCAATATAGTTTAATCCAAGTTGAATTCCTTATTCCTCCTAAGTAAGATTGCAAATATTAAATTAATAAGATAAGTCACCCCTTTAGCTTTCAAAATCTAAGTTTTAACCTTAGTTTATAACCCTTATAACTCCAACTTATGAAAGCAATAATAAATGAGATTTAGACCTTACCTTATGGATGCAATATCTCCTCAATATTCGGTGCTTTCTACGGCTGAGTATAACAACGTATAAGAGGTACCTTGGGCGCTCGGTTTAATGGAGATTCCTTGGAGTGGCAAGACTTGAATGTTGTACGTATGGCGCTGAATGTTGACCTTCAAAAAATGGGGAGCTTTTAATGCTCCTTCCCCTTGTCTTCCATGCTGCACTTCAAATGTTTCTGTTGCTTCTCTCATGCCTTGACTGTGCTACGTTCCTCCTTCGAACATCTTTGACTGTGCTTCACTCATGCATGTTGATCTTGGACTTAAGATGCCTTTTAAGCACTGTTGATCATAGGCATTGTGACAAGTGTCACGTCCATTACAAGTGAGCGCTCCCTTCTTTATGTAACGCTCCAAAACCTTTGTTCAATGCTCTTGGAGAAATTAGAAAATGTATGGGCACTTGTGTGAAGCTGGTGGAGAATACCAAGTGTCACGTCTTTGCTTGTAACTCCTTCGTGGAAGTTTCTAGAACATTGAGAGGAATGATGACCAGAATGCCAAGTGTTATTTTTGCATGGAGTCCATTCTTGTAATGCCTTCGAAGATGGAGATTATAACTCCATGACCCTTTTTCTTTGCAATGTTTCTTGGGCAGAAAGCAAGATTTTTCTCCGCAGGTGGATGGGCGATGTGCTATGGAGCTTGGATGGTGATTTGAGGCTTCCCTTGGTGAGTGGTCTTCTCCAAGTTAGAGACCATGAATGTAACACCTTCTCTCTTTCTTTTATGCCTCCAAACGTATTGATTTCCTTGTAGATATTTTGACGTCCTTTTTGAGATTGATATGCACTCACTTGTCTACGTAAATGTGGCTCATGGATGATCTAAAATGAGCTTTGATTTTGTAGGTACGTACATCCAAGATGAGCCCTTGAATGGCTCCTTCTAGCTTGGGAGGAAGAGTGCTGATGCTCGACCTTTGATGGTTGTTCTTTCCCTATAGAATATGTGCCCTAATGTGGCACTTCCAAATCTGCTCTTATGCTGTCAAAAACCAGATTAGAGTAGTGCAAGATAATGTATTATAATTTTGTAAAATAAGGCTTTTTAATATACCTTCTTTTGCACTCTATTTCCAGATTTTAAATTCTGGTTTTGTGGCAGATTTCTTGCAATACAAGGGTTTGAGGTTGTCTTTAAAGAGTAGACACACCTTTCCCTTTTTGCTTGGACACTTTTGATAACAAGTCCAAGTTTCAATAACAATAGATAGAAGCTTTTTAATTGATGCAAATTTTCTGCATTTTTTTCTTGCATTCAACTTGTAATGCTTTTGATTTTGAGACTCACCAAGTCTCACTTTCATAAGCTTCTATTTCTATTTTTGGTTAGTTAAGTTCTTCTCCAAATTCTGGAGGATTCTAACCCTTTTTGGTGGCTTCTATTGGCCACTTCAAGTTGCAGATTTTTGTGCTTCAATAGTGTCTTTAGACACTTGATACAAATCAGACTTTGTGCCTTTCAAGAAACACAAAACTAATTTTTCTTTTTGAGAGTGGTATAATAGTACAAGTTCTTTACTTTTAATGCACTAATATTACACCTTATCACTCCAATAAACTCTCAAAGTCATGCACTAATAATCTACTGCAACTAATCAAGAATAACCTAAAATGAATCTTTAGGAGTTATTCTGCAATTTCACTACAATCAATGTTGTAGGACTTAGTCTTATTTTTCAAAAATAGATAATAGGTAGTTGATAGAAGCTAATCTGAAATCTAATCAACTCCTAATAAATGTGCAATTGAATCCTTAAAAAGAATCTATTTTCTTTTGCACTTTAGAAGACTGTAATCTAATTTCCTTTTTGCAACTTTAATCCAAATTCAGGTGCTCTAATAAATCTGATAAATAATTCAATTAATGAATATTTTTGCACCATAAGTTGCATACCTTTTTCTGTAGCTCTTCTCCCACCTTTGTAGAGGATGTAGACCTTGGTGTCTAAAAACACCAAGTTGTTGCTTCAAGTAGGATGTCCTGAACAACTCCTTCTTCACCAAATGATGGTCTCAAACTTTCTTTCACGAGCCTAGGATTTGGTGGCTTGTTCTCCTCTTGTGTTCTCCTCCTTCTGCTATAGATTTGGAGAAGTCTATGTCTCTAGAGCGGTGCCTTCTTGCTATGAGAGGTAATCTTCAAATCTCCAAGATTTGGTGAGCTTCTTCTGTCTTCAAGTCTTCTTGTCAAATTTTGACTTCAAGCAGGATCTTCTTCTAGGGTTTGGCTCTCCTTGCCAAATTCTCCTTCACATATTTGGCACTCCTTGCCAAATTCTCCTCTTGGGCTTGTTGTCGGATGGCGATAATTGTCCCAAGTCCTTCACTATCAGGGACTTCACCTAGATAGTGGATTTCTCCAATGAGTTCTCAAAGAACTCTCTTGATCTTCAGCAAGGCTCTCCTAGCCTTTCCTGGATGCTCGATCCTGAGACCTTCCAGGTCTGCGAATGGCCCCTTTACACACTTCAACCTTCTACTCTTGGAAGTGTTGGTGGTGAGATCTTCTCCTAGATCTTCTGATTCTTCTGCTCTTGGCTTCGAGCAGGACTCTCCTAGTCCTTATTCTTCTTCCAATACTGGAAGTTCTTCAATGAGATCTTCTCCTGATCTCTTCTCTTTTGCTTCAGGATTAAGCTGATTCTGAAGAAGATACTCTTCCTAACTTTCTTGTAGGAAGTCTCCCAACTCACTGAATCTTCTGTTCCTACAACAAAGATATTAGTACTGAAATCTTTAGTGTACTTCTGAATCAAATATTCTTCTTCAGGATCAAGGCTTTTGTGGCCTATTTCAGTACCAAGGCTTCTATGGCCTTTTTAGTATCAAGGCTTCTATGGCCTTTTTAGTATCAAGGCTTCTATGGCCTTTTCAGTATCAAGACTTCTGTGGCTTCTTCTTCAAGGCTTCTATGGCCTTTTTGTATCAAGGCTCTTATGGCCTATTCTTCAACTATGGAATTTTACAATCTAGCAATGGAGATCTTTAGTCTCCTATCTTCACCATGATCCTTCACTAGAAGTCTTCTTCCGTAGTATTCTTCTCTCGCATGATGAACTAACCTCTACACTATGAGGGCACATCGACCATCGGGAAACAAAGTTGGAGTCTCCTAGATTTCTATCATAGGAGGAGTCCCAATCCTCTAAGAATTAATTTCCTACAACAAAAGAAACTTTAGGCACCAGTTAGAAAATTCTAGATAACCTGGATGATCTTCACTAGATGATTTGTCAATCTAGTGGATTGAAATGTTGAGTCCTAGTCTTCACGAGTTTTCATAACAACTCTGTGGAAAAGACTCTAGACGAAAATGATCTCAGTATTTTTTGAAACTGAGATTCCTTTTAGTCCTATCTTTGTGACTCTCCCAAAATCTACCACCTAGATACTCCTGAGATCTTTTGCCAGTGGTTGGTCCAATGGTGCATCAGTTTGACAAAACTCTCAGGCAAACCAACAATGGTGGTTTCCCTATTGACTTGCATAGATTAGATCTACCGTGGCTCTGATACCACTATTAGCTTTTGATGAATGAGCCATGAGAGATAACAATCACAAGATGCAAAATAACATGAAAGAAAGTAAATCTGCTAGATGACTAAAGTATGCTAAAATATGATGTTGTGGTTTTAACCTTGAACCTTTTGAAGAAGAGCCAAAGCCCAAACCATTGTGTTGTTCTCCTTAGGACTGATTGGCAAGATTTGAACTTGGGTCTCCTATTTAAATATTGAAGAATCTAATCATTGAGTTAATACTATTTGATTAAATTATTTAATTATTACCATAAAATACAAATTAAATTTATTGATAAGTCTAAGATGTATTGGATGTGGTATACCCGGATGGGACAACTACGATTGGCCATAGAGTTAGGTTCTTGGGGCTTCTAAACAACCCAACTTTTGGAAGCAACAAGATGAACATATTGGTATCACTTTAAACCATATTCAACTAATTCAAGGGGAAATAAGAACATAAAACACGGGCCGCAGAGCTAGGGTTTCGACTAGCAAAGTAGCAGAAGGGTGAAACCAGCAGCCGCCAACAACCGAAGAGTGGAGCAATAGTCTCCAAGTGCGGGGAGGGAGGAGATGTCAATGGGCGGGAATTCGTTTGCAAGGGAGCCCGGGAGCGGCTACGGTTCGTGTCTTGGGCGCAACAGAGCAATCGAAGGGCACTAGGGATCCGAAGGTGCGAAAGCGTCTGGACCCATTGAAGAAGATCGGGCTATTGACGATGTCAATCGGGGTAAGGACCCACCAGACAAAGGGGGTGGTGGGGCTCAAAAGTCTTATGCCCAGGCAGCGGCCTCAGAAACCCTAAATGGGTTTTTTACCAAAGAGTTGTTTTTGGTTGGGGATGAGATGGACATCCCGACGGAAGTTCTTTCAAGCTTCATGGAGTTTGAGAAATTTACCCTCAGGCAAATTCATTGGCGACTGTCCCAACATGGAAACTATCCGAAAGTGGGCAGCAAGCAAATGGAGGACTTCTGGTCATATGGATCTAGCGGCCCTATCCTGGGGTTTTTTTGCCATTAGGTCGAACAATAAGGAGGATTATCGTAAAATTCCGGCTAGCGAGCCATGGTTTTTGGGCCGTGAAGTTTATTCCTTAGGAAGTGGGACATGGATTTCGATCCCGATACCCGAACATCAACATTACCCCAATATGGGTTAGGCTCCCGAATCTTCCCCTCTTTGGGTGGCATGAAAATGTCATAAGGGGTATTGCGCGCTCCATTGGGGAGTTGGTCACCATTGACCCACCCACCCGAGCTCGAACAAGGTTTGTCCAAGCCCGTTTTTGCGTTCTGGTAGATTTGGAGGCGGAACTCCCAAATTTCATCACTCTTTGGTCTGGAGGTACCTTTCTTCATAAACAAGCTATTGTCTATGAAAATAGACCAACTTTCTACCCCCAGTGTCGGTCCCAAGGGCACCTCCAATCCTAGTGTCCTCTTCAAAAATTGGGTAAGCAGAAGCATGAAAATGGCAACCCCCTGGAGCATGGGGAAGGTCAGGCGAAGCAGTCAAATCTTCCAGATGCGAAGGGTCATGAATCTCCGAGGCCCCTCTAGAGTCTACGTCGGACTCTCTCAGCCTGAAGAGAATCCCACTCTCCAATCGGACCCAGAGCAACTTGAGGTTGACAATCAGCAAGGAGCAGACTCCCACTTGGAAAGTGAATCGTAGGAAGAGAAGGAACGAACCCCATCCCAAATTGTGACTCAGACTATTTCTCTGCCCCAAGATATGGGTCATCCCAATTTCAGCTAGTCGCAAACGATGCTAGAAGATTACCTCTTAGGAAGGAGGGGTGAACAATCTGGTCACATTAGCCCCCGAAACACGAGGAGCCGAAAGCAAAGCATGGATTTTTGTAGTGAGAGGAAGCAATTCCGTCCTAACAAAGACAAACAGGACAAAGAGACAGAAAATGACGTTGCAAATGGAACCCAGCGTTTCTTTGGTTCTGGATGACTGTGGTGCTCATACGGATGAAGCACATGCATCAAAACCTCCCCCTCAACAAGGAAGGGGAGGCAAGAAAAACCTCAAACTGTCCAGATGAAATTCCTCTCATGGAATGTGAGAGGACTGAACGGTGTAGCCAAACGAAGGTTAGTGGCTGATCTTCGTAGGAGGACTAATCCTTCCATCCTTATTTTGCAAGAGACCAAGGTCGATGCTATCTCCTCTGATAAAGTTGCAAAGGCCATTTGGGCCAAGGCAAATTGTCTGTCCGACCCTGCAGTGGGAACAGTGGGAGGACTCATGGTTTTGTGGGACCCTTCGAGGTTTGAGGGCAGCCGACTATCAACTTCCAACGAGAATCATCAATGTCTTGTTCCGATCCAAAACCACCAATTTTTCCTGGATTCTGTCCAATGTTTATGCTTCAAATTCTGTCACAGAGAGAGCAAAAATATGGAAAGCTATCTCTCAGATGAGGGAGAATTTTAGTAATTTTCCTTGGGTTTTAGGGGGTGACTTCAATTGTCCCCTTCATCCTTCGAAAAAAAAGGAGGATCCGACCACTTCAGCCGCAGCTTGGAGGACTTCAGGGATTTTGTCTCTACTAATGGCTTGCTCGAAATCGAACTCAAAGGGGCTTCCTTCACTTGGAGTAACAAAAGGATTGGGAGTGGTTTGAACTCAAGCTCGACAGATTTTTTATGTCCCAAGAAGCCATTCCTATCCTTGGCGGGGCTATCCTTTCGACTCTTCCAAGGATTGGGTCTAACCATAACCCTATTTTCTTGGAGGCAGATGATGGGCTTGTTTTTAAAACCCCCTTCAGATTTGAATCCATGTGGATCTCTCACAAGGACTTCAAAGGTTTGGTTTCAGCATGGTGGCAATTGAAGGTGGAAGGAAATGCTCCTAAGAGGGTGGCTCTAAAGCTCAAAATGGTCAAAGAAAAGCTAAAAGTTTGGAATAAAGAGGTTTTCGACAACATTTTTTAGTCTAAAAAATCCATCTCTGAGAACCTGAAGGTTTTGGAGGAAAGGATGGAACTCGAAGGTTACACTGAGGGTCTCAGGGAGGAAGAGTAGAGTCTTTTGGTGGACTTTCATTCTATTATCGCTAGGGAGGAAACGTTTTGGTGCCAAAAATCTCATGACCTTTGGTTGAAGAATGGAGACACCAACATGAGGTTTTTCCATGCGTCTACTATGAGGCACAAAGGGGCCAACAAGATCAGATAAGTGGCTTGTAAGGATGGGCGCATTACCAGGGAGATAGAGGAAATCAGGAGCGAAGCAGTTGACTTTTTTCAAGATTTGCTTGGCACTCCTCCAAACAGCAACCTTCAGGTCCAAAAATCTCTGCTCGCCAATTTTTTGACTGAAGTCCCCCATGAGGTAAGCATTAATCTTATGGAAAATTTTTCCTCGTCCAAGATTAAGGAAGCATTGTTCTCCATGCAACTAGATAAGGCCCCTAGCCCCGATGGTTTCCCCCCCCGATTCTTCCAAGTCATGTGGGAGGTCGTGGGTTCGGATGTGTGCGATGCTATTCGGGTTATTCAAGCTTCTGGATCCATCCACCCGAAACTCAATTCCACCTTTCTTGCCCTCATTCCTAAGTCTCCTGCCTGCAAAAGTTTCTTTGACTATCGGCCCATCATCCTGTGCAATGTTTTTTACAAGATTCTTACCAAGTCTATAGCCAATAGACTCAAAAAAGTCCTCCCCATCCTGATTGATCCTTGTTAGGGAAGCACTGTTAAAGGTAGAAACATTCTTGATGGTGTCATCACTATCCATGAGACCCTTCATTCCACTTACCGCTCCAAGAATGCTTCTCTTTTTGTTAAGCTCGACGTGAACAAAGCCTTTGATCGGGTTGATCAAAATTTTTTGTGTGCAGTCCTCCTCAAGTTCGGCTTTCATCCCCACTAGATTGACCTTGTCTACAGTTGTATATCCACTCCCTTTTTTCTCGTCTGGTCAATGGGTCCCTAGTCGGGTATTTCCAAAGTGCCGGAGGCCTCAGATAGGGCGATCCTTTATCCCGCATCCTTTTCATTCTTCTGGCAGAGGTTCTGAGTTGGTCCATGAAAGAGGCTCTTCGTCAGAACAAGATTTTTGGCATTTTGCCGACTTCTAGAGTTGATCCTATCACTCATCAGCAATTTTTGGACAACACCCTCATCTCCACTGGGGTGTTCATTGCCCAAGCCAAATTGCTCAAGCAGATCCTATCCTGTTATGAGCAAGCTACAGGGCAAAAGGTCAATTACATCAAGAGCAAAATCTATTTTATTAACACTCCCCTACGTAGGCAACTTCGAATTGCTAGAATTATTGAATGCACTATTGATTCCCTGCCTACGTCCTATCTGGGGTTGCCTCTATCTTATAGCGGGTGGGCGAGTGGGGATATGTGGAACATGATTCTTGAGCGCCTTCACAAGAAACTTGGAACTTGGAAGGGCAAACTCTTGTCACAAGTCAAAAAAGCCACCCTTACCAAAGCTTGTCTTCAGGGGATCCCGACCTACTTCATGTCGGTGTTCATGCTTTTGATTGCAGTTCACTCCAAAATTGAGAAGATTCAGAGGACCTTTCTATGGTCTGGCAGCGAAGAGAAATCTAGACTCCCCCTTGTTGCCTGGGACAAGGTGTGTTCGAGGATAGACCAAGGCGGTCTAGGGTTGAGAAGATTAAGACTTATGAATTTTGCTCTGATAGTGAAGCACGCTTGGAGGATTCTATCTAGCGACCTGGTGGAGTGGGTTAAGATGGTTAAAAAGAAGTATCTTGGCCCCATTTCCTTCTTGGATGCTGAGACCTCCTCCGTGGCATCGACCTTTTGGAAATCTATGCTCCAAACCCGATATTTGATCAGCCTGGGAGCCCACTGGATTTTGGGTAATGACAACCTCATTTTATTTTGTAAGGATAGGTGGGCGACTGAAGAAGCCCTTGGGTCGAGGGCAGATCTCACTGGGCTGAGAGGTTTGACTGACCCTAACTCCCAACTCAGGGTGGCATAGTTCATAGATCGGAGCACCCATTTTCCTCGATGGAAGATTCCAGTTGTGGAGGGGTTTAATAATGAGGTTACCTTTCTTGCAAATATCCTCCAGTCGGTTTTAATTCCTTCTGACAGGAGGAATGATAGAATCATCTGGAGTGGTACGAAGGATGGGCTTTTTTCTGTTAAATCAACTTATGAGTTTCTTACCACCAAGACTGCTCTGGACTATAGGTGGAATATTGTGTGGAGGAAAGGAGTCGTCCCTAAAATCAACTTCTTTGCATGGATTGCTTTCTACAACAAAGCCTTAACAATTGACAACCTTCACAAGAGAGGTTTTGCCTTCCCTAACAGGTGTTACTTATGTCTTGCAGATTGCGAGACGAGGGATCATTTATTCTTTCATTGCCCATTTTCCCACTCTATTCTTAGTATTATCCTATCCTCCTTCCAAATCCTATGGTGCTCTCCCCGTTACCTCAGAGATGCTTTCCACCAATGGCCTAATCCTTTCAAGAATCCCAAACTCCACTTCCTCCTCGAGGCCTCCTTACATCATTCAATTTGGCAAATTTGGTTAGAGAGGAATACCAAAATCTTTGGCAGAGCTCCTAGAGGGCCCCCTTCTGTTGCTCAAAGGGCATTGTCCTATGCCATCAAGAATTCTATTACTGTTCCCAGTCCCCATCCCTACCTTTCGAGTGAAGAAGCGATTCTCAAAATGATGAATCTCTGGCTATTTTTGGAGGTTGTTAAAGGGCCCTGTCGAAGGAATATTGTTTGGACCAAACCCCCCATGGGGTGGATTAAATTAAACTTTGATGGAGCGGCTAAGGGGAATCCTGGGCACGCTGGTGTTGGGGGTGTTGTCAGAGATCATGATGAGAATCTTGTGATGGCCTATTGTGAAGATTTGGGCTCCCAGAAAAATCACTATGCTGAAGCTCGAGGCACTCTGAAAGGTATTCGAATACTCTCTAAGGATCCTCGACCTCTTATTATTGAGGGTGACTCGCTCAACATTGTGAATTACCTTCTTGGCACCAAAAATCCATCTTGGAAAGTCTACAACATCATCCTTGAGGCAAGAACGCTTCTCTCCTATCGTGGTAGGTGGAAAGCAAATCATACTTTGAGAGAAGGTAATTGCGTGGCTGACCACATGGCCAACAAAGGGCTCACGACCACGTGTCCGGTCGTGTGGCGCTCTCGCTTCCCATCCGAGGTGGAAAGGTTGGCCAGAAGCAGACATCCATTCATGATGCTTTCCTTGCGCAGTTTTTGGAAAGCCCCCTCCGACGAGTTTTGGTGTGGCGTGGCAATTTTGTCTACTTAGTTGTCCATGGTGTCTTGTCTGTTTTGCTTTCCTCGTTTCATTTCTTCAGGCTCTACTTGGTGTTCCTTTGGTTTTGTCCTATTTCTTTTTTGTTGGGTGTCCAGGCCTAAAAGCCCTTTTTACAGTTTCCAAGTCTTTAGCATTAGGATGGCTTTACTTGCAATTAGGCTTATTGTTACAGCCAAAAGGTATGATGCATCATTAGAAATATGGCTAATTTTGTACATAAGGTTTTGGGATCCTCTATAAAAACCCACTGTTAATATATTAAAATAATTACCAAAAAAAAAGTATGCTGAAATATAAATCGTATAAAAGATTACAATTTAGCTATGGAGGAAGTGAGCACTCCATTAACAATGCTACAGATCTACATCATATCCATCACCAATAAATGGTATGGAACATAGAACTACACTATCCACTAACCTACACTATCTGACTATGTCCCCCAATTTTCATATCAATATTTCTAAGAGGCCATCCTTATATAAGCAAAATAGGATGCTTGACCAACACTCTATCTAGCCGTGCATAGGAAAACTTGCACATTGACATTTGTCCACTTATTACATTGCATGAAGTAACTAGATAACTTGTACAAGAAGTAATCTAGATATGTATCTTGGAGGATACATTTACATAACCCAAATGATGGAATAGACACTATTTCCAACATCTTCTAAAGATTTATGTTGCCCTAAAGAGTCAAAAGTGCAAGAAATGGCCTCATTAGCTTTTTCTTCTTTGTGTTGCCCTAAAAAATCTAAACTGCATATATGATCCTCCATAGTCATCACTATATTTCCTTGGATATTCTCCATTAGATTTTCTTTACTATACTACTCTTGAAATCCTAAAGTGCAAGGAATACACTCCATACTACTTTCATTTTTATTGTAAGGAGAATATTTTATGCTACTTGAGGATAATAAAGGTGATTTACCTGGATTAAGCTTGACCTCCTTCACCTCATTTGCTTTAAAATTTATCTTCCCATATTCCTTTGTTTTAAAATTTGCCTTCCCCTCTTCCTTCATACCTTTATCTCCTATATTTAAACTTATGCATTGTACTTCCTCATCCTATATATCATTTTTTCTTCTAATGGTTGATTTGAGTGAATTGTAATGGCCTTTGCTATCTGATGATGTAGAGGGATACCTACATGTATTGGTTCATATTACTTAATATTATTTAGATAATATTTAAAAGTTTACATTTTGAACATTTTATTACTAATTTGAATTATATATACTGGCACCTAAATTTTGATTCAAATTTTAACAATTTTAAAGGTCCAATAAGTATGTTGGTTGGCTACTTAATATAAGTTCAAGGAGATTGTGAAAGGTAAAAAGGTGATGCGTACTTCCATAAAATATAATTTGGTTTGTTGTTATTATTATTAAATAAGTGGCGTGGATTATACTATGGGCCACTCCTATCAAAATAATAAAATATTATATGGTTGTTAAGCCACTTAAACTATATCCTTATCTTTTTATCAAATATATTCTTCATTTTCCTTTCTATCAAATATATTCTTCATATTTCTTAAATTGCTATGTTTCCATAATCAACTGCTTGACATCATTTTCATTAAGATAAAATCCCACTCAACTAATTACCTTCTAAAATTTGAAAATTTTCAATACAAAGCTTAACACCATGTTTGGCTAAATTATCTATAACCTGGTTTTCTTCTTTACAAATATTCTAACATTTCCAAGATATTGCTTCCGACAATAGTTGATGGACATCAATTTTTTTATTTATTCAATCCATACATACATTTTTATTGATATCATAATAAGTTTTGAACCCCTTAGTTTAAATGTTTTTTTGTTGTTTTTCAATGTTAATTTTGATCCTTGTAAGAAGTGCTAGACTCTACATAGTTTTAGTTGAAGTTTCATATGATTTTGAGTGAGTGAGGAGAATTTTTCCTTCATTATTTTAGAAAATTCCACCTCTACCTCCTTTTCTTGGATCACCTTTGGAAGAATCGTCAAAATTAATTTTGATAGAGATAGATAACTTATGGAACTTCTTTATTTACCATAAATCGAAGCATATCCTTTGTGTCAACTTCATTGTCACTAATGATCCTTCCATGTATATTCAAATATTTTAACCAAGAGGTTAGCAGTTCTTTTTCCACACTTGAAACTTTCCATGACAAGCACCATGTCTATAAACATTCTACAAGAGAGGCAATAATACGATTCCAATATTGGACAAGATTCTAAAATTTGTTTATAAATATTTAATTATCTCTTTCAAGCCATAAATTCCAAATAATGGCAGGACCAATCCTCCAAAAAATGTGAGATATCTTAGCTTTGAATTATTTAATCCAACATTCATTCACTTTTTCAATGTTGATAGAGGTACTCAATATATTCTCTTCTTTTAAATAAGTGGTCCCAAGTTTGGTAAGCAAACGGACAATGAAGAAGTAAATGATCTAATGATTCTAGATCCTTCTTGTAGAAAGAATACCTTAAAGGTACATGACATCATCTTCTTTGTGGACCCTTATCTATAACAATCCTACTTTGAACAACAAAACAAAGGAATTTTGAGGCCTTATAGAGGTCCTCAAATGGTAAAACATTTTTCCAAGGGAAATCATTAGGAATAGGTATTTTGATTGCTTTAAATCCTTATATCCCAACTTGATTGAGCATCCACCATATTGTGATAGATTAAAAACCATCACATCTTTCCATGTATAAATAGTCAAATAAAACTCTTGAAGCATATTTTGAAGCTCTTTTATTATTTGCTTTAGGTCCTCCTATTTAACCAAGTTACTAATAGAAATCAATGATCTGTAATTATTGCTTATAGTAATATAATTTTTACTTTTAGAACTTTACAAGCTAAACATGCTCCAGTCTAATGATTTCCATTTCTGATTATAAATAAGAGAATAAGGCTTCAACCAAGTATCAAACCAACAATTTATAGATTTCACTTCAATGACTAACCATATAATATATTTCTTGATCAATTGCAAACTATTTCATATGAAGTTCCATGTTGTTGAGCCTCTAGGTAGGGTTCATTTTTGAAATAATTTTATTGCATTAGTAAAATATTGAATTAATATTTTTGCCTAACTCTTTCCTTGATATTTAAACAATATCCATCCAAGTTTTACCCCTAATGACTAACAACTTTACAATTTCACAAGCATGCCCCTCCAATATTATTTCCTTTGGAAACACTAGTCCACTTATAAATCACAAACCTATTTTTTTCTTCACATCATTTTGAAAGAAAGTCTCTTCAAAATTTATCAAATTTGGATGCTACACCTACTAATAATCTTGAAAGTGAAAACATATATAAGGTATATTACAATATAATCTTTATGAATTGCAATATTTTAGTCATTTTATGAATTCACATTTCTAAATTGCCAAATAATATTTCATTATATCTAAAAATTAAGTCCCAAAGCTTCCTCCTCTTTCTTCATTAGACAAAGAAATAAGAAGATAAGTTGATTATAACTTTCCAACTTTAAACCCTAAAATATCCATAATAAAATATAGGGAAGTGTTACTAAGAAAGATCCAAGATTTGTAGTATTAACCAATTGTCCAACAACCTTATCATAACATGAAAATATTGAATTAAAATCCATGGCCTCATTGACTAAGGAATGACCCAAAATAAAAGTATCATCTATAAAATAGAGATAATTCTAACCTAAACATCTTTGAATTTTCCTTCTAAATTTTCCATTCAATGATCTTTCTGATTCCTCAACAAGAATAATAAATAGATAAGGAGATAATGTGTCACCCTAACAAAATCCATAGGATTATTTAAAGAATCTAATAGGGGATTCATTGATCAAAATAGAATATTTTGGAGTGTTATAACAACATATAGTCCATCCATATCAACCTTAATTAAAACTAAATATTTAAGAATATAATGTAGAAAATTCCAACAAACCCTATCATATGTTTTGTTCATATTTAATTTTACAAGTATAATTAGGCTTTTCTTAAAATGAAGAGAATGCATGACCACTTGTGTAATGATTAGACTGTCAAGAATCTGTTTTCCATAAACAAAACCACCTTGTTCCTTTGAGATAACACAATCTACAATGCTTTTCAATCTCTTTGCCATAAATATGTAATTTATGTTGTAAATCATATTACAAAGGCTTACTAGAAAAATATCAAAATATTTTTTCAAGTGTTTTTTTTGGGAACCATTGTAATAAAGGTGGAATTTATATCACTTATCATAGCCTTATTTTTCTTAGCTTCTTTAATCATAGCCAACATTTTACTTTTCAACATATCCCAAAATATTTGAAAGAAAATTGTAGGAAATACATCGGGACCAAGTGCTTTGTTATAATGTAATAAAAAGTTACCTCTTGTAGCTCCTCCATAGATATCTTCCTCATTAAGATTTCATTCTATCCTTGTGTGATAATTGATAGATCTGTAAAAACTTATATTGATCCTCCTTTTCCTGCCCAACTTCTAACATAATATCTTTGAAATAATTAATTACTTCCTTCCTAAAATCTTCTTCTTCCTTGGTATTTCTTCCATCTAAAGTTGATATATTTTTACTTCAAAAAAAATACATATGTGTTTTGGTTATAGCATGAAAAATGGCTATTTCTATCCTCGTTTTTAAGCCATCTATCCCCATATTTTTGTTAATTTGTTATATGGGGTTGAAATTGTTAGGAATTTATTATATTTTTTAGGTGATAATTATTACATTTGATATTAAATAATTATAAGGTTGGATAATTATTATACACCTCACGAGAGGTTGATAGAAGTTGAATAATTTGTGAAGAAGGTGAAGCACCAAGAGTCTCTTGAGATACCAAGAGACTCCATTGTATGTACAAATACATGTATAGATTTGAGAATGTAAATATAATGAAAAATATTTTGTGTTTTAATTTATTTCTCCTACTTTCACTTGATTTCATCATGTAGTATCAGGGCTTTATTCTGACCGAGCAATTGCATTATATGATCAATACAAATGAATACCATGATAAAAGACAAATAATAGCCTCTCATTTGCTGGAAGACAAGTTTTAATATTAGACATTCATGTTGGTGGAGTGGATTGACTACACACTGGAGAAAAGTATAAAATATAAGAGTGATAATATAGGCTAGGTTGAGTTGTATTTTGAGAGCCTACAAGCAATGCTTGTAAGCAATTTATAATTCTAAGCATTTGCTAGCTCAAGAGGAGTGTTAATACATATTGTTTTACAATAAAAAAGGCTCTGAATCTATTAAACTTGAGAAGATATTACAATACTTACAATACCTGACCACAAACAAAGGTAACTAAGACCTCGATCAACTTACCCATGGAGCCGATAATGTTTGGCCACCAATCTAGCTAACAAAAATATACAACTCTAAAAGGCCTGGAACAAAAACAACTACAACACACGTGAGAAGCTGACAATTCCTCAACTCACAACATAGACAGAAACAAAAATACTGGAAACCTCACAACCAACTCTTTCCTCCAAAAAACTGCACTCTATCCCTAAACAACAAAGGACAACAAATAGCCTAACTAACTGAGTGAACAAAGTTCTAGAGAGTGATTCTTTATTTTTCAATGATCAATTAGAGCACTGGTAAATTTGTAGATTTTTGATAGTTAAGTGCATGACTATCTTTGCTAATTGATCTGCATCCAAATTAAACTCCCTATAAACATGATGAATCTGGAAGGACTTAAAGAACTTTGTCAATCTAATCACTTCCTCTTTCATGTCTTTAAGGACCAAATCATTAACTTTCCAATTTTTCCCTAAGGATTCTGTGATTAACTTGGAGTCACCCTTGACAAAAATCTCTGTGACATTTTCTTGCAAAGCAATTTTCAATCCTCTCAATAGAGCTGCCATTTCTGCGTAGTTGTTTGTGTTCAACCCTAACCCTTCAGAAAAGCAAATGATCTTTTCCTATAAGGGCCATACTAATTTCCCCCTGCCCCTGCTCTACCTAGATTTCCAAGAGAAGATCCATCAAAATAGAAGGTCACCACAAATTCTTCTATGGTGTTAATACCTATTGTTTGTCTCGGAGGAGCAGACTATTTTAAATTCAAACCAAAGACCTCCAAAATTTCTTTTTGCTCCCTAGAACAGTGTGCAATTGCTAGTACTTTAGTTGGAAATAAAATAGTAGCCTGTTCACTTACATATCTGATTAAATTTACCCATATTATTCCTGAGTTTATGACCTGATCTCTAAAGCATTTGTCATTTTGAGCCTTCCATAACTACCACATCAAGCAAAAAGCCATAGACCTGCATAGTTCTTTGACCGGTAAGCAGTTAGTCATTTGATTCAACATCTCTATAACATCCATAAAGCAATTTAACTCCTGAGTAGGGCATTTAAAGAGCTTTATCAACTTGGTCCATAGATCTGCTGACACTGAACAATTAAAGATCAGCTGATTTAGAGTTTCTCCTTCTCTTTCACAAAGGTGACATCTGTCTGGACCAATCACACCCCTCTTTCTTAGATTCTCAACTGTTAGAATCACACCATGAGCCACCAACCATCCAAACATCTGTATTTTTGGAACCACCCTGGACTTCCAGACATGCTCCATTGGCACCTCTAGGGAATTATCTTGGTTGTCCTGAGCAGTTAAGAACATGTACACAGATTTTGCTGATAGATTCACTGGTCTTTCATTCTCTTTCCATGTTGGTAGATCTTCCCCCTCTTGGATAAAAATTCTCCTACTACCCAAGTGCTCTTTTAGACAGTTAAAATCATCTTTCAAATGTTCTGGATAGAGGTTTTCCAAATCTATTTTAAAGACACAATCTCTCCACCCTGTTGTGTGGGTCATTTTCATAAAGAAATCCTTGACTTTGTAAATGTTTTGTTGTAAGAAATGAGTCCTAATGTTGTTAAGATCTGTAAATGTTTCTAGGGGTTTGGATCCAGCCAAGGACTGGGTGAAAATATTTAAATCACCTTCTTTCACCACCCAAGTCAGATTCTCCTTAATGATCTTCAACCCTGTCAAGATGTTTGACCAAATTTTGGTACCTCTCTATTCTGGATTGAGGTTCAAAAGAACATCTTTTGGTCTACCTCCACCACAATATTTCTTCAATAAAAGGTTGGCCCAAGGAGCCTCAGAGTTGAGCAACATTCTCCAAGTAGTTTTAGTGGCTAAATATTGGCCAACTTTGTCAAGTTGTCTTATCCCCAGACCTCCAAACTTTTTGGGTCTGCAGATCTTAGACCAATTCACAAGATGAAATTTCTTCCTGCTAGTTTTGCCTCCAGACCAAAGAAAACTTCTGAATTTTTTTTCCATTTCACTTATTATAGTCTTAGGAGCTAAAAGTAAGGACATCCAATAAATCGGGATTGCAGATAAAGTTGCCAAAATCAACGTTCTTTTACCTACCAGGTTTAAAATTTGATTTTCCCAACTACCTATTGTTCTTTTAATTTTGTCTACAAGGCAAAACCAGTCCATAGCTTTATGGTTGCAAGTTATGATAGGAATGCCAAGATACTTGATTGCGGAATTGTCTTCTCCTTCTTGGAATTGTAGAATTCTGCAAATTTTCCTCTTTGAATGGAGTGGTGTATTGAGGAAAAAAATGATACTTTTTTCTTTATTTATCACACTCCCAGAAGCTGAAGTGAAATCTATCAGAATGTTTTGGATAGCCTTGGTTGTTTGAATGGTAGCTAAACCCATTAACAATGTGTCATCTGCAAAGAGGAGATGAGAGGTTGCTTTCACATTGGTAGTAGCACTTAAACCCTAAAAATTGTGCTTTTCCTGACTTACTTGGAAGGATCTGCTCAACCCTTCTGAGACTAAAGTGAACAAAAAGGGTGATAAAGGGCATCCTTGATGAATACCCCTTGATGTCTCAAAGAAGGAGGATGGCCCCCATTTATTAGAACTACAACATTTGGATTACGTATGCATCCCTGCACCCAATTTGTCCATATATCATTAAATCCCATTTTCTTTAACACCTTGCTTATAAATTGCCTATCCAACCTATCATAGGCATTAGAGAGGTCCACCTTGATTGTCATGGCTCTGTTTTTATTTATCACTATAGAATGTAAATTTTCTTGAGCTATTACAATATTATCATGTATGTGTCTACCCAGAATGAATCCACCTTGTTCCACTGAGATCAAATCATTTATGAAGGGCTTCAGTCTATTAGCCATTAACTTCATTATTATATTATAAGAGGTATTGCAAAGAGAAATAGGATGAAATCTATCAAAGGCTATTGCATCTCTATTTTTAGGAATGAGTGCAATGAAATAGGTATTGATAGCCCCTAAAACCACACCATTCTGTCTAGATTCTTCAATCATTTTGACCAAATATTCCTTTATGATTTCCCAATAGGCCTTATAGAAATTAACCTAAAAACCATCAGGTCTCGGGGCCTTATCCAAGCTCATACTCTTGATTATCTCATAAACCTCTTCCTTTGTAATGGATTTCTCTAGTTCCTCATTCATTTGCGGTGTGACCAATTTTGGTATGCAGTTGAGAATTCTTTGTTGAGCTTCTTCATTGTTTTCTATCCCCTCATTTAAGAAAGACTCAAAATAATTGATTGCTTCCTTCTTAATTAAGTCTTGATATTTGACCTCCTCTCCCTTTGAGTTCTTAATCATGGAAATCTGATTGGCTCCCCTTCTTTGACTAGCTACCTTGTGGAAGAAGGATGTGTTTGAATCTCCTTTCTGAAGCCAAATTCTTCGAGATTTTAACCTCCAAACCTGCTCTTCTCTTTCCTCTTCCTTATCAATGATTTATTTCCATTTTTGCTCTTCCTAGAATAAATCATCATCCCAACCTTCCTCCAAGGCTTTTTGCTCAGTTTGAAGTAATTTTTCTCTTGCCATTCTCACTTGTTCTTGTTGTTGAGATCTGATATTTTGAGTCCATATCTTTATACCTCTTTTTATATTAAGTAGCCTCTTATGAAATTGATACATTTGAGACCCATGATTAGGGGCACCATTGTCCCACCAGAATTTGACCCAAGGGAGAAACTCTTCATGCTCTATCAACATGGGTAGAAATTTAAAAGGAGTATTTTTTACTTTCAAAATGAATTGAAGTTCAACAACCATTGGCCAATGATCAGAGCTAGTGCCTGAGACTACCCTTGTTTCCACAATAATGGAGTCAGTAATTAAGCTTTCAGATAATAGAAATCGGTCCAACCTTTCAGCAATCATCACTTTCCCTTTTCTTCTATTACTCCAAGTAAACCAACCTTCTTTGGGTGGAATGTCAATGAGTTCAAACTGTTGAATTCCCCCAATAATTTTGGATTGTACTTGATCATTGTTGTTGAACCATCCTCCTTTATTTTCATTCCTATCTAGAACTGAGTTGAAGTCTCCACCTAGAATGACATGCTGATTTTGTAGAGACTCCACTAGATTCCACACTTGATGCCACATTTCAAGTTTGGTAGCAATATTGTTAGGTCCATATATGTTGATTAAATTGAAAGTTAACTTTAGAGATGTTTCAAGGAATTTTAAACAGATCCAGTTGCTTCCTAATATTGTTTCAATAATTTCAAAAGTATTGCTTTTCCACATAATGGCTAAACCACCTGACTGCCCACTTGCACTGATTACCACTATTTTACTACCTTTCCAAATCTAATATTTCACCTGTATAAAATCTTCTTCATTCATCTTTGTCTCTTGTATCATGATAATATCTGGTTTTTCTTGGCTGATTTTTCATCTCAAAGACGTTATTTTTTTAGGGGATCCAAGACCCCTAATGTTCCAAGAAAGGTACTTCATTTAGCTAATTTTTTCCTGCTCTCATCCTGAGTCCTTTGTCCTCAAGCGTGAGTTGGGTCCCATCAGCAATCGATTCTCGAGTTTGCTTCTCCCGGATTGTTTTACTATTGGGTCTACCCACTGTTTTAGGTGTGCCTCCTATATCTATTTCACATTGTGTTTTTTGGGGAGCCGTTTCAATGTCATGAATAGTTTGAGGTGACCAGTTTGAATTGTTCACATTATCTAACTCAAAATTATTCTCAATAAATTTAGGGAAAGAGGAATTCAAACCTAGAACAAGAGATGTTTGTCCAGATTCTATAATGTTGATCCACTGCAAACTGAAGTCACTTTGTGCTCCCTCTTTTTTTGTTGCTTTTTTATTTATAGTTTCTTCATTTAGATCCTCTTCGATTCCTCCTTCGTCTGGTTGAGTCCTAGTAAATACACCTTTACCATTTGATGAAAAGCAAAAATGTAAGGCCAAGTCTACCACCTATTGAGTTGAAGAGACTATTTATGGTGGGAGAGGACATATTTACATGTAATGGATATCAATTAACCTCCTCCGTATTTGCAAGATCCTATGTGTAACCAATTTTTTGGTTGTCTGAGTACATGTTACATACTCGACAATTGTAATAGATTGGGATATATGTTATTGTAATAAGGTGGACCATGTATTTAGTTAGAAATGGGCCATGTTTTATGTTAGAAGAGTATTTTGTCATAAAATCTTGTATGTAACTGCTTTTCCATAGAATCTACTTATCATAGAATTATGAATGTAACTTGATGAAGCCCAAAAATACCTTCTTTTTACCATCCTTTTTACCACCTTTTTGTACCATTAAATTATGTTTTGTCTTATCATTGCAATAGTCATGTGATGAAATAAAATAATTAAGAGTAAATGCATGCTTAAATAGGCAGAGTGATATTATGTGCTAAGATAGGTAATAAAGGACTAAAATATTGCTGGATTCTATCAAGTTTATATAATAATAAAAAGAGTTATTTAAGTGTTGTTCACAACAAGGAATTTTGGCAAATTTGGGATCATGTTCTAGGTTCACTCATTGCCTAGGACTATAGTTATATGGGGTGTTTGACTCTATTCACTCAGTTTGCACCAAACCTAACTTTGTTCACTAGGCATCATATATAACAATAACCTATAAAATAAAACAATTATAGTTAGCACCAGGCAGTGGATGATGTCAACAACAGACGTGATGATGCCAACACTAGACATGATGATGGCATCAACACCTGACATGACGATAGCACCTGCCATGCTTACATGACAAAATAAAGGAACACAATAGCACGTGGACAAATATCATTAAGTTAATTTTTAATTTTTGGTTTGTTGTTATTGCCAACTATTTTTAGTTACAAATGACAACAAATTCCAGGAATAGGACAAGGTAGTTTTACATGTTTTAGAAGATATTCTACACTTGCACCTTTTGTTTTCCAACTCCTACAATGTTGCATTCATTTATGGAAAATGATAAATATATTTATTTTATTGTTAGATAATCTGTCACTTGTGTTGTTGTTATAGCAAGATGGTAACAAGCACTAAAAATAGGACAATCACAATTAGGCATCAGACAAGACTATGAATTGTCATTAGAATCTAAGCTAGCCAAAATTGCCATGTGGCTACAACAACTAGCTGGAAGTGTTGTTGTGAAACCCTAAAGATGACTTGGCACTACTAGACAAGAATTTATCTGTTGATATAAAATGAGACATCAATTTAGGCATGGAATAATTTTTTATTGATTTTGATCAACGACTTTTAACCAGTTGTAACAGTCATAACAAAATGTTGTTACCAACTGGCAATAACTAATAAGAAGACAAAAACCACCATATTCTAAGCGTATAAGTTAGGAACTATTTTTGATAAAATTTATCTATCTTCAAATAATTCCAAATTGGAGGTTGAGGTGAACAAAGGTTGTTTACTAATTTAAACTACCTAGTGTAATTTTTCTTTTGTCTTTACCTACCAATGAGGAAATCAAACTATTAGTTGAACCTTTGATGTTGTAACATGTTTAACTATGGAGGTATGAGAGGGCCTTGTCATCTCCATTATATATAGACTAGCAACCTCAGACCTAGGAGAAGGGGAGAGAAGAAATATAATGTTATGTTGTTGAGATTTTATTTAACATTTATTGTAGCTTTTAAGAGCATTTTTAGACCTACAATGATATAATAATTTAAATTGTTGTTATACCTCCTTTTTATGAGTTGAGTTAGGATAGGATAGAGGATGAAGATGAAGAAGAGGATGCACTACAAATTGTTTGTAACAAATAATTTTCCTCAATAGATAATAATTATTGTTATATTTAAGTTTTTAATTATGTTTTGAAGTAAAAACTACTTTCTATTAGGTTGAGGGATAAGGGCCTGCTCCATCAACACAATGGAAAATATCACCTTTGTATATATATATATATATATATATATATATATATATTGTTTTAATTGTTTTAAGATGTTATCATTGTAGATTTATCTATAGAATGTTTTAGTTCTATGAGGTAATTTTATGCAACTTCTAGATTAGATTTCCTTTCTTGCAAAGTGTGTCATTTAACTTTTTTGCAAGCATGATTATATTTTTAGCAAGTTTTATTTTCTACAAATATTAATTTAATTTTCTTGCAAGAGTGATTTAGGAACCCCACTATTGAAACCGATATAAGTTTCTAGTGCATACAACCTTTGGATATTGTCCCAAATTTGACAAAATTAAAGTGATGTTTAATGACACCATTAGTTTTTGGTGTCGTTACCAAGGATGATGGTGTTGCTAGAAAATTGTTCAAACATCCAATATCATTATATTTTTGCTAAGTTTTTTTAATTAGTTATTCATGTAGACTTGTGCTAAACCACATCTCCCCAATTGGCTATCTTTTTCTATAGTTGATCCACATAGTCATAAGAAAA
Source organism: Wollemia nobilis (assembly GCA_028583015.1). Classification (NCBI taxonomy): domain Eukaryota; kingdom Viridiplantae; phylum Streptophyta; class Pinopsida; order Araucariales; family Araucariaceae; genus Wollemia; species Wollemia nobilis. The sequence goes on from JAQPPZ010016726.1 coordinate 15,406,436, forward strand.
TTATGATCCTAAATTTATGATTACATGATTAAAGATATTGGAAGTTAAAGCACTCAATCACATTTACATTATTCTTAGCTCAAACCAATTTTAGTTGATCTGTTGTTACCTCAATTTTCGTTTCTTTTTATTGGAAAGTGGAATTAGTATAATATGAATAACAATTATTGTGAGGTGGTCATAAGATTAGGTTATGACCAATCTATTGATCTATGACACTAAGTGATCCTATGTTTGTTCTAATACAATGGGAGAATAACTAGGTTAAAACCTAACAAAAGATAGTGGTATTGAGAGGTAGTAGGTATTGGAGGAATTAGATTTTAGGATTTTCACATTTAGTTTTGAAAGAATAAAATTGAATCTATGAGAACCACAAAGAGATTCATTAGTCAAAACCCCTCATGAACCACAAGAAACAAACCTCAATTCCATGAGGCTTACCTCATAGAAAAATTAGCCATGATAAGCCACATAGCCTCTACTTCCCATATCACACATGGCTAAACCAAATAAACATAGACATGTACTACTTGTCTACATCATTGAAATAAATGACACAATTGATTGTGGCAATATTTGAATGTGCTCCATTCTACAAAGCCTATCCTTTAAATTAAGTGATATGTTCTTTTAAGAATCTAACTTTGTTTTATGTACATATATATGGAATAAAAATTCTTTATAGGTGGGTGGTTATCATCGAAGCTCTTTGGTGTTCCTCATTATGAAGGCCATATAGCCCTAGAGAGACACCCATTTGGTATGTGGTACCTAGTGGCACTAGAATAAACTTGAAAAGAGTTTTTATAGCTTGATACATAGAATCAAAGCATTTCGATGCCCATGATGAGTGTCATCAATCACATCATTTAATCCTTAAGACTTGTCAATACAGGGTGGTGTCCAAGGCTATATACGAAAGGAGATATAGGTAGCTCGAAAATCAACTCATTCAAAAAATAGGCTTTATTGGTGGGAAAAGTTAACCTTGGGGATTTTTGGTGTCACTTTAATCCTATAAACTGAAATTGAATTCTAATTACTCTTGCAAAATCAAAATTACAGGAATAGAAAGATTGCAGAAAAATAAAACCTGATTACTTTTGCAGAATTTGAAATGACAGGAATGAAACCTACTTACTTTTGCAAAATAGAAATGATAGAAATAAAATATTTGCAAAAAATAAAACCTAATTACATTAGCAGAAATGAAATAACAAAAATAGAAATATTGCAGAAATAAAACACACAAGTTGCTAATCAATCAACATAATGGAAATGCTAGAAAGCTGGAAATAATAGCTAAAAAATAGGGGAAACCACAAAATGCTGTAAATTCCAACAAATTCTATGTTATGAGATTAGCTAACATGCACACGTATCTATCCTATGCACAAACCAAAAAAATTAAATGCATTTACTACAAACACAGTTAGTAACAAGAAATAGAAAATGATAAGTTTCTGCTAATCTGCTGCAGCAAAAGGTTAACAGAAAAACCTGTCAATAATTGATCCTTCCTCTAGGTCTAGAAGTGGCCCTTGATCCATGATCTAGAATAAGGTGAAAATGCTGCTCCTAACTACTCAATATGCCCACATTCACTCAAAACAATAAACAAATGAAGAACTACACTTTTATTGAATATGAAATAACATTGCAACAATGCAGGAAAAATCCTGCTGAATTGTTGTTCTATTATAGCTAAAACAACTATTCTATCCCTATCCTTCTATGGAAATGTCTACATGCTCAACCAACATGGGAGCTTGTTATTTATACTAATCTACTACATATGCTAATCTGTTCTGTTGCTGTTTTTCTAGGATTCAACAACTGTTCTGAAGTTGTCTTCCTGAAAATCAACAAATTGTTACGCTACAACATCTTCATTTTCCTTTTCTGTGTGTCCTCCATTGGTGGACAGGCTTTGGAAGAGGTGAGAAAACACCTTATACACCTACATCCATTCCCATATTACCATTTTCCACCTTTCTGGGAATTCTGTTTACCTTTTTAACTAAAACTTGTTAATTTTCTGCTCATTCTGGAGCTGCTTTGGAATATCTGGCTATGCAACATAATTTACACTCAGATGCAATTAAAATGGTTAATAAAGTAGTTTTGAGAGGAAGTATTTACTATTCCTCAAGAGATGATCCCAATTAGTTTTGCATGTCAATACTGACAAATTCTAAGCCATGCCATTTATTGACAACTGGTTGGAATTTGTATGACTGTGTCCTGCATTTTCCAGATTTCCTGCATTTTAACATTTTTGACCTGTTGCTACCATTTGGATCATGTGGAAGTGCAGTTAGGTGGAGAAATAGTCACTCCTAGCCTCCCTTAACTATTTTCAAGCATTTCTCTCATCTTTAGTTGAAAAAATCCATGCGTTCCTTCATAGTGACAGGTGGTTGGAATTTGTATGGACTGTCACCTATTTTTTCTAGTTGTCAAAACATGTCCAACTGCCCTTTTGGAGTGGTCATAAATTTTTCCTCGTAACTCCAATGTGTTGGAAATTTACGTATGGTAAAAGGTTAAAAATTAATATTTTACCTTGGGTAAATTTACTTACCTTTTACCTTACCTGGACGGCAGTTGGACGACAGCAAGGTTGGGCGACAGAAGTGATTTGTTTTAATTAAACTTCTTTTCCCCTATCTTCTCCTATTCCCCCCTAATTTCTCCTATGGTTATTCTAAGCTTATTTAAGCGAATGTAATCTATTTTCCTAAGTTAATATGAATGTGAAATACTTATTTGGTTTCATTTGGTATCAGAGCTGAGGAGGCACGGCGAGGCCCGAATCCTGAGGCGTTGTCTGGAACCTGCACAAAAATCGAGACGTCGCTTCGATCGACATGGATCTCGAGGCGAGGCGTAGCCTTAACCGATACGGATATCGAGGAGCGGCCCGTAGCGACACGGATCCTGAGGAGCGAGACCTGACTGATTGGAGCTAGCATGCAAACCGAGGCAAAGACTGGCTAGAACTGAACACATGGCGACATGCGAGCAGGACACATGGTAGCGTGAAGTGGTGACATGGAGGCGAGAAGATCGCTGGCCGACAAGTGGCACCAATCGGACGCGACACGTGGCAGCGATCAACCCCGCCATGTGGCGCACCCGTGGGCCACCATTCGACCAAAATCATCTCGATTCCGATTGCCCGCAGGCAATCGAGAACTAATGCACGACAAAGGGCTTTTAAAGCCTCTAAATCCGTCCGCGTGATGGATGTGGGACAAAAAGTCTTGATTTTATTTTTTTAAGCAATGGCGCGACGGAGGGTTTAAATAGAAGGTAGTCGCCTTGAAGGGTTAAATATTGTGATGGAATATTGATGATTGGACATTTACAAAATGGACACCAAGTTTGAATATGTGAAGGTGCCAGTTTTTGATGGTAAAGACTATCAATTCTGGGCAATTAAGATGAAGACTTTATTGATTGCAAAAGGGTTTTGGGACATAGTCGAAGAAGGATATGAGGAACCCACATGGAACAAGCTACAAGGAGACGAGAGTAAAGATATGAAAGGGAAGCAATATGAAAATTGCTTAGCCCTTATGGATTTGAGGAGAGGAATGGAAAAGAGTGTTTTTCCTCTCATAGCCAATTGTAAATCAGCTACAGTGGCATGGCAAGTGTTGAAGGATGCTTATGGGTTTGATGCAGACACCCATAAAGTCATGAGTGACAATCAAGAAGATTGTTTAAGCAAGGAGGAGCCTTGCTTCCTTGAAGAAGCTTCTGAATTAGATCCTTTTCAAGGAGATTTTGAAGAGTCTTGTAAAGACTCATATGAAGACATGTCTTGTGTTGGCATGGAACCTTGTATATATCAATTCTCTGTTTTAAATGGAGAATATGATGAAAATTGTCAATTCTCTCTTTTAGAGGGAGAATATGATGATGAAAAGAAAAATTGTGTGAATGAGGTTTTTTGTAAGGAAACAAAATCAGTTGAGAAAATGGCATGTTTGGAAAACATGGACATTGACAGGGAAAGTCTCATTTACGAAACAATAGAGGAAAGATCATTCTATGGGAATGATGCATATTGTGAAGACCACTCCAAACTGGATGATGGCTTGCTTGAAGATTCAACCCAAAAGTGTTGGCATCTTGAAAATATGGAAGGATATTCCATTGATGACCATTTCTCAAGAATGGAGGAATGTAACATTGCAGAAAAGAAAGACGAAGATATGAAATCCCTTCATGGACAAGAGGATGAGAAAAAGAGAGATCAGCCCTTATTCTTTGAAGATGTTTCTTTGCAGAAAGAAGAGGCTTATAAAGTCTATGAGGAAAATTTGAGAAGAAGAGGTATTTATGCTACAAAAGGAAGAGGAGGCAAGAGAGGTTTTGCTTCTTGTAGAAGCTTTGTGAGTTATGCAGATGAAGAGGTTGTTTGTGAAGCCCTTGACAAATGCATTGTTGAGATTGAGGGGGAGATTGAATCTCCAAGTATTGCTATTCCAGATTTGTGCTTCATGGGGGAGGCACCTACAGTTATTGAAAATTGTAATAGTCAATTATTTCTTTTAGGAGGAGAAAAAGATGAAAAGAAAAATTGTACTAATGAATTGTTTGCGGGAATGGAATGCTTTGAAATCATTCACATTGATAGCAAAAAGGATGAATGTCTCAATGACGAGACAATTGCTCAAAGATCTTGTTGTGAAGATCATTCAAAAGTGGAAGCAGAATTTGAAGTTGAAGGAAGAGAAACACTCACATTGGAGTGTTCCTTGCTTGCAGATCACCTAGATGAGGTGATGTATGATGAAGAATGTCTCATGGTGGAGACATATGAAGATCACCTAGATGAGGTGATGTATGATGAAGAATGTCTCATGGAGGAGACATATGAAGAAGAGTGTCTTATGGAGAAGACACCACATCAGTTATTTGTTGCAGAATGCTTCATGAACAAAGCATCTACAATTCTCATGGAGGAGAATAAAGCAGATAATGATGGAGAAACCCTCATCATGGAGTGTTGCATAGTTGAAGACCACTCACATAAAGCAAAGACAAATGAAGAGTGTATTATGGAGAATGCACCTAAAATTCTCATGGATGAGAATAATGATGAAAATGACCTCAACCAAGATTGTTGGCATGATGCTGGAAAAGCAATGTTCAAGGAAGACCATTGGCTTGAAGACCATTCACTTGGAATGGTTGTGTGCTCTCTTGAAAGAGCAACTAAAAATCTCCTTGAAGGAGATGATAAAATTGTTCCTCTACAGGGGGGAAGAAAATGATAAATATAAAGATGAGATTGATTCACAAGAAGTATGGGATGTTGATTCCCATGACATTGTTGATGAAGAGGAGATGAAGACTATAAGCTTCATGCTCAATTGTGAAGATCACTCATCAGGAGTGACAAATAGAGATACTTCTTGTCCATCAGTCCAAGAAGGTTATGTGAAGAGAGATTTTGTGAATCTCAAAGATGACAATATGTTGTGTGAAGAAAAGAGCACAAAAGATTATCTCATTTGGGAGAAGAAAAGTGAGAAAGCAAATAAGATAGAAACAGAAAATAACAATGTGACTGCTGATTTTCTTGTTGTAATGGCCAAGGAAACATCACTCATGATTGAAGATCACTCATCAGGAGTGAAAACTATTTTGTATGAGGAAAACTATCTCAAAGAGGAGCTAGAAAATAGGGAGATAGTCATTGATGAACTTCATGGTGAAATGGAGGCATCATCAAAGGAGATTGAGAATTGTCTTGAAGAGACAATTGTGGATGGAGATCACTCACTTGGAGTGACTACATTGCAGAAAAAGATTTGTTTTGATAAAGCAACAATGAATGATTGCTTGGATGAATGGTGTTTCAACACACCAACATGGCTTGAACAAAGGAGGAGAACTCTTAGTGAAGAGTTGATGGTTGCTCTTGAAGCAACATACAATGAAGGAGAATTGCCACAAAGCAGCTTTATGGGAAGCACCAAATCTAATCATAGTGAAGGTAATATTTTTATGATTAATGATTTGTTTTTTGTGAGCAGGTATGAAAAGAAAGGAGAATGTCTTCCAAAGGCATTATTTAAAGGTGATTGTCTCATTGAGACAACTTTGATGAAGAGTCTTCTTGGAGCGAAGACAGTAATGAAGAACTTGGGTCACATGGATCCAAATGATGTGTTTAAAATTCCTTGGGAGAAGGAATATTGTAAAGCCATTGTTTTGAGAGAACATTTGTGTGAGGAGCAACTTTATGTTGCATATGTAATTGGTCATTGGATGGCCATATTTGTTGTGATATTTTGTGTAGAAATATCTGAAAGAGTTGTATGGTATAATCATCTATGTGAGATGATTAATTGTAAATACTCATGTGGAGTATTGTTTAGTGATGAAGATGTAAAAGATGATCAAAATGTGAAAGTATGGTTTAAAGACCATCATGATCAAGATGTAAGAGAGTGGTTGCTGAAAACCACAAGAGGAGAGACTTTTGTTGAAGGGAGAGCTAATCAACAAAATATGGCACTCAAGCATTTGCGTTATGGAGGAGCAACATCAAAGATGAATGAAATTCCAATGCATATTACATACTCAGGAGGAGTATTAGGAGATGAAATATGGTTTGAAGATCATAGAAAGAATAATGAAAGAAATGTGCTAGATTGGTTAGTGAGAACCAATACATGTGACATTATGGGAATGTCATTTTTTGAAGAAGCTTTTGATGAAGGGGGAGTAGCTCATCAAAAGAGGGCACTCGGTTACTTGCAGGAAAGAGTAGCAACAAAGATGAAGGAGATCCCACATGAAGAGTGGAAGGAGTGCCACCACAAGTTTTTTATAAATTTTGATTACTTGATACAAGATTGGAGGAAACGTAAGAGAAATGTTTTCTTCCAATGTTGTGATGCTTAAAGAACTCTTGCATGAGTGTCTTTAGCATCAAGGGGGAGAATGTTGGAAATTTACGTATGGTAAAAGGTTAAAAATTAATACAATGTACACCAAATTTTACCCATGTTTTCTTGGTTGTATGAACTACATCAGGTTCAATTTTAAACTCTTAACTCGTCAGGAATTGCTCCCAGCATCACTGTCAAGTTGGCCTCTAACATAGATTTTTACCAGAATTTTCAGCTATCAAAAAGTGTGAAACTGTTATTTTCTATGCCCCATAACTTCCATATTACTTGTCCATATGTCTTCAAATTTGGGTCATGTGTTCTCTCTACTATGAAGTACCATTGGTATAAATTTGGTATCTTAATTATTTTGGATCATTCCCAGTAGATCCACAAATGTTCCCCTTAACGCAAATTTGCACCTGTTAACAACTCCAAAAAAAACTAAGGCATGAACATGATAAAACCTTCATAACTTTTTATCTACAGCTTGGATTGAATTGCTTCAAAAGAAAAGTTGTAGTTCTCGATGAGAGGAATCTGTTCATGCCATCAAAATGTAATTTTACTGCAGTATGACACCAAAATTGATATGATACTCATTTTTGACCTTTTACAAGTATACCTAGACTGTGTTGACAACAATGACAAAACAATCTAGGGCCTCCTTTACTCAACATACAACATTTGGCTAATTGACATACATATTTTATTTGCTACTTAATCAACTGAAACAGTGCATAAAATGCTTAAAATAGTCAAAACAAGGGTATAATGTTCCTATCATAAAATCATGCAAACAATTAACAAATAATATATTCTAATCAACTATTTGGCAATTTAACTTTATCATATTTAATAATATGACAATTTTTATATGTCAACCATAGTGTCATAATGAGGTATTTCTAGGCCTCATCATCCCATCATCTTATGGGGGTGCCTTTTAGCTCTAGAGTGTACAACACCAAAATGCTTTTAATTTTGAATTCTAGTGAGTTTGGCATCATCGCAAAAGTATGGTTCAAAAAATAAAAGAAAAAAGAGAGAATTTTTTTTTTAAAATAGGATAAAGTTGTGTGCCATATGACTATGACCATATGGGATGGAAAACATTTTGGTTATAGGTGCGACCTTGTTGGATCCAGACAATAATAAGCATTCCTTACAACAAACCAACCATCAAGAAGGATATTACAACACATTTGAAGTCACAACTGATTTGCACATTTTGAAAGGAGTTTCCCATTTCCATGGAGGAAACCATTTTTATTGTATATAAAAAAATATCTAATGGTGAAAGCCCTTCTAGGGGTGCCATTAGACCAAGACTAGTATGAAAACCAAATTTTGGCATATTATTCTTGTAAATAAAAACTTTGTTATGAAAATTCCTCATGGACACAACCAAGGAAGGAGTGGATTTAAAACCATAAGTGATGGTCCCATTAATGTGAAAAAAAGAAAAATAAAAAGAAAAAAGAAGAATATAAATATGTGTGTGTGTGTGCGCGTGCATGTATGTATGTATTTTGGTGTGTGCCCTTGTGTATTTCTTCTAGTTTGTTTTTTACCCTAAAAGTTATCTTGACTTAGTTATAGGTCCCTACCCTCTTCAAGGCATCATGGTTGATCTCTCCTAACAAGGTATGTGTTTTTCCTTTTTACTTTGTTTAGTATTGTAACTTTTATATGATTTTAGAAAATTCATAGTCTATGGTGCATAGAGGAAGTTTTATAAAGGGATCCCAATGGATTGGAAATATTTTGCATGACACTAAGATTTTTTGATGCCTTATTTTCTACTAAGTGGTTGAACACCAAACTTTTTTAGGCAATCGATAAGGAACACACAATTACAAATAGACAACCAAAGGTTTGCATGAATGAAAACTGAATTGTATTACCATAATATGCCTATAAATAGGAATTACAAAGCATAGGTTAAGGCTGTATTAATGATGGTACAAAATTAACCATTACAATAACTAATAACTTATTAAAATTAAACACTACTAATCCCTATCATTCCTCCTCACTAGGAAAATATTGGTCCCTAATGCGTATAAGGGTGGAAGAGAAAGAGGGAAAGATACAGGAGTATCGAGTACAAAAAAATCTGTACTATTACAAAATAAGAAGACCAAAATGATAAATTTTTACAAGTATTCAGAAAACCAAAAATGGATGCTGGCATTGAATTAGGCTCAAAAAACTCTCTCCAGTGACTGTAAACACTCCTATACCGACAGACAGTTGGATGGATCCCTCGATTTGGTTGAAGAAAGCAACAACTGATGTTGAAAGGAGATGCAACATAATATTTCTCGAATCACGTGTACAAAATGTGCCAACAAAAAAATTAATTTGATCAAGCGTAAATTTTTTTGTTTGAATGCTGGACCACGGGCATTAATGAAAGGCAACAAGCATTAAAGAAATCAAAGGTGGAAGCTTGCATTAAATGAAAATAGCCATGGAAATGCAGGTTATGAAAATGGATGCATTAAATGTTTGGTGGAAAATTTAAATTAATTTAATTTAATTGATTGGTGGGAATTAAATGGAACATGAGGCAATGACTAGTGGTAGGGATGGACATTGAATGCTGACCAAGCCGACATCAGTAAGTTGTTGACGTGGATGATGCTTGGACACGATAGGATACTGACACACATGGCACTGACTAGGACAAGGGCAAATACATACAATGTTGATCGGGATAAGGACTGACATGACATGGGGTACAAAAACTTGTAGCACATGAAGTCGAGGATAGGCTGATGATGTGGGAGGTAAGGCCAACCTAGACAATGGATAATGGCTAACAACAACTGGAATGCAGATGCAGGATGTCAATGCGGTGCAAAAGCAAGCGGATAACTGATATGTTAGTGGTAGAGATACGTGGGCATCCGGGTGTATGCATAGACGGGTCTAACGATAGGACTGTAAACTAAGGATGTTGACGGTCGATAATGCTGGTAGGCGATGACAAGTTAGCAGTAGGTAGCGATGAGAAGAAGACCAAAATGGGTTGGATAGGTAGGGTGCTAGCATGGCAAGTGGTATGGGCAACTAGAATGGAAGTGGAAGATGTAAGCCATGGAGAGTACGAGGAATGTCAGTTGAAGGCTAGCTATTTTGTTATAGGGAATACGAGTAATATAAACCTAAAAAACAACCATAGCCACACGAATGTGGGAGATATTCCATGAAATAATATTGAAAATATATTCATTTAACCATCGAGAATGGGAAATTCTTGGATTAAAAAATGACAGGGAATGACCAAAAAGAAAACAGGCCAGAATATCTTTGGGAAAACACTGTCAAAAATCATAAAATCTATCAAAAAATCAATAAACCTTATAATTTTGGTTAATTTTTGATGCCAGTAAAGTATGCACATCACCAAAAAATGAGTAGACCTTAGTAAAGGATTTAATTTTTCCTATCGAAACGTGCCATAGCTATCGAAAAACATTGAAAATTACCAAAAACATCTCGAAAGTGCAAATGGAAGGACGATTGTTGCAGGAAGGCTCCAAAAATCTATCAAAAAATGATTTGTTGTCAAACAATACACTATAGTGATGTAGTGGGCGATCTGTGAGCGGTGTTGAGTAGCCAGAATACATTGTGAGATGCAAGAAATCTGTTGAAAGGAACCGCAAGAGAGCTGCTAAATGATTTCAAGGTACAACGATCAGGGAATGGATGGACGACACGCAACAGGGACGTCAAAAAAAACTTGGCAAAGGCACAGGGGTAATACTCCAACAACCATAGAGAGGCAAGAGGCTAGATAGATTGCTAGTAAATCGAGCGAATGATATAGAAAAAGAATCGATGCGAGTGGATTTCAACGAATAGATGCAACATGGAATAAATCTAAAGTGATGGGTGTCTAACACACAAGCACTGAGTGAGGTGGAATCTAGCGATGGTGAGTTGGCATGGCGAGAAGCTGTTGGTGAAGCGTCGAGCGAGCACATAGTGTGATGGAAAGGTGCATCTACAGAGTATGGACAACGAGCGGTACAAGAAGCAATCTGTAGCATGAGGGTAGCAGGACACGATCAACAACACGAGAAACGAGTGCGTATGGGAGGTGACCAAGGTAGAAGTGATAGATCTAGGAAGTGAGCTACATGATCTTGAGTTGGTAATACTGGGTAAAAACAATCGATGGGTGCCATAATTGGGTGACAACTGCGGGCTGTGAAGAAATCCGTAAAAGTTCTCAAAAAATAGTGGCCAAGGATAAAAAACATAGCATGGTGTCGTAAAAATTAAAAAACCAGTTGAAAACAGATGAAGCATCAGATAATATGAACCTTAACCATTATAACAACTAACAACTTATTAAAATTAAATGCTACTAATCCCTATCAACAATACTAAAGAGTTCACAAGTAACTGACATGTTAATCTGTGTAGGACAAAGTGTTCCAATGTAGAAGAACATAATAGTTAGATGCTCCATGTGACAACAATCTATTGGAAGTGCAAAATACTAAAAAAAAGAGAAACATACAAAAATAGAACTAAATGCAGTAGAAGGAAAAGAAAAATCAGCTTTACTCAGGTTAGAAATAAGACAGTCCTAATGATTAAATGAATATGAAGACTTGGGAATGGAAGGCGTTAAGGTAGTCATTTGGGCCCTATAGATTTTGGCACATATGAAAAGGACTATAGGACAACAAAATGAATAAAGGAAGAGCCTCAAAAGTGATGTGTTTAAAGAGAATCAATTGAGGCATGAGGACATGTGTTAGGACCCCATCCTAACACTACAATGTAATGTTCCTTGTTGAATGTGGGGGAAATCCATAGTAATATTTTGTAAACATGGGGAACACCCATGATAATATTTTGTAATAGTTGTGACTCTAGAAGTGCCTAGACAAGTGGCACCATTATATGTAATTGTTATCAAGAATGTAATTGTTTTATAGGTAGGAGATTCTAGCTTGGGTGACATTTTGCATGTAAGCCAACCTTGAGAGTTAGGTGGTAGATGAAGTCTTTAAAATTTTAAGCAGGAATGTATGTATATTTTTACATTATTGAATGAAAGTACTGAAGGAGGTTGCACCCCCAAAGTAACCTATGATTCAGTGTTACTTTGTGATATTGTTCATTTCTGCATTTATATTATGTATTGTAATAGTTTGTGTTTTGAGCATTTATGTTTATTTGCAATATTTATGTGAGTGAGATTATTTTTAATAGTAGGTTCCTAACAATTGGTATTAGAGTGCTTTCTAGGTCCGTATTCTGTTGCGACTATGATATTTTCTACCATTTTTACTGTTAGGTATTAGATTTCATGTTTTTGTTTTTTGTTAGTTTCCTTATTAAAAAAAATCTAGCCTTTATTTTGTTTACATTAGTTATTTAGGTTAGAAACCATGTGTTGGGGGTTTTAAAATATCACAGAGGAGTTATTGTTATTGGTTAAGCTAGATTGCTCATAAATCATCTAGTGAAGTGAGGGGTGATCATGCTCCAATCTCTAGGCCTTAGACAACACCTATCTACAAAATTGAGCTCTCACATATCTTAGGGTATATTGGGAGACCCCTTAGGATTAGGAGAGACCTTTAGACCTTAGGAATATTTTTGGCCTTGTATTCTCCATAGTACACTAGATACATATAGAAATATTACCCTCTCGTAATTGAAAAAGAGGTAGGTAGTGTGCTCAAGGGTATGTGTGGAATTCTCATCGAGTGGTGGCCTAAAATACTAGTCTGAGCACTATAATTCATCACTATGGTATAATCGAGTGCCTATGGGCAGTACATAAACCTTGGCTTAACATACAATGTCACATTGAATATCAAACCTGCAACAAAAACCATGTTTTGTGAATCTCAAACATGTTACCATAACCTCATCCCATGAGTTGATCATACGAAGAAGACATCCCTATTCCATAATTCTTACATGAAAAATAGTCAAAAAAATTATAAAATTATATAACAGGTAGACAGAAACAACCTAAGTAAAAAATAGTGGGAATAGGAGATTAGTGTCAGTAATAGTCAAGAAATTCAATATATAACCATCAATATAGGTTTGTTAGTTAGTGTCAAAATAGTTACATGTGATAGTAATAATTTAAATAGATAGGCAATATCTATGAGATTCAGACCAAGTAGGTGACAACACAATGTTAGGAGTGGTTAGTAGTCAGAACAAATAAGACAAAGTGTCATAAGGGGTTGGTCGACACAAAACCTAACTTTTGAACCAAACCTTTAAGGGGGAAACTAACCACACCAACAACCTCAACAACAAATTAATAAAAAAAAAGTTTGGGATGCCCAAAACTAATATTGTGGTGTATAGCTCATTGTGATCATCTTCTTGAGCCAATAATTTTGATATATAGCTCCCAAACCACTTTTAGGGCTCCTTACTAAAATAGTAATCCCTAAAATAAAATTTCTATTTTTAGTAAGTATCACCAATAGGTCATAACTCTTAGAACATGGATTTTAGTACTTTACAACAAGAATTAGATAACCATATTGCTAAATAAGTGGAGAGTATGATCAAACAACTATGGTCCTCATTTTCCAACCCCTTAGATGAGATAAAGACACACAAAAAATTCTAGGAATCTATGAGTGTGGTCATCGAGGCCTATAGGGAAATGAAGGCAGAGTTGGATAGTCGTATCTCTATTGATTCCTTGGGTCATCAAGATCAACAAGATATAGGTACAAGTTATCATTAATGGAATATATTAGATAACAATGGATTTACATTTCCAAATATAAACTTCCCTAAATTTAATGGAAAAGATATTGAGGGGTGAATTTGTAAGGCCAAATAATATTTTAGTCTTCATAATGTTCCATGCTACATATTTTTGACAATTACCTCTTTCAATTTTTGAATCAGATGCACTACATTGGTTTTAGTGGCTTAGGAAGATCGAACTTGACCTCTCTTGGCAAGAATTTGAATAACGTCTACTCACTCACTTTGGTCCTAGTGAGTCTAAAGATTTTACAGAAGATATTTTTAAACTTAGATAAACCTTAATCATTCGAGAGTATCAAACTCAATTTAAAAAAATTACCAATCATAACACTGGTCTAAGTGCTAACTTCTTTCAAAGTTTTTTTGTGAGTGGTTTGAAGGATGATGTTAGGGCTGAGGTTAAACTATTGAGACCCCAAACATTATTGCAGGTAATACAATTATCTAATTTGGTAGAAAATAAATTCAAGTCTCTAGGACACACCTCTTTTTAGGAGGGAAAACTAATGGGAATTGACTTGCTTTGTTTTTTCTTTAGTTAGGATAGTGCACTTTAAGGGGGAATGTTAGAGTTAAAGTAAAGTGCACTATGCCTTCCTTGACACTTGTCAGTTTCTCTTGACAAGTGTCATGTGTTGAATATAGGCTTATGCCCATATATTGTAACATTTTTATCAATAATAGATTCCCATTAGTTTTCCCTCCTAACACCTCTAAATTTTCTCAATCTTGACCATCTTTTTCATCCAAGCCTATGACAAGTCCTACCACTAAATCTCCAACTATAAAAAAAATTGACTCATGAAGAGGTGGAGACTAGAAGGACACAAGGGCTATGTTATAATTGTGATGAAAAGTATACCCAAGGGCACAAGTGTGTGCGACAAAAATTGTACTTGCTAGATATGGATGAAGCACAAATCATAGAATCTTCAGAGGAAGAGGAGGATTCTCAAGAGGGAGACACCATAAATCAAACAACATATCCAGAGGACTCCTAATCAAAAATATTTATGAATGCTTTAGTAGGAGTATCCACTATCCATGTTGGAATATGATGCTGACCATGTGGCATTTCCAAGTCAGCAAAAATGAAGTAAAACAAATATGCCCCCTATTTTGTAACTGCAGAATAAAAGAATGTGTCATTGTAGGAAGATTTCAGTTTTGTAACAACTATAGACTGTTACACTTCTTGTAACAACTTTAGAATATTTGTATTAGGGTAGAATAGGGTAAAAACATATTATTGTAACATTTTGGTGGAAGGAGAAGTTGAATGGAAGTGTGAAAAACGAAAAACGCAGCTCTAGTCTTGATAATTTTTGTGCAGTCCTGTTTCTGGAAAAAGTGGTTAGTAGCCTACTTTGAGAGGCTATAACTTTTGATTTACAAATCCTTTTGCTCTGAAATTTGGACAGTTTATTGAAATTATATAGCTCTCTAAGATGTATAAATTTCATATGATTATGATAAGTGGAAGGCCTTCATTTCATCTTCCAAAAACTACAATTTCTTCTTTTTTACTATGTTTTCCAGTTTTGCAATATGCTTCATTTTTATCTGTGTTTCATGTTATAATATTCATTTGGTATCAGATCTTGGTAGATTGAGTTGTTGGGTTTGAAGGTTGTAGGTTGTTCTTGAAGTTTTAATTTAAAATTTCTTGGAGAGTTTAGTTCATTGTTGCAGATTGTTGTAATGGCAAGCAACTCAAACTCACTTCCACTTCCAGAGTTTGATGGATCAAACTATGAATATTGGAGCATCAAAATGAGGACTTTGTTAAAAGGAAAACATTTGTGGAGCATTATTGATGAAGGTTACACAGAACCATCAGATTGGACTATGTTAACATCAGATGAAACTAAAGATATGAGGGAGAAAGAGAGCAAGAATTGTCTTGCTTTGTACCATTTGCAATCTGCTCTTTCTGAGAGCATTTTTCCAAGGATTGCAAATTGTGTTTCTGCAAAAGAGGCTTGGAAAGCCTTGAAATAAAATTATCAAGGAAATGATAAAGTGAAAGAGGTCAAGCTTCAGACCTTGAGAAGAGAATTTGAGAACCTCTGGCAGCAAGATAATGAAGATGTAGGAGATTATTGTGTGAGAGTAAAGGCAGTGGTAAATAAAATATCCACTCTTGGTGAAGATGTGGAGAAACCAGTTGTAATTAAGAAAGTTCTCAGAACTTTGATAGAGAAATGGGATAATGCTGCCCTTATGCTTGAAGAATCCAAGGATTTTTCCACCATGGACCTTGACCAATTAATTGGTACTCTTACATCTCATGAAGAAAGAATTCGTAAGAGAGAAGAAAAGAAAAAGCAAGCCAGTTCTAGTGAAGAACAAGCATTTTCTATCAAAGGAAATGATGCACATGGAAGAGGACAAGGAAGAGGCTATAGAGGAAGAGGCAGAAATGGAAGAGGAGGAAGAAGAGGCTCCTTTGGTAGAGGAAGAGGCAGAGATCAGAATTCTGAAGGTGATCATCAAGCCCATGCTTCAAGAGGAGGATCAAATGCAAGAGGAAGAGGTAGAGGTAGAGACATGAGAAATGTTCAATGTTATCATTGTAACAAATATGGCCATTTTGAGAAGGATTGTAGGCTGAAACAATCCTCTAATAGATCAGAAAATTATGGAGAGGAAGACTTCTTTGAAGATGAGACATTGTTCTACTCAAATGAAGATGGAGCACTCCATGAAGAGCAAGCATTTCTCTCCTATGATAGACCAAAAAGTTTCACCAATGAGACATGGATCCTTGATAGTGGGTGCACAAACCACATGACTGGCAAGAAGGAGTTGTTTTCTTCTCTTGACCATTCTTATCATTCAAGTATCAAGCTTGGAGATGAGAAGAGCTTGGAGGTGGTTGCAAAAGGGGACATGGAGGTTCCTACAAAAAGAGGTAAATTGAAGGTAAAAGATATTTATTATGCACCTGATTTGAAGCATTCTTTGATGAGCATTGGGAAAATGTTAGAAAAATATTACAAATTGGTTTTTGAGGATAAAATGTGCAAGATTTATGATAAGAATAGAAGGTTGATCACAAAAGTGCAGATGACTAAGAACAAATTGTTTCCATTGAGGTTTGTTGAGCAAGGGGGAGAACTTGCTTGTGTGGGTATTGAAGATAAAAGGAGGCTATGGCATTTGAGATTTGGGCATTTGAATTTTCATAGTTTGAGGATGCTTTCACCACTTGTGTATGGTTTGCCAAAAGTAGAAGACACCAAGGAGATTTGTGAGGGGTGCGCTCTTGGTAAACAAACAAGGGGGCTATTTCCCAAAGGTGAAGCATGGAGGGCCCAATATCCACTTCAGCTGGTTCATAGTGACATTTGTGGACCAATGCCAACTCAAAGTATTGGTAAAGCTTCCTATTTTCTCACTTTCATTGATGATTTTTCAAGATATTGTTGGGTTTATTTCCTTAAGCATAAATATGAGGCTTTTGTTTGCTTCAAATATTTTAAAGCACTTGTTGAGAATGAAAGTGGGCATACCATCAAATGTTTGAGGAGTGATAGAGGAGGTGAATTATGTTCTAATGAATTTGAAGAGTTTTGTAGGGAGTTTGGCATCAAGAGGCAAAATACCAGCCCCTACACACCTCAAAAAAATGGGGTGGCTGAAAGAAAGAATAGGACTTTGGTGGAGATGACAAGATGTATGATGCAAACTAAAGGTTTGAGTTCATTTTATTGGGCTGAAGCAACTAGGACTGCTAATTATATTCTTAATAGAAGTCCTACTAGGAGTCTAGAGCATAGTACTCCTTATGAATGTTGGTTTGGAAAGAAGCCAAATGTACAACACTTTAGAGTTTTTGGGAGTGTTGCTTTTGTGCATGTGAATGATGAGAAGAGAAAAAAGCTTGATGCTAAGAGTGAGAAGATGATTTTCATTGGTTATAGTGAGCAATCTAAGGCCTATAGATTCTTTAATCCTCATTCTAGAAAAATTGTTGTATCTAGAGATGCAATTTTTGATGAAGGGGGAAATTGGAAGTCTCAAAAATTGTGTGTTGATGATGATGTGTTTGAAGAGATTGTTCCAAGTAGCCAAGCAAGTGTTCAGCCCAACCATGTTTCTACTAAAAATTCTTTGTACAGAAGCACTTATTTTGGGTCACCATCTCACATGGGATCCACAAGTTCATCTTCAAGTCCAAGAGCAAGCCAAGAAGAAGTTCCTACAAGCTTTTCTGCACCTCCATCACCAGCTGCAAATGTGAAGAGAAAGAGATTGTTGAAGGATCATCCACCATCTCAAATCATTGACACCAACTTCAATAGAAGATTGACAAGAGGCCAACATCAAGAAATGAACCAAGTCTTGCAAAGGCTTGAGAATTTGCACTTGTATGGAGATGAAGACAATGGAGACCCCAAAGGTGATATTGTTAATTATGCTCTTGTTTCAAAAGTTGTTGATGATTTTGAACCTTCTTGTTATGAACATGCTGCTTCTAACAAGTTGTGGATGAAGGCAATGAATGAAGAAATGCATTCTATTGAAAATAATGACACTTGGGAATTGTGTGAACTGCCCAAAGATAGAAAATGTGTTGGCTGCAAATGGGTCTACAAGATCAAAAGGCACAGTGATGGTTCCATTGAGAGATACAAGGCTAGATTGGTTGCCAAAGGCTTTACACAAAATTTTGGCATAGACTATGAGGAGACTTTTGCTCCTGTAGCAAGGCAAGAGACAGTGAGAATGGTGCTCTCTTTGGCTGCTCACAAAGGCTGGAGTGTGCACCACATGGATGTAAAAAGTGCTTTCCTCAATGGGTATCTTGATGAAGAGGTGTATGTGACACAACCTCAAGGTTTTCAGGTCCATGGCAAAGAAGATCAGGTCTATAGATTGAAGAAGGCTTTGTATGGGTTGAAGCAAGCTCCAAGAGCTTGGTACCAAAGAATTCATGAATACTTCCAAAGGTGTGGCTTTCAAAGAAGCAAGAGTGAGCCTACATTGTACTACAAGACACAAGGTAATGACATTCTCATTGTGTGCTTGTATGTTGATGATTTGTTGTTTATGGGAAGTAGTCCTTCAATGAATGATGATTTTAAGGAGGACATGAAAAGAGAATTTGATATGACTGATCTTGGTTTGATGAGTTACTTTCTAGGCATGGAAGTACATCAAACTAGTAATGAGATTTTTCTTTGTCAAACAAAGTATGCAAAGGACATGTTGAAGAAGTTTGGTATGATTGATTGCAAGCCTGTAGCTACTCCAATTGCACATGGAGAGCTTTTGTGTTTGGATGATGGGGCTGATCATGCAAACAAAACTGAATATAGAAGCATTATTGGGAGTTTAATGTTTCTTTGCAATACTAGGCCTGATATTTGTTATGCAATATCACTTTGTTCAAGGTACATGGCTGATCCTTCTACATTGCATTTGAAGGCAGCCAAGAGAATACTGAGGTATGTGCAAGGCACAATTGATTTTGGCATTCATTACTCCTCATATCAGAATTTGAAGTTGATTGGTTTCAGTGATAGTGATTGGGGAAGTAATCTTGATGATCGGAAGTCCACTAGTGGAAATTGTTTCTCCCTTGGTTCAGGATTGATTACTTGGAGTTCCAAAAAATAAGCTACTATTGCATTGTCTTCTACAGAAGCTGAATACATTGCACTCACATCAGCAAGTGCACAAGCCTTGTGGCTTAGGAAAGTTCTTGGAGAGATTGGGGAGAAGCAAGGAACTCCTACTACACTTTTTTGTGACAACACAAGTGCCATTAAGTTGGCACAAAATCCTATCCACCATGTCCGGTCAAAACACTTTGACATCAAGTACCATTTCATCAGGGATGTGGTGGAGAAGAAGATGATCAAACTGAGCTATTGTAACACCAAAGACCAAATTGCAGACATATTCACAAAACCAGTTGCAAAGACTCAGTTTTTGATGTTGAGAGACCTGATTGTTGGCCCTCTCAACATCAAGGGGGAGAATGTTGGAATATGATGCTGACCATGTGGCATTTCCAAGTCAGCAAAAATGAAGTAAAACAAATATGCCTCCTATTTTGTAACTGTAGAATAAAAGAATGTGTCATTGTAGGAAGATTTCAGTTTGTAACAACTATAGACTGTTACACTTCTTGTAACAGCTTTAGAATATTTGTATTAGGGTAGAATAGGGTAAAAACATATTATTGTAACATTTTGTGAGAAGGAGAAGTTGAATGGAAGTGTGAAAAATGAAAAACGCAGCTCTAGTATTGATAATTTTTGTGCAGTCCTGTTTCTGGAAAAAGTGGTTAGTAGCCTACTTTGAGAGGCTATAACTTTTGATTTATAAATCCTTTTGCTCTGAATTTTGGATAGTTTATTGAAATTATATAGCTCTCTAATATGTATAAATTTCACGTGATTCTGATAAGTGGAAGGCCTTCATTTCATCTTCCAAAAACTGCAATTTCTTCTTTTTTACTGTGTTTTCCAGTTTTGCAATATGCTTCATTTTTCTCTGTGTTTCATGTTATAATATTCAATCCAAACAATGAAGGTGATCGACTAATTCAAAGGACAATGTGTCATCATTATTATTGACTCTAGCAGTACACATAACTTCATTGATCCATGTGTGACCAAACAAGGAAACTATTCTATTACTACATGCAATTCCTTTGAAGTCATGATTGCTAATGGAGGAACCCTACCATGCAAAGGAAAATGTTGCAATGTTAAACTTCAAATTGGGGACTATAATCTCAAGATAAACATGTTTTCCCTACCATTATGTGGGTGTGATATAGTTTTGGGAGCATAATGGTTGCAAATGTTAGGACCAGTTTTATGGGATTTTGCTGAGTTGTGGATGAAGTTTAGTCAAGATGGGCAGGAATATAATTTACATGGTATGAAGGCTGGTACAACTTAGTTTATTTTTACCCATAAGATGGAATTTTTTTAAAACATTCTTCTCATGGAGTGGTGGCACAATTTTTTTCTATTAATGGCCTTGCGAAAGGGGAATGAGACCATCTAGTGCAATTATAGGGATGATTAAAAAAATATGCTCAAGTGTTTTAGTAACCCAAGGGATTTCCTCCTCATCACTCACATGACCATGTAATATAATTTTTTTATGGTAGTCTTCCTCCTAATGTCCATCCGTATAGATATCCTTAAACTCAAAAATCAAATATTGAGAAACTAGTGCAAGAGCTTCGTGTTGTCGAGGTTATCCATTCTAGTGTTAGCCCCTATTCTTTGCTTTTGTTATTCGTACAAAAAAAATATGGTACTTGATTCTTGTGTGTGGATTATCTAGACCCCAATAAGATCACTGTTAAAGATAATTTCTTTATTCCAAGGATTGATGAACTCCTTAATGAGATGCATGGGGCTTAATAATATTTCAAGTTGAATTTGTGGTAAGGGTATCATCAAATTCAAATCAAGGATGAGGACATTCCAAAAATAGATTTCAGAACTCGTGAAGGACATTATGAATTCCTGGTTATACCATTTGGATTAAAAAATGCACCTTCTACCTTCCAAAGTCTAATGAATTCTATTTTTTACCATTTTATTTTAAAATACATTTATCTTTTTTGATGATGTATCACTTTATAACCATTCATGGGAAGAACATCTTTAGCACTTAGATCAAACACTCAAACTTTTGTTTGACCATAAAATCTATGGAAAGATGTCCAAATGTTCTTTTGGTCAACAAGAGGTTGAATACTTGGGTCACATCGTCACTAAGGATGGAATTTAGGTTAATCCCAAGATAATTTAGATTGTCCAAGATTGGACTAAGCCTCATACCCTAGAGGGACTTTGTGGCTTCTTGGGACTCATGGGTTATTACAATAAAATAGTGAATAATTATAGCAATATAGTGGCTCCCTTGACAACCATGCTAAGGAAGAATTATTTTTTATGGATAGAACTTGTTGAAAAGTCTTTTGTCGATTTGAAGTATGCCATGACCACTATCCACATGTTAGCAATGCCAAATTTATCTAAACCATTTATCATTGAAAATGATGCATTAAGAACTGGTATTGGGGTAGTTTTAATGCAAGAAGGTAGACCTTTGGCCTTCACTAGAAAGACACTCTTAAGTCAGAATTTGGGTAAGTCTACTTATGAGAAAGAGATGCTTACCATTTTACATGCAGTCAATCATATCATTGGGAGATATTTCTCCATCAAGACTAATCATTAAAGTCTCAACTATTTCTTAGAACAAAAGGTGGCTACATCATAATAACAAAATTGGGTTTCAAAATTGTTGGATTATGACTACAACATCACCTATACGAAGGGTAAGGAGAACATGGTGGCGGATGCTTTGTCCTGATTACATGAAGAATTGGCTATGTTGCATTCTATATCCATACCACATCCTCAGTGGATTCATCCACAAACTTCAAATAAATCCTCATTCAAGCCCTGACTATATTTGAGATGATCACAATTTATGGTACCATGGTCGTCTTGTTATACCCAATCAGTCACAAATAATCACAAATAAAAGACCCCATTCTTTAGGATATGCATGCTTCCCCAATAGTTGGCCATTCAAGGTTTCTCAAAACTTATACAAGGACCAAACATACCTTTTTTTGGTGAGGAATGAAAAAATATATTCATACTTTTATGGTTGAATGTGATCATTTCCAATGTATGAAATATGAAACTATGATTTCCCCTGGTACCCTTCAACCCTTATTGATTTCTAAGCAAGTTTGGACAAATATCTCTATGAATTTCATTGAAGGGTTACCTAAATTTGGAGGTAAATCGATTATTCTAGTAATAGTGGATTGTTTTACGAAGTATGTCCATTTTTGTTCCCTATCCCACCCATACACCAGATTTGTTGTCACTCAAATGTTCCTAGAATCTATATTTTATCTCCATGGAATGCGTAAATCCATTGTCTTTGATAGGAATTCTACCTTCAATAATCATTTTTGGTAGGAATTTTTCAAGTTGTAGGGAACACAACTCAATATGAGTTTGGCCTATCACCCTCAAAGTTGTAGGGAAACATATCTTCGTTGCTTCACCTTTGAATATACTACACATTGGGCCAAGTGGCTTCCTTTGACCGAATGGTGGTATAACACAACATATCACACTGCCACTAAGGCGAGTACCTTTGAAGCAGTCTATGATCAGCCTCCACCAGTGCTAACTTCTTACATTCCAAGTAATTCCAAAGTTCAAGTTGTGGATTCCACTCTTCACCAATATGATTCTATTCTTCACCAACTCAAGGTTAATCTGGAAGTGTCTCAAAACTGAATGAAATAACAAGTTGATCAACATCATACTAAATGTAGCTTTAACATTGGAGACATGGTTTTTCTTAGATTGAAACCATACAAACAACCCTCTCTCTAGCTTTGTGGTTGTCAAAAACTTGTCATTAAATTTTTTGAACCTTATTAGGTTAGGGTCGAAAATATACAAACTAGCCCTTTTAGCTAGTTCCAAAATTCATCTAGTCTTCCATATCTTTTATCTAAAACAAGTTGTTGGCAATAGGGTCCAAGTGTAGTCTACGCTTCTAGAGTTAGACAAGGAAGGTTCTGTAATTCTTGAACTTGAATGTATTCTAGACTGCAAATCACGTACCCTTCGTCGACGTGTCATTATAAATGTTCTTGTCCAATGGCATGGATTACAACCTAAATATACTATGTGGGAATATCTTCAACAACTTCAACAATAGTTTCCTCATCTTCAACTTTGAAGTCAAAGCTTTTCGAAGGGGAAGGACATAAGACCCCATCCTAACACTATGATGTAATGTTCCTTGTTGAATTTGGGGGATATCCATAGTAATATTTTGTAAACATGGGGAAAACCCTTGATAATAATATTTTATAATAGTTATGAATCTAGAAGCATGTAGACAAGTGGCACTGTTATATGTCATTGTTATCAATAATGTAACTGTTTTGTAGGTAGGAGATTCTAGCTCGGATGGCATTTTGTATGTAAGTCAACCTTGAGAGTTAGGTGGTAGATGAAGTCTTTAAGAATATGAGGAGTAGGAATGTATATTTTTGCATAATTGAATGAAAGTACTAGAGGTTGTCCCATCGAAGTGACCTATGATTCTATGTTACTTTGCAATATTGCTCATTTTTGCATTTATATTCCATATTGTAATAGTTTGTGTTTTGAGCATTTATGTTTATTTGAAATATTTATGTGAGTGAGATTATTTTTAATAGTAGGTTCCTAGCAACATACCTCCGAATAGGTTGGGTAGGAGTGATGAGGCCCAAAAATACCTCATTTTTACCACCCTTTTTACCACATTTTTACACCATTAGATTGTGTTTTGTTTTATCATTGCAATAGTTATGTGATTAAATAAGGTAATTAAGAGTAAATGCATGCTTAAATAGGTAGAGTGACATTATATGCTAAGATAGGTAATAAAGGACTAAATTGCTGGATTTCATCAAGTTTATATAATAAAAAGAAGGGTTATTTAAGTGTTGTTCATAGCAAGGGATTTTGGTAGAGTTTGGATCCTGTTCTAGGTTCACTCATTGCCTAGGACTAAAGGCGAGAAAGGTAGGAAAACCAAGGAAGGCCGACGTAAAACATGCCAAACCTAAAGAATTAGTGTTTTTATGGGTCAAATCCTAAAAAGGAAAAATTGCATCCTGTTAAGACCAACCATGATTTTTCGATGCGAAGTCGCACACTATCAAATACTAAGCATTATTTTGCATAGAGAGGGAAAAAGGCAAAAAAGGGGGAACGAAGCCTTACCCTTACCCTAGGCAAGTCTAAGGGGTCTCCGAGAGAGCTCAGGGAAGATTGCCCACTAAAGTGGGTCAATGTTTTGTGTCTACGACATGACTATTACCTATTTGTCTATAGGTAGTGTGGTAGGCCTAAGCTTGAAGATCCTCTTGAAACTATCATCTATAATCTTAAAAATAGGCTGCATGTTGATGTCTCTAATTGCCTTAGTAGTGGGGTCATAAGCAACCACAAGCTAGGATAGAGGGTCTAACGAATAGTATACTTTGGGGTATATAATTTTTCTAAGTTTCTAGTCCATTCATTGTAGTGTTATATGGGGTGTTTGACTATGTTTGTTCAACTTGCACCAAACCTAACTTTATTCAATAGGCACCAGACATAACAATAACATGTAGAAAAAACTAGTTATAGTTGGTGTCAAACAGTGGATGACATCAATACTAGATATGATGTTGTCAACATTAGACATGATGATGACATCAACACCAAACATGATGATAATACCTAACATGCTAATATGGAAAAAGAAAGGAACACAAAGGCACATGGACAAATACCATTAAGTCAACTTTTTATTTCTAGTTTATTTTTATAGCCAACTATTTCTAGTTATAGCTAGCAACAATTTCCAAGAATAGGATAAGGCTATTTTGCACATTTTAGTAGATATTTTACGCCTACACCTTTTTATTTTCCAAATACCACAATGTGGCATTCATTTATGGACAAGATAAAATCTATTTATTTTATTGTTAGATGATCTGCCATATATGTTGTTGTTATAATAGTTTGGCAACAAGCACTAAAAATAAGATAGTCATAGTCGGGTGTCAGACAAGACTATGACTTATAATTAGAATTTGATTTGGCCAAAATTGACATGTGCCTACAACAACTAGATGGAAGTGTTGCTATGACACCCTAAAGATGACTTGGCACTACATGACAAGATTTTACTGGGATGATATTCAACGAGACACCAATTTGAGCATGCAATAACTTTTCACTGATTTTGGTCAATAAATTTTGACCAACTATAATAGTCATAATAAGGTTATACACAACGATGAATATTTGCCATTTGAGCTAATATTTGCATTTTCAAAAACTCAAATTGGTGAGTATGGGGGACCAGAAGGTCGACCCTTTCACCTAGAATTTTCAACTTTTTTTAAGGTGTCGGTTCACCGTCTATTGATAATAGTATTACAAACTTTTATAAAACTTCACCATCATTTTTTTCTAGAATGAGGACACTTTTTACCCAAAATTTTTTAAAATTTTAAAATTATCCTGCCAAGTTCGCCAAGTATACCACTATATATAACTAAAAATCCAACAATTATTTTCCACTTAAAACATTCAAACTATTACAAAATCAAGAATTTCACCAAATTTCGATCGTGTGCAGAAACTAGTTGATACAAAATAAAACTTTATGCAGACCCAAAATGAACCTTGATCTGCATAAGACCAACATCCAAATTGTGTTTTGCACCAAATTGGATCCAGTTTTGCAATAGACTGATATTCGGACCTAGTTCTGGAACATATCGATATTTGGACCCTATTATGGAGAATACCGATATTCGAACCCTGTTCTACAATAGACCAAACCCTATTTTGAAGAATACTGATATCCAAACCCTATTTTGTATCAGATCAAACCCATTTCTACAACATATTGATATTCAGACCCATTTTGTAATAGATCGATATCTAGACCCTGTTATGGAGAAGCTTGATATTCAGACCCTGTTTTGTAGCAAAATGGACCTAGTTCTGCAACAGACCGAACCCTGTTCTACAATAGTACAAACCTTATTTTGCAAAAGATCACTGCATCAAACCAGATCCAATTTTGCACAAGGTCGAGCATTGGATCTCGTTCTGCACTAGGTCAAACACCAAAAAATATTTTACACAAAGGTCGAACATCGACCTCGTTCTGCACCAGTTTGAACACTGGAAACCGTTTTACACAAGGCCAACATCAAAATTCAATTTGCATAAGGTCGAAATAGGATCCCAATTTGCACAAGAACGACATCGAACTCTAATTTCCATAAGACTGATTTTCGGACCCTGTTCTGCACTAGGATTGACTGTCAGATCACGTTCTACACCAGGTTATCTATTTATCTTAATATATTCTAAATATAAGTTGAAGCACTTATAGAAATAAGATTTGTTTTTCTATCAGCTAATTGCAGGTTTTTCTTTTGCTATTTTTCTATCATTTATTAAAAATATGTCAATGCTTTGTTTTTCTGCTATTTTTCTATACTATAATATGTTAATGCTCTATTTTTTTGCTATTGAAGGTTTTCTTTAGCTATTTTTCTGTACTATAATATGATATTATTCCATATATGTATCTCTAGTTATTTTTCACATAGAGAACTTATTTTTTGAATTTAATTTGAATTTGTATATTGCATATTTTTGTGCTCTTATCAGTTACAAGTGTTATCACCTGGAAAACACAGTAATGTCATACACTAAAAAAATCACAATAAAACATGGTAGAAAATAGGTATATATTTTCTAGCAATTGACCATCTATTTATTGTAATTACAATATTATCTTGAGGCTTAAGAGAAGTAACATATCTTTAACATTTTATTACTTTTCTAAAATGAAAAACACTTTCTCTACAAGTAAATGTCACCAACTGACAATGGAAAGAAGGGGACCAAATATTCTGCTGAAAAGAGTATCCTCAAATATTTTAGCCATACGCCAAAAACAAACAAGCCATCGACATCCATACAAATTCGAGGTACAAATGATTTTTGACTTATAAACAGTTAGTTGTATATTTTATAATTATTTTCAATACCGCTTTCTTCTTTAATATTTAGTTGTCATTGATATATGCGCTGGAATTATCTGGCTCTGGCGATTTGGCAGGAAACCTTCTGTGCAGGCACCGGGCGAAGCTCCAGGGTCTCTGGTTGGAATTTTCTTCCAGATCCTCCTGCGGATTGATTCTACACTTCCTTGAAGGATCGTTCGTTGCCTTGGGAGGGCCCAATGGGGTCTCCTCCAGGATCTTTCGATGGGCATAAAAGCTCATATGCTGATAAATTAAAAGAAAACCCTACATCTTCCTCCGATGAAGCTCAACGCAGTGCCTATCAAATGCTATTTAAGAATGCGGGAAAGGGTTTACCTGCAAACAGAGTTAACGGCCGCCTTCCACAATCTAGCGCCCGTGCCTAAGATTGTCATAGAACCAAAACTCGGTTGAGGATACGATTATATACCGTGCTACCCATGATCCGATCTCGCAAATTCATGGGTATTCGGCCCACTCGAACTTTCTACACACCTGGGTGAGACAGAACTGGGAGCCCATTGGTGAGTATTCTCTTTGGCCTATAAGCAATGGGTATTTTATCATTAGTTTCTCTTCTCTAGCAGATAGAAACAGAGCATTTGAATCAGAAAAGAGGAGCCATGGCCCGACAGGATTATTTGTCCAACCGTGGAGAGTGGGTTTTGATCCTCGCATCGAGCCCACGGCTGTCCCGGTCTGGATACGGCTGTATGCTCTCCCAATGGAGTTTTGGGGTGAGCAGATCCTTGAGTTGATTGGTAATTCTCTAGGTAGATTTTTGGGAGTTTCAAGAGATACCATGGAAGGAAATACTGTTGTCTTTGCTAGAATATGTGTAGAAATGGACATTAGCCAGCCACTTCCAGCCGAGGTCGAAATGGAGTTGGCAGGACTAACCTGGATACAACAGCTAGACTATGAAGCCTTACCTTTTAGATGCAGAGTCTGCCATAAGCATGGCCATTTGGCTAGGTTCTCGCCCAAATAGCCTGACCACAAAAGCGGAAGCTCCGTCGGGAACGTCAAATCGCCCCGCAGAGGGTAAGTTCACTTCGGTCAAAGAACCCCTCAATATCCCCCGTGGTTCCCGATGCCCGTAAAGATGGCTTTGAACAACAGAAGCAGAGGAAAAACAAAAAGAGAAATGGCAAAGAGCAGGCCCAAACCAAGCCAACCAATCGATATGAAATCTTCAAATCCCTTGTAGACCAAGAAGACCAAGTCATGGAAGGAGTGGATGGGAATGCTGAGGATTCTAACCCCCACTCTCTTGCTCCTCTATCATCTACTCCTGTCTTAGAACAGTGACTCGAAACCCCCGAGACTTTGGCAGCCAGAGAACCTAGGGGCTATGGTAATTCATTCCCCCGCACAACCAGCTATTAAGGATGTCCACATGGGAAGTGCAGAAAAGAACAGAGAAAGACCAGCGTTGGGGATTACCTAGGTGGAAAAGAGGTCTAAGAATAGTAATTCCCAAGGAGTCGGTAGAAAATCCAATAAGGATCTAATAGTAGCGCAAGGGGACAAGCCGATCAATGGAGGATCGGTGAGAACAATTGACTCGTATTGCTCCCAAGGTTTCCAATGATTATACAATCCCGGAATGTAAGGGGTTTAAACAAAGAGAACCCATCAATCTGCTGTTCAAAGACTTTTAGGAAGACACAAAACAGACTTTTTGCTCCTTCAGGAAACAAAAATGTCTTTAAATCTTATGTGTAAAATTGCTAGTAGAATATGGAGGGGCGCTGGATATATGGATGTGGCGGCCCAAGGAGCCTCAGGGGGAATTGTTACTCTTTGGAATCCTCTGGTGTGGATAGCAATAGAACATACAACTTGGAGGGGTGTTCTCACATCTCTCTTTAAGAATATTGTTACAACTGAACAGGTTTTAATTACAAACTTCTATGGGGCTCAAAGCATTGATGGCCAGCGGCTTCAATGGAATGTTGTTCACTCAATGAGATCCTCCCGGGAAGATTGCGATTGGATTGTTGCTGGGGATTTTAATGCCAAATTATCTGCCAGGGATCAGGAAGGTGGTTTCCCAGTTTTGGATCCAGGGGATAGGCTTCTGATTGCTCAAGTCCAGGCCTTTCACCTTGTTGATATCAAAGGTCCTGGTACTTATTTTACGTGGACTAATAAGAGAAGAGAGCCACACAGTAGGAAGGTAAAACTAGACCGGTTTCTGGTCTCGGAGGAAGCATTTGTGAAATGGAATATTAAATTTCAGATTTTGGAAGGCCCAGCTTGCACCACTTTCCCATTTTACTCGGAGGGAGGGGCTATGACAGAAGCAGCACTCATAAACCTTTTAAATTTGAAAATTTTTGGTTGCAAAAAGAAGATCTCCGAAGAAAAATTCCTCGGTGGTGGGAAGATGGCCGCCCACCTTTTGGGACTCGCAATGTTCAAATTTCACAAACAACTTCAATTTGTCAAGTGTAAATTGAAACAGTGGAGGCAAACTAACAAATCAGACTTCCAACACCAACGGGCCCCCTTGTTGGCCAGATGGGATGAGGTGCAAAAACATTTCAGTGAAGGAAACATTTTCGAGCACCTTAAATCCGAGGATGATGCTTTGCGCAAAGCGGTTGAGGATATTGATAATCAAGAAGAGATTTACTGGAAACAGAGAGCAAGAAATACTTGGTTATTAGAAGGAGACAGAAATACAAAATTTTTTCAGCGCTCTGCCTGTGCTAGGAGACAAATGAATAATATGGATTTCCTTCAAGATGAGAATGGATACTTATTTGACACTCTTCCTGGTATGCACTCCCACTCAATGGAGTATTTCTCAAAACTCTTTAAGGAAAGTATGGAGCAAGATGGGGCAGCCCAAGATGAAGTTATTGTCGTCATTCCTTCTATAATCTCTCCTGAAGAGAACCAGGCTCTACTTAGACCTATAGATAAAGATGAACTTAAGAAGGTGGTCTTTGGGATGAGTACTGGTAAATCGCCTGGTCCTGATGGCTTCCCTATTGAGTTCTTCCAGGATTTTTGGGATACCCTGGAGGAAGATGTTCTGGCTGTCACTGAGGAGTCTAGAACCAATAAAAGAATGCTCAAGGCTCTAAATCATACCTTCATTACTTTAATTCCAAAAGGAGCAGGGGGGGTTCAATTATCTGATTTTAGACCTATTGCCTTATGCAATGTGATCTATAAAATAATTACTAAGATTATGGCCGAAAGGTTAAAACCTATCCCGCATAATATAATTTCCCAGCAGCAGGGGGGTTTTGTTGAAGGGAGGCAAATTTTGGATGGAGTGATTCTTGCTCAGGAGGCTATCCATACAATGCACCAATCTGGGAACAAAGGAATGTTCATTAAACTGGATATGTCCAAGGCTTATGACAGGGTGGAGTGGGGCTTCTTGGCAAAGATGTTGACGGCCTTTGGTTTCTCTCAGATTGGACAGACTGGGTCATGAGCTGCATTTCTACGCCTTCATACTGTTCTTATCAAGGGACTTCCCTCGCCTCCTTTTGGTGCCTCTCGTGGCTTGCGGCAAGGAGACCCTTGCTCTCCTTATCTCTTCCTCATCTTGGTCGAAGGATTGGGTAGACTCTTTCCGAGAAGAAGACTTCAAGGTCGATAACAGTGTTTTAAGGTCGGGGCTGAAGTTTTGACTCATTTACAGTTTGTAGATGATACTGGATTGGTGGGAGTGGCCAGCCTTAGGGAAGCAAGAAGAATCAGAGATACTCTTAATGTCTACCTTCGGGCCTCTAATCAAGTCATCAATGACATTAAATCCAAAGTGATCTTCTTCAATATTGATCAACGGTTACAGGACAGAGTTATTGAGATTTTAGGTTTCACTCGAACCTCTCTCCCAGTAGTCTACCTGGGGGTCCCTCTCCATTTCAAAAAACTGAAAATTGATGTTTGGAAGGACCTTATGGATGGCATCAAAGATAGAATGAACCATTGGTCTAATAGATGGTTAAGTTATGGGGGTCGTCTAACTTTTCTGCAGTCAATTATTCAGGCCATGCCAATTTATAAATTCTCCGTCCTCGGTCGCTCCCCGCCTATTTGGAAAGAGCTGGATAAAATGGCTAGAATATTTCTATGGGAAGGTGCCAAGGGAGAGAGGAAATGGGCCTTGGTTGGTTGGGACAAGGTTACCCAACCCAAGGAAAAAGGGGGGTTGGGACTAAGAAGCTCCAAGTTTAACAACAAGGCTTTGGCTGGCAAACTGTACTGGAGGTGGATTTCTCAGCCAACATCCCTCTTCAGCAGAATTCTCTCTAGCAAATACTTGGGTTCTGTCCATCCTAATGATGTGGGCCGCTTTCCACTGGAAGGTTTTGGATCACCAGTGTGGCAGGCGCTCAAGCTTGGAGCTCAACTCATCAAAGATCAACTATTTTGGAAAGTGGGGAGAGGGGATAAGGCTCTGGTCTCGGATCGATTCCCCGGGACCAGAATCCTCCCATTATTGCTGTGTTTCCTGAATTGCAACCGATAAAATCTGCTTTAGAAGATAAGGGATGGATCCAAATTGAGAGCTACTTTAACACTAGTCAATTGGGGGACTACAAGATCATTAAGTTTAAGCGGCTGGATGAGTGGCCAATACCAATCCCTCCGGAGTTGGTGCCTACTTTGGGAAAAATCTTGGCAGAACGGTTTCTTACTGGGAGAGATGAGGAGGATGAACTGGCCTGGGGCTATGGGAGCCTTGGGGTTTATACGGTGAAAGAGGGATATGGTGAGATCCTTCCAGAGCCCCCTCCACACTTTTTTTTGGTTCATGACTCGGAGAAAGATATGGCATCCCTAGGGCTGGCCGAAAGTGAACTTCTTTGCCTGGCAATTTTTGCATAATGGAATTCTCACCTATGACAATCTCAGACTCAGAGGCATCATTGGCCCTTCCCAATGTGTGTTATGCCACAAGCAGGAGGAAACGGCGGATCATCTAATGTTTGAATGTTCTTTCACACGACGTATCTGGAAGCGCTGGTTCTCCCACTTTAAACTTCAGGCTAATGGGGTCTTGTCTCGAAACAACATTTGGGAAAGTTGGAAGAAAGGTAGATTTAAATCCAAAGCTCTTCGAATTGGCTGGGAGCTTGGTTTATTTTTTATCTGGTGGCAGGTTTGGTTGGAGAGAAATGCCCGTATTTTTCGTGAAACCTTCTCCCCTCTAGAAGGAATATGGCAAGTCATTTGGAGCAAAGTGGCGGAAACGGTTGCCATTCATACCGAGGGGGAATTTCAGTCTGCTTCTGAGCCTTTGGACGAGGGAGCTATTTTTCAACAAAGGCAGGTGAGTGGTAGTTGGAAACCTCCTCCTGAAGGATGGATCAAAATCAATACTGATGGAGCGGCTAAAGGCAATCCGGGAAGTGCTGGAATTGGAGTTGTGTGCCGCGATCATGCTCGGGTCTTTGCTCTATTGGGAACTGCAGTGTCTGGGATGTGCCACAAACAATGAAGCCGAGGCCTTTGCCATTAAATCTGCCTCCTTCTGGGCTGCCAAACAGGGACACAAGAAGATTATTATTGAGTCTGACTCCCAAATCTTGGTGGGTGCTCTTGATTGTATGAGAAACTTTGTCTCGAAAGCTTGGAGGTTGCGGATCTTAGTTTCCCAAATCAAAGAGCTTTGGAGGGAATTAGATGATGTGATACCCGTCTATGTGAATCGAGATCTCAATAAGGCGGCCGATTTCCTTGCTAAGATGGGTGCTGAAAGGGAGGTTGGGATGCAGCTGCACAGTGACATGCCTGTGGAGGATGCAGAGATTCGACAAGGCCTTGAACGTTTTCTGAAATGATGTGCAGTGTTTTTATGCTAAGGATGGTTTCTGTCGCGATATCGCGACAGGTTGCGCCCTTTCGGCCTTTGGCGGGTTTTGGTCGCGATATCGCGACATGTCGCGATATCGCGACAGGTTGCGCCCTCTCGGCCTTTGGCGGGTTTTTGTCGCGATTTCGCGACATGTCGCGCCATCGCGGCCCTCGGGGTTGGCGCTTGGTTAAGTTGTCGCGATTTCGTGACAGTTTTGGCAATTTGGGGCTAACTGGTAAAAGTGTCGCGATATCGCGACACTTTTGCAGCTGGAGAGCAAAGTGGAAAATTCGTCGCGATATCGCGACAGTTTTGAGAACTGGGCGCCGAGAGGAAAATTTGTCGCGATATCGCGACAGTTTTGAGAACTGGGCGCCGAAAGGAAAAACCGTCGCGATATCGCGACACTTTTGGCGGTCTGGTGTCATAAGGAAAACCCGTCGCGAAATCGCGACAATTTTGGCTTTCCAGTGGATTGGCGAAAACTGTCGCGATATCGCGACGCTTTTGCGATCTGGTTGCCATAAGGGGATTTCGTCGCGATTTCGCGACACTTTTGTCGAAGGGTTGCTGGTGGGTGTTGTCGTCGCGATTTCGCGACATGTCGCGATTTCGCGACATGTCGCGTTGTCGCGACTGTTGGCACCGCAGTGGGGGAGTCGGGGTTGACTGTCGCGATCTCGCGACATGTCGCGATTTCGTGACATGTCGCGATTTCGCGCCCAGTTGACTTCTTTGCTTTGTGTTGTGCTGGGTTGCCTTTGTGCTCTTCTCTTGTAGTGTTGTTTGTTGTTCTTGGTTGGGATGTGTTCTCTCCCGCTTGTAATTGCTCTTTGTATTAATACAAGTTTTTCATTTTTTTTCAAAAAAAAAAATATTTAGTTGTCATTATATTTTGTAATTATTTTCAATATGATTTTTTTTTTTCTGTTTGGTAGTATTTTAAAATCCAAAAATGGTAAAGAATATTATTGTATGCTACTATGCAAAATACCCTGTTGACCCTGAAAAACATTCACTTGAAGATATTCCTCACCAAGAGATGCCTTCTAAAGAAAATTATCTTACCAATGACATCCAACAATCACTTGAAGATATTCCTAACCAAGATATGCAAGTTGAAAATGAAAGCGATAAATCAAATACACTACAAACTTCTTATGAATCTTCAAGCAAAAATTCTAAAAAGAGGAAGACATATTCTAACTGGATTATTGGAAGATCATTTAAGAATGAATGGGTAAAAAATTTTCCCTGGATTGAGGTGGTCTTGACTGCAGACAACCAAGTCAATCAAAAATAATGTAGATGCAAAATTTGTAGTTGGAAACTAGGTAAGGATCATAGGCTACAAACTAAGAAAGATACAATAGAAAAACATGTTGGCAAAGTATATGTAAAAGTTATAGGAAGTGATGGTAAAATTATAAAATATGTTAGGTGGAAGGATGCATCAGAATGTATGCATGTCAGATATGCAATAGATTATGAGAATCACTTAAAGCAACAACAATCCCTTGTTGAGAAAGGTGGAACGATTGAAACCCAATTTCATAAAATGCAAAAGACCATTTTAACTTCAAAAAGTTTGCAATTTGTTGTTGTATTTAGTATTCTCAAAAAGGGTAGACCCATGTCCAATTTTATTGATTATAAGCACCTTTATCAACTAGGTTGATGTGCAAAACCTTCCTAGTTCCCATTGGTCAGATCGAAGTGGTTGGAAAATGGTAAAATGTCTATCTTTAGTTGAGAAGGAGGACCTGAGGGAGAAAGTAAAACTTTCCAGATTCATTTCACTTTCTATTGATGAGGTGACGGTTGTGGACAACACATCCTAGATTTGCATGCATGTGTACACATTTCAAAATCATGTGAGGCAACCTAGTTTGCTAGGATTACATAAGATGGTGGAAAGTTCAAATGCAAAAAACATCTATAATGTTGTTTTGACCAATTTAAAGGAAATTGCGGGAATGAATGATATTGACATAGCCACAAAGTTAATTTGCATTGGAGCTGATGGTGCTGCTATAATGCAAGGGCATAAGAATGACCTGTGTGTTCGACTCCAAACCTTAGTTGCCCCATATATGATACCCATTCATTGCATGGCTCATAGAGTGAATCTTGCATATAAAATCATGAGCACTTTTGAAAATGTTGCTAGAGTGGAAGACCTCATTCATGAAATACATTCTTATTTTTCTTGCAGTCCTAAAAGGTTTGCAGAGTTTCAACAGTTTGCACTAGGAGTTATAGAAGGAAAAAAATTGTTGAAATATGTGGATACAAGGTGGATTTCATTGTACCAACCTGCACTTAGAGTTTTTACAGAATATAAATCTTTAACAGGGTTTATGTACACAAATAGTAGGGCAATTGATAAGGCAAACAATATGTTGTTCCTTTTGACTAACTTGGAAACTCTTTTAACATTATGTGGTATTCTTCCAATGTTACAAGAAATGAACAGATTGACTAAACTTGCACAAGAGAGATCCATCTATATCGTTGATTTCATGAGGATGAGAAAGCAAATATGTGTGATTATTGATAGGTTATATGTGTTCAAACCAGATTTTACATATCCCTTATTTGAAAGTTGGAAAACATTGACAAACGTGAAAGATGCAAATAGTTTTTTGAAGTTTGACATTAATGATAATATTTGTATTAATGTTCATGAAAAGATGATACCTCTATATTGTTATGAAAGACAGTCAAGTATAGTTACTGATGATGTTGAAAATGTTTGTGTAACACACAATAGATACGAAGTTGTTTTACACAATACAAAGAAAAAATTGTTCAACATAGCAAAATCATTGACAAAAGAGATAAGAGATCGGTTTCAAAGACATGAGTTGCTTGAGGCCATGGGTGTTGTTAACCCTTTGTTTTGGGGTTCTTGCAATGATCAAAAATCTACACAAGAGTTGTTTATTAAATATATGGGTAACCTTATTGAGCATTTCAGTAAAAGTGTGGAAGTCAATGGTGTTGAAATAAAAGGTATACTCAACAAAGATATTTTAAGACAACAATCACAACATTTTGGAAGAACAATGGTTCATCAAGCGTCACTTTTGAGTAATATCCATGAGATTGGTTCCATTGCACGTTTGTGGCAAAAGTTGTATCCAAGTAGTATCTTACAAGATACGATTAGTGAATACTTTTGTTTATATGAATTATGTCAAACAATGATTTTGGGATCTGTGGAAGATGAGAGGGTTTTTAGTGCACTATCTTTTGTTAAATCTAAGCTTTGCAATAGGCTGGACAAAAATCTAGAAAATTGTTTAAGAATTTATGTGTCATCATATCAACTGGACAAATTTCCATATGATAGAGCATTAGCATACTAGAATTCAATTGCAGACAGAAGGGGTATCATGAATACGACCGATAAGGAGGATAATGATGCTTTTAGTGATCAAATGGTGGCTTCACAGATTGATTCTGGACAAGTTGAAAAGTGTTCGTTTCAACTACCTGAATTCTGATTTTTCTAGTATTTCACAATAATGTAACATTTGACTTTCTTTGTTATCAGATTTCACAATATTTGTTTCGAAATGTGCTATGCTTAATATTTGTTTCACAAGTTGAGAACTGTTCATTCCAGATTTCACAATGTTGTTTCACAAGTTGAGAACTATTCATTCCAGATTTCACAATTGTTCATTCCAGATTTCACAATGTTGTTTCAGATGTACAAGATTTCAAAAATTTACTTTTTCATAAATTGTATGTTTTACATCACATTATGCTTTTAAAAATTGTATATTTTATATCACATTATGCTTTTAAAAATTGTACGTTTTATATCACATTGCGCTTTTAAATATTGTATGTTTTATATCATACTGTTTCAACTACCTTGATAAATTGTTGTCTTATATTTTATATCATAGTATTGGTATTGTATTATTAATGTATGAATTTTGATCAATAAAAATATTCTTTTGTTGTTTGAGATGAAGATAGTAAATAATATTGGCAAGTAATACTAGAAAAGCAACACAAAATTATAAATGCAAAAAACCTTTGAATGACTGAAGACACAAATTTTGAAAATATAGTTTTCATTAATACGATTGGAAATATAATACATTGTACAAAATTGTTGATTGCAATCAACTTCAAAACATTTTTACATTGTAAAATATCTTATTTTGGGATAGTTGCATCAGATTCGCTTGCAACAATGACTTCTTTTCCTTTATCTCCTTGCTTGACACCTTGTTTCGGTAGTGCACCAAGTTTGACTAGGTTTTCTTGAACTTTCACAATACTCCCCAACAATGCACTTTCTTGCTGGTTTGGATCTTCGAGTATTGTTGGAAGTTTTTATTTTTCTTTCTAGTGTTGTAGTACGATGTTCGGATCTTCATGGAGCTTCTCCCTTATATATCTTCGCAAACAATTATTATCCACCACTTTTAATTGCATTTTTTTCTTCATTTCCATTGCATTTTGCAAAAATATTTTTGCTGCATTGATATTAAGTTGCATGTTGTTAACTTGCATTTTTAGGTTTTCAAAATTTGATTGCAAAAAAGAAAATGAAAACATCATTCAAAATAGTTATATAAAAAATTATTACTTGTTTTAAAGAAAATTGAAATATGAAAAATAAATTACAAAAGCAAATTAAAACATAAATAAATATTTTCTTACCTCAGCCACATCCCTGGCAGACTCAGCAAGTGCAACTTTTTCCTTATCGAAAGCCCATTGGTTATAAAAATCTTGGGCTTCAACATTAATATTCTCTAATCTATTGACAACAATATTTAAAACATCATCATCATACACAATTTCAGAATTCACTGTTCCTATTGTGGCCTGCTTCAACAGGCCGCTAAGCTTTTTTAGTTCATATTGAACCAAAGAATAAATTGAATCTCTTTTTGCATAATTTTCATATCGGGCATTTATTTGCTTTATTAGGACCTTGGCCCGATATTCCCAATCCTTCATTTCTTGCAAATCTTGAAGCACAATTTGTTTCATGGTTGCTTCCATATTTTCAACCATTAAAACATTCTCATCAAAATTAACAATGTCATCCTCAGTTTGAGGATGAGGGTCATTTCCTTCAGGAGTTGGGAATGATCTATGCTCAGGTGCAGGGGCTTCCTATTGTTGTGCTTGACCCAGTGGATCGTGAAGCACATATGTTGCCTTAAAGCCTAAAATGTTGCCCTACAACAAAAAATCATCATCAAGTTGGATATTATCCAATCCAATGGATGAAACTTCTGGTGCCTATGAAGAAGTGTGAAATGAAAAATATGAGAACCCAGGCCCGAAACTTTGTGTCGATTGCGATCTCTATGAAAAAATTTGTTTTCCACCTCCAACCCATGTTTGGCCTCTCATATGTGTAGGTTGTGCCTATCGTTGTTGTTGTGAACGCGGATGCTGTGGTGGAACATTTTGTTGTTGTAGTGGAAATTGTTGTTGCTATTATGGAAACTATGGTTGTGGTGGAAGTAGTGGCGCCATATGGCCTCTCATTCTCGTAGTTTGTCATTGAGAGGTGGTTGAAAACATAAAAAAGTTTTATTAGCATTATTCTAAAAATTAAATAGAAAAAACCATAATTCAAAGTAAATACACATTGTTTTACCTGAAGATGATGAAATCTATTGAATTTGGGCACCGATGGGGGACCGGGAGGGGGTGGCCACACTAGATTCAGCCTGCACATTTTTTGCATACCTAGGCGTACGAGATCCACCAGGTGAAGGAGCTTGCCTCGAATATTTTGGTGGCCTCTGTAATGGTGATATTTCTGATCTAGTGTCCTCAGAATCACTAGTTTGCTCTAGCCTATGACTCCTATTGGCAACATCTTGTTTAGTCCTTATTGTGGCTGCCCTACCCTACATTTAGATGAAAAGAAAAATTTAAAAATGAAAACGTGCTAAAATATAAAATACTTTTTTATTGTCAAAGATGGATTGATTACCTTCAATTCCTCTAGTGTCAAGGCAATGGCTTGTAGTGTTGCATGCACTACAGTAGGAACAGGAGTATCTTGCAAATCATGAAAAATTTCAAAATAAAGTGCTAAAATGTAATTAATAGTGCCCACAATGGGTTGTGTCTTGCTGGTTTGCAATTGCACCGCATGCAGCTCGACCCTGATGCGATCTTGCAATATAGGTGCACCAATCGAACCTCTCATGATGCTCACAGCGAATAACATACGATAGTACCAAAAACATAATTTTTGATCTTCCAAGAAGAATCAGTCTTGCCTGGAAGAACTCAATAATGGCCTTCAAAGTTGTATTCTTAACATCGGTGATTGTTAACCCTCTTTTTGACTTGGCGATGAAAGCTGCAAAAAAAAATTAGATAACAATTTACAAATTTGAAATTTTTAGCATTAACAGATTCTAAGACACAAGAATTATACCTGCCAAATCTTCTGTGGTGAGTTGGTACATTTTCTCGAGGTAGCCTTTCTCTTCTACAGAGAGTTGGCACTTCGCTTGAACTAGAGGACAATCACCGAAAGGAAGATTTATCAATCTGTGAATGTCTACAGTTGTGATGGTGAACGACAAATTTCTATTATGTATTTTCATTTTAACAATGGCCTTGTCATGGTCATAATCGAAAATAATATGTTGCAAGAGGACTTTATCAGTTTTGAAATGTGGCATTGACACCAAGGTTGTCAAACCTGCGTCTTCTAACCACGATAAGTTTGTACCTAGGGTTATTAGTAAATCTAAAATTAAAGTGCAAGAAGGGTTCTTGAACTTTGGAATAGGGGTGGAAGCGGTGGCCATTGCTAGAAGTTGGAAACTTGGAAACAGGAGAAATAGGAGAAATTGGTTGCTCGATAATGGTTCGCTCTAGTTGGGTGCAGTCATAGAAATAAACTCAAAAAATGATAGTTGATGCCCTTTTATAGATAGAATGGATGGAGTCGACACATGGCAGAATTGTATTGGACATGCAGTATGGGTGATC
Source organism: Wollemia nobilis (assembly GCA_028583015.1). Classification (NCBI taxonomy): domain Eukaryota; kingdom Viridiplantae; phylum Streptophyta; class Pinopsida; order Araucariales; family Araucariaceae; genus Wollemia; species Wollemia nobilis. The sequence goes on from JAQPPZ010016726.1 coordinate 15,446,595, forward strand.
GATTGTGTGACACGTGGTAGGTGGTCAACGGTGGACCATTTTCTGCATGTGGACCGTATTCTGCATCAGGTAAGGCACTAGACCATATTGTGCATCAGGCTCAATACCGAACCATTTTCTGCATCAGGCCACTTTTTAGACCATATTATGCATCAAATCGGACCTCTCGAACCTTATTATGCATCAGACTCGACACCCGAACCTTATTATGCATCAGACCCGACACCCGAACCTTATTATACATCAAACCCAACCCTCAGACCTTATTATGCATCACACTGACCCTCTTATTATGCATCGAACCAACCCTAGACCTTATTATGCATCAGACTCGACCCCTAGACCTTATTATGCATTAGACCCGATGCCCAAACCTTATTATGCATCAAGCCAGATCCTTGAACCTTATTATGCATTAGACTAGACCCCAAACCTTATTATGCATCAGGCCAGATCCTCGAACCTTATTATGCATCAGACCAGACCCTCGAACCTTATTATGCATCAGGCTAGATCCCCAAACCTTATTATGCATCAGATCGAACCCCAAACCTTATTATGCATTAGGGCATATCCCCAAACCTTATTATGCATCAGATCAGACCTCGGACCTTAGTATGCATCAGATCGGACCCCGGACCTTAGTATGCATCAGATCGGATCCGGACCTTAGTATGCATCCGATCGGATCTAGAACGTGTTTTCCACCTGGTTCGACCAAAACTATCAAAGTCACCATTTTTTCCCAAATTTTTTTTCAGAAACCAAAGTAATTCACCATTTCCTTCGATGTGAGGTTGGCCAGGATTCATTGCAGTTTCAAAATGGATTCACCTATTTTTTACAAGTACGTTTAGGGTCCGACCCCTTATGCATAACCCCGAGTCATAACATAATGTTGTTACAAGTTGGCAACAACGAAGAAGAATATAAAAACCACCATATTTTGAGCGTAGAAGTTAGAAACAATTTTTGATGAGATTTCTCTATTTTCAAATAATTACAAATTGATAGTTGAGGTGCACAAAGGTTTTTTACTAATTCAAACTGCCTAGTGTAACTTTTCTTTTGTCTTTACTTGTTGATTAGGAAACCAAACTGTTAGTTGAACCTGTGTTCTTGTAATATGTTTAACCATGGAGGTATGAGAGGGACTTGTCCTCTCCATTTTTTATAGACTAGTAGCCTAGGACCTAGGATGAGGGGAGAGAAGAAATCTAATGTTATGTTGTTGGAATTTTAGTTAACATTTGTTGTAGCTTTTGTAGACACCAAAATACAACACCTTTGAAACCACATTTGTCATCCCACCATCAAATCATGCATAATAAATTTATATGCCTAAGTTCTAACTTAGGGATATAAAATCTTGCATATTATCCTATTTTTCAGATTTATTAAATATGGAAAATCAACCTAGGATACCCTGCCTACCCACTGGACATGTGTCCTGGACACCTCACTCAACATATTTGCCACGTCTCACCCACTCTTGTCCCCTTGTCTTTGCACATGGGATAGATTCCCAACACCCATGCCACATCCCATATGTTTTGTCTTCCTTGTCCCTTCACATAGAACAAGATCCCACATTCCACTCCACTTGTAGTCACATCACCCCAGTTAAGTGAGGCACACTAAAAGTACCATCGTGTCACCAGAAAAAAGGAGTTGAATTTGCATACCAATAGGCTACCGAAATCGACCTAGACCCAGCGAGAAATTACAAGCATTTGCATGATTTCTTACTACTGGTTCAAATCTTGAGGCAATTTGTTCTTTATCCAAAACCGCCTATCCGCGGTTCCATAGTCGAAAACGCGCGTCCACAATTTTACAACTATAAGTCCGATCTGTGTTACATTTATTTTCTTGTCTCTCTATGTTACATTTATTTTATTGCTCAATTATTTTGGTTACAAAAATGGACCTATAGTTGTGAAACCGCGGACGCGCGTTTTTGACTATGGAACCATGGACAGGCAGTTTTGTCTGAAGAACAAATTGCCTCGGGATTTGAACCAGTAGTAAGGAATCGTGTAAATGCTTGCAATTTCTTGCTGGGTCTAGGTCAATTTTGGTAGCCTGTCGGTATGCAAATTCAGCTCCCTTTTTCTGGTGACATGATGGTACTTTTATAGGATTTCTAGGGCTTTGGGGGGAATGAGAGGTGGCAAGCCCATCTTGCCAAGTGGTAAATCTGGACTGCCAGGTGGAAGGGGTAGTTATAGTGAGTCATTTAGTGTGCCTCACTTAACTGGGGTGATGTGACTGCAAGTGGAGTGGAATGTGGGATCCTATTCTATGTGAAGGGACAAGGAAGACAAAATGGATGGGATGTGGCATGGGTGTTGGGAATCTGTCCCATGTGCAAAGACAAGGGGACAAGAGTGGGTGAGACGTGGCAAAGATGCTGAGTGAGGTGTCCAGGACACATGTCCAGTGGGTAGGTTGGGTATTCTAAGGTGATTTTATAGATTTAATAAATTTGGAAAATAGGATAATGTGTAGGATTTTATATCCCTAAGTTAGAACTTAGGCATATAAATTTATTATGTAGGATTTTATGGTGGGGTGACAAATGTGGTTTCAAAGGTGTTGGATTTTGGTGTCTACAGTTGCCCCTTTTTGTACTACATTGTGTACAACACAATGCAGTGCAAAAACCAATGACATCTAACTTTATTGGATGGATGGACTCATTTCTTCTTGGTGTGGCAGAATGAATGTTTTTTTTTTTACCCCCTCAATTGGCAAATGGGTAAAGAGTGAAGCCCAAGAGCCAATTGATGAAAGGTGTTTTATAATTGTTAATTGTTGTTTATGCAAATGAGTTACCCCAAGTTTTGGGTGGAATTTTTCATTCAAATTGACCGTTTGATTTGATTGACATGCATGATTGTGAAATGAAGGAACCAATCATCCTAGGTGCCTGTCCCAGTGACTGTTAGCAATTCCTTAATGCAAATTGATCATAACTTTACTATGTTTTGTAACCTCATAATTGGGCGTCAATTTCGACCTTGGGCTGTTTTGTGTGGACAAGTTTCACTTAAGAATGCAAGGCACTAATTTGGATTTGCAAAAAAAGATTTATGTTTTTGATTTTTTGTTGTTTTTTTGGAACTGCGCAAGCACGTTTTTACTTTTTTGGAACCGCGAGGCTACAGTTTATTGCGCTACCTGCGGGTCTACAGTTTTACACCGCAAACCATGGGTATGCCTTTTTATGCATCGCGCCAAACACGAATGCACATTTTCCACCACAAAAAATGGCTATTTAAAGGCTTGTTGTCATTTTCATTCTCATTTTGCCATTTGTCATCTTGCAATTTGTTAGAGTGATGAGTGAGATGGAGGTTGGTGAGGGAAGTGGTGGCAGTGGTGATGCTAGTGTTAGGGGTAGTGGCTCGGCTGGAGCGGAAGGCGGTGTTCGCTACACACAGGTTGGTGGCCTTGTCCCTTAGTTCAGGTTTTTTTTATTGTTTGTTGTTTGTTCTCGTTTTTATTTTGTTTTGTGTTTTTTTTTTTGGAAATTAAGTGGGGCTGGTAAGAATTTTTTATTTTTTTCCTGTTTTTTTCTTGTTTATTTCAATTCTTCTACGAGTAGGTGAAAGTTTTTTTTTGTGTGATGTATTTGTGTTTTGTTTTTGCCTTATTATTTTAATTCACCTGGGGGTAGGTGAAAGTTTTTTTGTTTTTGTTTTTGTTTTTTATGTTGTATACTAATGCATTTTATGTTTTATTTGCTTTTCAGGTTAAGCTTCTTGATGCTCGACATAGATGGTCGAGGGCTATTCGGAAAGTGCGGAAGGCACTTTCAGATGACGATTGGACTTTCTTGGAGACCATTGGTCTTGATGGTTGCAGGCGGTTGGGAACTATCCGAGCTGATGAGGGCTTGCTTTCTACATTGGTAGAGCGCTAGGATCCTGATCGGGGCACTTTTTAGCTTCCTACGAGGGAGCTGACTATTACTTTAGATGACATCTACAAGATTTTGTGCATTCCTATCGAGGGTCCATCAGTGAGTGTTGGGCAGGACAAGGAGGCTGTGTTGTGACCTATTTTTGGTGATCTTTGGGATGTAGACTACAACAAGGGAGGTATTGCTTACCTTGATCTATTTCAGTCAGAGATACTTGGCATGGTTTCAGCTTTCATGATGTACATTTTGAGCAACATTTTATTGCCCAATTCCATGGGGTCGAGGATTCCATGGAACCAAGTGCCTGTGATCTTAGATTTGATTGCTGACCCGCGACGGCTGGCATGGGCTACCACTCTTTTGTACCAGCTATACAGTGAGTTGTATGAGGTGAAGAGGCACAGGCAAAAGGGCCTTAGTTGCAATTTGGTCCTTTATATTTGGTCATGGGAGTATATTATTTTGGTTGCCCTTTCAGTCTTCCTTGTGCTTGCGATGCTTCCTCCCCTCGCACTTTCCAGTGGCTCCTTAGCGAGGAGCTTAGTCGTCCAATTGTGAGAGCGTCAGAGTATAGGGATTTTCTTAGTTCACTGATGAGGGATTTTATGAGTTGGCACCCGTGGAGGGGCTTGGATTGGGTGACTGATGGGGTAGAGCTTCGCTGTATTAGGCGAGGTCGGTATTATGCAAGATTTATTGGAATTAGATACGATCAAAGTTGACAACCCATTAACCCATAATAATTAAAATCTTGGCATTTATCAGACACCTTTGCTGCATCATGATGCAAACCAGCAACCGACGGGAGCATAAAATTTTATAGTTGCTCCCAATCAAGTTAAAGTAACACCATTGCAATAAAAATGAAACATTGTATTATATTCGGGAAAGTGGTCCTTTGGGATACAAATTGACCCTTTGAGGGTGCATTTTACAATAAGATGTCCAAAGGGGAAATCCCTTTTACAAATCAAACATATGGTGTCTTCGTCTCTTCATGCTACAACAATGTGGGAGGTGGGTTTGTCGTGACCACCGTGATGACCTTGAGCTTGTTGAATCCTGAACCTGAAATCTGCACACATGCAAATGGACAAGGGTTTAGTAGCACCTGTCACAATGATAATGATAAATGTAAATAAAATGACTAATGTAAAATGAATATAGAAGAAGATGAACAATGAATATGGCTTACATAGCATAATCCGAGCAGCATAACATTAGCATTCTCTCTTCTCCCTCTTTTTTCTGTCCATGTGATGGTGCCTTTATAGGCCTTTGAGGGTTTTGGAGGGAAGGATAGGTGGCAAGCCAGGGCTGCCAAGTGGTAGGGACTAGGTAGCCACCTATCCTAGGTAGTTGCAGTGAGTCACTAGAAGTGTCTCACTTAACTAGGGAGATGTGGCAAGTGGGTAGGTGGAAGTGGAGTGATGTGTGGAGTGAGGTGTGAGATGTGGCAAGTGGGTAGGTGGAAGTGGAGTGAAGTGTGGAGTGAGGTGTGAGATGTGGCAAGTGGGTAGGTGCAAGTGGAGTGAAGTGTGGAGGGTTACCCCATGTGAAGGGACAAAGGGGACAAGGGTGTATGAGAGGTGGCAAAGGAGTGATGGTGATGTGGCCAGGACACATGTCAAGTGAGGAGAGAGGGTATCCTAGGAGGATATTTCCTAGATTTAATAAAATCTAGAAAATATAATTATGTGCAGGATTTTATGCCTAAGTCAAAACTTAGGCACATAATGTTATGCAGAACTAAAATGTGCAATGTGGATGAATAATGTGTAGGAATTATATGCCTAAGTTTAGACTTAGGCATATATTATTATGCAGAATTGTGATGTGCAATGTGGGTGAAATGTGCAGTAATTTATATGCCTAAGTTTAGACCTAGGCATATAATTTAATATGCAAAATTATGTGATGAAATGCAAATGCCTAGATTTTAGTGTCTACAGATGCCCCTTTTTGTATCGTATTGTGTGAAACACAATATGGTGCAAAAACAAAAGACACCTAGTTTTATTTGATGGAGGAATGGACTCAAATCTTCTCGATGCAAAGAATGAATGACTTTTTTGAAAATTTTGATTTGTTTGCTTACCCCCTCAATTGGCGAATGGGTAAAGGATGAAACCCATGAGCCAATTGACCAAATGTGGATGATGAAAGGAGGTGGTTGATTGAATGATGTGGATGTGATGCAAATGTATGTCATTTTGATCAACTTGATGCCCCAAGTTTGGGATTATTTGTGTTCTTGCAAATTTACCTTTGGTTTCGTTGATGTGCAAAATGTGTGGTAAAATCTTCGACCATGTTTGGAGTTCTTGTTCCACTGTGACTTTAGCAATTCCTTCCAAATGATGGGTTCAAGGAACCAGTCATTCGAGAATTTGATACTCGAGTGATTTTTGATTATTACCAAATTGTTTTTGGTTGTTTTCCGCTTTTGACCCAACGGAAGGGGTTGAAGGATAACCTTGTGCAAATCTATTTTGAACACATCTAAGCTCAAATATTTAGGGACCTAGCTGATTTAATGTCATAGTGATTTGATGTTGAATGTTTGAATGAGTTTCCTTATGGTGAGCTACCCATCCGATCGGATTGCATGGATTGCTAGTCGTTGCAACCGCTAGGTGTATAGGGTAATCCACTAGATACAAGGTTCACTAAATGATGTGATGATGATGATGATGTTTGTAAAAATGCATGATGTGATTGATGTAAATGTTGGAAATCAATATCAAGTTGGATGCCCCAAGTTTGGGGTGGACTTATGTTGTCGTAAATTTACCTTTTGGTTTGATTGACATGCAAGATGATGAAGTAAAGGAACCAATCACCCTAGGAGCTCGTTGTCCTAGTGACTGTTAGCAATTCCTTAATGCAAAATGATGAAGTATAAGTTTTCCATGTTTTGTAACCCCATGGAGTAGGCATCAATGACAACCTTGGACAAATCTGCTTGAACGCAAGTCACTCAAAAATTGAAGGATCAACCTGGTTTAATTTCAAACATGATGATGTGAAATGATTTTGAATAAGTGTCCTTATGGTAATTTATCCATCCTACCGGATTGCATGGATAACCAATCGCTGCAACCGCTAGGTGTCTAGAGTAAATCACTAGATACAAGGTTCACTCGAGATGATGATGATGTGAGATGATTATTTGGAGGGTTTTACAATATTTTTGTAGCCATTTGCATTTGAAGGGGAGTTGTGTAAGATGGTCACAAATAAAAGTCAACTTGTGTTGCCCCAATCATGGAAAAGATGCTCATTTTAATGAGTGTAATTTGCATGATTGAGTGTTTTGAGTGTTGAATTTGATTATGAAACTAAATTTGTTGATTTTGTCTTTCCCTTCAAGCGATGAGTCAATGGAGAAGATATGAAATGATGAAAGCGATGAAACAAATGATAATGGTTTGATGAGATGGATGTTTTTGTTTTTGTTTCAACTGTGATTTTGACCATTGTTGATAATTGTGCACTTCTATCCCTTGGAGCAGTCCAGCCGTATGGCTTTCTTAGGGAATTGAGATGATAACAATTCATTTTTTGCATGAGGTGAATCACTTTTCAAGGGCCTTATGGTAACTTATCCATCCTACCGGATTGCATGGATTGCTAGTCACTGCAACCGCTAAGTATATAGGATAAGTTACTGTATACGAGGATCACTTGAGGCTAAGTGGAAGAAGGAAATGTACACCTCTATCCCTTGGAGCAGTCCAGCCTCATGGCCTTCTTAGGGAGTTGAGATGAGAACACTTCTATTCTTTCAAGAGCCTATTGAATTTGTTTTTGACCAAAGGAATTGAGATATCTTTGGATTTTTTTTTTTTTTTTTTTTTGGAGAATGCATGATTGTTTTGTGTTTTTGTTTTGTTTTTGTATGACAAAAGATGCATGGAAATGTTTTTGGTGTTTTATGTTTTATATGACAAAATATTCATGGCAATGTTTTTGTTGTTTTATGGTTTTGTAAGACAAAATATGTATGGAAATATTTTTGGTGTTTGATGTTTTTGAAATGGAAAGAAAGCACAAGATGTTTTTTTTGTGTTTTTATGTTTTGATGATTGATTTTTTTTTTGACCAAAGGAATTTGAGTACCTTTAGAGCATTTTGGATTGATTTGACCAAAGGGGTTTATGCCTTTGGGGCTTTTTGAATTGTGTTAATGATAATTGTCCTTATGGTAATCTACTCCTCCTACCAGATTGTATGGATAGCCAATCGCTACAACCGCTAGGGTGCTAGAGTAAATCACTAGATACAAGGATCACTTAAGGCTGAGTGAAAGAAGGAAATGTGCATCTCTATCCCATGGAGCAGTCCAACCGCATGGCTTTCTTAGGGAGTTGAGATTATAGCATTTCAATTTTTGAAAGCCTTGTTGAGATTGAATTTGACCAAAGAAATTGTGTTACCTTTGGAGTTTTTTTTTTAATTGAATGTGACCAAAGGGGTTGATTCCATTGGAGCTTTTTGAATTTGATTATTTGAAATGTGAATGTTTAATGTGATTGTTGGGGTAGGTGTGAGACCTTGAATCCCCCAAGTTGTTTGATTGATTGTTTGATGTGATTGATGGGGAAGGTGTGAGACCTTGAACCCCCCCAAGTTGTTTTGTGATTGTTTATGTATATGTGTAATGATTGATTGTTCAAATTGTTTTTTTTATACATGTTATGAATGAATGCAAATGAATGAAGGATGTTGCTTTATTAATCATTGTTCAAAGATATTTTGAACCATTTGAATGAATGGTGTTGCTTTATTGATTATTGTTCAAAGAGATTTTAAACTATTTGAATGAATGGTGTTGCTTTATTGATCATTGTTCAAAGAGATTTTGAACCATTTGAATGAATGGTGTTGCTTTATTGATCTTTGTTCAAAGATTTTGAACCATTTGAATGAATGGTGTTGCTTTATTGATCATTGTTCAAAGATATTTTGAACCATTTGAATGAATGGTATTTTTATTGATCATTTTTCAAAGAGGTTTTTGAACCATTATTTAGCAAACTTTGCCTTTATTGCTTAATCAGGGGCACCAATATGATACTACTAGTATGACCACATGGATGAAATGGATTATGATATTTATGACTATGTGATGGTGGTATGGAATGGAGGCTTGCTTATGACTTTATTGTCCTTAGGGATAAAGGATCTAGAGTTGTTTTGCAAAGACTCAAACATCCTAGTGTGTCAAACAAACTCACTAAAACTGCCTAATTCTTCTAGGACCAAATGTGTGTGTAGTGAATTCATTTACCGAATCAAGAGCATGGTAATGACCCGAGACAATCAAGAACCAGTGTGTGTGCAATTGAGTTCATTAACTCATCTTGAGTAAATTGGGTAAACCTGTTATGGTTTGAACCTAGAAGCTAGCTTGTCCGTATGAGCGGTCAGAGGTCTCTTTTAAAAGAGACATGTCACCATGCATGAGCGTACTCCACTGCCAGTCAAGCGTCTATAGCTCCGGTGGAGGCTAACTCCATAGTCCATGATTTTTATTTTTGATTTCTTGAATTTTGGGGATGACTACTTAACCGTCTGACTGGAAATGTAGTACGATCCTTACAACCCAATTAATCAGTGGTGTGTGATGTAAAAGATTTAGAGCTTTGGGGAATCGGATTCTCAACCTAAGTGTGATGAGAATTGTACCCTATCCTTACTACTCTATATTTTGAATTTGAAGCAATTGTGATAGTAGTGAAAACCACTATTGTCATGGACTATGTTGCATAATGGGACAAGCAAGGATGACCCTTTTCACCTCAAGGTTCCTACCAAGTATGGTGTTATCCCTATTTGACACAAGATGTTTTTAAGATGTGAAATTGTGTTTGGTTCGAGAATGTTTTTGAGATCAATTCCCAATACTCAAGATTTGCTTAGTGTATATATGTGCAATGGTCCTAAAAGAATTCGACATATTTTTTGGAGGTTGCTTAAGACACTAGGAGTGGTTGAGTGATTGAAAACATTAGGATTTTGCTTAGGAAGCAATGTATTATTATGATTGATGGTTTTGGTGATGTTTGATGTGAGGTGCCCCTGATTAAGGCAACAAGACATAGTGCACTATCAATTATTCTTGATTTTAATGAATACGAATGGTATGAATGTGCAAATGCTATGAAATTTGGAATGTGTGAATGCAATGGAAGATGGATTGTGAAAGTGATTTATTAAAAATGCAATGTGTATGAAAATGTTTTTGTGTTTTATATTTATTATTATTTTTTTTTGTCTTTTGATGTTTTTGAGATGAAATGTGACCAAAGGGGTTTGGTTCCTTTGGAGATTTTTGAATTTCATGTGACCAAAGGAGTGTTGGTTCCCTTGGAGCCTTTTGAATGGAAATTGACCAAAGGAGTGCCTCCCTTGGAGCATTTTGAAATGAGATTTGACCAAAGGGGTTAGGTTCCTTTGGGGCCTTTTGAATTGATTTGACCAAAGGGGTGTCCCCTTTGGAGCTTTTTGATTGATTTGACCAAAGGGTGTCCCTTTGGAGCCTTTTTAATTGAATTGACCAAAGGGATGTCTCCTTTGGAGCCTTTTGATTGATTTGACCAAAGGGGTGTCCCCTTTGGAGCATTTTGAATTGAATTGACCAAAGGGTGTCCCCTTGGAGCATTTTGAAATAAAATTTGACCAAAGGGGTAGTTCCTTTGGAGCTTTTTATTGATTTGACCAAAGGGGTGTCCCCTTTGGAGCATTTTGAATTGAATTGACCAAAGGGGTGTCCCCCTTGGAGCATTTTGAAATGAAATTTGACCAAAGGGATTAGGTTCCTTTGGGGCCTTTTTGATTGATTTGACCAAAGGGGTGTCCCCTTTGGAGCATTTTGAATTGAATTGACCAAAGGGTATCCCCCTTGGAGCATTTTGATTTATTTGACCAAAGGGGTGTCCCCTTTGGAGCATTTTGATTTGAATTGACCAAAGGGGTTGTTCCTTTGGAGCCTTTTGATTTGATTTGACCAAAGGGGTTTTGTTCCTTTGGAGCCTTTTGATTTGATTTGACCAAAGGGGTTTGGTTCCTTTGGAGCCTTTTGATTTGAATTGACCAAAGGGGTTTTATTCCTTTGGAGCATTTTGATTTGATTTTTTTTTGCATTTTGAATTTTGATATGAATGTGGAAGGTGGTTCAGGTGAAATGAGGTGGCGAATGTGAAGGTATGTGTGTGAAAATGTGATGGAAATACAAATGAATAACACACAAATCAAATAAACAAACAATGTATATGGCTTACATAGCATAATTCGAGCAACATAACGTTAAAATTTTCCTTCTCCCTCTATTTTTTTCTCTCCATGTGATGGTGCCTTTATAGGCCTTTGAGAATTTTGGAGGGAAGGATAGGTGGCAAGCCAGGGCTGCCAAGTGGCAAGGACTAGGTAGCCACCTATCTTGGGTAGTTGTAGTGAGTCACTAGAAGTGTCTCACTTAATTGGGGAGATGTGGCAAGTGGGTAGTTGGAAGTGGAGTGATGTGTGGAGTGAGGTGTGAGATGTGGCAAGTGGGTAGGTGCAAGTGGAGTGAAATGCAGAGTGAGGTGTGATATGTGGCAAGTGGGTAGGTGCAAGTGGAGTGAAATGTGGAGGGTTATCCCATGTGAAGGGACAAAGGGGACAAAGGTGTATGATAGGTGGAAAATGAGTGCTGGTGATGTGGCTAGGACACATGTCAAGTGAGAAGAGAGGGCATCCTAGCAGGATATTTCCTAGATTTAATAAAATCTAGAAAATATAATTATGTGCAGGATTTTATGCCTAAGTCAAACTTAGGCACATAATGTTATGCAAAACTAAAATGTGCAATGTGAATGAATTATGTGTAGGAATTATAAGCCTAAGTTTAGACTTAGGCATATATTATTATGTAGAATTGTGATGTGCAATGTGGGTGAAATAGTAATTTATATGCATAAGTTTAGACCTAGGCATATAATTTAATATGCAAAATTATGTGATGAAATGCAAATGCCTAGATTTTAGTGTCTACAACTTTTAAGAGTATTTGTTATACCTCCTTTTTATGAACTGAGTTAGAATAGGATGGAGGATGAAGATGAAGAAGAGGATGCACTACAAATTGTTTGTAAGTAGTAATTTCCCTCCTCCTTAATAGATAATAATAATTGTTTTGCTTTCTATGTATTTTTTTTAAGTAAGAATTGTTTTTCATTGGGTTGAGGAGTAAGGACCCGCTCCATCAACACAATGGAAAACACCACCTTTGTATATATATGTTATTTTAATTATTTTAAGATGTTATCATTGCAGATTTATCTATTGAATATTTTAATTCCCCAAGGTAATTTTATGTAGCTACTAGATTAGATTTCCTTTCTTGTAAAGTGTGTCATTTAACTTTTTTACAAGCATAATCCTATTTTTAGCAAGTTTTCTTTTTTTTGCAAAGATAAATATAGTTTTCTTGCAAGAGTGATTTAGGAACCCCACTACCAAAACTAACATAAGTTCCTAGTGCATATAGCCTTTGGAAATCGCCCTGGATTTGAAAAAATTAAAGTGATGTTTAATGACACCATCATAACTATCATAAATTAGGTAAGTCATGAATATTATCATAGAATACTAGCATAGCAGGATGTCATAGAATATTCTCATAAGATGATATATTCTTGTAAATGTTATAAAATGAGAAGGGATGTAACTCTCATGGGTTAGAGAAGAATTTGCATATTTTGTAAGGAGGTTGCCCCCTTGAAGAGGCCCACAGGATAGTAACATTTCTTATTCCGAATTCTTGCAATTATTGTTCTTATGTTTTCATGCATGTATGTTTTTATTATCCAAATGAATGTAGGTTTCATTAATATTATATGAATCATAGTTATATTATCCTTGGCATCAAGTTTCTTACCTTAATTCAACTATTTGTTAAGGATTTGAGGTGAAATATTAGCATGTGCAAAATAAGTGCATTGCAAGTGGTATTAGAGACTTTTTTGGGGCTTGGTAAGCTTCTATTGTGAGCAATTTTTTTTTATCCTAGATCTGTAGGTTATAAATGATGTTCTGGTTGTTTTAAAATAATACGAAGAAGTTATCATTATTGTCTAAGATAAATTGCTTGTAATGGGTCTAGTTAAGTGAGGAGGGATCAAGCTCCAATACCCAAACCTCAGACAACATTTGTACATGGATTTGAGCTCCCATGTATCTTTGGGTATATTGGTAGGACCTTATAATAACCCCTACCAAAACTTATAATATAGAAAATAGATCAACCATATAGAATCCATAGTGCACCAAGCACAACATTTGACAAGATTACCCTCCTATAGTTTCAAAGAGGTGAGTAGTGTGCTCAAGGGTATGTGTGGAATCCTCCTTGGGTAGTGGTCTAAAATATTGGTTCAAGCACTATTGTTAATTATTGTGGTATAATAGAATTCTATGGAGATTACACAAATCCTAACCTAGAATCCATATCTTCCCCACTCACCATCTCAGAAGTAGAGCTCACGAGACAAAAAAAGTGAAATTTAGAGAGTTTGAGAGCAGATATGCAACTTGAAAATCCTTGTATATATATATATATATATATATATATATATATATATATATATATTCTATGGTATAATAGAGGGCTATGGAGATCACACAAATCCTAACCTAGAATCCATATTTTCTTTGCTCACCATATCAGTAGCAGAGCTCACAAGACAAAAATAGAGAAATTCAGAGATTTTGAAAGCAGATTCACAACTTGAAAACCCTTGTTATATATATAAATCATTTTGGAATATAGCTCATTGTGATCCTCTCACTAAGTTGATAATTTTTATATATAACACCCAAACAGGTTCTAGGACCCTTACTAAAAATAGTAGTGTAGGTTTCCACAAATTGTCATTTTGGGATATAGCCCATTATGATTGTCTCATCAAGCTGATTGTATTGGTATATAGCATCCAAACAATATATTGGGACCCTTACTAAAAATAGTAATTTCTAAAATAATATTTATTTCTTCAAGCAGTGGAGGCCAAAATGAATACGATGGAGGAACAAATTTCCAAATTGGATGCCATCATGGATCTCAAGGGTCAATTATATTCTCTTGTCACCATGCTAGTAGATAACCAACATAAGTAGGATCATATGAGTTAGGACATTGAGGTGATCAAGATTAAAAATCCAAAATTTGATGGGTTTGTTGAGAATGGTCTAAATTATTAGAGGGGAAATACTATTGATTGCATTGATTATTCTAGAGTATTTAATTAAGAAAACACTCAATGATAATCAAGCAATAGAGGCATGACTCCATGACTCCCTAAAATAGATTTTCCAAGGTTTTATGGAATAGAGCCATAAAGTTGGTTGATTAAGGTTGAGTAATGGTATCAACGACATGAAACTCCCTTTGACTAAAGGAATTTTATAGCCACATTTCATTTTGACTTGGAAGCACTATATTTGTACCAATGGTTGAGAAAACAAATTTTCAATATTGGCTGGACATAGTTCAAGAGATAATTCCTTAGTCATTTGGGCCATTTGAGTTTGAAGACTTTATTGGAGCACTCACTAAGTTGAGATGAATAGGCACTATGCTCAAGTATATCATTATTTTTTAGAATTTGGTGAATAGAATTGAAGCCCTTCTTGATGAATTTTTTAAGAGTTGTTCTATTTGTGGCCTTAAAGAAGAGATAATGATTGAGGTGCAAATGCTTAAGAAAACCACTTATATGATGACCATGGGGCTAGCCAAACTTGCAGAGAACAAATAGAATGCTCAAAGGAAGGCTTCTAGACCCCCTACATTTCAAAATAAAACTTTTGCTTCCATCAATAACAATATTCCAAAAGATCCAATGGTTAAGAGGTTAACAATGAAGGAGATGGCCAATCGTAGAACCAAGGGAATCTACTAAAACTATGATTTAAAATGAGCCATGGGATAGAAATGCAAAAACCAACACCTCTACCTCTTGGATACGAGAAATCCTTCAAATTATTTTATGAATACATGAGAAGACTTTGTGGATTCAGTGGAAGAACACCTAGATTTAATGAATGTAGAACCTCCAACCAACACTTGGGAAGAAGAAACTCCCACTATTTCTTTGAATTCCATCACCAATATATCCATCCTATAGTGTACAATAGTCCAAGGCTTTATTATAGGGTATAATATTTTGATCCAATTAAACTCTGGTAGCACTGATAATTTTATTGATCCAACTATGTCAAAATAGATAGATTGCTTCATTTATGGTCATGAATGAGTCCAAGAAAATTACCAATTGGGACATTATGACTTGTACTAGGAAGTGTCAAAATTCTTGTCTATCCATTGGTGACTATAACCATTAAAATTATCTCTATGCAGTCCCAATGGGTGGAGTCGATATGGTATTAGGGCATCCTTGGTTATGAGCATTGAGGATGGTGCCCTAGATTTTTTAGAACTTTGAATGCAGTTCACTATCAACAATAGAACCCATACCATTTAGGGTGTGAAAATTGGCAATCCTAACCTTGTAACATCCCACTAGATGTAGCAACTAATTAAGAAGGGCCATAAACTAGTTATGGGAAGATTTTTTTAGATGTAGTTATGTGCTATTTAGTATGAGCAAGTATCCTTAGAATTATTAGCAATCCTAATTAAGAATTAACATGTCTTCCTTGAACCCAAACAACTACCACCTAGTCGATAGGAAGATCATAAAATCAATTTAATTCTTGGGAGTCAACCTCTAAAAATTAGGCCATACAGGTAACCCTATCATTAGAAGATAATATTGAGCAATTGGTAAAGGAATTACTAGAGCAATATTCATCCGTCCAAGCACAAGCCCATTTTTAGCTCTAGTATTACTGGTCAAGAAGAAGGATGGATCATGGCAAATGTGTGTTGATTTCCATGAACTCAATAATATGATCATCAAGGATAAGTTTCCCATTCTAGTGATTGATGATTTATTGGATGAGTTACATGGTGCTTAGTATTTCACCAACTTAGACCTCAGATCGGGCTATCCCAAATTTAAATTTAGATGGAAGACATCCCTAAAAAAACTTTCAGGACCCATGAGGGGCATTATGAGTTCTTGGTCATGCATTTTAGCCTCACCAATGCACCATAAAATTTCCAAGGCTTAATGAATCAGGTTTTAAAATCCTACTTTTGAAAAATTTCATTGGTCTTTTTTGATGACATACATATCTACAACAAAACATGGGAAGAGCACCTACATGTTGATCAGGGTTTTGAAGCTCCTACAATAGAATAAATTGTATGTAAAACAATATAAATGCACCTTTGGGGTAACTAAAGTAGAATATTTGGGGCATGGCATGGCTAGATATGGTGATCAAGTAGATCCAAGCAAAATTGAAGCAATGGAGTGGCCTAAGTCCAAAATATTGAAGAGCCTTCATGGATTTCTTGGTCTTACTAGATATTGGTAAAAGTTTGTCAAGGACTATGGGAAGCTAGTGGTCCATTTATTAACTATGCTTAATAAGGATCCATTCACATGGAACAATGCAACTAAAAAAGCTTTTCTAACTTTGAAGGATGCCATGTGTCATACACAAATCCTAGCTATACCAAAATTTTCCAAAATATTTATCATTGGAAGTGATGCCTTAGGGTTGGATTAGGGGTAGTACTTATGCAAGAAGGTCATCTCCTTGATTTCATAAGAAATGTCCTCTTAGGGAAGAACCTTTCCAAATCAACTTATGAGAAGGAGATGATGGCCATTGTCTTTGTCGTCCTTCATTTGTGACCATAATTATTAAGGTGACACTTCGTCATCAAGACCAATCATCGTAGTCTTAAGTATCTCTTGGAGTAGATAATTTCTTTCCTTGAGTAGAAAAAATAGATTACCAAGCTCTTGGGATATGACTACAAGATAGTCTATTGCAAAGGAAAGAAAAATGTTGTTGTTGATGCTCTTTCTAGGTTGCTTGAAACATAAGATATCCTATATGTAGTGTTCATCATTAAGGTTGATTGGTTAGATACACTTAAGTCTGAATGGCATGATGACCCCACACTTGCAAATATTATTCAATATTTATAGATAACAACAAGGGACCATACCAATTATTCCTAGAAACAAGGGGAGCTACGCTATAAACATCATATTGTTGTTCCACCTTCCTCCAAATTTAAATCTTAGATTATCCAAGAGCTCCATTTATTTTTGATATGAGTATACATAGGTTTATTACACACCTATGAATGGGTAAATTATAGTTTCTATTGGCTAGGGTTGAAATAAAATATCAAGCAATTTATGGATAGTTGTAACACTTGTTATGTCAAAAGGAGAAAATAATTAATACACCAGGATTACTTCAACCTCTATCCATTCTAGAGTCCCTGTGGATTGATATATCCATGGAATTCATTGAAGGCCTTCCTCTCTCAGGAGATAAATCAATCATAATGGTAATCGTGGATCAATTGACCAAATATGCTTATTTCTTGTCTCTTAATCATCCCTATACTTCCAAGATAGTAGCATATATATTCATGGATTAGATTTTCTGACTCCATGGGAGCCCACATTTCATCTTCAATGACCATGATAAGATATTCACTAGTAAATTTTGAGAGGAGCTACATCGCATTCAAGGGACGCAGTTAAAAATGAGAACATCATATCACCCCTAGATAAATGACCAGATAGAGGTGGTAAATAAATGTCTTGAGACCTATCTTCATTGTTTTGTTTTAGATAATCAATCCAAGTGGAATTAATGGGTTTCCTTAGTCGAATGGTGGTAAAATACCACTTTTCACACTGCCACAAGGATGATACCATATGAAGCTATGTATGGTCAACAACCCCTAACACTCACCTTTTACTTGCTAGGTAGTTCAAAGGTAGATGCAGTGGACACAACTTTAGTTGTAGGTATAAGTCTTAGAAGCTCTTAAGCAAAATTTGACCACCACCTAGAACTGCATGAAACAACAAATAGATAAACACAAAAATAGCAAAATGTGCCCCTATGAAAAACCTTTCACCATCTATATTGCTAAATTTTAGGGGAATTACATTGAAATATACTGACCAATCCTTATTTGAATAAAAAACATAATTTTTTTAGCTAATTGTCTATCTTGTTCAACAATGTTTGTGTTATTTTTTCCTCTTGTTGTAATGATTTCTCAACAAATATTATAGATTTTATTGGAAACATGGGAAGATGGTGTCTTGTATGGACTTGGCAGGGAAAAATTGCTCAATTATTCCTCATGATTTTTAAGCTCTAGAGACTCAAAAGTTGGTGATGATTGTTATCTACTAGAGCTTTCTCCTATGTTTGTCTCAACTATGGGTAATTCACTATTTTGTTCAACTTCTTAACATTGATGCTTATTTCCTATGGCTCATAGGGGTTTTTTTATTAAAAAACATTATATTATTGGAAATTTTGATATCCTTAATAATGTTTTGTCATGCTACCAAATTTTCTATGTCACAATCAACATGCAAGCTCTGGTAGACTTACATATTTAGCCTAAAAGTGATAAATCATAATGGAAATAGGTTGGTTCTGGACACCCCAAAATAAGATTATTTAATGGTGTTCTATAAACATTATGCTCAACCAAATTTTAATAAAATTATTATGAATTTAACTATGACAAGCATTACTAAAGCCTTCCTAGCTTAGAGTAGACTGATACCTTGTATGACCTGTATTGATTGCAATATTTGAATGAATACGGGTATGTTATTTATTTCTATTTCCCTCCATTCCATTGAATCAATAAAATTTGCTACAATCTCCCTCTTGGATGATGTTGTGCTATCATTTGATCCTTGTAGAGACTTGTTCTTTTTCCTTTTGTTCTTCATATTACAAGTCTTCATTTTCACTTGGTTCCTTGTCTTTGTCTTTGAGTTCTGCTTGGACTTCTTGATGTAGTCAATCAAGAAAAGCAAATATGGTCTAAAGAAGTAATTGGAGCTCTAGATGAAGGTGATATGGTTTTCCTTTGTCTTTAATCATATAAACAATTTACCCTCAAACAAAAGGGTTGACATAAGCTATCACCAAAGTTTTATGTGCCCTACAAGAAAATGCATCAGATAGGAGAGGTTGCTTATAAGTTGGAACTACCAACTACATTAAATATTCACCCAATTTTCTATGTATCTTTCTTGAAGAAGGTGGTTGACACACATACTCAAGTACAAACTATATTTTATGAATTATATGAAGAGGGATCCATTCTTTTATAGCCTAAAATGATTCATGATAGCCAAAATTGACATATCCACTCATGCGATATCATTGAGGTACTGGTGCAGTGACAAGGATTATCACCAGAAGATACCACATGCGAGTCATTATAGGACCTTCAACAATAGTTTCCCACCTTTCAGCTTTGAGGAGAAAGCTTCTTTAAGGGGGGTGGCATGTTAAATACTTGAAATTTGTAATACATTGGGGTATATGTTATTATAACAAGGTGGACCATGTATTTAGTTAAAAATGGGCCACATGTTAAGTTAGGAGAGTGTGTTGTCATAGAATCTCTTTGTTGTCATAGAATTATGAATGTAACCATTGGTATTATGAATGTATCTGTCAATTATGAATATAACTATCAATTATGAATGTAACTATCATAAATTAGGTAATTTAGGAATATTTTCATAGAATACTGTCATAGTAGGATGTAATATAATATTGTCATAAGATATTAGGAAATATTGTTGTAAATATTTAAAAATGAGAAGGGATGTAACTCTCACAGTTTAAAGAAAAATTTGTATATTTTGTAAGGAGGTTTCCCCCTCGAAGAGGCCCATGATAGTAACATTTCTCATTCCAAATTTCTATAATTATTGTTCATATGTTTCATGCATGTATATTTTTTTAATAGAAATGAATGTTGCTTTCTTTAATATTCTATGAATAATGGTTATATTATCCTTGGAATTGAATTTCTTCTCAATTAACTCTGTGCTAAGGATTTGAGGTGAAATACTGGCATGAGTAGAAGAGATGCATTGCACTATAGATGGTCCTTTAGGGATACAAAAGTTGATCCTTTAGCTCAGTCCAACACTTTAGCAATGCATGAGATGAACACACTCTCATTTTTTAAAATGCTCTAGATTGATCTCATATGTTGCAACCCATTTTCTACCTCTATTTCCTTCTTGAGCCTTATTCCTAGATACAAGAGCACTATTTTGTGCTTCCATGTCCTTGTAAAGCTTGGGCTGGTCTCATTTGAGGTTATCAACATATTGATGACCACATTAAAATTTTGAATAAGAGAACTCAAAGATGATGCACATGACATTTTAATTGGGGAGGAAAGTTATGTTGTTCTTCAATGAGTGGAAGACGAGAAACATGGATGGAAAAATTATAACCTAAAGATACATGTAGCTTATCTGGTTTTTAGGCCTACATATATAGTTATGAACCTCAAAGTCATAGGTTGAAACCACTTCATTTTTGTAATCAATTTTTTTTATAAAGGAGTAATAAGCTTTTTTTAGACTTTAGTTAAGTTTTTTTTAAGTGGATGTAATAAGGTTATTTTAGATATTTTTAAGGGTTTAAGTGAAGAGTCATGTGTGTTAGGTCAAGGTGTCAAGTGTGTAAGTGAAGAGTCATGTTAAATGTGTCAAGATGAGAAGTAGGAGATTATGTACTCATGAGAGACTGTCATAATTTGAGGCATATGAAAGGTTGCATCTCTCGTGAATTTGAGGAGAGCAATAGTCTAGAGTATTGAAGAGTTTTTATGTAAAGTTATATATTAGAGATAAATCTCCATGCTATGAAATAAAATGTAATATGTAAGAAGTTTGTATTAAGAGTTTTTGATTATCAAAAAAGTGTTATTTTGTGCAATATTGATGTTGTGATTATTTGTAAGTTTTTTTAAAATCTTGGAAACTTGGACCTATCATATCTTTGGGTTTATTTGCTAACAATGGTATCCGATATACTTTAATTATATCTATACAGGGTGGAGAGAGAGAGAAAGAGTGAGAATATTAAAGGATAAGAACATGAAGATATTTGTAGAAGAAAATTGAAGAAAGTTTGAAGAGGAAGATTTAAATATAAAATATTTGAGTGGAAGGAGATATTGTACAAGATAGTTGTTGGAATATGTATACATTTTTTAATTCATAGGAGAGTATTGAAGGTGCATATTAAATGTTAAAGGAGGTCGAATAGTGAAGTAGTGGAGGATATTTTTGAAATGTGTGTATTAAAAATTTGAGAAGGATGATATTTATTGAAGGAGAAATTTTGTTGGATGCTTGTTGAAGATATTTGATGGAGATAATGTGACAAGAGATATTTTATAACGAGGATGTGAAAGAAGATATTTGCTAGAGCGAAATTTTGCTAGATACCTATTGAGGAAGATTGCTAAAAAACATAAGAGCAAGTTGAAAGAACTAGATCATGGATAGTAAAGTTAGAGGAGGAGGAACTGAGCATAGTGAAGCTAGAGGACCTACGAATGTTGAAGTTGAGAAGCCAAAGAGAACACAATGAAGCCAAAGAGATCACAATGAAGCCAAAGAGAGTAATGAAGCCAAAGAGGGCATAAAAAAATTGAATAGAGTAGTGAAGCCAAAGAAAGCATAGAGGAATTAAAAATATTCACCCCAATTTTTTAAAGTAGAATACTTGGACTATCATAATACCTATTAGAAGCGAACAATGCAGATAACACCAATTTCAAACACCCTAATTTGATTCAAATCGAGACATGGCTGAGACTAAGGTAAAATCTTAAGTTTCTAATATTATTAAAAGGATGCATTTGGTTTATGCATTATTTGAGGCACTTTATTTGAAGGAGATAATTATTTTTTAGGAGTTATAAGGATTTGAGGATTAATTTGGAAATTATAATATATTGATAATTAAAGGTTAAACTTGAGAGTTAAAAGGAATATTTAAAAGGAACACATTAATCGGGAGATATAAGAAAATGAAAATGAAATGAATTAAAAATGAGTTTTTGAAGTTTGTTTAATTGAACATTGAGATTGAAATTTAAAATGGAAATTATGAAATTGTAATTTGAATGAAGAAGGAATTGAAATTTGAAATTGGAGGAAAGAATTTAAAATTAAAATTTGGGAGTTAGCGAAAAAGGAAAAATGAATTGATTGATCGAAGTTGAATGAAACATTAGTTGAGATTGAAGGAAAAATAAGAAAATTATATTGAAGAATTGCGTCATGGTTAGAAAGCAAGGAAAACCAAATATTTAATATGAAGAGAAATACTAAAAATCATTTACAAGTTGTTTCAAAAGAAAGAAAACATGGACCAACAAAATTGATGGAACATATACAATTCATTCAAAGAGAAGTAGAAAGCACAGTTCTTAAAATTCCTAAATGATGCATAAATGATTGTATTTAAGACGTTGATAACTTCAATGAAGGAAAATCAGATTGCAAAACAACAGTGACATTCAAGACTTGAAGGAAAGTTGCAAAAGCAATACACAATTTTTTTGTTCCTATAAAATCCATACAAAATATGGAAAAGGAAATTACAAATGTAAATTTTGTAATAAGTATGGACATAAAGTTGAAGATTGTTGGGATCTTGTTCATTGTAAAAATTGTGGGAGCCATAATCATACCCATTTTTTTTTTGATACAAAGGAATTAGTGTTCATGAAAGGAACACTATAAAAGAAATATAATGATTGCATTAGATGAAATTATCAAACAAATTATTGCAAAAGTTACTATGGAAATAATCAGAATCATAAAAAATGTAAAAGATAGATCAACTTTGGCACCAACAATAGTGGATCAAGACAAAATTCAAATATTGAAGGTAAATCCTTCCCATAAAATAATGTAATACAGGGGGTGTTAGAGGTATTACATTATTTGGTACCATTGGGTACCATTAAGTACTATTGTAAATATTTAGTTTAGGGAGTGTGTTTAATATTTGTCAAAAGTATGTGTCAAAGTGTGAAGAGTGTTTATATGTTATGTAATTAAGTGTAAAAGTGTCAAGTATGCATGTGAAGAGTTGCGTATGTTAGGTGTCAAGTGTGGAAGTGAAAAGTCACGTGAAATGTGTCAATATGTGAAGTAAGAGGTTATGTGTTCATGAGAGACTTTGTCATAATGTGAAAGGTTGCATCTCCTTGTGAGTTTGAGGGGAGCAATGGTTAGGGGTATTGAAGAGTCTTTATGTAAAGTTATATACTATATACAAAGCTCCATGCTATGTAATAGAATGTAATTTGTAAGAAGTTTGCAATGAAGTATATATTAAGAGTTTTTTATTATCAACAAAGTGTTATTTTGTTCAATATTGGTATTGTGATTATTTGTAAGTATTTTTAAAATCTTGGAAAAACTTGGACCTATGACATATTTAGGCTCGTTTGTTAATAATGACATATAGGGATGAGTCTTATAAATCATCAGGCATAAATAAGAACATAATTTTATTGTATGATTCTTTCCACTCTAATTTTATCCTATTTGTCACTATTGTTAAATGTAAATATTGAAATTAAGAAAATCTAAGTATATAGGAAAGTTATGCCTACATACAAGTATTTCTCTTTAAATAGGTGTTATTGATAGGTTGAATCTCTTTTTGTACTACCTTGGTACCATGTATCACTATCTTTAATGTACTTAAGATCTCTCTCACATAGAATTTTAGATATTGAGAGAATTAGCTTCCTCCACATAATGACAGGTATTTAGGAAGAGTTGTATATAGAAAGGATCAATATATAGGACTAGTGGTATATAGAAAGGGGGATCATTTTGGAGATATAAGGAACCCTCACCATGGCTACATAAAAAAAAATTCTAATTGAATCACTATTACTTAAGGCCCAAATTTTGCACCTTGAAAAAATAAGATGAGAACCATCCTAGTGTTTGAGAAAATCTAGGATATAGTTACTGGTGAAGAAAATCGACCCGAGGAGATTACAACTCAATAAAAGTTTAATGAGGAATATGAAAAGGAAATAATGCTCATCACACTTAGTGTAGAAAATGAAATTCATCCGCACATCAGTGAAGAAAAGATATCAACAAAATCATAGGAAATACTTTCCACTACATTTGAAGGGAAGAATAAGACCATAATTCTTCAGCTTTAGTCCAAACTTTATACATTGACGGTTTAGGATGGAGAAAGTATTAAGAAATTTACTTGTAGAATTGAAATTAAAGTTGAATATCATGGAAAAGGTAGAAGACAAGCTCTTAGTAGTTGTTGTACTTAGAGCTCTCCCTAATTCATATTGAATGTTGGTCACTTCTTCACAAGTATAAAATAGAAAGGTATCTTTTGAAGAATTGGTAAACATGCTTCAATAGGAGGAAACAAAAAATAAATTAAAGGACCAATTGTCAAGTAATCTCATCTCAACAAAGAAACCACAAAATGGTCCTTCCACTTCTTCTTCTTCACGAAAACAACATAAAAAACAAAGAAGGTAGTATCAAATTTGTGAGAAATAAGGACATGATACAAAGTTTTGTAGATACAATTACTTGACTTAAAGGGATCAAGTGTACAAACCTCCTTAATTCAAATCATATCCCAAGCAGTAATAAGGGTATGTTGCACATGAAAAACCATAATTTTATTGTGAATATGTAACAACCCAAATTCTATCGAACCCAAGAAAGATATTTGTTTTTAAAGGTTCATCGGTAAGGTTCACACCAAAGATATTCCTACACTCTTTTGTTTGGAATAATTAAGGTATAATCACATTTGAATCTAATTCACAGCCAATGACACCCAAGTTTATAGGATAGGCTAACCTCTCGTAGTTATATACGGTGTTAACTTTTCTAAACCTTCATAGTTAGAAAAGACACCATCAATGGTTTCCTCACATTCCTTATACTCTCTATGAGTAAATGCAATTTAACAATAGCGTAGAGGTTATCCCTTTTAGTACATCAAAATGGGATGCTATTTCCCTCACCATACATAAGTTAGTCTATGTAGGTGATTCATGTAATGCCTTATAGTCTAGCTATCTCATCTTCGTGATAAGATAGCAAGTACTTTGTGCTTAATGACCACACCTCCATGATGGGCTTATTAAGGGTAATATAACTCCACATGATAATATTCATGGCCACTTGATCCTTCCTGATCAAGGTACCATCATTGCATAAGTTACAAATGGTTTCCTATCCTCCATGGAAGGAAACATGGTTTAAGATCCATGCTTAAGAACCATCCTCAAAAGCTCCATGCTTTTGGGAGTACATCTGAGCTACACCACTCAAGATGTACCTATTACAATCAATTTGACAGTTACATCCTTGCAACTATCTAAATCTTGAGATCTATCTAAACCAGAGTATTATTATAGTTACTTAAAAAAAAACCTCCCCAAAACCCTTTATAACTCAAGGAAAAAACATCTAAAAAACTTAAATTCTCTCTTTTACCATAGACAAATCATGCTTATTTTGCTTAACTAAGGAAATTTTAGATCATCCCTAAAACATTTTCAAAAGTATTAAACATCTCACTAGAATAACACTTATTTTATAAACATGAATACAATCAATCTCCAGTTCTATTTGTCATCATAGAAAAACATCAAAATTTTCTATATTAAGAAAAATAAATTATATACTTTCAAATGAATTGAAAAATAATAATAGCATTACATTAAACATCAATAATCAAATCCTTTCATAATTAAGAGACATAATCAATAAAGCCTTCCTTAACATTATATTTCAATAATCATAACATCAATTCCAAGACTAGTCTTTAGTACATCTCTTTCTTTGAGTTTTCTATTACAACATATTCACATCCAATATTAAACTTCAAGAAAAGCATAATAGAAATCTTTCTTTCTTTGTCTTCGCTTGCTGGTCCTCCTTGAGCTCCATTGAGAGGTGGTTGGAGTAAGGGATTAGGAAAACTCCTTAATATGATAATACATTCCTAAATGATTATTTCATATTCCATGTATCCAATACAAACATAAAGAAAATAAATAAGCCATTTACTTTCAACAAACTTAAACAATTACATGGAGTATTCATATAGAAATGATCCTTTACATTTCTATTTTATTTTAAAACAATCACATGAAGAAACCCCATAAATTTATTCATCCAAGATGGACTTTGCACCTAGTTTGTTTTTCTATGTTTTAAAATATACAAAGCATATAAGGAAACCCCTTGTTTCTTCCCTATAGACAAAAGCCACTCCCACTTTAAAGATTATGTGAAATATCCCATAATATTTCACTAAAAATGGACTCCACACCCAATGACTTAATATTTACTTAATAAATAACTAAGGAAACTCCCATAATTTCCTCATTGGACTCCATGTCCAAATTAAAAATTCCATGCTTTATTTTCCTCAAATCAACACAATACACTTCATAAGATAACCCTATAATTCCCTCTACACTAATTCCCTTATCCTAATAAGCTTCAAGAATCAATGTATGTTCTCAGCTTAACTTTCAAATCTATATTTTTCTTTTATTTAATTCAATAAGATTATCATTCATCTATTATATCCAAATATCAAATATCCCATATAGAAATGACCCTTTCATTTCTACTTATTTTAGAACAACCATATGAAAAAACCCCATAAATTTCTTCATCCAAATAAGACTCAATGTCCTATTTGTTATTTTTCCTAAACAAGCAATATATTTCCACTAAACAAACAATATATTTCTGTAATATATTCCGCCAAACAAACAATATATTTCTACAATATTTTCTCACAAAATAAGCAATATATTTCAGCAATATATTTTCATTAAACCAACAATATATTACCATAAAATAAATAACATATTTCCACAATATATCAAGCAATATATTTCCACAATCTATTTCTACAAAACGAACAATATATTTCCACAAAAAAAATACTATATGCCTCTTTCAGAATCATAGATCGAGCAATACATCCAAACATAGATAAGCCCATACTTCTCTTTATATAACAAACTCCTTTATCTACATAGATCTTAGGAATTCATTATAAAGATCAAACTTATTCCAAAATATACATACAATAATCAAATCCAATACCATAAAGGATCTTTATTTCTTTATCAAAAGGGTTTAAGGTTGAGAAATTATAACTGAAACATTGAACAGATAGAGCTAACAACATAGGCATCCACAAGGAAAACCTTTCAACAAATCATTTCTAGTGTCCCACACTCAAGATTAACAACACCTAGAAATAGAGTAATCTTCATCAAGAAACACAAAATAGAGATATACTCCAAAAAGCTATTTCAACATCCACAATACTAATAATCCAATTTAGCAAAATAAGATAAGTATCTAGATTTGACAAAAATGAACTTATTTCAAGCATAGATTCAATATATGAAATTTTTTCAATTGCTCTAAAGCTAGTAATTCAAAATTAGAGTAAACTAACCATAGCAACATCCACAGAAAAGCAATTCATAGCTTGAATCTCTTAAAGAAACATCAAAGACACCAATTCCTGAGTCAAAAATCCAAGTAATGCTCCTTCTATTGATTTACAAAAGATATTACATAGTAGGGAAAAAAAACACTCTAGAGCCGAACTTTAAAATTGAGGATTTGACCTCTATTAATAGTTTGACAATGAAGGAAAAAGATGGAATATTACAAGGATTAAACCATGCCAGATTGACAGAATGCTAAAGTGGCATCACTTCATTCACCTTTAAATTCTAAAAAATTTGTGTGATGTCGCACACCATAGAAGCTCGGCTCTGCAACTTGCTCGCTCTGTAATGGCAGTTGAGATATAGGCCATTAACTTCTAGATCTAAGTCGTCTATATTTCTTGGGGACTTCATATAGTCGTAGATCTATAACTACCCAAGTTATTATTTTCTTGGCTCCATGGACGCTTCATCTGCATGCTCGAATCAACTAGTTCTTGTTTGTAAAGACTTTGATTTTGTATACCTAAGAAAATGTCAGCATAAGCTTGGCCATTGATTCACTCATGAACGACTGTGATTAAATCTCAAAAATTCTTGGAGGTGAGCAGCGTAGAACATGTCACTAGGCCACTCTTCAAAAAGGCTTGTGGATTGAATTGACCATGTTGACCAGCAACATGGAGCATATCAAGAAATACACTATAATCTAAGTGAAATAGAGCATATCGCTAGACCGCTCCCTTTTATTATTAAATTTGTTTAATCCACTTTTGCATCCATGATGTAGAACACTTTGTATATAGCCTTCTCCTTGAAATATGCTCCTTTGAGTATTGAACAAATATAATCATGGAATATAGCATGTCGCCAGACCACTCAAGAAAGAGTGTAAAATGATGTTTCATGAAAGTATGCGCTGTGCCACTGCCTTGTGTTTCATTTCAGGCATCTTGACCTATTTGACTAGTGACATGGAGCATGTGTCTTGATACGCTCTAAAATGAATGTGGACCTCAGCGGCATGGAACACATCAAAACCTAGTCACTTTATTGCGTGGGTTGGGACAATGTGTGCTAGGCCACTCTTCGAAAAACGTTGATATTAGCTTTGACCTGAGTTGATAGCGACATGGAGCATCTACACTGTACCACTAGAAAATACATTGAGTATTGAGCGACTGGAAATATCCATGCAGTGCCACTACAAAATACACTAAGTGTTGAGAGGTTAAGAACATATTTGCTACCTTAGCAAAATATGTCATATTTCGCTTTGTTGAAGTGGTCACAATGTAAGTTTGTGATGAGGCCAAGAATTGCCTCATTCATGGACTATTTTGGATATTTTACAAATTGCTTTATAAACCTTATGCTATGTTTTTTATGCTAATTTTGATGGTTGAATGCATTATGTATTAATGTTTACATGTTTGAATGTTCAGGAGCACAATACTCTGTTTTGTCCATTTTCTGCATTTATTTACTCTGTTTCAGTTGATTTACCTAGCAAATAAAAGTTTACTTGAAATATGTAATAATGAGTGTTGATGTGTATTCCATTCTAGGAGCATTTCATTTGTTTTCCTTGCCTTCTAACCAGTTCAAATTGCAAAAAGGTGCCAAACTATTGTGACTGTGTAGAAAATAGAATTTGACCATACAA
This sequence comes from Wollemia nobilis, assembly GCA_028583015.1. Classification (NCBI taxonomy): domain Eukaryota; kingdom Viridiplantae; phylum Streptophyta; class Pinopsida; order Araucariales; family Araucariaceae; genus Wollemia; species Wollemia nobilis. The sequence continues at coordinate 15,475,689 of JAQPPZ010016726.1, forward strand.
ATTCCAACCAGCTGTTCATAAATAGCATGGCTTGGAATTTGTCAACTCCAGCATGTAAAACCTATAGAATTGGTCTTCTGAGGACTTAGGAAGACTACCTAGCCGGTCAAACTCACTTTCCTATGCATATGGTGTACGGATAAGGGTCAAAATGGTTAAACTACCAGATATTCCGGAGCAGCTCCGAAATGAGCGGAGCAGGACCAGTTTTGGTCAAAATGATAAACAGAACGCCCAGAAAGGTGGAAAATGGTGAGATGAGGATGGATACAGGTGTATGAGGAGTTTTCTCACCCCTTCCAATGCATTTCCACCAATGGATGATGCACAACAAGGAAAATGGAGATGCTGCAGCAGAATAATTTCCTGCATTTCAGGAAGACAACTTCAGAACAGTTGTTGAATCCTTGAGAAACAACAACAGAACGGATTAGCATATGTAGTAGATTAGTATAAATAACAAGCTCCCATGTTGGTTGAGCATATAGACATTTCCATAGAAGGATAGGGATAGAATAGTTGTTTCAGTTGTAACAGAACAACAATTCAGCAGGATTTTTCCTGCATTGCTGCAATGTTGTTTCATATTCAATAAAAGTGCAGTTTCTTCATCCATTTATTGTTCTGAGTGAATGTGTGAGCATTAGGTAGTTAAGAAGTAGTTTCTTTGCCTTCTTCTAGATCAGGGAGCAAGGGCCACTTCCAGGCCCAGGAGAAGGACCAACTATTGACAGGTTTTTCTGTTCATTTCTTGTTGTAGCAGATTAGCAAAAAACTTGGCAAATTCCATTTCTTGTTACTAACTGTGTTTATTGTAGATGCATGTAATATTTGTGGTGTGTAGTAGATGTGTGTGCATGTCAGTTGATTACCTAGCATAGGTTTTGGAATTTTATAGCATTTATGGTTTTCCCCTATTTTCAGTAGTTATTTCTAGCTTTCTGGCATTTTCCATTGTGTGGGTGATTATTAGCTTATGTGTTTCCATTTATGCAATTCTTCCATTATTGTCATTTTAATTCTGCAACTGTAGTTAGGTTTTATTTTCTGCAACTCTTTCATTCCTGTCATTTTCATTTTGCAAGAGTAAGTAGGTTTCATTTCTGTCATTTCAAATTCTGCAAAAGTAATCAGGTTTCATTTTTTGCAACCTTTATATTTCTGTAATTTTTACTTCTGCAAGAATAATTAGAATTCAAATTCAGTTCATAGGAGTAGAAGTGACACCATAACCCCCAAAGGCTAACTTGTCCCACCAATAAAGCTTATTTCCTGAATGACCTGATCTTCAAGCTGCCTAATTCTGCTATCGTATACAGCCATTGGACACCGCCCTGGATTGACAAACTTAAAGATTAAATGATGTGATTGATGACACTCATCATTTTTGGCATCGTTTTCGAGGAACCTAGGTGTTGTTAGGAGAAGTAAAGCAGCCCAAGAATTATTATTTTGATACAAGTAACAATTCTTAGAAACTTGTACTTTAGTTCATTTAGCAAATGAGCATGAATGCATAGGCCAAGAGACGAAAGAGGAAGGTTTATCAGAACCGGATCTTTCCTAGAAAGGTGTTCTTCATGATCAGGAGAAGACTTGCATGTGTATGAAATCCCTGAAAGACTTAAACAAGAATCATCTTCTTCATCAACCAAAATTTTGGGACCATTGGAAGAGGAACTCTTAGAAGCACTTACTTCTAGACATACCTCTGGGCCTGGTCCATCCGAACAAATTGTAAAAGTCAAAAGTGAGGGAGACACTATGGTAGAAGAACATGATAGGGATGTTATAGTTCAAGGTGAAAACCCTACTAGGACTTTTGAATACCCTATTCGATTGAATCCTACTCAGAATGCTCCTATGAAAACAATTTCACCTTCTATATTGCCAACCTTTAGGGGAATTGTCTCTGAGGATCCTGACCAATTCTTGTTTGAATTTAAGGTTATGTGTCAGACTTATGACTATGTAAATGACAATAAAAAACTAAAATTGTTTCCATCTACACTTAAAGATGTAACTTTACGCTGGTTTATGAGTCTTGAACCTGATTCAATCCGCACTTGGGAACAAATGGAAACTGTATTCTTGGATAAATATCAGGAGTATTGTAGAGTGCGAAATAGAAAGGATGAATTGTTTTGGATTAAACAAGAGGAGGATGAGAATTTAGAGGACTATCTTGATAGATTTACCTTTATCCAAAAGAGATGTGGTCCTGTAGAACCCGATTTGTTAAAAACCATATTCTTAAGAGGTTTGCAGGATGATTCCAGGGAAGTATTAGATTTAATGGGAAAAGGAGATGTGAACCAACTTGACATTAATGAAATCGTGGGGTTATGCAGAAATTATTCTCGCACTAGGAAAAGAAGAAAGAAGCAGAATTCTAATAATAATGATATCAAAGAATTAATGGAAGAAATGGCTAACATGAAAACTGATATTCTTGTCCAATTGAATTTCGCATTAGGGGAGAGAAATGCAAAGTCTGACTCTACACCGCCCTTGGCTATCTATTGCCCAAGATGTAGAAACAAGCATGCTTTACAAGATTATCCCTTAAACAGAACTTCTATCTCAACTATTTGTGGCATTTGTTCAAGGGGACATATCACTGATAAATGCCATCTGCTGCCTCAACTCAAAAATATTTTGGAAACCCAGACTGAAGAACTTAATGTTATTGGACAAAGGCAAGGAGGCAATTTTTCACAATATCAAAATACCCCTCATTTTCCTACAGGATGGGGACAAAATCCTTGGAATATGCCATGGGGATATGCAGAACCACCCTCACAACCTTGGAATCAATCTTGGACAACTCCTCAAGATTGGTCACACTCTGGATGGATGAATCCACCAGTTAATCCACCTTGGACACAAAATCAACAATATGGGCAAAGATGGGGGCAACAATACCCATCATATCAAGGGCAACAAAGGTATCAAGGACAAACTCAAAACCTGCTGCCTGCTCCTAATCAAAATTTTTAGGGAAGAATGCAACCACAACAAGCACAACCGGTAAAGCAACCTCCACTTCCAGCTCAACCTATGGCTAATCCAAATAATACAAGACAGGCAGCTCCTGTCTATGGAGCTGAATATGAAGAAACTACTGCAGTTCATGTCCTTGACTATAGTAATATCCAATTACATTTAGGAAAGGTATTACCTGACCCTATTCCACCTACCATTGAAGAAATTGATGGCAAACAAGAATCTTCCAGCCCAGAATAGTTGCCAACAACTTTGGAAAAGGAGAAAGAAAAATAAAAAAATGTGCAGGTGAGAGATGTACCCCCTGCAGGAGTGGTACCATACCCTGAAAGGTTTGATAATACTGTAACTAACCCTGAATCAGAATTAGTCATAGAACTTAAGAAAATGACTATATCCCTTCCTTTGTTGCAAGCAATAAAGGATGTGCCATTAATCAAGAAAACCATTCAAGAGTTGTGTATCAAGAAACCTGGCAGAAAGAAGAAGGCCTTTCCTAAAACTGTGCAAGTAGAAGGGAAATTGGCTGACCTGCTATCTGGGAAACTTATTCCTCCAAAATATAGTGATCCAGGGAGTCCAGTTGTCACAATCACTATTGGGCTAGTGCAAATTCCAAATGTATTGATTGACCTTGGAGCTGCAATTAATGTAATGACTAAAGACACAATGCAAAAATTGTAGCTCAATAATCTCAGTCCTACAACTACAATCTTAGAAATGGTTGATAGGTCAGTTGCAAAACCAGAAGGGATACTGGAAGATATTTCCATAGAAGTTTCTTCTTGGGAATATCCTGTAGATTTCCTGGTATTGCAGCCTAGAAACTCAGCTAATGGCTATCCCATCATTCTAGGATGACCTTGGCTTGCCACTGCAACTACTTTTATAGACTACAGATCTGGGGAAATGACCATTTCAAATGGCATTGATCTCAAAAATATTTCCCTTTATCCACCTGCCCAACCTTCAACCAAATTTTTTGGACAGATATGGTTTCCTGAATCTGATGAAGAACAGGAAGAAATTGTTTCCACTCTGGCCACAATAATAGTAAAGGAACACATTGAGGAAATTAACTCACAAGAAAGAGAAATATTTGAGGATGAAACTGTCCTAGTTGAGACATTACAAGAAGAAGGACTTAAAGATGATCAAATCATTGTTCATCACTTGTTATGGAAGGATGAAGAGCATACCTCAGAACATCTGTCATCCATTCCAATACAAGAAAGCTCTTTCATACTACCACATGGATGGCACCATCATCTTCTTACCTCTTTCACATGTCCTATGCAAGGAATGATTCCATCAGGCATCACTTTTGAAATAGAATCCAGAGTATTTCATACTCTTCAGCCACACCACTGTCCATTAAATTCTTTAATCAACAAGTATGGAGCAGTCAATTCTGTTCATCCAGGAATAAAACAAATTGAAGTACAACCAGGTAAAATTTTGAATATTAATAGCTGGTTGACTAATGAACAAGAAGCAAAATTATTTGTTGTCCTACAAAAACATGTTCAAGATTTTGCTTGGAGTTATAAGGATATGACTGGAATTCACCCTGATGTGTGTACACATAGGATATACACTGAAGATGTTAAACCTGTGAGACAACCTCAAAGACGTTTGAATCCTGCTCTGAAAGATATTGTCAAGGAAGAAATTGAAAAACTTTTAGATGTAGGGTTCATTTATCCAATATCAGACAGTCGGTGGGTTTCTCCATTGGTTATTGTTCCAAAGAAAAATGGGAAAATGAGAGTGTGTGTAGACTATAGAGAGTTAAACAAGGTCACACATAAGGACCATTTCCCATTACCTTTCATAGACCAAGTGTTAGACACCCTTGCTGGCAAGAAATTCTTCTATTTTCTTGATGGTTTCAGTGGATATAATCAAATACAAGTTGCACCAGAAGACCAGGAGAAAACTACTTTCACATGCCCTTGGGGAACATTTGCTTATAGGGTCTTGCCTTTTGGCTTATGTAATGCTCCAACAACTTTTCAAAGAGCTATTTTGGCAATATTCTCTGATTTGACAAATGAAAGTGTGGAAATCTATATGGATGATTTCACAGTGTGTGGAGAAACTTTTGATTATACCTTAGAACAACTTGAAAAAGTTTTAACACATTGTGAAACATACCATTTGTCTTTAAATCCTGAAAAATATTTTCTAATGATGGAGGAGGGGATTGTCCTTGGTCATCATATTTCCTCTCATGGGATCAAGGTTGACCCCAAGAAGGTGGAAGTCATCAAAAACCTTCCTCCTCCAAAAACTCAAACTGATGTAAGGAGTTTCTTGGGACATATTGGTTTCTACCGTAGATTTATTGCAAATTTCAGTACCATAGCCAATCCAATGTTTGCATTATTGACTAAGGATTCTGAATTTTCCTAGTCTATTGAGTGTCAAAAGTCTTTTGAAGCATTGAAGGAGAAGTTAACAACTCCCCGATGTTGAGAGGACCTAATTGGGAACTACCATTCCATATTCAGACTGATGCTTCCAATACTGCCATTGGAGCAGCACTAGGTCAGATTGAAAATGGAGAACATTATGCCATTTACTACATTAGTAAAAACTTGATAGGAGCTGAAAATAACTACACCACTACTGAGAAGGAATTCTTAGTTGTGGTATATGCTATCAATAAGTTTTGACACTATATCACAGGATATCAAGTGTTCATCCATACAGATCATGCTGCTATTAAATACTTGATGAACAAACCTATGGTTAGTGCAAGAATTATTCGCTGGTTAATATTATTGCAGGAATTTGATATCACCATAGTAAATAAACTAGGGAAAGCCAATGTGGTAGCAGATTTTCTATCAAGATTGCCAAATACAGACATAGGGGAATTGGTGGAAGATGCTTTTCCTGATGAAAAACTATTTTCTATTTATGTGCAGTCTCCATGGTTTGCAGATATAGCTAATTACTTGGCTACAGGGAAAATTCCTCCTCACTTCACTTCTAAACAAAAGAAACAGTTAATCAAGCAAAGCTCTTATTTCAAATGGATAGGAGGTCTACTTTTTAAATGCAGTCCTGACCATGTCTTACGTAGGTGCATCCACAAGGATGAAGTATATGACATTCTCCGTGCATGCCATGATGAACCATCAGGTGGACATTATTCAGTCAAGAGTACAATTCAGAAAATCTTAGGTACTGGTTACTATTGGCCATCTCTGCATAAGGATGTAAAAAAATATGTCAGACATTGTGATGCATGCCAAAGAATGGGAAAACCTACCTATACTAATGAAATGCCATTACAACCTCAAGTAGGTATAGAACCATTTGAGAGATGGGGGTTGGACTTTGTAGGACCAATTGACCCACCTTCTCAGGGAAAGGTGCATATCTTGGTATGTACTAATTATGTGACTAAGTGGGTAGAGGTGCATGCATTTAAACATGCTCATGAAGAAAAGGTTGTTGATTTCTTGTATACTCAAATTTTTTACATTTTGGAGCCCCACATTCTATCACTACAGATCAGGGACCTCAATTTACATCAAAGGTTATTGAAGCCTTTACTAAACTATATGAAATCAAGCACAGGAAGTCCTCACCTTATCACCCTCAAGCAAATGGTCAGGTTGAAGTAACAAATCAAGAATTAGAAAGAATATTAACCAAAATAGTAGCTTCCCATAGGAGGAATTGGATGGATAAACTACCTGAAGCAGTTTGGGCTTATAACACTACATGGAAATCCACCACAGGATTTACACCTTATGAATTGGTTTATGGTAAAAAGCCTCTTTTGCCTATTGAATTTGAATTACTAACACTTCGAACTACTTTGGAAGTTGGTATTGACTTGTCATAGGCACAAACAGATAGGATTTTGTAGCTCAATGCATTGGATGAACTACGAATGGATGCATTGCATCAAACTGAGGTGATTCAAGCACAATGAAAGTTGTGGCATGATAGTCACATTCAACAATGAGAATTTCAGCAAGGTGATTGGGCTTTGTTGTTTGATTCTCGCTATGAAGATTTTCCTAGGAAATTACAAACTAGGTGGCTTGGACCTTATCTGATTGAAGAAGTATTTGGAAATGGAGTTGTTCATCTGTCACCCATTGATGACTCATGAAGGAAGCTAGTGGTTAATGGACATCGTCTCTAGATATACCATGCACCACTGACTAAGGATGAATTTCTGAAGCAAATAGAGCAAATGGATATCAACATGATGGAGGGAACTACTCCTTCCACAACAGATTCAACAGAATGATAAAAAATAAAAAAATGAATAATTCAGAAAGTGAAAACCTCCTAGGAGGCACTTCTGAATTGGCTTGCATGAAAACTAGTTTTTCGGCATGTTTGCCTTGTTGGTCCCACAATCATTGTTCCATATTTTCCCAAGACTGCACCTATTTTTATTTTCAGTAGAAGAACCAGCTGGTAGTCAGCAGGAACAAACATCTGTACAAATGTAGATGAATGGTTACATCAGGTATGTGCTCTTTGCATTTTAATCATTGTAGATATTTAGTATGTAATGTGTGAAAATCATTAGTTAGTATAAAGCATTCATAAGGTTTGGTAAAATCCAAAAAGTTATCCATCTAGTCAAGGGGAGGCAAAAGAAAAATTCATGTTGTCTTAAAAGGATAGATTGAAAAATTGCAGTTAGTAAAACTTGTTCCTGAAGGGAAGGTGTGCAGAGCTCAATGATGTTAAGCTCTAGAATAATAATGCTACTTATTAGCTTTGGAATGATGTTAAGCTCCAAAATGAGAATGTTGTTTAAAACAAAAGCAATTAATAAAACTTCAAATAAATTAAACTTTGGAATGAACCAAGGCAAACTTGATTGAAAATATGAAATGCCATGTGGCATAAAATTGTTTTTAATTTCATCATTCGAAGTTGGAAATAAAAGTCATGGCATGGATTCCAAGTTGTGGGTCTCAAAGCTACGATGGGAAAGATGTCTTTGGAACTACCACATGCTTTGGGGTATGCAAAATATTTGGCACATGCAACAAGGCACTTCGAAAAATGGAAACTCTGCAAATTGTGCATGTTATGGCCAATGCCCAACTGCCAACTCGGCAAGCCGTAATTACTTAATAGAAAAAATTAGCAAAATGGGTAAATTAAGTTTTTACACGGAATAAGAATCTACCACGTGCCTGGTAAGATGGATGTGGTTTTTCAAAATCTTCAACACGTTCCAAAGTTGGTTCCTGCGCTCCACAAATTTAATTGCCATATCCACGAAATCATTGCAAATTATCATAGCCCCCCTCAAACAAAAACTATTGATTCCAAAACCAGAAGATGATCTATTTTAGGAAAATTCATAGGGTAGGAAGGAAGAAGAGCATAGGGAAATTTGAAGATGGGGGGAAAAAGAATAAAATTGAACCAAAAAATGTTAGTTGTCTACAGAAAGATCCAGAGTCATTACAAATTTTTACAAAAGGAGGGTTGATGTCATTTTTGAGAAAATTTGATGGGTACTCTGAGGGACTAGCGATAGAATTTGCATGAACTTTCAGGAACAACCAGGCTAGCATCAGTGGCATGACAATCTAGGTAACACCTAAAATATTAAGCCAAATCACTGAATTACCTTTGCAAGGGCTACAAATTTTAAAAGCTAGTAAAAATACCCTAACAAAAATAGTTAATCAGTTTAGAGAAGAAAGAGATAGACCAATTGAGTTTCAAATGAATAATAATGTTTGCAAAGGGGTAAAACGAACCAGTTTACAACATCCTTGGGAGGAAGTAGTTGTATGGGTAATCAGATTCTTCACCTGTGAAGGGCAATTTGTTGTGTTATCTAGCCACCATATTAAAATTTTGAATCATTTAAGGCATGGTGGCCAGAAACCTGAGTTTAGGGTAAACTTTCCCCTGTATCTACACCAAGAATTACAGAGTATGGCTAAACGCTACCAAGAAGGAAAAGGAACCCCTAAGCATCATGGAATAATTAAATTGATCTACAAATATCATTTTAGAGGAAACCCTAGGAGTTTTGACAGATTTTTCTCTTCTTGGAATGAAATGGTTTATGAAGAGGAGACAGGGGATGAAAGCCCTAAAAGCCCTGAAACTAATGAAGAAGAGGCAGAAGATGAATCCTCTAAAAATGATATTCCCTCTTCACCACAAGGACCTCCATCTTCTAGGACTAGGAAACAAAGGGAAAGAAAATCCAAAACTGGTCCTATAGAAAAGAGGAGGAAGGTAACATTCTTCGAAGATGTGACTATTTTTCTAGTACAACCCATTGAGCAGCCAGGGAGTCCAAGCAGGGAAACACATGCTGATAAGGAGATATCTCAATCAGGAGTAGAGTCTGCTCCAGAACCTACCAGAAAATATAAAAATAAGTAGTTTACCCTTGGGGTGCGAAGGTCCTCTAGACTTCAGAAGGATAAAACAATTAAGGGGATAGTAGATGTGGAAACATTACTGCCTCAGACAATGGTTGAAGATCAAGGGGGACACATTGATACATCCATGGAAGATACACAATAGGAGGAAACATCTATGGAAGAAATTGTAGATATAGGTACATAAGATACATGTATAGATACAACAATACCTGCAATGTATATCCCACTTGCTTATTCTTCTAATTTTGAAGCAGAATTTATAACAGAGGAAGAGGAGGAGGATATACAAGAATAATTACATGCTGCAAAAAGTGTCATCAAGACACAGATGGGATGGATTGAATAGAATGAGGCCTCTATACAAGAAAAAGATAAACTCATTACTGATTTACAATAGGAGGTGGAAGAATTAAAGGCTAGGTTATCCAATCTAGAGCCACAACCTACAAAAGTTGATTTTGAAGATGAGTTGGTCAGAATTCTGTTAGAATTAGCAGAACAGAATAGAGCAACAACTATACCTGAGGAAGGTTCACCCATCATAAGGACTGAAATAGATGTGGTAGACCAGCAGGATGTAATTATGCTAGAACATGAAGTTTCAGAGGACTCTACAGAACATTCTACAGATGTACATTCTGATAACTTGCAACAATAGGAGGCACAAACACCACAGAGAATAGTAGATGTCAATGATAAAGGAGAAATGAAGGATCAGGTAACCATACCTTCTCATCAATATTCTGTTGAACTAATGCCATCAAGTTCACCTCTAGTTGAAACAACAAAAATTGGAGTACAAGTGGATTTACCTCCAAAGGTGCAACAGATAATCAGACCCCCACAGATAGTTACATTGACAAAATATAATGAGGACATAGCACACTGGGTGCTTAAATGTCAAGGAATGGAGGCACAAATTGCATCTTTGAAATATTTGGAGAAGAAGCTTGATGCTCAAAGTGTAGAAACAAATAAGTTGCAGGGACAGGTTCAGTATCTTTGTCAGGTTGTAGAGTACCTAGTTCAGTTTCGAAGGCCAGCTAGATGTTACAGTCTAATATTGAAAGAGAAGTACCTCCATTGGCAAGTGATGAGAATTTGTTTTGATCTCCCCTATGAAATAAACACTGTAGAGGAGTTTTTGGAAGCTTATTTGCATAGTCCAGAAGAACAAAAGAATTTGATGTGTGAACTATTCCTGCACCAGTTTCTCATGCCAAAAAATGTGATATTTTTGCCACATATCTTCATAGGGGATATTCAGTTGAGAGCTTTTATGTCCACCCTACAAAATCAATTGTATTGGGATCAAGAGAAAAGGGCAAGTAAAGAAGTTGAACTAACAGCTAAGCTGCTACTCAGACCAGTCCATCCCAATCACAGAACTACCACCAATCAACATTTTACCATGATGAGAGAACAAAAGATCAGGTTGGTTTATCTAAACAATCTTAATGATTGTATGTCCAATTTTCAAACTTCTTGTGCCGAATATTTTGGAAATGCTTTATCAGCTTGCCAAGTTAGATGGGGAGAGTTATCAATATCACTGCAGAAAAGAGAACCCATCTCACCCAACAATATATTGTGTTCCAGACAAAGAGAACAAGGCATAATGCAGACCATCCTAGAAATAAAGGATCATTGGATAGGTCTGAGGTACAGACTACCCACTGTTATAACTCATGTCCCTTATTTCTTTGACAGTGATCCTCAACCAGATGAGCAGTTTCAAGAATGGCTCAAAAAATTACAGGAAACCAGAGGATACTATAAAGGGAGGTTGTGGAAGTATCAAGAAAGAAATTTGAGCATAGATCTTTGTGCTTCTGTAGCATTGCAAAATGCATGAGGACATGCATCAGAATAGGTTGGGGGGAAAATGATGAGGCCAGGAATTGCCTCATTCATGGACTATTTTGGATATTTTACAAATTGCTTTATAAACCTTATGCTATGTTTTTTATGCTAATTTTGATGGTTGAATGCATTATGTATTAATGTTTACATGTTTGAATGTTCAGGAGCACAATACTCTATTTTGTCCATTTTCTGCATTTATTTACACTATTTCAGCTGATTTACCTAGCAAATAAAAGTTTACTTGAAATATGTAATAATGAGTGTTGATGTGTATTCCATTCTAGGAGCATTTCATTTGTTTTCCTTGCCTTCTAACCAGTTCAAATTGCAAAAAGGTGCCAAACTGCTGTGACTGTGCAGAAAATAGAATTTGACCATACAAATTCCAGCCAGCTGTTCATAAATAGCATGGCTTGGAATTTGTCAATTCCAGCATGTAAAACCTATAGAATTGGTCTTCTGAGGACTTAGGAAGACTACCTAGCTGGTCAAACTCACTTTCCTATGCATCTGGTGTACGGATAAGGGTCAAAATGGTTAAACTACCAGATATTCCGGAGCAGCTCCAGAATGAGCGGAGTAGGACCAGTTTTGGTCAAAATGGTAAACAGAACACCCAGAAAGGTGGAAAATGGTGAGATGAGGATGGATACAGGTGTATGAGGAGTTTTATCACCCCTTCCAATGCATTTCCACCAATGGATGATGCACAACAAGGAAAATGGAGATGCTGCAGCAAAATAGTTTCCTGCATTTCAGGAAGACAACTTCAGAATAGTTGTTGAATCCCTGAGAAACAACAACAGAACGGATTAGCATATGTAGTAGATTAGTATAAATAACAATCTCCCATGTTGGTTGAGCATATAGACATTTCCATAGAAGGATAGGGATAGAATAGTTGTTTCAGCTGTAACAGATCAACAATTCAGCAGGATTTTTCCTGCATTGCTGCAATGTTATTTCATATTCAATAAAAGTGTAGTTTCTTCATCCATTTATTGTTCTGAGTGAATGTGTGATCATTAGGTAGTTAAGAAGCAGTTTCTTTGCCTTCTTCTAGATCAGGGAGCAAGGGCCACTTCCAGGCCCAGGAGAAGGATCAACTATTGACAGGTTTTTTTGTTCATTTCTTGTTGCAGCAGATTAGCAGAAAACTTGGCAAATTCTATTTCTTGTTACTAACTATGTTTATTGTAGATGCATGTAATATTTGTGGTGTGTAGTAGATGTGTGTGCATGTCAGTTGATTACCTAGCATAGGTTTTGGAATTTTATAGCATTTATGGTTTTCCCTGTTTTTTAGTAGTTATTTCTAGCTTTCTAGCATTTTCCATTGTGTGGGTGATTAGTAGCTTATGTGTTTCCATTTCAGCAATTCTTCCATTACTGTCATTTTAATTCTGCAAATGTAGTTAGGTTTTATTTTCTGCAACTCTTTCATTCCTATCATTTTCATTTTGCAAGAGTAAGTAGGTTTCATTTCTATCATTTCAAATTCTGCAAAAGTAATCAGGTTTCATTTTCTGCAATCTTTCCATATTTGTAATTTTTACTTCTGCAAGAATAATTAGAATTCAAATTCAGTTCATAGGAGTAGAAGTGACACCATAACCCCCAAAGGCTAACTTGTCCCACCAATAAAGCTTATTTCCTGAATGACCTGATCTTCAAGTTGCCTAATTCTGCTATCGTATACAACCATTGGACACCACCCTGGATTGACAAACTTAAAGATTAAATGATGTGATTGATGACACTCATCAGTTTGACTATTTCGCCAGTGATATGGAACATCCTACACTATGCCACTACAAAATACACTATGTGTTGAGTGGCTGGGAACATCTTCATGCCTTAGAAAATATTTTCAAAATTTTTCTAAGGATGTGGCCATTTTGGGCCTACATTCTGGTGCCTCCCGAGTGGATTTTCTTGCAAAGCCGATGAACTCAGAATCTTATCCATTGGGCATCAAGAGTCAAAAATTAAATCCATGAGCTATGCTTCATAGAATAACTTCTATATGACCATCACCCTCTAGAACATTTGTGAAGACATTCAGAGGATAACGGTTCATATGGAGATCATACTAGAAACAATGATATTCACCACTCCTTCCGACTGAAAACTGCTCCATGTCAAAAAAATAGAGTTATGCTCTCCCTTATAAGCCTAACCGACATGATCAAAATATCTTCATGGAATTTTCATTTTCTACTCTTTTACTTCATGCTTTTATAATTATTCTCTGACTATGTCAGAATCAAAAACAATATACAACACTTTTTACATGAATACAAAAAATGACTAAGTTACAAGACTTTCAACCCCAACTTATTCCTTCACTGAATTTTGACCATTGAGTTGTTCTTTCTATGCTTCCTCAAAGTCTTCGAAAACCTTATCTGATTGTTCTTCTTCCTACTAAGTTGCTTCTTCATCATTGCCTTCCTCTTCATCTTCTTCTTGATCAACTTCTTCTTCTGGTGAAACTTCTTGCCGATCATTAGGCTCTACATTAGTCCCAAAAATTTGAATCATCAATTTTAGAGTCTGCAAAGCTTGACTCCAAACTACCTCAGAAGGGTTGGAAGTCTCCTTAAGCTATTTATGAATATATTCCAACTTAGAGGTCTCCTCATAAGTTGTAGAGCTTCCTTTATTCACCAGGTCCTCCATCAAATCCTTGAGCCTAGTTAAATCTTTTATCATCTGAGAGACCTATTCTTGATCAATTGGCTCCTCCCAAGCATCTACCTCAGATTCATCCTAGATGATTGCAGCTACATTCTCTTTGATCTCTTTCTCAGATAATAAAGTATTATTTTTGACCTAGAGTCCTCCAAAACCATACTGAGTCATTTCTTGGTTGATATCAACTACATCTTGGATCATGCTTTCAATTTTATCATATAACAACCAACCCTTTTGTAACAATCTATTCTTCTTAACTACAACTCTAGAAGCTAGTCTAGAAATATTCCATGCCTTATTGGGGATAGGCTTAGCAGCCTCATTGAACCTACTATCAGATAACTTATAAATTTGTTCTAGAATCACCATAGGCTACAACTCTTGAGTGAACTTATCCAAATCTTCTTTGATATTTTGGAGCAGATGGCTAGCATCATCCATATAATCAATTATGGGTTATATCTCAAAGCATTTCTCCAAGACTTCAGACCATAGCTCTTTTCTGACCTTCTTCACTCCTTTTGAAAAGCCTGAAGACTTAGCTTTCTCAATCTAAAGTTGGTGCTTCAAATCTTGTATTTCCTTAGCTTGATCTTCATTCTTATTTTTCTACTCCTCAACTTGATCTTTAAGCTTGATGGCCTCTTGATATTTATTCTACCAACTCTTAACTTCATTTCTGATAGCCTTTTCTACCTACTTTTGATTGTTAACTATCTTCTCCAACCTCTCTATATTTTCCTCCAACTTTCCAACCTTCTCCCTATAGATGTCAATCTTGACATAAAAAGTCTCAAGATGAGCTTTTGCTATGACCAATTCATCCTCTATAGGTAGCTGCTCAATATCTTCTATATACTCCTCCAGATGATAATCTTGAACAATCATCTCTTCTTCAAGTTTGCTCACCAGAGGAGTAATATATCTAGATGTTCTTTGCCTTGTGACTAGATCAATAGTCATTATCTTCCTCTTCATAGCCATTCTCTTGGAAGGCTTAGAGAGTTTCTCTACCCAAAAATCTTGGATATTTTGTGAAACTTATTTTCCTTTCTACAGAGAAGACAAGGTGGGATGACTTATAGGGGGAGGGGAAGTTATAAAATAAGGGAGGACAGACTCAAAGACTGATGGTAGTGAAGTAGTAGTGACAATAGTTGAATCTATGCTTATTGTTGGAGTTGCAATTGAGAAAGACATAGGAATGGAAGTAAAACTCATGGAATGAGTTGAAGGGGATGAAACAACTTGTCCTTATGATGATACTAGAGGTTTTGAGGGTGGAGATGGAATGATAGGAGATGATGTGACTAGGATTTTAGATGAATATGGAGGGGATGGATTGGATTGACCCTCTATATCAACTGATGAAATAGGTGGTGAGTTATGAAGGGGAGAGGGTACCTTTTGATCAAAATTTTCTTGAGAAAGGGAAGGGGATTTCTTTGGGGAAGGAGAAGGAGAAGAAGGGATAGAAATAATACCTTCACCTACAGAAGTAGGGTGTTCAAGAATCTCCTCTACTCCTTGGTGTTGTACTTGTTGTATTGGTAGCTCTGCAACTAAAACAAGGGTCTTTTCAACAATCTTCCCCTTATCCACTTTCAGTTTCTTATAGACCTCCTTCTGAGTTTCTCCTAGTGCATCTTTAGCCTTTCTCTTAAAAACTTGAAACACTATAGGCTTATCACTCTTTATATCCTCTTCAGATTGCTCCTCCTATAACACATCCTCAGTGATAGGGATTGACTTAGTTGTAGCTATAGTAGTGAAACTCATAGGCATGAATACAAAGTATTCATCCTTTTTCTTCCAATATATCTCAATCCTAGGAGGCTCTCCACCCAAGGCTAGATGTTTGGGCCTATTTGCTATCTAAATGACTTCTATATTTACTACCCTATCATCAGAGTAATGCATTTTACTCATAATCTGGGCCCCTATAAAATATTTCTCCAATTGCTCTTGTGAGGGCTCAAATGTTTTAGGGACTCCTTCAGTAATTAGTGGAGCATTAATCTCTACTTCTTGCATTTCTTCTTATGAAGGTGGGGAAGGAGAATATATCCTTGCTTGAGTCTTCTTATAAATCAATACCAAATTCTTAGGATCCTTAGCTTTCCAGGTCTTAATATGTTTGTCATATCGATCAAAAAACTCATCATCTATTATTCGACCGAATCTGGACTTATTTATACCAATTTCTACTCTCATCCTCCACCAATCTACAATTTTACCTTCATCCCATCCCTTTTTCTTTTCAACATCCTTAATTTTAGACTCCTTCAAACAATGGCTTTCATTTTTAGTAGGATCAAAATCAACTATCTGCTCATAAAAGTCTCTCCATGGGGGTAGTTGTTCCATTTTAGAGACATTCCAATCCAATGGAGCACTTTCTTTGTTATTCCTCCCCTTTTCAAAATGAGGCCTCGAAGTCTTCTCAAACTTGAGGGCTTTTTCTCCATTAAGTTTGATATTCCTCTTTGTGAACTTGTCATCAGGGTCATACCTCCATCTCTATGGGATGTAAAAAAGGCCTAACCTATCCAAATATTGGGTGATTTTTTCACCTTGACCCCTTCTGACAATTGTTATATCATCAACATTATGAGAGTAAGTCAACAAACATTTCCTTCCTTTACTAGAGCCATAATTCATGTTGATGAAGTCTGCCTACCTCAAGTACTCCAATGCCAACAACCTATTAGTCACAAAATGTGGTAGCAGAAAAGGTTTACCAGTGAAACCATAGAGCCTGATGATAGTGCCCTCTATGAGGATATACCAATATCCCTCTTCGATATCTATTACTCTTAGCAATTCTCTAGCCAAATATGGCAATCTAGGGCATTTCCCATACATGATTTTCAATGTTAGCCCTAGAAATTCCAAATTGAACCTATAAAATGATTATGTGCTCCTCAAATGAGTGGTCCAATAATAGATAAGAATAGGGTCTCCTTTGTCATTCTTATCTTTCACTAGAATCTAGGGCATCATGTGCCTTACAACAGCATAAAACATCCAAAACAAATTTGAATAATGCCAAAAAGAAGGGGATTCTGAACCCCTTTTCATTCTAACCAACTGCTCATGCATTCACTTAGCGAGAAAGGTTAGCCAATCAAAATAAATCACCTTGAAACCCTCTTCCTCTACTTTAGGTTTATACATTCTCTCATTTGAAATGCAATATACAGTAGCTATTTGCCAATCTCTCACAAACTGGTCAGAGTCTAAACCTTCTAAGCAGGCCAACATGGAGAAGAGCTTTGGGTTAGCGAATTGCTCAATAGGAATTGGGGTTTTGGGGAGTCCATCCTCATTTTTTATATGCTTAAATTGGAAGTGAATCCACTTTTCAAAAACTTCCCCTCTCATGAGCATTGTAGAATAATATCTAGTTTGCTCTGCTACATCAAATGGTTTAGGTTCTAGAGGTGGGTCTACTCCTATAGAAAAAAAATCATGACAAGCTTTGGTTGTGATACTAAATAAGGTTTTGCCATCAACTATTTTTACTACTTTTGTCTTAGGATCATAAAACTTAATGATTGTAGAAATTAACTCTAGGAAATGATGGACTGAATCATAGATATAAGAAAATAAGAGAGAATAGGATTACCTTGGGGATAATTGTACCTCTTTATACCTTTAAAATATCTCCTTAGCTTAGTTCTCCTTATTTGCATCATTACAGTATCTACTAGTCCTTTTATTTGCTTCATGTAGCTTTCCAACTCTACAATTTTTCGTTGCAAGTCCTTTTGGGCTACTTTGGGAGCCATTTTCTATAAAAATATTTAGAGCACTTCTTCCTTTCTTCTTTGTGAGCTTCATCTCTCTACTCCTTTGGCTCTTCTTGCTAGGTAAGTGCCACTTCACAAAATGAATGGGCTTTACATTTCAAATTTTTAAATGCTCTCGCATGTATACCTTCCACCATTAATGTAATCGATGTGATAATATATCCATTGCACACTTTTCAATTCAAAGATATGCATCTTGGTGGCAAAAATCATTATGTCCATCATTGATTGGTTGTGGCATGAAGCACTCACTAAACTCATAATGCTTTTCATCACTTTCCTTTTCTTAGAGTAGCGGAGGTCAGTCGTGGTAGTCCAAGGCTCCTTTTATTCATTGAAGAGTGGCATAGAACATTCTAATAGAACACATGTTGCATTCTACTATCACCCTTAGCTTATTGGAGAGCGGCATGGAACACATGTTGTATTCCACTACCACCCTTAGTTTATTTTACAACTTTGCACTCTTTAAAGTAAAATTTTCTTTTTTTTTACTTTACAAAAATGAAAACTTTAGCAAAGGAAAAACAATATAATACAATATATGTACATATGTTACAATGAATGTATATCTCAATCAAAGTAGATTTTTAGATGAAAACCATTGATCGGGATCGATTGCATGTTTCCTTCTAGATCTTCAAGCTAGAAAACATTGCTTTCTTTAACCTCAACTACTTTGAAAGGACCATCCCAGAAAGAATCAAACTTTTGATGGTGCCCTGGCTTAGCTCTTTCCACATTCCACCTTAGAACAGAGTCTCCTACTTTGAACTTTCTGAATCTAGCTTTCTTGTCAAACCATCCCTTAATATCAAATGAGTGCTTCTAGAAGTCCTCATATGCTTGAGTCCTTTTCTCTTCTAGCTAAAGTAAATGTGTTAACCTAGTTTCAACTGGATTCTGCTCGAGCTCTTCCTCTATATCTATCAACTTGAGAGCTAGAATTTCCAAGTGAATAGGTAATACTACTTCTTTGCCATACACCAGAGCATAAGGAGAGGTCTTAATGGATTTTTTATGGTGATCCTATCTACCCATAGAGCTTGTTCTAACAATAGGTGCCAACTTCTCTTGTTACCTTCTAATGATCTCCTCAAGATTCTTAGTAGATTTTTGTTAGTTGATTCTGCTAATCCATTCCCCTAGGGATAGTAGTTGGAGGTATTTTTTATAGTGATGCCATACTTTCTAGAAAACTCAATGTACTTAGCTCCTATAAAAGTTGGGCCATTATCACTTACTATAGCTTCTGGGACACCAAACCTTGTGATCAAGCTTTCCATGAAGTCAATAACCACTTCTTGATCTGATTTCTTTATGGGAATGGCCTCTACCCATATGGTAAGGTAATCTATGGTAGTCAAAATGTATTTATGTCCTACTGAGGAATTTGGATTAATTACCCCAATGAAGTCTAGCCCCCATTGTTGAAAAGGCTCTTCAACCTGAATTGGCTTGAGGGGGAATGATGCATTCCTAGTTCTCCCCACATACCATTGGCATTCATCACAGGCTCTTGTAACTTTGAAGGTATCAAAAAAATAGTAGGCCAGTAATAACCTACCCTAATGATCTTCAAAGTTATGACCCTTCCTAAAAAGTGTCCTCCAGATAATCCTCCATGGAACTCCTCAATGACCTTTTGCTTCTGATCTTCTTTCAAACATTTTAAGAGGACTCCATCAAGATTTTTCTTGTATAGTCCCTCTAGTAGTAAGACATATTTCAAGGCTTGAAGCCTATATCTTCTCCTTTGTGATGGATTAATATTATGGGGACAAACTCCTATCTGAAAGTATTTGGTCATCTGTTCAACCTAGTCTGATTCTCCTGACTGTAGTTCTTCAGTCTGATCTTCTACTGATGACTGACAAGTTATCACTTCTACTATAACTACTACTTTTATTAAACCTTGGCATAATGCTCTACCTCTGACCAGCTTGGTAGGATGGATTTCCATATCATATTCTTAGATCTTAGTAATCCAACCAGCTCTTTTATCTCCTAGTTCACCTTGTAAAATGAAACTTCTAACATCTGGGTGAACTACATATACCAGGGTTTTACTCTGAACCAAGTATTGCCTGAATTTCTTCAATGACTTCATCACTACAAATACTTGTTTCTCAATAAAATTATACTTGACCTGATATTCATGGAGAGTTTAACTCCAAAATAATATGGGGTGTTCATCTCCCTCATCATTTTTTTGAGTTAGCATAGATGCATAGCTCTCTTCAGCTCCATAAGCATACAAAATGAAATCTTTGCTGAAATTAGGGTTCACTAGAACTGGAGTAGTGGCAATGGATTATTTGATGATCTCAAAAGCTTGTTTTCTCACTTCAATCCATTTGAAATCTGTATTCTTCTTCAATAATTCTAAGATAGGTTTCACCTTTTGAGAAAAATTTAAGATGAATTTTCTAATAAAATTGATCTGGTCGAAGAAGGACTGCAAAGCTTTCTTGTTCATAGGCAATGGAAGAGCAAGGATTGATTTGAATCTATCTAGATCAATAGCCATACCTTCTTTAGAGACCACATGGCCTAACAAATTTCCCTCATGGACTACAAAAAATGACTTCTTTAGATTGAGAGAGATACCAAATTCCCTACACTTTTTAAACACTTGCTCTAAATGTGCCAGGTGATCTTGCTTCTTATGAGAAAATACAGTCATGTCATCCAAGTAGATTAGAATGACTTTGTTGATTAGCTCTCCAAAGGCATAATCCATTGCTCTTTGGAATGTGGCTCCTGCATTGGATAGACCAAAAGGCATTCTCTGATAGGTAAAAGTACCCCATTTGGTGGTGAATATTGTTTTGAACTGATCCTCATATTTCACCCAAATCTGGTTGTAACCAGAGAAGCCATCTAATAGTGAGAACCTCTCTACTCCTACAATAATCTACAAGATCTGATCAATCTGAGGGAGTGGATAGTGGTCTTTTAATGATGCTTGATTGAGATTCCTAAAATCCACACACAAACGGATGTCACCATTCTTTTTCCTTACTAGGACCAAGTTAGCTACCCAGGTCGAATGCTTGATTGGATATATGATCTTAGCCTTCAACAACTTTAATAGTTCTTCCCTCATTATGGCTTCAATCCTAGGGTTCACAGGCCTCTATTTCTACCTAAAGGATTTTGCATTTGGTTCTAGCTCAATTGTATGTTGGATCACCTTCTTATCATATACTTTAAGATCTTCATATGACCAAGCCACAATGTCTTGGTATTTCAGGCATAGAACTTTGATATCCTCCTCTTCTTCTAGAGAACATCGGACTCCAACTTTGAGCTTCTTTTCCTTTTTGATCTCAATTTCCTTGTAGATATTTTCATTGATCTCCATAGATTTGATCTTCTTCCTATCTTCATTATCAAACAAGCTCTCCAAAGTGACCAACCCCTAGGGATATGATTATTTTTTAGTTGGATGACATCTTGTTGGTCTATCTCATCTAGAATTTCCTCTTGAATGGTTGATAGATAGGCTTCCCTTACTAGGAAATCAATGATCTATTCATCACTTTCAAAAACCTGCCAGAAGATCTACTTGTCTGGTATTGCAGGCCTAAAAATCATTTTGATCCCTTTATCTTTTGTGACTCCTATATCTGCAGAAGGGTTGAAATTAGCTCCCCTCACTACCAAGGAATCAGCCAAGGTGTTCTATCTTCTAGGAATAAAATTAATATTTAGGGCATCAAAGGATTCCATCAAATCCCATACCCTATTTATGTATACCTTCAGGTAATGGTGTTTACTACTACACCTCTCTCTTACCTGATTAACAATTAGTTTAGAATCACCATATATATTCAGTATCTTGATGCCCATACTCTCAGCCTACATTAGTCCAAGGTACAAAGCCTCATACTCTACAACATTGTTGGTACAGGACCAAGTCAGTCTGTATGCGAAACTCTTTGCACCTTCTGACTGAGACTGCAACAATACACCAACACCAACCCCATTTTTGCATCTTGCACCATCAAAGTGCATGGTCCAAGTCTCTATTTCCCTTAATGACTGATTGGATATGGTAGGGACTCTTTTCTCTATTTCTAAGGAAATGCTATATGTACCCATGCCTATTCCAAACTGATTGTAATCTTCTTTGAAAGGTAATTCATCTTCAACCTCTAGTTCTTCAAAACTTTCCACCAGTTGGAACTCATCCAGAGGAGTGAGGTTACACATGTCTTCTTCAATTTTTTCAATATGATAAGACATGGGCTTCTCAAGAGTAATCCTTATTCTCTTTCCCTTAAAGGGAATCACCATACTAGAGTAATCCATGTACATACATCCTCCCAATTTGGTAGTGAATTCTCTTGAAAGACATAGGCCAAAATAAGGCTCTAGGTCTACCACCACTATTTCTTGCACAATGGTTACCTCTAGAGCTCTATGCAACCTCATTAGAACATCCTTTATCACCCCTACTATCTTTACTAGGGTTCCATCCAACTGCAAAACTCTAGGATAGGATCTGGTATATTCCATTCCCATCTCCTCATAGACTGCTTTGGGCATAACTATGGTGGAAGCCCCTGAATCAATCATGCAGTTGTAGATAATCCAACCCTCCATCCTCAAAGAAATGTAAAAGGGAGGGGGTTTGTTCTTTAGGGTAGTAGGGGACATCTTGTCTTTCCTAGAGGGCATGTTGAGGATTGTAGTAGCCTACTTTTCCTATGGATATTTTCTTAGAGAAGCCTTCAATAGGTCTATTTGGCCAGGGATAAAGAGAGTATCATAAAGGCTAGCCTTTGAGGGTATTCTTTTCATCTCCTCTACAATGTTATACTCTGATTTCATTGAAGAGGAATTCTCAGACTTTCTCTCTAGTTCACCATACTTCCTTTTGTATTGTTGTGTGGCCTCAATCCTTTACCTCTTGGTTATGGAGGGGAATCTAAGCTTTTCTTGAGCTTCACTCTTGGATCTCATCCCTTCTTTATCATTTTCTTTATCATATCTTCTAGGGAAGCTGACCTCCTTTTCTTGGCCCTTTGGGACCATATCCCTCTTTTATTTTGCTTGAGGAATAGGGAAAATATCATTACCTTGAGGGAGAGCATATTTCTTCTTTTGGGAAGGGACTTGAAATTGACCCATATTTTGTGGATCAACCTGCAAGGTCTTCTTTCCTGATCTTGTCATAACTAAAATTGGCCCTTCTTCATCTAGGTCCTATCCAACCATGATCTGGTCTAGTTGCCAAAGCATATTGACCCTACCCTTTTGATTCCTCTCTACCATTTCCATAGCCTACTGCACATGATGTTGGTACATGATACATGATTCTGAATCATGGGGATCATTGCATACAAGACACCACACATTTACCAGGCTTATTTTAGAGGAACATCCTAGGTCTTCTTGCATTGTATTTACTCTGATTCCTATGCTATTATTGGTACCAGGTTTTTGGTCCCTATTGACATAGGGAAATATTCTTTGCTGAGATCTCTCTATCTCTCTTTTTTCCATTGAGCTCATCTTGTTACTAAGCATTTTAAGGGTATTATGTATATCAAGAAGCATAGTGGATTCCTAGGATGTTTGAATAGGAAGTGGTGGGAAAGGAACTATAGTAGATGACACTTTGGGATGAGGAATAGGGGTCATATGAGGAAGTGAGGATGATAAAGAAGGAGGATCCATATAAGAAGATGTAGCTGCCTAGTTTTGAACATTGGGAATTTTTGAACAATAGGGTATGACAGTTTTAGGGGGTAATCTTCCCACATTGATAAGAGTATTTTTAGCTTGAACAATTGCATTATAGACTTGGGGGAAGGTACATATTCTTGACTATTGAGTTTGCAGACCCAATTCAGACCCAAGGGCTCTAATGTAGTACATGAAAGCAAGGGTTGCAGTTGGCCTGGCTTCAGGTGGAATTCTTTTCCAGGACCTACTAAATCTCAGGTTAAAATCTGAAATGGACTCCTACTGATGCTTTTGCATGGATGTAAATTGATTGAGGAGGGAGAAGGGATCAACAGACTCATTGAAATCTTCTACAAAGGGTTCTGCTAATGCTGCCCATGATGTAATGGTATTATCCTCTAAAGTCCTGAACTAGTGCAAAATTTTCCCTCTAAAGGATAGGGCTAGGATTCTGATGATGACATCTTCATTCTTTATGTTATGGATGGCAGCTAAATTTAGAATATCTTGACAATGTTCATATGTGGTCTTGCCTGATCCATCATATGTGGGAATGGCTTTAGTCACAACCTGAGGGATATCATGCATATGAGCTAGTCTTAGGGGACCAATTGTATTCCAGCTAGGATATTTCTATAGGGGCTGATTAGGGGGTACATTTTGAGCCATATTTACTTGTGTAGTTCTTGCTGGAGGTGGCCTTGGGGGCCCTACAGTAGGTTGCTCAAGAGGAGTTTCATCTGAATGGAAATATTGGTTCAAATCTCTTATGATGGTAGATCCTCTAAAAGGGAGCTCGTAGTAGATGAAAGAACTAGGGTTATTCTTTGCAGATGACCTAGTATTCATGAAAAACTACAAGCTATAGGGATGGCTTTCTGGTTTCTTGCATTCAGGGAGTCACTAGGTGAATTTACTACTCACCGCTTAACAAGGTCAAGACAATTCACCAAATCTTGATTCCTTCAGGAAAAAGATACAAAATAAAGAAAGGGTGGGTTAACTAATGTTTCTAGTAAATAGGTCCCATCGAGCATGCCAAAACTATTGGGATCCAAATTGACATCAAGAAAAACTTGATACTATGACTATCTATCTTCCAAATTTCTGATTAGGCTTGCACCCGCTAGTCATAGCTCAGAACTCAACATTGGATGGACTAAATATTACTCTAATCCAACCTCTAGAGTAGGTTGGTTCCTTGTCAACTGATAAGGTGTTGACTCAATTAAGCTCAGTAATTGTTTAAGAGATAGGGATAGAAAAGGGTTTAGGGTTAAGGAATTATAATTAAAATAGTGGTCAGATAGAGCTAACAACATAGGCATCCATAGGGAAAACCTTTCTAACAAATCATTTCTAGTGTCCCACACTCAAGATTAACAACATTCAAGAAATAGAATAATCTTCATCAAGAAACACAAAATAGAGACATACTCCAAGAAGCTATTTCAACATCTATAATACTAATAATCCAATTTAGTAGAATAAGATCAATATCAAGATTTAATAAAAATGAACTTCTTGCAAGCATAGATTCAATTATGAAAAGATTTCAATTGCTCTAAGCTAGTAATCCAATATCTAGAGTAAACTAACCATAACAACATTAGTAGAAAAGCAATTCACAACTTGAATCTCTCAAAGAAATATTGAAGACACCAATTCCTAAGTCAAACATCCAAGTAATGCTCCTTCTATTGATTTGTAAAAGATATTACATAGTAGGGCAAGCAAACACTCTAGAGCTGACCCTAAAAATCGAGGGTTCAACCTCTATTAATAGTTTTACAATGAAAGAAGAAGATGGAACATTACAAGGAGAAAACCATGCCAGATCGATAGAATGCTGAGGTGGCATCATTTCATTCACCTTTGAAGTCCAAAAATCTATGTGATGTCGCACACCATAGCAACTCAACTCTACAACTTGCTCACTCTACAATGGTAGTTAGGCTCCAAGTCATTAGATTCTAGATCTAAGTCATCTATCTTTCTTGGGGACTTCATCTAGTCATAGATCTATAACTAACTAAGTTCTTGGTTCTTGGCTCCATGGATGCTTCACCTGCCTACTCGAATCAACTAGTTCTTATTTGCAAAGACTTTACTTTTGTATACCTGAGAAAATATTAGCATAAGCTTGACTATTGATTCACTCATGAATGACTACGATTAAATCTTAAAAATGCTTGGAGATGAGCGACATAGAACATGTCGCTAGGCCACTCTTTAGAAAGGCTTATCGCTTGAATTGACCATTTTGACCAATGACATGGAGCACATCAAAAAATACACTATAATATGAGTAGAATAGAGCATGTCACCAGGCCACTCCCTTTAATTCTTAAAACTATTTAATTCACTTTCACATCCATGACATAGAACACTTTTTTCATAGCCCACTCCTTGAAATCCATTCCTTTAATATTTGACCAAATCTGACCATGGAATAGAGCATGTCATCAAGCCACTCAAGAAATAATGTAAAATAATATTTCATGAGAGTATGCATTGTACCACTACCTTGTGCTTCATTTTGAGCATCTTGACCTCTTTGACCAATGATATGGAACATGTGTTCTGATCCACTCTAAAATGAATGTGAACCTCAATGGCATAGAACACATCAAAAGTTAATCATTTTATTGCATGGGCTAGGACAATGTGCACTAGGCCACTCATCGAAGAATGATGATATCAGCTTTGACCCGAGTTGATAGCGATGTGGAACATGCTATGTTGTGCCACTATAAAATACACTAAGTGTTGAGTGGTTGAGAACATGTCTTCATTGCCTTAGCAAAATATGTCGTATTTTGCTCTACCGAAGTGATCGCAATGCAAGTTTGGCTATTCCGCCAGTGGCGTGGAACATCCTGCGTTGTGCTACTAGAAAATACACTATGTGTTGAGCGGTTGGGAACATCTTCATGCCTTAGAAAATATTTTCAAAATTTTTCTAAGGATGTGGCCATTTTGGGCCTACAATATCTTACCACCTAACATCAGACGTTACCAATACCCTTATGCACTAAAGTAAAAAATTAAGTTGTTACAAGTAAGGGTTATTCATCCTAGTAACAATCCTTATTCTTCTCCAGTATTATTGGTTAGAAAAAAAGATGGGTCATGGAAGTTGTGTATACATTTTTGTGAGCTCAATAAGCTCATTATTAAGGATAAATTTCATACCCAATGGTCTATGAATTATTGGATGAGCTACATAGCGCAAAGTTTTTCTCCAAATTGGATTTTCTCTTGAGCTATCATCAGATAAGGCTTAAGGAGGAAGTGTTGTGGCTACTCCACAACTAGCCCCAAAATTGGGGATCCACCTTTTATGTTTGGTATTTGAGAAATCTTGTTGTCCTTAGAGCAATAATTTCAATAATTTATGTCCTTGATCGGTGTGTTGTATTGCCAAGGATCTTCAATATGTGGTGTCTGTTTATTTTCCTTTGTCATATTTCAAGATATTCGTAAGGTTGTTTGCATTTACATCTCCTTCATAGTTGGTTTTGTAGTTTTGGGTTGATTTGCTTGTTGTAACTTAAAAACTAATTTTAAAAGTTTTGTTGTTAATTCAAAATTAAAGGATTAAACTTTTAAAATTAATGATTCCCATGTTTTTGTAAATAAAGTAAAACAAATAAAAAGTTGAAAAACATTAAAATAAATATTTATATTTATATGTATTATGTATATATAAATGTAAGTAAATAAAATAAATAAACTAATGAAATATATATATATATATATATATATATATATATATATATATTTAATATATATATGCATATTATTATATTTATCTATATACTTTAATCTAAAATAAAAAAAATAAAAAATTATATACATATTAAGAATAAAGCCCTAAAGGGGCTATGTTCCCTACTTTAAGGGTTCTCATAGTAATACTAATGCTTGTTTGTTTTGTTTATTGCAGGCGATTATGACGTGGCAACTGCGGGAACATCCATGGCATACGTGGACTCTTATGACGTGGCAACTGCAGGAACATCCATGGCGTACGTGGACCCTGATGACGTGGGAGGCACGAACTTCGAAGAAATTTCAATGGTGAGGTGAATAAGCCGGTAGGTTACGTGGACGATGAGATTTGAGATGAGGAATGCAAGACGGGGTGTAATCGTGTGTTGACACGATGACATGATATGATAGCGTCCACACAGAGCGACGTAGTGGACAATCAAAGGTGCAGGAGAATACAGGGAGCTCACAAGATGAGGAGGTGATGACCTAGGTTAACGGCAACCATGGGATATCCTGACGAATACAATGACGGGGCATGTCGTCGAACGTCCGGGAAGAGATTTCAAACATGAATGCCAGTGTGGCAGATCATAATGCAGTCCGAGAGCAGTCTAAAGAGGAGTAATGTGAACTTTCGTGTGCAATAGTTGAAGCAGATCTGATCACGTCAATAGATGGGCAAATATAAATGTGAGTGAGCACCCACGGTATGGTAAACAAAGAGCAGTTCGAATGAGATTTATAGTTTAAAAATATAGCCAAGGATAGAAATACATTGACAGATGTAAAACTTGCATGGGGAATTTCATTCACGTTGAAGAAGAATACAAAATAGAATAGACACTTTGAGAAATATTGGGTAATGAAAAGAAGGGCAAGAAACAGACAAAATGAAATGTTTCAAAACTTGCGTAAAGAAAACAGAGAAGTCGAAACTAAAGGGTCCAGAGGAAGAAGAAGGGCTCAAATGGAGAAAACGAAACGGTGCATGCGGTTTTAAATATTGTATCCAAAAGCAGAAAATGAGGTTGGACCTTTTGGAGGCCAGAGGCTGCCGGATTTGAAATGTAAAAATGGAAACACATTTTTAATGCAAAGCTTTTTTTCAGAAATTTTAGGCCTTGTTAGCAAGAAAGAATGAGATTTTTTCTGCATGCTCAAATTTAATTGTTTATCTTTCCCCTTTCAGATTTTGGACTTGTAGATGAAGTTTATGCAATTATTTTTTGGTTACTTCATGTGAATGTCTGAATCTGAAAATTTATTTTTGAACCCTAGGAGCTAGCACTTAGTTTATTTCGGTTGTGCAAATTTGTGGGTCGAATAAGCTAGGTTGCATGTATGAACTTCTCACATATTCGGTTTTGCAGGACGGGGTGCTATCAAACTGATGGAGCTTTGCATTTCTGCGTTTTCAGCATTTAATTTACTTCAGATTTTCATTTTTCAGTTTTTCAAATTTTATTTTACAGAATTTTTTTTAATTTTCGGACATTAAAATAAAAATTAAAAAATTTCAAAATCCAAAAATAATTGCATGGATGCGTAGAATATACTTCATACTTCCATTATGCACTTAGACATTTTTACTTTGGATTCATTTCATATTTTTAAAAATTATTCAAAGTTGTTGTTTTTATTGCAGATTTTAAAATTTCGAAATTTCAAAATTTTCATTTTTGGGCCAAATTTCATTTTTTCAGTTTTATATTTCATTCATGAGCCTATGATGACATTTCCTTCATGAAAATTTCAATTTCATTGAAGGGGTTATGTTTTATGGCATTTCACAAATTACCATTTTTGGAGCAATAAATGCACCTTTTCTTCATGAAAATTCTGATTTCATTGAAGAGGGGTAATTTTACATGTTATATTAAAAGGTTGTTATTTCAAAGCATTAAATTACCTTTCTTTATGAAAATTATTTCATAAAAGAGGGATAATTAAATGACATTTTAAAGCCCTTATTTTAAGGCCATAGATTATTGTCTCTTTGTGAAAAATTCAATTTCACCAAAGAGTGAGAGTTTATTATTTACATCAAAAGCTATCTTTATCTTCATGATAAGAAGCTATATTCAAGGAGCCTATTCATCATTTCAGATTCACATTCATAGATAGATTTAATCTTCATTTACATGTTTAAAAGTAGGATTTAATGCAAGATAAAACTTGATTAAAATCCACTTAATAAGGGAAGATAAAATCTACCTTAAAATCCTCAAGATAAAAGGAATTAAGGCACTACATCATGGTCATATGAGGGCCAACTCACATTTACTTTATTTTGGTTCAATGAACAATCATTAAAGTAGCATGGTAAAATAAACCAACACGTGCCCCTTGTTTACAATTACTTGCAATCACTAAGGTGTTCCAAGCATTTAAATTGATACATCTTTATTTGAGATTACTAATACACATATGCAAATGCTAATATAGCGGAGACCTTGGAGAAGTTGTTTTGTTTAACTTCTTTGCAAGAGGGGATTTTGGAAACAAATCCTAAGGGAGAGTGTAATTTCACAATTGGGTGAAATTAACACTCAACATTTTGGCGCTAGAAGGAGGGCATGAATTGGTTTACTTTATTTTATTTATGCTAAGCAATTCATGCATTGGTTTTCATTGATCTAACACTTTTGGATTGTTCATACATGAATGATGTGATTTGGTGTAACTTTGAGAGTTTTAATTGCTAAATATTTCAAGTTCATTTGATTAGCATCTTTGGTAATATTTTAGCACTCAACACTTTGGGAGCTAAGAGGGTTTGAATTGATTTATTCTATTGCTATTTAGATGCTAAATTGTTCATGTTACTTGAAATATTTATCTAAAGACATTGGTCTTGACTAATGAAATTTTGTTGATCACTTTCATTGATTCTAACATTCTCTATTTGATGATGTGTTAATACTAACCTTTTGGCAAATTTGAGAATGTTCTTTCATGTCATGGTTTAATTGATGCATATCTTTTGGGATGATGCTAACATGATGATCTTTATGATTTACTCATTTGAAAATTGTTAGTCATTTTATGCTTATTTGCAAGATATTTTTATTTGACTAACAAATTTGGTTCTAAAGTTATTCTTTGAGTTTCACTAATGGCAACATTTGATGTAAAAGCAAGTGGCATCTTTAAGAGAAGAAATGGTATCTATGTTGGGAAGGTATTATGAGTGTTTTCCTATGCTTGGGACACCCCATCAAATTCCTGAAATGTTATTGGAGTTTCTACGACTGTTTAATCAAGAGGTGGCATCAGGATACCTACAAAATTTGCATATCTACAAGAGCACGTTATTTCAATGCCAAGTTTTCTATGAGGATGTTGCTTGTAGGTTCTTCTCATACATTTTGGATGACAGATCATTCTTGTGGTATGGCCAATTACCCATGGAGGTTAGGACTTCTTGGATCCGACTAGAAGCAACCTATCTTTATCATTTTGGTAATCAAGTTGACTTAGATATGTTGCAAAATCAATTTACCTCTATTCGTAAAGAGCCTAATGAATCCATGAGTCAATTCAATGGGAGATTTCATGAGTTGTACTCTCAAATGTGGGAAAATTTTAACACAATGGAAGAGGAAGCTATTCAAGTATACATGGGAGCCATACACCCCATACTTGCTACAACTTTTAAGGGAAAATTTTGATGACCCATCTTTAGATATAATCTATGAGATCCTAGAAAAGGTAGAACAATGATGTGATTGAAATGGAAGAAGAGGCACAACATGTTCCCATGAGAGATTGTTCTTTTGGAGTTAGTGATGCCAACCTACACCAACCATCTAATATAGCACCCTCCACTCCAATGATACCTAAGGTGAATGATCAAGGGGATGAATTTGAATGTCCAAATATTACAACCACCTTAGATATTGCCCAAGAGGAGGTGCAAGTTGCCAAGCCAACATCCACCAATGAGGATTGTGTAGAGATGGGTTCATTTCTAGAAATGCATGAGTATTCAGATAATGGTGTCCTAAATTCAACTATATTTGAGATATGTGATAGGACAGAACCTACCATAGAATTGAATGAAGTGGTTGAAAGTGAAATTGGAAGAGAATCAATAAATGAATTTGAAGATATGATAGAATTTCACCACTTGTTCTTGGAAGACACTCTCGATGAGATGCTTGAAACTAATGATCAAGAAATTCTTCACCCTCCAAATTGTGATAAAATTGAATCATGGGTTACCAATTTGGACTATGATAGCCTTACAAATTTGAATTCAAGAAATAACCCACTTTTGGAAATTATTGAACCATCTAAGGAAGGTGAAGGTGAATTTGATGAGAAACACATTGATGAATTGGAAGATGTTGAAGAAGTAGTTGAGCATCACAACTTGATTTTGGAAGATGATTATTATGATTCTTGGAAGAAGTGGGAAGAATACACTCACTCTAAACCTTCTAATGAACCCTTTGTGTCAATTGATATGCAGGATAACACAATCGCCTACTCACAGGAAGATATTACAACTCCTGTACAATTTGAGAATGTTTTGGAAGAAGGGTTGGAATCTCATCAAATTTTGGAAGATAATAATGATCCTACTACCAAGGACAAAGAAGAAAAATAATTGATGGATGAATCAAAATATCATGTCACAGATACCATAGAGTTTCATCCCATGAATTTGGATGATAATTTTTACAATGGTTGGGGGAGATATGAAGATGTGTTATTTTCTCACACCCCTATTGATGAAACTTCTATTCCACTTGATATGCAGGATGTTGAAACTTCTACTTCATATGAAGATCTCACATTCACAAGATTTGAGAAGGTTACAAAATTTGATCATGTTGAACATAAATTCATTGAAAATTTTGTTGAAATAAAAAAAAAAATATAAAAAAATCTATTGAAAATTCGGATACAAATTCGCATGATTATTTTGAGGATTCAAATGAAGAGATACCATGGATAGTGAACAAGGAATTGGAACCAAATGACAAAGAGGTTGATCTATTAGAAGCAACTCAAATGATTGATCATCAAGATGGGTTACTTGACATACACTTTGACCAACAAGATTTGAGGGTTGAAAAGGATGGACATGTTTTCAATTGGGTGCCCAATTTTGGTATGTTTGATGAACAGGTAATCAATGAAGAAATTGCAAATCCTCACCAAGCTTTGGTAAATGAAAATGTGCAAAAGGTAAAATCTAACCTTTTGTGTCCAAGCATCCAAGCTTCAGGTGAAAATTTGTATGACCATTTATTGAATTTGAATGATGTTTATGATGAAATGCCATTGAAGGTGAATGAAGAACAAGGATTAATTTCTACTTACACCTTTAATAAGATTGCTTTGATGAATGAAAAAGAAGTTGATGCACTTGAATTGTTGAATCAAATTCATCAACAATTAATTATTGAATCTAGGATAAAAACTTATAATGATTCTCATTTAGTAGATATCCTAGATGCTTGCAAATTTTTGCATAAATTTGATTGGCCTAAAAACATGAATAATGAATTGGCTTTAAAATTTTTAGAAATAGGCTCTTGTTTACAAGATTTCATATTCGAAAAAGAAAGCCTAGTTCTAAATTAGGAATTGAGTTGTGAAATTGACATTTTAAAGAATAGACAAGAAACAATTGAAAATCAAATATTGTCTAATCAATTTAATGATTTGAATCTCACCTATGGGATTATTAATGGAACTAAATCTAATTGGTGGGGTGAGAGAGGCAAGTTGAAGTTTGTTGCATTGTTTGGCTTAATCTTGTTTTTGTTGGATTCCTACAACATTGGGCATGCGTATCATGTTATTTGTCTTTTGAAATGCTCTAATCATGTTTGGGATCCAGGGAAGTGATAGTTCAAACGTTGCATCATTTTGTACCATATTGTACATTTGTATATAGATTTTGGTTTTCGTGTTCGATTTTGGGTTTGGATTTTGTTTTGATGTTTGCAAGTTTGATTTGTGTGTTTTGTATTCATTCGCTTCCAAGTTTTGGTTGTTTTCTAGTATTTTAGAGTGAGATGTCAGCTCATGTCCTCATGAATGTTAACTAAGATAAGGAGAATATGAAACATCGGAATTGTATTGCAGAAGGCTCCACGAGTACCACAAACACATTAAAGAATATCGTTTGAAACTTGGGATGCGTGAAGTTGTCAATTTTGCAAATTAGGGTGAAATATTTTGTATACTCCATCTCATTCATCCATATTTCATGGTACATTTCACATTGCATAAACATTGCATCTCACTTGCATCTACATTTCAAAGACAATCACCGAAAAACATGTCAAATTCTCTTAGGATCATTGCACAATATACACTAAGAAGATCTTGAGATTGGGAACTGATGCCGAAACTATCTTGAACCAAACACAATTTGCACATATTAAAAACATCTTGGGTAAAATGGTCAAAACCATCCTTGGGAGAAAATGTGAGGTGAAAAGAGTCATCCTTGTCGGTCCTATCATGCAACATAGTCCATAAAATAGTGGTTTTCACCACTTCCACAATACTTGAAACTCAAAAATAGAGTAGTAAGGATAGGGTCAAATTCTCATCATACTTAGGTTGAGAATCTGATTCCCCAAAGCTCTGAGTCTACTTGCATCACACACCATTGACTATTGGATTGTAAGGATCGTACTACATGTCCCCTCAGAAGGATGGGTAGTCATCTCTAAGATTCAAGAAATCAAAAGCAAAATCATGGACTATGGGGCTAACCTCCACCGGGGCTATAGACGCTTGACTGGCAGTGGAGTATGCTCATGCGTGGTGACATGTCTCATTTAAAAGTGAGACCTCTGACCGCTCAAATGGATAGGCTAGCCTTGTGGTTTCATCCATAACAGGTTTAACCATTTTGGTCAAAATGAGGTAATAAACTCAAAATCAAAGTAGTAAGGATAGGGTCAAATTCTCATCATACTTAGGTTGAGAATCCGATTCCCCAAAGCTCTGAGTCCACTTGCACACACACTGGTTCTGGATTGTAGCGGTTCATAACTGAGCTCTTGATCTGGTAAATGAATTCACTGCACACACATTTGGTCCTAAGAGGGTTAGATAGTTTTAGTGTGTTTGTTTATGGTACTAGAATGTTTGAGTCTCTGCAAAATAGGTCATTCATATTTTAATACATCCTTTCAATAAATCATCCATAACATATCATATGCATAAATCATAAAGACATAAACATCCATGTGAAACTGACGATGGAATGTTGAATGGTTTCAGACGATAAGGAATGAATCACTTTGCACACACTGAGCTGATGTTGAATGATTCTGATGGTTCATGTCTTTTTGGTCTATTTTCATTCTCTGGATACTTGCTGATGCTTGTAATTCTAATATTTGGGTTTTGTGTGTTTTCAGGTTGGGTTCTTACCGAAATGCTCAGGAGCATTTCCCATAGAGTCGCCATTTGTTGTGGTTGCTCCACAACTAGCCCCAAAATTGGGGACCCACCTTTTATTTTTGGTATTTGAGGAATCTTGGTGTCCTTAGAGCAATAATTTCAATAAGTTTTGTCCTCATCGATAGGTGTGTTGTATTGCCAAGGATCTTCAATATGTGGTGTCTGTTTGTTTTCCTTTGTCATCTTTCGGGATGTTAGTAAGGTCGTTTGCATTCACATTTCCTTCATAGTTGGTTTTGAAGCTTTGGGTTGATTTGCTTGTTGTAATTTTAAAATTAATTTTAAAATTTTTGGTTTTTATTCAAATTCTAAGAATTAAAACTTTTAAAATTAATGATTCATGTATTTTTGTAAATAAAGTAAAATAAATAAAAAGTTGAAAAAAATGGAAACAAATATTTATATTTATATGTACTATGTATATATAAATATAATAAATAAAATAAATAAACTAATGATATATATATATATATATATATATATATATATATATATATATATATAAGCGAAAAACCCCTTGCGGAGCTGCCTTGGTTTGAGAGACCACAAATAGGGGGTTCTACACCGTCAAAGTCACCCGGGGTCACACCCGACCCTACCCGCACCAACATTATCAATTGGATTTTAGATACCCAATTCAACTTTTTGGTAGGGTGGAGATTTGAACCTGGGACCTCCCTTGGAGGATTGCCCTCTCCTCTCCAACTCACCTACAACACCTGGATGATATATATAATGTATATTTATATATATTTATTTATATATATATATATATATATGCATATTATTATATTTATAAAAACAATAAAAACAAAAAAAATAAAATAATAATAAAGATTAAAGCACATATATTTATTTATATACTTTAATCTAAAATAAATAAAAAATAAAAAACTATATACATATTAAGAATAAAGCCCTAAAGGGGCTACATTCCCTACTTTAAGGGTTCTCATAGTAATACTAATGCTTGTTTGTTTCGTTTATTGCAGGAACATCCATGGTGTACGTGGACCCTGATGACGTGGGAGGCATGAACTTAGGAGTGATTCCAACGGTGAGGTGAATAAGTCGACAGGTTACGTGGTGAGGCTACGATAGACATTTTTTTTGAGGTACATGTCACAAAGGGGCATACTATGGGAACACCGTAAAGATTCGAAAGCACAACATGAAGCATCGTCAGCATGCGAGGCAGTGGAAGACGGCAGTAGCGAGCCAGAACGCGGTAGCATGGAAGCTTTTGTAGCAGGGCGATCGATGCATATACATTAGCATAGTATGGTTTAAAATGACTCGGCACAACCTTGCAAGGTTTCTCGATAGCATTTGATCAATGGTTTCATGGTGGTGGATGGTTACGAATCCACTGACAAGTTTGGTGGAAGTGTACAGTACAACGACAGTTTGGCAGTCGAAATCATCACGACGAAATCGTAGTGTCGACAGAAAATCGTCGAAATATCATACCGGTGACTGGGAAGTAGACGTGGAGCACCGTTGGTACCAAGCAACGTGGATTCAATGCGAGAATTTTGTGGATAAACGGTGCAATGAATTTTTTTTTGTTAGTCGGTGGAATTGACGAGACCACAGTGCCATAGGTATTTATAGGGGTTACTTTCATAGGGTAATAATAAAATCAATAAAGACGAGGTCAGGCAAATAGGTATGCTGGTTGGTAATGCCGTGATAATCACGTAGAAATGGCTGCTAACATGGCGTTGCTATGGAGACGTTGATTTTGGATTCGTAGCAATCAGGAGGCAGACGTGACATGAGCTATGACGACGAACAACGATTGGATAGAAAATAAGATAGCAGCCTGGTGACACACCACGACACATTCGGTCAAATTTTAGCAATTGTGCAAGTGTGGGACCCCATCGAATGAAAAAGGCAGCAACCAACATATTTACAGACAGTGAATGGTAGATCTATAATGCGACAAATAGGGCCATAATGACGAGGATACACATCAATGGCCATGCAGCAATCAGCGCTAGACTGCGGCGTATGTGAATGAGTGAAATAGGGAAGTCTTCATTGTTCGACCAGGAATAGAGTACCCCAACGCAGGAAGCGGCCATGTAATCAGAAACGAGCAAGGGATGGGGGCTAATATTAGAATTTGTCCTGTTTTGTCAATAATTTGGTCGAAGTTGGGTGTTAGGGTGATGTTTCTATATAATAATAAAAAAACAAAGATATTAGCCATGCAAGGGACAAGATCCTCAATCATAGGTGATAATA
This sequence comes from Wollemia nobilis, assembly GCA_028583015.1. Classification (NCBI taxonomy): domain Eukaryota; kingdom Viridiplantae; phylum Streptophyta; class Pinopsida; order Araucariales; family Araucariaceae; genus Wollemia; species Wollemia nobilis. Next base: position 15,512,635 of record JAQPPZ010016726.1, read on the forward strand.
TGTTTATTTATATGATGGAACGTTACCCTTTGGCGAAGTGTTGGCTAGTCGTTACTGTCATGTAATGGACGACAAGCGAAAGACCATGTTAAAATATAGCCAAGGATAGAAATACATTGACACACGTAAAACTTGCCTAGGGAATTTCATTCACGTTGAAAAAGAATACAAAATAGAATAGATGCTTTGAGAAAGGTTGGGTAATGAAAGAAGGGCAAGAAATAGACGAAATGAAACATTTCGAAAGCTGCATAAAGAAAACAAAGAAGTCGAAACTGAAGGGTCCAGAGGAAGAAGGGCTCAAATGGAGAAAACAAAACGGTGCATGCGCTTTTAAATATTGTATCCAAAAGCAAAAAATGGGCTAGACCTTTTGGAGGCTAGAGGCTGCCGGATTTGAAATGTAAAAATGGAAACATATTTTTAATGCCAAGCTTTTGTTCAGAAATTTCAGGTTTTGTTAGCAAGAAAGAATGAGATTTTTTTTGCATGCTGATATTTAATTGTTATCTTTCTTCTTTCAGATTTTGGATTTGTATGTGAAATATATGCAATTGTTTTTTGGTTACTTCATGTGAATGTCTGAATCTGAAAATTTATTTTTGAACCTTAGGAGCCAACACTTAATTTAATTTGGTTGTACAAATTTGCGGGTCAAATAAGCTAGGTTGCATGTATGAATTTTTCACATATTTGGTTTTATAGTATGAGGTGCTATCAAACTGATGCAGCTTTACATTTTTGCGTTTTTAACATTTAATTTACTTCAAATTTTTGATTTTCAATTTTTCAAATTTTATTTTACAGATTTTTTTAATTTTCGGATATTAAAATAAAAAGTAAATTTTTCTTCAAAATCCAAAATAATTGTATGGCTGTGTAAAGTATTGTTGTGGCTGATCCACAACACACCCCAAAATTGGGGACCCACCTTTTTTGCATGCTTTCAAAGAAGATCTCAGTGACCCAGATGCTAAAAATCAGGAAAAAGGGGCAAAATTGCACAAGGATAAAAAGTGTCGCGATATCGCGACATGTCGCGCCATCGCTGCCAGAAAATGAAAAGTGTCGCGATTTCGCGACGTGTTGCGCGGTCGCGGCCGAAAAATGAAAAGTGTCGCGATTTCGCGACGTGTTGCGCGGTCGCGGCCGAAAATGAAAAAGTGTCGCGATTATCGTGACGTGTCGCGCCATCGCTACCAGAAAGTGAAAAGTGTCGCGATTTCGCGACATGTTGCTCTGTCGCGGTCCAGATAGGAGAGAGAAAGGCAGAATGGAAAGTTGTCGCGATATCGCGACATGTCACAAAATCGTGGGTAACCGAGAGAAAGGGAAAGGAAAAGCGTCGCGATTTCGCGACGAAGCGACAAAGGGGCATGAAGCGAAAAATCGCGACGCGAAGAAAAATCGTCGCGATTCGCGACGAAAAAACAAAGGGCCGAAATAGAAAAGCGTCGCGATTTCGTGACGAAAAGCTGGCAAAGGGGACGAAGCTGAAAAATGTCGCGATATCGCGACAGGTCGTTTCGCGGCTCCAAAAGAAAGTGTACGGAATGGAAAATATGTCACGATTTCGCGACATGTCGCGTTCGGCCAAAACGAAAAGCGTAGCGATTTCGCGACAACAAGGCATACCAAGTGAAAAGGCGTCACGATTTCACGACGGAACAAAAAGCATCGCGATTTCGGACAGAAGAAAGCGTACGGAGAAGAAAAACACGTCGATTTCGGAAAAAAAAAGAGAAAAAAGCGTCGCGATTTCGCGACATGTCACGTTTTCGCGGGCAAGAAGGAAAGGCGAGAAAAATGTCGCGATATCGCGACATGTCGCGTTTTCGCGGTGAAAGTAAAGGAACAAAGTTGCATGCTATTTTTGGTCGCGATTTTCATGGGGCCGTTACAGAACGTGCAGTAAAGTGTGGAACACGTGGCGTACATGTGTAAAGGCTGCAGGGGCGTTACAGTTCACTGAGAAGATTAAGCATTTCAATGTTGAGCATAAAGTTAAAAACAACGAAAATGCGGGGAAGGTGAAACGAAGCGATCTGGAAGATGAAGCGAAGCGTCACAGGGCAAAATAGAGAGCATTTCCAGAAAGTATAAAAAGAGAGGCACAGATTGGCACAAAAGGTGGGAAACTGCTGCGGGCAGAGTTGCAGTGCCTAAGGCGAGAAGCCATTACGGGCTTGCTTGGGAGTGTTTTTCTTCCCCTTTTTTTGGTTTTGGGAAAACCAAATGTTCTGCTATTGTAACAGGATTTATCTTTAATGCAGGAGTGTTCAAAAATTTGCATCTTGTTGGCAAGAAAGAAGGAGTTATTTTCTGCATGCATGTTTTAATGTTTATCTTTCCCTTTTTAGATTTCTAGGCTTCTAGGTGAAGTTGAATGCAAGTTCTCTTGGTTGCTTCATGCGAATGTCTAAATCTGAAAGATCACAATAAAACCCTAGAGACCAACACTTAACTTATTTGGATTGTGCGTGTTTTGCAGGTTCAATAGGTTAGGTAGCATGCATGGAAACCTCACTTCTTCAGTTTTGCAAGGACGGGATAGCATCAAACTGAATGCAATTTTTAATTTCTTTTTCTTTACATTTTATTTTCTTTTTGCTGCACTTTATTTTTAGAAGTTCCAATTTTAATTTTTCAAGCATTAAAATAAAATAAAAAAATTAAAAAACTTCAAAATCCATAAATAATTCCTTCATTTATGGCATTTCATTAAATTTCATTTTGAAGTTACAACATGGTCATATAAGGATCAGATCACATTTGTTTTATAAGGGTTCAATGAACAATCATTAAATTTCATAGTAAAATAAACCACAGTGCCCCTTGTTTTTAGTTACTTGCAACCACTAAGGTGTTCCAAGCATTTAAAATGAATATCTTCATTTGAGATTATTAATACAAAGATACAAATACTAACATAACAGGAACCTTGGAGAAGTTACTTGTTTAATTTCTTTGCAAGCAGAGGATTTAGAACCCAAATCCTATCGGAGAGTGTGTTTTCACAATCGGGTGAAAATACCACTCAACAGATTGGCGCTAGAAGGAGGGCCTGATGAGGTTTATTTTATCGTGATTTTAGATGCTACGGGTTTATAATTGTTTAAGAGCTTTACATTGCTAAATATTTCAAGTCCATTTGATTGGCATCTTCGGCTTCTAACACCACTCAACGGATTAGTGCTAGGAGGGCCGAACGGGTTTATTTTAGTGTTATTTAAATTTAAATTTTTTATGCTTTAGTCCTCTAACACTCAGTCGATTGTAAAAAGGACGACCTGAATTTATTTACTTGTTCTATTTTAAGCAATTCAGGTATGTTGTATATTATTCTAACACTTTCCTGATTGTTCATATAGAAATATGTGATTTGATTTTATTTTGAAAATTTTGGTCTCATGCAATTACTTGACATTTTATTTTAATAAGTACATCTCTTGGTTGATGCTAACTTGATTTTTTTTTTACCTGGCAGGTTGAATATTCAACAGTTTTGGTTCTAAAGTTACATTTTAAGTTCACTAATGGCAACACTTGCGGAGCAAATGGTATCCTTGAGAGCTAAAATAACATCTCTAAGAGAAAGAATGGTATCTATGATAGAGGATCATTATGAGGGTTTATCTATACCTGTGGTATCCTATCAAATTCCTAAAATGTTGTTGGATTTTTTACAGTGTTTTAATCAAGAGGTGCCACTAGGATACTTGCAAAAACTGCATGTCTACAAGGATACATTATGTAAATTCCAAATTTTCTATGAGGAGGTGGCTTGTAAGTTATTTGCATACATTTTGGATGACAAACCATTCTTTTGGTACAGCCAACTACCCATGGAGGTTAGGACTTCTTGGATACAACTAGAAGCAGCCTATCTTTATCATTTTGGTAATCAGGTTGACTTAGAAATCCTGAAAAATCAGTTTACCTCCATATGTAAGGAGCCTAATGAATCCTTGAGTCAATTTAATGGAAGATTTCGTGAATTGCACTCCCAAATGTGGGAAAATTTTAACACATTGGAAGAGGAAGCCATGGAAGTATACCTAGGAGCCATACACCCCACACTTGCTTCACTCATTGAGGAAAAAGTGAGTGGTTTGTCCCTAGAGAAAATCCATGAGGTCTTAGAAGAGATAGAACGACAAGGTCTTGAAGAAGAAAAGGCACAACATGTTCACATGAGAGATTGTTCTTTTGATGCCAACCTACACCAACCATAAAACATAGCACCCTCCACTCCAATGATACCTAAGGTGAATGATCAAGGGGATGAATTTGAATATCCAAATCTTACAACCACCTTAGATGTAGTCCACGAGGAGGTGCAAATTGATAAGCCAACATCCACTAGTGAGGATTATGCAGAAATGATCTCATTCATAGAGATACATGATTATCCGGATGAAGGGGTTCTAAATTCAACAATGTTTGATATATGTGATAGGATGGAACCCACCATAGAATTAAATGAAGTGGTTGAAAGCGAAATGGAAAGAGAATCAATAGATAAATTTGAAGATATGATAGAATTTCACCACTTGTTCTTGGAAGATACTATTGATGAGATGTATAAAATTAAAGATCAAGAAATTCTTCACCCTCCAAATTATGATAAAATTGAATCATGAGTTACTAATTTGGATTATGATGGCCTTACAAATTTGAATTCAAGAAACAACCCACTTTTGGAAATAATTGAACCATCTAAGGAAGGTGAAGATGAATTTGATGAGAAACACATTGATGAATTGGAAGATGTTGAAGAAATAGTTGAACGTCACCACTTGATTTTGGAAGATGATTATTATGATGCTTGGAAGAAGTGGGAAGACTTCACTCATTCCAAAACTACTAATGAAACTTGTGTGCCAATTGATATACAGGACAACATAATTGCCTACTCAAAGGAAGATATTACAACTCCTGTACAATTCAAGGATGTTTTGGAAGAGGGTTTCAAATCTCATCAAATTTTGGAAGATTATAATGATTCTATTACCAAGGACAAAGAAGAAAAAGAATTGACGAATGAATCAAAAGATCATGTCACAAACATCATGGAATTTCATTCTATGGATTTGGATGACAATTTTCACAATGGTTGGGGGAGATATGATAATGCATTCTTTTCTCACATCCCTATAGATGAAACTCATATTTCACTTGATATGCAGGATGTTGAACCTTCTACATCATACGAAGATCTCATATTCACAAGATTTGAAAAGGTGACAAAATTTGATCATGTTGAATATAAATTCATTGAAAGTGGGGATGCAAGTTTGCATGATGATTTTGAGGATTCAAATGAAGAGATACCATGGATAGTGAACAAAGAAGTAGAACCAAATGACAAAGAGATGGATCAATTGGAAGCAACTCAAATGAAGGATCATCAAGATGAGTCATGGGACATACACTTTGACCAAGAGTGTTTGAGGATTGAAAAGGATGACCATATTTTGAATTTAAATAATTTGAATGATGAAATGTCATTAAAGGTAAATGAAAAACAAGGTATAATTTTTAATCACACCTTTAATAACATTGTTTTAATGAATGGAAAAGAAGTTGGTGCACTTGAATTGTTAAATCAAATTCATCAACAATTGCTAATTGAATCTAGGATAAAAACTTTTAATGATCCTAATTTAGTAAATATCCTAGATGCTTGTAAATTGTTACACAAATTTGATTGGCCTACAAATTTGGAAAATGATTTGGCTTTAAAATTTGTAGAAATAGGCTCCTACTTACAAAATTGCATATTGGAAAAGGATAGCCTAATTCTAAATCAAGGAGGGAATTATGAAGTTTACATTTTAAAGAATAGACATGATAAAATTGAAAATCATTTATTGTCTAATCATTCTAGTAATTTGATGCTCACCTATGGGAGTATTATTGGAACTAAATCAAATTGGTATGGTGAGCATGGCAAGTGGAAATTTGTTGCATTGTTTGGTCTGGTCTTGTTTTTGTGGATTTCCCACAACATTTGGCATGCATATCATGTTATATTTTTGTTGAAATGTTCTAATCATGTTTGGGATCCAGGAAAGTGATAATCCAAGCTTTGCATCATCTTGTATTATAGTGTACATTTGTATATAGATTTTGGTTTTTGGTTTTTGGTTTGTGTTTTCAAATTTTCATTTTTGGGATTGCAGTTTGGTTTTGGATTAAATAAGTTTTAATTTAAAAGTTGTGTGTTTATTTGACATGTTTTGTTTGTCTATTTAAAAAAAAAAAAAATGATGAAAAAGTTGTCTTGAGATGCTAACTTATGTTCTAGATCGGGGAAATATGGAACATTGGAATTATGTGGTAGAAAGCTCCACAAGAAATACAAACATTTTAATAATATCATTTGAAACTTGTGATGCATGAAGTAGTCAGTTTTATATAGCAATATTTCATCTGCAATTCAAAAGACAATGCATTCATACTACATCTCACTTTGCACATACATGCCATCTTAGTTGCAAATGCATTTCAAATGCAAATCATTAAAGTGTGTCAAATCCTCTTAAGGTTATGCTATCACATAAATAAGAAGAAAATCCTAAGGTTGGGAACTGAGTCTTGAGATATCTAGAACCAAGCACATTTTATACACATTAAAAAGGATCTTGAGCAAAATGATCAAAACCTTGCTTAGAAGAAAGGGTTGGGCGAAAGAAGTATTTCATGTCTATCCTATTTATGCAACATGATCCTTAAGACAGTGGTTTTGACCACTTCCATAAAGCTTAAAGCCTAAAATCAGAGTAGTAAGGATAGGGCTAAATCCTCATCGAACTTAGGTTGAGGATCCAACTCCCCAAAGATTTGATTTGACCTACATGGAGTAGTAAGGATAGGGCATAAATTCTCATCTCGCTTAGGTTGAGAATCTGATTCCCCAAAGCTCCTATGTCTCATTTCATAATAAATCTTGGATTGGAAGGATCGTACTACTTCCCCAAAATTATCCAACAAAAAAAAACAACCAAAGCTTGGATTGGAAGGATCGTACTACATGTCCCTAGCAAGGATGGGTAGTCATCCCCAAGGTCCAAGAAGTAAAAAATTAATTTTTCCCATCTCATATTTATATTGGATTGGAAGGATCGTACTACTTGTCCTCTGCAAAGGATGGGTAGTCATCCCCAAGGTCCAAAGAAATGAGGATAAGTCTTGGATTATGGGGTTAAGTATGCCCATGCATGGCAGCATGTCTTGTCTAAAAAACAAGACCACTGATTGTCCAAAGGGTTAGACTAGCATGACCATTTCTTCCATAATTGGTTAAATTATTTTGCTCAAAGTGAGGTAATGAATTCCAAATCAGAGTAGTAAGAATAGGGTTAAACTCCCATCTCGATTAGGTTGGGAGTCTGATTCCCCAAAGCTCTGATTTCACTTTCACTTGCACATGGGTTCAAGATAGTAGGGACTCATAACCAACTTTGGGATCTAATAAAGCAATTCATTATACATATAGTTGATCCTAAGAGGGTTTGGTAATCTTGAATGTTTGTGTATGATACTAGAAGAAAGACTATGCCTTTTATAAAAGCAAAATCTCTTAGCATATTTATTAGGTTACACAAATCATTCACAATCTCACATATGAATTCATGTAAAACTGATGATGGAATGTTGATAGGGAATGAAAACACATTGCACACACCGAGCTAATACTTGATGATTCTGATGGTTCATATATTTCTGATCTATGGGCATTTGTTTATATTTATTATGTGCTAACACATGTTTTCGAGTTTATATACTTCCAGGTAGGGTTCTCAAGAAAATGCTCAAGAGCATTTGACAACAGAGTCGCCATTTGTTGTGGCTGATCCACAACACACCCCAAAATTGGGGACCCACCTTTTTTGCATGTTTTCAAAGAAGATCTCAGTGACCCAGATGCTAAAAATCAAGGAAAAGGGGCAAAATTGCACAAGGATAAAAAGTGTCGCGATATCACGACATGTCGCGCCATCGCTGCCGAAAAATGAAAAGTGTCGCGATATCGCGACATGTTGCTTGGTCGCGGCCGAAAATGAAAATTCACTTAACAAAAGGCCAAAGGAAAAAAGAAAACGTCGCGATTTCCGACAAAGCAAGAGAAAAAAACGTCGCGATATCCGAAAAAGGACGAAAGAAAAATGTCACGATTTGACACGCGATGAAGACAAGTGAAAACGTCGCGATTCACGCAAAAAAGCTACGATTTCGACAAAGGACAGAAAACGTCCGAAAAGGATGGAAGGTTGAGAAAATGAAAAAGTCGCGATATCGCGACATGTCGCGTTTTTGTGGTGAAAGTAAAGGAACAAGGTTGCATGCTATTTTTGGTCATGATTTATAGGGAGCCATTACAGAACGTGCAATAAAGTGCGGAACACGTGGCATACATGTGTAAAGGCTGTAGGGGCATTACAGTTCATTGAGAAGATTAAGCATTTCAATGTCGAGCATAAAGTTAAAAACAATGAAAAGGCAGGGAAGGTGAAACGAAGCAGAAGGTGAAACGAAGCGATCTGGAAGATGAAGCGAGGCGTCACAGGGCGAAACAGAGAGCATTGCCAGAAAGTATAAAAGCAGAGGCACAGATTGGCACAAAAGGTGGGAAATCGTTGTGGGCAAAGTTGTAGTGCCTAAGGCGAGAAGCCATTTTGGGCCTGCTTGGGAGTGTTTTTCTTCCCCTTTTTCTGGTTTTGGGAAAACTAGATGTTCTGCTATTGTAACAGGATTTATCTTTAATGCAGGAGTGTTCAGAAATTTTCATCTTGTTGGCAAGAAAGAAGGAGTTATTTTCTGCATGCATGTTTTAATGTTTATCTTTCCCTTTTTCAGATTTCTAGGCTTCTAGGTGAAGTTGAATGCAAGTTCTCTTGGTTGCTTCATGCGAATGTCTAAATCTGAAAGATCACAATAAAACCCCAAAGACCAGCACTTAACTTATTTGGATTGTGCGTGTTTTGCAGGTTCAATAGGTTAGGTAGCATGCATGGAAACCTCACATCTTCGGTTTTTCCAAGACGGGATAACATCAAACTGAATGCAATTTTTAATTTCTTTTCTTTTACGTTTTATTTTCTTTTTTCTGCACTTTATTTTTCAGAAGTTCCAACTTTAATTTTTCAAGCATTAAAATAAAATAAAAAAATTAAAAAACTTCAAAATCCATAAATAATTCCTTCATTTATGGCATTTCATTAAATTTCATTTTGAAGTTACAGCATGGTCATATAAGGATCAGATCACATTTGTTTTATAAGGGTTCAATGAACAATCATTAAATTTCACAGTAAAATAAACCACAGTGCCCCTTGTTTTTAGTTACTTGCAACCACTAAGGTGTTCCAAGCATTTAAAATGAATATCTTCATTTGAGATTATTAATACACGGATACAAATGCTAACATAACAGGAACCTTGGAGAAGTTACTTGTTTAATTTCTTTGCAAGTAGAGGATTTAGAACCCAAATCCTATCGGAGAGTGTGTTTTCACAATCGGGTGAAAATACCACTCAACAAGTATACTTCGTACTTCCATTTTGCACTTAGAAGTTTTTGCTTCGGAGTCATTTCGTATTTTTAAAAATTACCCGAAGTTGTTTTTATTGCAGATTTTAAAATTTTAAAATTTCACAATTTTCATTTTTGGGCCAAATTTAAAATTTTCAGCTTTATATCTCATTCATGAGCCTATGATGACATTTCCTTCATGAAAACTTCAATTTCATTGAAGGGGTTATGTTTTATGGCATTTCATAAATTACCATTTTGGGGTCCTAAATTGCCTTCTCTTTATAAAAATTCTGATTTTATGAAAGAGGGATAATTTCTGCACTACATTGAAGATCATTATTTTGAAGCACTAAATTATTCATCCTTGTGAAAATTTGATTTCATTGAAAGGGTGGATAATTAAATGACATTTTAAAACCCTTATTTTAAGGTCATAGATTATTGTCTCTTTGTGAAAATTAATTTCACCAAAGAGAGATAATTTATTATTCATACTAAAGGCTATCTTAATATTCATGATAAGTAGCTACATTTGGAGCCTATTCATCATTTCGGATTCACATTCATAGATAGATTTAATCTTCATTTACATGTTTAAAAGTAGGATTTAATGCAATATAGAACTTGATTAAAATCCACTTAATAAGGGAAGATAAAATCTACCTTAAAACCCTCAAGATAAAAGTAATTAAGGCACTACATCATGGTCATATGAGGGCCAACTCACATTTGCTTTATTTTGGTTCAATGAACATTCATTAAAGTAGCATGGTAAAATAAACCAACACGTGCCCCTTGTTTACAGTTACTTGCAATCACTAAGGTGTTCCAAGCATTTAAATTGATACATCTTTATTTGAGATTACTAATACACAGATGCAAATGCTAATATAGCGGAGACCTTGGAGAAGTTGTTTTGTTTAACTTATTTGCAAGAGGGGATTTTGGAAACAAATCCTAAGGGAGAGTGTAATTTCACAATTGGGTGAAATTAACACTCAATAGGAAGATTTCCCCAAAATAGCATTTCAAATTCATGAGGGCCATTATGAATTTTTGGTCATGTCATTTGGCCTAACTAATGCACCATCCACATTTTAGAGCCTCGTGAATAATGTCTTCCACCCATTCCTTTGCAAATTTATTCTAGTTTTCTTTGATGATATTATGATTTATAGTCATTCTTGGGAGACCACCTCATACATTTGGATCAAAATCTATAGATTTTATCTAAGAATAAACTTTATGCCAATAGGTTTAAGTGTTTTTTTGGATTTATAGAATTGAAGGATTTGGGTCACATTGTCATGAAAGATGGAGTCAAAGTTGATCCTAAAAAGATTCAAGTTGTTCAAGATTAGCCAAAGCCTCACACCCTCAAGGGAGGGACTTCGAGGAATTTTTGGACTCATAGGGTATTACTGTAAATTTATACAAAACTATGGGAAGATAGCAACTTCTTTAACAACCATGTTGAAAAAACTTCTTTTATTTGGTCAAAACCAATGGAGAAGGCTTTCAATGAATTAAAGCAAGCCATGAAAACCACTCTAGAATTAGTAATGCCTGATTTTTTAAATCTATTGTAATTGAAATGATGCTTTGGGCAATGGAATTGGGGTCGTGTTGATGCAAGAAGTAATACCGTTGGCCTTCACTAGTAAAGCAATTTTAGGCCAGAATTTGGGCAAATCTACTTATGCAAAGGAGATGCCAACCATTTTACATGTTGTTAAGCATTGGAGGCCATATCTCATTGGGCATTAATTTTCAATCAAAACTAACCACCAAAGTCTCAAGTACTTCTTGGAACAATGGGTAGCCACACCTAAACAAAAAAAAATGGGTTTCTAAATTGATGGGCTATGATTATGAAATCACATATAAAAAAGGAAAAGAGAATATCATGGCTGATGAACTATCCTAACAGTTTGAAGATTAGAGTACGTTAAATTCTATCTATTCACCAATCACTTAATGGATTAATTATCTCAAAGAATAAATGGCCAAGGATTCAGGATTGGAAACTTTGACCATCAAACTTCCAATACAGCCTAACCCATGCTTAGGATACACTTGGGATGGACAAGATTTGAGATATCATGACTAACTTGTTATTCCCCAAACCTTACAAATGTGAGTATTCATCTTGAATAAATTGCATCTCTCACCAATAGCAGGACATTCTAGGTTTCTAAAAACTTATGAAAGGACCACGCACGCCTTCTTTTGGAAGGAAAATAAGAAGGATATTCAAAATTTTGTGGTTGAATGTGACATGTGCCAAAGAATAAAAGTATAAACTATGTGTTGCCCTAGAACCCTTTAGCCCTTACTCATTATAGAACAAGTATGGGAAGATATCTCTATGGATTTTATTGAATGGTTACCCAATTTGGGAAGAAAATTAGTTATTTTAGTGGTAGTGGACTGTCTCACAAAGTATGCTCATTCTTGTTCCATATCCCATTCCTACACAGCTTTCATAGTAGCCCAAATTGGTTTAGACTTCATCTTTCACCTTCATGGAATGCCCACATCTATTCTATCAAACAAAGACCCTACATTTATGTCTTTTTTGGAAGGAATTATTTAAGTTGTAGGGAAATCAACTCAAAATGATTTTGGCCTATCATCCTCAGACTAATGGTCAAACAAAAATTGTTAACAAATGCTTGGAAATATACCTTTTTTGCTTTGCACTTGAACATCCTACATAGTGGGTGAAGTGGCTTCCTTCGGCCGAATGATCGTATAATACTTCATATCACACCAAAAACCAAGGTTACACCCTTTGAAGTAGTATATAGTCATCCTCCATCAAAACCCTCCTCCTACATTCTAAGAAGATCCAAGGTTCACATTTTAGACACCACTAGCCAACATTCCACTATCCTTTGACAACTTAAGCTAAATATTGAATTGGATCATAATTGTATTTGTTGACAAGTTGATCAACATCATTTTAAGCATAGATTTGAAGTTGAGGATATGGTTACCCAGGTGTTGTAGGTGAGTTGGAGAGGAGAGGGTAATCCTCCAAGGAAGGTCCCAGGTTCAAATCTCCACCCTACCAAAAAGTTGAATTGGGTACCCAAAATCCAATTGATAATGTTGGTGCGGGCAGGGTCGAGTGTGACTCCCGGGTGACTTTGATGGTGTATAACCCCCTGGTCATGGTCTCTCAGACCAAGGCGGGACCACAAGGGATTTTTTGCTTAAAAAATAGTGGGGGATATGGTTTTTATCTACCCAAAACCCTAAATATAGTCATCACTCTAGATATGTAGATATCAAAATTTAGCTGCCAAATACTATGAACCCTGCCAAATAGCGAATTTGATTCAACAACCTTGAAATTGGACCTTTTGTCTATATTCAAACTCCATATGATGTTCCATTTTTATTCTCTCAAGAAGTTTTTTGGTAATAAGGTATAATTTCAATCTACTTTACTAGAGTTGGACGAAGAAGGTAACATCATGCTCAAGCCTTAACAAATTTTGGACCGAAGATCGCACACCCTTCACAATCATATCACCAATAAAGTTCTTGTTCAATAGAATGGACTACAAATAGAAGATGCCAAATGAGAGTTTCTCTAGAAGCTATAGCAACAATTTTCTCATATCCATCTTTGAGGACAAAACTTTTTGAAGGAGAAAGACATGTTAGGACCCCATCCTAACATTAATATGCAATTATAACATTATTATGTGATGACCCCATTTCCAATATGAAGATCCTATTATAATGATATTTTGTAATGGTATGTGGAAATTTAGACACCTAGACAAGTGGGGTCATTTCATGTCACTGTTATAAAGAATGTAATTGTTGGTTGGTAGAATATTCTAGCTTGGGTGGCACTTTGCATTTAAGTCAACTCTTGAGTATTAGGTTAGGGTTGCCTGAAATGTATATTTAAAATACAAGGGAGCATAAATGAATTTATCTTTTGCATATTGAATCAAAGTATTGAAGGAGGTTTCCCCCCTCGAAGAGGCCCATGATTCTATAGTGTGATTCATGAGATTAATATATATTTGTGCTTTTACATTTCATATTGCAATATTATATTCTTTCATAAATTACTACTTTTATTGCAATATTTATGTGGATGTACTTATTTTAATTAAAAGGTTTCTAACAAAGAGCTCCTTCTATTAGAACCTTCAACATGGTGGAGCACCTAAGGAATTCTATTGTATCCATGTCTCTTTAGGAGGACCTCTCTATTCCAAAATAGATGAACTTGGAAGATGCCCTAAAGAAGCAGGATTCGAGCATACAAGGAATGCATGCCATGTTATAGATTTTAGACCTAGAGCCTAGCAAGCACAAGCCTACACCATTCCACCTAACCCTAATCTATGGATATCAATTGATACAAATATGTATAGTTGAATCAAAATCAAACACATTAGTAATGCCAAGAAAGGTGGTAGAAGCACTTGGCCTATCACTAGAACATGACAAAAATTCCAATAAATCCTAACTACACACCTGATTGGAGGATGGCGTCTTCATGGTGAGATTTGATAACAAAATATTAAGAAAGCTTTCTCATCATCTGATCACATCTTATCCATAATTAAAGATGTGTTACCTCCAAAAATCATGAGGACACACAATCCAATCATCATAGGAACGAGCGCCTCTACATTCATCAGGAGTTTGCCACACAAGAAACATAATGATCAACACCTAGAAGGTATCAAGGAGCACCCCAAGAACTAGAAACCTCACACGAGTACCAAAAATCTAAAGATAAGCCATCACATTAGGTTTCATGGAACACGTTCAAAATAAGTTAACAAGGGAAGAATGTGTAGATGAAAATCAATGGGTGGTAATTTTCAATAAAAACCAACACCCTTAAAGGAATTGTCATTCATCACCAAGAGGACAACATGAGCTAAGAGGGAACCACTTTACTTGAAATTATGTTGATCCCAAAACTTGTTAGAGAAGTACCAACCATAAGATAAGGAACCAAAAAATAAGAAGAATTCTATGACCTAATTAAGTAGAGGTATTTATAAAAGGAAAGGTGGGGGCTCTCACCTCATCCTATACTCCCTAAGAGAGACCCAAGGAAGATTTTTTTTCCACAAAATATATAGAAAAAAGGTATTAAAGACTCATGTGGCACTGATATGGAAATATCATTAGAGGAAGCTACACTTAAATATTAAACTCCTTGAGCCACAAGGTAGTGATGGCCAATATTTCTAAAAAAAGGTATGTAACCTTCCTAGAGGTATCAAAACCAACCCTTGTTCCATATATGGACCCTATAACCCTTCTAATGGTATCAAAAGGGGTCCTATCATCGAATAGGCCTCAACCTATTCGATGCTTCCAAATCCACCCTTAAACTAGAGAGGTGTGTTTCTTTAAGCAATTGGGTTTCAAAGGGACATGTATCCTAAGGTTATTGTGAGGGAAAACCTGAGTGATGTAACCAATAAATGAAACCCAAGAGCTAAAAGGGGAAACAAGAGGATGTACTTAGGCCAAAATGATAAGAGTTAGTAATCTTGTCAAGGATAACTTAGCCATAGAGAAATAGTCCCTCTAAAGGATTATGGAAAAATACATAAGGGGATAAATTTCCCATGACAATAGCCCCAAGACATCAGGAATTAAAGTAGGATCACCTTAAAAATAGGAAGCACTTACCTATGGAGCTCTAGACCTTAGGCAATGATTTTTATCTCACCTCCCTTTCTATTTTTTTTTAGTTTTGTATTTATTGTTTCCAAATTTTGACCCCGCACCCAATGGATAAGGCAAGAAGTATGGGTTTTCTTCTTCAACAATCTAAGGAGACTTGGGAGTTGCCAAAGCTATAGGGAAATTTTACCTATAGCCCTACTTCACTCCAAGCTAGACTAGTTGAAAGTGGGATAAGGCCAACCTATTGGAAGGTGCTTCCCACCTTCAATCGAAAGAAAGGAATTTCAAATAAGTGCAAATAAACTTAGAATTCATGCTAGTTGTTAGATATTCCATCTATTGTCAATGATTTCCTTCTACCTCAAACCATCCACATCAAGGGTTCCAAGACCTGTGGACCATTGATTTTCAATCCAATGACCTACATGGTCCTTCCTATGGAGGAAAGCACATACAAGAAGGGGAAGCCCCAATTGAGACCAAAGCAAGACACATGGCAACCAATCAATATCCTAAGAAAGAAAATAACTATCAATTTACAAAGAAGACCCACCATTGGCCGAAGGAGATTCCACCTCATCCAAGGACACATGACAGTCATGTGCATGAGAAGAAAAGAAAGTGAAAAAGCATTAAAGAAGACATCCTCCAATGACCACAAAGATTGAATTTCACATCCAAGACTATCATATCCAATCACATGCTAATCATGGCCACCACACACCATATGCATGAGCCTACCCTATCCACCTACACCACTCAAGGAGGTTGTATCCGCTACTTCAGTAATGTGACACATTCCAAGAGAAACATAGCGAAAGAATTATGGCGCAACCACCTCTGCACATTATCAAAGGGCCCAGTTAGCCACACTTAACCATATGAAGACCTGCAATATTTTAGCATCTATGGACCTAGATCTAAAGACCTTTAAGTTGTTGTCATGTAAGTTGTAGAATGATTTCTTGCCTATATAAATAGAAGATATTTGTAGTCCTACACAAAACTTCGAAGGGAAGACACCCTCCTCTTGGATTATAAATAGGCTTGTTTTCATTATAAGAGGCATTGGAAGTTGTTTTCTCAGGCCTGGTACCCATCCTTGTGAGTTATTCATTTCATCCTTATCTCCTATTGTAACAAGGGGAGCCTAAACCTTTTATCATGCCTAGGGATAATTGAACCCTATGGACCTTATTTTCTTGTAATCACTCTAAGCATGTTAATGGAAGCCAACTAATTTCACTTTGTTCTTCTCTTAACGTGTCTTGATTTATAACGATGTGTTTTTCTTTGTTGTGTTCACTAGCCATAGGTGATGTTTTTCATGTTAAATTCCATTTGTTGCAATAAAAATTTGGGGGCCGTAATTCTTTGACACATCTCCCCCATAGCTTAGGACTTTACTTTTCCTACAAAACATTTAATTTTTTGTTTTTTACTTTCATTGCATTATTTTCCCTAGCCTCAACTCATGGAGGTCACTATTGTGAACATTTTGAACAATTCTCATTGATATGATAGAATATAAATAATACATACCAAGCCAATAATAGTCCGGGGGTTACGGAACCACCCGAGACCAAAATAGGCATTGTTACAACAAATAACAACGAGCCTAAAATATGTCCAACAATATAAGATTGTTAGGATCATAATAAATCAAATAAGAATATTGAAATATACTAACATCCCCCCTTATTACAATATTTGAGTAAACATATAACTACTAGCTATACTAGCATCCCCCCTGCTTACATCATTTTGCAATAAATAGAGAGTTCGAAAACAATTCAAATTTGACACGTGCAAGTGCCTTAGTGAATATGTCTGCAACTTGAGCATTGGTGGAGATGAGTTGAAGCTAAATTCGATGCCTTGGTACTTCGTCTCGAATGAAGTGGCATTGTGTATCAATGTGCTTGGTTTTCTCATGATGCACTGGATTCTTAACAAGGTTCAAAACACCCTAGTTGTCGCAGAACAAGTGAATTGGAGATTTTTATGGAAGACCCATACTTGTCAAAATGCAAAGCAACCATATCACTTCGCACACAGCTTCATGTGTGGCGTGATATTCTGCCTCTATTGATGAGATAGCAACCACCTGTTGCTTCTTGTTGTGCCAAGAGACAAGACCGGATCCAAGATGAAACAAATATCCTGAAGTTGATTTACAATCATCGTATGACCCGACATAGTCTGAGTTCGTGTATCCTTGTAAGAAGAATTTGTTGTTCCTCTTGTATTCTAGGCCATATTCCATTGTGCCACGGACATAGTGAAGAACTTGTTTTGCTACTTTTCAGTGAGTAGTCTTAGGTTCCTACATGAACCTTGAAAGATAGTTGACAACAAATACGATATCTGGCCTAGTATTGATCAGATATATGAGACTCCCAATCAGCTAACGATAGAGAGTAGCATCTACTTGAGGTGATTTGTCATATCATGATAACTATAGTCCTGATTCCATTGGTGTTGCCATCGGCTTGCAATCAGTCATGTGATATTTTTCTAGTAGTGTCTTGGCATGTTTTTTTTGAGACACTTTGATGTAGTGCTCCTTCTGGTTCACTTCTAGGCCAAGACAATAATGGAGAAGTTTGAGATCTGTCATCTCAAAATATTTGCTCAAATCCTATTTGACAATAGAGATCATAGGTTTTGAACTCCCTGTAATGAGCAGATCATCAACATAGAGTACAAGCAACACTATTTCAAAGCCTTGTTTCTTGAAATAGAGGTTTTCATCCGATGAACATCTCTTGAATCCATGCTGCAGTAGGTGATTATCCATTTTTATATACCAAGCCCGAGGGGATTATTTCAAACCATATAAAGATTTGACTAATTTGTAAACTTTTTGCTCTTGGCCTTCCAGTTCAAATCCTTCAGGTTGAGTCATGTAGACTTCCTCTTAGAGATCACCATTTAGAAAAGCACTCTTGACATCCATTTGGTGAACTTTCCACCCATACTGTCCTACCATAGTACAAAGAAATCGAATGGTTGTCATCCGAGCAGTAGGTGCAAAAGTTTCCTTGTAGTCAATGCCTTCTCTTTGAGCATAGCCCTTTGCAACAAGTCGGACCTTATGCTTATCTATTGTCACATCTACCTTGTACTTGAATTTGAACACCCATTTGCAGCCTATGGGCTTCTTTTTGTATGGTAGATTGACAAGCTTCCAAGTTTTGTTTTTCATCAAAGACTTATACTCTGCATCCATAACAACCTTCCACTGTGGCTCACTAAGGGCATCTTGCACTGAAGCAGGTTCATGTTTATCTATTGAAGATATAAACACCCTATCATCATCAATATCCATATCTTCTGTATCTCTCTCTGGATCTATAGAAAGTTCCTTAAAATATTGACAAAGATCATCAACCTCAGTAGACTCTGCTACTGCTCTGTCCTATCGAGCCATGCTGCAAGTACGAGACCTATCCAAAGTCAAATATGGTGGAGTGGATAGCTTGGAGTCTCTGATTGTACTTGTATACCACTTTGGATTATTCTTATGTGGAGTTGAAGAATATGAAGAAGGACCTCTAATTTTTGATGATGAAGGAGTCTTCTCAAATTTAGATTCCACAAGATCTAGGTATACATATGATGTGTTTTATGATGTGAAAGCCTCATAAAAAACAACATCTCTACTAATTTGAATCTTCTTGGTCAAGAGGTAAATAAATCAATAACCCTTAGAGTGCTCATCATACCCAAGAAGAATACACTTCAATGTTTTCTCATCTAGCTTCTTCCTTTTCTCTTTCGGTATGTGGATGAATGCTTTACAACCAAAAATGCGTAGATGACAAATGGAGGGTTTCCTACCACTCCATGCTTCCTGTGGAGTCATTCCTTGTAGGGAATTTGTGGGTGCCCTATTCAACAGATATACTACTATGGTGAAAGATTCTGCCCAATATTGTTGCCCAATTCTAGCTCCTGTGAGCAAGCAACGAACCATTTCAATGATGGAATGGTTCCTCATTTCAACAACTCCATTTTGCTGGGGAGTATAAGCAGTAGTTAATTGTTGTATGATCCATTTTTCAATCAAGAATGTAGAAAATTCCTTAGAGGTGAACTCCCCCCTCGATCTGAGCGGAGGGTCTTTATAGAAGTCCCTAACTCCTCAAAAAAATTCTTGAATTGCTGAAAAAAGCCAAATGCTTCAGATTTCGGTTGGAGAAAGAATACCCACATATTTCATGAGTAATCATCTACGAATAACTAAAAATACCTCTTTCCCCCACAACTGATGGGTGTAAAAGGACTGCATAGATCATTGTGAATAAACTCCAAAGGTTTATTTGCTCTTGTAGAGCTTCTCTCGAAAGGTACTCTATGTTGCTTTCCTAACAAGCAGTCATAGCAAACTGGTAATGTGGTAGAAAGGGAAGGAAGACCCTTTACCATCTCATACTTACTTAGCTCAAGTAAGTAACCAAAAATCATATGTCCATATCTCTTGTGCCATAGGGAAGTTACCTCATTTTTAGAGACAACCATGGCTACATCTAGAGTAGAGATAGCATCTAGGGCAAATAAGCCATGCTTATATGAAGCGGTTGCAATGTTCTTACCCCTCCTGGTAATTGAACAACACTTCTTGCCCCCATCAAAACTAAATTTTACAACCATGTCCTTATCCAAAATTTGTGTGACTAACAACAAGTTGTTCGCCAATCCTGGAACATAGAGAACCTTCTCAATATGACACTTGCCATCAGGAAGAGTAATAGAAACTGTACCTTCTCCCTGAACCTTATAGGTTTTATCATCGACAATAGTGACAAGTTTTTCCTCTTTTGCCTCAAAAGACTCAAACCACAATTTTTAGCCAGTCATGTGCTTACTGGATCCATAATCGACATACCATATAGGGTTCGTCTACTTGGAGACTATGGTATTCATGAGCACTTTGTGTGCTCGCTCAGAATCTGTGTCAGATTCCTCAATAACAACATTCACTTTGGGTTGCTTGTTATTTTGTGGTTTGTTTTGGCCTTTTTGTTTTGGTTGCTTATTTTTATGCCAACATCTGTTTGTGTCATGACCTTCTTTGTCACAGATCTTGCAATATCTCTTAGTCTATTGAGTTTGTTTCCCTTTTGAATCCTTTTGAGAATTCCCTCCCTTCTAAAAATTACCCTTCTTCTTAGGGCCCTTCCTGTTGGAGTGGAGGGCAGTGTTAGAAGAATCATTTGTTGGCATGCCTCCTCTTCTTGAAGAAAATTTACCAACTCAACAGAGGTAACTTTTCTTTGTGACATTTGAAGTGAGGTGATCAACACTAAAAAATAATCAGGTAATGCTCTCAATACCATTGAGGTAAGGAGCTTATCATCAATTGGTGTTGCCAAAGAATTCAACTTTCCTTTCAACTCAGACACTCTGCAAAGAAAGAGTTCAATAGTATTTCCATGTTTCATGCTTAGACTATGTAATTGAGATTGAAGAAATAGAATGGTGGAATCATTCTTTCCTTAATATATAGTTTTAAGGGTATCCCATACCTCTTTACTATTTTGACAGTCAACAATATGGGGTTGAACTTCATCAAAAACAACAAGAAAAATAAGCACTTTTGCCTTGCTGTATTTTTTGTCAAAGTCTTTCTGATCAGCAATTGGAGTTGTGGCTCCAAATGCAGATGAAGGTCTCACTGTAGTTCCAAAAATAATATCCCAAATATCATTCATCTCAAGGATGACCTTCATCTTGTTTTTCCATGGTGTATAGTTTAGACCTTTCAACAAATGATGAGCATCATTCATTAGTTTTACAGACATTGTGAAGGTTTCTTATAACACCAAATGGTACCCCTTTCGATATACCTTAATGCCAGGCCGTTATACCATAAAAAATACCTGCCCTTATGTGAGGGAGACTATAGGTATTTTAAAAAACCAGAAACATTACCCGCCCTAACATGAGGGAGACTGTAGGTAATTTTAATGATTATACGATACGTGGTACTTAGGCAATACTAAAAGGGAATCACCTCATTGATGGCATCGACCTTAGAAAGCCTTCAATACGTATGCGTGGGGCATAACTTCCCCTAAACACTTTGGATATTCAAACTTTCGTCTGGATTTAAGCCTAAACACGAGAGCGATTGGGGCAGTAGATGGAGTAAAAAAATAGCAAAATGGCAAACTTATATCTCCCCAACGTGTTGTGGCTGCTCCACAACATACCCCAAAATTGGGGACCCACATTTTTGCATATTTTCCAAGAAGATCGAAGTGGCCCATATGCTAAATATAAAAGAAAAAGCAAAACACCGCAAGGAGAAAAAGTGTCGCGATATCGCGACATGTTGCATTTTCGCAGTCCAAAGCAAAGAGAAAAAGCAAGGAGAAAAAGTGTCGCGATATCGCGACATGTTGCATTTTCGTGGCCAAAATAGAAGAGAAAGAACAAGAAAGAAAAAGTGTCGCGATATCGCGACATGTTGCATTTTCGCGACCAAAAGAGAAGAGAAAGAACAAGAAAGAAAAAGTGTTGCGATATCGCGACATGTTGCATTTTCGCGGCCAAAAGAGAAGAGAAATAACAAGAAAGAAAAAGTGTCGCGATATCGCGACATGTTGCATTTTCGCGGCCAAAAGAGAAGAGAAAGAACAAGAAAGAAAAAGTTTCGCGATATTGCGACATGTTGCATTTTTGCGGTCCAAAGCAAATAGAAAGAGCAAGGAGGAAAAAGTGTCGCGATATCACATGTTGCATTTTCACGGTCCAAAGCAAAGAGAAAGAGCAAGGAGGAAAAAGTGTCATGATATCGCGACATGTTGCATTTTCGCGGTCCAAAGCAAAGAAAAAGTGTCGCGATATCGTGACATGTTGCATTTTCGCGACTCAAAAGGGGCAGGCAGGCAGAGAAACAAAAGTGTCGCGATATCGCGACATGTTGCATTTTTGCGGCTCAAAAAGGGCAGGTAGGTAGAGAAACAAAAGTGTCGCGATATCGCAACATGTTGCATTTTCGTGGCTCAAAAAGGGCATGCAGGTAGAGAAACAAAAGTGTCGCGATATCATGACATGTTGCATTTTCACGGCTCAAAAAGGGCAGGCAGGCAGAGAAACAAAAGTGTCGCGATATCGTGACATGTTGCATTTTTGTGACTCAAAAGAGGACACATAGACATGCAAAGAAAGAGGTGATTCGTACCCCTTCATTAGTTGCTCACGAAGGTGTCAAGGCTTTATATAAAGCCAAGGAATAAATCGAGGATTGAATAAGGTAGTTTGTCACATAAGGAAAAAATCCAATGAATAAGACAAAACGTTACATAAGGAATCTGTAATGATTCGAAATCATTTAAGATGGTCGTTACACATGGAAGGAAGCGGACGCGTGCCCATGTGGAGAAAAGGAAACATTTTTTGAAATCAAACCAAAAGTGAAGAAAACCAAACAGAGGAATCCAAACCATGGGAATGAAACAAAGGTCCACAAAATAGAAACGAAAAGCTTTTCTGGAAACCAAAACACATGCATGCACAAGGGAAGGTGAAAAGAACAGTCATTGGAAAATGAAACGAAAAGCTTCTTGAGAATTTTAAATACGCCAGGCAAGGATGTTTTGAGGGGTTGGAAACTGCTGCAAGCAGAGTTGCAGATTTGAAGGCAAGAGGGCCATTCTGGACCTGTTTGGGCTGTTTTTCTTCCATGGACTGGTTTGGGAAAACCAGAAATTTCTGTTATTGTAAAATGACAAATTTTTAATACAGAAAATTTCAGAAAGTTGCATCTTATGGGCAAGAAAGGAGGAGTCATTTTCTGCATGCAAGATTAAATGTCTATTTTTTTCCCTTTTCAGATTTTAGGCTTGTAAATGGAGTTTATGCAAGTTTCTTGGTTGCTTCATGCGAATGTTTAAATCTGAAAACCTCATTTAAAACCCTAGGAGCCAACACTTAGCTTATCGGGATTGTGTTTGTTTTGCAAGTCCAATAGGTTAGGTTGCATGCATGGAAACCTCACATCTTCGGTTTTGTCGAAATAGGATAGCATCAAACTGAATGCATTTTATGTTTCAGTTTTCTCGCATTTCTCTTTCACTTTTTCTCGCATTTTATTTTCCCAGAAATTTTAATTTTTTTATTTTAATTTTCAGGCATTAAAATAAACATTTAAAAAATTTCAAAATCCAAAAATAATTTCACCATTGCGTAGGTTATACTTCATACTTCCAATACGCACTTTGAAATTTCATTTTTGGAGTTGTTTAGTATTTTTAAAAATTCATCGAAGTTGTTGTTTTATTACAGATTTTGAAAATTCCGAAAATAGAAAATTTCCATTTTTGGACCGAATTTCATTTTTTCAGTTTCATGTTTCATTCATGAGCCTATGATGACATTCCCTTCATGAAAATTCCAATTTCATTGAAGGTTTTATGTTTTATGGCATTTTACAAATTTCCATTTTTGGAGCCTAAAATTGCCCTCTCTTCATAAAAATTCTGATTTTACGAAAGAGGGGTAATTTGAGCATCACATTGAAGGTCATTGATTCAAAGCACTTAATTGTTCATCTTTATGAAAATTTGATTTCATTTAAGAGGGATAAGTTGAGGTGACATTTAAAGCCCTTACTTTAAGGCCATAAATTATTGCTTCTTTGTGAAAACCAATTTCACCAAAGAGGGATAGTTTATCTATCACATTGAAAGCTATCTTCATCTTCATGATAAGAAGCCATATTTGGACTTAATAAACAAGATAAAATCTATTTTAAAACCCTCAAGATAAAAGGAATTAAGGCACTACATCGTGGTCATATGAGGGCCAACTCACATTTGCTTTATTTTGGTTCAATGAACAATCACTAAAGTTTCATGGTAAAATAAACCAACATTGCCCCTTGTTTACAATTACTTGCAATCACTAAGGTGTTCCAAGCATTTAAATTGAATATCTTTATTTGAGATTACTAATACACATATGCAAATGCTAATATAGCGGAGACCTTGGAGAAGTTGTTTGTTTAACTTCTTTGCAAGAGGGGATTTGGAACCCAAATCCTAAGGGAGAGTGTACTTTCACAATTGGGTGAAAATACCACTCAACAATTTGGCGCTAGAAGGAGGGCCTGAATTGGTTTATTTCAGGGTGATTTAAATGCTATAGGGATTTAAATTTTGAATATTTCATGCCCTATTGATTATTATCTTTAGCCCTCTTTTAACAATACAACCTTGTAGTGTTAAAAGGAGGACATGAATTGCTATGCATTGTTCTAACGCTTTTGATTGTTCATACAGGAATAATGTGTTTTGATTTGATTTTGAAAAATTTTGGTCTTGACTAACGAGGTTGTCTCCATGCAATTACTTTCATTTGATTTTAATGGATACATCTCTTGGTTGATGCTAACATGATTATTCATACGTTACATGTTTGATATTTGCTAGTCATTTCATGCTTATTTGTAAGGAATTATTTTGTCTAAAATGTATTTGTTGTCGGTATTATGCTCTTCACTTGCGTGTAATGCGATCTTGTGAATCGAAAAGCCTACAACACTAGGAGTATGCTCTTCACTTGCGCATATGCGATCCGGTGAATCAGAAACTAATTTACATTTTTAGAATATTGCTTTGTCATGGTTCCTTCTTTTATTCATGACTAACAAATTGGTTTTGAAGTTATTCTTTGAGTTTCATTAATGGCCACAACTCGTAGGAACGTGGTATGGGATACATGTTAATCCTTTGAACATTAGTGGAGATTCTCATGATTTACCCAAGAACGTAGAAAAATGTTTGCCCAAATTTAAACACAATGGTCCAACATTAGCCGAGGAACATATTCAAGCCTATGTGGATATCCTAGTTAGATGGAATGTCGAACATGAGGATGTGGCATGTAGAATGTTTCCTGGAACCCTAGATGAGGTGGCATATGATTGGTACATCAATTTACCCACTGGTTCTATTACATCTTGGACTCAATTGAAAGATGAGTTTATCAATCAATTTAGGTTGCTCATTGATCCTCTCACGATATATCAACAATTTACTTCTTGCAAAAGAGAACCTAATGAGCCAGTGAGAAGTTTCAACATGAGGTTTCGAAAGCTTTATGCGAGATTAATTTCTCCCTATACTATTGAGGAAAGTGGTGCTCTTCAAATATACTTTCGAGCATTGGATCCATTGTTTGCCATATTTGTTAGGATGAATCCCTTGGTTACTGATCTTGCATCGGCCTACATAGAAGCTATGATTGTAGATCAACAATTGAGGCCACAAGGTTATGGAATGGAGCAATCAACTATGGTAGGACAACTAGGGGCTTGCAATCAAGCCTCGATGGTAAATCAAGCGTGGGCACAACAAAATTTGATATCAAATGTTTTTCCCTACAATCAACTTTATCCTACCATACCAACTTATGCTCCCACATGTGCTTATACAAGTACTTCCATCCATCCAACTATGCCTCAATTAGAGAATCATGTGGTCACTCATGGAACCATTGCAACAAATGTTCAAGCTTTGTCCGTGGATATCAATCCAACTAATCCTACTACTTCTACCACTCAACCCAAAGAGTTCGTATCGAAAGTAAAAGAGCAAAAGAAAGTGGTTAAGAAGGTATGTAGGCATGTTCCACCACAAAAACGAGCACGTCAATGTATGCATCCAAATCATCCTAGGAAGAAAATTCATAATGCCGATCTTAATGATGTTTCATGTTATGCTTCTTCAAGTGATACAAGAGATTTTGAGGTGACTTACGTTGAAGTAAATACCTATTCGAAATGTCTTGAAGAGCATGAAGATTTTGGAGAAGAAATTCTATGGATGGGTAACAAGAAGTTGGAATCAAATGATCACCATCTTGTTTTGGAAAAGAAATATCTAGAATCATTACCCAAAAAGGAGGATTTGGATGAACAAACTTATGTGGATATGATTTGGTCAGATGTACTTGCAAAGGATTGGAGCAACTATATGACACGGAATTCAAAAATCGATCCCATTATAGAAGCTCCTAAGCCATCACAAGTGGCTGAAAATGAATTTGAAAGAAAATCAACAAATGAAGTTGAAGACATAATCGAATTTCACCACTTGTTCTCGAAAGACACTTTGGATGATGTTCTCGAAAGTGATGACCAAGAGGATCCACACCTTCCAAATTGTGATAAAATTGAATCATGGGTTACAAATTTGGATTATGATAGCTTTACCAATTTGAATTCAAGAGATAACCCACTTTTGGAAATAATCGAAACATCTAAGGAAGGTGAAGATGAATTGGATGAGAAACATGTTGATGAATCAGAAGATGAAGAAGAAGTACTTGAGCGTCACAACTTGAACTTGGAAGATGATTACTATGATTCGTGGAAGAAATGGGAAGAATATTATCAATCTAAATCTTCTAATAAACTTGTTGTGTCAATTAATATGCAGGATAACTCAATTGCTTCCTCACATGAGGATACTATAAATCCTGTACAATTTGAGAAAGTTTTGGAAGAGGAATTCGAATCTCATCAAATTTTGGAACATGATAAGGATTCTACAACCATGAATCAAGAAAGAGAGTCATTTGCTTTAGATTCCTTTGAAGGAAAAGAAATTGAAAATCTTGATCCACTTACTTGTGCTACAATGACTATGCCATTTCAAAATGAGAAAATTACAAAACCTAAATCATTTGGGTTTGATATCATTGATGATCCAATTGAAAATCTCACGTTACCCAAAACAACCCAAGTGATTGATCATGGAAATGTGTTAGTTAACCCACCCCTAGATAGACAAGACTTATGGTTTGAAAGGGATGGACATGTTTTCAATTGGGTACCTAAGTTTGGTGCCTTTGATAAACAAGTCATGGAGAAAGAACAAGTGCTACATGATGATGAATGTCATGAGAGAAAAGAGGAATTTTCAAATCCTCTTCAAGTAAGGTTAAATGAAAACATGCCAAAGGTAAAATCTCACCTTTTTGGTTTCACCATGCAAAATTCGAATGAAGGTTTGCCTAATGAATGGTTTGATTCAAATATTATTAATGTTATGGCTTTATTGAATGAAAATGAAAGCTTATTTCTACACCATGAATCAAAGTGCGGAATGGACATCTTAAAGAATAGACATAAAAGAATTGAATATCAATCATTGTCTAATCAATTTGAAAACTTGAAACTCCACCATAGGATTATTAATGAAACTAAATCAAATTGGTATGGTGAGAGGGGCAAGTTGAAGTTTGTTTCTTTGTTTGGTTTGATCTTGTTTTTGTTGGATTCCTACAAAACTTGGTATGCGTATCACGTCATATGTCTTTTAAAGAATTCTAATCAGGTTTGGGATCCGGGAAAATGATAATCCAAACTTTGCACCATCTTGTATTATATTGTACATTTGTATATACTTTTGGTTTTCGTGTTTTGGTTTTGGATTGGATCTCATTTTGGTTTTAAGTTTTGTGTGTTGGTCCTTTGGACACTTTTGGTTTGTCTTGAAAAAAAAAAAGGAGAAGGGGATAGAAAAGTGAGATGTCAACTTATGTCCTTATGAATGTTGACTAAGACTAAGAGAATATGAAACATCGAAATTGTATTGCAGAAAGCTCCACGAGTATCGCAAACACATTAAAGAATATCGTTTGGAACTTGTGATGCATGAAGTTGTCAGTTTTACAAATTATGGTAAAGTAGGTGGTATACTCCATCCGCATTTCAAAAAGAGCAATGCATTCATCCATATCTCATGTTACATTCCACATTGCATATACATTTCATCTCAGTTGCATCTACATTTCAAATACAATCATTGAAAAGGTGTCGAATCCTCTTAGGGTTATTACATAACATATATTAAAAGGATCCTAAGGTTGGGAACTGATGCCCAAACTATCTTGAACCAAGCACGTTCTACACATATTAAAGAGGATCTTGAGAAAAATGGTCAAAACCATACTTGGAAGAAAAGGTGAGGCGAAAGGAGTATTTCGTGTCTGTCCTATCATGCAACATAATCCTTAAAACAATGGTTTTTACCACTCCCATAGTGCTTAAAGCCTAAAATCAGAGTAGTAAGGATAGGGTTAAATCCCCATCGAACTTAGGTTGAGGATCCAACTCCCCAAAGCTCTGATTTGACCTTCATGGAGTAGTAAGGATAGGGTCTAATTCTCATCTCGCTTAGGTTGAGAATCCGATTCCCCAAAGCTTCTATTTTGCCTCCATCACGCTTTAAGAAATTAAAAGCGTGATCTACACTCAAGAACTTGAAATTCCAAAGCAAATATTTTTCATTCTACTTTCATTTCATCATTAATATTGGATTGGAAGGATCGTACTACATGTCCCTTGCAAGGATGGGTAGTCATCCCCAAGGTTCAAGAAATCAAAAGTAAAGCCAAATCCTGGATTATGGGGTTAATCTCCACCGGGGCTATAGACGCCTGACTGGTAGTGGAGTATGCTCATGCGTGGCAACATGTCTTGTCTAAAAGCAAGACCATTGACTGCTCAAATGGACAGGCTAGCCTAACAGTTTCATCCATAACAGGTTAAATCATTTTGTTCAAGATGAGGTAATGAACTCCGGATCAGAGTAGTAAGGATAGGGTTAAATTCCCATCTCGCTTAGGTTGGGAATCCTATTCCCCAAAGCTCCGATTTCACTTACACTTGCACATGGGTTCAAGATGGTAGTGACACATAACCAACTTTGGGATCTAGTAAATTAATTTAGTATACACATATTTGGTCCTAAGAGGGTTTGACAATTTTAATATGTTTGTTCATGGTACTAGAAAGTTTGAGCCTTTGCAAAGCTTGTTATATCTCTAGCATCTTCACCATACATTAAATCCTACAGGAATCATCCATAACTTCTCATATGCACGAATCATAAGTGAAAATGACAATGGAAAGTTGAACGAGTTTCAAATGATAGGGAATGAAGCACACTGCACACACTGAGCTGATGCTTAATAATTCTAATGCTTCATGTATTTCTCATCTAGTTTCATTCTTTGGATATTTGCTGATGCTTGTGTTTGAGTTTTGAAGGTTTTCAGGTTGGGTTCTCACCGAAATGCTCGGGAGCATTTCCCAACAGAGTCGCCATTTGTTGTGGCTGCTCCACAACGTACCCCAAAATTGGGGACCCACCTTTTTGCATATTTTCCAAGAAGACCGAAGTGGCCCATATGCTAAAGATCAAAGAAAAAGAAAAACACCGCAAGGAGAAAAAGTGTCACGATATCATGACATGTTGCATTTTTGCGGTCCAAAGCAAAGAGAAAAAGCAAGGAGAAAAAAGTGTCGCGATATCGCGACATGTTGCATTTTCGCGGCCAAAAGAGAAGAGAAAGAACAAGAAAGAAAAAGTGTCGCGATATCGCGACATGTTGCATTTTTGCGACTCAAAAGAGGACACATAGACATGCAAAGAAAGAGGTGATTCGTACCCCTTCATTAGTTGCTCACGAAGGTGTCAAGGCTTTACATAAATCCAAGGAATAAATTGAGGATTGAATAAGGTAGTTTGTCACATAAGAAAAAAATCCAATGAATAAGACAAAATGTTACATAAGGAATCTGTAATGATTCGAAATCATTTAAGATGGCCATTACACATGGAAGGAAGTGGACGCATGCCCATGTGGAGAAAAGGAAACGTTTTTTGAAATCAAACCAAAAGTGAAGAAAACCAAACAGAGGAAGCCAAACCATGGGAATGAAACAAAGGGCCACAAAATAGAAATGAAAAGCTTTTTTGGAAACCAAAACACATGCATGCACAAGGGAAGGTGAAATGAACAATCATTGGAAAATGAAACGAAAAGCTTCTTGAGAATTTTAAATACGCCATGCAAGGATGTTTTGAGGGTTTGGAAACTGCTGCAAGCAGAGTTGCAGATTTGAAGGCAAGAGGGCCATTCTGGACCTGTTTGGGCTATTTTTCTTCCATGGACTGGTTTGGGAAAACCAGAAATTTTTGTTATTGTAAAATGACAAATTTTTAATACAAAAAAATTCAGAAAGTTGCATCTTATGGACAAGAAAGGAGTCATTTTCTGCATGCAAGATTAAATGTCTATTTTTCCCCTTTTCAGATTTTAGGCTTGTAAATGGAGTTTATACAAATTTCTTGGTTGCTTCATGCAAATGTTTAAATCTGAAAACCTCTTTTAAAACCCTAGGAGCCAACACTTAGCTTATCCGGATTGTGCTTGTTTTGCAAGTCCAATAGGTTAGGTTGCATGCATGGAAACATCACATCTTCGGTTTTTTCGAAATAGGATAGCATCATACTGAATGCATTTTATTTTCAGTTTTCTAAATTTTCTTTCAACTTTTTCTGCATTTTATTTTTCCAAAAAGTTTAATTTTTTTTTTAATTTTTAGGTATTAAAATAAACATTTAAAAAATTTCAAAATCTAAAAATAATTTCACCATTGCATAGGTTATACTTCAGACTTCCAATACGCACTTTTAAATTTCATTTTTGGAGTTTTTTAGTATTTTTAAAAATTCATCGAAGTTGTTTTATTACAGATTTTGAAAATTCCGAAAATAGAAAATTTCCATTTTTGGAGCCTAAAATTGCCCTCTTCATAAAAATTCTGATTTTACGAAAGAGGGGTAATTTGAGCATCACATTGAAGGTCATTGATTCAAAGCACTTAATTGTTCATATTTATGAAAATTTGATTTCATTTAAGAGGGATAAGTTGAGGTGACATTTAAAGACCTTACGTTAAGGCCATAAATTATTGCTTCTTTGTGAAAACCAATTTCACCAAAGAGGGATAGTTTATCTATCACATTGAAAGCTATCTTCATCTTCATAATAAGAAGCCATATTTGGACTTAATAAACAAGATAAAATCCATTTTAAAACCCTCAAGATAAAAGGAATTAAGGCACTACATCGTGGTCATATGAGGGCCAAATCACATTTGCTTTATTTTTGGTTCAATGAACAATCACTAAAGTTTCATGGTAAAATAAACCAACATTGCCCCTTGTTTACAGTTACTTGCAATCACTAAGGTGTTCCAAGCATTTAAAATGAATATATTTATTTGAGATTACTAATACACATATGCAAAATGCTAAATATAGTGGAGACCTTGGAGAAGTTGTTTGTTTAACTTCTTTGCAAGAGGGGATTTGGAACCCAAATCCTAAAGGAGAGTGTACTTTCACAATTGGGTGAAAATACCACTCAACACGATGATTAATAGAGAACTAGCTCAGATCTCGTTTTGGAAGCTATATTATGTGGCAGATACAGTAGCGCAATCACGACAACTTTACTTGTAAGTGCTGGTCAGAGGTATCACAAATACCGAACGTTGTAGTGCAATAAATTGCACGGATGGGTTTTAATTATTTTGGGGACTTAGGGAGTGTATTTGATTTTAAATTTTAATGAAGTAATGCAAAAAATGGAAAAATGCAACATACAACATAAAAGTGCCCATAGAAATAAATCATTAGGTGTCGGGCACTGTCGAAAATGCACCTTTACAATAATGCCAAAATTACTTTTTTAAAAAAATTACTCTCTTTCCCCCCTTGATTTTTGAAAAAATACGCCCCCCCTTAAAAAATTCCTCTTTAAAGCATCTTTAAATAAATTTTTTATAACTAAAGTTAATAAATAAATAAATTATCTTCTTATAGAAAAAAATAATTTAAAAAATAACCTTTTTATAACTAAAAAAAATAATTAAAAAAAATTAATTATTAACTTTAATAAAAAAAATTAAAAAAAAAAACTTCAAAAGAAAAAATTTACCTTGTTTGAGGGGGGGGTCGACGGGTTTTGACCCTGCGACCTCAGGGCTCCCAAAGTCCAACCGCTCGGCTCACGACCACATGAGCTAGCGGGATGATCCGCTTATGGATATGGGAACCCTCCTCTAAAAAGAGGAGCCACAAGCCCAAATCTTGAAGCGGTCATGCCTCCACCTCAGTCGCGGCTTGGGTGGTGCTCGGGCGACGACTCTGAGTGGCGCTCGGGTGGTGCTCGGGCTACATTCGGGTGGTGGATGGTAGTATATAAAAAAATTAAAATTTTTTCACTAAAAACCTCCCAAATTTGCTCGCCTCAAATGCACTGTGCTCTTAGCACTCGAATTCAAACAACTCTACACTTGAAAACCTCACAAATTGCTCAAAAAAAACACTGCAAATCATAGTGCCATTGACGCCCTCTGACAGAAAAAAATATTTGTTGGATGAGATCTGAGGATGAAAACAAAATTCCAATCTAGCAAATCTGCTTGGATTTGCCTGCTATATATAGAAAAAATCTCAGAAATGAGATCCACTGATCCTAGAGATAACAAAAAATAGTAGGTGGCTATCTGGTGTGACGCGTTTGACAGGTTGTTTGCAGGGTGATAGGTATGTGGGATTAAGTTCAATATCCCACATCCGCTTGGGAACGGGCGCCAACAGTGTTTAAGAGCCCCAACTCTCACTGTTGGTGTATCTCTTCTCGGGGAGATGAGGCCCGAGAGGACACGGGATATCCTCTTGCATGGGGTTGGCTGCCTTGCTGGTTGCCACATGCACTCTCCACTTTGCTTTGTTGGTTTCCCTTGTCACCTTGTTTGTTAGATCCGATCTGCCTCGTTCTTGCCTTGTCTTGTCACCTTTCAACTTGATGGTCAATTCGATCACCTCGGTTGTCGATCCCAAAAATTTTTGGGACACCAAAGTCGAATCACCCCTCACACTGCCCACTCAGGCACAATTTCCAATGGAAAATTAAAAAATTCTCCAAAGCTTCTAAATATTTCAATGAAAAAAAATGATTTCCAATAAAAAAAATCTCTCGAAAGCTTAATCAAAGCTTTGCTCCTGATCATCAAAGCTCCGCTACTACAAGATCATTCGAAAATGAGAGTGGCGAAGATGGGCTCTGATACCATGTGAACATTTTTAACAATTCTCATTAATATGACATAATATAAATAATACATACCAAGCCAATAATAGTCCGGGGGTTACGGAACCACCCAAGACCAAAATAGGCATTGTTACAACAAATAACAACGAGCCTAAAATATGTCCAACAATGTAATATTGTTAGGATCATAATAAATAAAATAAGAATATTGAAATATACTAACAACTATGCACCAAGGATTTAGATCCAATGAGGAGTCAACCTCGATTTAAAACCCCAGAGGTTGCCCCACAAGTAGTTTCTATGACACTTATGATTGTTTTGCTCTACACAAGGTGTGGGTACATTTGTCTTATTAGGTCTCCTCATATCGGTGTTGGCAAGTGCATTTTGATACAATAGTATCCTCAACCTTTAATTGTGAGTGTAATGTATTCAAAACCAAGATCATGGTACATCCATTTCTTCTACTCGACAAAATGCAATTGATCAATATATTCCAATTGGATAGATTATTCATGGATGAAAATATAACCTAAGTTTGAATATTGAAAGAATAAACAAATTAGATAAGAAACTATATAAATGCATGAATGATTATGTGCTAACCAAGTATCAATATCCAAATTTCTTGGTATTGCTAACAATATTGTGGGCTAACAATATTTCATATGGTCGGTGTCAATATCTACTCATGAAATTCATATATAATTGTGTCAACCTTATAAGGGACTATTATCCAATCCACCAACATCATGGTATTTCCATCACTATCCAAAGTGTATAACTCCTTTGTGCCAATATTTTCTAAGTTAATACTTCATATTGGCTACTATGCATCCTACATAGTTCAAATTTCTTATTTTATCCATTGTAGAATTATTGATAATGTTGAGCATCACAAAATGGTAATCTTGGATGTCAAGATCTAAAGACTCTTGCAGGAAGAAGATGGAGGCAAAATGGCATGTTGTAGATATTCTTTAAATTGCTTGATATACAATGATGACTTATACCCTTGATGGTCCTATAAGTCAATTTGATGGACCCTAAGGAAGTCTCTCCATGATTTTCTCTTATTATAGAAGTCTTATTGGATCTAAATTTTGAATGAGACCCATTCCAAATTAGGTTCATCAAGGATGACCAACTTTTATCTTATGGTTCTTTGGTGATCATGATTGATGTTTTATATCCTTCTACTTGTGATTGTATGTGTGCCTAAGTTATGCTTCTAGAAGCACTTATCAACCAACGTAGGTCACTCAAATTTATGAAAAACAAGTATCTAGCCCAACCTTGAGCAACAAGTCCTTTATAACATACTAGTCTCACTACAATTTCCTAAGAAGAAGTTGATCCCAGCTATATATTGAATACCCTTTGAAAATGGGATGCACTTGCCCTCAATAATGTAGGCATAGTGTTCAATGTATAGGATCTCCTTTGGAGAAACTTTCTTCACCCCTTTTCCATTTTCTACTATTGTGGCTTCCATCGGCTTTGATGATGATAGTCTTGGTACAATAGTTATTTAAATGGGTTACATGGGCACTTCAAGGGTGGTATAAATGGTTGCAAGCACGTATGTGCTATTGGTTACAAATTTTGAGAAAATATTGCTCCAAATTAAACAAATCACTTAGTAAAATTTAAAAAAATATTAATTATTAGGGCCTTCTAATCAGTTAGTGTAAAGCAAAAATAAACAACACCAAGATAACAAATAATAGAACCAACACAAAATATATTGCATAATGAATAAAATAATATTGATATTATTGTGGTGGGAGCCTTGATATCCAATGTTACAATGCGATTTTGTATTGATACAATAGCTACAATCAGAGGGATTTAAAAACCCTCGTTCACAAAGAATATTTGGTGTCTTCAATGTTTGTTTTAGCTCCAAAAATGTTGAGGGTGGGCTTGAGTATTCCTACGGGGCCACCCTAGCTGAAATAGCCTTCAAGAATGTGAATCGTACACCTGAAAATAAATCAAAATGCAAAGGAGTTAATAGCATAGGTGAGGGCTCCACTTTGTGAGACCCTTTGAACAATAAACCTATAAATCTTAGTGTTGTAAATGATGAAATAAAATCAAATAATAGGAAATCATAATATGTGATGCAATGAAATATTATACCTTATCGATATTATACCTATGATTTTGATCTATGCTCCTGCTTCTATGATCTGATGGTGCACAGACACTCGAAAGCATCCGAGGGTTTATCAATCACAAACTAGAGGTTGGGAAATGCCCTAGATCATTTTGGGAAGATTGTGAACACCATGCAACATTATTGGAATGCTCAGTAGTATTCATGGGATGATGTGAGGCATTCGAGGGTGATGGGAAAGTGTTGTAGAACCTCAAATCTAGTTTACGAGGGTTTTACGACGATGGCAAATGAGGATATGGTGATGGTGAGGATTGAGGATGGAAGTGAAATGCTAGGATTTTAGGTCATAATGGATGCGAAGGGAATGGACCGCTTAATAGAAATGCTTAACCCTCATTCACAAAAGTGAATGATCTTTTATAACTTGCCTTCCATATGCTAGGGTTTCAACAACACCAATGTGTGGTCAAGATTAAAACATAATGGATGGCTAAGATTATAACTTTAGTATGTGACATAGATCAAGTTTAATGGATGGCTAATATTAGAACATGATGAATAGTTATGATTTATATATATATATATTTATATTAAATATATAAATATTAATATAAATATTTATATATTTATATATAAAATATAAATAAATATACATATATAATGGATGATTATGATTGGACAATGTGGATGGATGACAAGTGGCTAGGTTTTGGTGTCTGCAAATACCCCTTTTTATATCGCGTTATGTAAAATACAATGTGGTACAAAAACAAGAGACACATGGTTTGGTGAAGCAATTTTCTTTCCTTCGAGCGCAAGAAGATCCTGAAGACAAAAAATTGTTGGTGTAGCTTACCCCCTCAAATGGTGAATGAGTGAAGAATGAATCTCACAAGCCAATTGATAGAAATAAGGATGATATGAATGATGTAAATGCAGGTGTATGATGTATTTTGTTTTTACCGTAATAGAAAAAAGGAATTTTTACTAATTGTGGATGATATGAATGATGTAAATGGATGTAAGTGACAGATGATGATGCAATGATTGATTCTGTTCTTGCACTAACAAAAAGGAGTTTTTTGCAAATGTAAATGCAGGTGTACAATGTGTTCTATTTTCACCCCAATAGAAATGAGATTTTTGATTGATGTGAGTGTTTCCTAATGTAGGAAATTAAATTTGGTAATCCCAAGTTTGGGGTGGTTCTATGCTATTGAATTATGTGCCTTTTTGGTGTCATTGAAATGCAAAATGATAAAAATATAAAACATCAGGAACCAATCATCCGATGATTGGGTGGTTTCTAGGAGGTCCCTCCTAGTGACTATGCACAATTATTGAATGTTAAATGGAATGATATAATATAAATTATCCATGTTTCGAGCCCCACAAACAAGGCCATTAATGACAACTTTTAAGCAAATTAATCTAAGCATATTCTCACTCAAAAAAATGAGGGACCAAATGGATTTTGATTTCAAACAAGAGGATGTTGGATGATGGGAAAGTTCCCTTATGGTGATATATCCATCCTACTGAATTGCATGGATAACTAATTGTTGCAATCGCTAAGGTAAATAGAGTAAACCACTAGATACGAGATTCACCTGAAAATGTGAGTGGAATTGAAAAATATTGAATGGAAATGTAATGATAAATGTAATTGGCAAAGTGTAACGACAATGTAAGATGTGAAATTTATATGGAGATGCATTTATGAGTGAATTGTATGATTTTGTTAAATTTGGAATTGTTTTGAAATGGTTTTAAGAAAAATTTTAGACAATTTTAGAACTGTTTGTCGCAAACAATATTTAATCACCCAAATCAATCCATGTTATCAAAAAATATGGTGAAATGTTGTGATGAATGACTGGGATGATGAAAGTGGTAGTTTTGTGAAATTTTGGATCGTTTTGAGGCTTTTGTACATGATTTTGACATTTTTGTGACTTTTGATCGTAAATGAAAATGAGGCATCCAAATCAATCTGTATCTTCACAAAACATAATGGAATGATGAAGTGGATGTATGGGTGAATTTTGGATTGATTTTGTGGGTGTAATCTACATTTTTTTATAAATTTTGGTCTTTCTGCAAAATTTTAGCCAGTGTCTACATACAACACAGATGCAGGTGAGTTTTTTCCACTCTGCAAATATTGAGTAGCATTTGACTACACTCTGCAGACACCCATGGATGTTTGAGTGCACAAAAATAAGCTATAAGAGGTATACAAAGGTAAAATTGGATTCATTATTGCATTCAAGAGTTTGAGAAGTAGCATTTTAGGTAAGTGAGTGAGTGAAGGAGTGTGGAGTAGTTGGGCATGGTGATGGAGGAAGTGGATGCAACGAGTGTGGAGGAGCAGGTGTCTAAGGTAAGTGCCCTTGGCACACTTGTTTGGATTTTGTGCAATATTTTTTTATAAGTTTTTTACTATGCAATGAATGTGGTGGTAATGCATGTGCAATTATGTTGTGCTATAGTTGTTGATCTTGGAGGCTTGACATCGATTCTCATCGATTATACCAAGGATGAGAAAGGCCTTGTAGAAGAATGACTGGGATAATTTGGAGGATATGGGGTTTGCTGGAGTGGTATGTGTTGAGGTGGTGAGGGTAGATGAGGGATATATCTCAGCCTTGGATGAGATATGGGATCTGGATAGGGGGACCTCCGAGCTCCTGATAAGGGAGATGATGATGATATTGGAAGATGTATATTGCATCTTCTGAGTGCCAGTGGAGGGATTACATGTCCCAGTTGGACACAATAAGGAGTATGAGATGAGGAATATTTTTGGATATGGATGGAGGGATGTGAGTGTGAGGGGTGGAGGGAGAAGGTTTAGCCACGTATGCCAAGTATTTGGAGGTCCTACCCACCTTAATTATGTTCCTATTGACCAACATAGTTGTTCCCAATAGCACCAAATGTAGGTTCCCATGGAACATGATTCGGTTGGTGTACAATATGATTGATGAGCCTCGGGTGTATGCATGAACACCTGCTCTATTGATCCATATGTATATGGAGTTGTATGATGTGAGGAGGTGATGGTAGAAGGGGTTGGGTTGCCGTGTGTTGCTACAATGCTGGGGCTAGGAGAAATATAGTGTGGCTCATCTTGTGGGCCTATCTTGCGAGGCATGGGATAGGGATCAATAATATACTTTGAGATGGATGGTGAATAAGGAGGTGCAACCACATTGTCTTGGTCATAGTGGCTTAGAGTACAAATATTTGTGGGTAAGGCTAACATTGGATCAGGTGTATTGGAGGCCATGGTGAGAGGCTAGGTGGCCTAGTGATGGAGAGCATCTACAGAGGACTCAATAGGCTATATGGGTGGTTGGGTGGCATGGGAGTGAGGTGGAGTTGATCTAGTTCTCATGGGTGCTACAACAGTTTGGACTGAGGTAGGTATTTCTAAGGGCTCCTATGATTTATAGGCATCAATTGGATGAGTCGAGTCTGCCATGTGTGGAGTGGTAGGTGATCTATAAGGATGATGAGTATATAGACCTCCTAGATGTGGATGATTTTAGGATCATAATAGAGTATGAGGTTTGGTTTGTTGCATAGCCTCCATGGGTACCAATATAGGTGGTTGAGGAGGATGGTGAAGATGAGGAGGAGGTAGCAATAGAGGAGGCTCTCTGATATTAGAGATGATTTCATTCTAGTAGGCAAATAAGGGATGTAGAAGAGCAGCCTCTAGATATTGACGGCGATGATGGTGGTAGGGATGATATGGAGGAGGTTCCAGAGAGACATCTAGACTAAAGTGAGGAGTGGGCGAGGCTAGAGATATATTAGGACTAGTTTCACCAAATAGTTGTAGAGTGAGATGTGGTGATAACAACTCGGGACGTGATGATAGCAGCTTGAGATATCGAGAATGCTTGGTTGCAGGCAAAGCTAGAGATGTGGATGGTAGAAAGCAAAGGTGAGGATATGATAGCAAGTCTCTAGGTAGAGTTAATGTAGAGGGAATATCATAAGAGGCATGATGTACTACGCCTACGATCTTGAGATGCATATATCGAGGATTTAGAGGATTGACTCATACAAAAACACATTGGGCTACCCGATAAACCTTCTTCTTTCATAGAAGGGTCTGTTAGGCATAGTGAATCTAGGTCTAGGGCTCCTTCAGGGTCATAGGGATATGCCTACGGGTGCTAGAAAATACTTAGATGCACTTTTTGTATATAAGCCTTGGTGCTCCATTGTTTGTAGCCTTTGGGTATTCATTGCACAATTGATTTTATATATATAGCTTTTACTTTTGTGTTATAAATCTGTGTGGATGTTTGTGTGAATGCATGTGTGTGATGGATATCAATGTAATGATGATGTGTATGCTTTATGATGATAATGCAAATTAAATGACATGCTAATGAGCATTTGTATTTTAGATTTGTGTTTGACCATGTGTATCATAGTTGATTAATCAGGGGCACAAAAATGGTGGTATATTGAACGGAAAACTCATGTGATGATGTGGCAATGATATGGATGGTGTTGTGGCTTATGGATACCTGAATTGGAATTGTTTTGCAGAGACTCATAAATACTAGTGATATCAAACAAACTCACTAAGTTTTGTCTAATTTCTCTAAGACCAAATGTGTGTGCAGTGAAATATTTAATTATCAGATCATGAGCATGGTAATGACTCAAGGAAATCAAGAACCAATGTGTGTGCAAGTGATTTTGTTAACCCATTTGAGTAAAATAAGATGAAACCTATCATGGAGGAGACTAGGAATCTAGCATATCCTTATGTACGATCAGAGGTCTCTTTGAGAGAGACGTGTCACCACACGTGATTGTACTTCACTACCAGTTAAGCATCTATAGCCCCAGTGGGGATCAACTCCATAGTCCAATAACCTAATCTCTAAGCTTTGGATATTTAGACTACCTAACCATCTGGATGCAAATGTAGTTATATCCTTATAACTCAATGATTTGTGGTGTGTGATTTGCAAAATTTTTAGAGCTTTGGGGAATCAAATTCTCAACCGAATTATGATGAGAATTTTACCCTATCCTTACTAATCATTATTTTATTTTTCTTAATGTGAGTAGTGGTGAGGACCATTGTTTTTTATTATGTACTATGTGCATAATAGGACAAGCAAAGATGAACTTTTTCACTTTGAGGTTAAACCCAATCATAGTGTTATCCCTCTTTGATACAAGATGTTTTTTAATATGTGTTTGATGTGTTTGGTTCAAGATTGTTAGAGTTAATTCCCAGGACTCAATATTTTCTTAGTGAAAATATGTCTTGGTCCTAGAGAAAACTCGACATGTACTTGAGGTTACTAAAAACACTAGGAGTGGCTGAGTGGCCAAAAAACCCTAAGGATAATGGAGTGATAGTGAAAATGGTAAATTGACTTGTGAAATGTTGTAATGAAATGAATGTGAACTTTGGGGTGCCCTTGATTTATGCAATAGGATTTATTGGACCAATTATTATCTAAACTTAACAAATGACCTCTAATATGGTGGATGAAATGCATCAAAATGACCATGAATGCGATTATGAAATACGATGTGTGAAATGCAACGTGTATAAATGTAATTTTTTTGTGTATTAGCCATGTATATATATGTAAATCACATTAAGCATATAATTCTCGCAAGTGGATGATGTTAAGTGGTTTAGACTCTTCTTCTCCCTCTAAACTGGCAAGTCTATATGTTCCTTGACCCACTTTTTGGGTGACAATGTGTTGTAGTCTAGTTTTTCATATAGCCAATGCTAGAACTGTAATTATCATCTCTAATAATTTGAAGGCAAACACCCACTAATCATAGCCCAAAATAAACATTGGAAGAATCAAATTGCTTTGATTCAACCTCCAGAGAAGGCTCGTATACCTTGTCAACTTAATGAATGTTGACTCTATTTAGTTCAAATAGTAAAATCTTAGGGATAGAAATGGTAGGGTTAGAAAAGAATGAGTATGGAATGGATGGGTGAAGCTAACAACATAGAAATCCACACAATATCCCTGATAAATTAGGTTTTAGAAGCAATCTATGGGACTAACATCATTCAAAACTATGTAGTTACAGTAATAATGACTTTTGCATTAGAAGCAATCTATGGGACTAAAATCATTCAAAACTATGTAGTTATAGTACTAATGACTTTTGCATGCTCACATAAATATTCCAAACATCTAAAGAATTAATTATCCAAATTAATAGAATAATATCAATGCCTTGATTAATAAAAATAGAATTCTTGAAAAGCATGAATGCAAAATTGATTATCTCAATTTACTCTAAGTCAACTTTTCAAATTAATAGAATAGACTAACCATAGCAACAAAGGAGAGATAATTTCTAAGAATTATATCCACCATTCAACATAGGCACAAGTTTGAGGTAAACATCCTTTGTAATGCTTCATTCATAAATTTGTAGAAAGTATACACAGTAGCAAGCAAACACTTAAGAGTCAACCTTTTAAAATAAGGTCCCTACATTTATTTATATATTTTACAATAATATTTCTTTCTAAGCATTTATAGGAAATTTGATTTTTTCTTAATCTTCTTGACCATTCTGTCATTCATGGTGTCAGCCAGTTGTGTCTTCTTGATTTTGCTACAACTATCTTCTGGTCAAGCTCATCATCACCATTTATGGTTCTTGCAATCCTTCCTTATCCACTAATCTGCAACTAAATTTGGTTCATCAAGAGGTTCTAGAAGGTTATGGATTATAACCGCTTTGATTTGGCTTATATGGTGTCAATTTTAACTTTCCTCTATTATTTGAATTACAACACAAAAGTTCACCAAAAATCTATAGGGAAAACATAGGTTTAATATCTATCGTAGATCTGATTATTAGATGACTGTAATTAGCCACTGTAGCATTATTTCACATTTGTGTGATGGTAAAGAAGGAAATAGATAATCATGGCCTTTTACTCCTTAACCACTTTTTCTCTCTTTTGCCCTTTTTCTAGCGATCTACTACCCTTTGGTGCTTTTATGTTTTGTGCACTTGCAACAAAGGAAACATAAAAACGCAACTTCGTACCTCTTTTGAGCTTCTTAGCTTTTGTCATTTTCTTGCTCTTTCAGATTTACGCTCTAGATATGAAGCATACCTGGATTTTCCCTGATCTAAGCGGTTTTCAGAGCTTCTCTATATTGGGCACTTCTCAGAGCTTCTTGCTTTGACCAACCTCTAGTACTTTTAGATTTGAGCAACAGTTTACAAAGAAGCAAGAAAGCACAACCTTTTCATATACTTAGATTTCTTCATTTTCTAACACTTCTTCCTTTGCGCAATAATTATAAAGATGGTAGAGAAACACGACTTGTGTGACTTCTTCATTTTAACTTCCTTTCAACACTTCTCACTTTTGGGTGTCTTTTAGCACTTTCTCTTTTGTGCACTTAATACAAAGCCAACTAAGAAATGCAACGTGTCTTACTTCTTCATTTTACCCTCCTTTCAATGATTCTCTCTTTTGCACACTTAATACAAAGGCGGCTAAGAAATGCGACTAACCTTCCTTGTTCAACTTAGGCCCATTTTAGTGCTTCTTTATTTTTACCTTCTCATGATGCTTTTCTATTTTAGACTTCTTTCGAATTTGCACAGAGAATATAAGGTGGCAGCGAAACGTGACTTCACCTGACTTCTCATTTTAAAGTTGAATTCAACACTTCTTTGTTCTAGCTAATTTTTAGCGCTTTTGCGTTCCTTCTTCATACTTTGTCAATTTTTGCAAAATTTTGGCTAAGTATAGATGTAGCCATTTTTGGCCTACATTATTGGCACCTTCTAGGGAGTCTTGCTCGTAAGATTTTAGAACTTAGAGCCTTATTCATTGGGTTTACAAAGTCTAAGGGGATGAAGGGTTATGGAATAAGGGAATATATATATATATATATATATATATATATATATATATATATATATATATAAAGGGAATGGGATGAAATAATAATTTTTGGAAATAACGAGGAAGTATAGTAGGGATGTATAGAAATGAATGAAGAAATGGAATGGATTGGGAATGATAAAAATGATATGAAGGGAGATGAATGGTGAGCTTGACTCCAACAACTTGCAACATCTTGGTTAAAAAATTGCTCCTTCATGACTATTGACTTCTTGATCAGAGACACAATATCCAAAAGCTAATGGTCATGAAGAAACTATTTGTGAAACAAAATTATGACTCCCCTGCATCAATGAGGACTTCTATTATAGACGAATATCTATTATTTACAATGCCATATGCGTGATATCCTTTGTAGGTTCATATTTTATTCATTTGTTTGATTTCTGTTAGAGTGTAAAATTCATCAATATTGTGTTTCTAATGGGTCCCTTTCATTGGACTTGTTACTCACCCTGCCATTTGTCTTCTTCTTAAATATGAACTATATCGACATCAGGATTTTTAGGAACAATGTTTTGGACTTCATATTCATCTTCCTCCTCCTTTACCTCATCATCAATATGCTCTTCCTCTTCCTCCTTGTCTTCTTCATCAAATTTGTCTTCATCAGACCCATCCTCCTCACTTTCTTCCACACTAACATCTACTTTGTCATTATCTTCCTCACTGAGCAATTGAGTTACATTACTTAGTGCATTCGAAGCTTATTCCTAGGTCTTATCTAGAATTCCTCATACTGATAAAATGTTTCGATGGATCCTTTGCAAGCTAGCCAACATTT
This sequence comes from Wollemia nobilis, assembly GCA_028583015.1. Taxonomy (NCBI): domain Eukaryota; kingdom Viridiplantae; phylum Streptophyta; class Pinopsida; order Araucariales; family Araucariaceae; genus Wollemia; species Wollemia nobilis. Next base: position 15,556,652 of record JAQPPZ010016726.1, read on the forward strand.
TGTGAGATGGCTCAGAACCACCATTATTAAGCTCAGATATAACATTTATTATCTCCATTAAGCTCTTAATCAACTGAATCACCTACTCCTTCTAGATTATTTCGGGTCATTTCTCTATTTTAGAGTCATCTTGTATGATGGAGTATAAAAAATCTGACAGCATTGTTTCTCCAATGAATTAACGATCTTCCCAAAGTAATCAAGGAAACTGAGCAACCTAATGTGAGAAATTGTGTTCATAATTTTGATCATTTTATCTTCTAATATATCTAGAAATTGTAGACTCCTCAATAATAATTTGTTCTTGGCTAGGATATCCTTGGCTATGCTCTCAGTTGTACACCACTGACTTTTTAAAATAAGTCTAACCATGACTCTAGACCTAGTTTTTGCTAGCCTACAAAAAATTTCTACTAGGGATACCTTATGTTGAAGGTCGTCCTTCACCTTTCGAAGAGTATTTATTGTTCTCACTAACTCATTTGTAGCTTCATCTAGGAGGACATAAATTGGTCTAGATTTTGAGCTTTTCGTCTTGATTTTTGACCATATTTCTTTTCGAGTTTGCTTTAAAGTGCCCTTCAAGAATCTAGCAATTCTAGAATTTTCTAACAATAATTATTGTTGCAACTAATTATTTTGGTTCATAAGAGCTACTACCTAAGCTTGAAAACTTTTTTCTTGCTCCTTGAAATTGGTTATTTCATGATATTTGTCTTACCACTCATTTACCTCATCACTGAGTGTGTTGGACAAGTCTTCATTTTATCTGAGAGAATCCTCAAACTGTTGTACTCTTTGCTTTAGCTCCTCATTTTCTTCTCTTCTCAAATATCCTTGCAAGAAGATTGTATCCATATGAGCTTTAGCCATTACTAATTCATAAACAACTGGTAATTGCATGATGTCTAAGATTTTTTCAACTATCTCATAGTCTTCCATGGCCATACCTTTTCTTGGTTTATTCACCTTTGGAGTAGCAGGAAGTGGTGTTGTGATTTGTGGCCCCACTGACACTACAGTTGAATATATAGGAGGATTTTATGGTGGGGAATATGGGAGTGGAACCTTGATGGAAAATGATGGAGGTTGAGTGGATGGAAATGGAATGGATGTAAAAAATTGATATGAAATAGGAGGGGGAACTTCAACTGATTGAACCTACCTTTTAGAATGGGAGGGGAATGTCTCCTGGGAACTTACAGGTGGAATATCAAAAAAAGGATAGAAAACATACCTAAGTCCCCTGGTGGGTATTGATGCGTGACTTGGTTCAGAACTGATTTCTCTATTAATAGAACTTGAGCTTGTCCTAATTCTTGAGAGACTTGTTCTATCTCTTATTTTTCTTGCTCCTATTTATTTTCTTGCCCCCTTCATCTATCACCTGAGTCATTCCAAATGTAGATGCTACATATTATGACATAGTAGAATCAGTTATTGATTTCTCTTCTTGAACTGGCTCCTGGCTCTTGGTTTGATAAGTCTCAAGTTAATCTTGTTGCTTATATGAAGTAGGACATGCAAACCTTACCACATAAGTCCCAAACATAACTTGATCATGGTCCTTTTCATGTCTAGGTTCTACATAATCTTCAGTGGATGATCCTAGGATCAATATTTTTAGTCTTTGTGTCATTGGGATAGGTCTTGCACTACCTAAATTGTTAGGTTCCAAACCTCCTCCTTGGTAACCTTACCTTTGTATTAGGTGGGCACCTGGCCCGTATGTTTTTAATTCCCCTATTGGGAATTAGAAAGCTACATGTTTTCCTTTTTAAATGGGGATATTCTCAGTAGATATTTGTTTTAGTAAGGAGAGGATGGAGGTGTTTGAATGGTGATTGGTTTCAACTTTGGCCTACTATATTGGTTGTTATTCATCACCTGTCCTTGGTCTGTAGGCCTCTTGAAGCTTAATGCTAGAAACATTTTGGTGCCCTACCAAGTGTCAGTGTGCAGATCATAATACTATTTGAAAGTTATGTCAGTGTTAGTAGGGAATCTGGATTTTATGGTATCTGACTCTACTTGCATTCTCTAAAATTCAAACAATTTTTTAGGATTATGAGCTTCTATTTTTACCAAAACCTTAACATAATCTTCTATGTAAACATGCATCGGATCACTTTTTGGATCATAATTCACAACATGGTCATAGAAGTCTCTCCATGGAGGTAATACCTCTATATGTTGGGCATCCCACTCTAATTCTGAATTTTCATCGTTGTTTCTAAACTTCTCGATGTGGGGTCAGAGAATTCTCTTGAATCTTGGATTCTTAGCTTTTGGATAATTTATTTTCTTCGAACATTTATTTTTTGGGTCATTTCTCCATCTGTGGGGAAGTTCTAACAATCCTAATTCTTGCATATATTTGGTGATGGTCTTATGTTGTCCTTTTCTAACAATGATATTGCTCACTTTAAGGGGGTAGGTACAGGTGCCCCATAAATTTCCTTTTTGAAAGGGAAAATTTATGCTCTCAATTATTCTAAAGAAACTTGCTCTCTTTGTTTTGTTGCATAGCTCTCGAAATTTAAATTATGCAGTAAGAGTGGATTCTGTTGAGTAGCATTGAAAATATAGTCTTTTTAAAACATGCGATTTAAATGAGGTGGTTGCAACGTTCATTTGCATGTGAAACTATGTTGATATCATTTATTTCCATGATTGGATTACCTTTGAGGTTGATGAAATCAATTTGACATGTGTGCACCTTTCCTACTTCGGATTATAAAATAATGCACTAGCTCTGCTTTGAACGGAGTATCCCACGTTATTTTAAAACTTTTACCAATTGAGTGCAATATTTCTTGAGTACTTGTTTGTGCAACTAAAATTCCCTTTCTTAAACAAGGTTGTACCACTATCAACCACGTATCACAAATTATTTATGAGTAGTTTTAAAATTTAAAACTTGAGAGAATACATGCCATCGTGTAGCATTTTCTTATCCTTTAGTCACTCTTGTTACTAATATGAAGTGCAAAAATGATAATATTTATAGGATATGATACATATAATACATGGAAAGTAGCTCACTACTTTATACACAACTTGAGATGATATCCGTTCACCGGGATGGGTAGCACCTCTCCCTCTTGGTTCTTGAGCTGGAAAGCATTTTTCTATCTGACTGATTCTATATGGAAAGGAACCTCGTAGAATGAGATAAACTTCTCATGCTTACCTGGCTTGGCCTTGTATACATTCCATTTTAAAACTAAGTCACCAACTTTAAAATTTTTGAATGTGGTTTTCTTGTTGAACCATCCTTTTGTTTAGGACAAGTACCTTTGGAACTTCTTATAAGATTCATGTCTCTATTCTTCCAATTGTAATAGTTGGATAAGTCTTTCATTTACAGGATCTCCTTTATTAGAATCATTATTGCTAATTTACTTTAAAGCGGGTAACTCTAAGTGGATTGGTCGCACAACTTCTCATCCATATACAAGAGTGTAAGGAGATGTACCTATAGATTTCTTCATGGTGATTAGATATGCCAATAGTACCTAGTTTATCCATAAATGCCAAGACCTTTTATTATATTCTAGAGACATTTTAAGCATTATGAGAAGATTTTTGTTGCTTGATTCTATTAAGTGTTTCCTTGTGGGTAGTGTTGGACCAAAATCTGCCTTTGGTTACGATTGCACCCAAGACTTCGCCAACATTAAACGACCAGGCTCAAACGTAGTTTGTTTGATTCAGTCTCCAAAGAAGGTTAGTTCCTTGTTTTTTATGGTAAAAATGTAGAGAGAAAGAAATGCTTAAAGAGAGGGAAATATAGCCAATGCTAGGAGAAAAATATGGTATAGATTAAGCAACAACACAATACTACTTCAACCTTTTGCAGAAAAGCATAATAAGACCCAAAACATAGAAACCAAGATCATTCAATGTATATCTACTTTCACAATAGTTTATTCATGAAGCAAATTGCAGATCTAATGGAACATTTAATACAAAAATTCAGCTTAAGAATTAATGTACGATACATTCAACATAGATTAAACTAGCAATAGACAATCACATACATACTTGTACACCAAATGAGCTCAGAACCAGGATGGATGATCTCTATTAATATTTCAAAAGTCTGAATACATAGCCTTGTAAACACCTAAGAGCCGACCTTTTACTTAGGTCGCTCATCCTATATATAGAGTTTTACATAACAAAAAACTGAAAGTTGTTACAACAAACTGCCCGTGGGGCTTATTCTAGTAAAGGAGTGGTTGGAGATCGATATCTTTCTTGTTACAGAGATATTCTTCAAATCATGGAGCTTCTAACTGAAAAGGTTAAGATCCTCTTGTTGCAGATATCTTCTCAACTTATTTTTAGACATCATGGTTCACTTGATCTTTGGAATATCGTGAAATCGTGACTTTCATCTCTGCTTCAGCTTTCCTCATCAAAATGTCGTGCTATCGCGACTCTTCTCCTTTGCTTGCTCTTGGCTCATCAAAATGTCATGCTATCATGACTCTTCTCCTTTGCTTGCTCCTGGCTCATCAAAATGTCATGCTATCATGACTCTTCTCCTTTGCTTGCTCCTCGCTCATCAAAATGTCGTGCTATCATGACTCTTCTCCTTTGCTTGCTCTTGGCTCATCAAAATGTCATGCTATCATGATTCTTCTCCTTTGCTTGCTCTTGGATCATAAAAATGTCATGCTATCACGAATATTCTCCTTTTCTTGCCCTTGGTTCATCAAAATGTTGTGCTATCATGACTCTTCTCCTTTGCTTGCTCTTGGATCATAAAAATTGACATCTTCCCTTCTTGCTCCTGGCTCATCAAAATGTCGTGCTATCATGACTCTTCTACTTTGATTGCTCCTAGCTCATCAAAATGTCATGCTATCATGACTCTTCTCCTTTGCTTGCTCTTTTCTCTCCAAAACATCGCGTTGTCGTGACCCTTTTCCATGTTTAACAAAATTTGAGGAAAGTACCTTTATTTCCCTGGGTGTTGTCATTTTGACCAACATTCTTGGTGCCTCCTAGGGTAATTCTGTTAACTGAATGTTAGAACTTAGAGCCTTTATCCATTGGGAAATGGAGTCAAAAAAAGAGAATTAAAAATAAGGAAAATGAGGGGAAAGAAAGGGAATGATACCAAGTGCAAAAAACAAAAAATAAGCTTAGGAGTGATCATTCTTCCAGGGACTCTTCATCAGATTTGTTTGCTTCTTCTTGGCCTGGAGGTGTTGTACTGCTTGATGCAACCTTCTTGGCCTTTGCTTGCCTCTCTTTATCTTGTTTGTCCTTATATTGAACAACCTCATTGTAGGCGGCACAGGCCTTCTTCCAGGTCTCTTCATCAGTGTCTGCCTTTTCTTTGAAAGTGGTGTACAATTACTCCAATTCCTCTATTTTATCATAAGATAGATTTTTTGACTTGAGGTATAGCTCATTCAGACTGGAGTTTATTTGGGTGATATCTTGAGCCATGCTAAAAATGTGATCTTCTTGTACCGACTCTTCCCAGCTATCAATTTTTGATATATCATCAAAGAAATTCTGCCAAATAGCCTTTATCTTATCTTCTGCTAAGAGATTGGAATATGAGTCCCAAAAGCTAGGCATACCACAGTCCTCAACCATTTTAGCATGCTTTGAAATTGACTTTGCCTCTACCTTTAACTCTTGCATAATATTTATAGTTGTTGTTACCAACTTATGCCACTTAAAAAAGTTCCTAGCAATCGATTTGGCTTGAGACCAATTTTCATCTTGGGCTCTGTAGCCAGCTATTGCTTGTGTACTATTTGCCAGGACTTGGATTTTGTTAGCTGTAGATACTCTTGGCGTCAGGAGCTTAATTGAAGCTTCAAATTATTTTTCTACCTAACTTAGTGTGCTGTTGAATTTGGAAAAGTAGGCCAGAGTGGGTCTAGCTTTCAGGACCAACTTGCTAACTTTTGCAAGATTTTCTTTTCGAACCGCTATCACCTTTTCCTTGGAGAACCCTTGGATCTTATCGGGAACTGCCAACAACTGCTTCTTCAGATCTTCCATTTGTTGTTGCAGTATTTGGACTTGTTCCTCCGCCTTTGCTACTTTTTCTTGGAAGGAAGTGACTTCATCAAACTTTTGTTTCCATTCCTTGGCTTCATTTTTGAGAGCCTTTTCAATGATTTTCTATTGATTGAAGGCCTCCTCTAGCCACTTTCGGGCCTTCTCTACTCGGAGGAACTTCTCTTTGTAATGCTCTGCATTCAAATAAATTGTTCCCATGTGAGTCTGGGCCTTGCTCCACTCATCCTCCATTGGCAGCTGGGTCATGTCTTCTATAATTATTTTAGCTTGATAATCATCTAGAGTCATCTATTTTTTAGGCTTCTATACCAGGGGAGTCATCTTCATAGTAGACCATTGCATGCTGATCGGGTCTAATACTATTCCCTCCCAAACATGGGCCATATCAGTGGCACTTGGAGAACTTTGCGACTTCAGCCATGTGGCGGCATTCATCGTAGCTTTCTTCAATTTTCAAAATTTGGTGACAGTAGGATTATTGGAAGAAGAGGTGCTTTGTAGGGACTGAAGACTCAATAGGTTTGTGGAAAGAGGGAATGGAGTGGGTGGTAGGGAGGATTCCATGCTTATTTTTTGAGAGGGAGACCCGGTTGGAGTGTGGTGAGGTGAAACTTGTGGGGATTTAGGAGGTGATGACGACTTTGAAACACCTTTATATTTTGAATGGGGAGGGGAAAATCGTTGGGAATGAGGGGAAGAAGAGGGAGTATCGAGATCAATCAGAGATATTTCCCATTCCTTTTGGGGATTGGAGCCTCCAGTTTCCTATGATTTTTCTATGTAGACTTCTGCTATATGTTTCAGACATGAAATGTCTGCACCATCGAGGGGCAGTCACTTGTTCTCCTACCTGTACATGTTCAAATGTTCCTTCGAAGCTTTCCCTATTTCTTCCTTATCTTCTATCTGTTCTTGTTCCCCTTCTTCTTCCGATTCTTCATGCAGTTCAGATTCTTTAGAAGAGGATTCTTCTATTTTTCTCTTATTTCTACCTCCTCTTTGTTTATTTCTACTTTCCTTTTCCTCAACTCAGGTGCTGGTTTCTTACGCTCAAGTCGAGCACTATCTTCAGACTTTGTGTCCGATCCTGAACATGGAAGATACTGTCGATGTCTCTTTTTTGGGGCTTTTGTCTGTTCAACCACAATTTATTTCCCTGTTTCCTTATCGACATATTTCTTAGATTTTTTGAGGGGGACGTCATCTATTCCAAGCAGGACCTTATCCGCCAGAGTTTCGGACCAATTTTCATGATGCTCATCATATTTTGTATAAAACTTTGTATCCATTTTGAGTTCGTACCTCGTGAAATTTTGAATGTGGCACCGTATTTGCCACTAGGCCAATATTTTGGCATTATTCCATTCATCACCTTTTTTTTCATCTTGTTAATAGTCTTCTTGTCGAGTTTGTGGGTTGGGCAGGAAGCTGGACTGTAATCTGCCAAATTTTTGTAGAAATCATGCCACATGGGTAGTGGTTGCATCCTTTCAACATGCCATTTGAGAGGTTGATCCTCGCTGTTATTTTGGCCCTGCTCAATGTCACTTTCAAAGGCATGGAATTTTTGGAAATAAGCCTTATTCAGAGTGGCTTCCCTTTTAGCAAATATATCTTCGGGATCATATTTCCATCTTTGTGGAAGCTCCACTAGCTTCATGTTTCTTAAAAATTGGGTAATTCTTTCATGATATTCCTTATTTGATATGATTACCCCTTCATACTGGAAGGTCATGAGGCAAGTATGAGTTTTTTGGGTGCCTGTCCCAAATGTACAATTGATGAAGAGTCATTTGGTGACGTAGTAAGGCAACAAGAAAGGCTTCTCTATGAAGCCGAAAAGCCTTATGACAACTCCTTGAGTCAGGATGAACCAGTCTCCTTCTACATGAGGGTGTCTCAGGGTCTCTTCCATTTTCTTAGGAATCCTTAGCATAGGACCTAGCACAATTTGTAGAGTAGGGCCTAGGAATTCCATATTGAATTGATAATATGAACCCACGTTTGAGAGAAGCGGAGTCCATTCACATACAGGTAAATTTTCTCCTTTTGCATATTTTTGAGTCATAGATATAAACTTTAAATGTTTCTCTTGAAAAAATAAGAAGAGCCAAACCAGATATGAAGAATACCTAAAAGCATCTGGGGCCTCTTTGTGCAACTTTGAAAGTCTTGCATGCAACTGTTGAGCTAAGTAGGATGGCCAGTCAAAGAAAAGTGGGATTTTGTTTGGATCCAGGTATGTTTTATCATAAAAATTAGAATTTGAAATGCATTGCACCACTGCAACTTGCCACCCATGAACCTGAGAGTCATCTTCCAACCCTACTACCATGGCCAGCATAGAGAAGAGTTCTTTGTTCTTGAACTTAGACAGGGGAATGGGAGATTGTGGGATGGAATTTTTAGGGAGATCATCTTCGAGATTCTGCTGGAGGAAAACCCTTATGCTTGGGGTATTTAGATAATACTTTGTAGAGTTGGTCGAATAAAAAAAAATGGGGGGAACTGGAGGTTTAGATCCTTGGGCAAAAATGACTCTGATTGTGTTGGGATCTATCGTAAAAAGGGTCTCTCCTTGGTAATTTTTTACTACTCTGCCTTTTACATCATATAATTTTTCCATTGCCCTAATTAGCTCTGAGTAGGGGTGAACCTGGGGGCATACATACTAGTAGAGCATGGAGTAGTAGGAGAAATTTCTCGGGTTCAAAGGAGAGGCATCTGTGGTAATCCTGGTGGCTATATCCTTGCGGATTTGTCCCGGATCCTTCCATGTCGGCTTTGTGTCTGCAATGTGGCCGTCGGGATCCACAAAGCTGCTTACTTTGATGCTCGAACTCCTTTTCTTCTTTGAAGGTGCAGACGTAGAACTTGGGGCTAGGGGGTAGCCATTGAGATGCTACTGCTTGTAACTCGGGTACTCAGAAAATCGGGGCATCGTTCAAAAATTATAGAACTTTCTAGGAGACTGTTAGAACTCAGAGAGCAAGAAGATCGAGGAAGCAAAAAATGAAAAGAGGAAGGTGAAAAGTTGACGATATAAATGGCCGTGCATGTTCATGCCAAAAAGAGACATAATTAAACTGCCTGGGTGACGTGGAGTAATTATGGTTGGTAGTACGCGTCTCAACGTAGATTTCAAACGTTGGTGGGATCTCTTGGTTCGTGTGCCAGATTTTAAAGATACCAACTACCTCGAGTTGCCATTTATGATATGAGCCAATGAAAAGTCTCTACTATGGTACCGGGCCAATAAGACAACGTCATCTTTAGATCCAATCAATAAGACCTCGAGTTGCCATTTTCGTGTTCCCGAGATGCCTGAATTTTCATCAAAAAACCTTGACTATTCTGATGTGGCGCACAACTGTACAAAATATCAAATCTGACATGGCACTATGCTACCTAAGATGTCAGGTCTAACGTGGCACTCTAACCCTTTCAAAACATGCACTCCATTTCCCAAAAAATCATGAAATCATGATATTTTTCCTGAAAGGGGGGCATGAGTGCCCAAAAGTCGCGCCACCGCGACATTTTGCCTTGGAAAGACACTCTTCTACCCAAAAGTCATGAAATCATGATATTTTTCCTAAAATGGGGCCATGAGTGCCCAAAAAAAAAACAAAAATTCATGCCACCATGACATTTTGCCCTGGCAAGACACTCTTCTGCCCAAAAGTCATGAAATCGTGACATTTTTCCTAAAAGGGGGCCATGAGTGCCCAAAAGTCATGCCACACAATGCATTGAAGTAACTTGAAAAAAAGGAAATATATATTTACATAGAAAAATACATAAAAATACATGTAAATATGGGCACAAACTAGTTATTTGTAATACAGCTTCAGGTGGAAGCCGTTAACAGGAATGGGTTGAATCTGGTTCAACTCATATTTTAACTGGAAAGAGTTGTGCTGCTTTTCTTCAGTTATCTCAAAAGGGCCATCCCAGAAAGTATCAAACTTGTCATGGTTTCCTGGTTTAGACCTCTTCTCATTCCATTTTAGGACTAAGTCTCCTACCTTGAAGTTCCTTAGGGTGGTTTTTTTATCGAACCATCCCTTCATTGTGATTGTATGCTTTTGGTAGTGATTATAGGCCTGCTCTTTCTATTCTTCCAACTGTAGGAGTTGGATCAACCTATTTTCCATCGGTTCTGCTTCCTCTGTTCCGGATAGATTCAATAGTTTAAGGGTTGGTATCTCGATGTGCACTGGGAGCACGACTTCTTTACCATAGACCAAAGAGTAGGGAGATGTGTTGATAGATTTTTTTATCGTAATTCTATCAGCCCAAAGTGCTTGATTTATGAGAGAATGCCAACTTCTCTTATTATCCTTAAGAGTTCGTTTCAGGATCTTGAGTAGATTTTTATTTGTGGACTCGGCTAGTCCATTTCCTTGAGGATAATAGTTTGAAGACGTCTTTAAGTATATCCCATATTTGCAAGAAAAATCAATCATCTTGGCACCTACGAAGTGTGAGCCATTATCCATGACTAAAGCATCTGGGATGCCGAACCTTGTGATCAGGCTCTCTACAAATTCCATTACTACTTCTTGGTCTACCTTTTTTGTGGGTATTGCTTCTGACCATTTTGTGAAATAATCAGTGGCCATGAGGATGTACTTATGCCCTATGGATGAATTTGGTTCTATTATTCCTATGAAATCCAATCCCCATTGCTGGAATGGTTCTTCAACTGTGATGGATTTTAAAGGCAATGGAGCATTTCTATTTCTTCCGACATATCTCTGACATTCTTCGTAGTTCCTTGTTATTTTGAATGCATCTGCAAAAATCATCGACCAGTAGCACCTAGTTCTGATGATTTTTAAAGCGGTTGTTCTCCCTGAGTAATGCCCTCCTGATAGACCCCCATGAAATTCTTCTAAATTTTTTTGTTTTTGTTCTTCTGACATACATCGAAGCAGTACTCCATCCAAATTTTTTCTATATAGTCCCTCAGGCAATAAAGTGTATTTTAGAGCTTGAAACCTGTATCTCCTTCACTAAGAAGCATTTAATATTGCTGGATATCTTCCAATTTGAAAATACCTAATCAACTCATCTGCCCAATCGAGTTGTTCTAAAAGTTGGTCTTCGTCTGATGCAACTTCCTGAACCTGGCAGGCCACATATTCTGTAGCAACTTGTTTTGTGAGTTCTTGGCATAGTGCTCTACCTCTAACTAGTTTGGTTGGGTGTATTTCTACGTCATATTCTTGTATTTTACTGACCCAACCGACTCTTGTATCACCAAGTTCTCCTTGTATGATGAAACTTCGTACATCGGGGTGAATTGTATAGACGATAATTTTTCTCTATGATAAGAAGTGCCTAAAATTTTTTAGGGACTTCATTATGGCATATATCTATTTTTTGATGAAGTTATACTTTTCCTCATGTTCCTGCATATTTTGGCTCAAAAAAGCTATGGGCCTCTCTTCATTGTCAGCTCCCTTCTGTGTGAGTACTGCGGCGTAGCTTCCTTGTTCCCCCACAACATATAAAATAAAATCCTTAGAATAGTCTGGGTTTACCAGGATAGGAGCTTGAGCTATTTTCTCTTTGATCTATTGAAAAGCTTGTTTTCTTGCATCTGTCCATTTAAATATTGCATCCTTTTTTAACAATTCAGTCATGGGTTTAACAATTTGTGCAAAATCTGCTATGAATTTGCGCATGAAATTGATTTGACCAAAAAATGACTATAAGCTCTTTTTTTTGAGAGGGAGGGAAAGTTCCAATAGGGCTTTTACTCTATTTGGGTCTATGGCTAGACCAGACTTTGAAACTACATGACCAAGTAAAATTCCCTCTTCCACGACGAAGATAGATTTTTTGGGGTTTATAGATATCCCAAACTCTCGGTATTTTTCTAGTACTCTCCTGAGGTGAGTTATATGATCTTATTTTTTGTGAGAGAAAATAGTCATATCATCCAGGTATATCACTATTATTTTGTTTATGAGTTCTCCAAAGGCTACGTCCATGGCTCTTTGGAAAGTCGCTCCAACATTTGATAATCCAAAAGGCATCCTTTGGTAAGCAAACATCCCCCATTTTGTTGTGAACGTTGTTTTAAATTGGTCTTCGTCCTTGACCCATACCTGATTATACCCAAAGAAACCATCTAGAAGAGAAAACCTTTCAGCTCCTACAACTATGTGTAAGATCTGATCAATCTATGGGAGAGGGTAATGATCCTTGAGTGAAGCTTTGTTCAAATTGTGAAAGTCAACACATAGTCGAATATCTCCATTTTTATTTCTTACCGATACCAGATTAGCGACCCATGTCGAGTGCTTGATTGGATATATAATCTTAGCTTCTAGTAGTTTCAACAATTCTTGCTTCATCAAAGCTTCTATTTTTGGATTCATTGGCCTTTGCTTTTGATGGAAAGGCTTGGCACCTTCTTGAAGTTCAATTGTATGTTGGATTGTTTCTTTTGAGTACACCTTTAGATCCCCATAGGTCCAAGTGATTGTATCTGGAAATTCTTTACACAATTCTCTGATTTCATCCAGTTCTTTGTCTATGGTTTTCACCCCTACTTTGATGACTTTGTCAGATCCCATATTGGCTTCCTTATATCTGTGTTTGTCAACTTTCATCTTATGACCTGTAGACCTATCATTGTTATCAAATAGGTTCTCAAGTGTGACCAACCCCTTAGGAATATGGTTATTTTTTAACTGGATGACATTTGCCTCTTCTTCATCTTTGGTTACCCTGTTATTGGAGCAATTCATCTCATGGACTAGGAAGTCCACTATATGTTGATCATTCTCGAAAACCTGCCAGAAGATATCTCTATCAGGTATAGAAGGCCTGTATATAAGTCTGACTATTTTTTATTTCTGAATAACATTGCTTATAGGACAAAAGTTTACCCCAACTGAAGCCAACAAGTCTGCATGCGTATTTCTTTCCCTGGGGATTGCTTTCATGTTTAGGGATTCAAAATATTCTAATAAGTCCCAGACTTTATTTCTGTAAGCCTTGAGATAATGTTGTTTACTTACGCATTTCCCTATTACTTGATTTACTATTAGCTCAGAATCACCAAAAATCTGCAGTTGTTTAATGCCCATATTTTTAGCCTTTTTGAGGCCCAAACAGAGTGCCTCATATTCTGCTACATTATTGGTGCAACTCCAGGTTAGCCGGTAAGAGAAGACTTTCTCTTCACCAGTTGGAGTGATTAGGACAATGCCCACTCTAGCTCCATTTTTGCATCTGGCACCATCAAAGAAAAGCTTCCACAACTGATTAGTGGACATATCAGGTAGCGGTGTGGAAGTAGATTTGCTTTTCTCGGGTTTTTGAATGGTGTAGCTCCCCAGATCTATCTTGATCATGGCATTGAAATCTAGGAGGGAAAATTGGTCTTCTTCTTGTAACTCATTAAGAGCTTCTTCCATCAGACTCAAGTCTGTCAGTTCTTCAGTCATCATGTTTACAGTAGTAGAGGTTTTCTCTTCTTCTCCAAGCTTCTCGACGTGGAAGGTGGAAGGTTTCTCATTGAATATCTTCACCCTTTTGCCTTTGAATGGAATTTTGAGGTGTGAAAAATCAAGAGATAGATATCCTCCTATTTTGGCAGTAAATTCTCTAGACAGGCACATGCCAAAATAAGGCTCTAAATCTACTACTACTACCTCTTGTATAACTGTAAGTTGAGGGAGCCTATGAAGAACTATAGGAATATCTTTGATCACACCTACTATTTTTATAGGGGTCCCATCTAGTTGTAAGACTCCTGGAGTGCTCCTTGTGTATTCCATCCCCATAATATCACATACTACTTTAGGCATAATAGTAGTTGTGGCTCCAGAGTCAATCATACAATTATGGACTACCCATCCTTCCATATGGAGTGATAAATAAAAGGGGGGAGGTTTGTTCTTTCCTGAGGAGGAAGTAAGGCTTGCTTGGGTAGAACCCAATTGAACTAGGTTCTTGTCTTTATTTTTCATAGACTTTAATGATTCTTGCAGTAGGTCAATCTATCCTGGGATCCGTAGGGCTTCGTACATAGTGGCCTTGGAGGGAGTCTTCTTCATTTCCTCGACTATATTGAATGGAAGAGAATCAACACTCTTTTATTTTACTATTGTATCAAACCTATTCCTGTATCCCTGAGTAGCATCGACTCTTTGATGCTTAGTTAGTGAGGGATACCTCAATTTTTCTCTGGCCTATTCTTGAGTTTTTGTCTCTTTAGCCAGAGGTGTTTCTTTTTGAATCTCTGCTCCTTTTGGATCTAGATTTTGTGGAGGTCTTTTCTCAATAGGGCTCTTTGTAGGTGTAGGCACCTTCAAAGGATTAAGGTCCTTAGGATCAACCTGAAAAGGTTTCTTTCCTGATCTAGTCAGAACTGAGACTTGTTCTAGAGAGGGCATCATAAAATTCTGATCATCTTCTCTGATCATGTTTATCTGACCCTTGAGGGATCTTTCTACCTTTTATGTAGCCACCTTTTCGAGGGGGAGGTTTCGGGGTGGGGGAGGGGGTCCACCTTCTTCATTAGCGTAAATTGTGTTTATTTTTTCATAATTTCTTCCACTAGTGGAGGCTTGATCTCTGGTCACTTGTGGATAACATCTCAGCTGAGATTTTATTTCTACTTCTCTACGCTCCATAGATATGAATTTATTTGATAGAGTATTATAGGAAGTTTGCAAATCTTGCAAAATTGCCAGTTGGGTGTCTTAAGTAGTCGTGGTTGTTGCTGGGAGGGATGCAGGGATAGCAGGAAGCATCAGAAGGGTAGGGGGTGCTTGTAGAAGTAGGATGTTAGGTTGTCCAGTCCATGTGGGAAGACCAACATTAGGAATTGCAGGGGGAATTGGGAAAGCAACACTTGATACTTGAGGGAAATCTGGAAAAATGGGTGGAATCATCTTGGAAGGGAATCTTCCTATGGCGATCAAGTCTTTTTCTGCTTTCTGTGCTTCTTGATAGATTTTAGGGAAGGTATGCACATGGGACTGTCTGATAGCCATACTTATTTCTGAATTGAAGGCTCTTAGATAGTAGTATATAGCTTGCTCATGCATCGGTCTCAGACCATCAGGGACTCTCTACCAGGTTTGACTGAACCTGATATTAAAATCCATGATCTCCTCTTGAGGATGCTTCTGAATAGCATTAAACTGATTTAGCAAAGGAAAAGGATCGACATGCTCATTAAATTCTTCCACTAATTTACCAGCAAGTTGAGCCCAGGTAGATATAGACTGGTTTTCAAGGGCTCTGTACCAGTAGAGCATTTTTCCTTTTAAGGAAATAACCAACAGTCTAATCATCACGTCTTCCTCCATGATGTCGTATATTGGTGCTAATGCAGCTACATCCAAGCAATGTTCGTAGGCTATCTTTCTGGTACCATCATACTGGGGTAGCACTTTCAAAGCCGCTACTGGTATTGGGTGCTGAGCTGCAAGATTCAAAGGGCCTGTATGATTCCACAGAGGGTAAGGAAGAATCGGTAGATTTCTAGCCATTGTAGTTGTGTTGGTAACTAGAGCCGAGGTTCCACTAGCAGTAGTACTAGGGAAGGCTGCACGGGGAGTATTTGCTTGTCTTGAATTGCTAATGTAAGTAGAAACTATTCTAGCAACCAAAATGGGGTTAGCTCGAAGGCTACCAAGATGTAGTTCGAAGAACTCTATGGGTTCTTCTGAATTTTTAGCTTTAGATCTGGTTATCATAAATATGGTTCATAACCAGAAGCTGGGTAAGGATTTTTCTAGGGTTCTTTTCTAGTGCGGAGTCGCCAGGTGATGATTAAAAGGTTAGCAGGACAAAGGCTTCATCGGGACTTTGATCTATATAATATGTGGGATTTGGGTCCCACTGGGCATGCCAAAAACTATTGGAACAAAATCTGCCTTTGGTTACGATTGTGCCCAAGACTTCGCCAACATTGAATGACCAGGCTCAAACGTAGTTTGCCTGATTCGGTCTCCAGAGAAGGTTGGTTCCTTATTTTTATGGGAAAAAGGTAGAGAGAAAGAAATGCTTAAAGAGAGGGAAATATAGCCAATGCTAGGAGAAAAATACGGTACAAATTAAGCAACAACACAGTACTACTTCAACCTTTTGCAAAAAGCATAATAAGACCCAAAACATAGAAACCAAGATCGTTCAATGTATATCTACTTTCATAGTAGTTTATTCATGAAGCAAATTGTAGATCTAATGGAACGTTTAATACAAAAATTCAGCTTAAGAATTAATGTACGATACATTCAACATAGATTAAACTAGAAATAGACAATCACATACATACTTGTACATCAAATGAGCTCAAAACCAGGATGGATGATCTCTATTAATATTTCAAAAGTCTGAATACATAGCCTTGTAAACACCTAAGAGCCGACCATTTACTTAGGTCGCTCATCCTATATATAGAGTTTTATATAATAGAAAAACTAAAAGTTGTTACAACAAACTACCCGTGGGGCTTATTCTGGTAAAGGAGTGGTTGGAGATCGATATCTTTCTTGTTACAGAGATATTCTTCAAATCATGGAGCTTCTAACTAAAAAGGTTAAGATCTTCTTGTTGCAGAGATCTTCTCAACTTATTTTTAGACATCATGGTTCACTTGATCTTTGGAATGTCATGAAATCATGACTTTCATCTCTGCTTCAGCTTTTCTCATCAAAATATCGTGCTATCATGACTCTTCTCCTTTGCTTGCTCCTGGCTCATCAAAATGTCATGCTATCATGACTCTTCTCCTTTGCTTGCTCTTGGCTCATCAAAATGTCGTGCTATCATGACTCTTCTCCTTTTCTTGCTCCTGGCTCATCAAAATGTCATGCTATCATGACTCTTCTCCTTTGCTTGCTCCTGGCTCATCAAAATGTCACGCTATCATGACTCTTCTCCTTTGCTTGCTCCTGGCTCATCAAAATGTCATGCTATCATGACTCTTCTCCTTTGCTTGCTCTTGGCTCATCAAAATGTTGCACTATCGTGACTCTTCTCCTTTGCTTGCTCCTGGATCATAAAAATGTCGCACTATCGCAACTCTTCTCCTTTGCTTCCTGGCTCATCAAAATATCGTGCTATCATGACTCTTCTCCTTTGCTTGCTCCTGGATCATCAAAATGTCATGCTATCGTGACTCTTCTCCTTTTCTTGCTCTTTTCTCTCCAAAATGTCACGCTATCATGACCCTTTTCCATGTTTAACAAAATTTGAGGAAAGTACCTTTATTTCCTTGGGTGTTGTCATTTTGACCAATAGGTAGTAATTGGAAGAATTATTTAATTAAATACCATATCAGCTAGAAAAATCTATATACTTGGTCCCTATAAAAGCTATGCCATTATCACTTACTAGAGCTTCAGGAATACCAAACCTGGTGATCAGAGTTTCAAGAAATTCAAGCACCACATCTTTATCACATATCTTGGTAGGTATTGCCTCAACCCATCTAGTAAAATAATTTGTGGTGGTCAAAATATATCTGTGACCTACTGAATAATTAGGATTGATTTCACCCACAAAGTCTAGGCCCCACTACTGAAATGGTTGCTCAACCTATATCGATTGTAGAGGCATTGTAGTGTTTCTATTTTTACCTATGTATCTCTGGCACTTATCGCAGGCTCTAGCAATTTTAAAAGCATCAAAAAAAATAGTAGGTCAAAAATACCCTACTCTTATAATCTTCAGTGCGATAGATCTTCCTAAATAATGGCCTCCAGATAGTCCATCATGAAATTATTTTAGGATCTTGTGCTTTTTATCTTCTCTTACACATCTTAAAAGGACACCATCAAGGTTTTTTCTGTAAAGTTCTCTAGATAGCATTGTATAATGCAATGCTTGAAGCCTATACCTTCTCCTTTGTGAAGCATTAAGATTTTGGGGATAGATCCCAGTCTGGAAGTAACTTGTGAGTTGATCTATCCAATTTGCTTCTTGTGGGAGAATGTTACTTTCTTGATCTAGCTCTTTGATCTGGCACACTACTTCTTCCTGTGGATTTGCTTTAGCTGCCAATTCTTGACAGAGTGCTCTTCCTCTTACCAATTTGGTGGGATGAATCTCAATGTCAAACTCTTGAATTTTTGTAATCCAACCTGCTCTCTTTTCACCAAGTTCTCCTTGTAAGATGAATGTTCTTACATCAGGATGGACTACATACACTATGGTTTTTCTTTGGGCTAGATATTGTCTAAATTTATTTAAGGACTTCATGACTGCAAACACTTGTCTTTCTATGAAGTTATATTTTACCTGATACTCATGCAATGTCTGACTCCAAAAGAAAATAGGGTGTTCATTGTTCTGGTCATCCTTTTGAGTTAATACAACAACATAACTCTCTTCAGCACCATAGGCATAAAGGATGAAGTCTTTATCAAAGTTTGGATTGACCAAGATCGAAGCTATGGCTATGGCCTATTTGATCATTTCAAATGCTTGCTTCCTTTTGTCAGTCCACTTATAATCTACATCCTTTTTGAGTAACTCTGAGATTGGTTTGATAATTTGAGCAAAATATGAAATAAATTTCCTTACAAAATTAATCTGCCCAAAGAAGGATTGCAAAGATTTTTTGTTCATTGGAAGGGGTAGTGCCAGTATTGCTTTTATTCTATTAGGGTCAATAGACATTCCCTTCTTTGACACTACATGTCCTAGCAAATTTCCCTCGTGGACTGCAAAGATGGATTTCTTAGGATTTAGTGATATGCCAAATTCCTTGCATTTCTGGAAAACTTGTTCTAAATGATAAAGATGATCTTGTTTCTCATGTGAAAATACAGTCATATCATCTAAATATATTAAAATTATTTTATTAATAAGCTTACCAAAAGCATAATCCATTACCCTCTGAAAAGTGGCACCAACATTTGATAGACCAAATGGTATTCTTTGATAGGCAAAAGTGCCCCACTTTGTTGTAAATGTGGTCTTATGTTGGTCTTCATCTTTAACCCAAATTTGGTTGTACCCAGAGAAACCATATAGTAAGGAGAACCTCTCTACCCTTGCTACCATCTGTAAAATCTGGATCTATGTGTAATAAGGGGTAGTGATCTTTCAAAGAAGCTTGATTCAGATTCCTAAAGTCTACATAGAGATGAATATCTCCATTCTTATTTCTTACCGGGGCTAGATTGGCCACCCAAGTTGAGTGCTTGATTGGGTAAATTATCTTAGCTCTTAATAGCTTAAGCAATTCTTGTCTCATGACTACTTCAATATTGGGATTTACTGGTCTCTATTTTTGTCTGAACGACTTAGCATCTGGTACTAGCTCAATAGTATGTTGAATTATATTTTTATCATATAACTTCAGGTCATCACAAGTCCAGGCTATTATGTCTTGGTACTTGTGATATAAAGTTTTAAAAATTTCAACTTCTTCTACAGTGCATTGAATACCAAACTTCAGCTTTTCTCCATTCTGCACTTCAATTTCTCTGTAAATTTGGTCATCGACTTTCATTTGTTTTAATCTCTTTCCATCCTCATTATCAAACAAGCTTTCTAGAGTAATCAGACCTTTGGGTATGTGGTTGTTTTTTAGTTGAATAATATCCCTTTGATCAATTTCTTGAGCAAGCTCACTCTCAGAAAAAGCACAGTCTGCTTCCTTGATCAAAAAATCCACAATTTGCTCATCACTTTCAAATACTTGCCAGTATATCTATTTTTTGAGTACTGATGGTCTGAAAACTAGTTTAACTCTCTTATTTTTAGGAGATCCATAATCTACAGTGAGAGAAAAATTAGCTCCTTTAACAGCCAATGCATCTGCCAAAGAATTTTGCTATCTAGGAATGATGCGTAGATTTAAAGCATCAAAGGATTCCATCAGATCCCATACTCTATTTCTGTAAGACTTCAGATAATGGTTCTTACTATTGTACTTTTTTATGACTTGATTGATAATGAGTTTTGGGTCACCATAAATATCTAATATTTTTATGCCCATTTGTTCTGCTTGCATTAATCCTAGGCAGAGAGCTTCATACTCTACGGTATTATTCGTGCAAGACCAAGCAAGTCTGAAATAAAATATTTTCACTCCTTTGGATGGAGATTTTAAAACTACACCTGCTCCAACTCCATTTTTGCACCTTGCTCCATCGAAATACATTGTCCAAATCTCGAACTCTCTCAATGATTGGTTGGAAATCGCAAGAATTTTCTTTTCAACTTTAGATGTTATACTATATGTCCCTAATCCCATTTCTAGTAGATCTTGAGTATTTCAGAAATGTAGTTGATCATCAACCTCCAAATCCTCCAAGAGTTCCACAAGTTCTAGCTCTTCCATAACTGAGTGATTGTACATCTCTTCTTCTATTTTCTCAATGTGGTAAGTGATTGGCTTTTTAGGGATCAATCTTATCCTTCTTCCCTTATAAGGTATCATCATACCAAAGTAATCCAAATACATGTATCCTCCCATATTGGCAGTGAACTCTCTAGAAAGACATAGGCCAAAGTAGGGCTCAAGATCAACTACTACAATTTCTTGCACAATAGTGACCTCAGGAGCTCTATGTAATTTCATTAGCACGTCTTTCACTACTCCCATAGTCTTTACTAGGGTACCATCTAGCTACAAGAATCCTTGACAAGAGCAGATGTATTCCATCCCCATTTCATCACAAATAACTTTAGGCATTACAATAGTAGATGCTCTAGAGTCAATCATACAATTATGGACTATCCATCCCTCCATCCTTAAATAAATATAGAATGGGGGAGGTTTATTTTTTAGTGTAGCAGGAGACATTTTTTCTTGATCTTGAGGTTGGTTAAGAATAGTGGCCATCTCTTTCCCTTGGGATTTCTTGTTCAGAGATGCTTTTAATAAATCAATCTGACCAGGGAGGAAAAGAGTATCATAGAGACTTGCTCTAGAAGGAATATTTTTAAGCTCCTCTACAATATTAAATTCGGGCTTCTCTAAAGGATTTATCTCTTCCTTTTTGTCCATTTCTCCAAATCTCCTCCTATACTATTGTGTAACTTTGATTCTCTATATTTTAGTAATAGAAGGGAACTGTAACTTCTCTCTTGCTTCCTCTTTAGAACCTGATTGTTCCTTATCCTTGTATTCCTTTGTTTTTCCCCGAGGGAATAAGGAATAATTTCAGTGGATCAACTTGTATTGGTTTCTTTCAGATCTAGTCAATACTATGATAGGTTCCAGTTCAGAGGAGCTAAGTTCATCCATCTCTTGTTCATACTGCCTAAACATATTAACTCTTCCTTTCTGATTCCTTTCTGCCTTCTCCATAGCTTGTTGGATGTGATGTTGATACATATAACAAGAGTCAGGGTCATGTGGATCATTGCAGACCAAACACCAAATATTAACCAAAGCTATCTCAGGACTTGAATCATATTCTTCTTGATTAGTGTTGACCCTTGGTCCTACATTGTTGCTTGAACTAGGCTTTTGATCTTTATTGATGTAGGGAAATATCCTTTGCTAAGATATTTCAACCTCTCTCTTTTCTATAGCATTGAATTTATTGCTAATAATTTTTAAAGAGTTATGGATATCAAGAAGCACTAAAGATTCTTGGGGTGGTTGAGATGGAAGAGGAGGAAAAGGTACATCAATGGGAAATTTTGGGAGGTGGATTTATCATAGGAAGGTGAGTTATAAGAGGAACAGGATTCATGGCGGGAAAGGATGAGGTTGAAGGTTATTGTGTGATTTCAAGAGTGTATGGAGTAACATGTTTGGGAGGTAATCTTCCTACTGAAATTAAGATATCTTCGACATGAACCACTATTTGATAAACATTTGAGAATGTGGTGATCCTAGATTGTTGAGTTTGTAAACCAATATCTGGTCCTAAAGCTCTGATGTAATATCTATAAGCCAAGGGAGAAGTTGGTCTGAACTCGTTAGGGATTCTTTTCCAAGTTCTGCTAAATCTGAGATTGAAATCAGAAATCGATTCTTGAGGATGTCTTTGAATGATAGTAAATTGAGTCAAGAGCGAGAATGGATCTACAGATTCATTAAATTCTTCTACAAAGGGACCTACTAAGTCAGCCCAACTTCTGATGGAACCATTTTCTAAGGTTCTGAACCAATGCAATATTTTACCTCTGAAGGAAAGAACCAATAACTTTACAATAACATCTTCATGCCTGATGTTGTGAATGACTGCCATTGATAGCACATCTTGATAATGTTTGTATGTCGTCCTCCCAGTACCATCATAGGTAGGAATGGCTTTGATAGCAGCTTGAGGGATATCATGTGAAGCTTGAAATGACAATGGAGTTGGAGCATTCCAATCTGGATAATTATACTAAACTTCATCTCATTCTTTGGCCATGTCGGCTTGAGTATCGAAAGAATCTGAAGAAGAGGATGTTTTTGGGGTTTCTTCTGTAGAAGTTTTAGAAGAAGGATATCTTGGATACCTAGACTTTGAGAATAGTTCATAGAAATTGGTAGGCTGATCACCTTTCTTAGTTGCACTTCTAGTAAACATGAAAATCTAAAGGTTAGGACTAAGGTATTACTGGATCTTATTCTCAGGGAGTCACCAAGTGAATTTACTTTCTCCGCACATGAGATCAAGACAATTCACTAAATTTTGATTCCTCCAGGTAAAATATAAAAGATATGTATAGTGGAATGGTCCCATCGAGCATGCCAAAAATTGTTGTAGTCCAGTTTGTCATCTAGCCAATGCTAGAACTATGATTATCATCTCTGAGAATTTGAAGGTGAGCACCCACTAATCACAGCCCAAACTAAACATTGGAAGAATCAAATTGCTTTGATTCAACCTCTAGAGAAGGTTGGTATACCTTGTCAACTTAATGAATGTTGACTCTATTTAGCTCAAATAGTAAAATCTTAGGGATAGAAATGGTAGGGTTAGAAATGAATGAATATAGAATGGATGGGTGAAGCTAACAACATAGACATCCACACAGTATCCCTGACAAATTATATTTTAGAAGCAATATTCGGGACTAACAACATTCAAAACTATGCAATTACAGTATTAATGGCTTTTGCATGCTCACAAAATTATTCCAAACATCTAAAGCATTAATTATCCAAATTAACAGAATAAGATCAATGCCTTGATTAATAGAAATAAAATTCTTAAAAAGCATGAATGCAGAACCGATTATCTTAATTTACTCTAAGTCAGCTTTTCAAATTAACAGAATAGACTAACCATAGCAACAAAGAAGAGATAATTTCTAAGAATTATATCCACCATTCAATACAGGTGCAAGTTTGAGGTAAACATCCCTTGTAATGCTTCATTCATCAATTTGTAGAAAATATACACAGTAGTGCAAGCAAACACTTTAGAGCCGACCTTTTGAAAGGAGGTCATTGCCTTTATTTATAGATTTTACAATAATATTTCTCTCTAAGCATTATAGGGAATTTGATTTTTTCTTGATCTTCTTGGCCACTTTGTCGTTCATGGTGCCCACCAACTGCATCTTCTTGATTCTGTTGCAACTGTCTTCTGGTTGAGCTCATCATCACCATCGATGGTTCTTGCAATCCATCCTTATCCACTGATCTACAACTAAATCTGGTTCATCAAGAGGTTTTGGAAGGTTTTGGACTGTAACCGCTTTGATTTGGCTTCTATGGCATCAATTTTAACTTTCCTCTATTCTCTGAATTATGCGCACAAAAGTTCACTAAAAATCTACAGGGAAGACAGAGGTTTAATATATACCATAGATCTTATTATCAAATGATTGTAGTTGAACATATGTAGTGTTGCTTCACATTTGCACGGTGGTAATGAAGGAAACAGAGAATCACGAACTTTTGCTCCTTAATCACTTTTTCTCTCTTTTGCCCTTTTTCTAGCGATCTACTACCCTTTGGAACTTTTATGTTTTGCATACTCAAAACAAAGGAAACTAAGAAACGTAGCTTCGTACCTCTTTTGAGATTCTCAAATTTCATCATTTTCTTGCTCTTTTAGATTTGTGCTCTAGATATGAAGCAAACAAGAAAGTGGTGTTCGATAGATTTTCCCTGATCTGAGCAGTTTTCAGTGCTTCTCTGTCTTGGGCACTTCTCAAAGCTTCTTTGCTTTGACCAACCTATTGTACTTTCAGATTTGCACAGTGGTTTACAAAGAAATAGTAAAGCACGACTTTTCCATATTCTTAGATTTTTTCCTTTTCTAAAGCTTTCTCCTTTGCAAGATAATTATAAAGAGGGTAGAGAAACCCAGTTGGCGTGACTTCTTCATTTTAATCTCCATTCAACACTTCTCACTTTTGGGAATATTTTAGTGCTTTCTCTTTTACCCACTTAATACAAAGGCGGTTGAGAAATGCAATGTGCCTGACTTCTTCATTTTACCTTCCTTTCAATGCTTCTCTTTTTGTGCACTTTATACAAAGGTGGCTAAGAAACGTGACTCACCTTCCTTGTTCAACTTAGGCCCTTTTTAGGGCTTCTTTATTTTTACCTTCTCATGGTGCTTTTTTGTTTTAGACTTCTTTCGAATTTGCATAGATAATACAAAGGTGTCAAAGAAACACAACTTCCCCCGACTTCTCATTTTAAAGTTGAATTTGATGCTTCTCTGTTCTAGCCAATTTTTAGCGCTTTTGCGTTCCTTCTCCATACTTAGTCATTTTTTGTAAAATTTTGGCTAAGTATAGTTGTAGCCAATTTTGGCCTACATAATGCATGGACCTAACCAATTATCCCTGAATTTATCATGAAGATGCAACAATGCATTGGTATTTTGCTGATTCTCTTTGAGGACAAGATCTCATTCTTAGAATTCATGAGAATGGACTTTGGCATTGTAAGTACGCTTGAGATGATGTTGGTATACTCGTAGATGCTCCAAGGCATTAATTCACCTTTCATCAAGGAGGGTAAGTTGTTCAATATGTGCTTGTTTAGCAGTGTTGTCATCTATGAATTCCTACGATAAAATCCACAATGAGGGGATCTCAAGCTCAAGAGGCATGATGGCTTCGACACCCTAGACTAATGAGAATGGTGTTACCCCAGTAGACGTATGGATGCTTGTTTGATAAAGCCCTTAATTCCAATGGGATTTGAGTGTGTCAATCTCGATGATTTTCTTTGACTGTTTTCTTGAGAATAGTGATCAAGGTCTTGTTGGTTGCCTCAGCTTGTTCATTTGTCTATGGGTAATAAGGAGTTGAGAAGCTATGTTGGATATTATAATTTTTACAAAGTTCTTGAATATCCTTGTTTTGAAATACTTCCCATTTTTGGAGATGATTTTTGAGGGGATACCAAAGCGAAAAATGATGTTTTGAAGTATAAACTCCAACATTCTAGGTCCTGTCATACTGGTTAGATGAATTACCTCAATCCAATTTGTGAAGTATTCAATGGTTGTGATGATGAATTTATGTTATCCCGAGGAAGGAGAAAAAATTTTACCAATCAAGTCCAAATCCCATTGTGAAAATGGCCAAAGAATCTGAATAAGTTGCAATACTTGTGATGGGACATGAGTTAAATTATCATGTTGCTGATATTGTTGATATTTCTTGACGTAGGTGCAACAGTCGCGTTCCATGGTGGGTTAATAATAACCCATGCATAAAATGTGATTTGCAATGGCCATTCCACTAAAATGACCATCACAAGTACCATCATGAGCTTTTGATATTTCTCTTTGGGCCTTGGTAGGCTCAAGACAATGGAGAGAACTCCATCATAACCATGTCTATACAACACGTCCTCCAAGAGAATGAAAAGAGCTATTTTTTCTTGAAAGTGCATTTAGCAATCCATGACATGTTATATGGGAGTGTTCCAAACTTGAGGAAGGATTTTATTTGGATATACCAAGGCTCATATGACTCTATGTGGATGAAGAAAATGTCTTCATATTTATACTCAGCTCAATAAATTATAGATTTGGATATCATTGTGACAATCAATGATTGTACCTCTCCTTTAGAGTTCTTTGGAATCAATGATCCTAGAGACACCATCACATATTCAAATCTATTAGTCGATCTAGGAAAGCTATTAATTTCATACCAGTCAAATTTGACAAGCAATTTCATTGCTACTTCATGGTAAAGCTTTAAGACTGGTTCTTTGCATTGGTATTCTTTGTTTACTTGGCGAACAACAAGTTGAGAATCACCAAATATCCTGATATGCTTTATGCTCATAGCTATGGTTGCTTGAAGTCCTAATATTAAGGCTTCATACTCTGCATTATTGTTTGTGTATGGGAAATCAAGTTTGAATGATAAGGGGATAGGCACCCCTTGTGGTGTATGAAATACAACTCCAACACCTTATCCGTTTGTGCACTTAGAACCATCAAAGAATAGTGTGATAACGACATCTTCCTCCACAATGACATCTTCTTATTATTTAGTTACGGTAAATACTTGAGTCATTTAGGAGATCAATAATCAATGGTTGATCACTAGGAAGTGGATTTTCTATAAGCTATCGGCTATGACCTCACCTTTGATGGATTTTTGGCTAATGAACTCAAGATCAAATTAAGTTAAAAGTATTATCCATTTTGCGGTGCGGGTATTATTATAAGTGCGAGACATCATGTAACACAGAATTTTTACGAGCTATGACATATGTGGTGTGTCTTAGCATGTAATTTTTGAGTTTCTTAGTGACAAAAACCACTGATAAGAATAATTTTTCTACGTAAGCATATCTAGTTTCATAGCTTACCAATGTTCGACTAATGTAGTAGACAACTTGATCTTAGTTTTTTTTGTTTTTTTGTGCAAGCATTGTCCCTAATGCAAAGTCTGTTACTGAGACAAAGATAGAAGGGGATCCCCAGAAGAGGAGTTAAGACTGGTGAAGAAGCCAGGTATTGCTTGATATCATCAAAGGATTTTTTGTATTCATCTATCCATGCAAATGTCACCCCCTTTTGTGGTAGGTGATTGAATGGTTTACATTTATCTGATAATTATGCAATTGAGCGATGGATCGATTGAATATTTTATTGTAAACTATGCAACTCTTTCAAGTTTTTTGGGGGAGGCATCTCCATAATGGCATTGACCTTGTTTGGGTCCACTTCAATGCCTCTTTTGTAGACAATGAATCCTAGTAGTTTTCTTGAGGTGACACCAAAGACACTTTTTGGGGTTCAACCTTACATTATGCTCTAGTGGTCGATCAAATACTTTTTCCAAGACATCAATGTGCTCTTGTCAAGTTTTAGATTTTTCCAAGAGATCATCCACATAGTCTTTAATGATATTATGCATATAATCGTGGAATATGTATTTCATGGCATGTTGATAAGTAGCACCTACATTTTTGAGGCCAAAGGACATCACCTTGTAACAAAAAGTCCCCTAAGGTGTTGTGAATGTTTTTTTGTGTTAGTCATCAAGATTGATTCAAATCTGGTTGTATCCTAAAAAATCATCCATTAGTGAAAGCATTTCATGGCTAGTGCAAGTGTAAATAAGATTATCAATGTTTGGTAGAGGAAAGTCATTCTTTGGACACACTTTGTTAAGGTATCGAAAGTTAGTGCAAATGCATAACACCCCATTAGGTTTGTAAATGGGTACCATATTTGAAAGCCACTTAGGATAGTCAATGGGTACAATGAAATCCACATCTAGTAGCTTTTGAAGCTCTTATTTAACCATGAGGACAATGGTAGGATGCATCTTTCTTAGTTTTTGCTTGATCGGCTTAGCATCGGGATGCAAGGTGAGATTATGGATGACCAAGTTAGGATCAAGGCCAAGCATGTATTTGTAGGACCATGCAAATATATCCTTATTTCTCTTGAGAAGAGCATTCAATTACTCATGTTCATCAACAGATAAACTTTTTCCAAGTCTGATGATTTGTAGATTGTTTGCGTCTGAACTAAGGTTCACATAAATGGTATCTTCAATGGACATGTGAGAACCTTCCTCAAGTTGATGGGGCATTGGGATCAAATGAATATTATCAATGATATTATCAAACTCTTTTGACTCAATCTCTTCTATGTCTTCTTGGAAAACCTCAGGATCCAAGGGTAAAGGCGAAGGTGGCGAAGGAATGTAATTGGTTGAACCTCTTAATAATTATTCTGAAAGGATGAATTCGGATAAGGATGGTGGCAATGAAATTCATTCCATATCAATGAGGATAATGTTAATTGGAATTGGTTTTTCCAAATCGTATGGATTGCGGAGTGGGGTGAATAAGTCAACAAGATTCATGTTGACTTAATGGAGGAATTATGGTTGGCAATGTGAAGGGGGTTTGGTCTCATCTGTTTGAATCGATGAAAGAACCTTGAAATCCTGAACAAAAACAAGCAACACATGTAAACACAAATGGCAAAGGCCGTACACATGCAATGTAAAAAAAATTATGTTTTTTTGTGTGGTTGGTGTGTTTTGATGTGCCTAAGCCTAGACTACTATGCAATGTGGGTTCCTAAGATGAATGAAAAATGAAACTTTTTTGGTGATGGAATCCAAAAAAATTGCTCATGGGATGCTAAAGTGACTATGGGGCAAGATAGTGGATGGAGATGAAGCCCATTGTCACTAATCTCGATCGATGGTTGGTGATGAAGTCCAACTCACCGATGTTTAAACTGATATGTGCACTCGTGTGTGATTCTTTTTAAATTTTCTATTATCTATGGTGGTTGCACAATGCCAAGAAACCCTCTTTTACTTAGCTAAGCTAGAAACCAAGAATATTAATTTTAATTTTCTCAAAAGAACTTAGGGTACATCACTTAAGATCCACCCTGAATCATCAAGTGACTCCAACATTGGAGGGTTCACCTAGTTCTTCCACCCTGAATCATCAAGTGATTCTAACAGTGGGAGTATGCTCAAATACTAGTGACTTGTTCCAACTTAAAATAATAAAATGTGGGAGACTTTAGCCTAGAATGCAACTACTTATGCCTTTTCATTTTATTGCAAGCAACACTCAAAGTGAAAAGTAAAAACACCACAAACAAAAAAACTTAAACCTAATGTGATGAATGTTTTAATGCAGCTAAGATCAATGCACAAGTGTAGATCTATCATATGTGCAAACTATATGAAGAGATGTTTATAAATTCCTAAGATGTAGAATGAGTTGCTTTTTAAACAAAAAATAGATATTTATTTTTAATATCTCTTTAAAAATCAAAGAAAACTGGAGGTGGAGTTTAATTCAAACTTACTAGGAAGCCTACGTATTTCTTCCCAACTCTTCTGGATGTGCTACAAAGTCTCTCGAATGTGGTGAGGCATCTCCTGGAAATGGTATGGCATCCATCGAATGTAATAGGGCATCCATGCGACCATAGATCAAATTTTTTTTCTCCTAAAAATCCTAGTTTCACGATTTTTGTGTGATTGAATCTTTGAAAACCTATAATAAAGATAAATAGAAAATGTAGATCATATTGACAAGGTATTTAAAATAATAAACCCTTTGGGGGTCCCACCATGATCGCAATTTTGTAAAGCAAAAATTGACAACACCAAGATAACAAATAACAAAACCAACACAAAATATATTGCACAATGAAGAAAATAATATTGATATTATTGTGGTGGGAGCCTTGATCTCCAATGTTACAATACGATTTTGTATTGATACAATAGTTACAATCAAAGGGATTTAGAAACCCTTGTTCAAAAAGAATATTTGGTATCTTAAACACTTTTCACTCCAAACAAGTTGTGGGTGGGCTTGAGTATCCCTTCGGGGCTACCCTAAACTACAATAGCCTTCAAGAATGTGATTCTTACACCTGCAAATAAATCAAAATGCAAAGGAGTTAATAGCATATGCAAGGGCTCCACTTTGTGAGATCCTCTAAAAAATAAACCTATAAACCCTAGTGTTGTAAATGATGAAATGAAAGCAAATCACAGGAAAGCGTAAGATATAATGCATGAAATATTATACCTTATCGAGAATATACCTGTGATTCGAATCTATGTTCCTATTGTGATCAGATGGCGCACAGATGATCGAAAGCGTTTGAGGGTTTGTCGATGGTAAACCAAACGTTGGGAAACACCCTAGAGCATTTTGGGAGGACTGTGAATTTCTTGTAGCATTTTTGGAATGCTTAGCAGCATTCATGGGATGCTGGGAGGCGTTTGAAGGTGATGGGAAAGTGTTGTAGAACCTCAAATTTGGTTTGTGAGGGTTTTACGATGGTGGTGAAGGAGGATATGGCGATGAAGAGGAGTGAGGATGGAGGCAAAATGCTAGGGTTTTAGGGCACAATGGATGCAAAGGGAATGAACCGCTTAACAGAAATGCTTAACCCTCATTCACAAAAGTGAATGGTCTTTTATAGCTTGCCTTCCATATGCTAGGATTTTGATGACACCAATGTGCATTCAAGATTAAAACATAATGGATGGCTAATATTATAACTTTAGTATGTGACACGGATCAAGTTGAATGGATGGATGAGATTAGAATGTGATGAATGGTTGTGATTTATATATATATATATTAATAATTTTTTAATATATTTATATATATAATATAAATAAATATACATATATAAATAAATAATGGACGGTTGTGATTGGACAATATGGATGGATGACAAGTGGCTAGGTTTTTGTGTCTACGAGTTAGGTTTACCAATCTATTGGATCACTCAATCAATACTTTTGTCAATTTGGTGTTTGTTGATCCATCAATTGATCAAGCACCAATCAATGAAACATAGACTAGGATAGTTGATTTGATCAATGACTAATTAAGCATTGGTCTATTGGGTTTCTTTATCAATGAAATGCTCCATGGATCGGTTCTAATCAATGGATTGCAAGAGGACTTAGGTTCAAGGCCTAATGACTCATTATGATCAATTTTAAATATTTCCATAGGGCTCGAGACTCGTTAACTCCCTTCAATCTCAACTCTAAACTCGTAGATTTTTATCTCACTCTTCCTTGACTTATATAAAGATGAGAGATTGCATATATAGGAAATCATTATAGGATTTAAATGTTCATCAAATTTTATGACTACATTTTTTCCTCAAGGATAATTTTATTATTATTATTATCAATACTTTGTATACACATCCATCGTGGGGGTTGAACCCGGGTCTCAAGGATACTTTAGGTGGGCTTGACTTCCTAAATTGGCTAATATACACGTTTAATACAATTTATATATCATTGATCAAAAAATGTTCTTCTCACATTACTAAAATACTTGGTTAATCTAGAGGGTTGAATTTTGAGCAATTGGCAATAATAGGTCATGTTGAAAAGGGATCTTTGAGGTGTACTCTGAGGAGTTTAATGCTTGACTAATTAATATTTGTCATTTGGCTCCCTTTCTAAGTTTGTCATGAATAATATACCACCCTCTATTGTCTCATCCACATTAATAGGCTCTCATGCATGCAATAACTCTATAGAATATTGTTGTCATCATCACATGCCTCCTACCAACCACCAACAATAGCCTTGAAAACATAGTCTAACTTTAAATTTTTGAATTGAACCCTTAATAAAGTCAACAAGTGTCATGTATCAGTTTCTTGAATGGATCATCGAATGTTGGCATCATGAATTGAGGGAAATGGATGGATATTTTTTGAATTGAGCCCTTAATAAAGTCAACAAAAGCCATGTATTGGTTTCTCCAATGGATCATTGAATGTTGGCATCATGACTTGGAGGGAAAGGGGTAGATGTTAATCAATTGATCTGATTGGTCACCAAGGAATTAATTGATGTCATGATGACATCAATAGTTAAAGCCCCAGTAAGTTGGTAGTTGGCAAATTGACTGACTTCCATGGAACAAGTTAGGCCACATCCTAGTTGATAGTTACTTAAATTTTGGGGTCACCTAATCAGTCCAAATGCTCTACTAAATATGTCAATCAATCATCTTGTTTGACTAAGGCTGCAAGGGTTTGTGATCTTATCCCAAGATATTTTTATTTATTTTAAAAAAGGAGCAAAAAATCAAAAATAGAAGGGGAAGATACTATGTAAAAAATGTACAATTAGGCTTAGGCCTAGTTTTTTCTTAGAATTATTGTAGATACTACCTATTTGCAAAAATGGACAATTTCTTTCCTTCTAGATAGGTTAGTCT
Source organism: Wollemia nobilis (assembly GCA_028583015.1). Lineage (NCBI taxonomy): Eukaryota > Viridiplantae > Streptophyta > Pinopsida > Araucariales > Araucariaceae > Wollemia > Wollemia nobilis. The sequence continues at coordinate 15,588,828 of JAQPPZ010016726.1, forward strand.
TGGTCCAAAATATACCTAGGTGGATGAGTTGTGCCCTCAAGTCCTTGGCCAAGATTGGATGACCTAGAAATAAGGGTTTTTGAGTCAACCTCCGAAGTAGGTCGACTCCTATTATCCTAGTTAAACTAACTAAAATGGGATTGCAGACTAAAGTAAGGAATGTATAAAGTTATAAGCTAAGATAAAAATGGTGTGGATTTAGCAACATCAAGAGACACAAAGTATGAGAGTCTCGCACTCCAAACTAAATTAAACTTCCTAACATACCAACTTACTTTTCTTATTACAAAGCATTTAATCATAATAAACACTAAGCATTATCAAGCATAATGAACGACAAATCTAGGGAGAAATCTAGAAAGTAATAAACCATTCATATAGCTTTAACAGAAATGCTCAATGACTCAATTGGCATACATACATGTTTTACAATAAGTTAAGAAAGAGGCCAAACAATAATATAGTATTTATTCAAAAGGCATATAGTGCATTCATCATACAATTATGCAATTATAAATGCTAAAGAGTCAATCCTTTGAATGTATTTTATTCAAGTATATATATATATATATATATATATATATATATATATATATATATATATATATATATATATTACAATGCATATAGTTAACTTAGTATGATTCTTTTCAAAACAAACTATAGGGTTGTTAGGATAGGTGCAAAAAGTGGTTGTCACATTTAGATCAACTATGCTTAACTGCTTCAATCATGTTTTGTTGACATGTGTGGTAGGAATTTCTTTTGTAAAGCTAGCTTGCATGCTACATCGTTGGATTCTAACCATATGATGATGATCCATTCCTTTTTGTTATGCTTAGATAGCTGAGCAGGGGTAGGTGTGTGATGGAGAAGGCTTCATTTGTTGAGATTCTCTGATAGCAATGATATTTTGCATCTTATTAGCACGCGTGACCTTCCTAACTAGGATGATTCTATATCCCCTATGCAAAATATAGTTATGTGAGAGCATGATGCTTAATTTAGGATGGTTTATCCTGGATGAGTGTTGATTCTTCTGTCATTTCTTCATGTTGGATTCTACATTTCTTCTTCTTAGGTTCTGAAGATCTCTCTTGATGATGTCATTACTTTAAGAGTTTGGTAGCCATGCTTACTTATGCACGATGTTGGATGATGGGCTTCTTTTTTTGAGCCTTAGCGCTTTGTTATTGGATATCATGCCTTGGACCCATTTTGCATTCGAAACTCATTTTGACTTGTCAGACATTTATGTTCCTCATGATGACATCATCACTTCTAAAGTTTGATGCTTTTGAAAGCTTTGCAAAGTATGATACCACATGCTGAATGTTGGACCCAATGCCTTGGAATATTTAGGATTTTCTTTTAGACTACACTAGATATTTAACGCTTCCTTTATGATGTCATCATCATTTTTTGTTCGACGTCTTTCAATATCTTGCTTCAATTTTGCTTAGATCTAGACGTCGGATGTTGGATGTTGGGGCCTTAACATACTTTATTTGCTTCTTCTTTTGGGGAATGTTGGATTTTCAATGCCTTTGCTAACATCAACAACGTTAAATATCCAACCAAATTTCTTACTTTGTCAAATTTTCATGTCTTTTGCTTTTTCTTGTCGAATTTCATTGCCTTGGAGTCTAGTTCAGTCTGGCAAGCCTCTGCCTACTGCTCTGCTACTCGCCTTGCCTAATATTTCATCTGGCCATACATTTCTACATTTATCGTTATTCTACAATCTTTTGGTCTTCTTTGTATTGTCCTTTTATCTCTAAATCTACCATAGGGGCCTCATATGATGCTAATCCAATTGCCTTTTGAGCTACACTATTGCCTTAGCAAAATAACAACATGACTTGGACAAGACCACATTGTGGATGTAGGTGATGAAATTTACCTAAATTATTAGAGGCTTTTAGGGATTTTTTGCTTGTAAAATTAAGAACTTAGTATACCTTATGTATGAGATAACAAAGACTTTATAAGGAAATGGAGCTAAAGCTAAAATGATCGAATATAAGGGAATGGAGGGAGGAAAAACCCAAATTTATGAGAAATAGAACAATTTTCAAAAAGGAAATTGAGGTGGAAAAAGTGGAGATGTAAGGGAGGTTAATGGATTATGTAGCTGCAACAGAGATTTCAAAATATAATTCAAAACAAACCTTCACATACTTCTTTCTACAACAATAGTTGTTTTGCAAGAGGAAAATTGGGGTGGGCCTTCCATTGGGCTATTGAATCAAGAAGATGGTAGAAGATGCGAGGAAGAAGCATAGCATAAAGAATGTGTACGAACAAAAAAATAATACAAGCAAAAAGTGAAGATGGCGACGAGAGAAGAAGAGAAAGGATGAGAAAGTCATACCTACACGTCACGTGTTCTGAACCCTCCTTGTCATTCTTTGATTTTTGCTTGGGTGCTTACTTCGCATATCAACTATATTGGTGTTTGTTGTGTAGGATTCAAACACTAATACAATAAAAGAGGTTTGGGTTTCCCTTGTTACAATAGGAAATAAGGGTGAAAGGAAGAGCCTACAAGGATGGGTACCAGACATGAGCAAACAACTTCCAATAGCTTTTATTAAGGGATTTCTTCTAATTGTTGATTCTCTTGCACCTACTTTTTCTTAGAAGACTCCACTAATTGAAGAGAGGTTTAGAATTGGTCATCTCAGTTAATCAGATCTAACGAAAAATTAGCATTTACAAGCTTATTGATCGATCAAACCATTTGAATCAAGCCTTTTCTTCTTTTCCTCCTTTGTCCCTAGACCTCGCTCTTTCGACACCATCAAGATGTCCTCGAGAAATGCTAAAATCCAAATACCAAAAGGTTGTGGCTATTGTTGCCAAACTTATTCACAGGCCAAGAAGAGAGCAGACATTGTCAATGGAGGAGCAATTCTAGTAAAAACCAAGAACACATTAGCTAACATCAAAATGGTTTTAGCTAACATCAGGATGGTTCTTGAGCTGCCATCAATTAACATGCCAAATTTAGCTAACACTAGGAAGGTTAATATTGATCATTTTTCTTTGATACCATCTTACCTCTTCTAGGCATAGGGGTCTTCAGACTTTACTGCAGCTTCTACCAAGGGGCCTTCTTCATTTCTTTCTTTTACTAATGCCTATCCACCATATACCCTCAAGTCAAAATTCTCCCTCAAGAGTGAGTGGCTATTTGGAAAGGAATCCCCTTATATCGGCCTTAAAGGGGTCATCATTTTAGCTTATATTGTCAATCTTGAATGTGTTCAATTTCTGAGAAGCAACATTTCATCTTGAATCATATGATATGTTTTGCATATTTTCAAAACTTCTTTTTTATCCCTCTTGACAATTTAGCCTATTCATTTAGCTAGTATGCAAATTTTATTTACTTGACTTATTTACACAAAATTGTAGTGTATCTTTATATATCAATTGTGCCTAGTTATTGGCTCTTGCATCTGAATCTATAATTATTAGACCAGATAGTGTTGAATTTGTGCTTTTTCCTCTACCATTTATCTTGGGACTTGTAACTTCTTTTATCAGGGTTATGCCACCGACTTAACTTTGGACTTGTGTTAGCTTCCAAGGTTGCTTGAAAAGCAGCATTGAAAATCAGTACTTGATGATTTTTCTTTGACATATGAGTAGCCAATTTTTGTCTCAATGCACATTGGTTTATGCATTGTGTTCCCAATTACTAATTGAAGATTTTTGAGGTGCATGTAAGTTATCGCTTTGGTATACAATCTAGAATACTCTTGAGCAGAGTGTCATATTCCTTGTGGGTGTCCTAGGATCTTCAAATTCACTTTTTGAAACATGTGGTTGGCAAAATAATATAACGAATCATAGATACTTTGTAAATTACGCTATTTTTCCAAGCTTGCCAACCATACTACTTTGGAAACATTCAAGGATAACTCACTACAAATTGGTTCTTGTTCATCTTTTGGCCCATCAATTATATCCAATTTGGCCAGTTGTATAATCTTTTCTTCTTGATATTTCTCAATGTGGTAATGCTAGAGCTTTTCAGCTTGAACCCGAACCATATTTTGAGTGTATGGGATAATCATCTGATCTTGTGCCAAGTGTCCTATATGCTTCAAGAAATCCTTGGACAAGCTTATCCTAAATGTCGGTGGCAAATCAACAGTTACCACATTTGAACTGCTACTAAGTTTGGTATTCTATATAACAAAAGTGGAACTTCTTTGATGACTCCTACCTTTTGGACTATCCTCCCTTTGAATTGTAGCATTTTGAAATCAATTTTGTTATATGGTATACCCATAGCATCACATATTGCTCAGGGTATGATGGAAAAATAAGCTTTCAGGTCCACTATAGAATTATGCATCACCCATACTTCTAAGCACATTGATAGGTAGAAGGGCAAAGAATTAACCTCACCCAAACCAAGAGACAACTATGTGTGTTCGAATTTGGTATTCAAGCTATGCATAAAATTGACCTCTAGGCCATGCAAAGTTGTTTCAACCAGATTTACTTGATCAGACATCAACAAAGCTTTTCCCAGTTTTCTAGCTTCTATAATAATACTTGCCTTGCGATATACCTTTTAGCTCGGTTGCCTTTTAGGATAGTTCTCCATAGATCTTTACTGTATCCTCCCTTTGTGCTCTTATTATGGTCAGATAGTATAATTTTTGGTAAGTTTGTTTACTTTGGCAATGTGGACATAATGCTTTTGAATTACATTTTTTTTTGGGTATGTCCTCAGCCTTTGTTTTTCCTTATAATCCTTTTGTAAATATAAAGTACCATCTGCCTCATCTTCATTTGATTCATCCTCATTTGTCTTTGTTTCATCCAACCCTACATTTGGGTTGACCGGTTCTATTGTAGAGTATTATTTTGTTTCTAGGTAATGGATTGGGTCCATGGTGAGGGCCACAACATCTTGTGATTGATGATTTGTCCCTGAAAATGAATTCTATTAATAGTTGCCATTGTTATGTTTGTCAGATGTTGAGCCCTTGATCCAAACTAAATAAGAGTTTTCCATATGTTTTTCAATTTCTACAAGCTCCTTAGTAATATGTTGAATGATATCCTTTATCTCTTGAGTTGTCTGGGGCTTCAATACCATATGCATCTTGTCATTTGTATATTGAACTAAGGGCGTTGTATCCATCAGAGTTACCAGTTGTGGCAGTGGTGGGCTTGTCAAAGGGGTTTGACGAGACAATATGATGTCTAGCTTGTTAGCCTTGGGAGGAAGTTTATGTACTAAAATCAACACATTTCAGCCCTCGTAGCCATTTGGAAAATATGTGGAACCCTCTTTTCCTGATAGTGTTGGATTTCGAGGGCTAAGTTTATATTTAGAGCTTGGATATAGTCAATATAAGTTTGTGCTTGTGATGGTCTTACTTCCCAAGGAATTCTATCCCATTATATTTTGAATCTGAGATTAAATTCTAGGAGCGCTTCATGAGGACATATTTTGATATAGGAAAACTACATGAATAATGCGAAGAGGTCCCTTGGATCATTGAATACTAATATTAAGGGTTTAGCCAGATCCGCCCAAGCCCTAATGCTATTGTCTTCTAAGGATATGTACCATAGCAATGCCTTACCTTGAAAAGATTTTGCAAGAAACCTTACCATCACATCTTCAAGATATTGCAAAAGGTGACCAAGGCTGAAACATCTTGGCAATGCGCATAGGTGGTTTTTCCTTTAACATCATAAATGGGCAATGTAGTCTGTGGAATTTCATGGAGAACTAGGAGGTTAAGCAGTCCGACACTATTCCAGGCCAAACAAATTTGCCCAACCATGCTCTAAAGTTTTTTACTAGTATGCTCATGGGGCCATCTGATTGGTTCTTAGTGAACTATATAGGCTTTTTGGTATTATCACCATTTGAGTATGAGTTTCCTTGCTAGCAAAGTCATCTTCTTTGGATTCTTGTCTTCAACGAAGTCGCTAGGTGAATACACACTCTTTGTGTGCGAGGTCAAGACTATTCACCAACATCTTGAGTCGTCTGAGTAATTAAAATAGAATCTATGAAATCCCGTCCCACCGGGCATGCTAAAAAACTCTTGGTTCAAAATCCGCATAGGTGGATGAGTTGCATCCTCAAGAACTCTACCAAGATTAGATGACCTACAAATAGGGGTTTTCGAGCCAACCTCCAGAGTAGTTCGGCTCCTATGATCCTAGCTAAACTAACTAAAATGGGATTGTAGACTAAAGTAAGGGATGCATAAAGCTAGAAGCTAAGTTGAAAATGGTGCGGATTTAGCACCATCAAGAGACAAAGTATGAGAGTCTTACACTCCAAACTAAACTAAACTTCCTAACAAACCATCTTATTTTTCTTATTACAAAGCATTTAATCATAATAAACACTAACATTATCAAGAATTCCAGGAACTAATGAACAAAAAATCTAGGAAAAAATCCAAAAAGTAGAATAACTAACTAAATAAACCACCAGATAGCTTTAACATAAATACTCAATGACTTAGTTCATATACATACATGTTCTGCAATAAGTTGAGAAAGAGGCCAAACAACAATCTAGTCTTTATTCAAAAGGTGTATAGCGCATTCATCATACAATTATGCAATTGTAAATGCTAAAGGGTTGACCCTTTGAATGTCTTTCATTCAAGTATATATTTTGCTGACGTGCGCGACAAGGATTTCTTCTATAAAGTTGGATTGCATGTTGCATCGTTGGATCCTAACCATCTAATGATGATCCACTCCTTTTTGTTACGCTTAGCAAATTGAGCATGTGTAGGTGTGTCATGGAGGAGGCTTCAACCATTGAGGTTCTTTGACAACAATGTTGTTTGGTGGTTGATTGGCACGCGTGACCTTGCTAACTAGGACGAGTCCAGATCCTCTATGCAAAAGATAGCGATGTGAGAGCATGATGCTTACTGTCGAATGGTTTATCTTGGTTGAGTCTTGATTCTTTTGTCATTTTTTCATGTCAAATTTTGCATTTCTTCTTGTCGGGTGTCGAAGATCTTCTTCTCCCTTGATGACGTCATTGCTTGAAGAGTTCGGTAGCCATACTTATGCATGATGCAGGACATCGAGTTCCTTTGTTTGAGCCTTAGTTCTTTGTTGTTGAGTATCATGCCTTGGACCCATTTTGCATCCAATACTCATTTTGGCTTGTTGGGCGTTTATGTTCTTGATGATGACATCATCACTTCTAAAGTTCGATGCTTTTGAAAGATTTATAAAGTATGACACTGCATGTCGGATATTGGACCCAATGCCTTGGAATATTTAGGCTTTTCTTTCAAATTGCGTCGGATCTTTAATGCTACCTTGGTGACGCCAACATCATTGTTTGTCCAACGTCTTTCAATGTATGGCTTCAATTTTGCTTAAATCCGAACATCGGATGCCAGATGTCGGGGCCTTGACATACTTCATCCGCTTCTCTTGGAGAGCAACGAATTTTCGCTATGCCTTTGCTAACATTGGCAACGTTAAATGTCTAGCCAACTTTCTTAGCCAAATTTTCATGTCTTCTGTTATTGCTTGCTTTTGCTTGTCGGATTTCATTGCCTTGGAGTCTAATTCAGTCCAACAAGCCTCTGCCTACTACTCTACTACCCGCCTTGTCTAATATTTCATCCGGTCATACATTTCTACCTTTGTTTCCATTATGCAATCTTTTGACCTGCTTTGTATCATCCTTTTATCTCTGAATTTGCCATAGGGGCTTCATCCGATGTTGATTCGGGTGCCTTTTGAGTTACTACATGCAAATTGTTGCACTACTACCTTAGCAAAATAACTACATGAATTGGACAAGACCACATCGTGGATGTAGGTGATGAAATTTACCTACAGTTAGTTTATATGCATCTATGCCTCAAATGTCAACAATCTAATATGGTTTATTCAAAGTGAATCAAACTTGACATGCCTATCAAGGCGTTGCTCAATCTTGTCCCATGTCAACACCAAGGCACTTTCACTAAAGTCCATTAGGTGAAACCATTTTTTGATAAGATCATAGTGTGTTAAATCACTTATAAGCCTTTTATTGTCTTGAAATAGGGAACATATTCCTAAGCTCAACTCCCTATGCTTTGGAGCTATAGGTAAAGTCCATCAATCTTGGAGGCTTACATAACAAAGCACGTGGGCCTTCCTCTTGCAACTAAAAGAAAAACCCTCAAAACTTTCACCAAAAAGAACAAGGGAAAAAATCATGAAAATGGAGACAAGAAAAGTGGAAAGTGTCAAAGCTATTTGATTTGCAAAATACCCTAGTTTTGATCTACAAGATCTTCCAAAGCATACATAGGGGCTTAAAAACTTACATAAACTAACCTCATGCAAACAAATATAACTATAACCTAATCTTTATATATCAAGAAAGAACTTTCATTCCAAAATATGTTAATAAATTCTCATAAAAACAAAATTAAAGAAGACCTAATAATGAAACTTGAATAGACTAACCTAAATAAGAAAAGTGTAATTTTTTTAAACTGAATTTAACAAAACCTAATAATGTGTCAATTCTATGAAAACCTAGTAAAGAAAAGTATATAACTTCTCTTAATAAGAAGATTATAAATCATTACCACCCTCATTTTGAAGGCAGAAATTTGATTTCAAGCATATATAGTTGTTACATATAACCTAAATCTAGATTTATGTGTTTTGTTTTAACACTCTTTATAACAAGAGCATGAAGAAGACAACCAATAAAAAGAACTAATATTTTTTTTCTAAATATCTACCTTCAAAATTCAGGTTCAAATCATAAATATCACCTTCATAAATGTCTCATTTATTACTAAAAGTGCAACATATACTCTTACAAAAATGTACTTACTATAGAATTTAAGGTAAAAATTAGTGCAACTATGGTATTTAGTTTCTCTTACCAAATTGATTATAAACCTCAAGGATCAACTATGAGGTTATCTTTTATTAAAAGCTTCTACATGTTAGAATTTAATTAATTTTTAATTATAAAATAAAAGTAAAATAAGATTATATAAATAAATAAATAAATCATAAAAAAACATATTATCTAATATATATTTATCCAACCAAATTAATTCAAATATGTCAATAAAAACCTTCCATCAATTTCACTACCAAAGTGAAAGGTAAGAGTTTATCTTATTTAACAATAATAATAATAATAATAAAAAAAAGCAAAGTAGTGTTCAAAAAGAAGATTGAAAAAAACGATAAAGCTCCAATGAAAATTGGATCACAAAGTTGATTGGGGAGAAGAATTTCATCCACCTTATAGGGGAGACTACAAAAGTGGATAAAGTGGCCATTGCCAAACCAGACTTTTCTATACATATGGTTCTTAAAGGTGAATAGAGGTTGCAAAAATTTAAGTTAGTATCTCAGGTGATAAAATGTGGTTTTCAATGGTACCATGTGATCTAGGTATAGTGATTATACAACAGTTTAAAGTGATATAGCAGACCCACAATTGTTCCACCGTTCTGATTGATGAGTTTTAGTTAGAAAATCTAGGGGTGTCTTACTACTATTCTTGGTAAGTAGTAGATAGGAATATAGATAATAATGGTTGGATATTAATTTCCTCAAGTCCTAAGTACAGTTTTAACACATGTACAGTTTTAATTTTGTATTTTTGAAATGGCAGGGCAGAAACCTGTGCAGTCTCAACTCTGTAAGTAATATTCAGTAATTTTTTCATTGAAGTTAATCTTAACTATGACACTGTGATAGTATGTATAGCAGTATAACAATAACTTAGTTATTACACACATTTAAACCTAAGTTTTCTTTTTGAAAGTCAGACAATTAAACTCATTCTGACCTTCAAAAATTAGTATTATATTTTCTTATCTATAAATATGATTACCATTTTATTGTTGAAAAACTACTATGTGATCCAATTCTGGACTAATATTTTTCCTTCCAAATTGGGCAATACCATTTCAACACTAGGTTCTTATTTCTTCATTTTCTTTTTTAATTCTAGCCTCTTTAGCCAACTCAGATTTATCCACAAAATTAAATACCCCAAAAAAACTTCAAATGACTATAGGTCTGGACCATGCACAAATTGAAATTTGTTGCTATTTATTTATCTATTTAACAACTCAAGGCCAACTTCTATATCATCATACAGCCCAACTCTTTATATCTTCAATCCTGAGGTCAAGTTTTGTTTGACTGCAAAATGCTGAAAATGTGCAAAATCCACAAGTAGATTGGTTCTACCCTGGTTGGGATGTCAACCTTCTTCTACCCTGGTTCTTATGTAAACATCGGGCATATCCATTGTGCTTTCTTAAATCAAGCAAAGCTCACAGAACTTGCTAAAACTTTAAGCCCACAGAAAATACATTCTATCCAGATAGATAAACTATTATAGGTCCTAGAGATCAGGTTGGCTTAAGTAGGTTCTACCTTATCATCTTCATCGTTTTTCCACTCTTTTAAAGCCCGTTCTGAAGGATGAAAAGGAGGAATATGTCATTGAAGTTATGTTCCTCTTCCATACTTCCAAACAAAATTTGTAAGGCAACACTATGCCCCAATAAGTTTCAGCAGAAACAGTTACCCTCCCATATCCACAGTTATAAATTTCCATTCTTGCATACCAATGATAAAAAACGTTTTGATTTCTTGAGTTCCCAATTTTCTCATCGAATTTCGACTTGCCAAGAAACTGCCAAGAATTTAGCAAAACTCGTCCAGGTGGGGAAAATGCAGAAAACAAAAAACTTATGTATGTTCTATTTTGTTGGTTTTGATGATCAAGAATTGTAATTTAACTCTTTTTTATGAAAATTTAATAGAAAATCGGCCTTCTTGATATTAAATCTAGTTTTTGTTGAGTTGCAAGTTTTCCAAACTATGTTTCATACTCGTAAGGTCCAAATTCCCAAAAATTCAATATTTAATGAAAACATTTTGGAGACCAAATGGCTTAATTTTTTAACAGTTGAAAGGAAACGGAAAACCTTATGCTTGCAATGAAGGAACCCAGAAACAATTTGAACAAGGACACACCAAGTCAACAATAAGCGGGGGCATTTATAGCCAAGATCAACTGCATATTTACTAATGTAAAATTAAGTTGTGAAACTGAGAATGCATTGCAAACGTTATGGGTGTCATAATCCTTGAACTGCTCTTTTTGACAAGAATTCTGTATGAAATTTGCTGACAAAAATGTAGTGTTATATTGAAATATGAACACATGCTCAAAGGTGAGACCACACCGCTAAAACTTCTCTCCACTACAAAATTGGCCTGTTACTGCTGACCAACATTGTAGATCTGTTTTTTGCTGTGCTTTTATTATGCAAAATGACTATAGCTATATTTTCAAAAACAGTAGTGCTGATTGATTATATGTTATAACAGTCTTGCAAATCATCAGATATAATTTGGGCATAAGCTACAATGACCCATACTTCATCTTATACAATTAATACATATGCAATATATCCAGCTAATGATAACGTTCCCAGTGCCTGTGGTGTAATTGTAATGACGGATGCTCATAAGAATCTAAACCAGGTTCTAAGGGTTATGAGAAGTACTCATAAGAACCTGAACAAGGTCCAAATCCTTCTTACCACAAAAAAATCACTCACCACTGCAACATGATCAAAGTTCAACAATATGTTTCATAATTGACAAAGGTACTAGTTTGCAAAGGTGCATCCTTCGAAGAATGAGCTGCCACTATTACCATGCATTAGAAGTATCAACTAATGAGCACTACTTCTATCAGAAAAGAGTATGTTTATCAGTCAAGCCAGTTATACACAACAAATCCTTCTCACCGCAATAGGATCACTCAAAGCTGCAACATGGCTCAAGTTCACCAATATATTTCATGACCGACAAAAGTACAAAAATACACAAAGGTGCATCGTTCGAACACACTGAGCTGCTACCGTTACCATGCAATACAAGTCATTAAGAGCACTACTTCAATCAGCAAACAGTATGTTTATCAGTTAAGCCAGTTATACAACATAACATCAAAGGCTACCAAAGCATAGGAAAAGAGAGGTGAGGATGTGGTACACAGCATCATTAATTCAGGTTAAGTGCATTTTAGTGCATAATTCAACAGATACATGGTAAAGATGAGGAAAGCAGTCTATAAAAGCAATTCTAGTTCACTCAAAATAGACATAAGAAACACTAGGTACAGTAGAGAATGACAGTGCAAAGATGACCAAAATCTCTTTCTCTCACACACAGAGAAAGATTGTCGCCGCCCCATAATGACTTGAAACCAATTAATCGACTGCTCAGTAACTGCAACAAAATTGACAAAATATAAGGTGAAAGTGACAAATTCCAGGAAGATGCCTCATCTTCCCATGTACTAGATATGTGTTAAAATAATATTGAGGGGGAGAAAGAAAAATAACCCAAGCCAACTTCTTACGTGCCACAACAGGATTGAACTCTAATATAAATAAACAAGGAGAATTTAAGATTATGAAAAGGAGTAAACAAACAATGTCCTCCTAACGGCCACAAAGGAAAGGCTATTCATATCTAGAGTGAAATTGTATATAAACTATTGATTTCATAAAACCAAGTACATCATTTACCTTTGAAACCGTTCCAATGCACTAAAGCCACAACACATACTGTAATCTTCTCAGGTTGAACATGTCTCATAAAAGGCTCTTCATATTTGACTCAAGTGAGAGAGACCTTGAAGGCTTTTATAAAACAGCAAAAATGCTTACGTCAAAACATAAGAGATCTTGCAAAGAAATAAACACAAACATCATAGTGTAAGTGCACACATTTAATGATACATGGGAAATTTTATCCGCTAGTGGTTTTAACCGTATTAAAAATAACAAGCAGTATAAATTCAGATAGCAGATTAAACGCACAAACCAAGCCCTTCAAAAGGCTAGAACAATCCATTCACACATTTCTGGTTAAATTTCTGCATGGCTCTCATTATAGGTCCAAAGTATGCCTTTCTACACCCTCTACCAGAGACATCTTTAACAGTACAAATACTTCCTTTACTACAACAGAACTTTCATGTAGGATGATTTTGACAAAGACTGGTCTGGCTACTAAGTGCCTCCTGTCATGAAATAGGAAGTTTGAGCTACCTGTCAAATACATGTATCTGCTTCAGAAAAAAGCAAATCAGAGAAAGAGATTAATATGAAGGAAAAGAATATCATCACTTAAACAGGGCGAGTTCTCTTCTGTCCAGAAGCAACTCCAGGATTCCTATCAGAGCTTGAAGTTCCAGCTGAATCCCCTTCTGATAGTGTCTCAATTTCCTTTATAAATGTGCTAGACAAACCAGAATACAGATCTTTTACTCTCCCAATATTGTTGTTAAGTTCTCGAATCATACCCACGTTCCGGGTTAGATTATCTGGCATCTTGGACTCTTGATTCTGATTTATCTCATTTATGAGTAACCGATTCTGATCTAAAATATTCTGCACCTGAGAGAAGCTTTTTTGAAAATTTTGCCAGACCTTAGTGTCCTGAATCCCATTTTGAGGTCCAAAAGATCCATTCATCTCCATTTCAAAAAGCAACAGGAATGAATCTGAAACAACGACAATGAAAATAATTATTGACTACATCAGCATATGCCAGCACTTTCAGGCAATGAAGTTAGGATGGATTCCCAAAACAGAATTTTAGAAAGCAACTGTCACATGGGAAAGAGTCAAAGAATACCTATGTCCTTCACTACCACTGAAATCCACCTAGTGACAAGGACAAGTCATTTAGTCTAATGTTACTGAAGTTGATTATGGGAACAGACTGGTCAGCTGGACTAGGTGCCATTAAGTGACGCATCCAACTAAGGAGTGCTCAATTTACCCAATGGAAGTGATTTGTTTACTGCACAGAATAACCCAAAAAAACGCACCTGCAATTCAAGCAGGGAAAAGCCCTCTTTCCAGTTCACAGAGGTAAAAATACCGTACTTTTACTGTTTATGGGGCTAGAGCTATTCCTCCTTCCAAAAAATGTAATCCATGGGTCACCTTGTCTCTGGTCATTGGTGCACACCCCATGTTGGAGAATTTCATCACAGCCCAGGTTTCATCTTGGACAGCTTAACACGTGCAAGTTAGCAGAGCCTCACCGACTCAAAATCAATTTGTCCTAAAAAAAAACTGACCTATTGACTAAGAATGTCAGACTGACTCCTCTGCAGATCTGCAACTGAAAATTGAAATGTGTGCCAAAACACCGAAAAATGGCATCTACCCGGTACCCTGTTTCTCAAATCTCCTTATATGACTCACTGTGTGCCCTAATGATCTATTGTACCATTCCCAACACTAATTTACTCTACATGAAATAGTGCACTCCTCCCGCCACAAAATGATCCATTTAGTACTAAATTTGATTTAACACTCCTTGCACTAAAAAGTTATTTGCTGACAAAGAAAGCGCCATCTGGCACACCGTTCCTCGCATATAACCATACTGCTACTGGAAACCTTTTTATGACATAAACCAGAACCTACCCACCGGCTTTATAACTCTTACTGAAATTTTTTGCTTCCACATAACCCGCTGAGGAAATCCATCCATACCACACACCATTCCATCATTTCAATCTCAAATATTATACCCATAATACACATTTAGGCAGAAAGAAACCGATCTATTTAACATTAAATACTAAGTGGGTTTATCAGAATAATAACACTCAAAGTCTCAAGCATCAAAATTAAACCTACCCCTTCGAATTTGGAGATGCCCTCAAAAATTATGTTCAGACCGTTGAACACCTGCAGAGATCAAACCGCATCCTGTCCAATGTCATCAGAACCATTTAGATACATGAAACAAGCTTCTCCTTATCCAAAAAATCGCAAAACCTCTGCAAACAATATTTCAATGAAACGGATAAATTCTCAGATGGGTTTTACCTTAAAGCAAATGGGCAATCAGGGGCGCTTGTGAACCCAATTTCTCCATACCACCGACCAAAACCAGATTGGCAAATATTAAATAATCCAACCGTAAAGTCATACACCAGACTGAATTGATTTTTTTCCAGCTTAAATATATCACTGGACTTGGGTTTTTATGTCGGCGTTGGATGTGAGAATTTGATTCGCCGATACGTACTGAAAACTTCCGATTCGTTTTTTTCGAGCAATTTCTCTGTTTCAACCTCTGAGCATATATAATTTAACCCATTCCTCGCAGTAAAATTATTTATCCACTTACCGACAAAGGCCACGGATTCAAACTCTAACGGTTAAAGCTAATAATTGATGTGCACGTGGCTGTGTAAGGTCGCAGAATTATCATCACGCCAACCTTAACCCTGGTTAGTTAGAACTGCGTTTAATTGAGAAATCTGAGCCTTGCTCAAAAAACGTGTGATTTGATTTTGGGTGGAAGATTCGATGAGGAAGAATGCCAACGCAGTGAGATATTTGTTGTAATAAATATCTTATTTCATGCGATGTTGACGTATGGGCGATATTTTTGAAGTGGCTGTTTTTTATGGGCTTTTCCGGTGGGGAAGATAAGATGGGCCCCTGTAAAAGGTTTTGTTCGCTTTACCCTTTTTTCCGTATTACTGTTTAATAGCTAATTAATAATAATTTATAGATATTAAATTAATTGTTTCCGGGTTTTTATTAAAGAAATTTATTTTAAATTATTAAGTGAGTGTAAATAATGTATAAAACATTTATAAATCTAATTTATCAAATAAAAATAAAATCAACAAAATTCAAATTATCAAAAAATTCGAAATTTTATTATATTTTTATTTAAAAAATAAAAATAAACGTCCGTCGGTTCTTCTCCAGATGTGGTTAGGGTTTTTTTCGTTGAGATTCAAGCGAGCAAACATGCACCCACGTTAACAGTGAAAAGTCTCAAATTTTTTTTTGTTGCTTACGAAAATCAGTTAATAGAATCTAAACCTTAATTTGTCTAATCAAATTCTAATTTTTAGAGAATCTTAAAAAAACAACCCACCTTAAACACTTTTATATTTATTTTTATTTTTTAGCCACAAATTTTTTATTTATCATTTTACCAAAAACCATGACACGAATTAATTTTAGTGGAAGATTAAAATGAGCCGTACTGTTGTGGTCCTTAGTGAGGTGTCGTATGAATATGGACAAAAATATAAATAAATGTTTTTTATAAAATCGAGGATGATGATGGTTATTTTTAGAAAATGCTTTCTCCCTATAGGTCTTTTGGTCAAGGTGTGGAAATGTGTAGAAATTTAAATTTATATCAAATTTAATTTTTTAAATTTATTTATAAAAATGTTGTAGATTATTTAGGTTAATGTTTAGTAGATCATTTTTAAAATTATATTAATGTTAATTTATTCTTTATTATTGATAATTTTTTTGATAAACACATTTACTCATTCCATGATATAAACTTTAAATCTACCGAAGAAGAGTCAAAACCCATCCCTTTTGTTGAGATTTATATTAAATTTAATAGTTTTTCAGGATAGTGTTTGGTTCAATGTATTGGCTATGAGATTATATGTTTTTTTAAACAAAGAATAATCGATAACATTTTTGGATGTTGTCTTTAAAATTAATTAATTAATAATAATAATAATAATAATTATTATTATTATTATTATTTCCTTTGGTTAAGAGCTTGGGATTGAAATCATCGATCTTTGGTAAACACTCGAGCCAGTCTACTACTTCTTTCCTATAAAGCTAGTTAAAACACCCATGTCAGTCTACTACTTCTTCCCTAAATAGCTAGTTAAAACACCCATCCTCGGGTAAGAATTGGCTCATTTATTATTAGTAGTAATTGATGCTAGTTGAGTAGAAGATTCTCTACATCTACATTTACATTAAATTTATTTAAAAAAAATGTTTTGAAAGGGTTGTCCTTTTCCTTTTACATTTATTTAGTCACATTATTTAATGTCAATTAAAATTTAAACTTTTTTTTTTTTTGATAATTATGTGTTTGTATTTATAGCGGGTTTTAACAAGGATCCCAAAACCTGATTACATAAGCAATGGGCCTAGGGCATCAATCCCTTGAAACTGAACACCAAAGCGAAATCCCGCCCAGTGATAACGGTAAGCATGAAACAATCCCTCTCGGCGGGAAACAAAAAAATAAGAAAAAAGTAGTTTTGGAGATCCCGCTCGGCGAGGAGTAGCCAAAAACCACCATCGAGAAGATCCCGCCCGACGGGAAGCAAAGAAAAACCGTTACAATAAAATCCTGCCTCGTGGGAAGCGGTCAAAACCACCACAAACGGTCCCGCCTAGCGGGAAGCAACGAGGAAATCCCGCCATCCGGAAACCGGCGAGAAAGAAAGGATCCCGCCTCGCGGAAAAGCCGACGGATTTGGTGGATCCCGCCCTATGGAGAAACCATCCCGCCCATCGGGAAAACATTCGATTCAACGAGAGCCATCCTGTAGGAAGCCGACGGCCGGCCACGAGAGAGGATCCGGTCCATCGAGGAAGTGACCGGAGAGTTGCACCACAAGGAACTCGCCCGGGAAAACGAGAAGAGGATCCCAACGGCGGGGACCAAGAATCCCGTCCAAGCACGAGATCCCGTCGAGGATTCACAAGAAAAAGGGGGAAGTCTGTCCAAACCCTAAACCGTCACCTCCACCGCATTGAGAAACGCGGGGGACCGGATCCACGCGAATCACCCGCAAAAAACCCCGGGGGAAGCTCGAGGGAAAAAGGGAAGGGATCCCCAACCAAACGGGGATCCCGGGAAGCACCGATCCAGAAAAAACAACCAAGGAAACCCTAGCCGGCCGGGAGGGGCGCAGATAGTGGAGAAGGATCTCCCCCCAGGAGATCATCTGCAAACAACCACTCCCCGGGAGGGATGACCTGGGTTGAGCCAGGGACTGGGCAGAAACCAGGAGCCATGGGAGGGGGAGCAGGGGAGCAATTAAAATTTAAACTTTACTATGAGCTTCATAACTATTTGTCTTAAATATTCAACCAAAAACCCATTAACTATTTATATTAGATTTATTTTTTAATTATTTATATTATTAAAAATATATAAATAAAAGTATTATATTATTAGTTATTGTTAGGTTTAATGGATATGTTGTGGGATTATATTAGCTTTGTCTCACCCCTTATGATTTGGAGTTGACTCTCATGTGTTCTTTAAACTCGGGTATATGTCATAAGGTTTTTGGTTCTTTGTGGTTGAGTTCTAAATTTTAGAAATTAAAATTTAGATAGAAATAAAATGAGGTATAAAATTTAAAACACAAATATGTATATTTATTAATTTTATAATGGTATTGTTCATAATATTTTATAAATTTGTTAATTTAAAGTTTTATGATTTGAAATGTGTAAACGTGTATATATATAATTTTTTTTATTTGGTTATTGTGAGAAACCCCTATGACCGACGTACGAGTAGTCTCCTCCCAACCATGACCCCTTGTAAAGCTGAGAGTTATACTTATCAATACGGAATTTAACACAAAACTACCACACACCCATCCCTCACACTCGTCCACGCCACTGTTTGAACCTTGGACCTCCTGAAGAAGTAAATATATTTTTAACATGTTTTATTTTTTTAATTTTTATTTTGAAGATTGGAATCGTTGATCTTAAGCAAACACTCGGGCAAAACCTGTCTACTACCTCCGCCCGTGTAAATGTATGTGTGAAAGTTTGAGGATGACCTAAGTTCATTCAAGAGATTCAAATTCAAACCTCAGTAAACTCAAATTTATTTTATTTTAAAGACCCATGAGGGATATCATAGTGATAAGTGTTTGGGTTTTCATGTAAGAGACCCAAGTTCAAACCTGGTTAAGAGGAGACCAAGACCCCTTATAAAAAATCATGTAAATTCAATTTCCTTTTGATCAATAAGAACAGTGTAGTGGTTAGGGCTTAGGCCTCTCTTTGGATAGGTCCAAGGTTTAAACTACATGTATTGAGACAAAGATAGATTGGATAGTAGCTGCCAAGTGACCCATAAGGGATACCATAGTGATAAGTCCTTGGGTTTTCATGCAAGAGACCCAAGTTCAAACTTGGTTAAGAGGAGACCAAGACTCCTTATAAAAAATCGTGTAAATTCAATTTCCTTTTGTCTAACAAGAACAATATTGTGGTTAGGGCTTAGGCCTCTTTTTGGACAGGTCCAAGGTTTAAACTTCATGTACTGAGACAAAGATAGGTTGGATAGTAGCGATCGAGTGTTTGTTGATTGGTTGTCCTAGTTCGATGCTCCGAGAGAGAGTCAGCGTCTCGTAACTTTGTTTAACCCTAACAAGAACAACGTAGTGGTTAGGGCTTAGGCCTCTTTTTGGATAGGTCCAAGGTTTAAACTACATGTATCGAGACAAAGATAAATTGGATAGTAGCATCTAAATGACCCATGAGGGATACCATAGTGATAAGTCCTTGGGTTTTCATACAAGAGACCCAAGTTCAAACCTGGTTAAGAGGAGACCAAGACTCCTTATAAAAAGTCATGTAAATTCAATTTTTTTTTGTCCAAAAAGAATAGCATAGTGGTTAGGGCTTAGGCCTCTCTTTGACAAGTCCAAGGTTTAAACTACATGTACCGAGACAAAGATAGGTTGGATAGTAGTGACCGAGTGTTTGTTGATTGGTTGTCCTATTTCGATGCTCCGTGAGAGAAATTCAGGTCCCATTGAATAAACTAAAATTTATAATTTATAATAATAATACTCAATAATATTATCGATTCTTGTTTATATTAAAAAAAAACTTAAAAAATAACATCTAAAAAACAATTAAAGTTTTACATAATCCTTAATCAAATAAATATATGTTTCAATTTTAACAATTTATTAGAGTTTTGAAAATTCATCCCTTAAACCTCTAAAATTCTTTACACTAAAATTTATATATTAAAAAAAAAAAGCTTGAGAATGACATTCTAAAAAAGACAATTAAGGTTTTACATGGAATCCTTCTTTCAATTAATGTTAGTTTAATAGATAATTTTCGAAATTATATTAATATTGATTTATTCTTTAGATGAATTTTTATTTTGAGATTTTTTTTGGCTCAGATTTATATTAGATTAAATTTTTTAAATTTATATATGATTAAAAATTTATACAAGTAAAAATATTGTAGTTTTTTAAGATAGTGTTTGGTTCAATGTATTGGTTAGGGGATTATATATTTTTTTAACACAAAAGAATCAACAACATTTTTAAGTATTGTTATTATAATTAATTTATTGTTATTATTATTATTTTCTTTCAATTTGGTTAGGGGTTTGGGATTGAAACCATGGACCTCAAGTTGACGAGACTAGTTAGTCTACTACTTCTGTCATAAAAGGCTAATTAAAACATCCACACTGGCACTTGGATTATTTATTATTAGTAGTTGAGTAGAAAATTCTCCACATTTACATTTATATTAAATTTATTTTTAAAAAAATGTTTTGAAAGGGTTGTTATTTTTCTTTTACATATATTTACTCACATTAAATTATTTGATGTTATTAAAATTTAAACTTTAATGTGAGTTGCATAACTATTTGTTCAACCAAAAACCTATTAAAATGAGGTAGAAAATTTAAAAAATAGATATGTATATAAATTAATTTTATAACTGTATTGTTTAGAATATTTAAGTTATTGTTGAGAATATTTGATAAATTTGTTAATCTAAAGATTTATGATTTAAAATGTATATAGTTTTTAATAGGGAAATAATTTTGTCTCATTTTTTTAAATTTGTATTCTCGGTGCCGATCTACCACGTGTGAAAGTTTGAGGATGATCTAAGTTCATTCAAGAGATCCAAGTTCAAACCTAGCAAACTAAAATTTATTTTATTTTAAAGATCCATGAGGGATACCATGGTGATAAGTCTTTGGGTTTTCATGCAAGAAACCCAAGTTTAAACCTGGGTAAGAGGAGACCAAGACCTTTATCAAAACTCGTGTAAACTCAATTTTCTTTTATTCAACGAGAAAGCGTAGTGGTTAGGGCTTAGGGCTTAGGCCTCTCTTTGAACAGGTCCAAAGTTTAAACCACTTGTACCGAGACAAGGATAGGCTGGATGGTAGCGATCGAGTGTTTGTTAGTTGGTTGTCCTAGTTCAATGCTCCCTGAGAGAGAGTGTTTGTTCGTGAGAGAGAGTGTTTGTTGGTTGATTGTCCTATTCGATGCTCCGTGAGAGAGAGTCTGGGTCCCATTGACTTCGTCTAACCTAACAAATCCCAGGTTTATAATGATAGTACCCAATGATGTTGTCAATTCTCCTTTAAATTAAATCTAAAAAAATAACATCTAAAAACAATTAAATTTCTACATAATCCTTGATCAAATAAATCTATGTTAAATATGTTTCAATTTTAACAAATTATTGAAGTCTCCGTCAAAATTGATGATTTTCGACATTCATCCCTAAAATCTCTAAAATTCTTTACACTCGAATTTATGTATTAAAAAAATAAAAATAAAAAAGCTTGAGAATGATATTTTGAAAAAAAAACTATTAGGGTTTTACATGGAATCCTTGTTTCAATTTTAACAAATTATTGGAGTCTTCTG
This sequence comes from Wollemia nobilis, assembly GCA_028583015.1. Taxonomy (NCBI): domain Eukaryota; kingdom Viridiplantae; phylum Streptophyta; class Pinopsida; order Araucariales; family Araucariaceae; genus Wollemia; species Wollemia nobilis. The sequence goes on from JAQPPZ010016726.1 coordinate 15,610,399, forward strand.
TCCAAGATGATTTTCGAAATTCATCCCTAAAACCTTTAAAATTCTTTACACTCAAATTTATATTTAATTTATTTTTTAAAATTATTTATATTATTAAAAAAATTATATAAATAAAAATATTGTAGTTTATATATACTATATATACGAGTGTTAGATCCAATGGATGTTGGATCATCCCTTAAAATGGGTAGCTTTTGACTCTTTTTGGTCTTTACCTTCCTGATTCTGTGTGCTCTCCCACCTTAAAAAAATAGTTTGCCTATAAAAATGATGTAATTTATTTCTATAATAGAGATAAAAGTAGTTCATCTAGCATTATAAAATATTTTATTTTGATTAATGGTTATTTTATTAGTTACTTTAAGTAATTTTGTGAATTTTTTGTAATAAGTCTCCCAAAACTCTACTATATTATATGTCTAATTTATCTATAAGGATGAGATATTGCTAATGTATTTGTGGATGCAGGAGGCATGTATTGTTACTGGCGAGGAACAATGCAAAAGAAGGATGTCTTCTCAATGGACAATAGGATTATCCGATGCAAGGTAAGTCCAGGGAAATGATGAGCGGTGGTGTATTCATCGATTGATAGGGGCATAAAACCCTATAGGCAATGCATTCACCAGCGGTCCATGTAGATGCATGTCATGTAGCTGCATTTGTAGGAATGTGTGATGTTTGTCAAATTGTGAAATTGTGATGTTTGGATGGCAATGAAGATGCTTAAATGCATGGGAGCCATAGGTTGAAATAAGAGATAAAAATGGAGTAATGGTATGACTAATTTTGTGCTAAGAATTTAAAAGAGAATATATAAAAAATAAAGTAAGGCAACTAATAATCATATACTTATGTTGTGTTTTTTTAAGAATTTATTTTAAAATAATATATATATTGCTATAGGTATAAATGTAACATGAGGGCATTGACAATAAATAATAATTATTGTTTTAAACCAGGAATGTCGAATACCATAACCAATAATACTCTAAAGAAAAATATATGAAGGAGTGCATTATAAAACAAAAGAAAATCCTTTGAGAACTGTCGACAATTGAAGAAATTATTATTAGCTTAGGTTGTTGAACGTGGATGGAGTGGATTACACTTGGCATGTCTTTCATAGAAGGAATCTCCAACGAATGAGAGCTGGCTAGCAGGGAAGAGGAGGATGTTTCTTAAAATGAAAGTGGGAGAAAATGGAGGTAAGATGGTCTGGGAATTTTTTGGCAAGGAAGAACGACGACGAGTGAAGGATGCTGGGAAGCAAGGGAAACAGACTGCGTAAAACAGTAAGTCTGAACTGGAAAAATACAAGAATTAAGTTTAATGGAACTGGAATACTTAAACACATTGTTTGATTTTGTTCTGCGTACGAATTGGGTTTATTGCTTGCTGGTAATGGAAGAGAAAAAGACTCATTCCTGTGTATGTGTGGCAAGAAATTAATATGATGCCTGTATGTGATTATAATCTTATTTTTGCTCTGTTAAGACTGAAGGAAAATTGAATCTTTTAATGCATGCATGGAAAATTTTGAAAAGGAGATGCATGTGTTCGAATGGCTTGTGGAAATATGAAAATAGAACTATGATTGTGTTCTGGATCTGAATTAATTGCTTAAGATGAAACTTGTTTTCTTTCCTTCTGCATGTTGTTTAAAATATATTGGTGTTTTTGCATGCTGTGTTGAAAGCCCATAGTGTGATGGGGGGTTTTGAATTCCTGTGTGTTGTGTGGAAAGAAAGGGAAAAAATTGCTTGCATGCTAGGAGTAGCTGCATTTCATATTAGCTTGACCGCTCTGACCCCTGAGTTGTCACCGAAAACCTGCATTCAAAAACTGAAGCACGGTGGAAACAAGCCATAGTTTTAACTTTGTTGTTGGATGATAGCTTGCGTTCAGGCGTTATGGGTTAATTATTAATCCAAAATGTTCAAAGCCAACTGTAGATGTATATGGAATTTCCTCAAAAAAATGAAGAACTCTAAAATATAATTGGTGCAAGTCCAATGTTGAAATTGTATATAATGTAATACTTGAGGAACGTAGGTTCTGGGAGATTACATGTTAGTCTTGTGAATATTTTGATGAAAAAGGAAAATAGTGTTGTCGTTACCTTTGTAATATGTTGTAGAGTAGGCATGCGCACAAGAAAGTGTCTTGCGTTTCCTTTCGTAAGCTATTTGAACGATGTATTATTTTGAAATGAAGACTGATTTTGGATTAAAATCTATTAATTTAAATACTCCATTTTATACATGGTTTGTATAGTTATGTGCTCTTAAATTTTGTATGGATGAATTGCTTATTCGAAAACATAGACCAGGCAAGCTGCCAAAGAAAACTGGAGTTATAGATTGGGTTTTACCATGCTTTTAAATGTTTCATAAGTTGTACTTGTTTTCGTTGGATGAGAAACATTATAAATGAAAATCTGAAATCTGTTCCTGCAACAAAAATTGAACCTGTAGTTGCATGCAATAGGGATTGTCGTTTGGATTATGAAATGGGATTTAGTGGAGACTATGACTTGAAAATATTTACCTGACCAAAGTAGTATGGTAGGGTTTGTTGTGTGTTGATAAAAATAAGTTGTGTAATAGGGAGTATTCATGATGGTTGGGAGAACTACCACCTGCATGGCGATATAAAGACTTCAAAAACATAGAATATAGTAAAGGACATAGTTCTGATTGTGAAAAGGATATAAATCTGTTTGTGTATATATTCAAACCAAACTTAGGAATTTAATGTTAGAAAAGAAATGTCGTATTGAAATTTAACTAGAAAAAGTAGAGATAGTGTAAAATCCAAGATAGAACTAGATATTTAAATGTTTTGTTGATATTATAATTTAGTGGAAGAATCGATATTGATATAAAAGCATGATGTTTTATAATGTAGCTAGTTCTATAAGTTAATGTGGAAATGAGATTACTTAAAGACAAGCCCGTATGACGGTTTGGGTAAGGTGAAGTGAGGAGACTTTATTTGAACAACTTGTGTGGCTTTACTTTAGTTAAAGCAGTGAGAGACCAAAGTTCTTTTAAATTCATTTGAGTTATGTATTAGAATTACAATTAACGTGAAGTTGCAATTACTTTAAGAGTAGTCAGTTCTAGTTTATGATTTTATAGTAAAAAATACTATAGAGTAGTGGAAGAAAGTGATCTGTAGATACAATATTTAGTGTAGCCTTTCTCCAAAGAAATATTAATTATAAAGGGATTTTAATTAAGCTTACTTTAGAAAAAGTGAGATTCTTTAGCTTTGAATGCAATGTTTAGATAGTATCTCTATCATTTATTTTCCTCAATATAAACACTCGTGTAGTTAAACGGAAAATCAAAACTTTTGTATAATTTTGAAACTGTACTCATTAGTAAACCTTTGCTAAAGTAAACTTATCTGAATAAACCAAGCTTAGGTAAACTTAAAGTTAAAAAAATATAATATTGTGGAAGGGGTAATATTAACTCGCAACCCAAGGTTGTGGGTAGGACAACCTTGATTTTTATTTCAATATTGTGGGGAGGACAATCTTGTAAGATAACTGCTAATGGTGCTTGTGGGTAGGCAATCATCATAAATTAGGGCTCTAACTGTACTTTTGACAAAAAAAGGTCAGAATGGGAGGTAACGAAGGGTTGTATGGGCATCTCTTCTAGGTTATCCCTGCTAGTGATGAGTGGTGAATTGTGCTTGACTAGGTAAAATCGATAGCACGATGGTATGGGACATCGTGTTGGTTAATCAACACAAAATGCCGGGTGGTTACCAGGGTATTGGTAAGACCCTAGACGGTGCTCCATGGAGAATGGTTGATCCTCTAGCTCGAACATGTATGTGCTACGTCTTACATGAAATAAGTATATGAGATCATGTCAAGACATGGGGAAAGTATGCGCCACACCTCTAGGTGTTATGGGCCCTAGAGGAAAAGAAACCCCCTGCCTGAACTTAGGATCTCGAGTGGAGAGTGAAGTTCAAAATGGGCAACTACACGGGATTTGGCCAATCTCAATCTCATGAGTTTTTTGACTGCAACGAAATGACACTCATGAAGATGAATCTAACATGCTCATACTAGAAAATAAAATAAAAATAATTTGAAATAAAAAAAAATTTTCTCTTACGGTAACCTCTGATGTTGGACAACCAAGTGGGTAGACTTGGGGTGTTTGTACAACCAAGTGGGCAGAACTTGGGTTGTTACAATTTTGTCGAGGTGATCTATCATCTCCTTATCTATTCATTATTCTTGCGAATGCATTAGAGTTTTTTCAAAGGCAAAAATGGAAGAAAAAATCGAAGGTCCCTTCGATGAGATTCGAAGGATCATTTTGTGGCGGGTTCCTTCCAGGTTGTAAAAAATGGTTCCTTTGAATCTCATCTCTTGTTTGTTGATGGTACTTTTCTTTTGAGTCATATTTCAATAAATGGGGTTATGAATTTTAAATCAATATTGTTGTGCTATGAATTTTACTTTTCTTTATGCTATTGAATTTTAAATTGAAGATTCTTGTCATTAACACTACCTTAAATTTACAACATATTATGGATATTTTAGGGTTTAAAATTAAAAAAATCCCATCTACCTATTCGGGTATTCTTTTGTCTCATAAAGGAAATAGAAAAGAGCTTTGTGTCTCTTGTTTGGATAGAATGAAAGCTTATTTGGTAGGTTGGAAAGGTAAGTTCTCAACTATAGCAGGAAGGCTACAACTCATAAAGAGTATATTACAATCCACCCTTATTTATATGATGTTACTTTCAAAGAGACTTTCTTTGGAAAACATGTGAGGAAAAATATAGGTTTCCTCTTTGTAAGTGGGATAGGGTTTGCAAAGGAAAGAATATTGGAGAAGCAAGTTTGCAGAATCATAGACATGAGTTTGGCCTTGGGGGTAAAGGTTGGTTGGAGATTATTTAGACAATAAGGAAAGAATTGGGAAAAATATTACTTCAAAAACATAATGGTTATCTTTATGTAATAAAATTATTTAGGAAAAGAACCCTACCTAAAGAATCATCAACATGGAACTTCATATCAGATAATTTGCAATTGATTAAGAAACATATTAAATGGTCAATCAATGAGGGGAATTATGCAAATTTTTGTTCTTATGCTTGGTTGAAGCCTTATCCTTTTATCTCTAACTCAAAATGGTAACTATTGGCTCGGGCATGCCTAGCTTGTAAAGGTCTAAAGGTCAAATAATATTAATATGAGCAACAACTCTAGATCATGGATTTCTATTAGTAACCTAGTTGAAAGAGAGGAACCCAAATAAATTTTAGATGAACTTTAAAAGATGCTTCAAGAGTTTTATTTGCCAAATTTTACACAAAAAAAAAGATGAATTGTTTTAGAATCTATCAAAATATGGTGGATACTTACTCAAGTTGGGATATGAGGATTTAAAATAATCAAAATTTTCTACTCTCAATGATTTTTATTAGAAGATAGTTTGGTCACCAAAGACTCTCCCTAAGGCCTCAACATTCCTTTGGTTAGCAATTTAAAGTTACTTCTTACAGGAGAGAGTTTGTAAAGAAGAGGATATCATAGACCTTTCAAATGTACCTTGTGTGAGAAGGATTTAGAAACATCGAGCCATTTATTTCTTTATTGTCCCTTTGCTACATCATTTGGAGTCACTTTTTTAAAATATGAAAACAGATTGGATAGCTCCATCAACATTGAAAGAGTTGATGAAGTGTTGGATTAATTATTTCAAAGCTAAAGCATTATGTATTATGTGGAGGCTTGGTATTTCCATTATTTGTTAGAATTTATGACTTGAAAGAAATAATAGAATTTTTAAAAATAAATCTCAAAATCTTGCCCAAATTTGAAACTATATTATTACCTCTCTTGTAGAATTTTTATAGGTACAATGCTCATCATGGAAAATATCAAGTGTAGAAAAGGAGGTGATAACAAATTGGTTATAGGATTTGAACATACATGGAAGAGTCATAAGTGATAATGGAATTAAAACAAAGTATCTACATCAATCTAGGGTAAAATGGGAATGTCCAAAAATTAGGTGTATCAAAATTAATTTTGATGGTGCTTCTAAAGGAAATTTGGAAAAAGCAAGTGGAGATGGTGTTTCTCAAAATAATGAAAGCAAAATTCTTCTCACTTACTCAAAATCATATGGAACTTCAAATAACAACTGTGCAAAGGCAAGGCACTTCTCACCAAGATTAAAATTACAATAGAAAAATGATGGAATTATATTTCAATTAAATGGGATTCACAAGTTATCATTAATGTTATCAATAAAAATGGATATAGGGATTGCATAAAAAATATTATTATTGTTGATGTTCATCATCTATTATTGGATGCAATCTCTTAGAAATGTGATCATATCTATAGAGAAGAAAATCAGGTAGCAAATAATTTAGCCAATCACAATGTTGATCCTCATCTTGGTGAAATTCAAATTTTAGAAGGCAACTAGCCAAGTGATATTTTATATATTAATGAAAATGATATCAAGGAGATGATTGTGGAAACATAGGAAGATGAAGATTATATTTAATAGAAAATGAAATAAAAAATATTGTGATAAAAGACATGCTAAATATAGTTGAATGGACCTAACAACAAATGAAATATTTTGATTTTTGATGGGAGTGGTCCCCAATAGAAGCCACATTTAACTTATTAAAAATTAGATATTTAGATGATATAGTTAGTTATTTGATGTTTAAAATATTAGTAAAATGGTATTTTAATTATTTATAAAGTTATTTTGAAGAGGTAGTTTCACTTGTTGTAAACTTTGTTTCTAATGTTAAAGATCAAACATATTATGAGTATTGCAATGTTAGAGCTATACACCTTTATTGAAATTTGAAAAATAATTTTTTAACATAATATAATAATATAGTCATTTATATCAGTGAGGTTGTGGAGTTCAAAACAATTTTGTCATGCTATGTGAAGGCTACTATACAATTGGTCAATACTAAAAAATCCAATATTTGTTCTTAACACTGCTCTAAATTTACAACGAATTATTATATATATTTTAGGGTTTAAAATTGATTTTTTTCCATAAACCTACTTAGGTATTTTTTTCTTATAAAGAAAATAAAAAGAAGTTGTGGGTCTCTTGTTTGGATAGAATGAAAGCCTTTTTGAATGGTTGGAAAGGTATGTTCTTAACCATGGCAGCAAGGCTACAACTTATAAGGACTATATTGCAATCCATCTCTATTAATATGATGTCACTTTCAAGATTTCCAATAAGGTATAACATCATAAATTGATAAAATTCAAAAAAACTTTATTTGGAAAGAATACAAGAAATTTTTTAGGTTTCCTCCTTATAAGTAGGATATCTTTGCAAAGAAAAGAATATTAGAGGAGCAGACATATAAAATTGTAAACTTATGAGTTTTTCCTTAGGGAAATTTTTTGGGTGGATATCACACAGAGATCAAGGAAAGACTTGGGAAAAAATGTTACTTGAAAAGTATATAGGTTCTCTTGATGCAATAAAATTATTTAGGAAAAGTACCCTACCTACAAGATTGCCAGCATGGATTTCATATAAGATAGTTTGTAATTGATCAAGAAACATATTAGTTGGTTAGTTAATGAGGAGAATTATGCAAATTTTTGGTTTGAAGATTGGTTGAAGTCTTATACTCTTATCTCTGATTCAAAATGGTAACCATTAGCTCATGCATGCCTAGCTTGTAAAGGTCCAAATTTCAAAGAATATATTAATTTGAGAAAACAACTATAGATCATGGATTTCTATTTGTAACCTAGTTGGGGATTATTCAAAGTTCAAGGAAAGATTTGGATAAGAATTTTTTTTTAAAGTATATATGAATCCAATAAAATTGTGAAGGAAATAAACCCTACCTAGGGGCTTAACAATATGGAACTACATATTATAGAATTTACAATTTATTAAGAAATATATTAGATGGTCATCCACTGAAGTAGATTCTATGAGTTCCTATTTTGATGCTTGGTTGAAGCCTTATCCTCTTATTTCTAATCCAAAATGACAACCACTAGTGCAAACATGCTTAGATTATCAAGGTTATAATGTCAAAAATTATATTTTTATGAGCAACAACTATAGAAATGGATTTCTATTAGAAACTTTTTTGAAGGAGAGGACCCCAAGAAAATAGTGAATGAGCATACTTAAAATATGACTTGAGTTGTAATTGTCCATTTTTTTTTATTTTTTTATTTTTTATTTATTTTCTAATGGGTTATAGGGATTGAAACGGGCCCCACCTATTTTACATCATCACCACATAATGGTATTACAACAAAGATTGGATAGTATCCATGTATCTTTTGGTAAGATTCAAACTTGGTCCTTCTCCTTGAAATGTTGAGGAATTTAACTAGTTGAGCTAATACCACTTGATTTACAATTTGAGTTTACAAGGATTTTTATGAGGGGTCCTAGTCCCCTCTTATCGCGGTTTGAACTTGGGTCTTCTAGATGAAATCCCAAAGACTTAGCACTATGGTATCCCTCATGGGTCTCTATTTGTCTATTTTTATGTGGAAGGATAAGTTGATTTTAAATCTATCAAGAGATGGTGAATACTTGGTCAAATTGGAACATAAAGCTTTGAACCAATTAGAACTTTCTCCTCTCAAATTTTTTTCTTCGAAGAATGTTTGGTTACTCAAGACCCTCCCTAAGGCCTTAAAATTTCTTTGGTGAGTAGTCCAAAGCAAGAATCTTGTGGGTAATAATTTTTAAAGGTCATATACTTTTGAGGTGTGTGTTGTGTAAGAAGGATCTAGAAACATCATATCATCTACTTCTTCATTATCCCTTTGCTTACACCATTTTAGGATACTTTTTCAAAAAAATAGAGTATATTGGGTAGTTCCATCAACATTAAAAGAGTTGATGAAATTATGGATTAATTGTTTCAAAACTATTTTCTATGCATTTTATGGAGGATTGGTCCTACCATTACTTATTAGAATCTATGGTTTGAAAGGAGTAATATAACTTTTGAAAATAAATCTTAGAATCATGCTCAATTTTGAATCCTATTATTGCATTTCTTGTAGAATATTTTTGGCCATGCTATTCATCATATGAAGTATCACGCATGAAAAAACAAGTGTTATCTTCTTGGTTATAGGATTTGAATATACATGAAAGGGTTATCTATAACAATAGAGATAACATAAAGTATATGTGTCAATCTATGATAAAATAGAAATATCCAAAAATTGGGCTTAATAAAAATAATTTTAAAGCTGCATATAAAGAAATATGAGAAAAGTTGAAGGACATGATGCTTTCTAAAATAATAAAGAAAATTTTCTTCTCAATCAGAATCATATGGAACTACAATTAACAACATTATAGAGGCTAGGTCACTTCTTAGAAGGATCAAAATCGCCATTAGAAAATGATGGACATTTAATTGAAGGGGATTTACAAATTATGATTAACGTTATTTAAAAAATGGACGTGGGATTTGATCAACAATAGCATTATTTTCAATGTCCATCAACTATTATTAGAGGTAATATTTTAGAAGTGTCAAAATATCTATGGAGAAGAAAATATGGTAGTAAACAATTTAGCCAATTGTAGTGTTGATGTTCATTTTGGCAAAATTCAAACTTAAAAAAGTAATTATCGCAAGGATATTTCATCTCTTAATGAAAATAATATTGAGTTGTTAAAGGAAAGATAATAGTTTGAGGAAGATAAATAATGTCTTTGATATAAAGGCAATATGAACATGGTCTAATTGACCTAATACCAAATATAATGCTTTGATATTTTTATGGGAGTTGTTCCTAATAGAAGCCACATATAGCTTATTAAAGAAGATGAGTGCAATAAAAATTAACTATAAAGGAACAATCATGTATAATTAGAAAGCCTTTTTTTAATTTACACAGGTAATATAATAGACCTTTTAGAAGAGGAATATGAGATAGAATCAATTTATTTTATTATATTATTATGTATGTTATAACAAATCTAGTTCAATAGTGAGTCGAAAGCAAGTGTGAGCAAGGAACAAGCCTCATTTTTTGTTTTAGAATGTAAGCAATTGTTGTGAGTGTGAGCATGAAATAAAGTGCAAGCAAGGAGCTACTACCACTTCTTATTCCAAATATTTGGGGAAATAAAAACCTAAAGGATTCTTGTGAATAAAATCTAAGTAGCATGGTCGAAAATTCATTATTAAAAGTGCTCACTAGAAGTAAGATGCCCTAGTTAGAAGTATGGATGCCCTAGTTAGGAATAAGAGGAATAACAAATCTATGGAAGACCCTATCTAGATAGTAGATATTACACAAGAAGTAATTATCTAGGATGAGATGATTAGACATGATATAATGGTTCTTAAATTCAAAGGGTTAATATATAAATTCTATAAATACTAGCTAGTTTTTTTAAAGATTCAAAATTGGATCAAGTGGAAGTGGCAATTGAATTCAAATTATTTCATGACTTTTATTTCAAAATGGGTTTTCCTCATCATATTCTCTAGTTTAAAAATTAGAGATAAATAATAGATAGTGGGTCTTGGATTTGGGGTAAATATACAATATATTTACGACCATGTAGTGAGAAATATTTTGTGGATATAGAGACTATTAAAAGGTTTCCAGTATGGATTAGGATATTTGGACTTCTTTAGAAACTTACCATAAGAAAATTTGAAGAATATTGGTAATATTCTAGGGAAGTTCATCCAAGAGAGACCAACTATTAAGGAGAAGGCTTGTTGTATATACTTGAATATGTGTTACCATAGATATTTCAAAAAAATTACCACAATCCACTAGGATTAAATTTGAATCAAGAAAATGGGATCAACCACATTATAAAATAATACATTTTTATGTCACAAATGTTATGAGACTAGACATATGACAAGAATTTACAAAATAAAAATTATGGAAAAATAGATGGAAAATTTTTGGCATGAGACAAACTTCAATATGAAGTAAGGAGATCATATCATACTAGAAGCTATGACAAATCAATGATTTCCACTCCCAAGAAAGTAGCATAAAAACCCCTCTATATCATCATATGGTGAAGACCATTACAATTTAGTCCAATCATCCATTAGAAGAAACAAATGACATAAGGGATGAGGAAGCACAATGTGCAAGTTCAAATTTAGGAGTTAAATATGTGAAGGAATATAGGGAGTAAACTTTTAAAGCAAATGAGGTGAAAGAGGTCAAGGTTAATCTGAGTAAATCATCTTCGTTTTCCTCAAGTAGTATAACATCTTCTCCTTGAGATAAAAATAAAAGTAGTATAAAGTGTATCCATTACACTTTAGGGTTTCAAATGTAGCATAGTAAAGAAATACATATGGAGTATTTTCATGGAAATTTGGGGTTTCCAAGGTAACATAAGAAATTAATTTATATGGAGGATCATCTTGTACTTTAGGGTTTGGAGGGCAACATAAAGAAGAAATATTTTGTGAGGCTATTCCTTACATTTTAGATTCTCTAGGGAAGAATAAATATTTAGACGATAAGTCTCATTATGAACAATATGGAAAAATAGAAGATATGATAAAGACTAAAGTATTGGAGAGAATGGAAAAAGGAGAGGAAGATCATCAAACCAAGAATAAAAAGAAAAGGAAACTCAAAAGGATGTCATTTTGAGAAGACAAAAATAAAGATCGTAGGAATTAACAAGAAATGGGCTAAACCAACTAATAAAAATAGAAAATGAAGATAAAAAAGATATCATAGAATATTAAAGGTATGAATTAGACCCCTAAAAAAGAGTTATTAAGGAATTAATAGGTTGTTAGATTCCTAATTTTAATTTAATACATGAAATAAAGTATTTGGGAATATAACGATGCTTTCAAAAAACATTTGGAATATGGGGGATTGTCTGATAGTTTCTTCTATAAGAGCTTTTGAAGGAATTGCATCAATATGGGACAAATACAAATAGGATGGACAACTTCTAGAAGTAAAAAATAATTGGGTTGCTAGACTATTTTATGGGAAAGAGGAAAACATCAAATTTGGGATTATAAATATATATGCTCCAACTATAATTACTCCTCATGAAATATGTTTGAAGTACCTTAGCATATTTTTTCAAATATAATGATAATTCATCATTGTGATCTATGGATTCTTGGGGGTGACTTCAACATAGTTTTACCTCCAAAAATAAATATTTTAAGGGATGACTTCAATATAGTTCTACCTTATTCAAAATACAAGGGTGTTACTCCTGGATGGTCTAAATCAATGCAATATTTGGTTTCATTTGTTTTAATTCAAATGGTCTTTGGGATGTTATTCCTTCAAGTTTTCAATATAAATGGGATAATAGACACATTAAGCAAACTCATATAATAGAAAGATGAGATACTTTTTGTTATCCAACACATGGTTATAGATAAAGTATACAATCTCTTAAAATATTTATTACAACTAGGATCAGATCAGAAACCCATCCTCTTGACTTGTGATTTACTCAATAGTGGTCATCCAAATCCATTTCACTTCTAGTATATGTGGCTCGAAGATCCTAATTTCTTATATATGATGAAGAAAATTTTGAAGGATCATGTATGTATAGGTTTATTCAAAAGATGAAATATCTAAAGGGGTAAATGAACATTTGGAGTTCAATTTTTTTGGAAACGTATCTAAAAAAAATGAGGAAATTAAATCTAACCTAAAAAATTTACAGGAGATAGTAGAAATCAATGAAATGGTTCAAGATTGTTATGAGCAAAAAAAACAATTATTTTTTAATTATAATAATGTATTAAAAAGGAGCCATAATGATTTCAAAATTCTAAGGAGACATGGATCAAGGAAGGAGATAGAAATACAAAAAAAATTCATGCTACAACAAAAATAAAATTTATTGGAGAATATTACATTATTTGGTAAATAATAAAGTACCCCTATGGTACATTTGTACATTTGTAAATATTAGATTAGGGAGTGTGATTTATATTTCCCCTAAAGTATGTGTCAATGTGTGAGAAGAGTCTAGATGTCATGTAATAAAGTATGTAAGTGTGTAGAGTATGAGAGTGTGCAAAGTGTTATGTAATAAAGTGTACAAGTGTGTAAAGTGTGAGAGTGTGCAATGTGTCATGTAAGTAGGTCAAGAGTCATGTGTGCAGGTGTCAAGTATACAAGTTAAGAGTCATGATATATGTCAATATTCAAAGTCAAGATACATGAGAGTTTTGTCATATGTGAGGAATATGAAATGATGCATCTCTCATATATATGAGGAGAGCAATGGTAAAGTATTAGAGTCACCTTATAAGGTTATATTATAGAGATAAAGCTTTATGTTTGTATTAGAGAAAATCAAAGTTTGAATACAATTTGAGCAATAATATTGTAAGTTTGTTTATGCATATTATTGTTATTTCATGAATGTTATATTCATTGATATTACTCTATGAATGAGCCTTCACATAATTTATATGATTTATACTAAATATTAATGTTGGCAGTTTTGCATCTTGCCACATTGTAATTATTTGAGGATTTATTTACAGTTTTGATTGTAAATATTGGTAAAATATGATGGATAATGGATATTCATCCAGTTTTTGTCATCATAATATATTGTGTTTTAATTATCCTATTTTTGTTTCTTTTTGTGTGGATATCATGCTGGGAATTAAAAATTAAAAACCATCCGAAAGAGGTTGGAAGGCAGAAGTACAATACTAATATGTGTGTATTAAAAAATATTTAATAGAGGCAACATGAAGAAAACATAAAAGTGTTTTTTCTCACATAGAGGGATGAAAACCCGCGTCACCCTTCCCAGTGGTGAAACACATTTATTTCATGCAGTAAAAGTTAAAATAAGTTAAGGATGGGCAATGGGAAGTCCAAGGCACTTTCACTCGAGAAGAGGCGTGAAAACCTCATTCACCTCTCTATGAGACAAATATCATTAAAAAAAGGTGGGCCCAGTGTTAAGATTTTGAAGCATCAAAATAAAGTACGTTCGTCCCAAAGGTGGGGTGAAAACACCATTTGCCTCACCTTGGGGTGAATGTCATTTAAAAAGAGCCTATGGAAAATTCAATAGGGGTTTCACCCCAAGTGAGGGGTGACACTCCCGTTCACCTTTCCTTGGGATAAAAGCACAACACCAATGAAGTTTTTAAAGAAAATATATTGTGCCTTGGGCCCCACACAATTAAAACAAGGTGTGGTTCAAAAAAAGTATCTCTTAGGAAGCGTGGCAATAATTTTTGCTTTTGCATCGAGCGAACACATGTGTGGAAGTGTTAAAAAATGTAAGTCAAGGGTGGAGTTGGTCAACTACGCTTTTACCCTAAGTGAAGGGCAAAACTCTCATTCGCCCTTCCTTGAGGTGAAACAATGTAAAAGTGTTTCGAAGCATTAAGGTGCAAATATAATAACAGGCTAAAGCATAATGAGCCCATTGGAAATCACGCGTGTGGGGCCCAATTCAGGTCAATGTAGCCAAAAGTATTTAAAAAAGTGTTGTTGCCCCCTTGTCAAGCGAAAGCTCCATTCACATTTTCTCAAGGTGAACGCATTTTGGGGATCTACGTAAACACAAGTGAAAATGTCAACGGTGGTTTCACCTCTCCTTGGGGGTGAAACTACAATGCAGGGAAGAGGTGTGCATAGGTCCAATTTGGTAAAGTGAAGAATATTGCAAAGGACTTCGCTTCTCCTTGAGGAAAATGTAAAGGTGTGCCAATTGTTGAAAAGTCAAAAGCCTTAGGGGTGAATATAATTTAAAATGTTGTAGCGTAAGTTGTGGTTGTGCAGTGACGTTAAGCAAAGGTAAGTGAAAGGGTTTCACCCCTACTTGGGGTGAAAGTTCCATTCACCCCTCCTTGGGGCGAAAGAATATAATAAAATCGTCCAAAGTGCAAGGCATGGGCTCTACATTAAGTGAAGATTTAGAAGAAGAGTTTCACCTTTGAAGTGAGGCGAAAGTCCCATGCACCCTTTTCAAAGCAAATGCTATTTGAATGTAAAGCACACACTATGAACAAGAAATAGTCAAAGGGATGTGGTCAACAACACTTTCACCCCAAGCGAGGGGTGAAACTCCCATTCACCCCTCCTTGGGATGAAACCAAATAAAGGGATTTTGAAGGAAATGGGGCGAACGTCAAAATGGGCGAAGATAAATTTTCAAAGTCAAACAAGTTTTTAAAATATTGTAAAAATAAAAGTGAGTTTACCCCTAGGTTGGGGCGAAATTCGTGGTCACTACCTTGGAGGTGCAAAACAAAATTTTGACTATTTTTCAAAGTGTGGGTATGTGCTCCAATGCTCCAAATAAAGAAATAAATGAAAGGAGATGTCTTGATTGATGAAATGGAGATGATTATTTCAGCATGAGATATAATGAAAATATGTACAGGGTGTTTCACCCAAATTTGTTGTACAAAGAATTATTGCAGTGTTTTCGGGTGAAACTATTTTCAAACATCCACAAAGGCTTTTCGAAAGTGCCCAATCTAGAGAATGATGAAAATTTAATGATTGGGGAAAAAAGTTTTTATTTCCCAATTTTATGTTGAAAGGTGCATGATTAAATTCTATAGGATGATTTTCATGATTTCCAAAGACACCACCTACCAATTTTGCTTCTTCTCGAAATAGTTTTAATATCTGGTGGATTTCTTAGACAAATGCAAATTTCCAAAGCATAAAGGTAGCCAAAATTCAACAAACAAGTTTCTTTTTTTCCTCCATTTTTGATGTATTCTGATGCACTTGTACCCAAGCTGATCAACCATTCAAAGGTCTTCCCCATAAAATATGGATCATTGTTGTCAAGAAGAGTTTTTAAGGAGGAAATTGTTAGAATTTCCCAATAATAGACATGCAAAGCATTACAAGAATTATGAAGAGAAGAGTAGAACTGATTGATTATTCCATGGGATAAACTTTGTATAAATAGCAAATTTGATCAATGTGAGTTGTTGGATTACAACTCAAAAAATCTAAACTAGTCTAAGCTGAGAGTTCACGTGACTCATGGAAGAGTGGTAACCCAAGTAAGACTATCCTAGTAGAATTTTAGAGAACAAAGATTTATTCTAACACCCCCCATTAAGTGATACTAGGGGTGAATGTAACAACAGGAGATGAGTCCCGACAATAAGGCCTAATGAGGTACTCATGTACAATGAATTTATAAAAGATATGGCAAAAAAAGCCACATGGGAAAAAACCATCTTTCAAGAAGAAGAAGAAGAAGAGGCATGTCTTCGAATGGAGAAGATTGTCCTCTATTGAAGATAAAAAAATGAGTCCTGGCAATATTACCTTATTAGGTACTCATGTACAATGTATTTACATATAGGAGAGATGGTGAAAAAACCACATGGGAAAAAACCATCTTCCAACAAGAAAAATAATAATAAGAAGAGAGAGGTGAAAATCTCTGTGCACCCTTCTAATGCAACTGCCTAACCTCAAGTTTATCTTGCAACTGAATGTAATGTGAAGAAGGAAAGGATTTGATGAAGATGTTTGCAATTTAATTTTCTGTGGGAATGTAATCCAAGTTTAGATCCCCTTGTTGAATATGCTGCCAAAAAAAGTGCATGTGAATCTCAATGTGCTTTGTGCGCTGATGCTCAAATGGATTGTGAGCAATATGAATTGTGATTTGATTGTTACACAAAAGTGTAATGGGTTGTTCATGAAAAAAACCAAATTCCCTTAGTATTTGATGAAGCCAAAGAGCTTCCTTACTGGCCAAAACTGCTACCCTATATTCTGCCTTTGTAGATGATAATGCTACTGCTTTTTGTTTTTTGCATGACCAAACAATAGATGAAGAACCAAGATAAAAAACATATCCAGATGTGGAACATTTGTATTCAACCGAACCTGCCCAATAAAAATCTGTGTAACCAATGATATCCATGGATCCTCCTTCATATAAGAGCCCATAGTGAGTAGTTCCTTGTAAGTAGCGAAGTATTCTCTTCACTGCTTGCCAATGGCTGAAATGAGGTTTATGTGAGAATCTAGATATTAAGCCAACAACATATGAAATATCTGGGTGAGTATGAGTGAGATATAATAGAATTCCTATAAGCTATCTATAGAGAGTAGCATCACATAGAGGGGACTTGCAAAAATTATTTAGAGTGACTCCAGACTAAAAAGGTGTGGAAGAAGGCTTACAATCAGTCATCTTAAACCGTTGAAGAAGGTTTAGAGTATATTTTTGTGGACACAATAAAATTCCTGCATATGTTTGAGTTATATGAAACCCAAGGAAGTAATGAGCTAAATCCAGATCAACCATATCAAATTTCTCAAAAAGGGAGTCTTTGACAGTCTAGATGTGAGAAATGACATTACCAGTGAGTAGTAGATCATCAACATAGAGAACAAGTATGATGATGTGTTCTTCATCCCTCAAAATGTAGACTGTTGCATCAAACTAACAATAAGACAATCCCGAGGAAAGAAGGAAGGAGTCCATTTTTTCATACCAAGCTCTAAGAGCTTGTTTGAGACCATAGAGAGATTTCCTTAGTCTACAAACAAGAGAGGAATATTTGATTAAATCCAGCAAGTTGTTCCATGAATATTTCCTCTTTTAAGTCACCATGCAAGAAAGCACTTTTAACATCCATTTGAAAAACTAGCCACTTTTGGAAAGCAGCAAGTGCCAGTACTAGCCTAACAAAATCCATTTTTGCAACTGGTGCAAAGGTTTCATAATAATCTATGTCTTCAATTTGTGAAAAACCTTTAGCTACCAAGTGAGCTTTGTGTTTGTCAATTTCTCCATCAGGTCCATAGTTAGTTCTGTAAATCCATTTACAGTGAACCAATTTTTTCCCTTTAGGTAGAGGGACTAGATCCCAAGTTTTGTTTTTGATTAAGGAAGAAAATTCATTCTTCATGGCATTATCCCATTCTTTTATACCAGTTGCTTCTTTGAAGGATTGAGGATTTGTGTAAATGGATTGACAGACAAGACCAAAACCCATGGAGTTGCTTAATATGGATGATGGAAGATTTTAGATGTAAGGAGTGGCCTCTTGAACAATGGTGCAGGCCCATTTTGGCATTGTGAAAGGAGTAATGGGTGTGGCAGGACTTTGAGTTGGTGTTTGAAGTATAGGACCTTCATTTTGGTTATCTAACTCAAGGATGGGATCTTCATTATATTGAGGCTCAAATATTAGAGATGGATCGAGAGAATCAATGTTGGAAGAATATGATTGAGGATATTTATAAGGGAATGTTTCATCAAATTGAACATTTTTGTGAAAAAATATTTTATGAGTTGTGGGATCAAGGATCCTATAGGCTTTCATTTCCTTACAATAATTGCAACAAACCCACAGATTCGATCATCATTTCTTTTATATTTTCTATAAGGATGAGATACTGCTAATGTATTTATTGATGCAGGAACAGGTATTGTTTGTGGAGGAGTAGCCCGGAGCTGGAATGAAAAAGGGTTACTCGGCTTAAGGTAAGTCCGAAGAAAGGATGAGCGGTGGAGTATTCGCTATAATTTGGATTTTAAAATCCTAGAGGCAATGCATCCACCAACGGTCCATGTAGCTACATTTTCATATAGATGCATCTCTAGGTGGTTTGATTTAAATATTAAATATATAGAATATTTATAAAAATATATTCTCATAAATAATAAATTAATAAAATAATATATAGTAAAACATATATATATAACGATAAACATAATAGAAATATTTAAATTAAAGGATATAATATAATAAAAGATAATAAATTATAATTTTAAGTATAGAAGATTTAAAAGAAATAAGAAAATAAATGTACATCCTTATGATGTAAATATGTTTAATAAAATAAATAATTAATTAATGGCAAAAATAAGAAATAAAATAATATTTAAATAAATTAGAAATGGAAAGACTTTTAAGAAGTTTATATATATATATATATATATATATATATATAAACATTGAAGTGAGGACCTCACTCTTCCTCTCCCATACTCTCAACTTGGCAATACTTTGGAAAAATACAATGGACACGTAGCTTAACGGAGGCTACTCACTTTAATTAGGAATTTACTTATAAAAAGAGGGGAGGAGAGAAGAAGGGGGAGAGGTGGCTGAAGCGTGGATGTTGGCGTGAAGAGAAGAAATTTTCTGAAAGAGGAAGTTCCAAGCTAAGTGTACTATGAGTCACCTTCCTCCTTACTGTGACTAAGGGCTAAATCGAAAAACTTGAACTTAATTAGGTGAAGAGAACATACATGCTATGGAAAGATAGACTATCATAAATTGAACGAATTTTGTCTATATGGTATTAAAAATTGTTAGGTGTTCAATTTTTGTTATTATGCCTATTGAATAGTAGACGTTGAAATGTGATTGAAATTATGTTGTGTTGCATATTGAATAAAATATTTTACTATGTGATTGTGTTATTGATGCATGGGTTGAGATTGTTGTGCATATAGGATTATAGATTACATTGGCATTGATAGTTTGACCGCTCTGATCTTTGGGATTTTAGCCGGATAAAACCTTAAGGCTGCAAATTGGAAAACCCTAGTTTAAACTAGAAGAAGCATCCTGCGGTAAAAAGAAGCATCAGTTAGAAAAAAAGAGATGAGCTTCACCTTCCTTCAAATAAGATATATTTACAAAGATACTCAAGAAAAATCTTTATTGGATGCAAGTTTTGTAATATTGTATGAAGTAGACGAAAGTATCTCACAAAAGAACTTGTATAAGATTAAAATATAGTTGCTTGAAATCATTGTTTTACCTGTTAAGAATACCATTAAAAAAAAATAGTAGCAGAAGTCTTGTAATGAACTTTCTATAGAAATCTTTTATAGTCTGCAATATAATTAAAAAGGTGACATTGTGTATCATCAAACCAGAATATTGCCTAAGTTTTTTAGATGACTTATTGGGATAAACCAAAGAATAGTTGTGGCAAATCTCTATATAGTGGCCTGTGTTATCTGTTTTAAATTTAATTTAATAATGAAAGTCTTTCTCTATGAAATTTTCTTTTTATATAGCCTACAAATAATTTAAAAAGTGATATTGTGTATCATTAACCCAGAATAGTGTCTAAGTTTTGTTTTACAGATGACTTGTGAGATAAACCAAAGTATAGCTGCAACAAATCTCTATAAAGTCGCTTGTTTTATCTAACTAAAGAATTTCATTAAAATAGTGGAAGTCTTTCACCATAGGAATCTTTATAATCAACGATATAATATAGAAACTGAAATTGTGTATCATTAAAATCAGATTAGCGTTTAAGATTTTCAAGATGATTTGTTAGGTTAAGCTAGAATATGGCCGCATCTAGACACTACGAAATAATTTGTTTTATCTATTTTGAGTTTCATTAAATTACCAGAAGTCTTTGTTATAGAAACTTAGAAAAATTCTAAAGTCGACAAATATATATATATATATATATATATATATATATATATATATATATATTTTATGACGAAATCGTGTATCAATAACTCAGAATTAAGCTTAATTTTTCTTGGACGACTTGAGGAAAAATATCATTAAGTGACTATGCCGAAAACATACGGGCAGCTTGTTTAAATCTGAGTTAGCATGTTTTAGAATACCATAAATTTTGAAATCGTGAGAGCCTTTGAGATGTAGAATTATGAATTTATATATATATATTTAAACCATAGGTAAAACGATCATGATCATTCCTTTTACAATATGTTGGCTTCTGAAAGCTTTTATAAGTCTTACTAATCCAAATTCGAACTACGTAGTGATATTCTCTGACTTACTCTGTAAACCTAAAGGGAACCCATAATGAGTATAATTATATTTATTAAACATTTCCTTGATAAAACAATTTGAATGATGCTCTGTATAAGTTCACCGTCGCTGTCAATAATTAAGGTAAGCCAATGAAACAGTTTTAGAGCAAGAAGGATTTCTTGGAAATATTCATGATATGATGCAACTTTAATTAATAAGGGGAAAAATTTAAAATTGGTTAAGGAAGAACATCTGCAACGCGTATGATTATCCTAACACGTTTGAGAGCTTTGAAAATATGTTGTATGATAAGTAAGACATATGTTTTTACCAGCTTGACATAGGGATGGTTATTACGACTTTTGTCTACATGCGCCATTTGAGATCTTATTTAGTAGTCGTGGTTTGCGTAGTTTAAAATTAAGTTGGTAAATTGCATTTATGTGGATGTTACAAATGGTGTTCGAAAAGTGTAAACTTAGCGACGTAATAGGTTAGTGAGAGATTAGTGGAATCATGATATAACTCTAACTATTTAGGGTTTATTTTATAGACTATAGAAAAATGTGTTTTATTATTTCAATTGTGACATAATTGTTTATAGGGAATTTTGTCAACCATATCAAAATTACCAAATTTTCTATGATTGATTTTGTTAGTTATTTGAGGCAATCGTAAATAGGTTTTTATTTGTCCTTTTCTCAAAAAAGTTATAAATTGAAATAAGGTTCGTTTATTTTTTTATTTTTTTTAAGAAAATTATTATATTCTTTTAAAATAAAAGTAGGGTAACATTTTGGTTGGCGATATTATAATTGATTAGTTTTTATTTTTATTTTTATTTTTTTGGGTTGTTTATCTATTAATATCATTATGGTTTGAGGTAGAATTTTAAATAGAATTCATCTTACTTAATATAAATCATCATTGTAGTTTTAAACTTTAAAAAAAATAAAGTTATCAATAATAATATGAATTTGAAATGATTTTCATTGTTTATCTATTAATATCATGGTTTGAGGTAGAATTTTAAATAGAATTCATCTTACTTAATATAAATCATCATTGTAGTTTTAAACTTTAAAAAGAATAAAGTTATCAATGATAATATGAGTTTGATATGATTTTAGGAAGAACTTACCTCGTTTTAGAAGAAGTACTTCCATTATAACAAAGCCTTTGAAACTTTGCTTCAACCTAGGTTTTAAAACATGACATATTCAGGGTGGTGGAAAAATTAACCCTAGAATTAAAAGGATGTTATTAACATGAGTATGGAAAGAATTTTTTTTAAGATACTAAAGGTTGTGGAAAGACAACCTAACTTATGGAGATTGTGGGTAGACATTCTTCCTTATTCCAACCTTCAAGATGTTGTGGGATGGCGTACATCTTGACATGGTTTTCCAACTCTAAAATATGGAGCGGGAGGTATAGGGACGATGATATGGGCATCACCCCTAGGCATACCATACCAGTACAAGAGCGGGAAGTATTACAATCTAAAAGGATACTTGCATAATGAAATGGGCGTTACACAATTAAGACTTCTTAGGTTCTACCAAGGTAGTGGTAGATCCATGATATACCTCAAGGAAGTGAAGGTACATTAGCTCTAGTATGTATACGCTAGTATCTTAAGTCAAGATACGGGGAAGTAAGCGTGTAGCATCTGGGTGATATGGACCCTGGAAGCAGAAACCCCTACCAAATACTTGTATTCTTAGGCTAGGAGAGGAAGTAAGTTAAAAGGCAAGAACATCGAGATTTGGCCAATATCGATCTCACGAATATTTGATCTGTAGTGAAATGGCATTCATGGCGATTAAACATGCTTGTATTAGGCTGAGTTGGGATATATTTTTTGAAAATTCTAAATTTGGTGAATGAAACCAAGTGGGAAGACTTGGGTTATTACAGTTGGTATCAGAGCCATACGAATTCTTAAATAAACAAAAATTTTAAGTTATTATAGTAAACTACATTAGGTTCTAAAACTAAACAAAAATTAACAAAGCTCTTTCTGAAATAGGCAATGACATCAGGATTAAGGGCTAGTTCCTCAAAGAGACCCATGGCAGCACAACGAGAAGGGATGATCGAGAACCCTAGGCGGGTCCTTAGAAGAGTTATAAGGACAGGAGCTATAAAGGAAACTACAGATCCCCCTCAGGTGATAAGGAGTGAAAAGGAGCCTATGCCAAAAGATGATAAGATGACTCGGATGATGCAGTTGATGCAAGAACAAATGAGTCAGTAGAAAGAGAAAATGGACCAGTAAAAGGCCCAGATGATGGAACATATGGATCAACAAAGAACACAAATGTTAGATCATATGGAGCAATAGAAAGCTCAATTATCACAACAACAAGAAATGATAACACAAGAGAAAAATATAATAGAAAACCTAACCAAAGGAAAGGAAACAGTAGTTGTTGGAGATGAATCGTCTATCAATCTTGGAAGAAAACAAGTGGGATCTGAGCTTGATAGAGACATGCGTAGAATTGATATAGCTAAATTTGATGGCAAAGGAGATGGGGAAGAAGTTGAAATATGGTTAAACAGCCTGGAAGCATATTTTGCTCTCAGGACTCTTTCTTCCAAATCAAAAACCTCATACGCAGTCTTTCGTTTGATTGGGGCTACCGCTGACTGGTGGGATACATATAGAAATATGCATAATGTAGAAGATGCAGATGTACCTTGGGAATTTAAGGAGAGGTATCTATCTCCCCAATTTTATCTTGAGAAAAATACAAAATTTGCCAAAATGACTCAGGGTAGTATGACTATCACCGAATACTATCAACGATTCATATAGTTGCTTAAATATATGCCCGAGTATGAACAAAGGACTGAGATTAAAGTTCAAAAATTCCTGTTAGGAATTCATCCAAAAATTGGAAACTTTCTTCTTATGCTTAAGCCAGTATCTTTGACTACTGCTTGTGATTTGGCCTGCCAACACGAAGAAAATTACAAGGTGAAAAAGGCATATTACCAAAATAACCTTGACAAAGAGGAATTGTCAAAAAAGAAGAATACTAGTCCAACCCGATGGGAAAAGAACAGGGATAATAAGGGACGGAGTGAGAACATGAATAGATTTGACAAAGGCAAAAATAAATTTCAAGGGAATAAGAATTCGAACAAACACGGATTTCAGGATAGGGGGAACTTCAATAGATATGATCAAAAAGCTAGAAATGATGCTCAAGAAAGCAATAATGGAGACAAGAGAAAAGGCACCTCGAACTAGGTTTTGGATTTGTGGGGAGCCTCATTATGCTGATAAGTGTCCTAGGAGAGCTGACAAAATAAAGGAACCCATAGAGCCAGTTCATAAGATTTATGCTGCAACAGGTAACTCTAAACCCAATGGTAAAGCTACACCTTTTTTGATAAATGGAAAAATCTATAATAAATATGTAAGAATTTTTATTGATTTAGGAGCTACTGATAGT
Source organism: Wollemia nobilis (assembly GCA_028583015.1). Classification (NCBI taxonomy): domain Eukaryota; kingdom Viridiplantae; phylum Streptophyta; class Pinopsida; order Araucariales; family Araucariaceae; genus Wollemia; species Wollemia nobilis. Next base: position 15,634,665 of record JAQPPZ010016726.1, read on the forward strand.
TTTATTTCTCCAATTATTTTGAGAGACATACCAGAAAAACCTGGATTTATGGCTAATGAGTGGAAGGTTGAGTATGGCTCTAGGAAAACCTATATTGTAGATCAGTGTTTATTTGACCCTTAGATTATATTACCTCAGGGGAAGACTAGTTGGCAACTATATGTAGCACCTTTACATGCCTTTGACATAATTTTAGGAGTTGATTTGCTTAAGGCTCATAAAGCGTTATTAAATTTTGAAGAGAGGTGGATGGATTTCACTGACAAATCCAAGCAAAGGATTTGAATTTATTGTGGATGTAAGTCGGTGGAACCCCATTTTCTATCAGCTATGCAAGTTAAAAGAGCCATCAGGAAAGGAAGTAGAGTCTTTGTAGTAAAACTTAATAAGAAAGATGAGATTGAGTCTGAAGCAAATATTTTCCAGACCTATCCAGTGATAAATAATTTTTGGGATGTTTTTCCTGAAGATCTACCCGGATTGCCTCCCAAACAAGAATTTGACTTCTCAATAGAACTAATTCCTGGTACTATGCCAATAGCCCGAGAACCCTACAAAATGACCACAATAGAGATGCAGGAACTCAAAACTCAGCTTCACTATTTGTTAGAAAAAGGACATATTAAGCCAAGTGTCTCACCATGGGGTGCACCGTTTCTTTTTGTGAAGAAGAAAGATGAGATTTTGAGACTCTGTATTGATTAGATGATGCTTAACAAGATGACCATAAAGAACAAATATTACCTACCCAGAATATATGACTTGTTTGACCAATTAAACGGAGCTACAATCTTTTCAAAAATTTATCTTAGATCTGTATATTATAAGTTAAGAATTAGGGAAGAAGATACCTACAATATAAATTTTCGGACTAGATATGGTCGTTACGAATTTATAGTCCTACCTTTTGGGTTGACTAATGCCCCAACAATTTTTATGAACCTCATGAATAGTGTATTTTAGGAACAATTAGATCAGTTTGTGTTGATATTTTTAGATGATATACTGATCTATTCCAAGAGTAGAGAGGAACATGATCAACACATACAAATTTTTCTTGAAGTACTAAGGAAGAACCAGTTATATTGAAAATTATCCAAGTGTGAGTTTTACACTTCTTGAGTACAGTATCTGGGTTATGTAATTTCTGCTGAAGGAGTATCTGTAGATCCAAAGAAGATAGAAGCTATCATTGGTTGGCCAACCCCTAAAAATGTGTCTGAGGTACAAAGTTTTATGGGAATGACTGGATATTACCGGTGTTTTGTTAAGAAATTTTCCAAAATAGCTTATCCTATAACTAACTTGCAGAAGAAGGGTAAAACTTTTAAGTGGACTGAACGTTGTGAGGAATCCTTCAGGACACTCAAGGAGAGGTTAACAACAACACAAATTCTTAAAATATCAGATCCTAAATTTCCATTTATTGTATGCACTGATGCCTCCATAGAAGGAATTGATGGAGTTCTCATGCAAGAAGAGAGTGTAATAGCTTATGAATCATGAAAACTTAAGAAGCATGAACTGAAGCATGCCACACATGATCTAGAATTAGCATCAGTGGTGCATGCTCTTAAGATGTTGTGTCACTACCTGCTAGACAAATATTTTGAGATTCGAACTGACCATCAAAGCTTGAGGTACACCTTCACTCAGCCAATACTCAATGCTAGGCAGAGACGTTGGATGGAATTTTTAGCAGAATATGATTTTGGTATTGAGTATATTAAGGGGAAATAAAACAAGCTAGATGATGCTTTGAGTAGGAGAAGACATATCTCTGCTATGACACAATGTGCTGGACACCTTTTGACACACTATACAGGAGAAGGTGCAGGACACCTTTATCATGGGGTAATCTGGAGTATCGTGAAATGATCGGGCCATATATGTTAAAAGAAATGGAGGATCAATTAAATTAAACTCGACTTAGGCTTAAGGAAGCCTCTGATCGACAAAAGAGTTTTGTTGATTTGAAAATAACTTTGAGGAAATTTGCTATGGGAGACAAAGTATTCCTGAGGGTCAAGCCCACTAAAAGCTCCATCAAATCCTCCAAACTCAGTCCGAGATTTGTAGTACAATTTGCTATCATTGATAAAATTAGCCGAGTAGCTTACAAATTGGCCTTACCTCCCAACTTGTCTAAAATCCATGATACTTTCCATGTGTCTCTCCTTAAGAAATATATATCAGATCCTTCTCATATTTTGAATGTTGACCATTTGCAGATGATAGATGCCTTGCACATTGAAGTACGACTAGTAAAAATTCTTGGATACAAGAAAAAGCAGCTAAGGAAAATGAGCATTGACCAATGTACGGTCTAGTGGGACCAATTATCAAAGAACAATGCCACATGGGAGGATATGAAAATGATGAAAATACAGTTTCCATTTTTGTTTGAATAATAATAGAAACATAATTTTGTAAAAAAAAAAAATCATGAACTACTAATAAATTTTGCTCTGTGATAAAATTAAATCAGGTTGAATTATGTATGTCACTTTTAACTATTTTATATTCGCCCATAAGAGCTACTTTCAAGTCATAATGATTATGTTGAATTAATATCATATATGTCTTTATATATTTCTTGGTGTTTGATTATAATGTTTTTAATATTATGCACCACAAACACAAGGACTGTGTTTAGTCTTGGGGGGGACTATGTAACAACCCCACAGATTCGATCATTATTTCTTTTATATTTGCTATAAGAATGAGATACTGCTAATGTACTTATGCATGAAGGAACATGTATTGTCTGTGGAGGAGCAACCTGGAGCTAGAATAAAAATGGGTTACTCGGCTTAAGGTAAGTCCAGAGAAATGATGAGCAGTGGAGTATTCGCCATAATTTGGATCTAAAAATCCTAGAGGTAATGCATCCACCAGCGGTCCATGTAGTTGCATTTTCTTTTTCTTTTTTTTTAAGCAAAAAATCTCTTACAAGCCGCCTTGGTATAAGAGACCACGAATAGGGGGTTCTACACCATCAAAGTCACCCGGGGGTCGCACCCAGCCCTGCCCGCACCAACATTATCAATTGGATTTTGGGTACCCAATTCAGCTTTTTGGTAGGGTGGAGATTCGAACCTGGTACCTCCCTTGGAGGATTGCACTCTCCTCTCCAACTCACCTACAACACCTGGGTCATGTAGCTGCATTTTCATATAGATGGATCTCTAGGTGGTTTGATTTAAATATTAAATATATAGAATATTTATAAAAATATTCTCTTAAATAATAGATTAATAAAAGAATATATATATATTTGTATATATATATATATATATATATATAACGATAAACATAATAGAAATATTTAAATTAAAGGATATAATATAATATTATATTATAAATTATAATTATAAGAATTATAATTTTAAGTATAGAAGATTTAAAAGAAATAAGAAAGTAAATGTACATCCTTATGATGTAAATATGTTTAAGATAAGTAAAATAAATAAATAATTAATGGTAAAAATAAGAAATAAAATAATATTTAAATAAATTAGAAATGGAAAGACTTTACTCAGGTGTTGTAGGTGAGTTGGAGAGGAGAGGGCAATCCTCAAGGGAGGTCCCAGGTTCGAATCTCCACCCTACCAAAAAGATGAATTGGGTATCCAAAATCCAATTGATAATGTTGGTGCGGGCAGGGCTGGGTGCGACTCTCGGGTGACTTTGACGATATAGAACCCTCGGGTGACTTTGACGATATAGAACCCCCTGTTCGTGTTCTCTCAGACCAAGGCAGCCCTGCAAGGGGTTTTTCGCTAAACAAAAAAAAGAAAAAGAAATGGAAAGACTTTTAAGAAGTTAATATTAATATATATATATTAACGTTGAAGTGAGGACCTGAATCTTCCTCTCCCTTACTCTCCACCTGGCAATACTTTGGAAAAATACAATGGACACGTAGCTGAACGGAGGCTACTCACTTTAATTAGGAATTTTCTTATAAAAAGAGGGGAGGAGAGGAGAAGAAGGAAGAGAGGTGGCTGAAGCGTGGATGTTGGTGCGAAGAGAAGAAATATTTTCTGAAAGAGGAAGTTCTAGGCTAAGTGTACTATGAGTCACCTTCCTCATTACTATGACTAAGGGCTAAATCGAAAAATTTGAACTTAATTAGTTGAAGAGAACATACATGCTATGGACAGATAGACCATCATAAATTGAACAAATTTTGTCTATATGGTATTAAAAAAATTTAGGTGTTCAATTTTTGTTATAATGTCTATCGAATAGCAGATGTTGAAATGTGATTGAAATTATGTTGTGTTGCATATTGAATAAAATATTTTACTATGTGATTGTGTTATTGATGCATGGGTTGAGATTGTTGTGCATATAGGATTGTAGATTGCATTGACATTGATAGTTTGACCACTCTGATATTTGGGATTTTAGTCGGATAAATCCTTAAGGCAAGGCTGGAAATTGGAAAACCCTAGTTCAAACCAGAAGAAGCATCTTGCAGTAAAAAGAAGCATGAGTTAGAAGAAAAGAGATGAGCTTTACCTTCCTTCGAATCAGATATATTTACAAAGATACTGAAGAAAAAATCATTATTGGATGCAAGTTTCGTAATATTGTGTGAAGTAGACAAAAGTCTCTCACAATAAGATTAAAATATAGTTGCTTGAAATAATTGTTTTACCTGTTAAGAATACCATAAAAAAAAAAATAGTAGTAGAAGTCTTGTAATGAACTTTCTATAGAAATATTTTATAGTCTGCAATATAATTAAAAAGGTGACATTGTGTATCATTAACCCAGAATATTGCCTAAGTTTTTCAGATGACTTGTTGGGATAAACCAAAGAATAGTTGCGGCAAATCTCTATATAGTGGCCTGTGTTATCTGTTTTGAATTTAATTTAATAATGAAAGTCTTTCTCTATGAAATTTTGATAGCCTGAAAATAATTTAAAAAGTGATATTGTGTATCATTAACCCAGAATAGTGCCTAAGTTTTTCAGATGACTTGTTGGGATAAACCAAAGTATAGCTGTAGCAAATCTCTATAAAATCACTTGTATTATCTATTTAAAGAATTTCATTAAAATAGTGAGGTCCTTCTCGATAGGAATCTTTATAATAAACAATATAATATAGAAACTGAAATTGTGTATCATTAAACTCATATTAGCATTTAAGATTTTCAAGATGATTTGTTAGGTTAAGCTAGAATATGGCCGCAGCTAGACACTACGAAATCATTTGTTTTATCTATTTTGAGTTTCATTAAATTACCAGAAGTCTTTGTTATGGAAACTTAGAAAAATTCTGAAGTCGGCAAATATATATATATATATATATATAGATGATGAAATCGTGTATTAATAACTCAGAATTGAGCTTAATTTTTCTTAGACGACTTGAGGAAAAATATCATTAAGTGACTATGCCGAAAACTTATGGGCAACTTGTTTAAATATGAGTTAGCATGTTTTAGAATACCATAAAGTTTGAAATCGTGAGAGCCTTTGACGATGTAGAATCTTTATGAATCATATATATATATATATATATATATACTAAACTCAATTAGGTAAAACGATCATGATAATTCCTTTTAGCAATATGTTGGCAACTAGTAGAAATCATTGCTTTTATAAGTCTTACTAATCCAAATTCGAACTACGCAGTGATATTCTCTTGCTTTGTAAACCTGAAGGGAACCCATAATGAGTATAATTATATTTATTAAACATTTCCTTGGTAAAACAATTTGAATGATGCTCTGTATAAGTTCGTCGTCACTGTCAATAATTAAGGTAAGCCAATGAAATAGTTTTAGAGCTAGAAGGATTTCCTGGAAATATTCATGATATGACGCAACTTTAATTAATAAGGGGAAAATTTTAGAATTGGTTAAGGAAGAACATCTGCAATGCGTATGATTATCCTAACGCATTTGAGAGCTTCGAAAACATGTTGTATAATAAGTAAGACATCTGTTTTTACCAGCTTGACATAGGGATGGTGATTACTAAGTTTGTCTACATGCACCATTTGAGATCTTCTTATTTAGTAGTCGTGGTTTGCGTAGTTTAAAATTAAGTTGGTAAATTGCATTTATGTGGATGTTACAAATGGTGTTCAAAAAGTGTAAACTTAGTGACGTAATAGGTTAGTGAGGGATTAGTGGAATCATGATATAACTATAACTATTTAGGGTTTTTTTATAGACTCTAGAAAAATTGTTTTATTATTTCAATTGTGACATAATTGTTTATAGGGAATTTCATAAACCATATCGAAATTATCAAATTTTCTATGATTGATTTTGTTAGTTATTTGAGGCAATCGTAAATAGATTTTGTTTGTCCTTTCCTCAAAATTTTCTTAAATTGAAATAAGGTTCGTTTATTTATTTATTTTTATTATTTTTTAAGAAAATTATTATATTCTTTTAAAATAAAAGTAGGGTAACATTTTGGTTGGCGATATCATAATTGATTAGTTTTTATTTTTTTATTTTTATTTTTTTGGGTTGTTTATCTATTAACATCATTATGGTTTGAGGTAGAATTTTAAATAGAATTCATCTTACTTAATATAAATCATCATTGTAGTTTTAAACTTTAAAAGAATAAAGTTATCAATAATAATATGAATTTGAAATTTTTTTCATTGTTTATCTATTAATATCATGGTTTGAGGTAGAATTTTAAATAGAATTCATCTTACTTAATATATTTCATCATTGTAGTTTTAAACTTTAAAAAGAATAAAGTTATCAATGATAATATGAGTTTGATATGATTTTACGAAGAACTTACCTTGTTTTAGAAGTACTTCCATTATAACAAAGAATTTGAAACTTTGCTTCAACCTAGGTTTTAAAACATGACATATTCAGGGTGGTGGAAAAATTAACCCTAGAATTAAAAGGATGTTATTAAAACATGAGTATGGAAAGGATTTTTTTTTAAGATACTAAAGGTTGTGGGAAGACAACCTAACTTATGGAGATTGTGGGTAGACATTCTTCCTTATTCCAACCTTCAAGATGTTGTGGGATGGCGTACATCTTGACATGGTTTGCCAACTCCAAAATATGGAGCGGGAGGTATAGGGACGATGATATGGGCATCACCCCTAGGCATACCATACCAGTACAAGAGCAAGAAGTCTTTCAATCCAAAAGGATACTTGCATAATGAAATGGGTGCTACGCAATTAAGACTTTTTAGGATCCACCAAGGTAGTGGCAGATCCATGATATACCTCAAGGAAGTGAAGGTACATCAACTCTAGCATGTATACTCTAGTATCTTAAGTCAAGATACAGGGAAGTAAGCGTGTAGCATCCAGGTGATATGGACCCTAGAAGCAGAAACCCCTACCAAATACTTGGATTCTCAGGCTAGGAGAGGAAGTAAGTTAAAAGGCAAGAAGACTAAGATTTGGCCAATCTCGATCTCACGAATATTTGAGCTGTAGTGAAATGGCATCCGTGGCGATTAAACATGCTTGTACTAGGTTGAGTTGGGATAATTGTTTTGAAAAGTCTAAATTTGGTGAATGAAACCAAGTGGGAAGACTTGGGTTATTACAGTTGGTATCAGAGCCATACGAATTCTTAGATAAACAAAACTTTTAAGTTATTATAGTAAACTGCATTAGGTTCTAAAACTGAACAAAAATTAACAAAGCTCTTTCTGAAACAGGCAATGGCATCAGGATTAAGGGTTAGTTCCTCAAATAAACCCATGGCAGAACAACGAGAAGGGATAACCGAGAACCCTAGGCGGGTCCTTAGAAGAGTTATAAGGACAGGAGCTATAGAGGAAACTACAGAGCCCCATCGGGTGATAAGGAGGGAAAAGGAGCCTATGCCAAAAGATGATAAGATGACTCGGATGATGCAATTGATGCAAGAACAAATGAGTCAGCAGAAAGAGAAAATGGACCAGCAAAGGGCCCAGATGATGGAACATATGGATCAACAAAGAACACAAATGTTAGAGCATATGGAGCAACAAAAAGCTCAATTATCACAACAACAAGAAATGATAACACAACAACAAAAGATAATAGAAAACCTGACCAAAGGAAAGGAAACAATAGTTGTTGGAGATGAATCGTCTATCGATACTAGAAGAAAACAAATGGGATCTGAGTTTGATAGAGACATGCGTAGAATTGATATAGCTAAATTTTATGGCAAATGAGATAGGGAAGAAGTTGAAAGATGATTAAACAACCTGGAAGCATATTTTATTGTCATGACTCTTTCTTCCAAATCAAAACCTCATATGTAGTCTTTCATTTGATTGGGGTTGTCGCTGACTGGTGGAATACATACAGAAATATGCATAATGTAGAAGCTACAGATGTACCTTGGGAGGATTTTGTGATGGTATTTAAGGAGAGGTATCTATCTCCCCAATTTTATCTTGAGAAAACTATAGAATTTGCCAAACTGACTCAGGGTAGTATGATTGTCACCGAATACTATCAACGATTCGTACAATTGCTTAAATATATGCTCGAGTACGAACAAAGGACTGAGATTAAAGTTCAAAAATTCCTATTTGGACTTCATCCAAAAATTGGAAACCTGCTTCTTATGCTTAAGCCAGTATCTTTGACTATTGCCTCTGATTTGGCCCGCCAACACGAAGAAAATTACAAGGCCAAAAAGGCATATTACCAAAAGAACCCTGACAAAGAGGAATTGTCGAAAAAGAAAAATACTGGTCCAACCCGATGGGAAAAGAACAGGGGTAATAAGGGACGGAATGAGAACATGAATAGATTTGACAAAGGCAAAAATAAATTTCAAGGGAATAAGAATTCGAACAAACGCGGAGGTTAGGATAGGGGGAATTTCAATAGATATGATCAAAAAGCTAGAAATGATGCTCAAGAAAGCAACAATGGAGACAAGAGAGAAAAGGCACCTCGAACTGGGTGTTGGATTTGTGGGGAGCCTCATTATGCTGATAAGTGTCCTAGGAGAGCTGACAGAAGAAAGGAACCCATAGAGCCAGTTCATAAGATTTATGCTGCAACAGGTAACTCTAAACTCAATGGTCAAGCTACACCTTTTTTGATAAATGGAAAAATCTATAATAAATATGTAAGAATTTTTATTGATTCAAGAGCTACTGATAGTTTTATTTCTCCAAGTATTTTGAGAGACATACCAAAAAAACCTGGATTTATGGCTAATGAGTGGAAGGTTGAGTATGGCTCTGGGAAAACCTATATTGTGGATCAGTGTTTATTTGACCCTCAGATTATATTACCTTAGGGGAAGACTAGTTGGCAACTGTATGTAGCACCTTTACATACCTTTGACATAATTTTAGGAGTTGATTGGCTTAAGGCTCATAAAGCGTTATTAAATTTTGAAGAGAGGTGGATGGATTTCACTGACAAATCCAAGCAAAGGATTCAAATTTATTATGGACGTAAGTCAGTGGAACCCCATTTTCTATCAGCTATGCAAGTTAAAAGAGCCATCAGGAAAGGAAGTAGAGTCTTTGTAGTAAAACTTAATAAGAAAGAGGAGATTGAGTCTGAAACAAGTCTTTTCCAGACCTATCCAGTGCTAAATGATTTTTGGGATATTTTTCCTGAAGATCTACCCGGATTACCTCCCAAACGATAATTTGACTTCTCAATAGAACTTCTTCCTGGCACTACGCCAATAGCCCGAGCACCCTACAGAATGACCACAATAGAGATGCAGGAACTCAAAACTCAGCTTCAAGATTTGTTAGAAAAATGACATATTAAGCCAAGTGTCTCACCATGGGGTGCACCGGTTCTTTTTATGAAGAAGAAATATGGGACTTTGAGACTCTGTATTGATTACAGGATGCTCAACAAGATGACCGTTAAGAACAAATATTCCCTACCCAGAATAGATGACTTGTTTGACCAATTGAAAGGAGCTACAATATTTTCAAAAATTGATCTTAGATCTGGATATCATCAGTTAAGAATTAGGGAAGAAGATACCTACAAGACAACTTTTCGGACTAGTTATGGCCATTACGAATTTACAGTCCTACCTTTTGGGTTGACTAATGCCCCAACAACTTTTATGAACCTCATGAATAGTGTATTTCGAGAACAGTTAGATCAGTTTGTGTTGATATTTTTAGATGATATACTGATCTATTCCAAGAGTAGAGAGGAACACGATCAACACATGAGGATTGTTCTTGAAGTACTAAGGAAGAACCAATTATATGGAAAATTATCCAAGTGTGAGTTTTACACTTCTCGAGTACAGTATCTGGGTCATGTAATTTCCGTGGAAGGAGTATCTGTAGATCCAAAGAAGATAGAAGCTATCATTGGTTGGCCAACCCCTAAAAATGTGTTTGAGGTACGAAGTTTTATGGGAATGGTTGGATATTACCGATGTTTTATCAAGAAATTTTCCAAAATAGCTTATCCTATAACTAACTTGTAGAAGAAGGGTAAAGCTTTTAAGTGGACTGAACGTTGTGAGGAAGCCTTCAGGACACTCAAGGAAAAGTTAACAACAACACCAATTCTTAAAATACCAGATCCTAAATTTCCATTTATTGTATGCACTGATGCCTCCATAGAAGGAATTGATGGAGTTCTCATGCAAGAAGAGAGTGTAATAGCTTATGAATCATGAAAACTTAAGAAGCATGAACTGAATTATGCCACACATGATCTAGAATTAGCAGCAGTGGTGCATGCTCTTAAGATGTGGCATCACTACCTGCTAGGCAAACCTTTTGAGCTTCGAACTGACCATCAAAGCTTGAGGTACATCTTCACTCAACCAATGCTCAATGCTAGGCAGAGACGTTGGATGGAATTTTTAGCAAAATATGATTTTGGTATTGAGTATATTAAGGGGAAAGAAAACAAGCTAGCTGATGCTCTGAGTAGGAGAAGGCATATCTCTGCTATGACACAATGTCAATTTGATATAATTGAACAGATAAGAAACCTACAATTCCAAGATGAATTTTCTCAAAAATGTCGAGAGTTGGTGCAACAAGGATCTAAAAAATCCAAGGAATTCAGGGTCCGAGAAGGCACTCTACTTTTCATAAATAGGATGGTGGTACCTAATGATCAGAATCTCAAAAGCAAGATATTACAGGAAGCACATTATGCTCCATACTTTTCCCATTCAGGCTATATAAATATGCATGAAAATTTAAGGAAGGATTATTATTGGCCAGGGATGAAAAGGGATATTGTTGAATATGTGGCAAAGTGTCTGGAATGCCAGAAGGTAAAGGCGAAACATTTGCATCCCGTAGGACGTTTACACTCTCATGTAATTCCAGAATATAAATGGCAAGTAGTAACCATGGATTTCATAGTTGGGCTGCCTAAAAATCATTTCCAGCATGATGCTATTCTAGTGATAGTCGACAAACTAACTAAAGTGGCACATTTTATACCCAAAAATGTTAAATATGGAGCGCCTACTATAGCACAAAAATTTTCCAGGGAAGTGGTCTGGCTACATGGGTTCCCAAAAACCATTATATTAGACAGGGATTCTCGGTTCACCTCTAAATTTTGGTAGGCATTACATCAAGCATGGGGAATGAAACTTAACATCAGTACTGCATACCATCCTAAAACTGATGGACAAACAGAAAGGGTTAACCAAGTTTTGGAGGATATGTTGTGAATGTACTGTATGGACCATCAAACAAAATGGGAAGACTACATATTTCTAGTCGAATTTGCTTACAATAGTGGGTACCATGCCTCATTAAAAATGGCACCTTTTGAGGCACTATACGGGAGAAGGTGCAAGACACCTTTATCATGGGGTAATCTGGAGGATCATGTAATGATCGGGATAGATATGTTAAAAGAAATGGAGGATCAATTAAATGAAATCGACTTAGGCTTAAGGAAGCCTCTGATCGAAAAAAGAGTTATGCTGATTTGAAAAGAACTTCGAGGGAATTCGTTGTGGGAGACAAAGTATTCCTGAGGGTCAAGCCCACTAAAAGCTCTATCAAATCCTCCAAACTCAGTTCGATATTTGTAGGACCATTTGCTATCATTGATAAAATTAGCCTAGTATCTTACAAACTGGCCTTACCTCCCAACTTGTCTAAAATCCATGATACTTTCCATGTGTCTCTCCTTAAGAAATATATATCAGATCCTTCTCATATTTTGAATGTTGACCATTTGCAGATGACAGATCCCCTGCACATTGAAGTACGACCAGTCAAAATTCTTGGATACAGGAAAATGCAACTAAGGAAAAGGAGCATTGACCAATGTAGGGTCCAGTGGGACCAATTCTTAGAGAACAATGCCACATGGGAAGATATGGAAATGATGAAAAGATAGTTTCCATTTTTGTTTGAACAATAATAGAAACATAATTTTGTAAAAAGAAAATCATGAACTACTAATAAATTTTGCTCTGTGATAAAATTAAATCATGTTGAGTTATGTATGTCACTTTTAACTATTTTATATTCGCCCATAAGATCTACTTTCAAGTTATAATGATTATGTTGAATTAATGTCATATATGTCTATATATTTCTTGGTGTTTGCTTATAATGTTTTTAATATTATGCACCACAAACACAGGGACTGTGTTTAGTCTTAGGGGGGACTATGTAACAACCCCACAGATTTGATCATCATTTCTTTTATATATTCTATAAGGATGAGATACTACTAATGTACTTATGAATGCAGGAACAAGTATTGTCTATGGAGGAGTAGCCTAGAGCTAGAATGAAAAAGGGTTACTCGGCTTAAGGTAGGTCGGCTTAAGGTAGGTTCGGAGAAAGGATGAGCGGTGGAGCATTTGCTATAATTTGGATTTTAAAATCCTAGAGGTAATGCATCCACCAACGGTCCATGTAGCTGCATTTTCATATAGATGCATCTCTAGGTGGTTTGATTTAAATATTAAATATATATAATATTTATAAAAATATTCTCATAAATAATAAATTAATAAAAGAATATATAGTAAATATATATATATATATATATATATAATGATAAACACAATCGAAATATTTAAATTAAAGGATATAATATAATAATAGATTATAAATTATAAGTATAAGAATTATAGAAGATTTAAAAGAAATAAGAAAATAAATGTACATCCTTATGATGTAAATATGTTTAAGCTAAGTAAAATAAATAAATAATTAATGGAAAAAATAAGAAATAAAATAATATTTAAATAAATTAGAAATGGAAAGACTTTTAAGAAGTTAATATTAAAATATATATTAACATTGAAGTGAGGACCTGACTCTTCCTCTCCCTTACTCTCCACTTGGCAATACTTTGGAAAAATACAATGGACACGTAGCTTAACGGAGGCTACTCACTTTAATTAGGAATTTTCTTATAAAAAGAGGGGAGGAGAGGAGAAGAAGGGGGAGAGGTGGCTGAAGCGTGGATGTTGGTGCGAAGAGAAGAAATTTTTTGAAAGAGGAAGTTCCAGGCTAAGTGTATTGTGAGTCACCTTCTTCCTTACTGTGACTAAGGGCTAAATCGAAAAACTTGAACTTAATTAGGTGAAGAGAACATACATGCTATGGGCAGATAGACTATCATAAATTGAACGAATTTTGTCTATCTAGTATTAAAAAATTATTAGGTGTTCAATTTTTGTTATGATGCCTATTGAATAGCAGACGTTGAAATGTGATTGAAATTATGTTGTGTTGCATATTGAATAAAATATTTTACTATGTGATTGTGTTATTGATGCATGGGTTGAGATTGTTGTGCATATAGGATTGTAGATTGCATTGACATTGATAGTTTGACCGCTCTGATCTTTGGGATTTTAGCCAGATAAACCCTTAAGACTGGAAATTGGAAAACCCTAGTTCAAACCAGAAGAAGCATCCTACAGTAAAAAGAAGCATGAGTTAGAAGAAAAGAGATGAGCTTTACCTTCCTTAAAATCAGATATATTTACAAAGATATTGAAGAAAAATCTTTATTGGATGCAATTTTTGCAATATTGTATGAATTAGACGAAATTCTCTCACAAAAGAACTTGTATAAGATTAAAATGTAGCTTCTTGAAATCATTGTTTTACCTATTAAGAATACCATAAAAAAAAATAGTAGTAGAAGTCTTGTAATGAACTTTCTATAGAAATCTTTTATAATCTGCAATATAATTAAAAAGGTGACATTGTGTATCATCAAACCAGAATATTGCCTAAGTTTTTCAGATGACTTGTTGGGATACACCAAAGAATAGTTGCGGCAAATCTCTATATAGTGGCCTGTGTTATTTGTTTTGAATTTAATTTAATAATGAAAGTCTTTCTCTATGAAATTTTCTTTTTATATAGCCTGCAAATAATTTAAAAAGTGATATTGTGTATCATTAATCCAGAATAGTGTCTAAGTTTTGTTTTACATATGACTTGTGAGATAAACCAAAGTACAACTACAACAAATCTCTATAAAGTCGCTTGTTTTATCTAAATAAAGAATTTCATTAAAATAGTGGGTCTTTCACCATAGGAATCTTTATAATCAACAATATAATATAGAAACTGAAATTGTGTATCATTAAACTCATATTAGCATTTAAGATTTTCAAGATGATTTGTTAGGTTAAGCTAGAATATGGCCGCAGCTAGACACTACGAAATCATTTGTTTTATCTATTTTGAGTTTCATTAAATTACCAGAAGTCTTTGTTATGGAAACTTAGAAAAATTCTGAAGTCGGCAAATATATATATATATATATATATAGATGATGAAATCGTGTATTAATAACTCAGAATTGAGCTTAATTTTTCTTAGACGACTTGAGGAAAAATATCATTAAGTGACTATGCCGAAAACTTATGGGCAACTTGTTTAAATATGAGTTAGCATGTTTTAGAATACCATAAAGTTTGAAATCGTGAGAGCCTTTGAGATGTAGAATTATGAATTTATATATATATATATATATATATATATATATATATATATATATATATATATAAACCATAGGTAAAACGATCATGATAATTCCTTTTACAATATGTTGGCATCTGAAAGCTTTTATAAGTCTTACTAACCCAAATTTCGAACTACGCAGTGATATTCTCTGACTTGCTTTGTAAACCTAAAGGGAACCCATAATGAGTATAATTATATTTATGAAACATTTCCTTGATAAAACAATTTGAATGATGCTCTGTATAAGTTCACCGTCGCTGTCAATAATTAAGGTAAGCCAATGAAACAGTTTTAGAGCTAGAAGGATTTCCTGGAAAATATTCATGACATGACGCAACTTTAGTTAATAAGGGGAAAATTTTAAAATTGGTTAAGCAAGAACATCTGCAACGCGTATGATTATCCTGACGTGTTTGAGAGCTTCAAAAACATGTATAATAAGTAAGACATCTGTTTTTACCAGCTTGACATAGGAATGGTGATTACGAAGTTTGTCTACATGTGCCATTTGAGATCTTATTTAGTAGTCGTGGTTTGCATAGTTTAAAATTAAGTTGGTAAATTGCATTTATGTGGATGTTACAAATGGTGTTCAGAAAGTGTAAACTTAGTGACATCATAGGTTAGTGAGGTATTGGTGGAATCATGATATAACTCTAACTATTTAGGGTTTTTTTTATAGACTAGAAAAATTTGTTTTATTATTTCAATTGTGACATAATTTTTTATAGGGAATTTCATCAACCATATCGAAATTATCAAATTTTCTATGATTGATTTTGTTAGTTATTTGCGGAAATCGTAAATAGGTTTTGTTTGTCCTTTCCTCAAAATTTTTTTAAATTGAAATAAGGTTCGTTTATTTTTTTTTATGTTTTTTATTTTTATTTTTATTTTTTTTTAGAAAATTATTATACTCTTTTAAAATAAAAGTAGGGTAACATTTTGGTGGGCGATATCATAATTGATTAGTTCTTATTTATTTATTTTTTTGGGTTATTTATCTATTAATATCATTATGGTTTGAGGTAGAATTTTAAATAGAATTCATCTTACTTGATATAAATCATCATTGTAGTTTTAAACTTTAAAAAGAATAAAGTTATTAATAATAATATAAATTTGAAATGATTTTCATTGTTTATCTATTAATATCATTATGGTTTGAGGTAGAATTTTAAATAGAATTCATCCTAATTAATATAAATCATCATTGTAGTTTTAAACTTTAAAAATAATAAAGTTATCAATGATAATATGAATTTGATATGATTTTAGGAAGAACTTACCTTGTTTTAGAAGAAGTACTTCCATTATAACAAAGCCTTTGAAACTTTGCTTCAACCTAGGTTTTAAAACATGACATATTCAGGGTGGTGGAAAAATTAACCCTAGAATTAAAAGGATGTTATTAACATGAGTATGGAAAGGAATTTTTTTTAAGATACTAAAGGTTGTGGGAAGACAACCTAACTTATGGAGATTTTGGGTAGACATTCTTCCTTATTCCAACCTTCAATATGTTGTGGGATGGCATACATCTTGACATGGTTTGCCAACTCTAAAATATGGAGCGGGATGTATAGGGACGATTATATGGGCATCACCCCTAGGCATACCACAACAATACAAGAGCAGTAAGTCTTACAATCCAAAAGGATACTTGCGTAATGAAATGGGTGCTACGCAATTAGTACTTCTTAGGATCCACCAAGGTAGTGGCAGATCCATGATATACCTCAAGGAAGTGAAGGTACATCAGATCTAGCATGTATACGCTAGTATCTTAAGTCAAGATACAGGGAAGTAAGCATGTAGCATCCTGGTGATATGGACCCTAGAAGCGAAAACTCATGCCAAATACTTTGATTCTCGGGCTAGGAGAGTAAGTAAGTTAAAAGGCAAGAAGACCGATATTTGGCCAATCTTGATCTCACGGATATTTCATCTGCAGTGAAATGACATCCGTGGTGATTAAACATGCTTGTACTAGGTTGAGTTGGGATAATTTTTTTGAAAATTCTAAATTTGGTGAATGAAATCAAGTGGGAAGACTTGGGTTATTACAATAACCAACAAAGATGATTTGCTTACTCTTTTTGTCTACAACCTTCCTCTTTTTCATTGGGATATGTACCCAAGCAGTACACCCAAAAAATTTAAAAAAGAGACATCAGGTTTTGATCCAGTCCATGCTTCCTCTGGAGTCAAATGGCCAATAGATTTATGAGGCGTGCGATTTTGAATATAATTTGCACAGTTAATTTTCTCAACCCAATAAACTGCTAGAAGATCTCTTGAGTGGAGCATACAGTTTGCCATTTATTTTAGAGTTATGTTTTTCCTTTTTGTAATGCCATTTTGCTTCGGATTATGGGATACTGAATGTTGATGAATTATGCCATGAGTTGAGAGAAATATGGAGAAATCATTACTGAAGTATTCCCCCCCTTTATCTGTACAAATTTGCTTGATTGTGCAATTAACTTGATTTTCAACTAAGGCCTTAAATATTTTGAAGTGGGATAGAACCTCACTTTTTTATTTTAGAAAGTAGACCCAAGTTCTTCTTGAAAAATCATCAATTTAGGTTAAGGCATATTTTGCTCCTTTGAAAGAAGGCTCTAGAAAGACTATCAAGTCACTATGGATTAACTCTAAAGGGGATGAGACTCTTTGAGAACCACTTGGGTGAAAAGGATATTGATGTTGCTTTCCAAGAGCACATCTAGGACATACTCCATCAATAGAAGAAACTTTTGGCAATCATGTTACCATTTCATGAGTATTCAACTCCTTTAGATAGCTATAACTAAGATGTCCAAACCTCTCATGCCAAATTTTGCTTTCAAGATCTCCATGTGCAACAAAATCAGAGGCCCCATATAAATTTTTGAATCCCAGAAGTAAAATAAATGAGTGTTATGGTCAATATCTCCTTGAGCTATGATAGAGTGTGGTTCTTGAAAGTCTCTTATCTCAACTCCTGTTGGTGAAAATAGAACTGTTTTACCCTTTGCAAAAGTACAAATATGATAGATGGAGAGGAGATTTATAGCTATATTTAGGACATAGAGAACATTATTGATACAACCACCATCAATGGATATGTCACATTTTCATTTGATTGGGATAAATGATGAGTCACCAACTTCTATGCTACAAGTTGATCTGGAGGAGATTGAAGTGAATGATTCATGTGATGAAGTCATATGATGAGTTGCTCCTGAATCTAGAACCCAATATTTTGAAAAGTTTTTATAGCTTTGCCTTGAACATTTAAGGATTTTCCTATCTTCTTCTTAGTGTCTATATTGTGATCCTTCATTGCTGCCTCTAGTTGTTAAAGTCTTTTCCAGCATTTATTCTCAGAATGACCATCCTTTTTGCAATGTGTACAAGTTATAGGGTCTCTTTCTTTATTTTTGAATTCTTATTTAGTGGCAGTGGATGCTACTAATGCTTTTGAGAAAGAGGGAGAGATCTCATATTTTGCAATTTTTGTTTCCTCTCTAGTTAGCCTATCACAAAAATCCTCTAAAGAGGGCATTTTAAAACTTGTACCAAGTGCATCTTTTATAGACAAAAAGGTGGTTGCAAAAATTTGAAATACTCCATTTAACTTAGAGAGAATAAGATAGATGCATTCTTCTTCTATTTTATTCTTGCCACTACCTTTTAATTGAGTGAGGACCTCTTTAAATTTGGTGACAAAGTCACCAATATTGCTTAAGTCTTCAGGAGATAATGTCGTTAACTCTGCCTCTAGCTGCATTGACCTTATTTGATCCTCTTTACTAAACAAGTTCTTTAGTTTTTTCCAACTCTCAAATTGAGTTTTACATTCTGAAATATGAAACCATAGGCTTTCAATTACATTTGTGCTTATAATACCCATTGTTTCATACATCTTTCCTTTATGAATAAATTTTTCAAATTCAGGCTGCTCTTCTTCTAGTAAGTGTGTCAGCCATTTTTGAGAAATGATATTTAATATATGTGGTTTCCATGTGTGATAGTTATGAGGGGTGAATAGATCAATTGTATTCATTTTTACCAAAGAAATTTGAAGTGAACCAATAATCCTCCCCTTTAACTTCAAGAACTTCTTAGATAATATAATGATGCACTAGTAGAAACACCTGTTTAATGAAGGCAACATAAGCCCAACCTTTATACCAATATCTTCAATTTACCCGTCCTTACGTGAGGGAAACTATAAGTAAATGAGGAGAATTGATACGTGGAACATAGGTTTATGAAGCAAGAATAATCAGCCAGACCTCTATACCGAATCTTCTCAATTACCCGCCCTTATGTGAGGGAAACTATAAGTTAATGAGAAGAACGATACATGGAACATAGGTGATTATTAAATATTTGGGCCAAATTTGATGTGATCTTTGAAAATATTTTACTTTTTGCTTGCTTAAGTGTTCAAATTTTCATGTGTTTTTTTTTTAATAAATTTATGCGGGTAGAACATTTAGAAGATGCTGAAATTGAGATGTAAGCAACAATACCAAGTGGTAAAAAAGGTGTCAAACTTAGACTTTACCACCAAACTGTTCTCCTATAGCTGCCTACTTAAAGGAATGTAGCAAAAAATGAACTTTTGTGAATAAAACCAAGGACCAAAATATGCAAGGACAATCACTAACAACCCCCTTGAAGTCTTCAAGATAGGTGCAAGAATTAGCACCTTAAAAAAAATCCCCCCCCAAATTGTATTAATGAGATTACAATAGAATATTTCACTCTTTGATAGCCTTGGTATAGGCTCAAGAAAATAGTAAAAAAAGAGTCATAGATTTGAAACCCAAAACAATGATCCTTCACTTTGAGAGCCTGAAGGTTACAATTTTGTAGAGGAAGAGCACTTAAAGTCCAAAAATATGACTCTTTACAATATACTATTTTCAAAGGAGAATAATAATAAACCAAAAGATATTAATGCCTTAGAGTATAAGGTTGTCAATAAATCTAGTGGTGAGCTCTTTTGACTGTATCGTGCATCTCTCTTCACTGGAGTTTGAGATGAATGAAGTTACTCCTTGAAAGGTGTTTATGGCACGTTTTCAAAAAAAACTTTAAGAAATGATTTATGTGATGACAAATCTGCTTTAAAAAAAACAAAAATTTTGCTTGGTGGCTTCCCTTGGAAAGTCGCTACGTCTTGAATTAACAAGAAACATCTCTCAAATCAACGTTCTTTAGAGTGTCGTTGAAAATATTTGGAAAACACAGAGTGTAGCAACTTGAGGCAACACCTAATTATGAGAACATAGGGAGCTACAACGCCTTCGAGGCTTCTCATCAGTTCTCTTTGGTGATCGAACCATGCAAGGGTGCAAAGGAGAACTGAAACCAAAGCTAATTAGAGTGGTCGTTTAGTGGTCACTTAAATGGTCCTCGAGATTCAATTTACCACATCTTGGAGTGTTGTTTGGTGCATAATGAACATCTAGTCATGTTGAGAGACACTTATAGCATGAGCCAAGCTAAGGATAGTTGTCGAGTGACTTTCATTTCTCAATGGGAAAAATATGATATCAATCTTATTGCACCAATCTAGTTTTAGATGGACACATTGAATTGGATTCTGAAGGACAAAATATGACACACCAACATCACAGAACGGATAGGTTCCAAGCTGATTGTCGCATGAGCCTAATATCTTACAAATTTTGCTCAACAGGTGAAAGATGACGTACCAATGTCACCGATCGTATAGGTGCCAAGCTGACTATCGTAAGATCCAAATACTTCATTGAAAAAGGATAAACCTGCGAGAAGAAACATAAAAAAGATAATAATGGCAGTCACATAAATTATCGAGCTATGTAGTCTCGATTTGAAGAGTGTGTCGTCAGTGCAAGGGTTGGGAGAAGCTGGTTAATGGAATGCAAACATGCTCAATATCTTGATTTTCTTTATAACATAAAATCGATAATCATTTGAATAGTGTAACATAGAATGTATTTACACTAATCAATATTTTTAGATATAAAGGCTTTAATACTATTGATAAATATTGTATTGCTTTTGAGTTCATATGCAGCTTGGAGAAAAAAACTCAAATACCCTTGTTGCTTTTCTATATCATGCTTTCAACAAAAAAATTATTTTGTTGAAAAAATGGCTTGTGGATAGAAAATATGACTACTTAATAACCTTTAAGCAAGTAGAGTTAGCCAAAAAAAACTATCCAAAGAAAATGAACCAGTTCCTATAAAAAACCTTCAATAGAGAATGCTTAGAAAAATCTATCCTGCTCTAGTACCATGTTAGAATTTCCCAAGAATAGATATGCAAAGCATTACAAGAATTATGAAGAGAAGAGTAGAACTGATTGATTATTCCATGGGATCAACTTTGTATAAATAGCAAAGTTGATCAATGTTAGCCATTGGATTACAACAACTCAATAAATATGAACTAGTCTAAACTGAGAGTTCACCTGACTCATGGAAGAGTGGTAACTCAAGTAAGACTATCCTAGTAGAAATTAAGAGAACAAATATTTATTCTAACAGAAATTCCTCTCGTAGGTTCCTGATCTAAGGAAATTTTATCCTTATGTGTATTAAAGGAAAGAGATGATATCCTCTATAAATACTAAATATTTTTATGTAACGAAGGATGGACACTCTGTAGAAAAACACTTCAATTTTTCTGGATAAATAGAAGGAAATTGGCTTCTGATTCTGTGAATGATTTTTGTGTGTGATTTATTTCTACTTTAATCATTTCTATTTTATATTCATATCCGTTATTTGCTAAGTTTAAATTTTGCATTTGAATTTGAATACTGCTGGTGAGGAAGTGAGTACTGGAATGTAACTCTAGAAGTTTTCTCTGCAAAATCGTAAGTGGATTCTTCATCTTATTTCTATTCTATGTTGCTATAACACTTGATTTGAATTCCTATTTCTATTCTATCCCCAATCCTACATCTTCTGGCATGTGGCTATATTTCCCATTTCTTTCCATTATTTTCATTTCTTTCTTGCAACTCAACTTAAAACTAGTGTAGGATTAGGAAGGGAGCCATCCCTCTCTGGAGATTGGCCTTAAGGACATTCCTATCCTTCAACATTTCAATGTTTCTCATGTCTAGGGTGCATAAATGCATATTTTGTATTTTAGGCAGAAATTTGACCAACAATTTTTGGCACTCCCGGTGGAACTTTCAAAGGTTCCACTTTTAGCAGTATTGATGTTTGATGTTTGCCTTCGTATGTATGATTAGAACATCTGGCGACTCAAATCTACCTAGAAGCCTCTGAACATGAAGTGAGTGAAATCTTTCTTCATAATCATAAGATCAAATTCCAAAAATTCAAAATAACCCATTGAGTTTTATGAACTTGACATCTAAGAGCTAAGAGAACACCCTAGGTTAGTTACTCCAATTGTTTTGTTGAGTACAATATCTTCTTAGTTAGGTAGTGTGTTTTTTGTTCCTCCTAGTACTGCTAGTATATCCACTAGTTTTCCACCTCTCTAACCACACACACCAGTCCACATGGCTCAAAATATGCCACCACAATAACCACCACAAAGACAGTTTCCAGCATGTAACCATTCGAGACCTCTAAATTTGCAAGCTCAAAACCCGATACTACAAGCGATGATGAAGGCTTTGCCAAATTATGATGGTATGGGAAAGACAACCTATGAGCATGTTCAAGATGTAGCTACTTTGGTGATGATTCATGGCATTACAAAAGAAGACATAATGGTAATATTACTTGTTCTTTCCCTTTGAGGAAAATACTTTACTGGTACATCCGTTCTTCCTACTGCATCAGTTCAATACCATTCAGATATCCACAGGAGAAAATCATGGACTTTAATGTCATATTATCCCAAACTTGGCATAGGGTTCCTGATGGTCTATGACTGACTCCCGAGAAAGAAAATTTTTACTACCTCCATGCTTTCAATTTTGATATCAGCACGGCCATCCGAAAGTCTAATGCCAACACATTCCCTGATCTGTATTCTACAACATAAAAATTTGAAGTTTATCTAATTGCAATTGGTAAGCTTCCATCGAAAATGGCTATGCCAATTTTCCCGACCTTTCGTAATATTTGTATGCCAATGCATATTTTCAGCCTTTGCCCATGTCACCTATGTACCCAATTTCATCGTGGAATCCAAGTCCATCCCAAACCACAATGACAGTTCCTATTCCTCAACTCCATGCTCCAAATATTATGTAATTACCTGTACCATCTGTCCTACAGTTTCCAGTCCCGCTTCCATTTTCGATGCTACCAGCTCTGCCTGCTCCATTGTCATTACCCACTCCCCTGGAACCCTCAAATTTTGATCCCCACATGAAATTATTGTAGGATATGCAATCACTTAATTCAACAGTAAAAACTATGTCAAATGAAATCAATCCATTAAGAAGAAGCAAGCTGAAGCCAAATTTTGATTAAGGAGATTTTAAACACCGCCAATTACTAGAGAAAAACCAACTTCAGTTAGTAAGGGTGTCAAAATAAACACAATCATATTGGCAAATGAAGAAGCTTGTACATTGGAGTGGGCATATTGGTGTTCTACTTGTAATTATCCCCATGGTGAAGATACGTGCATGGTTCATTTGAACTATGTACAAAAATTAGCAGAAAGTTATGTCGATGGATAAATCAATATGATAACAAAAGTTGATCATAATTTTATGGTCCCTTCCTTGGAGCAAGTTTCAGTCCTTTGGAAAAAAGTTGATAACTATTGATATAGCAAAGATGGATCCGTTGAAGGTCCCCGCTGAATAAAAGGTATAAGGTGAAAAGATAGAGCCACAAGCAAAAGCACCTGGCATAATGACTAAACTTCAAGATTTTGTCTTGCTAAAGGACCTCTTGACCACATGAGCTCAAGAGAGATTGTAGGCAAAAGTATCAACGTCACAACTCATTGCCGCTCAAGGACAAGCCAAGGAAAAAGACCAAGCCAAAGAGCACCTCAAGTACCCATCATTGACCAAGCGACAAAGGGTAGAAACTACTCATCAGTTTTAAAAAAATATGAGCCAGCTAGTGAAGGGAAGGGCTCTAGTACTTCTGATTATAACATTATTGAAGAGATGAAGAAAATCCCTATGAAGGTGAGTTTGTATGATGCATTGCAACTACCTGGAAAAGTTGACCTATTGCAGGAGTCTCTCAAGTCTACAAAGGATAAAAGGAAAAACCCCACCTAGATAGTGTTAGTGCAAACACTTAAAAATTCTACCACTGGTAAGAATAGACCACCCCCATTCTATATTTCTCTTAGAATGGAGGGGTGGATTGTGCATAATTACATAATCGATTCCGGTGTCACAACTACTATCATGCCAAAGGAAGTATGTGAGGTTATGGGAATGGAGTATACAAGGATCATTCTAGACGTCTTACAGTTGTATGGGACCCTAGTCAAAATAGTGGTTGTGATTAAATATATTCCCATTGTTCTACACAATATACCGCAAATCACTGTCATTCAAGAAGTGGTGGCAGTCGATTTGGAGCCATATTTTAGCATGTGATTTTTGAGGGAATTTATAGCAAATCTAGGAGGATATATTTCCCTAGATTATTCACATTTGGAGATTCCTTTTAAGGGAAGGAGAATCTGAATCTATAATGAAAAACCTTCCACTTTTCACATAGAAAGACTTGAAGAAGAAGAAAATCCCATAGGCACAATCAATATGATGATAGAAGAGATGCAAGAAGTGGATTTTATGGATGAGGCTCTTGGTGAGCTTTGTTTGGAAGATGAAATTTCGTTGATGGATTTTAATGCAATGGTGGAGACCGATATCGGTTGTTACACCATAACCAAACCTAAATAAATTGAAGCAGAAGCTTCTGACTTTCAAGACTCTGTATTCGATCAATTATGGAAGTTATATTTCAATGGTGTGAGATGCAATAATGGTGCAAAAGTTAGAATTGTTCTTGTTTATCCTATAGTATTACAGAAAACCTACTCATATCATTTGTCTTTGAGCTGCACAAATAATGCCATCAAATATGAAGCAGTGTACCTTGGTTTGAAGAAAGTAGAGAAGTTGGAAATCAAACAGTTGCAAATTTTTGGAGATGTCGAGCTCATCATCAATCAGACTACAAACAAATACGTGTCAAAGCAATATTATTTGAAGGCCTACCACAATAAGGTATGGGATTTGTTTGAGTCTTTTACAACTCTAAATATTCAAGCAATTTTGTGGGAATAGAACAAACACGTGGATATCTTGGCATCCCTTGGTGCTAACTTCTCTCCTATAGAGCAATTGGTAAGGAAACCAAATACTATGAGGGTGATTTATAGACCTTCGATCCTCGAAAAAAACCTCCATTGGTAGGTGTTCGATAGCGATGAGCAGATATTCAATTTCTTGATCAAGGAAGTTGTTGACACAGAAGACAAGATACTAACCAAAGAGAAAATTGAAGGAATGATTCAATTGAAGAATAACCACATCTCTAGGGGATTAATTTCGCTTAAGAGACTGTTTGACTAGGATGATAAAGCAAAGAAACACAAGATCAAGTTCAACGTAAAGGAGTATAAAGAATTACAACTGGAAGCTGATAAGGTGATCAAAATAGGAACAGATTACACCCTAGAAGAGCTTGAAAACATTAAGAATTTGTGTTACAAATTCCCTGATATTGTTGCATGGAGTTATCATGACTTGAAGGGGTATGACAAGAATGTGATCCAGAAAACCATTAAATTGTAGGAAGGGGTAAAACATTTTCAACAGAAACAACGACCTATCAATCTGAAAATTTAAGTGTTGTGAAAGCATAACTGCTAAAAATACTAGAGGTAAAAATAATTTACCCCATTAAGCACTCGACTTGGGTAGCGAATTTGGTTCTAGTACAGAATAAGAATGGAGATATTCGCTTATGTGTAAATTTTTGAAATCTGAACTAGGCATCTCTAAAAAATCATCATCCTTTGCCTCAGATCGATCAGATCCTTCACATTGTTGCTGGGGCCCAAATATTTTTTTTGCTTGACGGTTTCCCCTGTTATAATCATATTTAGGTAAAATATTAGGACCAATATAAAACAATATTTACTACCAAGTGGAGAACTTTCGCCTATCAAATAATGCCTTTCGACCTTTCAAATGTTGGTGCTACCTTTCAAAGAGCAATGGACATCGCCTTTGGTGAGTTGTTGAATCTAATAATTGTGATCTATATTGACGATATGACTATTTTTCACATCACAGGGAAGATCATGGATCTCATCTAAGGTAGGTATTTGAAAAGTGTCAGGATTTTGGTATCTCCATCAACTCGAAGAAATCAATTTTTGTTGTTAAAGAGGGAAAGTTGTTGTGGCATGTTATTTCATAGGAAGGGTTGGCCATTGATCCTGCAAGAGCTGAGGCTCTCTTAAAATTGCCAATACCAGATAATAAGAAGGACCTATAGTTATTATTCAACCAAATTAACTTCATTCAAAAATTCATCATTGATTTTGCTCAAGTAGTAAATCCAATGACTGAACTCCTGAAGAAAAATATAGAGTTTAAGTGGACAGAAAAGAGGAGGTAGGCATTATAAGAGATTAAGGAGAGAATCACCCAAGTGCCAGTGTTGATTAATCTAGATTATTCGAAGGATTTTATCCTTTACACAGTGGGTGAGCAGGAAATTTATGCCATTATCCTCATGCAGAAGAAAGATGATGGGGATGAAAAGTTGATTGCTTTTCTGAGCCAAGTCATTTTGCCACACCAGGAGAAATATAATTTTATTGAGAAGCATGTGTATGCATTCATGAAGTCCCTAAAGAAATTATGGTAGTTTATATTACAAAGCAAGACAATCATCTATGTTATCCATCCAGATGTCAGGAATTTCATCATTCTAGGAGAAGTAGGTGACAAAAGAGCAAGTTGGATCTCTAAGATTCAGGAGTACAATGTAAAAATTTGACTGACTAAATTGGTTCGCGATTGGGCACTTTGTCAAGAGTTGGCTAAAATTGTAGCTTTTGGATCACTAGCACCATTACATGATGAGGTTATTAGTGAGATAAATCTTGCTAATCAAGTTATAGGTGATCGTGATTGGACAGAGGACATTATCAAATTATTCACATCTGGGAAGTTTCCATCACATATTGATGCCTCACAATGGTGAAGGTTTAGACTACAGGTCCTTAAATATATTTTTCTACCAAGTGGATTGTTCCATAAGAACGTAGATGGTGTACTCCTCAGGTACGTTATAGAATCTAAGAAATTAAATATTTTGGAGGAGTTCCACTCAAGTTTGTCTGGTGGACATTATGCAAGAAGGCCTATGGCCTTGAAGATCATCCAGGCTAGGTATTTCTAGCCTACTCTTTTTACATATGCACATAAGGTAAGCCAAAGTTGTGATAACTATCAATGATATATTACCAGGAGTAAGAAGGCATCTTTGCCTCTACATACGATCCAACTCGAAGCTCCATTTCAACAGTGGGGTTTAAAATTTATTGGGTTCATTGATCCCCACTCCTCCATCGAACATAAATATATTTTGACAGTGACCGACTACTTCACTCGATGGACAGAAGCCATTCCAACCAAGAAAGAGGACTAGAATATAGTCATATCCTTCCTCAAAGGACTAATTACCCGTTTTGGTGTACCAAATACCATTGTGACAAATAACAAGACTCCATTTATTGGAGCAAAAGTTACTGAGTTTACAAGCAAGTATGGGATTTATCTAAAAATTACCTCTAATTATTATCTGTAGGGAAATGGCTTGGTCGAGTCCATGAACAAGAATTTGCTTTGGATATTGAAGAGAACACTTGGAAGCAACAAAAGGATTTGGCATCTATTTTTAAATCAAGCTCTATGGGTGGATCACATATCAATTAAGAAGTCTATTAAAACTTCTCCTTACTCCCTAGTATATGGTAAGGAAGCAATTTTTCCCACTCACATCGAGCTCCTAGTTCTCAAAACCCTATAGTTTTTCAGAGATGAAGATGATAAATCCGATCCCATGAGTGCAAGGTTAGCCCAACTTTTGTAGCTAGAATAGGAGAGAGAAAAGGTATATGTTGCTTTCACCGAATATGCTAGAATGACGCATAAGTGGTTCAGTAAGAAGACGATAGAGTGAAATTTTTAGGTTGGAGATTTTGTGCTTAAATGAAACATGAAAAAAGCTAAGATTGGGAAGCACCATAAATTTGACATAATCTGGAAAGGTCCTTTTCAAGTCTCAAGGGTGAATTCGGTGAATGCATATCATCTCCAAGACGTGGATGGTTGGGACCTACCGATTCTAGTTAAAGGTCTTCACCTGAAGGGCTATTTTCAGTGACAAGATCATGGAAGCAAGTATGTAAATATGTACATCCTTTATTTTCCACAAATGTTTTTATGTTTTGACAAAATATAAAAAAAAATGAGTGTATATATGAGAAAAAAAGAAAGAGAAACTAAACAAGGAAGAATCCACCGAGAAGATACTATCTCACCCCTCTCTCTTCAAAATCAATTTTGCCTTGAAGAATTATCTCAAAAATAATATTAAATGTTTTGGGAGAAATTATTTTAAATTTCAAGAAAAAGTTAAAATAGTTGTATTTACATCAATTGGAGCAAAGGAAAAAGAAATGAAGAAAAGTTTTAAATTATTATTTTACTCCAATTAAAGTGCTGGAAATAAAATAATTTAAATAAATAAAAAAAGAAGAGAAAATAAATTTTTAAATTTTGCATGAGGTTTATTTTTATAAAAAACAAAAAAAGGATGAGGGCAAAAATAAAACAAAAAGAAAAGAAAAAAACAAAGCTTAAAGCTCCAATTTAGGAGATTTTCTATATAAAAAAAAAAGAAGATTAATTGAATTTAAAAAATGCTTTTTCTAATATTGGTGCGAAATTAAGAAGCATGGATTTACTTTAAAAGGAGGGTTTGGCATGAAGAGAACTCAAACAGGTGCTTTTAGGAGTAAAAGAGAATAAGCAACGTACACTGTCGAAGCAATTTTTCCCATTGGATGCTCTTTGGGCACATGACAAATTTTTTAGCGCAAGTTGAATTTTCCTCATTGTTTCAGAGCGTCCCAAGTAGAACGCTTTCACCCAGGTTTTCCGAGAACGACGTTTTGACATTTTCTAGGAGTAATATCTCTTGATCCTCCCAAAAGGTCTTGATTGGTTTATTTGTGGCAGATTTATTTTTTCAAAGCAGTCATTGGAAAGTCAGAGTGTGTCCTTTGAGGGTTTACGCTAGCATAATTTCCCAAGTTAATTTCGGGTGAATGGAGAATTAATGATAATTTTTAAATCATTGATATAAGTGCCAAGTGAGTGGACCAAGGCGTACATCATTAACCAAAGATATTTATCATATTTATTGTGGTAGTTGGAGGCACTCCCTATAAATAAAGCAGGTAAATTACCCAAAGATTAAAATTTAAAATTTTCCTGTGTATTTTCAGGCTGTTATTTGTAAAATTTACAAAGCACCATAAGGAATTTTTGGAATATCCACCATGGGCAAGAAGACCACAGAAGCAAAGGATGTCGCAGAGCCAAAACAGTCAAGGAAGAGAGCAAAATATGGGAAAAAATCCAAGAAAGCTCGAAGAAATGAGAATGTTAACTTGGACCCATACTCTGACACAATGGAAAAAATTGAGGATTGCATTATCACCAACAAGGGTGTGGTTAAATTGCGCTAGGATGTGGAGTTCGTAGTCTAGTAGAGATTGAAACCTAAGAGACCATTGACCGTGGCATATTATGTGTAGATGTTCTGGTATTTGTGCAACCCTGTTCACTCTTACTCAGAGTTTGTGAAGATAATCGCTAAATTTTATAACTCAGTCTTCAGGGTTGTTCGAAAAGCAAATGGAGAAGTGCTTTCCATAGTTTCTTCCAATGCAGTGATGGAAGTGTTTGCTTGTGAGTTGAAGCCTCCCTTTGACATGATCTTCAAAAAGCTGCACCTCAGCAAATAGGAGGAAAAATATGTGTCCACAGTGAAAATGCACTAGTTCATGGAGATGCAATTAATCAGAGAGCCACAACTAGGACAATTACCAAATTTACCAAAGCCACTCTTAGATTTCAAAAGCCTATAGTTTTTTCAATGTTGGCATGGGTTGTTGGCCTTCCCACAGATTCTATAGTTCAGAAGTGGCAGGTAACGTTGGTACAATGTATCTCACAAGTGGAGTTCTACGCCCCTACAAACATGACTATAGAGAAGACTCCTATTTATTTTGACTAGGAAGATTTTATAGCACGAAAGATACACTTTCAGTTGGAGAAGATGAATACTGGATAAGCGACGTATTTCAAGCAAACATCATTCCTAGTCTGGTATTTATTTTTCCATATGCACTAGCATTTTTCCTTTGTTGCAAGTAAGTAGGTTGATGAGGCGAACAAGATTTTACTAGTTTACATGTGGACTCCCTATCTGTCAAGAAGGGAGTCATATTATAACTTCAACCACTTTTTTTGGGTCCTGCCATTGAGCTTATTTATGGCAGGTGTGAAAGAGTACCATAGGCAATAAGAGAAGAATTTGCTACCACAGAGAAGGGTGATATTTTCTTACTGATATAGGGTGTGGTGGTGTGCATCTTCGGCTTCACTGGTAGACATTCCTGCTCTCATATTTTTCCATAGAATATGTCTTCATGATGGAAGTGGTGCACCAAAATAACTATATAAGTGATGGTTATGGGGCAAGTCGAGGTAAGAGGACCACATGCATAATGCCTTTCAAGTTTGGCAGCATTGAGGTAAGCCAAGTTGGTCAAAACCAGTTGCTCACAGAAACCCTTCAAGATCTTGTTTTATTGGAGTTATCGTAGAGGTGGAGGTATAACCCATTGGGTCATTTTATGACTTTCACCAAGGCCAAGAAATTCCACTATTATCCATGGCTTGATATTCAACAAAGTCACAATAATCCAGAAGGACAGGATTTGGAGTGGCATATTGAGGTTATGATGTCACTTCCATTGTGGCATGATTTTTATGAGCAGGATGTTGAGTACAAACTTGCAGTGCATGCACAATATATTATTCCTCCTAGTTTGTTCAGTCATATGAAGATCCAACTACCTACGTGGTTTGAAGAAAATATCACAAATTGGTGGATTATGAGGGTCCACTGAGGAAAAACAGTGTCAACTTATGTGTTAAATATAGATGAGGCATTCTCTGATGCCTATGATAAATTTTTCTCCAGTTATCAGCCTATCACTTTCTCAAGTTTTATACCTTGAATTTTCCAAAGATCTGATAGTGAAGAAGGTGTGTCCCAAGAAGAACGACCAACGATCAAGGAGGCGACACATGTGGAAAAGGAACATTCATTGGTGTTTAAGAGAAGATCTCAGTGAGTGAAGCAGAGTGTAGAAGATGCATTTTATTTTTTGAAAGTTGTAAAGAAGCTAAGAACTAGTGTAGTTTCTTTGTTTGTGATTGAAATTGTTGCATATGCAGTAAATCCTCCTCTACCAATATCAACTGCTCAGGTTAGCACTTTCCAGGAACCTCCATTTATTCAAGAGTAGTAGTTGGATCAGCAAATGGACATCATAGATATCGAGGTAGAGGTGGAAAGTAGCAATCTCAAGAGGATCCTATCTCATAGCCACCTCCATCACCAACTCGTATGGTGCCTAAGCCCAAAGGTACATCTCATTTTTCTTCTTCCACTCAGGAGCAAGTAGTGACTATCACTTCATCTCCAAGAGTTTTTATATTTGTTGGTCCCCTATTTTGTATTCCTTCTGCTTACATTTTTCTCCCTACCTATCAACCACCAGTCACTATTGCTCCATATTCTACTCCCTTCTCTTCAGTCTCCCTTTCTTTTAGTTCATTCACATCCATCCCAAATCCATTTTCACTTCCATATTTCATTCCTATCACTTCCACTGTAGTTGTAAGTACGCAAGCTCCTCCACGAGTGAGTGTAACTACAACTGATCTTGTCACTTCTATTCCACATTCCACTTCCATTTCCACCACTTCATTTAAGCCAAACCTTCTACAGGGGCAGTTCCCTTTATTCCTGTACATCGAGTTGTAGGTGTTACCCGAGTTGGAGACAATAATGATGTTCGAGAATCTATTTGTAACGAAGAACAATCGAGCTTGCCTAAGTTCATCACAGTGGTTAAAGAGCCAAAAGAGGAAGGAAGTGCTGGCTCTCACAAAGCCACTCAAGAAAGTCTCCTTTGATCTAGAGGCAATGGATGTTTACACCACTAAGATGATTCCCTAGGTCCAAAAACCACAGGGTAAGATGACTCCCAATGATTACACTTTTGAAATTGTAATAGAGTACTTGACACAGATCGATACAAATGAGAAAATGGGGAACATTCAAGTTGACATGAGATCAATTTACTTGCATGGCGAACACTACAAAAATAAATTCTATGATGCCAACGCAAATATCATCAAGCTTGAAGAAGCTCTAGTTGAGAGTAGAGCATAGCAGGAGAAGATGACAAGAGAGATCGAATAGTGGTGAAAGCAAGTAGTGGCCCACCAGAAAGCAAAGAAAATAGTGGAGCAGCAGGTACAAATAGTGTAAGTTCAACTTGACTTTGTATAGAACCAACTGGCAAAAAAATCTGCGTAGGCTACAGGCTTCTCCAAGAAGATCATCAAGGAAGCTCGTCATCATTTGTTTGGAAGTTGTGTGAAGATGGCAGTGAAAGCAAGCCCAGTCCTACAATATCTCTATAAGGTATAGATATAAATTCAATTACGTCAGTAGTTAGTGGAAAATATCGAGGATATGCTTGAGCCATATCTGGAATCAACGATAAGAATTCAAGCCCTTTCCCAGTCCAATATGCATACTCGCACAATGAGTGGGATGGATCGTACTTGGTCTAACACTAGAGTCACTCTGCATAGTTATTTTCATATGTTGGATCTGGTGAGAGAGGGAAGGAAGCTGCTTATTGTGATTGAGCAAGAGCACTCTATTGCACTTGTCCATTTTGATGCTCTTGTTGATATGGGATTCCCATATTTCGTAGATGAGTGGGGTGAGCCCCTACTAAAAGAACAATTAGAGGAAGCCTTGAAGAATTTATTACATGAAACTTCAAATATTGATAGTTGGGAAGAGCCCATCACAGAGCTACAAGTTTTGTCTCTCATGAAAATGCTCACCCGGATGGAGTCATCACTGTTTGAGTTGGCTCAGAGATCCAAACACATCAACATGGATCACATCAGATCTCTAAGGTACATTTATGATTCACTTAGCCTCTCCTCCGTATTCATCATAGATGGTTGGGCTAAGATAGTTGTAGTTTATGAGACCACTTGTGCAATTTTGGAAAATCAAGAGGCGTAGGTAGCAAAAGAGCAAGCAATAGAGGAAGTCATCATAGCAGAGAAGGTAGTAGCAGAACAGGCGTAGGGAAAGACATCCGAACTAGAAGCACTAACTGATTTAGCCCATGAGGAGGACCACTAAGAGCCCAATGAATAAAGGCCTGGGGTCACTTGCATCCACGCGAGTTGGATACCCCGAGAGCTGCCAAAAATATTGGTAGTTTTACATCTTGCCACATTGTAATTTTTGGGGGGTTTATTTGCAATTTTGATTGTAAATATCAGCAAAATATGATGGATAATGGATATTCATCCAGTTTTTGTCATCACAATATATTGTGTTTTAATTATCCTCTTTTTTTTAATTTCGTGGATATCATGCTAGGTATTAAAAACTAAAAACCATCCGAAAGGGGTTGGAAGGCAAAAGTACAATGTTAATATGTGTGTATTAAAAGATGTTTGATAGAGGCAACATGGAGAAAGCATAAAAGTTTTTTTGCTCACATGGAGGGATGAAAACCTTCATCACCCTTCCCAAGGGTGAAATGCCTTTATTTCATGCAATAAAAGTTAAAACAAGTTAAGGATGGGCAATGGGAAGTCCAAGGCATTTTCTCTTGGGGTGAAAACCCCATTTGTCTCTCTATGAGGTGAATATCATTAAAAAATGGTGGGTCTATTGTTAATATTATGAAGCATCAGAATGAAGTATGTTCGCCCCAAAGGTGGGGTAAAAACACCATTCACATTGCCTTGGGACGAATGTCATTTAAAAAGAGCCCCTAGAAAAGTCAATAGGGGTTTCGCCCCAAGTGAGGGGTGACACTCCCGTACACCTTTCCTTGGGGTGAAAGTAAAACACCAAGGGGATTTTTAAAGAAAATATATTGCACCTCGGGCCCCACACAGTTAAAACAAGATGCGGTTCAAAAATAGTATCGCTTAGGAAGCATGGCAACGGTTTTTGCTTTTGCATCAAGTGAACACATGTGTGGAAGTGTTAAAAATGTAAGTCAAGGGTAGAGTTGGTCAACTACACTTTCACCCCAAGTGAAGGGTAAAACTCTCATTCACCCTTCTTTTAAGAAAAACAATGCAAAGGTATTTTGAAGCATTAAAGCACATATATAATAATAGATAAAAGTATAATGAGCCCATTGGGAATCATGCGTGTGGGGCTCGATTCTGGTCATTGTAGCCAAAAATAATTAAAAACGTGTTGTCGCCCCCCTTGTGAGGCAAAAGCTCCATTCACCTTTTCTCAAGGCGAACGCGTTTTAGGGATCTATGTAAGCACAAGCGGAAAATTCAACGATGGTTTTACATCTCCTTGGGGGTGAAACTACAATGCAGGGAAGATGTGCGCACGGGTCCCATTCGGTAAAGTGAAGAATATTGCAAAGGGTTCCGCTTCTCCTTAAGGTAAATGTAAAGGCACACCAATTTTTGAAAATTCAAAAGAATCATGGGTGAAATACAGTTTAAAAGGTTGTAGCGCAAGTCCTGGCTGTGCAGTGATGTCAAGCAAAGGTAAGTGAAAGAGTTTCACCTCAAGTAAGGGGTGAAAGTTCCATTCACCCCTACTTGCGGTGAAAGCATATAATAAAATCATCCAAAGTGCAATGCGTGGGTTCCGCATTAAGTGAAGACTTAGAAGAGGAGTTTCACCTTTGAAGTGAGGCAAAATTCACATGCACCCCTTTCAAAGCGAATGTTGTTTGAATGTAAAGCACACACTACGAACAAGAAACAGTCAAAGGGATGTGGCCAACAACACTTTCACCCCAAGCGAGGGTGAAACTCCCATTCACCCCTCCTTGGGACAAAACCAAATAAAGAGATTTTGAAGTGAAGGGGGCAAACGTCAAAATGGGTGAAGACAAATTTTCAAGGAAGAACAACTTTTTAAAATATTATAAAAATGGAAGAGAGCTTTCCTCTAGGATGGTGTAAAATTCATGGTCACTACCTTGGACGTACACATTTTTTTTTTGACTTTTTTCAAAGTGCGGGTATGTGCTCCAGTGCACCAAAAAAATAAATAAATGAAAGGAGAGGTCTTAATTGATGAAATGAAGATGAATTTTTTAGCATGAGATATAATGAAAACATGTACAGGGTGTTTCACCCAAATTTGATCTACAAATAATTATTGTAGTATTTTCGGGCTAAACTATTTTCAAACATCCATGAAGGCTTTTCGAAAGCACCTAGTCTAAAGAATGATGAAACTTTAATGATTGGGGAAAAATAAGTTATATTTTCCAATTTTATGTTGAAAGGTGCAGGATTAAATTCTATAGGATGATTTTCATGATTTCCAAAGATTCCACCTACCAGTTTCGCTTCTTCTCAAAATAGTTTTAATATGTGGTGGATTTCCTGGGCAAATGCAGATTTCCAAAGCACAAAGGTGGCCAAAATTCAACAACCAAGTTCCCTGTTTTCCTCCATTTTTGATGTATTCCAATGCACTTGTGCCCAAGCTGATCAACCATTCAAAGTTCTTCCCCATCAAATTTGGATCACTGTCATCAAAGGAGAGTTTTCAAGGAGGAAATTCCTCTCATAGGTTCCTGATCCATGGATATTTTTTCCTTATGTGTATTAAAGGAAAGAGGTGAGATCCTCTATAAATACTAAACATTTTTATGTAACAAAGGATGGACACTCTGCAAAAAAACACTTTAAGTTTTCTGCATAAATAGAAGGAACCTGGCTTCTAATTCTACGAATAATTATTGTGTATGATTTCTTTCTAATTTAATCATTTCTATTTTATATTCATGTTTGTTATCTGCTAATTTTAAATTCTGAATTTGGATTTGAATACTACTGGTGAGGGAGTGAGTACTAGAATGTAACTTTAGAAGTTGTCTTCGCAAAATCATAAGTGGATTCTTCACCTTCTTTCTGTTCTATGCTACTATAATGCTTGATTTGAATTCCTGTTGCTAGTCTATCCCTAATCCAACATTTTTTGGCCTGTGGATATATTTCCCATTTCTTTTCGTTATTTTCATTTCTTTTCGTTATTTTCATTTTTTTTCATTATTTTCATTTCTTTCCTGCAACTCTAAGCTTAAAATAGGTGTAAGATTAGCAAGGGAGCCAGTACTCTCTAGATATTGTCCTGATGGACATTCCTCTCCTTTGGCCTTCAAATGTTATCCGTGTCTAGGGTGCACAAACACATATTTTGTATTTTAGGCAGATATTTGACCAACAATTAAAAAGTAGGACCTATGATTTAATCTAGCTAAAACACCATCAGTGGTATCAGAGACTCACTCTATGTGATAAAATTTGAAGGCATAAATTTGGAGAAAAAATTGTAGATTTAAGAAGCTAGCATCAGAATTGTACTCTAGTGCGAATTTAAATAATATTGGAGATAGAATATAGGGTTGATTTCACCCTAAAGTTGAGAAAAAATGGGTTGATAATAACACATGAGAATTAAGAGAAGAGATCATTGGAGTCATAATGATCGAGAAGAGAAAGCTGGTTAAAGGAGATATTGGTAAAAATATTCTCTAATTAAGATAAAGCCACTTGAGTGAAGAAATTATTAGAATGAGAACCAACTTGAAGAAGACAAGTATCAAAGGAGAAGAATTTTGTTCTAAAGCCAAGTTGAAGTATGGTGAAGAATCCTTTAGGAAAATCGATGAAAGAGCAAAAGTCATCAAGATCCAATGAAGAGATGAAAGATATCAAGATCATGATAAATAATTAAGGAGGAATCTAGAAAAAAAGACAAGAGTCATTATTGCAATAGAGCCAATGAATAATTGTTGAGTTACCTAGTCCAAATATCTAGTGAATAATATAAAAGCCAAGAGCCTATGAGAAAAGAAGTTTCTAAAGATGAGGAGTCTATGAAAGAAGCCAAGCTAGTGCATAATAAAAATCCTAGAGCTATGAGCACCTAAAGAAAATATGAGGAGTCTGTAAAATAATTCAAGATAGTGCATAATCCAAACCACAAAATGCCTAATTTTGGAGAGCTCAGAGAGCGAAGTAGAGAGCCTGAAAAATAGAGAGCAAAGTATAAAGCTGAAGTACTAGATGATAAAACAAAGTAGAAAGCATGAGTAATGCAAAGAGAGCATTAAAGCTTAAAATTTGAAATATCTAAGAAAGCAAACATAAAATTTAGAATATTTGTAGGCCAACGTAATGTCCAATATCAATTTTGATAGGTTGTAACACATTTTTTTAGAAGCTCTATTTTGTCGAAGCGTCTCTTAATGCAGAAGACAAAAGAGGTAAGGTTGAATTATTAGATTTTTTAAAAATTTAAATTTTGGATGCATGATTTTATGAGGAGTTATAAGGTTAAAAACTTTAGCATTTGATTTGATTAAAATTTGGAGTTATAAGGTTTCTTAAAAATTAGAAATCTGATTTTATAAGGTAAAACCTTAGAAATAGAGAAATTGAAAAATTGGGGAGATATAAGGAAAATAAAAAATTGACATCTAAAAAATTTATGATTTGAAATAAGAGTTAATTGGGACATAAAAGAAAAATATTGAAATCAAAATTTATATATTGATTGATTGATTAAAATGGAAGATTTTGAAATTGATTATTTGAGGACACTGATTGAAGAAATTATTAATTGCTTGAATTAATTAAATTTTAGAGAAATAAGGATTTCTACTTCAAAGAAATCAATTTAAAGAATTTGAATTTTTTTGAATAAATTGTAGATAGAAGACATGCACCTCAAAGTTCTTATAAAAGGCCAAATTTTATGAGAGGAAATTTTCAGAATCAAAGTTTTTCTCATACATGAAACAAGATCACTTGAATCTCATCAAAACATAAAAAATGAAAAAGATACATGGCATAAATATTCAAGTTCAGTCATCATATGATTGGGAATTTGCATTGATTTGAATCATTAGAAGTCGGACCAAAATATTTGACTAAAAATAGTAGATGATAAGATTTATTATGTGCAAGGAGTTGGAAAAATTATACCTAGCATGTCATTTTTAGATTTTGTGGTAGAATATGTATTGTATGTTCTAGGATTATCAAATAATCTTATCTCGATAATTAGTTGAAAGAGGAAGGATAGTGGAAATCAAATATATCAATAGAAACATAGAATGTGTCATAAAGAAACAAAACAATTTTGAAGCAATGGGTTCCATAAAGGATGGAATAATTGCTCTAGATACAATGGGGCTATCACAAGGAATTTTAGACTTTTTTTTACCTCAAGGAAATTTTAATGATAAATTATTTGACTTATTCAAAAGACAAGAAATAGGACAATGGATTAGGCACAGTGCAATATTGTCAAGCAGGGTCAACAGGTAGAGTTCATGGATGGAAACAAGGTGAAAGATGAAGATGAAGACTAAAGACTAAAGTCTTCAAACCAAATAATATAATACAGGGAGTGTTGGAATTTGTAAGCTTATTTTAGTGGTAAGGGCTTTGGCCTTTATTTGAGAGGTCCAAGGTTCAAACCCCAGTCAGTATGAGGGGATTGGGACCCCTCATAAAATTATGTATAAACTCATTGAAAAAATATCGGGGGTGTTGGAGAATCTTACATTATTTGGAAAATTATGAAGTACCCCCATGGTACATTCTAAATATTAGATTAGGGTGTGAGTTATTAGATTAGGGAGTGTGATTTATATTTCCTCTAAACCATGTGTCAATGTATGAGAAGAGTCCAAGTGTCATGTAATAAAGTGTGTAAGTGTGTAGAGTTTGAGAGTTTGCAAAGTGTCATGTAATAAAGTCTACAAGTGTGTAAAGTATGAGAGTGTACAATATGTCATGGAAGTAGGTCAAGAGTCATGTGTGTAGGTGTCAAGTATACAAGTGAAGTGTCATAATATGTGTCAAGATGTATAGTCAAGAGGCTGGATATTTTTTTCATATGTGAGGAATAGGAAAATATGCATCTCCCGGATATGTGAGGAGAGCAATATTCAAGTATTGAAGAGTCACATTATAAGGTTATATTATGGAGATAAATCTCCATGTATTGTATCGGGAGAAAATCAAAGTTTGAATACAATATGAACAATAATATTGTAAGTTTTTTTTTGCATATTATTGTTATTTAATGAATGTTATATTTATTGATATTCATATTATTCTATGAATGAGCCTTTATATAATTTATATTGTTTATACTATATCCTAAGATATAGGACCTAAATCCTAAGGTGTTGGTGCAATTACGGATGGACAAGTTCGTGCACCCACTTTTGAAGAAGGAGAAATTTTGACCTTTTATTTTAGTAGAGACACACCCCTAATAGCGGAATAGGAGCCAATAAAAATAATGAAATAGGAATAGTGCTCATCTCCAATTATCAATAGATGACAAGCCCGACACTTAAAATGGAAAGGTAGAGGATTTGGGTCCCTTGGGACAAGTAAAAAAATTCATACTCTCGAATAGATCGAGTAGTGAGTGCCTTAAAAGACCTTTTTATTTAAAAAAGTTTTGCAATGATACATAATGAATAGTAGGGGCTTAGGGTTTGAAATCCAAGCAATGAAGAGCTCTCTATTTTAAGGCTTCGATGGGTTATTCCCCTCAATTAGTTTTCACTTTCATGGTTTTAAGATATAGAGAGCATGATTCATGACCTTTAATATAATATAATAGGTCGGCCTTAAAATTTACGTCAAGCCCGATTCCTTTCCATTCCCACATCGACTCTTATAATATAAAATGTTCCCTGCATCGATCACTTTTAAAATAGATAGGACAATTAGGATTGATTATTTAAGATATCTAAAGGGTTCCAAAATCCCATACCATGAAGGAATGGACATAGCCCAAGATTTCCTTGACCACTCTCTATCCATAATCCTCGCTTACCAATAGAGTAGGGAGGGGGAGATGGCCTCGTCATCGCCCAACATTTTAGATAAGGATAGGGATAAGAACTCGCTTATCAATTGAAAATTTTCTCTCTATATTTAGCTACTTCAGATCCATAAGAGAGGCTTTGAAAACTCTGATTGACCCCAACCCTCTTTATAAAACAACACATGACCTTAAAAGCTTATAGATGAGCACTCAACCTTTTAAGTGAATTATATTTTAAGAGGTTTGTACTCAACCTTATAATGGGAGAGGTGAAATCTCTGAGAAGGGATTTCTATATTCAATGCATTCTCACAAACCTTAAGAGCTTATAGATGAGTATTCAATAATATTTGCTTTCAACGAACTCTGAAGGGAGGGTTTTTTTAAGGAAATGCACTCTATAGTAAGGTGGGACACTCCTTCAAAAACTCTTAAAAATGGTCACAACCCTCTATTTTTAAATAGTTGGGTATATAATACGAGCCACTCTCTATTTTAGAAAAGGATGTGTTGATGTCACTTTTTTAGGGTGTAGAGGAATAAGTCATTTCTTCTCAACCTTTTAGAATAGAGAGGGGAGTCAATCTTCCAAGTCGAGTCACTTCTTCCAAACATGATATTTTATGATGTGATCTGATTCAAGCACAAAATCAGCTATGGACCCGTATCTATTTCAAAAGGGACCCTATCTCTTGCTGATTTTGACTCCAATCCCAATCCCTCAACCTACAATATCAGAGTTCGATTTAGTGCTCTCTATGGCCATTACTTCGAAAGGGTTCAATTCCTAAGATAGATAACCCTGTGCCTTAAGATAAGGGTCAAATTCCTCTCCCCACCCTCAATATTGGGAGAGAGGATATCACACTTTTTAAACAGAGAGGCCCCCGTTTTTTAAAGCAAAAGCAAAACCCCCTCCATGTTTAAAATGGTAGGTCAAATTTCTATTTAAAAGGGCCTTTGCCTTTTCAATATGGGGTGGGGGTGGACTATTTATCTATAACAGAGGAGAGCTTCGATCTCTTTTATTTTAAAAGATCGATTGAGCTCTAGATTTAAAGAGGAATCTGCCTTGATCGCTCTTCATTTTAAGGGGTTGTTGGTGGACCGTTCGTCTCCCTTTTCTTGCAAAGGTTGAGCTTAAGGGAATAAAGAGGTTTTAAAGAGTCATAGAGCTTTTGAGAACTACAAGAGATAGGCCCCATTTTTATAAGGATAAGCACTCATTTGCCTTTTTTTAAGAGGACTGCTTTTCTTTATTTATATCTTAAGAGGGATTTTTTCCCTTTTTAAAATAGAGTCACGCTCTTAAGACTTTTCTTTATTCATATCTTAAGAGGGCTCGGGCCGGTCATTTATGTACTCGATCTTAAAAAGATAGGTCGAGGGAGAGCTTAATCTTAAAGCCCCCATTTCTATAAAACACTTCACAGCGAACTGATATTGAGTTTGGTTAACTACATCTTTTTAGATATAGATTAACCGGTTCGTTCGCCGAGGCCAGTTCATTCAATGATTGGTTAAGTGATTCAACGGCTCCCTATCCCTATCC
Organism: Wollemia nobilis; assembly: GCA_028583015.1. Classification (NCBI taxonomy): domain Eukaryota; kingdom Viridiplantae; phylum Streptophyta; class Pinopsida; order Araucariales; family Araucariaceae; genus Wollemia; species Wollemia nobilis. The sequence continues at coordinate 15,676,396 of JAQPPZ010016726.1, forward strand.
ATTCGTTCATCGAGGAGCGGCCCCGGCTGTTTAAAATAGAGAGAGGCGGGAAAAAGAACACCTTAAAGAAAGGTGGGGCTGCACCGCATACTGGTTGGAGACTTAATAAAAACATAGGTTCTTTCCATAAAGTCTTTGCATCATCACTCGTTATTCATCCAAAAAATAGCATGGATGTTGATGGCCGAATCCGCCCCATTATTTAAAGCCCTGCTCGTTCGCTGGCATGAACTTAGAAAAAGTTAATTCGGATTTCGGGTTGAGCCGGCTCTTGAAAACTTGGGTCTTGGAGACGGGAACTTTCCAATTCCAACTGAATTGATTCATTGGGAAACATGAGCAGCAGTGGGAGTTGCTAGAACCTATTCCTTTCATTATTTAACAAATATCTATCGCGGAATGCCAAAGGCAGCTCTCTGGGTCTACACACGATGTGCGGCTCTCTGGTTGAAACTGATGTTGTGGGTGCGAAAGCATGGGGAGGAAACAGGGCCGTAGTCACATGAATCTTCGTTCTTTATCTACCAACACAGATGGATGGGTATGATCCTCGATTAGTGATTGGCAGTGAATCGGGTCTGAAGTGGAGTGATTAGCGGCGCCACACCTGGAATCAATTGACTTGAGTGGGGCAGGAACGAATAGGGGCTTTTGTGTGTATGGATCACATTGGTGGGCTTGGAGATACCCCCTCAATCTGGGGTGGGCCATGGTAGACATTCAGACATAGTAGGCCTCTTTGTTGAATCGGATAGAACTGGCTTACCATTGAGGGGGAGCTGGTTAGTTCACTCTGTCAAGCTCTATCTATAGCAGCTATAGGTAGTAACGCAGGCCGCCTGCCTTCCGCACTTCGATACTTATTAGAAATAAAAAACACAAATCCCTTTACTTTGCCTTTAAAAGCCGAGGGGGGAGGAGAGGAGAGGCTTCAGCTAGCACCCTTTTAGAATAGAGGGGTACGTTCGAACGGAGCAAGAGAGTGCTGCCTGCCCCCTAGTCACACCCCCCACACATTCAATCGGCGCTATTCTACCTTGATTGAACTGAACTTTGTTTCGACTCCAATAGAGAAAGGCACTGGTTCTTCCCATTCCATCTCTCTTCGATCCGCCTCGTCACTAGCTTTTCTCACGTTATGGTTATGAAAAGGTTCTTGCGTGCGGGGTGCTCTTTAAACTTTAAGCTTTAAAATAGAGCCTTTAATAGCCTACATTTAAGCTCTTGAAGTTTTGCTCTCTATAAAACTAAGGGTGGAGCTCTTTAAAACTTAAGGCAGCTTAAAGAGCCGATATTTTTAAGAGCTACGCCGTTTTTCGAATAAGGGGGAGTTTTTTCTGCAGTGATCGAGAGAATGTAGGTTGCCTCTCCGGTTCGAGGGGGAAACCGTTCAAATTAGTGAATGGTAAAGTTTTACCCGCCCCACTCCCCTTAATGAACCTTCCCACCCACCCGCTCCATTGTTGTGTAAGTCACACTTAAAATACTTTGGGAAAATCGATCCATAAGGAACCTATTTTTGGGCTCTTGCTATCATCACTAACAGAGTTACCCCTCCATGCATCCAAAACTCATTTGTTGACTGAAGAAAAGGGTCCTCTCTATTTTGAAAGGAATCAAAAGACTATCTTTATAGAGGCTCTCCCCTCAGCTCTCTGGTGCGGGAGTCCGCCACTGCGGTAATTAATGGAGAAGGAACCTCAATAGATTGATTCCTTATTAGACAGACGTTTCAGTGGTTGAATGGCCAGTAGCTTTTTAATGGGTCAAACGGAAACCTGCAGCACCGGAGAGAGAGACCCGGGCCTCGGATCGAGTGAATCGGGACGGAACCTTTTAAATAGAAAGCTCGTCACACCCTGGAGTATTGAATTAATTGATTGAGCCATTAAGAAGCTACAGACCCACCAGAACCTTGATCAAGCACGCTAATCATGTATATCGAAGCATCCGAACCCGGCCCAAGTATGAATTTTTAAAGGCTCTAAGAGTAGAGCAGCTTGTTTAGATTGATAAGGCCCTCGACCCCTTTTTTAGAGAGGAAAGAAATAACCTTTTAAACGGTGGGGGAGAGGAAAGAAATAAAGAAATAAATCGCGAACGCTCTCCTCTTTTTGAATCGATAAGCGAGCGAGCTCACCCCACCTTTATTAGTAAGGTAAGCGAGTGCTTACTTGAGCTTTTTGGGGGTTCTGTGGGGATAGAACCCGCTCTTTCCCTAGCGGCGCCTCTCCGGGCACCGGCTACTCCTCCGTGAGATGTGAAGGCGGTCTTCCACCCTCGAATTCCAAATCAAATTACGATGGGAAAAGGAAAAACATGGACTTCACCTTTTAAATCTCCCTTTCTGATCAAATTCTGGATCTTCTTGCTCCCCCATTTATTTTGGAGTATTTGGTGGGAGCGTAATCAAAGAGCCTTCAAGAACTCAAAGCATGATCCTGAATCTATTTTTAGTAGAGTGATTGGGGTGTTTGTGGAGAATGTGACCTCTTGTTTCTCCGATCTGCATGGTGGACTCCTTGATGAAGCCTCGATAGAGCTCAAGCTTGGTTTTCCTAAACAAACTATGTCTAATGACCCACCTCCTCCCTCTTTGAGATCCTCAATTTTTTGGTCCTCTCCCCCTGTAGGTTGGGTTAAACTCAACTTCGATGGTGCTTCTAAGGGGAACTCGGGTCTTGCTATGGTAGGTGGTGTACTTAGAAATGATAAAGGGGATATGCTAGGTGCCTTTGCTAAAAAAATTTCAATCCAAACCTCCCATTTTGTGAAATCTAGAGCACTCCTTCAAGGCCTCTTATTGGTGGAATCCTTGGGTTTTAATAAAGTTATAGTGGAGGATAATTCATTAAATATTGTTAATCTAGTTAAGAAGTCTTTAACCCTATACTAGAAGTTATCAAATATCAGGAAAAGCAGTCATAATTTTTTGTTCGAGATCGAAGGCTCAAATTCAACATATTTTTTCATGAAGGAAACAAAGTGGTAAACTTGATGGTGAATATTGGGCTATTGCAACAAGACCTTATGGTTTGGATGATAAACTTTCCTCAGAGTCTTTAGAATTTAATTGTGGATGATCATGGTTAGGCATGGGTGCTGGTTATGGATGTTTAGGAGGTCAAGGGGAGATTTCCTATGCTTTTTGGAGCCTCTTATTTTTTTATGTTTTCCTACTGGCAGGGATTTGGTACCATCTATAGGTGCCTCATGTACAGCGGGTGCCAGTTTATTGGAAGCCTTGTCTTCTTAAGGAATCACATTTTTTTGGTGGTATATGTGGAGGTGTTCCTTCAGTGTGTGGGGTCTCTCTAGAGGTTAGCGAGCAGGGTTATGCAAAAGCACGAAATATCATAAATTGGCTCTATTTAGGATTTTAAAAATTTTAAATTGGCTAATTTTAGATCCTTTCACTGGGGCCCATTCGCCCAAAATTTATGGGGTGGAAGTTTTTTTTGGGTAAATTCAATTGTCATTGATAATAATTATCCTATTTTTATTTTTATTTGTCGACCACTTTCATCCCATTCCATAGACAATTCACCTTCAAATTATAAATGATTTTGTTTTTCCTACCCAATTTACCTTATATAATACCCATATATATACTATAGGGGGTAGTGATAAACATACATCTAAAATACTCTAACTCGAAAATAGCTCTAAAATAATGAAAAACCTATTGTTAGTCAACATATTTATCGATTGGTTGTAGTGTATTATCAATCAGAAGACATCGATCGATCCCACAAACTTGACAAGGTTGCAGAGGAGTGCTTCTCAACATAAACTAATCAATTATAGAGGCGTGTTAATCGGCCTAAGTCGATTGGTTGTAGAGTGCAAGCGATAGGTATAAGCCAATAAATTGCAAAGGTGTATTAATCGACCTAAGTAGATTGGTTACAAATCTATAACCAATTGGATTAGGTCTATTGATACGCCTCTACAACCGATCGGTTTATACTGATCGATTGCACTCAACAATCGATCGAGTGAGGCCGATTGACATACCTCTACAATCGATCGACTTATGTCAATCAGTTGTAAAGGTGCTCTTTTGCAGAGAACCTTCTAGGAGGTATAACTTTTGATCTAAAGCTCCATTTTAATTTTTTTTCTAAACCACATAGCTCGATGATATCTACAAAAAAACTTAGTAAAATCCTTAAAAACCATCTAAAACCGATCGACGTTTCTACAATCTATCGATTGTAAAGGTGTCAGTCGGTTGCAGACATGTCGATTGGTTTTAGATGGATTTTTGAGGATTTTACTATATTTTTTATGTAGATCTCATTGAGCTAGGTGGTTTTAAAAATAAAAAATAAAAAACGGAGCTCTGGATCAAAACCTATGCCTCCTAGAAGGTTCTCTATAAAAGTGCAACTCTGCAACCAATCGACATAAGTTGATCGGCTGCATAGGTGTGTCAATCGGCCTATATTGATCTGTTGCAGAGTTGTAATCGATCGACTTAGGTTGATTGACACACTTCTACAACCAATCAACTTAGGCTGATTGACATGCCTCTGCAACTGATCGACTTACGTCGATCGGTTGTAGAGGTGCTCTTTTGTAGGGAACCTTCTAAGAGGTATAACTTTTGATTTAGAGTTTCATTTTTATTTTTTTTTAAAACCACCTAGCTCGATGATATCTACATAAAAAACTTACTAAAATCCTCAAAAAACCATATGAAATCGATCGACATGTCTACAACCGACTGACACCTCTACAGCCGATCGATTGCAAACATGTCGATCAATTTTAGATGGTTTTTTGAGGATTTTACTAAGTTTATTTAGTAGATCTCATCGATCTAGGTGGTTTAAAGAAATGGAAATAGAGCTCTGGATCAAAAATTACGTCTCCTAGAAGTTTCTCTACAAAAGTGCACCTCTGCAACCGATCGACATAAGTCGATCGGTTGTAGAGGTGTGTCAATCGGTCTAAGTCGATCGGTTGCAGAGTTGTAACTAATTGGATTAGGTTGATTGACACACCTCTACAACTAATCAACTTATGTTGATCGGTTGCACTCTGTAATTGATCGACTTAGGCTGATTGACATGCCTCTACAACCAATCGACTTATGTCGATCGGTTGTAGAGGTGCTCTTTTGCAAGGAACCTTCTAGGAGGTATAACTTTTGATCCAGAGCTCCATTTTCAATTTTTTTTAAACCACCTAGATTGATGATATCTACACAAAAAACTTAGTAAAATCCTTAAAAAACCATCTAAAAATGATCGACATGTCTGCAACCGATCGGTTGCAGACATGTCGATCCATTTTAAATGGTTTTTTGAGGATTTTACTAAGTTTTTTGAGTAGCTCTAGAGCAAAAGTTATGCCTCCTATAAGGTTCTCTAAAAAATATCACTTCTGTAGTCGATTGGTTACAAATGTGCTCTTTTGCAGAGAACCTTTTGGGAGACATAACTTTTGATCTAGAGCTTCATTTTCAATTTTTTTTAAACCACCTAGATCGAAGAGATTTACTCAAAAAACCATCTGAAAATGACCAATTGAAACCCTCTGCAACTAACCTACACCTCTAGAAATATTTTTTAATTGATTCGCCATGGTTTGAATTTTTTTGGTGAAAAATGAATGCAATTTGCCATGTATTATTGGACATAATTCGTCAAGATTTCAAGATAATTCACCTTGATTTTATAAAAATATTTCGGGACTGACCCCTTATGCATAACCTTGGTAGAGAGCTTCTTTGTTGTATCTTGTGATCTCCCTTTGGGTATTGTAGCCAATTTTTTTTCCTCACTTTGTTTTCTTTTGGGGAGTTTGGTACTAGTTTTATATATGAATATGTTATTTTGCTTAAGGATTATTTTCTCTAAGAATGATGCATTATCTCTTGCTCTTTCTCAATCCCATTTGTATTAGGTTTGGAAATCCTTTAAAACCCCTTATCTTACCTAATAAAAAAAAATCTAAGGACATACGGCTTAAGGAAGGGGATACAAATACCAAATTTGTTCATACTACCACCAAAATAAATTTATCCTTTCATTGAACAAAAACAATTCAATGCCAAATGGAAGAAGTATAAGGAAAAATAAAATTTTATGAAGGAAGTAATTAATTATTTCAAAGATCTCTAATCAAAATTTATGCAAGATAAAGAGGCTAAGGGTAATATTTTACAAAAATTTCCATCAAATATCATGCAAAAGCTTTATGAGAAAGATATCTATAGAGGAGCTACAAGAGGTAATTTTCTCTTTTTCCTCTCTAATAAGGCATGTAGCGCCAATGGATTTCCTACAATTTTCTTTGAAAAATTATATGATTTGTTGAAGAGTGATATAAATATCACCTTTATTTCATTGATTTCCTAGAAAGGCAAGACAAAATATTTGATAATTTTCATATAATAGGATTTTGTAGTATGATTTATAAGAAAATTTAAAATATTATGACAAATAGATTGAAAAGCATTTTAGATTTTATTATATCAAAGGAAAAATGTGGTTTAGTTTGTGCTAAGGTATTTCTTGATGGTATAATTACTATACAATAGGACATACCTTCTTTTCATTCTATAAAAACTAGGTATGCTTATAAAATTAGATATGAATAAAGCATATTGTATCGCTCCAAATTTTTCACATCCTTACCTTCATGCTATAGGATCCGTGCCCGGAAGGAGGATGGGAAAAGGATGTCGCGGTACCTCGGACTGAGAGGACTTGCGAAGGTCCCGCCTCTCAAGGGAGGTGTATTTTGATGATTTTTCGATGGATGGTGGGTTCACCAAGAAACATTTAATGGCAGTTTCCACGCCTAGGTTTGGAATGTGTTTTTATGTGTTCGTTTTTAGCCTTAAGCATTCATATCCTAGGTTTGGCCAAATGAATCTAAATTAATCTATATGAAAGTGCAGATTTAATGAATGCAGAAAAAAAAATTAAGACAAAAAACAAAGAAATAAAAGAAGAATACCTGATCCGGATGTCTGATGGAGATTCTGATGTTTGAAGCAGTCAAGATCGCCTTTGATTTGACATGATCGTCTGAGATCAGACAAAATCGTCTGAGATCTGACGAATTCGTCAGAGACCTACAAATAGAAAAACAAATGCAAAATACAAAGAATGCCACTGTGATAACAGAGGGAAACAACACAAAATGACAATATGAATACTAAACAATAGTTATGAATAGAAATTCAAACAAATTATGATATTCTAATGAAAAATTATGATCTTATCATGCAACCTAAACTATATGGGTGAACTCCAAATGCAAAATAATAAGAAATAAGGAAAAAACTAACTTAAATGCATAATAAAACAACAAAAGGTATAAGAGAAAGCGCAAACTCTGGGCACTGATTGCCCCCAATGCAGATTGCAGTCGAAATCATCTAGAAGCAATGAAATCGTCTCGAATTATGACAGGATCATCTGAGATTTGAACGAGATCGTCTATGACGATCTGAGCTTGCTCCGACTGAAAATCAATGAGGTCCCTGCAAGAAAACTTCAAAATAAAAAATGCAAAATGATGCTCTAGGTATTCTAATGCACGCAAAATCAAGTTACAGGGAAATTCAGCCAGGGGTTGGTAAGGGAAGGTCCTAAGGATTAAATAGGCTTAGGGGAGTAGTTAGGAGGTTGGAGATCATCCCTATTTGGGAGATCTCCAATGAGGGAGGGTCCCTAACGGCGCAGACATGCTTCTGCCCGAATTAGAGACCCGTTGGAACAGAAGCTAATTATGCAAAATCAGTTTTGCGACAAGATCGTCTGGATGTCCTAGCCTAGACGAAATCGTCAGATCTGGGGTGATATCGTCTGATCGACGACGATATCATCAAACGATCAAAACAACCTCTAAAAATGGCACGAAAAAGGGGGAAACGGATTACCCGATGGTTAACGGGCGGTTTGGGAGGTTAAAATTTGAATTTAAATTATTTACTAGGATGAATGTAATTATTACAATTTTACTGCGCCAATTTTAGGGTGCTACATTTTGCCCCCTCTTTAGCAAATTTTCCGAAGAAAATGCGTTAAAGATGAGTTCTTCTCGATCTACGAGAAAGCAAAAATTATTCCCATTTTTAGGCGACGATTCTTGGTCGAATCGTATGACAACTTACTATGGTGCCCCCTCCGTGTTTTTACCCAAATCAAACATTTGAGGTAAAAACGCGAAAAAGCAAAATTATTTTTGAATTATTTTTGAATAAAATTAAGAAAAATAGGGTAAAACCCTAATTCATTTTTACTGTTCATTTTTACTGGTTTTAGAGCTCTGGAAGCAAAAATGGTGGATACGACGCACAGATCAATAGAGGTCCGGCGCGGGCTACTGGTAAGAGTCTAAAATTAGTTTAGAATGCTTTAATTTGATTTTACATGCTTTTTAGGTAAATTTTAATCAATTTTTGAGCATTGCGACCGTTTTTGGGCCGTCGACGTCGTCGGGACGAAATCGTCCCGATTTCGATGAAATCGTCTCAATTTTGCCAATTTCTTCTATGGACGAAATCGACGAAAGGGGGACAATTTCGTCAAATTAGGGACAATTTCGACCTACGAAATAAAAAACGATTATGCTCAAATTTGGGACGATATCATCAATTGCATAAAATTGAACTTATTTTAACTTGCATTTTTAATCACTTGAGTTGTTATTAATGGTTGTTTGTTGTTTTGTTGTTTATGTTACAGAGAGGTTTGCTAAAAAGCAGGGAATGGAAGTATGGAGGTTTGAGAGATGACTTGGCCACTCTTACACGAGCGGAGCGGGATCGACTGGCACGAGCCGACTTACAACATATGGCGGAGATGCCACAAGTGTCTACGGACATGGGGCTACCGACGACCCTAGCAGAGAGATGGTATCCGGGTTCTTCCTATTTTTGGCTACCGACAGGGGAGATGACTCCCACTCTAGAGGATGTATGGAGGATTCTGAGAATCCCCCATACAAGGACGGTTGATCACTCCTGCGGCCAATCAGGGCCATGCTATGGGATGGTTGTGCGGTGACCCGAGCTTCGCCCTGGAGAAGGGTAGAGTTAACATCGAGGCACTGCGCCAGATGCCTGGGGCATCTAGACTCACACGGGTTCTAGCTGGAGTAGTTGGTGGACTTTTTTTGTGCCACTAGAGCGGGTGCAGGGTGCCATGGATGCTCGCAGATGTGATCTGCGATATGCGAGACCATGGCTACAGGTTTTCTTAGGGCAGCTATGTGCTATGCCGACTGTACAGGATCCTGCATGGGGTCATGTACAAGGGCGGCCGATGTCTGGTGATGACATCACTCCTATAGGTTTGGTGCTGGGAGCACATTACAGTGCGGAGGCCGATAGGGCTTCCTCTGACAGGGATTGACGGGGAGAGGCCCCGAGTTTTCTACTGGTGGCTCCGAAGAGGGTCACAGTGGCGGATCGACCTTTCGATGTCCCGGAGACTGCTAGATGACCTAGTCCCAGACCAGATTACCTGGAGGCCATGGCATGAGCACCGCTCGCGTTAGGTGAGTGTGCTGGCTACGGATGGAGAGGGGAGAGGTGGAGCTCCACTGCTATGACCGAGTTTTGTGTCAGTTTGGTCTGTAGTAGGGGATCCCATCTCTTAGGGATTATGAGTTTTCTCGGACTTTCTGAGATAACACTACAGTGAGCGGGGCTCCAGACATGCAGCGTTTCTGGAGTCAAGACTCGGACAATGCCCCCATTCAGCCAGTGGATGGGGATGACGCAGGGGTAGCCGATGGCTACGATGCCTGGTACGCAGGCATCCACCCTCCTCGGATGATGAGGGCTCAGGGTCCGATACACATAGTTGTGCGTCGGATAGGGAGGCGGCACCAGGCGGCTATGGAGGCGGCCCAGGGTCGCGACGGGAGAGAGTTGAGGAGGCCGCATGCACAGGAGAGGCCATGACAGAGGGAGAGGAGGGAGGTGAGACCCCCTTCTCCACAAAGAGAGAGGCCACCATCGCCCGAGAAGGGCAAGGGTGTTGACACAGGGGAGAGTAGCGAGACAGCTACTCTTTGAGCAGAGAGAGATCGTCTTCGGGCACATGCGCAAACATTGTAGGACGAGGCTACATGCCATCGAGCTGAGGTTACCCAACTCAGAGATGAGATTGCACGCCTCAGGGCACGGGGTGAAGGGGCGAGCACTGGGGAGCTGACACGGGCTATTGCCCAAATTACTTTCTACCAAAATTTGTACTATCAGCTAGTGCCAGAGGAGGATAGACTACCCCTACCAGCTAACATCGCAGAGCCGATCAGGATTGGGTCATCTAGGACTTCGTCCCGATCGAGGACTAGGACTCACAGTACTACACATACTGCGATGGGGCCACCTCATCCACCTCAGGGCAGGGGAGGAGATGAGGCCGAGAGCTCGAGGGGCTCTCGAGGCTAGAGTACTACACGACATTGTACAGATTGAGACATAGAGCATTTATTATTATTTTTTTTTTTGATAGAGGATTGAGTATGCCGAGGTACAGATTGTGGCATACCGATCCAATTTTTGATGATGTATATATACTATTGATATATATATGAGATGAGATATGTTTTTGATCATATGACTTGTGTTATGTGTATGTTTATGATGCTTTTATGTTTGATTGATTGATTTGATAATTGGATTGAGGATTCATGAAATTATGTCGTTTTGAAAATTTATAATTTTGATGTCATGCGGTAATATTTTAAATGAAATAATCTGATGTAACAAATTGGTTGTTTGTAATGTGATGTGGTAAAAAATAAAAAGAGACTTCTAACAATAATTTCAAAGGACATTGTCGCTATTATAGACCATTTCATGGAGTCACTGCTCACTCGGTCGTCAAGCTAATCCCAGTATAGAAATATTGTTAAAAGTAAAAGAATGCTTAAGAGACTGTCTTAAGACTTTGGTGCAATGGTGAAAATGATGGTGATGATGGTTTGTTTTTCAGATTTTCATAAAAAAATAGTATGCATTAAATAATGATTTTTTTGCTAGGCATAAATTCCTAAGTGTGATAATTTTTGGATAATTCCTTAGGAATTATATCATCTTTGCAAAATTGAAGGTTGACATAATGACATGAAATAGTGATAATGTGCATGCTTTGTGTTTAAAAAACATAACTGTGTAATAGTATGATTTAAGTCATATGGTTTTCATGATTTTTAAATAAATGGGGAATAAAAATTGTTACAATGGTTTGCGCTAGGCATAGAATATGTAGGTATAAACTTATACCATCATCGCGAAAATCAAAGAAAAATAGATAGTTTTATTGCATGGTTGATTTTTTTAATAAACAGAAAATATGAAGATGAGGACTTGCGCTAGGCATAAAATTCCAATTTTGGTTTTGGAACTATACCATCGTCGCGAAAGTCGACAAAAGTTATATATATATATGTTTTGATTGTATGGTTTTGAAAGAAATTTTTGATTTTTCTATTATATAGTTGTCTTTATGGTAAACAACTGTAGTTGAATTATTCCAAACAAGTTGCAAAAATAATATTTCAAAGTATTTTGAAGACAAAAGTTAGATTTATAAGGAATCCCATGTGCATATGTGAATTCATTTCCGATCTTGATTTATCATAATGATACACAAAATCTCTCAAATACAAATGTGTGTGCAATTGCTTTGTGCATTTACCAGTTTTGAGCAAGATAATATGATACAAGTGATTTGAAGAAACCAAATAAGTGTTCATTAACCATGATGTAAATGCATATAACCATACCAGACTACTATGTAGATCGGATTATCAAGAGCTAGCTAATCCATAAGCAGACATAGGTCTGTACAAAAGAAGGTCGCTAATGTGACAGACATATCACCACGCTAGGAGTTACCCAAGGCCAAGCAGGTTGGGCACAAACCACCTGTTATGGGGCTTACCTCACGCTTTTCGAATAATTGAGAATTCCAGGGATTCAAGCTCATCAACCCTTCTTTTCTTTTCAAAGGGTAGGGAAAGGGATTTTATTGCTTTCTTGCTTTCTGCTTTCTTTTGCTTTTCTTTTGAACTTTGCTTCTTTTTCTTTTTGTATTTTGTATTTTTTTGCTTGATTTTTGAGATAGTGCTTGAAATATTGCTGTAATGATATAAAATAACATTTTTCTTTTCTCTTTTTTCTTGAACTTTTCTTTTCTTCTTCTTTGCTAGGGATACTTGCTCGGATTAGCTATAGAGCAAGGGATTTTTATTCTGGGTAGGGGTGAGCTTGTCCTTTTGCCAATTCTCAAAGATTCTAGACCATGTGCATGATAGGATAGCAGGGGAAACTTTTCGCTCAAGAAATCACTTCTACTATGTAGCAAAACATGGAAATTACAAATATAATCATTTTATTGTGAAAAGATGTGCTTGGTTTAAGTAAATAACAAGATCAATTCTCTATGCTCAAACTTTATTTAATTGAATTTTGTGGACTTTGATATAAGAGAGATTAGTAATCATGCCAGATAAAATCAAGATATTTATTTTTGTGAGTGTGCAAGTGAGGGATTCCAAATAAATGCTAATTTATCCAAAATAATTTGAAACATATAACTGCAACAATTGTAAGAAAATATATATAAATACTTTTTGAGAAGTTTTGAGAATATTGACTCTCTCTTTCTTCTTTATATTGTTTTGGTTTCGAAAGAGTCAAGCATATTGTTGTTTTTATATTTTTATCATTATTTTGTTTTTTTGGTTTTATTTTTGTTTTTGAACAAAAAATTTAACAAGTGCCATAAATAAATGCAACAAATAGTTTTGAAGATTTTGATGATTATGAATGTTTTTGGTGTTTTTGAATTTATAAATTGAAAGAAATACAAGATAGTGATTTTGAAATATTTTAAACAAATATATACATGGATGAAATGACCAAATTTATACATAGTAACGTTTAAGATGCAAAATATTCATGGGTTCTTTAAGTTCTTTACCATCTAAGGTAGATAATTTGTATGCTCCTGATTCAAATTTAGCAGTGATAATGTATGGTCCAAGCCAGTTGGGCTCAAACTTACCTTTAAGGTCCTTAGTTGCATTAGTATTTTTTTTTTTGAAGATTTTGAGGATTTTGATTTTTTTGTATTTTGATTTTAATTTATGAATTGAAATTGGTGGTATATACAAGATGATCTATATACACTATACAAGGTTATTTGAGTATAGCATGTCTAAGGTTGCTTCAAAATCAAAGGAGGTTTTGAAGGATAATTTGGTTGAGGTGAAGGTAAGGACAAAAGATGATAAATAAAAGGTAGTGATAACAAAAGCTTTGTTATAATGTAGAATAATGTAGAAAAAGATTTGACTTTTATATGTGTAAAATTGATCATGTTACAAAATAAAATGTAAGAAGGATAAGAAAGTTCTTCATTCTTATCACTATATTCCAAATCTTGATAAGATGGAAGGAGCAGATGCAGATGTGAAAGATATGCATGGATGTTATTTGGTAAACAAGGATGATCATATATGGATGAAGAAAAGTGATGGATAGAAGATAATTGTGATAATAGAGAATGTATAGAACTTGATGTTTCAACCATTAAATATTCTTCAAATGGTGTTGGGTCACCATGTATGGTAACAATTTTATTTGCAATGTTCAAACTTCAAACATTGGTGAAGAGTGGAAGGGACAACCCTCATCGTATGAATCCAAGGACTTCTAAGAAGTAGGTTGTAAGGTGAAGGGCAATATGCTACATAAAATAAAGTATCCAGGATCTTGGATCCAATATTAAAGGGAAGAATTATAGTACCTTGAGCTTCTTGAATTTCATTGTTAAAATATTTTATAATAACATTTGATTCATTAATATCTTCTTCCTTTAATTTGAGTTTTTGGAATAATTGATAAGTGCATAAATTAAGAGAAGAGCCATTATCTACCATGATAGTTTTAACAAGTGTTTCTTTACTAGATCCTGTAATGTAAAGATAGTAGTCTTCTTGTGGAGTAGAGGAAGGAATATCCTCATCATAGAATGAAATATGGTTAACCTCAAGAGGGTTTACACCATTAATTATGTTCTTAGAGAAAATATGATGAGGAACAAATTGTTGGCTAGGTATTTTGAACAAAATTTCCTTGTGATAAATTTGTAATACTTCTAAAAGGGATATCTTTGCTTGAGGATTAATCACTTGTTGTTGGCTATCAAAGTGGATTTCAGATTGAGATTTTGATTCTAAAGATGAGCTTTCTATGCTTACATTCCATTTTGGATCATTCTCTAGAGCCAAAGATAGTTTTGAAGGTTGGTCAAATGAGGAATCCATATCTTGAATATCAGATTGAGTTGATTGAACTTGAGGTTGCTCATTTGTAGTTTTTGTTACAATATTAATAATATCATCATGATGGGACACATTAACATGCAATATTTGATTGGTTTCTTGTTGTTGATAATTGAATAGGGGTTCTTGGGAGATCCCCATGTCTTGATTGATTATTGGTATTTGTTGTGTAGGAGTTTGATTGTTTACTGGAGATTTATAATCAGTTGTAGATTGTAATTCCTTTATATTAAAAAGACCCTTATCAATCAAATCTTGAATTGCACATCTTAAATCTTTACAATTTTGTGTCATATGTCCATCTACTCTATGATATTCACAATGTAGCTCAGGTTTAAACCAATCTGTTGTGGTATCAGGTTGTCTTATGGAAGGAAGTTCAATCTTATTTGTGTCAAGTAAATACTTGAGAATTATATCCATTGGTTGATTGAGCTTAGTAAATTTACGTGATGAAGGTTTTTGAGAGGTTTTTGATAAATGCCTTAGGACTTTCGTCATAAAAGGACCTAATGGTTTCTCACCTCTACTTTCTTTATTATGGGTAGAATGATGACAGGAAGATTGCGAAGTATGAGGTGAGTGCATGGTAGAATTGGAAGAATAAGTATTTTCTTGTTGAAATGGATGTGTTGTATTGAAAGAAGAATATTGAAAAGGTGGTGGAGGATTATATGTGGATTGATAGACATAATATGGATATATGGGAGAATAGATAATATCGTTATGAAGAGGATTGGCAAAGGGATTGTCCTGTTGGGGTAAGGATGAAAAATGAGAAAAGTGTGATGGAGGTGATGTTGAATAGGGATGAGGTTGGTCATAATCAACAAATGTATTTGGCTGAATTCTTCCAACATTACTGATGGGCTCATATTGATTTGAGTAAAAACTCATGGTTTCTTTAGTACTTCTAAAAGTAATATTTAGCATCTACTATTTAGAATTGAATCTAAAACATACAAACTTGAAATGATGATTTTGTTTTTGTTTTTTTTGTATACATATATATATATATTTTTTGTTTTTTTTTGTTTTCAAAAGGTTTTAAATGCATTCACGTCGGGTTCACCAAAATGTATCGCTCCAAATTTTTCGCATCCTTACCTTCAGGCTATAGGATCCGTGCCCGGAAGGAGGATGGGAAAAGGATGTCGCGGTACCTCGGACTGAGAGGACTTGCGAAGGTCCCGCCTCTCAAGGGAGGTGTATTTTGATGATTTTTCGACGGATGGTGGGTTCACCAAGAAACATTTAATGGCAGTTTCCATGCCTAGGTTTGGAATGTGTTTTTATGTGTTCGTTTTTAGCCTTAAGCATTCATATCCTAGGTTTGGCCAAATGAATCTAAATTAATCTATATGAAAGTGTAGATTTAATGAATGCAGAAAACAAAATTAAGACAAAAAATAGAGAAATAAAAGAAGAATACCTGATCCGGATGTCTGATGGAGATTCTGATGTTTGAAGCAGTCAAGATCGCCTCTGATTTGACATGATCGTCTGAGATCAGACAAGATCATCTGAGATCTGACGAATTCGTCTGATGAATTCATCAGAGACCTGCAAACAGAAAAACAAATGCAAAATACAAAGAATGCCACTATGATAACAGAGGGAAACAACACAAAATGACAATATGAATACTAAACAATAGTTATGAATAGAAATTCAAACAAATTATGATATTCTAATGAGAAATTATGATCTTATCATGCAACCTAAACTATATGGGTGAACTCCAAATGCAAAATAGTAAGAAATAAGGAAAAAACTAACTTAAATGCAGAATAAAATAGCAAAAGGTATAAGAGAAAGTGCAAACTCTGGGCACTGATTGCCCCCAATGCAGATTGCAGTCGAAATCATCTGGAAGCAATGAAATCATCTCGAATTATGACAGGATCATCCGAGATTTGAACGAGATCATCTGCGACGATCTGAGCTTGCTCCGGCTAAAAATCAATGAGGTCCCTGCAAGAAAACTTCAAAATAACAAATGCAAAATGATGCTCTAGGTATTCTAATGCACGCAAAATCAAGTTACAGGGAAATTCAGCCAGGGGTTGGGAAGGGAAGGTCCTAAGGATTAAATAGGCTTAGGGGAGTAGTTAGGAGGTTGGAGATCATCCCTATTTGGGAGATCTCCAATGGGGGAGGGTCCCTAACGGTGCAGACACGCTTCTACCCGGATTAGAGACCCGTTGGAACAGAAGCTAATTGTGCAAAATCAGTTTTGCGACAAGATCGTCTGGACGTCCTAGCCCAGATGAAATCGTCAGATCTGGGGCGATATCGTCTGATCGGCGACGATATCGTCAAACGGTCAAAACAACCTCTAAAAATGGCACGAAAAATGGGGAAACGGATTACCCGATGGTTAACGAGCGGTTTGGGAGGTTAAAATTTGAATTTAAATTATTTACTAGGATGAATGTAATTATTACAATTTCACTACGCCAATTTTAGGGTGCTACACATATGATAAGGTATTTTGGTTTTTTATACATGTTATTCCTAGGAGAAAAAATGTTTTGATCGTAGTTGGTGTAAATGGATTGGATATTCTTATAGAAATCTAAATTATTCTATTTGATAAATGAATCCCTTATTGGATATTTTGAATCATCCCATGGATTTCATCTTAAGGACCCATCATTATCTTGTTATTATTCTTCTTGAGGCATTGGGAAGAGTTTTTTCAAAAGTAAAATAAAAGGGAAAAAAATATTGAAGTTATAATAAAATAGTCCCTTTGAATGCCATCTTCAATTTGTCGATGATACTTTTCTTTTGGCTCATATTTCAATCAACAATGCCATGGATTTTAAATCAATATTATCATGTTCCAAGAAGGCTACTAGATAGTTGGTTAGTAATTTAAAAATGAGGATCTTTTTAATTAAAATTACCCTAGATTTTCAACATAGTATTATGGAGATTTTAGGGTTTAAAATTGGAAAATTACCATCAACATATCTAGGTATTTGGTTATCTAATAAAGAAAAGGAGTTATGGGACCTAATTTTAGATAGAATGAAATCTTGTTGGCATGATAGAAAGGTAAGTTCTTAATAATGACTTGAAGGCTACAACGCATATAGACTACATTGTAATATTTATCTATATATGATATCAATTTCAAGATTCCCAAAAGGTATGGCATGCAAATTTGGTAAAATTTAAAGAGATTTTATTTGGACAGGAATTTTTTTGCTTAGCCCTTTTTTATTCTTATCCCTTCATTATCATCCACCTTTAGAACTTAGTTCAAAGAATTAAATCCATGCTACAACCAATAATAAAATCCTCCTCTTAATATTCTTGTTGTTGAGAAGCTCTAAAGACTATATTAAGGTTCCTAAACCACAATTAATCTTTAACTATGGCTACTAAAGATTGAAATATCTTAGATTAACTCACCACTAAGGCTTAAATTTATGGTTCTTGAATCACATTTCTGAAAACTTGATCTCATAACCTTATAGAGAACAAACTAAATCTAATGTGATTTTCCTTATGTGGGTATCTTAGAATCATGGCCTATATGCTCTAAAACAAAGATTTAATTAAAGAACAAAGCTTTTGCATGACCCTTATAACTACTTTTTCTTTTGAGGGTATTTTCTCTCCTAGGTTTATTTTCTTTCTTTCTCATAATGGTCTCAACTATATTATTGAAGACCTAGACCAAGTTTATAACCAAACCACAAAAGATCCCAAACCCACTACAAATTATGCTAACAAATATTCAATAAAATAGATTTTAAAAATTTCTTAGCATAGAAATTTTCAAAACTAATAACAAATAGTACAAACAAATACCTAATCAAATGAGTTGCTACCTACTCTCCAAAATTGAAATCTACATATAGTTTCAACCCAAATTAATTGAGTTCATCATCCTCCTACTTTGTCCCTACAATATGCTTCCCTCTTCCTCTTCTTTTGAATCTCTTCCTATTTAAGAAAAGAAAAGGGGTCATCTTAGTTTCAACCATGTTGCAATTTGTCTCCTACCTTGTATTGATTTGAATTTTGGTGGGCTTTTGTTCCATCCTGTATTAAGACTAGGGTTAGTATAAATAATTTCCTTATGTGGCAACATGAATAGTTTGTTAAATTTTTGTGGTAATGTGAGAGGAATATAGTGGATAAGTATGTGGCAGTGTCAAGGAAAAAATGAATTGGAAATATAATAGTATAAGGAAAAGGAGAAAGTAGTGAAGTAGGATTTATGGAGAGAAGAAAGAGGAAATCCAATTAAAAAGAGGATGACACAATAATACTTGTGCACATGGAGATGTAGAGAGAAAATTGCATGAAAAGAACAAAAAAATGAAGACACAAAAACTAGAGGCATTAAATATAGGTAAAAATAAAATGTATTAAACATGAATAATATTAAGAAGAATATTAAAAACATAGATGTTTTAACATCTTATCCCCACTATCTAAAGAATTAAAATTTAATAAATATAAATTTTATCTTCATAAACTAAAATTTCAATAAATTGGTAAAAAATCTAACAATTTTATTAGTTAAATTGCAATATTTGCTTTTTGGAAGGTGAATCACTTAGAAGCTATAGTCCTTTGCTTTTTAGGGACCAATAATTGCTCCTTGTTGGCATAGATTTATCTATGTAATTATGATCCAAATAAGTAAATTGTTACAATACTAATAAATATAATTTTTGTATAGACCTCTTTGTTTCACCAATGTACTACTTTACATGTAAACAAGAAATTAAGTACACTTTGTTAATATTTGGTGAATTAATATTGCAACTAATTCCTTGATTATTTTGATTAATAAATTATAAGGGAACTACTTAAGTTGCATAGTTTTTCTAAGATGTACTAGATTGTAACACTAACATATATTTTATTTATTAAAAAAATAAGTTATTAATACAATATTTATATGATATGATTGATGTTATTAACAAGAAATAATTTTCTTATTGTGTTTACAATTTCTTTGAATTAAAAACCTTATATTAATTAATATTAATCATACAAAAAAGGGCAGGTGGAATTAGCACACCCCACAAACCATAAAAGCCACTAGGTGGAGGAAATCACACCTCCCCATAAAAATAGAGTCCAAAAAACATTACTACACGTCGTCGCGAGCAATCATTACACAAACATCCCAAGACATAATCATTAAACAAAGATCAAGGATCGGGATGGATGTTATCTTCCTCATTGACATACTACCAGCCTCCATCCGAAGAGACTGGGGCATTCCATCCTTCTTATTGTGTTTACAATTTTATAACAAGGATCATGAAATTATGATATGTCCTTGTCTCCAGTGTTGTTAAATAAGAAGATAAATATTAAATAAGAATTAACTAGAATTAAATATGAATATAATAATAAAAACATATTTTAAAATTATTTTTTAAAATATAATAATTAGTTATTAATTAAAATTAAATTTAGAACTTTATCAAATCAATAAAATAATTATAATTATAAATTATAATCATCGTGAGGGTGATCTAGGAATAAGCCTCACTTTTTCTTGTTTTAATTATTTCAGGAAGAGTAGGGGGAAAGTGTGAATAGGATGCAAATGTGAGTAAGGAGTTAGCCTCACCCTTTCTTGCTCCAAATATTTGGAAAATTTCAAAAAATAAAGGCTTCATATAAGGAAAACCTAGGTAGCATGGAAGGAAAACCATATTTGAAAGCTCTAATTGACAGTAAGAATTCCCTTGATGGAAGTAAAGATGCCCACGTTGGAGATAATAATAATAAGACCAAATATATGACAAGTTTGATCCATATAATAAATGTTATGCAATAAGTGATTATCAAGGATGATGTGATCGAGCATGGTACAATGGTTCTTATAAACAAAGGGTTAATATATAAGTTACATGGATATTGGCCACAATTTTTAGAGATTCAAAATTAGCTAAACTGGAAGTGGTGATTGAATTAAAATTATTCACTGCTGGTTTTTTCCTCATTATCTTTTTTAGTTCAAGAAGAAAATACTAAGTAATGGCCCATGTTTTAAAAGCGAGATACCTTATGTTTAATACCATGGAGTGAGAATCTTTCTCCCAACACAAAGACTATTACAAGGCTTCTAGTTAAGGTTAGGCTTTTTGGACTTCCATATTAGCTTATCAATAATGATATTTTGAAGAATATTGACAATACCCTAAGGGATTTTATCTAGAAGGGACCAACTAATAAGGAGTGAATTCATATTGTATATATTGGATATGTGTTGCTATGGGTATTTCAAAATCTTTTCCACAATCCATTAAGATTATATTTAAATAAAGAGAATGAGATCAACAAGTGGAATATGAATATAATGAGTTATGATGCCATAAATGCTATGATATTGGATACATGAAAAGACATTACAAAGTGAAAATGATGGAGGAAAAAATAAAAAAATTTATCTCACAAAGTGAAAATGATGGAGGAAAAAATAAAAAATTTGATCATGAGATAAAATTTAAGATGAAGCAATAAGTTTATACTATAGAAAAATTTGGATTAGATCAATGATATTTCACTCCTAAAAGAGAGGCGAAGAAAGTATATCTACAACATCAAATAACAAAGGTCATCATAGTTCATTTGATAAACTATTAAAAAAAAATAAAGAAGGATACAAGGGATTTATAAGAATAATTTGCAAGCTCAAATTTAGAAGGAATTGAAGATGCAAAGGAAGATGTGGAAGAAAAAAAAATTATACAAAGAAGACAAAAGAGGTCAAATTTATTCTAGCTAAATCATATTGATTTTTTTCAAGTACTATTAAATCCTATCCTTGCAATAGAAATAGAAGTAGTGTAGAGGTTATCCTTGCACTTTAGTGTTTTCAGGTCCACATAAATAAGAGAGTATTTTTGAGATTATTCCTTGCACTTCGTATTATTTAGAGCAAGACAAACCTATTGATGATATGTCTCACTATGAACAATACGAAAAAATTCAAAGAGATTGATTAAAATGAGAGTGTTGTTAGGGATAAAAAAAGGAGAAGACTCAAGAAATAAAAACAAGGAAAAAAGAAGACTCAAAGAGATAATGATATGGGAAAGTAAAAGCAAATTTTATAGTTGTTAACAAGAAGTGGGACTAAGCCCACAAATAAAAGTGATGATAAAAATGGTACATTGGAATACACACATGAATAAAACCCCTAAAAAATGAGATTTTTAGGAATTGACAGTTTGTTATAGCTAACATGTTTATAGATAAGGAGATTGAGCATCAAATATTTTAACCATTTGTAACATTGGTCTTTGTCTTCACAAAATTTAAATTTTAGAAGATAACTAGCCAAGTGAGATTTTTTAATGATATGAAGGAATTTATTGCAAAAACATAGTAGTTTGAGGAAGATAAAGAATATCTTTCATAGAAAGATATATACAAAATATCTTTGATAAAAAACAAGTGGAATATAGTTTAGTTAACATCACAACAATACAATTTTTTATTATTTTGATGGAATTGGCCTCAATAGAAGACATATAGCTTATTTTATTTTTTTTAATCATCATCTAGTTTTATTATTATATTGAATTACCATTATTGTAAAAATAGAATTTTCTAAGATAATATGTTGAAAAAGTATGTTTTTGTTGTTATATTTAATAAACATAATGCTCCTAAAGGCCAGGTGGATTGGTAGTTGTCTATTTGGCTAGGCACTTACCAAGAAGAGACCTAGTTTCAAACCTTAGGGGCATGCCTATCACAAAGATAGTAGTTTGATCTGAATCCTCTGAGTACGTGCTAGAT
Organism: Wollemia nobilis; assembly: GCA_028583015.1. Lineage (NCBI taxonomy): Eukaryota > Viridiplantae > Streptophyta > Pinopsida > Araucariales > Araucariaceae > Wollemia > Wollemia nobilis. The sequence continues at coordinate 15,698,515 of JAQPPZ010016726.1, forward strand.
CAATGATGATGGTATGACTAGCAGTGGTTCCTTTCACGTCGTTTCAACAATAACAAAGTGGTATAGGCTTGTTAGGAGCAGCCCCTATAGTTTGAACCCTGCACTTAATAGTTAATAAAAATAGAGTGGATGTAACCAACTCCCATTTATATCTATCTATATATATATATATAACCATTTTATCAAATGACATAAGCTCAACTAATTAAATTCCTTTCCTTTGAAGAAACCTAGATTTAAGTATCAATAAACAAATAATTAATGTTGTAATAGTTATAATAAAATACATATAAAATCCTTTCAATCTCACATAACCAATTAAAAAGATCATACCTCCACCAAAAATAAGTTCCCTTCAATCTCAATATAACCAATTAAAACAAAGATCATACCCCTATCCAAAAAAAAATGTTGTAAATTTATATTGAACAAACCAAGTTATATGGATGGAAGTGGTCTGGCCCAATAGAAGACACATATAGCTTATTTAAATTAGAATAAAATCATCTCCATTGGGTTTTATTATTATATTGAACTGCCATAATTGTAAATAACTTTCCTTCCTCAAAAAAGAAGAGGGTGTAGTAAATATAAAGTCATTATTTTGAACAAACCAAGTTATATGGATGGAAGTGGTCCAACCCCATTAGAAGACACATATAGCTTATTTAAATTAGAATAAAGTCATATTCATGTAGTTTTATTATTATATTGAATTGTTGTAATTGTAAATAATTTTTTTTTTAAGAAAGCATGCAGAAAAATCATGTTTTTGTTGTTATATTTAATGATCATAATTATTTTATAAAATATCATCAACTCAACTAATTAAATTCTTCAACTTTTAAGAAGAATTAAGTTTAAATATTGCTAAACAACAAAATATTATAATATTTGCTTGTGTAGCGTAATTAGTGAAAGTCTAAGGTGTTGGTAGAGGTTGATCCAGGTTCCATTCCCCCTGTTTCCACCCTACAGAAATAAGGTACAGCTAGGAATGTTCTATGTGCTAGTAGAGGTTGACAAGGCTCCATTCCCCCTATGCCCAAATGGCTTTGAAACCTCTAATAGTATAGACCCTAATACGGTCCCCCATCTCATGCCAGGTCAACAAAAATAAGATGGATAGTTTTGCTAGGAGTAATCCCTATGGTTTGAACCCTACACTGGCCAGTTACTAAAAATAGTGGTTGTAACCAAATCTCGTATGTAATTAAAAAAAAATAAAATAAATAAATATAGTGGTTGTAACCAAATCTCCTATGTAATTAAAATATATTATAATATCATTATGTACTCATAAAAAAATATAGGTGAGACTCTTTTAATCTAATATAACTAATTTAAAAGAGGTCATTATATAATATAGTGTTATAAATATAAAGTCCTTAGATATGTTTTCTTATAAGGAAGACAACATGCAAAATATTAGATATAAATCTTTAAAAAATAAGTTTCATTACCAATAATATGGAAAAATAGAAGATATTAATGAAGATGAAAGTGTAAGTGGGAATGGAAAAGGGAGAGGAAGGTCGTTAAAGAATAAAAAAAGAGAAAAAGAGACTCATTGGGATATCAATTAGGGGATCCAAATAAAAATATTATAGTCAATGATGGGAATTATGTAGAACTTTGATTTGATTCTTGGTTGAAGACACCATCTTGTCTCAAAAGAGACTAATGTAGATGAAAGTGTTGGTGTGGAAAAAATGGAAGCAGGAAAACCAAGAGGAGCAGGCGGGCCAGGAGGGCCAGGCGGATCAGGCAGAGTAGAGCTTGGAAGGCAGCACCCCAAGTCAGCAAAGCAAGGATGGTGAGGTCTCGGAGGCCACTAAGGATGCTGAGGGTTTTCAGGCATCAGTCTTGTTGACAAGCGTTGGGATACGGACCCAACTGATAGAGACCCAGATAAAGGGACCCAAGTTAAGGCCCCCTTTAGGGGATTGTCCTTTGCTAAAACCCTTAAAGGTAAGGAGAAAATTTTCTCAAAAAAATTCCCTCCTCTCTTCCCAGACAAGAACAAGCTCAGTGTTTTTGTCTCTACCATGGAATATTTTATGTCCCTTGAAACCTCGTCCCTCATCGATAAGTTTTTGGGTGGCAGACCCGACATAGAAACCATAAGATCCTGGGCTTTCTCCAAATGGCGCCTAGCAGGAAGCATGGAGATTGTTGCAATGACAAAAAAAAAATTCATGATCCAGATCCAGAACAAGGAAGATACAAACCGAATCCTATCTGGCGGGTCGTGGTTCTTGGGCAGGCAAAGCCTCTTCCTTAGGCCATGGGGAGAGGACTTCGACCCTGAAAGCCAAAGCATCAACTCAGCTCCCATATGGGTCAGATTTCCCAACCTTTCGGCCCATTTCTTCCATGAATACTTCCTAAGAGGCATCGCCAAAGTCATAGGGGATCTGGTCGTCATTGAAAACCCCACCTTAGCTAGATCTCACATGACGCATGCAAGGGTGTGTGTAACGGAGAATTTGGAGTCCGAGCTCCCGTCCTTCATAGATCTAGAATACGAGTACTACTCAAGAAGGTAACCCATTGAATATGAAAACAAGCCGACATTTTTCTCAAAATGCAAAACTCAAGGACACCTAAGGAACCAATGCCCAGATCTGGTTGCCATCAAGGAAGCACCAAATAGGAATATCCCAAAAATCCCTAATGTAAATGGGTAGAGGAGGCCCCTCCGACCCTGGTCTCAGCCCACCAAAGCAACTCACAAAGGCATTTACCAGCAAAAATTGCAAGAAGACTTTGTTCTTCAGAAAGGGAAAGGAAAACAACATATGGATCATGACTAGGCTACTCAGGTTAGTCCTTCCTTTTCTGACCCTAATTCCTTTGAAATCCTTGCTAATACTATCATTGAAATGGTTAGATCTACTGAAGAAGGACTAGTATCGGGGCTCCCTAAAACTCTTGTATCCCCTCCTCATTCCTCTTGTAGGTCCTCTCATTACCCACCTCCAAACTTTCCCTACGGCATGCCCCAGGATACTAAGGAGATCGATAAGAGCATGGAAGAAGAGCAGCCAGGGGTAGACCCGACAGTCAGAGGTGAAGTAGGTTCTAATTCGACCCAGCAACAAAACCCTCCCCCAAAGTTTAGCCCGAAGCAGACCCGCAGTTCAACTAATTCTATAGACTTTGGCAGCGAAAAGAGGAGGGGAAGAATCCCCGATGCAGAATATTATAGGATTAAAATAGAAAATGAAATAGTAAATGGAAATTAAAGTACTTTAGTGCTTCAATATATGGCCCTCTTCGAGGCTAACAAGTCCAACAAACCTCCCCCACCCCAAGGATGGGGAAGAGGGATAAATTCAAAGTAGTTTAAATGAAGGTCCTCTCCTGGAATGTGAGAGGCCTTAATGGCCCACCCAGGTAGAGATCAGTCAAGGCATTAAGGAAAGAGACTTCCCCATCAGTTCTTATTCTCTAAGAAACAAAAATAGATGAAGCATGGTCAAATATTCTCTCTAACAGAACTTGGAAACAAGGGAAAATGGTTTTCAAGGAAGCAAGAGGTGCCTCTGGGGGCCTCATGGTCCTCTAGGACCCCAAAAAAGTGGAAGGTAGCATCATTCAGGCTGATGACAGTGCCCTAACCATCATTTTTTATGATATAGCCAGCAACAATTCCTAGATCTTATCAAATTTCTACGTGCCCAACACCGTGCAAGGAAGAGGCAGACTGTGGGAGCACCTCAGTCATATGAGCAAGTATTTCCAGGACATCCCATGGATAATTGCTGGTGACTTTAACACTCCCCTATTTTCATCTAATAAGATGGGGGGAATAGGGCTCCCAACTAGGAGCATGGAGGATTTCAGTGATTTTTTCCACTCAAACAAACTGATGGACGTCAAGCTTAAGGATGCAAAGTACACTTGGAGCAATAGGCGTCTGGGCAACTACCTCATACAAGAATAGCTAGATAGGGTCCTACTCTCACAGTAAGCCATCCAAGTATTTGGAGAGTCATCTTTGTACTCCCTTCCCAAGGTTGGGTCTGATCATAACCCCATCCTTTTGGATGTTCCTCAAAATTCCAACTCCAGTGGCAATCGTCCCTTTCGGTTTGAGGCAATGTGGGTCAAGCATCCAGACCTGAAAAACAAGATCATCCAATGGTGGCAACAACCATTTCAGGGAAGTCCCTCCTACAAAATTTCCCAAAAGCTGAAAGTGGTCAAGAACAACCTCAAAGTTTGGAACAAATAAGTGTTCGAAAATATTTTTCAAAATAAAAATATTGTGAGCAAAAAATTGAAAGCCATCGACAGCAAGATCCAAAATGGAGTGCTAGATGAAGAGACCATTTTCGAAGAGAGGAAAATTCTAGAAAAATATCACAACATTCTGGCTAGTGAGGAGACATTCTGGAGGTAGAATTCTAGGGCATTATGGCTTAAATATGGAGACACTAACTCCAAGTTCTTCCATGTCACCACGCTCAGAAATAGGAGCAACAACCGTATTAAAGAGATAATTAAACCTGATGGCTCCAGTACTCGAGACAAAAATGACATTAAGCACAAATTCGTGTCCTATTTCAGTTCTCTCCTTGGTGAGGAACCTATTTTTCAGGAATCTGCTAGGGATTCCTTACTCCAAATCATTCGCCGAAAGATTGAGAATGATGCCAATCAAAATATCACAGCTCCCTTTTCTGACCAAGAAATCAAGGAGGCCCTTTTCTCCATGAACCCTGACAAGGCCCCTAGCCCTGATGGATTTCCTCCCAGGTTCTTTCAAATTTTTTGGGACATCCTAGGAAATGAGGTGTGTTCCACCATCCGAGAATTCCAAGCTTCTAAGCATATCCCATGAAGCTACAATTCTACCTTTTAGCCCTGATTCTGAAAGGATCAGATCCTAAGTTCATGACTGACTTTAGACAAATCAGCCTTTGCAATGTGTTATACAAAATCCTCACTAAAGTCATAGCAAATCGCATGAAAGAGATTCTACCTCAGATTATTGATTCTTGCCAGGGCAGTTCTATCTAAGGAAGGTCAATTTTGGATGGAATTATCACTGTCCATGAAGCTCTTCACTCTGCTTCCCAGACCAAGAAGGTTGTATTTGCCTTAAAACTTGACATGAATAAGGCCTTTGACCATGTCAACCGGGACTTTGTGAATGCCATCTTGTTGAAATTTGGGTTTCATCCCGAATGGGTTAGACTTATCAGCTGCTACATTCACTCACCTTGGTTCTTCGTGTTGGTCAATGGGTCTTCGATAGGGTTCTTCCAAAGCTAGAGGGGGCTTAGGCAAGGGGATCCTATTAGCCCTATGTTGTTTATCATAGTGGCTAAAGCCTTAGGAATATCAATCAAAGTTGCCCGTGCTTCAAGGTTAATCTCAGGTATTAAAGCTACATCCCTCATGGATATGGTTACCCATAAACAATTCATGGATGACATCTTAATGCTGACTATGGCGTCAGTGGCAGAGGCCAAGAACATCAGGCATATTCTTAAACTTTATGAAGATGCGACAGGGAAAAAAGTTAATTTCAACAAGAGCAAGGTGTTTTTTCTTAACACCCCCCTTCCCAGGAAAATTAAAATTTCTAGAATCTTAGAGTGCTCCATCTCCAATCTCCCTATGTCTTACCTTGGTCTTACCCTGTTCACTGGGGTCCCGACTGTTTCTATGTGGAACATTGTCCTAGAGAGGATCCAAAAGAAGCTAGTCGGGTGGAAGAGCCACTTGCTTCTCCCAAGCAGGTAAGGCCACATTAACCTTGGCATCCCTCCAAAGTATTTTGGTCTACTTCTTATTGGTGTTCAAAGCACATTCTAGAGTCTACCAGTCGATTGAACAGTGCCAAAATAATTTCCTTTGGTCCGACTTGAAAGAAAAGCAGTGAACCCACTTGGTTGGATGGGACAAGGTGTGTAGACCTAAGGATTTCGGATGGCTAGGAGGAAATTCTCTCACCTCAACTTAGCTTTAATTACGAAACAAGCCTGGTGTCTAGTTTCCAATGTAAGGAATGAGTGGACTACCATCATCAACCGAAAGTATCTCTAAGGCACTGATTTCCTTAGCAATACCATCCCAACCCATGGATCCTCCTTCTGGAAAGCAATCCTATCTTGTAGGGACATGTTAAGAAAATGCATGAGGTGGATCCTTGGCAATGGGCATAAAATTGACTTTTGGGAGGACAGGTGGGCAGGCGCAAAAGCCCTTAGTAGTGATCCCACTTTGGCCCAACTAAAAACCCTCACCATGGATAGGGTTGGGTCTAAGGTGGTTGACTTCCTCAAACAGGATAGGGGCAAACTCAGCTGGAAGCCCATAGTCTTTCAAGGGATGGAGACAGCGACTCAAAAACTCAATAACATTCTGCAACAACTGTTTGTTCCCACAACATCGAGTGAAGATCATATGAGATGGACAGCAACAGACAGCAAAATTTTCATAGTAAAACCCACCTATAATCTACTAATCCATCCCGATACTCCTCAGTTCCAGACTTAGTTAGTTTGGATTAAGGGACTAATCCCCAAAATATCCTTTTTTGCTTGGTTGGTCATCCAAGGGAAAATTCTTACTATTTACAACATGATGAAAAGAGGTTTGTTCATTCCTAACAGGTGTTTCTTGTGTAGGGCAGACTGGGAATCCATCCAACACCTATTCATTGACCGCCCCATTACTTCTTCAATCCTAAACGGCCTCCTTCAAGCCTTCAACATAACCTGGGTCATACCTAGTTCTATCAATGACTTCTTCCAACAATGTCCAAAACCTTTCTTTAGTACCCAATTGAGTTTCATGTGGAAGATAAGTTCCCACCATTTCTTGTGGCAGGTCTAGCTTGAAAGGAACCACAAAATTTTCAATGATTCTTCCAGGGATATAGGATCCATCACTAATAAAACCCTTGCCTTTTCCAGAGAAAACTCCTTGTCATGCTCTGTTGAGGGCCAATTTGTCCCTCTTGGCAAAAAAATTCTAGCCCAATCCTTGAGTCTTCCCTAGCAAGATGGTCGTGGCAAGACTAATCCTAGACGTGAGGCCAGTTGGATCCCTCCCCCAGCTAATTTCTTAAATTTGAATTTTTATGGCACAGCCAAGGGCAATCCGGGTCATGCAGGGGCTGGAGGGACTGTTCGAAACCATCAGGGTCACCTTGTTATGGCCTTTGTAGAACCCCTGGGCTTCTCAACCAGCAATGCGATCGAGGCTAGAGTCGTGTGGTGCAGATTACACCTTGTTCAAAATGTCCAAGAGCGACTAATTGTGGAAGGATATTCCCAAGTCATCATCAATATCCTCAACAATGATAAGGATCCTCCGTGGAAATTTGAGTCTTGTTTAAGGGAAGTGAGAATCCTATTAAAAAATAGAACTGACAGTGTGGCCCATCACGTCTTTTGTGAAGCCAAAAAGGTGGCAGACAAGCTAGCAAATATAGGTGTTGACGCTGATAGATTGATCACGTGGACGCACGACCTTTCGTCAGACGTGGAAGGGATTATCCAAGAAGAGTTGCGACGTGGTGCCTGATGGGGAACACAAATTGGTTTGTCTTGCATGGCAAGATAGGTTTTTTTGGTAAATTGGCCATGGGGTGGAAGAATTGGTGTCTTCAAGTTGTCAGAGTGGCCAAGGTAGATTGCCCAAATTACCATGAGTATAGGCAGGGGTTCCATTGGTGCCTCGATTACCCATTGGTTAGCCTCCCTAGGATCGACATTCCCACGTGGGTCGAGCCTTGGGATGATAGCTTTTTTTTCTTCTCATTCGATGAGGAGGCGTGGGGTCCTCCCAACATCACCAGAATTGCATGCCCTCTGACACCCTTGATTCTCGATCAGAGTGATCCTTACCTTCTCTAGACTAAGGGTGTCGAGGCTATTATTCCCCAAGCCAAGTCAGCCTTATAGCATGGCACCCACGTGGCTGGTATGTGGTGGTTTGTCCTCAAACGGCATGAGCCTTGTGATAAGGGTCCAAACTACACTTCTGTGATGCAGACGCATGGGAAAATCCACTCATCATTGCTATACACGTGAGCCCTTGGCTTCCCAAGATTACCACTAAGAGCAATCCTCATTTTCTCCAGAGGAAGGACGATAAGGCCTTTACTTCCCAAGTCAAAATGGACACGTGACATGGCATCCAGGTGGCTGATAGGTGGTGGCTGGCCTTCACTGTTGGCATCCTCCCTAATGATGTGGTTATTTTAATGTGGACGAAGGCTATTAACATCTAGCACCTTCTCCCTTAGTCTGTGCTTGAGAGTACATCGTCCCCTTTGGTCATTCAAGAGCCAGAGGTTAACCAAGGCAAAATCACCATGACTTACATTGAGCCCAGCATGGTGGTTATGGAGCCAGTTGCGCAAGCCATTCTTACTGAGAGAAGGTTTACGTAGTTTTTTGACATGTTCTTTGGTCTTGACAACAACATTATAGCCGAGGTAATAGAGTCCTGGGATGAGGGCAAGATAGTGGTCAACAGGAAATAAATTACGGTCGATATTAATTTGTTGGTGACCATAACTAGGCAGACATCTAGGGGTCGTTCGATCCATAGGCAAAAACATAACTAGGAGGTCAAGCTACACGAATTCAAGGACAATCTAAAGATTTTCAAAGAGGCGAAGAACGACTTAACGAGGGTTGATCTCCCTGCCCCCTAAAATTCCGTAATGAAAAATGTCATGGAATTCATTACTGCAGAGGATCCTGGTAAGGTCCTCCTAAGCTTTCACTACGCTTTCATCAACTTTTTCTATGACATTAACCCTATTAGCATACCTCAATTTCTCTTGAATTCCATGAATTACACTATAAATTCATGTCGTATTAAGAAAGGTTCAGCAATGCCCATGCACCAAAGCCTTTTTAAGGTTATTTACAAGTTTGTCATTGCTACTTCACCCCAACCCGAATCTCTGGCCTTTTCGCCATCCAAGACCCCCTTTGCTGAAAGCTCTAAGGTCTGTTTTCCCAAGCCCTACTCGGGGTCCCCTGCTAAGAAATGTGACTTTGAAGTGGCCACCATAGGAGGCACGGCTAGAAATAAGCTGAAGATTGATGAACCATAAGGACCCAAAAGATCCTCTACTAGGTTAAGGAACAAGCTTAGATAGGGAAGCACTAAAGCCATCAGCTTAAACTCGGAGGAAGAGGGGCCTGAACTCAACGTCATGGTTCTCAAACGTTTTGTTCTAACTTCCTTAGTGACTATGGCCAAACAGACCCAAAAGATCCTTGAAGCCCTCACCAAAGTCTTTTTCAATGAGGGCTTCCAAAGCGCTAAGGAAGCAATCGCAGAGACCGAAGACCAGGAGGATGACAAGGAAGATGAGCAGAACGAGGAGGATGAAGAGGAGGAGTGATTTGGACCCTCTCGGGCCTTTTTTGGGGTGGGCAAATCAAAAAACCTGTTGTCTATGGTTTTGGTTTATGACTCCTGGTTTTCTTTTGCTAATTTTTGCGTTTATCATCTCTGTTGTTTTTGAGTCCTGTGTAGTCATTGGTCAATCTAACCCGAGGCTTCCTGATGTTTTTTTTTGTAAGCTGTGCTTTGCTGGTTATGTTAGAAGATCGAGGATCCTATGCTGGTGTCTAGTTCCACTGCTCAGCTTCACGTTGATTTTGTTCAAAGGTGTTGGGTCAACCTGAAAAACCCGTTTGATATAGAATCTTTTACTTATAAAAAAAAAAGACACCATCTTGTCTCTAATTTTAAATGGAAAACATTGGACTGGGCATGTCTAGCTTGTAAAGGTCCAAAGGTCAAAGATTATATTAATATGAGCAATAAATCTAGATCATGGATTTATTTTATTAACCCCGTTCAAGGAGAGGAGTTCAAAGAAATTACAAATGAGTTTCAAAAGATGCTTCAAGAGTTTTAATTTTCTATTTTTACATAAAATGATGAGTTGGTTTGGAATCTATAAAAATATGGTAGATACCTAGTCAAGTTGGGATATGAGGATCTAGAGCAATTAAAATTTACTACTCCCAAATATTTTCCTTGGAAGAATTTTGTATTGTTATAGGCTCTCCCTAAGGTCTCAACATTCCTTTGGTTTGTAGTTCATAGCAAAATTCTTACAAGAGAGAGCCTACAAAGAAGAGGATATCATGGACCTTTTAGATGTGCCTTGTGTGAAAAGGATTTAGAAATATTAGACCATTTACTTCTTTATTGTTTCTTTTCTCACACCATTTGGAATTACTTTTTTAAAATATGAGAATATATTGGGTAGCTCCATCAACATTGAAAGAGTTGATGAAATGTTGAATTAATTATTCTAAAGCTAAAGAATTATGTATTTTGTGGAGGATTAGTATTGTCATTATTTGATGGAATTTATGGATTAAAAGGAATAATAGAATTTTCAAAAATAAATCTTAAAATCATGCGTAAGTTTGAAATCGTATTATTTTCTCTCTTGCATAATGTTTACGTATATGGTTCTCATCATGGAAAGTCTCAAGTGCAAAAAAAGAGGTGATATCAAATTGGTTACAAGATTTGGACATACATGGAAGAGTCATATGCGACAATAACATTAAAATAAAGGATATGCTTCAATATAGGGTAAAATAAAAATGTACAAAAATTGAGTTTATCAAAATTAATTTTGATGGTGAAAATTCAAGAAAAGTTGGTGTATTGGTGTTTTTCAAAATTATGAAGACAAAAGCCTCCTTACTCAAAATTATACGGAACATCAGCTAGGGCACTTCTAAGAGGGATTGAAATTGCAATTGAATTATATATATAATTCAATTGCAATTTCAAAATGTACAAAAATTGAGCTTATCAAAATTAATTTTGATGGTGAAAATTCAAGAAAAGTTGGTGTATTGGTGTTTTTCAAAATTATGAAGACAAAAGCCTCCTTACTCAAAATTATACGGAACATCAGCTAGGGCACTTCTAAGAGGGATTGAAATTGCAATTTAATTATATATATATATATATATATATATATATATATATATATATATATATATATATATATATATATATATATATATATATATATATATATATATATATATATATATATTGGCCCCGAGAGGATACGGGGAACGATTTTCCTTAACATAAGGTTTGCACCCGGGGGTGCAACGCAACGGTTGGGGCTTTGGTTCTTCTTCGGGAGGTCCAAGGTTCAAACCACGGCGTGGGCGAGTGTGTGAGGGGGTGGGTATGTGGTGGCTTTGTGTTAAATTCTCTATTGATAAGTACAACTCTCGGCTTTACGAGGGGTCATGGTTGGGAGGAGACTGCTCAACCCTGTGCGTCGATTATAGGGGTTTCTCACAATAACCAAATAAAAAAAAATGAATTAAAAATATATTTCTATCGAGGGGGATTCATAAATTATCCTTAATGCTATCAACAAAAATTGATATGTTATTAATTCTATTTATCATTTTTTATTGGAAGAAATCTCTTGGAAATGTGAGCTTATCTATAGATAATGAAAAGGAGTAGTAGATAATATATCTAATCTTGTTGTTTGATATTCATTTTTGTGAAATTCAAATTTTAGAAGGTAATTTACCGAGGGAGATTTTATCTCTTAATTAAAAATTGTCAAGGCAGAAACATAGCACTTTGAAGAAAATGAAGAAGATATTTGATAGAAGAAGAAAAAAAATCTATGATAAAAAGGCAAGTTAGATATGGTTTAATTGACCTAATAATAAATGTAATGTTTTGATATTTTGATGGGAGTGGCCCCAATAGAAGCCACATACAACTTATTAAAAAAATATATGTATTAATAAAATTTTACATTTATATTTAGTATTTTTTTATATTGATTATAAGTTATATAATTATATAAAATAATTTATTTTAATATAATATTTAATTGATTTTTTTCAATTAATTAAAATAATTTAAAACATTTAAAAGGCCATAGGTTATATGGAACGATCCTCATGAAATATTTTAGTAATTGTATTTATCCAACTAATATCTAATTACCAAACATAATGCACAACCCTCTCCCATTTGATTTGAACTTTCCACCTTTAATTGTTCTAAAGTCTTCATCATTATACCTAAGTCCACTTTTACAGTGCACCCCAAAATATTAAGTGCCCTAGTTGATGTTCCATATAATTTTGAGTAAGGAGACTTTTGTATTCGTTATTTTGAAAAACACCAATACACCAACTTTTCTTAAATTTTCACCATCAAAATTAATTTTGATAAACCCAATTTTTGTACATTTTTATTTTACCCTAGATTGAAGCATTTCCTTTATTTTAATGCTATTGTCGCATATGACTCTTCCATGTATGTTCAAATCTTGTAATCAAGTTGTTATCATTTCTTTTTTTGCACTTGAGACTTTACATGATGAGAACCATATATGTAAACATTATGCAAGAGAGGCAATAATACGGTTTCAAACTTACACATGAGTTTGAGATTTATTTTTGAAAATTCTATTATTCATTTTAATCCATAAATTCCATAAAATAATGACAGTACTAATCCTCCACAAAATACATAATTTTTTAGCTTTAGAATAATTAATTCAACATTTCATCAACTCTTTCAATGTTGATGGAGCTACCCAATATATTCTCATATTTTAGAAAAGGAATTCCAAATGGTGTGAGAAAAGAAACAATAAAGAAGTAAATGGTCTAATATTTCTAAATCCTTCTGACACAAGGCATATGTAAAAGGTCCATGATATCCTCTTCTTTGTAGGCTCTCTCCTGTAAGAATCTTACTTTGAACTACAAACCAGAGGAATGTTGAGGCCTTAGGGAGAGCCTCTAACAATAAAATATTCTTCCAAGGAAAATTGTTGGGAGTAGTAAATTTTAATTACTCTAAATCCTCATATCCCAACTTGACTAGGTATCTACCATATTTTTATAGATTCCAAACCAACTCATCCTTTTATGTAAAAATAGTTAAAAAAAACTCTTGAAGCATATTTTGAAACTCATTTGTAATTTCTTTGAGCTCCTCTCCTTGAACAAGGTTAATAAAATAAATCCATGATGTAGATTTATTGCTCATATTAATATAATCTTTGACTTTTGGATCTTTACAAGCTAGGCATATCCAATACAATATTTTCCATTTAAAATTAGAGATAAGATGGTGTCTTCAACCAAGCATCAAATTAAAGATTTACATAATTCCCATCATTGACTATAATATTTTTATTTGGATCCCCAAATTTATATCCCAATGAGTTTCTTTTTCTCTTTTTTTATTCTTTAACGACCTTCCTCTCCCTTTTCCATTCCCACTTACACTTTCATCTTCATCAATATCTTCTATGTTTTCATATTGTTCTTAATGAGACTTATCTTTTAAATATTTTTACTACCCTAAAGATTTTTTTGCTTGAAAAAAGGGTTGTACTTGGGTCCCCCACCTATGATAAATCAAAATTTTCTCCTTTAGAGCGTGAGAGTTTATAAATAGGTTTAATTCTCATCTCAATTGAGTTTCTATAGCTAGATATCTATGTATTTTTTAATAAAAATTTTGAATTCTTGATTTTTATTTTTTAGATCTTCTTCATTTTAGAATCCAACATCCTTCTTCTTAACATTTTCTTGTAACAACCTTCACAATATCAAAACTCTACCTCTACTATCTATGCACTACATCTTAGTAGAGTAATATTTCCAAAACTTCATGTTATCATAGTTCATTTTACCAACTCTAGACTATTAGTTTCCTTCTTGAAGCATAAGTGCAACCACAAGAACTATAATAAATAGTTTAGCAGTCTCAAAAAGTTGAAATTTTCTGATTAAATCTTATTAAGGAATATATGCATAATAACTAAACTATGAGTTCTTATATAATACAAGAGGGATTCATTTTAATCCTAAATAACCAATCAAAAAAACAATTTATTATTTTAAAGATATATAAAATGAATCTCATGCATATTATACTGACATTTTAACAAATCAAAATGATATTATTTAATAAATAGATTAGCAGTCTCAAAAAATTGAAAGTTTCAATCCATACTTTATCCCATAATCCAACCAACAGTCTACAACTCAAATAATTCATTCAACCATGAATTCCATTTGTTATCATCTTCTTCTACCTTAACATACAAAACTTCTACTCGCTTCATGAAATCATAGTCTGGTTTACCAAATCTAGACTATTAGTTTCCTCCAATGTATTGATTTGAAAATGGAACCCTTAAAACATTTTGTAATTCTCTGGAACATTATTCTGAATTTACTTATTTCATATTTTTTGTAAGCTTCAGCTAAACTTACTACTTCCTCTAACCATGGAAAAGAGAATTTAAATTCATGATACTCTTTTAAAATCCCTTTATTGGCTAGCCTATCTACACATTTGTTCCATTCCCTTAATGTATGTGTAAACCTGATTTCTTTAAACTCAATAGCAAGGTCTTTTAATTCCACAATGATCTCTTGTATATTACATGGAGCCTTTGCTTTCCTCAAAATTGCATGTATTACTATTAATGAAACACCTTCCATCCATACTCTATTCCATCTCATTTGTCTATATACCTTTAATCTTTCCAAAGCATTCTAATCTTCAACTTTATTATTTGTCCTAAATCCACTATTGAATTTAGGATTTTGCCTTATTAACTTTCTACCTAGATGCTCTTTTATATTCCTTTAATAAGTTAATAGAAGCTCTAGCCTTGTTTTTTCCTATCCTTCCAAAAAGGGTTGTATCATCTACAAACTATTGATGGGTGATGTTGTCGATGTTACTTCTGTTATTATCACAATGACACTGAGAGGGGGGGTGAATCAGTGTGTTCTTTAAAAACTTAAAAGCAATTTAGACTTTTAAATAAACAGCAGCAGATTAAAACAGAAATAATAAAAGTACTAAGAGCATCACACATAACACGACATTTTAACGAGGTTCACCGATGTGGCTACTCCTCAAAAGGATTTGCTTGGACTACCATCCAAATCCGATCAAATGCAAAGCTCCAACTTTACATAATCATTCACCGGCACCAACTGGTAAGAGGCACCAACCCCTAAGTTTTATCTGCTACAACAGAATGGAGCACCAACTCCAATTTTTCCAGCACCAACTGGAAAGAGGCACCAACCCCTTTTTCAAGCTACAACTTGAAGATAATAATAAAAATTGCAGAATGTAAACTTTCACCTCAATTATCACGATCTGCTATTTTTCTACGATCTGCTACTTGTCGGCATTCAACTGCTGCTGTGAAAAATGATTCACACTTTTTCAACCACTCCTCTATATCTCTTCGCGTTCTCTGCTGCAACTTCACAGAAATATCACTTCTACAACCCGACCTACTTGTCATTTCACACTCGAAACACGACTTATGCATACCGCGTTCTTATCTTCTCTTCGCACCACTCACACTGCTACACCCGAACTTCATACACATATATCACATCACGCTGCACCATTTAAACTCGAAGAACCCTTGCTTTTATAGAAGAAATTTTAGAGGCAAACCCTAGAAGAACGTTGACTGAGAAACCCTAGAATTTGTCAGCTACCAAACCCTAAAATCCGTCGGTCCAGATTTAACTTTGTCGGCCTCAAACTCTTCTCCACCTTCGTTACCTTCCTTAGCTTATTGCCACGAAATAGTAACACGTCGGCCCTTTTTAATTTAATTTAATATTCTAATTTAATTTTTTAATAAAATAAAAATTTAAACTAAATATTTAAAATTAAATATCTTCAACACCGGGGCATCTTTTTCAACAAAACGAAGAGCCAACTTGGGTTTTAAGAAAAACCCATTTCAAGTCTGTTATCCATTGCATCCTTGGATCTGACTGCCTGTGTTGACAACAATGACAATCCTTCTTGCTCAACAATCTCCCCCTTTGGAATTGTTGGCAACACCTGTATACATTTTTGTAACTCTTCTCCCCCTTTGTCAATAATACCAAAGGGCTGCTGCAGACTCTCCCTGTGTCCATCCTCAATCTTCTCAGGCACAGTTTGACTCCCCCTGAGTCCATCCTCACACTTCTCAAGCACAATTTGACTCCCCCTGAGTCCATCCTCAAACACTCAAGTGCTCCCCCTGAGAAGGTGATCCTTGTAGCTAGTCACTTCTTAGGAAGTGTGACTACTCCTAATTTGCTTCGAAGATACTCAAATACTTCCTTGGGAAAAGGTTTTGTAAAAATGTCTACTACCTGTTATGTAGTTGGGACATAGTCCAATCTGACTTCTCCTTCTGCAACTTTGTCTTTCAAGAAATGATACCTTATAGCAATATGCTTTGTCCGTGAGTGAATTACTGGATTCTTAGAAATGTTGATTGCACTGGTGTTGTCACAATTTACTGATATTGGTTCACTAAAATTAATACCAAGATCTTTCAAGGTCTGTTTCATCCACAAAACTTGTGTGCAACATGTTGCTGCTGCAATATACTCTGCCTCGGCTGTAGATAAATACACTGACTCTTGCTTCTTACTGTGCCATGCAACCAATATGTCCCCCAAATAGAATGCTCCTCCATTGGTACTCTTCCTGTCATCAACACATCCAGCCCAATCTGCATCTGAATATGATATAAGAGTGAAATCTTTGCCTCTTGGATACCACAATCCATACTCCATGGTGCCTTTGAGATACCGAAAAATCCTTTTAACTGCTGTTACATGAGTCTCTTTGGGACTGGCCCTGAAATCGGCTACCATGCACACTTGCCTGCAAAATATCGAGTCCTGGTTGCGGTTAAATATAGTAAGCTTCCTATCATTGATCTATACATGGTTTGATCTACGGTGGAGATTTGTCTTCTTTACTTAACTTACGACTGTTGTCATGGGAGTCTTGATTGGATTACTATCCTCCATAGTGAACTTCTTTAACATCTCTTTCACATATTTGATTTGGGAAATGAATATACCTTTCTCATTCTGATTAACCTGTAGTCCCAAAAAATAAGACAGTTCACCAATCATTGACATTTCAAATTCATTATGCATCTTGTTTTCTAGGTCTTTACAAGATTCATCTTTGTTGCTACCAAATATGATGTCATCCACATAGACAACAAGAACAATGAGATGCCCATCTTCTATTTTCACATACTGATTGCTGTCCACTAAACCTTTCTTGAATCCCTGTTGAGAGAGATAATTATCTAGCCTAGCATACCATGCCCGTGGTGCTTGTTTTAATCCATACAGTGCCTTCTTTAATCTGCAGACAAGGTTAGGATCTTCACTGATTTGAAAGCCATCTGGTTGTTCAATATAGACTTCTTCTTCAAGTTTCCCATTTAAAAATGCAGATTTAACATCCATCTGATAAACTATGAAGTTCTTGTAAACTGCTAGTGCCAAAAACATCCTAATAGCTTCTAATCTAGCTACTGGTGCGAAAGTCTCTTCAAAGTCAATCCCTTCGACCTGTGCATAGCCTTTGCAAACCAGTCTTGCTTTATTTCTAATGACCTAACCGTTTTCATTTAACTTGTTGCGAAATATCCATTTAGTGCCGATTACATTCTTGTTTGCAGGTCTAGGTACTAACTCCCAAGTTCTGTTCTTTTCAATCTAATCTAACTCTTCATTTATTGCCTTCATCCAGCTGTCATCTTTTCTTGCTTCATCTATGTTTTTGGGCTCAATGCTGGATAAAAGAGAGTAATTACTTATTACTTTCTTTCTTGTCTGAATGCCAGCTGTGGGATCTCCAATTATTTGGTTTCTAGGATGATTTTTCTACCAATTGCCCATTCTGAATTTTCTGTTTTCTTGTACCTCTGAGCCATCCGATAAGTTATCTGCATCAGTCGTATCTGTATTTTCTATGTCATGTACTTCATCTCCTTCAATGACTTCTTCGTAGATTGGATAGTTTTCTTGAAAATTAACTATTTGTTTCCTCCCTTCATCGAATTTAACGTCTGCACTGTCCACAATTTTCTTGAGTCTCTTGTTGTAGCATTTGTAAGCTTTGTTGTGTGGATAATAACCAACAAACACACCTTCATCTGCTCTATCTTCAAACTTTCCAAGATTGTCATCTGTTTTTCTGATGTAGCACTTGCAGCCAAATACTTTGAGATGTTTTGATGTTGCTTTCCTACAAAACCATAGCTCATACGGAGTTTTGCATTCATGAGTTCTTAACATATACCTGTTCTGAATGTATACTGTTGTGTGAATTGCTTCTTTCCAGAATCTATCTGCTATTTTGCTTTCTTCCAGCATGGTGCGTGCCATTTCCTGAATTGTTATGTTTTTCCTCTCTGCTACACCATTCTGCTGAGGAGTTCTGGCTACTAAATATTGTCTCCTGATGCCATATTTTTCATAGTATTCTAAAAATTCATTCGAAATAAATTATCCTCCTCTGTCTGACCGCAAGCATTTAATCCTTTTCCCTGTTTCATTCTCTACCAGCTGTCTAAAAGTTCTGAACATTTCAAAGGCTTCTGATTTATCTTTTAAGAAGAATATCCAAGTCATTCTGGAAAAATCATCAATGCACAAGCATAAAGTACTTGTCGCCGTTTATGCTTTGAGTCCTCATGGGTCCGCATAAGTCTGTGTGAATAAGTTCCAAAGGCCTGCTAGTGTGATGTTCTTTTGTTTTAAACGAAACTCTGGTCTGTTTACCCTTCTGACATGAAGCACACATACTATTTGTAGGTTTTTTAATGATTGGAATATCTCTCACTGCTTATTTAGCGCTAACTCTTACCAGATTATCAAAACTTATGTGTCCAAGCCTCTTATGCCACAACCATTTCTCTTCTTCTTGTCCCATGAAACACATACCTTCTAAAAATTTTGATAGTGTGTACATATTGCCAGACGTCCTTGAGCCGGTTGCTATTAATTTCCCGTTCTTTGTTTTTTTGACTTCACAACCCCGCTTCTTGAACACCACTTCATGTCCTTTGTCACAGATCTGACTCACACTTAACAGGTTATGTTTCAGACCATCCACATATAGAACTTTGTCTGACTTGATTTTCCCTTCACTTATTTTGATCGATCCTTTACCTATTATTTTGGCTCCATCATTATTGCCGAACTTCACAGGTTCCTGAAGAGGCTTAAACAGCTAAGGTGATCTTGGAATTTACACAATGGCAAGTGGTGAAGGATTCTCTTCGAACAAAGCATCAATGTTTGATGGGACAAACTATGCGTTCTGGAAAATTAGAATGCAGAGGGGGGTGAATCAGTGTGTTCTTTAAAAACTTAAAAGCAATTTAGACTTTTAAATAAACAGCAGCAGATTAAAACAGAAATAATAAAATTACTAAGAGCATCACACATAACACGACATTTTAACGAGTTTCACCGATGTGGCTACTCCTCAAAAAGGACTGCTTGGACTATCATCCAAATCCAGTCAAATGCAAAGCTCCAACTTTACATAATCATTCACCAGCACCAAATGGTAAGAGGCACCAACCCCTAAGTTTTATCTGCTACAACAGAATGGAGCACCAACTCCAATTTTTCCAGCACCAACTAGAAAGATGCACCAACCCCTTTTTCAAGCTACAACTTGAAGATAATAATAAAAATTACATAATGTAAACTTTCACCTCAATTATCATGATCTGCTGTTTTTCTACGATCTGCTGCTTGTCGGCATTCGACTGCTGCTGTGAAAAATGATTCGCACTTTTTCAACCACTCCTCTATATCTCTCCGCATTCTCTGCTGCAACTTCACAGAAATATCACTTCTACAGCTAGCACACTGTCATTTCACACTCGAAACACGACTTCTGCATACCGCGTTCTTATCTTCTCTTCGCACCACTCACACTACTGCACCCGAACTTCATACACATATATCACATCACGCTGCACCATTTAAACTCGAAGAACCCTTGCTTTTATAGAAGAAATTTTAGAGGCAAACCCTAGAAGAACGTTGACTGAGAAACCCTAGAATTTGTCAGCTGCCAAACCCTAAAATCCGTCGGCCCAGATTTAACTTTGTCGGCATCAAACTCTTCTCCACCTTCGTTACCTTCCTGTAGCTTATTGCCACGAAATAGTAACACGTCGACCCTTTTTAATTTAATTTAATATTCTAATTTAAATTTTTAATAAAATAAAAATTTAAACTAAATATTTAAAATTAAATATCTTCAACACTGGGGCATATTTTTCAACAAAACGAAGAGCCAACTTGGGTTTTAAGAAAAACCCATTTCAATTCTGTTATCCACTGCATCCTTGGATCTGACTGCCTGTGTTGACAACAATGACAATCCTTCTTGCTCAACAACTTCTAGCCTTAATTCCACTTATCATCCCATCTTTGTATACCTTTTTCAGGTTCCTTCCCAATACTTCTACTATAATAATGAATAGATATGGTGACACAGGATCTCCCTATCTAAGACCCCTCTTGGATTTAAATGATTTTATTACTGGTCCATTGATCACCACTAAATATGATACTATAGACACATAAGCTTTAATCCATCTAATCCATTTCTTTCTAAATCCAAACTTTTCTAATACTACAAAAAGAAAATCTTATTTAACCCTATCATAGGATTTATTCGTATCAATTTTAAGATCATCGTTCTCACTTTTCTAGAAGTTTTTGAATGTGTTATTTCATACTCTACTATGATCCCATCCAAAATGTGTCTCCATTTCACAAATCCTCCTTGCTCTTCTAAATTTTTTTATCTAATAATGGTCTTAACCAATTTTCCATCACTTTGGAGATTATCTTATATGCCATATTACATAGGCTTATGGGTCTAAATGAATCAAATAATTTTGCATCTTTCTTTTTTAGAATTAGGGTAAGATATATTGCATTAAATTATACGATATGTACCATTTTACCCTAGATTGTTCCACTACCACTAGTAAAGAATACTTCAATATTTCCTACTTATGTTAATAAAATGTTGCAGAGATTCCATCCAGACGTGGGGATTTATCCTTACCAAAATAGGAAATAGTTGAATGAACTTATTGTAGAGTAATAGGTTCCATAAATGTGTTATTGTCTGCATATATTATCACTAAAGGTACTTCTTGCAGTAGGTTATCATTAAGAACTTCAATCTTCTCTGATCCTAGAATATTCTGGTAAAAAAACCTTACCTCCTTATTTATTTTGATTTGGTCTTCAATTCAAACCCCTTCTACTAATTCTAGATGTTGATCTATGTACTATTGTCATCCTATAAAAAAGTGTTTTATATCTTTTTTTTTGTTGGAGAACAAGGGGTTGTACTCAGGTCGTTCACCCTTGACAAATCACAAATCTATTCTTTAGAGCTTAAGAGTTTACAAATATATTCAATTCTCATATTAATTTAGTTTCTATAGCTAGAAACCTACATAATTTCATATAAAATATCTGAATTCTTGATTTTTATTTTTTGGATCTTCTTCAATTTTTATGTGAATACAAATATTCTATAATTTAGCATCCTTGATATTTTTCTACAATAGCCTTGACAATACCAAAACTTCACCTTTACTATCTATGCATTGCATCTTAGTAGAGTAATATTTCCAAAACATCGCACTATCATAGTCCATATTACCAGATTTGAATTGCTAGTTTCTTTCTTGAAGCACAAGTGCAACCACAAAAATTATAATAAACATTATTTCAATCAGGAAGTCAACATTTCTTGTTAGCTTAAGCTAAACTTACTACTTCCTATAACCATGGAAAAGAGAATTTAACTTCACGATCCTCAATTAAAACCCTTCTATTGGCTAGCCTATCTGCACATTTGTTTCCTTCCATTGACGTATGTGTAAACCTAGTTTCTTCAAACTCTATAGCAAGGTCTTGAATTTCCATAATTATCTCTTGTATGTTACATGGAGCCTTATCTTTCCTTAAAATTGCATAAATTACTATTACTAAATCACCTTCCATCCATACTTTGTTTCATTTTATTTGTTTGTATATTTTGAACCCTTCCAAAGTTACCCAAGCTTTAGCTTCACTATTTGTCTTAGATCCAGTATTGAAAGTGAAATGAGATAAAATATCTCCTCTGTTATTTCTAATTATTCCTCCTCTTGTTGGTCTTGGATTTCCTTTAGATGATCTATTAAAATTCAATTTGACCAACTCAACATCCGGTGGTTTCAACTTTATATTCTTTGCCTTCTTTTTGTTTCTCATATACCCAACATCATAATTCCATTTTATGACTTCACCCCACCTATCAAGGCTCTCTGCTTCTAGATTAGAAATTGGGTGAGTTGTTAGAGTTGGTTTAGACTCCTATATGGCTAAACAAATATTATTTTTCATTACCTTTAAACTATTTTCCTTTCCTTTAAATATTCTTCTACTCCATTATATATCGTATATTATTTTTAAATCCTCATTTTTAAAAGTGCTCTGCCACTACTTTAACCATTCTTCAATTATACCATTCATCACCATGCATTTACCAAACATATTAAGAATCCATTTCCATATTTTATAGACTATGGAGTAGTGTCCTAAGATATGGTCTATACTCTCATCCTCCTTTTTACAAAGAACACATTGTGAAGGGTCATGAAAATCCCTCTTCATAAGGTTATCCTAGGATAAAATTCTTCTATGACCTACTAGCCAAACAAATATTTTGACTTTAGGAATGCTTGGCCTATCCCTAATATCTCTCCATATTCTTATGATATTCCCATTTTGTTGGTGCTTTATATTATATCCACTTCTTGTTGTGTATTCTCCTGAGCTATTGAACTCCCAAATAAACTTATCCTTGGATCCCCTTGGAATAATCATTCTTATCATATTTCTACTCAACTGCCTCCTAGCATCAATGTCTTGTATAATTGTAAAAATATCTTCTTTCCATTTGTATCTTCCTTCCTAATCCTTGTACAAAATGTTTGAAACACTATAACCATTTTTATCTTGAAGTAATCCATGATTTTAAAATTGAATCTAAATTGAGTGGTTTTGTATCACACCAAGTATCCATCCAAATAGAATTTTTTCCTTCATTCCACCACCCATATTAAACCTTTAATCACTAGATCACTTGATTTTTTTTAACTATCAAAAAATGTTAGGATGTGTGGGTTTTTATGAGGGGTCCTAGTCCCCTCATATCGGGGTTTGAACCTTGGTCTCCTAGATGAAAACCCAAGAACTTACCATTACAGTATCCCTCCCAAGACTATTTATCTCCTTTTTTTAACCAAGTCTATCTCAATTTTATTCTCCAAAATTTCTCTTTCTTACTCAAAATATTATGATATTCACTAAGCAAATCCCTTTCCTCCGAGCTTGGATTATTGTGCTCTAATTTTTGAAATTTTTAAGTTTCGCTTTTAGTTCTTTTTTCTTGAAAAATATTTTCGAAAGTGTTCTTGTTCCATTCTTTTAATCTAGTCATTGGTTTAATGTGTTTTAGAAGTGTATACAACCTGTATTTACTAAGTAATCCCATGTTTGTATACAACCCATCATTTACTTAAGAATGATAGATTTTGGTAAAGGTTTACTAATATCTATTATGGCCAATATCCAGACATAAATAACTAAGACTCCATCTTTTATTGTTTTTGAAATCTCAAGGAATTATCCTAGAGCATTGCCTATTGTCTTGAATGTATCCATTTTCTATAATCCAATGGGAAACCCATACATCCTAACCCAAATTGGTATTAGGGATAGATTTACATTTTTATGTGCAAAACCTTCAAACCAACAAGTAAGGAAGAGTCCTTATCTTCCCATAAACCAAGGATGCCCTTTCAGTATTATATCTTTTTCCTTCTTGGAATAAAAAATGACTAGGAATAAACCTTTGGGAAAAAAGGATAGACTTACTCCTAGAGACTTCTATCTCCCATCAATCCATTTTCTTAGAGTCGAAGCCCCTAGCTAAGACCCATTAAATTTACCAATGATTATCTTATCTTTAAGCAACGAGGATTGCTGATATGCGAGGTCCTCCCTACCCTTTATTATTAGGGATGCTTCTAAGCATATAACTATAAATTAATCCATGGGAACAACACTATAACTCAATATCTAATAAAATTTACCAATATATCCTATAGTGATTATCAAAATATTGTTTTGATACCATTACTTGGTCTTATAATATAATATAAATAAAACATGAAATATATAACCTATATATATATATATATAGTCTCGGGGGACAACGCTTAGGCTCTTCTTCGAGAGGTCCAAGGTTTAAACCGCAATGTAGGCGAGTGTTTGGGGGGTGTGTGTGTATGGTTTTGTATTTGGTCCGTATTGATAAGCTCAATTCTTACCCTTATTATAGGCCATGGTTGGGATAAGGTTGCTTAGCCCTGAGCCTAGTCATGGGAGTTTCTCGCACTAACTAACTAACTAGCTAACTAACTATATATATATATATATATATATATATATATATATATATATATATATATATATATATATATATATATATATATATAACCAATTAAAAATTCATTATTTTTTAAATAAAATTATCAATTATCTAATTTATTTATTTATTATTATTAAGGCTAGTGTGAGAAATCCCTATGACCGACGCTGGGTTGGGCATCCTCATCCAACCATAACCTCTAATAAGGGTGAAAGTTGAACTTATCAATAAGGATTAAACACACAACCATACATACCCACCCCTCACACACTCGCCCATATCGTGATTTGAACCTTAAACCTCTTTAAAAAAAAGTCAAAACTCAAACCATTGTATTACCCCAAAACTATCTTATTCATTAATTTAATAATATATAACTAAAATAAACAAATAATTAAAAAACATAAGGCACATATATATATTCCATTAAAATTGCCTTGGTCTTAGAAGGCAACAATCTCTCATGGCTTATACTTCCATGGATGTCATGGCTTAATTTATTTCATGGTTATGGATTCCTCAAAGACATTTTAATATCCCCACTTCATTGATAACTGTAGTTTTTTAAACACATAATTTTTAATTTATATTTAGTTTAGATTATATAAAACAATTCTTTAAAATGTTATCCAAAAATTCTATAAAAGATGTTGTCCAACTATATTGTAATTAACTAAACATAATTTTTGAAGTTTTAGAGTCTCCAAAAACCTCTCAGGTTGGTGGTTCACTAAATCTTTCCTTAACCCAAACTTCTAATGTCTTTTTGGTTCACTAACTTCTAATGTTGACCGGTGGGTTAGGCAAACCTAATATATAATTAAAATATTATTAATGATTAATGATAATGATGTACGTATAGTTTTAATATCAACTTGAGAGAAAACTAGGGCTCATGTGCCGCCTATTCTAGTTTTAATATCAACCTGAGAGAAAACTAGGGCTCATGTGCCGTCTATTCTATGAAAGAGAAGGGGACAACATCCCAACTACAAACCTAAGCTTCAATATGACGCACTACATTCTTTTATGGATAAGCACAAGCCAATACTCAAACGGAGGAATCCAAATAAGTTAAAATCATAATTAGTAATCAGTGCATTAGGTTTAACATTTCTTTTGTGATTTTCCATATAATAGGGTGGCACTTTTGGAACATTTCCTTATATAATAAAAGTTTGATACGGTCTAATAAATAAAAAGAGATTCAAAGGTGGGTAAGGACAACGAAAGCGGAGCAGGTTGGTGGGTAAGGACAACGAAAGCGGAGCAGGTTGGTAGGAGGGTGAATGATCATCATTGAAAAAGGGGATTGTCGTGTCGTTAGTTCCCTTGGTCTTATAAAGATGGGGTTAAATATTCAAGTTGAAAAGGGTATAACATTCAAATGTCACAAGATTTTTTTTAAAGAGATATCTGTATTAAATGAGAAAAAGAGTTGAATGATTTTTTTCTCAAGTAATAGGTTATTGCGTTTTTTTTATAATTAAATATGTTTTTTAAGCAGTTTATTATTAAAAATTTTAATCTCTTTCAATTTTAGATTATTGTTATAAAAACATTTATACTTTCTCTTTTAATTTTATTTATTGATTTTATTTTTTTGTACTATTGTTATTTTATGGAAAAAATGATTTTATCGTCTTTTAATCAAGTTTGTCTCGATTTTAATCTCTAAAATTTATCTTCCTTATTCAAAATATCATGATATTCACTAAGCAACTTATTTTCCTTTGAGCTTGGATGATTGTGCTTATCTTTTTGGAATTTTGAAAGTTTTTCTTTTAGTTCTAATTTCCCAAAAATATTTTCGAAAGTATTTTTGTTCCATTCTTTTAATCTAGATGTTATTGATTTAATTTGTTTTGGAAGTTCATACAACCCATCATTTTTTGAAGAATTCCATGTTTATGATGTCATATCAACAAATTGAGGATAGTTTTCTCACATCTGCTCATAATTAAAATATGATTTTTTTAAATTTGTTTACCACCATTTTTTTTCGTTACATAGGAGAGTTGGTCACAACCACACTATTTTTAGTAACTAACAAGTGCAGGGTTTAAACCACAGGGGTTGCTCCCACCAAACCTACTCCACCTCGTTATTGTTGACCTGGCATGAAGGGGATCACTCATCGCTCGGGATTTATACTGTCATCGTCGATCTGGCGCACACTTAGATTATTCAGATCAGACTACTACCTTTGCAAACAAGTTGGCCCAGAGGTTTGAACCTGAGTGTCTTCTTGGTAAGTGCCTAGCCAAACAAGGACTTACCAATCTACCTAGCCCTCAGGAACTTGCTTACCATCATTTTAACTCTTATTGACCAGTGATTTGAACCAATATTTGTTGGGTATTAATTTTAGCATAAGTCCCTTCATCTAGTCAATGTTCTAAGAGTATGCATCTATCCATTTTTTTGCTATTAGGTTTTGGCCTATCATGTTGTTGGTCCATTTATAGTTGTCCTCTTCGAACTCAACCTTCCATAGATTATTGTTTTGAATGAAAGGTAAGAAATCTATCATACTTTGGGTTAATTTTCTAATTCTCCTAAATTTTCATCCAACATGGTCATGGCATTAAAATCTCCTATGATCATAAATTGGGTTTATTGGTCTTTACTTCTCATAAAGGCTTCAATCTCACTTCATACTTTTGATCTTTCTAATTGAGTTGTAGGTCTATAGACATTGATAAAGATGAAACAAATATTTGTAAAGTAGCATATGACTAATGAGGCTATCCAATGCCTAGTTTTATGAATTGTTTCACAAGAGGTTATAACTAGATTTTAACATATTAGAATTCCCCCTATCATTCCTGAATCCACAATATCTCATTCATATCTTTCTCATATTGCTTTCATAGTTTTGGAAACTTCTTCCTTTGTCATTTTAGTTTCTTGGATATAAATAATATTAGGCTTTATACTCTAACAAAGACCCTTGATACACCTCCTCTTTGAGGGGGCATTAGCACCCCTTATATTCCATGAGATCATAATCACGTCTCATTAGGGATCGGTGGCCCTTCTTGTGAATGGAAAATATTATTTTACTATTTGGTAAAGATAAGTTCAAACAACTTAAATTGTGTTTGTTTCTCTATGTTTACTCTTGATTTTGTGGCTTTCGCTTGATAATTTGAAGGTTTTTCTCTTATTTTCCTTGCCAACATAGGGGGTAGGACTTATTATTCTATTCCTCAATATTCTTTCATAACTCTTTTTTTCATTAGATATATCCTATCCTAGCTCTACTAAGGAAGCTTTTGACTTATCTTGCTCATTTTTTTTTATTTTATTATTAATGGTAGAGTTATTAACATCTATCATTATGTTCTCTCCATCACTTTTCTTCTCATGAATGGTATATGGTACTTCAAGAGAGCCTTTAAAATATGATGAGGTACATTCCTTAGGTTCAACAAGGATGTTCATTACTAAATCTAGTTGAGACTAAGTAGATGATTCCTTTTTAATATCATAATCCTATTGTACCATGTCTTCTAAGATCTTATATATTTTTTCATAGTCTAAAGCCTCAAAAGAATTGAAGTTTCTTCCAATATCCTTACTTATTTATCTTTACTATTTATTTAGCTTCATCTATTTGGACCTATTTTTTGGAAATTGAAAATCATCTAATCCAATTGTAAGTTTCTTTTATGATTTTCTACATATGTTTCTACTAGACTCTTCTTAGGGTAGGATCTCTCAATTTGCACCACCTCATGATGTGTTCTACATCAAAAAGATATATTTTCATAATCCATAGTTTAGGTTCACAAATTATCCCCATACTTAAGAACGATTAATTCTGGTAAAGGTTTACTAATATCAATCATGACCAATATCCAAGCATAAATAGCCAAGACTTTGTATTTTGTAGTTTCTAAAATCTCAAGGAATTATCCTAGAGTGTTTCCTATTGTATTGAAGGTAACCATTTCCTAAAATTCAATGGGAAACTTATACATCCTGATCCAAACTAGTACTAGGGATAAATTTATGTTTTTAGGTGTAAAGCCTTCAAACTAGCATCTACGGAAGAGTCTCGCTCTTCCCAAAAACCAAGGACACCCTTTTAGAATTCTATCTCTTTCCTCCTTGGAATAGAAAATTACTAGGAAGAAACCTTTGGGAAGAAAGGATAGACATACTCTTAAAGACCTTCAACTCCTATCAATCCATATTCTTAGAGTTGAAGCCCCTAGCCAAGATCCATTATATTTATCAATGATTACTTTATCGTTGATCTATGAGGTCCTCCCTAACCTTTACTACTAGGGATGTTTCTAAGGATTTAACTATAAATCGATCTATGGTAGGGACACTAACTCAATATCTACTAAAATTTACCAATAGATGTTATAAAGATTATATTATTTGAAATAAGCCTACAATAATCTACATGCAAAAATTCGAAGAAAATGAAGGGATGAATAAAACTTGGATAAAAATTCTATCCCTAGTTAGAATATCCTACATCACTAATGCCCTATCACTTCATTGCTCCTCCCACTATCTGAACCCTAGTTGACAGATATTTGTAATTTCATTTTCTCATGACTTGAAAAATAGTCACTACCCTTGTCCAATACGGATAACTTCATAGGCTCATATATCCCTCAATACTACTTAGATTCCTTCATATGACTACTTATTTTAAAGCTCTTCAAATTTCACACATATTGGTCCAAGAATTATCTGAATCTAACAACCTTTCACAAAGATATGGCTCCTAAAATATGAGATGTTTTTTCTAGAAAAAATTAACCTAATGTTGCTCTTGTTCCAAATGCTTGTCTTCACATGGAAGCATCTCCATAAATACTACTTAGACTCTTTTGTATAAATCTCTTCAAATTTCACAAAAATTGATGCAAGAATCATCTGAATAGAATAAGTCTAAGCAAATATATGGCTCCTAAACAAATAATATGTTTCTCTAGAAATTTTTTCCCTAATTGCAACAAAGGGAGCTTCTATCCTACTCTAAATAATATGAAATGCAAGGAATATCCTCATAAATACTTTTTTCTATATGTTGTTCTAAAAACCCTAAAGTACATGGATGATCCTCTATGGTAACTACTTTCTTATGCTACCTTGGAAACCCTAAATTTCTATGGATATCTTCCACGATGCATTTCGTTATTATGGTATTTACAAATATACATATTACTATGAAACAAAATATCTAATTATATATCTAATAATTCATAGTAATTTTTTTAAAATAATAATCAAATTTATATAATACTTATATTAATTAAATAATTAATATTTTAATGTCAAATTTTACAACTTTATTATTATTATTATTTTGTTAGAGAGTAAGTAATTATACTTAAGTCTCCCACCCTTGAAAAATCACAACTCTCTTCTTTAGAGCTTGAAATTTTATAAACATATTTAATTCTCATCTCAATCGAGTCGCTATAGCTAGATACCTACATCATTTTTCACGAAAAGATTTAATTCTTGAATTTCATTTAGATCTTTTTCAATTTTCTATGTGAATACAAATATTCTAAAATTTAAAATTCTTCTTCTTGACATTTTCTTGTACCAACCTTCACAATACTAGAACTCCACCTCTATTATCTATGCATTGCACCTTAGTAGAGTAAAAAAACTTTTCGCTATTATAGTCTGCTTTACCATATCTATATTTCTAGTTTCCTTCCTGAACCATAAGTGTAACCACAAGAATTATAATAGATAGTTTAGATGAAAACACATTAATGTTATAACATAAAGCAAATATTACCAATGGAAAATCTTAAAGTAAATATTTGATTCAGGCAATCAATATTTTTGTGTTAGCTTCAGTTCAACTCGCTACTTCCTCTAACCATGAAAAAGAGAGTTTAACTTCACGATCCTCAATTAAAACCCTTCTATTGGCTAGCCTATTTACACATTTGTTTCCTTCCCTTAACGCATATGTAAACTTAATTTCTTCAAACTATGTAACAAAGTCTTGTATTTCCACAATTATCTCTTGAATGTTCCATGAAGCCTTTGCTTTCCTCAAAGTTACATTTATTACTATTAGTGAGTCACCTTCCATCCATACTCTATTCCATTCATTTTTTTACATGTTTTTAACCCTTTCAAAGTCACTTTAGCTTCAACTTCATTATTTTTCTTAAATCCACTATTGAAAGCATAATGAGATAAAATATCTCTCCTATTGTTTCTAATTGTTCCTCCTCCTCCTACTGGTCCTAGATTTTGTATAGATGTTCCATCAAAATTTAATATGACCAACTTCACTTTCACTTTATATTCTTTGCATTCTTTTTGTTTCTCTTGTATCCAATATCATAATTTTATTTGATGACTTGAATCCATCTATCAAGGCTCTCTACTTCAAGATTAGGGATTGGGTGAGTTGATAGGAATTATTTAGCCACCTATATGGCTAAACAAATCTTCCTTTTCATTACCTCTAAATTGCCTTCATTTCCTTTAAATATTCTTCTATTCCTTTCCAGCCATAGATTCCAAAGTATTGTATCTTTTGATATATCCTAGATTATATATAAAGACTCACATTTTAAAAGTGCTTTACAGTTGATTTAATCATTCTTCATTTTTACCATTCATCACCATGCATTTACCAAACATGTACAAATACATTGCCATAGTTTCTAGACTATTGAGCAATATTCCAAGAGATGCCTTATACTATTTTTTTAATACAACACTTTTTAGGGGGCATAACAACCCTTTTTTCATAAGGTTATCCTAGGATAAAATTCCTCTATGACCTACTAGCCAAACAAATATTTTAACTTTAGGAATGCTTAGGCTTTCTCAAATATCTATCCATATTCTTGTGATATTCCTATTTTGTTGGTTCTTTACTATATCCACTTCTTGTTGTGTATCCTCCTAAGCTATTTAACTCCCAAATCAACTTATCCTTAGCTCCCATTAGAATAATCATTGTTGTCATATTTGTACTCAATTGCCTCCTAGCATCAATGTCTTGTATAATTATAAAAAATATTATTTCCATTTGTATATTCCTTCCTAATCCTTGTACAAAATATTTGAAACACTATCACCATATTTATCTTGAAGTAATCTCATCCATGGTTTAAAATTTGATATTAGATTGAGTGGTTTTTTATCATATCAAGTATCCATTCAAATAGAAATATTTTCTCTAGTTCCCACCACCCATCTTAAACCTTTAATCACTAGATAAATTGATTTTTTAAAATTATTTTATAATGCAAAATCATTTGGTAGTGAGAATGCAATAAATTTAAAGCTTGGGTCATTAGGCTCCATGCACTTAGAATAATTCTTGTCCGTTGTATTTGACTCTCTTTGTACAAGCTCCAAATTAATTTCCCCCTAAGAGCTAAGTTTGCATTCACAATAACTCTTAAACAAAAAACTCCCCTAGTTTTATCATCACACACCTTGCTCCATATCACCAAAGGAAATTTTATTTTATCATGTAATCTTGACCACAAAAATGACCATATAATATAGACTAAATTTTTTCTATCGATTTTGGTATAGTATACAAGGACATATAGTATACATATTTTTCAATTGGTTATATGGGATTGTAATGGGCCCCAATTACATCATCACCACAATGATTTTACAACAAAGCTGAGATATTATCCATGTATCACTTGGCAAGATTTGAACCTTGGTCTCCTTAAATGTTGAGGAATTTAACTGGTTGAGCTAGTACTGTTGCGGGCCAAACAAGGTTAACTTCTTTCCTACTTTTGTCACATGCTCGTGCATTTAATTTATCAACCCAAGGAGCTTCGTAAACTTGCGAAGGGTCTTGAATAAGATTGCTTACAATACCACTTGAGATGAGTCCGCTAGTTCTACTATTGGGGGGTGTTTCAACGGTCGTCAATCATTCATACACTCCTCAATAATTTACGTAAAAAATAATTAAATCTACAGAAAGGAAATATTCACACATTCCTGGAGATAAACCTATTGCAATACTAGAAATAACAATGCGATAAATAATCTTATAAAAGCGATAAACTAATCTAGAAAACACAGGAAAAATAGGAGAAGAAATACTGGCTTGGAGTGGGCCTAGGCTCCAGTAGCTTCCTCCTAGCTGAACACGCACTTAGAAACTCTTAGAACTGTATTATAATTATCAAAATATTACAATGCTTCTTCTGTATATATCTCTACATTTACTATCAAAATATTCTATATCCTCAAAGAGGTCTGTGTGTGTTTATATAGAACACCCGCAGATCTTCTGTTACAAAGAAGTTATAACAGTCGATTCATTCCAGACTAAACTAAGATAGTCTGGTAAATGTGATCAATGTCTACTAAAATTGGCATTCATTTCTAATGGTGGCATGTTCATTGATTGGTTTGTGCTTCTCCTGGCATTGGTAGGATGTTCTCATATGTCGGTGCGATCCCCAATTTAATTCTACATGACGTAGAGTTGGAACTGCACCAGTCTCTGTTTTCCACGTCGTGCTTGTCTGGTCAACTAGTGAAGAACAGGGACACCTTCCCTATGAGGAAGGTGCCTAAGTATGTCAGGAACATTCTTTATGCGAAATGTGCCTTACTGCCATTAGCGCCTTCTTGGAAGAGGAAGGCATTTTCCTTCTAGTGGTGCCTCCTGTCGGTGCCTTCCTATGAGAGGAAGGCGCTTGCCTTCTAGTGGCACCTTCCTTATGAGAGGAAGGTGCTTATTTTTCTTTGGCGTCTTCCTGGAAGAGGAAGGCGCTGGCCTTCTATTGGCGCCTTCCTAGGATAGGAAGGCGCTTGTCTTTCCTTGGTGCCTTCCTAGAAGAGGAAGGCTCCTACTTACGTTTGGCGCCTTCTTGGAAGAGGAAGGCACCTACTTACGCTTGGCGCCTTCCTAGAAGAGGAATACACCTACCTTCTCTGCATTGATTCTAAAAGAAACAAAGTGCCAAGTCCATGAAAAGACCTCGATTGATCCAAATCTGACTAAATCAACTACAATTCCACAAAAACACACTGAAAACACGCGAATTAGATAACATGCATAATTTCATCAAATAATTATATAATCATTCATAAACATATGCAATCCTTATTATACAACCGCATAATAATAAAGAAAATGTATACAAAATATGAGCATTTATGATGCTCATCATCCCCCCACGCCTAACATATGTCACACCCTCGTGGCATCAAAACTATAGGTAGCCCTAATGACCCCTCATCGTTGTCATTTCTTAGTGGATCTGACTGTACCTGTGGCCCGTGTCTGCCTCTTCTGTGCACTGGCATCTGGAGGTGTGGCTCATATTTTTCTATGCAGGGTTGCAGGTGTTGTTGTCGACTTTACTTTCCTCGTCCTGGTCGTTATTGGAGATGATCTAGCCAGCGTCATCTCTGCTACCTGAAATGCAACTTCTATAGCTTGCCATAGGTCAGCGTTTGGAGGTCTGACCACTGCAAGAGGGATATCTGAATTATCCCTCTTGAGATGAACTACTTGAGCTTTGTACAATCAAGCTGCTTCAATAGTAAGCCCTGCGTTCTCCTTTGCAATGGCAACAAATTCCAATTCGGTGCCATATACCCCCCATCGTTCAAAATACCTTCTTATCTTGTAGGGCCATCCCTGGGATGACCCGTAAATCTCCCAGAACTAGTTGTCCTCTGACGGATTGATGCAGATACCAGAGTCCCTCTGCATCCTTAAGGTTGCCTTCCTGGTCTCCTTAGTTGTTGTCATCTCTTTGAGCAACCGTTCAAACTATTTTTGCCTCTCTGCGAGCGGCTGCATATCCCACTCATCTTCTTCTGCATCGGCGAAGGTCACCTTTGCCTTCTTTCGAGCCATCCTGGGCCCTTTTCCTTTGGCATCTACAAAAAATGTGGCAGCTCGAACAGGGATTTTCCCTTTCTCCCTGGCGGTCGTCTTCTCACTTCGAGGGGCCTGCTCTGTGGTCCCTGGAGCGTTCTCTTCACTCTGAGGGACCTGTGCTGCCGTCCCTAGGGGTGATTCTTCGCCCCCCTCTCTGTCCTTTGTCGACCCCTCAGGTTCTTCTCTTTCTTCCTTAGGTCTAGGGAGTTCTTCCTTATCCCTCGGTCCTATCTACTATTTTTGGCCCTCGTCCTCCTCTGTATCACTCAGGTCGATGATAGGGGGTGTTGTGGGACTTATTTCCCGTTCACTCTAAAAAATAGAGGAAT
Source organism: Wollemia nobilis (assembly GCA_028583015.1). Taxonomy (NCBI): domain Eukaryota; kingdom Viridiplantae; phylum Streptophyta; class Pinopsida; order Araucariales; family Araucariaceae; genus Wollemia; species Wollemia nobilis. The sequence continues at coordinate 15,733,126 of JAQPPZ010016726.1, forward strand.
TCTCCCCTGCCTTCGGGCTGCTCTATTGGGTGTTCAATCAAAATTCTCCCAAAGAGAATACTCGTTCTGTAGATGTGGTAGAATTTGTCGAGACCTCTATTACCTAGTCAGTTTGGGTCAATGCGTCCCTTCTTTCTATTCCACTATCCTGGAGTTGTTGGTTCTCCTCCCGCAACTACTGGACCAGCTGCTTAAGCTAGGTGATTCATATTTCTTGTTCTTATAATTCCCCTCTATGCTCGTTCTGGTAATCCTCCAAAATTTGTTGGGCCATCCAGTAATTGGTCTACCACTCCAATGCTTCCTCCAAGGCTGCATCGACCTGATCATTGCTCTTGAAAGTACCTGCATCTTGTGGGCTCCAGTTTGTCGATTCCTAGAGGGTTTGGTCTGCCACGTCGACTTTCAGGTCGTTCTTTTCTTCTTCTACCGAGAGGAGGAGTCATCACAGGTGTTTCCTCCTAGGGATTGGTTTTGACGGCCGAAACTCGACCTTGCTGCTAATAAGTGGTGCTCCTTCCTCTTCATACTCGGGCACTAGGGAATGCCCTCTTTCCTCTGTGCATTCGGGCACTGGTGAATGCCCTCTTTCTTCCATGAAATCGAGAAATGCCAATTTCTCGATACTTACCATCTCCTCTGCAGGGTTTCCCTCTTCTTGCCCTGTTTCGGCAACAACATCCTGTTGCCTTTCTTGGTCGCCATCTCCCTCTGTGTCGGGGTTCTACCTCTACGCTTCTGCATGACGGACCAATGCTGATATCAGCCCATGGTGGGCCAAGGCAGATGGTGCTCCCTTCTAGAACCTATCCACTTATTACTTTAGGGTATTTTCCAGGTAGAAGGGCACGTTCAACTTCCTTCTATGCATCAGGTGATTCATAAACTGCACATGGTTAGCGTGCAAATGGGTATACTTCTCGATGCATGTAAAGAATCGAGAAACCTGCTCGAATATCTTTCGTAGATTCATGGGAAGGCTGCTTTTGGGTAGCCCTTCCTTATCTATCTGCACATTTTCTCCTGGTAGCAGCACTTTGGCGTACGGCTTTAGCAGTCCGCCTTTGTATATGCATTCACCTGTGAGGGGCAATCCAGTCGCCTGCGAGATGTATTCGGGGGTGACCAAAATTTCTACCCCTTGCACTTGAGCTATGTCACCCCTCAAGGAGGCAGCGAATTCCTTGGCTGCCTCTATATCCTGGCCCTGACTAACCAGGGTACAATATTCGAACCATCCCTTGGCCTCGAACTATGTTTTTACCGTCCCCCTAATTCCTTCCGTATCACTCGGCTCATTCTTTTTCACCGCATGATTCTTCGACCTTCCTCCCATGGCACCTTCCCTTACTATTGCGCTTCTTCTTTTTTTTGTCCTTACTTCTTCAGGAAGGCACCTTCTTATAGGGAATGCGCCTAAATTTTGCATTTAATTCTAGGGTACACCTTTCGAGCCATATCATTGGCACGTGGTTCCGGCCATGGGGGTATATGATTTTTTTATGACGATAAAATTTTTTCGGTACTACATAATTTATGAATAATTATATAAATATTTGAGTTAGTATGCGCGTACCTTATTTGGTGTTTCATGCGTCGTGAAGAGCGTTGATTCACTAATTTGTGACATGGGGAGGGGTATTTCGTTTGTGCGGATTACGCTGGACTTTGGTGCTAAGTTGTTTGATGGTTGGTGCTGAAGACAGACTCTCGATTTTCTCAAAAAAAAAAATCGTTTGTCCATCATCTTTGGAACGTGCACGTTAATCTCACCCCATAATTCTCCAAGATTTTTTTTTGATTGGGGCGGATTTCCATCACATGGGCGATGGTGGTAATCTGATGTCGCTCGTTCATGTGGTGATTTCGTTTCGATTGAGGCATATTTGAGACTTAAGTGCTAGCTGTACACAAAAGGCGCTCTTTGGTACCTTCCTAATGTGGAAGGCACTTATGTGGTGCCTTCTCGATGTGGAAGGTGCTTATATGGTGCCTTCCCGATGTTGTCGGTGCTCTTTGAATGGATGTGCCTTCCGGTGGTGGAAGGTATCTTTGATTGGATGTGCCTTCCGGTGGTGGAAGGTGCCCTTTTGATGATGGCGCCTTCCTTCTACAGAAGGTGCTTCTGAATGGGTGTGCCTTCTCGATGTGGAAGGCGCTGTTGAATACCTGCGCCTTCCTGATGTGGAAGGCACTGATGAATACCTGCACCTTCCTGGGGTGAAAGGCGCACTGTATACATGCGCCTTCCTGGGGTGGAAGGCGCCTCGGTCTGTATGCGCCTTCCTGATGTGGAAGGTTCCTCAGATTTTTTTTTTGTGTGGCGCCTTCCCGATGTGGAAGGTTCGTACTTTTATTTTTTTGTGTGTGTGCCTTCTTTATAAGGAAGGCACCTTCTTCTGGCGGGCGCCTTCTTCATAAGGAAGGTGCCTTCTTCTAGTTGGGCGCCTTCTTTATAAGGAAGGTGCCTTATTCTGGTGGAGCACATTCTTCATACGAAAGACGCCTTCTCCTGGCTGGGTGCCTTATTCATAAGGAAGGTACCTTATTCTGGTAGGGTTCCTTCTTTACAAGGAAGGCACCTTCTTTTGGCTAGGTGCCTTATTCTAGTAGGGTGCCTTATTTATAAGGAAGGCACCTTCTTCTGGCTAGGTGCCTTATTTATAAGGAAGACGCCTTATTCTGGCAGGGTGCCTTATTCATACGGAAGGCGCATTCTCCTGGTTGGGTGCCTTATTCTGCGCCTTCTCAATGTGGAAGGCGCTTTATTCTTGGCAATCATGTTGTGATTGACTGGGAAAGGGTGATCAAGCCTTCTCAGTCTCACTTCACGCTGCCTCAGATTCTACCTACAAGTGTCGATGTCGAAATGCTAAGTCGAATCAGGCCTGGTTTCCTAGATACCTATTCCTCTTGCTGTCAGGTCCTCCACCTACAAAAATCAAATGAAAATAAAGAAAAATAAAGGTAGTTAGACACATTCCATGCCTGTTAGGCCCTGGATTAGGATGCCTACAACTTGCATGCGGGAATCATCCCTGCAAAACACATCGTAAGAAAAAAACTAAATTAACTGATTTTGGTGAGCACCTCCATGCCCACCGTTTTGCCTGTTAAGATTTTGGTCTGGATCTAACAAGATGGGGTCTCCCCCATGTCTATTCTGGATTCCACCTATAAGGTTTCATGTGTTATAGGGATGCAGTAGGTGGCCATTGACCGTTAACACGGTGTTGCTACTGTCAATTGTTCTAATGTGCACTACCTCGTTCTTGATGAGCTCTACCACCTCATACGGTCTCATCCATATTTGCATTAATTTACCTTTTCTTTCCTGGAATCGAGAATCATACAACAACACCCATTCTCCTTCTTGGAACTGCTTCAGTTTAATGTGGTGATCATGCCACCGCTTTCTTTGCTTTTGTATGATTTATGTTCTCTACAAAGTGTCCATTCAGATTTCGTCTAGCTAATCTAGCTGTCGAATCCTTTCTTTTTGAGCATCATCCAAGCTCAAGTTCAATTCTGAAGTTGTCCTCAATGTCTTGATTTCAAATTCAATGGGCATCATCGCACTCTTCCCATAGACCATTTGGAAGGGTGTGAAGCCTATGGTGGATTTCCACGTGGTATTATATGCCCAGACTGCCTTCGACAACCGTGTAGCCCAATATTTTTTGTGTTGCTACACGGTCTTCGTCAGGATGTTCTCTATTTCTCTGTTCGTCACTTCCACTTGCCCATTTGCCTACGAATGGTAGGGTGTAGTTTTATTGTTCCAAATTTTGTATTGCTACATTAGCTTCTTGATCAACTTGGAGGTAAATTGAGGCCCTTGGTCTGTTGTTATCTCTTTAGGGACCCCAAATCATGTAAAAATGTGGGCAAATAAGAAATCGGCGACTATTATTTCTTTTGAATCTCTCAATGCTTGAACTTCAACCCATTTGGTGACGTAATATGTATAGACCAAAATAAACCTCCTCCCTATTGAAGGTGGATTAATTGATCCCATGAAGTCCATGCCCCACTTATCGAAGGGTCCTAGGTGTACCTAATGCTGGAGGGGCATTTCATCTCGATGGGTTGGTCTGCCTATTCTTTGGCATTCAACGCACTTGCTGGCGTATGCAACCACATCCTTGAATAGAGTGGGCCAAAAGTACCCAGCCTGTAGGATTTTATAGGTAGTTCATTTCCCTGCAAAGTGTCCTCCGCATGGTTCGTCATGACATGCTTTGAGTACTTCTAAGAACTCCTATTTTGCTATGCATCTCCTTATAATCTGGTCACATCCTATTTTGAACAGGAGGCCATAAATCCATAGGAACGATGCACTTTTCTCTATGACCGCCTGCTTTTCTCGGAAAGAGAGAGCAGGTGAGGTTCTTTCGGTGGCCAAGTAATTGGCTATATCTGCGTACCATGAGATTTTATCACTAATGGTGAAAAAATGTTCATCCAAAAACTAGTCTTCCACTACTATATGGTCTACTGGTATCAATCTGGATAGAAAATTTGCTACAACGTTGTCTTTGTATGGTTTGTCGACTATTGTGATGTCAAATTCCTGCAGTAACAAGATCCACCTGATAATTTTTCCACCAATGGTCGGCTTGCTCATCAAGTATCTGATGGTCGCGTGGTCCGTGTGGACAAATACCTTATACCCGATGATATAATGGCAGAATTTGTTTATGGTGTGCACAACTGCAAGGAACTCCTTCTCCGTCACCGTGTAGTTGAGCTCGACTCCTGCCAATTTTTTGCTAACATAGTAGATGACGTAAAATTATTCGCCATCCTTCTGTCTGAGGACTGCTCCAATCGCATTGTTGGATGCATCACAGTAGATATGGAATGGTATGGCCCAATTTGGTCCTCTTAAAACCGGTGCGGATATCAGTTTCTCTTTAAGCAATTGAAATGCTTCTTCGTAGTCTTCCGTCCAATTGAACTCCACATCTTTAGATAATAGAGTGTGTAGTGGTTTTGCAATTTTGCTGAATTCAATGATAAATCACCGATAGTATTGGGCTAATCCAAGAAAACTCCTCACCTCTCTTTGCATTCTGGGGCTGGGTAGGTCTCTGATGACCTCAATTTTTTTTATCAACCTTTATTCCTTCTACGGAGAGGTGGTGTCCCAGTACGATGCCTTATTGCATCATCATAAAGCATTTCTCGTTGCTCAGGGACAAATTGTTTTCCTTGCTTCTTTCGAGCACTCTTTCCAAGTTTGTCATTGCTTCGTCAAAGGTTTCTCCATAGACGGTGAATTCATCCATGTATACTTCGATCGCGTCTCCCATCATGTCTAAAAATATGCTAAGCACCACCCTTTGAAAGGTGGCAGGTGCGTTGCATAATTCGAAAGGTAATACCCGATAGGCAAACGTTCCCCATGGGCAGGTGAACGTTGTCTTATCCTGATCCTATTCTCCTATCTGGATCTGGTTGTATCCACTGAATTCATCCAGGAAGGAGAAATACTTCCTCCCGGAGAGTGTATCCAAGACTTGATCAATGAACGGGAGCGAGAAGTGGTCCTTCTTGGTCACTTTGTTTAACGCTCTGTAGTCCACACCGATTTGCCACTTCCTGTTCTTTTTAAGTACTACCACTAATGATGATACCCACTCGTTGTCAAAAATTGGATAGATGAATTCGACAGTCAAGAGTTTTTGCAGTTCTTCCCTGACAATGTCTTTCATTGTCGGATTCATTCTTCTCTAAGGTTGCCTACTTGGAGTTGCTTTATCATCGAGGTATATACGATGGGTACAGATCTTTGGGCTGATATCCTTCATATCTGAGTAATCCCATGTAAATGCCCATTGGTTTCTAACCAGGAGCTCTTCTACTTTCATCAATTGTGTGGGAGTCAACCCACTGCTGACATTCAATGTTCTTCCTGGCCTGACGTGTATCTACTGAACGTGGTGATCTTGGGCACCAGCAAATGATGATCCAGGTGCGAATATGGAGGACTCCCCATGGAGGAGCTCCACAATAGCACCATCTTCATCTTCTTCTGCCAACTCATCCAACGTCATCACCGATTGGATCATGGATAACTCAGGATTTTCATGCTCGATCAACATGGGTTCTATAATGAGTCTATGGACTGCATTGGGGGTGAAATAGTCAACCTTTTAACATTTTGTCCATCGAAGATGGTCATCAGCCCATCTCGACAGCTGATGTAAGCGTCAGCTGTTGCCAGCCATGGCCTTCCCAAGATGAGCGGGTAACCGCCCAACATAGTTTTAGATTGTAAGACTAAAAAGTTGGTTGGGTATTCCCATGTGCTGACTATCACTATTACGTATTTCAACATTCCTTTCGATGCCATGGTCAATCAATCGACCAGTTGCAACACTGTCGTAGTGGGTTTCAGGTTCATGAGCTGTAGCCTCTTCATGGTCTCTTGACGCATTACATTGATGGCTGCTCCAAGATCGACCAACATATTGGACAAGGAATGTCCTTCGATTTTTATAGTTAGCACCAGGCTGCCCGGGTCTGCATACTTAGGATGGCACATTTTGCCCATCATCAAATCTGCTATTTTACCCATGACATTGATAGTTTGGGTTGCTCTTTGTCCTGGATTCCTTAGACACATCTCTCTTATCGCCTTGGTATATATCAGAACATCTCGGATAGCTTGAAATAATGGAATTGTCACTGTGAGGTTCTTCAAGATAGACAAGATATCGAACTCCGGCTGCGTTACTTTCCTCTGTTATTGCAATCGGTTGGGAAATGGAGCCTTTGCTCTCTCAGGCATTTCTTCTATCACCTCTTCTACAAGAGGTGTTTCTCCTACCTCTTCCTCCTCTTCTACCATTGGAGGCGTTCCTACTCCGAGCTGTCTACCAGACCTAAGCTAAATATGGTACATCGAATACATCTCACCCTTCACATTGTATGCTGGCTGGTTCACCATGTTATTAGGATTTGTTGTCAGTTGTGTGGGTAGCTGCACAGGTCTCACTGATGGCAACGTCAATAAATTCTATTAGGGGTGAGCTGGTGCTACATTCTGTGGAGCCTAATTCCACATAGTGTGACCTCTCCACTGCTGCCCAGGATATGGATATGGCATCCATGGCTGTTGGTTTGGGAATGCTGCTGGGGGTGCGTTGGACCATGGTGATGTCCCCCACCACCCCATGTTAGGTGGTTGAGGCGGGCCTTGGGGCATGTATGGTCCTCCCCCATATGACGATATTTTTTTTGGCATATTCCTCGCAAGGGGTTGTGGCCAACTCTTTCGATTGCCTATGAAATAGGTATCCACGCTTTCAGCATCCTCCTAATTACTGGGCAGTTGTGGGCACAATCGAGTTTTATGGTTCAGCCTGCAAACTGCGCATACTCTGAATTTGTTCTTCGGGTATGCATTCTTTGCATGCTTCCCTCTACATTTTGGAAAGAAATAAGTTAATGCTGCTTCATTTTCTTGCTTATTTTTCTCTAACAACAGCGTATCCATCTACAATGCTAGATATGAGAGCATTTCGCTCTTTAAATCTTCCAACATATTACCTATTTCTATCTTTGTGACTGAAGCAATCGCTTTCATGGTTCTAGAAGTGGTCTTGCCTCTCCTTCTTGAGTAGTTTCGACATAGTTTTCGGATGTCTTCCATAGTGTGCTAGTAGACATCACCTCCAAAAATCATGTTAAGAGCCTCCAGTGATTCATTGGTAAGTCCTCTCAAAAAGATGCTTTTGAGGGACTTATCAAATAGTTTCGTGTGAGGATATCATTGAATATTGAAGTTGAATCTCTCCCAGTATTCCTCGAGAGACTCATCTTATTTCTGCATCATGCTCAGGACCTCTTCTTTGGAGTCTCTTGCTCTCTCGAAATCTTGGTATTGCTCTAAAAAGAGCTTCTTCATTTGATACCAAGTGGCAATGTGTTTGTCTCCCAATGTGTTTGTCTCCCAGACCGATGAACCATCGCAGAGCTGCATCGTCCAATGTGGAAGGAAAGAGTTTCAGCTTTTGTGTATCAGATTTGTAGTCCACAGACCTGCATAAGACATCAAACTTAAATAAAAATAGGTCAAGGTCCTCAGTTGGGTATCCTATGAAGGTCGAAAGGTGAGAAGGGGATATGTTTTTCATTTTGGTATCTCCTACTCCATCAATCGGGAAACTAAAGCCAGATGAGACTTCTTCGTTGTTAGCCATTTTTTTAGGAAATACAATTTCTAATGCAGTATTTATGGCCTTACGATCCTTTAAGACTTTTTGAGTCAAGGATCTAAGGTTATTTGGTGTTATCGTTCTATCTTCTACAACTTTCCACAACATGGCTTACTCTAAGGGTGTCCTATTAAACAAGGGATTTATGATGATTTGTTCTTCCCCAAGTTGATGGGATGAGGAGGCACTTGGCACAAAGTGCGGATCCTCACTCCAATGGATTGATGGTGGTGGGTTGGGCGAGTCTAATTCAAATTCAAAATGTTTGGCTGACTCAGCTTCTGGTGGATTGGTTTTTATAAACAGACCGTCAGGTCCTCTTCTTCTCGAAGAACTCATACAAGGTTAGATGGAAGGTTTCTAGGTATTGTAAATAATCTAGTTGAGACACTTCCCCAAAAATGGTGCCAAAATGTTGCGGGCCAAACAAGGTTAACTTCTTTCCTACTTTTTTCACATGCCCGTGCATTTAATTTATCAACCCAGGGATCTTCGTAAACTTGCGAAGGGTCTTGAACAAGATTGCTTACAATACCACTTGAGATGAGTCCTCTAGCTCTACTATTGGGGGGTGTTTCAACGATCGTCAATCATTCATACACTCCTCAATAATTTACGTAAAAAACAATTAAATCTACAGAAAGGAAATATTCACGCATTCTTGGAGATAAACCTATTGCAATACTAGAAATAACAATACGATAAACAATCTTATAAAAGCGGTAAACTAATATAGAAAACACAAGAAAAATAGGGGAAGAAATACTGGCTTGGAGTGGGCCCAGGCTCCAGCAGCTTCCTCCTAGCTGAACACGCACTTAGAAACTCTTAGAAATGTATTATAACTATCAAAGTATTATAATGCTTCTTCTGTATATCTCTCTACATTTACTATCAAAATATTCTATATCCTCAGAGAGGTCTGCGTGTGTTTATATAGCACACCCACAGATCTTCTGTTACAAAGAAGTTATAACAGTCGATTCATTCCAGACTAAACTAAGACAGTCTGGTAAATGTGATTGACGTCTGCTAAAACTGGCATTCGTTTCTAGCGATGGCATGTTCACTGATTGGTTTATGCTTCGCTTGGCATTGGTAGGATGTTCTCATACATCGGTGCGATCCCCAATTTAATTCTATATGACGTAGAGTTGGAACTGCACCAGTCTTTGTTGTCCACATCATGCTTGTCTGGTCAACTGGCAAAGAACAAGGGTGCCTTCCCTATGAGGAAGGTGCCTAAGTATATCGGGCGCCTTCTCTATGCAGAAGGTGCCTTACTGCCGTTGGCGCCTTCCTAGAAGAGGAAGGCGTTTGCCTTCTAGTGGTGCCTTCCTGTCGGTGCCTTCTGGTGAGAGGAAAGCACTTGAATTCTAGTGGCGCCTTCCTATCGGCACCTTCCTTATGAGAGGAAGGCGCTTATTTTCCTTTGGCACCTTCCTAGAAGAGGAAGGTGCTGGCATTCTATTGACGCCTTCGTGGGAGAGGAAGGTGCTTGTCTTTACTTGGCGCCTTCCTGGAAGAGGAAGGCACCTCCTTACGCTTGGTGCATTCTTGGAAGAGGAAGGCACCTACTTACGCTTGGCGCCTTCCTGGAAAAGAAAGGTGCCTACCTTCTCTGCGTTGATTCCAAAAGAAACAAAGTGCCAGGTCCATGAAAAGACCTCGACTGATCCAAATATGACTAAATCAACTACAATTCCATAAAAACACACTGAAAACACATGAATTAGATAACACGCATAATTTCATCAAATAATTATATAATCATTCATAAACATATGCAATCCTTATTATACAGCCGCATAATAATAAAGAAAATGTATACAAAATATGAACATTTATGATGCTCATCAAGTACCACTTGATAGGGATATATAGTATGTTGGAATGGCTTATAAGACTGATTTAATTAGTTGCTCTCTTCTTGCTAATGATAACCACCTACCTTTCAATATCAATAGCTTATTTTGAACTTTATTTATAACTAGATTCCATAATTCTATCCTCATTCTCCCCTCAAATAAGGGCATCCCTAGATAAGTTGCTAGTAAATTTTCCTCCTCCATTTGAAGTAACCTACATATCCCTACTTTAATTCTCGCTAGAGTGTTTAGGAAGTAAATTTTTTATTTTATCCTATTAGATTTTTGCCTTGACACTCTCGTATTTATTTAATAAGTAATTTAAAGCTCTACCCTCATTTATTCCTACTCTCCCAAAAGGGTTTTATCATCTACAAACTATTGATGGGTGATGTTGTCGATGCTATTACTAGCCTTAAGTCCACTTATTAACTCATATTTATTAGCCTTATTCAAGTTCCTTCCTAATACCTTTTCCATAATAATAAATAGATATGGTGACAGAGGATATCATTGTCTAAGACCCCTCTTGGCTTTAAATGAATTTGTTACTAACCCATTGACTAAAATTGAATATGATACTATAGAGACACAATTTTTAATCCATCTGACTCATTTATTTCCAAATTTAAACTTTACTAATAAGAAAATCCTATTTAGCCCTATCATAGGCTTTACTCATATCAAGTTTTAAGATCATTGCTCTCTTCTCTTGAAGTTGTTGAATGCATACCTTCATGAGCTACTATGATCTTGTCTAGAATTTGTCTCACTTTCACAATCCTCCTTGCTCTTCTAAAATAATATTCTCTAACAACAATCTTAATTGATTTACCATCACTTTGAAGATTATCTTATATGCCATATTACATAACATAGGCTTATGAGCCTAAATGAATCAAACAATTATGCATCCTTCTTTTTTGGAATCAAGGTAAGATATATTACATTTATTTTATAAATCATGCTTCATTTTACCATAGACTATTTCACTACCACCAACAAAGAATCCTTCACTGTATCCCAATTATGCTGATAGAATATTGTGGAGAGCTCATCCAGACCTGAGGATTTATCCTTATCAAAAAATAAAATAGTTAAATGAACTTCTTCCAAAGTAATACACTCCATTAGTTTCCTATCATTTTCATCTATTATAATTGAAGGTACTTGTAGAAGTTTATCTTTAAGAATTTCAAACTCCTTTGATCCTAGAATATTTTGGTAAAAAAATATTGTCTCCTTTCTAATTTCACTTTGGTCTTCAATCTAAACCTCTTCTATCAATTTAATTCTACTAATTATGAATGTTGATCTTTGTACTATTGCCATCCTATGAAAAAGCTTTGTGCTTTTATTAACCAAGTTTCTCTCAATATTAATCTCCAAAATTTATCTTTCTTACTTAATATATTATGATATTCACTAAGCAACTCCCTTTCCTCTGAGCTTGGATTATTATACTCACCTTTTTGAAATTTTGAAAGTTTCTCTTTTAGTTCTTTCTTCTAAAAAATATTTTCAAAAGTATTCTTACTCTGTTATTTTATCCTATATGTTATTGATTTAATTTGTTTTGGAAGAGTATACAACCCATCAATTCCTCAAGAATTCAATGTTTATATATCATATCAACAAATTGAAGATTGTTGTCCCCACATATGCTCATATTTAAAATATGATTATTTTTTTTTTAAATTTATTTACAACCATTTTAACTCTTAGTGACCAGTGATTTGAACCAATCCTTGTCAAGGTATTAATTTTAGCAAAAGTCCTTTATTCTAGCCAATGATAGAGTATGCATTTGTTTATTTTTTTTGATATTAGATTTTGGCCTCTTCTATTGTTGGTCCATGTATAGTTGTCCTCTTCAAACTCAACCTCCTATAGATTATTGTTTTGAAAAAAGTTGAGAAATCTGTCATACTTTAGGTTGTTTTCCTAATTCCTCCAATTTTTTCATCTAGCCTAAATATGACATTAAAATTTTCTATAATCACGAATCGGATTTTTCGGTCTTTACTTCTCATAAAGACTTCAATCTCACTCCCGACTTCTAATCTACTTAACTGAGTTATAGGTCCATAAGCATTGATAAGGATGAAATGAATATCTACAAATTTACAACTTTATTGTAATCACTATCTTACGTTTGTTTTAGTTGAGATTAATGTTTTTTTAACAAGTTTTAGATATACCTTGTTTTTTTCTTTGAATTTTCTTTAGAAAGTTCCTTTATATGTGGTGAAGTTATTACTATAATTTTATTATGATATGTTAATGCAAAAATAATTAATTAACAAAAAAAATAATTTTTCAAAAATATAATAAAAATAATTTCTATCAAATAAAGGGAATTCAACTTTGTACGAGCAATGAGTCAAATTTTGTCAAGTAATATACTTATGAATGGATAAACTATTGTTGTAATACCATTACTTGGTCTTATAACGTAGTCAAAATAATGTTATAATACTATTATGTGGCCTTATAATAAAATATAATTGAAGCCCTTCGGGCTAGGTGGATTGGTAATTGCCTGTCTGGCCAGACATTTACCAAGAAGAGACCTAGGTTCAAACCTTGGGGGTATACCTTTTTGTTTGTAAAGGTAGTAGTTTGATCCGAATCCTGTGACTGCATGCTAGACCAATAACAACAATACAAATCCTAAGCAACTGGTGGTCCTCTTTACGTTGGGTCAAAAATAACAAGGTGATATTAGCTTCTTGAAAGCAACTCTGTGGTTTGAACCTTGTACTTGAGAGTTACTAAAATAATGTGGATGTAACCAACTCCCCTATATAAAAGAGAGTTAGCTACATCAAACATATTTCAATTTCATATAACCAATTAAAAAATTCATTATTTTAAATAAAATAAAACTATTAACTATATAATACATAACTTAAAAATAATATAAAATAATAACTATATAATACATAACTTAAAAATAATATAAAATAATAAAAAAACATGAGCACAACACTCTTCCGTTTAAGGTTGCCTTGGTTTTATTAGGCAACAATCTTTCATGGCTTACATTTCCACGGACGTCACGGCCTAATTTTATCTCATAGTTATGGATTCCTTAGAGACATTTTAATATGGCCCCGTGTGCATTGGTGACATAGTAATTTTTTTTATTTTTTTTTTACAAATCCATCCGTCTCCTTGATGTCGACAAACTCATCCATCTGTCTCCTTGATGGTAACCCGACAAACTCATCCGTCTCCTTGATGGTAACCCGGCTATGCATGGACACACCTGGGAGATTGGAACCTAGGTCTCCTCCAGGTAAGTGCCCCAACTTACCAATCCACCTAGCCTCATGAACTGTCTTATTTAGGGTTTAGGGTTTATTGGAAGAAGAATAAAGTGTTATTTTATTTATCTTATTTTATATAAGAAGATTTTTATAAAAATGTTGTTTATTTATGATTATTTAATTATTTAAATATGTTTATTTAGTAAGCTCTTTGTTCAATGATTGAGACATATGAATGATGTTTAAATTTTGGTAGTACCAAAAAGTTATATAATTTTACATGACTAAGTTGATGTTAAAGGAAAAAGACAACCCTTCCTAAATTCTACTTAAAAATAAAATAAAAATATAAATGATGTAAAGGTTAAAATAGTGGTAGTACTTAAAAGACTATATAACTTCATATGACTAGCTTAGATATAAAGGATATATATCTAAAAACGTTGAGAGTTATCAATGTCGAGGCGCCCAATGATATTACCAATTTCCTTATTAAATAAATTGAAATAAGTTCGAAATCAATTGCGTTGTGGATTGTTTTTGGTATATTGCAATGGATGTTCATGTATTTATACAATATTTTATTAAACAGTTTTAAGGGTTGGTTAGTCGGTTGTTTTAGTTTAAATATTTTAAATGTTTGCAACGGTTGGTTAGTCGGGTGTTTTAGTTTAAATATTTTAAATTTTTTTGTTAATGTCGACTTTTTTAATAAAAAAATTATTTACGGCGTGACATGTATGACCTTTTTGTCTCCCACCCCCTGTCTGCCATTGTAGGAACACCTCTCGACGTAATTAAGTTGATGTAAAAGAGAAAGAATAGTCCTTTCAAAACTTTACTTAAAAATGAAAATTTCTAAAATGTATCTGTGTGATGCGGTCTACCGGCAAGGACGCTACTTATATTATCGGTGATGTGACCCCGGTTCAATCGCCACAGCGGATATGTATATGTATAAGAAGTATTTACTCAATAAAAAAATTCTAAAATTTTAAGAGCGTCGATGGTTCACTAATCTTTTTTATACACTAACTTTTAATTTTTTTTAATTCAGATGGGAATCGATAATACCACTGTGTGTTGCCACTGTAAGTTCTAGCCTGTTGGGTTAGATGAGGTCAACATGATCCTCAAACTTTTAAGACATCGAATTTTTAAGAGTGTCGATGGTTCACTAATCTTTTTTATAAATTAACTTTTATTTTTATTTTTAATTCAGAGGGGAATCGATAATACTATTGTGTGTTGCCACTATAAATCCTAGCCTATTGGGTTAGATGAGGTCAACATGATCCTCAAACTTCTAAGACATCGAATTGGGACAGTTAATTGACAAACATTCACCCGTTACCATCCAACCTATCCCCTTCTCCACTATAGATCCTAGCCGGCTAGGTTAGATGAGGTGAACATGATCCTCGATCCTTCGAATTGGGGCAACTAATTGACAAACATTCAACTGTTACCATCCAACCTATCCCCTTCGCCACTATAAATTATAGTCTGCTAGGTTAGATGAGGTGAACATGATCCTCAATCTTTCGAATTGGGGTAGCTAATTGACAAACATTCAACCGTTACCATCCAACCTATCCCCTTCTCCACTATAAATCCTAGCCTGCTAGGTTAGATGAGGTGAACATGATCCTCAATCATTCAAAACATCAAAATGAGATAATTAACCGACAAATACTCAACCGCTATCCCTGTCTGGGTATGCTGTGGTTTGAACCTAGGAAGAGAGACCAAAACCCTAACCAATATCCTGTCCTTGTTAAACAACTTCTAATGTTGACCAGTGAACTAGGCAAATATAATAAATATAATTAAAATATTATTAATGATTCATGAAAATGATGTGCATATAGTTTAATTATTGAGAGAAAACTTAGGCTCGTGTGCCGCCTATCCTATGAAAGAGAGAGGGGTAGACCATCCCAACTACAAACCCAAGCTTCAATATGACGCACTACATTCTTTTATGGATAAGCACAAGCCAATAATAAAACGAGGAATCCAAATAAGTAAACATCATAATTAGTGCATAACGAGGAATCCAAATAAATAAAAACCATAATTATCAATTAATACATTAGGATTAACATTACATTTCCGTAATTTTCCATGAAATCACATTACAATATTTGAAAAAGTTGAAACTTTTGGAACATTACAATATAATAAAAGTTTGATACGATCTAATAAATAAAAAGAGATTCAAAGGTGGGTAAGGACAGCGAAAGCGAAGCTGGTTGGTAAGAGGGTGAATGATCATCATTGAAAAGGGGAACAGAGGGTTGTCGTGTAGTTCCCTTGGTCCTATAAAGATGGGGATTAAGATATTTCAAGTTGAAAAGGGCAGAACATTCAAATGGTATAAGATTCTTTTTAACCCACAACATAACCATATCATCAAACGTCAGGTGGGGTTCCATTTTACAAGAGGAGATACCTTGGATAACAAGCTCTTAAATACCTTATTTTATTTAGCTTCCTATGTACGAAGGGAGCGGGTTCTGTGGGCCCCACCAAATGCATCATTTTAAAGAAAAATTCTTATCTTAATGACTCGTGCTTCGCAATGTTGCCAAGTTGTATATCATTGAATACTTTCTAGTTATTTTTCAAATCATGTATATCATTGAATACTTTCTAGTTATTTTTCAAATCATTTTACTCTTTTCAATACCATGTGCTGTTGTGAAAGGTTAGGTAGATTGGTGGCTGTTTCTTTAGTCTGGTTTAACATTTATTTAAAAGAGATTTAGATTTAAACTGGGGCATGTTTGTTTGCAAAAGTAGTAGTCTGCTCTAAATCTTTTGAGTGCGTGTTAGACCAATAATTGTACGAATTCCGATGGATCGATGGTCTTCTTCACGCTGGGTTATAAAATAATGAGATGGTATAAGCTTGTTGGAGGCAACCCATGTGATTTGAACCCTACACTTGTCAATTACTTAAAAATAATGTGAATGTAATCAACCCTCTATGTATTAAAAAAAAAACAAAAATTACATGTCAATGGGTTATAAAATAATGAGGTGGTATAAGCTTGCTGGATGCAGCCTATGATTTGAACCCTACACTTATCAATTACTTAAAAATAGTGTGGATGTAATCAACCCTCTATGTATTTAAAAAAAAAAAACAAAAAACAAAAATTACATGGGTCAATGGCCCAAAATTATATGTAACCAACTCCCTCATGCAATTCTATATTTATCCTTTAGGTTTCACTTTTTTTAAAGTATGAAACTTTTGTAATCCAGCCTGTTGGATAAAGACGAAGTCAATAAGGCTTGACCCTTCAATTTTTTTTAAGTATGAAACTTTTGCAGCCTGTTGGATAAAGACGAAGTCAATAAGACTCGACCCTTCAAAGATCGAACTGGGTAGCCTATAGACAAGCACTTGGCCTATACCAACTTGTCTATAAAGACGAATCGGGTAGCCTACTGACAAACACTTGACCTCTACCAACCAATCTATCTTTCTTGGGGCAAAACTTTTACAGGCTAGTGGGCCTCTACCAACCGATCTATCTCTTTTGAGGCAAAAATTTTGAGTTAAAAAATACAAGTTTTTATTAGGGGGTCTGGTCCTTTCGTATTAGGGTTTAAATTTGGGTCTCTTAACAAAATCCTCAAGACATAACACCTGGAAAAAATTTTGAGTTAAAAATTCTGATTTTTATGAGGATTTTTTGAGTTAAAAAGACAAGTTTTTATAAGAGGTCCTAATCCTCTGTATAAAAAAATCGACTTAAAATTAAAATACAAGTTTTTATGAGAGGTCATAATCCCTTTTATTAAGTTTGAATTTAAGTTTTTGAATAAAATTTCAAAAACATACCACTAAGCTAATTCCTCACCAATCCTATTAAATTTCAATTTGAAAAATTTTCTTTATTATAAAATTTTGGTTAATTTTCAATTTTAAAAGATATCTTTGTCATGAGATCTTGGTTAAGTTTCAATTTTAAAATATTTTTGCCATGAAGTCTTCCTTAAATGTTAAAGTGTTAGTTGTGAAGAGGTCTAAGGGGATTGAGTTCCCTTAAAATTTAATAGGGTCTTTGTAGTTCAAGGTCGGTTAATGCATAAAATCGCTTCTTTATATAATTAAAATAATAATATTATTAAAATTGAACAAAAGTTGGTAAATTTAATTTTTTTAATTTGATTACTGTGAAAATTTTTAATTCTGATAATTTATCAATTTAGATATTTTTATAACTATATCAACCATGATTTTTCATAAGGTTCAAAGTTAAATTTATTAATAGAAGATTAACATAACCATACAAACCTCGATTTGAATTTTGAATCTCTAGATTAAAAACCAAACCCAACCGTTATCCCCAAACATCGAACCCTTAGACTGTCATGGAAACTATTGGTAAACTTAATTATGGTTAAATAGAAAGGTTTTAATTTACAATATGTTAATATATGTTGAGTAAATAAGTTGTTTGTTAAAAAAAATTAAAATAATGAAAATAAAAATGTTGATATATATATATATATATATATTTTGGTATGTTGATAAATATTTTAAGGAAAGTAGTTTAAGAATAGACAATATTTATTGTGTATTTTTATTTGTTTTTGTTTAATATAATATTTTTAGACACTTAACATATCTTATCTCTTGCAATGTTTTATAATCAACTATTGTAAGCATTGTAATTTTTATATTATTAAATTGGTAATATATAAACATTTATTTATTTTTTATTTTTTATTTTGGTTACTGTTTATAAAATGATCTATAAAAAATTGAATTTAAGAGAAAATTAAGAATCAATTCGGGTTTGTACTGTTGTCTCGGATTTAATATAATCTACCTTAAAAAAATTAGTTTCAATTGTTTTGTAAGACATCCTAGTTAAAAAAAAAAAATTAATTATACAAATTTTGATTACTTAATATAGAATATAATCATTTGAAAAACAATTAATTTTTTACTCTTTGAATTAAATGTGATATATAGATTTTGATCTCCAAATAGCATGTTCCACACTCTAAAAAATGATTTTTTTTCCTCGTTAACACCCTTAAAATTTAATAGAGTTCTTTAAGATTCGAGGTTTCCATGTGAATGCATAAGATCGCCTTTCTACATAAGTTTAATAAAATAATATATATTTATTAATTATTATAATAAAATAAAATAAAGGTTATATAAAAGTTGGTAGACTTAATTCTTAGGGTTATAATTAAAAGTTTTAATTTTTGAATATAATAATATATATTTAATTTAAAATATTGAGTAAATAGGTTATTTGTAAAAAAACAATAGAAATTAAAATAGTGAAGGTAAATATTGTTGATAAATATTTAAAAAAACAATAAATGATTTTTATTGTATATTTTTATTTGTTTAATATAATTTTTTTAAGACCAAGTAATATATTTTACTTTTTGCAATGTTATATAAGTAAACTATTGTAAGCATTGCAATTTTTATACTATTAAATTGTTAATATGTAGACACCTATTTTTAACGTTATAAGTAATTGTTATTCTTCTTGGTTACTGTCTCTAAAATGATCTATAGAAAATCAAATTTAAGAGAAGACTAAGAGTAAAAAACTAGTCTCAATTATCCCGTAGGAACAACTTAGCGGTATGTTGTTGGATTGTTCTTCAGGCCATCCAAGTTCAAATCACGGGGAAGGAGGCCACATGTAATGGCCCATATTAGCAGGAATTTTCATTGTTTGATTAAGTATTGATGATTGATATTTAATGCATGATCCTATTTTATTCTATCAAGACAAGTTAATAGTTGTACTTGATGCTTTCTAAAAGTTGGATTATGCTATTTCTAGAATATGGTACTACTGATGAATTTGTGGTTGCAGGATCAGGTACTCTTACAAGTGGATTGGTAAGAAATGGGAAATGATGGATTAATTTCAGCTGACAACCATAGAGATAAAACTATCATGTAGAAGCATTTGCATGTGTGTTTATGTGATCAAATGATCATTGGTCAAGGAGGTTGCCATGAGAAGTAAAAGAGCCCTTACCTCTGTGCTTAGGGGTCCTTCATAGGTGGTTGATAACCTTGCAGTTATCATAATGCCTCCTACTTAGTGTATAGTGATGTTGGTGCATGTTCTTGCATAAGATATTATTGGATGCCTTTGTGTTTAAAATAAAGATCTTGATTGGTTAAATTTGTTCAAGAGAGGTATTAATAATTATGCTAGGATTATTGATACTGAAAAATATATTAATGCTAAGGTTAATAGTGTTTTTTGAAAAAGAATTTGAAATTTTATATTAAAACAAGATCATTTACAAGTTGGGATAAGACTCCTAGCCTTAGCTGATAAGAACACATGTTACAACAATAAAAGAAGATTTGCATTGGAGCTAAATCTCCTAAACCATATTTCTACAAGTGTTATCCACCTATTTATAATAGTAAAATAAGATATGCATTGGAGCCAAATCTCCTAAACCATATTTCTACAATGGCTATCCAAATTAGCTAAACAATGGATTTGCTCACCAACATGCCTAATCCTCTCATCCTCAATAGTCATGTCATTGTGCCACTGAACCCCTACCTCCTCAATACCCATATTATCCAAGAAGTCTACCACTTTATTTAGATCTCTACTCACATAAACTGGAATCACATCATCTAATTACCTCCATGATTCCTTAATTTGGATGTTAAGAATCGTCAACCTCCATGTCTGCAAAGAAAAGTTCCTCATGCAATCCAAAGCTCCTACCAATATTTGAGAATTTGATTCTAGGATTATCCTCCTGTAACCTTGTATTACTACCCAAATAGAAGCAAATTTGATAGCTAAGGATTTTGCTTCATTTTTCATGGCCCTTCCTAAGCCTTGTAGTTCCTAATAGAGCATTGCCCCAACATGATTCCTGCAGACCACTCCAATTTCAGCTCTACCCGAATTACCTTTTGCAACTCCATCAATATTAATTTTAATTCAACCTTTTGGGGGTGGTTTCCAACTAGCTATGTCCTACCCCTCTTGCACTTCAACTTCCTTCTCCATCATCCCTATATAAGCCTAAGTTTCCTCTTTAGCATACATTACCATAGTTTTTGTGACTGTGCTCCAAATGACTTGCCAAACACCATCTAAGGATGAAAAGGTTTCTCTAAAATTTTTGCCATTTCTCTCCAACTACACTTACCAATAAATGAAGTTTAATCCAAAATTCCAACTGATATGTAGAGTTTTAGATTTAAATCTACCCCTCTTCTGTCTTTCTCAAATATTAATATGATTCAAATCATTGTTAGCTCAAATTTTATAAGATAAAAATAATTGTTCCTAGATCTGACGTGTAAATGGACACTCAAACATCAAGTGATCAAATGTTTCCTCACTCTTGTAACATAAAACACATTGATATGAACTGGTGATTCCCCTATGTATTAAATTATCAAAAGTAAGAATTCCATTGTGCATGAACGACCAGATAAAGAAGTTTTCTTTTGGCTAACCCTTGGACTGCCAAATCTTTCTCCAATCCTCAACCTGATATGCATGAGGAGGAGGTTCTAGAAAGATCTTATCATATTCATCCTTCACTGTGTAGACTCCAAGGCTTCTATAACCCCAAGATAATTCATCCTCCTTATCTCGACTTATGAGAAATATTTTTTCCAAGATTTTAGTTATGATGGGTGTCAATTCCAAAAGGATTGGAATTGGCCACTCATACAAATTCTTAAACTACTTAAACTTAAAATCCCCTAACTAACCAATGTTGAAATAAATTTTAATTTGGATCCAACCCTGCTTTCCATGATTATTTTTACTGGTTGCAGTTCTAGGAATTAAATAATGATAGGTGGATATTGATCCCATGAATCTATCAAAAATTATGCCTTCTCCTCTCTCCCCACTTTCTAAAATAATCCATCTTTCACTACTTGATATCCTAACTTTAGAGCTTGCCACACCAAGGACCCATTACCATCCAAAGGGAAACAAATCACCTCATTTGAATTCACCTATCCCAAATATTTACTAATTAAAACATCTAATGAATAAAGACGTTGGTTGGGAAATTTACCTCGAGTAAAGCTTTCTAGCGAAATATTTATTATTTAACTCTGATATCCTCAGTACCAAACATCCCTTTATCTTGGACTGAATTAATTTCTCCAAGCCTACTTAGGCCCATTTCCTCTCTCCTTTTACTCCTCACCATAAAAATTTTCTAGCCATATTGTCTAACTCTTTTCATATGGTATGTGGGGCAGCAAGGATAGAAAATTTATAAATTGACATGGCCTGAATGACTAACTGCAAAAAAGTTAATCTACCCCCATAGCTTAACCATTTGTGAGACCAATGATTAATTCTTTCTTTGATACAATACACAATATTCCTCCATATATATATTTTTAGTTTTTTAAAATTCAAAGGGACCCCCAAATATACCACTAGGAGAAGTCCTTGTGAATCCCAAGATCTCTAAAATTATATCCTAAAGCCTTTGATCAAGATTGAAAAATACCACTTTGGATTTTTTATCATTAATGACTTGGTTTGTGGCCCTAAGGTAAACATTAAGAGTATCTCTAATCATTATTGCTTCCCTAAAGTTGGACACTCCCACCAATCCTATGTCATCCACAAATTGTAAGTGAATCAAGCCTTCCTCACCCACCTTGATACTTATTTGCAAACCTTGTTGTCTTCTCCTCAAGATGAGTCTATCCAAGCCTTCAACCAATATGAGAAAAATATGAGGGGAACAAGGATATCCTTGACAAAGGCCTCGAGTAGCTCCAAATGATTATGAGGGAAGGCCTTTGATTAACACTGAATATATCAGAGTAGAAATACAACTCATGAACCATTCTATCCAATCTTGAGAAAAACGTAAGGTTGCCATCATCCTTGATAAGAAGCTTCACTCCACCCTATCATAAACCTTTAACATATCCAATTTTATGAACATTCTTCCATTGCTAGACTGTTGCATTAAGTGGATTGCCTTTTGAGCTAGAACCACACCATCCAAGATATACCTACCCTCTATAAAACCCCCTTGATCCTTGGAGATAATGCTATGTAGGAGAGACTTTTGTCGCTCAACCATTATCTTTGTGATTATTTTATATATGACATTGCATAAGGTAATAGGTCTATAATCTAAAATATGCACCCCATCCTCCTATTTTGGAATTAAGGTAATAAATGTATGATTTAATGCTTTAAGCATTATTTTACTATCACTTTATGCAATGCATCATCCTCTTCTTGGAGCTGCTCTGTAATTGTTCCTTCCTTGAAGTGTTTTTGAACCTCATCCTATCTGGCCACCAATGGAGCTCTTTGGACCTGGAAGTTTATCTTGTTAGCTCGCCTCCATTTTTTTAGTTGATCCTTGACATAATGAAGCTACTTGTGGAATCTAAAAATTGTTGTCCCATATGTCAAGTGTCCCTCTTACCACCACTATGGGATTTTATTTTGAAGTTCCTCTATTTATAACCAAAAGTTTTTGAATCTAAATGGTTTGTGATGTTGCCCTGTCTTGATACCCCTTCCAACAAAATGGGAAAGTGATCCAAAACTAGACCCTCCAAAATATAAAATTTTAGATTCCATTTCACAAACGCCTCCTTTGAAACCAAAAAATAGTCTAACTTCACCTTCTTGCTATGTGGCTCCCTCCTCTTATTAGTCCAAGTATAGTTGATTCTAGGACATTTAATATCCACCAAGTGTAATGCATGGACTTGGGTAATCATAAGTCGATCCTATGGATCCAAAATTAGGGTTCCCCCTTCCTGATATCTAGATGATAATTTAGCATTAAAATCCCTAACAACAATCTAGTCTAACTCCTCCATCGAGACTCTCGTATTATGCACCACTTTCCATTGACGAATCTAATAATCTAGGTTTTGTGTCCCATAAGAATTTATGATTAAAACCTGCTCAACTGTCACATTGTTCCTAAAATGTGATGTGAGGACACCCCTCCAAGCTATATGTTATATTGTCATCTATTCAAGAGAGTTCCAAAAGGTAACTATCCCCCATGAGGCCCCTTAAGAAGCCACTTCCATATGACCAACACCCTTCCAAAGTCTATTTACTATTTTACACATAAGATCCATTGACATTTTTGTCTCCTAGATAAGAAAAAAATCTATTTCAATTTTTTCTAAGAGTCTTCAAACAACAGATTTATGGTTTCTACTATTTAAACCCCTAACATTCCATGATTGTATAATCATTGGTTACCTTGAGACCAGTAAGAGTCTATTGGCCTCACCAATCCCCCAATGATTAGTTTATCTCCTTGAACTGCTATCAATTCCTTATTTGATTTTCTATCCACTCCTTGAGAGTTGATATTCTTTGATCTCTTTTCCACCTGAGTTATCCCTAGAATTGGTTGTTCTCTATTATTTTTTGCTATACCCATGACATACTTAATTATCAATTGCTCTTGATTATGCACTATCAATGCCCTTGCAATCTATGATTGTGGTAACTCACTGCACTCTATTACCTGCTCTAGGATAGGAGGATGTGAAAGAGGGGCTTGAACATGGTTGTTATTATTTTTATTATTCCTATCCACTCCTATTAATTGTTCTTCTTCCTGATTCACTAGTTTCTGAAAGATCTCATACCTATTTGAGGGCTTGATTTGGGTTTGCTCTTTGCAAACTTTTTTATTTTACCTTCTCCTTATTTTGGGATGTTCAAAACCATCTCCCTGTGCTTCTCCACCCTGAGAAATGTTGGTTGTTTCTTTATTGACTATTGACTTATCCCCCTTAGGAATATTTGACATTCCTAGAGGAGCCTCCATTTTTTTTTCATATTCTTTGGGTATGACCAAGCCAAATGCTCATATTTTTGGTAAACTCTATACCTGAAGGGCAACACCTCATAGTCCAATTGTTGAATCCAAGATATACCTGCAAGTTTGAGTTTAACCTCTATCAACAAAGGTTGGCTAAGATCCATTTCCATGCATAAACTAGAATAAACTACTATGTTTCCTGCCATTCCATCTCTATAAATACCCAAATATCTTCCAAGGGAGTTACTATTGATTTTCAATACTTTCCAACTCTAGAACTCCATTGGAAGTGCATACTAACAGATCCAAATCGGGATAGTAGTAGGTTCAATTTGAGGATCAAATCCCACTCTTTAGGGCTGAATAAATAATCCTATCGTACAATGATTTCTATTTTTAGATTTGAAAGCCCTATTTCTATCGACAAGTGAGGAAAAACTAATAATAAATATCCATTACTAATAAACCACAAAGAATACTCACCAAGAGGCTCCTAATTTTACCAAACCTAGGAATGTAAGAAATTCAGGGTAGGGCGAGTATCCATGAATTTATAGATTAGATTGTGATTGGATCTATATAATACTATTTCTCCTACCATCCTTTGCTCAATGATAATATTTGTCCTTAATTTTTACTGTGGCAAGAATCCATTGACTCTTTGAGATGTTGATATTTTTCCCGTAGCCATAAAGAGCATTTTGAATGCAGTTTTTAAAGTTTAATATTGTTAGAATTTAATAACAATATTAATTAATAAGGTTTCCAATACCTTTGCTTTATATATATATACTTTATTGTAGTGCACTTTTAATAGTTAAATATCATATTTGGTGGGGAGCATTGAAGATCTTTTTATATAACATATGAAAATTCAATAATTTAGGGGACTCTTGAGCTCCCTCATTTCTTGGAATGTTATTTGAAATTCTATGGCTTCGAGAAACAAAAAAAATGGAGGAAAGGAGAAAGAAAGAAGGGAGTTGGCTAGAGAAAAGGTAGAAAGGAAAAGATCAAGGAGAACCTAAGAAGAATCTGAATTACTAAGGTGGAGGTAGTTTTTCTTCTTTCTCTATGAATGAATGATAATGCTTTCATTGTTGGTTTTCCAATGGTTGTTCCAAGTTTCGATTTATGTTTGAAGCTTTATTTTGATTTTATTTTCAATGGTTGAAATCGAGTTTAGATATCTAAGTTTAGTGTATTTTATTTAAAACGAAATAGAGAACAATCCCATGTCCAATTTTTATTTTCGAGGTTGAAGTAGTTTTCATAGTGGATTGTTGTACCTTTGAACCTAGCTATTGGAAGCCGAAAAATGTATATTTTTTCTCTCATTATGTGATACGATTTCTTGGGATTTTGGATGTTTACCACCTTGTTTATTTATATTATAGTGTATATTAGTGCTAAAGTTTTAGGTCTCCATGTTCTATATGCACCTTGGAGAAAATTAGCATTATGCTCCTAAGATTGTATAGGTCAATGTTTAGTCGATTGCTTTGTTTTTCAATGTTGCAATACATCACTGTATTCTAGGTAAGTGTTTATTATTTAGTATGTTTTTTTAAGGAGCTATATAGGTGTCATATTAATGTATATATCTAGTTGGGTTTCTATGCTTCTTATTTTACGTGATTCATAATGTTTTTGAAATGATATTTGTTTTGCATATGTTGTAGCTTATTTAAACCAATGCTGAGTTTACCTATAATTGCATGCTATCTGAACATTAGAAAAACCATGCTTGTGCACCTATCGTTGTAGCAGTGATATACCTGGCCATGTTTTCTATCTTATTCTGAGAAATGCATTTGTGAATTTTATGTTAATAGCAGCTTGTGTATGCTTATGTTGCATATTACCATATGTTGTTTTATTGTGTCTATGGTTACCTTTAGTCATTGTGTAAGCTAAGTCAGATTGCTTTATCTTATTCATAAATCCTTTTTACATTTTCTAAGCCATAAATATATAAGGCATAGACTATTAATCATTGTTACGTGTGTTAGGTTTCCTAATGTATCTAATTACAATACCTTAAGTCCAACTAATGTTTGTATTCTTATAATGTTAAGTGTTATGTTATTGCTTGGGTATTGAGTTTTACTTTATGTTAAATTATTATGAGCCTATTTTGCATGTATTACCATGAACCATTAACAAGTAACAAGGGTATTAAATAACTTTTTAATCAAGGAATGAAGAAGTATTATTTTAATGCGTTGAATAGTAAATGTTATCCAGAGGATGGATGGGGCTTATGTAGCCATAAATTTATGAATGTGTGAGAAAAGTAGAGGTTTTCTCATTTTTTGCAATGGTTCTTGTGTTGTTGTTATTTACATGATGCATGTTAGGCTTACATATTCATCTCAAGAGTTGTCTTAATCCCTCTACTTATGCTCCATGGATAAGATCTACCAAGTAGAAGGCTTTTAAAAAATGAAAGAAGAGAAGATTAATGATCTTTATGTATTGTTATATTAAAGCATTGTATTTGGAAAAGAGAAATATTTTAAGAGTTTCATGTGCAGAAGTTAAGCATTGCATTAATGAAGGATAGAATATCCTTGTAAACATTATTGTTGTATTCTTATGAATTACGTCAAAGAATGAAATATGGATTATTATTTTCCTTTATATTGTGATTCTTGAAAATAATTTATGGATAGCAAAATAGATGATTTGTAATTATTATATGTTGAAGGAACATTAAGGAAAGTAATTAATGAAATAGTAATTTGAATTTCTAGATATGGCTTTAATTTTTTTTGCTGGATAATAAGGGGCTGTAATTGGGTCCTCCACCCTTGATAAATTACAACTCTCTTTAGAGCTTTAGATTTTAAAAATAGATACACTTATTATCTCAATTGAGATGCTATAGCTAGAAATCTACATCAATTTACATAAAACATCTGAAGTCTTGATTTTTATTTTTTGGATCTTTTCAATTTTGTCTATGAATACAAATATTCTAGAATTTAGCATCTTTCTTGACATTTTTATACAATAGCTTTCACAATACCAAAACTTCACCTCTATTATCTATGCATTACATCTTAGAAGAGTAATATTTCCAAAACATCGCACTATCATAGTCTGCTTTACCAAAAATGGATTGCTAGTTTCCTTCCTGAAACATAAGTGCAACCATAAAAATTATAATAAATAGTTTATATGAAAGCACATTAATGTTATAAAATAAAGCATATATTACCAATGGAAAATATTAAAGTAAATCTTAATAATTATTTGATTTAGGTAGTCAACATTTTCTTGTCAACTTTAACTAAACTTACTACTTTCTCTAACCATGGAAAGGATAATTTAACTTCATGATTCTAAATCAAAACCTATATATTGGCTAGCATATTTGTGCATTTAATTCCTTCCCTTAATAAATGTGTAAAATTGATTTCTTCAGATTTTTTAGCAAGATCTTGAATTTCCACAATTATCTCTTGTATGTTTCATGGAGCCTTTGCTTTCCTCAAAATTACATTTATTACTATGAGAGAATCACCTTCTATCCATACTCTATTCCATTTCATTTGTTTGAATATTTATAACCCTTCTAAAGCCACCCAAGCTTCAACTTCATTATTTATCTTAAATCAAATATTGAAAGCGTAACGAGACAAAATCTCTCTATTATTTATAGTTATTCCTCCTCCTCCTGTTGGTCTTGGATTTCCTTTAGATGCTCCATAAAAATTTAATTTAACCAACTCCACATATTGTGGTTTCCACTTTATTTTCTTTGCCTTCCTTTTGCTTCTCTTGTACCCAACATCATAATTCCATTTAATGACTTGACTCCATCTATCAAGGCTCTCTACTTTTAGATTAGGGACTGGGTGGGTTCATAGGGTTGGTTTAGAATCCTTTATGGCTAAAAATAACTTCCTTTTCATTACCTCTAAGCTACTTTCATTTCCTTTAAATATAATTCTATTCCTTTCTAGCCATACATTCCAAAGTATTGTATCTTTTGATATATCCCATATTTTCTATAAAGCCCCACTTGTATAAGTGCTCTACCACTACTTCAACCATTATTCATTTTTGCTATTCATCATCATGCATTTACCAAACATATTAAGAATCCATTGCTATAATTTCCCAACTATTGAGAAATATCCCAAGAGATGGTCTATATTCTCCTCCTTTTTACAAAGAACACATTGAGAGGGGTAATGAAGACCCCTTTTCATAAGGTTATCTCAGGATAAAATTCTTCTATGACCTACTAGCCAAACAAACATTTTAACTTTTAGAATGCTTGGGATATCCCAAATATCTCTCCATATTCTAATGATATTACTATTTTTGTTGGTTATTTACATTATATCCACTTCTTTTTGTGTATTATCCTAAGCTATTCAACTTCTAAATCAATTTATCCTTGGCCCTACTTGGAATAATCATAGTTGTTATCTTTCTACTCAATTTCCTCCTAGCATCAATGTCTTGTATACTTGTAAAAAAATCTTATTTCCATTTGTATCTTCCTTCTTGATCCTTGTACAAAATGTTTGAAACTCTATCACCATATTTGTCTTGAAGCAATATCATACAAGGTTTTAAAAATTGGATCTAAATTGAGTGGTTTTTTATCACACCAAGTATCCATACAAATAGATTTTTTTTCTCCATTTCCCACCACCTATCTTAATCCTTTAATCATTAGATCAAATAGATTTTTGTAAACCATTCCAAAGAGAAGAACCATTTGGTAGAGAGAATGTTGTAAATATTAAACTTGGGTCATTGGGCTCAACATACTTAGAAGAATTCTTGCCCATTGTCTTTGACTCTCTTTGTATAATATCCAAATTACTTTTTCCCTAAGAGCTAAGTTTTCATCTGTAAGAAATATTAAACTAATACCCCCCTAGTTTTATCATTACACACCTTTCTCCATTTCACCAAAGGAAATTTGTCTTTTATCATGTAAACCTAACCATAAAAAGAATCACATAATATAGATTAATTTTTTTTCAATTGATTTTGGCATAATATACAATGACATATAATATGTTGGAATGACTTGTAAGACTGACTTAATTAACTGCACTCTTCCTGCTAACGATAACCATCTACCTTTCTAAGCTAGTAGTTTATTTTAAACTTTACTAATAATGGGATTCCATAATTCTATCCTCATTCTCCCTTCAAATAAAGGCATCCCTAGATAAGTTGCTCATAAATTTACCTCCTCCATTTGAAGTAACTCGTAAATTCCTGCTTTGATATTAGCTAGAGTGTTAAGGAAGTAAATTTAGATTTTGCCCTGTTAATTTTTTTCTTTATGATCCTTTATATTCCTTTAAAAAATTATTCAAAGCTCTGGCCTTATTTATCCTTGCCCTTACAAAAATGTTTGTATCATATACAAACTATTGATGGGTGATGTTGTCGAAGTTATTATTACTAACCTTAAGTCCACTTATAAGCCCAAATTTTTAAGCCTTATTTAAGTTTCTACTCAAAACCTCTACCATAATAATGAACAAATAAGGAGATAGAGGATCTCCTTGTCTAAGGCCTCTCTTAGATTTAAATTTTTTGGTTACTAACCCATTGACAAATATTGAATAAGAAACTATAGAGACACAAGATTTAATCCATATAACCCATTTCTTCCCAAATCTAAACTTTTCTAAAACTGCACGAAGAAAATCCCATTTAACCTTATCATAGGATTTAATCATATCACATTTTAAGACCATTGCTTTCTCTTTTCTTAAAGTTGTTGAATGTATAACTTCATGAGCTACTATGATCCCATCGAGAATTTGTCCCCCTTTCACAAATCCTCCTTGCTCTTCTAAAATATTTTCATCTAACAATGACCTTAATTGATTTACCATCACTTTGGATATAATCTTATATGCCATATTACATAGGCTTATGGGTCTAAAAGAATCAAACAATTCAACATCCTTATTTTTTGGAATTAGGGTAAGATATGTTACATTTATTTTATAATGTATGTATTGTTTTACCCTAAACCGTTCCACTACCACCAATAAATAATCCTTCACTATATCCCAATTATGTTGGTAAAAAGCTATAGAGAACCCATTTGGACCTAGCAATTTATCCTTATTAAAAGAAAAAAGAGCTAAATGAACTTCTTCTAGAGGCTCCATCAATTTTCTATTATCTTCATTCATTATAACTGAAGGTACATCTTGAAGAAGTTTATCATTAAGAACTTCAGTCTCCTCTGATCCTAGAATATTCTAATAAAAAAACTTTACCTCTTTTCTAATTTCACTCTGATATTCAATCCAAACCCCTTATATTGATTTAATTAAACTAATTCTG
The DNA here is from genome assembly GCA_028583015.1 of Wollemia nobilis. Classification (NCBI taxonomy): domain Eukaryota; kingdom Viridiplantae; phylum Streptophyta; class Pinopsida; order Araucariales; family Araucariaceae; genus Wollemia; species Wollemia nobilis. Next base: position 15,763,666 of record JAQPPZ010016726.1, read on the forward strand.
GATGTTGATCTCTATACTATAGCCATCCTATGAAAATTTTATATATTTATTTCCTTTTAACCAAGTCTGTCTTGATTTTAATCTCCAAAATTTCTCTTTCTTATTGAAAATATTATGATATTTACTAAGCAAATGCTTTTCCTCTGAGCTTGGATTATTATGATCACCTTTTTGAAATTTTGAAACTTTATCTTTTAGTTATTCCATTCTTTTAATCTATAAATTTTGGAAGAGCATACAACCCACCATTTTCTAAAGAATTCCATGTTTGTGCTATCATATCAAAAAATTGAGGATGACCTTCCCACATTTAGTCATATTTAAAATATGATTTGTTTTAATTTACTTACCATCATTTTAACTCTTATTGGCTAGTGATATGAACCAATCCTTTTTAAGGTATTAATTTTAGCACAAGTTCCTTCATCTAGCCAATGATATGAGAGTATGCATTTGTCTAATTTTTTTGCTATTAGGTTTTGGCCTCTCCTATTCTTGGTCCATGTATAGTTGTCTTCTTCAAAATCAATATCCCATAGATTATTGTTTTGAATAAAATACGAGAAATATCTCATACTTTGGGTTAATTTCCTAATTCCCCCAAGTTTTTCATCCAACTTATTTATGGCATTAAAATATCTTATAATCATGAATCAGGTTTATTTGTCTTTAGTTCTTATAAAGGCTTCAATCCCTCTCCAAAATTCTAATCTACTAGACTGAGTTGTAGGTCCATAAACATTGATAAGGATGAAATGAATATCTGCAAAGTAGCAAGTGACTAAAGAGGCTATCCAATGCCCAATTTTATGAATGGTTACATAGGAGGTTCTAGAAGCATTCCAACAAGTTAGAATTTCCCCTATCACTCCTTCAGAATACATAGCATCCCATTCCAATATTACCCATACTGCTTTCATAGTTTTTGAAACTTCTTTTGTTATTTTAGCTTCCTAGATATAAATAATATTAAGCTTATTACTTAAACAAATTTCCCTACTACGATTTTTCTTTGAGGGGGCATTAGCAACCCTTATATTCCATGAGATGATAATCATGTCTCATTAGGGGCTATTGGCCCCTCTTATGTATTACCAATTTCATTTTATTGTTTGGTAAAGAGAACCTTAACCAACTTAGTTTGTGTTCCTTTCTCTATGTTTGCTCTTGCTTCCCTGGATCTTGCTTGATAGTTTAAGGGTTTTCCTCTTTTTTCCTTTCCTATATCATGAGTAGGTCTTACTATTCTATTCCTCAGTATTATTTCACAACTTTTTTCATCATATTTATCCTCTCCTAGCTCTGCTATAGAAGCTTTTGACTTGTCTTGCTCATTTTCTGGTATTTCCTTATTAATGACAGAGGTATTGACTTTTAAAACTATAATTTATTTATCAATTTTTTTCCCTAAATGGTGCATGGTACTTCTAGAGTCTTCAAAATTTGATGAGACACATTCCTTAGATTTATCAAGAATGTTCTTCCCTAAATTAGGATCATACCGAATAAATGGTTCCTTGTTAATATGTTGAACCTATTGTATTATGTCCTCTAAGTTTTGATCTACTTTTTTTATAGGCTAAAGCCTTAAAAGAGTTGGTATTTATTCCAATATCCTTCTTTACTGGTATCCACTATTTATTTTATTTTATTTTTCTAGATCTATTTTTTAGAATTTGAAAACCATCTTCATCCATATCCATTTGGAAGTTTCTTTTGCAATTTTCTACATATGATTATGTTGTGATCTTCTTAGGGCATGATATCTCAATATGTATACTCATTATTCATTCAAAAGATATGTTTTCATAATCTACGATTTGGGTCCACATCATATACCCATATGTAAGAATTATTGATTATGGTAAAGCTTTACTTAAATAAATCATGACCATTATTTGAGCATAAATAGCCAATAACCCATCTTTCATAGTATCTGAAATCTCAAGGAATTCTCCTAGAATGTTGCCTATTTTCTTGAAGGTATCTATTTTCTAAAATTCAATGGGTAACTCAAACATCCTAACCCAAACTAGTTCTAGGAATAGATTTAATGTTTTAGGTGAAAAACCTTCATACCAGTGGGTAAGAAAGAGTCTTGCTCTTCTCATAAACCAAGGACTCTCTTTTAGGATTTTTTCTCTTTCTTCCCTAGAATAAAAACTATCTAGGAAGAAACCTTTGGGAAGAAAGGATATGATCACTCCTGGAGACTTCCAACTCTTATTAATCAATTTTCTCAAGGTTGAAGCCCCTGTCCTATACCCATTAAATTTACCAAAAAATGTCCTATCTTGGAGCAACAAGGATCTCTTTGAGGTGCACTCACTAACTGCTACCATTAGATATGATTCTAAGAATTTAACTGTAAATCAATCCATGGAAATGAAACTAAAAATCAAAATCTATTAAAATTTATTAGAATATCCTATAGCAAATATAATATTTGATAAAAAAAATAATAATTTGCATGTAAAATTTCTAAGATAAAAAAGAGAAAAAACTGAGCTAAAATAATTCTATGTCCAGATAGCATATCTTGCCTCATTGAAGTCCTAGCCCTTCATTGCTCTTCCCATAATCCAAACCCTAGTTGACAAATATTTGCAGTTTTGTTTTTTGTGACTTGAAAAGTCATCAATGTCCTTGTTTCAGATGGTTGACTTCATAGGGTCGTATCTTCCTCTAGATGTGGCTTTAATTGCTTTTATAGGAGTCACGTAATTTCCTAGTATTATTGTGAAAAGTAGTAGCTAAATATTCTTTATAAATTATATGTTAATATTAGTATGGAATTTGGAATGATTCTTTTGTAGTGATTTATTTTGTGAGTACCCTTGGTTGAATCAGGTTTTATAGGCATGTGTATTAGAGCCATATTAGTCCATCCCTTAGCTAAGTTTTACCCAATCCTAGTTGAGTTGTGGTGAGACAACTCAACTAGGTAATTTTCAATAATATACCCTAAGCGGTGAGGCTTGGGTGGTCCTAGCGATGAGGCTTGGACAAGTCCTAGTGATGAGGATTGTACAAGTCCTAGAGGTGAGGATTGGAAGTATTCTTAGTGGTGAAGCTTAGGAATATTAATGGTGGATTGGTATGAGATAATCTATTAGATAATTCACATGACATTATAGTGGTGGTACCTTGCATGTAGGCAAGCGTGACCATAATCATTACCAAGTGAGTGGTGTTGGTCTTAGTTAGTTCATGGGGAGATGAAACTAACTAATAAATAAGGCATCATGCCATAATAATCATACATATATAGATGTGTGTAGGGTTAGGGAATAAGAGTTAACTTTAAGTGATATGGGCCTTAAAGGGTAATCCCTATGTCATGGTCAAGTTATCTCATACAGGGTAGTGTATGGGAAATGGGAGGACCACTAATGGGATCTTTTCTAATGATGAGATTAGAAAAGTGAACCCAAGAATTTATAGGAAGTTGGCCTCTCCTGTTCACTTGAGTGTCATATGTAGTGACAATTGAACTCAAGATGGTCATGCCTTAATATTGATAAAAATATTGGGTCTTCTTTGTGAGTTAATCCTTGTAAAAAAAATAGCTCTCTTCATTGGGTCGTGTTTGTGAGTTGTTACACCACACTCCTATCATGGGGAGGGAGCCCCTCCAAGGGGTGTGGCCCTAGTTGTGCCACTCGTACTTCACCTCCAACAAAAAAAAACTAGTTTTAATTATACAAAAATCTAGTTATTTAACATGGAATATAATCATTTGAAAAATAATTAAATTTTTCACTATTTGAATTGAATATGATATATAGATTTTGGGCTCCAAATAGCATGTTCCACACTCTAAAAAAGGTATTTTTTTGGTTATATATGGGAATTGATAAAACCCTTAAAATTTAATAGGCTCCTTTGTGGTTTGAGGTCTCCATGTGAATGCATAATATCACCTTTCTATATAATTTTAATAAAATAATATATATTTATTAGTTATTAAAATTAAATAAAACAAAGATTGTATAAAAATTGGTAGACTTAATTCTTATGGTTATAATAGGAAGGTTTTAATTTTTGAATATGATAATATATGTTTAATTTAAAATGTTGAGTAAATAGGTTGTTTGTTAAAAAAAATAGACATTAAAATAGTGAAGGTAAAATGTTGATAAATATTTTAAGAATTGCTTATAGGAAAAGTAGCTTAACAATAGAAAATATTTACTGTGTATTTTTATTTTTATTTGTTTAATATAAAGTCTTTAAGATAGACAACATATTTTGTCTCTTGCAATGTTATATAAGTAAACTATTATAAGCATTGCAATTTTTATACTATCAAATTTTTAATATTTAGAAACCTATTTCTAATGTTATTAATCATTGTTCTTCATCCTAGTTATTGTCTTAAAATGATCTATAAAAAATTGAATTCAAGACAAGACTAAGAATAAAAAACTAGTCTTAATCATTCAAAATTTACTTATTTAACGTGAAATATAATCATTTGAAAAGCAATTAATTTTTCATTCTTTGAATTAAATATGATATGTGGATTCTAGGTCCCAAATAGCATGTTCTCCACTCTAATAAAAGGTAGCATTTTTTTCCATTATATAGGGGAATTGGTAACACTTTTTTTCGATAGGGGGTAATACATCGAATCAAACTTGGTTTATGGAACTATAAACCCTACCTATTGGATAAGACGAAGTCAACGAGACCCTGACGCTCTAGGAAATCAAACCAAGATAGTCAACTGATAAAAATTTGGCCACTACCAACTGGCCTATCCCCTTCTGGGTATGCCCTGGTTCATGGTTTGAACCAAGGTCTTCCAAAATAGAGCTCAAATCCCTAACCATTACCCTATCCCAATAGGGTAGATTTATTTCTTACTTTTAGCATGACCTACTCCTACATCTAGCACATATGCCTATCAAAGTCTAGTTTATGTTACATGTAATCTCAAGATTTTGATCCATGATATTAATATCACAAATTGTAAAGCAAAAGTCCACACTTCATAAATCAATTTAAATAACTCTAAAAGGAACTAAACTAAAATATATATAAAAAAATATTTTAAAAATTGAACCATAGAAGTAATGAAAAGATAAAGTTTGTTTTCCCATCAATTTTAGTAATTTTCATGAAAATAGTGTATCCTAGTAAAAATCACAAGGTGTAATTTATCTTCCTTGTCTATTGAATTTCAAGAAAGGGGTGTGGGCATCTAAGTTAGGATTAGCCCCAAAATATTATTAGGTCTTTAATATCATACTTATAATATCAAGTTACCCTAGGATATTTGGTTATAGGTTTATATTAGACATATAATGTATCCTAGAAAATATCTTAAAATTTGACTATGTTTAAAAACCTAAAATTTGACTAAGGATTGAATTACTCCAAATAAGATCAAACTATAGATTCTTCATTATTAATTCCATGAATTTAAAACCATGCTCTAATAGCTTAGAAGTATACATTATCATATAAATCTAAGTAAATAGGTATAGTGTAATTACTTTAATTCTATAATAAATATATAAAAAAAACTCCTTGATAATACTAAGCGCCATATATCATTAGATCAATCAATTAGGTTTCTCAACTTTCAAGGAGAAATCCAAGGTTCAAATCTTACCAAGTGATACATACATAATTGCCAAGCTTGTTGTAATATCACCATATGATCATGATGTAATATGTGTGAGACCTGTGCAATCATATTTAATTGATTACAAAAATACTAAGTGCTACATATTTATCCAATAAGGTCCATTATTGTTCCTTAGAATTCCACTTCTTTAAATAATAATGTATCATCTATTTTAACAATAACATCATTTATTTGGATAAAAACCTTACAATTTTTCCTTGTTGGGACACCCTAGTGGTATGTTATTGGCTTGTTTTTTTTGGTAAGTTAACAAAATTATATTAATGAAGGCATTTGAAAGGCACCCTAACACCCTAATACAAAAGTAGGATTAAAGGATGCATCATCCACAAAAACCTTATGGCATCCACATAAAGCCCAAGACTTTTAGATAAACCATAAACAAACTAAAAGGACAAAGACGAAACAAGAAACAAAATATCCAAAAAATACAGAGCACGAAAATAGAAGATAAACTGCAGATAATTACACATTAGCATAATCCTTGGTGTCATCCTTTTAAACATCCTTAACATTTTCCTTGAACAATTCCTTTACGATTTCCACCACGTCGTCTTCCTTGACACCAACTCTGGCTCTAGCGATGTTTGTTGGGAGATCCTCGATGAAGTTATCGAGAAAATAGTAAATTTAGAGCATTCCTATACTTTTTCATTTGAGCAATGGTTGCAATGCTTGTGGTCACAAAACTTTCCATATGGGCTATGGTAGTTGTGGTAGTCTTTATAATGTATTCCTGAAGTATCTTAACCGTAGTATCCTCAAACTCGTCCTCAACAGAACCATGCATTTTTTGTTGATTATGAAAAAAATTGTTCTTTAAGTGTTGGGAGCTTCTTGTCAGGGTGAGTCGATCATCCACCTTATCCTTCTTCCTTACCAATTTATCGATGTCCAGATAACTTCCATCCACTTTCCTCTTCCTGGAACCATGAACACTTGAGGAAGGGATAAAGGACATATCCTCCCCCATCGTCTACTTGGAATCTGCTTGCTGCTCCTACAAAACCATATTTTCTTTGGAAAATTTCTCCAACAAATGACTATAGATTATCTTATATAGACTCTAATGTGAGGGCCAAGCCTCATACTTATTCAAGAAGGTTGCCTTGATGGAATAATCCATAGATAGATACAAAAATTTGGGGATATTGAGAGGTTTCACCTCCCTGAAATGATTCACAAAGGCAATGTGAAAACTCCTTAGCGGGGAACCTGGGTCATCGACTGTAATATATTCCATCACCAATTTCATGACCTCCTTCTAGGGGGTGGGTAAATAATATCTGACCATTTTTGGTTTAATGAGCTTGCATAGGGTTTATTTCGGCTCGAAATCCTTGAGCTCCTTATCCTAGTTATGCTTATTTCTTTGGACAGTTCTTCCCACCAGCGGTTGGCTAGTAATTTCATCAAGGACATGGACATCGACCTGGAACTCCACTCCATGAATGATAATGATGCCTTTCTCCCATGTGGACAGAAAGGTAATATTGATATCCCAGTTCATCCTGGAGAATTGCTTTAGAAAAGGTAAAAAACCATGCATGCTCATGATTGTTTCAGCCATCGGTTTTATCTCAAGTGTCTCAGGCTCAATGAAACCCATGATGACCGAGAAGCAGACTTGCTTGAAGAAAGAGAAAATAGAGTGCTTACGACACCTTGGGATTCAATCATTATGGATGAAGAATCTGGCATGGAGGTGTGCTTTAGTAAGACAAGAAATATTTGAAAACTTTTGGAGGCTTCTATGCCACCAAATCAGATTGAGATAAGTCCTTGAGAAAAGCAAATCCACCCTATCCTGGATAACAAAGCAGTAGATCTTGGAGAACTAGGAATTCCAATAGTTCCTAGCACCTTCAAAAGTAGAAAGGTGTGCCACTCTTAAGAAATTTTGACAAAACAAACAAAAAAAATTAAGGCAGCGTGATTCTCACAATGAAAAATATACATTTGAAGCATAGGAAAGCAACAGATAGAAGAAGCAAGTAGAGGTGTGGGAAGGAGTAAATAAGTGAAAAGTCCCAAGAAGAAAAAATGCGATAGGTAGGGATGATGAAGCAACACATATATAGAAATACGAGAGGGATTTGGGAAAGAGTAGTCCAGAATATTCGATGGAAGGTGGATAACACGAAAAATGACAGTTGGAAGGAAAAAATACGGTGACCTTGGGACCATTAAAAATATGAACGTTGGCGCTACCAATATTAATGAAAATGAGGCCTAGGGAAGACATAGGGGAGGTGCACCATAAGCTCTCATACGTGCTAAGTACACCAATTATTAATTTCCTTGAGAAGCTAGAAATCATCATGTAGGTAAGAGTGCAGGTGTGTAATGAGAGAAAGTGTGCAGGTGTCATGTAATTAGATGTGCAAATATGTAATATGAGAATGTGCACAAGTTTCATTTATTAGGAGTGCATGTAGAAGTGCATAAGTGCCTTGTAGAAGAATGCAAGTGCCAAACAGTTAAGTATGCAAGTAAATAGTGAGTCAAGAGTCATGTATACAAGTGGAAAGATGAGAAGCCAAAGGATATGTGAGGCTTATCTTATGTAAATAATAAAAAAGGTTGCAACTCCCAGATATGTGAGGAGTGCAATAGTCAATTGTTGAAGATTCACCTTTATAAGGTTATATAATGGAGACAAAGCTCCATTATATCTAGAAAATGTATGAAACATTCAAGCATGAATATTGAAGCTTGTATGCATATATTGAGCAATTCTCGTTTAAATGTTCTTCATGTTATTGCATGAATAATTTTGGTCATTTCTATTCATATTTGTCATTTTTATAATAATAATTATTAATTTTTTTGGCCATATTATATGTTGATTTCTCTTATATTTGAGTCTACTCTAGATCAAGATTATTGGGACCTAATATAATCTAGCTTAAAATCCAATAATTTGTGCCACCTGTTGTACTTCACATTCAACAAAAAAACACACATAATTTTAACTTAAATAAATACAACACCCTTAATATCTTTTTATTTCTAGACTAATTAGAATGTTTGCGTCCCATTTCACAAATCACCCTTATTATTTTTCTTTGATTGACCAAAATGCTACATGCTAAATGATGCCCTTATTGAAACAAGTTTAAATAAAATATCATATATTTAAATTAGTTCCATATTTTATTTCAAATAAAATCCAAGTATGAATTTGTGTACAACTCATAGTTGTAGACATGTAACACTCCTTTTGACCTCAAAAAACAGAAATAGCTCAACCCTATTTGATATCTTCACATTATACAATGAGTATACTAAGAGAAAATTAGGCTTCATAGAAATCCCATTTCTTGGCCTAGAGATAAAATGTTATAAGGTTGTTATTAGGAGAAAATTTACTCCTCCTTTACTTTGTCTTTATTTATCCTTTATTATTATTTCACACATATTTTCATCTTACCTCAAGAGTAATGCTAAATATTTTTAGACAAGAAAAATGTTTATAATATCATTAACTACATTGATAAACAATCAAATACCAAATATCAAAATCAAATTAAACTCGATATTAACTTAATATAATAATGAAAGAGTACACTCTCTTCTATTACCTACATTTTCTTATTGTATTTGATCTTATTTTCTTTATCATCATACTTTTATTACTTCCATTTTGTTGATAAAGTTGCTTGCTCATTTACATTATTATTATCCTAATTTTTCATATGTTAGACCATACCCCTATTTGATTCTAATCTAACATTCTCATATTTTTTATATTTTTGAGATATATACACTTGACTTGGCTTCTACTAGTGGAGCTTATGCTCAAGCTATATTGTCTTCCTAAAATTGTTTCAATTATTACAATACATATTTGGTGAATATAAACCACTCCTTATTAGTGGATAACCATTGAATTTTAAAATCATTTAAAATATTATCTAATTGATTCTCAAACCATGTCTTCAAATTTATTTAGTAAGAACCAAAATACCTATAGTTGAAGACAACATAAATGGAAGAGAGAGGTCTAGAATGACTAGAAAGAATATTAATACAAACAATCCTAATCGATTTGAATATCATAATAAAAAAAATAATCTTAAAGACCATGAAAATGAAGATGATCATTGATATGATGATGATTTAGTTAATGAAAGAGGAGAATAATATTCCATCTCCTCATCCTAAAGAAAACTCTCTTAAACTCATTCCTAAAGATTATAAAGTGTGTATTCAAACAATTCTACCTTATGATCACTTCATATCTCAATTCTAAAGGAAATCATTTAGGAAATATAAGAGGATCATGAAGATGAGACAACTTAGATAAACCATTTCAAGACCTATGAGAACCCAATTTTTGATCAAGATAGTCAATAGGGTAAAAGGGTAGAAAGTGAACATAGTAGAAAATATTGAGTAAATAACAACTAAAGATATCCCATAAACATAAAATAAATGTTGCAACTAAGATCAATATTAACATACTTATAAACCTATTATCAAGAAGATATATTTCAAAATATGCAAAGAAACATCTAAACAACATAAGCAATAACTTCCTAACAACATTGAGGATATGTTATAAAATTACCTACATCTAATTTATTTTCCTAGAAAAAATAAGAAGAGATATGATATGAGATAAAAGGTCAATCACAATAAAATCAAATTAAAAATTTCATGTTTTATTATATTGCATGTAGGAAGTGAGCCTCACATTTTCTTATTTCAGATCTTTGGTGAAGGGCAGGGAACAAGTGTATGCGAGCAAGAAGCAAGCCTCATATTTTCTTATTTTAGAACATTGAGAAAAAATTAAAAGTAAAGAATTACTAAGAGGAAAAATTAGGTAGCATAGAAAGAAATTCATTTGTGAAAGACCTAATTGAAAGCAAGGATGCCCTACCTGGAAGAATAAAATCCCTAGTTGGGATAAAAGGAAGAAAAAATATATGGTAATTTTATCTAGGCAACTTACGTTACATCAGAAGTGATTATCATGGATGAGTTGATCAACCATAATATATGGTTCCTAAAAGCAAAGGGTTTATATGCAAGTTCCATTGATATTAGCCAAGTTTTATGGAAAACCAAAATTTGATCAAATGGAAGTAGGGATTGAATTCAAATTACTCTATGAATTTTCTTCTAAGAGGATTTTTTCTCATCATCTTCATCCTTTTAAAATCAGGGATAAAATGGCATATTTTTTGGAATAAAGGTTAAAGCATTTTTTTTGGATCAAGCGGTGGTGGCAGCAGCGGATTCCTTGGAGTAAGCGATGATAATAAATTTTTTGGATTAAGGTTCAAAGTAGTTTTTTTGGATCAAGTAGTGGTGGTGAATTCTTTGGAGCAAGTGATGATGACATATTTTTTGGAACAAGGGTCAAATAATATTTCTTAGATCAACTAGTGGCTGCAATGTTTTTGATCAGTTTGATGATGATAGTCCTAATCTAAGTAGGACTTGAGTAGGATTTGCATTATGATATGAAGATTTCAATTTTTTGCGAATAATATAAATGGAGGGAGAGGGGGTGGCCTCGAGGGCCACCCAATTTTAAACTTTAAGGGGGTGGTTGTGGGTTCTTCAATTTTTAGCTCTGATAGAGTTGGTAAGCATATGATTCCCTAAAGAAGGCTTGGGTTGGTGTAGTGGGTTCGACGTCGATGGGTGGTGTCAAAAAGGGGAACGACTACCTTTATTGCAAGGAGTGATAATAGATTCAGGTGTATCTTGAAGTGGTGGAAAATGAGGTAATTTTCTTACAAAACAAGGCCCTCATTTGCAAATTCATTAGAATTAGGGCATATCTAAAAAGGATTAAGGGATGGAAAACATGATACTAAAAAATTGAAGGTAAAAATGACATTGCTATTTCTGTAAATGGGCATTTTTTAGTTAATTTTGATAAGGAGGATAAAAATACATTTTTTTTTTGTGGTGAAATATATTTCATGGGGCAAGCGAGGCTATACATGAAATTATGGTACACAGGGTTCAATCCAATGGACAAATTACCTTTAGTTGTCCTAGTGTGGACCAAAATTCATTGTTTGCCTTTGGAGATTTGGAAGGAGAGTTTTAGAGATATTGGAAAAGCCATAGGGACCTTTGTTTTGGTATTTGATCTTATGAAGAGGAGGAAGTTTACTACTTATGCTAGAATTTGTGTGGATTTTATTATATCCAATCCTCTCCTAGATTATATTTACATCCAAATTGGGGAGGTGGTATGGGTTCAGGATCTTGACTATGAGGTGATCCCCTTATAGTGCAAACATTGTTAACTTTATGGTCATTTGGAAAGGGATTGCCCTAAGAATAATGAGATGAAGCAAAAAGAGGAGCAACCCCATCAAGGGAATGGTATGGAAGTGGGGGAGGAGGATGGTTTTTGTGTGGTTATAAATAAGAAAATATCAAAGGTTAGTGGTTGAAAGGGTAAGGAGCATTTGGAAGTTCCTTTAAAAAATTAGTTTGATATCTTAGGATTTGGGTCTAGTGAGGTGGATGTGCACGCTATGGGGGTATTGTCCCTCTCATGAGTAGGTTGTTCAAAATGATTTTGTGTCATTCCCTTGTAGTAGGGGTGAGGCCCCAAAAAAGATGTGCAATCCAAAAAAAATGGAACTTAGAAGGAGGAGGCTAGACCATTAGAGAAATCGATTCTAGTGAAGGCTAGGGATGCATTTGAGGATGATACAAAGAGGGAGGAAAGATTTATCAAGGTTTATAGGGATGAGAGGAAAGGAATGAGAAGTAATCCTTTAGGGATTACATCAAGCATCCTAAGAAATCATCAAGGAGGGAAACAACATGCGACTGTGTTGGTCATGCATCTACCTAGTTACAAAGTCTATGCCTTGTGCGACCTAGACCTAGTCAACATTGAAATGTTGAAGGAAAGAAATATCCCTCAGGCCAATATCTAGATAGGACTGCCTCCCTTACTAATCTACTTCAGTTGAAATATTAGGGTAACAGGAAAAAAATAGATAAATATTGCTATAAACCAGCAATATAGGATGGGGATAGACTAACAACCAAAATTTAACCAAGCAATGAGCAACATGCAACATAAATACAAGCACATAAACTTCTTGCAATTATACAAATATAACCTCACAGAGCATTCAAGTGTTCACTCCATCACTAGCAAAGATTAAATTCAGAAGCAACATTTACTCGCAACAAATAATGAAAATGAAACCCTTCAAAAATTACACAAAAATTATCAAATGTAAAACCACTCGAAGAACCAGAAGCTAAAATGTTTCTATTGATGCAAAAAACTTAGTGTTTTTCTGCAGAGTGTCCATCCTCTCTTTTACAATGAAAAATGATTAGTATTTATAGAGGGTTGCACCTCTTTCATTCAATGTGCTTACAAACAAAATACTGGTAGATCAAAAACCAGTGAGAATAATTTTCTTCTCAACATCAATGATGTGGTTAAGATATTTTGCAAGGAAACCATGATCCAACTTTGGTGGGAAAATCACACAGAGAAGTCAACATAATTAAATGCTTAGAATCAACCTTCGATGTCGATGCATTGGGATGCAACAAAATCATCTAAAAATTGAGCATTTGGTCGTTGAATTTGCTTGACCTTGCACCATGGAAATCCACTTTCACCAAAAAAGTCCATTGAGCATTAAATATGCTTTGAAAACTGGCAAGGTTGATAGTTGGTGCATTGGAAATAAACAAGAATTGTCTCTGATCTCATAAATTTGAAGCGAATGTTCTGGAAGTGTTGCCTGCATTGTGCCAAGAATTAAATTTTATCTTTCTTCGCCTCTTTACCAAAAAATCTACAAAATCACACCTTTGGAAGCAATGTCTCTATGAATTTAATATCAAAGAATTGATTTCATCCAAGAGTGAGGTGAAACAACGTTTTTGGGGCAGCAACGGGCGACAACACAGCTTGGTTCAACACCTTTAGCATTTTTGCCCATTAATCACTCTTCCTTTAGCTATTTCCTTTATTTTCACCTCAAAGGAGGGCAACATAGACTTTTTTCCCATTGGGGAGGTGAAATCATCCTTAACTATTTTTCTTTTCAACATATTACATGGCGCAAATTTTCTACTCGAAATAAAGTTTTACAAACCTTATTCGTCCCCTTGAGAGGCGAAACCACATGGAACCCTTCAACAAGGGTGACTTAAATTTGATTGCATCTAGACTTTGCATTAAGCACTTTACTATTATTTCTGCCCAAGTCATGGATAGAATCATCCAATATATTTGAAACATGCCCCATATTAACATTTATTTCCCCTGCCTTTGGAAGATATTTGAAATCCAATTTCACCCAAAAGAGGGGTGATACAGAGTTTCACCCCTTACTTGGGGTGAAAGTGCTCTCTAAATTTACTACGATGTGTTCACATTGGGCCCGTGCCACATTATTTTTAAAACCTTCTTCAATTCATATTTCACCCCAAAAGGGACGATAGGGACTTTCGCCCCTCTGATGGGGCAAAAATGCTTATAAAATCCTACCTTGATTCATTGTCACATGACCAAATAACACCACTTAACACTTTTTTTATGATATGTTTCATCCAAAAGGAGAAATGAAAGGGAGTTTCACCTCCACCTGCATTGAAATCACCTTTTAATAATCTACATTCATACATTGGCACCTAGCCCATGAAGCACCTTTTTTAATTTTCATTTGTGCTACATTTCACCCCAAAGAGGGGCAACAAAGACTTTCGCCCCTCTCTTGGGGTGAAAGCACTTTAAAAAATTCTTCAACTCAATTACTTTTAAATTTTGTTTTCTCCAAAAAAAGGTGATAGGGAGTTGCGCCCATCTCTTGGGGTGAAAGCACCTTCAATTTTAACTTCAACGTGGCCACTTGCACTTTTTAAAATAACGTTCATCCAAAAGAGGGGTGAAAAGGGTTTTCACCCCTCAATTGGGATGAAAGCATTCTACTCCTCAATTTTCAACTTGAACATTCACTCCATTTTCTCTGTCGGGTAAATTTGCTATTTTTAAATTATGTTTCACCTCCAAGAGGGGTGAAAGGGATTTTTGCCCCTCAATTGGGGTGAAACTTCTCCTCTTATTTCCTTCAACTTACTTTCAAATTAAATCATGATATTTATTGCATTTTCCTAGGGTGAATTCTCCCAACTTCGTTGCTTTTCCTTTCCGAAGCACTTCTTCCTTCAAAATTGATTTCTTGCTAGCACTTTTGTTGCTTAGACATTTTAAACAAACTTCTCCATTGCATTCATAATTTCCATTTTATTTACAGTAATGAAATATTATTTAAAAGAGGTAAAAATATAGTAAAATGAACAAAAAATATGTAGTGCCTTCCTTTAGTAATTTTAAAATTTTACAATCAATATTCAACAAAATTTCAATGTGGTAAGGTTACAAAACTGCCAACATTCTTGGAAGCTCATGGGGCATCCAACTTGCATGGATGCAATCGAACCTAGGCCTTCATCCATTGGGGTAAGAGTTAGCTCCACTAGGTGAGTTAGGCTGCTTGCTTCCTGCTCCAAAATTTTGTTCCTCAGTATCTTTCGCTGTAGTGTCCTCCTCAGATAGATGCATGATTGTAGCCTCAAAAACTACAATGGCTTTGGACCAAGCATCTGCACTGAAAAACTCGGGGAAATTAAGTGAATTTACTAGATACCTAAAGGTCTCCACTTGTTCCATATCAATGTAATTCACTCATTGACTGAGCTCCATAAAACTAGATTCGATGCATGTTAGCTTTCTCATTAGGGGTAGCATATGATCTTTAGTGAGTGGTTCATCCCGGTCATCAACCTCAAAGGCATCATCAATGAAAATCATCCAAATTGCTTCTAGATCCTCCTTTGATAGTATTTTCCCTTGATAATTAGTGAATATGGGGAAACCATTTTCAAGTACTGCATTAAAGTAGAGTTTCGAAACTCTTATCTCCTGATTGAATACATCCAGTAGCTTGTGGGCCTCCTTAACTTGGTCCATATTGAAGAAATACTGGCACAATATAACCTTAGCACTTTTACAAGCTCAAGCCATGTCACTCATAGGGCAAAACCTAAGACCTGTTCTACTTAGCATCTACATTTGTGTTGCCTTTACCAGGAGAGGATCCAAGTGATATTCTTGAACCTCCACTACATGTCAGCCATATGAGATGATTATCTATATCCCTTGAAGGTACCTGAGGACTTGTGTCACCTTGGCTGCCATAGTCTTACAATCAACAAGCAACTGACTGCATGCCTCCTTGACATTTTATTTCATTAGAACAATCACCTATGTTGCATTCATGTCCAGCTGATCCTGCAACTTCTAGAGTTGGCCCTTCAATGCCTCAACCTACTATTCTACTCCTCCTTTGGCATCCTAATGCTTCTGGATCATAATCTCCAAATTATCTATCCTTTTCTACCAACGAGTTACCTCTAACTATGTGGATTGCAACTGTGCTTGACTCTTCACCAAAGACTCCTTGAAGTTGGTGATCTTAGCCTCAGCCTCAAAGAATTGATTCTTATAGTGCTCACCATGTAGGAAAAAGGAGATCGTCTCTACTGGAATGTTCCCCATGGTCTCTATGGTGTCAAGATTTATGATGTCCTTGAAGATGATATCTTAAGTATAATCATTCGAAGTCATCTCTCCCTGAGGCTTCTAGGCTAGGGGGAACATCTTAACTGTATGGGCCTCCATGGCATTGGGATCAAAGGAAACCTTCTTCAAGGGATTCACTGATGTCAGAGCTTCTCTTATTTTTTGACTCTTTAGCCACTGTGATGAACTCAAGCGAGCTTGGCTGATATTTGCTACAAAGGGCTATTATTGTACAATCACTATATCTAACTCAGGTAACACTTGTAGCTTCAAAAATGGGGTAAAAGGAAAATGAGTTGGATGTGGATTTGTCTTGAGGAAGTGAACATTGGCATAGTGGAAATAGTGGCAGGAATGGAAATGGTGGTAGAACAAGGGGTTCAACCATAGTCACACGCACTCGAGGAGGAGCTTGTGTACTTACAATGGTAACGAAGGTTACTTGAATGGATGATACGAGAAGCAAAAATGAATTTGTAATGGAGGCAAAATAACTAAAAGAAAGGGAAGTAGAAGAAGCGAGAATAGAAGAAGTGGGAGCGTTGGTGACCAGTAGTTGGAAAATGGAAAGCAAAATTGAAGTGGAGGGTATGCCAAATGAAGGTGATATATACGAAGGAAAATAATAGTCACCAATCACCCAGGGAGAGAAGAGAGAAGAAAATATCCCTTTAGGATCTGACACCTTTTGAGCCAGTGAGGATGTAGGTGGTTGTGACACAAGATATTTCTCTGCTTGGTCCTTTGGTTTTGCTACAACGTTCTCCTAAATATTGATAATATCGACACTCAAGATCAATGACTCTGTCTGGACCAAAGGAATGGCTTCTAATACATCTATCTATTTAGCCAAAACCATAAGAGGAGGGTTTGATGAAACTGCTCTGGTTCTTCACTTCTTTGAAATTTTTATAATTGGTAGCTTTTCCCACTTATTTTTCACCCTACACTATAATGGATCCTCTAGCACTTGTCTTTCCTCCTCAGGCACAAGTGGTGCTTCCTAAGTCACGAGATGCTCTTATTCAACCACACTTTCCTTACTGCTATATTTCTACAAACTTTGAGGTACAATACCAATGAAAGTTATCAACTTATAACTGGTGTAGAAGTCATCATAAGTGTCCAAAAATACTTCATACATTACTAGGCCATATGGTGACCCAATTTTTCTTCGATGATCGCTCATAATCCACCAACTTGTAATTTTTTTCTCTGACCAATCCAGAAGCTGCTCTTTCATTTGACTAAATAACCTTGGTGAAGAAATCTGACTCTTATGTACAACATGGTTATATTCGACATCCATCTCATAGAAACTGTGCCAAAGTGGGAGCAACATCATGTTCTCCACGTGCCACTCTAAGTCATGCCCCTGTAGATTGTTTTGACGCTTTTCAATATCGGGCTTCATAAAACAATGAAATATTTTGATCTTTATTTGTTCAATAAAGATACCCAAAGGATCATACTACCATTGCTGAGGTAACTCCACAATTTTGATGTCATAAAATATCTCAGTGATTAAATGATTCTAGCCCACCTCGCTTACTTTGATACCTCTAAATTGAAAAGGTATAACACATGCGGTTTTCTTTCCACACCCTGTCCCATACACATCATTGATAAAATCGTGTTGCCAAACAACCTTCAAAGCAAACAAGTGCCTTGTGGAAAAATATGGGAGCAGAATTGGCTTACCAGTATAGCCAAAAATGTGTAGCACAACACCTTGTATCAACAAAAAAATATCATCTCTTTACTTTGAGATGATTTCTTCTCCCATTGCCCTCGGTACCCTATCACTTTTGTAGAAAAATGACTCAAGGGTAGGACCCACAAAAATATGGTTGAAGTTATAAAAAAACTCTTGCCTTGAAAAACTAGAGGTCCACAAATATACCAAAAATTTTCTATTCTCCTTATTAACCTGTCTAACTACAATGAAATAAAATATCTTATACAAGTGAAAGAAAAAATACCAAATTAGAAACGATGTGTGCCTGAATACCTTTGTTACCTTGTTTTGTATTTTTTCTAGATGGGAATGTATTCTTCTGGCAATGTGGTTAGCCTAGTCAAAGAAAATGGAATTTTTCCTTCCTACCATTGCGGTGGGAACGTAGAATTTAACCTGGTAGATGCACTGCACTAATGTTGCTTGCCACTTGTGCACCATTTAATCTATCAGAAGGCCCATGACCCAAGACACTATAGAGAACAAATTCAATCTCTTGAAATTCATCAATGACTTTGGCAATGTTGGAAGTTCACCATGTTGGGGTGTTCTTATCAACTATGTCTCCATGAACTGGCACAGTGTCATTGTCGATTGATATCTTTCTTTTTGTTCACCAATGTGCAATTTATTGAAAAAAAGTTTGAAGGTGATGTAATTCCACAAGTAAACACCTCACGATATCTTCAATTGAGATAGCGAACAACACATCCCCTTTCAAATTCTCCACTATCCTGGTTTTAGGATTATAAAATTTTGAGATAGCCTCCACCAATTATGGGCAATAGTGAACTAGTGTGCACAGGTACCAGAAGAGATGGGCATGATAAGCTATGGTGAGAGGACTCTTTGATGTTAACCCCTGTCAGACTGCAACATATACATCTTGACACAATTTCTCAATACCCTTATTTGTAATAATGTAGTCTCCCACCTGGTCCAATGTATCAGAATACAGATCTAAGTCTACATTTTCATGGTGCTTGTATTTATTGGATTTCTTTCCTCCCTCAGTATTCTTCTATACCTCCTTCGATTCTGCATCGCTCTTTGATTTAGCAGTTCTTTTACCCATTTTTGATAATTCTCACACCCTTGTAACTTCTGCACTCAATTTACTTCAATACAACAATACTTTAGAAAAAATATATAAGAAAAAACTTTTACCTCCTCTTCGCAGGTGCACCAAATTTATAATTGCATTTTCACCAATCTGATTAAATGCACATGCTAATTTTCGAAGAAGTTGGGTGATTGTGCATTTTGATCTTTGCATCAGGCACAATTTTTAATAATTTTTTAAATTGCCTTCGACCTCATCTTGCTCGAAATATTCCTTAATTCTTGTGCTTTAGCTACCTCTAATCTTAAAAAATGCTCCACTAATCTCAACAAGTGGCCTCAAGAAATAAAACTATGAAGTATCAATGAAAGGTGCGCCTTGGGATGAAAACAAATCAATTTCGTAGCTTTAGATCTTTAAAACTTCATTCTAAGGTGAAATGAATGAAACTCCACTTTCCCGGGTGTACTTAATTTTAAAATGATGTCAGGGTGCTTCCAACATCGTTCCCTATCAAGAAAACTTCTAAATGTTATGCCTTGCTTTATAAAAATCATCTTTGGGCAAAAATAGTGTATACTTTGCTCTTTCTCCAACCACCTGCTCTCCCAAGTCATACTTCCTGTTGCTTGGTGAAAAAAATAGCTTGAATGCTCTTTAAAAATGTTCTTTCTCCTTTATTTATCTTCAAAAAACACTTTCTTTAGAAAAATCAAGCTTTCACTGCCACTGCTTTTCTAGAAAAAGCAAATTAAATCAATTTCGCCCTTTTGCCAGAAATATATATTTTTTAAACTAAGGCTTCTACTTCTACATGAGATTTTTTTTCTTTTAGAGTGGTGTTATTAAAATAAAATTTCACCTAATTTTAAAATAAAACCACATGGTTCAAAGCCTTGGGCAAAAATTTCTTTTAAAAATAAGTTTCGTCCCTCTTTCTTCGTTTTTGCCTTAGAAAGAGGTGAATGTAACTTTCACCCTCTAATTGGGGCAAAATAACTCCTTTTTTTTTTGGTTTTATATGCCATTTCGCCTCAAAATAAGGCAAATACGAATTTTACCCCTTAATTGGGGGTGAAACTTGAAAGTATTTCTTCTTTTTTTGTTGTGTTTAAAAAAAAAACATATATATATATATATATATATATATATATATATATATATATATATATATATATATACTTGACATTTTTTTTTCTTTTTTGTCTATTTCCCCTCAACTGCGTCATTAAATTCGCCAAAATTTAAAAATAAAAATCATGAAAATCTTTTTCAGGGTGAAATCAATTTTTACCCCTAAAGATGTGCTTCCGAGCGAATCTACTGGCTTATTTCCCCTCAATTGCGTCATTAAATTCCCTAAAATTTAAAAATAAAAATCATGAAATTATTTTTCATGGTGAAATCAATGTTTACCCTGAAAGATGTGCTTCTAAGCGAATCTACTGGCTTGGGGGTAAAATAAGATCATTTTTTTTTCTTCCTTTTTAATATTTTACATACATTTGAGCATAACATATTTGGAAAATAAAAGGAGAAAACTATACATTTATACATACTTGAGCCCCAAAATTTTAGTGATGGTAAGTCTTTAGATGAAGATCTTTTATTAGAATCGATAGCTCTCGACCATCTATGTCCTGAAGATAATAAGAATTAACTAATTTTTCTCCTGAGATTTAGAACAAGCCTTCCCAAATTACCTCAAACTTATGGTGTTCATCAAGTTTTACTTTATTTGAGTTCCACTTCAACACCAAGTCTCTGAATTTAAATGCCATTTCAAACATCTTCTTGCTGAACCAATTTTGCATCATCATGGCATGTTTGGCAAAAGCAACATTTGCTTTCTCTCTTTCCTCTTCAAGATGTAGGAGTTGGGCTAGCCTTGCGATCATGGGGTTAGGTTTATCATCATCATCACTAAGCATATTCAAGGTCTGAATAACTGGAAATTCAATGTGGGTAGGAAAAATCACTTCCTTGCCATACACCAGAGAATAAGGAGAAGTTTTAATGGACTTCTTAATTGATATGTGATCTACTTAGAGACCTTGGTACAACAACAGATACAAACTTCTTTTATTTCTCCCAAGTGTTCTTTTCAATATTCGAAGCAGGTTCTTGTTTGTGGATTCGTCTAAGCCATTTCCCTACAGATAATAATTGGAAG
The DNA here is from genome assembly GCA_028583015.1 of Wollemia nobilis. Classification (NCBI taxonomy): domain Eukaryota; kingdom Viridiplantae; phylum Streptophyta; class Pinopsida; order Araucariales; family Araucariaceae; genus Wollemia; species Wollemia nobilis. The sequence goes on from JAQPPZ010016726.1 coordinate 15,784,893, forward strand.
ATACTTTCGAGTAAATTTCATATCTACTTGCAAACTTAGTAATATCTATTCCAATGAATGGAGTCCTGTTATCAGTCACAATGGCATCTGGTATGCTAAAATGAGTAATCAACCCCTCAAGGAAAGATATGACTATCACTTGATCTGATTTGTTTGTTGGGATGGCCTCCGTCCACCGAGTAAAGTAGTTTGTTACTATCAAAATATATTTATGTTCAGTAGAAGAATTAGGATCGATGACCCCAATAAAGTCTAAGACCCACTATTGAAACAAATCTTCTACCTGGATCAGATGTAAAAACAAGGATGCCTTATTACTCCTACCAACGTATCACTGAAAATTATCATAGATTTGACTTACTTTGTGTGTATCTACAAAAAGAGTGGGCTAAAAGTATCCAGTATGGATGATTTTCAAGGCCATAGGCCTTCCTACATAGTGTCCACCAAACAAGTCAAAGTGGAACTCCTCCAAGATATTTTGCTTTTTGGAATATTTCACGCACCTGAGGAGTACTCTTTCTATGTTTTTATGGAATAAACCAACCGTAAATAGGACATATTTGAGCACCTGTAGCCTAAATATTTACCTCTATGAGGAATTGAGGTGAGGGGAACACCTTACAGACGTGAAGAATTCAACAAGGTCCTCTCTCTAGTCGTGATCACCTACTACTTGGTTGGCAAGATTACTCTCACTGATAACCTCATCATGTAATGGTACTAGTGATTGAGAAGATGCACTCTTTGCTAATTCTTGATAGAGTGCCCGATCGAGAACCAGTTTGGTTGGTCAAACCTCTACATCATACTCCTGGATCTTTGAAACCCAGCCTACTCTTTTATCACCAAGTTCTCATTGGATGATAAAATTCTTGACATCTGGATGAATAACATAGATAATTGTCTTGCTTTGTGAGACAAAATGTCAAAATTTCTTCAAGGACTTCATAATCACATAAACCTATTTTTCAATAAAATTGTACTTTTTTTGGTGTGGTTGAATAACTTGGCTTAGAAAAGCTATTGGCTACTCATACCCATCATCTTGCTTTTGAGTATGCACAATGACATAACTTTCTTGCTCGCTCATTGCGTAAAGTATGAAATATTTAGAATAGTCCAAATTGATAAATACTGGTGCTTGGACTATCCTCTCTTTAATTTCCTAGAATGTATGTCTCCTATTTTTAGTCCATTTGAAATCTATATTTTTCTTTAGGAGTTCAGTCATCGACTTCACCACCTGAGTGAAGTCGACGATGAACTTTTGGACAAAATTAATTTATCCAAAAAATTAATGCGGGTCTTTCTTATTGGCTGGCACTGGCAATTTTAGGAGGGCCTCAACTCTTGTAGGGTCAATGGCTAGTCCTTCCTTCGAGATTACATGTCCCAAGAGCTTTCCTTCCTTGCCAAAAAAAATGGATTTCTTCGGGTTGATAGAGATACCAAACTCCTGATATTTTTTAAACACCTGTCTAAGATGAGACCCATGCTATTCCCTGCGATGTGAAAAAATAGTCATATCATCAAGGTATATCATAATGATTTGATTCAACAACTTACCAAAGGCAACATCCATGGCTCTTTGAAAAGTGGTACCAACATTGGAAAGACCAAAAGGTATTCTTTGGTAAGCAAAGATACCCCACTTTGTAGTAAATGCCATATTATGCTGGTCCTCATGTTTTACCCAGATCTGGTTATAGCCAGAGAAACCATCAAGCAGTGAAAATATTTGTGCTTTAGTGACAACATGAAGGATATGGTCAATTTGTGGTAAGGGATAGTGATATTTCAAAGATGTTTGGTTCAAATTACAAAAATCTACACAGGCAAATATCTCCATTCTTCTTTTGAAATGGAACCAAATTTACCATCCAAGTAGAGTGTTTGATGGGGTAAATAATTTTTGCCTCCAATATTTTTAGTAGCTCTAATTTCATAAGTACTTCAATCTTCAAATTAACATGCCTCTACTTTTTTTGAAAAGGTTTCACCCCTTCTTGTAATTCGATGGTGTGTTGGATCACATTTTTGTCATATCTTTTCAGATCATGATATCTCCATGCAAAAATGTCGAGGAATTCATAACATAGCTTCTTAATTTATTTGAGCTCTCTTGGAGAGCAATCTATCCCAAATTTGATTACCTTGTCTGGCTCCAACTTTAACTTAGTGTATTATTTTTCATCCACCTTGATCCTATGCTTTTCTACTCTATCATTCTAATCATAGAGATTTTACAATATAATCAGTCCTTTCAGGATATGATTATTCTTGAGCTGGATCAAGCCTTCAGTTTCATCTTCGTCTAGTGTTCTTCCCTCCACACTACTAGTTTATTTAGTTAGAAAGTTTACAATTTGTTCATAATTATAAAAAAATTGCCAGTATATATTTTTGTCAAGGACTGAAGGTCTATAAATTAACCTTACAGTCTTCGAATTTCGCACCACACTCTCGACATAAGAGAAGTTTGCACCAAGGGATGCCAAGAGATCTGCATTCTTATTTTGTTCCCACAAAATTGCTTGAACATTTAATGCGACAAATGATTCAAAAAATATCATACCTTATTGTGGTACGCTTTTAGGTAGTGCTACTTTGAAATACACCTATTTTTCACTTGGTTGACAATCAACTCAGAATATCTAAAAATCTGCAACTTTTAATCCTGAGCTTTTTCATTTTCTTTAGGCCCAAGCATAGTGCTTCTTACTCGGTGAAATTGTTTGTAAAACTTCAAGTCAACTGGTACAAATATGTTTTTTGAATTCCTAAAGGAGAGATGAATACTACTCCAACTCTGACACCATTCTTGCATCTAGCACCATTGAAGTACATTTTTCATAATTAGTCAGGAACTGAACCTAGACCATCAGACACCTTCTCTTCATCCTTCTCTAGCTTGGTGATGGTATAGCAGTCGATATCAATATCCATCATCGTATTGAAATCAAGCATGGAAAAATCATCCTCTAATTGAAGCTCATACAAAGATTCCTCTATTAGGTCCCTCTCCTCTAACTCTTCAGTCACCATGTTTACCGAGTCTACAATATTTTCTTCCTCTTCAATCCTTTCAATATGATATGTGGAGGGCTTATCATTGTAAATACGTATTATCCTCGCTTTGAATAGAATATCTAGGTGAGAATAGTCCAAATATAGGTAGCCTCCTAATTTGGATGTGAACTCTCTTGATAGACACATGCTAAAGTAGGTCTCCAAGTCTACCATAAAAACTTCTTGAATGGTAATAATCTGCGGTATTTTATTCAAGAAAATTAGGATATCTTTGATAACTCCCATCATTTTAATAGGAGTGCCATCCAACTACAAGATTCCTGGGTTGCTTCTTGTATATTCCATACCCATAATCTTGCATACTACCTTTGGCATGACAATTATCACTGCACCAGAGTCAATCATGCAATTGCGTACGATCCAACCCTCCATCCTAAGGGATAGAAAGAATGGATAGTGGATAGTGTTTGGGCCAGAAATGTTTGCGTAGGATTTTTCTTCTTATCCTTCACAAATTTTAATGATTCCTGCATCAGATCCACTTGTCCAAATAGCTATAACACATCATAGAGACTCACCTTGGTGGGAATCCTCTTTAGTTCTTCTATAATAATATATGACTATGAATTGGGTTCCCTTGATTCACCAACAACTTTGTATTTGCTTTGATACTGATTTGTAATATCTACTCTCTGATGCTTGGTCAAGTACATGTATTTGAGTCTCTCCTTCACATGTTCTTTCATTTCAGTATATACTCATGCAACAAAAGGTTGTGAAGTTGATGCTTTTGCTTGCATTCTATCATCTGTTGAGGTAGACAAAAGATATTTCAATAAGATAGGCTCATCTACTTTAGGTGCTGGCACATGAACTTTATCTTGAGGCTATATTTTTTCATTCTGCACCTTCTATTCAATAGGCACATTTAATGGCTCCATTTTAGCTAGATCTACTGTGACAAGTTTCTTTCCAGATCTTGTGAGAAACTTGCTCAACAGATGGAACCATAAAGTTATAATCTTTGTGATCATATTAACTTGACCACTAGAGGAGCTCTTCACCAGTGTCTGTACGTAGTTCAAATTAACCATGCAAGTGTCTTCGCTATGTGGATCATTACAAGTAGAACACCAAAATGTTTTCTTTTATGGACCCGTATCCTCATTTTATAGCATGGTAGTACTCCTTTCGAGAGCTTTACTAGGAGCAACTGCTTATTCTTCGGTAATTGCAGGTGACTAAAATCTTCTAGGCCTAAAATAATTTTTAGCTTACTTTCTTTTAATGACCGTGATTTCATTACCCATTGCCCTTATAGAAAAATTCACAGGCTCCAACTCTTTCAGAATTTGAAGGTACTGTAAGAGTTGGTAATGGTAATGGAGCAGGTGGAGCTAGGAGTGCCAAGAATGGGACTAGGGTTGGTAACTACGAAATGATTGGGGTAGGGAGTTGAGGAATAGAAATTGTCATAGTGGCTTGGAATGTACTTGGGTTCCATGAGGGAATTAGATACATGGGAGAGATAGGTAAGGACTAAGAAGATGCATTGGCATAAAAATACTATGGAAGGTTAGGGAAAATAGGCATAGCCATTTTGGATGGAAGCTTACCGATAACAATTAGATCAAATTTGAATCTTTGTGCTATAGTATATAGATCAGGAAATGTATTGGAATTATATTATTAGATGGCCATGCTGATATCAGATTTAAAAGCTCGAAGATAGTAAAATATTGCTTATTCAAGAGTTGTCTGAAGATCATTGAGAACCCTATGCCAAGTTTGGGTGAACCTAACAATAAAGTCCACATTTTCCTCCTGAGGATGTCTTTCAATAGTAGTGAATTGATGCAGTAGGGAAAATGGATCGACTTGCTCATTGAACCCTTTGACCAATAGTTCGACTAACTGATGCTAGGTAGTGATGGTCATAGGTTGTAATGAATGGAACCAGTAAAGCAATTTTCCTTGAAGATAAAGAACATGAAATCTTACCATTATGTCTTCTTTTAATAAACCATGAATCATAACCAAAGAAACTACATATTGAACATACTTGTATCGTTCCAAATTTTCCACACCCTTACCTTCAGGCTAAAGGATCCACGCCCGGAAGGGGGATGCGGGAAGGATGGGACAATACCTCGGACTGAGAGGCCCTTTGAAGGTCTCGCCTCTCGGGGGAGGTGTATTAAGGTGATTTTTTGACGGATGGTGGGTTCACCAGGAAACTTTTGAATGGCAGTTTTCACGCCTAGGTTGGGAATGTGTTTGATATGTTCAATTTTATCTTTAATCATTCAAATCCTAGGTTTGGCCAAATGAATCTAAACTGTTCTATATGAAATGCAGATTTAAATGAATACAGAAAATAGATTTAAACAGAAAACACAGAGAATAAGCTAGATTAAGAAACCATATCTGATCCGGATGTCTGATGGAGGTTCTAATTTTTGAAGCAGTCAAGATCGCCTAGAATTTGACAGGATCGTCTGCGATCAGACAGGATCATCTGATATCTGACGAATTCATTAGACAAATTTTTCAGAGACCTGCAATCAGAGAAGTAGACACAGAATACGGAAAATGCAGCTATGTTGATAAAGGAAAATGATGTGAAATGATAATAATGATGTTAATAAGATAATCCCAAATAGAAATGCAAGTAAATTATCATGCTTTAATAGCTAATCATGATTTTATTATGTATTTAAGCTACATGGGTGAACTCCAGGATGCAAAATAGTAATAAGTTTAACTAATGCAGAACAAAACAATAGATAATGGAGAAAGAATGCAAACTCAGGGCACTGATTGCCCCCAATGTTGACTACAGTTGAAATCGTCTCGAATTGGTGCGAGATCGTCTCGAATTGTACAGGATCGTCTGCGATGATCTAAGCTTGCTCCGACTGAAGAATGACAAAGTTCCTACAAGAAAATTCGAAAAGGGACAAAGGCAAACAATAGTCTAAGACATTCTAATGCATGTAAAACTCGAAGTACAGAAAAATTCAGCCAGGGGAATGTCAAGGGGAGGGCCTAAGATTAAATAGGCATAGGAAGGAGGTTGGGAGGTTGGAGATCATCCCAATTTGGGAGATCTCCAACGGGGGAGGTCTCTAACCGCATAGACACGCTTTTGCCCAGGTTAGAGACGCCGTTGAAACAGAAGCTAATTATGAAAAATCAGTTTTGGGACAAAATCGTCTGGACGTCCTAGTCCAGACGAAATCGTCCGATCTGAGGCGATATCATCTGATCGGCGACGATATCGTCCAACGGTCACAATAAATCCTAAAAATGGCATGAAAAACGAGGAGAGCGGTTAAAAGGCGGTTCGGGGTTGAAAATTTGAATTTGAATTATTACTAAGGTAATTTTAATTATTGCTAAGGTTTATTGCACCAATTTTAGGGTGCTACATTTTGCCCCCTCTTTAGCAAATTTTTTGAAGAAAATGCGTTAAATATGAGTTCTTCTCGATCTACGAGAAAGAAAAAATTATTTCCATTTTTAGGCGACGATTCTAGGTCGAATCGTACGACAACTTACTATGGTGCCCCCTCCGTGTTTTTACCCAAATCGAACGTTTGAGGTAAAAACGCGAAAAAGCAAAAATTTTAAAAAAATGTTTTTAATTGTTTTTGAATAAAATTAAGAAAAATAGGGTAAAACCCTAATTCATTGTTACTGTTCATTTTTACTGGTTTCTAGAGCTCTACAGACAAGATGGTCGAGACAACGCACAGATCGACAGAGGTCCGACGTGGGCTACGGGTAAGGGTCTAAACTTAATTTAGAATGCTTTAATTTAGAATTTCATGCTTTTTAGATTAATTTTGACTGATTTTTGAGCATCGCGGCCATTTTTGGGCCGTCGACGTCGTCGGGATGAAATCGTCTCGATTTCGTCGAAATCGTCTCGATATCGTCGATTTTGTCCAAGGGCGAAATCGGCGATATGGGGACAATTTCGTCCAATAAGGGACGATTCCCTCATGCGAAATCGGAGATGAAATTGCTCAAATTTGGGACGATATCGTCCAATAGTGGACGATATCATCATTTATATGAAATTGAACTTGTTTTACTTGCATTTTTAATTAATTATTTAATGATTTTTATTGTTTTGTTGTTTATGTTGTAGAGAGGATTACTAAAGAGCCGAGAATGGAAATACGACAGACTAAGGGATGACTTGGCCGCTCTATCTCAGGCAGAGCGATATCAGTTGGCATAGGTCGGCTTGTAGCACATGGTAGATATGCCACAAGTGTCTACAGATATGGGGCTATTGACAGCCCTAGCAGAGAGGTGGTATCTAGGTTCTTCTTGTTTTCAGTTACCGATAGGGGAGATGAATCCCACATTGGAGGATGTATGGAGGATTTTGAGGATCCCCATACAAGGATGGCTAATCACTCCCACGGCCAATCAGGGCCACGCGATGATGCGACTATGCGAAGATCCGAGCTTCGCCCTGGAGAAGGGCAGAGTGAACATCGAGTCGCTGCGCCAGATGCCTGGGGCATCTAGACTGACACAGGTTTTGGCTGGGGTGGTAGGTGGTCTGCTGCTATGCCATCAGAGTGGATGCAGACTACCATGGCTATTGATAGATGTGGTCTACGACATGAGAGACCACGGATATAGGTTTGCTTGGGGGAGTTTTGTACTATGTCAATTGTATAGGATCCTGCATGGGGTCGTATACAAGGGCGACCGATGTCTAGTCATGACATCGCTACTGTAGGTTTGGTGCTGGGAGCACATCATGGTGCAGAGGCCGATAGGGCTCCCACTGATAGGGATTGATGGGGAGAGGCCTCGAGTTTTCTACTAGTGGCTCTAGAGAGGGTCACAGTGGCGGGTAGATCTACCAGTGTCCCGGAGACTACTTGATGACCTTATCTTCGACCAGATCACCTAGAGGCCTTGGAGAGATCATCCAGGGTGGGCCGAGGATAGACAGGAGCTGGCTTGCATCAGGCAAACCTGCTGGCTGAGGATGGAGAGGGGAGAGGTGGAGCTCCATCGGTATGACCGAGTTTTGAGGCAATTCGGTCTACAACAGGGGATCCCATCTCTCAGGGACTACGAGTTTTCTTGGACCATCCGGGATAACACTACAGTTAGCGGGGCTCCAGATATGCAATGATTTTGGAGTCAGGATGCGGACGATGCCCCCATCTAGCCAGTGGATGGTGACGATGCTGGGGTTGCCGACGGCTATGATGCCTGGTACGCAGGCATCCACCCTCCTCGGATGACGAGGGCTCAGGGTCCGATTCACATAGTTGTGCGTCAGATGGGGAGGTGGCGCCAGGTGGCCATTGAGGCGACATAGGGTCACGGCGGGAGAGAGCAGAGGAGGCCACAGGCATAGTAGAGGCCGTGGCAGCAGGAGAGGAGGGAGGAGATACCCCCTTCTCCACAGAGAGAGAGGCCACCATCGCTCGATAAGGGCAAGGGTGTCGAGGCAGGAGAGAGTAGCGAGATGGCTACTCTCCGGGCGGAGACTGTTCGTCTCCAAGCTTAGGTGCAGTCCTTGCAGGATGAGGCTGCATGACTTAGGGCTCGGGGCGGAGGGGCGAGCACTCAAGATTTAGCGTGGGCTATTGCCCAGGTTACATTCTATCAGGCTCTATATTACCAAGTGGTGCCAGCAGAGCAGAGGGTGCCATTACCAGCTCATATTGTAGAGCCTGTCATGATGGGGTCATCTAGGACATCATCACGATCGGCATCTAGGACTCATGGCACCACACGAACTGCGATGGGGCCACCTCCTCCACCTCAGGGTGGGGGAGGAGATGACGCTGAGAGCTCAAGGGGTTCTCGAGGCTAGCTGCTACAGGCTACATTACATAGATTGATATAGTATTGATCATTATTTTTGTTTTGATAGAGGATTGAGTATGCCGAGGTACAGATTGTGGCATACCGATCCAGTTTTGAGATGATGTATATATTGTTGATATATATATAGATGAGATATTTTTGATCATATGACTTGTCTTATGTGTTTGTATGATGCTTTAATGTTTTGGTGTGATTGATTTGATGATTCATGTAATTATGTCGTTTGGAAATATGATGGTTTGAATGTCATGCTTTTAAAATTTAAATGAAATAATCTGATGTAAACAAATTGGTTGTTGTGATGTGATTTGATGAAAAATAAAAAGAGACTTCTAACAATAATTTCAAAGGACATTGTCACTGTTATAGACCATTTCATGGAGTCGCCGCTCACTCGGTCATCAAGCTAATCCCAGTATAGAAATATTGTTAAAAGTAAAAGAGTGCTTAAGAGACTGTCTTAAGACTTTGTTGTGATGATGCAAATGATGTGGATGATGATGGTTTGATGATTTGTTTTCAGATTTTCATAAAAATATTATGCATGAAATATTTTAAAATGATTTGCTAGGCATAAATTCCTAAGTGTGATAAAATTTTGAACAATTCCTTAGAATTTATACCATGGTTGCAATATTGAATTTGAACATAATGACATGAAATAGAATAAGTGTTCGTTTGTTTGTAAAGCATAATTGTGTAACATAATGATTTAAGTCATATGTTTTTATGATTTGAAATAAATGGGAAATAAAATTAGTTCGATGGTTTGCGCTAGGCATAGAATATTTAGGTATAGACTTATACCATCATCGCGAAATCCAAAGAAAAAAAATAATAGTTTTATTGCATGGTTGATTTTTAATTTTTGAAAATAAACAGAAAATATGAAGATGAGGACTTGTGCTAGGCATAAAATTCCAATTTTGGTTTTGGAACTATACCATCGTCGCAAAAGTCAAAAGTTATATATAAATGTAACTTTATTGCATGATTTTGATTTTTTTGGTAATGCATGTAGTTGTCTTTATACTAAACAACTGTTCTCAGAGAAGAAAATGAAATTATTCCAGACAATTTGCAAAAATATTTCAAAGTATCTTAAAGACAAAAGTTAGATTTATAAGGAATCCCATGTGCGTATGTGAGTTCATTTCCGATCTTGATTTATCATAATGATACACAAAATCTCTCAAATACAAATGTGTGTGCGATTGTATTGTTCATTTACCAGTTTTGAGCAAGATAATTTGATACAAGTGATTTGAATTAACCAACTAAGTGTTCATTAACCATGATTTAGATGCATATAACCATACCAGACTACTATGTAAGTCAGGTTATCAAGAGCTAGCTAATCCATAAGCAGACATAGGTCTATACAAAAGAAGGTCGCTAATGTGATAGACATATCACCATGCTAGGGATTACCCAAGGCCAAGCGGGTTGGGCACAAACCACCTGTTATGGGGCTTACCTCACAGTTTTTGAATAATTGAGAATTCCAGGGATTCAAGCTCATCAACCCTTCTTTTCTTTTCAAGGGGTAGGGAAAGGGATTTTATTGCTTTTGCTTTTGGTTTCTTTTGCTTTCTTCGTTTTTTTTCTTTTTTTCTTTTCTCTTTTTTGTTTTTTGTATCTTTTGCTTTGATATTTGAGATAATGCTGAAATAGCCTTTTTCTTTTTCTCTTTTTCTTGAACTTTTCTTTTCTTCCTATGCTAGGGATACTTGCTCGGATTAGCTGTAGAGCAAGGGATTTTTATTCGGGTAGGGGTGAGCTTGTCCTTTTTGTCAATTCTCAAAGATTCTAGACCATGTGCATGATAGGATAGCAGGGGAAACTTTTCTCTCAAGAAACCACTTCTACTATGTAGCATAGCATGGACATTACAAATATAATCATTTTATTGTGAAAGGATATGCTTGGTTTAAGTAAATAACAAGATCAATTCTCTATGCTCAAACTTTATTTAATTGAATTTTGTGGACTTTGATATAAGAGAGATTAGTAATCATACCAAATAAATCAAGATATTTATTCATGTGAATGTGAAAGTGCGGGATTCCAAATAAATGCTAATTTATCCAAAATAACTGAAAATATAATTGCAATATGTCACAATTTGAGAAGTACAAAAATAAAAGATGTTTTTGAAGTTTTTGATGATTTGGATGTTTTTGGTGTTTTTGAATTTATAAATTGAAAGAAATACAAGATAGTGGTTTTTTGAAATATTTTAAACAAATATATACAATGATGAAATGACCAATTTTTTATGCATAGTAACGTTTAAGATGCAAAATGTTCATGGGTTCTTTAAGTTCTTTACCATCTAAGGTAGATAATTTGTATGCTCCTGATTCAAATTTAGCAGTGATAATATATGGTCCAAGCCAGTTGGGCTCAAATTTACCTTTAAGGTCTTTAGTTGCATTAGTATTTTTTTGATTTTCTTTTAAAACAAGATCGTCGACCTCAAAGGATCGATGACGAACTTTCTTAGCATATGATATTTTAAGCTTGTTTTGGTAGGCATGAAGATGCTCCAAAGCATTGATGCGCTTTTCATCTAGGAGCTCCAGCTGACTGAGTCTGCCAGCTCGATATTCATCTCCTACTTCGGTATCTTGAAGTAGTAGAGCCAAAGAAGGAACTTCTAATTCAAAGGGAAAAATGGCTTCAGCACCATAAACCAAAACAAAAGGTGAAGTTCCAGTGGGGGTTCGAACACTAGTTCGATAAGCCCACAAAGCTGGATATAATTGAATGTGCCAATCGCGGCCAGATTTATTGACCAATTTTTTGAGAATTTTGATTAAGGTTTTGTTGGATGCTTCTGCTTGGCCATTACCCTGAGGATAATAGGGAGTGGACCAGCGATGTTGAATCTTATATTTTTGACATAATTTCTTAACATATTTATTTTTGAAACAAGTTCCATTGTCTGAGATGAGATTTGCAAGAATTCCAAACCTACAAATGATTTGATTAAAAATAAATTTAGAGACTTGTGTTCCAGTGCAGGAAGCTAAAGGCATAGCTTCAACCCACTTCATGAAATACTCAGTGGTGGTTATGATGAATTTGTGTCCATCAGATGACACAGGATTAATTTTGCCAATAATGTCTAAGCCCCATTTTGAAAAGGGCCAAGGAGATGAAATAGCCTGCAGGTTCTTGTGCAGGGGCATGGACAAGGTCAGCATTTTTCGGCACTTGTCGCAATGGCACACATAATCATGTGCATCATTCTCCATGGTAGGCCAAAAGTATCCTATCCTAAGGAGTTTTTTAGCAATGACACTACCATTGAAGTGTCCTCCACAAGATCCATCATGGGCTTCACTCAAAGCTGATCCGGATTCTTCTAAATTCAAACATCTCAATAGGATACCTTCAAAATATCTCCTATATAAAGTATTGCCAATTATTACAAATCGACTTGCTCGTCTACGTAATAACCGACGCTGGTTTCTATTAGAATTGGTAGGGAAAGTCCCATTGTGAAGAAAATCAAATATATCCGTATACCAAGGTTCGGGAGTAGTTTCATTGATTAGAAACACATCCAAAGGTTCTAAGCATGACTTATTTGAAGCGGGTTCCTGGAGTCGATGAATAATGATGGTGGCATATTCGTCATCTAACTCCAAGGGTAGAAGATATGCAGCTGCGGCCATAGCATCGGCCGTGCAGTTGCTAGTTCGAGGAATAGCTTCCAAGGTAACTTGATCAAATAAAGATATTAATTGTAAAACATATGCTTTATATGGGCACAATTTATCATCTCTGGTCTGATAAACTTCATTAATTTGGTTTATAACAAGTTGAGAATCACCAAAAACTAGCAGATGTTTAATTTTTAGCGCCAAGGCAACTCGTAATCCAAGGATTAGAGCTTCATATTCAACAGTATTATTGGTGCAAGCAAATGTTAATTTAAAGGACAAAGGTATAATGTGTTTTTGTGGAGATATTAAAATAATACCTACACCATCCCCACTCATGCATCGGGCTCCATCAAAGTATAAGGACCATTGTTCAACATGGTCTGCCTCTAATTGAAGGCATTCATCGGGAAACTCAATGATGAGGGGATGGGTAGACTCTAAGGGTGCAACAGACTAATTGATCTACTATGATTTGACCCTTAACAGAATTTTGTCCTATAAACATGAGTTCAAACTCGCTTAAAGCAAGAACCCACTTTGTTGTGCGACCCGATAAATAAGGTTGACTCATGAGATACCGCAAGGGATCATATTTAGCAATGACATAAGTTTTTTGATTGAGCATATAATGGCATAATTTTTGCGTAGAAAATATGACCGCTAGACATAGTTTTTCTAATGCTGTGTAGCGGGTTTCATAACTGATTAAAGTTTGGCTAATATAATAATTAGCACGTTCTCTTTTCTCATCATCAAGTTGAGCTAACATAGCTCCTAAAGCAAAATCGGAAGCTAAAATATACAGGATAAATGGGCGATCAAGTCTAGGCGGTGAAAGCACAGGTGGGTTAAGGAGGTATTGTTTGAGAAGTTCAAAAGCTTCCTTACATTCGTCGTCCCAATTAAAAGGGACATCCTTCTTAAGGAGCTTAAGAAAGGGACCGGTTTTGTCCGCCGACTTATCGATGAAGCGACGGATAGCTTGAAGCTTACCTTGTAAACTTCGTAACTCAGATATATTGGTAGGTGCGGGCATATCCGTGATAGCCGCAATCTTGAGAGGGTCAATTTCAATGCCACATAAAGAAACTATAACCCCTAATAGTTTATCGAACTTAACTCCGAATATGCATTTAGCTGGATTTAGTCGGATAAGATATTCCCTTAACCGATCAAACACTGTCCTTAAGTCATTTAAATGATCATCTTCTTTGATGGAACGAGCTATGATATCATCTACGTAATCATGTAGGATATCATGCATCATGTCATGAAAAATATAAGTCATAGCTCGTTGATAGGTTGCACCTGCGTTCTTTAAGCCGAATGGCATCACTTTCCAACAAAAGGTACCCCAGGGGGTAATAAAGGCTATTTTAGCCTGATCTTCAGGAGCTATCCTGATCTGATTATAACCAAAAAATCCATCCATTAGGGATATCATTCCACTCCCAATAGTAAAATCAATGATTTGATCCATGTTTGGAAGAGGAAAATCATCTTTAGGGCATGCAACGTTAATATCTCTAAAGTCTGTGCAAACCCTAACTTTGGTAGCTTCTTTCTTGGTGACTGGAACTACATTCGAGATCCATTTAGCATAATCAATAGCTTGTATAAAAACAACATTCAGGAGTTTTTCTAACTCCCCTTTGACTAGCAAGGCCACTTTGGGATGCATTTTTCTAAGTTTCTATTTAACAGGTTTAGCATCCGGATGGACTACTAGGTGATGCATGACTACAGAAGGGTCTAAACCTAGCATATCTTCATATGTCCAAGCGAAGACATCTTCATATTCTTTAAGGAATGCAATGTATTGCTCTTGTTTTTCTTGACTTAATTTTGATCCAATATTGATTATGTGGGGATTATCCTCAGTTCCAATGTTAACTTTAATGACATTTTCTACTTCCATGTGTAGATCTCTTTCAAAATTAGGTGGGGCGGGTGAAACACCCAATTCTTGTAATTATTTTAAGGTTAACTTGGATAATTCATCTTGAGGAGTCGTGGCCTCAAGTCGGGCTATAGTAGGTATAGAACCATCAAAATAAAAACCATTATGTAACATCTCTTCAACGGAGACATCATGGAAAATATCTCCTTCCAACTCATCATCGGATTCAGCAATCATTTTAGGATAAGCTATGGATAGCATATTGCATGTAAATGGTTGATTTTTTAGAGGCAAATCATCACGCCCATCCAAATAATCTTGATAACATATGAGTTGATCATCATTTTCAAAAGGGAAGGGTTGACCCTTACTAGGAAATAGGCCCACACCACATCGGGCGGGCCATGGTTCTACCTCAAAGGGTTCTTTCATACCATCTTGGAAAGGTCCCAAGCCTTTCCCTTTATATCCCATTTTAAGCATTATAGGTTTAGCTTTAATATACTCATTAGTAAAATAACATCGAGCATATCCCTCATGATGAGTTTTGATGTTCCCCGGGTATTCTTCCCCAATCATATCCCTTATAAATGAAGGCACAACTCCCGACTTGGTAAGTACTTCCCATAGGTTGTGGGAGGCCCAAAGTACGAGGAGATGGCGGCAAATTACTTAAGATAATGGAATTTTGCATAGAAGCATTTGTTTTTTCTGATATAAGAATTTTAGATAAATCGGGTAAGAGTTCATCATAAAGAGCATAAGATGTAGAAGGATCATTCCCTATATCTTTAGATGTGGAAGGTATGATAGATGTAGATAATGTAGAGGTGTTAATAGATGGGTCTATAGGTTTTGAAATTATAGGGATGGAACATGAAGGATTGGTTGTGGATTTAAGATCTTTTTGAGGTTCTAGTGTGGTTTGTTTAGAAGATTGTTGAGCTATATATGAGGGTGAAATTAATGGAGGAGAAATAGATGAAGTTATGGGTGTGTGTTTCACAGTTTTAGATGAAAAATAAGAATTAGGATGTGTGGATGACAGAGCAGGGCAAAATTGAACTCCAACAGGTTCTGCCAAAGCACACATATCAAAGGGTCTGGGATCACCATGGATAGTGACCAACTGATTTTTAAATTCGAATTTAACACATTGGTGTAAAGTTGATGGGATAGCCCACATTGCATTGATCCAAGGACGACCCAAGAGTATATTGTATGATGCGGGGCAATGTACAATAAACACGGTCATATCTAAGGTTCTCGGACCAACTTGCAATGGGATGGTGATAACTCCACATGTTTCTTGTGTTTCGTCATTGAAAGCTTTTATGATCATGTCAGTTTTCTTCATTTCATCACTTCTAAACCCAAATATTTGGTAGAAGTCAAAAGTGCAAATATTTAGAGATGAACCATTATCAATCAAGACCCTTTTGACTGCTACATCTCCTATTAGGGCAGTAATATATAAGGGGTTATCCTTATGTAAACTATGTTGTGGTATATCTTTATCTCGAAAGTCAATACAATCGACTTCTCTAGTGATGATAGTATTGGCCATGGCTTCAGGTTGAATGTTTTGTGGTACCATCATTTGGCTTAATGTGAGCATCAATTCATCTCTATGGGTAGGAGAAGATCTTAATAAATCCAAAAGGGAAATTCTGGCTGTAGTATTGGATAATTGTTCATTAATATTGTAAGGAGGTTTAGGTTGAACATTAGGAGCATGATTCCCTTTATTGGGATTTTTCAAAACAAATGGGGTTGATCCATCATTTTGAATTTGATCTTGTTGAGAATTTTGAGCTTGTTGTCTGGTAACAACTCCGATGGTACCTACAATGTTATATTGAGGATGCTGAATAGGTCTTGGTCTGGTATTTATAGCTTGTTCATTAGAAAGGAACTGATTAGAAGAGGGTCGAGTAGTAACTCTTCTAGGAAATGGTTCTTCTGGAACCATAGAATCTGTGATAGGTTGAATAGGGTCTGATTCGTCTTCAGAACTATTCGATTGATTTGAGGTGATGTCTATTTCACTTTCAGTATTCGATTCTACATCACTGAGATCCGATGTTTGAATATTATGTAGGGGCCTGGTCGTGACCATGGATAAAGTTGTGTCAATTTTTTGTAAATCATGATTAGGTAAATGTCCGCTAATAGTTCCTACATATCGGGTAGGAGGAGGGACATTATGATGCTCAATTTGATTGGCCACCTCTTTACCATGTCTTGGTAAAGGATGTTGAAATATATCTAATGATTGATTAGCATTTTGATTTTGATTTTGGGGAATGTTCTTTTGAGCATTATTAGGAGCATTTTGTTTAGGTTGGAAGGCTTGCACCTCCATCTCATTATTATCAATCAGATCTTGTATTTTATGTTTTAACCTTTTACAAGAGTTGGTAGAGTGTCCAGGCCCTCTATGGAAATCACAGTGTAAATCGGCTCTGTATCCAGGTATGGTTGGATCAGGTTCCCGGATAGCTGGTAATTGAATCAAACCTCTTTCGAGTAATTGGGGTAGAATAGTTGATAATGGTTGATTCAATCTAGTAAACTCTCGAGGAGGTTTATCAGGAGGTTTCAATATAAATTTTTTTGTTGTCTTCGTTGTATTGATATTAGCAACATTTCTACTGTCAGTGACTCCATCACCTACAACTTGTTTGTTTTTATATTGATTTTTGGATGTTTTCTCATCATATTTCTTCCTAAGCTGGCCTCTCCTAATGAGAGCATCTTCTACTCTTCGAGCTAAGTCTATAGCTTGATCGAAGGTAGTTAAGGTAGCAATTGATAACTCATAAGATATTTGTTCTTGCAAATTATTAATAAAAATGTCCAACATTTCCCTATAAGGTAGCACAAAGTGTAGTTTTCCTGTCAACTGCCTCCATCTAGCTAAGAAATCAGCAAAACATTCATCTTTGTCTTGTTTTAAGTTGTACAAATCTTTAATGGTTACATGCCTTTCGATATAGGCACTAAATTGATGCACAAAAGATTCAGCGGTCTCTTCAAAATTTCTCAAAGAATGAGTGGGCAATTGATAGTACCACTCTAATGCCATTCCTCCTAAACTTTTTGGGAACATTTTTAGTAATAACAAGTCATCATGTGATATATCATGACATGCTATCCTAAACATGCGAAGATGCTCTATGGGATCTTCAGTTCCTTTATATATAGGCAGGACGGGCATGGGAAAGTGTTTAGGGTATGGTTGTGCTACAACTATAGGATCTAGAGGTTGACTACACATCTCTCGATAATTGTACGAGGGACGGTAGGGATCTATCTGGTCCATGCGGGAAGCTAACTGTTTCACCATGGCTTCCAGATTACTGGTTTGCCCACCATATTGGTTCGGTAGGGCATTAATATGAGATTTGTGAGCATATGATGGAGGGACATGAAGATTAGATGCTATATTGCTATTGTGTAAATTTTTGGTAGGAAGGGTGTTATGAAGAAGTTTTGAAGTTGTATTATGTTGTATCCCAGATTGTTGAAAATTGGTGTTTGGCTTGTTTTTAGGTTTTTGTCGATTTGAAGCATATTGATCAATAGTTTGGCACAATAAAGCAGTGAATGAAGGTCTCTTTTGTGTGGGAATGATTTTAGGCTCAATAACAGGTTCCTTAGGAGGTCGGGTAACCTATTGTTTTTGCATGTTCTGAATTATAGCGGCCATATCCATATTGGATGGCCCAGCTTTATCACTTTCTTGATCAACGAAAGACAAGGGATTAGTGTGTATGTCAAACATATGTTCCATGGCTGCTTGAGTGTCACTAATTTGTCCCCTATCAATACGAACTGCCATATTAAGAGCACCAATATTATTGTTGAAGAATTTCCAGAAATGATCTATGTTATCAAAAGTAACAGTTCCGTCTGGAGCCATTCTAGGGGATGAGGATCCTTCCTCTCTAACATTTTCTTGTTGTTCATTTTCTTCAACCAGCTCATCTTCTCGGTTGTTCTAGAGTTTCTTCTTCTGGAATTGGATCCTCAGGAAGGGCATTTAAATTTTTGTTTTTCTTGCCTAACCAATCTTCTTCTTCTTCTTCTTCAGTTTGTTTACCATTCCTAAGTCTAGTCATTGTGCTTAAACTTAGATTTTAGAAAAAAAATATATATATATATATATATATATATATGCAACAAGCTTAAGAGGTATATATTTTAATTATATACCTACTATAGTATTTAAAATAAAATGTTTTGGTTTTTGTTATGTTTTTTTTTGGTTTTTCTTGTTTTTTTTATAACAATATTATAAAGATAACAAACAGCACACAAAACACAAGAAATAATAATAATGAAAGCAATGATCTAGTTTTCTATAAACAATTTATAAATATCATTAACGGGCTCGAGTTCTTCAGGAGTCATGAAATGTTCTTCTTCAAATTGAAAATTTTCTTTCAAAAATTTGACAAAAAGTGCTATAGTGATATTGTCTATTTCAGATTCTGTTTTGTAGAAGTAAAGCTCGTGGCAATACTCTCGATATAACACAGCTCTAGGAACTCTCCTCCATATTTCCCTATCCGTAAGAATGACCTCTTGGTCTTCTACGTGACCTAGGAATTGGTGTATAGTGGCTGCGTTCTCGAGGTATTCCTCGAAGGTGAACAATTCTAAAGACACAAGAGCTCTCCTATAAGCTAACCACCTATGGCAAGCTCTCTGAAGTTCATGATAAAAAATGAGTTGATGAGGATCCAGGATTCTATCTAGGACAAGCCTCTTGATTTGTTTAAGCTTTGTTGACCTAGATGAAATGATACCTAGTCTCCTATTAAGTTCGTCCCACAAAAGTTGGTTTCTATCTGTTTCAGGTACACTAAGCACAAAATTGATTTCTATGGCTGCTAATTGGTTTTCAACATTTATAGTGACAACTAGTCTTTTCTTAGGAGCTACCATCTAAACATGATATGCAACTTAGTAGTTTTCTAATGATTTTAAATGCATCTATGTTTTTGTTTTTGTTTTCATTTTCAAAAGGTTTTAGTTTCACGTCGGGTTCACCAAAATGTATCGTTCCAAATTTTCCGCACCCTTACCTTCAAGCTAAAGGATCCACGCCCGAAAGGGGGATGTGGGAAGGATGGGACAATACCTCGGACTGAGAGGCCCTTTGAAGGTCCCGCCTCTCGGGGGAGGTGTATTAAGGTGATTTTTTGACGGATGGTGGGTTCACTAGGAAACTTTTGAATGGCAGTTTCCACGCCTAGGTTGGGAATGTGTTTGATATGTTCAATTTTATCTTTAATCATTCAAATCCTAGGTTTGGCCAAATGAATCTAAATTGTTCTATATGAAATGTAGATTTAAATGAATACAAAAAATAGATTTAAACAAAAAACATAGAGAATAAGCTAGATTAAAAAACCATATCTGATCCGGATGTCTGATGGAGGTTCTAATTTTTGAAGCAGTCAGGATCGCCTAGAATTTGACAGGATCATCTGCGATCAGACAGGATCGTCTGATATCTAACGAATTCGTCAGAGACCTACAATCAGAGAAGTAGACATAGAATACAGAAAATGCAACTATGCTGATAAAGGAAAATGATGTGAAATGATAATAATGATGTTAATAAGATAATCCCAAATAGAAATGCAAGTAAATTATCATGCTTTAATAGCTAATCATGATTTTATTATGTATTTAAGCTACATGGGTGAACTCCAGGATGCAAAATAGTAATAAGTTTAACTAATGCAAAGCAAAACAATAGATAATGGAGAAAGAATGCAAACTCAGGGCACTGATTGCCCCCAATGTTGACTGCAGTCAAAATCATCTCGAATTGGTGCGAGATCGTCCGAGATTGTACAGGATCGTCTATGACGATCTAAGCTTGCTCCGACTGAAGAATGACAAAGTTCCTGCAAGAAAATTCGAAAAGGGACAAATGCGAACAATAGTCTAAGACATTCTAATGCATGTAAAACTCGAAGTACAAAAAAATTCAGCCAGGGGAATGTCAAGGGGAGGGCCTAAGATTAAATAGGCATAGGAAGGAGGTTGGGAGGTTGGAGATCATCCCAATTTGGGAGATCTCCAATGGGGGAGGTCTCTAACCGCGTAGACACGCTTTTGCCCAGGTTAGAGACGTCGTTGAAACATAAGCTAATTATGAAAAATTAGTTTTGGGACGAAATCGTCTGGACGTCCTAGTCCAGACGAAATCATCCGATCTGAGGCGATATCATCTGATCGGCGACGATATCGTCCAACGGTCACAACAAATCCTAAAAATGGCATGGAAAACGAGGAGAGCGGTTAAAATGCGGTTCGGGGTTGAAAATTTGAATTTGAATTATTACTAAGGTAATTTTAATTATTGCTAAGGTTTATTGCACCAATTTTAGGGTGCTACAATACTCATAAGCTATATTTTTTGTACCATCGTAAGTTGGCAGAGCCTTTATTGCCACTTACGAAATCAAGTTATGATATTGCAAATTTAGAGGTCCAGAATGGTTCCATGCTAAAAATTACCTATTTAGTGGCTATTGTGGTGGTGGATTTTGATCCATGTGGACTGGTGTGTGTGGTTGGGGAGGTGGAAAACTATTGGTTGTACTAGCAAGACTTGAAGGAATAAAAAACACACCAGTTAGCTGAGAAGATGTTATACTTGATGGGATAGTTAGAGTAACTAACCTAGGGTGTTCTCCTAGATCTTCAATGTCAAGTGCATAAAACTCAATGGGCTCTTCAAAATTTTTGGCCTTTTATCTTGTGATCATGAAGCAAGATTTCACTCACTTCACGTTCAGAGGCTTCTAGGTAGAGTTGAGTTACCAGATGTTTTAATTATACAATACAAGGTGAACATCAAACCTTAATACTATTGAAAGTGGAACCTTTTGAGAGTCCCACCAGGTGTGCCCAAAACTATTGGTCATGAATCTGCCTAGTTACAAAGTCTATGCCTTGTGCACCCTAGATTCGACCAACATTGAAAGGTCAAAGGAAAGAAATGTTCCCCGGGCCAATATCTAGAGAGGGCTGGCTCCATTCCTAATCTACTTAGGTCGAAAGCTTAGGGTAACAGGAAATAAATAGGGAAATATGGCTATAAGCCATCAATATAGGATGGGGATAGAATAACAACCAAAATTTTACCAAGCAATTAACAACAAATAACATAAATACAAGCACATAAACTTCTTGAAATTATACAAAGATAACCTCATAGAGCATTCCAGTGTTCACTCCCTCACTAGAAAATACTAAATTCAAGAGCATAATTTACTCAGAGTAAATCATGGAAATGGCAGCATTTAGAAATTACACAAAAAATTATCAAATGCAAAACCACTCGAAGAACCAGAAGCCAAAATGTTTCTATTGATGCAGAAAACTTAGAGTGTTTTTCTACAGAGTTTTCATCCTCTCTTTTACAATGAAAAATGATTAGTATTTATAGAGGGTTGCGCCTATTTCATTCAATGTGCTTATAAAAAAATGCTAGTAGATAAAAAACCAACGAGAATAATTTCCTCCTCAGCATCAGTGGTGTTCTGGTCAAGATATTTTGCAAGGAAACCATGATCCAAATTTGGTGGAAGAATCACACAAAAAAGTTAGCATGATTAAATTCTCAGAAGCAACCTTGAACATTGGTGCATTGGGATGTAGAAAAATCACCCGAAAATCGAGTATTTGGTCATTGAATTTACTTTGCCTTACACCTTGGAAATCCACTTTCACCAAAAAAGTCCACCGAGCATTAAATCTGCTTTGAAAATTGGCAAGGTTGATAGTCAGTGCATTGGAAATAAACAAGAATTATATTTGATCTCACAACGTTGAAGCAAACGTTTTGGAAGTGTTGCCTGCATTGCTCCAAGAATTAAATTCTATTTTTCTTCATCTTCTTCTCAAAAAATCTACAAAATCATACCTTTGGAAGCAACATATCTGTGAATTTAATTTCAAAGAATTTATTTTACCCAAGAGCAAGGTGAAACAACATTTTTGGGGTAGCAATGAGTGACAACGCAACTTGGTTCAACATATTTGGCAATTTCACTCATTAATCACTCTTCCTTTAGCTATTTTCTTAATTTTTACCTCAGAGGAGGGCGAAAGAGAATTTTATCCCTTTGGGGAGTGACATCATCCTTAACTATTTTTCTTTTCAATGTATTGTATGGTGTAACTTTTTTGATAGAAATTGAGTTTTAAAAACCTCATTCGCCCTCTGGAGAGGTGAAACCACATGGCGCACTTCAACAAGGGTGACTTCAATTTGATTGTACCTAGACTTTGTATTGAGTGCTTTACTATTATTTTTATCCAAGTCATGTATAGAATCATCCAATACATTTGAAATGGGCCCCATATTGCCAATTATTTCCTCCACCTTTGGAAGACATTTGAAATCCCCTTTCACCCCAAATATGGGTGAAAAATATTTTTACCCCTCACTTGGGGTGAAAGCGCTCTCTAAATTTGCTGCGATGCATTCACATTGGGCCCGCGCCACATTATTTTTAAAATTTTCTTCAATTCATGTTTCACCCCAAAGAGGGGCGATAGGGACTTTCACCCCTCTCATGGGGTGAAAACTCTTATAAAATATTACCTTGATTTGTTGGCGCATGACCAAATAGCACCACTTAACACTTTTTTGTGATATATTTCACCCAAAAGGAGAAACAAAAGGGAGTTTCACCCCCACCTAGGGTGAAAGCACCTTTTAATAATTCGTGTTCATACATTGGCACCCAACCTGTGAAGCACTTTTTTTAATTTTTCTTTGTGCTACGTTTCACCCCAAAGAGGGGCGACAAAGACTTTCACCCCTCTCTTGGGACGAAAGCACTTTAAAAATGTTCTTCAACTCAGTTACTTTTAAATTTTGTTTCACCCAAAAAAAGGCGATAGGGAGTTGTGCCCCCCTCTTGGGGTGAAATCACCTTCAATTTTAACTTTAACGTGGCCTCTTGCACTTTTTAAAATAACGTTTTCCCCAAAGAGAGGGGTGAAAGTCCATAGGTTGAAAATAAAATGGTTTTTAATGATCATTATTGATTAGATCACATCTCAAGGGAATGGATTCTTGATCCAATACTACTCATAATAAAATATATAAAGGGGCAAATGAAGATTTAAAATACCAAATGTTTTGGTAACATATTTAAAACAAAAGAAGAAACTAAATCCAAGCTGAACAATTTACAAGAGATAATAAAAACTAATGGAATGGAGCAAGATATACATATGTTTAAGTTTTTTTTAATTTTTAATTTTTATTATCATAATGTATCAAAAAATGAAGAGTCATATTGGCCCTTAAAATCTAAAGAAATATGGATTAAGGGGACAATAATAACAATTTTGTTCATGCTACAACTTAAAAAAATATCTTTTTGTAGAATAAAAAATATTTCAACTATAAATGGAAAAGTATTAAGAAATAAATATTTAAATATTTCGTGATTAAGATTTACTTGAGGCTACAATTGAGTTTGTATTGTATTGTATGTATAATCCCTTTAGCCTTAGTAAACCTTGTAAAGCTATTGTTTGTAATAATTTATTATTAACCTAAACATTGGTTTCTGAAAATTTGACCTAAAGGTATTTTATAATTGGGTATAAATACCCCATCATATCAACAATTTTATAATTGGTTGGAGTGTGGTCTATTTTCCTTCAATGATATTATTTAGTGTCCACAAACATTCCCTTATATCTTATGCATTGCTTTCTATGTATTTTTTAACAATATTGGTAATGTTTTGATTCCATTCAATTATGAAAACTATTATGAAATCCAACATGGTATCAAAGTGAGTGTAAATTTATATCAATTGATTGCTAGTCCTCAACAAATCAACTTCTACAATATCTTCTAAGGGAAATAGTGTTTGGAGTTGCTAGAAGATTTTTATACAACCAACAACAATTTTTGAAAAGTTTTTTTTTTCTAATAAAATACTATGTAGACTTGGATTACAAGGATCTCATTGGACTTGGTACTTTTTCTCTAGGAGAAAAAATCACTTATAGGTTCATTTTTTTCTCTATTAGCATTCAATACATTCATTTAATGGTTTGATTTATGACCAAATGGATGCCCTTGTTCTAGCATTGTGTCTCTCAATATTTTTTAAAAACCTTATTTATCTTTTATAGATTTTAAGAAAAAAATCCATTGCATTGATGAGAGAATAGTTTGTTTGGACACCAAAAAAGAAGAAAACAAGAGGTTGGATATTTTTAGATAGACCACTGGTTCCAAATAAGTCATATGTAAACTTATGCATAGGGTGAAGATCTCCAATTTATTTAGAAAAGTTGCTAATATGGTCTAAGAATATTTTTGCTGCATTGGCCGAAGAGGATGTCCTGATTGGTTGCATTTAACAAATATATTGTATAGGCAAAAACATAATAGAAATTAAAAAAATTTAATATTTTTTTTTTTGTACAAAATTTCAAAGGGGGTCCTAGTTCAAACCTTTTCTCTAGTTTCCCTCCATGTACTTGTTTTTCCACATTGAAAATTTTCATAATAGCCCTTTCATATTTAAAAATAGAATATTTCATACAATATTCCATAAATAGGTATGCAAATAATATGGAGTCGAGTGCAAGCTTATCATCATGATGGACACTTGCATTACACATGTGTAGAAGGGAAAGAGGATTAGAGGCATTCATAAAAAGGAGACATGAATTGTTTGACTTAGGCACTTCTATTCTTAAAAGGAACCCAAGCTAAGGTGGCTACAAAAGCCCACCTTAAAATGCTGGGTTGTGGAGGTCTAATGGTCAAATTCCACTTGATCATATTTTTGATAAAAAATGATAATATAAACATAAACCTTGATGATGCATGTGGATATGACATGGAATAAAATGATGTCATCCCTTTTTAAATTTTTGATGATGATGTGGCACCTGATGACATGCAATCTAATGACATGGCATCTAATGATGTGGCAATAGATGATGTGTGTTAGCATACTTTAATATTTTGTTAGTTTGTTAAATTAACTTACCAACTAGTTATTTTAGTTGCAGCGGCATCCTGTTGAGATGCGCCCATTTCGGGCTAATCCAGGAAGTCCGTTTGTGCTATTGTGTTATTTAAACTCACCCGGACACTACCTCTAACTAATGTGGTAGATGATGTCATGGTAGTTATTAACATAACAAAATAATGATATGGTATAATGATGTAATGAGTGATGATATAGCAAGGGTTAACAAATTAGTAGCTATTATGATAGGTATATCTTCACATGGTAAGTATATAAAAGGGGTTCAACCAATCACATTATGCTAACTCATCAAACCCAATCATAATATAGTTGAAAAATTAGTAAAAAGACTTGGTGAAACATAGATTTTAGACCAAATCAAAATGCAACAAGTGTATAATATGATTTATAAGTGTAAAATAAAATCAAAGCATGACAAGTGGTGTAGTCCAATTTTCTAGTACACTACCCAGTGGCCTACATAATCAAAACCTAGTTGGAAGCCTCCTATTTGATATTGTGACAAGTGGTATCACCTAATTTAGTAGTACACTATCGAATTAGTGCATAGTTGGTACCTTTGTAGCCACTCACACAATGACATATAGAAGCCTCCCATTATTTGCAATTATATAGTTTTATTTTTAAATTTTTAAAGATTTTTGAGGTATTTTGTGTGAATTTTGGGTCAAACTTTTGATGCCATAAATTTTACAAACAAAAGTGTTTCAAGCCATTTTTTTCCAATTGCATGGGTATTAGATATAATTGCATTACAATATTTTATATTTTGGTAGTAAAGTTATAGATGAGCATGCGACCTTGCTAAATCATCTAAGCTATGCCACTTAGAAAATCAAGATAGAAGATTTTCTCCAAAGTAAGGGGTTCCTCAAATATGTGAATGAAGGACCTTGAGAGACTTTCAAAGAGAAGAAGAAGTTAGACATGGATAAGAAGAATATGACTCTTGGTGTGATAGCTCATCACATTGATAATATCTATGTCACTCATATTAGCAACATTATAGACCCTAAGGAGTTTCTTGGTAAACTTCAAGGATTATGTGATCTCATTGATTATACACAGATTAGTAGGTTGGAGATAGAGATTGCTACCTTGAATATAGAATCCTTTGATACCATTGATGAGTAATAAATCATTCTAAAAGTTGTAAGATGACATTCAAACTGCTAGAAGGATTCCAAAGGTTAGAGGAGAAAAAAAACAAACTATGGACAAGGAGAAAAGCATTAATTTTTTTAAAATTATCTATAAAAATATTTTGAATACATATGATATAGTTTCTATTATATTTAATATGGTTCATATATACTTCCCAAATTCTTATCCACCATTGATTGATAAAGTGTTTACATACCTTCTTCATGATCAAGTTTGAAGATATAGGTATAAGGTTTATTGTTTCATAAATTAGACTCATCCAAAATAAGTGGTCAAAGATCAAACTAGCAATAAGCCAAAGCAAAATTAAAAGAAGTCCAAGAATCTCTTCAAAAGCCAACTTGTGAGTTTTGTAAGAAGGAAGGACATAAGAAGAATTTTACTAGATTCACATCAAGAAGATTTTCATTCAACAAATTGAACATCCACATCTTTTAATGAGTGGATTGTAGATTTAGAGGCAACAAGGAACATGATAAAGCACCAACATATTCTATAGGGTTACAACATATTGCATGTTGGATAGCATGTTGTCATTGGAGATGAATATTATTTATAGGTGGTAGGTTGTAGAGAGGTTATTTTTGGATCTTCTTTTGATGTTCTTCATATTCCTAGTATTGGCCCCAATATTTTATCTATCTATTGTATCATTCATAAAAATAAAAAGATAGAATTTTAACCTAATTGTTGGGTGATAAAGGATAAATAATAGATTTAAGATAGTTAAGTTTGGTTATTATGATGAGTAAATTAAATTTATAAATTAGGGATAGGTCGATTCCTTTTATGTCCTCTTAGAAGAAATATTTTGTGTCCATGATGGTTAAAGTAGATGATGAGAGTTAGTGATGGCACCATAGGTTTAGACTGATTAGCTATGGATAATTGAGATACATGAGTTATTATTAAATGGCCATTAAACTTCCTCATATATCCCCCATGAAGGGTGCATGCGAGGGATATATTTTGGGGAAGCATCATAAAGAGTTATTCCAAAAGGGATAATGAGGTATGCTATGCAACCCTTAGAGATATACATAATGATATATATGGACCCATGGGTACACCTTCTAAATCTAGGAACATGAATTTTCTCTTCTTTATTGATGATTTATATAGATATGTGTAGTTACATACTATTCATATAAAATATGATACCTTTAAGAATTCCAAGGAATTAAAATAATTACTAGATAGGAAATTATAAAGGAATATCAAATGTCTTAAGTCGGATAGGGGAGGTGAATATATGAGAAATATCTTTCATGATTTTTTGACACTTCATGGTATAGCATTCCTAATGATTATTCACTATACCCTAAAGCAATATAAAATTACTAAGAGGTAGAATAGGGTAATAGTGGGGATGGCTTATTGTATGATTCATGCTAAGGGTATGGAGCACAAATTTTAGGGCAAAGTCATCACTTGCGTAGCATACAACATCAATAAAATTTCCACTAGATTAGTATAGGATGTGACACCTCTTGAGATATTAGTAGATGATAAGTATAATGTGTCCCACTTTCATATATTTGGGTCTTCAACATAGGATTACATACCCAAATATATTTGGAAAAAAGAGGTAGTAAAGATTCACATATGCATATTTTTGGATATTCAAATACATCGAACACATATTACCTCTATGATTCTAAGAGGCATGAGATTCTAATTCAAAGATATGTGAATTTTTATGAGGTTTCTTTCAAGTGTTCCATCTAGTCCACCACCTTAGATTTTTGTT
This sequence comes from Wollemia nobilis, assembly GCA_028583015.1. Lineage (NCBI taxonomy): Eukaryota > Viridiplantae > Streptophyta > Pinopsida > Araucariales > Araucariaceae > Wollemia > Wollemia nobilis. The sequence continues at coordinate 15,813,348 of JAQPPZ010016726.1, forward strand.
GAAGATCCTAATATTTATTTGATTTTTCCAATATATTCTTATGGTGTACATTCCTATTGGGGATTCCTCTTTATCTTCTAGTAGAATCCCCATGCTTAAATATTTTACCTCTCCTTAGGAAGCACCACCTTTAACTCCTTCAATATTGGATTTAGGGAATGCTAGGTTTGATACACTAGTTCTTTATGTTATAGTATTGGATAATGAGGTGAGTGGTGAGATTGATTTAAATTATTTAGGTTTTGATTTTAACATTGGTTTTCTATGTGGTGTACCTAGATCTTTCATGGTTCATACAAGATCCAAGTGGGTTTGGATACTTTTGCAGGATACACATTTTTTCTATGGAGAAAAATTGAAAGGCTCCTTATTAATATTTTCTCTAGAAGGTTTATCATTTTTGATATCCTCTCATGTATTATTAGGGTAAGGGCTAACTAGAGTTGGAATATGCCATGCTTTCAAGTATGCATCCTTGATGAAGAATCCAACATGGAAACTTGTTTCTCTTCGAAATGGAAATAATGTTGTGGGGTGAAAATGGGTCTATAAGACCAAGTTTAGTTTAGATGGTCATGTGGATAAGCATAAGGTATTCCTTGCGGCTAAGGGATTATCTCAAAATAAGGGAATTGACCATTTAAAGACATTTGTCATAGTTTCTAGGGTGGATTTTGTTTGAATGATTCTTTTTGTAGCTGCTTACTATGGTTGTAAGGTACATAAAATAATTGCAAAGAGTGCCTTATTTCATAGTGAGCTTCAAGAGGAGATCTACATGCAATAACCACCAAGTTTTGATATTGAGGGTCCCACTTCTTTGGTATGTCGACTGATTAGGTCCATGTATGAACTTAAGAAGACAACACATGCTTGATATGAGAAGATCCACTCTTACTTCCTTAGTTATGGATTTTGATAATGTGAGGTAGAACTTGATGTTTACATCAAACATCAATATGGAAGACCTTGGTAATTATACTTTATGTAGATGATATTCTCATTATAGATAACTTTTCTTCCTTTTTGGATGAGTGGTGCTCCACCATAAGTTTTTTTCTATCTAGCTTCTAGACCTATTTATTGGCGCTCTAAAAAACATATTATTTCTTAATATTTCATAAAATCTAAACATTATGTTAATTGGGCAACAAAGAACCTTTGATGGATGCTTACAATATTAGAGCAAGTGGACATTCCTTATTTCTAACTAGTTACTATTTGGTATGATAATTAAAACACCATATAGATTGTTAACAACCTAATGTTTTATTAGAAGATAAAGCATATTGAAATTTGGATGCACTATGTATGTTGGATTTATGCCCATGGTATGTTTGATCTCGTATTTGTGTTATTAGCAAAGTAGAAAATAAATAACTTGATCAAGATCTTGCTCAAGGTTCCTTTTGTGTGCATCAATAACTACTTGGTGTGGGAGAGTGTTCCTTAAGGAGGGATGACTAGTAAGGGTCTCTCTCTATGCTCCCTCCTTAGCTTAAGGGGGGATATTAAAAAATATGATGATGGAGCTTCACTTGAGGTCATGAATGAAGTATTTTATGTATAAGCTCTTTGGGCCCTTGTAAACCTTATTGTAAAATTTTTTTATTTAACCTTAAGGTCAATTCCATAACCCTGACTTAGAGGTTACTTATAATTGGGTATAAATACCCCATCATACTAACCATTTCATGATTGGTTGGTGTATTCTATTTTACTTTACTTAGATTATTTGGTTTTCATAGACAACCCCCTTGTATCATGTGCATTACTTTCTATGTATTTGTTTTTCAATAATAGTGGGTAAATTATTGATTCAATTCATTTTTAGATAGTTTTATGAAAACTAACAAGAAACTATATTAGGAAGGAAGAATTAATTATTTCAAATATATTCTATTAGAATTTGGGAAAGATAAGGAGGCACAAAATAAGGTTTTGTAAAATATTTCAAGTATCACATAAGGACATAATAAAATATTTATAGAGGATTTATAGGAAATAATTTTCTCTTTCTAATCTAAGAAGGAACCTTTCCCTGATGGATTTCCTACAACTTTATTTAATAACTTTATGATTGCTAAATATTGATATGTTTAAAATATTTTAATATGCCAGGATAAATAAAGGTATAATAAGTGAGATCAATGACACCTCTATTGCATTGGTTCCTAAGAAAGTTGAAACAAATATTTTGATAATTTTTGTAAAATAATACTTTATAAGTTGATTAAAAAATATATGGTAAATAGATTAAAGAGCATTTTAGATTGTGTTATTTCAAAGGAACAACCTAGTTTTATTCATGGTAAACAAATTATTTATGGTATAATAATTGCATAATAGAAAATACATTCTCTTTATTCCATGAAAAAGCTAGGTATACTTGTAAATTTAGATACAAATAAAACATTGATAGTTATTGCTAAAATTTTCCACATCATATATAAAATGTTGTTGTAAGACTCCAAATATACCATTGTAATAAATGGATCCTCTATTGGATACTTTGAATCATCTTATAAACTTTTCTAGGGTAACCCATTATCTATCTATTTATTATTCAAGATAAGATATTTGAGAGAGCTTTCTCAATGATAAAAATGCAAGGAAATGTTAAAGTTATTCATATTACAACAAATGGTCCCTTTGAATATCATGTCTATTTTGTCAATGATACTTTTATTTTGGGACATCCCTTAGTTAGAGATCCATGGAAATAAAACCTATATTATCAATGTATGAGAAGGGTACTAGATAATTATTTAATACTATAAAATCTAATATCTTTTTGACTAACACTATTCTAGATTAATTGTGTATATTTTAGAGTTGAAAGTTGGAAAATTAACATAACATATATACGTATTCCTTTCTATGATAAAGGAAATAAGAAGGATCTTTAGGACTCAATATTATATAGAATGAATTTTTATTTGGTAGAATGGAAAGATAAGTTATTCACCATGGATGGAAGGCTACAAATCATAAATGTTGCATTACAATATCTCTCTATATATGATGTTACATTCAATATTACCAATAGGTATAACATCTGAACTTAATAAAATTAAAATATATTTTCTTTGGAGAGGACATGAGACAAAAGTTAGGTTTCCTCTTGTAAGTGGGATAGGATTTGCCAAAACAAATATTGGAGGGGTAGGTTTAAAAATTTATAGAGTTATGAGTTTGGTATTAGGAAAAACTTGGTTGGAGATTATTCAAAGATGAAGAAAAGACTTGGGAAAAGATGTTACTTCAAAAATATATAGGTTCTATTGATATGATAAAATTATTTAGGAAATAAATCCTTACTAGAGGATCGACAATATGGAACTTTATATTAGATAGTTTGTAATTGATAAAGAAACATATTAGATGGTCATTCTATGAGGGGAATTCTATAATTTTTTAGTTTGATGCTTGGTTGAAGCCTTATCATATTATTTCTAATCGAAAGTGAAAAAAATGGCTTAGGTAGGTTTATCTTATAAAGGTTAATATTAATGTGAGAAATAATTCTACATTATAAATTTCTAATAGCAACTTGGTTGAAGGAGATAACCTCAAACAAATAGAGGATGATATTAAAAATATGCTTCAATAGTTCTATCTATATATTTTTATATGGAAGGATGAGTTGGTTTCGAATCTATTAAAATATTGTGGATACTTAGTCATGTTGGGATATAAGGTTTTAAATTAATCAAAATTTCCTACTTATAGTATTTTTTGTTGAAATAATATTTGGCCACTTGGGGCCCTTCCTAAGATCTCAATATACCTTTGGTTATCAGTGCAAAACAAGATTCTTATAGGTTAGAATCTATAAAGAAGAAGATATCATTGACCTTTTAGTTGTACCTTGTGTGAGAAGGATATAAAACATAAAATATTTTTTTCTTCAATATCCCTTTGCTTACACCACTTGGGGCTACCTTTTAAAAATATGAGAATGTATTGGGTAGCTCCATCAACATTGAAAGAATTGATGAAATATTGGGATATTTTTTTCAAAGCTAAAGTGTTATGCATTCTATGGAGAATTGGTCCTAGGTACAATCATGGTATTCTAACACAGTTTTAGCCTATTTTATGACATCAAGTTCTCAAAAATATAGCATGCTAATTTGTATTAAAGAATAAGTACAACTTTAGTTGAGAATTAGAGGAAGGTGTAAATTGGGAAAAACCATTGTAAATAAAATATAGAATAGGAATATATATTAAAAAAAAATATAGGTATATTAAACTATGTATTTTACTTAAGGTTATTCTTATTTTTTAAAGTTTTATGAGGAGAAACCAAGTACGAATGATGGATGATTCCATATAACACAAGTGTTTTGATAAAAATACCATGAATATGCATTCTACACAAATATATCTAGATGAAGATATAATTTTCATGATTTTTTATCAATATTTTAATTCTTATTTATTCTTAACTCAACTAGTATAATGTTTTTTGAAAAATTGTTGAGTAGATATGTCAAGGCACCAGACATCAACATATTTTTATATAGAACAAAAGGAGATAAATAGATCTAGTGTAAGGATAATGACTTATAGTTTTTATATATTTTAAAATATTTACCCTTGCCTAAATGTGAGATTTCATTTTTGCTTTTAGACATACCTTTAATAGTTAATAAATAAAAAATTATGCAACAATAATAAAAATATATAAAATTTATATGCCTAGTGTACATTCCAATACCTATGTTGAAACCAATTTTAATTATAAAATGATATTATTTAACCTATATGGGGACTCCAAAGTTGTGTTAGTGATCCTAACAACACAAAAGTTGATATAAATATCTAGTTACAATAAAACTAAATAAAATTTGTATATATTTGAAATATATATTCCAATACCTATCAATCCACATTTTTTTATTATAAATTGTCATTATTTTTTAGATTTTATAGCTTGAAAGAAATAATAGTATTTTAAAAATAAATCTCAAAGTCATTCTCAAATTTTGAATTATACCATTATATCTATTGCAGAACATTTACATGCATGGTGCTGATCAAGGAAAGTATCAAGTGTGGAGAAAGAGGTGCTAGCCTCTTGGTTGTATGATTTGAATATATAGGCCAAGGATCATCTATGAAAATGGAGTTAACACAAAGGATTTATGTTGATCTACGTAAAATAGAAATATCCAAAAGTTGGATTCATTAAAATTAACTTTGATGGTGCCTCTGGTGGAGGTGGTGTTTTTCAAAATAATGAAGCTAAAATTATCCTTATAATCATATTGAAATTTGACTAAAAACTATATAGATTCTAGGGTATTTCTTACAGGTATCAAAATTACCATTGAAAAGGATTGAAATATTTTTCAATTGAGAGGAATAAAAACTTATTATTAATTTTATCAAGGTAATGGATGTGAGTATTGGATAAAATATAACATTATTTTTATATCCCTCAACTATTATAAAAAACAATATCTTGGAAATATCAACATATTTGGAAAAGAAAAGCGTTTAGTAGATAATTTATCCCAATTGGGTTGTTGAACTTTATTTTGTAAAATTTATATTTTAGAAGGTAACTTGACAAGTAAGATTTTATCTATTAATAAAAATCATGTCAAGGAGTTAATAGTGGAAATATATCAATTTAAGGAAGATGAAGCATATCTTTGATAAAAAATATGGTTTAATTAACTTCATAAAAAATGTAATATTTTATTTTTTGATGGAAACACCCCCAATAGAATCCACACATAACTTATTAAATAAGTTTAAAAATTTCAATAATAAAATCAAAATCAATATCTCTGAGAACAAATATAAAATTAAAGTTATCAATAATTAACAATATCAAAATAAAAACTATCAACAACAATGTTATAAAGTCAAAACCATTAGTATTAAAGAGCTCCTCATAATAATTTGAATAACAATGAAAAATCAATTATTCTAAAAACAAACATGAATGTGTGGAGTTTTATTATTCTACCTAGAAGTCACACACAAGCATTATAGGAAGTTACACCTAAAGAAGCTTGTTCTGGAATAAATCCTTCAATTGCAGATCTTAGAGTATTCAAAATTAAGGCATATATGCATGTGCCAAATTGGAAGAGGGCCAAGTTAGATGCTAAGACCCTACTATGAATGTTACTTGGGTATGATTATGAGACAAAAGCTTATTAATTGATGGATATAGTTACCAAGAATTTTTATGTAAGAAGAGATGTTGTGTTTGATGATATTTATGATAATACATCACATGCTAAAAATTATAAGGAGTGTAAAGATATCACATCTTTAGTTATGAGCATAAATGATGATATGGAGTTATATGAGAAATTTCATGCAAAATATTAGGATCTTGTTGTTGAACCTATAGTAATTGATGAATAGGAGGTTGTTGTACCTATATCTCCATCACAATGAAGAAAGAATCCAAAATGGCTCACTAGTACATTAGAGATATTAAACTTGATGTAGCTCCTAACATCACTTCCATGCAACCATATACTCAAAGCAATATACATCAAGAAGTAATTATAGCCTTGATGAATTTAGTAGTAGAGAATTAAAAATAAAAATCGGTGAAGGAAGCACTTAGCTCACCACAATAGAAGGGAACTATGCATGCAAAGTATGAATATTTGATAAAGAACAAAACATGGGAACTTATCAATCTACCAAAATAAAAGAAGCCAATGGGTTGTAAGTGGGTATTTAAAATAAAATATAAGGTATATGGATCCATTAACAAGTATAAGGTATGGCTCCTTGCAAAATTCTATGCATAGAAGGCAAGAATAAATCATGAAGAGACATTCAATCCCATAACAAATATTTAGACCTTCTATGTAATCTATGCACTGGTAGGATGGTTTAGTTGTAAAATTTAGTAAGATGGATGTCAAGAGTGTCTTTCTTAATGGCAATTTACAATAAGATATGTACAAGACACAACTTAAAATATTTTTTGTTGATACAAAATATAAAAAATATGTAGATTTATCAAGTTATTGTATGGATTGAAGCAGGCTCCCAAAGCTTGATACATATGTTGGAGAATATTACATTATTTGGTATGTGCAAATGTACCTCCATGTAATTTTATGGTACAAATGTAAATATATAATAGATAATGTTTAAGTCTATAGTTTAGATAAGTGATTTATTTTTCCCCGTTATGTAAGTGTTAATGTGTAGGAAATGCACAAGTGCCATGCAAGTTAGAGTGCAAGTGTGTATTAAGAGAATGTGCACAAGTGTCATGTAAGTGTGAAAATATGTAATGTGATAATGTGTACAAGTGTCTTAGATGTATGTAGAGGTGTAAAAGTGAGATACAATTAAGTATGCATGTAAGAAGAAAGTTAAGAGTCTAGTATGCAAGTGGCAAGATGATAAGCCAAAGGTCATGGGAGCTATCATATGGAGATAAATAGTCAAGTATGTGAAGAGTCACATTACTATGTCTATATTATAGATAAAAAACTTCATACAAATATATAAGGGGAAGAACATAAACGAATACAACACAAGAAAAATAAGAAACAATCTCTTTGATAATAAAGCTTATATACAAAATTTGAGCAATTTATATTTTAAGTATTCTTCATGCATGTACATAATGATTATTGGTCATATTACATTCATATTTGATATTATAAATTAATGTTATTTTTATAATTATATTGGTATTTATATATAATTTATTGCTCAAATATATAATTCTACTCTTTATTTTTGATATTTCAACCTTTAATATTGTGTTTTCTTTATATTGAGACCTATGATATTTTGAGATATTAAGGCTTAAAAGCCAAAAGTGGTATCAGAGATATTACCACTTAACTTTGTTTATTTTGATAGATTTATTATATTAGCCACTATCACCACCATTTAAATCTATCCATTATTTCTAGAGTTATATTAGAGTTTGTCCACTTTGAAAGTAGTGAAAACTCGAACTCTATTTTATAAAGGTCTAATTGAGTAGAGATTGAGGGGACAAGGAAAATTTACCCTGATCTGGATGCTAGGGTCCTTCCACTTGGTTGAAGAAAAACCAATGAATACTAAGACTCAATTTGAATGTATTATGAGATCCAACTTTGAAGATAGTTAGACATGAGGGAAAATTCATTGTCACCCTAATATTTTTTATTGGATTCTCTAGAAAAGAGGAGAATCATATTTTGTTCTTAGGTGTGACCTAAGACATTATAGGATTGAAGAGCATCAAAGATCTCAGATAATTGAGGAGTATTAAGACTCCCAGATAATAGAGAAGCATCAAATATTCTAGATATTGAGAAGTATCAAAGCTTCCATAGGATTGAGAAGCAATATAAGCTTCTTAAGATCAATTTTTTTTAAGATAACTCGGATAGAATCCAAAGTGTGGTAGAAAAATAAAATAGTTACTTTCTACTAATATTGAAGATTATTTTGCAGTTAAGAGCACAAAGTAAGAATAAAATTTAAACTTGTAGTTAAGATCAAAGTAAAGGGAAAAGAAGAAAGGGCCCTCATAGTTCTCAAGCATGGAAGAATAATCTGAGCTTGATAGCAGTCCATGAGTATAACATAATCACTCAATATAGATAAAGCTTAAGCATAAGAAAAAAATCACTTGAGTTTGATAAAGTTCCAATTCAAAAAAGTAGTACTTGAGCTTGGAAGAGACCAAGCATAGAGAAATTCTAACTTGGAGAAGAAGTAGAACTTGAGCTTGGAATAATACCAAGCATAGAGAAGCAAAATATAGAAGTTGCACCCTAACCTACTAAAGCATAGAAGTGACTGAGGTTGTGTCATAGAAGCAAATGAGTTAGAGAACACCCAAGAATAAGTAATAGAAGCAATCAAGTAAAGAAATAAAAGTGGATGAGGCCGACATACAATACAAATTTGAAAGCAATAGAAAAGTGTTCGAGGTGCTTAAGTGAAGGAGGAGTGTTTGAGAAGTGCTCAAAGAACTTAAGAAAATGAAGTTAGTCTACTACAAGTAGTGTTCAAGCAATACTGAAGGCACTTAAGAAAAATAGGAGAGCAGTGCTTGAGAAGCACTTTAGTAGAGGATTATTAGCACTAAGAAGAAGTTAGATGATTAAACAATGCTCACACAGTAGAACAGGGAGGTGAAGCTCTTACATAAAAAGGAACACTCATCAGAGAAGAAGTGCTTGAACAATGCTCACATAGAAAAGAAACATCCATTAGAAAATAAGCACTTCAAACAATGCTCATATAGAAGAGGAACATCCATCAAAGGGAGTAGCACTTGAGTAGTTCTCATAGACATCTAATCGAAGTGCTTGAGTAGTTCTCAAAGACATCTAGTCAAAGTACTTAAGTTGCGCCCAATGACATCCAACCTTAGCATCTAAGCAATAGTTGAAGAATTCAACGATTAATAGCAATGAAGCAAAAGCTTGAGTTGCACTATTGATAGCAATCACAAGTGGATCCCATCGATCATAGCAGAGAGGAGAGAAATAAAACTACAACAAAAATATTTGGAGTGCAAGGTCATTTGAAATGATATTGAAGCGAGCGAAATATTATTGAAGTTGAAGCATTATTACTATGTGGAGTATAATGCTTGAATATAAGGCATAAGAAATGACCAGTTTGATAATCATTTCTAATGACTATTCTTATGTTTAAAATGCCATGCAAATGTTGAAATCTATTTGAGGCAACAAGGATATTTAGTTCATTGTAGTCATTAGAAATGTTATACAAGGAAGAAGGAATAAAATGTAAAAGTTATTACCTTAATATAATTAGATTAAAGACCTAAGGTTAATAACTTAGGTATTTTTAAGTTGGATCTAAAAGGTTTTAAAGATTTGATTATTAGGTGGGAGTTATAAGGTTTTCTACTATAGTGTAAATTTAATATTTCAAAGTTTTAATTTTTTAGTTTTTAATTAAAAAAAGAAATGATTAGGTTTTCTACTTTAAATATAATTTAAGTTTATTTGATTTAATTTGAAGTTATTTGAGGAATTTAAGTTAGAAGATTTATTTTTCAAGTTATTAAAGTTTTTTTCTTGAAGTTCTTTAGTTTTTGAGAAAAACTAAAATTAAAAAAAGTTTTAATTTTTTTTACAATTTTAATGTTTTAGGGAGATAAAAGGATTACTAAAACAATTTAGAAAATTTTAAAGTTTGTAAATTTCTTATTTGAGTGGTTATTTGAATTTTTTTATTTTTTAACTTTGGAGTTATAAGGATTCCAACTTAAAAATAAAATAAACAATATGGATAAATGGCAGAGAGGAACATCACAATATAGGAGAAATTATCAAAGACCATACTATATGAGAGAGATTTCAAAAAAAAAAAAATGTTTCAAAAATAATATATTGAGTTCAAAGGTAAAAATCATAAAAGAGTTTTCCAAAATTCTTATCAAATATGTGAAATAAATCACTTGAATCTCATCAAAAAATGCAAAGAGGAAAATATGTTTGGTATATAGATTCAAATGCTAGTCATCATATGACTAGAAACTTACATTGGTTTGAATACTTAGAAGTCAAGGATAATATCTCACTAAATATTGCAAATGTTAAGATGTATCGAATTCAAGGAACCGGTAGAGTAATACCTAGAATACCATTTTCAGATTTTGTGCTAAAAAACATTTTATATGTTCATGGACTATCAACTAATCTTATTTCAGTTGCTCAATTAGTTGAAAAAGGAAAAAAAATGGAATTCCAATATAAATGAACATAGCAAATGCATTATCATAAATCAACCAAAAAATGAAGCTACACGGTCAATCAATAATGGAATATTTTCCTTAGATATAATGGGATTCTCTCAAGAAATTATTGAAAATTTACCTCAAGATATAATTGATGATAAGATGCTTGATTTTTTAGAAATATAGAAAATAGGAAATTGGATTAGACAAAGTCCAAGATTATCTTACAAACATGAAAAATGGATGAACCCTAGATTCAAGAGAATGAAGAAGATTCTAGAGAAGTAGAGGTTCATGAAAAATGCAAGGTCACATGAATATTGAAGATTGAATATCAAAGACCAAGATTAAAGACCAAAGTCTTCAATAATCAAATAATGTAATACATGGGGGTGTTGGAGAATATTACATTATTTGGTACATGCAAACATATCCCCATGGAACCTTCATGGTAAAAATGTAAATATGTAATAGATTATGGATGATTCTATAGTTTAGATAAGTGATTTATATTTTCCCTTTTTGTAAGTGATAATGTGTAGGAAATGCACAAGTGTCATGTAAGTTAGAGTGCAAGAGTGTATTAAGAGAATGTGCACAAATTCCACGTATGTAAGTATGCAAATATGTAATGTGAGGATGTGCACAAGTGTATTAGATTAGGAGTGCATGTAGAGGTGTGCAAGTGTCATAGAGTCAAGTATACATGTAATATAAAAGTAAAGAGTCTAGTATGCAAGTAGCAAGATGATAAGCCAAAAGTTATGAGAGCTATGATATGGAGATAAATAGTCAAGTATGTGAAGAGTCACATTACTATTTCTATATTATGGAGAAAAAATACATACAAAGAGAGAAGAAAACGAAGATTAATGAATACAACACATAAAAAAATGAAAAACAATTCTCTTTGATAATAAAGCTTGCATGCAAATTTGAGCAATTCATATTGTAAGTATTATTCATGCATGTATATGAATGATTATTGGCCATATTACATTCATATTTGATATTATTTATTTATTTATTTTTTTAAATTTACATGATGGAATCGGTAGCCGCCAGGAATCCGGGCAGGCTGTCCAGCTTTTATGGCTACCATAGTATTCTGTGCTGTCCGCCCTAGAAGCCGCCACACAGATCTTCATGCAGTCCGCCCCTATAACCACCATGCCACAATAATTTTAAACCTTTTACGCCCCTGAAAGCACCAGGAAAGGGACAAGCGTTCAGTTCGACGAGGCCCAAGATTTGAACCTTGGACCTCCGCACCCCTTATGGGGTTTGGATGAACCAATTGGTCTACACCTCGGACCTCCATATTTGATATTATAAGTGAATGTTATTTTTATCATTATATTGGACTTGATATATAATTTATTGCTCAAATATAAAATTCTACTCTTTATTATTGTTATTTCAAACCTTTAATATTGTGGCTTCTTTATATTGGGACCTGTGATATTTTGAGATGTTGAGGCTTAAAATCCAAGAACATCAAAATTTATGATCACATGTTGTAGAATGGTTTCACTAGAAGTCCCTCTAAAACAAATCTATATCTTAAGAAAGTTAGATTTAAAATAGTGATATGTTGTATGTTGATCATCTGCTCATTTTTAGTAGTTTTTATGAACTGGTAAATGGTGTGAAGAGTGACTTGAAAAAGTTACTTGATGTGATAGATCTGAGACCTTTACACTATTATCTTGGCTTAGAAGTATGGAAAAAGAAGAATCATATTATGGTCTCATATATAAAGCATGAAAAGGTATTAATAAAAAAATATTAGAATATAGACTATAAAGCAAAGGTAACACCATTGGAGCAAGGTTTACAATTTTCCCAAAATGATAACTCACCTAGGTATCTGGTACTTTTTATTGTCAACTAATTTGGAGTCTTGCATTCCTTAAAATATCAAGCCTGATATCAGCTTTGCTATGAATTATCTTTTGATGTTCAAGCAAGAACCTAAGGAGAGTCATTGAAAGGCAATAGAGAGGATTTTATATTGTGTTCATGGTACAATGGAGTATGTCCTAGAGTAAAAGAAGAATGATCAATTTTTCTAGTAAGGATACACAAACTTAGACTATACTAAATCTATAGTTGATAGGAGCTCAACATATATAAATGTGTTTCATATAGGATCTAGACCTCTCTCATGGAACAGAAAGAAATAACAAACAATGAAATTATCATCCATAGATACAGAGTACCATGTTACACAAAGAGCTATGTGTAAAGTTATATAGTTATGCTGCATATTGTTAGATATGGGTTCCTAAAAATTAGTTGACAATATTTCATTGTGATAATTAGGGTATTTCAAAGTTGGTCAAGAATACATTTTTTTAATGAAAGAACAAAGAACATTGAAGTTTAATGTCATTTCATTTGAGAATAAGTTCAAAATAACCAAATTCAACTCCAATACATTCCCATCAAAGAACAACCCATGGATAGTTTTACAAAGGTATTTGCACATGTAAAGTTTGAGTAGTTTTGAAGTTCTCTTTTTATATCAAGTAATATAATAATGGGGTATGTTAGGGTAACATTACATTCTTTGTGTTATTATTTACAAGTTGGAGTGGCTAGGAGGTTATAACCAATATTCATGGCTACGACGTACTAGCCTATATTTGCATGTGGTTATACCATTATAACCTATTTTATTGTATTTAAATATATGATGTTGAATCAATAAAATATGATTTTAATTTTCTCTATAAGTAGTATTAAAGTGTGTTACACATATAGGGTCAATATTTGAGTTGTTGAAGAAGATATAAAATTAGGAGACATTAATAACTTTTACATTGTTAAACATGTAAAAAAACATATCAATATTATATTTTCACTCATGAGTACATACACATACATAAATACATAACCAAATAAAAACTTTAACCCACATATTTTCTTCTTATATAATGTATGATTTATACTGAACATCTCATTATATCTATTTAACACTTATTACTCCACCCCAATGCTTTTTTCAAAAATATTTAATATTTTGTTCTTTGTAATATTATATTCTCCCTAAAAATAATATATAAAAATTCACATATACATACATATCTATCAATTACTACATTAAGAAATATACTAAAAGAATCTATCCATTGCTAACTAATTTCCCATTAATGCACCTAATGCATTATCTTGTTTGTAATTAAAGTGTGGCATATGTACCCAATCCAATATGGGTATGCATCCTATTTTTATCATGAAATCATGGATTCCCATATTGGGGGTGGTTGAAGAGATGACTAAACTAAAGTGTTACACACACATACACATAAATATATACATACATAGTTATCAATCTATATTTTTTTTTAAAGTAAAAAACCCCTTGCGGGGCCACCTTGGTCTAAGAGACCACGAATAGGGGGTTCTACACCGTCAAAGTCACCGGGAGTCACGCCCATCCCTGATCGCACCAATATTATCAATTAGATTTTGAGTACCCAATTCAACTTTTTGGTAGGGTGGATATTCAAACCTGGGACCTCCCTTGGAGGATTGCCCTCTCCTCTCCAAATCACCTACAACACTGGGTGTTTTATCAATCTATCTAACTACATATATAGTTAGATAGATTGATAGATATGTATGTATGTTTGTATATGTGTGTGTTTGTGTGTCTCCAACCATCCCCGCTATTGGCATCCATGATTTCATGATAAAAATAGGATGTATACCCATATTGGATTGGGTACATGTGCCACACTTTAATCATAGGCAAGATAATGCATTCGGTGCATTAATGGAAAATTAGTTAGAAATGGATAAATACTTCTAACATCTATATTAATGTATCCGTACCTTCATAAAATCAAACCTTACATACCTTGCACCCTTGCATTTATGTGCATAAACTTTAAAGACCCATATCGAGTACTCTATACTCACATGTCATGTACCCCATATAAGTGCACCCATAAAACCTTACTTTTAATTGGGGGCTACTCCCATAAAAATAATAAATTATTATATTTATTGTTAGGTCAAAAAAAACATATCTAGCATGTACTTTTTCAAAGAAATTTTTCATATCCTTTTCTATCAAATATATTCTTCATATTCCTTAAACTACTAATTTTTTGCAGTCGAATCCTTGATATTATTTTATTTAAGAGATAAATATCACTTAACCAATTTCCTTCTAACATTTAAATTTTACCAACATGAAGATAAACATTATAAGTGGCTAAATTATCTACTACCTAGTTTCCTTCTCTATAGATATGTTCACATTTACAAGAGATTACCTCCAACAATAGTAATGTTTTTATCTAAACCCCACATCCATTTTATTAATATAATTAATGATGATTTATAAATACCCTTTTATTGAAATGTATTTTAATCTTTTTAAATGTAATTTTTATCCTTGTAAGAAATGTCCTAGCCTTTGCATAGTTTTTTTTTTAATTCCTTATATATAAAGAGAAGTTTATGATACAAAAATTTCCATGGGTAAAATCAAAATATATGATCTAGCCACTATTTATCTAATCCAAGCTCTCTCTTGATCTGGACTATCCTATGTCCAATGATATAAGTAACATATATAATATGCATTACTACTAAAAAACTAAATCTCTTGATCCACACATAACACTAATAATAAATATTATCTTTAGCACTACTTTATCCAATGACTTATGTAACAACATTGACATATGTAGCACCAACATCTATCATACTTTTCTCTATCACTCTTGTACTATTTTGTAGTTCATGTGGATCATGCTGCTCCTTCACTAGTAACCCATTTTTTAGCAATGTTAAAATCTCTTATTTGGTATTTCCATTCTCCATTTGAATCCCTTCATTAGAAAGTTGATCATCATTTTTTTTTAAAGTTTCTTCTCACATGTATAAAACTTATGGATTTGAAATGGCTGCACATTTCTTGATTATCTTGTAGAATCACATCTAGCATTAGATTTGATATTTTCACCTTTCTACTTATTGCTTCAATGAACAATTTTAAATATCCATATACTATTATATTTAACCACTCTTGCTACCTAGCAATTTTTAATCCTTTATTTAAGCTAACAACTCTGTAAATATTTTCAAATTCACTCCTAATCCTTCAAAAAGTTCAATCAATACTCTCCCTAAATAATTCATTATAATCCCTCCCACTCTTACTTCTCTCATTATTTTTTATGCACCACAAAAAAATAGAAGGTATACCTCGATACTAAATATTGGGGGCCCATATTTCTTACTTACCTACTTGGTTATAAAATATATTTCTAGAAGCTAAACTATTCATTGTTTAGCTTCCACTAGTCAGTCTTCATTCTCAATCCCATTTCTATTATCTTTAATTATCAACTTGAGAATTTATATTCCACACAAATATTCCTAAAAGGATGTATATTTTTGTCTCAAAAGGTTACAACATTTTGAGCTTTCCATATTTTCCATAGTAAAATTTGTGGTAGTACCTACCAAATTAACTTTATTGCTATTTTTCTATCTTTTATAAAAGGATAATTAGTGTCCCATTTGGTTAAAAATTCCTCACACTCCTTAATTTTGGAATGGTTGTCAACTCTAAAGTCCAATGATTGCCACTTGAAGTTTAAAACTTGGTTAAAGACTTCACATTGAATGAACAAGTGTTCAATATTTTCTTCCTACTTCTTACATAACATACATAATGACAACCCATGTATATCCTTTCTACTTAAATTTTCAGCTTAAGATCCACATAAAATGATCAATTTTTTTCTTTAAAGTGAAAAACCCCTTGCGGGGCCACCTTGGTCTGAGATACCATGACCAAGGGGTTATACACCGTCAAAGTCACTCGAGAGTTGCACCCGACCCTTCCCGCACCAACATTATCAATTGGATTTTGGGTACCCAATTAAAATTTTGGTAGCATGGATATTTGAACCTGGGACATCCCTTGGAGGATTGCCCTCTCCTTTCCAACTCACCTACAACCTCTAGATGAAAAAATGACCAATTTTAAGAATGGATCTTACACTCCATAATTTTGTCTAATACCTACTATTTGGAAACAAACGATCCTCACCTTTGCATAGTTGTTAGTTGAAGTTCCATATGATTTTGAGTAAATAAGAAGTATTTTGCCTTCATTGTTTCAAAATATACCACCTCCACTAGCTTTTATTGACTTTCATTTAGAAGCACCATAAAAATTAATTTTGATAGACCCAAAATTTGGACGTTCTCATTGTACCTAGATCAAAACAAACCCTTTGTGTTGCAAATGACCCCTCCATGTATATTCAAACCCTATAACCAAAAGGCTAACATCTATTTTTTTACACTTGGTACTTCCCATGATAAGCACCATCTATATAAACATTATACAAGAGATACAATAATATGATTCTAAAATTAAGCATTATTTTGATATTTATTTATTTATTTATTTATTTTTCCTTTCAAGCCATAAATTCCAACAAATAATAGTGGGACCAATATTTTGTAGAATGCATTATCCTTTAGCTTTGAAATAATTAATCCAATATTTCATCAACAATTCCAAGGTTGATGAAGCTACCTAATATATTATCGTATTACTAAAAAACAACCCTCAAATGGTTTAAGCAAACAAACAATGAGTAATAAAATAGTCAAACGTGTCTAGATTCTCCACACACAAGGCACACCTAAAAGTTCCATGATATTCAATTATTTGTAGACTCTCTTCTATAAGAGTATTACTTTAGATTACTAACCAAAGGAATGATGAGGCCTTAGAGAGAGAATCCAATGACCAAACATTCTTCCAAGGGAAAACATTGGAAGTAGGATATTATGATTGCTCAAAATATTCATATCCTAATTTGATTAAGTATCCACCATATTTTGATACATTCCAAACAACCTCATCCTTCTATAAAAATAGGTAAATATAAATCTTGAATCAACTTTTTAGTCCACTTACTATTTATTTGAGTTCCCTTCCTTCGACTAGGTTACTAACATAAATCCATGTTATTGCTCCTAGTAGTATAATCATTGGTCTTTGGACCTTTACAAGCTAGACATGCCTAAGCTAATGTTACCATTTTGAATCAAAAGTTTATATTATAATATTTGCTTTATTATTACTTAATATAAACATTAATATTTTCAAAATTAAAATAATATTAATATTAGTTAACATATTAAAGTTAGTATATATTAGCTAATTATTTCTTAAAGTTAATTAATACTAATAGTAATATTGTATTTTAGTATTAACTAATAGGATAGTTAGTTTTAGTTACAAAATAAAGTGATAAGATTCCATCATCCCCTTCCCTCTTCCCCTTAATTCCTACTTTTGTGTACAATTTGCTTCAAAAAGGATGATCTGTAGACACTAGGGTATTATGAATTTGGCATGAAATCGATACTAAGTAGAACTAGTGTAGCACCAAATTAGAACATGGATAAAAATAGCAAGCATGTGAATCCTGTAGACACCTAAAATGTGTCATTTTTAGGACTCTACTCATATGGGTACCTCTATAGACCATATGACTGATCTTGGACCTTTCCAAGAGCTAGTAGTGGTTCTAACCACTCACTTAGGCTAGTTTTGACCTAATAAAACATAGTCACTATCGACCAGAGTGGTTGTTAACATAGTCATTGAATCTTAGAGTGGCTACGAGCTAGCCACTGCTATGGACAGTGGCTAGCATTGAGACAAAGTCGACTGTAAATGCGGGCCCGAATCACTCATGGTAACTAAACTTGCATTGGATTTGAGAGATTTTGGGCATGAATATCCCAGAGTTCCTCCTAAATACCACTCCCAAGCAATTATGGAACTGGGTATTTCCCCTCAATATCCAGTTTCATGCAAATTTGGATCTTGGATTCTCCAAGAAGCCAAGATTTGGAATTTGGGAGGCCTACATATGCATCCTCCCACGAACAAGTAGAGGGTCCAAGATCCCCAATTTTATGTAGCGAATCCCTGCTACATTGAGAAAAAAATTGATAGCCCTGTGAGAAGCATCGAAGTGCTACCTAATTACAGATTGCCAAGCATGCCATCAATAATGGAGCTTCCATGAGGTTGAGAAGCAAATCATACATTTTCCATCAATCTGCTACAGATCTGAGAGATTTTACTCATAAATCCTTGTTTAGACACACCAAAAAACCTTGAACATAAATTCAACTAGTGAAATCTATGTTGCAATTAAATATTTAAGAGGTAGAATAGTCAGTTTATAGCCACTATCTTCGACAACAGCCCATAGGCTCAACTTCCAACAATATCAGCGACTAGCAGAGCCAACTACTCTAAGTGATAGTGATTGATGCACTTTTTCCTTAGTTTTACCTTAGATTTTATATAGTTATACTTTAATAAATTAGATTAAAGTATATTCATCATTTTTAGCATATTTGAATGGTTCATTAGCCATATTTAAGGTAGCTTTGACTAGATTTATTCATATTTTCTAGTTTTAGTTAATCTCCTTAGATTAACCTTATCTCTTATTTTATTTACAAATTTAATGTTAGATTAGTTAGATCTACTTGTCTTCTAGCATACTTTGCATTAATTTAGCATTCTTACACATATCTTTGCTCACATTGACATATCTTTATGTTTTATTGTAAGTTTTATCACATTATTTGCAAATATTTAAAAAGAGCCTCATCATGAAAGGCCTCATATGTTCTTAATTGTGCTATGTAATTTCTTGAATGTAGATCATAGATTCATGACATCTTTTAAGCATTATCAACATCAAATTACTCCAAGCAAGTGAAAATAAGGCATCCATAAGCCTTGAGCAGTTCGTGTTGACTATAGAAGACATGTGGATTGTATCATACCCATTTAGGGGCTCCAAATATTGTAATCATTGTATCAAGATATTGGTATCCCTAAGAGGGACCTACTTGTAACCAATTTTTATCAAGAATCAATAAAGGAGGCTCTATATTTTGTTTAACTCATGGTTTTACATGCTTTCTTCTTTTATGCTTGATATAATGATACAAATAGTTTAGGTGCATGTTTTCTAGGATTGTACAAATGGTGATCACGATGAAAACACTAAAATTATGCTGATTGATGATCTGTTTCAAGTTTTTTTGTATGTAGGTACAATCGCTCTAATTGACAATGACTAGTAGAGCTTAGCTAATTTTGAAGATAGTGACCTATCAGAGCCATCTTGAGCGACAACGACCAAAAGAAAACATGCAACAATAGACAACCTAAGTAGCATCAAACTTGGATTCCAGGTTGGTGGAATTCTTTGCAATTTTTCACTTCTTTGTCTACGTTTATTTCCAAAATATAGTAGGTGGAATTTTGTTTATTTAGAAAACATAGAGAAAGTTTAAGTTTAAATTCTTAGAATCTCTTAGTTTCTACTAGTCGTTGCTAGGAACAACAAACTTTTTATTGCAATCCACCCTAGTCTCCAGTGGTCTAGGTTGTGTGTAGGAGTTTGCATGCTTGAGGCCCAACTAGAGGCTATTTATTCATAATTAAAACTTGCATTCTCTGAAAATCATGTAGCATTAGATGTGCATTTTATTAAAGTGAAATGTTCTTTTAAGCATATAGGAACATTTGAGTGCTTTATGTTGCATTTCATTTTTCATGCAAGTTTAAAAAGAACAAACACACACCACGTCACATTTAAATGTTACTGAGTTGGAATTCACACCCAACCTCTAATAGAATCCAACTATGGTGGGTTTCAATTCCATCCATTGGATCAAATCCCACAAACCCACTCTATTTGGCCAATACCAGATCTAAGAACTGACATAGCCTGGAAAATTTGCATGTACTTCTCTTTGGAGGGTATAACACTGACCAGGTGAGATTGGGTGAGGATCTGGCAAGACCTGTGCTCCCTGATCAGGTATGGGTTTTCATATCCATACTTTGATTGGTTTACGTGACCGTGATTTTTGTTGTTATTTATCGAGCTGCGAGCATACAGGTAAAAACCATTAAACTATACAATTATTTCATCAAAAAATTTCCAAACACGATGAAAAATAGTTAAAGTTTTCAAAAAATCTAAAACACACAAGACCAGTTTTAGGAACACCAAAAATATTTAAAAGAGATAAAAATTTTATCTACTTTGTTTACATGTCTTAAAATTTACACAAAATATAATTTCACATTGTCATGGTCGTCATGCGGAGCAACCGCCCTCGGTCCAATACCAAGGTGGGAACTGCTGCTCCACCCAACCACAATAAAAAAAACAATGATGTTGAGCCACCCACAAAGAATACCATTGAATGAAGTTTAGTGAGCCTCAGGAGGGATAACTCAACTCGTGGGGGTACTCCTCGTGAAACCCCATATAGAGAACCATATCCAGGTTCTTCTCACGATAGACATGAGGGAGCTTCAAGGCCCCAATACTAAAATGATAGAAATAGGCAAGATCAGCCCACTAAGGGGTAAAACACAAGGGTTACATCCAATCATAGACTAGACACAACTCCTAGCCACTCTGAAGGTGGTAGGATAGCAATAGACTTCAATCTCATTGGTGCCAATGGAACTCCATGAGATCAACCATGGAAATCCAGATATCTTGATGAGTTGGATCAGGTTTTTTGAGATCAAATCAGAGAAGCAATGCTACTATGCATTCCATTTCTAAGAGTTCACATAGCTATCAAATAATGAGGTACACTAATGAGAAGGGGGAAGCTTCAAAGCACCCCCATAGCATGCACACTACTTTAGATCATGGGGATATTGAACATAGGTCATTGTACACTAACCATGTTGCCCTAATAGATAGAGGTAAAAGCATAGTAGGGGCTCCTATAAAGGTCCTCTCCATAAGGACTCCTCATACGGAGTTACAGAGTCATAGACCTTCAGTGGCAGATAACCATGTGCGTAGACTGTATGAAGACGTGGAATATCAAGAAAAATTGCTCCAAGACAAGAGGGAGGCATTGTGTGTAGAACAAGAGTGCCTAGACATCCTCGAATAGGAGGAAGTGTGGGTACAAAGAAAAAGGTATTTGCACCTAAATGAGCAACACTTGAGGAACCAACTTTCCCTAGAGCAAATAGAGCATGAGGAACAAGAAAATAGGTTGGCTCAAGCCAATCTACACATGGGCAATGAGTATTACCAATCCAACATACATGTTGTTTCTCAACCTAAGATATGCACTAAACAAGTAGATGAATGCACTCACCGCACATCATAACATGCTTAAAAATACCAACAATACCTAGATCTAGAATAGGTAGAACATGAACAAGAATGGGTAGATATGGAGGATCAAGAATAGACGTATCTGAATCCTCATTCGTAGTCATGGGAGAAAAATATCATCTCTTCAAAGGTATACAAGATACCCATCGAGATAATCAAGTATCTCAAGAAAAAAAACATGGTTGGAAAAAATCCAACCCTAAGAAAGATACACAATAAATATTTGTACCCTTTGGTACCAAGTCCTACTTATCCTAGACACTTCGAGATGCCTAGGTTAGATAAATTCAAGGGAGAGGAAGATGCACAAGAGCATGTGACCAATTTCATGAATGCGTGCTTCCATCTCCAACACAATGACACCCTAATGTTAATAACATTTATCATGACATTATCAGGTGCAACAACTGAGTGGTTTAATAAACTACCCAAACATAACATCATTAGTTTTGAGCAGCTGGTGAATGTATTCCTTGAATGCTTTTATTTTGGCATCAAGAAATAAAACTGTCCAACTTGGATAATCTAAAGCAATATGATAATGAGTTGGTCATGGACTACGAAAATAGATGGAGAAAACTAATGGTAAAACTACCATTTTCTATTCCCACTACTAAGATCACCCGAATGTTCACTAGGAGTTGCGCTAAGTACATCTCATTGCTCTTGCAGCTACAACAATACAGAACATTCAAGGAAGTCTTGGCACAAGACAAGCTGATAGAGGATATCAAAGTTGAATAAGGAGATCTTAAGCTCCACAAAAAGAAATATTGGAACAACAACCGCAACAACCAAAATCAACAAAAGCAGACCAAGCCTACTCTAGTCAATCAAGTTGTACTAAATGTTGCAAAGGGAGAAAATAACCAACAATCATAGAATTACCAGGATCAACCTTCCCTAGCCAAATACAACCAAAATAACAACCAAGGCCAAAATAGGCAACGTCAGCTACCTCACTACTTCACACCTTTGTTATAATCGATGGCATCGATATTCAATCAATTCAGTGAGGCACAAAGACTCAGACTACCTGAGGTACAACTTATTGACCCTAACTATCCCAAGCCCAAGGGATATAGGGATGATCATTATTGATCATACCATAGATAACAGGGACATGATATTGAAGTGCATCAATTTCAAAAATATTGTACAAAATATGATCAAGAAGGGTGAGTTGCAAGTTGATAATCCACTAGCACCTGACAAAAAAAATATGGGCATATTTAGAAATCCGTTTCCAAACCATGAAGCCCCTAGAAATAAGGATGCTCAAGTGAATCAAATCCAAGTTGAACCTCCCACCTAGGGATTCATTGGAATGGTTGACATAGTCAATATGGTTACAAGAAACTGGTGATACATCCAACTAGAGTCTCCAGTGGCTCCTATTCGTATCCTTACTTCACCTCAACAAAGGCCATTGTAAAATAATATTCTTTGTTCACGAGTGCGACGTGTGATAACTATTTGAAAAAAATTTATGCAGAGTATCCAAATAACATCAGCTAAGTTATTGATATACAAGATCATTCAATAGTATCACAAACATAGGGAGACCCTAATGGAAATATTGAAATCAATTGAGCTACATCCCTATAACCCTAATGCATTTACAAACTTTGTGGGGCAAGTACAATAGTGTCAAGAGTCGTTATTCAGTTTTATGATCACGAAATAAAGGTAGTCCCTACTACCGTAGTAGACCCACCTCTACACATCATCATGTGTATCAATGATATACCTTTAAAGCAGGTTTTAATTGACATAGGCTCATCGATTAACATAATAACAACCAAGGATATGGCGCACTTGAAGATACCTAGGTCAAACATCTTCCCTTCCTCCTCCACAATGAGAGCCTTCAATGATGCATTGTGATCCATAGTAGGTACAATCATCCTACCTATTTAGGTGGGGCATAAGACCATCCTTGTGATGTGTCATGTATTGGAGGGGGCCATGTAGTATAATATCCTCCTAGGGAATCCTTGGATAAGGGACATGCAATGCATTCCCTCGATATTGCATCAATGTATTAAATATGTGCATGAGGGATAGGTACATGTGGTACCATTGGATGAAGAGCCATTCAAATATGTTCATCAGGTTGACTTACCAAGGGATTTTTTCCTTTCGTCTATGCACCTATACATTAGGCCATCATCCCCTACCACACAACTAGGAAGCAAATCCAAATCAGTGCAAGGTGACCCATCCACATTGGTGCCACATCCAACTTCTAAAGCTACTGATACTTCTAAGAAACCAACAATATCTAAAGCAAAAGACTCTCAAAAATTTAAAGCACCCTTGGTGGAGGAAATACCTATGAAAGTCCCAACCATAGCAATAGAAAAAATTAAAAATCCCATGGAGGGGAATATTCCAAAGATATAGTTAAGGAGGTGCCTCAACCTACCTCACTTGCATCATCATCAGTGTCATGTGTACTGCAGGTGACAGTTCACCTAGCTAATACAAGACTAGGTGAATATCTTGTGTAGAATGTTAATTTCACTCCAATTATCGAGTTTGCATAAGACATGGGATGACCAAGAGACCCAAAACTACCCATAGGGACAATGGTGCCATTGGGGATCTCCCATAACCAGACTAATTTCATTTATGTAAGTTTGGATCAAGCATAATATGCCTCAGATATTTAAGAGGACGATGATAAGCCATTCACAATAAATGTACATTATCTATCCAACCCTAAGTTTGCTCTTAGACACTTTGAATGTAACCAGTGGAACGACTATGGTTTAGGTATATATGAGTAAGGACGATGAAACCCAATTGAACCACAATATCAGTTACCTACTGATAGGTATAGCCTAGGATATCTGAAGCTATGATGATTTATTAGCAGCATATATGGATAGACTAATCTTAGGATTCAGGGAAGATATCGAATGTAATCCTTATCACCTGAACATGAGCTACATGGATGACAAGTTGGTGATCATGGTCACTATAGAACCACTTTCTGTGTATCATCTAAATTTCTCTCAACCCCATCAAAAATCATCCTATGGGAATATGAACCAGACTATGGTTATGAATGATAGGAGAATGAGTACATCATAGATCATAGTGATTATGAGGATAAAACTAAATTGGCCTACCTTGGGACTCGACATTTACGTCACCTCACAAAGCCAATTAATATGGAGAGTTGATACATAGATGACAGTGACTATGAATCAGAATATTTGACTAAGATGACCTACATTGGGCCTCAACACTCACGTCACCTCATGAAGCCAGTGGATATAGATAATGGCCACTTCATATACGACATTGATTATGAAGATGAGACCAAAATGGCTTAACTTGGGACTCGAAACTTATGTCATCATAATGAACCATTTGACATAGATGAGATGTATCACAAAATATATCTTGGCCGTCGCCTTAGGGGAAGACCGACTAATTTAGATGAAATCTATCATATAGTGTTCCTCATCCTCCTACATTTAGAGAGCTACTTTAGCCAAATGATCCCATATTCTTGTTTATCCATAGACTAGATCCTATGATCCCCATAATTCCAGAGCCTCATCTTGGGTATGGAAGGAAAATCAACAATGTAGAGTTACACCCATGTGGTCCTGGAGATTCCATCCCGTCCATCAATATGATCTTAATTGATTGGACCACTCCACTCCACAAACCATATGATCCTTATAAACCATCCTATATTGATTTAGATGTTATTTATTGGGATCGTGTTGATTCACCCTTAGAGCTTGAATATTTCTTCCCCAATGAAGAAACACTACAACCATTTCATTTTGCACTAAATTATGCACATGATGTTTATCATGTTGGTTTTGACACTAATTCAATTGAACCTTTAAACCCAACATATGATGTCCACTTGATACCCACTCCTCACCAGCTTGAGGAGGGGTCGTACATGTCAATAGAGAAAATTTTTAAAGTGGACATCAACAATGATCCTTCTGATCCAAAGAAAGCTAAGTTCTAAGAAAGCTTATCTCCAGAAGAACACGCCACCATCATACCTCTATTGAAAGAGAGACCTAATATGTTTTATTGGACCTACAAGGATATGCTACGTTTAGATCTAAAATTTGGTTGTCCACAACCTTTTGCTAGATCCCGCAATAAATTTGGTCAAGTAGAAACTCAAGAAGATGCATCCAACCATCGCTTTGATGGTAAATAATGACCTATAGAATTTATTGAATGTAGTATTTATTACCCCCATCAACTATCTGAAATGGGTATCAAACATGGTACTTGTAGGAAAACCTGATGGAAGGATCTGTATTTGCATAGATTTCAAAGATCTCATGAAGGCAACACCGAAGGATTCATTCTCGTTGCCCAACATAAATGCTCTTGTAGATGCAACTGCAGGTCATGAGATGCTCTTTGTCATGGATGAATTTTTTGGTTACAATTAGATTCAAATTAAACCCAAATACTAGCACAAAACCACGTTCACCACTCCATGTGGGATATTTTATTATAAAGTAATGCCATTTGGTCTTAAAAATGTTGGTGCCACATATCAACGGGCCATGACATATATTTTCCATGAATACATGCATAAGATCCTAGAATATTATATCGATGATTTACTGGCCAAGTCATTACTGTGTGAAGAGCATGTCGAGTTCCTGAGAAAGGTCTTAGATCACCTGATAGAGCACAATGTTAGGTTGAGTCCCAATAAATGCATCTTTGGTGTAACTTTAGGAAAACTCTTGGGATTTATCATTTCTAGATGAGGGATTGAAGTCAACCCAACAAAGGTAAAGTCTATCCTATAAATGGTCCCACCCACTAACATCAAAGAGTTGAGAAGCCTATAGGGCAAAGTAGCATCCATAAAGTGTTTCATTGCACAACTATCGGATAAATATCGACCCATGAATCAACTGCTACACAAGGGGGTCTGATACACCTTGTCGAAGCCATAAATTTTGAATCGTATGCTCGTTTGTATTGAAATTTAATAGATGGTTTCACGTGCATGTTCTGCATCAAGATAATCTTTGATTCACTTGACCCTTAAAAAAACATACTTTCGAGACCTAACTCCTCCATATAGTGTCCTAAAATTAGCTTTTAGCTTATGTTCCTGGGTTTTTTGGGTTTTTTTGAATGTTAGAATTTTATTATATTTTGTTATACATTAAGTTGAGACCTGATATTTTAAATTAAGGTTCATTATTGTAAGAGGGATGTGTGCACCGAATTTGGATGCAATTCGACTCATTTCTAGAATTACTATTTTTAGTAGTTTTTAGAATTTTTTTTTAGGGTTTCTTTGGTTTTCGGTTGCTATATGATGGATTGTATTCTTTTGGATAAGGGGTGCAAATTCAGTAATGATAAAAATATTGATTTGCAGGTTTCTTCCAATATATTGCATTTGTTTTATGTGATTGGAGTCCATTTTGTGGATCTCTTGTAGTTGAGTTTACACCATTTGGTATCAAAGCAGGTGTGATCTCACTAGTGGAGGGAAGATGCTACCTATAAGATAAGCCAAAGGTGCAGCAGGTGCTTATGATTAGATTAATAGGCAAATCAAGGATCTACATTGAAAAATAGCAAGGTTGACTGGTGCAATTAATCACATGGGAGAGAGACATCCCAGGGTGCGTGCAGATCAAGGATCTAATGACGAAAGCGTACCTGAGAAATGTGGATCTGAGGTCCACACAGAAGTAGAACCAGAGGGCCCAGAGGAAGAAGGGCATATTTTTGAATTTTTTTTATACGAGCTCTAGAGGGGATTAAGGAGAATCGAGATGGGATCAAGATTGAGGTTCCCGAGTATGCTGGTGGGTTGAAACCAGAGGTGTTGATCGATTGGATCAATAGCCTAGAAAAATATTTTGAATGGAGTAACCTTGCTGAGGAGAAGAAGGTTAAGATTGCATGCACAAAGTTGAAGAGACATGCATTGATTTTGTGGGATCATTTATAGACTACACGATAGAGGAATGGCAAGGAAAAGATCACGGTTTGAACAAAGATGAAGAAGTTATAAGAAAAAATTATACTTGTAGACTACTCCCAAATCCTATTTCATAGATTTTAGAATCTCTAACAAAAGGATCAAAGCATTGAGGATTGTACCAATGAATTCTACAAGATATCCATTTGAGTGGAGCACAATGAGATAGAGGACCAAAAGGCTACCAGGTATGTAAATGGCCTAAGTTTTGCTGTCCAAGATGAGATGAGCATGCATCACACTCTTGCAGTAGAGGATGCATATCAAATGGCCCTCAAGGAGGAGGAGAAACTGAAAAGGGTTAATAGAGGAGGTAAGAAGGGATTCACACCCTCTTCAGGTTAGGGTCGAAGTGGATCTAATTTTCTCAAGGGAGAATCCTCAATACTTGCTAAACAAGAAGAATATGGGCAGAATTTGAGAGGAAGAGGATACCAACAAGGTAGAGGTTACGATGGTGGATGAAATGTGATGATCCAAGGAGGACGTATACCTGTTATGGATGTGGTGAGTAGGGGCATAGAGCATTTTAGTGTCCCCAATGTGATGTCCAAGAAGGGGCCAAGGAGGATAAGGAAGGTTCAATCTGGTTGAGATGGAAGAGCAGGATGAGGATGAAGTTGTTGTTGACATGGAGGAAGAACTTATGATAAGGAGGACACTGATTGTTCCTAATAAAGAGAAGGTGTAAAGCAAAGCGAAGGGGCAGACCATAGATGGTGATGATTCTTGGCTGTGAATAAACATCTTTCAAACAAGGTGTACATCAGGAGGGAAGGTATGTAACATTGTTATTGATGGTGGTAGCTGTGAGAATATGGTGTCAAATGTCATGGTTGATAAAATGCACCTAAAATTGGAAAAGGATCCTTATCCATATTGCATCTCATGGGTTAACAAGGGGAATAAGGTAACAATAGATCAAATGTGTTTAATTAAATTTTCAATTGGGAGAACTTACAAGGATGAAGTATGGTGTGATGTGATCCCGATGGATGCATGTCACATTCTATTGGGGAGACCTTGGCAGTATGATAGGGATACTAACCATAATGGGATAAAGAATACTTACACATTCTAGATGGATGGTGTAAAGGTAGTTCTTGTAACTTTGAAGGAGGATGGATCAAGTGAGAGCTTGTTGACGACAAAGGAGTTTCTTGTAGAGATCAAGGATGCTAGCTTATGTTATGTCTTAACAACTAGGAAGCTAGAAACAATGGAAGTGGTTATGCCTATAGAAAAAGCTAAGTTGCTAAGAGAATATGAAGATGTCACACTAGAGGAGTTACCAGATGGGATGCCACCAAAGAGGGATATCCAGCATCACATGGATTTGATTTAAAAGCTTTTTCGCAGTATTTCGTCTAGTTGAACTCTACGTCCTTAGACAATAGAGTGTGCAGTGGTTTTGCAATCTTGCTAAAATCGACGATAAATCATCGATAGTACCCGACAGATCCAAGGAAACTCCTCACTTCTTTCTGTTTCCTAGGGCTAGGTAGGTATTTGATGATCTCAATCTTCCTTCTATCAACTTTTACCCCTATTGCAGAGATATGGGGTCCCAGCATGATGCCTTCTTGCATCATCATGAAGCATTTTTTATTACTCAGGGACAAATTGTTCTCCTCGCTTCTTTAAAGAACTTTATCTAGGTTTAGTATTGCTTCTTCAAAGGTCTCTCCATAAATGGTGAAGTCATCCATGTATACTTTGACCGCTTCTCCTATCATGTCAAAAAATATGCTAAGCATCACCCTCTAAAAGGTGGCCGGTGTGTTGCATAACCCAAAGGGTAGTACCTGGTAAGGAAATGTTCCCCATGGGTAGGTGAAAATTGTTTTATCCTGATCCTCTCCTCCTATTTGGACCTGATTATATCCACTGAACCCATCTAGGAAGGATAAGTACTTTCATATCGAAAGTGTGTCCAATACTTGATCAACGAATGGGAGTGGGAAGTGGTATTTCTTAGTTGCTTTATTCAACGCTCTGTAGTCCATGTAGATTCACCATTTACCACTTTTATTAGGGACTACCACAAGTGGTGACACCCACTCATTGTCAAAAATTGGATAGATGAATCCGAAAGCCAAGATTTTTTGTAACTTTGTTTTGACAATGTCCTTCATTTCTAGGTTTATTCTCCTCTATGGTTGCCTGCATGGAGTCACTTGCTCATCAAGGTATATTCTATGAGTGCAGATTTCTAGGTGAATACCCTTCATGTTCGATTAGTCCCATGAAAATTCCTACTGGTGTCTTACCAGGAGTTCTACTTTTGCCAGCTATGTAGGAGTCAACCCACTACTGACATTCAACGTCCTTCCTGGTCCAACAGTTATCTGTTGGATGTGATGATCATGAGCGCCAGCCAATGGCGATCCAGGTGTTCTGGTAGAGGACTCTCCATGGAGGAATTATACAATAGCCCCATCCTCATCTTCTTTCTATACTAACTCATATAATGCTATTACTAGATGGATTATGGACAACTCCTGATAATTATGCCTGGGTAATGTAGCTTCTCCCAATGGGTTGATAGACTACGTAGGGGGCAAAATGGTCAATATCTTGATGTTTTGGCCATCGGAGATGGTCATCAACCCATATCGACAGCTAATGTAGGAATTGGCTGTTGCCAGCCATGGTATCCCCAAAATGAGCGAGTAGCCACCCAGCCTAGTCTTCAATTGCAAGATCAGGAAATCGACTGGGTATTCCCATGTGCTAACTATCACCGTTACATCCTCTAGCATTCCCTATGGTGGTACTGTAGATCAGTCAGCTAATTGTAGCACTGTCATGGTGGGTCTCAGGTTCATGAGTTGTAGCCTCTGTATGGTTTCTTGAGGCATTAAATTGATGGTTACTCCAAGATCGACCAACATATTAAACAAGGAATGCCCTTTGATTTTTACAATCAATACTCGATTTCTTGGATCCGCGTGCTTTGGATGACATATCTTGCCCATCATCAGGTCTACTAATTTACCCATGATATTGATAGTCTGGGTTGCTTTCCACCCTGGCTTCCTCAAGCACATTTCTCTTATTGCCTTGCTGTATATTGGAACATCTCGGATGGCTTGAAATAGTGGTATTGTCACTATGAGGTTCTTCAGACTCAATAGGATATCAAACTCTGACTGCTTTTGTTTCTTCTATTCTTGAAGATGATAAGGGAATGGAGCCTTTGCTCTCTCAACTATTTCCTCTATCACCTCTTCCACAAGAGGTGTTTCTTATTTTTCTTCCTCATCTTCTATCAGTGGAGGTGTTTCTACTCCTAAATGCCTACCTGACCTAAGCTGAATATTGTACATAGGATACGTCTCACCTTCGATGTTGTATGCCGACTGATTTACTCTATTTTTTGGATTAGTCATCGGTTGTGCTAGTAGCTGTGCAGGTCTCACTGTTGGTAGAGCCAACAAGTTTTGATGGGGTTGAGTTGGCGCTACATTCTGTAGGGCCAGATTCCATAGTATGTGGCCTCTCCACTATTGCCTTGGATATTGGTACTACATCCAGGGTTGCTGATTCATGAATGCCGCTCCTGGGGGTGTGTTGGACCAAGGTGATGGCCCCCACCATCCCATGTTGGACAACTGAGGTGGACCTTGTGGCATGTATGGTATTCCTCCATATTGTGACATTCCAACTAGAATACTCCCCATAGGGGATTGTGGCCAACTCTTTCGGTTACCTATGAAATAGGCTTCCGATGTCTCAACCTCCTCTTGGTTTCTAGGCAAATTTGGGCACAATCAAGTCTTATGATTCAGTTTTCATACTACACATACTCTAATATTGTTCTCTGGGTATGTGTTATTTGCATGCTTTCCTTTGCATTTTGGGTAGAAATAGGTTAATGCTGCCTCATTATCTTGTTTCTTCTTCTCTAACAACAATGTGTCCATCTACAATGCTAGAGAAGAGAGCATCTCGCTTTTCATATCTTCTAGCATATTGCCAAGTTCTGTCTTTGTCACCAAAGCAGTCACTTTGATGCTTTTGGAAGTGGTCTTGCCTCTTCTTCTTGAGTAATTTTGGCAGAGTTGACGGATATCTTCCATATATGCTGGTAGACATCGCCTCCAGAAATCATATTAAGAGCCTCTAATGATTCATTATTAAGTCCCCTAAAGAAGATGCTTTGAGAGACTTATTAGACAACTTTGTGTGGGGAGATCGTTGAATATTAAAATTAAATCTCTCCCAATACTCCTCGAGAGACTCATCCTCTTTCTACGTCATGCTCAGGACTTCTTCTCTGGAATCTCTTGCTCTCCCAAAATCTTGGTATTGCTCTTGAAAGAGCTTCTTCATTTTATCCCATGTCACTATGTGCTTTTCTCCCAGAATGATGAACCACCGTAGAGCTGCATCGTCCAGTGTAGAAGGGAAGAGTTTTAGCTTCTACGTATGTAATTTGTAATCCATAAACCTCCACAAAACATCAAACTTGAATAAGAACAGGTCAGGATCTTCGGTCGGGTATCCTATGAATGTAGTGAGATGAGCAGGGGATATGTTTTTCATCTTGGTGTCTCCTACTCCTTTGTCAATCGGGAAGCTAAATCTAGATGAAACTTCTTTTGTGTCAGACATTTTTTTAGGAAATGTGGTCTCAAATACAACACTTATGGCCTTATGGTCATTTAAAACTTTCTAAGTCAAAGCGCTAAGATTATCTGGAGTTATTGTCTGATATTGCATAGCTTTCCACAACAAGGCTTCTTCTAAGGGTGTTCTTTTAAACAATGAGTTTGTAACTATTCGTTATTCCCCAAGTAGATGGGATGAGGAAGCACTTCATTCAAAGTGTTGATCCTCACTCCAATGGATTGCTGGTTGTGAGTCAGGTGACTCTAGTTCTAAAGAGCTTTGTTTTATGAACCGACCGTTAGGTCCTCTTTTTCTCAAAGAACTCATACAAATTTAGGTAGAAGATTTCAGGTATTGGAATGGATCTAAAAGAAGCTTCCTTGACAATGGCGCAAAAATGTTGTGGGCCAAAAAAGGTTAACTTTCTATCTATTTTTTCACTTGCCCGATCATTAATTATCAACCAGGGGTTTGTAAAATTTTGAAGGATCTCTTACAGGATCATTCACAATACCACCTTGATATGAGTCCTTTTAACTCTACTATTGGGGGGTGATCAAAAGGTTGTCAATCTCTCATGCACTCCTCAATAAAATGCATATGAACAATTAAATCTTTAGAAAGAAAGCATTCATATGTGCATCTAAGAAATAATCAAACCTACTACAATAATAAAACACAAATACAAGAAATGAAACTATGAAAGCATGAAATCTACAAAGGATAGAAAATAAGGGGAAGAATATTGTCTTGGAGTGGGTCCAATCTCCAACAGATCCCTCCCAATGTGAACATGCTTTAGGAACTTGTAGAATTTATTATGCAATAAAAGAATTACAATGTGTATTCTATATCTTCTATACAATTGCTAAATGTTCTATATTCTATATTCTATATCTTTAGAGAGGTCTATGTGTGTTTCTATAGCACATGCACAGGTATTCTATTACAACTCAATTAAAACCATCGATCTATTCCAGACTCGACAACGGTAATCTGGTAAGCTTTGATCGTCGTCTACTAAAAATTGGCTTTGTTCCTAATATTGGCATGTTTCGTAATTGGCTCATGCTTCACTTGGCATGGGCGGCACAACTCCCACAAATATCCTATGTGACGTGGAGTTGCAACTACACCATTATTATCACCCTCGTCGTGTTTGAACTGGTCAACGTGCAAAAATAGAGGCGCCTTCCTTTGCGTAAGGTGCCTACGTTCTATTGGAGCCTTCCTGGAAGAGGAAGGCGCCTATCTTAAATTGGCACCTTCTTGGAAGGGGAAGGCGCCTACCTTCTTCTGGCGCCTTCCTGGAAGAGGAAGGCGCCTGTCCATTATGCATCAGTTCTGTAGTAAAAAAGTGTCAGGTCCATGAAAAATACCTCGACTGATTAAATCTGAAAAAATCAACAATATCTCCACAGAAATACACTAAAACACACAAATTAGATAATACGCATAATCTCATTAAATAAATACATAATCATTGATAAAAACATACAATTCCTAATATATCACCGCATAATATCTGGTAAGACTCATACAAAAATATAAGCAATTCTGGGACTCATCAATCACTTTAGAGAAACAACATTCACTCTATTTAATTAAAGAAATTTCTAGCATTTAACTAAAGAAATTCACTTTAACAAACACTTTTCCTTTGAAATCTAAAAAAAATATTTTTTCCAAAAATTATAACATAGTTACATAAAAACTTTAGTAAAGCTACAAAATTAATCTATGCATAGGGCCAAACGAAGGGAAGATACACAACTCAAGAAACTTGGATTGAGCTATTTTCTAGCTAGTGATGGTGATCCCATCTAGCCCTCAAACCAATATGACCCACATGAACAAAATGATGCAAGAATTGATAGGCTAACAAAATAAACACCCTCCAATATTCTAAGGGATGGTTGCACACATATTGCATAGAATTGGCCTACAATATAGGTGGAAAGAAATTTATGGCTACAACCAACAAGTCTCAAATAATGAATCAAAAAGTAGGCTATACAACCAAAACAACATCAAACTCAAACCAACAATAATGATCAACCCTGCACAATGGTATTCAAGTGCTTCAAAAAAAGGTATAACTTAAAAATAGGTCTAACTTCACATGAATCTAATGATGAGGTAAAAAGAATAATAATAAACCTTTACACAAGTTGAGCAACAACCAAGAGGAAACCAAGCTCAAAGTAAAGCATACAATATAAACAAAATCACAAGAAAAACACCTTGTTCAATCTCTCTAACATCCTTCTAGCTCTAACAATACACTGCTCCTAGATCTTCTCCCCTCAAGCCTACCAGTCCAAAATCCTTTCTTCTAACCCATCCTCATCCCAACACACATTCCTTAAGGATAAAAAGGTATGGGGCATGCCTTCTTACATGGAGATGACCATAAAAGTAAAGTCCAATAATATATTTCTTACAATACTCACATGCCACCTTGAGTCTTTAATAAAGAGCCTCATAATGCATACAAAGTCACTCCAATAAAGGATTAACCTTATTCTTAACAATGGATTACCTTAATCAAAAATTAACATTTGATTTATTTAATTCGAAATATTAGAATCAAATCATTATCTTAATAGTCTAAAGTACTTAAATCCAACATTTAATTTACTTCATAATTCCCAAGAATTAATATCAACAACTAATTAATACTTCATGAATCTAAGGTATTAATGTTACCAATTAATACTTAATAAAACTTAATCCAAATCTATGCATACCATGAAAAAACATAGATTCATTCCAACAATGTTTTACACCATTGTTTTATCCCTAAGTAGATAGTCTCATTTAAGATAGACTAGTGCTATCACCAACCTATTAAGGAGACTCGTTGCACAAGCAAATTCCTAGCCCAATGGTGTGAACATGAAAATAATAAAAATGTAATGCATCTACATGAAGGACAATTTGTTACCCTAATTTGTTTATGAGAAATTCACCACCATAATTTCCTAAAATATCTATCACTGTAGGTGGTTTACCCATAGTTCCCACCATAGAGAGAGTACCTAGTATTGCACCCAATATAGAGGGGGAAAACTACCCTACCATGTATGATTCTCAGTTGGATCCACTATGAAACTAAGGTGACCATGGGGGTATGTTGTTCTCACTCGGTGTAAAAGTGGGAGGAAGGGTTCACTAGGAATGACTCTAAGGACTCACTCTAAGTTTGGGGTTTTGGAGAATGTTTGATGTATTCAATTCAATGTTGGAAATTTGAGTTATTTTATGTTGTCATTGATGTCACATGGATCATTGTTGTCACATGGATCACATTGAGTTTTGGTGGCCAAAGCATTTCATAAATAAACATTTATGATATTTTGGAGAGCACGGTTATATATAGGGTTTTTGTAAAAACCAATGCAGGCAAAATAAAAGATTTTATTTTAAACCATGGATGGAATATTTGAAATGGATTTTTCTTAAAACCCATATTGGATTTTTGTTTTATCGAAAAGGTGCCCCAGTGATGGAGATATTTATTTTTAAATATTTAGTTTAAATTTTAAACTATTTAAAATTTAATTTAATTTTTTTTTGAAAAATTTGAAAAAACTTGTATTAAAATAAAGATCAATTACAAGATGGGATGAGACTTTTCCCAGCATTAGTCAGAGAGAACACATGTTTACAACAGTAAAAGAAGATTTGCATTGGAGCCAAATCTCTTAAACCATTACCTAGCAAACAGGGGAGTCGGCGAATCTGACATTCAAGTATGGAGAGACTCCTTCCCCATTGGCCTAAGGCATGATCCCACAAGTTTCAATGTTTGCACAATGAGAGATGTTGCCAGGGGGATCGGTTTGGTCTGTTGATGCAACTTGTCGTGAAATCACAACACTTTTTTTCCTTCTTCTCCTTTGGCCACGAAAATGCAACATGTCATGAAATCGTGACACTTTTCTCTTTTGGCTGTGAAAATGCAACATGTCGCGATATCGCGACACTTTTTCTCTTTTGACCGCGACGATGCAACATGTCGCGATATCGCGACACTTTTTCCTCCTTTGACCGCGACGATGCAACATGTCGCGATATCGTGACACTTTTTCTCCTTTGGCCGCGACGATGCAACATGTCACGATATCGCAACATTTTTATCCTTTGGCCATGACGATGCAACATGTCGCGGTATCGCGACAATTTTTCTCTCTTGGCCGCGATGATGCAACATGTCACGATATCGCGACACTTTTTCTCCTTTGGTCGTGATGTTGCAACATGCCACGAAATCGCGACACCTTTTCCTCCTTTGGCCGCGACGATGCAACATGTCGCGATATCGCGACACTTTTTCTCTTTTGGCTGCAACTATGCAACATGTCGCGATATCATGATGCTTTTTCTCTTTTGGCCACAACAATGCAACATGTCGCGATATAGCGACACTTTTTCTCCTTTGGCTACGACAATGCAACATGTCGCGATATCGTGACACTTTTTCTCTCTTGGCCGTGATGATGCAACATGTCACGATATCTCGACATTTTTTCTCTCTTGGCCGTGACGATGCAACATGTCACAATATCACGACACTTTTTCTCTTTTTGTCGTGACGATGTAACATGTCACGATATCGCGACACTTTTTCTCTTTTGGCCGCGACGATGTAACATGTCGTGATATCGTGACACTTTTTCTCCTTTGGCTGCGACGATGCAACATGTCGCGATATCGCAACATTTTTCTCATTTGGCCGTGACGATGCAACATGTCGCGATATCGCGACACTTTTTCTCCTTTGGTCGCGATTATGCAACATGTCACGATATCGTGACACTTTTTCTCCTTTGGCCGTGACGATGCAACATGTCGCGATATCACGACACTTTTTCTCCTTTGGCCGCGACGATGCAACATGTCAAGATATCACGACACTTTTTCTCCTTTGGCCGTGACGATGCAACATGTCACGATATCACGACACCTTTTCTCCTTTGGCAATGATGATGCAACATGTCGTGATATCGTGACACTTTTTCTCCTTTGGCCACGACGATGCAACATTTTGCGATATCGCGACACTTTTTCTCCTTTGGCCGTGACGATGCAACATGTCACGATATCACAAAATTTTTCTCCTTTGGTCGCGACGATGCAACATGTCGCGATATCGTGACACTTTTTCTCTCTTGGCCGTGACGATGCAACATGTCACGATATCGTGACACTTTTTCTCTCTTGGCCGTGACGATGCAACATGTCGTGATATCGCGACACTTTTTCTCTTTTGGCCGTGATGATGCAACATGTCATGATATCGTGACACTTTTTCTCTTTTGGCCGTGATGATGCAACATGTCATGATATCATGACACTTTTTCTCCTTTGGTCGTGACGATGCAACATGTTGCGATATCGTGACATTTTTCTCCTTTGGCCACGATGATGCAACATGTCGCGATATCGCGACACTTTTTCTCCTTTGGCCGTGATGATGCAACATGTCATGATATCATGACACTTTTTCTCCTTTGGCTGCGATGATGCAACATGTCGCAATATCATGACACTTTTTCTCCTTTGGTCGCGACGATGCAACATGTCACGATATCGTGACACTTTTTCTCCTTTGGCCGTGACGATGCAACATGTCGCGATATCGCGACACCTTTTCTCCTTTGGCTATGATGATGCAACATGTCGCGATATCATGACACTTTTTCTCCTTTGGTCATGACGATGCAACATGTCACGATATCACGACACTTTTTCTCCTTTGGCCGCGATGATGCAACATGTCGCGATATCGCGACACCTTTTCTCCTTTGGCCTCGACGATGCAACATGTCGCGATATTGAGACACCTTCCCCCCTTTGGTCGTTATGATGCAACATGTCATGATATCGTGACACTTCTTCTCTTCTGGCAGCGACGTTGAAACATGTCACAATTTTGTGACACTTTCTCTCCTTTGGCCGCGATGCTGCATCTTGTCACGATATCACGACACCTTTTCCTCCTTTGGCCGTGACGTTGCAACATGTCATGATATCGCGACACTTTTTCCTCCTTACTTTCTCCCTTTGCTTTGGACCGTGAAAAAGCAACATGTCGTGATATCGCGACACCTTTCTCCTTGCGGTGCTTTGTTTTTTCTTTGATCTTTAGCTCATGGGCCTCTACGGTCTTCTTGGAAAACATGCAAAAAAAGTTAGTTCTTATAGTTGGTTCCTCTGGGTGCCTTTACCTTAAGTGGCCCCTACTATTTTTAGGCTGTCTCGGTCTGCTGCCATCGTTCTTCCCCTTTGCCTCCCTCTTCGGAGGCCCACGGTTGCTTTGAACAAGGTTCAGGGACCTTTCAACACCCTGCCTAATCACCTCATCCTCAATAGCCATGTCACTGTGGCACTGAACCCCTACCTCCTTCTCAGCACCCATCTTAGCCAGGAAGTCTTCCACTTTATTTAGATCTCTACTCACATAAACTGGAATCACATCATCTAATTCCCTCCATAATTCCTTAATTTGGGTGACAAGAATCCTCAACCTCCAAGTTTTCAAAGCAAAGTTCCTCATGCAATCTAGAGCTCCAACCATTATTTGAGAATCTGATTCTAGTATTATCCTCCTGTGGCCTTGTTTTACTGCCCAAATAGAAGCAGATTTGATAGCTAAGGCTTCTGCTTCATTGTTTGTGGCTCTTCCCAAGCCTTGCAGTTCCCAATAGAGCACTTGTTCCAACATGATTCGACAAACCACTCCAATTCCAGCTCTACCCGGATTGCCTTTTGCAGCTCCATCGGTATTAATTTTAATCCAACCTTCTAGGGGTGGTTTCCAACTAGCTCTATCCTGTCCCTCTTGCACTTCAACTTCCTTTTCCATTGCCCCAATAACAACTCTGAGTTTCCTCTTTAGCATAGACTGCCATAGTTTCTGTGACTTTGCTCCAAATGACCTGCCAAACTCCATCTAAAGAAGAAAAAGTTTCTCTAAAAATTCTAGCATTTCTCTCCAACCACACTTGCCACAAAATAAATTTTAATCCAAGCTCCCAACCAATACAAAGAGCTTTAGATTTAAATCTACCCCTCTTCCATATTTCCAAAATATTAGGCCGATTCAAATCACCATTAACTTGAATTTTATAATATAAAAACCATCTCTCCCAAATCTAGCGTGTGAATGGGCACTCAAACATCAAGTGATCAGTTGTTTCCTCACTCTTGTAGCATAAAACACATTGATATGGACCAATGATTCCCTTACATCTGAGATTATCAAAAGTAAGAATTCCATTATGCATGAACTGCCAGGCAAAAAAGTTTACTTTCGGCCAACCCTTGGATTGCCAAATCTTTCTCCAATCCTCAACCTGATATGTATGAGGAGGAGGCTCTAGAAGGATCTTATCATATCCATCCTTCACTGTGTAGACACCAAGGCTCCCATAGCCCCAAGCTAATTCATCCTCCTCATCTCTACCTATGAGAAATATTTCTGCCAAGATTTTAGTCATGATGGGTGTCAAATCCGGAGGGATTGAAATTGGCCACTCATCCAACTTCTTAAACTGCTTAAACTTATAATCCCCTAGCTGACTAGTGTTGAAATAAATTTCAATTTGGACCCATCCCTTGGTTTCTATGGCTGTTTTTATTGGTTGCAATTCAAGAAATTCAACAATGATAGGTGGGTATTGATCCCATGAATCAGTCCAAAATCGAGCCTTCTCCCCTCTCCCCACTTTCCAAAATAATCTATCTTTTACTACCTGAGATCCTAACTTGAGAGCCTGCCACACTAAGGATCCATTACCATCCAAAGGGAAATGACCCACCTCATTTGGGTTTACATGTCCCAAATATTTACTAGTTAAGATTCTATTGAATAAAGAAGTTGGTTGGGAAATCCACCTCCAGTAAAGCTTTCCAGCCAAAGCTTTATTATTTAACTTTGATCTTCTCAGTCCCAAACCTCATTTTACCTTGGGCTGGCTTACTTTATCCCAACCGACTAAGGCCCATTTCCTCTCTCCTTTTACTCCTTCCCATAAAAATTTTCTAGCCATCTTGTCCAACTCTTTCCATATAGTATGTGGGGCAGCAAGGATAGAAAATTTATAAATTGGCATGGCCTGAATGACTGACTATAAAAAAGTTAATCTACCCCCATAGCTTAACCATTTGTGAGACCAATGATTAATTCTATCCTTGATACAATCCAAAATATTCCTCCAGATATCTATTTTTAGTTTTTTAAAATGCAAAGGGACCCCCAAGTAAACCACTGGGAGAGAAGTCCTTGTGAATCCCAAGATCTCTAAAACTCTGTTCTGAAGCCTTTGATCAAGATTGAAAAAGACCACTTTGGATTTTTTATCATTGATGACTTGGTTTGTAGCCCTAAGGTAGACATTAAGTGTATCTCTAATCATTCTTGCTTCCCTGAAGCTGGCCACTCCCACCAATCCTGTGTCATCCACAAACTGTAGGTGAGTCAAAACTTCCTCACCCACCTTAATACCTATTAGCAAACCTTGTTGTCTTCTCCTCAAGATAAGTCTACCCAATCCTTCAACCAATATGAGAAAAAGATAGGGAGAGCAAGGATCTCCTTGACGAAGGCCTCGAGTAGCTCCAAATGGTTGCGAGGGAAGACCCTTGATTAACACTGAGTATGTCAGAGTAGAAACACAACTCATGACCCATTCTATCCAATCTTGAGAGAAACCAAAGGCTGCCATCATCTTTGACAAGAAGCTCCACTCCACCCTATCATAAGCCTTTGACATATCTAATTTTATGAACATTCCTCTATTACCAGATTTTTGCATTGAATGGATTGCCTCCTGAGCTAGAACCACACCATCCAAGATCTGCCTACCCTCTACAAAACCCCCTTGCTCTGAGGAGATAATGTTATGTAGAAGAGGTTTTAGCCGCTCCGCCATTACCTTTGTGATTATTTTATATATGACATTGCATAAGGCAATAGGTCTATAATCTGAAATATGTACCCCCTCCTCCCCTTTTGGAATTAAGGTAATGAAAGTATGATTTAATGCTTTAAGCATTCTTTTACTACCTTTGGACTCCTCTATAACAACCATTACATCCTCCTCCAAGTTATCCCAAAAGGCCTGAAAAAACTCAATTGGAAAGCCATCTGGACCTGGAGTTTTTCCAGTGCTCATTCCAAAGACTACATTCTTCAGTTCCTCTCTATCAATGGGTTTAAGAAGGATCTAATTTTCTTCTTCAGAGATAACAGAGGGTATGACAACAATAACGTCTTTTTGGGCCTCTTCATCTTGCACCATACTTTCCTTAAATAGTTTAGAAAAATAATCCATTGAATGGAGATGCATACCTGGAAGAGTATCAAAGGAGTGTCCGTTCTCATCTTGAAGAGCTTCCATGTTGTTCATCTGTCTCCTAGCACAAGAAGTCCGATGGAAGAATTTGGTATTTTTATCACCTTCTAATAACCAAGTGGTTCTTGCTCTCTGTTTCCAGTAGGTCTCCTCTTGGTTGTCAATGTCCTCAACCGCTTTATGCAATGCATCATCCTCTTCTTTGAGCTACTCTGTAATTGTTCCTTCCCTAAAGTGTTTTTGAACCTCATCCCATCTGGCCACCAATGGAGCTCTTTGGACCTGGAAGTCTATCTTGTTAGCTCGCCTCCATTGTTTCAGTTGAACTTTGACATAATGAAGTTGTTTGTGGAATCTAAACATTGTTGTCCCATATGTTGGGCGACCTTCTTCCCACCACTGTGGAATTTTATTTCGAAGTTCCTCTTTTTGTAACCAAAAGTTTTCAAATTTAAATGGTTTGTGATGCTGCACTGTCTTGATCCCTCCTTCCAACAAAATGGGAAAGTGATCTGAAACTGGACCCTCCAAAATCTAAAATTTTATATTCCATTTTACAAATGCCTCCTCTGAAACCAAAAAATGGTCTAACTTCACCTTCCTGCTATGTGGCTCCCTCCTCTTATTAGTCCAAGTATAGTTGGTTCCAGGGCATTTAATATCCACCAAGTGTAATGCCTGGACTTGGGCAATCATAAGACGATCCCCTAGGTCCAAAATTGGGGTTCCCCCTTCCTGATCTCTAGAGGATAATTTAGCATTAAAATCCCCAACAATAATCCAGTCTAAATCTTCCCTTGAGACTCTCATGTTATGCACAACTTTCCATTGATGCATCTGACCATCTAGGTTTTGAGCCCCATAAAAATTTGTGATTAAAACATGTTCAACTGTGACATTATTTCTAAAATGTGATGTGAGAACACCCCTCCAAGCTATATGTTCTATTGCAGTCCATTCAAGAGAGTTCCAAAGAGTAACTATCCCCCCTGAGGCACCTTGGGCAACCACTTCCATATGACCAACACCCCTCCAAATTTTGTTAACTATTTTACACATAAGATCTAACGACATTTTTGTCTCCTGGATAAGCAAAAAATCTATTTTACATTTTTCTAAGAGTCTTCAAACAACAGATTGATGGGTTCTACTGTTTAAACCCCTAACATTCCATGATTGTATAATCATTGGTTACCTTGAGAGCAGTAAAAATCTATTGGCCTCACCGATCCTCTAGTGATCAGTTTGTCTCCTTGAATTGCTATCAATTCCTTGTTTGATTTTCTACCCACTCCTTGAGAGTTGCTATTTTTTGATCTCTTTTCCACCTGAGTTATCCCTAAAGTTGGCCTTTCTCTATTATTTTCTGCTATTCCCATGCTGACATCCTTAATTATTGACTACTCTTGGTTATGCACTATCAATGCCCCTGCACTCTCTGACTGCGGTAACTCACTGTACTCAATTACCTGCTCTATGATGGGGGGAGATGAGAGAGGAGCTTGAACATGGATGTTATTATTTTCATTATTCCCATCCACTCCTTCCATGAATTGTTCTTCTTGGTCCATTAGTGT
The DNA here is from genome assembly GCA_028583015.1 of Wollemia nobilis. NCBI lineage: Eukaryota > Viridiplantae > Streptophyta > Pinopsida > Araucariales > Araucariaceae > Wollemia > Wollemia nobilis. The sequence continues at coordinate 15,856,865 of JAQPPZ010016726.1, forward strand.
CTTAAATATCTCATACCTATTGGAGGGCTTGAGTTGGGTTTGCTCTTTACCATATTTTTTCTTTTGCCTTCTCCTTCTTTTGGGCGGTTCAAAACCATCTCTCTGTGCTTCTTTACCCTGAGAAATATTGGTTGGTTCTTTGTTTATTGTTGACTTACCCTCCTTAGGAGGATTTGACATTCCTAGAGGAGCCTCCATTTTTATGTTCATATTATTTGGGCAAGATTGGGCCAAATGCCCATGTTTGTGGCAGACTCTGCATCTGAAGGGCAAAGCCTCATAATCCAGCTGTTGAATCCAAGATAGTCCTGCAAGTTCAAGTTCCACCTCTACTGGTAGAGGCTGGCTAAGATCCATTTCCACACATAATCTTGCATAAACAGCTGTGTTTCCTTCTATTGTGTCTTTGGAAACACCCAAATGTCTTCCAAGGGAATTACCGATAATTTCCAATACCTGCTCACTCCAAAACTCCATTGGAAGTGCATACAAACGGATCCAAACCGGGACAGTAGTGGGTTCAATTCGAGGATCAAATCCCACTCTCCAGGGTTGAACAAATAATCCTGTCGGACCATGATTCCTCTTTTCTGATTCGAAAGCCCTATTTCTATCGGCAAGTGAAGAAAAACTAACAATAAAATATCCATTGCTAATAAACCATAAAGAATACTCACCAAGAGGCTCCCAGTTTTGTCGGACCCAGGAATGCAAAAAATTCAGGGTAGGGTGAATACCCATGAATTTACAGATCAAATCATGATTGGCTCTATATAAAACTGTTTCTTCAACCATCCTTTGCTCAATGACAATATTTGGCCTTGATTCTGACTGTGGCAAGCATCCATTAACTCGATGAGCTGTTGATCTATTTCTAGCATCCGTAAAGAGCATTTTTAATGCAATTTTTTGTGTTTCTTCAGTCTTTGATGGAGATTTATCCTTTAAAAAATCTGCAAAAGAACTATGTCTCTCTAGAAGAGGATCCGGAGGTGTCCCCATTGGACCCTCCTGGGGCAGCAATCTTGTCTTCAAATCCACAGTAACCAGAAATCACTTCGGCTACCCAACTGATGCCCTAGTTTTTCCCTAGCTCCAAAAACCCTAGTTCATATTTTTGCCTAAAAAATTATTCAAAGGTGATCATATTTGTTGCTTGTTAAAAAGAAGAATTTCATTTAAAATTTGAAATTAAATATATTAATTTAGTGCCGAATAAATAAAATATGAAAGGCTATATTAATTTATAGTGATGACATCTAAGAAAGAGGAAAGACATATATATATGCCAACAAAATATTAGACCTCATGACCCCCAACGCTTATTTTTCAAATACCTTCAATTGGGAAACAAATTGCGAAAAGAGAGAGAAGTGTGAGTTTGGTCTATTGAAAAATCATTCACAGATTTTAATAAGACACATAGGCATATTTGAAATAGCGGTTCATGCGTTGTGTGTTACACAGGAGATCCTACAATCGAGTCCTACCATGGTTATTTGCTTTGTTGAAGCACTCGAAGCGCTGTTAAGTTTTTCGAAGGGTGCAGAAGTTTATGATATAAGTTTTTGTTTGTGTCCCTTTGAACACATGAGGGCGTGTGGCCCAACGGTAGGTTTGCTATGGTTAAATTTCTAAGCAAGGAGACGTCATGAGATCGAATCCCGTCAGGGATAGAGGCAAGTTAATAATTTTTTAATATATTTTATTTTTCTAAAGTTGCCCTAGGAGGAATAAGGGTTGTGATGCATGTTTAGAAAAAGAGATATTTCTGGTGTTTCTCCTTTTGAAATTATATCATATTATATATCGTTGGAAAGCTTATTTCGAGGGATATTTGATTAAATTAATTAGAGGGAGAAATATGGTGTATGTAAAGAGATATTTCTATTTTTATAAAGGGTTTCAAAAGTGAAGGTTGTTTTGTTATTTTTCAAAGGTGATTAATTCTTTTATGAGGGGACATGTTGTATCTTATTGAGTAGGAGTGATAAGGTGTTATTTGGATATTTATTCTTGTGATATTAATAATGATATCTAACCCTTGTTCATATTTGAAAAGATAATTTTGTTGAGTGTGGCAGATTTAGTGGACAACCAATAAGGCATCAAAAAGGTATGAGCAATATTCTCCATTGACTTTGCTTATGGTGGTTGATTTCTGAAATATTATTGGAGAGAAAAGGATTGATTGTGGTTTCCTTTTCGAAAGTGGTTGGTTGAATGCTTCAAGGTTTTCTAGTTTGAGAGTTGTGTTTAAACATTTTTTTATAAGCATAGTTGTTGAAGCCCATTGGTTATGCAAAGAACTTGAGTTAGAAAAGAACATGAGTATCATTGTTATGTGAGATTTGTGGTTGAGCATTGTTGGAAACATTTGAGTTGGTTGATACATGCTTGGACTAGGGTTTTGTGAGAAAGAGTTGTCCCTTGTGGTGATTGGTTGAGTTGAGTTGATTGAGCCTAGTCAAGTGATTGAGTGATGTGATTGTTCAAGTTCCATGAAACAAACTATTCTATAATTCTGATTTGAGTTGAGATTGAGCTTTGAGATTAGAACATATTGAGTCTCTAACAATTCTCTTTATGCTTCTATAAAAGATTTGAGTTGAGATCATTGTGGATCATTGTTGTCATCCATTGTAGAGTGCATTGCCATTTCACTATTGAGTTCATCATTGAGCCTTGCCTTCATAGATTTGTGGATGAGATTGGAGTGCTACTTGAGCATGATTGATTGAGACTTTGAGAAGGATTTTGGGATAGATTTCTGGACAGATTTGTGGAAGTTTTTGTGTATGATTGATTGAGCCTTTGAGAAGGCTTTTGGGATAGATTTGTGGTAAAATTTGAGACAACATTTGAGCAAGTTCTTAGTGAGCTTGTTGAGCAGATTTTGAGCAAGTTCTTGGTGAGCTTGTTGAGAATATTTTGAATAAGTTCTTGGTGAGATTGTTGAGCATATTTGAGCAAGTTCTTGGTGAGCTTGTTGAGCAGATTTTGAGTAAGTTCTTAGTGAGCTTGTTGAGCAGGTTTTGAGCAAGTTCTTGGTGAGCTTGCTAGAGAAGATTTTGGGCAAGTTCTTGGTGAGCTTGCTAGAGAATATTTTGGGAAAGTTCTTGGTGATATTTCTAAAGCAGATTAAAGGATAGCCTACCTGAGTAGATCATGATTTCCTAGCTAAGAAAATTAGTGGATTGCCTACTTGAGCAGATCATAATTGCCTTGCTGAGCAGATTAGTGGATTGCCTAGCTAAGTAGATCAATGGATTTCCTACCTGAGTAGATCAATGTATTACCTAGCTTTGATCAGATCAAAGTAATCACTTGTATTGGGATAAGGATCCTTATTTCTATGTGAAATATTATAAGGATATTATCTTGTGGAGTACCCCACATTGGGGGAACCATGTTAAATCTTGTGTCTCAATTGTGTGTGGTGATTTGTGCACTTGCTTACTATTGCTATCTATGTCATTAATGCACACTGCTATATTTGGTTATTGCAATTAAGGACATTAATTGATATTGGTTTGGAAAGAAAGTAAAAAGTGGGTGTTATACTGTTCACCCCCCTCTCAGTATAAGCTTGTGTTCTTCAATTGGTATCAGAGCAAGTTCCTTCAAAAAGGCTAACAACTTGAGGGTAGATTCTACAAGAACATAGATGGCTTCATAGAATGGATTATCTACAAATAAGGCTCCACTATTTGATGGTAACAATTATGCTTTCTAGAGCATGAGAATGAAGAACTACTTGATATCACAAGGATATGAGGTATGACAGATGGTTGAAAAAGAGTATAAGGTTGAAGGTGATCCCGAGGCAGATAAGACTATCAAGAAATTGGTTGAGATCAATGCAAGGGCAATGAATTATATTTTGAGTGGGCTACGTGAAACATATTTTGCAAAGGTCATGGTATGTAATTCAACTAATGAAATGTGGACCAAGTTATGGAATACTTATGAAGGAGATTCAAAGGTAAAGTTGGAAAAACTACAAACTCATAGAAAAATATTTGAGGAATTGAAAATGGAATATTTTGAAGATATTGCAAAGTTTTTACTTCGATTTGATGAGATTACTAACACCATGAGAGGCCTAGGATTTGAGATGAAAGAATCAAAAGTTACTCAAAAAGTTTTGAGATCACTTCCCATGAAGTATGATGCAAAGGTTTCAACAATAGAAGAAACAATGGATATCAACAAGCTAACAATGGAAGAACTACAAGGAACTCTCACAACTTATGAGATGAGGGTGAGTAAGCATCAGGTTCCAATAAAAGAGATTGCATTCAAGGATTCAGAGAAAAATAAAGGGAAAGTTCCAGAGATAGATAGAGATTCAGATAATGATGAGGAAGCTAACTTCATAAAAAGGAAAAAGGACTTAAGAAATTATAGGGATATGAAGAAAGTCAAATGCTACAAGTGTGGTGATTTTGGTCACTATGCACACAAGTGTCCACATGAAGAAAATAATGATGATGAAAAGTAGGGTCACAAAAGAAAATAATATGGAAAGCATAAGCATGACAAAGATGACAAATACAAGCAAAATAGGTATGAGAAGAAGAAAAGTTTTCGTAAGACAAAGAAAACTTTCTACATTGTAGAAGCAAGTGATAGCTCAGATCACAATGATAGAGACAAATCAAATGATGAAAAGGAAGAACATCTATTCCTAGGAATAGAAGGTGAAAGAGAACAATTCTTTGTGTGTGGTCAAAGAGATCACAGATCAGGATATTGCAATGGTTTCAGTGATAGTGAAGATGAGATGACACATCAAGGAAACAGGCATGGTCAAAGAAATCATGAGAGTTTGTTTGCTATAGAAGATTATAATGATCTTAGTGACAGTGAAGATGAAGAAGGGTTTTTCTATGGGATAAAAGAAGTAGAAGAAGAACATTCACTCCAAACAAAAGAAGTTAAGCAAGAGAACATTGTAAGAAAGATAGATGTCTCAGTTGATCTAAAGGAAGACTTCAATGATATCCATGAGCAACTACAAGAGGTTAAGGAGAATCTAAAAGAATTGAGATGTTCCATACTTGAGAATTTTGATCCATCACATGACTCAAAAGGTCAAGATATTTTCACTAAGAAGGAAACATGTATTTCAGAGACAATAAATATGGATGCCAATTTGCTATTTGACACAAATGAAGAGAAAGAAGAGGAAGATCCCAAAGCACCAAAGGTCTCATATTTCAGGTTTGGGGAATCACACTCAAAAGGAAAGGAAGTTCTAAAAGATGAAAGAAAGGAAGCACCTAAGTTTTATGAAGAAAGTTCCAAAGTTCCTATGGCTCCAAATATTTAGTTTGGATCTTGTTTTGAGATAGGTGAATCAAGTTCAAAAGGAAAAAAAATTCTTGAAGAGGAAAGCAAGGAAGAAACTAAGGAAGAGGATTTAGATACTACAAAGAAGGTTCAAGGATGCAATGCACAAGTTGAAAATGATCATAAGGATAATGGTCAAGAAAGGTATGAGGAACCAAGGCATGAACAAAGGGATTTTCAAGGACATTGTTTTTCTTGTAATGGATTTGGACACAAGGCTATACACTGCAGGATCTATGGATCAAAGAAGTTTGATTTTGCTAGAAGAAACTTCAAAGGAAGAAGGTATGGTTTTCAAGGACATTGCTTCTTATGCAAGAAGATTGGTCATAGAGCTTCTCAATGCAAATAAAATGAGCAACATGGTTTTGGTTTTAGAGCTACACAAATCAGAAGTCATGGTCATAATGGTCATGAAAACAAAACTTCACAATACAAGGTTCAGGAAAGGAATGGATATGGAAATTATTTCAAGAAAGAATTCAGGATATGGGCACCATCCAAAGGCTACAATATCAAGTGTTTTAATTGCAATAACTTTGGACATATTGCAAAATGGTGTAGGACTCAATTCCAAACAAGTTCAAGACAAGAAGGTCAAACAGGTTCAAGGAAATAAGGTCAAATAGGTTCAAGACAAGAAGATCAAGTAATTCATCAAGAGAAGGATATCAAAAAAATATGGAAGGAAGTTGATAGAGGAAAGAAACAATTTAATATGGGAGTAAAAGTACTCCCACCCCAAAATTAATCACCTTAAGAGAGAAGGTGGTGAGGGGACTAATCTTAAAGAGTCATATATTTTAGCCCCATAGGTGTCCATTTTTCCATTGATGTCAAAGGGGGAGAGGTTTGAGTAAGGGGGAGAGCATTGAGTTAGGGGAGAAGCCTCCAAAGAGAGCATTGAGTTAGGGGGAGCAGCCTCCATAGAGAGTATTGAGTCGGGGGAGCAACTTTGATTCTCAGAGATGGTTTTTGCAGTGATTGTGGTTTTTGCATTAGAGGTGTTGCCATCAATGACAAAGGGGGATATTGTTGGAAATTTGAGTTATTTTATGTTGTCATTGATGTCACATAGATCATTGATGTCACATGGATCACATTGAGTTTTTGTGGCCAAAGCATTTCATAAATAAGCATTTATGATATTTTGGAGAGCATGGATATATATAGGGTTTTTGTGAAAACCAAGGTAGGCAAAATAAAAGGTTTTATTTAAAACCATGGACGATAGATTTGAAATGGGTTTTTCTTAAAACCCAGGTTGGCTTTTCGTTTCATCAAAAAAGGTGCCCCGGTGATGGAGATATTTATTTTAAATATTTAGTTTAAATTTTAAATTATTTAAAATTTAAATTTTAAAATTAAATATATTAATTTTAGCGCCGAATAAATAAAGGAGGAAAGGCTATATTAATTTATAGCGCTGATGTCTAAGAAAGAGGAAAGGCATATATATATGCCAACAAAAGCTTAGAATTCATGACCCCCAGCGCTTATTTTTTGAATGCCTTCGATTGGGGAATGAATTGCAAAAAGAGAGAGGTGTGACTTTGTTCTATTGAAAAATTGTTTGCGGAGTTTAATAAGATGCATTGGCATATTTGGCCTAGTGGTTAATGCACTGTGTGTTACACAGGAGGTCCTACGATCAAGTCCCACCATGGTTATTTGCTTTGTTGAAGCGCTTAAAGCGCTGTTATGTTTTCAAAGGGTGCAGAAGTTTATGATATAAGTTTTTGTTCGTGTCCCTTTGGACATGTGAGGGCATGTGGCCCAATGGCAAGTTGGCTATGGTTAAAGCACTAAGCAAGGAGACGCCATGAGATCAAATCCCATCAGGGATAGAGGCAAGTTAATAATTTTTAATATATTTTATTTTTCTAAAGTTGCCCTAGGAGGAATAAGGGTTGTGATGCATGTTTAGAAAAAGAGAGATTTTTGGTGTTTCTCCTTTTGAAAGTATATCATATTATATATCGTTGGAAAGATTATTTCAAGGGTTATTTTATTAAATTGCTTAGAGGGAGAAATAAGGTGTATGTAAAGATATATTTCTATTTTTGTAAAGGGTTTCAAAAGTGAAGGTTGTTTTGTTCTTTTTCAAAGGTGATTAATTCTTTCATGAGGGGACATGTTGTATCTTATTGAGTAGGAGTGATAAGGTGTTATTTGGATATTATTATTGTGATATTAATCATGATATATAACCCTTTTTGAAAGTTGAAAAATAAGTTTTTTGAGTGTGGCAGATTTAGTGGACAACCAATAAGGCATCAAAAAGGTATGAGCAATATTCTCCATTGACTTTGTTTATGGTGGTTGATTTCTAAAATATCATTGGAGAGAAAATGATTGATTGTGGTTTCCTTTTTGAAAGTGGTTGGTTGAATGCTTCAAGGTTTTTTGGTTTGAGAGTTGTGTTTAAACCTTGTTTTATAAGCATAGTTGTTGAAGCCCATTGGTTATGCAAAGAACTTGAGTTAGAAAAGAAGATGAGTATCATTGTTATGTGAGATTTGTGGTTGAGCATTATTGGAAATATTTGAGTTGGTTGATACATGCTTGGACTAGGGTTTTGTGAGAAAGATTTATCCCTTGTGGTGATTGGTTGAGTTGAGTTGATTGAGCCTAGTCAAGTGATTGAGTGATGTGATTGTTCAAGTTCCATGAAACAAACTATTCTATAATTCTTATTTGAGTTGAGATTGAGCTTTGAGATTAGAACATATTGAGTCTCTAACAATTCTCTTTATGCTTCTATAAGACTTGAGTTGAGTTGAGATCATTGTGGATCATTGTTGTCATCCATTGTGGAGTGCATTGCCTTTCACTATTGAGTTCATCATTGAGCCTTGCCTTCATAGATTTGTGGATGATATTGGAGTGCTACTTGAGCATGATTGGTTGAGCCTTGAGAAGGCTTTTGGGATAGATTTTTGGACAGATTTGTGGCAGTTTTTGTGTATGATTGATTGAGACTTTGAGAAGGCTTTTGGGACAGATTTATGGACAAATTTTGGACAACATTTGAGCAAGTTATTAGTGAGCTTGTTGAGCAGATTTGAGCAAGTTCTTGGTGAGATTGTTGAGAATATTTTGAGCAAGTTCTTGGTGATCTTGTTGAGAAGTTTTGAGCAAGTTCTTGGTGAGCTTGTTGAGCAGATTTGAGCAATTTCTTGGTGAGATTTTTGAGCATATTTGAGAAAGTTCTTGGTGAGATTTTTGAGTAGGTTTTGGGCAAGTTCTTGGTGATATTGCTAGAGCAAATTTTGGGCAAGTTCTTGGTGAGATTTCTAGAGAAAATTTTGAGCAAGTTCTTGGTGATATTGCTGAAGCAGATCAGAGGATAGCGTACCTGATCATATCAAGATTACCTAGCTGATCATATTAGTGGATTTCCTACATGATCATATCAGAATTGCATTGTTGAGAAGATCAATGGATTGCCTAGTTGAGCAGATCAATGGATTGCCTACCTAAGCATATCAATGTATTTCCTAGCTTTGAGTAGATCAAAGTAATCACTGGTATTGGGATAAGCATCCTTATTTCTATGTGAAATATTATAAGGATATTATCTTGTGAAGTACCCCACATTAGGGGAACCACATTAAATCTTGTGTCTCAATTGTGTGTGGTGATTTGTGCATTTGTTTACTATTGCTATCTATCTCATTAATGCACATTGCTATATTTTGTTATTGCAATTAAGGACACTAATTAATATTGGTTTGGAAAGAAAATAAAAATAGTGTGCTATACTGTTCACCCCTCCTCTCAGTATAAGCTTGTGTTCTTCATTCAAGACAATAAGCTATGTTTGGCCTTTCTAGAACTAAGCTATGAAAATGAAGAAACAATGCAAGAATGCACAAAATACAAAAATACAAGAGCTAATCCTAGAATTATTCTTTAATTAAATGATTTCTAACCTAGGATTGCAAAGTAAAATATTTGAGCAAGGGTTCAAGAGAAAATGCACAAACAAGGTTAAACCCTAAATGCACACTATATGCTTTTATCCTTTCAATGCCTATAAAATTAATTAAATAATTTCCTTTTTATTTATGATCTAGGGTTTTAATAGAAATAATAAACATTCAAAAAATAGCCTAAAGACTAACTAGGGTACTTATATTATTTGGTGGTTGATCCAAGCTTTTTGTCTTTTATCTAGAAATATCCAATAATTTATGTTCCTACAAAATAACTTGGCAAAAACTTATAAAATTTGATTAGCATTAGGGGGACTACTTAGGTCACTATATAGAAATGTTTGGAGGTGCATAAGTCAAGCCCCCTAGGTCATTTTAGCTGAACTTTGAAAATATAAGTGAAAGTTGATCTTTGGAAGATGAACAAGCACAATGAAATGCAATAGAAAAAAATGATAAAATAGAGTATATAATGCACATATATGATCAACATATAGCATAAAACCTAGATCTAGTGTTTGGGGATAGCAGGTTGTCACCAAAATTGACTTGTGCAAAATTGTGCTCATCACGAAGCGACCATAGTTTTATAGACTGACAAAATTGTGCCTAGAGATTACAGATTGTGATTTTGCAAAAGCAAAAATAAAATTCTAGAAGATGTAAATAAACATTGCACACTAGAAATAAGTTAATATGTAAATATAGATTAAAAAGAAAATAGGTTGAAGGGTGAAGATCTCCAAGTAGCAGATATATCCTTAGGGCTTCAACACTTGTCCACCAAGGGCAACAACACACAATCCAATGTAATAAAAAATAGAACTTCAATAGACCATATTTCACACTTGCAAGTTAGCTTTCTTGCAGAAGAGAAAACAAATCACTTAGAGGGTACTTCAAAATCACTAGAGAAAAGAACTTGCGTGAGAACTTCTTAAAATTTCTTGGTTAAGAATGAACTTTCTTGGTGAAAAAGAAGACTTCAAACCCTCCTTTTATAGTGGATTTGAAAGAGGAAATGTGTGAAAAAATAAATAAAATCTGACCTTAAAATATCAACTTTAAAGAATTAGGGTTTCCTAGGGAGAAACCCTATCTAGGTGAAAACATGCCCTAAAGGCTAGACCCATGTGTAGTGTTTTTGCATTTTGGGGGACCAAATAAAATTAGAATGGGACAAATAACATACTGCTGGAAATATATTTTTGAGCCCAACCCAAAAATATAATATTCAAGGGAAAAGAAGAATATTTGGTAGGGGAAAAATTGGCTCAAATATGACCCTATGTTTCTAAGGAGAAAACAAGGGATCTAGGGAAAATTACTCAACTTAGTTGGTCAATTTTTTGTGTCTACATTTTTTACCCTCTTTGATGGATTTAAGGCCAAGTAAATACATCAAAGAAATATGTAGAATCCTATGGGAAAGAAAGCAACAAAAATAGAAAAAGGGGTGGCCAGGTTTGGACAAAGGGGTGGTACAATAGAGGTAACACAACAGATACTCTAGAATTTTACACACAAGGTGAGATATTAATTTTAGTAATTCCTATATGGCTAAGGTGCCCCCTTAAGTTTTAGAAGGAATGAAAATTCCTTAAGAAACTTAAAAATATCAAATAAATAAAAGCAAAATAGAAGAAAATATGGAAAACATAGTAATCAAACAAACCACATGGCAAGGATCACTAGGAACATCATGAATCTAATGTAGCTATCATGAAATGCCATATATATAAAATGAAATATAGGAATGAATAAAATAAAGGGAAAGAAATAATAAGAGAAAAGAAGAATAAGAATGAGAAGAACAAGAAGAAGAACATCTCCAAAGGTCAACAACAAAAAGTGAGAGAAGTTGATCAAGAACCCTAAATGAAGGGTGTTATGCCTAAAATAATGGTCAACTATGGAGTGAAAACCTACTATAGGTGTAGTACTCTCTAAGATGGATAGATGGATACAATATGGAATGTAACCCACTATGGGTGATTGCTCGCTATGATGAAAAAATTATCAAATGATGGAGCGTAACCCGTTATGGGTGATTACTTGCTAGTGATTGTTATGGGGTTATTACCTTATAGGATGTATGCCATGACCTACTAAAATAGCCATGGAGCTTATATTATAATGGGATGTAGTAACTGCTGAGTCAAAAGAAGTGTAACTCGATAGGGATGATATGTTATTACTGATGTGTATGATGTATTAGCAAGTACTATCGACAGGGGTGTGTAAGAATATGCATGGACCAAGAAATTTGAGCATAACACAATATGTATGTGTGCATGTACTAGAAGAAAAGAGAGAAAGAAAATAAGGAGAAAATAATTGTGTGTGTGCCCTAGCTTTAAGTTTTAGCTATTGAAAATTCAAGAGGGAGGAAATATACAAAAAAATAAGAGAGGGGAATGTATATCCCTGTATAAACAAATAAAAATCATAGGAGAAAGGAGAAATATGCAAAGGACAAAGATATACTAGAAGAGGATTTGTATTTCTTGACTTTGGAGATAATTGATGGTTGTTGTAAAAAATTTCAAAGTCAAGGAATACAAGAAGAAGATATAAGAGAAGAAAAGGGCAAAGGAATAAAAGTAGAGAAGAAAGGATGAAAATGCATGGGCCCTAGGATGGGGCTTTGCTAAGAATCAGATCCCTAGTGGGAATGCAATACATGTGATCTACAATATAACTAGGTGTCATCACATGCCATTGTCACAAAACCCTTGGAAATTTATATGATCAAGTAGTCATGAGAAAGCAGTAATGCAATTATAACAATAAAAAATGCAAGAGGAATAGAATGTTAGGCAACCATGTAAAATATGATAGGTAATCGTACAATGTGAGCAATAAAACTAAATGCAATATGATCTATGCTAAATGAAATATGTGATGTTGATGATGGATCATGCATAATTTTTTTTAAGATGCATTATACAATAGATGAAGAACCATATCCCTTGAATTAGAAAAAAATATGATTATGATCAAGACTTGCAATGTCAAGGAATATATAAGATGAAAGAGAAGTATGATTTGTGCTAGTGTGTGAAAAATATTCAAGGTGAAATGCCCCTTTTGTGAGAGTACATGAAAAAACATTTATAGCTTGTGATGGAAATATGGTGGGCTCATTTAAGAGTGCCAAAAAAAGATATGAGCAAATATGTGGGATCATTTAAGAGCACTAAATAGATTGATGAGAGAAATTGAAAACTATGTAGAGCTCTATATGGTCATGTTTTGATGAGAACACACGTGGAGAATGAATAGATGAATTTGTTAAAGATGATATTTTTGAAGTTGTTCATAGCCCCTTTAAGCAAGAATGCTTAAAGGGGTTGCATATTTTTTTAATTGGATTTGGACCACCGATAATGGGTATTGATGAAGAATTTGGAGATAGAAGATAATTTTGCAATGTATGAGACAAGGGTGCATCTTAGAAATATTGATGATTAAGAACAAGTTGGCCCTTTTGCATAAGGTCATGGATATGATTTTGAAGCATTTTACATCTATTAGTTGAGTGACCATGACCTTGATGAAAAGCACAATATTTATGTGAATATTACTTTTGAGATGCAGTGGGTTTAGGAGATGGGAGATTAATCATTTTGGCTTCCAATAACTTGGTTAAAATGAAAGCAAGGGGTAGGCCTAATATTGCATGAGAATGCCTAGGCAAAGATGAGTTGTGGTTGGCTTGTTGAAGAGAAGAAGAATTTATGTCTTTCCCTACCCCTAATTGCCCTCTCTTCTTAAGGGTAGCTTCCACACGTATGGTTAAATCAATTACACCTAGGAGGGTACACACTCCAACTTTTTCTAAGGGGTAGGATAATTGGTCATTGAGACTTTCAATAAAGCTATTAAGAAGTTCAAATTGAGGGGGTAAATGATTGAGTTTTATTAAAATGTTCCATATAGTAAGAAAATATTTAAAGGATTCATGTTCAAATTGTTTTAGTTTTAATAGATCAATAAGGCTAAGTTTTATTTCAATAAAGATGGAAAAAAATTGTATAAATGTATCAACAAGGTCACTAAAATTTTTAAGGAAGTGCTTTGGTAGTTGATGTTAGGATCCCATCCTAATGTTACTTTGTAATTCTCATTATTATGTAATGACCCACTTCCAACGTGGGGGGATTCTATTATCATGTTATTTTGTAATTCCTCGTAATGTATGTGGTAAATAAGGCACCTAGCCAAGTGGTGCCATCGCATGTAACCGTTATCAAGATTGTAACCGATGGTGCCATTGCATATAACTGTTATCAAGATTGTAACCGATGTTTGGTAGAAGATTCTAGCTCGAGTGGCATTTCACATGTAAGCCAAGTGGCATTTTGCATGTAAGCCAACTCTTGAGCCTTTAGGTAGGATTGCATGTAGCTTTCTCTTTAAAAGGCATGAAGCCATATACGAATGTATATTTTTGCAAGCTAATGAAATATTGAAGGAGGTTGCCCCCTCGAAGAGGCCTACGATTTTGAGTTATTTGTGAGATTGTTTCAATTCTGCAATTACTTTTTGCATAGTGTTATTCTGTTATTGCATGTATTTCAGTTATCTTTTAGTATTGTGTGTGTGTGAGCTTTATTTCAATAGTAGGTTCCTTACAAGTGGTATCAGAGCGCTTTCTAGGGCTGAGTTCTGCTATGACTGCGACAATTCTTGCTCAACCATTTTCACTTGTTAAGGTATAATTTTCCTGTGTGTTTTCATTCTATCTTCCTTTATTCAAAAGCCAAAAAAACAAATCTACAAAAAACCCAAAAAATACAGTCTTTTTTTTTCGTAGTTGAGTAGGCTAGAAACCCTGTACCAGGGGTTTTAAAATATTGTGAAGGAGCTGTCATTATTGGCTAAGCTAGATAGCCCATAAAGCATCTAGTGAAGTGAGGGGTGATCAGGCTCCAATACCCAGGCCTCAGACAACACTCATGCACATGGAATTGAGCTCCCACGCATCTTCGGGTGTATCGGGAGACCATTCTAGGGTGAACAAAATTTTATCCAGTAGGAAGCTTTTTGGCCTTGTATCATCCATAGTCCATGGGACACAACATCTCAGATGATTACCCTCCCGTACTGTCAGAGAGGCAGATAGTGTGCTCAAGGGTATGTGTGGAATCCTCCTTGAGTAGTGGCCTAAAATATTGGTCCGAGCACTATTGTTCGTCACTACGGTATAACAGAGGGCCTATGGGTGTTACATACTCCTCTACCTAGTATACCCTAGTTTTGTTAAAAACTTCAACCTACAAAATACTCACCTATCCCTATTCTGCTGAACCTGCTTTCACGATCCCCAAAAGTGAGCATACGGAGAAAGACTTCCCTATCATAGAAGAACGCACTTTTCATGCACCAACAGTGAGGACCGAGTCTGCAAGTGTTTGAAATATTCTAGTACCAATCAGGTCAGTGACAGTAATAACTAGGTCAACAATAGTAATAGTAACAATCAGCTGTAACAATCAAAAAATATAGGTGGTCAGGGTCAGAAATAGAACCATCAGTGTCAATAATTGTAGTATAGGTGATAGGACAGTGACAGGGTGGTCAGTTGATAGAACACACAACTCAGAGATAGTTGATCCAGTTTCCAAATTTGAACTGTAGCCCCCCAAAAAAAAATTATAAAAAGAATAATAAAAAAAAGAGTATTTTGCTACTTTTTGATTCTGCACTCAAAAAAAAAATCATGCAAATCGGAGCTATAATGAAGAAGTTATAGTGGTTTTATCTTTACTCTATTTTGAGTATTTTTAAAACCAAAAATGGGGAAAAATAGCCCTAAAATAGTCATAAAAAGCCCTAGACACCCCCAAAAATCCTCAAATTTGTTCTGTTATCTTAGTTAGCCCCTCCTGCACCTCTCACAGAATTTTTGAGTCTTAGCTCCCTTTTTTCTCAAAATTCCTCAAATTTATCATTTTCCACGACTCCTCTTTGGCCAAATATTCCACAAATACAAAATTTGATCCCAAAAACAAATTTTTTGAGTCCTAGCCCATTGTGTTCAGCTCATCACATTGATCATTTTGATATATCACACCCAAGCACTTTTTTGGCCTCCTTACTAAAAATAGTAACCCCTAAAACCCACACTTCTATTTTTAGTAATTCAGTTACAGAGGTTCAAGACTATCCAAAATGGCTAGTGGCACTCGGGGACAATAGAAAGAGGTAGATTCGATCACCTCAATGATTGCAAAATTTGAAAGCTCCCTTGCTGACATGAAACAATCAAGTCAAGATATGATGACAGAGCTTCAAAATCTTAGAACTGATCATGCTAACTCCAGAGACCGCCTAGAAGAAAAACTTGTAGAAGTTGAGTCCAAATTGGTCGGTGGTCCCAGCAAGACTGAGCACCATACTGAACACTCGTATTATAATAGAGGTAAAGGAAGGACACCAGATGACTCTCATTTTCCCTATGATCATGATTCTACCTATAAGATGCCCAAATTAGACTTTCCTAAGTTCAATGGAAAGGATGTGGATGGGTGGTTATGTCATGTTGCTCAATACTTTAGCCTCCATGATGTACCCATATGGCACCGAGTTCAAATGGCTTCTTTCAACTTGGAATCTGAAGCTTTGCAGTGGTACCAATGGTTGCAAAAAACTCACCCTAATCCTTCATGGGAAGAATTTGAGTCTCAATTACTCACTCGCTTTGGCCCTAGTGAGTATGATGATTTTATAGGATAGTTGACAAAGTTGAAACAAACTTCGACAGTTAGAGATTATCAAATACAATTTGAGAAATTGGCCAACAAAACCATGGGAATGAATGAAGCGTTCTTTATGAGTTGTTTTGTTAGTGGTTTGAGGGAGGATCTCCAAGCTGAGGTCACTATGTTCAAACCACAATCCATGATGGAGGCTATCAAGTTGGCTCATTTGGCCGAATCCAAATTTGTAGCTCAGAGGTGGATATCTAAATTTCCATAGGCTAAAACCTCTTTTACTCCTAGATTCTAAAATTAGAATGAACAAAAACCTGTTGCAACCACTGCTACACCCAAACGTCTAACCACTACTGAAATGGATGCGTGACATGCCCAGGGGTTGTGTTACAATTGTGATGAAAAGTTTTCTCATGGGCATAGGTGCACCCAAAAGAAGTTGTTCCTCATAGATGTTGATGAGCCTGACACCAGTGACCACAGTGATGATGACACAAAATTAGTTGAGGAACCATCCAATCTGGTGACAGACAACCAAGATGAACCATAGGTTGAGATTTTTGTTCATGCTCTTGCTGGCATTACTACTCCCCAAACCATGAAAGTTGTGGGGTATTTCAAGGGCCTACGTCTTACCATCTTGATTGATTCTAGTAGTACACATAATTTTATTGATCCCCATATTGCCCAATAGGCAAATTTTTATGTACATTCATGTAATTCCTTTGAGGTGATGGTAGCCAATGGTGGGACCTTACCTTGCAAAGGTAAATGTCATAATGTTAAGGTCAATATTGGGGACTATGAGCTCAAACAGGATATGTTTGCACTTCAACTAGGGGGATGTGATATCGTGTTGGGAGCACAATGGTTGGGCACATTGGGAGTCATCTCATGGCACTTTGCCAAAATTTGGATGCAATTTTCATAGAATGGATAGTCCTACACTCTCCATGGCTTAAAAGTAGGGCCTTCATAGATTATCAGCTCCAGTCGGATGGAGAAGTTGTTAAAAAAATCATCTCGAGGTGTCATAGCTCAGATTTTTGTGATCCAACCTCATCCTTCAGAGGTGGATGTTGTTCCTGAAGATTTGCAACTCATTTTGACCAAGCACAACTCTATTTTCACTGAACCAATAGAATTACCACCTCGTCGCTCCCATGACCATGCTATTCCCTTGTTACCTAGCAATGCACCACCCAACATTCGATCGTACCGGTACCCTCATGCTCTTAAGTCAGAAATCGAGAAGTTAGTACAAGAATTGTTACAAGCCGATGTCATTCGACCAAGCAACAATCCTTACTCTTCTCCAGTTTTATTGGTGTGCAAGAAAGATGGGTCCTGGAGGTTGTGTATCGATTACCGAGAGCTCAATAAACTCACCATCAAGGATAAGTTTCCTATTTTGATGGTGGATGAATTACTAGATGAACTTCATGGGACTATGTATTTTTCCAAACTTGACCTTCACTCGGGGTACCATCAAATCCAGCTCAAGGATGAGGATATTCCCAAGACTACTTTTCGTACTCATGAAGGTCACTATGAGTTTTTGGTAATGCCATTCAGCTTGACTAATGCCCCTTCCACTTTCCAAAGCCTCATGAACAACATTTTTCATCCATTCCTTCGAAAGTTCATCCTAGTCTTCTTTGATGATATTCTGGTGTATAGTCGCTCATGGGAAGAGCATCTTATTCATGTGAATCAGACTCTCCAATTGTTGGCACAACATCAACTCTATGCTAAGTGTTCCAAGTGTTCTTTTGGGTTGATAGAAGTGGAATATTTGGGACACATTATCACTAAGGAGGGCATCAAAGTTGACCCCAAGAAGATCGAAGCGGTTCAGGAATGGTTGAAACCTCACACTCTAAAAGGTCTTAGGGGATTTTTAGGGCTTACAAGTTATTACCATAAATTTATTCGTAACTATGGTAAAATTGTAGCTCCTCTCACTTCCATGTTGAAGAAGGAATCTTTTACTTGGATGGGACCCATTGAACAAGCTTTCCTAGAATTGAAGCATGCTATGACCACTATGCCTATTTTGGCCATGCCAAATTTCTCCAAACCATTTGTCATTGAAAGTGATGCTTCAGGTCGTGGTATTGGTGCAGTGTTGATGCAAGAAGGGAGACCCTTGGCCTTCACTAGTAAAGCTCTCTCCAACCATAATTTGGGAAAATCCACTTATGCCAAGGAGATGATGGCAATTTTGCATGTAGTAACCCATTGGCGATCGTATCTCATCGAGCATCATTTCTCCATTAAAACAGACCATCAGAGTCTCAAATACTTTTTGGAGCAATGGGTTGCCACCCCTGAACAACAAAAATGGGTCTCTAAACTCATGGGCTATGATTATGATATCACCTATAAGAAGGGCAAGGAGAATGTTGTGGTCGATGCTCTCTCTCATCAATTTGAGGCTCTCAGTATGTTGTGTGCCATTTCATTATCGGTTCCCCAATGGATCGATTCCTTACGCTAGGAGGTACTTCAAGATTCTGAATTGTAGACTTTGGTTGCTTTCCTACACACTGAGCCTACTTCATGTCCAGGCTACACTTGGGATGGCCAAGATTTGTGTTACCACCAATACCTTGTTGTTCCCCACAAGTCCCCACTATGGGAACTTCTCATGAAAGAACTGCATGCTGCCCCATCTGTTGGCCATTCAAGATTTCTCAAAACATATGAATGACTTAAGCACACTTTTTTTGGAAGGGTATGAAAAAGGACATTCAAGATTTTGTGGTAGCTTGTGATACCTATCAATGGATGAAAGGTGAAATGGTGCATTCTCCAGGCACTCTTCAACCCTTGCCCATTCCTGACCAGGTTTGGATGGATATTTCTATGGATTTTATTGAAGGATTACCTAAGTCTAGAGGCAAATCTATTATCTTCGTGGTAGTGGATCATCTTTCAAAATATGCTCACTTTTGTTCCCTATCCCATCCTTACACAACATCCACCATTGCCCAAATTTTCCTTGATTCTATCTTTCACCTTCATGGTCTACCCTCCTCCATTGTGTTCGATCGTGACCCAACCTTTACTAGTCACTTATGGAAAGAATTGTTTAAGTTGCAAGGAACTCAGCTCAAAATGAGTTCAGCTTATCATCCACAAATGGATGGCCAGATGGATATTGTCAACAAATATTTGGAAACCTACCTTCATTGCTTTACCTCGGATCATCCTACGCACTAGGTGAAATGGCTTCCCTTGGTCGAGTGGTGGTACAACACTTCCTATCACACCGCAACCAAGGTTACCCCTTTT
Organism: Wollemia nobilis; assembly: GCA_028583015.1. Taxonomy (NCBI): domain Eukaryota; kingdom Viridiplantae; phylum Streptophyta; class Pinopsida; order Araucariales; family Araucariaceae; genus Wollemia; species Wollemia nobilis. The sequence goes on from JAQPPZ010016726.1 coordinate 15,876,174, forward strand.
GAGGTAGTTTATGGGTGCCCTCCACCCACGCCTTCCTCCTACATTCCAGGTAGCTCCAAGGTCCATGCAATCGACACTACTCTCAATCAACATGTTGATGTCCTCCATCAACTGAAGATGAATTTGGATGCAGCCCAGAATCGGATGCACCAACAGGCTGACCAACACCATTCTGAGTGCAGTTTTGATGTGGGTGATATGGTTTTCCTTCACTTGCAGTCGTACAAATAGTTGTCCCTCCAACTTTGCAGATGCCAGAAACTTACCGTGAAATACTATGGGCCCTACCAGGTGTTATAGTGGATTGGTGCCACAACCTACAAGTTGGCCCTTCCACCTACATCCAAGCTCCATCCTATTTTTCATGTTTCCTCTCTCAAAAAGGTGGTGGGAAATCAGGTACAGGTTCAATATGCACTTCTAGAGTTAGATGAAGAAGGTTCTATCTTGCTTGAACCTGAATAGTTGTTGGATCATCGGACTCACACTCTTCACAACCGCACCATTACTAAAGTCCTTGTTCAGTGGCATGGACTCCATCCAGAAGATGCTACATGGGAGTCTCTCCATCAGCTCCAGAACTAGTTTCCTCACCTTCAGCTTTGAGGACAAAGCTTTTTGAAGGGGAAGGACATGTTAGGATCCCATCCTAACGTTACTTTGTAATTCTCATTATTATGTAATGACCCACTTCCAACGTGGGGGGATTCTATTATAATGTTATTTTGTAATTCCTCGTAATGTATGTGGTAAATAAGGCACCTAGCCAAGTGGTGCCATCACATGTAACCATTATCAAGATTGTAACCGATGGTGCCATTGCATATAACTGTTATCAAGATTGTAACCGATGTTTGGTAGAATATTCTAGCTCGAGTGGCATTTCGCATGTAAGCCAAGTGGCATTTTGCATGTAAGCCAACTCTTGAGCCTTTAGGTAGGATTGCATGTAGCTTTCTCTTTAAAAGGCATGAAGCCATATACGAATGTATCTTTTTGCAAGCTAATGAAATATTGAAGGAGGTTGCCCCCTCGAAGAGGCCTACGATTCTGAGTTATTTGTGAGATTGTTTCAATTCTGCAATTACTTTTTGCATAGTGTTATTCTATTATTGCATGTATTTCAGTTATCTTTTAGTATTGTGTGTGTGAGCTTTATTTCAATAGTAGGTTCCTTACGAGTTTATAATAACATTCTAGTGCACTACCCCTAAGGGCTATAGGGAATATTTGAGCAATAAAATCTCATCATGTGCAATGTCATCACAAGCCAAAAGAAAAGCTCTAAGGTGTTTAATAGGGTCTTGATCACCTTCATATGTTTGGAGGTTAGGTGTTTTATACTTAGGAGGAAATGGATATTTGAGCACAAAGGGATATAAAGGTTGATTGAATAAGTTTTTATATGATGGATTATGATAGAGAGAAGGATTATAGATAGAATTTATTCTTTCTTCTAATTGTTTTATTTGAGTGGTGAGATTTTGAATTTGAGAAGGTTCTTGATTGGATGATTCAAGATGTGGATGTGAAAGAGGAAGAATATTTTGATGATAATTATGATTAGAGAACTTATTTGAAGTGGAGGGATAAATGAATGAAGGTGAAATAGGATTATTATTAGGGATGTCCAAATTATGATTGGCTTGAGAAGGTAAAGAATACCTTATATTTTTCTTAATTAACTTATTTTGAGGAATGTTTTCATTATTATTGATGAGATTAATGTTTTTAGGAATATCACAAGGAGAAGGAAGAGGATTAGAATTAATGTTCACTTGAGAGTTAATGATGGAGGGTAAAGAAATATTATGTTGTTTATTTTTAGGATTATGCATGATAGGATTATCTTTTATGAGATCTTGTTGTGAAGTGTAATTAGGCTCATTACTAATATGATTAAGGAATTCTTGAATATTATCTTTATGTGAAAGAGGTGATTTGAAAGAATTATTATCAAGATTATTGAGGAACTCTTGAATAATTTCATCTTGTTCATTAGTGTATCCTAAGGTTGAGGAAAATTGAGAAAGATGAAGAAATTCATTAATAATTTCCTCATGCTCTTTATCATTAACAATTTCTTCATGTTATTTATTAAAATGATTATGTGATGGGATTAAATTTTTTATATTTTCTTTATGTTTTTTATGAATTTTAGAGCATTTTTTAGATGCTAAAAAGATTTGAAAAGGGAAAAGAATGAATTTTAAAATGACAAGAAGGTTTAGAAATATGGCCATTGAATAAGGGTGGAGAAATAGAGATTAATTAATTGACTAACTCTTGATTTAAAGAAAAATAAAATTTGAATAGAAAAATAGAAAATAAAACTTTAACAGAAAGCAGAACCAAAATTTTAACAACAAACAAGAAACAAAATTTTGATAGAAAACAAAAAAATTAACAGAAAATAGAAAAAAAGAATTTTAAGAAAACAAAATTCTAATAGAATATAGAAGATAAAAACTTAACAAAAGACTAAACTATTAAATCTTTAATTAATGGTTTGCTCCAAATTTAAATTGTCTTATTTTAAGTTTAAAAATAAAAACTTAAAATCAGAAAACAAAATTCTAATAGAATATAGAAAACAAAACTAATTTGTTAAATCTCCACAAAAAAATTTAAATTGTTATAATTTTAAGTTAAAAAAAACTTAAGGAAAAGTTTTCCTAATGGCCACTGAGGATGTGTTCATGTCGGGTTCACCAAAGATGTAGAGGGGAAAAATTTCCCTACTCCAAATAATTCTCAGTAGGATCCACTGGGAAACCGAGGTGATCATGGGGATATGTTGTTCTCTACACTCGATGTAAAAAGAGGAGGAAGGGTTCACTAGGAATGACTTTAAGGACTCACTCAAAGTTTAGGGGTTTTGGAGAATGTTTGATGTATTCAATTCAAGAAAATCAACTATGTTTGGCCTTTCTAGAACTAAGCTATGAAAATGAAGAAACAATGCAATAATGCACAAAAAAGACAAGAGCTAATACTAGAATGATTATTTAATTAAATTATTTCTAACCTAGGGTTGCAAAGTAAAATATTTGAGCAAGGGTTCAAGAGAAAATGCACAAAAAAGGTTAAACCATAAATGCACACTATATTCTTTTATCATTTCAATACCTATAAAATTAATTAAATATTTTTCTTTTTATTTATGATCTAGGGTTTTAAAAAAAATAATAAACATTCAACAAACAACCTAAAAAATAACTAGGGCACTTATCTTATTTGGTGGTTGATCCAAGATTTTTATCTTTTATTTAGCAATATCCAAAAATTCTTTCTCTTGCAAAATAACTTGGAAAACATTTTAAAAATATGATTAGCATAAGGGACCTACTTATGCCACTGTATAGAAATGCTTGGAGGTGTAGAAATCAAGCCCTCTAGGTCCTTTTAGCTGACATTTGAAAACAAAAGTGAAAGTTGACCTTTGGAAGATGAACAAGCACAATGAATTGCAATAGAAAAGAATGATAAAACAAAGTATAGGATGAACATATATGATCAACATGTAGCATAAATTCTAAATATTAGGTTTGGACGTAGAAGGTTTCACCTAAAATTGACCTATGTAAAATCATGCTCCTCATGGAGCGACCACAATTTCGTAGACCAATGAAATCGTGCCCCAAGATTACAAATCGTGATTTTGTAGAAGAAAATTAAAATTCCAGAAGATGCAAATTAACAATGTCCAATAGAAATAAATTAATATGCAAATACAGATAAACAAAAACAACTGGTAGATAGCGAAAAAGCAAGTAGAAGGATGAATATATCCATGTAGTAGATCTCTCCTTAGGGCTTCAACACTTGTACACAAAGGGTAGCAACACATAATCCAATGTAGTAGAAAATAGAGCTTCAATAGACTATATTTCACACTTGTGAGTTAGCTTGCTTGCAAAAGAGAAAACAAATCACTTAGAGAGCACTTCAAAATCACTAGAGAAAAGAACTTGTGTGAGAACTTAAAATTGCTTGGTTGAAAAATGAGCTTGCTAGGTGAAAATGAAGACTTCAAACCCTCCTTTTATAGTGGATTTGAAAGAGGAAATGGGTTGGAAAAACAAAGAAAAGCCAATCTTAAAATATCAACTTTAAAGAATTAGGGTTTCCTAGGGAGAAACCATAGCTAGGTAAAATCGTGCCCCATAAAGGCTAGACCCATGTGCAATTTTTTTACACTTTGGAGGACCAAACAGAGTCAGAATGGGATAAATAACTATAGCTCTAAAATTATTGCACTCCTTTCCTCTAGGATAATGGACCCGTTACTCAAAGGGGAATGGGAGAATACTAGGTCTACACCTCGAATAGAGACACTTGAGTTTGTGTCTTCTTTGGTGATTTTTGACTAATTATTTAGGGTTCACCAAGAAATATTTTATGGTCATTTCCATGCCTAGGTTTTGGATTTTTTTTGATGTGTTCATTTTATAAAATCTCAAAATCACCTAGTTTTTGGCTAATATGCAACTATGCTAATCTATATGCAATTTTGATTCATATGCAAACAACAAACAATAGAAAACATAAATTTGTATTTTTTGTCGTAGACAATATCGTATGCAATAGGACAATATCATACGATTTTGGTCAAGATTATATGTAAGATTATCTGCAATTGTATCGTCTGATCAGTGATCAGATGATCCGATCTTGATAAAAACTTGTAGTTTCATGAATAGAGTGTAAAGACAGAGAATCAGGATATGCTACAAACTTTGCTAGGTAGAAATCAAATTATGTATGAACTATTGAATGCATTAATATAAATATATAACAGGTATATGCCTTAAGCTAGATGAAATATGCAAGTGAATACAGTTTTTTGAGTTCCAGGAATGAAAATGTTTAAATCTAGTATGATATGCGATGGAAAATGATAAAGTAGATGATAAATATACAAATGAGATGTTAAGAACTGCAAACAAACTCTTGGATTTACCCCTAAGATCGTACAATAGCAACAATATCGTACTCTCCAAATGCAATATCGTACGCTCCGATCACTGATCGTATCCTCTGATCCTACAAAAAATAGAAAATAACTAGGCCTAATGCAGAAATTATAGTGATCCAAATATAAAATTGTCATGGATTTAGGAGAAATTTGAGGGGAAGGATGCTTGATTAAATAAGATGAACTAGCAGGGAAAAGTGGGCTGAAAATAGAATAGGTTGCAACTCCTTCCAAGCTGGGACTGATCGGTGGATCCGATCCTATAACTATAGTACGATCGCACAGGTAAAGACAAAAAGCATTGTAATTGGTTTGTCATTTTTCTTAACTAATCATTTTATGTTCTTGGTCAAGATCATATCGTACGATCAGGGATTGTATCATACGATCTCACTATAAGGTAAGACATGTACATAGGTTTTTTGCAGTTTGAGGGGTCAAACGATGTTGAAATTGGACATATAATATACCGTTGGAAATATTTTTTTGAGCTCTATCCAATGGTATAAAATTTGAGAAGAATTGTGATGATTTGATAAGGAAAAAATTCTCTTGAAGATAACATTATTTTTTTAAGAGTGAAAACTTATCTTTAATAGGTCAATTTTTCTTTTATACAATAACATATCGTTAGAAATATCTTTTTGAGCCTGATCCAACAATATAATATTAAAGGAAAAAGAAGAATATTTGGTTGGCAAAAATTTAGGTCAAATATGACCCTACTTTTCCAAGTAAAAAATAAAGGATCTAGGGAAAACTACTCACCTAAGTGGGTCAATTTTTCGTATCTACACCAACAAATACATCAACAGTACCATATTCCATCCTCAAAATAATGAAATCATTCCATAATATAGACATAATAAATAAATTATGCCATTAAACATTCACACCCATACATAGTTAATTATCCATAAGATTTATTCAAAAGAAGGTTGTTACATACACCCCCCTAGACTAAAAATATTCATCTGTGTTTCTTGCAAGAAAAAAAAATTAATTGTTTCATTCAATTAAGTGTGGAAATTGTTGCCTCATTTCTTCAGTAATTTCTCATGTAGCACAATTCTCTATATATTGGTCCCACTAGACCTTACATTGATCTAGGGTTGGTTTCCTCAACATCTTGGAATAAAACCTAGAATATTAATTAGTGTCACCTCAATGGTTGAGGGATATTCTATATATAATTTAGAAACATTCCACACATGAGTAGGATTAGCAACATATTTACTAAGTAGGGATATGTGGAAAGAAAATTGGATCTTTGATAGGATGTTGGGAAACAAAGCAAGCCTAAAGGCTACTAGGACAATATTACCAATGATCTCAAAGGGACAAACATAGCAAGAATCAAACCTAATTGACTTGATGACACTATTCATGGGTCTTACCCTTAAGAAAATTCTATATCGCATAGATAATTCTCTTGGTTATCTTTTTAGATCAACATAACTCTTTTGGTGATCAACCACTTCCTTGAGCCTAAGTCATATTGCTCTAAGTTGCTCTTCCATATCTTAGATAGTGTCTAGTCTGATCATCACTTGATCCTCTATATTATCCCATGATATAGGATTTCTACATCTTCTACCATACAAGGCTTCAAATGGGGCCATTCCCAATGATGGATGGTACCCATTATTATATGCAATTTCCACAAGATGCAAAAGGTATTCTGACGGGGACCGGGAAATTAGGCCAACACAATATTCCCACTTTTTTTCATTAACATTTTTCGGAAAATAATTACATACATCAAAATAAAACAGCCCGCAGGCTTTACAAAGACCAAGCTCGGCTTCGGTCTCACTAACTGTGCTCCTTTTTTCCCGTTCTCCGGTCCACCCCCCTACTATTACAAAATTTCAAGTTTTTAATGAGGTCCCGGTCCTCTAGGCAATTAATGCCCCTGCCTAACAAAATTCAAATTTGACTTTCCCTCCGATCGAGTTTTTCAAATTTTTGCCATAAATGGGCAACTGCCCGATCCACCATGACGCTAGCATTGATGGCCTCCCTGCATCGATCACTTTGTTCTGACTGTCCTCTGCACTATTGTCTCCTCCATTAAGCCATCACCTGTAATGGCTGTGTTGCCAGAAGTAATAACAATAAAAGAATGCGTGGCCGACACCTCCCTTATCAACCTACATGATCCCCCATATTTGTTTTCTTACACGTAGTCGACCGCGTGTAAATCTGGCCATGCCTTCTCCTTGTCACAATATATTTGGTACACGTGCCCTTCACAACTATCACGATACACGTGGCAGTCCACGTGCCAATATTGGCCTTGCCCGACCGTTCGCTTAACAAAATTTGCACTGTCTTCTTATTGGCCGCGATACCATGACATGTCGCGATATCGTGACGCCAACTGCACTCCTACGCCCTGGTCCGCAAAAAGCCGTGATATCGAGACCCAAACTGCCCCGCCTTAGCTTTTCTTTTGGGAGCCATGATTTTGTGACATGTCGCGATTTCGTGGCTCCCCCTCTGCCTTTGCCTTTGTTGAACTTTGCTCTGCTTTAGCTGTTTTGAGACCACGCCACGTGGCATATTTTCACTGGTCGCGATATCACGACCGGTCGTGATATCACGATATCATGACAGGACTCCCCCATACACTTTGCTCTAAAAAGCCATCATGATATCGCGATGTCACGATATTGTGACAACATAGCCGCTCCACTTTGCATTCCCAATGACGTCGCGATATCGTGACAACATAGCCGCTCCACTCTGCATTCCCAATGATGTCGTGACATCGTGATGTCATGATATCGTGATGTCATGATATCATGATGAAAACTCTCCTCGCTACACTGTAGCTCTTGGGGTCACGATTTTGCGACCCCCTCCCCAACTTTTGCCTTAGGAAAAAAAACTAATTTTGCTGAACTTAAGCTTCTCCCCTATTTTTCAAAACCTTTCTGAGGTTGTTCTTTTACCATCGGATGCTCCTGCATCAGACATCCGGGGTAAATGGAGAAGTGACCTTCACTTCTGTGTTGTTCGGTCCGCGTCCCTTGTAATATCTCCGAACACTTATCAACCTTCACAACCTGTCCCAATCCCGTTTCCTGGAAAAATTTTTTGCCTTCTACCAGACAAATTATGGCATTGCTACATAGCTTCTCATCCACTGTCTGTAATGGCTTCAAATTTTGCTGCACTCCATTTGTCATCGAGTATGTATTTGCACGACCATCATGCACTGCACTCCGATCAAACTGCCATGGCATTCCCAACAGAAAATGGCAAGCATCCATGGGGAATACATCACACAGGACCTCATCTTGGTATCTCCCAATCTGGAACATGACTAAGCACTGTTCACGGACCCATGCTCTGTGATCCTTCCGCAACCACACAATCCGGTATGGGTGTGGGTGTCTCCTTCTCTCCAACTGCAACTTAGTAACCATCTCCTCGAAAACTAAGTTATCTGTACTCCCGTTGTCTATAATAACATTATAGACTTTGCCTGCACTTTTGCACCGTGTGCGAAACAGGCTTCTCCTCTGCTCTGATTGGTCTTCCTCAATCAACATGGTCCTCCTCACAATCATTGCTTCTCCTTTCTCAGCTTCTTTAGAATGTTCTGAGTCAGCATCTTCAACTGCCACAACAGCTCTGGTAGGACCCACTTGTTTCTTGTTCACTCTCTCGGGGTGCTGGGGACACTCATATGCCCGATGCCCCTCTTCTCCACAGTGGAAACATGTTCCTCGGAACACTCCTCTTCCATACCCGCGTCCAGATCTACCTCTTCCTCTTGGGTAGCCATTGTTCTGAACTTGTGGTTTGGGTTCTTCATCTTCTTTCTGATTCCAACTGCTGCTAACCTCTTCTTTCTTCTCTTCCTTTCCTTCCTCTTTTCTTCCACCGTTCTTTCCTCCAGGCCCTTTTCCTCTTTGCTTGCTTTCAAACTTCCTGTTCAGTTTTTCTTCCACCTTCAGAGCAAACTGGTAAGCATCTTCAATGGTGCTCACCCGAACTAAACTCAACTCTTCCTGAACACTGGGTCTCAACCCATTAATATAACAGGCCACCTTTTCCTTGCTTGCTTCTAAATGACCGGTTCTGATGGAGATTTTATAAAATTCCTCCGTATATTCTTGGACAGTTTTATTCATCTGTCTTAAACTCTGCATTTTTCTTAGCAGATCCAGTTCATAATCTACGAGAATGAATTGTCTCTTCAATTTCTCCACCATTCTGTCCCATCTTGTTATCCGTTCTTTTCCTCTTCTGTTTTGCTCTAGCTGTACCCCCTTCCACCATATGCTGGCATGACCCTTCAGTCTAGTCTTGGAAAATCTGACCCTCTCGGGATCTTCAACCTCTTCATATTCGAAGTATTCTTCCAGGTCATTTATCCAATCAATTAATTCCTTCGGATTCAAGTTCCCGAAATACGTGGGAACTTCCATCTTCGGCCTCTTCCCGATCTGGGATATGGCCTTGTATAGTCTGGCTTGTGTCGGATCCACAACTTCTTCTTCTTCTTCTTCAAACTGATTTTCTTCTTCATCCGCTTCATCCTCACTGTCTACATCTCTTCTCGGTTCATGTCCTCTACGCAGTTCTTCTTGCAGGGCCTGAACTTGCCGCTGCAAAGCCCGGAAATCTTCTGCTGCCATGCCTCTTCCACCAACGGGGTTTCTCCTTGGAGGCATTCTGTTCACCCGATCTCAAGCCCTCCCACAAGTCCTGGTACAACTGCCTCTCCTTCGGTGGTCTGCTGCACGCTCAGGAACTACTGGCTTTGATACCACTGACGGGGACCGAGAAATTACACCAACACAATATTCCACTTTTTCATTAACATTCTTCGAAAAATAATTACATACATCAAAATAAAACAGCCCGCAGGCTTTACAAAGACCAAGCTCGGCTTCGGTCTCACTAACTGTGCTCCTTTTTTCCCGTTCTTCGGTCCACCCCCTACTATTACAAAATTTTGAGTTTTTAACGAGGTCTCGGTCCTCTAGGCAATTAATGCCCCTGCCTAACAAAATTCAAATTTGACTTTCCCTCCGACCGAGTTTTTCAAATTTTCACCATAAATGGGCAACTGCCCGATCCACCATGACGCTAGCATTGATGGCCTCCCTGCACCGGCCGCTTTGTTCTGACTGTCCTCTGCACTGTTGTCTCCTCCATTAAGCCATCACCTGTAATGGCTGTGTTTCCAGAAGTAATAAAAATGAAAAAATATGTGGTCGACACCTCCCTTATCAACCTACGTGATCCCCCATCTTTGTTTTCTTACACGTAGCCGACCGCGTGTAAATCTGGCCATGCCTTCTCCTTGTCGCAATATATTTGGTACACGTGCCCTTCACAACTGTCACGATACACGTGGCAGTCCACGTGCCAATATTGGCCTTGCCCGGCCATCCGCTTAACAAAATTTGCACTGTCTTCTTATTGGTCACAATACCGTGACATGTCGCGATACCACGACATGTCACGATATCGCGACCCCAACTGCACTCCTGTGCCCTAGTTCACAAAAAGCCATGATACCGCGACATGTCACGATATTGCGACATGTCACGATATCGCGACCCAAACTGCCCCGCCTTAGCTTTTCTTTTGGGAGCCACGATTTCGTGACATGTCATGATTTCATGGGTCCCCCTCCGCATTTGCCTTTGCCAAAATTTGCTCTGCTTTAGCTATTCCGAGACCACACCACATGGCATCTTTTCATTGGTCGTGATATCGCGACCTACTGCGATATCGCGATAGGACTCCCCCCTACACTTTGCTCTAAAAAGACATCATGATATCGTGATGTCGCGATATCGTGACAACATAGTCGCTCCACTCTGCATTCCCAATGATGTCGCGATATCGCGACAACACAGCCGCTCCACTCTGCGTTCCCAATGATGTCGCGATATCGCGACGAAAACTCTCCTCGCTACACTGCAGCTCTTGGGGTCACGATTTTGCGACATGTCGTGAAATCGCGACATGTCGCGATTTCGTGACCCCCTCCCCAACTTTTTCCTTAGGAAAAAAAACTAATTTTGCTGAACTTAAGCTTCTCCCCTGTTTTTCAAAACCTTTCTGAGGTTGTTCTTTTACCGCCGGATGCTCCTGCATCATATTCCCAATTTGAATTTTGGTCCATGCAATACATGCATAGCATGTCTTCCAAAAATTGGTTTACCCTATTAGTCTAACCATCTATTTTAGGATGATATGCAAAATAAATATTTAGCTTAGTGCCCACTGCATGGTGTAGAGCTTGCAATTTTTTTGATGTGAATCTAGAATCCCTATCTAATATGATCACCTCAAGAAATCCATGTAACCTAAAATTTCTTTGGTAAACTTATTTGCGACCATTGGTGCATCAACCTTGATGTTGCTTGGTATAAGTGTGCAACCTTGGTTAACTTATCAACCACTACCAATATTTCATCAAGCTAGAACATAGTATTAGGTAGACCCACAATAAAATCCATAGAGATTACTTGTCATTTTTCAATAGGCTTAATATGTGGGTACAATTTTCCTACTAGGAATCGATGTTTTGCCTTTACCTTATGGTACTCTAAACATATCACAATGAAAATAGTGTTATCTTGATTTATTTCAGCCCAATAGAAGGTTCTTTTCATGTTTTCCCTCATATTTTACCCTTCTAGATGAGTAGAATAGGGAAAATTATGTGCCTCTTGCACAGTCATTCACCTTAGATCACTAGTTTTAGGTATAACTACCCTAAATTAAAAATAGAAAGTCCATATTTTATGTTAAAATTCTTATTCTCTTTAGTACTTCCCTTGGTTTTATCCTATACTTCTATGTAATATAGGTCTTGTAGTTGCATTTCCTCGAACCTATTCATAAATCTATATGGTTCTAGGTAAATATTTCTATGTGTGTTCTCCTACTCAAGGCATCTACAATATTGTTCTCCTTCCCTTTGATATACTAAATACCAAAGTTGTATTTAGCTAAGAAATCTACCCATCTTCTCTATCTTGTATTCATCATAGGTTGGGTAATGATATATCTCACACTTTTATGGTTTGTCCTTAGCTCAAATATTTTTTCCAATAAATAATGTCTCTAGACCTTTAAATCATGTCCCACTATTGCCAACTCTAGGTCATAAGTAGCATAATTGACCTCATGCTTCTTGAGGTTTTTGGACTCATAGGCCACTGTAGCCTCTTCCTGTGATAATACCCCATCCATACCTTCCATGGAAGCATCAATACATGTGATAAAATTCCTAAGAGGATCTAATATCTTGAGGATTAGTGTCATTAAATTAGTTTTTAGAGCCTCATATATGGCTTCACACTCATTCGCCCATTTGAACTCTTTTCCCTTTTTATAAATATTGGTGATTGAATAGGCCAATTTAGTGTAATATCTCCCAAAAACCCTATATTAACTAGTGATTCCCATGAAAATCTTAACTTCTAACATATTTATTAGTATAGGCCAACTTAATATAGCCCCAATTTTATTTGGGTCCATAACAATTTCCTCTATAAATATTATGTACCCCAAATACTACACCTGTGAGGTATAAAACTCTCACTTGGACAAGTTTCCATATAGTTGGTTCTTTCTCAAAATTTTCAACACTAATCATAGATGGTGGTTGCATTCTTATTTAGTACAGGAACAGATTAGAATATCATCCAAGAATACCAAGACAAACTAGTCTAGATATCTTTTGAACACACTATTCATCATATTCATAAAAGTTATTGGTACATTTATCATCCCAAATAGCAACACTATGAACTTGTAGTGCCCATATCTGGTCTTAAATGCTATCTTAGGGGTATCCTCTTCTTGAATAATTAGGTGATGATACCCTAATATTAGATATATATTTGAGAATATGGTAGCATATTTTTTCTAATCAAAGAGGTCATTTATCCATGGCAAATGATACTTATTCTTAATGGTTACCTTATTCAACATTCTATAATATATGCATAATCTCAAGGAACAATCCTTCACAAATAGCACTAGAGCATCCCCAAGGTGACAATTTCTCTACTAGGCATAGATGTTATAATTCCATCTAGGTATACTAATCAAGTGTAGAGCCTTAGTGCTTAGTTACCACACCTCTATGGGCTAACTAAGTTCATTTCCACTTCATCAACAACTAACATGATCACTTGATCCTACACGTTCAAGGGATCACCACTACTAACTTGTGAATGGTTCCACAAATTCTAGTTGGGATACACCCAATCCTACTTGTTCAAGGTGCAAATATTCACAAGATACCTAGTTATTGTATTGACACAACTCCTACGTTTATGAGTTTTTAGCTATTGCATCCTTGCAACTCCTTTTAAGACTCATATTTACCTAGTTATTGCATCCACACAAGTCCTCCCAAGGTTACACTTTATTATATTTTAGATTATAAGATTATTTCTATCCACCCCTTCCCAAGGTAACAAATCTTGCATTGAAACATAATTCTAAAATAAATCATTACATATTACATAATATGAAAGCATTTATAAAGAAACTTCATAATCCAACATGTTGCAATTGATAATAAATATTCATATTGAAACAAATCCAAATATCACATAATACAAATGCCTATCATAAAATTTCAAGGATACTTTTTGCTAACATACATACTTTAACAAAAGAGATCCAATTATCATAATGATGCATTCTAGAAATTTATTGAGTTTCATTCTTCCATACTAACAAAAATCCTTTAGATTATACAATAATTAAGTTTTACAATATTTCTTTGAGCAAATCATTCCTTTACATAGCTTTTGATTCTTCTATCAAAGCAACTATACATTCCTAGAACTATAAATCCATCCTCCAAGGATCTCCAAGTCATCTAAACATCTATAGCATCTCCTTGATATAGGTCCACCCATGCTTGTGAGGAATGCTTAGGGATCATGATAGCTCTAAATGCAATGCAACTTAATCATGCCATTTCTTTACTTTTGATGCAAACAACCTTGCAAAAATTAGAAATAAACCAAAATAAGGAGAATTAAATACTTATCTTTATAATGATACCCTAAACCAAAAGAGCCTAAAAAATAATTAACATAGTTTCAATATCAAAACCAACATGCAACATTCCATTTAATCAAATAAAATCCCATATTTCTCTTTATAATGATCCCCTAACCCAAAAGAGTCTCAAAAATTATTAACATAGTTTCTATTTCAAAACCAACATACAACATTCCATTTAATCAAACATAATACCATATTTCTCTTTATAATAATCCCCTAACTCACAAGAGTCTCAAAAATCATTAACATAGTTTCTATTTCAAAACAAACATGCAACATTTCATTTAATCAAATATAATCTCATACTTCTCTTTACAATTATCCCCTAACTCTCACAAGTCTTCAAGAATCATTAATTTAGTTTCTCTGTCAAAACCAACATGCAACATTCCAGTCAATCAAAGAGAATCCCATACTTCTATTTATAATGATCTTCTCACTCTCACGAGTCTTGAAGAATCATTAATTTAGTTTTACTTTAAAAACCAACATGTAATATTCCATTTAATCAAAGGGAATCCCATACTTCTCTTTATAATGATCCCCTAACTCTCACAAGTCATCAAGAATCATTTATTTTGTTTCTCTTTCAAAATCAATAATCCAAAATAGAATCTCATACTTCTCTTTGCAATGACCCCCTAACTCACAAGGGATCTCATATATCATTATCATAGTTTCTATTTCAAAACCAATCATTCAAGTCTTAAAAACTCTCTTTTAAACAATGAAATATAAACCCAATTTTTATTTAACCAAAACAAAGGTTAGAATTCTAACATAACCATATACAAATATAAAATTCCAATTCTAGAATTAATTTCATCGTAGAAAGCTATAATAATTAAATAATATCCTTCCTAAAAACCATAATTTCATCACTTTAGGAAAACAACATTCACTCTAATTAATTAAAGAGATTTCTAGCATTTAACTAAAGAACTTCACTTCAATAAACACTTTTCCTTAGCAAGCTAAATAAAATATTTAAAGAATCTCTTTTATTAAAACCATAACCTAGTTACATCAAAACTTTAGCAAAGCTACATAATTAATCTACACACAGGCCCAAGCCAAGGGAAGATACACAATATAGGATACTCGAATTAAGTTGTTCGCTAACCAATGATGGCGATCCTGTATGACTCTCAAATTGAGATGACTCACACAAACACAATGATGCAAGGATTAATAGGCTAACAACATGAACACCCTAAAGGATTTTAAGGGATGGTTGGATATAGACTACATAGAATTTGCCTACACAATAAGTCAAAAAAAATCTATGGCAACAACCAGCAAGAATCAAATGATGAAGAAAAACTAGGCTATAAAAGTAAAACAATAGTGAACTCAAAGCAATAGGAAGGGCCAACCTCAAGTGCACAATGGTATTCAAGCACTTCAAAACAAGGCATAGGTTAGACATATGTTTAACTTCACATGAATCTAAGGGTAAGGTAAAAAGAATAATAATAAACCTTTACACAAGATGAGAACCAATCAAGAGGAAACCAAGCTAAAATCAAAGCATACAATATAAAAAAAACCATAAGGAAAACACCTAGTTCATGGTTTGCAATCCTTTTGGATCTGACACATTACTCCCAAATATTCTCCCCTTAAGCCTACCAATCCAAACTCCTTTCTTCTAATCCATCCTCCACCCATTCTTTAAGGAGAAAAAGGTAAGGGGCATGCCTTCTTGCATGGAGGTAATCATAAAATAAATGTCCAAGAAGATGTTTCTTACAAGAATCACGCACCAGATTTAGTCTTTAATAAATAACCACTCAAAGAATACAAAAGTATTCCAATAAAGGATTAACCTTACTATTAACAATGGATTTCCTTAATCCAAACTTAACATTTGCTTTATTTAATTCCAAACATTAGAATGAAATCAATATTTTAATAGTTTAAAGCATTTAAAACCAACATTTAATTTACTTCATAATTTCCAAGTATTAATAACAATAGCTAATCAATACTTCATGAATCTAAGGTATTAATGTTACCAACTAATACTTAATAAAACTTAATCCAAATCTATGCATACTATGAATAAACATAGAATCATTCCAACAATGTTTCACAATATTATTTTATCTCTAAGCAGGCTGTCTCCTTTAAGATAGTATAGTGCTATCACAAACCTATTAGAGAGACTCATTGCATAAGCAACTTCCTGAACCAATGGTGTGAATATGAAAAAAAGCAAAATGTAATGCATCTATATGAAGGGCAAATTGTTACCCTGAATTGTTGATGAGCAAGTCATCACCATATTTTTCTAAAATATATCTTATAGTAGGTGGTTCACCCATAGTTCCCATGAAAGAGAGTACCTAATATTGCACCCAATAATACATCAACAATACCATATTACATGCTCAAAATAATTCAATCATTCCATCATATAGTCATCATAAAAGAAACGTTACCATTAAATATTCACATCAATATATAGTTCATTATCCAAAAAGAGTTCTACTAAGGAAGGTTGTTACATACTCATCCCTTTAGACTAAACACAATCCTCTATGTTTCTTGCAAGCAAAAAATAATAATTTTTTCATTCAATTAATTATGGAAATTGTTCTCATTTCTTCTTGTAGCACAATTCTTTGAATACTGGTCCTACTAGACCTTACACTAATCTAGGGTCTGTTTCCTCAATATCTTGGAATGAAACAATAGAATCTTAACTAGTCTCACCTCAATGGATGAGGGATATTCCATATGCAGTTTATAAACATTCCACATGTGAGTAGGTTTAGCAACATGTTTCCTAGATAGGGATATTTGGAAAGTATCATGGAATAGTTTGGGTGAAAAGGTGAGCCTTTAGGCTATCAAGATGATCTTACCAATGATATCAAAGGGTCCAACATAGTGAGGATCTAGCTTTATTCCCCATAAAAAATTCTCTTGGTGATATTTTCATATCAGCATAGCTCTTTTGGTGATCAACCACTTCCTTGAGCCTAAGCTATATTGCTTTGATATGCTTCTCCATATCTTAGAAATTATTTGGTTTGATTATCACTCAATTATATGAATTATCCCATGATAGAGGATTTCTACATATTCTTCCATACAAGGCTTCAAATAGGGCCATCCCTAATGATGCTCGGTATCCATTGTTATATGTAATTTCTACAAGATGCAAAAATTCTTCCCACTTTGAATTTCGGTCCATGCAATACAAGCATAGCATGTATTCCAAAAATAGATTTACCCTCCTGGTCTGAAAATTTGTTTTAGGATGATATGTAGAACTAATATTCAGCTGAGTACCCACTGCACGATGTAGAACTTGCCAAAATTTTGATGTGAATCTAGAATCCCAGTCTGATATGATCACCTCAAGAAATCCATATAACCTATAAGTATCTTTGAAAAAATTATTTGCCACCATTGATGCATCAACCTTGATGATCCTTGGTATAAGTGTGTAACCTTGGTCAACTTATCAACCACTACAAACATCACATCATGTTGGAACCTAGTCTGAGATATATTGACAATAAAATTCATAGATATTACCTACTATTTTTGCATAAGCACATCATGTGGTTATAATTTCCTTGATGGGCATTGATGTTCTACCTTGACCTTCTAGAACTCTAAACATCTTGCAATGAAACTAGTGATATATTGCTTCATTATGACCCAATAGAAGGTATTTTTTTCATGTTTTACATGATTTTTGATCCTCTCATATGAGCAAAATAGGGAGAACTATGTACCTATTGCATAATGAATATCCTTAGATCACTAGTTTTGGGTATAACTACCCTATATTTAAAGCATAAAAGTCCATATTTTATGTTGAAATCCTCATTATATTTAGGATTTCCCAAGGTTTTATGCTAGATTTTTATGCAATGTTGGTCTTGTAGTTACATTTACTTGACCCTATCCATCAAATCTATATGGCTCTAGGTCAATTTTTCTATGTACCTTCTCCTACTCAAGGCATCTATAACCTTATTCTCCTTCTATTTGATATACTCAATATCAAAGTTGTAGTTAGCTAATAACTCTACCCATTTTATCTTTACTTCATTCAACATGGCTAAAGACATACCTCAAACTTTGATGGTTTATCCTTACGTCAAATAAATTTTCTAACAAGTAATGTCTCTATATATTTAAAGCATGAATGACTATTACCAACTCTAGATCATAAGTAGCATAATTGACCTCATGCTTCCTAATGTTTTTGGACTCATAGGCCACTATAGCCTCTTCTTGTGACAATACCCCATCCAAAACTTCTAGGGAAGCATTAACACATATGGTAAAATTCCCAAGAGGATCTAGTATCTTGAGAATTGATGTCATTAATTTTTTTTTTAGAGACTCAAATGTGGCTTCAAACTTATCCATCCGTTTGAATTATTTTTATTTTTTTTAAGATTAATGATTGTATAGGCAACCTTAGAGTAATCTCTCACAAAATTCTTACAATAGCTAGTGAGTCCCATGAAACTCCTAAATTATAGAACATTTTTTGGTAGAGGCCAACTTAATATAGCCTCAATATTTTTTAGGTCCATAGAAATTCCCTCTATAGATATTATGTGCCCCAAATACTACACTTGTGAGGTATAAAAATCACACTTGGAAAAATTTCTATAGAGCTTGTTGTTCCTCAAATATTCCAACACTAATCGAAGATGGTGGTCATGTTCCTCTTTAGTATGGGAATATATCATAATATCATCCAAGAATACCTAGACAATCTGGCCTAGATATTTTTTGAACATACTATTCATTAGACTCATAAAAGTTATTGGCACATTTCTTAGCCCAAATGACAACACTATGAACTCGTAGTACCCATATATGGTCTTAAAGGCTATCTTAGGGTCTTCCTGAATCCTTATCTAATGATACTTCAATCTTAGATCTATATTTGAGAATATGGTAGTATCCTTTAGCTAATCAAATAGGTCATCTATACATGGTAAAGGATACTTATTCTTAATGGGTATATTATTTAGCATTCTATAATCTATGCATAATATCAAGAAACCATCCTTCACAAATAGCACTAGAGCACCCCCAAGGTGACACACTTGGTTTGATCAAACCTATTTAACAATTCCTATAGTTGCACCTTCAACTCTTACAATTCAATTTGGAGGTGTCCTTGTAATGTGTTCAACCCCTAACTTTAACTCAATATAGAAGTAAAATTCCCATCAAGGGGGTAGACCTAGAAGATATTTAGGAAATACATCTCATAACCCATGGAGGATTGGATGTTTTTGGAATATTTCTACATATTCATTTTCTCTAGTCTTTTTATTGATCTTTATTACATATAATTTACCACATCCTTTAACAAATTTTCTTAACTGCATATTTAAAAGCAAATGAGGTTAAAAAAACCTTACCTACTTTGAATTCTTACTCTCCTCTTATCATTGTCAACAATCAATTCTAGTATTACTTGATGCTGACCCATTTGGTCTTTAAGTGACCTTATGAATGACATAAAATACCTCATATCTCCTTGAAGTAGCTTGAGTAGGAAAATGTCATTGGTCATACCCCCATCTAACTCCCTTGTCCTTCCAATGATCCTATGGATTTCTCTACTTTTCGTATTGATTTTATAGATATCCATGACTCTCCTTCTTTCTTTACTGAGTCTTTTCCTACAATATTTTTGGGGGAACATATTACAATCTCCTTTTGTATATCTAACTCTATCATTTTTGGAGTATCTCAAAAATACTGCCATCCCAACCCTTAAAAGTGGTTGGGGAAGTTACAATTCTCCTTCAATTGTACTTGCCATCAATTAGTTTATTTTCCCCATGAACTAACTTGGACCATTATCATTCTTCTCATAAATTTCATAGCCATAGTTGTCTACCTAAGATATATCATATCTGATAGTATAATTATCACTTACCTGCCAATGATCATGGCCAATATTGCCTACCTGCAAGGTGCCACCTTTTATAAGACCACTATCACTCCCTTGATAAAGGTCATAGCCATACTTGTCCACCCATAAGTTTCCATATTTGATATTATTATTATCGTTCACTTGATAATGATCATAGACACTCTTTCCTACTTGCAAGGTGTCATTCCTCAATAAGAACTATACTCTCTAGGTATTTTACTCCTTTGTCAATCTGATCTAGTCGGTGTGTGATAATAAACTTATCCCCAGGTCATGTTAAGGTCCCTAGTAGAGTAAGTCTTCCAAAAGTAGCACATCAAGTCAAGGCTCATCTTAGGCACACTCCATGGAAGCTTCTAGCCCTATGACCTAAAGCTCTGATACCAACTATAACAACCCAAATATACCAACCCAATATTTTTGAAAAGAATCATTACAAGAAATGGTTTGCAAGAGGAATAACCTTTTCATTTTACATATCAAGGCTTCATCACATTTGAGTTTCTAGTCTTTTCATATGAAACTTAGTGGATAGGAGTGTCCAACTCCCATGTTTTTTGGGGTTCACCTTACTAAACCTACATATTTAGAAGGATGACAAAAGTGGTCCCCCCACCTTTCCCATATCCTCATAGGCATAGGACCATATGACTACAATGTAAGGATTATCCTTTAAGGCCCATAACACTTAAGGAGGAAAAACATTCCCTAACCTAACACTAAATACATCTAGGTAGGTTAATCAAGCGTAGGGCATTGGTTCTTAGGTACCACACATCCGTGGGATAACTAAGATCATTGTAACTTTATTGACAACTAACATGATCACCTGATACTAAATATTCAAGAGATCACCACTATTGACTTGTGAATGGTTCCATAACTTCTAGTTGGGATACACCGGATCCTACTCTTTCAAGGTGCAAATATTCATAAGATATTTGACTATTGTATTCGCACAACTTCGTCCAATTTTATTTATTTTTAGCTATTGCATCCTCAAATTTCTTAAGACTCATATTTACCTAGTTATTGCATCCATGTAACTCCTCCCAGTATTGGACTTTATTATATTTCATATTAAAATATTATTTCTATCCACCCTTCCCAAGGTAACAAATCTTGCATTAAAACATAATTCTAAAATAAATCATTACATATTACATAATATGAAAGAATTTATAAATCAACTTCATAATATGACATGTTGCAATTGATAATAAAGATTCATCTTGAAACAAATCCAAATTGCGCATAATACAAATGCTTATCATAAAACTTCAAGGATCCTTTTTGCTAACATACATACTTTAATATAAGAGATCAAATTATCAGAATAATGCTTTCTAGAAATTGATTGAGTTTCATTATTCCATACTAACAAAAATACTTCTGATTATACAATAATTAAGTTTTACAATATTTATTTGAGAAAATCATTCCTTTACATAGCTTTATATTCTTCTATCATAGCAACTATACATTCCTAGAACTATAAAGCCATCTGCTAAGGATTTCCAAATCATCTAAATATCTATAGCATATCCTTGATAAGGGTCCACCCATTGCTTGTGAGGAATGCTTAGGATAAGGATAGATCTAAATGCAATACAACTTAATCATGTCATTTATTCACTTTTAATGCAAACAACCATGCACAAATTAGAAACAATCCAACATAAGGAGAATCCCATACTTCTCTTTATAATGATCCCCTAACCCACAAGAGTCTCAAAAATTATTAACATAGTTTCTATTTCAAAACCAACATGCAACATTCCATTTAATCAAAGAGAATCCCATACTTCTCTTTATAATGATCCCCTAACCCACAAGAGTCTAAAGAATCATTAACATAGTTTCTATTTCAAAACCAACATGTAACATTCCATTTAATCAAAGAAAATCCCATACTTCTCTTTATAATGATACCCTAACCCACAAGAGTCTCAAAAATCATTAACATAGTTTCTATTTCAAAACCAACATGCAAAATTCCATTTAATCAAAGATAATCCCATACTTCTCTTTATAATGATCCCCTAACTCTCATGATTCTTCAAGAATTATTAATTTAGTTTCTCTTTCAAAACCAATAATCCAAAAGAGAATCCCATACTTCTCTTCGTAATGATACCCTAACTCACAAGAGTCTTGAAAATAATTTTCTTAGTTTCTATTTCAAAAGAAATCATTCAAATGTTAGAAAATCTCTTTTAAACAAGGAAATATACACCCAATATTTATTTAACCAAAACCAAGATTACAAGTCTAACATAACCATCCACTAATATAAAATTTCAATTCTAGAATTAATTTCATCCTAGCAAGCTATAATAATTAAATAATATCCTTCCTAAAAAAACTATAATCTCATCACCTTAGAGAAATGACATTCACTCTAATTAATTAAAGATATTTCTAGCTTTTAACTAAAGAACCGCACTTCGATAAACACTTTTCCTTAGAAAGCTAAATAAAATATTTAAAGAATATATTTTCTAAAAACAATAACCTAATTACATCAAAACTTTATTAAAGATACAAAATTAATCTACGCATAGGCCAAAATGAAGGGAAGATACACAATTCAGGTGGTTTGGATTGAGTTGTTTGTTTGCTAACCAGTGATGTCCCATCTAGCCCTCAAACCAAGATGACCTACATGAACACAATAATGCAAGGATTAATAGGCTAAAAAAATGAATACCATCTAAGATTGTAAGGGACGGTTGTGCATAGACTAGAATTTATCTACACAAAAGGTGGAAGGAAGGCTATGGCCATAACTAGCAAGCCTTAAATAATGAAGAAAAATAAAGCTATATAAGCAAAACAACATCGAACTCAAAGCTACAGGAAGGACCAACCTAAATGGTATTTAGGTACTTCAAAACAAGCTATAGGATAGACATAGGTATAACTTCACATGACTCTAAGGGTGAGGTAAAATTAATAATAATAAACCTTTACACAAGATGAATAATAATTGGGAGGAAACCAAGCTCAAAGTAAAACATACAATATAAAAAAAATCACAAGGAAAACACCCGGTTCAAGCTCTCCAACGTCCTTTTGGCTTTGATGATATGTTACTCCTAGATCTTCTCCCTTGAATACTACCAACCCAAACTCATTTCTTCTAACCCATCCTCCACGGAACACACATTCTTTAAGGAGAAAATGGCAAGGGGTATGCCTTATTTCATGGAGGTGATCATAAAAGAAACATCCAAGAAGACGTTTCTTACAAGAATCGCATGCCAAATTTAGTATTTAATAAAGAGCCACTCAAAGCATACAAAAGTGCTCCAATAAAGGATTAACCTTATTCTTAACCATGGATTACCTTAATAAAAAATTAACATTTTTTTATTGAATTCCAAACATTAGAATGAAATCAATATTTTAATAGTCTAAAGTGTCTAAAGCCAACATTTAATCTACTTCATAATTTACAAGTATTAATATCAATAGCTAATAAATACTTCATGAATCTAAGGTATTAATGTTACCAATTAATACTTAATAAAACTTAATCCAAATCTATGCATACCATGAACAAACATAGATTCATTCCAACAATGTTTCACACCATTGTTTTATCCCTAAGTAGGTGGTCTCCTTTAAGATAGTCTAGTGCTATCAATATGACCTAAAACACCTATAATAGCTAGTGAGTCCCATGAAAATCCTAACATCTGGAACATTTATTGGTAGAGGCCAACTTAATATATCCTCAATTTTATTTAGGTCCACAACAATTCCCTCTGTCGAGATGATGTGCCCCAAATACTGCAAATATGAGGTATAAAACTCATACTTGGAAAACTTTCCAAATAGCTGGTTTTGCCTTAAAACTTCCAACACTAATTGCATATGGTGGTCATGTTCCTCTTTTGTACGAGAATAGATCATAATATCATCCAAGAATACCAAGGCAAATTGGTCTAGATTTTTTTGAACACACTATTCATCAGATTCATAAAAATTGCTAGCACATTTGTCAACCCAAATGGTAGCACTATGAACTCGTAGTGCCTTTATCTAGTATTAAAGTATGTATTATGGGTATCCTCTTTCTAAATCCTTAACTAATGATAACTTTATCTTAGATATATCTTTGAAAATATGGTAGCATCCTTTGACTAATCAAAGAGGTCATCTATCCATAGTAAATGATACTTACTCTTAACGGTTACCTTATTTAGCATTATATAATCTATGCATAATATCAAGGAACTATCCTTCATAAATAACACTGGAGCACCCCCAAGGTGACACACTTGGTTTGATTAGACATTTTTCTAACAAGTTTTATAGTTGCACCTTTAGCTCTTGTAGCTCAATTGGGGTCATCATGTAAGGTATCCTTGAAATAGGTTCATCTCCTGAAATTAACTCACTAGAGAATTTAAATTCCCATAGAGGAAGGTGGACCTAGAAGATATTTAGGAAATACATCTCAAAAATCATGGAGGATTGAATGTTTCTAGAATATTTCTACATCTCCCTTTTCTAGTCTTTACATTTATCATTACTACATATAACATACCACCTCCTGTAATGGATTTCCTTCACTACATAGTTGAATGCAAGTGAGGTTAAAAAGAACCTCACCTAATTTAAATTCTATCTCTCCTCTTATCCTTGTCAGAAATTAATTCTAGTATTACTTGATATTTGGTCTTGCAGTGACCTTACGAATGACATCAACTGCCTCATATCTCCTTGAAGTAGCTCGAGTAGGGAAACATCATTGGTTGTGCCCTCATATAACTCCTTTGTATTTCCAACATTCTTGTTACATCCCTCATACTTTCCCCATTGTTTTTATGGATATCCATGACTCTAACCTCCTTCTTTCCTGAGTCATTTCCTATAATATTTTTTGGGAAACATATTACAATCTCCTTTTGTATATCCAACTTTATCTTTTTGGAGGATCTCAAAATTGGTGCCATCTCTATCCATAAAAGGGTTGGGTAAGTTACAATTCTCCCTCAATTGTACTTACCATCAATTAGTTTCTTTCCCCATGAACTAACTTAGACCATTATCATTCTCCTAATAAATGTCATAGCCACACTTTTATACCCATAAGTTTCCATCTCTAATAGGATCATTGTCACTTATCTGACAATGATCATGGCCACTCTCACCTACCTGCAAGGTGCCACCTTTGATAGGAGCATCATAATTCCTTGATAAAGATCATATCCACACTTGTCTACCCACAAGTTGTCATATTAGATAGTATCATTATCATTCAACTAACAATGATCATGGTACTCTTGCCTACCTACAATATTCCATTCCTCATTAAGAACTAGACTCTCTAGGATTTTTATTCCTTTGTCTATCTGATCCAATCGATGTGCAATACCTAGATTATCCCTAAATCACATTAATATCCCTAAGATATTAATTCTACCCATAGTAGTACATAGATTGAAGGCTCATCCTAGGAACACTCCATAGAAGCTTCTACCCTATGAACTAGAGATTTTATTCCAACTATAATAACCCAAATATACCAACCTAATTTTTTTGAAAAGAATGATTACAAGAAAATGTTTGCAAGGGGAATAACCTTTTATTTTTACATATCTTTTCATTCAAGGCTTCATCAAATTTGAGTTTCTAATCACTACAAATGACAATCAATGAACAGGAGTGGCTAGATCCCATTTTTTGGGTTCACATTACTAAACCTACATTTTTATATGGACACTAAAAATGGTCCGCCCACGTTTCCTATACATTGACATAGGACCATGTGACATGTAGGGATTATCCTTTAAGGCCCATAAACATAAAATGGGGACACTTATTCCCTAACTCGAATATAAGTCTATCTATTCCTAGAGCCTTGGTTCTTAGCTACCACATATCTATGGAATAACTAAGGTCATTGCCACTTCATAAAAAAAAAACATGGTCACCCAATCCTACACGTTCAAGGGATCACCATTTCTAACTTGTGAATGGTTCTACAACTTCTAGTTAGAATACACCTGATCCTACTCATTCAATATGCAAAGATTCACAAGATACCCGGTTATTGTATTCACACAACTCTTTCCAGGTTTATGAGTTCTTAGCTATTGCATCCTCACAACTCCTTCTAAGACTCACATTTGCCTGGTTATTGCATCCATGAAACTCCTCCTAGGATTGTACTTTACTATATTTTATATTATAAGAGTATTTCTATCCACCCCTTCCCAAGGTAACAAATCTTGCATTGAAACATAATTCTAAAATAAATCATTACATATTACATAATATGAAAGCATTTATAAAGCAACTTCATAATCCAACATGTTGCAATTGATAATAAAGATTCATCTTGAAACAAAGCCAAATTGCACATAATACAAATGCTTATCATAAAACTTCAAGGATCCTTTTTGCTAACATACATACTTTAACACAAGAGATCCAATTATCATAACAATGCATTCTAGAAATTGATTGAGTTTCATTCTTCCATACTAACAAAAAATATTTATAATATACAATAGTTAAGAATTACAATATGTTTTTGAGGAAATAATTCCTTTACAAAGCTTTTAATTCTTCTATCAAATCAAATATACATTCCTAGAACTATAAATCCATCCTTCAAGGACCTCCAAGTCATCTCAAGATCTACAACATCTCATTGATAGGGATCCACCCATTGCTTGTGAGGAATGCTTAGGTATCAGGAGAGATCTAAATGCAATGCAATTTCATCATATCATTTTTTTCCTTTTTGATGCAAAAAACCATGCACAAATTAGGAACAAGCCAACACAAAGAAAATCAAATACTTCTCTTTATTATAATCATCTAACCCATGAGAGTCTTAGAAATCATTAACATAGTTTCGATTTCAAAACCAAAATGCATCATTCCATTTAATTAAAGAGAATTCTATACTTATCTTTATGATGATCCATCCCCTAACCCACAAGAGTCTCCAAAATCATCAACACAGTTTATATTTCAAAAACAATATGCAACATTCCATTTAATCAAAGAGAATCCCATATTTCTCTTTATATCGATCCCCTCACCCACAAGAGTCTTGTAAATCATTAACATACTTTCTATTTCAAAACCAACATGCAACATAGTATTTAATCAAAGAGAATATCATACTTCTATTTATAATGATCCTGTAACCCTCAAAAGTATTCAATAGTAATTAATTTAGTTTCTATTTCAAAACCAACATGCAACATTCCATTTAATCAAAGAGAATCTCATACTTCTCTTTATAATGATCCCCTAACTCTCATGAGTCTTGAAGAATCACTAATTTAGTTTCTCTTTAAAAACCAACATGCAAAATTCCATTTAATCAAAGAGAATCCCATACTTCTCTTTATAATTATCCCCTAACTCTCACAATTCTTCAAGAATCATTAATTTAGTTTCTCTTTCAAAACCAATAATCCAAAAGAGAATTTCATACTTCTCTTTGTAATGATCCCCTAACTCACAAGAGTCTTGGAAATCATTATCATAGTTTCTATTTCAAAACCAATCATTCAAGTCTTAAAAACTCTCTTTTAAACAAGGAAATATACACCCAATATTTATTTAACCAAAACAAAGATTACAAGTTTAACATAACCATCCACTAATATAAAATTCCAATTCTAGAATTAATTTCATCCTAGAAAGTTATAATAATTAAAGAATCTCCTTCCTAAAAAAACTATAATTTCATTTATGTAGCATAGGGGGGAGTATGCCTAGAGGGAGGGTGAATTGGGAAGTTTTAGGAAGAATTCTAAGGCTTTGTAATTGATTTAGCCCAAATCGTACAGTTGTACGATTTACAAAACACACAAAACTAACTATACAGTTTCCAAATCATACAATTGTATGATCCAAATTGTACAAAATCCTAAACTGTATGATTTTCCAATTGCACAATTTGTTGGAAGTTAGGTTACAGATAAAAATTAATAGTTTTGTAATCATTCATTGCTAAGTCCTCATTTTCCACCTTTGACCAAGTCAACTATGTAAATACAATCCCAAAACAAGATAGTTGATCAATTGTATTGTTTGGTTGGCTGACTGTATTGTTTAACCAAACCTTTTTTGTAATTACACAGTGTATATTTACTTGCACATTGGGTCTTGATAAGGTAAGAGTTGTATAATATTCTAGTAGAATTTCCAACCTAGTTTTCCCAACATGCAATCCTAAAATCATCACCTTTTATTATTTCCATTAATATTGTTCACTGTGCATTTCTATAAATCGTACAAAAACATGCAAACATATCAATTACCACTTACAATAGCAACCATCAGATAATATATGCATTCATAGTAATCACACAAGGTTTAGGAATTATAAACACTGTATATTCATTATGGAATCATCTAATAACAAAATCATCCTGGCCATCCTTGCACAAAGTGTACAAATTAGTTTTACCAGTAATGTGCATAACATTAATTGCAATTACAAATAGTTCACAATATAGAATGGCATGTTATTTGTAATAGAGATAATGATAAGCAATACTATGCATCAACAAAAATCTTCCATAAAAAATAAATAATTATGAATAACAATGAACAATCATCAATGAACCATATTTCTGTAAGCATTAACGATCATGAACAATAGTGATGAACACCCATAAAAATTTGATTGGGGGGATTTATAATGCTTTCCCAGGCCATTCCAAGGTGGTTCCTAAGACAACCATTATTCACAACTGCCTTCCCATAAAATAATTAATGCATTAAGGTTTCCCTAAGTCTAATTTGATTTTTATCAAATTAACCTAAATGCACATTTCAACTTAATTTCATTTGACTTCTAATTGCACATTTATAAAATTGTACAATTACATCCAATTGTACATTTACAACCCTACACTATGCAATTAGACAAAACCCTACATTGTACATTTTAACAAAATTGTACATTTGACAAAATTGTGCAAATCCAAACTTATTTCTTCTTCTTCTAGGAGGTTGGATTGCTATCTACATATACCCTCATCTTTACATCAGTTTGTGTCCTCATCAAATCAACTATCTTAGTCTTGGTTGCTTGGTCTTGCTGAAGATCCTGAAGCTGTACTCGAAGAAAAGTGTGATCATTCTATAGCTTAGCTATGTAGTTACTGAGTTTTACAACATTCAACTAATACTTTTTGGTCTTTTCCTTTGTAGTAGCCAAGAGTTGTAATAACTCCTCTTATTTTTTGGATGCACCCTTGCATATATTTTCCTTCAACTCTATATTTTTTTAAGCTGCTATGGCCAACTCCTCATCCTTCTCTATGATGACACTATCACGGTATTGTAATTCAGCCTTGTGGGCTAGCTAAAGCTCTTCCTTCACCTAAAGCATCGTCTTATGATCCATAATTATGTCATTATAGTGTTTGGCATCCTTCGTAATTTCCTCAATCTTGTGTTCCTTCAGTTATAGTTTTACTTCAAATGTCTTCATTTGTTCTTCATTATTTATCAATTGCTCTTTTTGGATTGCTAGTTGTTCTTCTTGCTGCTTGATTTTTTGGCTATTCAAACCCAACTTCTCCTTCTACTATTTTATTTGGATATCTTATTGATGTAACAAATTTTCCTACTCCTCCACTATCTTCCTTTGCTCTTTCTCTTGTTGGATCATAATTTTTTTTGCTTCCTCTTGTATTCACAACTTCTCTTCATAGGCCTCCATCATGTCCATCTCAAATTTATCCTTCTTGAGTTTCTCCTCATCCATGATATTATGATGTTCTAATTCTTATTCCATTGCATCCATCTCTCTTCGAGCTACTTCCATATCATACTTTTGTGCTTCCTTGGCTTGATAAATCTGTTCAAGACCCACACTCAACCACTCAATCTAATGTGAGGAAATTAAAATTTTAAAAGATGAAGGTCAATTCTGGGGATGCCCTTCGATAATTGATATCTAGCGTGTTCAATGGACATATCTAATTATTATATAGATCCAGTTACACTCATGGGTACTCTCAATAATTGATCTTCACTGCTTTTGACAAATCCATTATTACCAACATACTTGTTACCTCTCTCCTAGGTAAATTCCATGGGTGTTGTGCATGAATATAGGATATGCTTCTTATTCGATCCTCACTACACACCCACTCCATGATATTATCCATTTCAATGAAGTTTTTATCCCACCACTGCTTTAGCTATCCTATACAACCTATCCAAGACTATAATTGAGTACTAGTGAACATGTCACAATTGTTTTTCAAGAAATGGTCCACTTGATCATCCGTATATTATCTTTCTTCTTTTAGGATACCAAATTATAGTACTTTAAAAAAAGTATTGTCTAAATTCCTCTATCCATTTCTTGTGATGGGATCCATTGCAGTCTCTACCTATAGAAAATTTTGTGTTACTATTATCTCTTCCTCTACTCCAATCAATCTAATCTCTTTCGCATTAATAATATCCTTAGCTGATTGTTGTTCCTCCCTAGGTTCTTAAAATTCTTCTTGTAGCTCTAGCAAGACCTCTTACCGTGTATTTTCTAATCCTTATTCCTATGGATCTGACTATTCTTCTACCACTATTATAAATATAGGAATTAGATCAGAAAATTATTGTGATGGTGTTGTATTTTCCTCCTCCAGTTGGCTATTTCCACATTGCATAAAAATATTTATTTGTGGCTTCTTCTTCTATTTTGCCTCATCTAGCAGGGATGCCACTACTTCTTTGGATTTCATCCTTGGAGGTGTTATTACTCTATCCAACCAATGTTTAGATACCTCTAGTATTTCAAACTCATTGGCCTAAAGCAATATGGAATATTCCATCACTTATCCTAACTAGTCTATTTCAATTGGCAAACTGATGTTTGCTAAGTTCAAGTCTTCCAAATCCAATTGCACATCAGCTGGGATGGTGAGCATAGGGTATGGTTGTTCCCTCTACACAAGATATTTCTCATGCATCCATATATCCCATTGCCTACACATTAAAATTCATACTGGACTAGATGTTGTTGCTACTACCTCCTCCCCATGAGATAGTGGCTACTCCTATGGTCATCGTGTAGGTACCTACTGCTCTAAATAAAAATCCAAGTGTAGTTATCATTATGTATATTTGTAATGATGGACTTCTTCATCTAATGAAGTCTCTCTTTCTTTGACCAAGGGAGGTTTAAGTTTCCTTGTAGCATTTTTCTATCTTGGGTTCTCCAATGTCACTTTTTGAATCGACACTAACTTCACCCATCACAGTATGGAAGGCTAATCCTTCGATATATCATGAGGTTATGTTAGCCTAGGGAATGCAATGCTAGCGTAAAAAATTGTATCCAAAATTACAACTATTGCATGTAATATCATGGAAAAAGTCTTCTTCATCCTTTTTAATAACCTCTTAATCCTCTAAGCTAAGTATATCCTCCAGTCATATTGTACTCCTTGGGTGATGCCTTCTATGCACTATGCCATACAGATCGACATCTTGGAATATCATTCTTATCTTGACAATCAAGACATAATGATATTCATTGCACACATGAGATCCTTTATCTTTAGCATACTTTGTTTGATCCCTCTTCCTTTAGGACCAAAAGCCTTTGTAGCTAATAGAGAATTAATCTCTATGAGCTCAATGATCAACCTATGGATCTCAATGGAATCCATAATTTTCTCTTAATCAAGTGCCCTTACTTTGGTAATCCAAATTTCCTTTGAAAGGTGGAAACTAGGAATTCCATATTTATATTATGATTTCCAACTCATACAAAGGTGCAATTATAACTGGGATCATATAATATATATAATCAACAAGTATTCATTAGAAAATACCTTGTCTTATAGTGGAATATGTGCCCACACACTCACTCCAGCTCAAGTCAGTGCTATCTTCAATATGTGCTTGTCATAATTTTCAATCCACCACTTCTAACATAATTCACCTAGAATTTGTGTGAATCTGATATCCTTGATATCCACTTATCCTCCATCTTCACTAGGTGGGTCCAGTTGTTCTTCTAGGGTAGCTTCTCTATGCACTTCACTGCAAAGCTCCCTATGGTGTACCCTAGGTAGTTCCATATCCTCCTCATAAAATTATAGTTATGACCTTCCTCTACCACCATGCCAATTATTGTATCCCCTTCATGGCCTATAACCCCTCTAAGGATGGTAGTTGCATCCTCCTTGTGGTTAAAACCCTCATCCTTGACCTCATGCTGGGTAGATCACTTCTACTTTTTTGGGTCATGAATCCATAAAATGTAGTGGTCATAGTGAGTTTTCAACTATTGTTGCTATAATTAATTATAAATGAGCCTAAAATTCCTTTTCGATACTTATTCTTCACCATTCCTCATCGTGGAATCACTTCTTTGCCAATCTTATTCAATTCGACAATTTAGGACAATTGCATCACAAACTGCACAATTTTACCCAATTTTCATACAACTACACTAAAAAATGTATAGCTTCCTCCCAAAATCATACTTCTCCTCAAAATTGTATAGATGCTTTTTGAAATTGCACAACTACCTCCATAATCGTATAGTTGTTTATGAATTCGTACAACTGCACTTAAATTCTATACGATTTATCCAAATCCTACAATTTATGCTCCAAATCATATAATTCCACCCAAAAATTATATAAAATGCCCCAAATCATACAAATTCACCTCAATAACATACAATTGTATTGGAAATCAAATAATTGTACTTGAAATCATACAATTGCATCCAAATTGCACAATTCGAGCCCCAATTCATACAATCTTAACCTCAAATCATACAACTATGCTTCAAGTTGTATAATTTCACCCAAAAATCATACAACCAACTACTACAACATGCACTTGCCCAAAAATATATTCTTTTGTATGATTTGATCGATTTGATTTACATCCTTTTCTATCGTTCTGCAATTTCCTCTTTCTAATGTGATTTTTGGTTCACTTGTGCAATTCTTTCTTCTGATTGTGTAATTTTTCAAGGGTATAGTTCATTGTGGAAATCTATGTAGTTATCTTGTACAACCCTCCACTTAATAATTATTCCACATGCTATGGCTAGGATGTTTGCTTTTTCCATCGACCCAATTTTTCATGCAAACTAGGGTTTTAAATTTTTACTTCATTGAGTGCTTTTCCGAAAAAGTAACTCAAACCCTACCAACATTTTTGACCACTAAGGTTTTTTATCTATCACAATTTAATCTGAACCATAGATTTTCCACCCTAGATTTTCTTTTAGATATGTTTTATTGAAACACCTTGCTTTCTTCTTAGAAGTAAACCCTTGTTTTTCACAAATGTTTTGGTAATTTTGGCTTGCTTTTTCAAAAACAAGAAGATTTCATGATGCAAATTCATGATGGATCAAGAAAAATTATTTAAACTATAATATTTACATGTCCATATTGAAGAAAATAATTCGCTTGCACACTCCTTTCTCCTAAATACTTTGAAATTCAATTGTTTAATATGCACTTTGTTCAAATCTGGTGGAATTAACATGCATGCCACCTTCTATTTTAAACCTAAATATTCCCTTGCATGAAAATATACCACCTAAGCCCTCTTTGCATGTGTTTTTGGATTTTTACATATATAACTATCAATTCATCCCTTTTTGCATACAATTTTTATCTTTTTTCTTGCTTTTTGAATATTTAATTCTTTCTTTTTTCTTTTTTTGAACAACATATTGGTATCACTTATCATGCTCCTTTCACTTCCATCTATTCCAAAGGTTTGTTGTAACTGGAATCACTTTAATTTATATCTCACACCACTTGGTGGTCTTGATCAAGATGAACATCATCAACATGATGTACAACACCCGTTTCCACCTATGTTGGGGGTTAACGAAGTAAGAGCCCCCTTATATGGTCAAGGGATAGTGTCCATTACAATTTTGAGGGGCAACACCCTTCACACATATAGGGTAGGGTCAAGGGGAATAGCCCTCACAAGGTTTAGAGTAGCACCTGAAACCTCAATGATGAAACTATTAAAACCATCATTTTCAAAGCTAAATTTTCCTCTTTATTTGCACTTTGGTGGCCTCTGCTTAACCCACCTAAAAAACTCATTGTCGACTCCATTTTGCTTCTCTTAGACTCTAGGTGACTAAATATTGGCCTCGAAATACCTTGTCTTAACCATTTATGGAACACCTTGTATGATTTTGCTTTGTACAATTCCATGTTGTATGATTTCATCTTATATGATTTCACACTATACGATTTCACACTATATGATTTCATCTTGTACTATTTGACTTGCAACCGTACAATCATTTTTAATTTTATGATTTTATTCACTAGTTGTATGATTTGTACCAACTATATGTTTACACCCATCAATTGTACAATTTGTGCCAACTGTACAATTTCACCTGATATTTGTACAATTACATCTTACAAAATTGTACAATCCCATTCTTCCTTGGATAATTTTGATTGTATAATTGGTTGTTCTATTTGGGAAACATCTTCTAATTGTACAATTGATTATTCCTCTTGAACAACATCCTCCAATTGTACAATTGATTGTTCCTCTTGAACAACATCCTCCAATTGTACACTTGATTGTTCCACTTGAACAATATCCTCTAGTTACACAATTGACTGTTCCTCTTAAACAATATCTTCCAATTGTACATTTGATTGTTCCACTTGAACAATATCCTCTAGTTGCACAATTGACTATTCCTCTTGAACAATATCCTTTATTTGTACAATTGACTATTCCACTTGAATAGTATCATGATGCCCATTCTTCGATGATGTTTTTGCATCACTTTCCCAAATCAAGGCATAATCCAAAGCCTCTTGGTATGATATTGGAGAAAATATCTTCATATTCCTTTGATACATAGGAAGAAGTCCATCTATGAACCATATCTTTGTCAATGCCTCTGATTGGTCTTTCTCCAAATAGTCAAACAACCCACTCAACTTTAGATTGTAAGAATGAACAAACTCGTTCTCTCCTTGTATTCTATAAATTTCATCATTATTGTATGATTGAAATTATTCCACAAATGCATCACATAATTCTTCCCATATCTGGTACTTATCCTCTGGTAATTCTATATACCAGTCTATTGCAAATCCTTGAAATGTTGTAGGAAATAACCATCTCTAATCTACCTCATTGGTCTTGTTAGAGCATATTACATTATTGGATACATGCTACTATACCACCTTGGGTACATTACTAGATTAGGAGTTTACTTTAGAGTAAATTTATATAGTTACTTCAACATGTAATAAATGCACAATGAGTGTCATTATTATCATCATTTAATTTTCAATGTTTGTCAAATCCAAGGTGGTGTCCAAGGTTGTCTACGATAGAGGAGTTTGGCAAGTTACAATTTAGTCATTAGTTCACAAGCTTATTCAGTGAAATAGAGGTTCATTTGGTATTTTAAAGGTCACACTAACTTCTAATTTGTATAATTAAAACTAATTAACTTGTAGAATTGAAATTACTTCTAAATTGCAGAATTGACACTTAATCTACAATTGTAGAATTGACATTTAAACTAAATTTGCAGAATTGAAATTTTTGAAGAAAGAACTATTTTACGCTTGCTAATTGAAATGACATGAATGGAAAATGCTAAATTGAAACCAACTAAGTTTAATCATGCTGAAATTGAAACTACCAAAAACTATCAAAAAATTATTGCAAAAAATCATCAAAAAAGTTGTTGAATTTGAAGTGCAAAAAAAAAAGGTAATAAATGCATACAAAATAGGGGTCAACTAGCTATAAAAAAACTCACACAAATCACACTTAAAACATGACAAAAATTATGCTAAAAATAGAGGTTAGTTCTATTACAAGAATTAAGCAAGAAATTGACAAAAATTGTTGAAAATAGAAATTGTCAAAAACCTGCAAAATTGCTTCCTTCCTCCAGCCCTAAGAGTGGGCCCTTGCTCCTTGGTCTAGAAGAAGGTATAATCACTCCAAAATTCTAAATTCTAAACACTCACTCACAAATTAACACATTGGAATAACATTGCACTTTATTGAAAACAGTTGTTACAAAATATAATTGTTACAACGATTACTTTCTAACTTTTTGACTTCTATTCTGACTTTCTACTCTTACTAACTCAGCCAATGGGTGAGTGGCCTATTTATACTATTTCTTACATACACATTTGCAACTACAAAACCAAATATTATGTTGTCCATGCATGATTTGTTGTTCTGTTGCAGTAGACTTGGTCTATTTTAGGATAGAATCTATTACAGTAGTCATCTGTGCACCTTTTCATACCTCCAATCCGGTGGGAATCGACCAAGAATGGGTTAAACATAGTTTTTACACTTGTACTCATGCTAACCTCTCTTATTCCTCATGAAATGGATGCAATCTATGCTTTTTTGTTCAAATGGACTATTTTTGCCTGTCATTCCGGAGAGCTTCGAAATATCAGGCAAAATAATTGGGATATCTTGTTATCATCAACTTAGATCACATGGGGGTGATTTCAGGTGTATTATAGGTCTTCCCTTGTCTCCTTGAACACGTTCCAACTAGTTTTACTGTTGCTTTTGACTTCTTCCATGCCCTCC
Organism: Wollemia nobilis; assembly: GCA_028583015.1. NCBI lineage: Eukaryota > Viridiplantae > Streptophyta > Pinopsida > Araucariales > Araucariaceae > Wollemia > Wollemia nobilis. The sequence goes on from JAQPPZ010016726.1 coordinate 15,912,746, forward strand.
TTTAATGTTACAGGTGGTTGCCTTTTGTATGTTGTGTGCAATTGTCATGCCCTATTTCACAATAGAGTAGCTGATTTGGTGCCATGTCACCTCAAAAGCTTGTTTTTAGGGTGGGAAAACATTCAAAATACTTCACCCAATCACAAGTCACAACACTTTTATTTGCTATCAATTTTATTATGTTATTTTTCACTAAAATCATGCAAAAACAGAACATAAAATGCAGAAAAATAGTCAAAACAGGGGCATAGTATTTCTAAATATTCAATCATGCAAACATCAAAAAATAATATATTTTAATCAAATATTTGGCACAAAATTATATTATATATTGTTAGATGATAGTGTTTATATGTCAAAAATGCAACAAAAATGAGGTATTTCTTGGCCTCATCATTCCCCCCAACTTAACCTGATGCATGCCCTCATGCATTTTTTTGGGCTACATATGCACTTAGATCTAGCTCCTTGTACCAATTCCCCCAAAATTTGTAATTTCTAGGATAATATCCTCTATTCTATTTTAACTCTCTCAGCCAATTCTAAAATTGTTGATCAGGTTGAGGATCAAAGTCAAAATAAAATGGGACTGGTGTGATAATGGTGGGTGGCCTAAACCTTAAGCCTATCCACTAATGTTTTAGTGCTAAGATCATTTGCATCACTACCTCTACCCTCCTATGTGACCACAATAGGTTTTTTGGTGACATGGGTTCCCTTTTCTACAAAGATATGGGTAATTTTACCCACTTTACATGCTGCCAAGGAGTTTGCAAAATTATCCCTATGGAATTGTTGAAAATAAGCCAAACTATCTTGAAGGTTTCGAAGATAGGTGATTTTTATGTTTGGCCTAGTCATCATATTAAAATGTTGGCTTGTTAATGCTGAGGGATTGGGTTGGATATGCCTTAACAGAAGCCCAAATCCTAATTCAATCTCCTTGTTCTATTTCTTCTCCTGATCCCAATATAATTGATTTTGCAAAGTAGAGACAAAGGATCAGAGTTGTACATCACCTGTATATATTTGTGGAAAAAATTGTACATCTTCTACCATGACAAATTTGTGCAAAAATAACTCGCACAACAGATTTTTTTGCTCCTCGGGACTTTGCAGGTATGCTTCTAGAAAATCTTGAGCAGTAATCAAATCATATGTCAAACCAGAGCAGATATGCATTACTTACCATCTAAGGAATATTTCCTTGAGGAGTAGGTTGTATAACTTGGTAGGCCATCTACATTGTACTAGGTATTCTACAATCTAACATAAATCCTTCACCTTAACCTACAAATATGCAATTTCTATAGCCTGTGTCTTATTATGCTCTTCCATGGGTTTAAGTGTTGCAAGGTGCAACTCAAGGGCTTGGTAGCGTGCAATCCACCCTACAATAACCTCATTGTGTTTTTCTAGTGGGACCATATTTGGTGGATGCACTACTACTGGTGGAGTTTTATGCTTTGACAATAATTCAACCTGAATGCCTATTTTTGTAGTGTGCACTTTTTGAACAAATTTTGTAAAAAATTGATCTTTATCCTCCTAGAGTGATATACTTACATGTAATGAAGTATCTTTGAACTTCAAGGGCTTCAATTTTTGGTGTGCCTTGCTCCATATATTGTCTTGAAGCTCCATCTTGACATTTTAGCATAATTTTTGGATATTCCAAAGTTGCTCTGGAATGTGCCTGTTCAGCTTCAAAATATTCCAAAGCTATTATGAAATGTTTTGGAGCTGCATTCAAAAGTGTTGGGATGTCTCCTTTTTCAAACCCCTTCTAAAAATTTTGTTGTTGGCCCATCTCTAGAGTATCTTCTCTCTGATGTGAACTCTCTATGATATCCATAAGCTCCTTACCAGCCCTCTTTGTAGGTGTAATCTCCTTTTCTGCATGTTGTTGTGCTATAACAACAATCAGGATAGGAACAAAAATTGTAGGTGCCTGCTCCAAGGTATCTTCCTCAATTCTATGGGGTAATTGTGGGATGTGTTCTTGTATTTCCCCTTCTAAAATCTACTCTACTAATTCAAGAAAAATTTTTACTATCTCCTTCCCAGAATCAGGATTATAGGTAGTCCTTCTAATGGTGCCAATTTTATTTTTAATTCATGTATTTCCTACAAAAATTGGTCAATATACTCATCCTTTTCCTTAATTGTTGCTTCTCCCTTCTCAATCCAGGTCTATTGGGTCTTAATGATCACCCTGGCAGCCTTCATTGGGTCTTCTAGCTCATAAGCCTCATATTCTTCAAATTCTAAAGAATATGTAGGTAAATTCATTTCAGGTGGTGAATGTGGCTCTTCATGCTCTTCAACCTCTGCAAGTGATTCTTCCACCTGATCAGGTGTGTCCTCTACAACAATTTCATCTTCATCCTCTTGTACTATTAATTTTCTCCTTCTCCTTGGTCTAGATGGTCTAGGAGATGTTGTTTCAGTTATTGTAGCTATATCCTATTATTTCCTCCTTAAACTCCTTCTCATAGGAGGAGGTGAGGGTGGCTGTGTCTGAGTTTCAACTTCTATTACCTCTGCCTCAACATGCTCCTCTACAAAAAATTTTTATTTTTGCTTAGTGGACCTTCTCAAGGGTCATGCACCTATTTCTTTCACTCCACCAGTTTGTTTTATCTCTACAAGTTTTCTTCCTACAGACCTAACTGTAAAGCTAGAATCAATTTTCTCTTCTTCTAATGAATCTACTATTTCAGCCAATGACCCAATTATTTTAGAATTGGATGGTTCTGACTATGCAGATGTTTCTACTTGAGAAACAATCTTAGTAACTTTATCACTAAAAGTTACCTTCTTGGTCCTTGGTTGTTCTGCATGGCTGCCTTCAGATTTCCTCTTCCTTTGTGCCCTAGTTCTAGAAGTTGGTGGACCATAGGGGGATGAAGGGGTTTCTTCTAATTCAAGATTAACCCTTTCATTAGCATCCTCTTCAGGTGTCCCTACCTCATTTGTAACTACTTCTTCTTCCTGCTCTAGCTCTTCTTCAATAGGAACCTACTCATTCCAAGGTGCAAATAATCTATTGAAAATTTGAATATTTCCCCTAAAATGATGCTTGCAAATCAGTTTGATGAGGCCATGGTGTCTAGGAGATCCTTGGACTTGCTAGTATCTTTTTTCCATGTTGTGCAATTCTTGGTGTAAATATAAAGGAATATTTACCCTCACTTTAGGGTGTTGTGTGCCATGCCTCAAATGAGTGAGCAGTTTCATGTGGTGGCCAGATAATACTGCATATTGCCCCTCACAAGTTAAATATTCAATAACCCATATTACAATTTCATCCCATGGTGGTTGAAGACTAACTCATTTTACCCCTTTGCAGATATTATTATTAATTTGCATTATGGGTTGCACATCCCCCTCTACTAAAAATGCTTTGACTACTTCAAGGAGTGTGTTCTTAGCAGTTTTGGTAATTACTATTCCTTGTAAAGGCAATTCAAATTTGACTTAAAACCAAGGGAGTTACCATTATCCTCATGCCATTGATGGTTGCTCTATTATTTTAGAGAGTGTAGGTGAATTTGACTTCTAAAACCTCAGAATACCCATTAAAATTTTCTAGAAACGACATCATCCTTGCTTGTTAAAATACTTGTACCACCATAGGGTACTTCTAGAATTCATCGAGAGTGTTTGATTTGACCTTATTTTTCTTCTCCATGTCAACTAAAACTAGTGCACTTGCATTGGTGTCTGCTACAAATTTTTCAGCAACCTCCTGATTTATCTAGTAACTTCACTACACTCTTGATTTTTTTTTAAATATTTTCTCCCTATAATGCAATGCTCAAGTTTGTAATTTTACAGCTTATTGTTTCAATTCACTAGCCTCTACAATTTTGGTGATTATGGAGTTCAAAATTTCATAAATTTTGCATACAAGAATCAACTCTAGAAGATGGTGCAGATCACGCTAGGATTCACATGCATCAACCGAACACATGGCACGTGGTGATTTGGTTTGATTTCAAAAATTTTATTTTTGGCATGCATCGAGAGTGGTGGGTCGACATACCTTCAGATTACCATGCATGTGTTTAAATTATCAGTTGAGTTAGATGGTCCGATTTAATTGACTCAGCTCTACCTTGCAAAAAATGGATACCCACCTCCTTGATTTGTGTGATTTCTCATGTCGAAGTACCCCAATCACATGGGTCTGGAGCAAGTTATGAAAACTAGGTACAACAAGCACTTTGGAATATGTTGGATGATACCTATTTGATGGATGCCACATGTGTCAGGAAACTCATGCCCAAGTTCATGGAGGCCATGGAAGGTGCATCACATGGGATATTTTTTTTGAAATACCACATGAGTGCACCGATCAAATTTAAATTTTTGCATGCCTACACATTTTTTAATTTTTGAAATTTTTAAGCTCTCATTCTGAGCTTCTGGTCATTTCGAGCTCATAATTATTTTCTATTTTTCTCTACAACTAGATCTAAATCTTTCATGCAACCAAGGGCAGGATAGGGTGCTTCTTGACATTTTGAATAGAATGTTCCATTTTTATTTTCCAAATTTATAAATAATTTATGCCAAATACTGAATTATCATACATTACATGCTAAATGCTTACTATGACTAAATGCAAGAAACACATACCTTACTATCCTAAAAATTTATCATACACCTTACAAATCGTTGCTTTCGATGATTGTTAGCAGATTATCTGAAACCAAAAATATAACACATGTGTAGTAAGTGATCTTTGTACAATGGTGATAATGATGGATAATATCAAGAAGGCAAACATGTCAAAAACCAATTTTCATGTAAGCCTTAATTCGATAGCACCTTTGAAAAGGTTTTCACTATTGAATTATTTTTTATTCATTTTTTTCATCTTCCTTTTTTCATCCTTTTTTTCTCTCTTTTTCATCTCTTTTTTCTTTTGTCTTGATTGTTCCCATGAAGGAATTTCACAATCTCCCTCGAAATTGTGCCCATGAAGGAATTTCACAATCAAGATTATTCCTCTTTTTGTTTTCTTAGTTTTCTTTTTTTTTAACTTTTTCAACATCACTCTGAATCTATCATGGAAGAGAAAGTCTCTTCCATCATGTGTACATCCAACTATGCAATTTTCTTCAAAAAATCTTCCTTAGTTAATGGTTCATGGTATACCCAAAGGTGATGTCCATTTACCACTAAATTTCTCCTTGAATCATCAATGGGAGAAAGATGAACTGCTCCATTTTAGAACACTTCTTTGATCAGGTATGGTCCAAGCCACCTAGTCTACAACTTGCTAGGAAAATCTTCATAACGAGAATCAAATAATAAATCCCAATCTCCTTGCTCAAATTTTCTCTTCTGAATGTGACTATCATGCCACATATTTCATTATTCTTGGATAACTTCTATGTGATGTAATGCTTCCAATCGAAGTTCATCCAATGCATTGAGTTGCATAATCCTATCCATATGTACCTATGACAATTCAATACCAATTTCCAAATATGTACAAAGTGTTAGTAACTCAAATTCAATAGGAAAAAGAGGTTTCTTACCATAAACCAGCTCATAAGGTGTGAAACCTATGGTGGATTTCCATATCATGTTGTATGCCCAAACTACTTCTAGTAATTTGTTTAACCAATTTCTCCTATGTGAAGCTACTATTTTGGTTAATATTCTTTCCAATTCCCTATTGGTGACTTCAACCTGACCATTTGCTTGAGGATGATAAGGTGATGATTTTCTATATTTAATTTCATAGAGTTCAATAAAAGCTTCAATGACTTTTGATGCAAATTGGGATCCATGATCTATGGTGATAGATCATGGAGCTCCAAATATTTAAAAAATTTAGGTGTAAAGAAAATCAACAACCTTCTCTTCATGAGCATGTTTAAAACATGTACCTCAACCCATTTAGTCACATAATCAATACATACCAAGATATGTACCTTTCCTTGAGATGGTGGGTCAATGGGTCCAACAAAATCTAACCCCCACTTTTCAAATGGTTCTAAAACCACTTGAGGTTGGAGAAGAATTTCATTTGTGTGTGTGGGTTTTCCCATTCTTTGACATGCATCCAATGTCATATGTACATTTTACATATTTATGAAGAGATGGACAATAATAACCAATTCCCAAAAAAAATTAAACTATTGTTTTAATTGAATAATGTCCTCTTAAAGGTTCATCATGACAAGCACATAGGATATCATACACTTCATATTTTGAATACATCTATGTAACACATGGTCAAGACCACACTTGAAAATTAGACCTTTGATCCATTTGAAGGATGATATTTGCCTTACCAATTGTTTCTTTTATTTTGAGGTAAAATGGAGAGGAATTTTTCTTGTTACCAAAAATTAGATGTATCTACAAACCAAGGTGATTGTACTAATATAGTAAATTTTTTCCAATGCTCAATTATAATTATTTTTTGCTCTAGTGAGGTTTTTGCTTATGTAGTAGATAACATAATGCTCCCCATTTTCTATCTGCCCTAATGCTGCTCCAATTGTAGTATTGGATGCATCAATTTGGATATGGAATGGTAATTCCCAATTAGGACCTTGTAACATAGGTGGAGTGGTTAGTTTCTCTTTTAAAGCATCAAAATATTCTTGGCATTTTTTGGTCCAATTAAATTCAGAATCCTTCGTTAACAATGCAAACATGGGATTTGCTATTGTACTAAAATTCAAAATAAATCATCGATAAAATCCAATGTGTCCTAAGAAACTCCTAACATCAGTTTGGGTTTGTGGAGAAGGAAGGTTCTTAATGATTTCTACTTTCTTAGGATCAACCTTGATCCCATCAGAAGAAATGTGATGACCAAGAACAATTCCTTCTTCCATCATCATGAAGCACTTGTCAAGATTTAAGGACAAATGATAAGTTTCACAGTGGGTTAAGACCTTGTCAAGATGTTCTAAGGTAAAGTCAAAGGTTTCCCCACAAACTATAAAATCATCCATATAAATTTCTACACTTTCAATGGTCAAATAAAAAAATAGCCAAAACAACTCATTGGAAAGTTGTTGGGCATTACAAAGACCAAAGGGTAAAACCCTATAAGAAAAATTTCCCCATGGATAAGTAAAAGTTATTTTCTCTTGGTCTTTGGGTGCAACCTATATCTGATTATACCCACTAAAACCATCAAGAAAGCAAAAATACTTCTTTCCTATGAGTGTGTCTAACACTTGATCGATGAATGGTAATGGAAAATGGTCCTTATGTGTGACTTTGTTTAGTTCTCGATAATCTACACACACTCTCAATTTCCCATTTTTCTTTGGTACAATAACCAATGGAGAGACCCATCGGCTATCAAAAATTGGATATATGAATCCAACCTCTAAGAGTTTTTTATTTCTTCCTTGACAATATCTCTTAGAGCAAGATTCAATCACCTTTGTGGTTGTTGGATAGGTTTAACATCTTTAGTATATATCCTATGGGTACATACATTAGGATGAATTCCTATCATATCTTTGTATTCCCAAGTGAAGGCATTGACATATCTTTTCAAAATAGCAAACAATTTTGCTTCTTGTTCATCGATCAACCAGCTATTGATGTTTAAGAATTTTCCTAGTTGTACCTCAATTTGTTTGGTTCCTAGATGAACAAAATTAACTCCTTCATATGTGCTTACTAAGGAGTTAAGTGGGCAATGGTGTGGTAGAAGAGAGTGAAATATTCATGTCTCAGTATCGATTGTAATTCCTGATGGAATCATATCTAATATGGGATAATGAAGGGAGGACAAAATATGATGATGCCACCCATGTGGTAATTTGAAGGGACTTTCTTGTAATGGAATGGGTGCCATTTGTTCAGATGTTTGACCCTCATCATTCCATAACAAGTGATGAATAGTGATTGGTTCATCCTCAAGTCCTAATTCCTGCATTGTATTTATCAAAATGGTTTCATCTTCAAATGCCTCTCTTTCATGTGAATCTATCTCTTCTATATGTTCTTTCACTACTATAGTAGCTAGTGTGGAAATGGTTTCTTCGTGTTCCTCATCAGAATCAAGAAACCATAAATGACCTAAAAATTTTGTTGAAGGTTTCATAGGAGGGTATAAAGAAATATTTTTCAGATCAATGCCATTAGAAATAGTCATCTCCCCTGACCTACAATCAATGAAAGCGATTGTAGTAGCAAGCCAAGGCCTTCCCAAGATAATTGGATAGTCATTCGTAGAATTGTGAGGTTGCAATACCAAAAAGTCAATAGGGTATTCCCATGAGGAGACTATCATAGGAATATCCTCTATGATCCCTTTTGGTTTAGCAATAGATCTATCAACCATTTCCAAAATAGTAGATGTAGGATTCAAATTGTTTAATTATAATTTTTGCATTGTGTCTTTGGTCATAACATTAATGGCTACTCCAAGATCAACCAAAACATTAGAAATTTGCATTGACCCAATGGTTATTGTGACAAATGGACTTCCTGGGTCACTATACTTTGGTGGGACAAGCTTTCCAGAAAGTAGGTCAGCCAATTTTCCATTTACCTGTATAATTTTAGGAAAGGATTTTTTTTCCCCTTTTTAAACCCCCAATTTTTCTTTTTTCTAACAACAAAGGAAGTGAAATGGTCAAACTTTTTAGTTCTTTTACTAGGTCTGATTTAGAAGTGTTTTCAAAATTTTTAAACCTTTCAGGATATGGTATCTTCTCTAAAGAAGGTAAATTTTTTGTGTGCAATTTTTTTTTTTTTCTTCTCCTTTATCCAAGGCTGATTTCTATGGTTCTGGACTAAAGGATTCTTGTGTCTCATTGATTTTTATTTCTTCAATAATGGGTGGAATAGGCTCAGGTAGTATCTTTCCTGAGTGCAGCTGGATGTTACTACAATCGATTACATTGATCGTGGCATTTTCATTAGATTTAGCTACATAGACAGGAGTTGCATGTCTTGTATTATTAGGATTGGCCATAGGTTGGGCTGAAAGTGGTGGTTGCTTTACCTATTGTTGTTTTTGTTGTCTTCCTTGAGGAAAATTTTGAGTAGGACTAGGCAATAAATTTTGTGTTTGACCTCGATATCTTTGTTGTCCCTGGTATGATGGATATTGTTGTCCCCAATTCTATCCATGAGATTGGGCTTACATCCAAGGTGGATTAGGTTGACTCCATTATGGATTTATCCACCCAAATTGTGACCAATCTTGAGAATATGTCCATGGAGGTTGACTCCAAGACTATTGTGGTGGTTTTGAATAACCCCATGGCATAGTCCAATGATTTTATCCCCAATTTGTGGGAAAACATGGGGTATTTTGATATTGTGAAAATTTTCCCCCTTGTCTTTTCCCAACAAATTTGAGTTCTTCTATTTGTGTTTCCAAAATATTTTTGAGTCCTAGAAGTAGATGGTATTGGTCAGTGATATGTCCTTTTGAAAAATGCTACAAATAGCAGATATAGAGGTTTTGTTTAAAGGATAGTCTTGAAGAGCATGTTTGTTTTTGCATCTTGGACAATAAATAGCTAGGGGTTCTATAGATTTGGTTTTGGCATTCATTTCCCCTAATGTAGTATTAATATGTACCAAGATGTCAATTTTTAGATTGGCAAATTCTTCCATAAGCTCTTTCAAATCACTACCATTATTACTTCGCTTTCATCTTCTTTGTCTTGTGCATGAGTAATTTCTACATAGTTCCAAAATTTCATCAATGTCAAGGGTGCTCACATCTCCCTTGCCCATTAAATCCAACACTTCTCTAGAATCATCTTGTAACCCTCTTAAGAATATGGCCTTACACATTTTAGGTTCAATAGGCCCACATATTTTTTGTACAAAGGAAAACCTATCCAAGTAATCCTCCATATTTTCATCTTCTTCTTGTTTGATTCTAAATAGTTCATCCTTTTTGTTTTTCACCCGACAGTATTCTTGGTATTTATCCAAAAATACTTCCTCCATTTCTTCCTAGGTTCATATTGAGTCGGGTGCTAAGCTCATAAACCAATGCAAAGCTGAGTCTTTGAGTGTGGAAGGAAAAACTTTCAGCTTTTGGTTATCATTTATGTAGTCATATGTCTGGCACACAACTTTAAATTCAAACAAGAATTGATCAAGATATTCGGATGCAACTCCCCTAAAGGTTGGTAGCATCGAAGGTGAAATTATTTTCATTGGAGAATTTTGTGTAGGATTTAATCGAATAGGATATTCAAAAGTCCTGGCAGGAGTAGGATTATCTATTTGATTATGAATATTGTTGCCCTTGTTTGGGTTTACTGGCATTTCTACCATTATGTCTTCCCAACACCTAGTGTAAATTTATTTAAACTACCTTGAATTCAAGGATATGTTAGGAGTGGGTGAGGAGGTACTAGCAGTTTGCTCCTCTCGTATTTCTCTCTCAGGAGATATACTTCCTGATGATGATGATGATGGTTCTTGTTTAACAATTTTAGGAATTTCAAATGTAGGCAAGTAATTCACCTTGGTGTGAATATCACCTACATATGGTAGGTAAAGGGGTCTTAAGAAATCATTATTTTTCATCCCTTAACCTATTCATTCATTATGTGCTTGTGTTTCTAATTTTTTGAAGTGCAACTATCAGTTTTACAACTATGTTTCATGCAAGTTTGTTATGTTCAGGATTTTACTCTAAAGTTCACAACTTAGCATAATAAATAATTATTTAACTATTTTATCCCCTAAAAACACCTATGTTCCCTGGAAATGACACCAAAAATGATGAGTGTCGTTATTATCATCATTTAATTTTCAATGTTTGTCAAATCCAGGGCGATGTCCAAGGCTATCTACGATAGAGGAGTTTGGCAAGTTACAGTTCAGTCATTAGTTCACAAGATTATTCAGTGAAATAGAGGTTCATTTGGTCTTTTCAAGGTCACACTAACTCCTAATTTGTAGAATTGAAACTAATTAACTTGTAGAATTGAAATTACTTCTAAATTGTAGAATTGACACTTAATCTACAGTTGTAGAATTGACATTTAAACTAAATTTGCAGAATTGAAATTGTTGAAGAAAGAACTATTTTATGCTTGCTAATTGAAATGACATGAATAAAAAATGCTAAATTGAAACCAACTAAGTTTAACCATGCTAAAATTGAAAATGCCAAAAATTGTCATAAAAAATAGTGTTGCAAAAATTGTCAAAAAAGTTGTTGAATTTGAAGTGCAGAAAATAGAGGTAATAAATGCATAAAAAATAGGGATCAGCTAGCTGTAAAAAAACTCACACAAATCACACTTAAAACATGACAAAAATTATGCTAAAAATAGAGGTTAGTTCTATTACAGGAATTAAGCAAGAAATTGACAAAAAATAGAAAATTGTCAAAAACCTACAAAATTACTTCCTTCCTCTAGCCCTAAGAGTGGGCCCTTGCTCCCTGGTCTAGAAGAAGGTATAATCACTCCAAAATTATAAATTCTAAACACTCACTCACTCACAAATTAACACATTGGAATAACACTGCACTTTTATTAAAAACTATTGTTACAAAATATAACTTTTACAACTTTTACTTTTTGACTTTCTGACTTCTACTCTGACTAACTCAGCCAATGGGTGAGTGGCCTATTTATACTATTTATTACATACACATTTGCAACTACAAAATCAAATATTGTGTTGTCCATGCATGATTTGTTATTTTGTTGCAGTAGACTTGGTCTATTTTAGGATAAAATCTATTGCAATAGTCATCCATGCACCTTTTCATGCCTTCAATATAGTGGGAATCAACCAAGAATGGGTTAAACATGGTTGTTACACCTATCCTCATGCTAACCTCTCTCATTCCTCATAAAATGGATGTGATCTATGCTTTTCTATTAAAACGAACTATTTCTTCCTATCATTCTAGAGAGCTCCAAAATATCAGGCAGAATAATTGGGATATCTTATTATCATCAACTTAGACCGCATGGGGGTGCTTCTAGGTGTATTATAGGTCTTCCCTTGTCTCCTTGAACATGTTCCAACTGGTTTTACTCATTTCTTTTGACTTCTTCCATGCCCTCCTTTAATGTTACAGGTGGTTGCCTTTTGTATGTTGTGTGTAGCTATCATGCCATGTTTCACAATAGAGTAGCTTATTTGGTGCCATGTCACCTCAATAGCTTGTTTTTAGGGTAGGAAAAAATTCAAAATACTTCACCCAATCACAAGTCACAACACTTTTATTTGCTATCAATTTTATTATGCTATTTTTCACTAAAATCATGCAAAAACATAACATAAAATGCAAAAAAATAGTCAAAATAGGGGCATAGTATTTCTAAACATTCAATCATGCAAACATCAACAAATAATGTATTTTAATCAAATATTTGGCACAAAATGATATTATATATTGTTATATGGCAGTGTTTATATGTCAAAAATACAACAAAAATGAGGTATTTCTTGGCCTTATCACACAAGTGTTAGAATGTGCAATGATGTAAATGTGCATGTAGTCCACATGTACATAAGTCATAGGATATAGTCAAAGGTAGAGTAAGGGTCAATGAACTTATATTCCCATATATAGACCTTATAGTGAGTGAATAGATGCAGGAGAGAATAGAGAGAGTGCATAGTATAGATTGGTAGAGTACAATGTAGTTTATTTAAAATATTTTATGGAGTGTTCATGTCCTCCATTATATTGCATTATACTATTTTTGTTAACTTTCATTAATGGCATATTTTTGAGTTATTTTAGAATTACTTATTTTTTTTCATACATATTATAGTGCCATTATCATATAGATATCATAGCTTTCTTATATTGCATATTGTGGTTGTATTTTCTATATTATATACTCATCAAAAGCTAATTGTGGTATCAAAGCACATGGTAGATTACTAGGAAATAGGGAGAGCCACAAGTGAGATTGAGAGAAATCCAAAATTTTCATTTTTAAAATTTTGGAGATTGCATTTGGCTAGTCTTTCCACAGGTTTGCAAAAAATATCATGAAGACTAGGACTCAACATTAATTCCACTAGATTGAAAAATCAACTAGTGAATATTGATTATCTCTAGATTTAGAATTTCTTCCCTTACAGTCCTAATACTTTGTTAAAGAAAAAATAAGATTCAAAGAAATTTAGGAAGCTTCCTACAAAAGAACTAGGAATAATATCTTCTTTAGAATCAATCCAATATTAGAATTGGAGGTCTAAAGAAAAGGTCCCATTACTAGATATTGTAGACCTATAGAGTGTAGAAGAAGAAAAGGCCATAGTTGTAGATTCAAGAAAGAGACTCAATAGAAGATTCCAAGAGAAGATTGGAAGTTGGTGATATCCATTGAAGACTACAAATAGTAGATTGAAGATACTCTAGAGAAGAGTCCCAATGAATATAGGAGATTGGTGATCTCCATTGAATATTGAAGACTTCACCTTGAAGGAGTAGAAGAAATCATCCTGAGAAGTTGAAGAGACCTACAAGATGTCCCATTGAAGAAATTCCAATTTTGGAAGAGATAGAGAAGGACTAGCAAAAGTCCTATTCCCGAAGCATCAAATTTTAGAGATCCAAGAGGAAGATCTCATTGAAAAAATTCCATAGTAGAAGATTGAAGAAAAGGTCTCATTAAGAAGACTAATGAAGCTACAAGATAGAAGACCCTATAAAAGAGGTCTCAAGGAGAAAGAAGGAGAAGGCTTGTAGAGCCTCATTCAAGGAGATTTGGAGAAGACCATTGAAAGAGTTCCTAGGAGAAATAATTGGAGAAATTTACTACCAATGAGGAGTTATTGATAAAGGAAGAACTTGGTACAATTATCACCATCTGAAAATAATCCCAAGGGAGAAGGATTTGGTAAGAATCTTCCCAAATTTTGGAGGAGATTGGTGAAGACCTCAATACTTTTAGATTCTTGAGAAGAATGTCTAGATTAAATTTAGAATTCGATAAGGAGGTTGAAGGAGAAAGGAGATAGACATTACTACCAAACCTGAGAGGTTTGAGGATTTCCATTTGAAGGATAGAAGACTCATTCAGAGAAATGAGATTTGTTGGTTTCTACAACAAAAAACTAAAGGGTTCTTGAAGGAAAATATCAACTATGATTTGGAGGAGTTCCCTACCAAATTTTTGAGATTCAAGGACAATATTTTAGTGGAGATATTGACTGCTTTGAAATCTAATTTTTTTAGACTTGAGTATAGAAAGAAAGTAGCAACTTGGGCAACATCAATATACAAAACCTCATATTTCCAAGATACATCCTGAAGGAGAGTTGAAGCCACAAAACTATAGAATCAAGAAACAAGTTATAAGAATTAGAAAGCTAGAAATTGGTGAGTTATAGAATTATTTTGGATAGCCAAGAAGAGCAACAATTTCATCAGACTAAAGGCAGCCAAATTGGTGAATAAAATCATCAAGACATCCATTATCTATAGATAGTTAAGGTAAGCAACTTTGGTACATAAGGTTCATTAGTTGAAATTTAATTATTTGGTTCGTTATATAGTTCTATTAGGCACATTATTAAGGTTTAAAAGTTGCAAAGAGAATGATGCATATTAAAGTCTTCAAAGGAGTGGATAAAGTAGTTCTAATAAGGTTAATACCTACACATTAAAATAGGAGTTAGATATATTTTGAAAGAAAGAAAAATATCATATTCCTATTATCTAGTTACAGCAAAGAAGACATTACTTTTAAGTGAAGGTTGCATAGATTGAAGTGCATATTTCGAGTTACCTTTAAGATTTCTTTACAAGAAGCAATAAGGAGAAATTACTAGTGCATTATACTAGTTACTCTTAAAATGTTATTAAGTGCATTGGTTGTTAAGTTAAGGAGGAAGACCAAAGTACAAAAATGAACATATATTAAAGTGTTTAGAGATACTATTTTGTGCACAAAACCTACAACTTATTATGGCATAGAAAAGGATAAGTGTCTTAAGGACACACTACGAAGTCTTGCATCATATCTACGAGGGGCCACCATTAGCACTAGCAAAAGTGCTTAAAGAAGAGCCATTCCAAAAGGGCTCAACATCAACCATTAGCAAAGGAAAGCACAACTCAAGGTGCTTGAGTGAAGAGCCATCCATAGGGCTCAAAATCTGCCTCATCAAGGTGTTAGAAGACAATAATTTTTGTCATCAAATCTAGTGCCTAAGGCAATGTCAACCTTTAGTATAAAAAGGGCCTACATAAGGTGAATATTGTTGTGGCCATTGCACAACTAGCCCAAAATTTGGGGATCCACTTTAAAATTTTGTGTTTTTTTAGGATTTTGGGTTTCTTTGAGTGTCAATTTTGACAAATCCTTACCCATGGATTTCACCATGTAGATGCCAAGGTTCATTTGTGGTTAGTGTCTCCTTTCAGTTTGATTAAAGTGTTTTGTTAGGTTAATAGGTTTAGTTTTTTTTGTTTGATTTTTTTCATTTTAGTTTTAATGTTCTCCTTTTCTATTCGAATTTCAATAATTTAAGATTTAAATTTTTGTTAAATAATAATAATAATAATAAATAAAAATAAAAATAAAATAAAATTAAAAAACAAATAAAACAAACAAAAAAATATAAAACATAAAATATATATAAAATAAAGTAAAATCACATATGAAAAATAATTTAAATTAATTTTACATAAGTCACTTTAATTTCAATTCATAAAGTGAATTTTGTAAACTTTGTTTGTTAGAATTAAAGAATATGTTCATGGAGAGTGTCAACTAATGACTTTATTGTTTGCAGGTAGACGAAGACCTATAGGGTGATCGATGTGGGACCAACCTGAATGATGATTTGTACATGGATGACTGGGACTTCGACAGGACAACGGTGTGGATGTGGACCACTTTATGCGTCGAGAAGGCTTTGAGGTGATGTAGATAGCCTAAGAAATAGAACAAAGATACCGTGACAATGCTAATGATACGAACATGACATGGACTACATTTGGTAGACTCTCAGATGTGGCTACAAAGGATGTTTATGTGGACTACCACGTGGATAGAGAAAGTTGACAAAGAAGTAGTTGAACACAGTATTACAACAGATGAAAATGAAAACATGGCTAGATGGATTCCCATTTACTCTATCATATTTGGGATCATCCTGTATAATAGTGCGTTGTAGTTGTGGATTGTTATCCCATAAATTTTCATTGATGTTTGATTGTCAGTGGTAATGGAGAATCTATCTATTCACTGTTGAGCAAGGTGCAGCAACAGTATTGTCATTGTTGTCAACACAGTCAGATAGATCTGTTGATGCAGTGGACAAGAAGTTCAAAAGCTATTCAGATGCAGAAGACAGGAGTTCAAAGGTTATTCAGAGTATGTACAGTGATTTTCCAAGAAGACCGAAGTGGCCCATATGCAAAAGATCAAAGAAAAAGACAAGTAAGAAAAGTGTCGCGATATCGCGACATATACAACAGGAAAGAAAAACTGTCACGATTTCGTGACATGTTGGAAGAGAGAGAAAAAGTAGGAAAAACTGTCGTGATTTCGTGACATGTTGGAAGAGAGAGAAAAAGTAGGAAAAACTGTCACGATTTCGCGACATGTTGGAAGAGAGAAAAGGCAAGTGGAAAAACTGTCACGATTTCATGACATGTTGGAAGAGAGAGAAAAAGCAGGAAAAACTATCGTGATTTCATGACATGTTGGAAGAGAAAAAGGCAAGTGGAAAAATTGTCACGATTTCGTGACATGTTGGAAGAGAGAAAAAGCAGGAAAAACTGTCACGATTTCGTGACATGTTGGAAGAGAAAAAGGCAAGTGGAAAAACTGTCACGATTTCGCGACATGTTGGAAGAGAAAGAGAAAGTAGGAAAAAGTGTCGCGATTTCATGACAAGTTCGAAGAAAGAGAACAAGTAAGAAAAGTGTCACGATTTCATGACATGTCGCATTTTCGCGACTAAAATAGGAGAGAGAAAGTAAGTTGGAAAAGTGTCACGATTTCGTGACATGTCGCATTTTCATGACTAAAATAGGAGAGAGAAAGTAAGTTGGAAAAGTGTCACGATTTCGTGACATGTCGCATTTTCATGACTAAAATAGGAGAGAGAAAGTAAGTTTGAAAAGTGTCACGATTTCGTGACATGTCGCATTTTCATGACAAAAATGAGAGAGAAAGTAAGTTTGAAAAGTGTCGCAATTTCGCGACATGTCACAATTTCATGACAAAAGCAAAGAAGAAAGTAAGGAAAAGTGTCACGATATCATGACAAAATGTCGATTTCACGACCAAAAGCAAGAGAAAGAGTACGAAGGCGAAAGTGTCACGATATCATGACATGTTGTATTTTCACGGCCAAAGCTAAGAGAAAGAGCAAGGAGAAAAGTGTCATGATATCGCGACATGTTGTATTTTCGTGGTCCGAAGCAAAGAGAAAGAGCAAGGAGAAAAAGTGTCGCGATATCGAGACATGTAGCATTTTCATGGTCCAAAGCAAAGAGAAAGAGGAGAGAAAAAAAAGTGTCGCGATATCGCGACATGTGTTTTCACGGCAACAACAACAAAAGAAGCTTCAGAGGCAGAAATGTCATGATTTCATGACAAGTCGTATGTGCGCAAGACAAGAAGAAGAACCCAACTAAAATGAGAAGTATGACAGTGGACCGACATCTCTACAACATTTACAAGGGCAGATACAGAGTGAATTCATGCAGCTAAAATATGAAGAGTGAACAAAAGTCAGTGCGATGGCTACAGGGACTATTATCGAATGAAATCTTCGAGTGGTGGAATTACCGAATATCTTCATGAGTTGAAGCCGACTAAGACCGATGACAGCCGACTAAGATTAGGGTTTACATTTGTTATGCAAGCCGACTAAGATTAGGGTTTTCATCATGAAAATATTGTTATAAAAGGAGGGTTATTTGGAGAATTGTGGTGTGGTTGAATAAGTCATCGAATGTGTGTCGAAGTGTGAAATGTGGTCGTAAGAGCGTAGAAAGTGCAGAAGCGGTGAGATGATGGTGAAGTGTGCAAAGTGAGTGAAGAGTCATGTCGAATTGTCCTAAGTGCGTCTGTGAGTGTGCAGATAGAGCAAAGTGCGCAGAGAGCGAAAAGGTTGAAATTCGACCAAGTGCGGCTATGATTGCGTAGAGAAAGCAGAAGGCGCAGAGAGTGCAAAGGGTGAAGATGAACGCAAAGTGCAGTTATAAGGGCATAGAGTGTACGAAGATAGTGCATAGAGGGTGCATAGAGAAGTGACTCAAAGAAGGTGAAGTGTGGCTATAGATCGTAGAAGATGTGTCTATTCCATAAATAGTGAGAGAGATTGGGTAAGCAATAGACCAGTCAAGGTCTTGTAAAAGTGAAGGTATTTTTTGTTAAACTTCTAGATTCAAAATTGAAGTCCAGGTTGTAGCTTGGCATCAGGGGTTGGTGCTCCTTCCAGTAGGTGCTGGTAAATCGGGGTTGGTGCTCCTTTCTATTGGTGCAGATAAATAAGGGGTTGGTGCTCCTTTTTGTTGGTGCAGATAAATAGGGTTGGTGCTCCTTTCTATTGGTGCAGATAAATAAGGGGTTGGTGCTCCTTCCAGTGGGTGCTGGTAAATTGATTGTAAAGTTGGTGCTTTGCAAAGGCTGGATTTGGATGGTAGTCCAAGCAGTCATTCTTGAGGAGTAGCCAAATTGGTGAACCTCGTTAAATCTTGTGTTGTGTGATGTTCTCTTGTGATACTTGCTTTATCTGGTTTTAAGGTTTCATTATTTCAGTTTTAAGAGCTATGAATTTAAGTTTAAAGAACTACACTGATTCACCCCCCTCTCAGTGCCATTGTAAGACTAACAATTGGTATCAGAGCCAAGTTCCTGTACAAGCTTAACCGGCTAGGGTGATCTTGGAAGTAACACAATGGTAGGTGGTGAAGGCTTCTCATCAAACAAAGCACCTTTGTTTGATGGAACTAATTACGCGGTCTAGAGAATCAGGATGCAGACATATCTTTGTGCTTTGGGATACGACATCTGGGATTCAGTAGACAGTGAATACACAATACCCATCACTCCTCCAACCGATGTTGATGATAAGAATCTGTTTGAGAATGACTCAAAAGCAAAGAATGCTATTAGGTGCGGATTAGTAGACAGTGAACTGGTAAAGATCATGAGTTGTAAAATGGCAAAAGAAATATGGGACAAACTGAGGAGTATTCATGAAGGAGACGATGAGATCAAGGAGGCCAAGTTACAAACACATCAAGCTCAGTTCGAAGCTTTAAAGTTGAATAACGATGAGAACATAGAGGCATATATGTTGAGAGTTAATGAAGTCCTAGAGGATGATTCTAAAAAGGAAATAGGTGGAGGTCTTTTCATGACACTCGAAGAAGAAACAAAAAAAGAAGAGGAATGTGATGAAGAAGAAATTGATGCAGAAATAAATTTGAAAGAGGAACTAATTGCAGCTCTGGATGAATTGAAGATAGAAAGAAAAAAGAATAAGGAAATCTCAAGAAAGCTTGAGGATGCAAATGAAATAATAACCAGTTTGAAAGTACAGGTAGAAGAATTCAAAAGGATTGAAGAAACTCTCAAGTCACAGATCAATGAGAAAGAGATTGGTTGTCTGCAAACAAGAGGAAGAGATTGTTTTATTGAAGAAACAACTAGAAGAGGCCAATACAAATCTCAAATTCGAGAAGAGCACAAAGTTGCTAGATAAAATGATAAGCCAACAAAGAAGCTCCACGGATAAGCGTGGTCTTGGATATGAAGCTGAACAACCTTCATCTTCCAACTCTGTAGAGAAGAAGAAGTTCACTATTGAAGGATCGAAGCAAGAAAAGTTTGAAGCTGAATCTTCAAAAGGAAGAAAATATCAAAGGAGATCTACAACAAAGCAACCACAACAAAAGAGGTTCTATCACTCTCACTCTATTCATAATAATACTTTTAATGGCTATTGTTTCAGATGCAACCAGTATGGTCACAAGGCAACTTATTGTGGATTGAATAATAAATCAAAGAGTTATCTTGGTAGAAATACATCTGCGTTTTTGAGTGAACACTATGTACAATGTTTTCAATGTAATGGTCATGGGCACATAGCAAGGTTTTGTCCAAGCACTTTTGTATCTAATCTAAGGCAAAATAGTAGATTTCATCAGACGCAAAGAACGCAACACAGACAGGGAATAAATCATGTACATAAAAGAAAGGAAAATAATCATTCATCAAGGATGCACAAGAGACAACCACACAAGAGAAATGTTCGAGTTCACGAAAAGGTGCAAAACAGGGATGTAGTTGAAAAATCCAAGCCCGAGTTCAAGAAAGTTTGGAGAAAGATAGAAGAAAGGAAATCGTGTCTCCTTGGACTGAAGGAGACTACTCCTCTATTGCACTAAGCAACTCCAGGTAGCACATCCTCAGGGGGAGCAATCTTAAAGTTTTATTTTAATGCTCCTATGTATTTGTTTGGTTATCCGAGGATGAAAGGCAAGTAGTCGGGGGGAGTTGTCGTATAGTTGTCAAAGTGTGTTTCAGTTCATGTAGTTGTTTGTGGAGGTACCATGATGGGTGGTTGATTTCTAAAAATATTCATGAGTTGTAAACATTGGTAGTATTTCTATATGTAATGTTGTACTTTTTGAGTGGTTCAAGTTAATGCATTTTGTTCAAAGTTCCATAAAATATAACAATTTTGATCATTTGATTTAGTTGAGATTGAGATTTTAGAATAGTTCACATATAGAGTATCTCTAAGCATTTCTTATGCACTCCTATGATGATAGATTTCATAGTTGAGTAGGGATTTGAGGAAATCTACACTATTGAGTCTCAAACATATTCTCTTTATGCATCTATGAGATTGGGAGTTAATATATATTGAGCTAACTATAGAACATATTGAGTCTCTTACAATTCTATTATGCATTCTATCATGATTTAGGCTAATCCCAATTGAGATCTCATTGGAGATTATGAACAAGCATTTTCACCCTTATGTACCTCAAGGGTACTATGGAATATGGGTTATGGTATCCGAAAGGTAAAGACTTCACCCTTATTTCATATTCAGATGCAGATTGGGCAGGAGGTGTCGATGACAGAAAGAGTACCAGTGGAGGTGCATTCTATCTTGGAGACAGATTGGTCACGTGGCACAGTAAGAAACAAGAGTCAGTTTCTTTATCGACAATAGAGGCAGAATATATTGCAGCGACAACATGTTGTACGCAGGTATCACTTTTTGAAGGAGAAAGTTGTGGAAGGTGAGGTTAAGTTGGATTTTGTTCCAACTACAGAGCAAGTAGCAGATATCTTCACAAAACCATTGCCCAAGGAAGTTTTTGAGTACCTTCACAATAAATTGGGAGTGGTCACACTTCCCAAGAATTGACTAGCTATAGGGATCACATTCTCGGGGGGAGCATTTAAGTATTTGATTATCTTTTTGCTCATGTTCATGATTTTTGCTAAGTGTAATAAATTTTGCCTGAGAATGTTGTGCATGGACTCAGGGGGAGTCTGCAGTAGCCCTTTGGTATTATTGTCAAAGGGGGAGAAGAGTTACAGGAAATTGCACATGTGTTGCCAACAATTCCAAAGGGGGAGATTGTTGAGCAAGGTGCAACAACGATATTGTCATTGTTGTCAACACAGTCAGATAGATCTGGTTGATGCAGTGGACAAGAAGTTCAAAAGCTATTCAGATGCAGAAGACAGGAGTTCAAAGGTTATTCGGAGTATGTACAGTGATTTTCCAAGAAGACCGAAGTGGCCCATATGCAAAAGATCAAAGAAAAAGACAAGTAAGAAAAGTGTCGCGATATCGCGACATATACAACAGGCAAGAAAAACTATCACGATTTCACGACATGTTGGAAGAGAGAGAAAAAGCAAGAAAAACTGTCGCGATTTTCGTGACATGTTGGAAGAGAGAGAAAAACAGGAAAAACTGTCACGATTTCGTGACATGTTGGAAGAGAAAAAGGCAAGTGGAAAAACTGTCATGATTTCATGACATGTTGGAAGAGAGAGAAAAGAAGGAAAAACTGTCGCGATTTCATGACATGTTGGAAGAGAAAAAGGCAAGTGGAAAAACTGTCGTGATTTCGTGACATGTTGGAAGAGAGAGAAAAAGCAGGAAAAACTGTCACGATTTCGTGACATGTTGGAAGAGAAAAAGGCAAGTGGAAAAACTGTCATGATTTCATGACATGTTGGAAGAGAAAGAGAAAGCAGGAAAAAGTGTCACGATTTCATGACAAGTTCGAAGAAAGAGAACAAGTAAGAAAAGTGTCACGATTTCGTGACATGTCGCATTTTCGCGACTAAAATAGGAGAGAGAAAGTAAGTTGGAAAAGTGTCACGATTTCGTGACATGTCGCATTTTCATGACTAAAATAGGAGAGAGAAAGTAAGTTGGAAAAGTGTCACGATTTCATGACATGTCGCATTTTCATGACTAAAATAGGAGAGAGAAAGTAAGTTGGAAAAGTGTCATGATTTCGTGACATGTCACATTTTCGTGACTAAAATAGGAGAGAGAAAGTAAGTTGGAAAAGTGTCACGATTTCATGACATGTCGCATTTTGCGACTAAAAGAGAGAGAAAGTAAGTTTGAAAAGTGTCACGATATTGCGACATGTCACATTTTCATGACAAAAGAATAGAGAAAGCGTACGAAGGTGAAAGTGTCACGATATCACGACATGTTGTATTTTTGGCCAAAGCTAAGAGAAAGAGCAAGGAGAAAAAGTGTCGCGATATCGCGACATGTATTTTCACGGGCCGAAGCAAAGAGAAAGAGCAAGGAGAAAAAGTGTCACGATATCGCGACATGTAGCATTTTTACGGTCCGATGCAAGGAGAAAGAGAGAGAAAGAAAAAGTGTCATGATATCGTGACATGTGTTTTCACGGCAACAACAACAAAAGAAGCTTCAGAGGTAGAAATGTCATGATTTCATGATAGGTCGTATGTGCGCAAGACAAGAAGAAGAACCCAACTAAAATGAGAAGTATGACAGTGGACCGACATCTCTACAACATTTACAGGGGTAGATACAGAGTGAATTCATGCAGCTAAAATATGAAGAGTGAACAAAAGTCAGTGCGATGGCTACAGGGACTGTTATCGAATGAAATCTTCGAGCGATGGAATTATCGAATATCTTCATGAGTTGAAGTCGACTAAGACCGATGATAGTCGACTAAGATTAGGGTTTACATTTGTTATGCAAGCCGACTAAGATTAGGGTTTTCATCATGAAAATATTGTTATAAAAGGAGGGCTGTTTGGAGAATTGTGGTGTTGTTGAATAAGTCATCGAATGTGTGTCGAAGTGTGAAATGTGGCCGTAAGAGCGCAGAAAGCGTAGAAGCGGCGAGATGATGGCGAAGTGCGCAAAGTGAGCGAAGAGTCATGTCGAATTGTCCTAAGTGCGTCTGTGAGTGCGCAGATAGAGCAAAGTGCGCAGAGAGCGAAAAGGTTGAAATTCGACCAAGTGCGGTTGTGATTGCACAGAGAGAAGAAGGCGCAGAGAGTGCAAAGGGCGAAGACGAACGCAAAGTGCAGTTGTAAGGGCATAGAGTGTACGAAGACAGTGCGCAGAGGGTGCGTAGAGAAGTGACTCAAAGAAGGTGAAGTGCGGTTGTAGATCACAGAAGATGTGTCTATTCTGTAAACAATGAGAGAGATTGGGTAAGCAATAGACCAATCAGGGTCTTGTAAAAGCGAAGGTATTTTTTTGTTAAACTTCTAGATTCAAAATTGAAGTCCAGGTTGTAGCTTGGCATCAGGGGTTGGTGCTCCTTCCAGTAGGTGCTGGTAAATCAGGGGTTGGTGCTCCTTTCTATTGGTGCAGATAAATCAGGGGTTGGTGCTCCTTTCTGTTGGTGCAGATAAATAAGGGGTTGGTGCTCCTTCCAGTGGGTCTTGGTAAATTGATTGTAAAGTTGGTGCTTTGCAAAGGCTGGATTTGGATGGTAGTCCAAGCAGTCATTCTTGAGGAGTAGCCAAATTGGTGAACCTCGTTAAATCTTGTGTTGTGTGATGTTCTCTTGTGATACTTGCTTTATCTGGTTTTAAGGTTTCATTATTTTAGTTTTAAGAGCTATGAATTTAAGTTTAAAGAACTACACTGATTCACCCCCCCTCTTAGTGCCATTGTAAGACTAACATTCACACTACACAAACATGAGCAAACACGATGGATGTCTGAATGACAAGTAGGATGTGTTTGAGGAAACTTACTCTAAGATATATTTTGAGCAGAGCACACAAGAGGAAGAAAGCATTTTATTCTATAAGGCCACAGTCCATACAAAGATTTTCATAGGTGGTGATACCAATGTGGCTTCAACTTGTTCATGGGGATGATATCAATCTAAAATCTCATAGTAGGTTGGAGGTAAGAGTAATACAGTGGTATGATATTCAGTCTGTATTGGATGATAATTGCACATAGGAGTTTTTGGTGATATGTTTGAAGAATGTACACCTAGGGATAAATAACGTATTCAACATTATGGAAATAGAGTTTCTCAGTACAATGGAATCTTTGACATGGTGGCAGGTGGTCCTGGTGGAGCGGTTATTTGCTTCTATGGTCGAACAATTGTTGGCTTCCATGGACAATTGAGAGAATATTTGAATCTAGTTAGAATTTACAAAGTCTATAGTAGTTTACCAAGATAGTTATGGTCGAGACTAGTAGAGGGTAATGAAGGCCACATAATTTACTGTTGAACACAATCACACCACAAAGGTGATCATCGATGGATCTGTGTAATGTCATAGCCCAATATCAGATTAATCATTATTCGTAGGGAAATTCATATAGTGTCAACTACGAATGGAATGTCAAATTTTTTGTACCAATACTCAATGGTGGTTGTACATCGAGTTCATGGCATATTTCTAAAATAGTTGGTGTTGATGAGGTCCACCTTGGTCTACAACCAAAAGATGAACTACATCAAGCAAGAATATTTTCTACGAGATGCTATCACAAAAATCTAATAATGTTGTATAATGCACACTGTCAAAGGTAGAGGATAACACTACCACATTGATGTAAATTAATCCATTTTATCAGATGCAACATGTTTGTTAACGATAGACTCATTGATCACAGAGGAATGGATGAGTGTTGGGGAGGTATGGGTATTACAAAATTCAATGTAATTAGGACAAACCCAATGGTAATAAGCCAACAGAAGGGACAAATGTCACACATAGGTGTGGATGGTTATCCGTAGAATATACTATCCCTAAAATAGTAATATTGTTTCAAATAATAGGTATAATGATTAAATGGAAGAGCTTCCGATGAAGGAAGTAGTGTAATAGTTTAGGTTCGTACATATATAGTAATGAACAGTGACGTGGACTCCTATCTCATGGTAGAGAAGATTGACGATGGCAAAAATGTACACTTAGATACAATGATGCAGATAAACCCTGGTAGTGACGACGTAAATTTTGATGATGTGGTATGGTATCATGAAGTGATTAAGGTGGGTTCCTCCCAAGATAGATGTAAATATCTATGCTATGGATGAAGAGGGTGCACAGGGAAGACAAAATAACACAATGGAGTACTTTCCCATGCTTAAATGATACTTCGATAGACTTCTTATTGGGGTTGTCCATTGATACAAAATATGTATGCGAGTGAAGGGATTGAATGTGCACTTTACACACACTATGTGATTCTTCATTTGCATACATGTAATAGCATCATAATAAAAAAGTTTTAAATTGCATTACATCTATGTGGCCATGTATTTATGCTTTTAAGGCGTTATGCACATACCTATCATGAAACATATTTGTTGAATTGTTTAATTTGGTTGTATACAAAGTTCATTAAACTGGCGGTTACGTGTGAGTAAATTGACCATTATGCATATGATCAATACAAGCAATACTAATGATAAGAAGGTAGCGAAATCATAGAAAATAAAAGAAACAGAAAGAAACGTCATAAAATATCACAAACCTAAGAGGTAAAGAAATGAAGGGATGCAAATCGAAGGAAATGAAAATGAATGGATAGTACTGAAAAGGTTAAAAATAGATGGAAACTCTTGAATGAAGGCTGAAATTTTTTTGAAAACAAGGACATTATTTTTTTTTTGTAAATGCAAAACACTGCAGAAACGTACAACTTGTAAGTAGAATCGAAGAAGAAATTTTTTGAGTGTTTTGAGCTAACTGTTTATATTTCCCTTCCATGCTTTTTAGGCTTATAGATAGTGTTTAATGCATTTTAATGATTGCACTATCAAATGTTTAGAAACATGGAATTTATGTTTTTTCCTTAGAGGATTGCACCTAGTTTATTTCAAACCATGCAAATGCAGCTTCGATTAAATTAGGTTACATTCAAAAATTCTCACATATATGGTTTTGCAGGATAGGGTAGCATTATACTGATAGTAGTTTATCTTTTAATATTTTTAGCATTTACTTTTATTGTTTATTTCTTTTTCTTTATTTTATTTATTTTATTTCAAAGCATTATCAAATACTTATAATCCTAGGTTTTTATTTTACCCATAAATTCAACGAGGGGATTTTGAAGTCACTAGTCATCCAGGTAATTAGTTTTAAAAGGCATTAAGGCAGATGATTATGTGGACATATTTTCATTTCAAGGGTTAAAATGAACTCATTCTGCACAAGTTTTAGCACTCATTAAAGATCAAGATAAAAATTTATGCTCAAAGGGAGGGTCTACTAACCTAAAATTTCACGTTAAGGTGCAGATAAAAAATAAAGTGGATATTTCACAACACTTGAGCAACATGCTAATAGTAGGATCTTAATTTTAAGATAAAATAAACTTGCTAACAACAAATACTAACCTACAATATCACATTAAGGCACATATAAAATAAAGTTGATTCTCCACAACACTTTCTAACTTTCACAATTTAATATGAAGTAAAAGGAATCCACTAACATGGTTTTAAGGGATAAATAACATTAATCCAAATATAAAATAAATTAGGAGCAACCTCATTCATCATTTATTTCTGCACATAAGGGAAATCAAGGCCTTCCAATTAATGAACGATAAAATCATGGTAATCAAGTAATACCAACGTAGGCCCCTTGTTAACAATTTACTTGCAATCACTGAGGTATTTTTAGCATTAATTTTATACAAAATTACATATTCGTGTATATTGTCAAGAACATATTTATTTATGCTAAAAGGAACCTTGGATAAATTTCATATTTCTTTGCAAGAGAGGGTTTTAATTTCAATACCCTGACTGTGATGGTGATTTTGCAATTAGATAAAATTACAACTCAATGGAATTGGCGCTAGAAGGAGGGATTGAATTGGTTATTTATTTGTTGTTGTAAATTCTAAATTGTTCATGGTTATTTGAAGACATTGGTATTGAATAAGGAGGTTTTTACAGATGGTCGCATTCATGGACTAGAAATTTCTTAATGATGCATTGATGCTAACATTTTACAAATTGGAGAATGTTCTTTAATGTTTGGGATTAATTGATGCATATCTTTGGTTGATAAACATGATGATTTATTCATTTAACAATTTAAAAATTGTTTGTCATTTCACACATATTTGCAAGATATATTTATTTTACTAACAAAATTTGTAGTAAAGTTATGTTCTTTAAGTTCCACTAATGGCAATGTTTACTTCTTGGATGATAGGAAGTCCTTTAAACATTCCTTGACCTCCACCTATTGTGCCTATATAGTTTAAATTTTCTCTACCCCAATTTACGCATAATGGAGGGATGTCAGATAAAGAACACATTCATGCATTCAAAGATGCTATAGTTTGTTTACAAATTTAGCATGAAACTATTTTTTGTCAAATAGTTTTTTATACCTTGAATGAGTCTGCATATGAATGGTTTATAAATTTACCATCAGGTTCTATCACTTCTTGGGCTCAACTAGAGGCCATTTTTCTCAATCATTTAATAAAAATCTAGTTGACCCAATCCTCATGTACAACCATTTTGTCACTACTCGTAAAGGACTGAACGAATATTTGAATTTATTCATCGAAATATTCCATGGGTTATATACTCAATTGGTGGCACCCTATGTTCCTACATATGGAATTGCTATACAAGTGTATTTCAATTATCTTGACCCATAAATATTTATGTATTTGCAAGGGATGCCTCAAATCACATAGTTGTCCCAAGATTATACCCAAGAAATGGCACTTGAACAAAAATTGAGTTTTCAAGGTTGTGGTGTGGGTTTTGGATGGCATAATAAACAATTATTTAATACCTCCCTTACCCACCCAACAATTTATTCATCTCCATCTATAATTCAGAATCAACAACCAATATCAAATTCAAATCAATGTCAAAATACTGAAATATCTTGGGATAATGCAAGGAACCAAGCTTTGATAGCTAAAGTACCTCAAGATACCCATCTTGATCATCTTTTGAATCATGTCCATGAGACAAATTTCAACGATTTCATTATGATACTATCTCAGACAATGGGGGAGTTCTAGATCTAACTAGCATTAAAATATGTGATAGGTCAGGACCTTCCATAGAATTGAATGAAATTTCTTAAAACGAATTATCAAGAAAGCCACATTTTCCAAATAATGACAAGTTATAAATAAAAGGCTTAGAGTCATTATTTACAAATGAGGATTGGGATAATCATAGAAAACTAAATTATCAACTTTTAGAAAAAATTGAGCTCTCAAAAGTGGATGAAGGTGAGTTTGAAAAGTAATCTATTGTTAAATTTAAATATTATGAATAAGGGGTGGAACGTCACACCCTAGTTCTAGAAGATTATTATTGTTGGTGGAATAAATGGGAGGACTTTGCTACTATTTCTAATGAAGCACTCACTTCACCTGATATGTAGGACAAGTTGCAAAGGCTAGTTCTATAGATTAAAAGAAACATCACTTAATTATAGGAATAAATGCCTCAAGATGCACATCTTAATAATTCTACAAATCATCCTCGTGAGACAAAGGTCGAAGATACTAAAAGTGATATTCTTTAGACAGTGGAGGTGTCCTAGAGTGGAATAGTTTTGAAACATATGACAAATTGAGACCTTCCATAAATTTGGACAAGATGATTAAAATTGATGATCAAAACCTTCAACATCCTCAAACTAATGACTAGGAAGAAATGAAAGAAGGGATGGAATCTCATCAAATGTGTCAGGAATTTAATGATTCTACTATTGGATATTTTGAGCTCATTTAGTTATCATTGATGTCAAGGTGAGAAGTCATCATTTATGTCAAAGTGAACACATGAAGCTATCATTAATACCATGGAGTACACCATTATTGTCACCAAGAACAATCCAAAGAGTTGAAGAAAAGTTATCAAAATATTATTTTATAAGGGTTTGTGTTAAAACCATGGTGAAAATTTAAAGTTTTCCTTCAACATTGTGATGGTAGATTTAATTTTTTTATTAAAACCATGGTGGCAGAATAATCTTCATCAAATCAATGGAGTACAAATTAAATGTTTAAATTTTATTCCAAGGAATGTTTTAATTTTATTAAAGTCAAAGGTTTATAAATATAATATATAAAATTTAAATTGTTTTAGAATTTAAATAATTTATAAATTATAAAAGGTTTTAAAAAGTGTCGATGTCATAAAACTTCGTGGAGTGCCTACGTCTATGGAAAAATGGGAAATCGTGTATAAATACCATGCCAAAGAACATTAGAACTTACCTTCTTTGATTAAATTTTATGCGACCAAAGAGAAAGATAACTTGTGCAATCATTGAGAAAGAAGCAAAACTCGTATTGTATTTTAGTGCTACAAAAAAAAGATGAAAAGGGGAGAAGAAGGCCTCACTCCCATTGGATAGGGTAGTCCATTGGTAGTGCGCGTTTCGTGAGAGAATTGGGAGTGGAAGTGACCACGATCGATTCACATGGTGGTTAGTTTACGTGTTCATTTTGAGTGCTAAGGGGAAATATTTTTGGCACATGCTTGTTTTGAGTTCCAGACTTAGGAGAAAGAGCACGAAGTGCTCCTAATATTTCAAGTGTGCGTCTAGCGCACGCAGTGGTCAAGCCCATGGCTAGAGCACTCGTGAAGGCAAAGATTGCAGGAAAGAATCCCACTAGTGGCAAATGTATTTTTAATTAAATTTTATTTGCCTAAGGTTTTATATAAAGTGTTATTTGGAGTTATAAGGGTTTATGAAATGTTGTTTTATTGATACGTGATTTATGCTACTGGAGTTATAAGGAAAGTAGTTTTAATTTTTGCCAAAGATATTTTTGCCATTAAATATGAGTAAAGAGGTTTTGAGTTAATTTTGGTGGATGTTGAATTTATTTTTAATTGGGAGATTATAAGGTGTTATTGGATAAATATTTTATGTATGTTGATGGTTGTTTTGAAATATTGAGTGATAAGGTGTAATTGAGTTTTTACATTACATTGTGAGAAAGATTTATCTTCTAACCTCTTTGAACTTGGCATAGAAGTTTTTGTGGTTGTGACAGATTTATGAGATCACCTCATCATCAAGAAAAATGTATGAGCACATTCTTCCATAATTGATTTGATTGATTGGTTTTTTGGAAAATAAGTTTGTAGTGAAAAGGACTTGATTAGGGTTTCCTATTGAGTATGTTGAGTTAATGCTTCAAGGTTTTCTAGAATAAAGAATTGTTGTTAAACCTTGTTTAATAAGCATTGTTTTTTAAACCATTTGTTGTGAAAAGAAATTGAATTAGGGTGTGAGTATCATTGCTATGGGAAGATTTTTTATATGCATTTTTGTTGAAGTGAGTTTTTGAGCAAAGAACTCGAACTAGGGTTTGAAGAGAACATGTGTATCATTGTTATGTGAGAGTTGTTTTATAAGCATTGTTGTTGAAGTGAGTTATTGAGTGAAGAACTTGAACTAGGATTTGAATAGAACATGAGTATCAATGTCATGTGAGAGTTGTTTTATAAGCATTATTGTTGAAGTGAGTTATTGAGTGAATAACTTGAAATAGGGTGTGCAAAGATCATGAGTATCATTGTTATGTGAGATTTGTGGTTGAGCATTGTTGGAAAAATTTTGAGTTGATGTTTATATGCTTGGACTAGGGTTTGTGAGCAAGGATTATTTAATTGAGTGATTGGTTGAGTAGAGTTAGTTGAGCCTAGTCAAGTGGATGTGTGAAGTGATTGTTCAAGTTCCATAAAATAAACTATTCTATATTCTGAATTGATTTGATAAAGTGATTGAGCATTGAGTTGAATTTGAAGCATATTGAGTCTCTAACAATTATCCTTATGTTTCTAAGAGTGATTGAAAGCAATTGAGCATTGTGATTAGTATAGAATATATTGAGTCTCTAAAAATTCTCTTTATGTTTCTATGAGTTTGGACAAGTTCTGTGTGGACTTGTTGAGTAGATTTGAGGTAAGTCGTAGAGGAGACTTGACTGATTTTGTGTGAGATTTTGTGAAAGCTTACAATATAGATTTGGATAAGTTCTTGAGAGGACTTATTGAGAATATTTGGACAAGTTCTAGAGAGGAATTGTGGAGCAGTTTGAGCAAGTTCTTGAGAGGAATTATTGAGCATATTTGGAAAAGTTCCAGAGAGGACTTGTGGAGAAGATTGAGCAAGTTATAGAGAGGACTTGTAGATAAAATTTGAGAAAGTTCTAGAGAGGACTTGTGGATCATATTGAGTAAGTTCTAGAGAGGACTTGTAGATCAGACTTGAGCAAGTTCTAGAGATGACTTATGGACAAATTAGTGTGAGATTTTGGTGGAATATTACAAGATAGATTTGAGACAAGTCTCTGAGAAGACTTGAGAGTAGAGTTGATTGATTTGTTCAAACCTTGAGTTAAGGTTTAGGGCAAATACAACAAAGTTGAGTCAAGCCTTGAGTTAAGGCTTGATGATAGATATCAAGGATAGACTTGTGCTATACTGAAGGACTATGTTTAGTGTAGATTTGAGAGTAGATTTTGGTGCAGATTTGAGGATAAATTTATGTCAGACTAGAGATATATTGAGTAGATTTGTGCTAGACTGAAGGACTGTGTTTAGTACAGATTTGAGACAGATATTTGGAGGTGTCAGAGCAAATAGGATAGTAGTATTTAGTGGATAGAG
Organism: Wollemia nobilis; assembly: GCA_028583015.1. NCBI lineage: Eukaryota > Viridiplantae > Streptophyta > Pinopsida > Araucariales > Araucariaceae > Wollemia > Wollemia nobilis. The sequence continues at coordinate 15,944,859 of JAQPPZ010016726.1, forward strand.
ATCCATTAGCCAGGGCAGTGAGGATAGGTCTTCTGAGTGGGGACAAGAGTCTTTAGTGGAGAGAGATCCACAAGCTAGTGCAGTCGAGGTAATAGTCTTCTAGAGGATCACCAGCTAGAGCAGAGGATAAGGAGTTCCCCTATGGATAGAGATCCATGAACTTGATTTAGGGGATTGGTGTCTCCTTTGAATATAGGTCCATAAACATTGTAATAGAGAAAGGATTCCAAAGAGATTGATTGACGAAATTTTAGTGAAATATTTTCTCTGTGGAGTAGCCCACATTGGGTGAACCACATAAATTATGGTGTATCTATTATGTGTGGTGATTTTTGCATTTATTTTATTACTGTTGTAGATATTTCTATCTATACATTACATAATATTAATTTGGAAATAAAAATGAAAAGTGGTGTTATGTTATTCACCCCCTCTCAGTATAAGCTTGTGTTATTCAATTGGTATCAGAGTGGGTTCTTCAGAAGAGTTTAACAACTTGAAGGAAAAGCTAACAAGAACACAATAGATTCTAAGAATGTATCCTCAGATAATTCAGCACCAGTATTTTATGGAAGTGATTATATGTATTGGAGTATGAGAATGAATATCTACCTGATGACACTTGGCAATGAAATTTGGGAAGCAGTTGAATTTGGATATGATCCCTTAATTAATCCTCCTACAGATAATGAAGGTAAGATCCTACATCATTACAATTCAAAGGCAATGAATGCACTTTTGAAAGGTTTGCATAGAACAAATTCTATGAAATTTATGCATTGTCAAACTGCAAAAGGAATGTGGGATAAATTACAAAATATTTGTGAAGGAGATAAATGTGTCAAGAAAGCAAATATGTGAAATCTCAAAGGAAAATTTGAAGAATTAAGAATCAAAGATTATAAAAACATTAGTACTTATCTATTTTGAATTTATGAGGTTGTTAATGCTATGCAAGGACTTGGAATAAAGATTGATGAATCAGATGTTTGTGATAGATTTTTAAGAACTGTTCCAAAAATATTCGGTAAAAAGGTTTCTGCTATAGAAGTGTCAATGGATGGTGATAATTTGACAAGATATATGTTGCTTGGTATTCTTACAACACATGATATAAGAAAAAAAGAAGAACCAAATCCTCAGAAAGAAGCAATATTCCAAGTAATCAAGAAGATAAAGGTTAAGAAGTCAGAATCAAACAATGAGTCATCCAATGATGAAGAAGCAAATTATGGTAGAAGGAATAAGGATTCAATAAGATATAGAGATACAAGATCTGTTAAATTTTTCAATTTTTGAAAGTATGGTCATTATGCAACTGACTTTAAATAAGCTAATAATAACAATTATGAAGAAAACATGATCACAAGAACAAGGAATCAGAAAGATACAAGCACCAAAAGAAGAGCAATATGGACAAAGTAGACAAGAAAAGAAGTTCTTTCAAATATAGAAGAGAAGCTACTATGTAGATAAATCAAGTAAGTACTCAAGTAATAGTGATGCTAGTTTTTTAGACAATGATAGATATGAAGTCCTATTTATGATTGAAGAAAAAAACAAGTTAAGAAAAGGACTCTAGTAATTATCAAGTGTTTTAGATGTGGTAAATTTGGACATCTTGAAGATAATTGTACAAGGGATGGATATAGTTTCAGTGATGATGAATATGAGGATGCACTTGAAGGACCGGATGAAAACCTTCTAATGGCATTAGAATAAGAAGTAGGTGATCCTATAGAAGATAAGCCAATAGAAAATAAATATGTGGACAAAGGTAAACAAATAGAGGAATATTCAAAAAAGGATGGATATGATCTCAAGGGAGAACTTATTTATGCCCTTGAAATGGTAAAGAAGGTAAGAAAGCAAAACTCTAAACTTGAAATTCAGTTTCAAGAATGTGATGAAGAGAGAATATTGCTTATAGAGGATTTAGAAAAATCAAAGGCTAAGGCAAAAAGGTTCAAAGGTAAGTTAGAAGCAAAAATATTAGAATGTGAAAAGTTAGCACAAGAAGTGGCACTGCTAAGAGAATATTTAGAAGACTCTAAATTCAATCTAAAAGGATTCTAAAACAGCTCAAATAACTTGGATAAGCTCATCAAGATACAAAAGCATACATCAAGAAAATCAGGTCTTGGATTTGAATAGGTGCAAAAGAAAAGGGAAGAAAAGTCAACCTCAAGTTTTGGAGGAGAAGAAACTTCAGATGAAGATACTTCAGAAGAAGACAATGTAAAAGAGAGTGAGACATCTGAGAATGAGTTGGACAATAGAGAGTTCAAAAAGAACATGAACAATGCACAAAGAAGATACATAGAGACTAGGAGACCAATGAGGTCAAGAAAAGGAGGTTTCAATGGAATATGTTTTTCATGTCACAAGTTTGGGCACATGGATTCATAGTGCAAGACACAAAAAATATAGGAATATGAGAATAGACACTTTTCCATGGGTATTGCTACTCATGTAATTGGTTTGGTTACAAGGCAATGATTTGTAGGTTTCATGATAGAAGAGGGTATGGCTTCACTAGGAGAAATCCTAAGAAATTTGCACCTCCAAGGAATAATAACTCTAAGTGTTATAAGTCAAATAATTATGGTCACACAAAAAAGTGGTGTAGAGTATAAATTCCAAAATCAATCAGGAACAGGAACAAGAACAAGAACAAGAATAGGAACAGTAACATGGATATGAAGAGGAACAGGAACAGGAATAGGAATATGGATATGAATAGGAATAGGAACAATAACATGAACATGGATATTGAAAGAAATAATTAGAGGAATCAGAAGGATCAGATAAGAAGAAGAGAGGATAAAGGTAAATAAAAGTGCTTTATGGGAGTAGAAATACTCCCATAACAAAATTAACCACCTCAAGAGGAGGTGGGGGAGGGGCTAAGCTAAGAGGCTCATTATTAGCCCCGAGCCCCAAAGGTGACCCTTTGCCATTGATTTCAAAGAGGGAGATATTTGAGTAAGGGGGAGATATTTGGTATTTGAGAGAGCATTGAGCCAGGGGGAGCAGAATAAAGGAAAGGTCAAGTTTTCAGTAAAAAGAATTTAGATTTCCATAAATGACAAAGGGGGATATTATTGGACATTTTGAGCTTATTTAGTTGTCATTGATGTCAACGTAAACACATGAAGCTATCATTAATACCATGAAGTACACCATTAATTTCACCAGGAACAATGTAAAGAGTTGAAGAAAAGTTATCAAAATATTATTTTATAAGGGTTTGTGTTAAAACCATGGTGAAAATTAAAAGGTTTCCTTAAACATTGTGATGGCAGAATTAAGGTTTTTATTAAAACCATGGTGGCAGAATAATCTTCATCAAATCAATGGAGTATAAATTAAAGGTTTAAATTTTATCCCAATGAAGGCTTTAATTTTTATTAAAGTCAAAGGTTTATAAATATAATTTATAAAATTTAAATTCTTTTAGAATTTAAATAATTTATAAATTATAAAAGGTTTTAAAAAGAACTGATGTCATCAAACTTCGTGGACCACTGACATCTATGGTAAAAGGGGAAATCATGTATAAATACCACACCAAAGAACATTATAACTTACCTTCTTTGATTAAATTTTATGCGACCAAAGAGAAAGATAATTCATGCAATCATTGAGGAAGAAGATAAACTCTTGTTGTCTTTTAGAGCTAGGGAAAAATATGAAAATGGGAGGAGAAGGACTCACTCCCATTGGATAGGGTGGTCCATTGGCAGTGCATATTTTGTGAGAGCGTTGGGAGTGGAAGTGATCACTATCGATTCGTGTGGTGGTTAGTTTATGTGTTCATTTTGAGCACCAAGGGGAAATATTTTTGGCACATGCTTGTTTTGAGTGCCAGAATTAGGAAAAAGAGCAAGAATTTCTCCTAAGATTTCAAGCGTGCATCTATCACACGTGGTGGTCAAGCCCATGGCTAGAGCGCTCATGGAGGCAGAGATTGTAGGTTCGAATCCCACTAGTGGCAAAGGTATTTTTAATTAAATTTTATTTTCCTAAGGTTTTATATAAAGTGTTATTTGGAGTTATAAGGGTTTATGAAATGTTGTTTTATTGATACGTGATTTATGTTATTGGAGTTATAAGGAAAGTAGTTTTGATTTTCACCAAAGTTATTTTTGCCATTAAATCTGAGTAAAGAGGTTTTGAGTTAATTTTGGTGGATGTTGAATTTATTTTTAATTGGGAGATTATAAGGTGTTATTGGATAAATATTTTATGTATGTTGATGGTTGTTTTAAAATATGGAGTGATAAGGTGTAATTGAGTTTTTACATTACATTGTGAGAAAGATTTATCTTCTAAAATATTTGAACTTGGCATAGAAGTGTTTGTGGTTGTGACAGATTTATGAGATCCCCTCATGATCAAGAAAAAGATATGAGCACATTCTTCCATGATTGATTTGATTGATTGGTTTTATGGAAAATAATTTTGGAGTGAAAAGGACTCGATTAGGGTTTCCTATTGAGTATGTTGAGTTAATGCTTCAAGGTATTATGGAATAAAGAATTGTTGTTAAATCTTGTTTGATAAGCATTGTTGTTGAAACCATTTTTTGTTAAAATAACTTGAATTAGGGTGTGAGTATAATTGCTATGGGAAGATTGTTTTATAAGCATAGTTTTTGAGCAAAGAACTTGAACTAGGGTTTGAAGAGAACATGAGTATCATTGTTATGCAAGAGTTGTTTTATAAGCATTGTTTTTTAAGTGAGTTATTAAGTGAAGAACTTGAACTAGGGTTTGAAGAGAACATGAGTATCATTGTTATGTGAGATTTTTTTTATTAGCATTATTGTTGAAGTGAGTTATTGAGTGAAGAACTTGAACTAGGATTTGCAAAGATCATGAGTATCATTGTTATGTGAGATTTGTTGTTGAGCATTGTTGGAAATATTTTGAGTTGATGTTTATATGTTTGGACTAGGGTTTGTGAGCAAGGATTATTTAATTGAGTGATTTTTTGAGTAGAGTTGGTTGAGCCTAGTCAAGTGGATGTGTGAAGTGATTGTTCAAGTTCCATAAAACAAACTATTCTATATTCTGAATTGAGTTGAGAAAGTGATTGAGCATTGAGTTGAATTTGAAGCATATTAAGTCTCTAATAATTCTCCTTATGTTTCTAAGAGAGTGTTTGAAAGTAATGGAGCATTGTGATTAGTATAGAACATATTGAGTCTCTAACAATTCTCTTTATGTTTTTATGAGTTTGGAAAAGTTATGTGTGGAATTGTTGAGCATATTTGAGGCAAGTCTTTGAGGAGACTTGTGGACTGATTTTGTGTGAGCTTTTGTGAAAGCTTACAATACAAATTTGGATAAGTTCTTGAGAGGACTTATTGAGAAGATTTGGATAAGTTGTAGAGATGAATTGTGGAGAATATTGAGCAAGTTATTGAGAGGACTTATCGAGAAGATTTAGATAATTTCTAGAGAGGAATTGTGGAGTAGATTGGGCAAGTTCTAGAGAGGACTTGTAGAGTAGATTTGAGCAAGTTCTAGAGAGGACTTGTGAAGCATATTGAGCAAGTTCTAGAGAGGACTTGTAGAGAAGACTTGAGCAAGTTCTAGAGAGGACTTATGGACATATTAGTGTGAGATTTTTGTGGAAGCTTACAAGACAAATTTAAGATAAGTCTTTGAGAAGACTTGAGAGCAGATTTGATTTATTTGTTCAAACCTTAAGTTAAGGTTTAGGGTAGATCCAATAGAGTTGAGTCAAGCCTTGAGTTAAGGCTTGAGGATAGATATTGAGGACATATTTGTTCTAGACCAAAGGACTATGTTTAGTGCAGATATGAGAGTAGATTTTTTTGCATATTTGAGGATAAATTTGTGTTAGATGAGAGACAAATATTGAGCATATTTGTGCTATACTGAAGGACTGTGTTTAGTGTAGATTTGAGACAGAGCTTTGGAGGTGACAGAGCAGATAGGACAATAGTCCCTAGTGGATAAATATCCATTAGCTAGGGTAGTGAGGATAGGTCTTCTGAGTGGGAACAAGAGTCTTCAGTGGAGAGAGATCCACAAGCCAATGCAATGGAGGTAGTAGTATTCTAGAGGATCACCAACCAGAGTAGAGGAGAAGGAGTTCTCTTGTGGATAGATATCCATGAACTTGATTTAGGGGATTGATGTCTCCTTTGGATAGAGTTCCATAAACATTGTAATAGGGAAAATATTCCCAAGAGATTGATTGAGGAAATTTTAGTGAAATATTTTCTCCATGGAGTAGCCCACATTGGGTGAACCACGTAAATTGTGGTGTCTCTATTGTGTGTGGTGATTTATGCATTGATTTTATTACTTCTATTGATATTACTATCTATACATTGCATAATATTGATTTGGAAAGAAAAGTAAAAAGTGGTCTTATACTGTTCACCCCCATCTCAGTATAAGCTTGTGTTCTTCATCTACTATTCCAGGAAAATAAGGGGAATCACTCACTTTGTTCCTAGTTGATGGGTAAGAAATTGAAAGCCTCATTTTACCTAAGGACTCTATGTTATCTATGCTACCTTAGATAGAGAAAATTCTAGAATCTGAATGGTTTGGGTTTGATATCATTGATGATCCAAATGAAAATGTGGTTTTATTTGAAGTAACTCAAGTAATTTATCATGGAGATGTGTTATTTGACACACCCCTTAATTGGTAATATTTATTTCATTAACCTAGGTATTACAAGACCTGAATGGAAACACCTGGCTCTTAATGGGCCTAGGCATATCACAAAGGTGCTCAAGCGGTTACAAAACTTGCTGAGGACTTGCATCATCCCCAACTCTCACAAAGATGATTCCATGGTCTGGAACCTTGAAGATTCAAGGAATTTCACTGTTAAATCAGCTTACTATAGTCAAGAAACTTCCAATGATGGTCGTGACTTATCTAATTAGGTCTGGGTTCCCAAGATCATTCCCAAGGTCAAATTCTTCTGCTGGTTGGCCATCCAAAATAGAATCCTCACCACTGACAACTTGATAATCAGAGGGTTACTCATCCCCAATTGGTGCATCCTGTGTAAAAAAGCCTGTGAGTCAACTTCGCATGTTTTTCTGGAATGTCCCTTCCCTCTTGCAGTGCTCAACCAGGTTCTTAACACCTTCATCATCTCTTTAGCCCTCCATCATTCCATTGCCCTCCTTTTTCAACAATGGCCCTGGTCTTTCAAGAACAATCAACTTAAATTCATGTGGCAAGCTTGCCTTCACATCTTCCTGTGGTAGATTTGGCTTGAGAGAAATGCTAGAATTTTCAAAAACCAAACCACTGATATGAAGATTGTTATTGCCAAAATCTTGGCCCTTGCTATGGAGAATGCCTCTCTTGTCTCGTCTTCCAAACCCTCCCCACCTGGCCTTGAATCGAACCTAACAAAACTTTTCAATCTTTCCAATTTCTCTGCCACACCCTGTACTTCTATTGACAGGTCTGTCATCAAGTGGGTCTTACCTCCTACTGGGTGGCACAAGCTTAATTTCTATGGTGCGGCCCAAGGCAACCCAGGAGCGACTGGTGGAGGAGGAATTCTCAAAAATCACAGAGGAGAAATTATTTTGGTCTTTGCTCAAAACCTGGGAATTCAATCTAACAATATGGCAGAGGCTCGGGCTCTGCTCCAAAGCTTGATTCTCTTGGAAGGCTTGACCATCGATAAAATTATCATAGAAGGAGACTCACTGCACTATATCAACTGGCTCAATGGGATTTCTCGTGCCTCCCCTGGGCCCTTGTTTTGATCTTCCAAGAATGCAAGGCACTAATTGGCATTTACCCGAACTAGTCATTAAGCATCGATACGGGAAGGCAACCAAGTTGTGGACTAGCTTGCTAACAAGGGAGTTGGCGAAATGGACATTCATGTTTGGAGAGACTCCTTTCCCATTGGCCTAAGGGACGCTTCTACAAGTTCCAATGTCTGCACAATGTGAGTGGTTAACAGGGGACCGAGTTTGTTTGCTCTTGGAACTGGTCGAGTTTTCATGTCCTTTCTTCCTTCTTCTCCCCCTTCGGCTGTGTTTCGGCAACTTGTCACGATATTGCGACATCCATTTTTCCTCTGGTCGCGAGGTTGTTACTTGTCGCGATATCGCGACACTTTTTTCTCCTTCGAAAATGGTATTTCAACTTGTCGTGATATCACGACACTTTTTCTCTCCGGCTACGGTTTTACAACATGTCGCGATATTGCGACACCTTTTCTCTTCGGCCACGATTTTGCAACATGTCACGATATCGTGACACCTTTTCTTTTCGGGTGCATTTTTGTAACATTTCACGATATCGCGACATTTTTTCTCTTCGGGTGCGTTTTTGCAACATGTCGTGATATTGTGACACTTTTTCTCTTCAGGCGCTTTCTTGCATCATGTCGACATTTTTTCTCTTTAGCTACGGTCTTCCATTTTGTCGTGATATCGCGACACTTTTTCTCCTTGGCAGCGGTATTCCATCTTGTCGCGATATCGCGACACTTTTTCTCTTCCTTGCATCATGTCACGATATTGTGACACATTTTCTCCTCGGTTGCGGTCTTCCATATTGTCACGATATCGCGACACTTTCTCTTTGGCAGCGGTCTTCCATCTTCTCGCGATATCGCGACACTTTTTCTCTTCGACTGTGGTCTTCCATCTTGTCGCGATATCGTGACACCTTTTCTCTTTGGCAGCGGTCTTCCATAATGTTGCGATATCGTGACACTTTTTCTCTTCGACAGCAGTCTTCCATCTTGTCGTGATTTTGTGACACCCTGTCTCTTTGGCAGCGGTCTTCCATAATTGTCGTGATATCGCGACACTTTTTTTCTTCAGCTGCGGTCTTCCTTCTTGTCACGATTTTGTGACACCTCTTCTCTTCGGCAGCGGTCTTACTTCTTGTCATGATTTCGCGACACCTTTTTTGTCCGATCGCAGTTTTCATTCATGTCACGATTTCGTGACTCTTCTTCTCTTTCGGCTCCAACCTAGCAACATGTAGCGATATCATGAAACTTCCTCTCTTCTGGAAGCAACCTTGCAACATGTCACGATATCGTGAATTCTTCCATCCTTCGGCTCTGATGGCGCTTCTTGTCACGATTTCGTGACATCCTTTCTTCTCTTGGCAGCAACGGTGCAACTTGTCGCGATTTCACGACATCACCAATTTGGTCGTGATTTCGCGACACCTTTCCTCATGTGGAGGTTTGCTCACTCTTTGATATTTATTTCTTGGACCACCTCGGTCGATCTGGAATTCATGTAATTTCTCTTGTACAAGGTTCAGGTACCTTTCAACACCCTTTCTACCAATAAAAAAAAATATTTATGGTTTGAAAAGGATGGGCATATTTTAATTGGGTGCCTAATTTTGGTGTTTTTAAAAAATAGGTAGTTGATGATGATGACAACCATGACGATGAAGAAGAAGGTACAAATTCTCATCAAGTCGATGGTAAATGAAAATATAAAAAATGTAGAATCTCACCTTTTGTGTTCAACCATTCAAACTCTAGGTAAACGTTTACCTGATTTTCTATTGGATTCAAATTTTATCAATGATGAAATGCCATTGGAGGTTAACAAGGAACTAGAGTTGATTCCTACTCACACCACTAATAAGGTTGCTTTTTTGAAAGAAACAAAAATGGATACATTTGAGTTACTAAATCAAGTGCATCAAAAATTAACAATCGAATCTAAGATACAAAATTATAAGGATCCTCATTTAGTAGATATCTTAGATGATTGCAAATTGTTACATAAGCATGATTGGACTAAAGACATAGATGATGACTTGGCTTTAAAATTTTTAGAAATAACCTCCTATTTAAAGGAAATCCTATATGTTTGTGAAAATGAGAATCCAATTCAAAGTGATGAATCAATTTTTGAAATTTACACCTCTTTGAATAAGCAAAAGATAATTGAAAATCATGTGTTTGCTTGTAAATTTAAGGAATCAAAGTTTCAAAATGGAATTGCTAATATCATTGAAACAAATTGATGGGGTGAGAGAGGTAAAATAATGGTTGTTGCATTTTATGTCCTAATCTCATTTTGGTTGCACTTCTATGAATATTTTTATGCATATCATCATAGATGTATTTTAAATTGTGGTAATCGTGTTTGGGATCCAGGAAAGAGATTACTTAAATTCTGCATCATCTTGTATATTATTGTATATTATTATATATAGTTTGTGTGTTTTATGATTTTCCTTTTAGATTTTATATTTTTTGTGCTTTATCCCTAATGTTTGATTTGGTAAGTTTTATGTTTGCTTTCTTGTCAGTCTATTTTAGGTTAGGATTTGGTTTATTTTTTAGTATTGTGTTTTGGGTTGGTCCCTCCGATTGAGGTAGTGTTTTGTGGTGGCTACCAATTTATGGCTTCTTGGTTGTTTTTTGTGTTCCTTTGTCATGTAGGGTGAATTGCCTATTTTGGAATCATATGGATCAAGGAAATGAGAATGAGGTTGTTTAGTAACCATTCCCCGATTTTGGGACTAAGATAGTAAATTTTGGCACTGATTCATTTTGCTAAAGCTACACATGAACACATCATATTAAGAAGCATGCCTTGAAATATTGAAGGATAAAGTCATTTTGATTTAAACATTAAGGAAAAAATCTAACACACCATATTTAGCCTTGAATGGTCTCTAATCTAGGCGATATGTGAATTTTGCAAAGCAATAATGTTTAATAAAACCAAAAGAAGGAAAACATGTCAGATCATTCTCAAGGTCTAGATAATATCTACTAGGGCTATGGCTGACTGGAAATAGGGTATGTCTAGACAAGGTCAAAAGAAAAAGAGTGTTGGAAATATTGAGCATATTGTTGTCATTGATGCCAAAGAGTACATAAGGCAAAAATATTTTGATGTTAAAGGTGCATGGTTATCAAGGCATTAATATTATATTGTGAAAGCAAGACAAAGGTTTAAAAGAAAGTAAGGTTTAAATATTAATTAGAAGACAAACATCTAAAATAAAGAAAGGTTCAAATGTCGATGAGAACACAAAGGTTTAAAAGGAAAGCAAGGTTAATTGTTAATAAGAAGGCAAAGATTAAAAAGGAAGGCCAAAGGATAATATTATAATATATTATTTTAATATTATAATAAAGGTTTCAAAAAGGAGCTAAGGTTATAATATTTATATTTTAACCTAACCTATGGGTGCACAGTTTTGAAGGCAATAAATAAATATTTTAAAAAAAGTGTCGATGTCATGTGAGCAATGGAGGAGAAAGGGTATTTAAACCTTAATCAAATGTAAAGAAAATTGGTGAATATTTGATTTTTCTTGAGAGAATCCGCTCATATTTGGCAAGGAAAAATCGAAGAGGAGAAAGGGTGTGAAATTCAGCACAGGGTGCACAGTGAAGAAAATAAGAATCATTGCTTGTTTGGTTTTAGTTGGTAAGGTAACGTAGCTGGTCATTCAAGAAGCACTTAGGCATTGGAAGAAAGGTCACAGGGTCGATACCCCTAGATGTCATTTTGGGTATTAACATTTTTTGACTGCATTCTAAGGACAACGATAAATTTTTGTGGGCACTTCCTTTGGTTCCAACCATCATGGTAGCGTAGTTGGTTAGGGTGCTCGTGATAGAGCGTTGTTGCAAAGGTCCATGGGTCAAAACCCATCAAGGGTATCTTGCTTAGTTTTAATGTTTTGGGAAGCACAAAGAAGGGAATAAAACTGATGTGAATTTGATATTTCATCCACTTGGATATCCCAAGTAGTCATTATCTATGTTTGGGTGCTAGAGGTCACCGGGTAAATTATCATCAGTGCCAGTAAATTTTGGTATAAGATATTATAAAGTTTTGATTATTTGCAAATAGGAGTTATAAGGGTTGTATTCTATAAAGATTTTATTTTTGCAAATAGGAGTTATAAGGGGTGTTTGTTATTAAGGATTTTATTTTGCAAATAGGAGTCATAATGGGTGCTTGTCATTAAGGATTTTATTTTTCAAATAGGAGTCATAAGGGTGTTAGTTTTGCATGACTAAAAAGGGAAAATATAAGGGATCATTTTTGCATGTGAGAAAATGGGATATAAGGTGTATTGTGAATTGTTTTAAAATTGGAAATGTTGCACATTAGAAAGCAGACATAAGGTGTATTGTGGTATCTTTGCTTGTTGTACTCTTGCTTGATATTTTGAGGGTTTTGGTTTATCATTAAAGAATTTATGTTGTGAAACCAAAAAGGAGTTATAGAGAATTATATTTTAGGTACTCTTGTGGAAATATTTTGAAAGGGTTTTAATGTGGATCTTTTGAAAATGAAATTTTCTAACTTGTTTTGGAAGTGGAAAGAGAAAATAGAAGTATTTTTGTGATAGGTTTTAAGGGCACATCTTCATCAAAGCAAGTTAAGAGGTATGGTGATATCATTCCTTATTTAAGGTGTTTGATTGAACAAATATTTATGAATCATAAGGTGGAGAAATAAGGATTATGTATGAGCATTTTTGGATATATATGTGCTAGGGTTTTAGAAAATTATTATGCTTCATTGTTGAATGATATTGGAAACACTTGTGCTAATGTTTGTGAACAAGTTATGCATTATCATTAAAAGAAACTGGAAACACTTGTGCTAGGGTTTTGAGAAAAAATTATGCATTCTTGTTGAAAGAATTTTTGAAGCATTTGGGCATCGATGTGAGTGACATTGAATGCGAATGGGCAAGTGTTAGAGACTAGTTTTGTGAAGCAAATTTGTGTGTTATTGTATTTGATATTTGAGAGAAAATTTTACAAGGAACATAAACCAGTTTTTGTGAAGAAAAGTTATACACTAGCGTGATTTGATTTGAAAGAAATTTGCAAGAAGTAGAGATCTGATTTTATGAATGTGAGACATGTGAAAGTGATAAAATTAAATAATGTGAAGAGAACATATTAAGAATTTGCATTACATATTATTATTTATATGTTCTTGAAAGAATTTTGGTAAGAATATGTCTGAATTGCCTAGTTGAAGAAAGAATTTCTGAAAGAGATACAAGCATTAATTTGAACATCATTTGTGTGTAAGATTTGGGATTGGTTGAGCATGTGTTATGATCATATTTGAGTATGTGTTATGATAATATTTAAGTATGTGTTATGAGTAGTTTTGATTATTTGTTATGAGAAAATTTTAGTATGTGTTATGAGCAGTTTTGAGTATGTGTTATGAGCGGTTTTGAGCATGTGTTAGAGTAGAGTTGAACAAAGATAGTAAGGCAGATTTGATCAATTATTGTGAGAATACTTTAATAAGGTTTGAGGTAGATTTGAGCAAGTCTTGTGAGAAGACTTGAATCAGGTTTGGATAAGAGTTAAGAGCAAATTTAAACAATCCTTGTGAGTAGGTTTGGTGTAGATTTATGATTAGGTTTTGTTGCTAATTTGAGCAAGCCTTGTAATTAGGCTTGGTGCATATTGGAGCAGTGATTTGAGAATTTTTTTTATAAATTTGAGTAAGCTTTGTGTGAAGGCTTGGAGTATTTTTGAGTAGAATATTGAGTTGTCTTTAGAGCAGACCAAAGATGAGAAGAGAGATGTATCATATGGATAGAGATCTAAAAACTAGAGTAGTGGGGATAGAGGTATCCTATGGATAGAGGTCCAAAACCCAGAGCAGTGGGAATAAAGTTCCATAAATCAGAGTAGTGGAGATAGAGGTCCATAAATTAGAGCAGTAGGGATAGATATCTCTTGTGGATAGAGGTCCACATACTAGAATAGTGGGGACATAGGTCTCCTATGGATAGAGGTACACAAACTAGAATAATAGGGATAGATATCTCCTATGGATAGAGGTCCACAAACTAGAACAATGGGGACAGATGTCTCCTGTGGATAAAGGTCCACAAACTAGAGTTGAGGGGATAGAGTTCTCCTGTGGATAGAGGTCCACAAAATTGAGCATGGGGAATTGGTTTCTCCTTTGTACAAATGTCCATAAATATTGTAATCAGGATTTGGTTCCCAAAATATTTGTTGATAAAATTTAGAAGAAATATTTTCTTTGTGGATGTAACCCATATTGGGTGAACCACATTAAATTTGTGTCTCTCTTGTGTGTGATGATTTGTGCATTTATTTGCTACTGCTATTGATGATATTGGTTAATACTGCTTTGGAAATATATTGCAATTGATAACATTGGATAATATTGTTTTGGAAATAAAAGTAAAAGTTTATCTTATACTGTTCACCCCCCTCTTAGTATAAGCTTGTGTTCTTCAATTGGTATCAGAGTGGGTTCCTTCAGGGAAGCCTAAAATCTTGAAGGAAGATCTTACAAGAACACACATAGATGAGCCACATATAAATTTCACAGCCTATGATATAAGGATAGATAAATAATAAACATCAAAAATAGAGGCAACACTCAAAGCTTCAAAGGAGTATCTAAGAATACTCAAGTGTTTTATTTGTGATAACTTTGGTCACCTTGCAGATCATTGTTCAAAAGCTGAGTATAGTAGTAGTGAAGAAGAGGATAACTTTGTGAGATGTGTTGAATGTGGTAATATTGGTCACATGGCACTTTATTGTCCATAAAATGGGTATATCAATAGTGAAGAGGAAAAGGAACATAAGAAAAAAAAGAGAAAATTCTATCATGAAAAAAATATAGGCATCGTCAAAGAAAACATGATAAGAAGGTATTTCAAAGACACAAGAAGAGTTTTTATGTTGAAATAGCAAGTAGTGCTTCAAGTGACAGTGATGCAAGTCTCTCAGATATTTAAAAAGAAGATGATCCTCTTATATAAGATCAAGAAGAAGAGAATGATTCCAAAAATAAATAGGAAGAAAAATTTGATATAGAAAATGAACTTGTTGAGCTAAAAAGGGAGAACTTAAGATTGAATACTGAAGCACAAAAGGATGAGAATACAAATGTAAAACTTCTACAAGATCTCATTGATCTAAAAGTTAAGGTTGAAGAGGCAAAGAAAATTGAAGAAGGTATGGCTGAATAGTTAAAGGCAAAAGGGCTATTATGTAAAATATTAGAACATGAAGTTGTTTCTCTAAGGATAGAAATGAAAGATTCTAAATATATGCTACATATGTTTTGGAAAATATAAAAAATATTGGATGATATTATCAAGGCACAAAGATCTCTTTTTAGCAAGACTGGACTTGGTTTCAAAGGACAAGGAAAACAAGAAGAAGAGTCAAGCTCAAGTTCAAAATAAATAGAAGAACTAGAAGTGATTGAAGAAGAACCTAAAACCTAAAATGATGTGTTAAGAGGTAAAAATATCAAAGAGGAAGCAAACAATGCACCATAAAGAGACAGAGATCATTACAAAAAAAACAAATAAATAATAATGATATCAACTCAAGATGAGTATTTCTTCCAGGGTTATTATTACTCATGTAATCATTTTGGTCATAAAGCAGTGCATTGTAGGGTTCATAGAAAGAAGGATTATGGATTCACTAAGAGGAACTTCAATTCATTTGAAGATGGATATTTATTTCAAGGTCATTGCTACTCATGTAATGGTTTTGGTCACAAAGCTATACATTGCAAGGTTCATGGCAGAAATGGTTATGACTTCACCAAGAGGAACTTCATATTATTTGCACCTTCCAAGAACTACAACATAATGTGTTACGATTGCAATAATTTTTGAGAACAAAGCAAAGTGGTGTAGAGCAATGTTTCATGAACTACCAAGAATAAGCAAGAAGTTGGACAACCAAAAGGTTCAAAGAGGTATGACTACAAAAGTGTGGAGGAATGTTGATAAAGGAGAAGAGCATTGTAATTTGGGAGTAGATTTACTCCCATACCAAACTTGATCACCTCAAAAAGAGGAGGTGGTGAGGGGAATGAGCTAAGAGTATTATTTTTAGCCCCAAAAGAACCCTTTGCAATTGATTTCAAAGGAGGAGAGATTTTAGTAAGGGGGAGAGAATTCAGTCAGGGGGAGCAGCTTCTCAGGAGTAGTGTTGGTATCCAATGATAATAAAAGGAAATATTTTAGAAGTATTTCCATCAATGACAAAGGGGGAGACTGTTGGAAATATTGAGCATATTGTTGTCATTTATGTCAAAGAGTACATAAGGCAAAAATATTTTTATGTCAAAAGTGCATGGTTATCAAGGCAATAATATTATATTGTGAAAGCAAGACAAAGGTTTAAAAGAAAACAAGGATTAAATGTTAATGAGAAGACAAAGATCTAAAATAAATAAATGTTCAAATGCTAATGAGAAGATAAAGTTTTAAAAGGAAAGCAATGTTAACTATTAATAAGAAGACAAATATTAAAAAGGAAGGCCAAAGGATAATATTATGATATTTTTTTTAATATTATAATAAAGGTTTCAAAAAGGAGCTAAGGTTATAATATTTATATTTTAACTTAACCTAAGGGCACAAAGTTATGAAGGCAATAAATAAATGTTTCAAAAATAGCATCGACATCGTGTGAGCAATGGAGGAGAAAGGGTATTTAAACCTCAATCAAATTCAAATAAAATTGGTGAAGATTCTATTGTGCTTGAGAGAATTCGCTCACATTTAGCAAGGACAAATCGAAGAGGATAAAGAGTGTGAACTTTGGTAAAGGGTGCACAATGAAGAAAGGAAGAATCACTGCTCATTTAGTTTTAGCTAGTAGGCTAGCGTAGCTGATTGTTCGATAAGTTCTAAGGTACTGGCAGAAGATAGGTCACAGGGTCAAGACTCCTGGATGTCATTTTGGGTATTAACATTTTTAGACTACACATTGAGGACAACGATAAAATTTTGTGGGTGCTTCCTTTGGTTCCAACCATCGTGGTAGTGTAGTTGGTCAAGGCACTCGTGATAGAGCATTGTTGCAGAGGTCCATGGGTTGAAACCCATCGGGGGTGTCTTGCTTAGTTTTAACATTTTGGGAAGCATGACAAAGGGAATAAAACGACTGATGTGCATTTGATATTTCATCCACTTGGATATCCCAAGCGGTCACTATCCGTATATGGGTGATAGAGGTCACCGGGTCAATTATCATCCGCACCAACGAATTTTGTTATAAGTTATTTATAAAGTTTTGATTATTTGCAAATAGGAGTTATAAGGGTTGTATGCTATAAAGGCTTTTATTTTTGCAAATAGGAGTCATAAGGGGTGTTTGTCATTAAGGATTTTATTTTTCAAATAGGAGTCATAAGGGGTGTTTGTCATTAAGGATTTTATTTTGCAAATAGGAGTCATAAGGGTGTTAGTTTTGCATGATTAAAAAGGGAAAATATAAGGTATAATTTTTGCATGTGAGAAAAGAGGATATAAGGTGTATTGTGAATTGTTTTAAAATTGAAAATGTTGCACATTATAAAGGAGATATAAGGTGTACTATGGTCTCTTTGATTTTTTTATGCTTGCTTGATATTTTGAGGGTTTTGATTTATCATTAAGGGATTTATCTTGTGAAACCAAAAAGCAGTTATAGAGCATTATTTATCATGTACTCTTGTGGAAATATTTTGAAAGGGTTTTAATGTGGATCTGTTGAAAAAGGAAATTTTCTAACTTGTTTTGGAAGTGTTAAGAGAAAAGAAAAGTAATTTTGTGATAGGTTTTGAGGGCACATATTCATCAAAGCAAGTTAAGAGGTATGGTGATATCATTCCTTATTTAAGGTGTTGATTGAACAGTAATTTTTGAATCATAAGGTGGAGAAATAAGGATTATGTATGAGCATTTTTGGAAATATATGTGCTAGGGTTTGAGAAAAAGTTATGCTTCATTGTTGAATGAGATTGGAAACACGTGTGCTAATGTTTGTGAACAAGTTATGAATTATCATTGAAAGAAATTGGAAACACTGGTGCTAGAGTTTTGAGAACAAATTGTGCATTCTTGTTGAAAGAATTTGTGAAGCATTTGGGCATTGATGTGAGTGACATTGAATGTGAATTGGCAAGTGTTAGAGACTAGTTTTGTGAAGCAAATTTTTGCATTATTGTGTTTGATCTTTGAGAGCAAATGTGTAAGGAACATAAACCAATTTTTGTGAAGCAAATTTATACACTAGCATGATTTGATTTGAAAGGAAATTGTAAGAAGTAGAGATCTGATTTGATGAATGTGAGACATGTGAAAGTGATAGACTTAATGAATGTGAAGATAACATATTAAGCATTTACATTGCATATTATTATTTATATGTTCTTGAAAGAATTATGGGAACAATATGTCTGAATTGCCTAGTTGAAGAAAGAATTTCTGAAAGAGATACAAGCAATATTTTGAACATCATTTGTGTGCAATATTTAGGATTGGTTGAGCATGTGTTATGATCATATTTGAGTATGTGTTATGAGTAGATTTGAGTATGTGTTATGAGTAGTTTTGAGTATATGTTATGATTAAATTTGAGTATGTGTTATGAGCAGTTTTGAGTATGTGTTATGAGCAGATTTGAGCATGTGTTAGAGCAGAGTTGAGCAGAGATAGTGAGGTAGATTTGATCAAGTCTTGTGAGAAGACTTGAAGTAGGTTTGAGGTATATTTGAGAAAGTCTTGTGAGAAGACTTGAAGCAGGTTTGGGTAAGAGTTGAGAGAAAATTTAAACAAGCCTTGTGAGTAGGCTTAGTGTAGATTTAGGTAAATTTATAAGTAGGTTTTGTTGCTAATTTGAGCAAGCCTTGTGAGTAATCTTGGTGTATATTGGAGGAGTGAGTTGAGAATATTTTACTGTAAATTTGAGCAAGCCTTGTGTGAAGGCTTGGAGAAATTTTTGAGCATAATATTGAGTTGGATTTGGATCAAACTAGAGCTAAGAGGACATGTGTCTCCTATGGATAGATATCCACAAACTAGAGTAGTGGGGATAGAGGTCTCCTATGGATAGAGGTCCATAAACCATAACATTGGGGACAAAGGTTTCCTATGGATAAAGGTTCACAAACTAGAGTAGTGGGGATAGAGGTCTCCTATGGATAGAGGTCCATAAACTAGAATAGTTGGTATAGTGGTCTCCTATGGATAGAGGTCCACACACCAGAATAGTGGGGACAGAGGTCTCCTGTGGATAGAGATCCACAAACTAGAATAGTGGGGACAGAGGTCTCTTGTGGATAGAGATCCACAAACCAGAGTTGAGGGAATAGAGTTCTCCTATGGATATATGTCCACAAAATTGAGAATAGGGTATTGGTATCTCCTTTGGATAGAGGTCCATAAACATTGTAATCGAGATTTGGTTCCCAAGAGATTTTTTGAGAATATATAGAAGAAATATTTTCTTCATGGATGTAACCACATTGGGTGAAACATATTAAATTCGAGTCTCTCTTGTGTGTGATGATTTGTGCATTGATTTTCTACTAATATTTATGATATTGGTTAACACTAATTTGGAAATATATTGCAATTGATAACATTGGATAATATTATTTTGGAAATAAAAGTAAAAGTTTATCTAATACTATTCACCCCCCTCTTAGCATAAGCTTGTGTTATTCAAAGATGCATAAGAAAAATTAATCTAATACCTGGTTGATTCAGATAATGTCTACCAGGGCTATAGATGCTTGGATGGAAATAGAGCATGGTCTAGAAGGGATCAAGGTCATCTCCACCGGGGCTATAGACGTCTGGAAGGTAGTGGAGCAATAAAGAGACACATTTTATTATGAGTAATATTTCTATAGCCTAATGCAAAATGAATGATGGAATCTGGATGGTTTTCAAGAATTAAAAATAAAATCCATTTCACACACACTAAGAAAATGCAAACGATTCATGTGCTTTCATTTATAGTTATCTACCCCACCTTCTTGGAGGTCACTAGATGGTTTGTCTTTTTGATCTTTGATTTGTTTGTTTTTATAACTAGGTTCTTCATCCCAAATGCTCAAGAGCATTTCCTAGTAGAGTCACCATTTTTTGTGGCCATTGCACAACTAGCCCCAAATTTGGGGACCCACTTTCAGTTTTTATGTTTTTTGAGATTTTGGGTTTCTTTGAGTGTCAATTTTGATAAGTCCTTACCCATGGATTTTGCCATGTAGATGCCAAGGTTCATTTGTGGTTAGTGTCTCCTTTCAGTTTGATTAAAGTGTTTCATTAGATTAATAGGTTCAGTTTTTTTTTTTTTTTTGATTTTTTTCATGTTAGTTTTAATGTTCTTTTTTTTTTCAAATTTCAATAATTTAATTTTTTTAAGTTTTGTTAAAAAATAAAAATAAAAAATAAAAAATAAAAAAATAAAAATAAAATAAACAAAAAATATATAAAACACAAAATATATAAAATAAAGTAAAATCACATATGAAAAGAATGTTAATTCATTTTACATAAGTCACTTTAATTTCAATTCGTAAAGTGAATTTTGTGAACTCTATTTTTTAGAATTAAAGGATATGGTCGTGGAGAGCATCAACTAATGGTTTTATTATTTGTGAGTAGATTAAGACCTATGAGGCAACCGATGTGGGACCAACCTAGACGGTGACTTGTACATAGATGATCGGGACTTCGACAGGACAACGGTATGAACGTGGACCACTTTACATGTCAAGAAGGCTTTAAGGTGACATAGACGACTTGAGAGATAGGAAGAAGATAGTGTGATGACACTGATGATACAAATATGACATGGACTGAGATTGGCAGACTCCTGAATGTGGCTATGAAGGATGTTGATGTGGACTACCATATGGATAGGGAAATTTGATGAAGAAACGGTTGAACATAGTATTGTAGTAGGTGAAAATGAAAAAATGGCTAGATGTATTTCCATTTACTTTATCATATTTGGGATCAACATGTATTTTAGTACATTACGAATGTGGAGTGCTATCACACAAATTATTGTTAATGTTTGTTTATCAGTGGTAATGGAGAATCTATCTATTCACATTACACCAACATGAGAAAACACGATGGACATTTGAATGACAAGTGGGATGTGTTTGAGGATGCTTAATCTAAGGTAGATCTAGAGCAGAGCACACAAGAGAAAGCAAGTATTTGCTTCTACAACGCCACGATCCATATAGAGAGTTTCACAAGTGGTGACACCAGTGTGGCTTCAGCTTCTTCATGGGGATGATATCGATCTGCAACCTCATAGTAGGTTGAAGGTAGAAGTAATACAATGGTATGATATTCAGTCAATATTAGATGATAGCACATAGGATGCCTAGATGATATGTTTTAAGAATTTACACCTAGGGATAAATAATTTATTCAGCATTAATGAGACATAGTTTCTTAGTACAATAGCATCTTCGACATGGTGGCAGGAAATACTGGTGGAGCAGTTATTAGCTTCTTTGGTGGAACAAATGTTGGCTTACATGGATGATTGGGAGAATATTTGAATCAAGTTGAAATTTAAATTTTTTGTTGTGGTTTACTAGGATAGTTATGGTCAAGACTACCAGAGGGAAATGAAGGCCACATAATTTACTATTCAATGCAGTCACACCACAAAGGTGGCCTTTGATTAATCTATGTAATGTTATAGCTTGAGATCAGATTAATCATTGTTTGCAAGGAAATTCTTGCAGTGTCATCTATGAGTGAAAGGTCAATTTTTGTGTAACAATACTCAATGGTGATCGTATATTGATTTCATGGAATATTTCTAAAATAGTTGGTGTTGATGAGGTCCACACAAGTCTAAAACTAGAATATGAATTGCATTAAGCAAGAATATTTTTTGCAAAATGCTATCACAAAATTTAATAATGTAATAAAATACACGTGATCAAAGATAGAGGATAACACTATCACATTTATATGAATTAATCTATTTTACTGGACGTGGTATGTTTGTTAACGATAGGCTCATTGATCATAGAGGAATGGATGAGTGATTGGAAGGTATGGGCGTTATGGCATTCAATGTCATTAGGACAAACCTAATGGTACTGAGCGTACAAAATGGATAAATGTCATGCATAGTTATGGATAGTTATATGAAAGATCTATTATCCATAAAATAGTAATATTATTTCAAATAATGGGTATAATGATTAAATGGAAGGGCTATTGATGAAGGAAGTAGTACAGTAGTTTGGACTTGTACGTAGACAAAAATGAACAGTGATGTGGACTCTTGTCTCATGGTAGAGAAGACTGATGATAGCAAAATGTACACTTAGATGTAGTGATACAGATAAACCTGGGTAGTAATGATGTAGATTTTGGTGATGTAGCAGATGGTATCATGACATGATTAAGGTAGGATCTTTTAAATCTAGATGTAAAACTCTACACCACAGATGAAGAGGGTGCACCAAGAAGAAAAAATAACATAATGGAGTACTTACCCATGCATAGACAATAATTTGGTAGACTTCTTATCGAGGTTGTTCATTGATCCATAATATGTATGCGAGTGAAGGGGTTGACTGTGCACTTTACACATGCTATGCGATTCTCCATTTGCATGCGTAGAATAGCATGATAATAAAAAAGATCTAAATTGCATTACACCCATGCGACTTTGTATTTATGTGTTCAAGGTGTTATGCACATACCTATCATGAAACACATTTGTTGAATTATTTAATTTGGCTACATGTGAAGTTCATTAAACTAGCGATTACATGTGAAGTAAATTGAAAATTATGCATATGGTCAATATAAGTATTACTAATGGCAAGAAGGTACTAAAAGCATTAGAAAATAAAATAAATAGAGAAACATCACGAAATATCATGAATCGAAGAGGCAAAAAAATGAAGGGGTTGCACATCGAAGGAAATAAAATGAAGGGATAATACTAAAAAGTTTAAAAACAGATGACAAATCTTGAATGAAAGCTAGAATTATTTTGAAAACAAGGACATTATTTTTTTTGTAAATGTAAAATACTACAGAAACTTGTACCTTGTAAGTAGAATCGAAGGAGATAGTTTTTGAGTGTTTTGAGCTAACTGTTTATCTTTCTCTTCCATGATTTTTAGGCTTATAGATAGTTTTTAATGCAGTTTAATGGTTGCACTATTGAATGTTTAGAAACATAGAATTTATGTTTTTTCCTTAGAGGATTGCACCTAGTTTATTTCGGACTGTGCAAATGCAGCTTCAATTAAATTAGGTTACATTAAAAAATTCTCACATATTTGGTTTTGTTGGATAGGGTAGCATTATACTGATAGTAGTTTGTCTTTTAATATTTTTAGCATTTAATTTTTTTGTTTATTCTTTTTGCTCTATTTAATTTATTTTCTTCCAAAGCATTATCAAATACTCATAATCCTGGGGTTTTATTTTACCCATAAATTCAACGAGGGGATTTTGTGGTCACTAGTCATCTAGGTAATTAGTTTTAAAAGGCATTAAGGCAAATAATTATTTGGATATATTTTCATTTCAAGGAATAAATGAGCTCATTCTGCACAAGTTTTAGCACTCATTAAATATCAAGATAAAAATTTGTTCTCAAAGGGAGGGTCTACTAACCTAAAATTTCACATTAAGGTGCAGATAAAAAATGAAGTGGATCTTCCACAACACTTGCTAACATGCTAACAATAGGATTTTAATTTGAAGATAAAATAAACCTACTAATAATAAATACTAACCTACAATCTCACATTAAGGCATAGATAAAATGAAGTGGATTCTCCACAACACTTTCTAACTTTCAAAGTTTAATATGAAGTAAAAGGAATCCACTAACATGGTTTTCAAGGATAAATCATATTATCCAAAGATAAAAGTATTTAGGAGTAACCTCATTCATCATTTATTTCTGCACAT
The DNA here is from genome assembly GCA_028583015.1 of Wollemia nobilis. Classification (NCBI taxonomy): domain Eukaryota; kingdom Viridiplantae; phylum Streptophyta; class Pinopsida; order Araucariales; family Araucariaceae; genus Wollemia; species Wollemia nobilis. The sequence continues at coordinate 15,968,624 of JAQPPZ010016726.1, forward strand.
AAGGGAAATCAAGCCCTTTCAATTAATGAATGATAAAATCATGGTAATAAAGTAATACCAACACAGGCCCCTTGTTAACAATTTACTTGCAATCAATGAGGTATTTTTAGCATTAATTTTATATAGAATTACATATTCACATATATTTTCAAGCATATATTTGTTTATGCTAAAAGGAACCTTGGAGAAAATTAATATTTCTTTGCAAGAGAGGGTTTTCATTTCAATACCTTCACTGTGATGGTGATTTTTCAATTGGGCAAAATTACAACTCAAAAAATATCATCCTATGTAAAACATAGCACCAAGGACAACATATTGTAGTGAAGTATAAGGTGAAAGCAAGGTGCATTACCAAGGGTCCAACTCGAATGAATCACCAGTCAAGATGCATATCGATAGCCACCATAGAACCTCCATTGCAATGCTTGAGAACCTTCACAATTGGAGCCATATTCTTAGCACCAAATTCAAAAATGTTGGATACAAGATACAAGAAGGCATTTGCTGGAAAGAAATAGATATTAAGTAAGATACATTGAGGAAACCCTACATGCACAAGATTGGAGTGGCACTTGTAAGTTTCTACCAAGGGATATTGTTCCACTTGGCACAAAGGTGAAAAAGCATCTCTATATTCATAATGCCATTGAAAGGATTATCAAACCAATTAATGCCTTTCATCATAATTCCAATGCTCAAGAAGAGCATCTTCACTGTCATCAAAACCTAGGAGTTACATTTAGACTTGCACCACATAGCATAATGCTTCTCAAGACCTAAAATAAGTGTTGCACCACCTAAGGAGGATACCAAGAGTCTTGAGGAATTCCTAGTGCCACTTGGCACCTACATCAAGATTGTAGAAGCATATTTATAGCCACCAAAAGTAAGAGCGCACATAGAGAGAGAGAAGTGCATCCTGAGCTAGCATTGAATGTAGAGAATTCAAGGCACATTTAAGTGAGATTAAGAGAGAATAAAATATGTGATCGAGAGAGGATTAAAGGTGCAATTAAGGAAAAATTTTAGGCACTTAACCAAGGATAAATTAAGGGTCAAAGGCACATTCAAGAGATGTCCAATAAATCATTGCCATCACTGCCATACGTCTACCATCAAGGAAATACAACACCCATGATTGAGGAGAGACTACATCAATTATCTCATGCATTTGATATTCATAAAGGTAAAGTCTCACATTGATTAAATTTACTTTCATTAAGGAGTAATAAGGTGTATAATATAAGGTTGAGTTCATATAGCATTTACATTGGAGATACAAGTAAAATCAACCTTTAATACATTGGAAAGAAAATCAAAGGAGTTTATCCTTAATAGTATTTCAAAGCACATTAGTTGAAATACAATTATCTCAATATTTACAATTAAATACCATAGGAGATATAAGGGTTTCTACTTAGTAAACCAAATTATTATTTTTTTGTTAAGTAAAATTTCATTAAAACGGGTTTTGAAAGGATCCTAAAACCTTGTTACAAAAATAGTACTGAGTCATGATGGTAGAGTAAATAGGAAAAGGAAAGGGTAAAATACCCAAACAAGAAAAAACCCACCAAACAACTAAACACCCATATTCCACAGGCTTACAAAAAAACATCCTAGGACCCATCCTACGTCACATCCTCAAAACCGTCTTCAATGGCAACAACTAAACTATGTCCTTGATGTCATCCTTGGCTACATCCTTGCATCCATATTTCACCCTAGTAACATTTTTAGGTTTATCAGACATCTTAGGTTATTTCGTAGTAGTATCCATGAACGCCTTACAAAAAAAATCAAATTTAGGGCATTACGGATCTCCTTCAAAGTAGCCAATAATTCCTTTGATCGGGATATCGTTGTGGAAAACGTTTGCATTACAAGCTTCTAGAGAATTCCTCTCATTAAACCAAATTATTATTATTGCAAATATTATCAATTTCTAAAATTCCAAATTAGGGAGTTATAAGGAATACTACTTCAAACCTTAGTTAATTAGAATTTAGAAAATTGAACCATTGAATTTAAGGATAGAGAAGCAATATTATTGCTTGCTTAATAGAGTTGGAATTAATTGCTTATACTTGTCTCATAGACACATTAAAGAGATAAAATAAATCCAACCATAGATAACTCCATCAAATTGATAAGTGCATAGTCCAATAGGATAAATAAGGTGAAAATAGGAGTTAATTATTATAAATTCCAAAACATTAAAAAATCAACTCAAAAGGTGAACTAATAGTTCCTAAGAACTTTACCAATATTAGAGTATATTCTAATCACTAGGGAGACACAAGAATCATACAAAACCTAAGTCTTAAAAAGGTTTTATCAAAGTAATTCACATACTCTAATTATGGAGCTATAAGGATGTCCACTCCAGAGAACACATTAAATAATGTAATCAAAAAATGAGCAAGGAAAATACCAATATGACTTAAAAGCATTATTTATGTTTTATAGAATTCGATGGATAATATAGAAGATGCAAATGGAGGAGAAGAATCAATGGAATTTAAAAATATTTATAAAAACTCATAAACTAATAGTTTGGAGAAAGTACATTCTTCAAGAACATCTTCTAGTAATATAGTAAATGGAGTTGATGATAATTATACTAATGAAGATATTGAAGATCATATTCAAAAGGTAGAAAAATATATTGATGAAAAATACCTCATAGATTTATGAAAAAATAAATATGGAATAGCTTCAATTGTACACACATGGTTTAACCATTTCAGCAAGGAAATAGATAAACATGATATTCCTAAAATAGATAACAAAGGAGTTGGGATATTTTTACTATGCTCCTATTGCAGCCAATTTGGTCATGAGAAGGTAAACTGTTGGATTTTCCATCCTTGTAAATATTGTGGAGGAAAATCTCATTCATCTTACTCTTGTTACTACAAATACAAGTACTATAAAATATTTGAGGAGAGACTAATATTCAAATTATATTATTCTATCCAAGTTATTTTTTCATAAGCATCTACTAACAATGATTTTAAGCTTGATATTTTTGAAGATAAAGGTAACAGGCCATACAAAAATCCAAGGAACATAAATGGAAGAAGTTATGATCATATTATGACTTGCAATATTATGAGATCACTAGTTCATCAAGGATACCTAGAAGACTACAAGTTTGGAGACTCTTCTAAATACTCTAAAAAAACAAAAGGTAGTGAAATAAAAATGACAAGAAGAGGCAACATGATGATAGAAGAATAAGAAGAATAGGATCAAGCAACATGATATCTAAATATCAAAGATCCATATTTAAGACTAAAGTCTCCAATACCCAAATAATGTAAGACATGAGGTGTTAGAGTATATTACATTATTGGGTATATGCAAATGTACTGCCTTGGGTACATTACTAGAGTAGGATTTCACTTTAGAATAAAGTTATGTAGTTACTTCAACATGTAATAAATACACAAGTGTTAGAATGTGCAATGATGTAAATGTGCATGTAGTCCACATGTACATGAGTCATAGGATAGAGTCAAATGTGGAGTGAGGGCTAAGAAAATTATATTCCTATATAGGTTTTATTGTGAGTGAATAGATGGGGGGAGAGAATATAGAGAGTGCATAGTATATATTGGTAGAGGAGTACAATATAGTTTCTTTAAAATAATTTATGGAGTGTTCATATCCTCCATTATATTGCATTGTACTATTTTTGTGAGCTTTCATTAATGGCATATTTTTGAGTTATTGCATATCTCTTTGTTTTCCTGCATATTATAGTGCCATTATCATATAGATGTCATAGCTTGCTTATATTGCATCTTGTGGTTGCATTTCCTATATCATATACTCATCAAAACCTAACAGGTCTATCAGTTGCTTTCCACACTATGCAATAAATTCTCCAATGCCAAATTGGGTCTTCCTTCCCTTATCCTATAAAAATTAGACACCTTAATTTCCTTGCTCTTGTTTCTACTTTAGCCATAAATGGGGTTCCTCCTTCTACTTAACTTTAATGAAGAGTCCATTGGAATCCTGAACCAATTCCTCCTTTTTGTGGGTGGTTCAATATGCTACTCTTTGTTAGATGTTTCTATCCTTGATACCTTATTTTCATCAAACAATCATCTCTTGACCTCCTATGTATCCTCATTCCATGACTTTCTTTGTTGGTATGTCATATGTGGCCTTGGTCCTACTTCCTAATACCTTGTATGTTGTTGCTCTAGTGCTTGACTCCCATCCTCCATACTCCTTTGCAATATTTCTATTGCTTATTTAGGTATTACCACCCACTTTTCGTATCCTCACATAGTTTTTCATCAATATCTCTTCTTACACCAATGTTCTCCTTGAATCTTGGTGACTCTTTTTCTATTTCTATTAGTAATGTATCCCATCTATTATTACTTTGTTTGTATTTTGTGTGAAGTTGTTCACATTCCCTCTTTGAGAAATTCTAGTACTTCTCCTTACTAGAATCTGCTCCTCTCCTTGATATCATATCCTACATCTTCACAAACTTGTATCTATCATTCACTTCCAAATGGTTTCTACTAAAAATTATCAATCACAAGTCCATTTCATTAATTTGACCCAATTTTGATAGGCAACGATGCCAAATGTAGCACCATTTTAAATCCTCAGTGATCTTCCACAATGATAATGGGTTCTTCTCAATTACATCAATTTGATCCAATTTGTATAGGCAATGATACCAAATGTAGCATAGGGGAGAGTATTCCTATAGGGGGAGGTGAATTAGAAGGTTTTGGGATGAATTCTAAGGTTTTGTAACTAATTTAGCCCAAATCATACAGTTTTTTGATTTACCATTGTACAATTTACAAAAGCCACAAAATTGACTCTATAGTTCCCAAATCATACAGTTGTATGATCCAAATTGTACAACACCTTGAACTGTATGATTTACCACTTGCACAATTTGTTGGAAGTTAGGTTGTAGATAAAACTTAACAGTTTTGTAATCATTCACTGCTAAGTCCTCATTTTCCACATTTGATCAAGTCAACTATTCAAATGCAATCCCAAAATAAGATAGTTGATCAATTGTATGATTTGTTTGGTTAACTGTATAGTTTCATCAAACCCGTATTGCAATTACATAGTGTAGATTTACCAACTTACACATCAGGTCTTGATAAGGTAAGATTTGTATAATATTTTAGTAGAAATGCCAACCTAGTTTTCCCAACATGCAATCCCAAAATCATCATATTTGGTTATTGCCATTAATATTATTCACTATGCATTTTAAAAAATTGTACAAAAACATGCAAACATCTCAATTACCACTTATAACAACAACCATTAGATAATATATGCATTCACAGTCATCACACAAGGTTTAGGAATCATCAACATTGTATATTCATTGTGGAATCATCCAATTACAACATCATCTTGGTCATACTTGCACTAAATTTACAATTCAATTTTACCAGTAATATGCATAACATCAATTGCAATTACACACAATCCATAATATAGACTACCATGTTATCTGTAATAGAGAGAATGATGAACAATACTATGCATCCACAACAATATTCCATAAGAATGAACAATTATGAGTAACAATGAGCAATAATAAATGATCCATATTTCCATAAGCATGAACAATATTAGACAATAGTGATGAACACCCATCAAAATTTGAATGGGGGGATTTATATAGCTTTCCAAGGCCATTCCAAGGTGGTTCCTGAGAGAACAATCATTCACAATTTCTTCTTTCAAAATAATTAATGCATTAAGTTTTCCCTAAGTCTAATTTGATTTTTATCAAATTAACCTAAATGCACATTTCAAATTAATTTTATTTGACTTCTAATTGCACATTTATGAAATTGTACAATTACGTCCAATTGTACATTTACAACCCTACATTGTGCAATTACACAAAATCCAATGTACATTTTAACAAAATTGTACACTTGACAAAATTTTGCAAATCCAAACTTATATCTTCTTCTTATGGGAGGTGGATTTGCTTCCTACACTTTAAGGAAACAACATTCACTCTAAATAATTAAAGATATTTATAGAATTTAACTAAATAACTTCACTTCAATAAACACTTTTCTTAGCAAACTAAATAAAATATTTAAAGATTCTCTTTTCTAAAAACCATAACCTAATTACATAAAAAATTTAGCAAATCTATACAATTAATGTACACACAGGCCCAAATGAAGGGAAGCTACACAACTCAGGCAACTCACAATGAGTTGTATTCTAACCAGTGGTGGCAATCCCATCTGGTCCTCAAACCAAGATGGCCCACATGAACACAACAATGTAAGTATTAATAGTCTAAAAACATGAACACACTCCAATATTCTAAGGAATGATTGCACATAAACTACACACAATTGACCTACACGACAAGTGGAAGGAAATTTATGGCTACAACCAACAAGCCTAAATAACAAAGTAAAAATATGCTATACAAGCAAAACAACATTGAACTCAAAGCAACAGGAATGACCAACCTCAAGTGCACAATAATATTTAGGTGCTTCAAAATAAGGCACAGGCTAGACATAGGTCTAACTTCACATGACTCTAAGGGAGAGGTAAAAAGAATAATAATAAACCTTTACACAAGTCTAGTAACAATTGGGAGGAAACCAATCTCAAAGTAAAGCATACAATATAAAAAAATCACAAGGAAAATATCTGGTTCAAGCTTTGCAACATCCTTTTGGCTCTGATGATGCATTGGTACTAGATCTTCTCCCCTCAAGCCTACTAGCTCAAACTTTTTTCTTCTAACCCATCCTTCACCCAACACACATTCTTTAAGGAGCAAAAAGTATGGGACACACCTTGCATAGAGGCGATCATAAAAGAAATTTCCAAGAAGACATTTCTTGCAAGACTCATGCACCACCTTGAGTCTTTAATAAAGAGCCACTCAAAGCATACAAAAGCACTCCAATAATGGATTAACCTTATTATTAATAATGGATTGCCTTAATAAAAAATTAACATTTGCTTTATTTAATTCCAAATATTAGAATCAAATCAATATTTTAATATTCTAAAGTATTTAAAGCCAAAATTTAACTTGCTTCATAATTCCCAATTATTAATATTAGCAACTAATTAATACTTCATGAATCTAAGGTATTAATGTTACTAATTAATACTTAATAAAACTTAATCCAAATCTATGCATACCATGAACAAACATAGATTCATTATATTAATTAATTTATAATTAATTTAAACTTCCCTTTATAATATTATAAAGAATATTTTAATATTATTCACTTGGGCTTCTTCTTTGAACTTTGGACCACATCTGACTGCTTGGAACCAGGTCTTTGATTAATTGAATATGGACTATCCTTTTGCACTTATTGGAGAACATGAAACTAATGCTACCTACTAAAACTACCACTGACTAGTATTAAAGGCTTGACATAAATGACCACTCACTCTTGACATCAATGACAACTCATCTACTCAAAATGTCCAAAAATCTCACCCTTTGTCATTTATAGCAACCCAATTTATTTTTGCCAAAACTTTGACCGTTTTCCTATTCCGCTCCCCTTAGGAAATTGCTCTCCCTGATTCAATGCTCTCTCCTTAAACCAAATATCTCCCCATTAATCAAATATATCCCCTTTGACATCAATGGAAAAGGGTCACCTTTGGGGCTCGGGGCTAAGAATGAGTCTCTTATCTTATCCCCTTCCCCACCTACTCTTGAGGTGGTTAATTCTGGGGTGGGAGTATTTATACTTCCAACAAGCACTATTATTTTCACATTCTCAGACCTTTGCTTCTAACTTATCCTTAAACTTCTTTGTCTTAGCCATTAACTTGTTTAGATCCTCTATAATCTTTCCTCTCTCTTCATCACATTATTGAAATTGAATCTCAAGTTGGGAGTTTTTTTTTCTTACCTTCTTTAAAGTTTAAGAGCATAAATAAGTTCTCCCTCATGATCAAATTCTCCTTTTTCTGATTCTTCCTCTATTTGTTTGATTTTGAGAACATATTCGTTCTTTTCTGACTTGTCTTCTATAGGATCACCTCCTTATTATTCTAGTTCCATTAGAATATTCTCTTATGGTCCTTCAAGTGCATCCTCATATTCATCATCACTGAAACTAAAACCATTCCTTGTACAACTATCTTCAAGATGTCCAAAATTACCACATCTAAAACACTTGAGAATTATTGGTGACCTTTTCTTAACTTTTTCTTTTTCCTCAATCAAAAATAGAACTTCATATTTATCATTACTTGAAGAACTAACATCACTATCACTTGAGTACTTACTTGCCTTGTCTGCATAGTAACTCCTCTTATGTCTTTGAAAGAACTTATTTCCTTGTTTTCCTTGTCCATCCTTACCTTTATTTTGGTACCTATATTTTTTTGATTCCTTGTTCCTGTGATCCTATTTTTATTCATCATTGTTATTTTTAGCTTCCTAAAAATTAGTTGCATAGTGACAATACTTTCGACAATTGAAACACCTAACAGATTTTACATATTTAAATCTTCTTGAATCCTTATTCCTTCTGCCATAATTAGATTTTTCATCACTGGATGACTCATTGCTTGAATCTAACTTTTTGCCCTTTGTCTTCTTAGTAGATTTGAATGCTGCTTCCTTTCGAAGATTAGGTTCCTCTTTTTTTCTTAACTTAAAATATGTAAGAATACCAACATATCTCTTATTAAAGAATCACCATATTTTTATTCTTCTATAGCAAAAATATTTTCACTAAATATCTTTGGAAGAGATCTTAAGACCTTATCACAAACATTTTATTATTCAACCTTAGGTCCAAGTCCTTGCATGGCATTAACAAACTCATCTATCCAAAGTAGATAAGTACTAATGTTTTCCTCATCCTTAATTCTTAATTATTCAAATTGTCCTTTGATATTTTGTATCTTTACCTTTTTGACACTTTTATCTCCTTCATATATGTTGTGCAACTTATCCCAAATTCCTTTTGCATATTTACAATGCATAACTTTTATTGATTATGTTCTATGTAAACCTCTCAAAATTGCATTCATTGCTTTTGAATTGTAATGTTGTAGAAGCTTACCTTCCTTATCTGTAGGTGGATCAACTAGTGGTATGTATCCATTTTTAACTGCTTCCCAAATTTCATTGCCAAGTGCCATCATATGAATCTTCATTCTGATACTCCAAAATATATAATCACTTCCATAAAATATTGGTTTTGAATTATATGAGGACACATTCTTAGAATCAATTGTGTTCTTGAAATATTTTCCTTCAAGCTATTAAACTCTTTCGAAGGAACCCGATCTGATACCAATTGAATAATACAAGCTTATACTAAGATGGGGGGTGAACAGTATAAGACCACTTTTTACTTTTCTTTCCTAATCAATATTATGCAATGTATAGATAGAAATATCAACATCAATATTCAAAGCAATTCATAAATCACCACACACAATAGAGACACCAATTTAACGTGGTTCACCCAATGTGGGCACACGGAGAAAATATTTCACTAAAAGTTTCTCAATCAATCTCTTGGGAATCCTTTCCCTATTAAAATTTTTATAGATCTCTATCCAAAGGAGACACCAATCCCCTAATCAATTTCATGGATCTCTATCCACAGGATAACTCTTTCTCCTTAGCTACGATTGGTAATATTCTAGAAGAACTGTTGCCCCAACTGCTCTGGCTAATGGATATCTATCCATTGAAGACACCTATTCTCACTACCATAGCTAATGGATCTCTATCACTGGAGACTATCATCCTCTATACTATATCATATTCAAAGCTATGTCTCAAATCTATACTAAACACAATCCTTTAGTCTAGCACAAATATGCTCAATCTTTGTCTTTGGTCTAGAACAAACCTGTCCTCAAATATACACCAAAAGCTATCTTCAAATCTGCACTAAACATAGTCCTTCAGTCTAGCACAAATTTGGCCTCAATCTCTGTCTCTGGTCTAGCACAAACCTATCCTCAAATATTCACCAAACTCTGTCCTCAATATTTGTCCTCTAATTTACACTAAAAATAGTCCTTCAGTCTAGCACAAATATATCCTCAAGCCTTAACACAAATCTTGACTTAATATCAAATTAACTATGCTAGATCTACTCCAAACCTTAACCCAAGGTTTGAACAAATCAATCAATCAACTCTGCTCTCAAGTCTACTCAAAGACCTGTCCCAAATCTAACTTGCAAGCTTCCACTAAATCTCACATTAATCTGTCCATAAGTCCTCACTAGAACTTGTCCAATTCTGCTCAACAAGTCGTCACTAGAACTTGTGCAATTCTTCTCAACAAGTCCTCACTAGAACTTGTCCAATTCTCCTCTCAATATCTTTCCTCAAATTGTATTGTAAGCTTCCAAAAAAGCTCACACAAATCTATCCACAAGTCTTCTCTAAGACTTACCTCAAATCTACTCAACAAGTCCACACAAGAACTTGTCCAATACCATATAAACATAAAGAGAATTGTCAGAGACTCAATATGCTTCACATTCATCATAATGCTCAATCACTTTCAATCACTCTTTTTATCACAGAAACATATAGAGAATTGTTAGAGACTTAATATGCTTCACATTCACCACAATGCTCAATTAATTTCAATCACTCTTTTTACCATAGAAACATATAGAGAATTTTTAGAGACTCAATATGTTTCACACTCACCAAAATTCAACCTCTTTCTCAAATCAATTAAGAATATATAATAATTTCTTTCATAAAACTTGAACTATCACATCAACACATCCACTTGACTAGGCTCAATCAACTCTTCTTAACCAATCACTCAATGAATTAACCTTTGCTTACAAACCCTAGTCCAAGCATATGAACACTCACTCAAATAATTTCCAACAATGCTTATCAATCAATCTCACATAACAATGATACTCATGATCTTTGCAAACCCTAGTTCAAGTTCACTCAATTAATCACTTCAACAACAATGCTTATAAAACAAGGTTTTATCAACAAATATTTATTCCTATAAAATCTTGAAGCATAAATTTAAAACACCCTCAACAATACTTACCAAACAATCCTTTTCACTCCAACTTTGCATTCACAACATTCAACAATATCTCACTAGGAAGATGTGCCCATACCTTTTGTTTAATGTAAAAGTACCCTTGGAAAACCTGTCTCAATCACAATTTTCTTCTTTCCAATTTTAATGGTTAGATGACAAAATATCACTTCACCACTTTCTCAAAATATTTCCTAGACACAAAAATAATAAAAACTCAATTATGCCTTATTGATCCCTTTTGAAAATAATATTCATCAAATCATACATAAAAAATAATCACTTTGATACACCTTATAATCTCCAACTTAAAATAATATCCAACACCACAAAAACTCAAAAAATCTTCCTAAAACACCTTACTACCCTTTTCAAACACCAAAGCAAATAAAATCAAAAATTTATTTTGCATCAACCTTATAACTCCCCTCACAACCTTACAAACCAAATAAAATATGCAAAAATTAATTTTTAATGCCTCAACTAATACCTCCGAAAATTTTGGTGCTCAACTAATGCATACCTTTTTCTTCTCCCCAAAAAGGGTTTCGGTGTGATTCGAACCACCGTCTCCCCAAGCCTAAGCGCCTTAGCACTTTGGAGCCCACTACATGGGCTATAGATGCCCACGTGAAGGGAGGAAGGCTTCCTTCCTATTATCCCTTCATGCATCATTGACTTCCCATAAAAACCAAAAGCAATCCTCTTTGATGCAACACAATTTGCACAAGCTCACATTAATTTAATTTGAAGGCATAGGTAAGTTTGGCTAAGGTGGGTAATCCCCTTTTTATACATGTTTGGTTATTTGCTCCCACATCGACACTTAAGAATTCGAATTCGAAATTGAATTTAATTTAATAACCCACCTTAGGGTTATTTAAAATTAATATAAATTAACTTATAATTAATATTAAAATTAATTAATAATTAATTTAAATAACCTATAAGTTAAGTAAATTAACTTATAATAAAAATTATAATAATTAATTTAAACTTCCCTTTATAATATTGTAAATAATATTATAATATTATTCACTTGGGTTTCTTCTTTGCACTTTGGACCACATATGACTGCCTGAAATTGGGTATTTGATTAACTAAAGACGAACTATCCTTTTGCACTTGTTGGAGAACCTAAAACTGATGTTGACCACTTAAACTTCCACTAACTGGTGCTGAAGGCTTGACATCAATGACCACTCACTTTTGACATCAATGACAAATCATCTACTCAAAATGTCCAACACCAAAGCAAGTACCATCCTTACTATTTCTTGTCTAGCTACAAGAGCAAACGTTTATTCATAGTCAATTTCATACCTTTGTGTGAATCCTTTAGCTACAAGTCTAGCCTTGTGTCTTTCAATGCTACCATCATTATTATACTTAGTCTTATAGACTCACTTAGAACCCACACATTTTTTTCTGTTGGGCAGTTCTACAAGCTCCCAAGTGTCATGCTTCTCAAAGAAATTGATCTCCTATTACATTGCTTGCATTCAAACACCATTAGTACAAGCTTCTTCATGCCACGAAGGTTCAAAATCAGCAACAATCATCAAAGCATTATTAACATCTTATTTTGGCTCACCTTCATCTTCATCACCATACATGTGCATCTTCTCAAGCCTTTGAACAACTTGGTCAATTTCTTGATCTTGGCTTCTAGTAAGTCTTATATGGAAATTGCTATCCAAAACCTGAGTAGGAGGGTGAATTTGAAGTGCCCGTTTTCCCTATTTTTGTCTTCATCACATATAAAAAGAGACTTGGAGAATCATCACTTGAATAGGGACTAGAACTACTTTGTTTGGGATTGTTTGAATAGCTGGTTTGTGGACTTGGTGGGACTGATTTTAAATTGGGATGCACATTAGAATTACTGGGTTGCACATTAGAAGAACTTCCACCACTACTGCCATCATCAACATAAAGTTTTTTATGACCATATACTCCCTCTTCATCAAAAATCACATCTCTAGACACCACCACTTTGTGATTTTTTGGGTTATAAATCCTATAGGCCTTAGTATTTTCATAGTAGCTAATAAATATACATGCTTCACTCTTAGGATCAAGCTTCTTCCTAAGTTCATCAGCCACATGTGCATAATCCAAAGCTCATAAGGAGTCATCTTCTCCAATGAGCTAGTGGAACTTCTATTCAGTATGTAGACTGTTTTATGGACTACATCAACCCAATACATATTGGTAAGTCTCTTAGTTTGTAGCATACTTCTTGCAATCTCAACAACTATCCTATTTTTACTTTCTGCCACTCCATTTTGTTATGGAGTATAGGAAGTTGTGAATTACCTTTTAATTCCAACATTCTTGCAAAATTATTTAAACTCATTAGAACAAAATTCACCACCATTGTTTGTCCTTAAAAATTTAATGTTGCAACCACTCTTATTCTCAACAAAATATTTAAATTCCTTGAAACAATTAAATGCTTCATCCTTATGCTTCAAAAAATACACCCAATACATTCTAGAAAAATCATCAATAAATGTAATAAAGTAAGAGTTGTTACCAAGGATTTTGGTTTGCATAGGCCCACAAATAGAATAATGGACCAATTAGAGTGGGTATGAGGCCCTCCATGCTTTCCATTTAGGAAAATTTTGCCTTGCATGCTTGCCCATTGCACACCCTTGACAAACAATTTTATGTTCTTGAACTTTTAGTAACCCATACACCATCGCTTGAGAAATTAATAACTTCAAACTAGTGAAGTTAAAGTGGCCATATCTAATATGCCATAACCAACTATTATCTTCTACAAAAATATTAGCAAGGCTACTCCCTTGACCTCCAAACATTAAAGTAAACAACCTATTGGTGATCATAGGGACTATTGTAACAATCCTATTGCTATTGTTCTTATCATAGATGGTGCATTTATTATCATCAAAGACTACCCTATAGTTATTTTCACATAGCTTCCCTAAACTTAACAAATTATATTTAAAATTTGGCGTGTAATAGATATCATGAACATGTTTCTTACCTTATTTTGTGTTCACTTCCATTACACCTTTGGCAGCCACCTCCAAAGCCTTGTCATCTCCAAGTTTGATCTTAGACTTGAAGGACTCATCCATGAAAGCAATAAGCTCTCCATTTCGTATCATATGATTGGAGCAACCATAACCTCATATCCAAGTCTCTTGAAGATTATTATTAGTCTTATTATATGATAAGAATAGATTTTGAACAACAGACTCTTCTTCATCATAATGGGTTGTCCTATTTTATTTTCCAGCCTTTTGTCTACATTCTCTCTCATAATGTCCATACTTATTGCAATGGTAACATTACACATTCCTTTTATCATTTTTTCCTCTGCCTCTACCTATTTCTCCTCTTCTACCACCTCTTCATCTTGAAGAATTCTGGTTTTGGCCTCTTCCTTGGCCATTTCCATGACCACTAGAGCTTAATCCATCACCCTTTGAAATTGTAGCTTTAGGAGAAAATGCCTTCTCATCAACTATAGTAATAGTGTTAGGATCATAATCCTAACTTATACTACATAATTAATATCACTTATTTATTAATAGACCAACATGTATTTTCACTCATAACCATTAGATAGCTTATATATACACATTCACAAAGGTGTCATTAGGGCATCAAAGAAGAATTATATTTATAACTCCTTGTGAGAATTTGGTGGGTGACCTCCATTTTGAAACATTGATTTTATAAAAAGATGATCAATTTTATTCATTTGCATTCCATTTCCATATTTCTCCACTGATTTCCAATAATTAGGAACTAGGTTCCTAACAACTGGTATTAGAGCTAGAGATCCGCAAGGCCATTCCATAACCATTTTTGTTTTCCTCACCAACAACAGTCATTCACCCTCACTCATAGTAGTCAACTCCATATTTTTTCTTACATATATCACCAAGCTTACCCTTGTAACCAACCACATTACCGCAACCCCTTATAAACACCCTCTGCAACTATAATATGTATCAAACAAATCGACGAATGACAAAATACAATGACGTTTGCAACTCAACAACATCTTGGAAAGAAACCAACATTATTTTAAAAATTCTAGCATAATTTTCAAGGGATTCCAAGAAAAAATCTATCACCAAACAATAAATACTTACCTTTGGATAATCCAGATCCTACCAAGTAAAAAAAGGAGTCACAAATTGCAAGAAAACCACATTCAAAACCAATCTAGAACATAGTGGCTGTTGATAATTCTGGTGATATATTATAGGATTATAAATTTTAAAACTAAAGTTTTGAAAACATTTTTGACGTCGATGACTAACTTTGATTTTGGAAAGGCATCGAGGAAATTATTGGAGGGGACTTTAGTCCCACATCCATTACAAGGAGGAGCTTGACGTGTTTAAAAAGCATGTAAGGCATATTACCTTATGTGAATTTTTGTCATGCTACCCTTATGCATACGTAAAGGTTGCCTTCACTATTGAATTGGACCTTGCCCCTAGCTACCACTTGTCATTATTGGACCCTTGGGCTGATCGTAACTTATCATTGTTTGGACCTTACACTCGATGCTTCGACTTAGTCTCTTATGCTGCCTAACCCTACCGCTTCTGCCTTGCTTATCATGTTTCCCAAACCTACCACTTTCGTCCCACTTCACTCAGTATCACTCCACCCTCGCCTACCCTGCTGCTTCCACCTCGCTTGATTGCCCGTCAAAATTCAACTTTGAAATTTCAAAAAAAGAATTGTTGCTTTCGTCCATTTTCAAAATTTCAAAAAATTGTAGGCCCAAAGTTGAAACAAAAATTTTGAAAAAATTGCAATCCACTTTTAAAATCTTGTCAATTAATTTTGACAAAATTTTGCAATAATTTTTCAAAATTGTCAATATTTGACATTAAAATTTTGCTATTTTTTTCAAAGGATTTACAAGATTAAATAAGAATTTGCCAAACCACCATAATGGTTGATGGAAGATGATCCCAATACCAAATGAAGGACTTCATGTCTGGCTTTAATAAATGGAAAAGTGATATTGAACAAACACTCACAATAAATATAGAAGAAATAGACCTCAAAATTGTTACCACTAACCACTCGGTGGACATGTTACAACAAAATATGGAAATCATTCAAGATGGACAACCTAACACACCACCAAAATATTAAGCATTACTTGAAGGAACCTAAATATCAATCCTACCATGAACCAATGAACTGGAATTTTCCAAATTTGAAGGAGGTGACCCCACAAATTGGATCTATTGAGTAGACCAATATTTCTCTCTATCAAATCCGTGAAGCCCAAAAGCTTCACATTGCATCTTTACACCTAGAGAGTACCACCACACAATGGTACCAATGGTATGAAAAGAAAAATGGTACCCCTGCATGGAAAAAATTCATAAAAAACATAATGGTATGATTCGGCCGAAGCAAATTTGAATATTTCATAGGAGCCACATAGGAGCCCTCACCAAACTCCACCAAACTTCCACAGTACGAGAGTACCAAACCCAATTCAAGGAATTAGCAAATTTTACATCAGGGCTTGATGCATCATTCTTCTAGAGTTGCTTTATCAGTGGTTTAAAAGAAGACATTCGACTAGAAGTGCAAATGCTCAATCCCATCGACATGTTGCACACTATTGCGTTAGCTCAAATGGACAAAGAAAAATCGATAACCAATGCCGACATAAGAGACCACCAATGAGCAAATATCAGAGTTCCTACACCACCACAAATCTAAATAATATTTTACCAATTAAAATAATTAGCCCTAAATAAATGAAGAAAAGGCGATAAAAAGGCCTTTGTTTTCACTGTGATGAAAAATTCATCCCCAACCATAAATGTAGTACCCCTCAACTTTATGTATTAAATACGCTTGACTAGGATAATTCCAAAAAATAAGATACTATTGAGGTACAAATAGAGATAAAAAATCCAGAGGGTGATACAAAGAACACACCTAAAATTTCTTTTAGCGCCCTTACTGGTTTCTCTTCTCCTATTCCTAATTGGCTAGACCAAGTCCATGAAGAATGGTTTAATGATCCTACCATGCACACATTAATTCAACAACTTCAACATAACTCCACTAGTAAACCCCACTACTCTTGGAAATATAACATACTTAGGTACAAAGGTGTATTGTCTTATCTCCCTCATCTTCATATTGTACCAAATGTTTGCATGAGTTACATGCCACGCCCATGACAGGACACTCAGGATTCCTAAAAACTTACAGGAGAGTGATTATATTTTTTATTGGGTAGGCATGAAACAAGACATTAAGAAATTTGTGGATGAATACAAAACATGTCAAATACAAAAAGGTGAAACAATAAACACTCCTGGCCTTCTACAACCCCTTCCTATCCCAACTAAAACTTGGGATGATATTTCTAAGGATTTTATTGAAGGTCTTCCAAAATCTGTAAGAAAAACAACTATCCTAGTTGTCGTCGATTGCTTATCTAAATACACCCATTTTTGCCCAGTGGCTCACCCTTACACAACTAGTACTATAGCTCAAATTTTTCTTGATAAGATTTTCAAACTTCATGGCATGTCATCTACCATAATCAGTGATCGTGACCCTCCATTTACAAGTAATTTTTAGAAATAATTATTCAAACTCCAAGGAGATCTACTTCATATAAGTTCTACTTATCATCCAAAAACAGAAGATCAGACCAAAATTATTAACAAAATTTTGGAGGTATACCTTTGTTGTTTTATTTCTATGCATCCCCTTCACTGGGCTTCCTTTAGCCGAATGGTGGTATAATAGCTCATACTACTCCACCATAAAAATGACACCATATGAAGCATTATATGGTCAAACACCCCCTTCTATTACCTCCTACATCCCTAGAAGTTCAAACATGCTAGCAATATATTCTCACATTTCTACTCGAAATGACATTCTTCGCCTTCTCAAGGATAATTTAACTACCACTTAATATCGTATGAAACAACAAGCAGACCAACATTGAACTAAGAGAAATTTTCAAGAAGGTGATATGGGATTTCTTCTATTATCAAAATTCACTCAAAATAAAAGGATCTCAAAAACTCGCCCCTAAATTCTACATTCCTTATAAAATTCTTCAACGTGTTGGGACTGTTGCTTATAAACTCGAGTTACCCGATTCTTCCAAAATTCATCCAATCTTCCATATTTATTGTCTTAAAATAGTACTTGGTAACAATATTTCTATACAAACTCAACTTCCTAAGTTTACCGACAATGGAACACTTATGGTCAAACCTAAAGCTATTTTGGATCACCATACTCGTCGACTTCGCCATTGCATGATCACAAAACTTTTGATTCAATGGAAAGGTTTACCTCCTAAATATGCTATGCAGGAAATACTTCATCATATCCAGCAACATTTTCTCCAATTTCCACTTAGAGGAAATAACTCTTTTTAAGAGGGGTGGCTTGTTAGGATCCTAATCCTAACTTATACTACATAATTAATATCACTTATTTATTAATAGACCAACATGTCTTTTCACTCATAACCATTAGATAGCTTATATATACACATTCACAAAGGTGTCATTAGGGCATTGAAGAAGAATTATATTTATAACTCCTTATAAGAATTTG
Source organism: Wollemia nobilis (assembly GCA_028583015.1). Taxonomy (NCBI): domain Eukaryota; kingdom Viridiplantae; phylum Streptophyta; class Pinopsida; order Araucariales; family Araucariaceae; genus Wollemia; species Wollemia nobilis. The sequence continues at coordinate 15,987,318 of JAQPPZ010016726.1, forward strand.
GTGGGTGACCTCCATTTTGAAACAATTATTTTATAAAAATATGATCAAATTTATTCATTTGCATTCCATTTCCATATTTCTCCACTGATTTCTAATCATTAGGAACTAGGTTCCTAAAAAACATCTTCCCCTAGCCTCTCCTCATGAGACATAAGAGATCTTATCAAATTATCAAAATAAAGAGTAGAAAAATATTTACTCTCCTCAATAATAATGCCTATATGATTCCACTTTGGGTTAAGTGTTCTCAATCTTTCTTTAAAACAACCACTTTATCCAGTGCTTCTCCAAGAGTTATCATTTTATTGACAACAACCTTTACCCTTACACAATAATCACCAACACTCTCAACCTCTGGCATTATCAAAATTTCAAAATCTCTTCTAAGAGTTTGTAGATTCACTTGCTTGACTTGGTTACTATCTTGGTAACCATATTGTAAGGCCTTCCATGCATCAGTAGTTGTTTTATAGCCTATTATTCTTGGAAAAATACTTTTCTCTAGTGCATATTGGAGATGGTAAAGAGCCAAGAAATTCTTCTTCTAAGCTTCCTTCTTTGTTTTTCTATTTGTTGCTGCAAGTGTGATCCAATATACTGGTTCTGTTTACCCATATTCTACAATATCCCATAGACCTATTCCCATCAACAAGGTCTTCATCTTAATGCTCCAATATTCATAATAAGCTCCATCAAACTCAAGGATTGGTAATGAGTTAATGTTATTGGCCATTACACCCAAAAATCAATGTTCCTGCAAAAAATCTTACAAAAACTTGATAAAATGTTAGCAAGACCATAGGTGACTCTAACCCTCCAACCGAACCTCACTCTGATACCAAATAATTTTTTTTGACCCAACACTTTTTCATTCGAGCACTAAAATTGATAAAACAAAAAGTATATAGAATTCCATGAAAATTTTAGGGTAAATTCTACTTAATAATGGGTACTCAAAAAACTTTATTTCATGGAAAATACCAACTACAGAAAAAGTTGACTGCAATGTGTTTTGAAATTTGGGTAGAAAAGATTAAAAACCATTTTTCAAAGGTAAAAATGAAGTGCTTAACATATGTGAAATGAGGCATGTGATATAGGTATGAAAAGTGCTTCGTAAGATATTTCCAAAGGTGTATCACATTCAACAACCGGTGCAACACAAAAAGAAATATTAAGCTCCAAAGTAGGTTGTTCAGAATTTTTTATAAAAATTGGACTACATACAAGAAAACACAGCAGGCTAGAAAAAATGGATTTTTCACCTTCAATTTGTGTTTTCACACACTCCAAACTTGTACAATGCAATATTAATGATATTAATCTATATTATAACTCAAATCTAAAGAATATATGACAGTTACAAATAAGGTAATAGTTCAAGACTCTTACAACTACAATATTCCTACACCTACATTGTACAAAACTGTTACAAAGTGGTTACATATTCTCTTGTACCTTCTAATCCAAAAATGCACACATGTCAACATCATTTTCCAACACCTCATAATGAGGTGAATAGGTCTATTTATAAGTTCATCATGAATATTGTAGCCCAAGCCATACTATATAGTTTTTTAAATATCTGTTAAAATGGTATGGCATGCATGCTCATAGGAGCGAATGTCATTTTCATCTTCTGCATAAATCAACTAATTCAAATTTTATTTTTCTTATGTGGTAAATCTAGATTTATTCTTTATTTTTTAGCTCACATGTGTCTTCAATAGGTCCATTGATATTCAACTATCATATTTTGCAATCATGCTTGGTTGCTACAATGGCCTATCAAAAGTGTCACTTTTAGCTCCAACAACCTTGCTCTAAGTGGTTGAGAGGCATCAAGTGGTTACAAATTCTAGCATGAGAGATATTTTATGTGAGGGACTATTGTTGTCATTGCACAACCCATCCTACTTATGTACCTATTTAAAATTTTTAATTTAATTTTTCTTACATTAGTATTTTAAATCTTGTTTACATGAAATATTTTATAAAGAATTGATTTTTTTTTAATTCCATTGATTTTATCTTAATGTTTTCAATAAGAAAAGTTTCATTCTCCAGTGGATGATGTCTAAAATAAAATTTTAATGGGTATGAACTTGCCTAGGCTTGTTGTCCCAAATATCCTTCTTTATCTCTTAAGTTTTAAATCCTCTTTTGCAAGATTTTTTTTATTTATTTCAAATTGGTATGAAACAATGTATTTAAAATACCATTTTCCATTAGGTTAACCCATGTACCTAGATAATGTTAAGGTTTAAGCTAAAAGTCCCATTTTGTGTGAATAACCCTAATATTGCATGTATAATTTATGCTTAGCTTAGAATTGAACACCAATACATAGCTGAGTCTATGCGCCCATTCACCTTTTTCTAGCACTAAGGTTTTAAGAATTTAAATATGAAAAATTAAACTGTCCCTTTGAAGGTTATATTTCTTGATGCACCTTGAATTAGAACTTAGACACATTCCCTAAAATCTACGATGTGGGTAAAAATTTCAAAAAATCAATAGTCCAAGAGAAACAATTCTAAACCACTCTTAATGATAAGTCATCCATGTTTGTCTAGATAGATTAATGGCTTGAAAATGTTCCCTTCCAGATCTACGGCTCATAATGCTTTGGAGAAATTCAAGCACAAGTACCTAATTGACAAAAAAATATATGGTTCAAAGAAGCCCATAGAAGTTAAAGCAAGATCATTCGATTGGCTAAAATATTATTGGCTAGGAATTGTTCGAAGAAGTGTGAGCACAACCTCTCGATTGAATGCAAAAATTAATGGTTTAGAATCACTGGAGAGGATTGTAGTGCTTAAATGTAATTGGGAAAATGAATAAGTGGCCAAGACCTATTCAAAATAATTTGGGCACTATCACCTGATTGGTTGAAGAATACATGGTCAGATAAAAAAATGATATTTATGGCCTGAAAAAAAATTTCCCAAGGATTTATGCATAGAGGATGATAAAATATTTTAGAACCAATAAGGGGTCACTAATTAAATCTATAATCCAAAATGTATCTACAAAGAAGACTAGCCCATATTTATTAAATAAGAATTAATAATAATAATAATAATAATAAAGGGTATGAGGGCTTGGTTCAATGGTCAAAATGCTTATGTAGGAGCACGGAGACCAGGGTTCCAATCCCTCGGGCCTCGTAGTACCGGTGGGCATGTCGCATCAGTGTAGCCAACTATGTAAAAGATTTACCCGATGCAACTGGAGGTTATAGTGGTGACAAGGAGAGAGATTCAAACCCACGAAGAGGCGTAGAAAATTATAACGTGTTACCAATTCCTCTAGTATAATAAATAATAATATTAATAAATAAATAAATGAAGCAAGGCAAAGAATCATCAGTTAAAGGCTATTTACAAGAGCATTATAAACATTAAAATGGTGAATTATGAGATTTTATGAAGGCTAAATATCATTTATAAAAACATTATAAACATTAAGAAATAGATTTAAACAACCAATTAGAGCTCATATTTTAGAGAAGACAAATAAAATGTGGCATAAAGAAGTATTTATGGTGCAAATTTAAAGCAATAAATAAACATTAATGAACAACGTATATTAGAGCATTTCATTGTTTAAAACACACCTTTTCAAATATATTTTTTGCCAAATATAAATTTAAATTAACTTTGCATGTCTTCTATGATTTACAGGCAACAAGAATAGCAAAGCAAAATCTAAGAGAGATCTAGAAGGCATTCATTGAACCTAGATCTGATCCTAGGTATTGAGATGGATGACAATTTAACTACCTAACCTAAAAAGGATACATCCAAGGAAGTTAGAAGAATCCACAATATATAATTAAATATCAAATTCAAGAAGAAACTAAAAATGACACCTCATTCACTTAGTTATGACTAGCTCATTTGTACAACTGTAAAGCATTAAAAATTTCAAAATTTTAAGGCTATAAATAGTCATGAAGAGCCCATTTCAAAGGATCAAAATTCACTGTTAGCATTAGATATTCTAGGGTTTTCTTTCTTGTTTTATAGTTGATGGATGTTTGAACCTTGTCATTGTACTTTGATAATTATGCTTGTAATCACATGATGTTAGTGTAGACACCAAAACAGCACCAATCCGATTACGTGACAGTGCTTTGGTTATGTCCCGTTTGCTTTCTTCTGGCCGTCCGCCTTCGACACCTTTCTTTTGTTTTATGTATTTTCCAGACAGAAGTTGGTCGTTTTAAAGGCAATATTCCTATGAAGTTTGTCGCCAAAGTCAAAAGGAAGCCTAAGGCTTGGGTGTCGCGAAATCGCGACACGCCAAGGCCAAAAGGAAGCCTAAGGCTTGGGTGTCGCGATTTCGTGACGTCAAAATCGTGACACGCCAAAGCCAAAAGGAAGCCTAAGGCTTGGGTGTCGCGAAATCGTGACGTCACGAAATCGTGACACGCCAAAGCCAAAAGGAAGCCAAAGGCTTGGGTGTCACGAAATCATGACACGCCAAGGCCAAAAGGAAGCCAAAGGCTTGGGCGTCACGAAATCGTGACACGCCAAGGCCAAAAGGAAGCCAAAGGCTTGGGTGTCGCGAAATCGCGACGTCGCGATTTTGCGACGTCGCGAAATCGTGACACGCCAAGGCCAAAAGGAAGCCTAAGGCTTGGGTGTCGTGAAATCGCGACGTCGCGAAATCACGACACGCCAAGGCCAAAAGGAAGCCTAAGGCTTGGGTGTCACGAAATCGCGACACGCCAAGGCCAAAAGGAAGCCTAAGGCTTGGGTGTCACGATATCGCGACGTCGCGATATCGCGACAAACTCCCGTCTTTGCGCCTGGGCAGACATTAACCAATAAAGGCGGACTTTAAACCAATTAAAGGCGGACTTTAAACCAATTAAAGGCGGACTTTAAACAAACGAAAGTGCACTTTAAACCAATGACAGTGGACTTTAAACAAACGAAAATCACCATTAAAAATGGACATTAAACAATTGGTAGTGGAAGTCAGTCAATTACGTGGGCCGTTAGAGGACTGTCACAGGGGCATTCATGAAAGCCCAAGTCATGGAGGACTTTCCTCTCTCATGGGAAGACATGACCGCCACATGGCACCTGTGACCACCACATGGCGCTTATGCATGCCTATCCAAAGAGACCCCCTGGGTCTATAAAATGGTGGACTTTTCCCACCCAAAAAAGGGAGAAAAGAAAGGAAAACGTTTGGAGCAGCGAAGCCCTACCAGTTTACCGCCAGACGTTTTAGCATTGATTCATGTCATCCGCATCCGTGATCTCTTCTGCGAGGGAGGTCATCGGGTGTTTATGGAGAACGTGAATCCGGATCCATGGATCCATCCATTCATCGACAAAGCTCAGTGTTCTATTTGTATTTCTTTTGCATAATAATAATACCGAGATTTTATGCGTTATGATTGTGGTTTTATTTTAGTTCATTTTATTTTATTTCTGCAATCCGTTGTTTTAATCAATCTTTATATGCATCCTTCATTAATTTCAGAAAATAAATGTTTCTTATTTGCAGCAGGTGCTACTAACATCTTTGTTGTTTCTTTGATCGCAGGAGGAGCAGCAAAGGTTAAAGACTCATCAACACCAGCGGTGGCAACATTTTGGCCCGCCCATTTCAAATGTGGGCACGCGGAAGGAAGACTACTAGAAACGATTGTAACTAGAACATGCTAATCTTCCTAGCCCATAAAGGGGACGGAGATGGAATGTAACCGAAATCGGAATCATATTAATAAAAAGGGATGTGCTCCTGCTTTTTCATTATACGTTTGGTTTTGATTCGATTACATTCGCTTTATTTCATGCATCGAGTTAGTTTTGTTTACATTACATCCTAGTACTATTTTTCTTCCGAAATCTCGTGCTTTCAATGGCGATCACGGTGGGACCCTGTCCCTGCATTTTTGAGATCAAGAAACTGATCGAAATTTATGTTTTTGTGCTTGCAGGTACCGGGCCGAGAATCAGAAACAGTCGATTTGGGCGGAAAAGACAGCCGATTTGGGCGGAAAAGAGGTAACGGTTTCTAACTGTCCCTGTCATTTTTTGCTGTGATATTTTTGTTTTCTGTCATGTTTGCCTTCTTAGGGAAAGAGGTTGTTGCCTGTTTCATTTTTAAATAAAAAGAACCACACACACTTCACGCAATATTTTTAAACCAAGGAGCTGGTCGTAAGACCCCAGCCCTTGATCAAGACCATCGGTGGATTTCATCACCACCTTGGCTTGATTTTGCATCCATTTCCTCGATTGTCACTGTTGTTAGGCGTAAATCCTGACGAAAGCTGATCGAGTGTCGTTGGGGTGATTCCCAACGCACGAGGATAAGTCTTCTATGGTAGGTGTCATTAACAGGACAATCCCCCTTTCATACCGCCTACGTACCACGTACCATCTGCTCTCACGTACCTATAGTCTCCCTCTCGTAAGGGCGGGTATATAGAGAGGTTGGTATATCGGCCTGGTTGGTATATTGAAGGGGCGACCATTTATGGGAGTTATATGAGCCTTCATTACGCATTTAAACGTTCTTCAAAACTTTCAAAAACAAAACAAAATCATCAAAACGCACTAAAACCAGTCTAGGACACACCATTAATCTTTAAAAGAGATAATCACCGTTTGTGTATGTGTGTGTTCATTTCTGCTTAGTGTAACAAAAAAAAATCAAAAATCATAAACAAAAAGATAAAAATCTGCTTAGCTAGTAGAAAGGTACCACAATGGTGTACACCCGTAGCCAAGCCCAATCAAGGGCAGAAGCTCCGGAAGGTGCACAAGAAGCGGGCACAAGTCGCCTTCGCTTTAGCCCTGAAGACTTGGTCATACCGCCTTGGCGGTCTAGGCCACAAGAGAATCCACATCATTCCATGTCTAGGTGGAATTATAGGGACACCCCTCTAGGGGATACGCCCATTCAGAATAGCCCCTTTCGGGAAGAAGCTTTACATGTGGCACTCAACGCAAATAGAAGACCGCCTTTTGAGGCTAGATATGAGTGGCCACCGCGCGATGAAGTGCTAGAGAGGCACAGTGTCCATGAGGAGAGACAACGTGAATATGGCATCTCTCCTTTGCCTCCCATCATTGTTAGAACTGAAAGACAAAACCCAGAGCGCAGGGCTCTCCACACAGGGCGAGCTAACTCCACCCGCCCCTTTCACACCAATGAAAGGGAGTACGAGGAAGATCATCGCATTCCTCGAGAGCAACATACAACATGGGAGCCTTGCGCTTTCGCACCTGCTAGATATCATGATCACCCATTAAGGCCGGAGCCTCAAGTAAATGTCGCCAACCTCGACAGAGGGAAGCGCCACATAGAAATCTTGGATCATCACGACCGAGACAGATACATCGGAGAGGCGACTAGGCCCCCTAGAACCAAGATGGCAGAGCAAATTGACTTATCATTTGCTAGACATGCCGCCCGCCAAGCCCAGATCATGCAGCTTGAGCAAGATCATCAGCAGTTAGAGCACTTATACCGCCTTAACAAAGAGCGCATTCGGCACCAAACAAATGAGCTGCTTCGCACCATTATGCCTGAGAGGGTGCAGACCCCTCAAACATAGAGGGCAGAAAGGTATGAGAGGCATAACCCCTTAGTGCAGGATAGGTCTCCAAGACCTCGCCAAGAGTTGCCTTTAAGACACCCTAGACATGAGAGGGAGGCCACTCCCGGAAACAACGATGGGTACCCTCCGCGGGGGCCCACCCCGGGTCATCGAGCTCGCCCAAGAGACTCCTCGAGAAGTTTATGAGGAGTATGAACCAAGAAGAATGGGCCGAAATGCCCTATCAAGGTGAGGAGGGTGCTATCCGGCCACCCCTCCATAGGCCCCCAGTTGCCCATAACACACAACGAGAACGAGTTACAGAGGAAGAGATTAAATCTTTCGATGCATACAAAGCGCTATTAGAGCATTTGGAGTCTATGGAGACGAAAGCTTCTGGGCACCAAAAGCCCACGTTACGACAACTCCGCAGTCATCCGGTGCATCCGTCAGTGCCCACACCTCTTTATCCCGAACATTTCAAGTTGCCTCAGTTGGCAGTTTTTAAGGGTGAAGAAGATGCTCAAGAGCACGTGACAAGATTCCTGAGCCAATGCTTTGGCATTCAAGATAATGATGCATTGTTGCTAAGGACATTCATAACCACATTCACAGGTCCTGCCTCGGATTGGTTCACACAGTTGTCGAAGCACAACATAAATAACTTAGATCAATTAGTAGATGCGTTCCTGGAACGCTTTGCCTTCAACACCAAGAAGAAGGCATCACTGAGTGATCTGGCCAGCCTCAAGCAATATGAGGAAGAGACAATGGCGGCTTACGGGAATCGATGGAGGGCTCTGCTTTCTAAGCTACCTTACCTTCCCCCTATGTCCGACCTCACACAGATGTTTGCACGAAGTTGCTTGAAATCGATCTCTGGGCTATTGCAGCTACAGCAATATGCCACTTTAGAAGAAGCTCTGGCGCAAGCCAGAATTATTGAAGAGATCAAAATAGGGGAAGGCGCAATCGCCAAGCCTAAAAAGAAAGAGTGGAACAAAAACACCAAGACAGGGAATGCGCAACAAAAACCCGCTGAGGTTAATCAAGTTGCTATAAATGTCCCCAGGCCTGCACAAGAAATACAGCCTCAAAAGGCTAATTATCAGGCAGTGCCTCCTAATTATGAAAGAGAAAATAAAAAATAGGAGCAAAATCAGTAGCGTCGCCCTAGGCGACAATTCACCCCTTATACGGAGTCCAGGGACTCCTTATTTGACCGCTTGTCAGCGACAAATCTAATCACCCTTCCAAAAATCCAAAACATAGATCCTAACGCTCCCAAGCCTAAGGGATACAGGGAGGATTTATATTGTAGGTTCCACAGGCGAAGGGGACATGACCTAAACGCATGTTGGAAATTCAAGGGATTGATACAAGATTTGATTGATAATCAAACATTGGCAGTGGACAACCCCATAGCGCCAAATAATCAACAGATGGGGGTATTCAAGGACCCTTTGCCTACCCACGAGGCACAGGAAAAACCTCTTCAGGTCAATGAGGTGCGACAGAATCTCCCCATGCAAGGATATGTGGGAATGATCAGCATAGTAACTAGGAACAGGAAATACCCAGGAGCTGCCCCGGAGGCAGCTACAAGAGAAGTTCCTTCAACGTCGCAACCTCAACAACACACTGTGCAATTGCCTCCGCCTAGACCCGAGGTCACGATACGGACCAAACTCACGCAGAGTTTGTGGACCACATCGGCTAGGCTTTCCATTTATGAGCTTATACAACAGTCAGCGCCCCATCGAGAAGCTCTCATGGAAATTCTGAAAGCCATCGAGTTACAGACCCACGAAGCAAATTCCTTCAATAACTTCGTAGGACATGTAAAACGATGTACGGAGCCAGTCATTACCTTCAGAGAGGATGAAGTTAAAATAGTACCGAATGACATGGCAGATCCACCCCTGCACGTTATCGCGTGGGTCAACGGGATCCCGTACAAGAGAGTGTTGGTAGATACTGGCTCGTCTAGTAACATCATTACCACTACAGCATTAAAACATCTGAAGCTGCCAGCCTCTCATATCACGGCTTCCACATACACACTGCGAGCATTCAACGATGCAATATGCTCGACAGTCGGCACAATTGTTCTACCCATCCAGGTAGGACAAAAGACGATACCCACATTGTGCCACATTTTGGAAGGCGAGATGGCATACAACATACTGCTAGGGCGACCATGGATCAGGGACATGAAGTGTGTCCCTTCGATAGCTCACCAGTGTCTGAAGTATGCATTTGAAGGAGAAGTACATGTAGTCCCGATGGACTTAGAACCCTTCAAATATTGCAATACAGTGCAATTGATGCCGCAATCAACCCTCCCATCGACGCACTTGGATTTCCAGTTAAATCCATCTAGACAGGGTCCGATGCCATGGGCACCACTGGTGACTAATCCATCAAAACCCCAGCGAGTGCATCTTCATCATCTGCTCCTTCACCACCAACGCCACCTGTCATGGCTAAACAGAAGGACAAAGGAAAACAGATCCTGGAAGAGGCTCAACCCCTAGAAGAGGTGTTGCCAACGATATCAACTGTCTCAATAGAAGAAATACCTAGCACAATGGAAGCTGAGGCTCCTAATCCACCCAACATGGAATGGACTCAGGAAGGCCTTCCATTTCCTCCCTCTCAATCGTCAACAATTACTGTTGAAATGGCCAATACGGGCACTGGGAGAATATCTAGTGCAGAATGTTGTAGCAACGCCCACGCTAGAATCGAGTACGGGACATGGGGAGACCTCGCCTTCCCATAGGGACAGTTGTTCCTTTAGGTTACCCACCAAACCGGACAAATTTTGTGTATGGGGGCCTTGATCATGGTGTCGAACCATGCAAGCAAAAGGACGAGGACGAAGAGCCTTTTGCCAAAAATGTCAATTATCCGTCGAACCCGGACTTCGCTCTGAGATATCTAGGCCAATGCAATTGGCACGGATACGGGTTAGGTAGGTATGAGCAAGGGGTGCGTGTCCTTTGCCAGCCAAGATATCAAATGCCTTATGATAAGTCGGGAGTAGGGTTCAACCACCCTTTGCCCTTAGACATCTTGGTGGAAAACATGCAAGGCCTAGTAATAGGCAACAAGGGTGGATTGGCATCAGATCCTTATGCCAACCCGAACACAACGTACACATTGGGAGATTATCTCCCATGGTCAACAACCACCCTTGGTAACATCAATAACCCTTCTCCGTTGATAGAGAGAGGTGAAAGTTCGGACACTAACTTCCAAGGAGAACATAAACAGTGTCCGGATATCTTTTCGAAATTGTTCCCTTTAGAGGTTCCAATTGAACCAGTGCAATGTCAAGAGAATCAGGTCCCCCCACCGAGTGTGGAACAACCGCAATGGGATCAGATTAATTTGCTCGAACAAGATGAGCATAATATGGCACAGACAGCTGTCGGGGCCAATGAGGGCCTTTGGATTACCGACAATGATTACATAGACGAAACTGAGATGGAATATCTTAATCATGCGCGATGACACAATCACCCTGTAACTCATGAAGAACTGATGGCACAACTAGGCATAAGGTTAGGGCATGAATGGTACATAGACCCAGCAAGGTGGGACCAAGTGTTGGATCAATGGCTCCAAGTTCACGACGAGCACCGTCCACCCCGAGACCCTATAATGACATCAGTGCCAAGGGAAGACCCTGTCTTCCTATCAACACATAGGGCCGATCCGTTCATGCCCGTCCCTACAGAGCCGGATCCAGAGCATAGGGAGCATCCAGAATGTTCGAGTTATCACACCCACGGTAATGGAGACCAAATTCATTTCATCCACATGATCTCCATTGATTTGACCGCACCCATCCGCAATCCGGTCGATCCAGCACGGTCATTGCATCTAGACACAGATGCCATCGACTGGGATCGCGTCAATTCACCTATCTCCCCATCAGAGTACTGGCCTTTCGGTAAGATGCCTCATTTTACCTCAGGGACAACTCAAGATATTTTTCAGGCCGAAGAGGGACCCGAGGTTCCAAACGTAGATTTAAACTCAGCTAATGATATCCATTTGATCCCGACTCCACATCAGTTGGAGGACGGATCCCACATGTCAGTCGAGGAGACGATCGACGTAGACATCGGCTTAGACCCAATGAATCCACAGATTATCAAGTTGGGGGTAAGCTTATCCCCTGAAGAGCAAGCCGACTACATTGCCCTTCTCAAAGAGAAGAAGGAGGTTTTTGCATGGTCATACAGAGACATGCCGGGGCTAGATCCGTAGCTAGTCATGCATAATTTAACGCTTGACCCGACAATCAAGCCAGTTAAGCAAAAACTACGTAAGATGCACCCAACAGTGGCCTTGATGGTCAAAGATGAATTGCAAAAGCTGTTGGATGCACAGTTTGTCATCTGCGTGGATTATCCGCCATGGTCTGTCCAACATGGTGCCCATCAAAAAGCCCGATGGGAGGATTCGCATATGCACTGATTTTTGAGATCTAAACAAAGCGAGTCCTAAGGATGATTTCCCCTTGCCAAGCATCGACGCATTGGTAGACGCTACAGCAGGTCATGAAATGCTATCCCTCATGGATGGTTTCTCGGGATACAATCAGATTCGTATCAATCCCGAGGATCAACTCAAAACGGCGTTCACAACGCCTTGGGGGACATTTTGTTATAAGGTCATGCCTTTTGGCCTTAAAAATGTCTGGCGCCACCTACCAACGTGCCATGACGTACATCTTCCATGATTACATGCATAAAACTTTGGAAGATTACATGGATGATCTGTTAGCCAAGTCTCTTTTGCGCTCAGATCATCTCGGTGACTTAAGCAAGATCCTCGATCGCCTCATGGAGCATAAGGTCGGATTGAATCCCAAGAAGTGCGTATTCGACGTCACATATGGAAAACTCTTGGGTTTCATAGTCTCAAAGCGAGGCATCGAGGTGGACCCAAAGAAAGTCAAGGCAATCCTTGAAATGGCTCCCCCAACTACCATTAAGCAACTCAGAAGTCTGCAGGGAAAGGTCGCGTCAATCAAGTGCTTCATAGCGCAGCTATCTAACAAGTGCCGACCCATGAACAAATTATTGCACAAGGGGGTTACATTTCACTGGGATGACGAGTGCCAGTCAGCCTTTGATGACATCAAACAATACTTGGCTTCGCCGCCAGTATTGGCACCACCTAGACCAGGAGTGTCGTTCTACTTATACATCTCAGCTACCGAGGTGGCACTGGGCGCCATGCTGGCCCAGAAGAATGAACTTCACAAAGAACGAGGCTACTTACTATCTTAGCCGCACCCTGGTCGGTTATGAACTTAACTATGCATACGTCGAGAAACTCTGCTTGGCAGTGGTGTTTGCTACCAAGAAGCTATGCCACTACATGTTGAGCAACACTACGTATGTTGTGTCTAAGGAGAATCCATTGCGATACATGATGAGTCGTACTTATCATAGTAGTCGCACGGCGAAATGGATCATGTTGTTGACGGAATTTGACATAGAGTTTATTGGACAGAAATCTATCAAAGGACGAGGTCATAGCCGATCAACTAGCAGAGGCTCCTCTTGAAGACGATCAGCCTCTAGTCATAGAACTACCCGATGATGGGGTCTTCCATGTCTTAGAATCGCCAGATTCTGATGAGCCTGAGTCACAGGCCGACATAACCTTATTTTTTGATGGTTCTAAGTGTGAGCAAGGTGGTGGCGCGGGAATAGTATTCTTCACACCGTAGGGCGCTCCAATGCCCCTGTCATTTAAATTAAATTTCCCATGCACCAACAATAATGCGAGTATGAAGCCTTGCTCATAGGTCTTCGGACAACAATCGCCATGAAAATCAAATGACTAAACATCTTTGGTGATTCGCTGTTAATCGTCAATCAAGTCAAAGGGGTATACCAATGCAAATGCCCAGTTCTGCAGGCTTATAAAGCCCTTGTGGACAAATTCCTGGCAAAACTTGAATGGTACGACATCGAGGCACTCCCTCGGTCATCGAATCATTTTGCGGACACAATGGCCTCCTTGGGGTCACTAATCCCGCAAGACCTTTCTGGTGATATGACAACCATTCAAGTCAAAACCCTATCGCAATCCGCGATGGAGCGTGCAAGCTTTGACTTGACGTCAGGAATCCACATGATCCAGATTGAACCATCCTCGGATAAGTTCTCTCGAATCCACGATCGTCTGAAACATGCCAACTGGGGGTCCTTATTCTCCCCTACTCCCATTAATAGCAACACAACGTTGTTCTTACAAGTTCTATCCCGCTCAGCATTTGTTAGGGATGAACTTCAAGAGGGATTGGTTGTTCATACTGTCGAGGTTTTCGATCAACAGGACTGGTATTTACCCATTAGAGACTACCTCAAGTTAGGTAATCTCCCGCTTGGATTGACGCATGCCGCAAAACGAACATTCAAGCAGAAAGCGGCTAAGTATGTCTTGATAGGAGACATTTTGTATCGTCGCAGCTATGAAGGGATCCTCCTTCGTTGCTTGGACCAGCAAGAGTCCACTTGGGCAGTTGCCCAAGCGCACGATGGTACATGTGGTGGCCACTTCAGTGGTATGGCCATTGCAAAGCGCATTCTTCGCATGGGCTATTATTGGCCATCTTTAGAGCGAGATTGTTGCGCATATGTCAAGAAGTGCGTGAAGTGTCAACATCATGCCAATTTGATGCATGTACCTTCCTAGGCCTTGCAGAAAGTCCAATCTGCTTGGCCATTTTTGCAGTGGGGCTTCGATCTAATTGGAAAGATCTCCCCTGCGTCGTCAAGCCATCACACGTTTATCATAACGGCCACAGAGTATTTTACCAAGTGGGTGGAAGCAATTCCGCTGACCTCTACGATAGGACCCCGCATTGTGGAGTTCATTTTGCATAACATCATATGTCATTTTGGTATTCCATCCAAAATAATCTCGGATAATGGGCCATCATTCAAGAACAAAGACGTGCGTGCTTTGACCACAAAGTACAAAATTCAGCATAGTTTTTTGACACCCTATTATCCGCAGGCAAATGGGCAAGCAGAGGCGTCAAACAAAATGCTAGTTGCCATCCTTAAAAATACGGTCGCAGACAGTCATAAGGATTGGCACATCAAAATTCCACTTGCCCTTTGGGCTTATCGCACTAGCATTCGGACGCCCACTGGGGCTACTCCATTTTTGCTCGTGTATGGCTCCGAGGCAGTCATGCCTCTAGAGTTGGAAATTCCTTCCCTGCGCATATCAATGCAGGAGTTCATCGATGATGACACTACACGGCAGGCCCGGTTAGACCAGCTTACGTTGCTTGATGAACGACGCGTTAATGCTCTCGAGCATTTACGTATCTATCAAGAGCGACTTAAGAAAGCTTACAACATGAAAGTTCACCTAAGGGACTTTCGGGTTGGTGATTTGGTTTTGAAGGAAAACCAACAGAACTCTAGTTTGTCGTCCCACCTAAGGGACAAGTTCACGGCAAATTGGTTAGGTCCATATGTCATTGATAGCAAAATAGGACCCGGGACGTACCGGCTAGCCTCTCTTGATGGAATCAAGGAAACAGAACCCTTGAATATCAGTCATTTGTGACCATTCCATATCTAAGAGAGCCATATCCCAAAAATGCTCCAACGATTCCCTAAAATCGCTTGGTCAATCCCAAAATGCTCCAAGGATTCCTAAAATCGCTTGGTCAACCCCAAAATGCTCCAAGGATTCCTAAAATCGCTTGGTCAATCCCAAAATGCTCCAAGGATTCCTAAAATCGCTTGGTCAACCCCAAAATGCTCCAAGGATTCCTAAAATCGCTTGGTCAATCCCAAAATGCTCCAAGGATTCCTAAAATCCTTGGTCAATCCCAAAATAAGAAAATCTTGGTCAATCCCAAAATGCTCCAAGGATTCCTAAAATCGCTTGGTCAATCCCAAAATGCTCCAAGGATTCCTAAAATCGCTTGGTCAATCCCAAAATGCTCCAAGGATTATCGCAATCACTTGGTCACCCCAAAAGCTCCAAGGATTATCGCAATCGCTTGGTCACCCCAAAAGCTCCAAGGATTATCACAATCACTTGGTCAAAACCCAAAAAGCTCCAAGGATTATCGCAATCACTTGGTCACCCCAAAAGCTCCAAGGATTATCGCAATCACTTGGTCACCCCAAAAGCTCCAAGGATTATCACAATCACTTGGTCACCCCAAAAATGCTCCAAGGATTCCTATAATCGCTTGGTCAATCCCAAAATGCTCCAAGGATCCCCACAATCGCTTGGTCAAAAATAAAAATAAAAAAATTCAAAAACAATAAAATCATCAAAAACAACAAAATTTTGCATCTCATTTCTAGGCATGTTCAAATTCATCAATAAAAAGCGCTTCTCGCATCTCATCTTCATATTCACAAAAATCAATCCATCAAAAATACAAAAAAACAAAAATACATAGCTGCATTAACCATTGCATCCATACATTGCATATTTGTGGTTGTACAGGTCAAAGGCACCATAGGCTGTAATTGCTCTGCTAGTCCATCTGGTTCCACATTGTTCCATTTTATAAAACAACAAACAAAAATGCCATTCACTACTTTTTACCACACTAGAGTCAGTGGTCTTCTAATGTATCAAGAGTTTTCGTAATTCAGTCATCATTTTGCTCTTTAGCCACGTAATGTACGGAGTCAGACAGATTTTACGAGGGTAGAGTTACACTTGAAATACGCCTTGTTACGTAGCATCCCAACACAAATTAAAACACATAAAAATTTCCAAGTTGTGTGAACGAAAGATGAAACCTGCGTAGTAATCCAGGTCACCATAAGTGAAACGGTTATCTTGCTCATCCCCCTGTGCGAATGGTTCCAGAATGCTGAGAATTGACAAAAGGACGAGCTCTTTCCTATCCATTCACCTTAATAAACAAGTGGTTTTTACCACTACCAAATCCCAATCATAGTTGGTTCCCAAAGTTGTAAGGATTTGTACTACACGTCCCTGCCAAGGATGGGTAGTCATCCCCAAGACCCAAAAGGATCAATGCCATTCACAAACAAAATTCAAACAAATCATCATCCTAACACTTTCCATTCACCTTTGGTCTCCAAGTTGTAAGGATTCGTACTATCCGCCCCTAACCAGGATGGGTAGTCGTCCCCAAGGCCTAAAAGATCAATGCCCTTACTTCATAATCTCCATCACCCCCTTTGTTCCCAAAGTCGTAAGGATTCGTACTACACGTCCCTGTAAAGGATGGGTAGTCGTCCCCAAGGCCACAAGGATCAAGGCCATTCACAAGCCCAAACTAACACTGCTCAAAATACAAAATCAAATAACAGTGGTTATCACCACTATCCCAAATCCTTGCTCAAAGAAAAAAATTAATAAAAAATAAACAGTGATTTTCGTCACTATATAGACGAGCAAGTCTCCCAAATCATTCAGCCAACAAATAACCTGAACTTGAATCCCTGGAATTCTCAGCATTCGAAAACCATCTAGGTGATCCTCATTACAAGTTTGGTTGATAGCCTATCTGGCAATGGTGGTATCCTACCCGCACGACGATATATCTGTCACATTAACTCGTGTACAGATCAATGTTTGCATGTGGATGAGCTAGCTTATGGTATCCTAGAAAGCAACGCAGATTAATCTGTCTAAATACAACAAAGGAGTTAGTGGAGCTAATTAGGTGATCCTCAGTACAGGTTTGGTTGACAACCTATCTGGCACTGGCGGTATCCTGATGAATACCACATAAATGAACTCAATTGCACACACAGGGATGCGAAATAACTTGGTCAAAAACAAGTCCGATTCATACCTTGTTCAAAAGTCTTGTAAGATAAAGTACAATCATGGCTAGTGAGTTAAAACCGTCTGAGTCTCAGAAAACCTTAGCTACATTTCTAAACCAACTGCGCTACTTTTCATCCTTACAATACCATCAGAAATACAAAAAAACCACATGCATACATACAAAGTCATCTACCACAGTAATCGCCTAAAAACAAAATAACAAAGTCCTAAACAGTCTATGGTGCCCTAACCAAACAACACAAATTCATTTCATCCATTACATTTTGCATATCACATATAAATAAAAAACATTTGCATTTATCATACCATATACATCCATTACCATAAGCATGCATCCATCACCATCAATCATTGCCGGACACAAGCAATGGTCGGACACAAGCGCTCTTACACTTAACCTCTTGGCATAGAAAATCGATGTCGGGGCACAAATGGTCGCTATTCTACTCCCTAAGAAGGCTAACATAGCCGGACCTCTCCACGGGACGATGGATTGTTGACACTTTCACCCCATTTTGGCATCACCAAAAGGGTTTTTACCCACCAAAAATAGGTCCAAAAGTCAGAAAAATGCTTGCACATTCAATGGAAAAACATCTGAAGCACCCTCACCTAAGTCATCTTGGGTCAAGCGACTCGTCGCTTTTCTCATGGCAGTCATTCCCTCATCGATTCGTCGCTTGAGGGGGTAGTCACACTTAGTCACCAATCAACAAACACACACCCAATCAAGGCAATGGCATGCATTCAAAGAATCATTGACAAAGACAATCACGCTCCTGCTTGGGGCAGTAAACAAGCAACAATCACAAATCGATCAAACGCGATCAAACGCTTGGCATTCCCGAAGCATGAACTCAAGGTTCCCCAGTGGATAAAAGGTTGCGCCCTTTGCCTATTCATGACTGATCAATGTCTAAGTTCAAGTCACACCTCACCAAAACAAGTTAATACTTGAAATCAAATTCCTTAGCTCGTCAGAAGCAAGGATTCAAGAATGCATCCCCTTTCCATGCTTGGGGCATCACAAGTTGGTTAGGTTACTAAGAAACCCATTATCACTAGTGCTTTGTTATCTATTTTTCAAATCTTTTTTGCAACATGCCAAAGCCAAAAGAAGCCTAAGGCTTGGGTGTCACGAAAGACGTCCAATCCGACATCCAAAGCCAAAAGGAAGCCTAAGGCTTGGGTGTCCGAAATCGCGACACGCCAAGGCCAAAAGGAAGCCAAAGGCTTGGGCGTCGTGAAATCGTGACATGCTAAGGCCAAAAGGAAGCCAAAGGCTTGGGTGTCGTGAAATCGCGAAATCGTGACACGTCGAGGCCAAAAGGAAGCCTAAGGCTTGGGTGTCGCGAAATCGCGAAATTGCGACACGCCAAGGCCAAAAGGAAGCCTAAGGATTGGGTGTCGCGAAATCGCGACATCGCGATTGACCCACAATCCAAATCGTGACACGCCAACCAGAAGCCTAAGGCTTGGGTGTCGCAAAATCGCGACGTCGCGATATCGTGACAAACTCCTATCTTTGCGCCTAGGCAGACATTAACCAATAAAGGCGGACTTTAAACCAATTAAAGGCGGACTTTAAACCAATTAAAGGCGGACTTTAAACACAATGAAAGTGCACTTTAAACCAATGACAATGGACTTTAAACAAACGAAAATCACCATTAAAAATGGACATTAAACAATTGGTAGTGGAAGTCAGTCAATTACGTGGGCCGTTAGAGGACTGTCATAGGGGCATTCATGAAAGCCCAAGTCATGGAGGACTTTCCTCTCTCATGGGAAGACATGACCGCCACATGGCACCTGTGACCACCACATGGCGCTTATGCATGCCTATCCAAAGAGACCCCCTGGGTCTATAAAATGGTGGACTTTTCCCACCCAAAAAAAAGAGAAAAGAAAGGAAAACGTTTGGAGCAGCGAAGCCCTGCCAGTTTACCGCCAGACGTTTTAGCATTGATTCATGTCATCCGCATCCGTGATCTCTTCTGCGAGGGAGGTCATCGGGTGTTTATGGAGAACGTGAATCCGGATCCATGGATCCATCCATTCGTCGACAAAGCTCAGTGTTCTATTTGTATTTCTTTTGCATAATAATAATACCGAGATTTTATGCGTTATGATTGTGGTTTTATTTTAGTTCATTTTATTTTATTTCTGCAATCCGTTGTTTTAATCAATCTTTATATGCATCCTTCATTAATTTTAGAAAATAAACGTTTCTTATTTGCAGCAGGTGCTACTAACATCTTTGTTGTTTCTTTGATCGCAGGAGGAGCAGCAAAGGTTAAAGACTCATCAACACCAGCGGCGGCAACGTTTTGGCCCGCCCATTTCAAATGTGGGCACGCGGAAGGAAGACTACTAGAAACGATTGTAACCAGAACATGCTAATCTTCCTAGCCCGTAAAGGGGACGGAGATGGAATGTAACCGAAACCGGAATCATATTAATAAAAAGGGCTGTGCTCCTGTTTTTCATTATACGTTCGGTTTTGATTCGATTACATTCGCTTTATTTCATGCATCGAGTTAGTTTTGTTTACATTACATCCTAGTACTGTTTTTCTTCCGAAATCTCGTGCTTTCAGTTAGCAAGTCTAAAATTATAATAATTAAATATCTTTATCAATGCAATATATTAGAATTCTTGGTGTAACCTATGCGTTTTTATCGTGGTTACATTTGAGTCACTTCTAGTGTTTTGTTTATTTCCTCTTTGAATATGGCACCATCTTCATCTTAGATTATGTGAATGTTGGTTGGGCTAATATTGGTTTGATATAAAATTACTGCTTCAACATATTTAGTATAAGGCTTCAAGGATTTAATAGTTTGTCTTATTTCTATCTATAACCCTTTCCTTTTGATTTTTTTTAAACTTGTTTATATAGGAGTAGATTAGTTGAATTTTGACTTCTAAAGCTTACTTTATATAATGATATTGTTGCATTTCTATAAGTTTCAGAATTATCATTGCTATTTGATATAATGATCATGACTAAGATACAATGAATGACATGTATTGATAATATTAAGATAGCAAGCCTAGAATCTTGCTTTATTTAATTCTTTGATGCAATCCTTTGATATTAAATATTTATATTTTTATGATTAGTTGAGTAATTAAGTTATATTTTAGTTATTCAAGCCTAGATAAGTATTTGGAACTCACCCTTATAATAATTATATATAACTCTAAATTATCCACCTATTTTATTTTTTATTCTTTGATTTAACAAGAACATATACTATCACCTGAACCTTGGGGAAGAAGTGTTCCCTTTCAATTGAGAACAAATTATTGTTTTAGATATTGGTGTTGTAGCACCCTAAAATTGGCATGGTTAAAACCTTAGTAAAAGATAAAAGATAAAAAAAAATTGAATTTTAACCCCAAACTGCCCGTTAACCGCATGTTACCCGCTTTCCCCATTTTTCGTGCCATTTTTAGGATTTGTTTTGACCGTTGGACGATATCATCGCAGATTAGACGAAATCACCCCTGATCTGACGAATTTGTCTGGAACAGAATGTCCAGACGATTTCATCCCAAAATCAAATTTTCATAATTAGCTTCTGTTTCAACAGCCTCTCCAACTTGGGCGGAAACGCGTCTGCGCAGTTGGAGATTTCCCTGTTGGAGATCTCCCAGATTGGGATGATCCCCAACCTCCTAACCTCTTCCTAATCCTATATAAACTAGGATTTTTCTAGTTTATCCTCCTGAACCCCTTAGCTGACGGATTTCCCTGTAGATCTAGTTCCTTATTCACTAGAGCATCCTCGCACTACTGTCTGTATTCTATATTTTGTATTTTCTTGTAGGAACTCTACTATTTTTTAGTCGAAGCTAGCTCGGATCGTCGCAAATGATCTCAGATGATTTCGGACGATCTTGTCGAGGAGCGCAAACGATCTCGTACAATTGGAGGCGATCCCGACTATAGTCCAGATTGGGGGCAATTAGAGTCTAGAGTTTGCATTTCCTTAGCTTTTTTGCATTTTCCTATTATATTCCTGCACTGTCTTAAATTATTATGTTTATGCATCTTGGAGTTCACCTCATTTAGCATAATCGCATGATGAAGTTAAGAATAAGCATTTAAATTTATTGCATTTTCCTTATGTTGTTTGAACCTATGATTTATGCATGTTTGTTGTTATTGCTATCATTTTTCTTTACTTCTATAGTGGCATATTTGGTATTTTGTACCTATTTCTGTGATTACAGGTTTTTGATGAATTCGTCTCACGAATTCGTCAGATTTTAGATGATTCTATCTGATCTCAGATGACCTTCTACGATTTGAGATGATCCTATGAAATATCAGATAATTATGTATGAATTAAGGCGATCTGGACTGCTACAAAACTTAGAATCTTCATCAGACATCTGAAATTAGGTATGATACATTTTAGCTAGCATATTCTCAGTGATTAGCCTTCATTCCTATTTTTTGTATTCATTTAAATCAGCATTGGAATATAGAATAGTTTAGATTCATCTTGGCCAAACCTAGGAGTTGAATGATTAAAGCGCAAAATGAACACATCAAACTCACTGTCAACCTAGGCATGGAAACTGCCATTCAAAAGTTTCCTGGTGAACCCACCATCCGTCAAAAATTCACCCTTATACCCTCCCCCGAGAGGCGGGACCTTCAAAGGGCCTCTCAGTCTGAGGTATTGTCCCATCCTTCTTGCATCCCCCTTCTAGGCACGGATCCTATATCCTGAGGGTAAGGATGCGAAAAATTTGGAGCGATACATTTTGGTGAACCCGACGTGAATAACATAGGCATATTTTTTATTCAAAAATATAAAACAAAAAAAAATATAAATATGTATGTATACAAAAAAAAAATATAACAAAATCATCATTTCAAGTTTGTATGTTTATATTCAACTCTAAATAGTAGATATTAAATATCACTTTTAGAAGTACTAAAGAAACCATGAGTTTTTACTCAAATCCATATGAGCCCATCAGTAATGTTGGAAGAATTCAGCCAAATACATTTGTTGATTATGACCAATCTCATCCCTATTCAACATCACCTCCATCACACTCTTCTCATTTTTCATATTTAACCCAACAGGACAACCCATTTTCCAATCCTCTTCATAACAATATTATCTATTCTCCCATAAATCCATATTATGTCTATCAATCCACATATAATCCTCCTTCATCCTTTGAATATTCTTCTTTCAATACAACACATCCATTTCAACAAGAAAATACTTATTCTTCCAATCCTACCATGCACTCACATCATACTTCACAATATTCCTATCATCATTCTACCCATAACAAAGAAAAGAGAGGTAATAAACCATTAGGTCCTTTTATGACTAAACTCCTAAGGCACATATCAAAAACCTCTTGAAAACCTTCATCACGTACATTTACAAAGCTCAATCAACCAATGAATATAATTCTCAAGCATTTACTTGATACAAATAGGATTGAACTGCCTTCCATAAGACAACTTGATACCACAACGAGATTGGTTTAAACCCGAGCTACATTGTGAATATCATAGAGTAGATGGACATATGACACAAAATTGTAAAGATTTAAGATGTACAATTCAAGATTTGATTGATGAGGGTCTTTTTAATATAAAGGAATTACAATCTACAACTGATTATAAATCTCCGTTAAACAATCAAACTCCTACACAACAAATACCAATAATCAATCAAGACATGGGGATCTCCCAAGAACCCCTATTCAATTATCAACAACATGAAACCAATCAAATGTTGCATGTTAATGTGTCCCATCATGATCATATTACTAATATTGTAACATAAACTACAAATGAGCAACCTCAAGTTCAATCAACTCAATCCGATATTCAAGATAGGGATTCCTCATTTGACCAACCTTCAAAACTATCTTTTGCTCTAGAGAATGATCCAAAATGGAATGTAAGCATAGAAAGCTCATCTTTAGAATCAAAATCTCAATCCGAAATCCACTTTGATAGCTAGCAACAAGTGATTAATCCTCAAGAAAAGATATCCCTTTTAGAAGTATTACAAAGTTCTCATAAGGAAACTTTGTTCAAGATACCTAGCCAACAATTTGTTCCTCATCATATTTTCTCTAAGAACATAATTAATGGTGTAAACCCTCTTGAGGTTAACCATATTTCATTCTATGATGAGGAGATTCCTTCCTCTACTCCACAAGAAGACTCCTATCTTTACATTACAGGATCTAGTAAAGAAACACCTGTTAAAACTATCATGGTAGATAATGGCTCCTCTCTTAATTTATGCACTTATCAATTATTCCAAAAAATCAAATTAAAGGAAGAACATATTAATGAATCAAATGTTATTATAAAATCTTTTAACAATGAAATTCAAGAAGCTCAAGGTACTATAATTCCTCCCTTTAATATTGGATCCAAGATCCTGGATACTCTATTTTATGTAGCATATTGCCCTTCACCTTACAACCTACTTCTCAGAAGTCCTTGGATTCATACGATATGGGTTGTCCCTTCCACTCTTCACCAATGTTTGAAGTTTGAAATTGCAAATAAAATTGTTACCATACATGGTGACCCAAAACCATTTGAAGAATATTTAATGGTTGAAACATCAAGTTATATACATTATTTATTATCACAATTATCTTCTATCCATCACTTTTCTTCATCCATATATGATCATCCTTGTTTACCAAATAACATCCATGTATATATTTCACATATGCTCCCTCCATATTATCAAGACTTGGAAGATAGTGATAAGAATGAAGAACCTTCTTATCTTTCTAACATTTTATTTTGTAACATGATCCATTTTACACATATAAAAGTCAAATATTTTGCTACATTATTCTACATTATAACAAAGCTTTTGTTATCGCTACCTTTTATTCATCACCTTTTGTTATTACCCTCACCACAACCAAATTATCCTTCAAAACCTCCTTTGATTTTGAAGCAACCTTAGACATGCTATACTCAAATAACCTTGTATAATGTATATAGATCATCTTGTATATACCATCAATTCATAAATTAGAACCAAAAAAAAAAAAATCAAAATCCTCAAAATCTTCAAAAAAATACTAATGCAACTAAAAACCTTAAAGGTAAATTTGAGCCCAACTGGCTTGGACCATATGTCATCACTGCTAAATTTGGATTGGGAGCATACAAATTATCTACCTTAGATGGTAAAGAACTTAAAGAACCTATGAACATTATGCATCTCAAACGCTACTATGCATAAAATTTGGTCATTTCATCATTTGTATATATTTGTTTTGTATATTATTTCCTTTTAGTCACTTATGTAAAATGTTTCAAAAACAATCACCTTGTATTTCTTTCAATTCATAACAAAAACATCAAAATCATCAAAATATTCAAAAACATATTTTATTTTCGTACCTGTCAAATCGTGAAGTATTGCAGTTATATTTTCAGTTATTTTGGACAAATTAGCATTTATTTGGAATCCCGCACTTTCACATTCACATGAATAAATATCTTGATTTTATTTTTGATTATTAATCTCTCTTATATCAAAGTCCACAGTTGAATTAAATAACATTTTGAGCATAGCGAATTGATCTTGTTATTTACTTGAACCAAGTATATCTTCTCACATTAAAATAATTTCATTGCAAATTTGATATGATGCTACATAGTAGAAATGGTTTCTTGAGCGAAAATTTTCCCCTGCTATCCTATCATGCACATGGTCTAGGATCTTTGAGAATTGACAAAAGGACAAGCTCACCCCTACCTAGAATAAAAATCCCTTGCTCTATAGCTAATCCGAGCAAGTATCCCTAGCATAGGAAGAAAAGAAAAGTTCAAGAAAAAGAGAAAAATAAAAATGTTATTTTGTACCATCACAACAATATTTCAGCATTATCTCAAATATCAAGCAAAAATACAAAAAAAGAAGAAGAAAGAAAATCAAAAGAGAAACGCAAAAGCAAAATCCAATAAAATCCTTTCCCTACCTCTTGAAAAGAAAATAAGGGTGAATGAGCTTGAATCCCTGGAATTCTCAATTATTCGAAAACTGTGAGGTAAGCCCCATAACAGGTGGTTTGTGCCCAACCCACTTGGCCTTGGGTAATTCCTAGCATGGTGATATGTCTGTCACATTAGCGACCTTATTTTGTACAGACCTATGTTAGCTTATGGATTAGCTAGCTCTTGATAACCTAACTTACATAGTAGTCTGGTACGGTTACATGCATATAAATCATGGTCAACAAACATTCATTTGGTTAAGACAAATTACTTGTATCAAATTATCTTGCTCAAAATTGGTGAATGAACAATACAATCGCACACACATTTGTATTTGAGAGATTTTGTATCATTATGATAAATCAAGATCGATAATGAACTCACATTTGCACATGAGGATCCCTTATAAATCTATATTTGTCTTTGAGATAATTTAAACTATTTCTGTAATTCTTTTCGGAATAGTTTTATCCTCTTATTTCAGAATTTTTGTTTTGTATAAAAGCAATTATATACATTTTCTCACAAAATCTCAAAAACGATTTCCAACAACATGTTCATATTATTATTTTTCTGTTTATCAAAAGTCAAAAATTCATCTTGCAATAAAACTAAAAATCTATTTTCTTCTTTGGATTTCGCGATGATGGTATAAGTCTATACCTATAAATTCTATGCCTAGCGCAAACCATTGTTCTAATTTTATTTTCCATTTATTTTAAAAACAAATTCATATGACTTGCATCATTATGTTCCACAATAATGCTTTACAAACGAACGAACACTTATTCTATTTCATGTCATTATGTCAACATTCAATTTTGCAAACCATGGTATAATTTCTAAGGAATTGTTCAAAATTTTATCACACTTAGGAATTTATGCCTAGCAAAATCATATTTCTTTTAGTATCTCATGCATACTATTTTTATGAAAATCTAAAAAAAAATCATCAAACCATCATCATCTCCATCATCACAACACAAAGTCTTAAGACAGTCTCTTAAGCACTCTTTTACTTTTAACAACATTTCTATACTGGGATTAGCTTGACGATCGAGCGAGCGGCGACTCCATGAAATGGTCTATAAGAGCGACAATGTCCTTTGAAATTAATGTTAGAAGTCTCTTTTTATTTTTTCATCAAATCACATATTTACATCAGATTATTTTATTTAAATTTTACAACATGACATCAAATTATAATATTTCCAAACAACATAATTAGATGAATCATCAATCAAACAAGCAAAAAATTCAAATATTGAAGCATCATAAAAACATATGAACAAGTCATATCAAAAAGATCATATATATATATATATCACAAAAATTATATACATCATATCAAAACTGGATTGGTATGCCACAATCTATACCCTGGCATACTCAATCCTCTCAAAAATCTATACAATCTTTGTGCAGTCTATAGCCACCTAGTCTCGAGAAGCCCTCGAGCTCTCAGCCTCATCTCCTCCCCCGCCCTGACGTGGAGGAGGTGGTCCCATAAAAATGAATAGTAAAAATGAATTAGGGTTTTACCCTATTTTCTTAATTTTATTTAAAGATAAAAATTTTAATTTTGCTTTTCCATGTTTTTACCTCAAACCATCGATTTGGGTAAAAACACGGAGGGGGCACCATAGTCAGCATTCGTACGATTCGACCAAGAATCGTCATCTAAAAAATTGAGTATATTTTTTGCTTTCTCGTAAAACAGGAAAAACTCGTTTTTAACTCATTTTCTTCGAAAAATTCGCCAAAGAGGGGGCAAAATGTAGCACCCTAAAATTGGCACGGTTAAAACCTTAGTAAAATATAAAAGATAAAAAAAATTGAATTTTAACCCCAAACTGCCCGTTAACCACCTGTTACCCGCTTTCCTCGTTTTCACACCATTTTTAGGATTTTTTTTTACTGTTGGATGATATCATCGCAGATTAGACAAAATCGCCCCCGATCTGACGAATTCGTCTGGAACAGAACGTCCAGATGATTTTGTCCCAAAACTGAATTTTCATAATTAGCTTCTGTTTCAACAACCTCTCCAACTTGGGCAGAAACACATCTACACAGTTGGAGATTTCCCTGTTGGAGATCTCCCAGATTGGGATGATCCCCAACCTCCTAACCTCTTCCTAATCCTATATAAACTAGGATTTTTCTAGTTTATCCCCCTGAACCCATTAGCTGACGAATTTCCCTGCAGATCTAGTTCCTTATTCACTAGAGCATCCTCGCACTATTGTCTGTATTCTGTATTTTGCATTTTCTTGCAGGAACTCTACTGTTTTTTAGTCAAAGCTAGCTCGGATCGTCGCAAACGATCTCGAATGATTTCGGATGATCTTGTCGAAGAGTGCAGACGATCTCGTATGATTGGAGCCGATCCTGACTATAGTCTAGATTGGGGGCAATTAGAGTCTAGAGTTTGCATTTCCTTAGCTTTTATGTATTTTCCTATTGTATTCCTGCACTATCTTAAATTATTATGTTTATGCATCTTGGAGTTCACCTCATTTAGCATAACCGCATGATGAAGTTAAGAATAAGCATTTAAATTTATTGCATTTTCCTTATTTTGTTGTTTGAACCTATGATTTAGGCATGTTTGCTGTTATTGCTATCATTTTTCTTTACTTCTGTAGTGGCATATTCGGTATTTTGTACCTATTTATGTGATTGCAGGTTTCTGACAAATTTGTCTCATGAATTCATC
This sequence comes from Wollemia nobilis, assembly GCA_028583015.1. Classification (NCBI taxonomy): domain Eukaryota; kingdom Viridiplantae; phylum Streptophyta; class Pinopsida; order Araucariales; family Araucariaceae; genus Wollemia; species Wollemia nobilis. Next base: position 16,015,476 of record JAQPPZ010016726.1, read on the forward strand.
AGATTTCAGACAATTCTGTCTGATCTCAGATGACCTTATATGATTTGAGATGATCCTATGAAATATCAGACGATTACATACGAATTGAGGCGATCTGGACTGCTACAAAACTCAGAATCTCCATCAGACATCCGAAATCAGGTATGATACATTTTAGCTAGCATATTCCCTGTGATTAGCCTTCATTCCTATTTTTTGTATTTATTTAAATCAGCATTGGCATATAGAATAGTTTAGATTCATCTTGGCCAAACCTAGGAGTTGAATGATTAAAGTGCAAAATGAACACATCAAACTCACTATCAACCTAGGCATGGAAATTGCCATTCAAAAGTTTCCTGGTGAACCCACCATTCGTCGAATATTCACCCTTATACCCTCTGGGCCTCTCAGTATGAGGTATTGTCCCATCCTTCTCGCATCCCCCTTCTGGGCGCGGATCCTATAGCTTGAGGGTAAGGATGCAAAAAATTTGGAGCGATACAGGTGTGCATTGACAATTGGATCAAGCATATCACTCAATAGGAAAAGGTGTTAGAAGGAGAGCTTGAAATTTTTTATTTTTTGATGCTTTAGGTCTAAATAGCTTAATAGCCTTAGTCCATAAGATCTAATTTACTTCTACTCTATCTTTGAAATAGCCCAATATAGTTGACTTAATTGATGATTGTGAGACACGATTGCTTAAGTTTGGATATTAATTCTTGATTTCTTGAACCTTTAAATTTCTTAATTATCATGTTTATCCTTTCACATATGTCATATCTCTTGACTGTTAAAACTGGAACCTAGGATTTTCATCACCAAGTCTAAGTATTTTGAGGGTGACATTAAATTTCATAGCCTTTCTCCTCCTAGAAGACCTAAAAATAGTAAATGTCAGTCAATCACTCTTCCTTTTATTACTACCTCACCCAACCTATCACACTATTTATTGATCCATTTGTCACTCCATTAAATTCACCCATGGAAACATTTTCACCTTGGTTAGGTGGTAGTAGTCCACTAAATATACCTAGATCAACTCATGATATGCCCAAGAGTTCTAAAAGGTATTTTCATAGGTACAAACATGATGGATCTAGAATAGCTAAAGTACACATACAAACTTATAGATATGATTTAATTTTATTACAAGTTAAACATGAGGATGTGGCTTTTAGAATGTTTCCTCTTACTTTATATGAAATAGCATATGATTGGTATATTAGTTTACCTACAAATTCCATCACCTCCTAGGTTTAGCTTGAAACAACATTCATTAACCATTTTAGATTATCCATAGACCTTGCTATTATATACCATCAATTTGCCTCAGCCATAAGGGAGCCCAGTGAGCCTCTAAGGCTATTCAATATTAGGTTTTATAAGTTATATGGCAGACTGACTCCACCCACTTAATATTGAAGCAACTATACAAATGCATTTTAGATATTTAGACCCTCTCACATTCATTTTTATAAGGAGAGCATCCCATATCACCACCCTAACCATGACATATAGTGAATCCTTGATAATAGAACAATAATTGATGCCTAAAGGTATTTGAATTGTACAATTTATTTCCTTAGGACAACCATATGCATTTAATCATGTACCAATGATCAATAAAGATCTTTCATAGTAGCTTCCTATGTTGAATACCCCACCATCCCATAGTTATAATCATATTTTTAATGCCATTACTACTCCTATCCATCCAATCACTCCAACATACCTTGATAATTAGTTTACTACTTAGAAGAATATTGAAACCAATGCTCAAAATATACCAATATTTTTGAATGCTGCTCCAAATTAGACCATAATAGAATTCCTAAATTCTACTTCATCTAAAAATAACACATTAAAACAAACTATTGTAGGCCATACCAATAGTGCCAAATCTCAACTAGATAGTCTATAGAGACTAGTCAAAAAACTTAGTAGTGATATGATCCAATTACAAAAAAAAGTACCCCAGCATCCACCTCTTAATAATGCTACTCAATATAGAAACTTCAATTTTAAAAGAGTGAATCATCAGTGGAATGCATGTCCAAACAATGGGGGAGTACCCAACCCCATTGCCAATCTAAATCAGTCCACCACCATATTCAATATTTTAGATCTAGCTTTAAACAATTGGTGTAGAGTGCATTCCATTACATAAAATAATTAAAACGACTGCCCTAAATTCAATATAGCATTAGATATAGTAAAAATAAATGAAAAATATGGAAATAGCACCTAATGAATATAATACAAATCAAGCTATCTCTAGTAATGGAACACCTTTAGTGGTAGAAACCTTTGAATCATTAGAAGGAGATGAAGAAGGATATGATGGATCTTTAGAAGAAGCACTAGTCTATAGGCCATTCAAGAAAGGAAATAACTATATACTTAGAAGCAAAGGAAAGGCATCAATCACCTCTTCTACTCTACCTAATCATACTTCCATTCCTTCTGATGCACAAGCTAGAAATAATCCCAATCCACCTAAAGCTCATACACAACCTAAGGCTAATGGCCCCCCATAACCATACAAAATTATAGAATAGGATAAACCTACGTATAATATTTTAAATGATTTAAATAAAATTAAAGCAAACATATCTCTATTTGAGGTTGCCTAGTTAATTGATCAACAAGAACTATTAATTAAAGCATTTAGTGATCAAAATAAGAATGAATCCAAGAAAACCATTGATGCCCAAATTGTATCATGGAAATACAAAGAGGAAGCCCCTCCTTTCCTCTTAACTATCATAATTGTAGATAAAAACTTGCATAATTGTCTTGTTGAATCAAGAGCCTTGGGTAAAATCATGCCACCTATTATTTACCAAAAGTTAGGTTTGAATCCTGCTCCCTCTAATCAAGTAGTAGTAAAATTGGAAAAAAAAGGTGAATGTGGTTGGAGTAAACATGTTCATATACAATTATAATTAAAGCCTAGAATTCAACAGTATATAGACATTCAAGTAGTGGATATTCTTGATGGGTATGGAATGTTACTCAGTAGAGACTGGTCAAGAAATTTGAATGGATACATGGAAATAGATTTTTCTCACATAGGATTACCTTGGAAAGGTGTGGCAAATCAGATTAGAATAGAGAGAGAAACTAAACTTAAATAGCTCATAACTAACTACAATGAGACCATAAATTCCTCTATAATGAATCAAAATTAGGGGTCTACACTCTTGAATCTAAACAAATTAGTGATAGTTTTGAAACTAAAATGTCACCAAGTAAACAAAAGAAAGATGAAAATATAGTTTGGACTCTTATGTTTAATGTATCCAAGTCTATTCAAGGTAGTGGATATGTTATTGAGCTCATCATACCTAAAGGTAAGTCTTATTTAGCTATTTACAAACTATAATTCCCCTGCACCTACAACACTAAAGAATATGAGGTATTAATATATAGATTGTAGTTAGCCCTTAAGAAGAACATTACATGCTTTAGGAGACTCTAATTTAGTGGTTAAATATATTAGAAGCCAATATCATTACCATAAAAAATACTAATACACTATAGAAATAGAATAAGAGATCTGATTAGTGAATTACATGCTTTTAACATCAAATTGATCTCTAAAATGAAAAATAAAACTGTAGATTATCTAATAGTGTAAGCTAGCACATTAAAGCCTATGGACCATACCAAACTCAATAAATTTTCAATAGAATTAATATCCTACCAATCCATTCCAAAAAATATACAAAACTTTCAAGTGTTTGAAGATAATAAAAATGTATTAGATTTCATTACTAATTCTAGAGTTTTTGAAAATTAGGTAAGAGATGAAGATGATAGAATATTGGATGAAGCAGATGAAGATAATGAGGTAAAACTAAAAATAAATACAATTTCTAAATGTATGGTTTTACTTGAAATACTGTTTGATATAGACTAGAAGAGTAATAAATGCAACAAATCTTAATTTCAAGATAATGTATATGATACTATAAATATAGGGACTAGTGAAAATCCCTAAAATGTTATGATAGGAAATGCTTGCACTAGTCAGGAAAAGGAAGGAATTATGCAAGCTCTTAAATATTATAGAGACATCATAGCTTGGAGTTATGAAGACCTAAAAACATACAATAAGAAAATCATTTCTTATACTATTCCTTTGAAACCAGAAGTGAAGCCATTTAGGCAAAATCAAAGGTTTACTAATCTCTATTTGTGTGGACACCAAAATATAGCCACTTATCATCCATACTAAATTTCCCATCATTTCCATCCATTATTCATATATATTTATTTTATATATTTAAATAATAATATTTTATATATATTTAATAAATATATATTTATATAAATGAATTAATCCTAGCCATCCAATTTCACTTAATCATATCCATCCATCTACATCAATCCATGCCACACCCTAGATTTAACATCCACCATTCGATATAATTTTATCTTAGAATATGATTAATGTCGTTGAAACCCTAGCATGCCCTAGGTTGGACTACTAATAGGATCCATTTTGATGGCTCAACCCCTGAGTTTTCCCTATGTGTTCCATGAATCCTGACTGAAAGTTTTCCTACGTCATTCATACCAAAGTTCTTTGGAGCATATCCGAGCACTCTCATTCTTACCTACAATAGCCTCCACATCCATCATCGCTCATCTCGCCTTGCCATATTTGCTTCTATAGACTCTTCCCTCAGCCACCAAATGCGTTTGGACACTTGCTTCCTCTCCATCTCTAAGCACCTCTGGGTGCCCCTCTACCATTCCCAAGTTCCCATGGGAATTTCCTACATCCATCAAGCGCTCACAAGAATTTTACATAAGAGTTCTGAGGTCCTACTAGCCTTCAGGAGATGCTAGCACATCGCCATGCCAATCCACTACAAAAGACTTCATCATATCAGAGAACAGTAGATACGTAAGGTAAATCACTTGTTTAGTATTTCATTACATGCATTTTTAGTTTTTTTGATGTTATTTACAATAGATAGCTAGGTTTTGTGGTATTTATTATAGAGGGCCTCACATTGTGGAGCCCTCATAGTTTCTACTAACTTATTTTCCATTTTATTGTGTGCATATCTGGAAGTGTGACATTAGCATTGTGCAGCTGCTGAAGCTAGAGTGGCATGGCATCAGATAACTAGAAGCCCAGTCACTCCTATTGAGAGCAAAGACACATTTGAAGACACCACCAACATTGTTTTATAGGGTTTCAAAGAACCCTAGCTATTGTAAAATATGTATCAAAGAATTCAAAGATCCTTATTGTAACAATGGAGTTTTGAGGCTCCCCCCATTAATATAAAATCATTCATTATGTAATATTGTTTTCTTTGAGTTCAAATTATTTCATGTTATTTGGTGTTGCATTTTTGTCTTCACAAATGGCGATCACGGTGGGATCCCCTAAGGGTTTATTTTTATTATTTTCCTTACTAATTTATTTTTTATTTTTTGACTTATTTTGCAAGATTTTCAAATGTGTGAATCGAGCATTTTTTGTTGGTTAGGATTTTTGAAGACTTGCAAGAAGTTGCAGAAGGTACACGAATACCCGACGATGCTCGAGGGTAGTCTAAAAATGCCCAAGTGCATTTCAGAATACCCATAGGTGTTTTACAAAGAGTTGGAGTAGATACGTAGGCTATTTATAAGTCTCCTATCAAAATCCTAGCTTTTTTATTTACATATTATCACATTTTCATGTTTTTTTTTTTTAGGTTTTTAAGATAAAAAGAACATCATTAATTAAATCTAGGAAAAACATTCATATTAGCTTGCATCTTAGGTTTTAGATTAATCATTTGCATCCATCCACATCTTCTATTTGAAGTTTTTGATTTTTTATTGTGTGTACAAATTGAAAAAAATATTGCATTTTGATTTCATGTGAATTGAAATTGCATAATTAGTTTACATTATAGGGTTAGGAATTCCTATTTTTGTAGGTCTAAGTAGGAATATTATTCATATACCAAAAGTATCTCCGTACTTGGGTGATTCCATACAGAGGAGTAGACAAATCCCCTAGGTGTCTAGAGTAGGTTTTAAGCATTGTACTCTACATCCTTTGGAAAAATTGGTATTGTGAGTAGTGGCTTCTGATTTAGACTATCGAAAGTAGTTATATTTCTAACATTGTATGAACACAATATAAAATCACAAATTTTAAAAAGAATCACACACTGCATGATTCACTTTTAACAGTATTGGTTAGATTTCATCACCAGCCATTGCTTGAGATTTGGTGATGGTGGATTTCATATCCATCCATCAATATCTACCCTTATAAACCATAGGTTACCCTTGAACAAACTTGTTGGATTTCATCACCAACAAGAATCTAGTTACACCAACTCAACCATATTTTTTACTTTTCTTTGGTTAATTTAGATTAGAACATTTGAAACACACAAGATTGAAACTTAAGAAAATGAACTCACATTAAAATGAGATAATCAATGATGATGTAAGACACACATGTTAAACAAACTTAGCATTAATTGTTTATTTTTATTGTGAAATTTAAATTTGATGTTTCATTTTACTACATGATTTGTATTTTGGTTTATTTGCTTTATGGTCTTAACAAGAAACAAAAGAAAGCATTAAATCATGATAATAAAATGGAACCTTCATCCACATTACCCACCACTTCTGTGGTAAAATCCTTGAATGTGACATAGGAAAATTTATCTATAGGTCCCTCACATTCCTTACCATCCACAACCTTTCATATGGATATGTCCCAAGAAGAGTTTACCTCACCAACCATCGACCACCACATTACCCACATAGACATGGCATGAGTAGAAGCTCTCATTTAGTATTCTAACTATATCTTAGAGTTAGTCCCCAAATTACCTAGATAGGATTCTACTTTACATCAGGATCCTATTTATTCCCAACCACCATATAGCTTTACCCAAGTGTACATGTAGACATGCAAAACTAACCCATTTTCCTTTGTTTTCCTCCTAGAAAAATAAGGATATTCAATAGAAATTTTACCATATCAAATCATTTCAATTATTCTAAAATTTTATACCATTGGATAGGGCTTGAAAATATCTTTCTAACGGTATATTATATGTCTAATTTTGAAACCATTTGACCCATCAAAATACCAAAAAACTAAGTACATGTCTAAATTCCTAGTGAGATTGTACGATATGATATTGAATTATATCGTACGATGCAAGATCGTATCGTACGATTCAAGATCATACGCATATGATTTTGTTCAAAACTGAAATATCAACTTAGCAAAGTGACAAAACCAATTGCAATATTTGTTGTCCTCACCTACGTAACCGTACAACGGTTACGGGATCAGATCTGCCAATCAGCCTAGCTTGGAGGAGGTTGCAACCCATTTTGTTTTCTAGCCCAGTTTTATCAACTTTCGTAGCCTATTTAATCAGGAATACCTCCCCTCAAATTGCTCCTGGCTCGTTGATCTCATTTTTTGCATTCAAATCGCTATAATTTTTGCATTAGGCCTAGGTATTTTCTTGTTTTGTGCAAGATCGGAGGATACGATCAATGATATAGGATGGATACAATTTTGCTATTTTGATACGATTTTGCTATTTTGATATGATTTTGCTATCTTGATATGATTTTGATATTTTTGATACGATCTTGCATCAAAGGCGTATGATCTTGCTCAAACTATATGATCTTGCTCTGAGATCACTTGGGGGAAACCCCGAGTGCTAGTTTGCATATTCTAGCTCTGTTTATTTTTTATTTTATTTTTTTTTAAGTGAAAAACCCCTTGCATGGCTGCCTTGATCTAAGAGACCATGAACAGGGGGTTCTACACCGTCAAAGTCACCCGGGGGTCACACCCAGCCCTGCCCGTACCAACATTATCAATTGGATTTTGGGTACCCAATTCAGCTTTTTGGTAGGGTGGAGATTTGAACCTAGGACCTCCCTTGGAGGATTGCCCTCTCCTCTCCAACTCACCTACAACACCTAGGTAGCTCTGTTTATTTTTTGATCTGCTATTTTATTTGTCATTTGCATCATATAGACTATAGAATTCAATCGTTTATATTATAGAGTTCACCGATTTTGCATATAATTGCATATTACATATAGTTCTAGGTATTTATCTATTATTTACATTTAAATACAAAATTCAATAGCCACCATTAAATCTCATTCATGTTAAAAAAGAACAATAAAATCTCTTGTTTTTTTGTTTTCTACACTCTACCCATGAAATTGCAGGATTCTGTCAAGATCGTATTGTTCGATATTTGATCAGATGGTATGATTTTGAATCGTAATCGTACGATATTGCTCTGCTCGTACGATTTTTCTCTGCTGCATATGATCTAAACTGCAATAAAAAATAAGAACCTTCATCAAAATTTCGGAATACAAGTCAGACTTTTTATTACTTCCTAAGCATTGGATTATCCATTTTAATCCTATTTTATGCTATTTGTTGTCTACATGTGAATCAAAATTATATTTAGGTTAGCATAGTTGCATATTGGCCAAAACTAGGTGTATGTGAGATTTGATAAAAGGAACACATCAAAACAAATCCTAAAAACCTAGGCGTGGAAACTACCATAAAATATTTCCTGGTGAACCCTAAACAATTTGTCAAAAAATCACCATAAGAAGGTACAATTAAGTGCCTCTATCTAAGGTGTAGACCATTCATTCTCCCATTCCCCTCTAAGGCGCGGATCCATTAGCCTTGAGGAAAGAAGTGCGAGAATTTTTGGGCTACATTCTTTGGTGAACCCGACGTGAAAACATTAGGCATATTTTTTATTTATAAAACATAAAAAAAATATAAAATTTACCACAAAATAAAAACCACAAATATCACTAATTTAAATTTGCACATTTTCATTCCATAGATATTAAATTTCAACATAGTTGTAAGCATAGATGTTAAAACAAAATTCCTAGAATTTTGAGAAGTGGTAAGCAAGTAGAACCTGATCATATGGAAGAACAAGATCAAGAAAATATTAAGGATAGAGCACTCATTGAAGATTATGTACCTTTATAATATGAATGTGATAATGGAGAAGACAAAATAGAAGATCCTGATGAACCTACATTAGATGAAAAAGAAAATGTTAAATTTGAATCTCTTAGCAAATTTACTCAATTTATCAAAAACCACATAGAAGAGTTTAATCAAGCATTGTAAATTGATAATTCAGGAGAAGGTGATATGGAATCAGCTTTAGCATCTTCTTTTCGAATACATACAAATCCATTATCATACATGAACTCAACATACCAAGATAATGATCAAGCAGGACCATCTAGTCAAAACATGATACCTTTAAATCAAAATGTTCAAAAACCAATGGCACAATCATCTAAGATGGCTGTTAATAACACTAAATTAAATTCTCAACAATGGAAACAACAAGTGTAAAATATAAATTATCAACAGAAAATTCAACAAAATATAATTTCCATAAACACTTTACACAACACCGTTTTAGTTGGAAACCCTTATACAACAACACCAAATTATTATCAAAGACACAATAATATGGTGCAACAAAACCAATTTGGTGGACAACCGTAGGGACTTGAAGCCATGATGAAATAGTTAGCTTCAATATTAGATCAAATAGATCCCTAACGTCCCTCATATAGTTATAGAGAGATATGTAGTCAACCCTTGGATCCTATTGTGGTTGCCCAACCATACCCTAAAAATTTCCCTATATGTGTCCTTCTGATATATAAAGAAACTGAAGATCCTATTGAGCATATTCACATGTTTAGGAAAACATGTCATGATGTTTCTCATGATGACTTGTTGTTACTAAATATATTTCCTAAAAGTCTTGGAGGCATGGCTCTAGAGTGGTATTATCAGTTACCCACTAATTCTCTAAGGAATTTTGAGGAGACAACGAAAATTTTTGTCCATAAATTTAGTGCCTACATAGAGGCATGTGACTATTAAGGATCTATACAACTTAAAACATGGAAAATATGAAATTTTTCTGAATTTTTGACTAAATGGAGATAATTTTTAGGCAAATTACACTTTGCATTACCTCACCGTGAAATGCTGGACATGTTCATAGGTAATTTTCAAGAACAACTATCTTATGAACTTTATACTGCTATAGTAACATCCTTTGATCAAGCCATTGATTTAGCAAGGAGGGTAGAAGATGCCCTTATTAGAAGAGGTCAATTTAAGAATAAATATGAAGACAAAACTTCTAAGAATCAATATAAGAATAAACAAGTAGTGGGTGATGGAGTTACTGACAATAGAAATAACTCAAATTTTAAGCTTGTTGAAGTTGTGAAGAAGTTTATATTAAAAGTTCTAGATAAACCACCAAGAGAATTTACAAGATTAAATCAACCTTTAACTATGATTTTACCTCAACTATTGGAACAAGTCTTGATACAGTTGCCTAAAATTAGACAACCTGATACAACCGTAGCTGGGTTTAGAGTTGATTTATATTGTAACTTCCATAGAGTAGATGGACATTCTACAAATTCTTGTAAAATGTTAAAGCACATGATACAAGATTTGATTGACCAAGGTAAGATGGAAGTTCAACAATTTCCTGCAAATAATAATACCCAAAATAATACTCAAAAACCTCAAAATCAAAATGCAAATCAAAATTTGGATATTTTTCAACACCCTTTACCAAAGCATGGTAAAGAAGTTGTAAATCAAGTGGAACATCATAACATTCCTCATACAACTCGATATGTGGGAACTATTAGAAAATTTCTACCTCATCAAGATTTGCAATAACCATGTGTAACTACTAAATTTCAAGTTACTATTATACCTCTAAGAATTTGTCAAATTACATATTTAGAAAGTGATGAAGAAAGTGAAACAGAAAGTGAGGTTGACATTACCTCAAATAATTCAAATAGTTTCGAAGATGAATCATATCCAATTCCTCCCATCACAGATTTAATGGTGCCTAGATAACCATTCCCTAGAAGAGTGACTACTCGACCATCATCTCAACAAGTGCTTTCAAATGAAAAAGTAGTAAATTCTAGGCCACATTTTAGTTATTTGCATAATATTAATATTGTGGGTACTATTGGAACCATCACTAAACAGCAAACTAAAAATCAAAATTCTCAAATTCAAACTCAAATAATAAATAAAAAATCACCACCATATTCTTCTCTACAAAATATTTATTCACCTCAGCCTCTTCATAATAGTAGCATTATTTCTGCTCCACATTCATTGAAAGCTATTCAATCCCCATGTAATTCTTCTTTATCATCATTGCAATCACAACTATTCCAACCTTCTTCTTTCAACACAACACATTCATCTCAACAAGGAAATACTTCTTCTAATCCTACCATACAATCGCATCATACTTCACAATCTCCTCATCATCATTCTATTCACAATCAAGAAGAAAGAGATAATGAACCAATTATTGATAAAATACTAAGAGAACTAATCAAGCATCAACGATAGGAAACCAATCAAATATTATATTTTAATGTGTTCCATCACAATGATATCACTAATAATGTGATAAAAACTACAAGTGATCAACCTCAAGCTCAATCAACTCAATTTTATAAGCAAGAAATAAATTCTTCATCCAACCAACCTTCAAAACCTCTCTTAGTTTTGAAGAACAATCCAAATGAGGATACAAGCATAGAAAACCCATCTTCAATGTTGGCATCTCAACCTAAAGTCTCCTTCAACATTCAACAACAATGGGAAAATCATTCATATAAGATAGATCTTCTGGAACTTTTGCAAACCTCTCCTATTGATAAGGAATATTTGTTCTTTATTCTATCTTTCTTTATCATCATTACAACAAGTTCTCTACTCTTTTCCTCTTTATCATCATTGCCACTTTTTGTTTTTCACCTTTTATTCTTCATTCTCTCTTTCATTATTGTTATCACATCAAGTTCTCTATTATTTTCCTCTTTATCATCGTCATCTTCTATCCATAAATTTTCTTCATCTACATCTACTTATCATTCTTCATCACAACAATCTCAACTATTAACCAATCAACTTCAATAATATAAACCACAACCAAATTTTTCTTCAAAACTTACTTAGACATTCTATAATCAAAATCACCTTGTATAGTGTATATAGATCACCAATTCCATCATTAAAACATCAAAAACAACCAATAATAATAATAATAATAAATTAAAAAATATATATATATCAAAATTTCTAAAAATATTTCAAAATTATTGCACTTTTATTTGTTGTTATCTTCCAAAAATTTTGAGTTATATTTTATCTTATTTTAGATAAATTCAAAAGTTATCTTGAACCATGCACTAAAGTTCACAACTTTTAAATGATTTTGATTTTGTTACTTTGATTATAAATCTCTTTTGCACCAAAATAACTATTACTTCAATAAGTAATTTTGAGTTTTGGGAAATGATCTTGCTACTTCTTGAACCAAGAACACATTTTTACATTTTAAATGATTTTGCAAATTCGGAAGTGATACTACATAGTAAGTCTAATACATTAAGTGAAAATTTTCCCTTGCTATCCTATCATGTGCATGGTCTAGAATACTAAGAAATTGGCAAAAGGACAAGCTCCTCCCTACCCAAATAAAATCCCTTGCTCTACATCTGATCTGAGCAAATATCCCAAAAAATAAATAAATAAATAAATAAATAAAAAAAAAAAAAAAAAAAAAAAGAGAAAAATCAAGAAAAAAGTTCCATTACAAAAAGCAATAAAATCCCCTTGTTCAGAAATGGACAAGAAGTACCTATTCCAAAAATGTGAAGAAAAGAAGGAAGTATTGAACTTGAATCCCTGGAATTTCTCAGTTATTCAAAAACCATGAGGTAAGCCCCATAACAGGTGATTTGTGCCCAACTTGCTTAGCCTTGGGTAATTCCTTTCACATGGCGATATATCTATCACATTAGCAACCTTATTTTGTATAGACCAATATCCACTTATGGATTAGCTAGATTTTGGTAATTTGATTTACATAGTAGTTCAGTACCAATGCATGCACAAAATCATGGTTAATGAACATTTCACATGCACACACATTGGTTCATAAAATTTTACTTCTATCAATAACTTACTCAAAATTGGTGAATTAACCTTACAAAGCACACACATTTTTTACTGGAGAGATTTTGTATCATTGTATCAAATCAAGATGGATAATGAACTCACTTATCACACACTGGTTCTTGATAAATTTGACTGTCTTAAAATAAGTTAAAATATTTCTTTGAAATTTGTCGGACAACATTAGTTTATCATTATTGTCATATTAACACATTACATTGATATTTCCAAAATTTTAAAAATCTCAAAAACAACTTATTGCAAAAATAATGTGTAGTTCAAAATCATTTATCATACATAACATTCATGACTTCGCGATGATGGTATAATTCCTAGGAATTATTCTTCTCAATTTTCACACTAGGAATTCTATGCCTAGCGCAAGTCATCTTTCCCAAGTTCTAGGTCTAAAACATTTCATATTGATCAACCTTATTAAATGTGTGATACAATGATTTGCTTCATATCAATTTATATTTTAAGCTTAAATAATTTCATATTATCATGCATTTCATTTTGATTTTCGCGATGATGGTTTAGTTCCTAAGTAAATATTTCTCTTCAAATTTCACACTTAAGAATTTTATGCCTAGCGCATGTCATCTTTCTAATTTTTCATGACCAAAATTAGTTCATATATTCTCATAAAAATTACATAATATTTTTGTAAAATGTGACACAATGATTTATCTTACATTACTTTGCATTTTAAAAAGAACAAATAATTTCATATCATAATGCATTTCATTTTGATTTTCATGATGATGGTATAATTCCTAAGTAATTATTTCATATAATTTCACACTTAGGAATTCTATTCTTAGCGCAAATCATCTTTCGAATTTTTCATGCTTAAATTCATCTATTTTCACAACATCTATCAAACATCTTGTCACAAAACAACATAAAATATTTCTTTCTCATCATAAAGCCTTAAGATTATTCTTAAGCACATAATATTTTGGTATTAGCAATACAAAACTTCCTCATAACAAGATCCACTTCATGACCTAGCGAGCATTGACCTCCACCAATGGTCATATAACAACACAACATCATTCGAGGTTCATTGCTAATACCTCAAATCTATCATCACACAAAAATATATTTTTCAAAACACACTTTACAAAATCATTTTCCTTTTATGTTAAGCATGATCAAAATGTTCAAAAATCAAAGCATGACTACAAGAAATTATGTAACACAACCATCATAATAAAATGTAATAAATCATCCAATAAATCATACAAAGTCACATAAAACAAAGAAGATCAATATATATAAGAAAATTTTGAGTTTTCCACCAAACGTAGAATTTGGTGTAAAAACTCGAGGGGGCATCATAGTCAAGTAAATTAGTAATTACTCTTCTAAAACATTAATTTCACATGAACTATTCATTCTAAACCATCTACTCATTTTTGTCCATACCAATTATAATCATTTCTACTCAAGTGTCTACACTTTTATTTGATGCATTTATTGTTCATAAATACGTCAAAGAAGGGGCAAAATGCAGACATGAAAAATTGACCCATTTTCCTTAGTTTTCCTCCTAGAAAAGTAAGGTCATATTCAAGAGAATTTTTACCCTATAAAATCATCTCTCAATTCTTATCAAATTTTATACCTTTGGATAGGTTTTGAAAAGAGCTTTCCAATGGTATATTATATGTCCAATTTTGACACCATTTGACCCCTCAAACTGACAAAAAACTAAGTACATGTCTAACTACCTGGTGAGATCATACGATATAATCTTGAATCGTATCATACAATGCAAGATCGTATCGTACGATTCAAGATTGTATGTGTATGATTTTTCTCAAAATTGAAATCTCAACTTAGCAAAGTGATAAAACTAGTTGCAATGTTTTTTTTCCTCACCTGCGTAACCGTACGATGGTACGAGATCGGATCTATCGATCAACCCAGCTTGGAGGAGGTTGCAACCCATTTTGTTTTCTAGACCAATTTTATCAACTTGCTTAGCCTATTTAATCAGGCATCCCTCCACTTGAATTGTTCTTGTATCGTTGATCTCATTTTCACATTCAAATCACTACAATTTTTGTATTAGGCCTAGGCATTTTCTTGTTTTGTGCAGGATCGAAGGATATGATCAGCGATATAGGATGAATGTGATTTTTCTATTTTGATAGGATTTTGCTATTTTTATATTATTTTACTATTTTTGATATGATATTGCATCAGAGGCGTACGATCTTGCTCATACTGTACGATCTTACTCTGAGATCACTTAGGGGCAACCCCGAGTGCTGGTTTACATATTCTAGCTCTATTTATTTTTAGATCTGCTATTTTATTTGTCATTTGTGTCATATAGACTATAGACTTTAATCATTTACATTCTAGATTTCACCATTTTTGCATCTAATTGCATATTACATATAGTTCTAGGCATTTATTTGTTATTTATATTTAAATACAACATTCAATAGCCACAATTAAATCTCATTCATGTTCCGATTTTGACCCTAAAACCCAGTCTATCAACATTGCTCCGATTTGGATCAAACTCCATGGGCTTCCCCCATAGTTCTTCTACAATGATGCACTCAAAGGCATCACTCAACCGATTGGAGATTTAGTCGCCATCGACCCTGCTACCCGAGCCAGAACCAGAATGACCTATGCTCGTGTCTGCGTCATGGCTAATCTAGATTCGGCTCTACCTACCTGCATCGGCATCACCTACGGGAGCTACAGAAGATGTCAAGGAGTTGAGTACGAGAACAAGCCCACTTTTTGTGTGGAGTGCAACACTCAGGGCCACCTGGCTTCTCAATGCCCTTCCCAAAAAAAAGATATCCCCAATGATTCAGGCAGGAAGAAGGATTCCCAGTTCCCCAACACCTAGAAAAAGGCTTCTGGCAGGGGTCATGGCCGTTCTATAGGCCCCCCTAAAACCTCTGCTCCCAACCATGTAAGTGCTCTGCCTTCTCGTTCCAATCAATTTTCTCCCTTAAATAATATTCATACTAGAGAGGACATCTCCGATGACCTTCCCATAGATTCAAACGTATTACCCACACCCACTGTGATTCAGTCTCCCTTGTCCAAGGGTAAAGCTGCAATGACCTCCCCAAACTCACCCTCAGATTCTGGTCCATCTCACCTTCCTCTTCCCTTCCCACCCCTTCCCCCGACTCAGAACCGTCCTCTTCCCCTCTCCCCTGAGTCTGTTGCCCCGTGCCAGTCTCCCCGCTCGCCATCCCCCCATTGGCCTGTCCCTGGGACTAACACCAACGACATTCTCCAAACTTCCAGCCCATCGAAATCTCCCATTCCTGCTCCCAAAGCTGATGTCAACAAAGAACAGAGAAGGGGAAGACCGTCCAATGCAGAAAAGCTTGCCAAAGCAGCTGAGATTGAAATGGCTGATGGATCTGTGCCTACCTCCTTGGGCCCTATTTTAGAACAACCCACCCACCTAGATTTGGATGAGGCTAGACCTAAACTTACTCCATCTCAAGGGAGAGGCAGAGGTCGCAAAGCAAACCCCAAGTCAACTCGATGAAGTTTGTCTCCTGGAATGTCAGAGGCCTCAATGGAACTGCTAAACAGAGGACTATCAAATCGGTGAGAAAAACCCTAAAACCAAATATCATGTTTCTTCAAGAATCCAAACTGGACGAGAATAGCAGCACTCAAGTTTGCAAGCTAATCTGGGAAAACAACAATTTTGCCTTTTGTCCCTCCTCAGGGGCTTCTGGGGGTCTCCTTTGTTTGTGGGATCCGTCAACTATTGAGGGGAGAGTTCTTTCAGTCTCTGACAGAACCATCAACATTTTGTTCACTAATAAAGTCACTAACCTTCAATGGATTGCCACCAATGTTTATGGACCAAACAGTCCTGTCAACAGAAGATTGTTGTGGGATAACATTTCCGCAATGCGCAATAACTTTCCTGACTTTCCATGGATGCTCTGTGGAGATTTCAATACTCCCCTTCACCTGTTTGACAAGCAAGGAGGCAATCCGATCACTAGCAGCTGCATTGAAGATTTCAGCGATTTTGTCAACCTCAACGAGCTAATGGACATGCCGCTCCAAGGATCCAACTACACTTGGAGCAACAGACGGGTGGGCATTCACCACATCCAAATTTGGCTTGACATATTTCTCTTATCCAAAGAGCTCATTCCTATTTTTGGCGATGCCAGGCTTCTTAGCCACCCAAAAATTGGATCTGATCACAACCCTCTTATTTTGGATTGTTCCCGCCCCCAGCAAACCTTCAAAACCCCCTTCAGGTTTGAAAATATGTGGCTCACCCATCCAGATTTAGGTCGGTGTATTCGACAATGGTGGCAGCAAAAATTTAGTCCAAACCCTCTCTCGAATCTGTTCCTCAAACTCAAAGCGGTCAAGCTCAAGCTGAAATGCTGGAACAGGGAGGTTTTTGGCAACCTCTTTACCGAGAAAAAGCATCTGATGGATGAGCTCAAAAGGGTGGAAAATCTGATTCAGGGAGGGGATCAGAGGGTTGAAACTTTCATGGAAGAAAAAAGCCTCCTTTCAAACTTTCACAATGCCTTGGCTAAGGAAGAGTCCTACTGGAGGCAAAAATCCAGAAGCCTCTGGCTCAAAGAAGGAGACACCAACACGAAGTTTTTCCATGCTTCCACCATGCGCCACAGAGGTTCAAATAAAATCTCTGAGTTGACCAAGGCTGATGGCACCATTGCCTCTGACATCCATGCTATCAGACAGGAAGCTGTGCGCCACTTCCAGGAAATCTTAGGTCCAAGTGTTGACTGCAACCCCCGCACAACAAGTTCTCTACTTCAGAACATACCAAAGTTGGTGTCTAACGATGATAATGGGAAATTGCTCCAATTCTTCACCGAAGAGGAGATAAAAGATGCTCTGTTTGCAATGGAACCTGACAAGGCCCCTGGACCTGATGGCTTCCCACCCCGATTTTTCCAACATTTTTGGGATATTGTGGGCTCTGATGTTGTAGCTGCAGTTAAATTCTTCCAGAGAGCCAAAAAGATGCCAAGAGAAGCCAATTCCACCTTCATTGTTTTAATTCCCAAGTCCAATGATCGTGCTTCTCTCTCTGATTTCAGACCTATTAGTCTCTGTAGTGTCATCTACAAACTAATCACCAAAGTCATGGCAAACAGATTGAAAGACATCCTTCCCTCCATCATCGACCAATGCCAAGGGAGCTCGGTCAAAGGTAGATTCATTGCTGATGGAGTGATAACCATCCATGAATTGGCCCATTCGGCATCTAAAAATAAAAAACCCAGTATGTTCCTTAAGCTTGACATGAACAAGGCTTTTGATCGGGTTTCCTAGAAATTCCTGTTCGAGGTCCTTGAGAAGTTTGGGTTTCACAAAGAATGGGTCAAGATGGTCCGTGAATGCATCTCTACTACTTGGTTCTCTGTTCTTATCAATGGTTCACCTGTTGGCTTCTTTCAAAGTTTCAAAGGCATCCGTCAAGGGGACCCTCTGTCACCCTTCCTCTTCATCATTCTGGCCGAAACCCTTGGAAGAACACTTATCGCTGCTTGCAATAGTGGACTCATCTCCGGGATCAAACCAACCTCAACAACCAATGTCATTTCCCATCAACAGTTTGTGGATGATACTATTCTATCCTCTCATGCTTCTGTTCCCGAAGCAAAAATCATTAAGAACATTCTTGATTCTTATGAAGAGGCGGCTGGCCAGAAAGTCAATTACCGCAAAAGCAAGCTATACTTTCTCAATACTCCCATCCACAGGCAAAACAGGATTGCTGAGATCCTTGGGTGTACCATTGGGAGCCTTCCAACTACCTATCTTGGATTACCGCTTTTCCACGGCAAATCGGTCTCGGCTATGTGGAACCCTGTTTTAGATCGCCTCAACAAGAAACTTGCAAGTTGGAAAAGTTCAATGCTCAGGCAGCCAAAGCCACTCTGGTCCAGGCTTGCCTGCAAAGTATTCCTATTTTTTTCTTATCTATCTTCAAAGCTCCAGCTTCCATCTGCCAAAGAATTGAGCAAATTCAACGCAGATTCCTTTGGGCGGGAAATGAAAACAAGAACAAATTTTCCCTTGTTGCCTGGGATAAGGTTTGTTCCAAGAAAAAGGATGGAGGACTCGGGTTCAGGGACATCAAGCGGATGAACATGGCCCTCATTGCCAAGCAGTCCTGGAGACTTACCATCAATGAAAAAGTCACCTGGATTGACATCATCAAAGCTAAGTACCTCCATCAGGTTCCCTTTCTTGGAGAGCACAATCTACCTAACGGATCTCATTTCTGGAATGGTGTCACCAAAACAAGGAAGATCATTATGGAAGGCTTAAGGTGGTGTCTTGGAAATGGAATGACCATCCGCTTCTGGGAAGACCCGTGGATCCGTGACAAACCTCTCAGCCAAGACCCTCATCTTGCAGTGCTCAAGACGGTTACTGAAGACACCTTTGGAGATAAGGTGTGTCATTTTATTAACTCAGATCTTCCAAGACCCGAATGGAAACACCTAGCTCTTAATGGGCCTAGGCATATCATCGAGGTGCTCAGGTGGTTACAAAACCTGCTAAGGACCTGCATCATCCCCAGCTCTCACAAAGATGACACCATGGTTTGGAACCTTGAAGATTCAGGGAATTTCACTGTTAAATCTGCCTACTACAGCCAAGAAGCTCCCAGTGATGGCCGGGACTTATCTAACCAGGTCTGGGTCCCCAAGATCATTCCCAAGGTCAAATTCTTCTGTTGGTTAGCCATCCAAAATAGAATCCTCACCACTGACAACTTGATAATCAGAGGGTTACTCATTCCCAATTGGTGCATCCTGTGTAAAAATGCCTGTGAATCAACTTCGCATGTTTTTCTGGAATGTCCCTTCTCTCTTGCCATGCTCAACCAGGTTCTCAACACCTTCGCCATCTCCATAGCCCTCCCTCATTCCATTCCCCTCCTTTTTCAACAATGGCCCCGGCCTTTCAAGAACAGTCAACTTAAATTCATGTGGCAAGCTTGCCTTCACATTTTCCTGTGGTAGATTTGGCTTGAGAGAAATGACAAAATTTTCAAAAACCATGCTACTGATAAGAAGATTGTTGTGGCCAAAATCTTGGCCCTTGCTGCGGAGAATGCCTCTCTTGTCTCGTCTTCCAAACCCCCCCTCCTGGCATTGAATCGGACCTAACTAAACTTTTCAATCTTTTCAATTTTTTTGCTACACCCCGTACTTCTGTCGACAGGTCTGTTATCAAGTGGGTCTTACCTCCTACTGGGTGGCACAAGCTTAACTTCGATGGCGCAGCCAAGGGCAACCCCAGAGTGGCTGGCGAAGGAGGAATTCTCAGAAATCACAGAGGAGAAATAATTTTGGCCTTTGCTCAGAACCTGGGAATTCAATCTAACAATATGGCAGAGGCTCGGGCCTTGCTACAAAGCTTGATTCTCTTGGAAGGCTTGACCATCAACAAACTTATCATAGAAGGAGACTCATTGCACTGCATCAACTGGCTCAATGGGACCTCTGTGCCTCCCTGGGCCCTTGTTTCGATCTTCCAAGAATGCAAGGCACTAATTGGCATTTACCCAGAATTAATCATTAAGCATCAGTATCGGGAAGGAAACAAAGTTGCGGACTGGCTTGCTAACAAGGGAGTTGACGAAGCGGATATTCATGTTTGGAGAGATTCCTTCCCCATTGGCCTAAGGGACGCTCCTACATCCAATGTCTGCACAATGTGAGGAGTTAACTGGGCACCGGGTTTGTTTGCTTTTGGATCTGGACGAGTCTTCGCATCCTTTCATCCTTCCTCTCCCTTCGGCTGCGTTTTGGCTACTTGTCGCGATTTCGCGACACTTTTCACCGTTGGCCGTGAATTTTTAGCTTGTCGCGATTTCGCGACATCCTTTTTGCTTTGGCCGTGAGGTTGCTACTTGTCGCGATATCGCGACACTTTTTTCTCCTTCGGACGCGGTCTTCCAACTTGTCGCGATATCGCGACACTTTTTCTCTCTGGGTGCTTTTTTGCAACTTGTCGCGATATCGCGACACTTTTTCTCTCCGGGTGCTTTTTTGCAACTTGTCGCGATATCGCGACACTTTCTTTCTTCAGGCGCTTTCTTGCATCATGTCGCGATTTCGTGACATTTTTTCTCTTTGGCGGAGGTCTTCCATTTTGTCGCGATATCGCGACACTTTTTCTCCTCGACGGCGGCCTTCCATTTTGTCGCGATATCGCGACACCTTTTATCTTCGGCTGCGGACTTCCAGATTGTCGCGATATCGCGACACTTTTTCTCTCCGACTGCGGTCTTCCAGATTGTCGCGATATCGCGACACTTTTTTTCTTCGGCTGCGGTCTTCCAGATTGTCGCGATTTCGTGACACTTTTTCTCTTCGACGGCGGGCTTCCAGATTGTCGCGATTTCGCGACACTTCTTCTCCTTGGCAGCGGTTTTCCATCTTGTCATGATTTCATGACATTTTTTCTCCTTGGCAGTGGTTTTCCATCTTGTCACGATTTCGTGACACTTTTTCTCTTCGGCTGCGGTCTTCCAGATTGTCGCGATATCGCGACACTTTTTCTCTTTGGCAGCGGTCTTCCTTCTTGTCGTGATTTCGTGACATTTTTTCTCTTCGGCTGCGGTCTTCCATAATGTCACGATATCGCGACACTTTTTCTCTTCGGCAGCGGTCTTCCATCTTGTCGCGATTTCGTGACACTTTTTCTCTTCGACAGCGGTCTTCCAGATTGTCGCGATTTCGTGACACTTTTTCACTTTGGCTGCGGTCTTCCAGATTGTCGCGATATCGTGACACTTTTTCTCTTCGGCTACGGTCTTCCATAATGTCACGATATCGTGACACTTTTTCTCTTCGGCAGAGGTCTTTCATCTTGTCGCGATTTCGTGACACCTTTTCTCTTCGGCAGCGGGCTTTCACAATTGTCGCGATATCGCGACACTTCTTCTCTTCTGGCTCCAACCTAACAACTTGTCGCGATATCACGACACTTCCTCTCTTCTGGCAGCAACCTTGCATTATGTCACGATTTCGTGACTTCTTCCCTCCTTCGACTCCGACGGCGCTTCTTGTCGCGATTTCGCGACTTCCTTTCTTCTCTTGGCAGCTTCGGCGCATCTTGTCGCGATTTCGCGACATCACCATTTTGGTCACGATTTCGTGACACCTTTCCTCATGTGGAGGTTTGCCCGCTCTTTAATATTTTCTTCTTGGACCACCTCGGTCATTCTGGAATTCATGTAATTCCTCTTGTACAAGGTTCGGGGACCTTTCAACACCCCTTCTACCAATAAAAAAAAATCTCATTCATGTTCAAAAAGAATAATAGAATATCTCGTTTTTCTATTTTCTATAGTCTACCCATGAAATTGCAAGATTCTATCAAGATCATATTGTTCAATCTCTGATAGGATGGTACTATTTTAAATCGTAATCGTACGAGCTTGCTCTGCTCATATGATTTTGCTTTGCTGCATACGATCTGGACTACAATAAAAAATCAGAACCTTCATCGAACTTTTGAAATACAGGTCAAAGTTTTTATTACTTCCTAAGCATTGCATTATCCATTTTAATCCTATTTTTTGTTGTTTTTTTTCTACATGTGAATAAAAATTACATTTAGGTTAGTATAGTTGCATATTGGCCAAAACTAGGTGTATGTGAGATTTGATAAAAGGAACACATCAAAACAAATCCTAAAAACCTAGGCATGGAAACTACCATAAAATATTTCATGGTGAACTTTAAATAATTTGTCAAAAAATCACCATAAGAAGGTACAATTAAGTACCTCTCTCTGAGGTGTAGACCATCCATTCTCCCATTCCCCTCTAAGGCACAAATCCATTAGCCTTGAGGAAATGAGTGTGAGAATTTTTGGGTTATAGTACACCAACCCCCTTTTTGAGGCATCAGTTGCACCTTCATTCCATACGTCCATTTCTCAACCCTCATGTGCTCCTATCACTTCATACACATCCACATACACCAACCCCTTGTATGAAGCACATGTAAATGTTGCTTCACAAGTTTTAGCCTCACAAGTTGCCATACCTAGTGTAACTTGTCCCCCAATCACATATTCCATACCATCTACTTCTATACCCTCATATTTTGATAGAGAGATTAATGAGGTGTGGGAACACTTAAATAAATTGTTTAGACATCATCAAAATTATCAATAACAAGTGAAAGTGAACCCTAAGAATTTACCAAACTCTACTCATACTATCCTCATTAACCAAGGTCCATCATGGACCCCACAGTCTTCTATGGTTTCTATACCTATCCCTCCATAAAGTCATACCACTACCCATCCTATTCCCACTGTCCAACCTAGCCATAACCCTCATACATCAACCTCATTCTAAAATTCTCCATATTTTCATCATCAATCTCCCATTCATCAATTGTCATAAAATTCACCTAATCATCATTACCAATCTCATCATTACTTGGTCACCCCACAAAATTTCTCCACTCCACCTCAAAATAATCAGGTAATTCAAGGCTTCAAAATTATTGAAGAAGACCCTTGAATTAAATCCATGTAAAAATAGATAGATCACTTGATACAACATACTCCTGGTTTAACAAACTAGAAGTTAACTTTACGTCAACTGATCAACCAACCTATTCATCCTTCGGTACCATCACTACCATATTTGGTATATTTCATGGTACCTAAGTTTAAAAAATTGAATAGAACTAAGGATCCAATTAGTCAAAAAGTGACTAACTACAGAAAAACAACTGATGCACCTTTTTGCATATTTTCCAAGAAGACCGAAGTGGCCCATATGCTAAAGATCAAAGAAAAAGCAAAATACCGCAAGGAGACAAAAGTTTCGCAATATCGTGACATGTTGCATTTTCGTGGCTAAGAGCAACAAAAGGGAGAAAGGAGGAAAAAGTGTCGCGATATCGCGACATGTTGCATTTTTGTGGCTAAGAGCAACAAAAGGGAGCAAGGAGGCAAAAGTGTCGCGATATCGTGACATGTTGCATTTTTGTGGCTAAGAGCAACAAAAGAGAGCAAGGAGGCAAAAGTGTCGCGATATCGCGACATGTTGCATTTTCACGGCTAAGAGCAACAAAAGGGAGCAAGGTGGCAAAAGTGTCACGATATCGCGACATGTTGCATTTTCGCGGCTAAGAGCAACAAAAGAGAACAAAGAGGCAAAAGTGTCGCGATATCGCGACATGTTGCATTTTCGCGGTCCAAAGCAAAGAGAAAGAGCAAGGAGGAAAAAGAGTCTTATTTTTGCGGTCCAAAGACATAGGAATGTCGCGATTTCGTGACATGTCTTATTTTTGCTAGAAAATAGCAAGAGGAGACTGAGAAGGTAAGGAATGTCATGATTTCGTGACATGTCACATTTTCGCGACCACCCAGAAGAAATGAAGGAAAATACATAAAGATGTCGCGATTTCGTGACATGTCTCATTTTCGCGGCTGGAAGCGGCAAAAGAACAAAGCAAGGAAAGAATGTCACGATTTCACGACATGTCTCATTTTCGCGGCTGGAAGCGGTAGAAAAGCAAAGCAAGGAAAGAATGTCACGATTTCGTGACATGTCTCATTTTCGCGGCTGGAAGCGACAGAAGAGCAAAGCAAGGAAAGAATGTCATGATTTCGTGACATGTCTCATTTTTGCGGCTGGAGGTGGCAAAAGAGCAAAGCAAGGAAAGAATGTCATGATTTCGCGACATGTCTCATTTTCGTGGCTGGAAGCGGTAGAAGAGCAAAGCAAGGAAAGAATGTCATGATTTCGCGACATGTCTCATTTTCATGGCTGGAAGCGACAAAAGAGCAAAGCAAGGAAAGAATGTCATGATTTCGTGACATGTCTCATTTTCATGGCTGGAAGCGACAAAAGAGCAAAGCAAGGAAAGAATGTCGCGATTTTGTGACATGTCTCATTTTCGTGGCTGGAGGCGAAAAAAGAGCAAAGCAAG
Source organism: Wollemia nobilis (assembly GCA_028583015.1). NCBI lineage: Eukaryota > Viridiplantae > Streptophyta > Pinopsida > Araucariales > Araucariaceae > Wollemia > Wollemia nobilis. The sequence goes on from JAQPPZ010016726.1 coordinate 16,040,541, forward strand.
GAAAGAATGTCATGATTTCGTGACACGCCAACTGTAAAGGAATAAAGTATATTTTTTGCAACTGGGGACATGCACTGACATCAGGTGCTAATTTTTGAAGAATGGTCTATTGATTATAACCTGGCAGGTCCACTGGATGATTGTAGAATAATAGGCTCATCTAAAATTAGCCAGAAGGAAATCTATCCAATCTGCGGGAAATCCATTGTATATTATTAGAAACTATAGACAATTACTTGTAATTGATTGAAGAAATTAAATGTACGTAGTAGAAGATACTCTTTTTAGGGTATAAATAGGAGTGAGTCGACCATGAAAAAAGGTCAGCTCTTGGATGTTTACAAGCTTGATGTACATGTACTGGATTACAAGCAATAAAATATTTCTTCTTCTGGATTTCGAAACATCTGTGTGCAAGTGTATGTATCTGGTGTTTTAACTTTTATTCACTCTAAGTTTTATAATGTATCTATTCTGAAATCTGGACTGTGCACGTATAAATCTTGTTTCTAGAGTTGAACATTAAAATATAGTTACATGCTTTTAGACAAACATCTAAAAGTCACACTCAAGAATTCATGTTTTCTATAAAGAAGATATAAAGAAAACTCTGAAAGTAGTAATCTGCATCATCAATGTTTGTTGTTGTCCAATCTATACCATGAGAAAAGTTTCTAGCTTAGGCTATATTTCCCTTATCTCTTGTTCCCCTTTTCTCTAAAAAACTCAAAGGAACCAGCCTTCTCTAGAGACTAGACAGATGATCTCAAGCAAGATCTGTCTATTCAATGTTGGCAAAGTCTAAGGCACAACACTATTAACCGAAGGCAGATTTTGTTCCAACATTTTTTGGCACGCCCGATGGGACCAGCAATCCCACAGTATTGTATAAGTTTTGGTGTTTTACCTTAAGAGCATTTTTGTTTGAAAATCTCAAGAAAAACCACCTGGTGACTCCGTTGCATTTAGACCATAAAAGAAAGACCTTGTCTAGAAACATTCTGGTTATATAGCCATATGATAACCAGATCTCGAGCTAGAAACTCTGAAGAACCTATCGAGTTCTTTGAACTACATCTCAGAAGCCTAAAAGCACACCCTGTGCTAGCCACATGATCAAATCCACCCGACACCATTAGCACCTATTTAACACCCATTGTAGGAGCATCTACAAGCAATCCCATAGCGGTTGTAACTCCTTTAGCAATCATGGCAGCCACCCCTACCCCAACGCATCTTGTGTGGAATCAAATTGGCCCTTTGAACTTGGGAACACACCACCAAATTCCACAAGCTGCACTAAAAGCATTATCGACCTTTGACGGAACAGGCAAAATAGTAGATGAGCACTGTTTAGATGTATCAGCGCTAGCATCTATTTACAACATCACTCAAGAAGATGTAATGGTCAGATTGTTGATTATATCTTTGAAAGGAAAGATGCTCTATTGGTATAGAGCACTTCCCACTGGATCCATTACTTCTTGGGAAGTACTGGCCGACCGTCTAGTCGATGAATTTAATATACATGCGGATCCTTTCACATTGCTGAATCAATTCACTATCATTGAGAGGCATCCACAAGAAGAAATCCAAGATTTCAACATCATATTTACCAGAACTCGTGATAGAGTACCGCAAGGCCTAAAGCCCATGGAAGAACAAGCTATATGCTATTATTTAAGGGCTTTTGATTCAGATCTCAGTATGATAATAAGGCAATCCCGTGTAACCACTTTTCCTGGGATCTATGTAGAGGCAACAAAGGGCGAAGCTGATCTCATCGCTACAAAAAGATATCCATCAAAAAGTCTATTGCCAATTTTACCAGAGCTTTCCCAAGCATCAATTTCTAAACTGCTTGTACTCCCATCAACGCATGCCCTCCTAGCTATAGCTACACCTCCTACATTCCTTGCATTACCAGCCACACCCCTTGCATCAACTCCCCCCAATGATCAATACACGACCATAATTGATACAATGAAGACATTGTCAAATGAAATGGCATCCATGAAAAGAGAGAGGCTGAACGGAATATCCAAGCAAGAAGATTTCCATAGATACAAAAGGAAGGTGCTTCAACAAGCAATAGGGGACAAGAGAGACCGAGCACGATATATACAAATGAGATAGTGGAGGCCGAAGAGCCTCCCACTGATTCTAACTTTTGGTGTACTACATGTAACGATCCACATGGGGAAAGTTCATGTATGATACACCAACATTATGTACAAAGTATAGCAGTTGAAAAGAGTAAAGAAAGAATGAAAGGCCATGTAAATATAATTAGAGAGAAGGACCACAACTTCATGATGCCTACAGTAGAACAGGTTTCAGTTTTGACAAGATCAGGTAAGAAACCACTGCAAGTAGACCCTAAAGAGCTTCAACCATTAAATGTTTCCCCTGCTCCCAAGGAAGTTCCCAAAGAAACTCCTAAGGGAAGTCTCCCTCAGGAAAGAAAATATTAGTTTCTAGCCAAAATTCAAGGGCAAGAAACACACAAAGAATTTATTCCTCAGGGGGAAAATGAAACCCAAGAACAGGCTAGGGAAAGGTTGAGATTCCCCTTGCTGACAAAAAGGCAAAGAACTGAAGCTACCCAGGGATACAAAAATAAATATGAAACTTTTTCCAAAGAAAGAGAAAGAATAGTTGATTCACCTACATTTAGTATAGTAGAGGAAATGAAAAAGACTCCTTCTAAGGCAAGTATGTATGATGCTCTTCAAATCCCAGGTCAAATCGATCTCCTACAGGAATCCCTAAGAACAATGGAAAATGGAGGTGGGACTGCATCATCTTCAAAAATGGTTCTAACGAACTTGATGTCTGCCACTGGTAAGAACAGGCCACCACCCTTTTATTTGTCCCTTCAAATGGAAGGATGGGTTGTCCACAACCGCATGATAGATTCAGGCGCCGCTACCACTGTGATACCCAAAGAAGTATGTGATATTATGGGAATGGAGTACACTAGGAGCAAGTGCAGGCGTCCTACAGTTAGATGGTACTCCAGTAAAAACTATAGGAGTGATAAAGGATATTCCCATACGGCTGCATAAAATGCCTCAGATGACAGTCATACAAGAGGTAGTAGTCGTAGACTTGGAGCCCTATTTTGGTATGTGTCTATCCAGAGAGTTCACAGCAAATATGGGAGGATACTTATCCTTAGATTATTCTCATTTGGAGATACCTTTCAAAGGTAGAAGGGTCAAGATTTTTAATGAGAAACCATCTACGTTTCATGTAGAAAATATTGGTGAAACTGACCGTGTAAATATGATGACTGAAGAAACAATAGAAGAAGATCTAATGGAAGAAACATTAGAAGAGCTCCAAGCTGAGGATGAGTTTTCTCTATAGAATTTTAATGCCATGATAGAAACAAAAATAGGAAACTATTCTATTGAGAAACCAAAATGAAAATTGATACCCTCCCTAGAAAAGGATGGTTCTGTGAATCAATTGTGGAAGCTTTTCTTTGATGGGGCTAGGTGCAAGAATGGAGCTGGTGCCGAAATAGTTTTGATTTCTCCCATCGGAGAGGAAAAGGTTTTCTCTTATAGGTTGACTTGGAGTTGCTCCAATAACGTAGCAGAATATGAGGCCCTGTGCTTAGGGTTAAGAAAGGCTGAGAAATTGGGAATCAAACAGTTACTCATCTATGGAGATTCAAAACTTATTGTGAATCAAGTCACCAAAAAATGTATAAGTAAACAACATTATTTGAAGGCTTATAGGAACAAAGTGTGGGATCTCTTAGAGGCCTTTGAGGCCCTAAATATAAAGTTTATCCCTAGAGAACAGAATACCCACGTAGATTTGTTAGCCTCAGTGGGAGCTAATTTTTGTCTTGTAAGTAATGTTATTCAGAAGTCTAAAACTGTTAGACTTATATATAGGTCTCTAGTGCCTGATAAAAATATTTTCTGGAAAGTTTTTGAAAATGATGAACAGATACTGGATTTCTTAATCCATGAAATGAATTGCTCAACCAACCGGGATCTACAGGATGAAGAGGAAGAGGACATTATTCAGTTAAAAAACAATCATATTCCTAAGGGTCTCATCACCCTTGAAAGCCTGTTTGATAACAATGATAGAGCAGTTGGCCAAAAAATCAAGGTCGATAAACGAAGATACAAAGATGTAGAGTTGGAGCCAGGCAAAATGATTAAGGTTGGAATCAGTTGTACGAAAGAGGAAGTGAACCAGATCAGAGAATTGTGTAAAAAATTCCCTGACATCATAGCTTGGGTGTATAGTGATCTAAAAGTGTACAATAAAGATGTTATTCAACATACCATAGAATCAGAAGAAGGAGCTAAGCCTTTTAGGCAAAAGCAAAGACCAATGAATCCGAAGGTAGAATCTTTGATGAAACAAGAACTGCTAAAAATCCTTCAAGCTAAAATAGTATACCCTGTTAAACACTCCACCTGGGTGGCAAACTTGGTACTAGTCAGGAAGAAAAATGGAGATATCAGATTGTGTGTAGATTTCAAAAATCTGAACAGAGCATCACTCAAAGATCATTACTCGCTACCTCAGATTGACCAAATTCTACACACAGTTGTAGGAGCAATGCAACTCTTACAGTTAGAAGAACAAAGAGAGCAATCATACAATCACAATCAGAAGCATATGGCAGATACTGAAGGATGGTTCAAAAAAAAGACAACTGCCAAAAAATTTAGAGTGGGAGACTTGGTTTTGAAATGGAATGTAAAGAAAGCTAAGCCAGGTAACCATGATAAATTCGATGCTTTCTGGGAGGGACCATTTGAAATTGTTTCAAAGAAACAGCTTCAATGCTTTTGAGTTGAAAGATCAAGATGGATTGGTTCTTCCTATCACGGTGAATGCATTTCACCTAAAGTTATATTTTTGTTGAGAAAGTAGAAAAGGAATTATATGTACAGTATAATATAAGTATATTCAGACAATATTTGTAAATATTACCATTTTTTCGGCCTTAACAAAAAATTTCAGTCGTAGCCAATCAGAAGTCGACATTTTTTTTGAATAGAGATACTAAGGTATAGAGGGAGTTTTGATGAGGTAATGTTCACTTTTTATCTAAGTGCATTTTCCTATTTTCTTTGTCTTTCTCTGAAAGATTATTTTTACAACTGCGTTGTTGACTCCGTTTCCCAATGGATAAAGGCCTGGTTCAAAATTTTTGCAAGAAAAAAATTCCCCCGGAAGGCGCCAAGAATGTTAGTCAAAAAGTGACTAACTACAGAAAAATAGCTGATGCACCTTTTTGCATATTTTCCAAGAAGACCGAAGTGGCCCATATGCTAAAGATCAAAGAAAAAGCAAAATACCGCAAGGAGGCAAAAGTGTCGCGATATCGCGACATGTTGCATTTTCATGGCTAAGAGCAACAAAAGGGAGCAAGGAGGCAAAAGTGTCGCGATATCGCGACATGTTGCATTTTCGCGGCTAAGAGCAACAAAAGGGAGCAAGGAGGAAAAAGTGTCGCGATATCGTGACATGTTGCATTTTCGTGGCTAAGAGCAACAAAAGGGAGCAAGGAGGAAAAAGTGTCACGATATCGTGACATGTTGCATTTTCGTGGCTAAGAGCAAAGAGAAAGAGCAAGGAGGAAAAAGTGTCGCGATATCACGACATGTTGCATTTTCTGGGCTAAGAGCAAAGAGAAAGAGCAAAGAGGAAAAAGTGTCACGATATCGCGACATGTTGCATTTTTGCGGGCAAAAGCAAAGAGAAAGAGCAAAGAGGAAAAAGTGTCATGATATCGCGACATGTTGCATTTTCACGGTCAAAAGCAAAGAGAGAGAGCAAGGAGGAAAAAGTGTCACGATATCGCGACATGTTGCATTTTCGTGGTCAAGAGCATGGAGAAAGCGTAAAAGAAGAAAAGTGTCGCGATATCATGACATGTTGCATTTTCATGGCTCAAGAGCGAAAAAGAGTCCAAGGGGGAAAAAATGTCGTGATATCGTGACATGTCGCATTTTCGCGGCTGAAGGCAGCAAAAGAGTCCAAGCGGGAAAGAATGTCACGATTTCGTGACATGTCGCATTTTTGCGGCTGAAGGCGAAAAAAGAGTCCAAGTGGGAAAGAATGTCACGATTTCGTGACATGTCGCATTTTCATGGCTGAAGGCGACAAAAGAGTCCAAGCGGGAAAGAATGTCGCGATTTCATGACATGTCGCATTTTCATGGCTGAAGGTAGCAAAAGAGCAACGCGAAGGAGGAGTGTCGCGATTTCACGACATGTCACATTTTCATGACCATCCGAAAGGAAATAAAGGAAAGACATAGGAATGTCGCGATTTCGTGACATGTCTCATTTTCGCTAGAAAATAGCAAGAGGAGACTGAGAAGGTAAGGAATGTCGCGATTTCATGACATGTCGCATTTTTACGACCGCCCAGAAGAAATGAAGGAAAAGACATAAAGATGTCGTGATTTCACGACATGTCTCATTTTCGCGGAGGGAAGCGGTAGAAGAGCAAAGCAAAGAAAGAATGTCACGATTTCGTGACATGTCTCATTTTCGCGGCTGGAAGCGACGAAAAGCAAAGCAAGGAAAGAATGTCACGATTTCGTGACATGTCTCATTTTCGCGGCTGGAAGCGACAAAAGAGCAAAGCAAGGAAAGAATGTCGCGATTTCATGACATGTCTCATTTTTGCGGCTGGAGGCGGCAAAAGAGCAAAGCAAGGAAAGAATGTCACGATTTCGCGACATGTCTCATTTTCGCGGTTGGAAGCGGTAAAAAGCAAAGCAAGGAAAGAATGTCATGATTTCGTGACATGTCTCATTTTTGCGGCTGGAAGCAACAGAAGAGCAAAGCAAGGAAAGAATGTCATGATTTCGTGACATGTCTCATTTTCGCGGCTGGAGGCGGCAAAAGAGCAAAGCAAGGAAAGAATGTCGCGATTTCGCGACATGCCAGCTGTAAAGGAATAAAGTATATTTTTGGAAACTGGGGACATGCACTGACATCAGGTGCTGATTTTTGAAGAATGGTCTGTTGATTATAACTTGGTAGGTCCGCTGGATGATTGCAGAATAATAGGCTCATCTAAAATTAGCTAGAAGGAAATCTATCCAATCTACGAGAAATCCATTGTATATTATTAGAAACTGCAGACAATTACTTGTAATTGATTGAAGAAATTAAATGTACGTAGTAGAAGATACTCTTTTTAGGGTATAAATAGGAGTGAGTCGACCATGAAAAAAGGTCGGCTCTTGGATGTTTACAAGCTTGATGTACATGTACTGGATTACAAGCAATAAAAGATTTCTTCTTTTGGCTTTCAAAACTTTTGTGTGCAAGTGTATGTATCTGGTGTTTTAACTTTTATTCACTCTAAGTTTTATAATGTATCTATTCTGAAATCTGGACTGTGCACGTATAAATCTTGTTTCTAGAGTTGAACATTAAAAGATAGTTACATGCTTTTAGATGAACATCTAAAAGTCACACTCAGGAATTCATGTTTTCTATAAAGAAGATATAAAGAAAAACTTGAAAGTAGTAATCTGCATCATCAATGTTTGTTGTTGTCCAATATGTACCGTGAGAAAAGTTTCTAGCTTAGGCTATATTTCCCTTATCTCTTGTTCCCATTTTCTCTAAAAAACTCAAAGGAACCAGCCTTCTCTGGAGACTAGACAGATGATCTCAAGCAAGATCTGTCTATTCAATGTTGGCAAAGTCTAAGGTGCAACACTATTAACCGAAGGCAGATTTTGTTCCAACGAGATCCCAAAGAGCACATGAGCATGTTTATACATGCAAATTTTAGAATTCAAAATGATAATGCTCTCATGCTCAAAATATTTCTTCAAACATTAGGAGGAGATGCTATAGAGTGGTATCATCAATTACCTATCCATAGTATTTATACTTTTGAGCAATTGATTGACCAATTATTTGAGCGTTTCATCTTAAATATTAGAAATAAAGTCTCATTATTTGATATATATGCTTTAAGACAACATGATGATGAGTCTATCTACAATTTTAAAAACTATTGGAGGGTTGTCATTACTAAATTGACATTCACCCTACCAATGGATGAGCTAATCAAGCTATTCACCAATATTTTTTTAAAACCCATCTCTTGGATGCTTCAACTACAAACCTATCATTCATTTGAAGAAGCTTTATATCATGCTAGTGTCATTGAGGAGATCAAAATACAAGAATGCATACTTAATCCTAAGAAGAAGGAATGGAAAAATAAATGCCAATATAAAAGTAACTATTTTGGCCAACCAAAATCAACACAAGCTACCCCATACACTCAACCCATTCACATTAATCAAGTGGTCATGAGCCAACTGATAATGGCTCAACAAAAATTCATGCAACAAACACCGCAACAAATTGCTTATCATGCGGTACCCTCAATAACTCAAGCCATGTAGAACATAGTGCCAGCTATGGAAAACCACCCCTAGCGATAGTCTATCTAATAAAATTTCTAATACATCCCCTTATCCGAGTCATATTCTTACTTTTTTGAAGGTTGTATGAGACGAACAAACTTGCTTTACCCGAAATTAGATCGGATTATCTTTCCTAACGTAATAAAAATTATTGGGAACATTTATTTTATCCCTACCATAGGCAAAATGGGCATGACATTAATAATTATCATAAATTTAAAGACATAGTGCAAGATTTTATTGACCTAGGGAAAATCAAGCTTGACAACCCCCTTGCTCAACAAAATCAAAACCTTGGTATTTTTTAAACACCACTTCCTCATCACGAGAATGTGCAACCAAATGTAGGGGGATCTAACACCAAAACTCTTCATAATCAAGTCAATCATGTCCAAAAATATCAATGGTCTTTAGGGGCCATCCATGTGGTCACTAGAGGTTAAAAAAAATAAACAAAATGTAAGGCAACCACCTCAAGCAAGTGTGTCATAACCTCCTACATCGCCTCCCATCCAAGTTTCCCCTAATCCTTCATCATCCATCCACATTTATAGATAATCAAATCCTTCAAATATCCTAATAAATCATCCATCATGACCTGTCATCTCATTGAGTAGCTGATTAAAAACAAGTCTAAAGATAGCTTCCACTAAATTATCAATTTATGAGTTAATTCAACAATCTCCCCCACATCATGAGGCATTGATGGATATTTTGAAATCCATTGAATTGTAATCTCAAGATTCTTTCAACAACTTCATGGGGAGCATTCAAACATGCATGGATCCTTCCATAACATTTTATGACTTTGAGATTAAGCCAATCTCATTGGACTTAGGAGACCCTCCAATGCATATTATGGCTCTAATTAATAATAAAACCTTTAAAAGGGTGTTAATTGATACTGGTTCCTCAATCAATATAATCACCATGTCCACCCTTCATCATTTGAACCTTCATCCATCTCATATCACCAAGTCATCATTCACCCTAAAAGCATTTAATGATGCTTCGTATTCCACAATTGGCAATGTTGTTTTTCCCATTGAAGTACAGGTCAAAACATTGCACACCATGTTTCAGATATTGGAAGGATCCATGGCATACAATGTACTCCTTGGAAGACCTTGGATGAGGGAAATGAGATGGGTCCCTTTAATACTATATCAATGCTTGAAATACATTCATGAGGGACAAGTACATTGCATATCGATGGATATCGAGTCATTTAAGTATTGTAATTTCATTTCAAATCCTTATGAGTCCATGCTTCCTTCCACTCATATTTTCCTATCACCATCAACCAATCCATATACCACATCACCAATTTCTTCATCAAATGCTCCCATTTTTGAGGAGCTCCCTATCACCAATCACAATCAAGCTTCCACAACCCCATCATATTCATCATTGAATACATGTACATGTGGGCATAGTCAGTCTACATCATCAACATAATTGCCATCCACTTCATCAATGTCATCCACTCAGCAACCTTCCTAATCCAATCCATCTCCTTTACCCAATGTTTCACAAGTTGAATTGATAGATTGTGAGATACCTTCATCTCAATCATTCCCTGATCCATCATCTAGCCATGGTCCTTCCACATTAGTTGAGTTACACCTCACTAATCCTGGTATTAGTGAATATGTGGTCCAAAACATCACCATCATGCCACTCAACTTCCGTAATGCTAAGGATTTTGGTCATCCATGCGATACACATTTAGTGATTATGTATCAAATCTAGCTCCCCTAGAGGAACCCAAGGAACCAACACTTGCCAACATCCCAAACATATCAGAATTTCCATCTCGCTATTTTCATATAGTCAATTGGCAAGGTCATGGTCTAGGATTTCATGAATAGGGAGTGCTTCAACCTATTGATGTTCCATATCAAGAGGTGTATGATATTTTAGGTCTAGGCTACCATTTACTTTCCACCACCTCTTCTCTTGAACAATACTTCCAAAGGCTTAGTCTAAATTTAGAAGAAGAAGTCCTCCATATCGATCATTCTGGAAATGAAATCTATGAATATTTCGAACTTATATCAATAATTTTGGATGAATATAAAAGAAGAATCAAAGCCCATTATTCTCCATATTGAACAAGATGAGTTTTATCTCAACATGTTCCCCATTCATGAGCCTATTTTTTGCTTGATTATTCCACAAGAACGAGTCGTCCCTATCGATGAACTACCACCTCCATTCCATTAAGCCATTTCATAATTCAAACTTGTAACATATATACATAACACAAATAGTGGTTTTTACTACTATCCAAAAAATATATCAAAAATAAAAATAAAAATTCTTTCTTTACATTGCAAGTGTATATATCACTTAGATAAATACATTTATTTGTGCTACTTGCTACTGTCCAGGTTAACCAAGATCCTAGCAATGGTTCTTAGGTTCCATCCATTCCATCCAACCTTATCCACCTTACCCATAAATTAGCATGAATCCTGTTGATTTATTCACCCCACTCCGTAATCCATATGATCTAGCTAAGACAATTCCAATCGACATAAATCTCATTGATATGGACCATATTTCCTTACCTCCATCCTTTACCGAATTCATATTATCCAAGGAATTTTTAAGGGCTTCTACCAACTGCATTCCTCCATCCCCTCCACCTTCACCTTCACATTTACCTTTGGATCTTGTGGTGTTCCAGGAAAAATATATGAGGATAAGCCAAAATAGTTTGATTACATTCATCTGATCCCTACACCCCATTAGCTTGAGGAAGGTTCCCACATGTCCATTGAATATACCATCGATGTGGACCTTAGTTTAGACAAAGACAATCCCCAAATTGTCAAGCTTGGAAAATTTTTATCACCCAACAAATAAGAGCAATTAATTACTCTCCTCAAGAGGAAGAAGGGTATATTTACATGGCTCTATAAGGACATGCCCGGTCTTGAACCTAGTTTGGTTATTCATAATCTCACCTTACAGCCTAATGCTAAGCCGATCAGACAAAAAATTAAGAGAATGCATCCTACTGTGGCCCTCTTGGTAAAAATAGAGCTTCAAAAACTCCTAGACGTGAACTTCATAGTTCCTATAAACTATCTTAAGTGGCTCTAAAACATGGTACTCATTCAAAAACCTAACGAGGTGATACACATTTGTACTGACTTTCAAGATCTTAACAAGTGTGTCCCAAAGATCACTTCCCTCTTTCAAACATTGATAATCTTGTCGAAACCTGCACTAGCCATGAAATGCTTTCACTCATGGATAGTTTTTCAGGATACAACCAAATTTGAATAAATCTTGACGACCAACACAAAACAACATTCACTATACCTTGGGGAATGTTTTGTTACAAGGTGATGCCTTTTTGCATTAAAAATATAGGTGCCACTTAACAACATGACATGACGTACATTTTTCACGATTAAATGCATAAGATTATCAAAGACTATGTGGATGATATCTTGGCTAAATTCAAAAGTCGACAAGAGCACATTGGTGAATTGAAGAAAGCTTTTGACTGACTCCTAGAGCATAATGTAAGGTTGAATCCCAAGAAATGTGTCTTTGGTGTTACCTCGGGTAAACTTATAGGATTTATTGTCTCTAAAAGAGGTATTGATGTGGATCCTAAAAAGGTAAAGGCCATCATGGAGATACCTCCCCCAACTAACTTAAAGAAATTACATAGTTTACAAGGAAAAATACAATCAATTTGTCATTTCATTGTGTAACTTTTTGACAAATGTAGGTCATTCAATCACCTACTACAAAATGGGGTGCCATTTTCTTGGACATATGAGTGTCAAAAATCCTTTGATGACATTAAGAAATACCTAGCTTCCCCACCAGTATTAGGTCCACCTTTTTAGGTGGTCCCTTTTTATCTATATATTTCAAAAACAGACTTTGCATTTGTTGGATATTTTGAGTCAAAGTTGTCATTGGTGTCAAGGAATGAAGTTGTCATTAATATCAAGGAATAAGCTACTGTTGATGTCAAAGGTCAAAAGGAGCAATGGAAAAGTTTTATGGTAGAAAAGCTTCATCATATTTATTTTTAATATTATGTGAAGCATAAGTAAAAGGTTTTATTAAAAACCATGGGTGAGAAAAAATAAAAGGTTTTTTATAAAAACCCAAGGAGGCTTTTAATTTCAAATTAGAAAGCCCAAGGAAGTTTTAATATTTAATTTATAAATATTTAAATTCAAATTGAATTTAAATTTTATAAATAAATATTATTTATTTAAAGTGATAAAACCTAAGGTAGCTCAAATCTTTAACAAAGCCAAAATATTAAAATATTAATTTATAATATTTAAATTCTAGTGAATTTAAATAATTATAAATTAATTATTTCAAAGTAAAAGTATAAGCATTGACCCCCAATGAATTAATTTTCGTGAACATGCATGGGAACTAGGGCAAAAGGTATTTATACCTTAGACAAATCTTAGCTTGGAGGCCTCAATTAATGTATCCGAGATTTGTGAGAAAGAAAACTCGTGCGCTATGTAAACCCAAATTCCCGCATCTTAAAAATATTGAGGAGCTTGGTTTCTAGCACCATCCGGTGGCTAGCTCAAGTGGCATTGGCTTTGTGCTTATGGAAGAGAGGTTACGGGTTCGAAACCTGATGACAACAAGGCTGGAAGTTTATCTTTTGCACTTCGGTTTCAACGGTAGTAGGGGAGAATTTAGAGTGTGTGGGCACTCTAGCTCCCATGTGAGCACCTAGCTTACGCGGCAGCCAAGGATGCATATAGGGCCCTTGTGGAGGCAGTGACATGGGTTCAAAACCCACTAAGGGCAAAGGTACAATTTTTGAATTTAAGTTTTATTTACCCTAAGGTTTGATATGAGATAGTTGGGAGGCATAAGGATTAATTAAGGTTAATATTTCTGTGGTGATTTTTCATGGTAAAATTTTGAAGGGAGTTATAAGGATTTTGTTTTTATTTTTAAAATAAAGTTAATTGTTATATTTACATATTGAAGGAGTAAGACTTTTAGGCTGTTGATTTTATTTTAAAGGACTTTTTCCAAAGAGATTATTGTGAAAGTAATTGTACTAATCTTGTTAAGGTGTTTGATATTATTTTAAAGTTGGAGTGATAAGGTGTATTTTGTCTGATATTATTTTGTACTGTGATTCCTTCAAAGAAAAAATATTATCTTCTAACCTTCTTGATATTGGCAAAGAAGTTTTTATGAGTGTGGCAGATTTGTGTGGTATACTCCTTATCAAGCAAAAAGGTATGGGGAAATTATTCCTTGGTTGAGTTGATTGGTTGGTTTTCTGGAAAATAACTTTGGAGTGAAAAGGAATTGATTAGGTTGCCTTATTGAGTTGTTGAGCTATATGTGAAGATTATTTTATAAGCATTGTTGAAGTGTTTTTTGAATTAATGCTTCAAGGTTTTATGGAATAAAGAGTTGTTGATAAAACCTTGTTTGATAAGCATTGTTGTTGAAGCCATTTGTTAAGTGAGGAACTTGAACTAGGGTTTGCAAAGATCATTGTTATGTGAGATTGGTTGATGAGTATTGTTGGAAATATTTGAGTGAGTGTTCATATGCTTGGACTAGGGTTTGTGAGCAAGGATTATTTCATTAAGTTATTGGTTAAATAAGATTTGGTTGAGCCAAGTCAAGTGGATGTGTGAAGTGATAGTCCTAGTTATATGAAATAAATTTTTCTATATTCTAAATTGATTTGAGAAAGAGGTTTAAGTGTTGATGAGTGTGAAATATATTGAGTATCTAATAATTCTCGGTATGTTTCTATGGTAAAGAGAGTGATTGAAAGTGATTGAGTATTATGGTGAAGCATATTGAGTCTCTAAAAATTCTCTGTATGTTTCCAAAAGAGTGATTGAAAGTGATTGAGCATTGAGGTGAATGTGAAGCATATTGAGTCTCTAAAAATTCTCTATATGTTTCTAAAAGGTGATTGAAAGTAATTAAGCATTGTGATGAATAGGAAGAATTTTGAGTCTCTAACAATTCTCTTTATATTTACATGAGATTGACCAAGTTCTAGAGAGGACTTGTGGACATATTGGTGTGATATTTTGTGGAAGCTTACAATATAGATTGAGGTCAGATTTGGATAAGTTCTAGTGAGGACTTATTGAGTAGATTTATACAAGTTCTAGTGAGGACTTGTTGAGAGCATATTGGACAAGTTCTTGAGAGGACTTATGGACATATGAGTGTGAGATTTTGTGGAAGCTTACAAAGAAGATTTGAGATAAGCATTTGAGAAGAATTGTGATCAGAGTTGATTGATTGATTTGTTCAAACCTTGGGTTAAGTTTTAAGGTAGATCTAGCAGATTTGATTTGAGATTAAGTCAAGCTTTGTGTTAAGGCTTGAGGAAATATATTGAGGATATATTTGTTCTAGGCTGAAGGACTGTGTTTAGTATAGATCAGAGGATAGAGATTGAGGACATATTTATTCTAGATAGAAGGACTGTGTTTAGTACATAACAAAGGACAAATTTTGGTGTATATTTAAGGATAGGTTTGTGCCATACCAGAGATAGAGATTGAGAATATTGTGCTAGATTGAAGGACTGTGTTTAGTGTAGATTTGAGATAGGGCTTTGAAGGTGATAGAGTATAGAGGACGATAGTCTCCAGTGGATAGATATCCATTAGCTAGGGTAGTGAAGATAGGTGTATTCAATGGATAGAGATCCATTAGCCAGAGTAGTGGGGACAACAACTCTTCTAGAAGATCACCAGCTAGAGCAGAGGAGAAAGGAGTTCTCTTGTGAATAGAGATCCATGAACTTGATTAGGGGGTTGGTTTCTCTTTTGGATAGAGCTCCATAAACATTGTAATAGGGAAAATATTCCCAAGATATTTATTGAGAAAATATTAGTGAAATATTTTCTTCGTGGAGTAGCCCACATTGGATGAACCACATTAAATTGGTGTCTCTATTGTGTGTGATGATTTGTGTAGCGACCCTGGGGTGCACGCACCACTCTTAACTCTACTTGCGATGTTATTACTATACCAAAAATAAATCTAAAATATTACGAGAAAACATATAACACGAAAATGAAAAAGAATAAATCTTTCATTAATATTGAACCCCAGTTACATGTCGGTCCCTCTTAGGGATAACCATCTTGATACAATGATTTACAAGTGGATGAAGAGATGTCCCCTTTTGCAAAAGGGTGGCACACTCTAAAATTCTTCCTAGTTTCGCACACAAAAATGTCTGAGGGCTTACAGATGCCTCCTTCTCCAAGTATGTCTCTCGGACGGATCCTCTTGCTCTCATATGTCATGGATTATGTCTCATGAACCTATGGCCCTGTATGCAATTCAAACAACAATACACATTTAGCTTTCCGAGATTGCCTCCCTGGATAAGGTTGTTAGTAATCAGAGAATGTAACAAAAATATGATAAAATAATACCATGGAATCAAGTAAATCTAAGCTAATGATATAAGAAAACAAGATAAAATATGCTATGTCTATTTAAGCTAAGCCTACGGGCCACTTTCCAAGACAATGATTGCTAAAGAAAACTTTGCTCTCCTTGCCCCAAAGCTATGGGTCAAATACTATGATCTAATGTTGAAGAAAGTAGGTGTTATGCCCTTTGATTTGTCAAAGCTCCATCACACACATGATCTCAAAGAGAACTCTCTCTAAAATGATCTCCTGTATGTGATTCGGGTCTCTATATGTCATATATCGATCATGTGTCTCTATATGTCATATATCGATCATGTGTCTCTATATGTCATATATCGATCATGTGTCTCTTTTTTGGTGCTCTTAGGCTTGCACCTTTTATAGTGTGAAATCCTAGGTCTATGTCCAAGCCCTAGAAATGAATTTCTCATGCGTAGTGCAAGTTAGCATGAGAAGCCCTTGTCTATTTTCTATATTTGAAGGCCAGTTAACTGAAATATAATTTCCCACTTGAGTATTCTATGTGAACTGTTCATTAGCATGAGAAGCTTTTGTCCTTTGTTTATGCTTGAAGGTAAATTAACTTAAGTCTAAATGCAAACTCAAGTCTCCTATGTGAACTAGTCATGAAAAGGAATGCAAAGTCACTCTCGCTCATCTTTATTGCATGCGAACTACCACTTCCACCTGAGATTGGGCCTGTTTGTCGGTAAACCGCTTCTTATGGCTTAGTCATTGTCATCTGCAGTGGCTATGATCTAGTCGCTATCATCTGCAGTGGCTAAGGTTTGGCCGCTCTAGGCTTGAACGACTAGAATCTGGTTGCTCTTTGCTTGAGCAGCCAAGCTTGGATGGCTTGAAAAGGCCCCAAATAAGTGGTGAGAACCATTGTTGGTGCTTGGAAAGTCCAATATTGTGTCTTATTATCTTATGAGTGTGTCTATGTAAGTATCTCCCCTAAGAATGACACGATTTAGGTGTCTATAGATGCCCATTTTTGTGACACATTGTGTGGAAAATACAACGCTGAGCAAAAACGTAGACTAATATGTTTGTAGGGTGTATGGTGATCAATGGTCTGATCAACGCCGGATGGCCCAATCATGCAAGATGGTGTGCATCCCTTGAATAATTGCCTCAATGTTCGGAGGACTTAGCCTAGTGGCTTTTGCATGTTAAATTGCACTCATTCCTCAAACTCAATCAAGTAGCTTCAACTACTACAACAATTTTGATCGATAGGAGAGCTACAATTGAATATGTCATGTCTACTTACGTTCCTAGCAAACAAGAGAAATTTGTGATTGTTGTATGCAATGATTCGAAGGACGAACACAATTTTGCTATGATCGAGTGATATTTTGTTGATTTTGATTATGATTAAGTTGAATTTTTGAACTACCTCCTCACACAATGGATTGGTGAAGAAATGAAAATGAATGAAGTGACAAGTCGCTTGACCAATATGACTAATCTGGTTCCTTTCTAGCATTTGTTACTTTTAATGGGCAATCCCACATCCAAGTGTGATTCCAATTTCTTATGATAATCATCCATATCTATCCCGAGGAGCGGTTCGACTATTAATAGCCTTCTTAGGTAGTTAGGATGATTGATTTTGTTTATGTTTAGATTGTATCACTTTGACTTAATGTTTTTGATGTCATAGGGAAATTAGAATGATCCCTTCAGACCCGTGGAGCAGTCTGACCATATTGATATTATTTGGGTTTGAAGGATGACATATCGTAATTTCAAAATGAGTTGATTTTACCCCAAGTGACCTTGTTGTTGCCTACTCATATTTTTGAAATACATGGAGTGCAAATCGCTGCAATCATCAAGTGGATAGAGTAGGTAACTAGATACGAGGCTTGCTTGAGATTATGATTTTATGTGATCTTTTTTTGTTGTTTTGAACATTCTGATGATCCTAAACCATCAGAGTGTGATTATTTGTTGTTCTTGTTATACCCTCATTGAATAAACTGCTTAATTTTGACCTATGGGCTTGGCCGCTGCTAGGTCCAGCGACCTCTAATTTCTTGCCTATGGCCACTGTCACCTTGAGCAACCAAGAAGCTCAGTTCGCTAATGTCAGTAGCAGCCAAGGCATAATTAAGGAAATATAAAACTTGTAATTCTAGGGTTTTGACCTATCATTTTCATTGTTCAAGATTCCATTTTCAAAGCTTTGGTGCAACGATGACAGTTGCGACTTCAAAACTTTGCTGGTGTTAAGTAAATGGCTGCACGGGGCGAGACATCAGCTGCTGGAGGAGCCAAAGCTTCTCGAGTATTTCTCTTCAAAACCCTAGCTCTCTTTTCTTTATCTAAGTAAAATTGAAATTCATTAAGAAATGAACAAAATGAACCTCACTAAACCTACTAGCAATGAACAAACTCCGTAATTAGGCTTAGGTTCCTTTTTGCCATGGTGGGTTGGTCCCCAAATTTACAATCTGTCAGTGGCTTTAGCCTAGGGTTTTTGAAAATTTTCCATTATTCACTTGTTGCCATCATTTTGGGCATTCTCAAACTTAGCTTAGTTTCAATGCTTGGGTAGGGGATTTTTTTTCCAATTTTTTTTCTTTCCCTCCCTTTTGTTGCTTTGCTTAAGTTATTTTGTCAATTGTAATAATTTTTTTGGTTTTTTGGCCAAGGGTTCACGAATTTTCCTTACCGCCCCTTGGTCGTTGTCGCTTAGAGTGGCTAGCTCTAAGCCGATGTCGCTCAGAGCAGCCAAGCTTGAATCCCAACGGTAAAAAATTTGATCATTGGGCCTTGGACGATGTTGCCTCTAGCGGCCAGGTTTCGGCCGTTGTAGGCGACAACGGCTAAAGCTTGAGCCTTGTTTTTGCATTTTGTGTATTGATTTTATGATTTTTTTGACTTTTGAATTTTTGCTTTGCTTGATTAGGTGCAATTTATTCTTTTCTTGCTTATATTTAGAGTAACTCATACTCTTTTGCACCATTTTCATGTTTATTGTGAATCATGCCTTAGATGCATTGTAGTTATGTTTTGTCTTTCTTTTGTTTTGTTTATATCCTAACTTCTCTGGCTCGGTACCTGAAGCTCCTGCTGGACTTTCTTCTTGACTTTGATGACACTAACTAGGAGTGGTTTAAGACCTGTGGGCTACAATATGTTATCAGGTTGCCCTACATTATGGCCGACTAGGCTTATCTTATAGCTTTAGCCCACTGTTGGGACCCATGGACCAACACCTTCCACCTTCCACCCGATGAGATGACTATCACACCGGAGGATGTGTACAAGATCTTTCGGATCTCATTCGATAGGGTGCCCATTGTTTCATCGACCACTAATGATCAGGTGGCCATATATGATAGGGTGTTTAGAGCACATTCTACACATGATCTCTAGGATACTAGGTCTGATGGAGTATCTATCAAGACTTGGTATGATGCTCATGTTTTTACAAGGCATGTTGTGTTGTTGATGGTGATCAACAACATTCTTATCCCAAACTTCTCGGGTTTGAGGTTCCCTTGGAACCTCCTAGCAATGGTGCAAGACCTATTGGATAGCAAGGACCCTATCATCTATGCATGGGGTAGATCCCTATTGGCTTAGTGCTACGATGAGTTGTACCACATTTTTCGATAGGGACGCGTTAGCATTACTTAAAGTTTGCTCTTACAGGTTTGGGGATGGGAGCACATTAAAGTAGATCGCCCTAAGGGGTTCCCAGACGAGATTACATCTATTAAGGCTTGGACATAGTGCTATGCTACCAAATGGGCTTGGGAGCATGAGGAGCGTAAGAGCTACACTTTTGTAGGGGAGCTATCCCACTACACTGATGCTTTCACCAGACTGTTGGCCGAATATGTTGTGTGGTGGCTGTATTATGAGTGTCTAGTTTGGGATGATCCAGCTAGTTTTATTGCTAGGACACGGCACGAGTGATGGCTTTTTGGCCATAATATTTCCATCTAGGAGTATTTATTCTACTCTCGGGTTCTTCGTTAGTATGAATTGCATAAATATGTGCCCTTGGTACCATTCTTGTACAGGCACCTCATAGCAGAGAGGGACCTACCTCCACGATAGGTCATAGAGCTTGAAGATGAGGAGGATGCCCTAGACATAGACCCTACAGTGGCTGGGGGAGTTATAGAGGCCTACTATCAATGGTGGGGTGATCGGATGTGGCATGGCATCGACAGCCTAGGGTGCAAGGATGATGGTGGGGGTGATGGCATAGATCTAGTAGGACGTAGGGTTCACACCAGGATCGAGGTATGGTGTCAACTAGCAGAGTAGGTGGCAACAAAGGATCCTAATGTTCCTAAGGAGTAGGAGGAGTTAGAGCCCAAGGAGAGAAACTCTCCTTTGAGAGCATAGTTGCATGAGGTCGAGGTTGAGCTCTAAGATACTAATATCTAGGTATAATGGTGAGATGCTATGATTGAGTAGCTCACAACACAGATACAGGCTCTGTAGGCTACTATCAGGGGTGGTGATGTCAGGATGCAGTTTGTTGTTCCTACTTCTACACCACAGGAGGTTCTAGAAGTAGGCTTAGGGGCAGAGGTGGGATGACTTCATTCCTTGTTGGATGAGCATGAGGCTCGGATTTGGGGTCTTACGAATCATGTTACCCTCCTTCAGATGCACCTCAAGAGGCACAGGATTCTCCCTAAGGATCCAACATATGCAGGTGGTTGGCAGGTCAATGGGCACTCTACCTTAGGGAAGTCTTCCACCCGTCCTAGCCAACGGATCCAAAAATGGATAAAGAGACCTATAGGCTCACATCACTTGACTCGCGACACCGCCATAGGGGGAGGTGGCACTGGAGGAGGTGATGCAGGGGGATAAGGCCCGACACTAGACACACATATTTTTATGATAGATTTGCCTTTTGTGACTCATTATGTGTATCGTTTATTTATTATGTTTTTGTTGTCATTTTATTTTATGATATGATGCGATGATGGTATTATGATGATATGATGAATATGTTAGATGATAGGTGATATTTGAATATGCTTTATATGATTTGATGATATGATGCAATGTGTTTTGATGATGAATGATGAATTTATGATATGCAAATGGATATTGCCTGTATGTTTTATGATGTGGTTTATGGATGATTAATGACTTGTTTTTGTGGATGCAAATGTTATTGTTAAATGCATGTTTAATTTTTGCTTTAATTATATGCATCTAACTTATATGATGGAATGGTATAAATGAACTTGTATGATCCAATCATTAAAAACATACATAATGCATATGACATTGACAATCTTAATGGGTGATACCACAGAAAGTTTAAAAATAATCATGAGTTTAAATAATCACTTCTATCATGAGAATTTATTAAGTATTCATATATGAGATGTAATGGTGTGTAATGTATCCTATTAATAAGTTTCTATAAATTAAAAGATATAAAGTAGTCAGTGTCCGTCTATATACTATTTCTAATATATGTGGTATTTGTCCTACTATGTTGATACCCCCTAATTTATAGAATCTTATAAGGAATATGATGGTGTGAATGATGTTATGATTTGTTGCTATGTAATTTTTTTTTGGGGTTTTTCGGAGATTCAAACACTCTAGTTCCCCTATCAACAGTTGTCTACTTACCACTTAGACTTTTGAAAAGGTAAGGTTTTTACCATGGACCTGGTTTTTCATGATATCTTTGTGTGCATGTGATTATATATTTTGAGGTAGAACTCAAGCATTTCCTCCGATGTTAGGCAGGATTATTTCAGCCCATTTCTAAGATCATGGATCCTCAGGTGTTCATCTCATCCTTATGTTGGACTTAGTTGGACTATACCACTAGGCAATATTTGGTTACCTAAGCTAGCTCATCCACATTCAAACATTGGTCTACACAAATGCATGAAGCAATTATAATAGACATATCGTCATGCGTAAGGATTTCTCCTTCCATTTTTGTACAATGCTGATAATTCTAGGGATTCAAGCTTTATTCCCTTCTTTTTTGGCTTTGGAAATTTGCTCATATGTAGTGATGAAAATCACTGTTTATTTTTTATTTGATTTTTTTCTTTGAGCGAGGATTTTTTTGTAGTGATGATAATCACTGTTTATTTTTCTCATTCTTAGTGATGAAAATCACTGTTTATTTTTTATTTATTTTTTTTAGCTTGATTGTTTTGTATTTTGAATATATGATTGTATTGGATTTTTACTTTTGAAATCTAGACTGTATGCTTGGCCTTTTGAATTTGTACTTTTGCTTTGGGATTTTGCTTATTTTTATTTAAGCAAGGGATGTTAATGGGGTAAATATTGTCCTTTTGCCAATTCTCAACACATTTAAACCGATTGCATAGGGGGATAAGCAAGGATAATCCTTTTCACTTAAGGTAACCTAGACCGCTTTGTAGCTTTCATATTTTCCTTGTACCAGCTAGGATTTTAGTGTTTCAATTAGTGACGGGATCATGAATATCCAAGGCTTTATCATAGCTAGGCCTTTATTTCTACTAATCAAAGTTGTTTTCCTCAAAAGTTGGTAATATTACTAGATTTGGTTGACTAACCGAAAATCCTTAGTAATTATGTATAGAAACAAATAATGGTTGTGTTGAAAAACACAATTACACACATGTGGATTGAGGTATGGATATGAATGACTTGTGCAACAAACTGTGGTATCACTTTTAAGACTCTCATGACATATCTTGTAATGTATGTGAAAATGCAATGCAATGATGTGGATGCAAAATGTGAAGTGCAATTGTTTTTGTATTTTTGATTTTATGTTGTTTTTGTATTTTTGATTAATTTGACCAAAGGGCTTATTATACCTTTGGGGCTTTTGTTATTGATTTTGACCAAGCAGTTTTGAATTACCCTTGGAGATTTTTTTGATTTTATTTTTGACCAAGCGGTGTGAATTACCCTTGGAGCCTTTTTGATTTGATGTTTGACCAAGCAGTGTGAACTACCCTTGGATCCTTTGATTTTATTGTTTGACCAAGCGGTATGAATTACCCTTGGAGCCTTTGATTTTATTTTTGACCACACGACTTGAATTACCCTTGGAGCCTTTGATTTGAATTTTGACCAAGCGGCTTGAGTTACCCTTGGAGCCTTTGATTTGAATTTTTGAATTTTATGTTTTTATGATTTGTTTTTGTTTTTGACATTGTAGCACCCTAAAATTGGCGCAGTTAAACCCTTAGTAAAAAGATAAAAATTTGAATTTTAACCCAAACCGCCCGTTAACCGCTTGTTACCCGCTCCCCTCATTTTTCATGCCATTTTTAGGATTTGTTTTGACCGTTGGACGATATCGTCGACGATCAGACGAAATCATCCCAGATCTGACGAATTCGTCTGGAAGAGAACGTCCAGACGATTTCATCCCAAAACCAAATTTTCATAATTAGCTTCTATTCAACAGCTTCTCTAACTTGGGCAGAAAGCGTGTCTGTGTGGTTAGAGTCTCCCCCATTGGAGATCTCCCAAATTGGGGTGATCTCCAACCTCCTAACCTCTCCCTAATCCTATATAAACTAGGATTTTCTTAGTTTATCCCCCTGGATGACTGATTTCCCTGCAAATTTAGTTTCTTGTGCATTAGAACACCCTCGCACCATCATTTGCATTCTGTATTTCAAGTTTTTCTTGCAGGAATTTACTATTTTTCAGTTGGAGCAAGCTCGGATCGTCTCAGGCGATTCCAGATGATTTTGGATGATCCTATCATAGATCGGTGATGATCTCGTATGATCGGAGGTGATCTCGACTACAGTCCAGATTGGGGGCAATCAGAGCCTAGAGTTTGCATTTCTTTACCTTCTCTCTTCATTTCTTTATGCATTAACTTATTTTATTCCATTTCTGCATCCTAGAGTTCACCTCATTTAGCATAGATGCATGATAAAGTTAAAATAAATTATTAAAGTAATGCATTTCTTTTAATCATTATCTGGATCTATCATTTAGGCAAATTTACTATTATTTCTATCATTTCCCCTTGCTTTTGTAGTTGCATTTTTGGTCCTTGGTATCTGTTTCTATGATTGCAGGTTTCTGACGAATTCGTCTGACGAATTCATCAGATCGACGATGATCTCGTCTGATCTCAGATGATCGACTATGATTTGAGATGATTCTATGCAATTGTAGATGATTATGTAATATTTGAGATGATCTGGACTTCTACAAACCTCAGAATCTTCATCAGACATCCGAAATCAGGTATATTCTATCTTATTTAGCATACTTTCTATGTTCAGCACTTATTCATGTTTTTTGTATCCATATAAATCAGCATTGGCATATAGAATAGCTTAGATTCATCTTGGCCAAACCTAGGAATTGAATGATTAAAGTACAAAATGAACACATCAAACCTATTCTCAACCTAGGCATGGAAACTGCCACTCAAAAGTTTCCTGGTGAACCCACCATCCGTCAAAAATTCACCCTTATACCCCTCCCCCGAGAGGCGTGACCTTCAAAGGGCCTCTCAGTCCGAGGTATTGTCCCATCCTTCTCGCATCCCCCTTACGGGCGTGGATCCTATAGCCTGAAGGTAAGGATGCAAAAAATTTGGAGCGATACATTTTGGTGAACCCGACGTGAAAAACTAAAAACCTTTTGAAAACAATCCAAAAAATAAAATAAAAAATAAATGCATTTAGAATCATCAGATAAACAAGTAAGATTGCATATCATATTTAGATGGTAGATTATAATAAAAGATGAGTTGTCACCATTAATGTTGAAAATCAATTAACAACCATAGAGATTACTTCTATGCTTAGAGTACCTCAAACAAATAGGGTTCAACCTTTGTGGGATGAACTTGATAGGAGATTGGGTATCATTGGATCTAGATCAACCGAACTTAGGCAAATCAAGAGGTTTGTCCTAGATAGAATCCTAGATCCTGATCAGGTGACTTTGTACCATGAACTTCAGAGAGCTTGCCATAGGTGGTTAGCAGATAAAAGAGCACTTGTGTCTTCCGAGTTGTACACCTTTGAGGAATACCTTGAGAACGTAGTTGTAGTACATAAATTTCTATCTCGTATAGAGGATCAAGAGGTCGTTCTTACGGATAGAAAAATATGGAATAGAGTTCCTAGAGCTGTGTTATATCGAGAGTATTGCCATGAAATCTATTTTTACAAGTTCGAGTATGAAGCAGATAATATCACCATAGCACACTTTGTCAAATTCTTGAAAAACAATTTCCAATTTGAAGAGGAGCATTTCATGACTCCTGATGAACTTGATCCTATTAACGATATCCATAAACTATTTATAGAAAACTAAGCCATTATTTTATTATTATTATTTCTTGCATTTAGTATGTTGTTTGTTGTCTTTATAATATTATTATAAAAAAAAAAACAAAAACAAAACAAAAATATAACAAAAATTAAAACATTTTTTTAAGTATTATAGTAGGTATATAATTAAAATATATACCTCCCAAACTCAAAAAATATATATATATATATATATATATATATATATATATATATATATATATATATATATATATGCTAAAATCTAAGTTTAAGCATAATGACTAGACTTAGGAATGGAAAACAGACTGAAGTAGAAGAAGATTGGTTAGGAAAACCATTAAATAACCTAGATGTCCTTCCTGAAGACCCAATTCAGGAAGAAGGAACCCTAGACCAACAAGAAGAAGAGTTTGCTGAAGGAAATGAACAAAGAGAAACTGTTAGAGAGGAAGGATCCTCATCCCCTAAAATGTCTCCGGGAGGAGCTATTACTTTTGATAACATGGAACATTTTTGGAAGTTCCTCAATACTAATATTGGCACTCTTAATAGAGCAGTCCATATGGACAAGGATCAAATTAGTGACACTCAAGCAACCCTAGAAGAAATATATCACACACGCACTAATCCCTTGTCCTTCGTTGATCAAGAAAGTGATCAAGCTGGACCATCCAATTTGGATATGGCCGCTATAATCCAGAACATGCAACAACAACAGGTTACCCAACCACCTAGAGTGCCTGTTACCAAGCCTAGGGTTATTCCCACACAAAAGAAACCTTCATTCACTGCTCTATTTCACCAAGTTATTGATCAACATACCTCAAATCAACAAAATCCCAAAACAAAACCAAACACCAATTTCCAACAATCTGGGATACAACATAATGCTACTACAAATCTTCTTCATAATACTCTTCCTACCAACCATTTGCATAATAGCAATATAGCATCTAATCCTTATGTCACGCCATCATACGCTCATAAATCCCATACTTAGGTACCACCGAACCAATATGGTGGACAAACTAGTAATCTTGAAACTATGGTGAAACAGTTAGTTTCCCGCATGGACCAGATAGATCCCTACCATCCCTCGTACAATTATCGAGAGATGTGTAGTCAACCTCTAGATCCTATAGTTGTAGCACAACCATATCCTAAACACTTTCCTATGCCTGTCCTACCTATATACAAAGGAACCGAAGATCCTATAGAGCATCTTCGTATGTTTAGGATAGCATGTCATGATATATCACATGATGACTTGTTATTACTAAAAATGTTCCCAAAAATTTTAGGAGGAATGGCATTGGAGTGGTATTATCAATTACCCACTCATTCTTTGAGGAATTTCGAAGAAACAGCCGAGTCTTTTGTTCATCAATTTAGTGCCTACATCGAAAGGCATGTAACCATTAAATATTTGTACAACTTAAAACAAGACAAAGATGAATGTTTTGCTGATTTCCTAGCTCGGTGGAGACAGTTGATAGGAAAATTACACTTTGTGTTACCTTATCGAGAAATGTTGGATATCTTTATCAATAATTTACAAGAACAACTATCCTATGAGTTATCAACTGCTACCTTGACCACCTTCGATCAAGCTATAGACTTAGCTCGAAGAGTGGAAGATGCTCTCATTAGGAGAGGTCAACTTAAAAAGAAAGATGATGAGAAAACATCCAGAAATCAATATAAAAATAAACAAGTTGTGGGTGATGGAGTCACTGATAGTAGAAATATTGCTACTATTAATGCTGTGAAGACAACGGAGAAGTTTATATTGAAACCTCCTGATAAACCACCTCGAGAATTTACTAGGTTAAATCAACCTCTATCAACCATTCTACCACAATTATTAGAACGAGGTTTGATCCAATTACCAGCTATCCAGGAACCTGATCCAACTATACCCGGATACAGAGCTGATTTACACTGTGATTTCCATAGAGGACCTGGACATGCTACCAACTCTTGTAAAATATTAAAACATAAAATACAAGACTTGATTGATAACAATGAGATGGAGGTGCAAGCCTTTCAACCTAAACAAAATCCTCCTAATAATGCTCAAAAGAACATCCCCCAAAATCAGAATCAGAATGCCAATCAATCATTGGACATATTTCAACATCCTTTACCCAAGCATGGTAAAGAGGTGGCTAATCAAATTGA
This sequence comes from Wollemia nobilis, assembly GCA_028583015.1. Classification (NCBI taxonomy): domain Eukaryota; kingdom Viridiplantae; phylum Streptophyta; class Pinopsida; order Araucariales; family Araucariaceae; genus Wollemia; species Wollemia nobilis. The sequence goes on from JAQPPZ010016726.1 coordinate 16,067,906, forward strand.
GCATCATAATGTTCCCCCTCCTACCCGATATGTAGGAACTATTAGTGGACATTTACCTGCTCATGATTTGGAAATATTTGACACAACTTTATCCATGGTTACGACCAGACCTCTATATAACATTCGGACACCTGATCTTAGTGATACAGAATACGAGACTAAAAGTGACATGGAAATCACCTCAAATCAATCGAATAGTTCTGAAGATGAATCAGATGCTATTCAACCTATCACAAATTCTATGGTTCCGGAAGAACCATTTCCAAGAAGAGTCACTACTAGACCATCTTCTCACCAATTACTTTCTAATGAACAAGCCATAAATGCTAGACCAAGACCCATTCATCATCCGCAAAATAATATTGTAGGTACCATCGGAGTCATTACTCGACAACAGGCTCAAAATTCTCAACAAGATCAAACTCAGAATGATGGATCAGCTCCATTTGTTTTGAAAGTTCCTAATAAAGGGAATCATGCGCCTAATGTTCAACCTAAACCTCCTTATAATATTAATGAACAATTATCAAATACTACAACTAGAATTTCCCTTTTGGACCTTTTAAAATCTTCTCCTACACATAGGAATGAATTAATGCTCACATTAAGCCAAATGATGGTACCACAAAATATTCAACCTGAAGCCATGGCCAATACTATCATAACTCGAGAAGTCGATTGTATTGACTTTCGGGATAGAGATATACCGCAACATAGTTTACATAAGGATAACCCCTTATATATTACTGCCCTAATTGGAGATGTAGCAGTTAAACGGGTCTTGATTGATAATGGTTCATCTTTAAACATTTGCACTTTTGACTTCTACCAAATATTTGGGTTTAGAAGTGATGAAATGAAAAGAACTGATATGATCATAAAAGCCTTCAATGACGAAACACAAGAAACGTGTGGAGTTATTACTATCCCCTTGCAAGTTGGTCCGAGAACCTTAGACACGACCGTGTTTATTGTACATTGCCCTGCATCGTACAATATACTCTTGGGTCGCCCTTGGATCAACGCGATGCGAGTTATTCCCTCAAATTTACATCAGTGTGTTAAATTCGAATTTAAGAATCAGTTGGTTACCATTCATGGTGATCCTAGACCCTTTGATATGTGTGCTTTGGCAGAACCTATCGGAGTTCAATTTTGCCCTGCTTTATCATCCACACATCCTAATTCTCATTATCCATCTAAACGTGTGAAACACACACCCATAACATCATCTACCTTTTCTCCATCAACTCCACCTCTACATATAGCTCAACCATCTTCTGAACAAACCACATTAGGACCTCAACAAGATCCTAAACCCACAACCAATGCTTCTTGTTTTACTCCTATAACTTCCATACCTATAGATCCATCCATCGACATCTCTACAACATCTACACCTACCAGAGGCATATTTTCTGCATCCGAAGATGTAGGAAATGTTCCTTCTACCTCTTACGCTCTTACTGATGAGCTCTTACCCGATTTATCTAAAATTCTTATATCAGAAAAAACAAACATTGCTATGCAAGATTCCCTTATTTTAAATAAATTGCCACCCTCTCCTCGTACCTTGGGCCTCCCATAGCCTATGGGAAGTATTTACCAAGTCGGGAGCTGTGCTTTTATTTATAAGGGATATGACTGGGGAAGAATACCTAGAAATCTCAAGACTCATTATGATGGATATGCTCGATGTTATTTTACTAATGAGTATATTAAAGCTAAGCCTATAATGCTTAAATTGGGATATAAAGGGAAAGGTTTGGGACCTTTCCAAAATGGTATGAAAGAACCTTTTGAGGTAGAACCATGGCCTGCCCGATGTGGTGTGGGCCTATTTCCTAATAAGGGTCAGCCCTTCCCATTTGAGGATGATGACCATCTCATATGTTACCAAGATTATTTGGATAAACATGATGCTTTGCATTTAATGAATAAGCCATTTACATGTCATATGCTATCTATAGCCTACCCTCAGATGATCGCTGAATCCGACGATGAGTTGGAGGGAGATATCTTCCATGATGTCTCCGTTGAGGAATTATTACATAACGGATTTTATTTCGATGGCTCCTTACCTAGTATAGCCCAGCTTGAGGCCACGACTCCTCAAGACGAATTATCTAAGCTAACCTCGAAAGAATTACAAGAATTGGGCGTTTCACCCACCCCACCTAATTTTGAGAGAGATCTACACATGGAAGTAGAAAACGTCATAAAAATTAACATTGGAACCAACGATAATCATCACATAATCAACATTGGATCAGAATTAAGTCAAGAAAAACAAGATAAATACATTGCATTTCTTAAAGACTATGAAGATGTTTTTGCTTGGACATATGAGGATATGCCAGGATTAGACCCTTTCGTAGTCATGCATCACCTAGTAGTCCATCCGGATGCTAAACCTGTTAAACAGAAACTTAGAAAAATGCATCCTAAAGTGGCCTTACTAGTCAAAGGGGAATTAGAAAAACTCTTGAAGGTTATTTTTATACAAGCCATTGATTATGCTGAATGGATCTCGAATGTAGTTCCAGTAACTAAGAAAGAAGCTACCAAAGTTAGGGTTTGCACAAACTTTAGAGATATTAATGTTGCATGCCCTAAAGATGATTTTCCTCTTCCCAACATGGATCAGATCATTGATTTTACTACTGGGAGTGGAATGATATCCTTAATGGATGGATTTTCTGGTTATAATCAGATCAGGATAGCTCCTGAAGATCAGGCTAAAACAACCTTTATTACCCCTTGGGGGACCTTTTGTTGGAAAGTGATGCCATTCGGTTTGAAGAATGCAGGTGCAACATATCAACGAGCCATGACTTATATCTTTCATGATATGATGCATGATATTCTACATGATTATGTAGATGATATTATAGCTCGTTCCATCAAAGAAGATGATCATTTAGATGACTTGAGAAAAGTATTTGATCGGTTAAGGGAATATCTCATCCGATTGAATCCAGCCAAATGTATATTCGGAGTTAAGTCCGATAAATTATTGGGGGTTATAGTTTCTTTACGTGGCATTGAAATTGACCCTCTCAAGATCATGGCTATCACTGATATGCCCGCACCCACAAATATATCTGAATTACGAAGTCTACAAGGTAAGCTTCAAGCTATTCGTCGCTTCATCGATAAGTTGGCGGACAAAACAGGACCCTTTCTTAAGCTTCTTAAGAAAGATGTCTCTTTTCATTGGGACGACGAATGTCGGGAAGCATTTGAACTCCTCAAACAATATCTCCTTAACCCACCTGTGCTTTCACCACCTAGACCTGATCGCCCATTTATCTTGTATATTTTTGCCTCAGATTTTGCCTTAGGAGCTATGCTAGCTCAACTTGACGATGAGAAAAGAGAGCGTGCTAATTATTACATTAGCCAAACCTTAATCAGTTATGAAACCCGCTACACAACATTAGAGAAACTATGTCTAGCAGTCATATTTTCTACACAAAAATTATGACATTATATGCTCAGTCAAAAAACGTATGTTATTGCTAAATTCGATCCTTTGCGGTATCTCATGAGTCGACCTTATTTATCTGGTCGCACAACAAAGTGGGTTCTTGCGCTAAGCGAGTTTGAACTCATGTTTATAGGACAAAAGTCTGTTAAGGGTCAAATCATAGCAGATCAATTAGTTGCTGCACCTTTAGAGTCTACCCATCCCCTCATCATTGAGTTTCCTGATGAATGCCTTAAAATAGAGGCAGACCATCCAGAGCAATGGTCCCTATACTTTGACGGAGCCCGATGCATGAGTGGGGCTGGTGCAGGTATTATTTTAATATCTCCCCAGAAACATCTTATACCTCTGTCCTTTAAATTAATGTTTGCTTGTACTAATAACACTGCTGAATATGAGGCTCTAATCCTTGGATTACGAGCTGCCTTGGCACTAAAAATTAAAAATCTATTGGTTTTCGGTGATTCTCAACTTGTCATAAATCAAATCAATGATGTTTATCAGACCAGAGATGATAAATTACGTCCATATAAAGCATATGTCTTACAATTATTATCCCTATTTGATCAAGTTACCTTGGAAGCTATTCCTCGAACTAGCAATCGTGCGGCTGATGCTATGGCTACAGCTGCATCTCTTTTGCCCTTGGAGTTAGATGACGAATATGCTACCATCATTATTCATCGACTCTAGGAACCCACTTCAAATAAATCATGCTTAGAACCTTTGGATGTGTTTCTAATCAACGAAACTACTCCTGAACCTTGGTACACTGATATACTTAATTTTCTCCAAAATGGGACCTTCCCTGAAGGTTGTAATAACAACCAACACCGGTTATTACGTAGACGAGCAAGTCGCTTCGTAATTATTGGCAATACGTTGTATAGGAGATCTTTTGAAGGCATCCTATTGAGATGTTTGAATCTAGAAGAATCTAGATCAGCTTTGAGTGAAGCCCACGATGGATCTTGTGGGGGACATTTTAGTGGTAGCGCCATTGCTAAGAAGCTCCTTAGGATAGGATATTTTTGGCCTACCATGGAGAATGATGCACATGATTATGTGCGCCATTGCGACAAGTGCCAGAAACATGCTGACCTTGTCCATGCGCCTGCACAAGAACTACAGGCTATTTCATCTCCTTGGCCCTTTTCAAAATGGGGCCTAGACATCATTGGAAAAATCAATCCTGTGTCATCTGATGGACACAAATTCATCATAACCGCCATCGAGTATTTCACGAAGTGGGTTGAAGCTATGCCCTTAGCTTCTTGCACTGGAACCCAAGTTTCCAAATTTATTTTTAATCAAATTATTTGTAGGTTCGAAATTCTTGCAAATCTCATCTCAGATAATGGAACTTGTTTCAAAAATAAAGATGTCAAGAAATTATGTCAAAAATATAAAATTCAACATCGTTGGTCCACTCCCTATTATCCTCAGGGTAATGGCCAAGCAGAAGCATCTAATAAAACATTAATTAAAATCCTCAAAATACTTGGTCAATAAATCTGGCCGAGATTGGCACATTCAACTATATCCTGCTTTGTGGGCTTATCGAACTAGCGTTCGCACTCCCACGGGCACTTCACCTTTTGTTTTGGTTTATGGCGCTGAAGCAGTTTTTCCCTTTGAATTAGAAGTTCCTTCTTTGGCTCTACTACTTCAAGATACTGAAGTAGGAGATGAATATCGTCTTTGGCGAGATTTAGTCAGCTGGAACTCCTAGATGAGAAGTGCATCAATGCTTTGGAGCATCTTCGTGCCTACCAAAACAAGCTCAAGCGAGCATACCTCAAGAAAGTTCATCATCGATCCTTTGAGATCGGCGACCTTGTCTTAAAAGAAAATAAAAAAAATACTAATGCAACTAAAGACCTTAAAGGTAAATTTGAGCCCAACTGGCTTGGACCGTATATCATCACTGCTAAATTTGGATCGGGAGCATACCGATTAGCTACCTTAGATGGTAAAGATCTTAAAGAACCTATGAACATTCTGCATCTTAAACGCTATTATGCATAAATATGGTCATTTCATCATTGTATATATTGTTATTTTGCATATTGTTTCCTTTTTGTCATCCATATAAAAATTTCAAAAAAATAGTAATAGTATTTATTCTTTCCATTCATAAATTAAAATCAAAATATAAAACTTCAAAATCATCAAAATCTTCAAAACCATATTTTATTTTTGTACTTGTCAATTCTTGACGTGTTGCAGTCATATTTTCAATTATTTTGGATAAATTAGCATTTATTTGGAATCCCGCACTTTCACATTCACATGAATAAATATCTTGATTTTATTTGGTATGATTATTAATCTCTCTTATATCAAAGTCCACATTTGAATTAAATAAAGTTTTGAGCATAGAGAACTGATCTTGTTATTTACTTGAACCAAGCATATCTTTTCACATTAAAATGATTTCATTGCAAATTCGATATGATGCTACATAGTAGAAATGGTTTCTTGAGCGAAAAGTTTCCCCTGCTATCCTATCATGCACATGGTCTAGAATCTTTGAGAATTGACAAAAGGACAAGCTCACCCCTACCAGAATAAAAATCCCTTGCTCTACAGCCAATCCGAGCAAGTATCCCTAGCATAGGAAGAAAAAGAAAAGTCAAAGAAAATGAGAAAAAGAAAAATATTATTTTGTACCATCGCAGCAATATTTCAGCATTATCTCAGTTCCAAGCAAAAATACAAAAAAAAAAAAGAAAGAAAAAAAAAAAAGAAAGAAGCAAAAGAGAAAAGAAAAAAGCAATAAAATCCCTTTTCCCTACCCTTTGAAAAGAAAAGAAGGGTGAATGAGCTTGAATCCCTAGAATTCTCAATTATTCGAAAACTGTGAGGTAAGCCCCATAACAGGCGGTTTGTGCCCAACCCGCTTGGCCTTGGGTAATCCCTAGCGTGGTGATATGTCTATCACATTAGCGACCTTCTTTTGTATAGACCTATGTCGGCTTATGGATTAGCTAGCTCTTGATGACCCGACTTACATAGTAGTCTGGTACGGTTACATGCATATAAATCATGGTCAACGAACACTCAGTTGGTTAATTCAAATTACTTGTATCAAATTATCTTGCTCAAAATTGGTGAATGAACAATACAATTGCACACACATTTGTATTTGAGAGATTTTGTATCATTATGATAAATCAAGATCAGTAATGAACTCACATTTGCACATGAGGGTTCCTTATAAATCTACATTTTTGTCTTTGAGATAATTTAAAATATCTCTGCAATTCTTTTCGAATCATTTCATCTTCTTATTTAAGAACATTTGCTCAGCATAAAAACAATTAAATATATTTCTTTCCAAAAACCAAAATTTTCTTTCACATCTTCAAAAACCTAGTAAATAAAGTCATGTTTATATATTTTTTTGTTTATCTCAAAATCAAAAATCAATCATGCAATAAAACTAAAATATCAATTTCTTCTTTGGATTTCGTGATGATGGTATAAGTCTATACCTATAATTCTATGCCTAGCGCAAACCATTGTTCTAATTTTATTTTCCCATTCATTTTAATTCATAAAAACATATGGCTTACATCATTATGTTACACAATTGTGCTTTAAAAAGAACGCAAAATTTTCTACTTTCATTTCATTATGTCAACATTCAATTTTGCAATGATGGTATAGTTCCTAGGGACTTATTCAAACATTTTATCACACTTAGGAATTTATGCCTAGCAAAAATCATATTTCTTTTAATATCTCATGCATAATATTTTTATGAAAATCTGAAAACAAATCATCACCATCATCATTTTTCATCATCACAACACAAAGTCTTAAGACAGTCTCTTAAGCACCCTCTTTTACTTTTAGCAATATTTCTATCTTGGGATTAGCTTGACGACCTAGCGAGCGGCGACTCCATGAAATGGTCTATAACAACGACAATGTCCTTTGAAATTATTGTTAGAAGTCCCTTTTATTTTTCATCAAAACACACCACCAAAACAACCAATTTGTTCACATCAGATTATTTCATTTAAATTTTATGGCATGACATAAAATTATAATTTCTTTCCAACGACATAATTACATGAATAATCAATCAAACAAATCCAAAATTAAAGCATCATACAACATATACACAAGTCATATCATCAAAAAGACCATATATATATATATATATATATATATATATACAAATTATGTACATCATATCAAAACTAGATTGGTATGCCACAATCAATATCCTGGCATACTCAATCCTCTCAAAAAATAATAATAATAAAATATACAATCCAGTCTCTGGCAGCTAGTCTCGAGAAGCCCTCGAGCTCTCAGCCTCATCTCCTCTCCCACCTTGGCATGGAGGAGGTGGTCCCATAGAGGTCCGGGTAGTATCTCGGGTCCTCACCATCGATCGTGAGGAAGTCCTCGATGATCCCACCCTGATCGGCTCTGCAATGTCGGCTGGCAGCTGCAACCTCTGGCCCTCTGGAACCAGCTGGTAGTATACTCCCTGGTAGAACGCGGTCTGAGCCATAGACCATGCTAACTCCTGCATGCTCGCCCCTCTACTCCGAGCCCTGAGCCGTGTAGCCTCATCCTGTAGAGTCTGCACCTGAGCCCGGAGGTGGGCAACCTCAGCCCGGAGAGCCATCGTCTCGTTGCTCTCCCCTACCTCGACACCCTTGCCCTTATCGGGCGATGGTGGCCTCTCCCCTATTGAGAAGGGAATCCCCCCTCCCTCCTCCCTATCTGCTATGGTCTCTGTGGAGCCTGTGGCATCCTCTGGCATCTCTCCTATGGAGACCGTCGTTGCTCTCTCCCATCGTGACCCCGTGTTGCCTCAATAGTAGCCTGGCGCCGCCTCCCCATCTGTCGCACAATCGCGTGCACCGAACCCTATGCCCTCGTCATCCGAGGAGGGCGGATGCCTGCGTACCAGGCATCGTATCCATCTGCAACCCCAGCATCATCCCCATCCACTGGCTGGATAGGGGCATCATCCGCGTCCTGACTCCAGAATCGCTGCATATCTGGAGCCCCGCTCAGTGTAGTACTATCTCGAATAGTCCGGGAGTACTCATAATCCCTGAGAGATGGGATCCCCTGCTGTAGACCGAACTATCGCAAAACTCGGTCGTAGCGGTGGAGCTCTACCTCTCCTCGCTCCATCCTCAGCCAACAAACTCGCTTGATGCGAGCCAGCTCCTGCCCGTCCTCTGCCCACCCTGGATGCTCTCTCCATGGCCTCCAGGTGATCTGGTCTGGGATGAGGTCATCTAGCAACCTCCGTGACATCGGTAGATCTATCCACCATTGTGACCCTCTCTGTAGCCACCAATAGAAAACCTGGGGTCTCTCCCGGCACCAAACCTACAACAGCGATGTCAAAACTAGACATCGGCCTCCCTTGTATACGACCCCGTGCAGGATCCTATACAAGTGGCATAGTACAAAGCTGCCCCATGCATATCTGTACCCATGGTCTCTCATGTCGTAGACCACATCTGAAAGGAGCCAGGGTAATCTGCACCCGCTCTGGTGGCACAGCAGTAAGCCACCCACTATCCCTGCCAAAACCCGAGTCAACCTAGATGCCCTAGGCATCTACCTTAGAGACTCGATGTTCACTCCACCCTTCTCCAGGGTGAAGCTCGGGTCTCCGCATAGTCGCATCATAGCCTGGCCCTGATTGGCCATAGGAGTCATGAACCATCCTTGTATGGGGATCCTCAAGATCCTCCATACGTCCTCTAGTGTGGGAGCCATCTCCCCTATCGGTAACCAAAAGTAGGATGACCCCGGATACCATCTCTCTGCTAGGGTTATTAGTAGCCCCATGTTCATCGATACTTATGGCATCTCTGCCACATGCTGTAATCTGACCTGTGCTAGTCGGTCTCGCTCTACCTGGTCGAGCATGGCCACATCATCCCTCAGCCCCCGTATTTCCATTCCTGACTCTTTAGTAATCCCCTCTACAAAATAAACAATAAAACAATAAAATTCATTAATAAACCAATCATTAAAATCAATTACATGCAATTCAAACAAGCTTAATTTCATAAAAATGATGATATCGTCCACTATTGGATGATATCGTCCTAAATTGGGTAAAATCATCCTTTGTAGGATGAAATCATCTCTGATTTCTCAAACTTGGGGATCACCCCTTGTTGGACGGGATCGCCCCTAGTTCGTCGATTTCGCCCTCAGACGAAATCGACGATCTAGAGACGATTTCGACGAAATGGGGACGATTTCGTCCCGACGTCGTCGACGGCCTAAAAACGGCCGCGATGCCCCAAAAAAATCAAAATTTCAATCAAAAATTGCACAAATCAAATTACAAACATAATTCACTAGGTTTAGATCCTTACCCGTAGCCCGCGTCGGACCTCTGTCGATCTGTGCGTTGTCTCAACCATTTTTGTCTACAGAGCTCTAAAAACAATAAAAATGAACAGTAAAAATGAATTAGGGTTTTACCCTATTTTTCTTAATTTTATTTAAAAACAACATTTTTAATTTTGCTTTTTCGTGCTTTTACCTCAAACGTTCGATTTGGGTAAAAACATGGAGGGGGCACCATAGTAAGCAGTCGTACGATTCGACCTAGAATCATCGTCTAAAAAATTGAGTAAATTTTTGCTTTCTCGTAAAACGGGAAGAACTCGTCTTTAACGCATTTTCTTTAGAAAATTTGCTAAAGAGGGGGCAAAATGTAGCACCCTAAAATTGGCGCAGTTAAACCCTTAGTAAAAAGATAAAAATTTGAATTTTAACCCAAACCGCCCGTTAACCGCTTGTTACCCGCTCCCCTTGTTTTTCGTGCCATTTTTAGGATTTGTTTTGACCGTTGGACGATATCGTCGACGATCAGACGAAATCATCCTAGATCTGACGAATTCATCTGGAAGAGAACGTCCAGATGATTTCATCCCAAAACCAAATTTTCATAATTAGCTTCTGTTCAACAGCTTCTCTAACTTGGGCAGAAAGCGTGTCTACGCGGTTAGAGTCTCCCCCGTTGGAGATCTCCCAAATTGGGGTGATCTCCAACCTCCTAACCTCTCCCTAATCCTATATAAACTGGGATTTTCTTAGTTTATCCCCCTGGATGACTGATTTCCCTACAAATTTAGTTTCTTGTGCATTAGAACACCCTCGCACCATCGTTTGCATTATGTATTTCAAGTTTTTCTTGCAGGAATTTACTATTTTTTAGCTGGAGCAAGCTCGGATCGTCTCAGGCGATTCCAGATGATTTCGGATGATCCTATCGTAGATCGGCGATGATCTCGTATGATCGGAGGCGATCTCGACTACAGTCCAGATTGGGGGCAATCAGAGCCCAGAGTTTGCATTTCTCTACCTTCTCTCTTCATTTCTTTATGCATTAACTTATTTTATTCCATTTCTGCATCCTGGAGTTCACCTCATTTAGCATAGATGCATGATAAAGTTAAAATAAATTATTAAAGTAATGCATTTCTTTTAATCATTATCTAGATCTATCATTTAGGAAAATTTACTATTATTTCTATCATTTCCCCTTGCTTTTGTGGTTGCATTTTTGGTCCTTGGTATCTATTTCTGTGATTGCAGGTTTATGATGAATTCGTCAGATCGACGATGATCTCGTCTGATCTCAGATGACCGACTATGATTTGAGATGATTCTATGCAATTGTAGATGATTATGTAATATTTGAGATGATCTGGACTTCTACAAACCTCAGACTCTTCATCAGACATCCGAAATCAGGTATATTCTGTCTTATTTAGCATACTTTCTGTGTTCAACACTTATTCATGTTTTTTGTATCCATATAAATCAGCATTGGCATATAGAATAGCTTAGATTCATCTTGGACAAACCTAGGAATTGAATGATTAAAGTACAAAATGAACACATCAAACCTATTCTCAACCTAGGCATGGAAACTGCCACTCAAAAGTTTCTTGGTGAACCCACCATCCATCGAAAATTCACCCTTATACCCCTCCCCAGAGAGGCATGACCTTCAAAGGGCCTCTCAGTCCGAGGTATTGTCCCATCCTTCTCGCATCCCCCTTCCGGGCGTGGATCCTATAGCCTGAAGGTAAGGATGCAAAAAATTTGGAGCGATACTGACATATTTGAAATTTTTTGTGTTTTTGACATATTTGAATTTTTTTTTTGTTTTCTGAAATATTTGAATGATTTTTATTTTTGACATATTTGAATGTTTTTGTGTTTTTGATATATTTGAATGTTTTTGTGTTTTTGACATATTTGAATGTTTTTTGTTTTATGTGTAAAATGCCTTTAAGTGAATGATATTGAGAGGTATAGTCTTCAAAACCATCTAATGATATAAGGCGATATGCTCCAGGACCAACTCTCTATGAAATCATGTATGGACCTATCCAGTTTACCATGAACTTATCTCATAGATGCGACGGTAGATTTGAATTCTGCTGGTTTTCTTTGAGCACTATATCTCCAACCTTGAATTCCCTTAGGTGGACTTTACTATTGTAAGATCGCACAAGGTGATATTGGTAAACATAGATATGCTCTAAAGCATTGACTCGGCATTCATCAAGAAGCATCAATTGATCAAGGCAGCCTTGCCACGTAGCTTCATCATATATGAAGTATTTTAGTGTTATGCGCAGAGTCAGGATTTCCAACTCTAGAGGCATGATGGATTAAGTGCCATATACTACTGAAAATGATGTTGCCCCAGTGGGCGTCCGTATACTAGTCCAGTATGCCCATAGTGCAAGAGGCAATTGCATGTGCCAATCCTTGTGATTTTCTTGCATTATCTTCCTCAAAATGGAGACTATTATTTTGTTTGAGGCTTTTACTTGTTCGTTTGCTTGTGGATAATAAGGCATTGAAAAAATATGTTGAATATGATATTTTTTCATTAAAGCACACACATTTTTGTTCTTAAAATATGGCCCATTATCCGATATTATCTTAGAAGGGACCCCAAAATGACTTATGATATTATGGAGTATAAACTCCGCAATCCTTGGTCCAGTTGTTGATGTTAAAAGGATCGCTTCTACCCATTTAGTGAAGTATTCTATGGCCATTATGATGAATGTATGTCGGCATGAGTATGGGGGTGAGATATTCCCAATCAAGTCTAGTCCCAATTGCGAGAATGGTCATGTTTCCTGGATGGGCTGCAAAGCTTGCGATGGTAAGTGCATTAGATTTGCATGATGCTGGCACTTACTACATTTCTTGACATACTCATAGTAGTATTTTTCCATTGTGGTCCAATAGTAACCCATTCTCAAGATGCGCTTAACGATGGCCATGCCACTAAAATGTCCTCCACATGTTTCATCGTGAGCTTGTGAAACTACCCAAGATGCTTCCTAGGGCTTAAGACAATGGAGTAATACTCCATCATATCCTCGTATGTAGAGGATTTCTCCTAGAAAAATGTATCTTGTTGCTCTCTATTTAAATGTTCAACTTTTTGTATGTGAGAAACCTTGAGATATTATTCTAAACTTCAGGAAGTCCTATAGTTGGGAAAGCCAATCCTGATAGGCCATAACTTCTATAGAATAGATAGCTTGCTCTTCTTGCATTTCTGAGGTAGTGAACACGGATTGAGGAAAAACTCTATGGAATATGGTCACACCACACTCTATGGGTCCTTGGGAGATCAACGACCCCCAAGGTGTTGTTTGCAAGAAATGTTTGGTTGCGAAGGACCAATCTTGATTTGGTTCGATGTTGATCATGTTGACTGATTCTTGATTGTCAAAAGCCTCACGACGTATTATTGAGTGTGAAAGCACTTTCACATGAATGGTTGTAAAATCAGTAGATAGATTCTGAGGGTTTAAGTATCCCAAATAGGCCATGGTGTCTACAAATCTATTTTATGTACGAGGAATTGCCTCGATGTCATACCATTCCAGCCAGGCTAAGTAATTATCAACAAGTTATTTGTAAGTCTTCAGGAGTGGGCACTTGCATTGGAAAAGTCCTTTGACCTAGTTTACTATGAGCAAGGAGTCACCAAAGATATTCAATCTTTTAATGCCCATCGCTATGGCTATTTGGAGTCCCAAGATCAATGCTTCATATTTTGTATTGTTGTTTGTGCATGGGAAGTCTAGTTTGAATGATAAGGGCAATGGAGCACCCTGCAAAGTGATAAAGATAATCCCTGCTCTACCTCCTTGTTCACACTTCAAACCGTCGAAGAACAATGACATGTATTTTTATTTCTTAGGTTATTCAAGATCTGGTAGATCTGATAATGAAAAGACCACATCATCATGAAACTCTATGGTGATAGGCTTGTTATCCTGAAGAGGCGCCTCTACTAATTGATCTGCTATGACTTATCCCTTGATGAAATTTTGGCTTATGAACTCTAGATAAAATTCTATCAATAGAATAATCCACTTTGTGATACATGTATTGTGATATGTCTTTCTCATCATGTATTGCAAAGGATTTTATTTTGATATGACGTAGGTTGTATGGCTCAACATGTAGTGTCACAACTTTCAAGTTGCAAAGACCACTGCTAAACATAATTTTTTGACATACGTATATCCTAGCTCATAGCTCACCAAGGTTCGACTGATGTAATATATGGCTTGCTATTTGTCTTGTGCTTTATTTTGGGCTAACATGGTGCCCAATGCAAAATCAGTAGCCGATATATATAGTAAAAATGGTATGTCTGGCCTTGGTGGAGCCAATACGAGCGGTGTTTCCAAATAAGTCTTGATCTCTGCAAAGGCTTGATGGCATTCTTCATCCCAATGAAAGGGGACTTCTTTGCATAGCAACTTATTCATAGGTCTACATTTATCTTATAATTACATGATGAATCTTTTGATGGATGCTATCTTACCTTGCAGGCTCCCCAACTCCCTAATGTTGGTAGGAGCATCCATTTCTAGTATAGCCTTTACCTTTACAGGTTCAACTTAGATGCCTCTTTTGGATACGATGAATCCTAAAAGATTGCTAGAAGTTAAGCCAAATACACACTTTTTATGATTCAATCGGAAATTATGTTCTATGAGGCGATCAAAGACTTGTCTAAGAACTTTGGCATGCTCTTGCCATAATAGGGACTTGGCTAGTAAGTCATCCATGTAATATTCCAATATCTTATGCATATAGTCATGGAATATGTATGTCATGGCCCGATGATATGTGGCACCAACATTTTTTAGATTGAATGACATCACTTTGTAACAAAATGTTCCCCATGGAGTAATGAAAGCAATTTTATGTTGATCCTCGGGCTTAATCTAGATTTGGTTGTATCCAAAAAACCCATCCATTAGGGAGAGCATTTCATGACCTATGGTTGCATCTACAAAAACATCTATGTTTGGCAACGAGAATGAATCCTTTGGTATTGCCCTATTAAAATATTTGAAATCCATGCAGATACAGACTCTTCCATCAGGTTTCCCTATGGGTACCATGTTTGACACCCACTCAAGATAGTCAATAGGAACTATGAATACTGCATCCAGTAGTTTTTGCAATTCATTCTTTACCATCAAAGTGACGGTTGGATGCATTTTCCTCAGGTTTTGCTTGACTGGCTTCTTCATGGGATCCAATGAAATGTTGTGAATGACTAACTTTGGATCTATCCTTGGCATGTCTTTTTAAGTCCAAGAAAAAATATTTGACCTCTCCTTGAGGAGATAAATCAAGATGGCTTGTTCCTGTGGAGATAGACTTTCTCTTAACTTGAATTTCCTTGGTTGGGTAAGATCATCACTGATGTCCACCTTGAAAGTTACTTCTATATCCATATGTGACCCATACCCTAGCTAATGAGGCATGGGTATCAAATAAATATCATTAGCAGGATTCACAGGACCTATTGACTCGGGTTCCAAACCAACATGGAAGACATCATATGCACAACCTGATGCAAAATGGAATGGCTATAACATATCTTCGTTGGGGAAGAGGTCTTCTAGCTCTATGGGTGAACTAGCATGATTCCAATCAATAGCATATATATCAAGATGTAATGATTTGGTAGGATCTACTAGATTATGAAGTGGAGTGGTCAAATCGATGGAGATCATGTTGATGGATGGGATGAAATCTCTAGGACCACATGGGTGCAATCTTGTCTCAAGGGTTTCTCTTCCATACTCGTGATGAGGTTCTGGAGGAATGGGAATTTTTGGATCTGGCCCGTGAGTAGGGCAGACAAGAGGATCATTGGGCTCTACCTGGTCTCTGAATGTAGGCAGAGGGGTATTAACCATCCGATGAATGGTAGCTAGGTCAATAGGTCTCCCCAAAAATCAGAGTTGAGGGTCTATGGTATGAAGTGTCACATCTCTCTCTACTAGCTCGTTGACTTGCCACAAGTGGTGAGGTCTAATATAAGCCATATCGATATCATCCTCAAAGTCATCATCACTTATCAAAAAATTGTTAGCATTGGTATGCAGCCCTAAGAAAAAGGGCTCATGTCTTGGCCCTAAGTAGGCCATCTTTCTTTCATCTTCATATTCTTCATCACTTATGAAGAACCCATTTTCAATTGTCTCTTGCCCCAAAGTTAGGGGTTGATGGCTTAAGCCTAAGTAATCTCTTTCTGTTGAGTCTTCTAATTCATAGTCACTTTCATATAATGTATATTCAATATCATCATGGATGGACAATGTGAACCTTTGTAAATAGCGAGGCCCTTAATAGGCTATGCCAAGTTGTGCCTCATCATCACTTGCTTCATATACATTCTCCTCATCCCATGAGTTGTACCCTATTGGGGTGGAATCAATTGAGGTGTTTGGATCATAAGTTTTTCGAGGTGGTATGTTTACCATGGCTACTTGTCTATTGCTCAAATTTTCTATTCTCAAGGGGTGATAAGGAATGAAATCAATGTCTTTTCCCAACCCTATGCTTAATATTTCCAATACCACTGTAAGCGAGTCATATCGACCTTTGCTATAATATCCTAAGCCAAATCTGTTGAAAGTAAGCTGATATAGTGGCTCGTAAGGACTCTTGTACCCCTTCTCATATATGCCAAGGCCATAGCCATGCCAATGGCAACACTCAAAGTAGCTTAGAGAAAACTTGGGATTATAGAGGTAAAAAAAATTGAATATGAATAATTCATCACCATCTCCTTCTATATCTGAAGACTCATGAGCGTAGCCTAGGCTGGCATAGATAAAATTGGTTTGGTTGGGAGGGATTCCTAGTGGAACCACTGTTCCTACTAGCGGCTTTAAGTCTTTAGGCCTCCCTATGTCCTATGAAATCTCAATGATAGGCCTAAAGGTGATGTTTTGTAAAAGGTATTCCCCTATTCCTGTACTTGCCAAGTGTATTGATGCATGCGACATGGATGACATATCCCACAATTATCACCATCTATAGCGACCCCAAGGTGCACGCACCGCTCTTAACTCTACTTACGATGTTATTACTATACCAAAAATGAAGCTAAAATATTACGAGAAAAAATATAACACAAAAATGACAAAGAATGGATATTTCATTAATATTGAACCTCGGTTACATGTCGGTCCCTCTTAGGGATACCCATATTGATATAATTATTTACAAGTGGATGAAGAGATGTCCCCTTTTGCAAAATGGTGGTGCATTCTAAAATGCTTCTCGGTTTCGCACACGAAAATGTCTGAGGGCTTACATATGCCTCCTTCTCCAGGTATGTCTCCTGGATGGATCCTCTTGCTCTCATATGTTGTGGATTATGTCTCATGAACCTGTGGCCCTGTATGCAATTAAAACAATAATAAACGTTTAGCTATCCAAGATTGCCTCCCCAGATAAGGTTGTTAGTAATCAAAGAATGTAACATAAATATGATAAAATGATACCATGGAATCAAGTAAATCTAAGCTAATGATATAATAAAACAAGATAAAATATGCTATGTCTATTTAAGAAAAGCCTACGAGCCACTGTCCAAGATAGCGGCTACCAAAGAAAACCTTGCCCTCCTTGCCCCAAAGATATGGGTTAAATACTATGATCTGATGTTGAAGAAAGTAGGTTTTATGCCCTTTGATTTTTCAAAGCTCTGCTGCACATGTGATCTCAAAGAGAACTCTCTTTGAAATGATCTCTTGTATGTGATTCAGGTCTCTATATGTCATATATCAATCATGTGTCTCTATATGTCATATATCGATCATGTGTCTCTTTTTTGGTTCTCTTAGGCTTGCACCTTTTATGGTGTAAAACCCTAGGTCTATGTCCAAGCCCTAGAAATGAATTTCTCATGTGTAGTGTAAGTTAGCATGATAAGCCCTTGTATATTGTATATATTTCAATGCCAGTTAACTGAAATCTAACTACCCACTTGAGTCTTCTATGAAAACTATTCATTAGCATGAGAAGCTTTTGTCCTTTGTTTATGCTTGAATGTCAGTTAACTTAAGTCTAAATGCAAACTCAAGTATCCTATGTGAACTGGTCATGAAAAGGAATAGAAAGTCACTCCCACTCACCTTTATTGCATATAGATTTCCACTTCCACCCGATATTGGGCCTATTTGTTGGCAAACTGCTTCTTATGGCTTAGTCACTGTCATCTGTAGTGGCTATGATATGACCGTTGTCATTTACAATGGCTAAGATCTGGCCACTCTAGGCTTGAGCGGCTAGAATCTAGTTGGTATTGGCTTGAGCAACAAAGTTTGGATGGCTTTAAAAGGCCCCAAATGAGTGGTGAGAACCACTGTTGGTGCTTGGAAAGTCCAAGATTATGTCTTATGATCTTATGAGTGTGTCTACATAAGTAACTCCCCTAAGCATGACACGATTTAGGTGTCTACAATTTGTGCATTGCTTTGGTTATTACTATTGATATTTCCATTTATTATATTGGATAATATTGTTTGGGAAAGAAAATTAAAAAGTGATCTTATACTGTTCATCCCTCCTCTTAGTATAAGCTTGTGTTCTTCAACATTAGGGACAATTCTTGCACAAAATAATGAAAAAAATCGAGAGAAAGCTATCTACTACATTAGTCGAACATTGGTAAGCTATGAAACTAGATACACTTATGTAGAAAAAATGTGCTTAGCAGTGGTTTTCACGACTAAGAAACTTTGACATTACATGCTTAGTCACACAACATACATCATAGCTAGAGAAAATCATTTTCGTTATATGATGTCCTGAACTTACAACAACATCCACACTTCTAAATGTATAATGCTCCTTACTAAATTTGACCTTGAATTCATTATCCAAAAATCCATTAAAGGTCATGTAATAGCTGATCAACTTGTGGAAGCTCCACTACCTAGTTATCATCCTTTGATTATGGAGCTCCAAGATGATTTAGTATTTACCATCACTGAACAAGAAGATGATATTTCAGAGGAAGACATCAACATCACACTATTTTTTGATGTCTCTAAGTGCATGAGAGGTCAAGGTGTTGGAGTAGTTTTTCATACACCCCAGGGGGCACCTATCCCCTTATCATTCAAACTCAACTTCAATGCACAAACAAAACTGTAGAGTATGAATCCTTAATCTTAGGTTTTCAATCAACTATAGCTATGAGCATTAAGTGTATTAGAATATTTTATGATTCTTAACTTGTTAAGAAAATCAATGGAGAATACCAATGAAAAGAACCTACCATTAATATTTACCATGAAGTAGAAATGAAATTTCTCTCTAAGTTTGATTGGTATGAAATCAATATTTTGCCACATTTGATTAATAGATTTGCATATATGATGGCCTCCCTTGGATCGTTGATTCCAAAAAATTCCTTTGGAGAGGTATAGCCCCTTACCATTTCAACAATATCTAAATTTGTAATTGTTCATTTTGAATCTAAAAATGAAAAGGATGTTTGCTTCATCCAGTCAGATCCATATAAGCCTTGGTCAAGCCAAATAGTAGCCTTTCTCAAGTTTGGAACACTCCCATCCGATATGCCTCGAACTACCAAATGCACTTTCAAGTAAAAGGTAGTCCGTTTTGTTCTCTTAGTGGACGTGTTGTATAAACATGGTTATGATGGAGTCCTCCTTCGTTGCCTCGAGGCTAGTGAGGCACAAAGAGCCATAGTAGAAGCCCATGATGGTACTTGTGGTGGTAATTTTAGTGGAATAGTCATTGCAAACTGTATTTTATGCATGGATTATTATTGGCCCACAATGGAATGTGATTGTTGCACTTATGTCAAACATTGTAAAAAGTTATTGGGGCAAAAGCACTAGTTAAATATGGTTCTATTTCTATCACATCCCTCTAATTTAAATTGTCGAACTAGGGAACTCGTAAGCTTTCAAAGCACCATGTTCAAGGCAAATTACAACACCATTATAATATGAATCCACTAAACCTATCATTGGGGAGAGTGTTTATGAAATATAATTGATTCATCCACAATAATTAAATCATGCATAATAAAAGTATAGGAAAATATATCACACCACACCGTACTGGAAAAATAAAGGAAAGCATTAAAACACACTAGGAGATATAAAATATACAACACACTAAAATAAGTAATATAATCTAGAAATCAATAGAAAGTAGGGAAGGAATACTAGCTTGGAGTGGACCCAGACTCCAGCAGCTTTCGCTTGGCTAGTTACGAAGATAGAACATGAATGGAGAACTCTCGAACAACTTGTTGGGTGCCAAAAACTGGTGAATTTATCCTATATTTGTCACAACACTTCTCATTTAAATTATCAATCCAAGGAACTTGTAAGCTTGTGAAGGGTCATGGTTGAGACTAGTCACAGTACCACTTTAGATGTGATCCGTTCAACTACCATTGGTGGGTGTTTGTATAACATCAATAAGATCGTCTGCCTTAATAAAAATCACTCATAAATAACAATGCAAATAAAATAAACACACAAACTGATACGAAATGAAAATGCTTATTATAAATAAACACACCTCTAAGATAAATAATATTATGCCTAATACATAAACATACTACCATGCATAATGAAATTACATAAATAACTAAGAGGGGAGGAATACTGGCTTGGAGTGGGCCCGAGATCCAGGTAGATCTCGTTCGATAAATCTCACAAACAAAATGTTGCTTTGACGAATGTTCACACTTAATTAATAATGCAATGAAATATTACATACAACAATGCTCTATCAAATATGTCTCCCCTGCTACAAGGAAGTCCATGTGTTTATATACTACACACACAGAACTTCCTATGGTAGTTCTATTACAATTGGTATCTCGGTTCAGCCTAAACTAGGATAGTTTAGTTACTGCAATTGGTGCACGATAAGCAGCACCGTGTCATTTATTGGTATTCAAATAAATTCTTCTTCATTACATTTTGGATTTATCAGTAGTTTCATGTACACCCACTCTAGCTGGGATAACCCGTCCATCTGTTGTTTCCCATAGATGACATGGAATGGTGGTCAACAGGATCCTTCTCCAACCGTTTGGTCAACACGCATAATTCGGGCATCGACATTTGTAAGACACCTAACTCGGTAAGGTGCCTACTCGAGTACGGTGCCTACTTTAGTAAGACACCTACTTAGTAAGGCACATAACTCAGTAAGGCACCTAATTCAATAAGGCACCTAACTCAGTAAGGTACCTACTCCAGTAAGGTGTCTAACTCAATAATGTGTCTACTTTGGTAAGGCGTTTACCTCAGTAGGGCATCTACTTCAGTAAGGTACCTAACTCAATAAGGTTTATACTTTGATTTACCTTTATTTGATTGAGAAAAACCATGCCAGGTCCATGTAGGACCTTGACTGATCAAAAGATGACAAAATCAAGGAAATAACTACACACAACACACTTCACACATGGATTAGATAATACACATGATTTTATTAAATATATACATAATACCATAAAAATTTACAACTCATGATATAATTCCATGTAAAAACCATTAGTACATATACAAAAATATGAGCATTTATGGTGCTCATCATCCCCCCATGCCTAACATATGCCACTCCCTTGTGGCACTTGAAATAGGTAATCACCTCCTCTCCGTAGGCCACTGATTTTCATTTCCTTTTCTTTCTGGTGGCCTTGGCTCACTCTCCTCCTTGAGGCTTTCATTTCTACTAAGGGGTCCTAGCTTGTTGCAGGGCATCCCTGGGTTGTACTACCCTCTGGCTATGCCGATATCTGGCTATGTTGGGTTGAACTTCATTCTGTGTCGACTTCTTATTGTGTTGGATCTATTTCTTGCTTGGCCTAGCATCTGTATTGGGCTTGACTACCATAGTCGTCACCCCATTTTAGCAGGTTTCTTCTGCTTCCTACCATAGGTCAATGTGTTGAGGGTGCAACTCTTTGAAGGGAATGTTGGAGTCGTCTCTCTGTCGCTTAACCACACCGAATTTGTATAGATGAAGTTCCTAAGGGATGAGGCCAGCAATTTCTACCATAATTGTTATTGCCTCTGCCTCTGGTCCATATAATCCCCATATTTCCAGCCACTTCTTCATTTTAGAGGGCTGACCCAACAAAAAACCATAGATGTCCCAAAATTGGTAGTCATCAGCGGGATCCACACAAATTCCTGGACCTCTTTCTTCCTCTTTGGTAGATTTCCTAGCTACCTTTGCCTCCTAAAAATCCTTATAGAGCTGTTCAAATTTCACCTTCCGCTCAACGAAGGCCTACACACCTACTTCCCATTCTTCATCTGAATGAGGGTTCGGTTTGTCAGATGTCACCTTGGCCTTCTTTTTGGCCCTCTTTTAAGTTGTTTGAGGGGCCTTCTCCTTTTATTTTTTTGGTATTGTAGTGGCCTATGTGGGGAAGTCTTCCTACCTCACAAAGCTTACCTCCCTTTTGGATGACTTAGGGAGTTGTTCCTCTGATCAAAGGTCCCTTGTGGCTATTCCCCCTAGCACCTACTTCCTTGGTCCCTCAGGTGGTGGCTCCTCATTTTTGGGTCCCTGGAATTTTGGGTACTACCTCTTATCTCCAAGCTCAGGGGCTTGCCCTGAAGGCTCCTCATAATCATCAATAAAAATAACAGGGGTTTCTATTTGAAGAACTGAATTCCCTTGTTCCTCTACAACTATCTTGTTTGAGGCACATAAACCCTCCCCTGCTTCCAATTCTCATTTCTAGAATATGACTTGAATGCCCTAGATGAGACTACTCTCTCTAGTGAGGTTGGAGAGTTCGTGGGAACTTCCATTGCCCAATAAGTCTGGGTAGAGGCATATTGGCTTCTTTATTACCCTAACCTGCAAATGTAGGTTCTCCTCCTTGAGTTGTTGGATTAATTACTGCAAGTGATAAATGGTAGCCTCCTTTCTCTAAAATTTCCCAAATGGTCATATCTTTATACTCCTAAAACTGCATTGGGGATTTCTCACTTTGTTCGGTGCGGTCATCCTCCAATGGTGTCTCAATTGATCATTGCAATCCGGCAGAAGGTTGTGGGTCCTAAAGATTACGAGTGGCCAAATTTTGCAAGGTTTGCACCATGATGCTGAGCTCTGCATCTTCTTCTCCTTCCTCATTTGAGAGGATTAGGCACTATAGACATCTTTGACCATGCCTACATTTTGTCTAACATCCTGCGGCCTCTAGGATGGAGGATTCTAGCCTCTCTTCCAAAAAATTGGGTAGAGAGCTTTGTCCTTCCTCTATAATCTATGGTGAAAATTGGAGGTGTTACTCCTTGAACATTCCCCCTAATTTAGCATCATGCCCTACCTTTGTGGTTGTCTGCTCTGCTATGTCAAATGGCTTAGCCCTAATATCCTTGGCTATTCCCCTTAATTCTAGTTCATGCCCTGCTTTAGCTGCTACTTGTTCCTACACACCAGAGGAATTGGCTTCTACCACCGATGAACTTCCCTTGTGCTCCTCTATGTGGCGTATCAGAGCTATAATTGGTACTACGATGCCTTGTCATATAGGGCCTTTTCCAAGTATAATGAGATATTGATTTCTCTCCCATGCACCAGATGGCTCATAAATTGCATGTGGTTCACATTCAGGTGTGAATACTTCCTAGTGCATGTGAAGTATCTCATAACCTACTCAAAAATATTCCGTAGGTGTATCAGGATATTCTGATTGGGAAGCCCTCCTTGGTTATAGGGGACATTCCCCTATTTGAGTAGGACTTCGATGCATTTCTTTGCCATGCCATCCTTGTATGTACATTCCTCAGTGAGGGGGAGGACAGTGACCTAAGCAATGTTCTCGAGGGTGACTAGAATTACCAGTCCACATAGTTGGGTCAATTATCCATTCAGAACAGTGGCAAATTCTTTAGCTGCCTCCACGTCTTGTTACTGGATGACCAAGAGATAGTAGTTCATCCAACTTGTTGCTCCAAACCAGTTGCAAACTTCCCCCCTAACTCCTTCACTACCACTGGGTTCCTGATTCTTAATCGTGTGATTCTTCGTAGGTCCTCCCATGGTTAATTCCTTGCTAAGTTCAAGTTCTATACTCAGTAAGGCACCTTTTTATAACCTGAGGCACCTAACTCTAGAAATTATTTCCATATTGGGTTTAGCAGGGTACGCCACCCAAATTAATTTTTGACACGATGTATTAGGCATGAGGGGTGATTTTATATTCTTGCACTATCATCATTTCAAAGAGCATATTATATGAAAATTATATATATATCTAAAAAATCATGCGCATACCTGATTGGTCATTTTCGAGCTGCATGGAGCATGCTGATTTGGTACTTGGTAAGATTTTTCCCATGTGCTAATTGAGTCACCTTGGGTACTGTATTTTTTGTTCACTTCGAGGTCCTTCGCTGAAGATGCGATGAATCCTATTGGTTTCAGTTGGGATGCATATCTTCTTGATGGTTGGCCTTGGGACGAGCAGAAATCTCCACCAATGATTTCAAAATATTTTCATGTGCTTTCCATCATGTGAGATGATGGCATCATCTTCGGCTACTCCATGTACTACCATGTTGTGCATGTGTTTCTTGATCGAGGCACCTGCTTGAGTAAGGTGCTCAAATGGCACCTATTTTGGGTAACTTAGTAAAGCGTCAAAAGGGTTCCTAACTCAGTAAGGCACCTAACTCGGTAAGGTGCTAGTAAGGCACCTAACTTAGTAAGGCACAAACATGGCACCTAACTCAGTAAGGCACCAATAAGGCACCTAACTCAGTAAGGCACTAGGGTAAGGCACCACTTTGACCATCATATATATATATATATATATATATATATATATATATTATTTTTCTTTTTTTTGCATGAACGTTCGGGGGTGGCCTGGCTGGCGGGGTAAGGTGCCAGAGTAAGGCACTGCTCCTCTAGAGTAAGGCGTCATTTCCCCCCATGTTTAAGGATTGTCACGTCCTCGTGACAATGAACCCCCTAAGTATCCTTTTTTTTTTAGTAAGGTACCGCTCCTCTTGGGTAAGGTGTCCGAGTAAGGCACCGCTCATATTGGGTAAGGCGTCAGAGTAAGGCATCGCTCCTCTAGAGTAAGGAACTAGAGTAAGGCACCACTCCTCTAGAGTAAGGTGCCTGAGTAAGGTGTCGCTCCTATAGAGTAAGGTTCTTGAGTAAGGTATTGCTCCTACAAATTAAGGCACCGCTCCATTAGGGTAAGGTGCCTCAGTAAGGTGTTGCTCCACCTAGGTAAGGCACCAGATTAAGACACCACTCCACCTGGGTAATGCACCTCAGTAAGGCATCGTTCCACCTGGATAAAGTTCCAGAGTAAGGCACCTTTCCACCTGGGTAAGGCACCTCAGTAAGGTACCACTCCACCTGGGTAAGGCACCTGAGTAAGACACCACTCCTCCTAAGTAAGGCACCTTAGTAGGCACTACTCCACCTAGGTAAGGTTCCTGAATAAGGCACCGCTCCTCCAGATTAAGGCTCCACTTTTTTATTGTTGAAAAAGTCAGCGATGATTGATGTGTTTTTTGATGTGAGGTTGATCAAGCCTCTCAAAATTCTTGTCATACTACGTCAGCATTCACCTCATTCAGGAATTGGGATGTTCAATGAGGAATTTGGCATCCCCCATGCCTGAATCATTGCTATCCTCCTAATGCACACGTACGTGTCTACTGAGCCAATATAGGCCTTTTTTTCAAATATTCCTATTGTTTAAACAATTAGGCCATGTCCCTGCAAAAATAAAACACAAAAAAATAAAAAAATTGTAGTTAAAATGGGTCCGTGCCTATTAGGCCTTGGCTATCAGGATGCCTACAACTTGCATGTGGACATTGTCCCTACAAAACACACTATAAGCTAAAAAATAGGAAACTACTCTAACTTGTCTTTGGTGGACGTCCCTGTGTCCACCATGTGGTTGAGAATTTGGGAGATTTTACTTAGATGGGGTCTCCCCCATGTCTATTCTGGTTTCCACCATAAATCCCTCACGCATATGGTATGGATGCAACTTGTGGCTATTGGATGTTAGTATGGTGTTGCTACTATCAATCGTCTTGACCCGTACAACATCGTTCTTGATTATTTCCACCACCTTGTATGGTCCCATCCATATCTACATCAGCTTCCCCTTTCACTCTTGGAACCTAGAGTCGTACAATAGTACCCAGTCTCCTTCTTTGAACTATTTCTTTTTAATGTGGTGGTTGTGCCACTACTTCCTTTGCCTCTGCATAATTTTTGTTCTCTGTAGGGCATCCATGCAAAAAAATTCTATCTGATGTAGCTTTTGCATTCGTTCCTTCTATGCATCATCCAAGTTCAGATCCAATTCGATCACTATTCTAAGTGTCTTAACTTTAAATTTGATGGGAATCATTGCATATTTCCCATATACCAATAAAAAATAGGTAAAACCAGTGGTCGAATTCCACATTTTATTATATGCCCATATTGTCTCTGGTAATATTACAACCCAATACTTCCTATGCTACTGCACGGTCTTCGTTAGGATGTTTTCTATTTCCTTGTTAGTGACCTCCACCTGTCCATTCACTTGTGGATGGTATTGGGTAGTCTTGTTATGTCGAACCCTGTCATGTTCCATCAGCTCCTCAATTAATCTAGACATGAATTGGGATCCCTGGTCTATTGTAATTTCCTTGGGCACTCCAAATCTCATAAAAATGTGGGAGAAAAAAAAATTGATGTCCCTCCACTCCTTGGAGTCCCTTAGCACTTAAAATTTTCCCATTTAGTGACATAGTCTGTACAGACTAGAATGTACCTCTTCCCAATCAAAGGTGGGTTGATGGGTCACACAAAATACATGCCCCATTTGTCAAAGGGCTCGATGTTCATGTGAGGTAGGGGCATGTTGTCCCTGTGGGTCAGCCTGCCCATCCTATGACATTCATAACATTTGCTAAAGTATTCAAATGCATATTTGAATAGCCTGGGCCAAAAATACCCGGTATGTAATACCTTATATGCAGTCCTTCTCCCTAAGAAGTGGCCACCACAAGGCTTGTTATGGCAGGCCTTGAGTATCTCTATGAATTCGTGCATGACCATGCACCTTCTTATGATCTGATCAAACCATATTTTGAATAAGAGGTCATCAATCCATTGGTATGATGTACTATTTTTGATTACCCCTTGCTTCTCCTAGTATGAGAGGGTAGGGGAGGTTCTCCCGGTGGCCAGATAATTGGCAATGTCTACATACCACGATGTCTATTCACTAATGACAAATAGATGTTCATCTGGGAACTAGTCCTCTACTACTGTGTGATCTACTGGAATTAGTCTAGATAGAAAATTTGTGACTACGTTGTCTTTCCTAGGCTTTTCGACTATGGTAAGGTTGAATTCCTACAACAACAAAAGCCACCTGATGATCCTGCCACTGATCGCTGGTTTTATCATTAGATACCTAATGGCTACATGGTCCGTGTGGACGAATACTTTATACCCAATAATGTAGTGGTGGAATTTATTGATGGTGTGTACCACTACGAGAAACTCCTTCTCCATTACTATGTAATTAAGCTCAGCCCCTGCTAGGTTCTTGCTGATGTAATAGATGTCATAGAACTCTTCACCATCCTACTACCCGAGGATAGCTCTAATTGCATTATTGGATGCGTCACAATATATGTGGAATGGGACAAACCAATTTGGGCCCTGCAACACTAGGGCAGAGATCAAATTCTCCTTTAGTGTCTAAAATTCCTACTCACAGTCTTCTGTCCAGATAAATTCTACATCCTTCGTCAGAAGGGTGTGTAGCGGTTTGGAAATTTTTCTAAAATCAATGATAAATCACTTGTAGTACCCGATAAAGTCGAGGAAAATCCTTACCTACCTCTATATTTTTGGGTTGGGTAAGTCTTTGATGACTTCTATATTCTTGTGATCCACTTTAATCCCTTTTGTCGAGAGATGATGCCCTAACACTATGCCTTCCCACATCATCATAAAACATTTCTTATTGCTAAGGGATAGATTATTTTCCTTGCACCTCTAGAGTACATGTTCCAAATTTTTCATCGCCTCTTCAAATGTTTCCCCATAAATAGTGAAATCATCCATATATACTTTGATCGCTTTGCCTATCATATCCAAAAATATGCTAAGCACTACCCTCTAGAAGGTGGTTGGTGTGTTGCATAGCCCAAAAGGTAGCACCCTATATGCAAATGTTCCCCATGGGTAGGTGAACGTTGTCTTATCTTGGTCTTCTTCTACAATCTGGATTTTATTGTACATGTCTAGCACTTGGTCAATGAAAGAAAGTGGAAAATGGTCCTTTTTAGTCACCTTATTTAGTGATCTATAGTCAACATAGATCCTCCATTTCCCATTCTTATTAGGGACCACCATGAGTGGTGATACCCATTCACTATCGGAGATCGAGTAGATGAATCCCATCGTCAGGAGCTTTTGTAGCTCGACCTTGATAATTTCCTTCATGGTCGGGTTCATCCTTATTTGTGGCTGTCTGATGGGGTTGAATATTCTTCCAAATAGATATGGTTAGTGCACACCTCTAGGATGATTTCTTTCATATCTTCATAATCCCATGTGAATGACTATTGATGTTCAGTTAGGAGTTTTTTCAAAATTTCCAACTGTGTGACGGTCATCTCACTATTGATGTTCAATATTCTGCCAGGCCCGATGTCAATTTTCTTGGTGTGGTGGTCCTGAGCACCCACCAATGGTGACTCAGGAATTAGGAGGGAGGATTCTTCATGGAATAATCTTGAGATGACGCCATATTCTTTGGCTTCATCCTCCGCTTCTATTAACACCATTATCGATTGGAGCATAGATAGTAGACTATCCTCTTGATTTTCCATTTTAGGTTCTCCCAGTGCATCCATCGATTGGGCCAGGGGAGAGATTGTTAATATCTTGACGTTCTGGCCATCTAAAATGGTCATCAGTATCTATCACTACAATTAATGTAGGCATTAGCCATAGCTAACCATGGTCTCCCTAGGATGAGTGGGTAACCACCCAGTCTAGTTTTGGATTGCAACACCAAAAAATCCATCGGATACTCCCATGCATCGACTGT
Source organism: Wollemia nobilis (assembly GCA_028583015.1). NCBI lineage: Eukaryota > Viridiplantae > Streptophyta > Pinopsida > Araucariales > Araucariaceae > Wollemia > Wollemia nobilis. Next base: position 16,096,882 of record JAQPPZ010016726.1, read on the forward strand.
TACTATGACATCTTTGAGCATTCCTTCTGGTGCCACCGTTGATCGATTGACCAATTATAACACCATTTTGGTAGGCTTCAGGTCGGTGAGCTCTAGCTTTTGCATGGTGTCTTGTGGCATTACATTGATGGCTACCCCCAAGTTGACCAATGTATTTTCCAGTGAGTGCCCTCCTATTTTTACCATCAATATCGGGTTGCCTAGGTCTGCATATTTGGGATGATATGCATTCCCCATCATCAAGTCAACTAACTTTCCCATGACGTTGATGGTTTGTGCTACCTTACATCCTGGTTTCCTTAGGCATATTTATTTTATTGCCTTAGTGTATATGGGCACATCTCGGATAGCTTGGAAAAGTGGGATAGTTACGGTGAGATTTTTTAGGCTTGATAGGATATCAAATTTGGGTTGTGTCAGCTTCTTTTGCTCTTGCAGCTATTTAGGGAATGGGGCCCATATCTTCTCAACAAATTTTTCTTCCTCTACCTCTTCTATTAGAGGGGAGTCTCCTACTTCCTCCTCCACTTCTACTAGAGAAGGCTTTTCTACTCCTAGCTACTTTCTTGATCTAAGTTGTATTGGATTACAACTAATATGGTACATTGGATACATCTCTCCTTCCACCTGGTATATTGACTGGTTTACCTTGTTGTTCAAGTTCACCATCGGTTGTGCTAGTAACTACGTAGGTCTTGTTATAGGCAAGGCTAATAAGCCTTGCTGAGGTGGTCCCTATGCCATGTTATATGGAGGTGTATTCCATGAGACATGGCTCCTCCATGGAAACTAATATAGCATCCATGCTTCCTAATTTGGGAATGCCACACCTGGAGGCATGTTCATCCAGGGTGGTGGTCCCCACCATCCCATGTTGGGTGGTGGAGGCTGCCCTGTGGCATATATGGTCCTCCTCCATAAGGTGGCATCCCTATGGGAATATTTCCCATAGGAGTTTGCTGCCAATTCCTTTGATTTCCCATGAAGTAGGCTTCGGTTATGTCAACATCTTCTTTGGCATTGGGTAGTTGTGGGCACAATCGAGTTTTATGATTCTTCTGGAAAATCGCACATACTCTAACCTTGTTCTCTAGGTAGGCATTCCTGGCATGCTTCCCTCTACATTTGGGGTAGAAATAGGTTAATGCTACATTGTTCTCCTATTTCTTCTTCTCCAACAACAACGTATCTAGCTGCAGAGCTAGAGAGGATAGCATTTCACTCTTTAAATCCTCCAACATGTTGCCTATCTCCATTTTTGTGACTGATGTAGTTACTTTCACTATTCTGGTGGTTGGCTTACCTCTCCTCCATGAGTAATTCTAGCACAATTTTTGGATATCTTCCATAGCATGTTGGTAAACGTCTCCTCCGAAGATCATATTCAACGCTTCCAGTGACTCATTGTTCAATCCCCTAAAGAAAATACTTTTGAGGGACTTATCCCCTAACTTTGCATGAGGGGATCACTGCAGGTTAAAATTAAACCTTTCCCAGTATTCCTCCAGGGATTTTTCCTCTTTTTACGTCATGCTAAGGACTTCCTCTCTAGAATATCGCACTTTGTCGAAGTCCTGATATTGATCCAAAAAGAGATTCTTCATCCCGTCCCATGTGGCGATCTTCTTGTTCCCTAGCCCGATGAACCATCCTAGGGCTGAGTCATCTAATGTCAATGGGAAGAGTTTTAGCTTCTAGGCATCCGATTTATAATTGATAGACCTACACAATACATAAAATTTGAATAAAAATAGGTCAGGGTCTTCGGTTGGGTATCCCTTGAAGGTAGGGATATGGGCAGGGGAAATGTTTTTCATTTTGGTGTCTCCTACCCCTTCCTCTATCAGGAAACTAAACCCAGATGAGACTTCTTCTTCTACCATTTTTTCAAGAAATATGGTCTCTAATACAGTGTCTATAGTCTCTCGATCATTCAAAACTCTCTAGGTCAGGGCCTTGAAGTCATCTGACGTTATAGTCTGATCCTCTATGGATTTCCACAACAAGGCTTCCTCTGAGGGTGTCCTCTTAAACAATGGGTTTACAATAGTTTGTTCTTCCCTAGGTCGGTGAGATGAGGAGGCACTTTGCACGAAGTGAGGACTCTGACTCCAGTGGACTACTAGCGATGAGTCGAGAGAATCTAATTCAAACTCTAGGTCTTCTATTGACTCTAACTAATATGGTGGACTCTATTTTATAAAATGACCGTCTGGTCCTCTTTTTCTTGGCGGACTCATACAAGGTTAGGTTGAAGGTCTTAAGGGGTAATGTAATTAGTCTACTAGTGACGCTTCCCCAAAAATGACACCAAAATATTGGGTGCCAAACACTAGTGAATTTGTCCTATATTTGTCACAATACTTCTCATTTAAATTATCAATCTAGGGAACTCGTAAGCTTGTGAAGGGTCATGGTTGAGACTAGTCACACTACCAATTTAGATATTATCCATTCAACTACCATTAGGGGGTGTTTGTATAACATCAATAAGATCATCCGTCTAAATAAAACTCACTCATAAATAACAATGCAGATAAAATAAACACACCAACTAATATGAAATGAAAATACTTCTTATATATAAACACACCTCTAAGATAACTAAGCTTAATCCTAAGACATAAACATACTACCATGCATAATGAAACTACATAAATAACTAATAAGGAAGGAATACTAGCTTGGAGTGGGCCCGAGCTCTAGGTAGATCCTACCTGATAAATCTCACAAACAAAAAATTGCTTTGACGAACGTTCACACTTTATTAATAATGCAATGAAATATTACTTACAAAAATTCTCTATCAAATATGTATCCCCTGCTATAGGGAAGTCCATGTGTTTATATACTACACACACAAAACTTCCTACGATAGTTCTGTTACAACCGGAATCTTGGTTCAGCCTAAACTCGGATAGTTTAATTACTAAAACTGGTGCATGATAAGTAGCTCTATGTCATTTCCTGGTATTCAAATAAATTCTGCTTCATTATGGTTTGGCTTCGTTATTAGTTGCATGTCCACCTACTCTGGCTAGGATAACCCGTCCATCCATGATTTCCCATAGATTACGTGGAATGGTAGTCAATAGGATCCTTCTCTAGTTGTTTGGTCAACACACATAATTTGGGCATCCACCTTGGTAAGGCATCTAACTCGATAAGGTGCCTACTCGAGTACAATGCCTACTTCAGTAAGGCATCTACTTAGTAAGGTGTCTAACTTAATAAGGCACCTACTTCAGTAAGATACCTAACTTAGTAAGGCGTCTACTTCAGTAAGGCACCTAACTCAATAAGTCACCTACTTCGATAAGGTGTCTACCTCAGTAAGGTGTATACTTTGACTTACCTTTATTTGATTGAGCAGAACCATGCCAGGTCCATGTAGGAACTTGACTGAGCAAAATATAAAAAAAACAAGGAAATAACTACACACAACACACTTCACGCATGGATTAGATAATACACATGATTTTATTAAATATATACATTATACTTCATAAAAATATACAAGTCATGATATAATTCCATGCAAAAACCGTTAGTACATATACAAATATATGAGCATTTCTGGTGCTCATCATAACTTTTATTAATATTGCAGTGTAATGCTTATATATATCAACTCCTTTCTTTCTTAGAAAAGTTTCCCCCTTTATCAGAGAAGTCTGTGTGTTTATATAAACACATAGAGATTCTTGTACAATGTTGTTGCAATGAAATACCTGGCTATAGTCTAAACTGATATAGTTTAGTTATTGTAGGTGTATGGTAAAAATAGTCAACAACTTTCATATTTTCCTAGAGATAGTATATTTTTTGGTTTGATCTCTATGTTGCCCATGTTTTGTTGCATCAAGTGGTTATGTGTTTTCTCAAATGCGCTTGGGATATATTATGCATTTGGTAACCCTCCAAGGATAGTCTGTGTGATGTGGAGTCAAAGGTCTACCATAGTCAATAGTGCCTCCTTCATCCGCGAAGTCAAGGCACTTAACATCAAGTTGCCTATTTAAAGAGTAAGGTATCCTTAATGTATGACATCAAGGTGCCTACCTGAGGATCAAGGAACTTACTTGATGTATGGTATCAAGGCACCTACTTGTAGAGTAAGGCACCTTTGAACAAGGCACCTACTTGAAGAGTAAGGTACCTACCGAAAGAGTAAGGTGCCTACCTGAAGAGTAAGACACCTACTTGTAGAGTAAGGCACGTACTTGTAGAGTAAGGCACCTACTTGTAGAGTAAGACACCCTTGACCAAGGCACCTACTTGAAGATCAAGGTGCCTTCAATCAAGGTGCCTACCTGAAGATCATGGTACCTTCTCAAAATACCTTAGAATCATTGAAGCAGAAGCATGTCAAGTCCACGTAGGACCTTGACTTAGTCAAGAGATGATACAACCAACAAATATCTACACAAAACATACTTCACACATAAATTAGATAATGCACATAATTTTATTAAATAGATACATAATATTTCATAAAATATACAACTCTTATAATATTGCTACACAAAAACCATTAGAACTCATACAAAAATATGAGAATTTTTTATGTTCATCATCCCCCATGCCTAACATGTGCTACACCCTCATGGTACCTAAAGCTGGTAGTCAAACCATTCTATCTTCTTTTCTTATTGGTTACCATGGCATTCCCTTAATTTTGGGGTTTCCATTTTTGCTCAGGGGCACTGGTCTGCTGTGGGACGTCTTTCTATTGCATTGTATTTCAACTATGTTGGGTTCTAGATACGTTGGGATGGATTTCAGCTTTAGGTTGCACTAGCTTTTGGTTGTCCTCGCTACACCTTCCTATTCTGCTTGGCTCGATACCTATGCTAGGCAACACCACCATGGTTTCTTCTCTCTTTTGGAATGCAACTTTTGCTTCCTACCAAATATTGGCATACTAAGGTCGTAACTCTTTGAATGGGATATTGGATTCGTCCCTCTGTCGTCTGACCACCCCAGCCTTGAATAGTCGAGCCTCTTCAAGGGTGAGGCTAGAATTTTCTTCAACAATAATGGCTACCTATACTTTTGGCCCAAATATCCCTGATCTCTCCATATATTTTTGCATCCTATAGGATCGTCCCTGTGATAAACCATATATCCACCAAAAACAGTCTTCTGTAGCAGGGCCAACGCAAATGCTAGGTCCTATTTCAACCTTATTGGTGGCTTTTCTATCTATCTTGGCCACCTCAAATTCTTCACAAAGTCTTTCAAAATTCTCCTTCCACTCAAAAAAACTCTTCATACCTTCCACCCACTCTTCGTCTTATTGGATAGTCGGTTCTATAAACGTAACCATGACCTTGCTCTTGGCCCTCTTCTATGATGTTTGAGGCACCTTCCTCTTGGGCCTCTCTAATATTATGACAGATTATGTGGGGATTTCCTCCTTCCCCATAGGAGATGCTTCCTTATTGATATTAGAGGGTTTAAGTATCTATCCCTCTAGCCTTGAATCGCCCATATCTGCTTCCCCTATTCCTTTCTCACCCAACAACTATTTTGTAGGCCCTTCCATTATGGTACTGGTTACTCCTAAGATTCCTCCTTAGTGTCAGGTTTAGGGCCTTGTTGTTGGCTTTGACCCGAGTGGTCTTCATCATCAATAATATCTATAACAGGGGACTCTATTTGAAAAATAAAGTTCCCCTGTTCCTCAATAGTCATCCTATTGAAAGCAAAAAAACTCTCACCTACCTCCCTATCTTCATTTTTGGCATCAAAAATGAATGGCCCAAATGAAACTACCCTTTTTGGAGAGGTTGGGGAGTTCATGGGCACTTAAATTTTCTAATCTATTTGGGTGTAGGCATCTACTTGTTCCACCACCCTAGCCTATAGCTATTGATTTTATGCCTTGAGTTATTGAACCATCAGCTACAACTGAGCTATGGTGGCCTCATACCTCTACAATTTCTCTACAGTCATTTCTTGAAACCCATCAAAAATTATATATGCTTTAAAATCTCACTCTACCAAGTTAGGCCTTCTTCCAGTGTTGAGTTGAGCTACCTTCATAGGTCTACCAAGGTTTGCAGGTCCAGTGGACTTTGAGTGGCTAAATTTTGTAATATTTACTCTGGCATGATCAGGATCTCCATTCCATATAGCTGAGCAACCTACCATATCACAGTGGTAGCAAAATCCTTTGTTGCTTTGAGGTCCTAGTTTCAGATGACTAGGAGGTAATAATTCATCCATCCATCCATCTCAAACCATTCTCAAACTTCATCGCAAATTCCCTCGATACTATTGGGATTATTTTTCTTGTGCACATGGTTCTTTGATCAAACTTCCATTGTAAATTATTAGCTCCTTTTTCCTTGATTAGTTCAATGCCCTACTCTCATAGGAAGGTACCTTCTTATAGGTCAAGGCACCTACCCAAAAAATTAATTATACATTGGGGTTGACAAGGTATACCATATAAATTAATTTTTGGTACGACATATTGGACATGGGGGGCCAATACAATTCTTGTGATGATATTATTTTTAGAGAAGTATAAATCATGAAAAATTATGTAAATATTTAACAAAAATCATGTGCATACCTGATTGGTTGTTTGTGCATTGTGGAGCATGTCGATTTGGTAATCTATGATAAGGGTTATGGTGTATTCCCCATGTGCTAATTACATTACCTTGGATACTACAACTCTTATTTGCTTGAGATATCATGCTGAAAATGTGGAGGTCCAATTGGTTCAAATAATAGGACATATATATCCCTTTCTGTTTGGATTTGGGACATGCAAAAATCTTACCCAATGGTTTTGCAATATTTTCAAGTGACTTTAGATTTCCATCATGTGAAATGATGATGTCAGCTTCAACCACTCCCTCATAATGTCAAATTATGTAGGTGCTTTCGGTTAGATCAAGGTACCTGTATGATATCGAGGTGCGTACTTGTAGAGTAAGGAACCCTTGATCAAGGTGCCTACCTGAAGAGTAAGGTACCCTTGACCAAGGCACCTACTTGTATAGTAAGGTGTCATTGATCAAGGTGCCTACTTGAAGTGTAAGGAACCCTTTATCAAGATGCCTACCTGAAGATTAAGGTGCCCTTGACCAAGGTGCCTACCTAAAGAGTAAGGTACCCTTGACCAAGGTGCCTACTTGTAGAGTAAGGCACCCTTGACCAAGGTGCCTATTTGTAGAGTAAGACACCCTTGATAAAGGTGCCTACCTAAAGAGTAAGGTGCCCTTGACCAAGTCACCTACCTGAAGAGTAAGGCACCCTTGACCAAGGCACCTATTTGTAGAGTAAGGCGTCCTTGACCAAGGCACCTACCTGTAGAGTAAGGTACCCTTTATCAAGGTGCCTACTTATAGAGTAAGGCACCTTTAACCACAATGCATCATCATTTTTTATGGTCAAGGCATCCTTGATGTATGACATCAAGACACCTCATCACTTATTCATTTTTTTAACTTTTCAACTTAAGTCAAGTGCCTCCATTGATGGGTATTAAGACACCTAATTGAAGAGTAAGGTACCCTTGAGTAAGATGCCTACTTTTAAATTAAGGTACCCTTGATCAAGGTGCCTACTTGTAGAGTAAGGTACCCTTGATCAAGGTGCCTACCTAAAGAGTAAGGCACCCTTGACCAAGGTGCCTACCTGTAGAGTAAGGCATCCTTGAGCAAGGTGCGTAGAGTAAGGTGCTCTTGAGCAAGGTGCCTACTTGTAGAGTAAGGTGCTCTTGAGAAAGGCATCTACTTGTAGATTAAGGTACCATTGACCAAGGAACCTACCTGAAGATTAAGTCACCCTCATAAAGGTGCCTACTTGTAGATCAAGGTGCTTTCTTAATTTTGAAAAGTCAGTAGTAGTTGACTCATTTGCTGGTGCAGGGTTGATCAGGTCCTTCAAAAATTTTCCCATGTTGCGTCAGCATATGATTCATCTAAGAATAGGGATGAGTATATTTTTCCTGAAGAGTAAGGTACCCTTGACCAAGGTACCTACTTGTAGAGTAAGGCACCCTTGAGCAAGGTGCCTACTTGTAGAGTAAGGTGTTCTTGAGTAAGGTGCCTACTTGTAGAGTAAGGTGCTCTTGAGCAAGGCACCTAATTTTAGAGTAAGGCACCCTTGACCAAGGTACCTACCTGAATATTAAGGCACCCTCATCAAGGTGCCTACTTTTAGATCAAGGTGATTTCTTAATTTTGAAAATTCAATAGTAGTTGACTCGTTCACTAGTGCAGGGTTGATCAATTCCTTCAAAAAATTTGTCATGTTGCGTCAGCATATGCTTCATCCAAGCATAGGGATGAGTATATTTTTCCTTTGTAGGGAATTAGTGCCCACATCTATGCTTAGATCAGGAATATATCCTCTAGACAGAAACAATAAAATTTATTCCTCCTACAAATGTGTACGTTTATCGATGCTAAGCCATTTTAGGCCTTGTCTCCCAAGATGCCTATTTTTTGTACAATCAGATCATTTCACCTACAAAAGAAAATGAAAAAAATCTAAAAGGAAAATGCATTTAAACATAATCCATACCTGTTAGGTTCTAGCTCTCAGGATGTCTATAGCTTGCATGCAAGCACCATCCTTGCAAAATACACTATAAACTAGAAAGCAGTAAAATGCAATTTTGGTGCAATCCATACCTGTTAGGCCCTGGATGCCTGTAGCTTGCATGCAGACACTATACCTACATCACATAGAAAATAAAAACTAAGCAGTAAATTATTTTCAATGGATACCCCTGTGTACATTGTGTTGCTGAGAAGTTGAGATATTTTCAATTGGATGGGGTATTCCCCATGCCTATTTTGGACTCCACCATTAATTTTTTGTACATGTGATATGGACGCATCTGGTGATCATTAACTATCTAGATGGTGATGCTGCCATCAATTGTATTGACATGCACAACACCATTTTTGATTGGCTCTACTACCTCCTATGGTACCATCCACCTCTACATTAGCTTATCGTTCTGTTCCTGGAATCTAAAATCATACAATAATACCCAATATCCTTCCTTGAACTACTTTGTCTTAATGTGATGATCATGCCACTATTTACTTTACCTTTGGATGATCTCCATATTTTGTAGGGCATCCAATCGATATTTTTCTAGATTATTTAGCTACCAATTCCTCTCCCTCTATGCATCATCTAGGAGCAGGTTCAATTCTACTACATTTTTGAGTATTTTGATTTCAAACTTGATGGGCATCATCACACTCTTCTTGTATACTAGTTGGAACAAAGTATAACCTTTGGTTGTTTTCAATGTCATTTTGTATGCCCATACTGCCTCCCGTAGTCTTGTAGCCTAATATTTTCTATGCTATTGCATAGTTTTTTTAAGGATGTTCTATAGCTCCCTATTGGTTACTTCTACCTGATCATTCGCTTATGGATGGTAGGGGGTGGTTTTGTTGTGTAAAATCCTATATTGCTGCATTAGCTCCTGGATTACCTTGGAGGTAAACTGAGGCCCCTAATTCATTGTAATTTCTCTGGGTACTTCAAACCTTGTGAAAATATAAGAAAACAAGAATTCTATCAATGTTCCTTCTTTGAAATCCCTTAGTACCAGCACTTTGACCCATTTGGTTATGTAATCAATGCAGACTAGAATGTATCTCTTTTCGATTTAAGGTGGGTTGATTTGTCCCACAAAGTCCATCCCCCATTTGTCGAAGGGTTTGATGTAAATGTGTGGTTGGAGAGGTATTTCATCCCTAGGTATTGGCCTACCCATCCTTTGGCACTCATCACATTGACTGGTGTATTTGGCTATTGTAGGCCCAAAATGGCCACATCCTTAGAACACAATAAAATTTTTATTCTAAGGCATGAAATATCTATTTCTCTAAGGACATAGAGTATTTTGGAGTGGATCTATAATGAGATTTATCCAATATTACCAATACTTAGTTTATTTTACCTTAAAAGAGCTAAAGTATAATTTCGCTTGGTGCCCAATGTATTTGGTAGTGGATTCCAAGTGAGGCCCGATTCTATAAAACTTTTGAGCAAAGATGACATCAACATGATAAAAGTTTGGAATGATGATTGTTGTTTTTTTTTGCACGCTCCAACAAATAAGTGTTGACAAGCTTTATTCCAATGAGTTCCAAGAGTATTCTAGTGCGGAATGGCTACATAAAGGCCGAAAACATTGTAAAGGCTGCAGAATGGTGAGGAAGGCTATTTACACTACTTCCAATGTGGATTGGTGATTTCATAGTCCAACTAATTCAAAGATGATGTTAGCATATATTTAGTGTATATTGTGATTCACTTTATGCCATGGAAGAGAAAAATAAGGCTAAGTAGAGGATTGACAATGACTTAATTCTGCTCGCATCTCAGTGCATTTTATGTCAAAATCTAATTTTACATAACTAAAGCTACTAAATATGAAGTTAGAATTTAAAAAGAGTGTAATGGCATCTTGTTTCTTCCTCACAAATTTGTAGAGCATTTTTTAATGTTTAATCACATTCATCCACAAAGAAGATCAACAACATAGATTATGTTGATACTGTAGCTATGTATAAAATTGAAATCTTGTCAGATTCAAGATCAGTTAGTTCGAAGGTGATAAGGTGAAGTGTGGAATGGTTTTCTAGATCAAGAACTAGAGAAGTTGTAGATCTATGGTAGAATGGAGCTTCCAAGAATTATGAGTGGTCTAGATGTAGTTTTCAACCGCCTAAACTCCAACTACCATCAACGAACCAAGCAAGTTGTAGAGAGTTGCCATGGTGGACTGCTTCTAGTAGATTTCTCGAACTTCACCATCCAATTAGATAATACCAGCAAAGCTCTCTACTAACCTGTAAAATTATAATCTTTGTAATGTCTCCTAAATATATTTCATTTGATAAACTATAAATAGAGGCCAAACCCTTGTTTTTAAGGATCGAATCTTGTGTGTTTGCTTGCCCTACAATAAATATTCTTGTAAATTAATGAAAGGAGCATTACTCTGATTTTTTGACTCAAAACATGTCATCTTAGCTATATTTCATGCAAGAGGTTTGAAGCTATGATATGCATTTCTGTTAATGCTTTCATGGTTAGTTCATTCTAGTTTATTGGATTACTAGTTGTAAGAGTAATTGAAATCTATTCATAGTTAGATTTATGTTATTAGGAATTTTATTTCTATTAAATATGATTATTGGTCTATTATGCTTAATTGGATTATCAATATTGGATATTGTAATTGCTTTCTATAATATATCTCAGTTTTATGTTTTGATGTATGAAGATTTCATGGGTTTGGGTGTTGCTAATATTGAGTAATGGGACACTAGAAATAGTTTGTGCGAGCTTTTTGCTATAGATGCCATTGTTGTTAGCCTATATGACCACTATTTGTTATAATCTCTCTAACCCTAAACCTTTTCTCAAAACCCTAATTGATATTTAATTGTGTCAACACTCTACTAAGTTGACAAGGAGCCAACCTACTCTATAGTTGGGTTGAAGTAATATTAGTCCATCCAATGCTAAGTGTTGATATGTGACTATCGGGTGCATGCCTAGAAAGAAAATTGGAAGATAGACAGTCACAGTTTCAAGTAAAACTTAATGTCAATTCAATGCCCAATATTTTTTGGCACACAAAATAGGACCATTTTGCAAGAAATACAAAAATCCACCATATGATTCATTGTATTATCTTTACCCGAAGGAATCAATATTAGGTGAATTATATTAACCTTACTAAGTGGATAATAGCAGATTCACCTAGTGAATTCCTGGTTTATAAACCCAAAAATAATTATCCCTGTAAATTATAGGTTTTCATGTATACCACGTCATTCAAAAGGAATAACCCATACTCTTATTTTTACTATGAGCTACCTTATAGAGGATCTACTATTATAAATAATTTGAATCAAGATTTTCATTCTAAATAAAACCCTCCTAAGGAGAACCATGTGGTTAATACAAAATATCCTCTAGTACTAGGACCTACACCTAGAAACATGACTCAAAATCCACCTCCAAATTAGCCCTTGTAAAAGTACCCCAGTTAGAACACAACTGGTCCCCATAGACTAGCTCATATGCATGACATTCCTAAAGTTGTTTCTAAGGCTATTCCCACTTATGATGGATCTGGAAAAACTACATATGAGTACTGCCAAGATATTTTGAATTTAGCATAATCCACAATATAAAGAATGAGGATGTTATTATTAGAATCTTATCCCTATCCTTTAGAGGAAATATTTTGCATTCGTTTAGGAATCTTGAAGACAATACCATCACCTCATGGGTAGTATTGGATGAGCCTTTTGTGGAGGAATTTAATGAATCTATTGATCCTTTTTCCCTTCTTAATAAGTTCACAAATATGCAGAAGCATCAACAAGAAATTTTCTTATATTTCAACTTGAGGTTTAGTAGGACCTAGAAGAGAATTCCCCCCATAGTTAGGCCAGCTATAGATCTTGCTTATATGTACTATATCAGATCTATTGGATCATATCTAGGCTTGCAAATCCAACAATTTTAGGTGGAAAATTTTCCACAGGTTTATAATGCAGTTGTTCATGTAGAAAATGTACTTATTAATGTTGGAAGATTACCTCCAAAAGCTGCGTTGCCTTACAATTTGGAAACCACTAATATCCAAATCCAAACAAATGATCCATATTATATGGTCTCTACTCCATTGTCATACCCTTTCCCATATATGACTCCGATTCCTCAATAAAAAGCACCATCTGCTACAACTCCTTTCCCTCCAGTTCCTTTTTAGAATCCTCAAGAATTCTCTGTCATCCTTGGTATCCAGAATACTTTAAAAAATCTTAGCAACAAAATGAATTCAATGAAGAAGAGATAAATAGAGCGGTCTCAAAAAAGGAGATTTCCTTATGTAAATAAATATCAAAGACCTGGTCCTAGAAATAGTACTGGGATCAGAGTTAATGCAACTTATGAAGAACCTAAATATTATTCAAAGATAAGTTTGGTGAATATCTGGTTTCTAATGTGTAATAATCCTCATGATTCATAATCTTGTGTTATGTACCAATACCATGTTCAACAATCTATGGATTAGGTAGAAAGAAATAAAAAAGGAAGGATCAACATACTCTAACAACTTGACCAAATTATGGTTGGAAAGGATCTTGATGAGGATGGACCGATTATGGTCATGACAAGGTTAGGCAAGAAAAAACTATAGGTTGATCCACAAAAGCTAGGTCAATTTCAAGTCCCTTCTTAGAAGAAGAAGGATCCACCTGCTTAAGGCAATAACACATTCCCTATCCCCCAAGCCAATAAAAAAGACATGGCTCCTAAGGTCCAAGAAAATATGGTCAGTTTTTCCAAAAGAGTTGAGAAAGAAACTGAGGGAGATAGAATGAGGTCTAAAGATGAATCCTAATAGAGGCTTAGGTTCCCTTCCATTACCAAAAGGTAGATAATAGAGGCTGATCAACAATATAAGAGAAAATATGGTGAGCTAGAGAGAAGGCCTGAGAGACCCACCTTTGTCACATCTGAATATAATATTGTGGAAGAAATGAAAATGATACAATCCAAAGCTAGTCTATATGACACTCTCTTCATTCTTAGCCAAATAGACCTACTAAAATATTCTTTGAATAAATATCCACAAGAAATGTAGACCACCATAATTCTTAGCATACCCTCATAAAAGAAATAAATAAACCCTACTATTTTAAAGAATAAAACTCCTCTTTTTTATATTTCTTTAAGGATGGAGGGGTGGGTTATCCAAAATTGTATGATTGACTGAGGAGCATCTGCTACAGTTATGCCTAAAGCAGTTTGTGAGGATATGGGTATGGAGTATAGCCGATCTTGCCCTAGAGTACTACAATTGGATGGAACACTTGTGAATACAATGGGAGTGATAAAATATATCTTGATGAGGCTACATAGAGCACTTGAGGTAACTATTCTACAATAAATAGTAGTGGTGGATCTAGAGCCCTATTTTGGCTTATGCCTTTCAAGAGAATTCACTGTAAAGTTGGGTGGATGCATGTATATGGACTATTCCAGCATGGTTATTGCTTTCAAAGGAAAGAGGATAGGAATTACACTTGAGAAGCCTATGTCTTATCATATAGAAAAATAGAAGAAGACATGTGCAATCTTACTCCTCTTGAGGAATTCGAACTGGTTGACAATTTTGAAGAGTTGGATTGAAGATGAGTTGCCTTTCAGAGAGGATTACAACCAGTTTGGGACAAGTATGGGTACATACAATTTTTCTGCATAATCAAAGAAGAGAGTTCCTACTATATCTAATCAGTTTCTTGGAGCAATAGAAACATGGACCATGCACTTTGATGGTGCCAAATGTAAAAATGGTGTTGGTTTTGGTGTTGTATTATAGTCCCAATCAGAAGGGACAAAGAGTTTCACATATAGATTAACATGGTCATACACTAACAATGTTGCAGAATATGAGGCTTTATACCTTGGGCTAATGCAATCCGAAAGTATAGATCTAAAATTTTCTCACTCCTTTCCTTTAGGCTAATGGATCTATGCCCCGAAGGGGAATGGTAAAATGCTAGGTCTACACCTCAGTGGAGAGGCACTTGATGTCGTGTCCTCTTTGGTGATTTTTTGGTGAATTGGGTGGGTTCACTAGGAAACATATGCTATGGCATTTTCCATGCCTAGGTTGGGAGTTTGTTTAATGTGTTCTTTTTACTTTTCTCACAAATCACCTAGTTTGGCCAAATGCGACTAATCTACACTAAATGCAATTTTAATTCTAATGAATACAGTAGATAGTAAATTATAGAAGGTAAACTAATGTAATACTTAATTATAAAGAAATTGGACACTCTTATTCAACCTGGATGTTTGATGTAGAGTCTATTTGTTTGTTGCAGGCTAGTTCAGATGTAGGGTGATGTCAAACATCCGATCTACTATCGGATGATCCAATATGATATCATCAGATTCAATCTAATTAGAAACCTATAGTTTCATAGATAGATAACAAAAATAGACACTTGCAACACAATATAAATCTTGTTAAGCATGGATTAGGTTATGTAAAAGCTTATTGTATGTTTTATTTAAAGAATATGTTATGAGTATCAGCTATGATATGCAAATAACACAATTGAATTAAAGGATGGTCAACTCCAAGTATGGTAAAAAACAATTTCTATATTAAATATGATGAGAAATGATAAATATGATGCTATAAATGCATATCCAAGCTTAAAGAATGCAAATTAAAGTTTGAAGGTACCCCAAGAAACTTGTATATGAGATCGAATGTTGTAGAGATTGATAAGATGCTTCTAAGAAATATTGGATGTCTGATCTCGGATCATACCCATAGATGCTCAGCTACCATACTTTTAAACCAACAAATGCTTATGAAAAATAACAAGAAATAAAATTCAAAGGATGCAAAAGTGATTACTAATCAGCTAGGGAGTTAGGAGTAATTTAGGGGGATGATGTATGATTAAATAAGCTAGGTAGGTTGGATGGGTTGGGAAAAAAACATAAGGAGTTGCAACTTCTTCCAATCTGGGTATGATCGTAAAATCCGATCCCGTAACCTCCGTGCTATTATGTAGATAAAGAAAAAAGGAGTTACAACAAATTTGTCATTTTTGCTGTTCTGGGCTTTTCTATTTTTTGATGAGATCAAACATCCGATCTGACACAGTTCAGGTCCGATCCAGGATCGAACATCCGATATCGGTCAAATAGAGCCAATATCATCAAGAAGTTAAAAACTAACTTAATGCAGGTGTGCAAATCAAGGAAAGAGGTTAGCAGGTTGTTTTAGTAATTTTTTGAATGTTTTTAACTTAGGGTAAATTAATATGTGTCAATTTTAGGGTGTTACATTTTACCCCCTCTTTAGCGATTTTTTTTTTAAATGCATTAAAGAAGAGAATGGCATGCTTTTTGAGAAAGAAAAAATTTATTGATGTTTAAAGGTTTTACTGCAAACTACATTAGGTGTGATACCCCCTTCAAGTTTTTATGCCAAACTTTGGGTTTGGTGGAAAACTCAAAATTTCTAAATTGAGGGTAAAATGAATAAAATAGAAAAAATAGATAGAAAACCTAATTCATTTGCTTTTTCACTATTACTAGATTTTTTCTCTGAGGAGAAAAATGGTAGAGGTCCCACATTGAGTAGACAAGGTGCGAATGAGGCCAGGCAACATACGGGTAAGGATCTTGAACTTCTTTAGCTTAGGAATTTCATGTTTTTTCATTTAATTTTTTTAATTTTTGGATTTTTTAGGGCATGGCTATCGTTGCATAGTCATGTTTGCAAGATCAGGCCGATTTTGGCAATATCAGTCATATTTTCATGATATTGTATTATTTTATATCATCAAAATAGGTTCGATCTTGTCAATATCAGGTAAATTTTAGCAATATCAGGAAGTACGATATAATCAAAATAGGTCCAATATTGAATAATTAGGTCCGATATTATAGATTTAGATCCGATTATGTAGATTTAGGTCTGATCTGAATTTAATTTTGTTGTTGTTTTATTTTGTTGTAGAAATCAATTTTAAAGAATAGGGAATGGATATATAGTGTTCTCCAGATAGACTTGGGTGCACTATCGGATGATGAGAGGATCACCTTGAGGTGAAAAGACTCAGACATGTGGTCGAGATACCACAAATTCTAGTTGAATTGAGGTTTCTTACAACAATAACTAAGATATGGTATCTAGGTTTATCTTGTTTTTGGTTACCGACAGGGGAGATGACCCCTACACTAGAGGACATCTAGAGGATTCTTTTGGGGTCTATTAGGGGTGCTTTCATAACTCCATATGGCAATCCTGTTTAGGTGATGCAATTCTTGTATGGGGATCCTAGCTTCATCCTTAATAAGGGTGCAGTGGGATCAATTAGCTAATCCAGATAGAGGGGGTATCTAGACTGATAGTTGTGTTGAGTGGTACAATAGAAGGACTATTTTTGCACCATCTTAGCGATTACCATTTACCTTAGACCTTAGAAAAGATCATTTGTGATATGCAAGATTAGAGTATACACTTTTCCTGGGATTAATACATCTTGTATCGATTGTATAGGACACTCTATAGGGTTATCTACAAGAGGGGTAAGGCTTTGGTACTTCTTTCTTGTAGGTATGGTGCTGGGAGCACATGGCCATTAGGAGACCTGTAGGATTACCTTTGACATGGGTAGAGGATGGGAGGCCTAGGATGGAGGAGGGGAGACCTAGGATATTATATTGGCACCTGTGCAGAGGGCACCATGGGTGAATCAAACTCGATATAGGGAGGAGGTTGCTTGATGAGCTAACGATAGATGCTATCTGGTGGAGACCTTGGAAAGAGCTTCCACGGTGGGGAGAGGATGGATTTGAGTTGGTGTGAGGTGAGTTATTTAGCTATGAATGGATCAGGGAGAGTTGGAGCTACATTGTGTGGACCGGGTACTATGCTAGTTCGGATTATAGTAGGACATTCCTAGGACTAGGGATGTCACATTATCTAGGGTGACTCAATACCACATAATAGTTAGCAGTGCTTCCAACATGGCATAATTTATGGATCCATAGATAGATGATGTTGTGGTCACTACGACTGATGGAGATGATACTAGGATGATAGATAGGTATAAAGAGTGGTATGATAGGATCTGACCTATGTAGATTACAAGGTCAAGGAGTGTATTAGAGCAGGCATTTGAGTGGGTCTTTCGATAGTGACACCTAGCTATCCAACAACAACAGTAGAAGAATTAGGTACCTCGTAGGAGAGAGAGATCTCTCACTAGGGGAGGGCATATGATCCAAGGGATATCCATATTAGGGAGGACTACTAGGATAGGGTAGAGGTCCAAGGATACTAGGGAGGAGAGGAGAGCATCCTATCAGTAGGAGAGGAGACCTGACTCACCCAGGAAGGGAATCATGATAGAGGAGGGGGAGAGAAGCTAGATGGTAGCTCTACGGGAAGAGAATATGAGTCTAAAGACTCACGTTCAGACTCTAGAGGAGGAGGATGTGAGTTTGAAGGCCAAGATTCAAACTCTCGAGGCAGAGCTTACATAGGCACGGGCTCAAGTGACTTAGGGAGTTGTGGCTGCTTTGACATCTTCCTATTTAACTTGATGTGGGAGGAGTGGTTCAGGGGATGAGCTTATGTGAGCTATCAGGCAAGTGGGATTCTATCAAGGTTTGTATTTTGTAATAGTCCCTGCAGATCAAATACAACCATATCCAAAGGTGTTTGAGCCTCCTAGTCACTCAATATCAGTGTCTCGCTCGATTGCTAGGACATATACTACTATAGGGATGATGGATTTTTGACCACTGTGAACCCCTAGTGGGGATGATGATGCAAATATTTCTAGGGCCTTGAGAGGATGACTAGGGACTTATGATGTGATGATTTTTGTTATATATATTTTAGTGACTGAGTATACCGATGTTGAGGATTCTGGCATATCAGTTAGTCTCATTTTAAATATAGACTTTGATATATATATATATATATATTGATATTCTTTGTATTTATGTGATTTTGTATGATTTATTTGTATGTTTTATTGCATTTTCTTATAATGTTTAAATTTCCTATAATCATGCTTTGAATATTTTGATCATGCTTAAAATAAAATAATTTTATTTTGTAAAGTGTGTTTTTGAAAAAGATGTTTGTGTGTGATAGTAAAATTGATGGATTAGCAATGAACCTCAAAGGATGTTGTGTTGTTATATGAACATTGGTGGAGATAAATTCTCACTAGGTCATGAAGTGGATCCTATTGTGAGGAATTTTGTATTGCTAATAATAAGAAAGTTTATAGGGCTCAAGAGTGACCTTGAGGCTTATGATGATGAAAGAAGATGTCGATTAAAAGAAACCGATTTTAAGAAAATAGGTTGATAAATATTGTTTTTGTGATGGATATAAAGTGATTTAAGAATGAAAAATTGGGAAGGATGACTTGTGCTAGGCATAGAATTACTAGAGTGAAATTTTAGAAAAATAATTGCTAGGAATTATATCATCATCGCAAAGTCAAAATGCAATGCATGATAAGATGATGTATGCTTTTTTAGAAATGCAAATTCTTTTGGAATAAATCATTTTGTCACATATCTGAATATTTTTAAGATAATATATAGATGTAATTGCTAAAATGAAGGGATAAGGATTAATGTAAATGATTATAAACTAATGTTGTTTAACAAATTTTAGATAAATATTTTAATTTTTTTCAAGACAATCAAATTTATCGAGAACTAGTGTGTGATATGTGAGTTTATTATCCATCTTGATTTGTCATAATGATACAAAATATCTCAATGATCAAATGTGTGTGTTTTGTGAGGTTAGTTTACCAATTTTGAGTGAGGTAATGATACAAACCAACTTTTATGAACCAATATGTGTGTAAGTGAAAAATTTATTAACCATGATTTTGTGCATGCAATTGTATTGAACTACTATGTAATTCAAGTCACAAAAAGCTAGATAATCCACAAGTGAACATTGATATGTACAAAATAAGGTCACTAATGTGACAAACATGTCTCCACATGTAAGGATACCACCATTTCCAAGCCATATTGATGCCACCAAACTTGTAATGAGGACAACCCCATGGCGTTCGAATAACTGAGGAATTCCAGGAATTCAAGCTCATTACCCCCTTACTTTTTTTGATTTCTTGGAGTAGGGGTTATTGTCCATTTTTGAACAAGGGGATTTTATTGCTTTTTGTAGTATAACTACTTTTTTTCTTCCTTTCCTCTTTTCTTTGATTTTTTGCTTTTTCTTTTTGCTTCTATTTTTACATTTTATTTTTCAGGATACTTGATCAGATTAGATGAGCAAGGGATTTTATTCGGGTAGGGGGGAGCTTGTACTTTTTCCAATTCTCAGTATTCTAGACCATACACATAATAGGATAACAAGGAAAAAATTTTGCTTAAGGAACTAAGACTACTATGTAGTATCATTTTTTGTATTTTCAAAAATCATTTTTAAGATGTGAGAATGTGTTCTTGGTTCAAGAAGTAGCAAGACCAATTCCCAAAACTCAAAATTTTATTTAGTAAAGTAATAGTGATTTTGATTCAAGAGAGATTTATAATTGAGGTGACAAAATCAAAATTTAGTAAATATGTGAATTAAGTGATTGGTTCAAGATAAATTTTGAGTTTATCCAAAAAATTTAAAATATAACTTGAACTTTTGGAATACAACACACACTGATGCAAAAAATGAGAACTTAACAATTTGAAATATTTTTGGAAATTTTTCATGTTTATTTATTTATTTTTTATTTTTTGTTTTGATGATAGTTGCAAACTGATGAAGAAGTTATTTACAATTATATATAGAGATGGAAATTTTTCTTTATGCATAATATCTTTTGAGATGCATGATGTTCATTGGTTCTTTGAGATATTTCCCATCCAAAGTAGCCAAGCGATATGCACCTGATCCAAATTTAGCAGTAATGATAAATGGTCCAAGCCAATTAGGTTGAAATTTACCTTTTAGATATTTTCTAGCATTAGTATTTTTTTTCTTTAAGTACTAAATCACCAACTTCAAAATATCAACTGTGAAATTTCTTTTCATATGATCTTTTGACTTAATCTTAGTAAGAGCAAAGATGCTCTAGAGCATGAATACACTTCTCATCTAGAAGTTCCAAATGACTTAGTATGCCATCATGATATTCATCCCCTAATTTGGCATCTTGAAGTAGAAGAGCTAGAGAAGGAACTTCTAATTCAAATGGAAAAACTACTTCAGAACCATAGACTAAGACAATAGGTGAAGCGCCTATGGGAGTACGAACACTAGTTCAATAGGACCATAAGGTAGGATATAATTGCATATGCAAATCACGACCTAATTTATTAACCAATATTTTTAAAATCTTAATTAAGATTTTATTAGAAGCTTCAGCTTGGCCATTTCCTTGTGGATAGTATTGAGTGGACCATCGATGCTAAATTTTATATTTTTGGTAGATTTTTTTAATGTCTTCGTTCTTAAAGCATGTTCCATTATCAGAGATGAGAGTTGATGGAATACCAAATCTAAAAAAAAATTGATTAAAGATAAATTTGGATACTTGGAATCCTATGCAAGAAGCTAATGGCATGGCTTCTACCCATTTTGTAAAATAATTTGTTGTTGTTATGATGAATTTATGACCATCAGAAGAGATAGTATTAATTTTACCAGTGATCTCTAAGTCCCATTTAGAGAAGTTCCAAGGAGACGATATAGCTTGAATTCCCTGAGTAGAAGCATGAAAAAGGTCTGCATGTATTTGACACTTGTCACAATGACACACATAATCATTAGCATATTTTTCCATGGAAGGCCAAAATTATCCAATTCGTAGGAATTTTTTAGCAATAACACTTCCACTAAAATGTCTTCCACAAGATCCATCATGGGCTTCACTTAATGCTTTCTTAGACTCTTCTAAATTGAGGCATCTCAAAAGGATACCTTCAAAAGAAATTTTATATAGGGTATTTCCAATCATTACAAAGTGAACAAACGTAATAGCCTACATTGATT
Organism: Wollemia nobilis; assembly: GCA_028583015.1. NCBI lineage: Eukaryota > Viridiplantae > Streptophyta > Pinopsida > Araucariales > Araucariaceae > Wollemia > Wollemia nobilis. Next base: position 16,118,486 of record JAQPPZ010016726.1, read on the forward strand.
TCTATATAATCCTTTTGGGAAGGTTCCTTTTTGGAGAAAATAAAATATGTCTATAAACCAAGGTTCTGAATTTATCTCATTAATTAAAAATACATCCAATGGTTCTAGACAATAATTAGATGAAGCTGATTTTTGGAGTTGTCAAATGATGATTGTAGCACATTCATCATCCAACTCCAAAGGTAAAAAAGAGGTAGTGATAGCCATGGCATTAGTAGAACGGTTGCTAGTGCAAGGGATGGCTTCCAAAGTTACTTTCTCAAATAAGTATATAAGCTTAAGAACATATTCTTTATATGGATGAGTCTTCTCATCTTGTGTTTGATATACTTAATTAATTTTATTTATCACAAGCTGAGAATATTTTAAGACTAATAAAACTTTAATTTTTAAGGCTAAAGTTGCTCGTAATCCAAGGATTTGTTTTGCTAAGTAAAAGATTTATATTGCAAAAAAAGGGTTTTAAGGATCCCTGAACCTATTTACAGTAGCAGAGTGAAAGCATTACCATGTTGGGAGGGATACTGAAGATTCTAGTAGAAAAACATCTTAATAGAGGTTGTGATAGAGGACGTAGCCTCAACCTTAGAAGTTCTGAAGAAATCCATATAGGTAAAAAGCGAGGACGCAACCTCATACCAAAAACCATAGCCAAAACAAGAACTAGAAGATAAAGAAAAAACCTTGATGAGATAATACATAAATGCAAGACAGACCAAGACAAAGAAAACTTAAGGACCTATAATACTTAGGCTCCATGCAGGGAGACGGTGAGGACAAAAAAAAGTAACCAAAAAAATACAGGAGCAGGGTGAGGCAGAGGAGGTCATTCCTCAACCTCAACTTTTTCTTCTTCCTTATCTTCCTCTTCAACCGTTGCCTTTGGTTCATCATCCTTGGGTTCAATCTTGACAGTCCCCACACCCATTTTAGTAGCAGCAAAGTCAGCTTGAGTGATCTGGTCAGTGTAGAATAACTTGTGGAGCCCCTCCCTAATGTCCATTGTACAATTCATCATGCAGTTCATCATTGTCGTAGTAGAGGCAATGATGTAGTCCTTGAGATTCTTGTTCTCATCATTATCATATCTGATCTTGATCACCTTACTTTTGGCAGCCAAATTCTGAATTCGTGTCGACTTTATCACAGGTTCCTCACTGCTATCAAAAGTAATGTTTTTCCTAGCCTTCAGTTTGGACAGGGCTTCAAAAACCTTTTTTTTTAGCTTTGGATAGACATTCAATAGGGGAATTATTTTTTGTAGGGCTGCTAGGGCTTGGGTTAGCCTTAGGACTATTGGCAATGATATAAGTGTAAATAACCTTGTACAAACCTTGATGTCGGGGAAGGTCATGGTTATTCTTATATCTATAGGAGGAAATTGAATGATTCATGGAGTTAAGGAAGAACAAAGGAATGCTCAAGGGGCTTAATTCTCTAAAATTATTGATGAAGGCTAGGTGATAGGTTTTCATGGATTTATCTGGATCATCAACACAAATGAACTCCATAATGGGTTTCATGACAACATTCCAGGGTATGGATAGATCACTTCTAAAGAGGCCAAAACCTTTGAATTTCTTGATGATTTTTTCATTTCCTTTAAAGTGTTCCAACTCAACTTCCCAATTATGCTTATGGCGATGGATAGAATGGCCACCTTCGGTAGGTTGGCCAGTGATGGAGGCCAAAATATGAGTATCAATAATGAACTCCATTCCTTGGATAGACATAGCTCCATTATCCCATGACTTGAGAAAATCCATAGTAATCTCAATCTCATCACCGAAGAAGAGGTGAAGGAAAGGGAAGAAATTTTTGTCCTCAAGGACAATATCAACAAGAGGGTCACACACATAGGCATTGGGTTCGATATACTCACTCGACATGGTGGGGATAAAAGGATGAATGGTGACATAACAAGATAGAGATAGGCCGGTCAGAATATGGAGGGCGCAGACGAAACAAGCAAATAGTAAAAAGGAGATGGAATGGAGAAAAATGAGGATTAAAGGAGTGGAGGGGTTATCCAAATGAGGTGAAAAAAGGAAGGGGAAGATGCGAGAGCAATGAAGGGGGAACAAGTTGAGGATAGAAGACTCATACACGGGGATGGGCAGCCTAACCAAGGAGGGTTGGTCACCAAAGTCTAAATAAATTTTTGAAGTCATGCGATAGATAAGGAAATCAAAATGCAAGGGGCTAGAAATACCAAGGTGGAACCAAACTTTCCATGTCATTCTAGGCTGAATGTATAGGTGTGTAGAGATCTTGTTAGGGAATTGTAATCTTGTTTCCTATCACATGTGGATCTTGTTGATATGGAAGATGGTCTTGGCATGAGCCTTAAGTCAGGTCTAAGCATTGAAATGATCACCCTCGCTAACCAAGGAAATAAACCTCCGAATCAGCTGCCAGGAAATGGTGTGATGAAGATAATTATGAAACTTTATGCTATCATCATTGTAATTTGCACACCGAGACCTGCACAAGTAAGACAAAAAAATAATAATTGTCATGATCATTAGAAATTAGGCCACATGGATTAGCCCAAAGGTGATGACAAGATGGATAGGTGGTGATGATAGCAGGGTGTTGGTGGATGTAAAGGGGTTCATGAGTGGGGGTGTGGGACACATGGTGCATGTAATGGGAGTTAGGGGAGTGAAATATGGAGGGAAAAAATGATATTTCTAACTATGAGGGTGGTGAGGGTGGTGGGACACATGGGGGTTGAGCGGATAATACTCAAAATTCATCACCTGATGAGGTGGCAGATGACAAAGGTTATTGTTGGTTTTGATCATGAGGGTCAGGATAGGTGACTTGGGGCCAGGCTTCCTACTGAGGAAAGCTTCTAGGATTTTTCTCTTGGTTCACCACACCTTGGACTTCCTCTAGGAGATTCAAATGCCAGATTTGGAGATTATCTCTGCTGATCCCTATATTTGCTAAAAGGTCAGCCACCTTATTGGACTCTCTAAAGGTATGTTGGCAGATGACTTCTTGCCTGTTGAGGATGAGATGCCTCACTTCCTCAATGTAATATTTGACTCTCTAGGAGGGGTTGGAATTAGGGGTCTTGAGATAATTGATAATATTGAGAGAGTCTCCTTCCACTATCATATTGGTGATGAAATATTTTGCTAGAATTAAGCCTCTCCATATACTTTTGGCTTCTACCACATGATTTGTCTATTCACCTATTCCTTCAGTAAAAGCAAGTAAATAATTTCCATGATGATCCCTCAAGATACCTCCAGCTCTTGCTTTTCCAGGACTGCCTTGAGTTGCTCCATCAACATTGAGTTTGATCCAAACAACTGGAGGAGGATTCCACATGGTCTCTGGTCGGATGGATGAAGGAGGCTGAACCTCCTCTAAAGATAGGCCCAACTCCTTTCCTAGGTCCAATTCAGCCTTGGAGGTAGGTTTGGATGAAGGGGGGATGAGGAAGGTGTTCTCAAGAGCAAAGGCCAAGATTTTAGCTAAGACAAGCTTTGGGGCTTTGGGCTTAAGGGATAAAACTCTATTATTTCTTTCGAGCCACACTTGCCATAGGAAATGGTGGAGAGAAATCTTCCAAATAAACTAAAGGTGGAGATCATAGAAAGGGGCAGGCCACTAAAGGAAAAGATATCCTATAGAGCAAGGTTGGGCCCACTGAATATGGAAGTGATGGAAAATGGAAGCTAGAATGGAAGTAGAAAAAGAGCAATGGAGGAAGAGGTGGCTAGTGGATTCCCAATCATTAAGGTAGAGACAACATCTGTTAGGAATGGACATGCCTTTTCTAATGAGATTGTCAATAGTGAGGATTTTCTCTTGAATGACTAGCCAAGAAAAAAAGGAAATCTTGGGGATGAGGTGCTTGACCCAAACTTTGTCAACTAGATGCAAAATGTTCTAGAACTCAAGGAGGAGAAGGTATGCCGATTTGATAGACTAATTCCACTTTCAGTATGCTCCCAGATGATATGATCAGGAGGTGAGGAAGAAGGGATGATCATGGATGAAAGGAGGGAATTTAACAGATTGGATTCAGCAGGTAAATCAGGGTGAGTAATGGGAATCCATTTATGAGGTATACTCAGAGTAAAGAAGTTAGAAACTCTATGGCCTATTATATCATCAGTGAAAGGTTTGATTTTGGAGAGAATTGGATCATTGAGGAGGGGTCCTCGGGTGACCCAATTATCACTCCAAAAGTTAATGCTTCTTCCATATCCCAACATCCACCTAAGTCCTTTGGTGATGAGGGGCTTAGTGCCATAGATAGAGTTCTAGAAAGTTGAACCTCTGATAGGAATTCCCTCATTGAAGAAGTCACCATTTTGAAGATATTTTATTTTTATGATAGTGATCCAAGTATTGTTGTCTCCAGAGACCAGTCTCCAAGCCTGTTTGTCAATCAGTGTAGTTTTGAGGGTGTGGATCCTCCTAAGTCCTAATCCCCCTTGGATTTTGGGTTTGCACACCTTGTCCCAAGCCACCAGATGAATTATTTGCTTGTTGTCAGTACCTATCCATAAGAATTTTTTTTGTACTTGCTCTATTTTTGTTGAAATTAAGGTGGGGGCCTTGAACAAAGATAAGAAATACACAGGAATGCTTTGAAGGACCGCAACTGTGAGAGTACATTTGGCAGCTTGAGATAAAATATTTCCTTTCCACCCTGCAAGTTTTTTTTTAATGCACTCAAGAACATTGTGCCACATGGAAGCAACAAGTTGGCCATAGAACAAAGGAAGGCCAAGATAGGTAGCACGAAGGTCAGCTATAGAGCATTCAAGCATTCTAGCTATCTTGATTTGTATTTTCATGGGAGTGTTAAGGAAGTACAATTTACTTTTGTTGAAATTAACTTTTTGGCTAGCAGCTTCTTCATATAGATGAAGGATGAATTTGATAACTTTTGCTTCAAGGATAGAAGCCTTTGTTGAAATAATGGTGTCATCCACAAATTGTTGATGTGAAACTGGTGTAGTTTGAGAGGAAGCTTTAATCCCTGATAGTAAACCAGTTCTGCAAGCCACCTGTATTGTTCTACCTAGAGCTTCGGCTAAGATGATGAATAACATTGGAGATATGGGATATTCTTTCCTTAGACCTCTACTGCTCTGAAAATACCCTGTTGCGGACCCATTGATGAGGATAGAGAACCAAGCCAAATAAATGTAGTTTCTAATAAGGTCAATCCAATCAGGGTGGAACCCAAACTTGCAGAGGATGGCTAGGAGAAAATTCTAGTTCACTCTATCATAGGCTTTGTTCATATCAATATTGAGGATGCAAGTGGGGTTTTTTGATTTGGAAGTAGAATGAAGGGCTTCGTGAATGGAAATGACCCCATCCATGATTGACCTCCCTTGAACAGAATTTTGTAGTATTATTAGTACAAGCAAATTGAAGTTTAAATGACAAAGGAATAGGATGCTTTTGTGGAGATATTAATATAATAATTGCACCTGCACCACTCATACACCTAGCTCCATCAAAATACAAGGACCAAGATTCAGAAATATCCTCTTCTAAGTTAAGACATTCATCTAGAAATTCAATGGTTATAGGATGAGTAGATTCAAGAGGCAAAGTAGTGAGTTGATCGACTATAATTTAGCCTTTGATAGATTTTTAGCCAATAAATATGAGTTAAAACTCATTTAGAGAAATAACCCATTTCGCTATGCGACTTGATAAATAAGTCCTATTCATCAAATACCTTAATGTATCATATTTAGCAATAATAAATGTCTTCTTTTTTTGTGGAAAACATCCCAAAAGGGATGCCACTTTCGGGTAAGACCCAAGGAGGCAGGGGTATCCATTCCGTAAAAAATGCCCAGGACTCGGACCTGGCCTACCACCTTTGACATACTCAAGGAGCAAACAAACACACAAAACCAATTTAAAAATAAGTAAATAACAACAAAAATAATAAAATAAAATAAAAAACATGCTCCTTGAGTGTGTCAAAAACAAAAGCACAACCAAACACGCACAATAAGATAAAAGAAACCACATAGAAAAACACAAGAACCACATAACAAAACACAAACAAGACAAAAACAACAAAACACTACAAAGACATAACCCAAAAAAAACATGAAAAATAAACACAACCAAAACCTAAAAATAATAAACAAAAACAAAAAACATAGAAAACACTCACACATAAAAACACGAAATAACACAAACAAAGAGAAACCCAAGAACAAGAATAGAAAAACACAAGAACAATAACAAAAAAAATAAAAAAAAAAAAACAACAAAAACACAAGAACAACAAAAAACAACAAAAGAACACAAAAACAAAACAAAACAAAAGAACCCACCCACCTTAAAAAACTAAACAAAAAAAACAAAAAAGAAAAAAGAAAATTGAACAAAACAATGACCTATCTAGACCAGAAGACTATTAAGGCAAGAATCAACAGAGGAAACAAAATAAAGAATAGAATGAGCTAGGGAACTAAAAAAAACTGAATGAACCAAAGAGAAGCAAAAAAAAAAAACAAGAAGAAACTAGGTACCTTCAGAACTGGAGCCATCCAAAGAAATGATAGAAAGAAGAGCTTCCCTAATTTGAGAAGCCCACCATATAGGAGGGTGGCCATAACAAGTAAGATCACCTTTGTCCAAAGCCCAATTAGCTAAAGCATCAACACTCTTGTTTTGATCTCTGACCACATGATTGTAATCAACTTTCAAAAATCCCATCTGGATTAACTGAATCTTCTCAATAATTCTTTTTATTCTCCAATCCACCTTATGATTCTTAGAAGGAGTCTTCAAGAGATTAATCATAAGTTGAGAGTCAGACTCAACTAACACCTTTTCCCATCCAACCTTAGTAGCCTCCTGAAGGCCTCTGAGGATACCATACCCATCAGCAAGGTTATTGGAAAGAATACCCAAATTCTCAGCAAAAGTAAAAACCAGGGAGCCATCTGAAAGTCTACCAATTCCTCCCACACTAGCTTTTCCAGGGTTCCCTCTAGAGGCTCCATCAGTATTGAATTTTCCAAAATCCTTAGGAGGAGGTTGCCAATTTCTAGTCCTATCCATCTTACTAATACTCACATTCCCTTTAAGTTGGTTGCCCTTAGAATATTTAATATTCAATATTTGCATCACTTGATCCCATCTTTGGTGGGAGTTTTGGGGGTGATTAAGGAGTTGATGGACTGATTCAACTAAGTTGGCTATGGTATTTTGCCAAATATAGTGAATATCCTTCCTATCTTGATTAAAAATTTGGTTGTTCCTTTCATTCCAAATATTCCAAAGAAGAATGGTAGAACCCATCCAAACTAATGGCCTAATAAAATGATCAACACCCTCTTGATTAGGCCAATCCCTCCAAAGTTGTTCAAAAGTAAAAAAATTGGACCACTCGTAAGCCAAGTAAAGTGGCCATTCTCCTCCATAGCTCAGAGGCTAAAGTACACTCAATAAAAATATGGTTGATATTTTCTACATTCTCTTCACACATTTCACATCTAAAAGGGCCATGAAAACCACGCTTCATAAGTTGCTCACCAGTAAGCACCCTACGATGCAATAAAAGCCAATTAAAGAACCTCACCTTAGGCCAGATATTTTGAGCCCACAATCGAGAAAATATGTTAGAAGAATGGTTGGGATTATTATGGCATAAGGTCAAATAACCTTGAGCAACTGAATACTCACCCTTAGTAGTGTTGTTCCATCCAAAACAATATTTTTCATGGGACCAAGAGAGGGATCTCATATGAAGGATGCCTTGGATATCTTGTCTTTGCCTTTATGGGATTTGAATAGGCTAGTCCTCAATAGGGATCCAATATCTACCAACCTTTGAATTACCAGTATGGTACCGACAATAATTAGCCACCTTTATCCAATTAGCTTGGTGAAGCTCCTCCATCCAAGGCCTCCAATCGGGAAACTGAGTTATCAAAGGCTTGTGACCATCCCAAGAATCTGTCCAAAAATTTGCATGTTGACCATTATGAATGATCCAAAATAAATTTTTCTTTATCAAATCCTCACCAGTCTTAAGAACTGCTAAAATGGGAGAACCTTTGGTAGGAAGTTGATAGCGAACAAGGTCTTCAGGACTTTTGTTCTCAACATATTTAGCACGAGGATTATTGGCCCAAAGAGCATTGGGGTTATGCAACATCCTCCAATATAATTTAGCAGCTAAAGCTTTGTTGTTATTAATTGAAGACCGGAATCCTAACCCCCCTTCACTCTTAGGAAGACATAAAGTATCCCATTTCACCAAGGCCCATTTTCTTTTCTCCTTAGTACCACTCCAAAGGAAATGATGACTGATTTGATCCAATTCTCGAAGAACAACCTTTGGGATATTCAAAACGGAAGAAACATAAATAGGAATAGCTTGAAGGACTGATTTTACCAAGGTGATTCTACCCCCAGAAGAAAGCCACTTGTTGGTCCACTTTCCAATTTTCTTCTTGACTTTGTCCAACAACCAATTCCAATCTTTATTTTTCTGCCTTTGAATATTTATGGGAATACCTAAATAAGTGATTGGAAGAGAGGTCTTCTTATATATTAATTTATCCAAGACCATGGATTCCTGTCTAGAAGAGTAGTGAAAGAAAATAACTTTAGATTTGTCTTCATTGATCAACTGCCCAGTAGCCTTAGAAAAATAGCTAATGATTTGCTTAATATTAGAAGCTTCCTTAACTGTAGCTTTACCTAAAAGAGTAGAGTCATCCACAAATTGAATATGAGAGATAGGTCTAGCTCCATGAGCAATGGTAACTCCCTCAAGGGTTTTGTTTTCCCTCCTTTTGGTTATAGTCCTACCCAAGCATTCAACAAGAATGATGAATAAATAAGGGGATAGCGGGTCACCTTGCCTAATACCTCTGGAAGCTGGGAAAGACTGAGAAGGCCTACCATTGATAAGAACTAAGTAGGAAACTAAAGAGATACATCCCATAATCCAATCCATCCAATCCTTAGAGAAACCAAATTGCCTCAAAACTTTGATAAGGAAGTGCCAATCCACTCTGTCATAAGCTTTGGATAAGTCTAACCGAATGAACATGGAAGGAGAATTTTGCATATCCATGGAATGGATGGCTTCCTGAGCAAGAACTATCTCATCTACTATTTGACGTCCTTCCACATAACCCCCTTGCTCGGGGAAATAATCTTATGCAAAAGAGGCTTCAACCTTTTTGCCATGATTTTAGTAATGATTTTGAGAAGAACATTACATAAAGCAATAGGTCTAAAAGCTGAGATATGATCAACCTCTTGAGCTTTTGGAACAAGAGTAATATAAGTTTTATTGATAACCTTCAAAATTTCTTTGGCTTTCCTGGCTTCTTCCACCACCTCTAATAAATCAACATGAAGGATATCCCAGAACTCTTGGTAGAACTCAATGGGAAAACCATCAGGACCTGGGGTTTTCCATTTTTGCATTTTAAAAACTACTTGTTGAAGCTCATTGATAGTAACAGGAGCAATAAAAATAGAGTTCTCCTTAGAAGTGATAAGAGAAGGGATTGCTTGAAGAACATTTTGTTGTGAAGCTGAGTCAAGAGGAGTAGCAGAAAAAATATTGGAAAAGTAATCAACAACAATAGAGTTCATGCCATCCCAAGTATAAACAACATCTCCATAATCTGATTTTAAGGAAGAAATAAAGTTGTGAGATCTTTGAGCTAGAAGAGATTTGTGGAAGAAATTTGTGTTTCGATCTCCTTCTTTGAGCCATTGAATTCTAGATTTTTGCTTCCATAAGATTTCTTCTCTTTTTTCCCATTCCTCTAACTGAGTTGTGAGTTTAATTTCATCTGCACTTCTCTTCTCTGTGAGGCCATCTAAATGGATTTTCTTATTCAAATTTTCAAGATGAGCAATAACTTCATGTTTTTTTTATGAACATCCCCAAACTCTTTCCAGTTCCAAGTCTTGATTTTGGATTTAATGTATTGTAGTATTTTGGCAAAACATAACATCTTAGTCCCATGCCTAGGTTTACCTTCCTTCCACCATTGTTGCACATGAGGTCTGAAGGAAATGTCTCTAAGCCACATTAATTGAAAACAAAAAGGAGAGAAACTCACATTGGTTTTCCACATTTCCACCATGATTGGCCAATGATCCGAACCAACATTATTAAGAGTCTTCACTTTAGGAATGTGACCATGGATTAAGAAATTTTTAGAGAGCAAAAACCTATCCAATCTCTCCATTATACAAGCTAAGCCTTGCCTTCGTTAGACCAAGTCATAAGGCCATTATCTCGGTTGGATATCCACAAGATGGAGGTTTGCAATATATTCGCTCATGAGGTCAGTGCTTTTGTCCAAATTTCTATTTCCCCCCTTTTCTCATCCAGAGAGAGGATGGTATTGAAATCTCCTTCGATCAAGATCCAAGATTTAGGAAAATGAGAGATAATATGAGTAATATCCTTCCACTATCTTATTTTTTCCTCCAAAGAAGTCGGAGCATAAACAGTAATGTAGAGCATAATCTGGTTGGAATGTCTACTTTGAATAGCTATAGCCAACAAACCCCAACTGCCAACCATATGGTGAATAACTACCTCTTTTGGGTCCCAAAGACAAGCAATGCCACCCGAAGTCCCTTGGGAACCGAGGGAAACCACTTTTCCAACTGGCCAAATTTTACTTGGCAATTAAGTCCATATCCTCCATTGACATCTTTGTTTCTTGAAGGAAAACAAGATGTGGATGATTTATCTGAATCATTCTTCTAATTTCATTTTGTTTTGAAAGACTCCCTTTGAGTCCTCTAATATTCCAAGTGATGATCTTCATTAATACCAGGGCTAAAAAATTTGGGAAGGGCATTAATATTACCTTCCTCTACAAGATTTTCACCTTCTTTTACCATATGATATTGATTGGTCTTGCGACCTACTTTTTGATTAGAATCCATCTTCAATTTTTTTTCCCTGTTTCTTGACTTATTCCAATTGAATCTGAGATGGCTTCTAACCTTGAAGAATGCTCGTACTACAACCAAAATTTTACTAGATGGTTCAACTGAGTCTATATTGGGACCTGCATTATTTGAAGTTTTGACATTTGAAATATTGTTTTTCTTGTGTAAATTTTCTCCTTTTTTTTTTTGTTGAAAACCTTTGATTTGTTGGTTTGTCTCTGAGTTCTTCCCTTCATATTTAAATTGTGTTTCTAAGATTTCAGTTTCCATTATTTCCTCTTCCTCACTTGGGACATCATTTGTGGAAAGGATTTCAAACATATTAGCAGATGACTTTGATTGATCCTTCATAACTAGTTTTTTCGAGTGTTCTTCTTCTTAGGTATTTGGAAACCTGTTGAGTTTATATCTTCTTTATTTTGATCAAGAATTTTATTTGGGCAAGCACTGGCCAAATGACCATATTCATGGCAAATTCTACAATGAAAAGGAATGTTCTCATAGTCCACTACTTGCTCCCAAGTGTCTTCCCCAAATTGTAATGTGATCTTTTTAGGTAGGGGTTTGTCAAAATCCATTAAAACACAAATCCGAGCATAAATAATATGTTCAAAATTTTGAGTACAATCAACAATCATCATAAAAGTTCCTAAAGAGTTTCCAATTGAAGAAAAAATAGTAGGATTCCAAAATTCAATAGGGAGGCCAAAGAGTCTAACCCACACGGGAGCTATAGAAGGCATCTCTTCTTCGGATTTAAATTTAGTATGCCGGGGCTTCATGAAAAGCCTTGCCCTTCCAAAAAACCAAGGACCCCCTTGAAAATTTTTCTCTCTATCTTCATTATTAGCAAATAAAACAAGAAAATAACCATTTGGATAAATAGATATTTGTAACTCACCTTTAGTTTTCTAGCTTTTTGTAGCCCAAACTTTGAAAGCAGATAGACTCGGATGAAAACCCATGAACCGACAAATTAGTCCTCTTTTTTCCAAATCTTCAATGCCAGTCTGAATGTTACCCATATCAAGCTTAACAATAGGAGTTCCATCAGCTACTTTAAGACATCCTGACTCCATTTTCCTGGGATCAATCTTAGGCATTCTTAGAGGTTTATGGGAAGCCCTAATATTGATATTAGCATTGGGCTGAGGCTGTCCACCATGAAGGGCATCCCTAAAATTCATTTTTGGGACTGAGTCTTCAAAATTCTTACCCTTGATAGGGGTTTTCATAGTAGAATTATTTTGTGGGTGCACCTTAGCACCAGATTCACTTGAGATATGAGCCATTTTTTGATCAACTCGCTTGAAACTTGTTTCGTGATCTCTTTAATCCTTGCCCTAGACGCCGTGGAAAGGTATGGTTTTCACTTTTCTTTTGTGCAGCAAATTGGAAGCCGTTGTCACTCAAGTTCACGAGTATGATCTGTTGAAAGACAAATTTCTAACCCATATTGTATCCCCTGCAACATTTCCTGCTAAAATATTGAGCATAAACCACAAAAATATTGGCCGCTAGGGCCTGAAGGCCCTAAAAACCAACCTCTGGAGCTGCTTGCACTCAACCCATATGAAACCCTCATATAGTCGCTTGCCAAATATCTCATTCACACATAGGGATGCGCTAGGATCTGTGTTGCTCCAAATGATATGAAAATTGGTGGAGACATTCTAGGGTTTTTAGGCATCTACCCTCAAAATTTTAGCTCAATCCGAGTCCAATAAAAAATGTCTTTTGACTAAGCATATAGTAGCATAATTGTTTTGTAGAAAACACAACCACCAAAAAAATATTTTCTACGGGTGTATAATGGGTTTTATAGCTTATTAATGTTCTACTTATATAATATGTGGCTCGTTCTTTCCTATCGTCATCAATTTGAGCCAACATTGCTCCAAGTGCTAGTTTAGAAGTAGAAATATACAAAATAAAAGGACAATCTGGTCTAGGAGGGACAAGCACTAGAGGAGTAAGAAGATATTATTTAACGGCTTCAAATGCTTCTTGACATTCATTATCCCATTGAAATGGAATTTTTTCTTAAGTAACTTAAGAAAAGGTTGGGTTTTATCTATCAATTTGTCAATGAAGTGATAGATAGACTAAAGTTTACCTTGTAGACTCCTTAATTCTGATATATTTTTTGGTGGTGGTATATCGAGGATAGCCTTAATTTCAAGGGGATCTATCTCAATGCCACTCATAGAAACAATAACTCGTAATAATTTTCTTGATTTGACTCCAAATACATATTTTTTTGGGTTTAATTAAATCTTATACTCCCTTATTCTATCAAACACTCTTCTTAGATTATTAATATGATATTCCTCCTTAGTTGAGCGAGCTATTATGTCATCTATATAATCATGCAAAATATCATACATCATATAATAAAATATGTATGTCATAGTTCTTTGATAGGTTGCACCTGCATTATTTAAACCAAAGGGTATTACTTTTCAATAGAAAGTACCCTAAGGTGTAATGAAAACAGCCTTGGGTTGGTCTTAAAGAGCTATTCGGATTTGGTTGTATCTTGAAAAACCATCCATAAGGGATAACATCCCAATCCCAACCATAAAATCTATAATATGATCCATATTTTGGAGAGGAAAATCATCCTTAGGGAATGCAACAGTAATGTCTCTAAAATCAGTACACACTCTAATTTTAGTGGTCTCTTTCTTTATCACTAGAAAAACATTTGATATCGAATCAACATAATCAATGGCTTGAACAAAGTCAACATCCAAAAGTTTTTGTAATTCATCTTTGACTAATAATGCTACTTTTGGATGCATTTTTCTAAGATTTTGCTTAACATGTTTTGCATCTGGGAGCACCACTAAATGGTGCATGATCACAAAAGAGTCTAAGACTAGCATATCTGCATATTTCCAAGCAAAAAATATCAGCATATTCTATGAGAAATGCAATGTATTGTTTTTGTCTCTCTTCACTTAATTTTGCTCTAATTTTAACCAAGTTAGGGTTGGTTTTGTTTGTCAAAATGACCACATCTAGGGAAAGAAGGGATAATCTCCTAAAGATACTAAGTGTAGAGAAAACTTATGATATCGTGACCTTTTGAAGACATAGGAGTAAGCTGAGACAAAAAGTCATGATAGCATGACAATTTGAATACTATGGAGTAGACTATGTCCAAAAGTCATGATGGTGAGATATTTTGAAGACCAAGGACCAAGTTGAGATATCAAGTTGTGATAGCATGATATTTTTAAGGCTATGGAGTATACTAAGTCCAAAAGTCGTGATGGCACAAATTTTTGAAGACCAAGGACCAAGATGAGGTAAAAAATCATAATAGCACAACATTTTGAAGGCTATGGAGTAGACTAAGTCTAAAATTTGTGATGGCACAACATTTTGAAGACTATAGAGCAGACTAAGTCCAAAAGTCATGATGGTATGACATTTTGAAGGCTATGGAGCAGACTAAGTCCAAAAGTCATGATGGTGCAACATTTTGAAGACCAAGGACCAATTTGAGATAGAAAGTTGCAATAGCATGAAATTTTTAAGGTTATGGAGCAGACTAAGTCCAAAAGTCATGATGGTACAACATTTTGAAGGCTTGGTGATAGACTAAGGCTAAAAGTCATGATGGCATGACATTTTGAAGGCCAAGTGGACCACGAGATCTGAGATATTGGAGAAATATCGATGCAACAAGAATATCCCAACCTCTTTTAGTTAGAAGCTCCATCACTTCTTAACCTTCTTTTGTACCAGAATGAGCCTACGAGCATACTATTGTAACAACTTTCAGTTTTCTATTATGTAAAACTCTTATATATAGAATGAGCGACCCAAGAAAATGGTCGGCTCTTAGGCATTTACAAGGCTATGTATATAGACTTCTAAAAAGCTTAATAAAGATCATCCATTCTGGTTCTTGGCTCATTGGTGTTTCAAATCAAGTATGTATGTGTTGTCTATTGCTAATATAAATCTAAGTTGAATGTAACCTGTGTTAATTCTTAATCTAGATTTTTGCATTAAATGTTCAATTAGATCTGCAATTTACTTCATGGATAAAATCTATGTTTAAGTAAGATATTCACCAGGGGTTTTAGTTTCTATGTTTTGGTTCTGTTATGCTTCTCTACAAAAGGTTGTGGTAGTTGCTCTTACTGTTGCTTAATCTGTACCATTTTAACTCTCTAGCCATAGCTATATTTCCCTCTCTTTATGCATTTCCCTCTCTCTCCCTTTTCCTAAAAGAACCAAAGGAACCAGCCTCTTCTAGAGATCGAACCAGGTAGACTCTGTTTTGACCTAGTCTTTCAATGTTGGCAAAGTCTTGGGTATAAATGTAACCAAAGGTAGATTTTGCTCCAATAATTTTTGGCATGCTCGATGGGACCCAAATCCCACACATTACATAGATCAAATCCCTAGTGAATAGCTTTGCCCTATCAATATTTTTACATCACCTAGTGACTTCGCTCTAGAAAAGAACCTTAGAAAAATCCTTACCCAACTTCTGGTCATGAACCGTCTTTCATGATAACCATATCCAAAGCAAAAAAAATAGAACCCATAGAGTTCTTCGAATTGCACCTTGGTAGCCTTTGGGCTAACCCTATTTTTGTTGCTAGAACAACTTTTGCTTACATCAGCAACTCAAGATACTCTGATACTTCCTATGTAGCCCTCCCTAGCACTGCTTCTAGTAGAAACTTAGCTCCAGTTATCTACACAACCGCAATGGCTAGAAATCTACCGATTCTGCCCTACCCCACATGGAACCATACAGGCCCCTTGAACTTGGAAGCTCAGCATCCGATCCCTGTAGCAGCCCTAAAAGCTCTACCCCAGTATGATGGTACTGGAAAGACGACTTATGAACATTGTCTAGATGTGGCTACGTTGGCCCCCATACATAACATCCAGGAAGAGGATGTTATGATAAGATTGCTAGTCATTTCATTGAAAGGGAAAATGCTCTATTGGTATAGAGCTCTTGAAAATCAAACCATATCTACATGGGCCCAACTTGCTGGTAAATTAGTGGAAGAATTCAATGAGCAGACAGATCCTTTCTCCTTGCTAAATCAGTTTACTATTGTTTAGAAACACCCACAAGAGGAGATCATAGATTTCAATATCAGATTCAGTAGGACTTGGCAAAGAGTACCTGATGGTTTGAGACCAACACATGAACAAGCAATGTATTATTATTTGAGAGCTTTTAACTTAGATATAAGTATGGCAATTAGATAGTCTCATGTACATACCTTCCTTGAGATTTATCAGGAAGCATAGAAGGTAGAAAAGGACCTCATTGCGATTGGTAGATTTCCACCCAAAATAATGATGCCTATTTTTCTAGATCTACCTCAAGCATCAAGTGCTACTTTCCCAACTAATGCCAGTCTTCCCAAATGGACTGGACAACCTAACATCCCATTAATACAAGCTCCTCCTACTCTTCCAATGCTTCCCCCTATTCCTGCACTCCCCTTAGCCATGGTCCCATCGACTCCAGATCCTCAACTGGTAGTTCTACAAGATCTACAAGCTTCTTATAAGACTCTAGAAAATAAATTCATATCCATGGAACGTAGAGAAGCGGAGAGAAATTCCTAGCCAAGAAGGTTCCCACAAGTGACTAGAGACCAAGCTTCCATGAGTGGTAGGAACTATGATAAATCTAGCATGATCTATGCCAATGAAGACAATGAACCCAGTAATGCTTCAACAAAATTAGGTTTTTAGTGTTCCACATGCAATGACCCTCATGGCAAGACTTCTTGCATGATTCATCAGCATCAGATCCAGAAGGTGGCTATTAAAAATTCCAAGAGATCCCTCAAAGGTCAGATTAATATGATCAGAGAAGAAGACCAAAATTTTATGATGCCTTCTCTTGAACAAGTCTCAGTTCTAACCAGATCAAGAAAGAAACCATTCCAGGTTGATCCCAAGGAACTCAACCCTTTGAAGGTACCCTCACCTATAAGGATCCCAACTGAGAAAATACCTCCTTTTGAGAAGATTCCCTAGAACTCAAATCCAAAAGGAGAAGAATTTTACAAAGAAATACCTCCATAGAAGGAAACAAAGAATCAAGAGAAAGCCAGGGATAAATTGAGATACCCCTCACTGACTAAGCGTCAAAGAGTTGATGCTACTCAAGGGTACAAAAATAGGTTTGACACAACTATAAAATAAAAAGTGTTGATTCCCTCCCATTCAACATAGTTGAGAAAATGAAGAAAACCCCTTCCAAGGCCACTATGTATGAAGCCCTACGGATCCCAGGATAGATTGATTTACTATAGGAATCATTAAGGTCTATGAAAAATAAGAGCAGAAGCCCAGTTCAGTTGGATTCCACACAAGCTAGTCTCACATCTACCTCAGGAAAGAACAAGCCTCCCCCTTTTTATCTATCTCTCCAGATGGAAGGGTGGGTGGTTCATAATTGTATGATTGATTTTGGAGCCATGACTACAGTAATGCCTAAAGTAGTATGCGACATCATGGGGATGGAATATACGAGGAGCAGTCCAAGAGTCTTACAACTAGATGGAACCCCTATAAAAATAGTAGGGGTAATTAAGGATATCCTGATAGTTCTCCATAGACTACCCTAGCTCACAGTCATACAGGAAGTAGTGGTGGTTGACTTAGAACCCTATTTTGGTATGTGCCTCTCCAGAGAATTTACTGCCAAAATAGGAGGATATCTGTCACTTGATTTTTCACACCTCGAGATTCCATTCAAAGGAAAAAGGGTGAAAATATTCAATGAAAAACCTTCCACTTTCCATGTTGAAAGGCTCAAAGATGAGGAAAATGCTGACACTACTATAAATATGATGATGGAAGAGTTAATAGATTTAAACCTGATGGAGGAAGCCCTAAATGGGTTACAAGAGGAAGACCAGTTCTCCCTCCAAGACTTCAATGCCATGGTCGAGATAGACATAGGCAACTACACTATCTTGAAACCTGAGAAAGATAAATCTATTTCTCCCCGTCTGGCCGATCAACCCACCAATCAGTTGTGGAAGCTTTTCTTTGATGGTGCTAGGTGCAAAAATGGAGCTGGAGCAGGCATTGTCCTGATCTCTCCCACAGGCGAAGAGAAGATCTTCTCTTACAGATTGACCTAGAGTTGCACCAATAATGCAACAGAGTATGAAGCACTCTATTTGGGCCTCAAAAAATCCGATAAGATGGGCATCAAGAAACTACAGATCTTCAGTGACTCCGAGCTGATAGTGAATCAGGTTACTAAAAAATGTGTAAGCAAACAACATTATCTTAAAGCTTACCAAAATAAAGTCTGGGATTTACTGGAATATTTTGAATCTCTCAATATAAAAGCAATTCCCAGGGAGAAAAATACACATGCAGACTTGTTGGCTTCAGTAGGGGTAAACTTCTACCCTATAAGCAATGTCATCCAGAAGTCAAAAATAGTTAGGCTTATCTATAGACCTTCTATGCCAGATAGGGATACCTTCTGGCAAGTTTTCGAGAATGATCAACAAATAGTGGACTTCCTCCTCCATGAGATGAATTTCTCCAACAACAAAATGGCTAAAAATGAAGAAGATGAGGACATCATCCAGTTAAAAAATAACCACATCCCAAAAGGGTTGGTTACTCTTGAAATCCTATTTGATAATAATGACAGGTCGACTGGCCACAAAATGAAAGTCAACAAACATAGATACAAGGAAGCTCAAATGGAGCCTGACAAGGCCATCAAATTAGGAGTGAACACTACGAAAGTAGAAATGGAGGAAATCAAAGAATTGTGCAAAGAATTCCCAGACATCATTGCCTAGACCTACGGAGACCTGAAGGTCTATTCCAAAGAGACAATCCAACACATGATCGAGCTCGAGGAAGGTGCAAGGCCATTTTACAAAAACAATGGCCAATAAATCCCAAAATCAAAGCCTTAATGAAGCAGGAGCTGCTAAAACTCCTCAAAGCTAAAATCATTTACCCAATCAAGCATTCGACATGGGTTGCTAACCTGGTCCCGGTTAGGAAGAAGAATGGAGACATCTAGTTGTGCATCGACTTTCATAATTTGAACAAGGCTTCGCTGAAGGATCATTACCCTCTCTCACAGATTGATCAAATCCTACACATAGTAGCGAGAGAAGAAAGGTTCTCACTCCTAGATGGCTTCTCTAGGTACAATCAAGTATGGGTCAAAGATGAAGATCAATTTAAAACCACGTTCACAACTAAGTGGGGAACGTTTTCTTACCAGAGAATGCCCTTTGGGTTATCCAATGTTGGAGCAACTTTCCAAAGAGCTATGGATGTGGTATTCAGAGAGTTGGTAAATAAAATAATAGTGATTTACCTAGATGACATGATAGTTTTCTCTCACCAAAAAGAAGATCACATAGCACATCTCAAAAGTGTATTCAAGAAATGCAGGGAGTTTGGCATCTCCATAAATCCCAGAAAATCAATCTTCGCTATGGAAGGACTTCTACTTGGCCATGTTGTCTCTAAGTCTAGTCTAGCCATAGATCCTAATAGGGTGAAAGCACTATTATATCTCCCCCTCCCCCTAAACAAAAAGGGCTTACAATCATTCTTTGGCCAGATCAATTTTGTGCACAAATTCATAGTTGATTTTGCGCAAATCATCAAACCGATGATAGAGATTTAAAAAAGGATGTCATGTTCAAATGGATGGATGTGAGGAAACAAGCCTTCCAGTAGATCAAAGAACATATAGCTCAAGCCCTCATCTTGGTAAATCCAGACTATTCCAAGGATTTCATTTTATATGCTATAGGCAAATAAGAAAGCTACGTCGCAGTACTCACATAGAAGGGAGATAAAAATGAAGAAAGACCCATAGCTTTTTTGAGTCAAACTATGCAGGAACATGAAGAGAAATATAACTTCATTGAAAAATAGATATATGCAATAATGAAGTCTCTAAAAATGTTTAGGCATTTCTTATCATAGAGCAGGGTAATCATCTATACAATCCACCCCGATGTACGAAGCTTCATCATACAAGGAGAGCTCGGTGACACAAGAGCTGGTTGGGTGACCAAAATACAAGAATATGATGTAGAAATACATTTGACCAAACTGGTAAGAGGCAGAGCATTATGCCAAGAACTCACCAAGCAAAATTTTATAGAATACGTGGCTTGCCAGACTCAAGAAGTAGTATCAGATGATGATCAACCCCCAAAGTGGCTCGACTGGGCATATGAATTGATCAAATACTTCCAAACTGGGAGGTGCCCAAAAAATTTAAACTCCTCACAAAGAAGAAGATACTGAATCTAGGCCTTGAGATACACCCTGCTACCTGAGGGGTTGTATAGAAAAAACTTGGATGGAGTACTCCTCCATTGCATAAAAGAAGAACATAAATAGAAAATCCTGGAAGAGTTCCATGGTGGATTTTCAGGAGGACACTACTCGGGGAGAACCACTACCCTAAATATCATCAAGATCGGGTGCTACTAGCCAACCATATTTGTAGATGCCTTCAAAATAACAAGAGGTTGTGAGGAATGCCAAAGATATGTTGGAAGAAATAGGAATGCTTTGTTGCCTCTAAAGTCCATCCAGGTTGAAGAACCTTTCCAACAATGGGGATTGGATTTCATCGAGATAATAGAGCCCAAATCGTCCGCTGGACATAAGTATATCCTGATAGCCATCGACTACTTCACAAAGTGGTCAGAGGCAATACCCACCAAAAGGATAGACCAAGAGGTCATGATGGAGTTCATGGAAAGCCTGATCACTAGATTTGGCATCCTAGAGGCATTAGTCATAGACAATGGTTCATCCTTCATAGGAACCAATATGATTGACTTCGCATGCAAATACAAGATTTATTTAAAAACATCCTCAAACTACTATCCATAGGGAAATGGACTATGAATCCACAAATAAAAACCTGCTCAAAATTTTGAAGTGAACTCTAAAAGACAACAAGAGGAGTTGGCACTCCTTGATAAATCAAGCATTATGGGAAAATAGAATAACCATCAAGAAATCCATCAATGCATCCCCCTATTTTGTTAGAATTTTATTATACCACTCCTTCGTAGATTATTAGATATAATAAGCTAGAGCAATTTCAGGATTAGGTTAGCATCTTCTAAGTTAGGAAGAGGTTACATTAAAATTGTATATCTTCTAATATGAGCTATGATCTGTTAAATGGTAGCTCTATATAATGTATCCTTCAACAACTAATGAAATTCAATGAGTTTGATTCATCATTTTGGTATCAGAGTAGAGGTTAAGTACTCGCACCTTGAGAGATCATTGTTGTGAGTTTAGTCTACCAAGAGAGATCATTGGCTGATATGAGTACACTGTAGACACCAAATGGATTATGTATCCATCTACATAGAGGAGGATTTTATCTCGATAACAAAGGATGTGTGGTTAGATTCCATCCATCTGTGTGAATATTACTATGAAGGCATGTAGATTTTTGGGTCCAAAAAATTGTAGATGTAGATGAAGCATGAGTAGCGATCCGTGTGGAGTGCATTTAAAAAAGGATACCTACAATTAACAAGGAGGATCCAACATGGTTTTTAGAGATAACGTTTACCAATGTGATTGGTAGAAGAGCCAACACGGTTGGTGAAGGTATAATTTTTTTAATATACCTATGCAAGAGACACTATAAAGAAAAGAAGCAAAGTGTTGAAGAGTTGAAAAATATTTAGAGGTGCTTCGGTGTGGACGTGCTTCATTTTTTTCCTAGATAAAGACATCATATTTATAGCAGCATAAAGACATCGTGGAAACCTGATTGTGGAATACTGTTGTTGTGTGTTTAAAAAAATTGGAATACATGTGTATGCATTGGTAGTCATGAAATATTGTTATGACATAAGGTACAAAATAAAAAAAAACATATGTTGTTTGGTTTCGTTCACGCCCCTATTGTGATCGAATTGTTTTTTATTGACGATGGAATAAATAAAATTAACACCTCAAGAGAAGACCGTGATTGGTAAAATTATACTTTACGGTGATTAAGTGTGTGACATTCATGGGTGGGCTATGATGCTTGCTTATCCGTACACATCCTAGGTTTTTATGTCTGCAGATTGTGAGGAGCTATATCCTATGCTGAAAGGAGAGCCTGCACTTTGTTGCAGTAGAAGAATACATTTGGAACGTATTTTTTTTGTGTGGAGACAAGTGAAGATATGCAGGTCAAACATATTGTGAAGACAAATATCTTGGAGACAACCACGTGTTGAAAAAGGTTGTGCGTGTAAGACATAAAGTGTTTAGTGTAAAGTATTTGCTAAAGACGTAGACCCATTGTGAGCAGGTCCAATAGATATTGTAGTTTTAATATGTCGTGATTGAGGATGTATCATCAAAAGTGCAGGAGTGGAGGATGAGTAAGGAGGACGTATTATCATGTATTTTACTGCTATATTGATGCAAGTAGAGATCATTGTTTGGAATATATTGTTACACTGCATGGTGATCACTATTTTTTATGAGCATGGAATTGCAATAGTAGAGTGCTGGAGCATAGTGAGAGTGCTAAAGGAACGAATTGCCCATAGTTGTAAGGCAAAGTGTCATTGGAATATGTGCACATGCAAAACAAATTAATGGTATAATTTTGTTATTTTATTATTTACAAAAAGTTTTGTTATGATCTTATGTTTCAGCCATTTTGTTGGTGGTTGAACTTTGTAAAGATTTTGAAGGCTGTGTTTTTCCAAGACAACAAGGGACCTACAACTAGTAGATACACAACGTGGAGAGGATACTTTAACAAAGCAAAAAAACCTATTTGGAGAGTTGTCTACATGAATATTTTGGCAATATGAGGTATATGTTGAATTGTTTTTCCTACTGTTGTACTGCTGCTATTTTTTAAAAAATAGAGACAAAGGTATTTTGTAGTTGTTTTGCTGCTCATTTTGAGGATAAATAAATAGTTTAATGGCTGCCAATAACAATCTACCTATTCCTGAATTTAATGGGCTAGATTATGAGTATTGGTCTACCAAGATGAAGGCCTTACTCATTGGAAAAAGGGCTATGGGATATAGTCGAAGAAGGCTATGCAGAACCTGCAAATTGGAACACCTTGAGTGTTGTTGATAGAATTGCTAATAAGGATGCTCAAAAGAAGAACTCATTTTATCTCTATCATCTCCAAGAAGCCTTGGAGAAAAGCATCTTTCCAAGGGTTGCTTCATGTACATTAGCTCTAGATGCTTGGGATGCCTTGAAGGATAGCTATCAAGGTAGAAATCAAGTGAATCAAGTGAGGCTTCAAACCTTGAAAAGAGATTTTGAGAATCTAAAAATGTAAAATGATGAAAATGTAGGTGATTATTATGTTAGAGTGAAATCCATTGTAAAAAAAATGTAAACCCTTGGAGAAGACATCAAAAGTGAAGTAGTTGTGAAGAAAGTGTTGAGAACACTTCTTCATAAATGGAATCATATAGAAATAATTATTGAGGAGTCTAAATATTTTTCTACTCTAAATTTTGATGCTCTTATTGGTTCTTTGATGTCTCATGAAGAGAGACTACAAGGTTCTACATCAAAAAGTTATGGAGGTGATGAAAAAGCCTTCTCATCCAAGGAGGATGAGAATCAAGGAGAGGCAAAGGAAGAGGAAGAAGTAGCTCAAGAGGTGGCAATAAAGGAAGAGGAAGAGGAGGTGACAAAACAAATAAATATTGTTACAATTATGGCAAGGTTGATCACTTTTCTAGAGATTGTTGGTCCAAAAATTCTCAAGAAGGGTAAGGTAATAACTATGGAAAATATGGAGAAGAGGAAGGAACTTCTTCAAATCTATTTCTCACCTATGGAAAATTAGATCAAAATCTCAATGAAACTTGGATTTTGGATACTGGTTGCTCAAATCATATGAGTGTAACATAAGAGCTATTTGCTACAATGGATTCCACCTACAAGTCAAAGATCAAATTGGGAGATGACAAGGCACTACAAGTTGAAGGTATGGTATCTATGGAGGTTCCAACACAAGAAGGCACCAAGAAGGTAAACAACATCTATTACACCCTCAAACTCCAACATAATTTGCTTAGTGTTGGACAAATAATAGAAAATAACTATAGGCTTGTTTTTGAAGATGGAAAATGTGTAATTTTTGACAAAAACAATTGTAATAGAGTTGTTACACAAGTTTATATGACAAAGAATAGGTTTTTTCCTCTTAAGTTTGGGGAAAAAGGAGGTGACCAACTTGCTAATGTGGCCATAGAAAATCCAAGTGTGCTTTGGTTCTTGAGATATGGTCATCTTAACTTTCTAAGCTTGAAGTTGTTGACTTCACAAGCTATGGTATGTGGATTGCCAAAAGTTGAAGAGAACAAGGTGTGTGAAGGATGTGTTTTGGAAAAACACTCAAGAATAAAGTTTCCAAGAGGCCAAGCATGGAGATCAAGCCATCCACTATAGTTGGTACATTCATACATTTGTGGTCCAATGAATACCAAAATATTGGGTAAAAATTATTACTTTCTCACTTTCATTGATGATTTCTCTAGGATGTGTTGGATTTATTTTTTGAAAACTAAAGATGAATCTTTTGAATTTTTCAAATATTTCAAAAATAATGTAGAGAATCAAAGTGAGTATTTTATAAAGTGTTTAAGGACTGATAGAGGAGAGTTTTGTTCAAATGAATTTCTCAAATTTTGTAAAGATTGTGGGATCAAAAGGCAATTAACTACTACCTACACCCCACAAAAAAATGGTGTGGCTAAAAGAAAGAACCGCACTATTGTATAAATGGCTAGATCAATGCTTCAAACAAAGAAACTCAGTAACATGTATTGGGCTGATGCTATTAGAATAAGTGTTTACATTTTTAATAGGAGTCCTATTTCTAGTTTATATGGGATGATTCCCTATGAGGGATGGTATGAAAAAAATCCAAATGTAAAACACTTCAAATTTTTTGGTTGTCTTGCATATGCACACATTCCTGATGAGACAAGAAAGAAACTTGACCCCAAAATTCAAGCATGTATTTTTATTGGGTATTGTGAGTCTTCAAAGGCATATAGACTCTACAATCCAAAAACACATAAAGTTGTAATTTCTAGAGATGTGAATTTTTATGAAGGGGGAGTATGGGGTCATCAAAAACTTTTTTTTGATGATGGATCTCAAGATGCAAGCTCCTCTCAAGTGCAACCCATTAATAAAATCAGCACTGAAAATCCTCCTCCAAAGAATAGTTCTACTCCAACAAGTGCTAATCCGAGTTTTTCTCCACAAAGATCAACAAGTTATTCTACGATTCCAATGGAAATAGATTCACCATCAAGAGGTAAGAGAACACTTAAGTACCATCCCTCCTATCAAATTTTGGATAAGAATTTTCAAAAAAGATACACTAGAAGTCAAGCTAGTGAGATGAATGAAATTTTGAATAGACTTGAAAATTTTCACATGTATGGTGATGATGACCCCCAAGAACCTAAGGGAGATGTTGTAAACTATGCTTTAATGACTAGTGTAGAGCTAGATCCATCGAGTTATGAAAAAACATGTACTCATGATGTATGGCAACATGCCATGAAAGAGAAAATGACCTCTATAAAAAATGATACTTGGCAGCTAGTAAAGGTTCTTAAGGATAAGAAATGTGTTGGATGTAAATGGGTCTATAAGACCAAGTTCAATGCTTATGGGAGCATTGAAAGACACAAGGCAAGGCTAGTATCAAAATATATTACTCAAAAATATGTGATTGACTATGAGGAGACCTTTGCTTCTTTTGCTAGATAGGAGACCATCATACTAGTACTTTCCTTGGCTGATCACAAAGGGTGGCACATTCAACACATGGATGTTAAGAGTTCCTTCCTTAATGGGTACTTGAATGAAGATGTTTTTGTGCAACAACCTCAAGGATTTGAAGAACAAGGTAAGGAGAACCTTATCTATAAACTGAAGAAAGCATTGTATGGCCTCAAGAAAGCAACAAGGGTATGGTATTCATGCATTTATGGCTACTTTCAAAAGTATGTGATGAGCATCAGAAATGCTCATATTTTGTATACATTTTCTTGATTATTATGCAGCTGTATAATAAGGATTTCATATGTTTATGAATGATTATATAATTATTTGATGAAATTATGCATGTTATCTAATTCATGTGTTTTCAATGTGTTTTTGTGGAATTGCAGTTGATTTAGTTAGATTTGGATTAGTCGAGGTCTTTTCATGGACCTAGAACTTTGTTTCTTTTGGAATCAACGCAGAGAAGGTAGGTGCCTTCCTCTTCTAGGAATGCACCAACAGTAAGTAGGTGCCTTCCTCTTCCAAGGAAGGCACCAAGGAAAGACAAGCGCATTCCTCTCCCAGGAAGGCACCAATAGAAGGCCAGCATCTTCCTCTTCCAAAAATGTGCCAAAGGAAAAGAAGTGCCTTCCTCTCATAAGGAAGGCACCGATAGGAAGGCACCACTAGAAGGCAAGTGCCTTCCTCTCATAAGGAAGGTGCCACTAGAATGCAAGCGCCTTCCTCTCATAAGGAAGGTGCCACTAGAAGGCAAGCACCTTCCTCTCATAAGGAAGGCACCACTAGAAGGCAAGCACCTTCCTCTCATAAGGAAGGTGCCACTAGAAGGCAAGGACCTTCCTCCCATAAGGAAGGCATCGACAGGAATGCACCACTAGAAGGCAAGTGCTTTCCTCTCATAAGAAGGCACCAATAGAAGATAAGTGCCTTCCTCTTCCAAGAAGGCGCCAACGACAGTAAGGCACCTTCCACATAGAGAAGGCACCCGACATACTTAGGCACCTTCCTCATAGGGAAGGCACCCATGTTCTTCGTCCATTGACCAAACAAGCACGACATGGACAAAAATGACTGGTGTAGTTCCAACTCTATGCCATGTAGAGTTAAATTGGGGATCGCACCGACATATGAGAATGTCCTACCAATGCCAGGCGAATCACAAACTAATAAATTAACATACCACTGTTAGAAAAGAATGCCAGTTTTAGCAGACATCGATCACATTTACCAGACTATCTTAGTTTAGTTTGGAATGAATCAACTGTTATAACTTCTTTGTAATAGAATATCTACGGGTGTGCTATTTAAACACATGTAGACCTCTCTGAATATATAGAATATTTTAGTAATTACAGAGAGATATACAGTAGAAGCATTGTAATACTTTGATAATTATAATACAGTTCTAAGAGTTTCTAAGTGCGTGTTCAACTGGGAGGAATCTGCTGGAGCCTGGGCCCACTCCAAGCCAGTATTTCTTCCCCTATTTTTCCTATGTTTTCTAGATTAGTTTATCGCTTTATAAGATTGTTTATCACATTGTTATTTCCAGTATTGCAGTAGATTTATTTCTAGGAATGCGTGAATATTTCCTTTTTGTAGATTTAATTATTTTTACGTAAATTATTGAGTGTATGAATGATATACAACCATTTGAAACACCCCCAATAGTAGAACTAGCAGACTCATCTCAAGTGGTATTGTAAGCAATCTTGTTCAAGACCCTTTGCAAGTTTACGAAGCTCCCTGGGTTGATAAATTAAATGCACGAGCATGTGACAAAAGTAGGAAAGAAGTTAACCTTGTTTGGCCCGCAATATTTTGGCATTGTTATTGAGGAAGCGTCTCAACTAGATTATCTACAATACTTGGAAACCTTCCATCTGACCTTGTATGAGTTCTTCAAGAAGAAGAGGACTTGACGGTCGGTTTATAAAAACCAATCCATCAGAACCTGAGTCAGCCAAACATTATGAATTTGAATTAGACTCACCCGATCCACCTCCAGCAATCCATTGGAGTGAGGAGCCACACTTTGTGCAAAGTGCCTCCTCATCCCATCAATGTGGTGAAGAACAAATCATCATAAATCCCCTATTTAATAGGACACCCTTAGAGGAAGCATTGTTGTGGAATGCTGTAGAAGATCGGATGATAACACCAGACAACCTTAGAGCCTTGACTTAGAAAGTCTTAAATGACCATAAGGCTATAAATAATGCATTAGATACCACATTTCCTAAAAAAATGGTTGACAATGAAGAAGTTGCATCTAGCTTTAGTTTCCAGATTAAGGAAGGATTAGGAGATACCAAAATGAAAAACATATCCTCTGCTCACCTTCCAACCTTCAGAGGATACCCAACTGAGGACCTTGACCTATTTTTATTTAAGTTTGATGTCTTATGTAGGTATGTGGAATATAAATCTGATACGCAGAAGCTGAAACTCTTTCCTTCCATGTTGGATGATGTAGCTCTACGGTGGTTCATCGGTCTAGGAGATAAACACATTGCCACTTGGTATAAAATGAAGAAGATATTTTTAGAGCAGTACCAAGATTTTGGGAGAGCAAGAGACTCCAGAGAAGAGGTCTTGAGCATGACGTGGAAAGAATATGAGTCTCTTGAGGAATACTGGGAGAGATTCAACTTCAATATTCAATGATCTCCTCACATGAAACTATCTGATAAGTCCCTCAAAAGCATATTTTTGAGAGGACTTACCAATGAATCACTAGAGGCTCTTAACATGATTTCTAGAGGTGATTTCTACTAGCATTCTATGGAAGACATCTGACAACTATGCCAAAATTACTCAAGAAGGAGAGGCAAGACCACTTCTAGAACCATGAAAGCGACTGCTTCAGTCACAAAGACAAAAATAGGTAACATGCTAGAATATTTAAAGAGCGAAATGCTCTCATCTCTAGAATTGCAGATGGATACATTGTTGTTAGAGAAAAATAAATAAGAAAACAAAGTAGCATTGGCTTATTTTTATCTAAAATACAAAGGTAAGCATGCAAATAATGCATGCCTGGAGAACAAAGTTAGAGTATGCATAGTTTGTAGGCTAAACCATAAAACTCGATTGTACCCGCAACTACCCAGTAATCAAGAGGATGTAGAAAGTGTGGATGCCTATTTCATAGGCAATCGAAAGAGTTGGCCACAACCCCCTACGGGAAATATGCCAACCGAAATACCATCATATGGAGGAGGACCATACATGCATGAAGGGCCGCCTCAACCACCTAACATGGGGTGGTGGGGGCCATCACCCTAGTCCAACACACCCCCAACACCATTCCCAAACTAGCAGCCATGGATGCCATATCCATATCCTGGGTAGTAGTGGAGAGGCCACACTGCATGGAATTAGGCTCCACATAATGTAGCACCAACTCACCCCCAATAGAATTTATTGACGTTGCCAGTAGTGAGACCTGTGCAGCTACCCGCATAACTAATGGCAAATATGAATAACAAGGTGAACCAACCAGCATACAACGTGGAGGGTGAGATGTATCCGATGTACCATATTTAGCTTAGGTTTGGTAGATAGCTAGGAGTAGGAATGCCTCCACTGGTAGAAGAGGAGGAAGAGGTAGGAGAAACACCTCTTGTAGAAGAGGTGATAGAAGAAATTCTTGAGAGAGCAAAGGCTCCATTTCCCAACCAATTGTAAGAATAGAGGAAAGTAACATAGCCAAAGTTCAATATCTTGTCTAGCTTGAAGAACCTCATCATGACAATTCCATTATTTCAATCCATCCGAGATGTTTTGATATATACCAAGGTGATAAGAGAGATGTATCTAATGAAGTGAAGAAAAAGAGTAACCCAAACTATCAATGTCATGGGTAAACTAGCAGATTTGATGATGGGCAAAATGTGCCATCCGAAGTATGCAGACCCAAGAAACCTAGTGCTAACTATAAAAATTGAGGGACATTCCCTGTCCAATACGTTGGTCAATCTCAGAGAAGCCATCAACGTAATGCCTTAGGAGACCATGTAGAGGCTACAACTCACAAACCTGAAACCCACTGTGACAATGCTACAGCTGGCTGATCGACCGGCCATGGCATCGAAAGGAATGTTGGAATACATAATAGTGACAGTCAACGCATGGGAATACCCAACCAAATTTTTAGTCCTACAATCTAAAAATAGGTTTGGTGGTTACCCGCTCATCTTGAGAAGGCCATGGTTGGAAACAGTTGACACTTACATTAGCTATCGGGATGGGCTAATGACCATATTCGATGGACAAAATGTTAAAAGGTTGACTATTTCACCCCAACATAGTTCATCGACTCAGTAAGAGAACCCATGTTGATCGAGCATGAAAATCCTGAGCTATCCATGATCCACTCGATGATGACATTGGATGAGTTGGAATAAGAAGACGAAGATGGTGCTATTATGGAGTTCCTCCATGGGGATTCCTCCATCTCTGCACTTGGATCATCGTTGGTTGGCACCCAAGATCACCACATTCAGCAGATACACGTTGGGCCAAGAAGAACATTGAATGTCAACAGTGGGTTGACTCCCACATAATTGATGAAAGTAGAAGAGCTCCTAGTTAGACACCAACAAACATTTGCATGGGATTACTCAGATATACAGGGTATCAGCCCAGAAATATGTACCCATCGTATATACCTCAATGATCAAGCAACTCCAAGAAGGCATCCACAGATAAGAATGAATCTGACAATGAAAGATATTGTCAAGGAAGAACTACAAAAACTCTTGACTACCGGATTCATCTATCCGATTTTTGACAACGAGTGGGTATCACCGTTAGTGGTAGTCCCTAAAAAGAATGGGAAGTGGTGAATTTGTGTGGACTATAGAGCATTAAACAAAGTGACCAAGAAGGACCACTTCCTACTCCTGTTCATTGATCAAGTCTTGGATACACTCTCAAGGAGGAAGTATTTTTCCTTCCTGGATGGATTAAGTGGATACAACTAGATCTAGATAGGAGAAGAGGATCAAGACAAGACAATGTTCACCTGCCAATGGGGAATGTTTGCCTATCGGGTATTACCTTTCGGATTGTGCAATGCACCTGCCACATTTCAAAGGGCGGTGCTTAGCATATTTTTATACATGATGGGAGACATCGAAGTATACATGGATGACTTAACCGTCTATGGAAATAGCTTTGATGAGGCAATGACAAACTTGGAAAGAGTGCTCAAAAGAAGCAAGGAAAATAATTTGTCCCTGAGCAATGAGAAATGCTTTATGATGATGCAAGAAGGCATCGTACTGGGACACCACCTCTCCAAAAAAGGAATAAAGGTTGATAAAAGAAAAATTGAGGTCATCAAAGACCTACCCAACCCTAGAACATAGAGATGGGAGGAGTTTTCTTGGATTAGTCGGGTACTACCGATGATTCATCGTCGAATTTAGAAAAATTGCAAACCACTACATACTCTATTATCTAAATATGTGGAGTTCAATTGGACGGAAGACTACGAAGAAGCATTTCAGTTGCTTAAAAAGAAACTGATATCCACACCGATTTTAAGAGGACCAAATTAGGCCATACCCTTCCATATCTACTATGATACATCCAACAATGTGATTGGAGCAGTCCTCAGATAGAAGGATGGCAAAGAATTTTACACCATCTACTATGTCAGCAAAAACTTGGTAGGAGCCGAGCTCAACTACATGATGACGAAGAAGGATTTCCTTGTAGTTGTGTATGCTATAAACAAATTATGCCATTATATCACCAGGTATAAGTTATTCGTCCACACGGACCATGCGGCCATTAGATAGTTGATGAGCAAGCCGACCATTGGTGGAAGAATTATCAGGTGGCTCTTGTTATTGTAGGAATTCAGCATCACAATAGTCGATAAACCAGGCAAGGAAAATGTCGTAGCATATTTCCTATCTAGATTGATACCGAAAGACCATACAGTGGTGGAAGAGTAGTTTTTAGATGAACATTTGTTCACCATTAGTGAGCAAATCCTGTGGTACGTAGATATAGCCAATTACATGGCCATCGAAAGAACCTCACGTGTTCTCTCTTTTTGAGAAAAGTAGACGGTCATAGAGGAAAGTGCATCATTCCTATGGATTGATGGCCTCCTATTCAAAATAGGATGTGACCATATTATAATGAGATATGTAGCAGAGAAGGAGTTCTAAGAAGTACTCAAAGTGTGTCACAACAAACCATGCGAAGGACACTTTGTAGGGAAACAAACTACCTATAAAATCCTACTGTCTAGGTACTTTTGGCCCACTCTGTTCAAGGATGTGGCTGCGTATGCCAGCAAGTGCGATGAATTCTAAAGAATGGGCAGACCAACCCATCGAGACGAAATGCCCCTCCAACTTCAGGTACACCTGAAACCCTTCGATAAGTGAGGCATGGACTTCGTGGGACCAATTAATCCACATTCAATAGGGAGGAGGTTTATTTTGGTCTATATAGATTACATCACCAAATGGGTTGAAGTTCAAGCGTTGAGAGATTCAAAAGAAAGAACAGTCATCGATTTCTTATTTTCCCACATTTTTACATAATTTGGGGTCCCTAGAGAGATAACAACATACCAGGGGCCTCAATTTACCTCCATGTTGATCAAGGAACTAATGGAGCAATACAGAGTTTGGCATAATAAAACTACACCCTACCATCCATAGGAAAATGGGCAAGTGGAAGTGACAAACAAAGAAATAGAGAACATCCTGATGAAGACCATGCAGCAACACAAAAAATATTGGGCTACACGGTTGCTAGAGGCAGTCTGGGCATATAATACCACATGGAAATCCACCATAGGCTTCACACCCTTCCAACTAGTCTATGGGAAGAGTGCGATGATGCCCATTGAATTTGAAATCAAGACATTAAGGATGACTTTAGAATTGAACTTGAGCTTGGATGATGCTCAAGAAGAAAGGATTCTATAGCTAGATCAGCTGGACGAAATCCTAATGGACGCTTTGCAGAGAACATAAACATACAAAAGCAAAAAAAGTGATGGCATGATCACCACATTAAACTGAAGCAATTCCAAGAAGGAGAATGGGTGTTGTTGTATGATTCTCAGTTTCAATAAAGAAAAGGTAAATTAATGTAAATATTGATGGGACCGTATGAGGTGGTAGAGCTCATCAAGAATGGGTCAGTGTGCATTAGAACAATTGATGGCAGCAACACCGTGTTAATGGTCAATGGCCATCGACTGTGTCCCAATAACACATTCGAAACCTTACAGGTGGAATCTAGAATAGACATGGGGGAGACCCCATCTTGTTATATACTAACCAAAATCTTAACAAGCGAAACGATGGGCATGGAGGTGCTCACAAAAATTAGTTAATTTAGTTTTTTTTCTTACGGTGTGTTTTACGGGGACGACGCCCGCATGCAAGCTGTAGGCATCCTAATCCAAGTCCTAATAGGCATGAAATACATCTAACTACCTTTATTTTTCTTTCTTTTGTTTTTTTTTTGCAAGTGGAGGACCTGACAACACGAGGAATAGGTATCTGGGAAACCAGGCCTGATTCGACTCAACATTCTAATATCGACACTCGTAGGTAGAAGCTGAGGTAGCATGAAGCAAGACTGAGAAGGCTTGATCACCCTTTCCCAATCAATCACAACATGATTTCCAAGAATAAAGTGCCTTCCACATAAAGAAGGCACAATAGAAGGCACCTTCCTTATAAAGAAGGCACCCAACCAAAAGAAGGCGCCCCACCAGAATAAGGCACCTTCCTTATAAAGAAGGCACCCAGCTAGAAGAAGGTGCCTTTCGTATGAAGAAGGCACCCCGCCAGAATAAGGTGCATTCCTTATAAAGAAGGTGCCCAGCCAGAAGAAGGCACATTCTGTATGAAGAAGATGCCATGCTAGAATAAGGCACCTTCCTTATAAAGAAGGTGCCCCGCTAGAAGAAGGCACATTCCTTATAAAGAAGGCACCCAGATAGAATAATGCACCTTCCTTATAAAGAAGGCACCTAGCTAGAAGAAGGCACCTTCCTTATAGAGATGGCACACAAAAAAAAATTGAAGAAAAAATATATATATATATATATATATATATAGGCGCCTTCCGTGGCTAGAAGGCGCCACACAAATAAAATAAAAAAAGCTCAAGGCACCTCCCACATCGGGAAGGCACATATAGATCGAGGTGCCTTCCACATCAGGAAGGTGCATACAGATCGAGGCACCTTCCACATCGAGAAGGCGCACCCATTCAGAAGCACCTTCCGTAGCAGGAAGGTGCCATCATCAAAAAGGCACCTTTCACCATTGGAAAGTGCATCCAATCAAAGGTGCCTTCCATCACCGGAAGGCGCATCTATTCAAAGAGCACCAAAAACATTAGGAAGGCACTATATAAGCACCTTCCACATTAGGAAGGCACCACATAAGTGCCTTCCACATTGAGAAGGTACCAAAGAGTGCCTTTCGTGTACAATTGACACTTAAGTCTCCTAGATTCCTCGATCAAAATGAAATCACCACACGAACGAGCGGCATCAGATGACCATACCCCTCCCCCATGTCACAAATTAGCGAATCAGTGCTCTTTAAAATGCATGAAAAACCAAATAAGGTATGCGCATACTAACTCAAATTTTTATATAATTATTTATAAATTATGCAGTACCAAAAAATATACATCGTCGTCATAAAAATCATATCCCCCCATAGCCTGAACTACGTGCCAATGATATGGCTTGAAAGGTGTACCCTTGAATTAAATGCTAAGGTTAGGCACATTCCCTATAAGAAGGCACCTTCCTGAAGAAGTAAGGACAAAAAAAAATGCAGTAGTAAGGGAAGGCACCATGGGAGGAAGGTCGAAGAATCACGCAGTGAAGAAGAATGATTCGAGTGATACGAAAGGAATCAGGGGGTAGTAAAAACATAGTTCGAAGTCGAGGGATGGTTTGAATACTATACCCTAGTTAGTCAGGGCCAGGATATGGAGGCATCCAAGGAATTCGCTGCCTCCTTGAGGGGCGACGTAGCTCAAGTGCGAGGGGTAGAAATTCCAATCACCCTCGAATACATCTCATAGGTGACTGGATTGCCCCTCATAGGGGAATGCATATACAAAGGCGGACTGCTAAAGCCGTACACAAAAGTGTTGCTACCAAGGGAAAATGTGAAGATAGATAAGGAAGGGCTACCAAAAAGCAACCTTCCCATGAATCTGTAGAAGATATTCAAATAGGTCGCTCAATTCTTCACATGCATCGGGAAGTATACCCATTTGTACGCTAACCATGTGTAGTTTCTGAATCACTTGGTACATGGAAGGAAGTTGAACGTACTCTTCTACCTGGAAAATGCTCTAAAGGACAAAGCAGATAGGTACTAGAAGGGAGCACCGTCTGCCTTGGCCCACCATGGGCTGATATTATCACTGGTCCACCATGCAGAAGCACAGAGGTAGAACCCCTACGTAGAGGGAGATGGCGACCAAGAAAGGCAATAGGATGCTATTGCCAAAATAGGGCAAGAAGAGGGAAGCCTTGCAGAGGATATGACAAGTATCGGGCAATTGGAATTGCTCTATATCATGGAAGAAAGAGGGAATTAACCAGTGCCTGAATGCACAGAGGAAAGAGGTCATTCCCTAGTGCCCAAGTATGAAGAGGAAGGAGCATCGCTTATTAGCAATGAGACCGAGTTTTGGCTGCCAGAACCAGTCCCCAAGAGGAAATACCTATGGTGACTCCTCCTATCAGCAAAAGAAGAACAGAGTGACCTGGAAGTTGACGTTGCAACCCAAACCCTTCAAGAATTGACAAACTAGAGCCCACAAGATGCAGGGACTTTCGAGAGCAATTATCAGGTCGACACAACCTTGGAGGAAGAGCTGGAGTGGAAAACCAATTGCTGGATGGCCCAAAAATTTTTGGAGGACTACCAAAACAAGCATAGAGGGGAATTAAAAGAGCAAGAAATATGAATCACCCAGCTCGAGCAGCTGATCTAATAGTTATGGGAGGAGAACCAAATACTCCAGGGTAAGGGAATAGAAAGAAGGGATGCATCGACCCAAACTGATTGGGTAGCAGAAGTCCTAATGAATTCTACCATATCTATAGAATGAGTATTTTCTTCGAGGGTTTTTTTTGGATGCCCGATAGAGTAGCCCGGAGGTAGAGGAGAATTCCTCTTTTTTTGGGAGTGAAGGGGAAAGAATTCCCACAACATCCCCTATCATTTTCCTGAGTGATACAGAGTAGGACAAGGGCCAGCAGTAGCAGATAGGACTGAGGGATAAGGAATAACTCTCTAGACCTGAAGAAAGAAGAGAAGAACCTAAGGTGTCAGCACAGGACAGACAGGGGGATGAAGAAGCACCCCTTGGGATGACAACACAGAGTGAAGAGAACACTCCAGGGACTACAGAGGAGGCACCTTGGACCGAGAAGATGTCCACCAGGGAGAAAGGTAAAATCCCTGTTCGAGCCACCACATTTTTTGTAGAGGCCAGAGGAAAAGGGCCCAGGATGGCTCGAAAGAAGGTGAAGGTGACCTTCACCAAGCCAAAATAAGATGAGTGGGATATGCAGCCATTCGTGGAGAGGCAAAAACAATTTGAATGGCTACTCAAAGAGATGACAACAACTAAGGAGACTAGGAAGGCAACCTCAAGGATGCAGGGGGATTCTAGTATCTGCATCAATCTAACAAAGGATAGCTAGTTCTAGGATATTTATGAGTCATCCTGAGGATGACCCTCCATGATAAGAAGGTATTTTGAATGGTGGGGGTATATGGTCCCGAATTGGAGGCCGCTACCATTGCAAAGGAGAACACGGGATTTACTCCTGAAGTATCCTGATTTTATAAATCCCAAGTAGTTCATCTCAGGAGGGATAATTTAGATATCCCTCTTGTAGCGATTAGACCTTCAGATGTTGACCTATGGCAAGCTGCAGAAGCTACATTTCAGTCAACAAAGATGATGTTGGTTCGATCACCTCTGATAGTGGCCAGGACGAGGAAAGCACAACCGAAAGTAGCATCCTCATCTTTGCAGAGAAAAAGAAGAGCCACACCTCTAGATGCCAGCACACAGAAGAGGTAGACACGGGCCATAGGTACAATCGGATCCACCAAGAAATGACAAATATGAGGGGTCAACAAGGCTACCTATAGTTTTTATGCCATGAGAGCATGGCATATGTTAGGCATGGGGGGATGATGAGCATCAGAAATACTCATATTTTGTATATATTTTCTTGATTATTATGCGGCTGTATAATAAGGATTGCATATGTTTATGAATGATTATATAATTATTTGATGAAATTATGCATGTTATCTAATTCATGTGTTTTTAGTGTGTTTTTGTAGAATTGTAGTTTATTTAGTTAGATTTGGATCAATCGAGGTCTTTTCATGGACTTGGCACTTTGTTTCTTTCGGAATCAATGCAAAGAAGGTAGGCACCTTCCTCTTCTAGCAAGGCACCAAGAGTAAGTAGGTGCCTTCCTCTTCCAGGAAGGTGCCAAGGAAAGACAAGCGCCTTCCTCTCCCAAGAAGGCACCAATATAAGGCCAATGCCTTCCTCTTCTAGAAAGGCACCAAAGGAAAAGAAGTGCCTTCCTCTCATAAGGAAGGCACTGATAGGAAGGCATCACTAGAAGGCAAGCACCTTCCTATCATAAGGAAAGCACCACTAGAAGGCAAGTGCCTTCCTCTCATAAGGAAGGTGTCACTAGAAAGCAAGCACCTTCCACTCATAAGGAAGGTGCCACTAGAAGGCAAGCGCCTTCCTCTCATAAGGAAGGAACCACTAGAAGGCAAGCGCCTTCCTCCCATAAGGAATATGTCGATAGGAAGGTGCCACTAGAAGGCAAGCGCCTTCCTCTCATAGGAAGGTGCCAATAGAAGATAAGCGCCTTCCTCTTCCAGGAAGGCGCCAATGGTAGTAAGGCACATTTTGCATAGAGAAGGCACCCGACATACGTAGGCACCTTCCTCATAGGGAAGTTGCCCCTGTTCTTCGCCCATTGACCATACAAGCATGACATGGAAAACAATGATTGGTGCAGTTCCAACTCTACATCATGTAGAGTTAAATTGGGGATCGCACCGACATATGAGAACATCCTACCAATGCCAGCTGAAGCACAAACCAATCAGTGAACACGCCACCATTAGAAATGAATTTCAATTTTGGCAGACATCGATCACATTTACCAGACTGTCTTAGTTTAGTCTAGAATGAATCGATTGTTATAACTTCTTTGTAACAGAAGATCTACGGGTGTGATATATAAACACATGCAGACCTATCTGAATATATAGAATATTTTAGTAATTATAGAGAGATATATAGCATAAGCATTGTAATACTTTGATAATTATAATACAGTTCTAAGAGTTTCTAAGTGTGTGTTCAACTGGGAGGAAGTTGCTGGAGCCTGGGCCCACTCCAAGCTAGTATTTCTTCCCCTATTTTTCTTGTGTTTTCTAGATTATTTTACCACTTTATAAGATTGTTTATCACATTGTTATTTATAGTATTGCAGTAGATTTATTTCCAAGAATGCATGAATATTTCCTTTTTGTAGATTTAATTGTTTTTACGTAAATTATTGAGTGTATGAATGATTGACAACTGTTTGAAACACCCCCCAATAGTAGAAGTAGCGGACTCATCTCAAGTGGTATTGTAAGAAATATTGTTCAAAGACCCTTCACAAGTTTACGAAGCTCCCTGGGTTGATAAATTAAATGCACGGGCATGTGACAAAAGTAGGAAATAATTTAACCTTGTTTGTCCCGCAATAGTATGGATTCAATAGGAGAAAAATTGAACCTACTCTCTACTACATGAAACAAGGTAAATACATTCTCATTGTATGCTTATATGTGGATGATCTAATATTCATGGGTAGTAGTGTTAAGATGAATAAGGAGTTCAAAAAATCCATGATGAAATAATTTGAAAAGAAAGATCTAGGCTTGATGCATTACTTCCTAGGTATGGAAGTACATCAAATAGGTAAAGGGATATTCATATGTCAACACAAATATGCTCAAGCTATGATAAAAAAAATTTCTATGGAGCAATGCAATTCTGATGCAACTCCAATGAGTCATGGGATCCAATTGAGAAAATAATATGGAGCACCAAAATTTGACATGACCACTTATAGGAGCATGGTTGGGAGTCTAATGTTCCTCACCAACACAAGGCCGGATATTCAATATGTTGTTTCTCTAGTTTCAAGGTATATGGATGATCCATATGAACTTCATCTAAAATCAACTAAAAGAATTTTGAGATATGTAAAGGGTACATCGGATTATGGGACCCATTACCACAAATGTAATTATGTAAAATTAGTTGGATTTAGTGATAGTGATTGGGGCAACAATATAGATGATA
Organism: Wollemia nobilis; assembly: GCA_028583015.1. Classification (NCBI taxonomy): domain Eukaryota; kingdom Viridiplantae; phylum Streptophyta; class Pinopsida; order Araucariales; family Araucariaceae; genus Wollemia; species Wollemia nobilis. Next base: position 16,157,687 of record JAQPPZ010016726.1, read on the forward strand.
GAAAATCTACTTCAGGGAATTGTTTTAGTCTTGGATCAGGACTAATTACTTGGATTTCCAAAAAGTAGTTTGTTGTAGCATTCTCATCTACTGAGGCTGAGTACATAACAATCACAAAAACCAAGCCTTATGGTTGAGAAAATTTCTTGAAGAAATATGCAAGAGACAAAGTGGTCCTACCATATTGTATTGTGATAATATGAGTGCCATTCAATTGGCACATAATCCTATCCACCAAAGCAGGTTAAAACACTTAGAAATCAAGTATCATTTCATTTGAGACATGATGGAGAAAAAAGTGGTTGAGCTATGACATTGCAGCACTTTGGACAACATAGCAGATATCTTCATCAAAGGAGTTGTTAAAGCTCAATATGTAAATCTAAGAGACTGTATTTTCAGTCTTCTCAAATTTAAGGGGGAGAATGTTAAAATTTTATTATATCACTCCTCCATAGATTATTAGATATAATAAGTTAGAGCAATTTCAAGATTAGTTTAGCATCTTATAAGTTAGAAAGAGGTTATGTTAAAATTGCATATCTTCTAATCTGAGCTATGATATGTTAAATGGTATCTATATATAATGTATCCTTCAAAAACTAATTAAATTCAATGAGTTTGATTCGTCATATTCCCTAGTCTACGAAAAGGAAGCAATCCTCCTGGTACACATAGAAATACCAGATTTGAAGCTACTCAATCAAGATGGTATAGAAGAGGTAGAACCAATGGAGAATAGGCTGATCCAACTCCTCCATTCAAAGGAATAGAAGGAACAAGCCTACAATCACTACCAAAAGCATGATGTTGCCATGAAAGGATGGTTCAATAAAAATACCACCCTAAGGAACTTTAATATGGGAGACCTTGTCCTAATATGGAATGAGAAAAAGGCCAAACCTAGGAATCATGATAAGTTTGACGCATTCTGGGAAGGTCCCTTAAAAATAATAGAGGAAAAACAACACAATTATTTCCAGTTGAGAGATGAACAGGGCCAGGTTCAACCCATCCTTGTTAATGGCTTCCATATGAAGTTGTACTACAAATGAATGGCTCATATCTACCTTGTATTTCTATGTAAATATGTTCTTTCAAAATTCCCCAAGTGCAAAATATCATGATGGCATGACTTTTTCAATGCACAATGGCCCCTTCAAGGAAATTTGTCATGATATCACAACTTTTGGGCAACTGAACACTTTTCTAGGGCAAAATATCATGATGGCATGAATTTTCGGTGCACAATGGCCCCTTCAAGGAAATGTCATTATCTCACGAGTTTTGGGCAAATGAGCACTTTGACATAGAAAAACATCATGATGGCACAAATTTTTAGTGCTCGATGGTCCCTTCAAGGAAATTTGTCACAATATCATGACTTTTGGGCAACTGAACACTTTTCCAAGGCAAAATGTCATGATTGCATGACTTTTCAGTAGAAAGCACCATGTCAGACTAGCTTGGCACTATTGAACAGGTAGAAAGCACCATGTCAGACCAGTCGGGAACTTTTGGCAATAAAGGAAGTTGCCTCAAGACTATAAAAAACATTTTTTAAGGTACCACCATACCCGCTAATTGGCCCAGAATAGAAGTGGCACAAATTTATTGGTCCAAGATAGAAATGGCACCAATTTATTAGCCCAATATAGTATTAGAGTAGATCATTGGTACGAACCAAAAATGGTAACTCAATATTGGTAGCTTTTTAAATAGTGGCACATGAACCGAGACTTGATAATATTTGAAATCTATATTGGGATGCGTACCACCAACCATAATTATTCCATGTCAACTTGATAGTTATTGCATGACATGTTGGCATGAGCATCCATAGTCGATTATATTGCTTATCTTCCATCTCCTTTCTCCATCTTCCACATTCCCTATGTTTTCCCTACTCGCTCACTCTACAACATACTACTAAGCACGCCCCTAACTGTTCATAGCTACCAAGCTACAAAAAACAACCATGGTAGCCACACCCCTAGTTGCTACTTCTTTGATGATACCCTCAAAGAAAAAATTATCTCAAGCAAAAAAGGAAGTAGCTTTGTGGACCCCAACAGTCACATTATAGACGTAAAAATATCATGGAATGAGCCAGAGAAAATTCAAAAGGATATAGATGCTAGGATGACCACAAATGTTTCTCCGTCTAGCTTGAGTGTATTTCCTTACCATTATCTACTCTACTTGTATGTTTTCCCCCAAGTTCACTCCTATCCTGATCTAATCCAGGAAATGGCGAGGATGTATTATGTCAAACATAGGGTGGTAAGAAACTACAAGGGGAAAGGCATGTTCACGCTCAACCCAGACACAATCAGGGTCATCTTCACATGTGGAAGAAAACCTACAGTTCCTCCTATCTAGTTTGATCTTGTTGACTCTACAAAGTACTATATAAATGCCCTAAACATCAAGGTATTCCTACAACAAAACCTATCATACACTCTTTCTGATAAATCTGTACCAAAATCCCCCATTCCCCTATCCAGGTTCAAGAACAAAGAACTATTTTCCATGTTGGCCATGGTGGCGGGGTTAGAATATGATACCCAATTATACAGGTGGAAAATTACAGTAGAACAATGTATGTCTAACCCCGGGTTCTACGACAAAATGCGCGTAGATACGGGAAAAGTACCTCATTTTTTTGGTTGGCTGGAACACCTAGCCCAACAGTTGCATACAAGCCTTTTCAAGCTAAAAAAGGATGTCCCAAATGTATTCAGGTATTCTTCATATCTAGTATGGATATTTTTCTTCTTTTAGGCCAAGAATTTAGGTTCTATTTCCACCACCACAAAATATCAAAAAGGGGAACACCTACCTGTATGCAAATGGATGCCTCTTCTTTCGAATGTAGGTTCATATTACCAATTTAACATGGAATTATTAGGCCCTACTCTTAAACTCATAAACAACCATATGCTAAGAATTCCAAAAAAAATGCAAGACATCTTGAGACACACCCATGCAGAAGAAGGGAATTGGTTTGTCCTGACACAAGGGGTAGTCATTATGGCTTCACAGATAAGCCTTTCTTGTTGTCTTAATACGTCACCAAGCGACTTTTTGCTTTGGATTACGTAAGGTAAACTTAGTTCATCAACAAAAAGTTTGGGATAGGTGCTCATAGGACATATACTTGCCTCATGCCCTTCTAGTATGAGGGAGTAACAGTGTCAAAGAAGGGATACCATGAGCAAATCGCTCAAGTTATAAAGTGTCTAAAATTGATAGAGCTACCACAAAAATATAAATATGACCCTGAGGACAAATTTTCCAAGAGGTAGGCCACCTTAAACAAGGATCCTTTCAAATAATTTCATACCTCTGATAGGAAAATTGAAAAATAGGGCATAAATAATAGCGAAGATCAACCGTTAGAATGGCATGTCAAAAGAATGCAACCACTTCCTCCGTGGCACAATTTTTATGATCACTTAGCAGATTGGAGCCTAGGTTCAAACCTAAAATATGAGCTCACTGATGAAACTATAAAGAAGATGAAGAAGAAATGAAAAGACTAGGATCATTTTAAAATATTACTATGGTGGAAATTGAGGTGCCACATTCAAATATTCACTAGGTATGGTTTAAATATGGACACAAAATGTTATACAAGATATGATGCAAATCATGATGAATGGTCTGAAACCCTAGAAGACAAGGTTCCCCTAGGAATCGATGGTATTCCCATAAAAAAATCTGAATGTGATACACAACAAGATAAGGGGAAAGCAGTAGCAACTGAACAAGTAGAAGTCCCCAAAATAAGACATCGAGAATTCATCCCCCTTTGGGATCATACATAGAATCGTATGATAGTGCTTATCTTGAGCATAATATAAGGATAGCATAATTAAAGAAAATAAAATTAAATTTAGAGAAGGGAGGGACCTAGAAGAAGAGAAGAAAAGAAACATCCTCTGAAGAATCAAAACATGAATAATCAAAATAGGATAAGGAGTCCGAGGAGCACATAGAATCAGAGGAGCATGAGGAGATTGGGGACCAAGAAGAAACATGAGATAGTTCAGAGTAATCTTCTAAGAAATAGAATATAGATGAACAAAAGGTCAAAACAACTGAGGAACCTCCCATAAAGGAGATCCTTGGTGAAGAGCAAACCCTGATGAAGGTAACAATCGGTGTTGATGACTCAAGACTAAAGCAAATTACATAAGTCTATATTGAGAAGTTATAGAGGACCGAGGACATCACTCCACCAAAGGCCTTAGGTATGTATCCCATAAATATTGATATTCCTCATTATCCTCATTCCTAGAGAAATTACCCTCCCCATTCTGAAGGTCAATGCAATCCATCATCTTCCCATAAACCTTCACCATCACCTTCCCATCAACCTCCACCATCACCTCAAAAAACTTTGCCAACTTCACCATCAAAGCAGTAGACCCCACCATCATCTCCCCCTACTCATAGAGGGTCCCCTTCCAAACAATTAAGTATGGAAGCCTCTTTAGCCACCACTCCTTTCCCTTATTCCACCAACCTACTAAGCTTCTAGGCCATGCAAACCGCTTCTCCCGCAAGCAACCCTACTGTCACTAAGTTCAATAAATTGAAGAAAGCCACTATAAATGCCATCGCATTTTTATTCTAGTAGTGACATTGAGAGGGGGGGTGAATCAGTGTATTTTAAAATTTTCTTTGCTTTATCACAAAAACCACTTGCTAAATATCTACTGAAACTACAAAAATCAATCACACAAGTCGACAACATGTAACACAAGATTTATAGTGGAAATCCAATGAGGGAAAAACCACTGTGCCAATGGACTGCTTGATCTCCCAATCAAATCTAGTCTATAAATGGTTGGTCTTACAATTTCGATAGCACCCACTATAAATACTAGCACCTACTAACCCTCAACTATGTAGCACCCACTACAAGGAGATCCAACCCCTATCCAAGCATCAACTTGGTTTTTACAACCATAAAAGTTATGACATATCAGATGCCTTCACTATTCTAGAACCCTAAATGGTTCAAGCTCTATATTATTTCTCTTCTACTGCACTATCTCCTTCCTCTTTTCTCTTTGTATCTTCCCTACAATTCTCACAACAATATGTCAACAACAACAACCCCTCTCGATTCATAAAACTCATTTTATATTATTGCAGCTACTTTCTATTTTTCATGCAAGCCTTTTCTTAGAATTTTAGTAAACTTTATCTTATTTTTAATTGTATTTAGTTTCTTTTTCTCTTATCCTTAATCACTACAATTAAAAACCTCTTCAACCTTCTATCTTTGGCTTCAAATAAATCTTCTGCTATTCATAGAATATAACTTTTGCTTTTTTCTATAATTAACTTTTTATTCTATTTACTCCATGTCAACAGTTATTCTGTAACTGTTAACTCCATGTTCTCACGATGCATGTATTATTAATTGACTCATGTACATTTTAAATTTATCTTGCTCAAAATAGATAGCTCCAATTATCCATGGTGATCTCTGCAATTTTTCTCATACAAAAACCTTAACTGTAACTATAACTGTAACTGTTGCAAACTTCACAATAAATGTAACTGTCCTTTTTTTTTTAAACATCACTCTTCATTTCAGGTGTATTTCAGATCTGAGGAATCATTTAAAACATTTTATTTCCCAAAAATTCATTATGGCAAAGCATCGTTTAAATTTCTTTTTATAACTATCTTTTTCCTAATTTTTCTAGCTGTCAAAACATGCCCAGGTGCTCTTTTGGAGTGCTCATAACTTATGACTCGTAACTACAATGGATACCAAATTGTATCCAAATTTTATTGGTTGTATGAACTACATTTTTTCTGATTTTCATATCTTAACTCTTCAGGAATCGCTCCCAACTTCACTTCCAAGTTGGCCTCTAACACAAAATTTTCATCAAAATTTCCAGTTGTCAAAAAGTGTGAAACTATCATTCTGTGGGCCCCATAAATTCCATATTACTTGTCGATATGCCTTAAAATTAGGGTCATGTGTTATATCTACTATGAAGTACCATTGGTCTAAATTTTATACTTTAACTAACTTTGGATCATTCCCAATAGATCCGTCAATATTTCCCTTAACATAGATTTGCACCTGTTAACAGCTCCAGAAAAGACTAAGGCATGAACATTGAGTAAGCACCAAAAAGAATGAGCTCTAGAAATAATGAGATTTAGAATGATTGAGTACCAAAAATACAAATCTCTAGAAACAAGACATAATGAGTTCCATAAACCCAAAAGAATGAGCTTCAGAAAGAATGAGTTCTAGAAAGATGTAACCTTCATAACTTTCTATCTACAACTCTAATTAAATTGCTTAAAAAAGCAAAGTTATAGTTCTCGACGAGAGGAATCCGTTCATGCCATAATAATATAATTTTACTATACTATGACACCAAAATTTACATGATACTCATTTTTGACCTTTTACAAGTATACCTAGACTGTGTTGACAACAATGACAAAACATCCTGACAACTTGACAATAATGACAAAACAATCTAGGGCCTCCTTTACTCAAAAATATTCCCCTTTGGCATTGTTGGAAACACACATACATACCTGGCAATTTTTACTATTTTTTCCAGTGTTCTTTCTCCCCCTTTGACAATAATGACAAAGGGTGTGCTCTAGCTTCTCCTTTACTCAAATCCTGCTCTGTAACAACTCCCCCTGAGTCTGTACACACCATCCTCAAATAACCAGTTAGATAAAACAATAAATACACACAAGAGCATAAGATATACAGAAATTGCTCCCCCTGAGGATGTTTTGCCACCCTTGTGGCCTAGTTTTTGGGAAGTGTAGTCCCAACTTATTTCTCACATATTCAAAAACATCCTTGGACAGTGGCTTTGTAAAGATATCAACTACTTTCTCTACTATAGGTACAAACTCCAACTTGACATCTCCATATGCTAATTTATTTCTCAAGAAATGATATTTTATTGCTATATACTTGGTTCTTGAGTGCATTACTAGATGTTTGGAAATACTAATTGCACTTGTATTGTCACATAATAGTGGAATAGGTTCATGTTGGCAATTTTGGGTACCTTGGGTACATTGCCTTTGCTCTAAGTGTAGATGTTGTCATTGATGTCAAGAAGGTCTTGAAGCAATTTGGTTTGATGTCAAAGAATGTGTTTTGATGTAGGTTTCAGTTTGGACAGTGAGTTTCCAAGAAGATCAGAGTAGCCCAGTTGCAAAAGATCAAGAAAAAGACAAGTAAGAAAAAGTATGCGGCAGGCTGGAAAAACTGTCGCGATTTCGCGACATGTTTTAGGAGAGAGAAAGTGCTGGAAAAACTGTCGCGATTTCGCGACATGTTTGAGGAGAGAGAAAGTGCTGGAAAAACTATCACGATTTCACGACATGGTTGAGGAGAGAGAAAGTGCTGACAAAACTGTCATGATTTCGTGACATGTTTGAAGAGAGAGAAAGTTCTAGCAAGTCTGTCGCGATTTCGCGACATGCTGGAAAAAAGAGAAGAAGTTGGCAAAACTATCGTGATTTCGTGACATGTTGGCAGAGAAGGAGAGCAAGTTGGAAAGTGTCACGATTTCGTGACATGTCGCATTTTCGTGACTCGAAAAGTGCAGGAAGGCAGAGAAGGAAAAGTGTCACGATTTCGTGACATTCTGCAAAGAAAGTTGTACGGACGAAAAAGTGTCACGATTTCGTGACATGATGCTGAAGAGAGAGTCCGCAAAGAGAACTGTCATGATTTCATGACAAGTTCGAAAAGAGAGAAAGTTACATGTAAAATGTCATGATTTCGTGACATGCTGTAGAGGTCGAGTTGAGGACTGTCACGATTTCATGGCATGCTGAAAAGCTCGAAGTGAGAACTGTCACGATTTCGTGACATGCAGCGAAGGAAAGAGTTTGATATGAGAAGCGTCGTGATTTCATGACAGGTAGTAGAGAAAGTGTACGGAAGCTGAAAGCGTCGCGTTTTCATGACAGGATGGAGGAACAGCTTATGGATGCAGAAAATGTCACGATTTCATGACAGGTTGAGATGGCAGCATTCAGTTGGAGAAAGTGTCACGATTTCATGATAGAAATAGTTAGCAAGTCTTCAACAGAAGAAGCGTCATGATTTCACGATGAATTCAGGAAGGAAGAGCTCGAAGGCGAAAGCGTCACGATTTCATGACTTGTTCCAGTTTCGTGGGCGTAAGGCAGAGAAAAGCTTAAGGCAACGAAAGTGTCACGATTTCGTGACATGTTCCATTTTCATTGGGGCAAGCCGAGAAAAAGTTAAAGAAGCGAGAAATGTCACGATTTCATGACAGAAGTGAAGATGACGTCAACAGAGGCAAAAGTGTCATGATTTCATGATAGAAGCTGAGAAGGATGCCATGAAGACAGAAGGGTCACGATTTCATGACAAGAGTATAGATGACGTCAGCAGAAGCAGAAAGTGTCGCGATATCACGACAAAAACTAATAGGAAGCCAAAAGAAGCAAAAGTGTCACGATTTCATGACAGCAGGCAAAAGAAGGTGTACGGCTGTAAAAGTGTCACGATATCGCGACATGTTGTAGTTTCACGATGGAAGCTACAGGGAAGTGACAGAGGCAACAGAGGCGGTTGAAGCCAACAAAGTTAAATCTAGGCCGACGAAGATTAGGGTTTTGCAGTCGACGATCTTTAGGGTATCAGCCGACTAAAGATTAAGTTTTTGATCATGAATTAATGCTATAAAAGGAGGACTATTTTCGAGTTTCAAGGAATCGAATGGGTGTATCGAATTTGCGCAAGTGAAGTCTGTTGTGCGCAAGAGAGCGAGTCGAGTCGAATCGATCGAAGTGTGCATTCGAAGTGTGATATTCGTAGATAGAGTGCGGGAGAGAAGTGCGATCATCGAGAGGCAGAGTGTGCAAAGTCTGTGCTGCTGTGTTTGCGCGATCAGTGCAAAAGTAGTCTCGACCAAGTGCGGCTGTAACAGAACAGAGAAAGAGGAAGAGGACAGACTTGTGCCAGATCGAAGAACTATGTTTGGTGCAGATCAGATAGAGGACATATGTGCTAGACCGAAGGACTGTGTTTAGTGCATATTCGAGGACCAGCTTTGCGGTGATAGAGTTGAGGACAGAGATCTCCAGCTAGAGCAGGGAAGACAGGTGTCTTCTGTGGATAGAGTTCCACTTGCTAAGGGCAGAGGAGGTAGAGGTCTTCTAGAGGATCACCAACCAAAGCAGAATTAGGGGAAGGTATCTCCTTTGAGCAAGAGGCTCATAAACATTGTAATTGGGAAGGTTTCCCAAAGAACTATGATATAACTTTTAGAGAAAAGTTTTATCCGTGGAGTAGCCCACCTTGGGTGAACCACGTAAATTGTTGTGTCACTTTGTGGATGATGTTTTGTGCATTGCTTGATTACTGTTGTTAATACTGCTATCTATTTTCTGCATAACATTGAATTGAAAGCTGATTTGAAAGAAAAAATTAAAAGTGGTCTTATACTGTTCACCCCCCCTCTCAGTATAAGCTTGTGTTCTTCAATTGGTATCAGAGCCAGCACCTTCGAAAAGTTTAACAGCTTGAAGGAAAAGTTTGCAAAGAACACAATGGATTATTCAAGTGGCAATGCAACACCTATTCTTGATGGATCAGATTTCGGTCTGTGGAGTGCAAGAATGAAAGTCTATCTAATGGCACTTGGTAATGAGGTTTGGGAAGTAATTGAAGATGGGTACACTATCCCTGTAAATGGTCCATACACTAAAGAAGACAGGCTCTTACATCACAGCAACTCAAAAGCCATGAATGCAATCCTGAAGGGTTTACAGAAGGCTGATCTTACCAAAGTGATTCACTGCAAGACAGCTAGTGAAATGTGGAAACAGTTGTAGGTGGTTCATACAGGTGATGCTAATGTCCGAAAGGCCAAATTGAGACACTTTAAAGGTATGTTTGAACAACTCAAAATGAATGATGATGAAAATATTAGTGACTACATGCTTCGTATGGATGAGATTGTTAACTCCATGAAAGACTTAGGTCTTGAACTTGCTGAAAATGATGTGTGTGATAAGATTTTAAGGTCTCTTCCTAATAGATTTAGTGAAAATATTTCTGCCATTGAGGAAGCTAAAGATTTAGATAAATTGAAGAAGGATGAGCTCCATAGTATACTTGCAGCATTTGAGCTGAGAACTCAAGTGAAAGTTGATGTTAAGAAAGAGGCAGCCTTCAAAGCTACCAAGAAATCAAAGGGCAAGCAGATTCAAGAGAGTGATGAGTCTTCTAGTGATGAAGAGGCATATTACAGCAAGAAAGGCAAGTTTTCCAGAAAGCACAAAAGCAAGAAAAATATAAGATGTTTCAACTGTGGGAAATTCGGTCATTATGCTACTGACTGTACTGTTTCCAAGAATGAAAGTGATGAAGATATACAGGATGTTAAGAGCAAGGATTCTGAAAAGCACAGGTATTTCAGAAAGAACAAAGATGAGCACAACAATCAAGGAAAGAGGTATTCACACAAGAACAAGAAAAGCTTCTACCTAGACAAAGCAAGTAAGTGTTCTAGCAGTGATAGTGAAAGTTCTTCTAGTGATAATGAAAATGAGATGTTGTTCATTTCAGAAAAGGAGGAAGAACCGAAACATAAATTCATTGTCATGAAATGTTTTAGATGTGGAAATTTTGGGCACCTTGAGGATAAATGCAAAAATAATGATTTGGTTGCTAGTATGTATGAGGATGCTTCAGAAAACTACAATGAAGATGCATGTATGGTTTTTGAAAAGGGTAGCACCTCTAGTGATAAGAAATCTGAAAAAGGCCTTGATAATTCAAAATGCAATCAAATAGAGGATCTTGAATGTGAACTTACTAATGCTCTTAGTGTTTTGAAAAAGGAAAGAAAGAAGAATGCTAGACTCAAGGATAAGTTAGATGAATGTTGTATGGAGAGAGACGAACTTATAGAAAATCTTGAAGTCTCTATGGCTAAGACACAAGAACTCAAGACTGAGTTAGAATCTAAGGTGCTTGAGTATAGTGAATTAGAACAGAAAATGGCTTCTTTGGAAGTGGAAACTAAAGAGTACAAGGATAAGCTGTATAGGTTTCAAGATAGCTCCAAAAGGGTTAAATCTCTCATCAAAGGTCAAAGAAAACCAACAGATAAAACAGGTCTCGGGTTTGTTGAGCCGCACAAGAAACAAAGTTGGGGAATCTAGCAAGAGATTACAAAAGGAAGAAAGTTCTGATGTAGAAAGTACTTCAGATCAAGAGTCCGTGAGTGATAAATGCGCAGAAACAGAAAATAGAATTTTGAATGCGAAGAAGAAGTTTACCCGACCTAGAAGGTCATTTACGAGGAAAGTTTAATGGCAGATGTTTTGCGTGTCACAGGTTTGGCCACATGGCTTCGCATTGCATGACTCAAGTAAGGAAGATAAATGACAGTTTCAGGGGCCGTAACTTATTTCAAGGATATTGCTACTCTTGTAATCAGTTCGGGCATAAGGCAATATTCTACAAAACTAACAACAGGAACACGGTTACTCATAATAGACGGATTCAAAGAAGAGGTATGCCGAACAGAAATAACTTTGTTACGTGCTATAAGTGCAACAATGAAGGACACACAACTAGACAGTGTAGAGCTGATTTTCCAAGGTACAAGAACATAAAAAGTGATATAAATAGGTCCAAGGATCAAGGTATGAATAAAAATAGGAATGATAAAAGAAACAAGAATAGTAGTATGAACAGGTCCGAGGATCAGAACAATGATAGGAACAGAAATACAGACAAAGAATTCAAGAAAAGGCCCGACAAGGAAATTGTAGACACTGATGATGATGAGTGTCTAATGGGAGTGTCACTCCCAACCCTATTTTAAATCACCTCATCAGGAGGTGGGGGAGGGACTAAGCTAAGAGGCTCATTCTTAGTCCCGAGCCCCAAAGATGACCCTTTGCCATTGATGACAAAGGGGGAGAGATATGAGAAAGGGGGAGAGCTTCAAGTAAAGAAGAAAGCTTCAAGTCAGGGGGAGCAAAAACTTTAATTGCAGATTCTCAGTTGTTGGATCAGTAGGGTTCAGTTTTGGCTCTTGAGATATGTTTTCAGTTAAGGGTTGCCATCAATGACAAAGGGGGAGATTGTTGGCAATTTTGGGTACCTTGGGTACATTGCCTTTGCTCTAAGTGTAGATGTTGTCATTGATGTCAAGAAGGTCTTGAAGCAATTTGGTTTGATGTCAAAGAATGTGTTTTGATGTAGGTTTCAGTTTGGACAGTGAGTTTCCAAGAAGATCAGAGTAGCCCAGTTGCAAAAGATCAAGAAAAAGACAAGTAAGAAAAAGTATGCAGGCGGCTGGAAAAACTGTCACGATTTCGTGACATGTTTTAGGAGAGAGAAAGTGCTGGAAAAACTGTCATGATTTCGCGACATGTTTGAGGAGAGAGAAAGTGCTGGAAAAACTATCACGATTTCGCGACATGGTTGAGGAGAGAGAAAGTACTGACAAAACTGTCACGATTTCACGACATGTTTGAAGAGAGAGAAAGTTCTAGCAAGTCTGTCACGATTTCGTGACATGCTGAAAAAAAGAGAAGAAGTTGGCAAAACTGTCACGATTTCGCGACATGTTGGCAGAGAAGGAGAGCAAGTTGGAAAGTGTCACGATTTCGTGACATGTCGCATTTTCGTGACTCGAAAAGTGCAGGAAGGCAGAGAAGGAAAAGTGTCACGATTTCGTGACATTCTGCAAAGAAAGTTGTACGGACGAAAAAGTGTCACGATTTCGCGACATGATGCTGAAGAGAGAGTCCGCAAAGAGAACTGTCGTGATTTCATGACAAGTTCAAAAAGAGAGAAAGTTACATGTAAAATGTCATGATTTCGCGACATGCTGCAGAGGTCGAGTTGAGGACTGTCATGATTTCGTGGCATGCTGAAAAGCTCGAAGTGAGAACTGTCACGATTTCGTGACATGCAACGAAGGAAAGAGTTTGATATGAGAAGCGTCGCGATTTCGCGACAGGCAGTAGAGAAAGTGTACGAAAGCTGAAAGCGTCACGTTTTCACGACAGGATGGAGGAACAGCTTATGGATGCAGAAAATGTCACGATTTCGTGACAGGTTGAGATGGCAGCATTCAGTTGGAGAAAGTGTCACGATTTCATGACAAAAAAGTTAGCAAGTCTTCAACAGAAGAAGCGTCATGATTTCACGATGAATTCAGGAAGGAAGAGCTCGAAGGCGAAAGCGTCACGATTTCGTGACTTGTTCCAGTTTCGCGGGCGTAAGGCAGAGAAAAGCTTAAGGCAGCGAAAGTGTCACGATTTCGTGACATGTTTCGTTTTCGCTGGGGCAAGCCGAGAAAAAGTTAAAGAAGCGAGAAATGTCACGATTTCATGACAGAAGTGAAGATGACGTCAGCAGAGGCAAAAGTGTCATGATTTCATGACAGAAGCTGAGAAGGATGCCATGAAGACAGAAGGGTCATGATTTCACGGCAAGAGTATAGATGACGTCAGCAGAAGCAGAAAGTGTCGCGATATCGTGACAAAAACTAATAGGAAGCCAAAAGAAGCAAAAGTGTCACGATTTCGCGACAATAGGCAAAAGAAGGTGTACGGCTGTAAAAGTGTCACGATATCGCGACATGTTGTAGTTTCACGACGGAAGCTACAGGGAAGTGACAGAGGCAGCAGAGGCGGTTGAAGCCAACAAAGTTAAATCTGGGCCGACGAAGATTAGGGTTTTGCAGCCGACGATCTTTAGGGTATCAACCGACTAAAGATTAAGTTTTTGATCATGAATTAATGCTATAAAAGGAGGACTATTTTTGAGTTTCAAGGAATCGAATGGGTGTATCGAATTTGCGCAAGTGAAGTCTGTTGTGCGCAAGAGAGCGAGTCGAGTCGAATCGATCGAAGTGTGCGTTCGAAGTGTGATATTCATAGATAGAGTGCGGGAGAGAAGTGCGATCATCGAGAGGTAGAGTGTGCAAAGTCTGTGCTGCTGTGTTTGCGCGATCAGTGCAAAAGTAGTCTCGACCAAGTGCGGCTGTAACAGAACAGAGAAAGAGGAAGAGGACAGACTTGTGCCAGATCGAAGAACTATGTTTGGTGCAGATTAGATAGAGGACATATGTGCTAGACCGAAGGACTGTGTTTAGTGCATATTCGAGGACCAGCTTTGCGGTGATAGAGTTGAGGATAGAGATCTCCAGCCAGAGCAGGGAAGACAGGTGTCTTCTGTGGATAGAGTTCCACTTGCTAAGGGCAGAGGAGGTAGAGGTCTTCTAGAGGATCACCAACCAAAGCAGAATTAGGGGAAGGTATCTCCTTTGAGCAAGAGGCTCATAAACATTGTAATTGGGAAGGTTTCCCAAAGAACTGTGATATAACTTTTAGAGAAAAGTTTTATCCGTGGAGTAGCCCACCTTGGGTGAACCACGTAAATTGTTGTGTCACTTTGTGGATGATGTTTTGTGCATTGCTTGATTACTGTTGTTAATACTGCTATCTATTTTCTGCATAACATTGAATTGAAAGCTGATTTGAAAGAAAAAATTAAAAGTGGTCTTATACTGTTCACCCCCCCTCTCAGTATAAGCTTGTGTTCTATAGTTCACTGCATAGTATACCAAGATATTTCAATGTTTGCTTCATCCATAGCACTTGTGTGCAACAAGATACTACTGCCATGTATTCTGCTTCTACTGTACTCAAAGAGACTGAGTCTTGCTTTTTGCTGTGCCATGCAACCAATTTATCACCAAGATAAAATGCACCTCCACTTGTACTCTTCCTGTCATCCACACAACCTGCCCAATCAACATCTGAATAGGCTATTAGTGTGAAGTCCTTACCTCTTGGATACCACAATCCAAACTCCATAGTGCCTTTCAGATATCTAAATATCCTCTTCATAGCTGTGACATGTGTCTCTTTAGGATCAACTTGAAATATGGCCACCATACACACATCCTGCAGTATATCTGGTCTTGTAGCAGTAAGGTACAGTAGGCTTCCAATCATGGACATGTACATTGTTTGGTCTATAGGTGGTGATTTATCCTCCTTGCTCAGCTTACACCCAGTTGTCATAGGAGTTCCAACTGGCTTACAATATTCCATTGTAAACTTCTTTAACATCTCCTTGACATATTTGATTTGAGAAATAAAAATACCCTTTTCTAGCTGATTTACTTGCAAACCCAAAAAGTATGACAGTTCTCCAATCATTGACATTTCAAATTCTCTTTGCATTTGATGGGAAAAATATTTACATATTTCATCCTTGCAGCCTCCAAATATTATGTCATCTACATACACAACAACTATGATTTGATAGTCTTTCTCAGATCTAACATACAGATTACTATCAACCATACCCTTTTTGAATCTTTGTTGTAGTAAATAGTTATCCAACCTTGCATACCATGCCCTGGGTGCTTGCTTCAAACCATACAAAGCTTTCTTGAGCTTACACACTAGATTTGGATTTTCTCCTAACTGAAAGCCATCTGGTTGTTCTATGTATACTTCTTCTTCAAGTTTACCATTCAAAAAGGCTGACTTCACATCCATCTGATATACTTTGAAGTTTTTATGGACTGCCAATGCCAGAAACATTCTGATGGCTTCCAATATTGCCACTGGTGCAAAAGTCTCTTCAAAATCAATACCTTCTACCTGAGCATATCCTTTGCAAACCAGTCTTGCTTTATTCCTCACTACCTGTCCATATTCATTCAGCTTGTTCCTGAAGACCCATTTGGTGCCAATAATATTCTTATTGGTTGGCCTCTGTACTAGCTCCCAAGTCTAATTTTTCTCAATCTGGTTGAGCTCCTCTTCCATTGCCTTTATCCAGTGTTCATATTGGCTGGCCTCCATCACTATTTTGGGTTCAATGTTGGACAATAGAGAGTAGTTGGTGTACTCTTGTACTTGGGAAACTCTCCTTCTTGTCTGAACTCCAACTTGTGGATCTCCTATGATTTTATTTATGGGATGATTTATCTGAACATACCTTGTTGGTGATTTTGGAGTGGTTGGTTGTTGTTCTTGTTCTTGTTCTTATTCTTCTTGCTCCTGCTCATCACCTTCAATAAAATCATCATAGGTGGGATACTGCTCTCTATTGCTGACAACTTGTTTAGTTCCTTCATCTACTTTGACATCAACACTGTCTACCATTCTTCTTAGCCTCTTGTTGTAACACTGATAAGATTTGCTCTTTGAAGAATAGCCAAGGAATATGCCTTCATCAGCTCTATCATCAAACTTCCCAAGATTTTCTTTAGTATTTTTGATATAGCATTTACTGCCAAATACTTTGAAATGTTTTACAGTGGCCTTTCTTCCAAACTAGAGTTCATATGGAGTTTCATCCACATGTGGTCTGAGCATGCATCTATTTTGGATGTAGACAACAGTATGAACTGCCTCCTTCCAAAAATGATCTGCTACTTTGCTCTCACTCAGCATGGTTCTTGCCATTTCTTGAACTGTTCTATTCTTCCTTTCCACTACACCATTTTGTTGTGGTGTTCTTGCAGCTGAGAACTGTCTCCTGATGCCATGTTTATCACAGTATTCAGCAAAATATTCTGAGATAAACTCTCCTCCTCTATCTGACCTTAGACATTTTATTCTTCTTCCACTCATATTTTTAGCCTGATTCTTAAATATCTTGAACATATCAAGTGCTTCTGACTTGTGTCTCAAGAACAATACCCATGTCATTCTAGAGTAATCATCTATGCATAACATAAAGTATCTATGCCCATGTGTGCTTTGAGTTCTTGTTGGCCCACACAAATCAGTATGAACTAGTTCTAATGGCTTGCTAGAGTAATGTTCTTTTGCTTTGAAGGTGACTCTAGTTTGCTTACCTTTTTGACATGATGAGCATATGCTATTTGCTGGCTTGGAGATGCCAGGCATGTCTCTTACTACTTTCTTTGAACTGATCTTTGCTAAATTGTCAAAGCTAATGTGTCCGAGCCTCTTGTGCCATAGCCAGTTAACATATTCTTGTGCAAGCAGACATGACCCTTCAGTGGTGTCAGTAAGAGTGTACATATTTCTAGTTGTTCTTGTACCTATGGCTAATAATCTTCCACTATTTGCTCTTCTGATTTCACAACCATGCTTTTTGAAAGTAACATCATTACCTTTGTCACATATTTGGCTTATACTCAGCAGATTATGTTTTAAGCCATCCACAAACAACACTTCTTCTGATTTGACTCCTTTTCCATATCCTAGCTTGATTGTACCTCTACCTACAATTTTAGCTCCATCATTATTGCCAAAATTTACTGATCCACCTTCATATTGTTCCAACTTCTCAAACCTTTTCTTGTCACCTGTCATGTGCTTGGAGCATCCACTATCAAGAATCCATGGCTTAGTTCTATTGTTAGCTTTCAAGGTTGTTTGAACAATCAGGGACTTCTTAACATCTTCTTTCTCCTTGCCTTTCTCTACCCATTCCCTTTTAGCCTTTGGTTTTTGTTTGGCTATAGTATTTACCTCTGTTTTTTGATGCTCAACTATTTTCTCAGTGGACTGACTCTTCTGCACCCTAGGTAAATCATGTTGGCTTTATTTTTGTCTAGAAGAGTTGGCAAGATTACTTCTATAGAATCTGGCTATGTGACCATAATTGTGACATTTATAGCATTCAACATTATACTCAAACAAAGGAGTAAATGCATTCTTTTGCACATAATTTACTGGTTTATTATTGAATCTACAATTTGTAATTTTATGACCATACTGATTACATTTGTAATAGTAACCATGAAAAGTGTAGCCAAAAGTGGGATAGAAATTGTG
The DNA here is from genome assembly GCA_028583015.1 of Wollemia nobilis. Classification (NCBI taxonomy): domain Eukaryota; kingdom Viridiplantae; phylum Streptophyta; class Pinopsida; order Araucariales; family Araucariaceae; genus Wollemia; species Wollemia nobilis. The sequence goes on from JAQPPZ010016726.1 coordinate 16,175,540, forward strand.
AGACCTGGTTTGCTGATAGTAATTGTTGATTGGTCTCCTTGGTGCTCTCCTTGCTTGTTGATCAACTTTGATGAACCCTTCACTATCCACCATTTTTCTTGGCTGACTGGTTGTTACCTTCAGTTCCTGTCTCTTGCCCTTCAATGGTTGCTTTGTCTCAGTTTTGGAGTGTTCTTCATCTCCTGAATTCGAAGACTCTCCAGGCTCAAATCCTACTCTAGATTTAATGTTTGGATCTCTTTGTGACTGCAATATCTCATTGAACTTTTCTCCACTCTTCACAAATTTATAATTTTTCTTAACTTGTTGAGTTAGCTTTTCAATCTCCTATCTCAGCCCTACAATTTCTTCTTCAATATTATGACAAGCATCTATTCTATCAATCAATTGTAATTGCAGATATTCTTCTATCACTTTGGCTTCTTCTATCTTAAAACTCAACTCTTCAATTATGGTATTGGATTTTTCAAGTTTTCTGACCAGTTTCTTATTCCTCTTCCTTTCACTGTCCAGATCATCTAAGGCAGCTGTTAGTTCACCTTCATAATCAACTACAACTTCTACCTCATCATCATCAACCTCATCATCATCAATTTTTGATTCATTCTTGCTTGTTTCATGAGCCATGAATAATGATTCATCATGCTTCTCTTTAGATTCTTCATCCTTTTCACTGTCATCAGTCTCACTTTCATTTTCTTGAGAGATGAAACTCTTCTTCTTGAAGTTGGATTTTCTAAAGTTCTTGGCTTTAGACTTATACTCATTATCTCTTGAATTGTTGGCAAAATCATTATTATTGTCTTTTTCTTTGTGAGGGCACTTGCTTGAAAAATGACCTACTCTACCACAATTGAAGCATTTAAAAGGAAGCTTACCTCTGTATTTGCCTTGACCTCTTTTGAGCCTTCTGATGAAGTTGGATTCTTCAAGATCTGATGCCTCCTCTTCACTAGAGTCTGATTTCATTTTGATGCACTTGGTTGCTTTGAACCCTGCTTCTCTATCCGAGAATTTTCCCTTTCCAATCCTCATCTCATAAGCTATCAAAGATCCATGCATTTCATCCAGTGAAAAAGTATTGAGATCTTTGGCTTCTTCAATGGCTAAAACTTTAGAGTCAAATCTTGATGGTAAGGACCTAAGCACCTTTTTGACAATCACTGCATCTTCTATATTTTCTCCCAGACCTCTGATTGCATTGATTACTTCATTAACCCTCAACATATATGTGGCTATCTCTTCTTCATCTCTCATCTTCAGGATTTCAAACTGAGACCTGAAGGTTTGCAATTTTGCTTCCTTGATCTTATCGTCTCCTTCATGTATGCTTTTCAACTTGTCCCAGATCTCTTTGGCAGAATTGCAGCCCATGACCTTTACCAATTCACTGTCAATTAAACCACACATTATAGCATTCTTGGCCTTGGAGTCATTCTCAAAGAGTTTCTTCTGAGCTGAATCTGTTGGAGGAGTGGTAGGTGTTGTATATCCTTTTGTTACTGCCTCCCAAATATCAAACCCTAGAGCACAAATATATGTCTACATTCTGAGCCTCCAGTATGCATAGTTTGTTCCATCAAATAGAGGTGCTCTATTAGATGAGAAACCTTCACCACTGGCCATTGTGTCACTTCTTGGATCTCCTTAGTCGATTAGACCTGATAGGAACCTCGCTCTGATACCAATTGTTATTCTAGTAGTGACACTGAGAGGGGGGTGAATTAGTGTATTTTAAAATTTTCTTTGCTTTATCACAAAAACCACTTGCTAGCTATCTACTGAAACTACAAAAAGCAATCACACAAGCCAACAACATGCAACACAAGATTTATAGTGGAAACCCAATGAGGGAAAAACCACTATGCCAATGGACTGCTTGATCTCCCAATCAAATCCAGTCTATAAATGGTTGGTCTTACAAATTTGATAGCACCCACTATCAGGACTAGCACCTACTAACCCTCAATTCTATAGCACCCACTACAAGGAGCTCCAACCCCTATCCAAGCACCAACTTGGTTTTTACAATCATAGAAGTTATGACATATCAGATGCCTTCACTATTCCAGAACCCTGAATGGTTCAAGCTCTATCTTCTTTCTCTATTGTTGCACTATCTCCTTCCTCTCTGCTCTCTGTCTCCTCTCTGCAATTCTCACAACAATATCTCAACAACAACCCCTCTCGGTTCATAAAACTCATTTTATATTATTGCAACCACTTTCTATTTTTCATGCAAGCCTTTTCTTAGACTTTTAGTAAAATCTCTCTTATTTTTAATCGTATTTAGTTTATTTTTCTCTTCTCCTTAATAACTGTAGTTAACAACCTCTTCAACCTTCTATCTTTGGCTTCAAATAAATCTTCTGCTATTCATAGAATATAACTTCTACTTTTTCTATAATTAACTTTTTATTCTCTTTACTCCATGTCGACAGTTATTCTGTAACTGTTAACTCCATGTTCTCATGATGCATGTATTCTTAATTGAATCATGCACATTTTAACTTTATCTTGCTCAAAATAGATAGCTCCAATTATCCATGGTGATCTCTACAATTTTTCTCATGCAAAAACCTTAATTGTAACTGTTACAAACTTCACAATAAATGTAACTGTCCCTTTTTTTTTAAACAACATCACTCTTCATGTCAGGTGTATTTCAGATCTGAGGAATCATTTAAAACATTTTATTTCCCCAAAATTCATTTTGGTAGAGCACCGTTTAAATTTCTTGTTATAACTGTCTTTTTCCCAATTTTTCCAGCTGTCAAAACATGCCCAACTGCCCTTTTGGAGTGCTCATAACTTGTGCCTCGTAACTCCAATGGATACCAAATTGTATCCATGTGTTCTTGGTTGTATGAAATATATTTTTTCCAATTTTCAGCTCTTAAATCTTCAAGAATCGCTCCCAGCATCGCTGTCAAGTTGGCCTCTAACACAAATTTTTCACCAGAATTTCCAGTTGTCAAAAAGTGTGAAACTATCATTTTGCGGGCCCCATAACTTCCATATTACTTGTCCATATACCCTAAAATTCGGGTCATGTGTTCTATATACTATGAAGTACCATTGGTCCAAATTTGGTACCTTAAATCACTTTGGATCATTCCTAGTAGATCCACCAATGTTCCCCTTAACGTAGATTTGCACCTGTTAATAGCTCCAGAAAAGACTAAGGCATGAACATTGAGTAAGCACCAGAAAGAATGAGATCTAGAATGAATGAGCTTCAGAATGACTGAGCACTAGAAATACCAAGCTCCAAAAACAAGATAGAATGAGTTTCAGAAATAATGAGTTCCAGAAACCCGAAAGAATGAGCTTCAGAAAGAATGAGTTCCAGAAAGATGTAACCTTCATAACTTTTTATCTACAACTCGGATTAACTTGCTTCAAAAATCAAAGTTGTAGTTCTCAATGAGAGGAATATTTTCATGCCATAATAATGTAATTTTACTATAGTATGACACTATAATTGACATGATACTCATTTTTGACCTTTTACAAGTATACCTAGACTGTGTTGACAACAATGACAAAACATCCTGACAACTTGACAACAATGACAAAACAATCTAGGGCCTCCTTTACTCAACACACATGGCTAAAGTCACAAATCTCCCCAAGTTCCATAGATCTAGCCCATTTCTAAGAAGGAACAATGTTGGATCCCATAAGGTTGTAGTGGTCCATAATGAAGATGACCCTACTAGTGCAAAAGCTAAAAAATAAAATGACTCTAGAGGATTACCAAGTTGAGGTGACCACGGAGGATATGAATCAGTTGCCCGTGGATGATGAGTGGAGCAAGGCTCAAAACCATATGGGGATAATTTATCTAAACATAGAATACTACAAAGAGAAATTCCTTTGGGTAGAGCAGTCAAAGAAGCATTTAGAAGAAGCCCTTCACTAGCAAAAAACCATGGAAAAGGCTTTAAAAAATGAAGCCAAGAAATGGGAGTAGAGGTTCAACGAGGCCGCACCTTACAAAGAGAAAGTAGCAAATACTAAAGAATAGATTCAAATACTACAAAAACAAGTTGAAGACCTCAAGAAGCAATTATTTGATAGCACCGATAAGACCAGAGGGCTATCCAAAGAAAAAGCAAAAACAATCTAGAAGGGGATGCTTGAAAAGGTCAACAAGATAACCCTAAAGGCTAGCCCCACATTAGCATACCTCATCAAAATAAAATATACATTGGGCCAAGTAGAATATGAGTTTGAAGCATCAATCAAGCTCCTGGAAACAAGGGTGTCAACCATTAACAAAATTCAAGTCCTGACGGATAGCACTCAGGCAATAGCGATATATAGAGCTCACGATAAAAATTGATCCCAAGCCAAATTGGTTGCCAATAATTTCTCCAAAGGACACGAGCTGATAATGAAAGGTGAAAATATAATACATGAGCTAAAGACAGAGGCTAAAGTAATCATCAAACATGTGAGTATAGCTAAAAATTATGGCATGCCTAGCTTCTGGGATAAAGATTCGAAACTCTTGGTAGAAGATGAGCTGAAAGCCGCTAGGAAAAAATTCTTGGAGGATGAATATGAGATTGACAGTTGGGAAGAGCTAGTTAAAGAATATTCAATATTCACTATGGCTCAGGATATCACCCAGATGAATGCTTGTCTACATGAATTAAGCTTAAAATCAAAAGCTTTATCATATGACAAGGTCGAAGAATTGGAATACCTATACATCACCTTCAAAGAAAAGGTATATACAAATGAGGAGACCTAGAAGAAGGCATGTGCCATATATAATGAGGTTGTTATAGAAAAGAACAAGCAATAAAATGAGAAGCAAATAAAAGCTAAGAAGACCTCATCCAACAGTGCACCACCTCTAGATCAAAAGGAATAAAAAAATTTCAGCATAAGTACTCCAGAAGAATGACCACCTCAAAGCAAATTTTTTGTTTATTTTTTTTGTCTAATTGATATCTTCCCCATTATTTACCTTCTTTATTATTATTATTTTCTTTTTTGACTTCATTCCCCAATGGATAAATGCTCTAGGTTCTAACATTCAGCTGACAGAAATTACCCCAAGAGGTGCCAAGAATATTGGTCAAAATGTGCACATCCAGGGAAAGAAGGGATAATCTCCTCAAGATACTAAGTGTAGAGAAAAGTCATGATATCATGACCTTTTTAATATAGAGGAGTAATCTGAGATAGAAAGTCATGATAACACAACATTTTTAAGACTATGAAGTAGATTAAGTCCAAAAGTCACGATGGTGTGTCATTTTGAAGACCAAGGACCAAGCTGAGATAGAAAGTCATGATAGCATGATATTTTGAAGGCTATAGAGTAGACTAAGTCCAAAATTCATGATGGTGAAACATTATAAAGACCAAGGACCAATATGAGATAGAAAGTTGTGATAGCGCAATATTTTGAAGGCTATGGAGTAGACTAAATCCAAAAGTCGTGATGGTACAATATTTTGAAGACTATGGAACAGACTAAGTCCAAAAGTCATGATAGTGTAACATTTTGAAGACTTTGGAGCATACTAAGTCAAAAATTTGTGATGGCGTAACATTTTGAAGACCAAGGACCAAGATGAGATAGAAATTCATGATAGTGTGACATTTTGAAGGCTATGGAGCAGACTAAGTCCAAAAGTTGCGATGGTGCAATATTTTGAAGGCTTGGTGATAGACTAAGGATAAAAGTCACGATGGCATGACATTTTGAAGGCCAAGTGGACCACAAGATTTGAAATATTGGAGATATATCGATGCAACAAGAATATCCCAACCTCTCTTAGTTAGAAGTTCCATCACTTCTTAACCTTCTTGTGTACCACAATGATCCTACGTGCATACTATTATAACAACTTTCAATTTTTTGTTATGTAAAACTCTTATATATAGAATGAGCAACCCAAGAAAATGATCGGCTCTTAGGCATTTACAAGGCTATGTATACATACTTATGAAAAAATTAATAAAGATCATTCTTTATGGTTCTTGGCTCATTGGTGTTTCAAATCAAGTATGTATGTATTGTCTATTGCTAATATAAATCTAAGTTGAATGTAACCTGTGTGAATTCTTAATCTGAATTCTGCATTAAACATTCAGTTAGATCTGCAATTTACTTCATAGAAAAGTTGTGTTTAAGTAAGATATTCACCAGGGGTTTTATTTTCTATGTTTTGGTTCTATTATAATTATCTACAAAAGGTTGTGGTAGTTGATCTTGTTGTTGCTTAATATATATAGTTTTAACTCTCTAGCCATAGCTATATTTCCCTCTCTTTATGTATTTCTGTCTCCCTCTCTTTTTATAAAAGAAGCAAAGGAACCAACCTCCTCTAGAGATTGAACCATGTAGACTCTATTCTAACCTGCTCTTTCAATGTTGTTAAAGTTTTGGGTGCAAACGTAACCAAAGACAAATTTTTCTTCAATAGGTTTCTATTCCAATATTGACTTGTAGCACATCTTCTACTACAATGTTTAAATCTCGTTCAAAGTTGGGAGGAGCGGGTGACACACCCATTTCTTGTAATTGTTCTAAGGTTAACTTATCTAATTATTCCTTTGGGATTGTTGTTTGAACATGAGCTATTCATGGTATAGATCCATCAAAGAAGAATTTATTTCTCAAAATTTCTTCAACAAATATATCAAGAAAAATGTCTCCTTCTAAACATTCATCTAGTAAAGCAATAATTCCTGGAAATTCTATTGATAACACGTTGCAAGAATGTATCCTTTTACTTGTTTTAAAATATTATTGATGTGCTAAGTACTCTTGATATGTTATTATTTGGTCATCATCCTCAAATGGGAATGGTTGAGTTTTAGTAGGGATATAACCAATACCACATAGGGCAAGCCATTCCTCTATTTATAAAGGTTCATGTATACCATTTTCGAGAGGTCCCAAACCTCTACCTTTATAACCCATGTTAAACATAATTCATTTTGGCTTCACATATCCATGGAAAAAATAACATCTAGCAAATCTATTTTGATCAAGAGTAAAGCTCATTTTAATATTAATATTACCAAAATCATATCTTGTATAGATAAAGGTACAAATCCCCATATGGTATATGCTTCCCAACTTTCATGGCAAGTCCATCGTTCAGAGAGATGGCAGTAATTGAGATAAAAGAAGGGAATATTGGGTAGCAAAATTATTATGTTCTAAAGTTGTGAGTGTTGACGATAAATATGGTATTAATTCATCTAAAAGAGGATATGAAGTAGAAGGACTATCCATTTTAGTTATGGGTTTTTATGGTGTGGGTTTAGATGATGAAGGATAACCTTTAGGACAAAGGTTTGTTGAATATATGGTAGGATAAAATGGGACTCCTATTGGTTCTACCATAGCACACATGTCAAATGTTCTAGGGTCACCATGGATAGTGACCAATTGATTTTTAAACTCAAACTTAACACATTGATGTAATGTAGAAGGTACCACTCTCATTGCATTTATTCAAGGTCAACCTAGAAGAATGTTGTATGATGTGGGGCAAGATACAAAAACATGGTCGTATCTAAAATTCTTGGATGAACTTGCAATGGTATCGATAATACTCCACATGTTTCTTGGGTTTCATCATTAAATGCTTTCATAATAATTTTAGTTCTTTTAAAATATTCATTTCTAAATCCAAATATTTGAAAAAATTCATATGTTCATATGTTTAATGATGATCCATTATCAATTAAGACTCTTTTAACACCTACATCCCCAATTAATGTTGTAATGTATAGAGTATTATCTCTATACATGCTTTGAGAAGAAATATATTTATCTTGAAAATATATATAATTTATTCCATGAGAAATAACAACATTTATACAACATCAGGTTCAATATTTTGAGGTACCATAATTTTGCTTAAGGTACTCATTAATTCCTCTCTATGTATAGATTAAGTTCTTAGAAGAACCAAAAGAGAAATTCTAACTGTGATATTTTCCAATTGCTCATTAATGTCATAAGGAGATTTTTGTTGTGGATTTGATACATTATTTCCTTTTGCTGCTTTTAATTCAAATGGAGGTGATTTCTCATTTTGATTTTGAGTTTGTGATTAAGAATTTTGACTTTGGGCTTGTTGTCTAGTGATGGCTCCAATAGTACCCACAATGTTATTATTTTGTAAGTAACCAAAGTGGGGTCTAGCATTTACTGCTTGTTCATTTGAAAGTGCTTTTCGAGATGAGGATCGAGTGGTCATTCTTCTAGGGAATGGTTCTTCTGGAACTAATAAATCTATGATGGGAAGAATTTTGTTTGACTCATCTTCAAAACTATTTGAATTATTTGAGGTGATATTTATTTCAATTTCTGTGTCACTTCTTGTATCTTATGAAGATGAAGATTGAGAATGTTGTATGGGCATAATTGTGACTGTAGATTGAGAAGGCACATATGAAGTTTACAAATTTTGTTGTGGTAAAAATTTGCTAATGTTCCCCACATACCAAGTTGGAGGAGGAACATTATGATGTTCTAGCTTATTTACAACCTCTTTACCATGGTTGGGTAAAGTATGTTGGAAAATATCTAAAGTCTGATTTTCATTTTGAGTTTGCTCTTTTTGGGTATAATTTTGAGGATTGTTGTTTGGAGGGAATTTTTCTACTTCCATTTTACCTTTATCAATTAAATATAAAATTATATGTTTCATTCATTTACAAGAATTAGTTGAATTTCCATCCACTCTATGAAAATTTCAATGTAGATCAGCCCTATATCCAGTTGCAGTAGTATCTGGTTGTCTTATCTCTAGCAATCATAGCAAACATTATTCTAGTAATTGAGGTAAAATAAAGGTTAAGGGTTGGTTTAGTCTTGTGAATTATCTTGGAGGTTTATCAGGAATATTTATCAAAAAATTCTTTACAACTTCTTTAGTATTGATGTTTGATGTGTTTCTACTATCAGTAACTCCATCACCTACTACTTGTTTGTTATTATATTAGTTCTTGGAATTTTTATCTTCGTAATTTTTCTTGAATTATCCTCTTATAATAAGGGCATATTCTACCCTCCTTTCTAAATATATAGCTTAATCAAAATATTTTACTCTAGCTGTAGCAAGTTCATAAGATAATTGTTCTTGTAAATTTCCAATGAATATTTCCAACATCTCTCGATGAAGTAAGGCAAAATGTAATTTTCCTAAAGTTATCTCCATTTAGTCAATAACTCAACAAAGCTTTTTTATTTTACTTGTTTCAAATTATATAAATTCTTAATAGTGACATGTATTTCTATGTATGCACTAAATTGGTGAACAAAAATTTCTATTGTCTCTTCAAATTTTCTCAAAGAATTAGTTGGTAATTGATAATACCATTCTAAGGCCATGCCCCTGAGACTTTTAAGGAACATTTTTAGTAACAACAAATCATCATAGGGAATATCATGATAGGATGTCCTAAACATACAAATATGCTCAATAGGATATTCGGTTCCTTTATATATCAGGTGGACCGACATAGGGAAATGTTTGGGGTAAGGTTGAGCAACAATGATAGGATCCAAAGGTTGACTACACATCTCTCGACAACTGTATGAGGGATGGTAAGGATCTATCTGATCTATATGTGAAGCTAATCATTTAACTATAACGATCTAAAAAGTATACACCTAACTAGTGCATCAATTGAAATCAAGTATTAAAACAATAAATAATGGACAACAATGAATTTAACAAGAAAGCAGGTTTTCTTTTATTAAAACTTTGCCAAATCCTGATTACATATACATCCCTCTTAGGGATACTCAATCTTTGATACAATTGATACAATTTTGAAGACCCTCTAAATGAGGGGGTGGTGTAATCCACAAAATTTTTAGAAGGTACACGAACTACTTAAGGCCAAATATAGCCTTCTTCTCATGTGATTGGAGGTATATGCTACCTTGAATGCCTTGAAAATTATTAGGTCCTATAAACCTTACATTCAAGAAACAACATGAAAGGGGTTAATAACAAATGAGGCCTCTCTTGATGAGGCTTTTGAGACAATTGCATAAATTAATGATAAATAAAGCAAGAAAACATGTAAATTTATGAATATATGCATGAAATCATAAAATTACTATAAAGCATGTAAAGGAAGCATGAAATCTAACTATTATGCATCCTAATTAGCCATTAGAACTTGAAAAGCATGAAAATTCAAGAAACTATTATAAATTTATAATTGCAAGGAAATGGAAGCAAATCTACCTCTAAATCATAAATTAAATCGATCAAATGTATGCTACAATGTTAATCTATGCTAGAGTAAGCTATTTGCATAACTAGAAATGGAAATCTATTTCTAAAACAAATAAAATTAAAGATAAAACCCTCACCGTGGGTCTGATGCAAAACTGGCATGGTTAGCCATGACTAGCAGCCACAGTTGAGTTGAAAGTATTCTTACTCTTATAATTAGGTATTGGATCCTCAGTTTCCTTTATGGAATTAATAATCAAGGGTTAATTTTGTGTCCCAAGATGGATTAGTAGTTGAATTTGATAATATTTGTGTTCTATTGGCTTGATTTTGTGATTGATGCATCTTAGTCCTTTGGAAGCTTCATTTATGGATTCATGCTTATCACTCCACAATTGGGCAACATTTTGACTCTTCTCAAAGGGTTTTCACTTCACTATCTATTTCGGCAGAGCTTCGTTGCATTCCAACTCAAGATCATTCCAAATGTCTCCCCAATATGAAGGGGGTTCTTATAGCATTCATAATCCCTAATATTGGTTTGATTGGGAATCCAAGATCAAGATCCAGGAGGTTGGATCAGTTGGGATAAAAAATCTCAAAGTTTCCTTGACAAAATAGTTTAAACTTTGTTGCCTAGACCCTTGCAACCGAATTTGGCTCAACCCAAGATTCAAAATAATTTCACTGCTAGCCGTAGATCTAAGGAACATCTAGCTCTGTTAGCCACTGGTGTCAGTCATGGCTAGGACTGATTATGCCAAGGCTACCAAAACTGAGTGGTTAAAACCATTGCTTCACCTTGGAGTTATCTAAGATCCTTCATATGTTCTATTAACATGCCCATATGAGTAGTCCCCTACACATGATGTGTTTTAGGTGTCTACAAATACCCATTTTGGGATGAGTTGTGAGAATAAACAACACTAAGAAAAAATAGACCTCATAAAACCATGTTGTAGGTCGAATGATGATCATTGATCTAATCAACATTAGATGTCCAGTCCTACAAAAGGATGTATCATTGCTTCCAACTGAGAGAAGGCTTAATTTGCAAAGCATTTGCAAGCTCCATGACAATTGGGTAGTCGGTGTTACAATCATACTGATAGTTGGAGAGCTACTAACTTAATTGTTATATTTACTTTTTTTCCCAACAGAGGGTAATTTTATGATAGTTGTTGGCAATTATTCGTAATATAAACACAATTTGATAAGATTGAGTGATATCCTATTGAATTGGATTATGATTATTGATATTATGACTACCCCCTCAACTGATGAGTCGATGAGGATAGTACAATTAATGAAGCGATGAGTCACTTGACCAACATGATTGATTTGAACAATTGAAGACTTTTACACTTTAATATTACTTTGCAAGGCCTAATTCAACCATGATTACAACTATTAATATTAATTGTACATCTCTATCCCTTGGAGCAATCCAACTGTAACAGACTTCTTGAGGAATCAATATGATAGCAATTCCAATTATGTTTGTGTTGAATCACTATGTTCGATGATCTCCTAAAAAATTCCATAGAAGAATTCAGATAAATCCTCATTCCCGTGGGGCATTCCAGTCGTTGTGGCCTTCTTAGGGATTGAAGTGAAGCATATCAATTCAATGATGACTAATTTACCCCAAATGGCCTTATAGTAATTTACTCATATTGTCGGGTTGCATGGATCACAAGTCGCTGCAACCGCCAAGTGTATAGGGTAAATAACTAGATATGAGGTGCATTTGAATTTTTGAATTATGTAAATTTTTGTTATATTTGAAAATTTTAAGGGTTTCAACCTATTGAATATTTTTGATTTTGCATTCTGAAGCTCCTCATGGTTGGATTTTGAGAGCATTTATTATTGTATGCTAACTGTGATTGTCAGCCACAACCAATTTTGGTAAATTCCTTAGCTACAACTCTAACCCGTGTTCGATAAACCCTAATTTTGTGCCCGTGGTTGCCAGTGGTGGCTATGGGTTAAATCAGAAATATAAAAGAAAATTTAGCATTCTCAAAATTCATTATTTCCATTGTCAACTTGTGAAACTAAGAGATCTAAGAGGAGAAACAATGAAGCTTAACATGAAATGTTGTCACAAACCTTACACCCAAACCCAATGGCTGACCAACTAGAGGCATCTTCTAGTGGTGGAGCCGATGCCATGAAGGTATCATCACAAACCTCACTCATTTTATTACCAACTTAAAATGAACCACATTAAGAAATGGGTTAAATAAACCAAATTAAACTACTGGTAAAGAACCTCACCCTAGTTAGGATTAGTCTAGGTTAGCTTAGTGGGTGGAAATTTAATTTTTGGGGCTGCTTAGGATGGGAAGTGACCTCGAAAGGGGTGCTTCTCTTAGCCGTGGGTGGCAGTTGCGACTTCCAATTGGTAAATTAGGGGCCACAACTATTAGTCGCGACAAGATTCAAATCCTAACGATAAAAAAATTTACCGTTGCCACCAGCCGTGGGTCCTAGACGCAGTTGAGCAACTTTAGGAAAAAATTTACAATTTTTTTATTTTTTTTATTTTTGACTTATTTAATTAATTTTTTTTAAATTTTCGCATGCATTTATGAATTTTTTTATCTTTTTGATATTTTTTGAATTTATTTGACTTTTGAAGTATGTTTTTTGATTTTTTTGATTTATTTTATGTATTATTATTTGTCCTTTTAGCTGACTAATAGAGCAAGGGATTTCGAGCTCTTTCATGACCTCCTTCGTCAGATTAGTGATCCTGATCAAGACTGGTTTGCCTCTATAGGCCTTAGCTATGTTATTCGCTTACCTACTATTAGGGCTGACCATACCTACATGAATGCTTTCGCCCATCATTGGGATGTAGACCAACACATTTCATATGTCGATTAGAGAGATCACGGTCACCTTGGAGGATGTTTACTGCATCTTCTACATCCCTATCGATGGTGAGGACATCACCTCTTCATCTACCACGGTGAAGGATATTATTTTTTAGTGGATTTTTGGTGCTCACAACAATGAGGCACTTGAGGATATTGACCATGGGGGTGTGCCCATTGAGCATTAGTATTGGGTGTAGGTCTTCATAGAGCGACAAGCCATCCTTATGTATTGGTGCATACATATCCTACTTCCAGATACATATAGAATGAGTTTCCCTTGGAAAATATTAGATAGGATGTAGGAAATTCTGGGTAGTACTATAGAGGAGCCACTAATTTTATCATGTGGTAGCAACCTACTCACACAACTCTATCATGAGCTATATCAGATCACATAGTGAGGCTACATTGGAGTTGTCTGTAGTCTGCTGCTTTAGATAGAAGTATGGAAACACATCACCATTGATCACCCTGGAAGAATTCCCCAATAGATCGAAGACATAATAAAGGCTTCTCAATGCTATTATTCTTGCTGGCCTAGAGAGATTGAGGGTTTCAAGAGAAAATATCATGCAAGGGACCTCCAATACTACATAGACTGATTGACTGCATTGCAAATAGGGCAGGTTCTATGGTGACCCTACATGTATTGTCCTGCTTGGGGGGAGGTAGATCACTAATCGAAGTGGATGAGATGTGGCAGGTGGCTCCTCAAGCCAAACCCAACATTCGTGAGTTCTTCTATTTCTCATGCATTACTAGGTAATTTGGGATCTACCAGGATATTCCACCAGTGCCCACTATCTATCATCACCTTAAGATGGAGAGAGATTTGACTTGGCCTCAGGTTACCCCATTGGGTGACAAGGATGATGATTTCCAAGACTCCAAACTGGTAGACACGGGGACCACTATTTATTATGATGCCTAGTGGACTACTAGGATATGGTGGGATAAGGGCATAGCTATAGAGGAGAGGCCCCATACTAAGGAGGATGGAAAGGAGGAGTTATATTATGAGGTCTCATAGCTCAGAGCCTAGGTAGCAAGTTCACAGAAATAGTTGGGGACCACCTAGATGCAAATTTTGGGGAGGGACACCTCCATTGCCACTCTACAGATATAGCTGAGAGTAGCTCAAGATCAAATTGTAGAGGGATAGGCTCAATGTCATAGATACAAGGAGGAGAGGACTCTTCACCTGGCATAGATTGATAGTGCCACTACATCTCTATAGAATATGATGATTGAGAAAGATATTATATAGTCTTGGCTAGACTTCAAGACTCAAGAGAGGGATTTGTTGAATATTGTGCAAGGTGAGACCTCGACTTCACAAGATGCTCCTACGAATCTGGTTGTACAAGGATCCACAAGTTTGGACCCAATTGTAGAGATCAAGAGATTGTAGGCTTTGGTTCAGACTCATATCAAGCAGTGCTTTCAATGTGTCCCATATCACTCTCCTAAATGGAGAGGTCACACTCCATGATGGTGAGATTCTAAAGATATCTGGAGCTCCAAGGATTCAGGGGACTCAGACACAGGAGACAGGGTAGTTCTCAGCTCAGCCCAACCATAGGACTTACAGGTCTAAGAGGTCCACTGGTGCCAGCTCTAGGTAGACTGACCGAGAGGGTGGAGGTGATGGAGGATCCTCATAGATAGGGGGTGTAGGCCAATCATGATTATGCCTTGGGAAAATTATATCATTTTTTAGTGTAAGGTTTGAGGACCTACACATTCGTAGCCTGTGGGTATTTTGGGCACACCTATGTACTCTTTGAGACACACATTTATATGATATGACATTGGATTTATGACTCATTATATGTGTACATTTATTTGTTTTATGTTTATGAGATGCATATGGATGCAATGCTTATATGTGATTTTGACTAGATGCTATATGATGTGATGTATGGATGACATTCACTAGCTAGATGATGGATGCATGACTAGATATTGTGATCTAGATGTGTATATGGACTATTATGATGTCTGCATATGTGGATGTAATTTTTAGATGTTAAATGAATGTTTGATTTGATTTACTTGAATGAATTTAATTTATGATGTTATCATATGATGAATGCAATGTATGTAATGCATTTTTTACATGATGATGATCTAATGTAAATGAACATGTATGATTTAATCACTTAAAACATAAGGAATGAATGTAATATGAGTTAAAAATCTAATGTGTGACACGAAAAAATGTATAATAATAATGAAAATATAATTGATAACTCTTATAATTAATATTTAATCAATTAGACACTCATATGTAAGATGAGATAATGATATTGTTTCTATTCATAAACTTTTGTAAGTTAAAATATATGCACAACATAGTCAGTGGTTGTCTAAATATCATTTCTGATATCCATCATGTATCTATTTTATGTTATGAACACCTCTTAATAAAAAAAATCTCATAAAAATAAATTGATGATTGATTGCTTTATTTGATTTGTTTCTATCTGGGAATTTTTGAGGTTTTCCATGAGACTCAAACACCCTAATTGACTTATCAAAAGTTGTATAATGACTATACTAGACTTTTAAAAAATAAACTTTTCACTATGAAAGACCAAGATATTCATTACCCCTGTGTGCACAAATGAGTATATTAGATGAGACATAAGACTACCTCATTGCCAAACGAGATTCATTCAGCCCATTGATGTAATGAGGATCACCACATGTCTATCCGATCCTAGGTTTGGACTTAGTTGGACTAGAACACTAGGAAATGTGGAACGATAGTTAGGTGGAGCAATAGAAAAAATGTAAAGTATTATTTATTCACCAAAATGCAGTGTTTACAATGCTTAAATAATAGGGAAATTAATTTCCTTAGAAAACTTAGGGAATAGATAGGGAAGAATAAAAATAGGGAGGAAATGAGGAAAGAAAATAGGAGTTGAACTCCCTATCGTCCATGTCGTCCAATTTACGCATTCAGCTGTCGTCCAAGCCATTCAATCTTCCCAGTCAGCTGTTGTCCAAGGAGGTAAAAGGGTAAGTTCCAAAGCTTACCATTGTCAAACAAATTTTTTACCTTTTACCACTTTAACTTCCAACATTCTCCCCTTTAAAGTTGAGAGGACTGACTATACAATATCTCAGATTTATATATTGAGCTTTAGCTATACCTTTGGTGAAGATGTCTACAATATTATCCAAAGTGTTGAAATATTGAAGCTCAACTATCTGCTATTCCACCATGTCTCGAATGAAGTGATACTTCATATCGAAATGCTTTGATCTGCTATGGTGGATTGGATTGTATGCCAAATGAATGGCACTTATATTATCACAATACAGTCAAGTTGGACCACTTTGAATTTCTCCAATATCTTAAAGGACTTTTTTCAACCATAGGGCTTGAGTACTAGCATGTGTGATGGCTATATACTTAGCCTCAGTAGATGACAATGCTACAATAGTTTGTTTCTTGGAACTCTATGTAACTAGTCCTGACCCTAGACTAAAATAATTTCTTGATGTAGATTTCCTATCATCTATATCGCTGCCCCAATCACTGTCACTGAAGCCAACTAATTTCATAGAATTACATTTTTGGTAATGGATTCCAAAATCCAATGTACCTTTTACATATCTTAAGATTCGTTTAGTTGCTTGTAGATGCAGCTCATATGGACTTTCCATAAACCTTGAAACTAGAGAAACAACATATTGAATATCAGGCCTTGTGTTTGTGAGAAACATCAGACTCCCAACCATGCTTCTGTAAGTGGTCATTTCAATATTTGATGCTTCCTCATCCTTGCTCAATTGGATCCCATGTCTAGTTGGAGTTGCAAGTGATTTGCACTGCTCCATGGAAAATTTCTTGATCATGTCTTGAGCATACTTGTGTTGACATATGAATATCCCTTTGTTTGATTGATGTACTTCCATGCCTAGGAAGTATCACATTAGACCAAGATATTTCATCTCAAACTATTTCATCATGGAGTTTTTGAACTCCATATTCAATTTAGTGTTACTACCCATAAATATTAGATCATCCACATAAAAACAAATTATAAGAATATCTACTCCATGCTTTAGGTGGTATAAATTTGGTTCACTTTTACTTCTTGTGAATCCATACTTTCTGAAATAGATATCAATGCATGAGTACCAAGATCTTGGTGCTTGCTTGAGGCCATAAAGTGTTTTTTTTCAATTTATAAACAAGGTTCTCCTTTCCATGTTCTTGAAAGCCTTGAGGTTGTTGAACATAAATCTCCTCTATCAAGTATCCATTCATAAAAGCACTTTTCACATCCATGTGTTGAACATTCCATCCTTTATGGGCTGCTAAGGAGAGAACAGATTTGATTGTCTCTTGTCGTGCAACTTGAGCAAAGGTTTCCTCATAGTCCATGCCAATTTTTTGAGTAAAACCTTTTGCTACTAGTCTCATATTATGCCTCTCAATGCTTCCATCAATATTGTATTTTGTCTTGTATACCCATTTACATCCAACACATTTTTTTCCTTTGAGTAGATTTACTAGCTCCCATGTATCATTATCTTTTATAGAGGTTATTTCCTATTTCATGGATTATTGCCATGCATTTTGAGTACAAGACTTCTCATAGCTAGCTGGTTCTAGCTGAGCATTAGACAATAAAGCATAATTGACTACATATCCCCTAGGATCATGGGAATCATCATCCTCATGCAATCACAAATTTTTAAGTTGCTACAAAATTGTATTCATTTCACTAGCTTGGCTTCTAGTGAATCTTCTCTAGAAATTCTGATCCAACATTTGAAAAGATGGATGATGTTGTAATGTTATTTTACCTCTTGATGGAGAGTATCTGTCAATGTCCATCAGTGAATAACTTACTGATCTCTATGGAGAAGGACTTGGAGTGGCGGTTGAAGTACTTGATGTAGTACTCCTGTATGGGCTTGGAGGGGGTGGTGTGCCTTTGTTTTTCTTGGGAGACACCTGTTGTACCTATGCAGAACTTAAATTTTGGGACTCATCATCAAAAAATAATCTTTGATGACCCCCATTATCCCCATTCATAAAAATTACATCCTTGGAGAGTACAATTTTATGATTCTTGGGGTTGTAGAATCTATATGCTTTTGTAGACTCACAATACCCTACAAATATACAAGCTTGAATTTTGGGATCAAGCTTATTCATTTTCTCATCAGGAATGTGTGCATATGCTAAAGAACCAAAAACTTTGAAGTGCTTTAAATTTGGTTTCTTTTCGTACCACCCCTCATAAGGAGTTACACCATCTAAACTAGAAGTTGGACTTCAATTTAGAATGTATACACTGGTTCTTACGACATCAACCCAATACATATTAGTTAGATGCTTAGTCTAAAGCATCGTTCTCACCATCTCAACTATGGTGCGTTTCTTTCTCTCTGCCACACCATTCTGTTGTGGGGTATAGGAAGTGATGAATTACCTTTTTATCACACTTTCTTTACAATATTTCAAGAATACTTTTGAGGATTACTCACCTCTTCGATCTGTCCTAAGATATTTTATATAATTCCCACTTTGATTATCTACATTGTTTCTGAAATCTATGAAGCAATAAAAAGCTTCATCTTTATGTTTCAAGAAATAAATCCAGCACATTCTAGAGAAATCATCTATGAAAGTGAGAAAATAAGAATTGTTTCCAAGACTCTGTGTTTGCATTGGACCACAGATATCCGAATGCACTAATTGAAGTGGATAGTTGGCTCTCCACGCTTGTCCTTTAAGAAATTTAAACCTTGAGTGCTTTCCCAAAGCACATCCTTCATAGACCTCCTTATTTTTATTGATTTTGGGAAGTCCTATCACCATAGATTGAGAAGTGAGCAGTTTCAAGCTAGCGAAATTAAGGTGACCATATCGCAAGTACCAAAGCACACTTGGATTTGTTATAGCTACATTTGCAAGTTGATCTCCTCCTGAATCACCACATTTGAAAGGGAATGAATAATTCTTGGTCATGGGGACCTGTGTGATGACACGATTACAATTATTTTTATCAAAAATGATACATTTTCCTTCATCAAATACAAGTTTGTAATTGTTCTCCATAATTTACCCAATGCTTAATAGATTGTGTTGGAGATTTGGAGTGTAATAGATGTCATTCACTTTCTTTAGTCCTTATTTGGTTGGAACCTCCATGGCTCCAATTCCCTCTACTTGCAATGCTTTATCATCCCCTAATTTGATTTGGGATTTATAAGTGGAATCTAGAGTTGCAAATAAATTTTCTTTGCCACTCATATGATTTGAGCAACCATTATCTAGAATCCATGTGTCATTTAGATTTTGTTCTGATTGTCCATATAAAAGAAAAATATTAGAGGTATCATATTCTTCTCCATAATTTCCATATTGACTACTACTGCCTTGTAAATATTTTGACTAGCAGTCACGATAAAAGTGACCTGGCTTGCCACAGTTGAAACAAGCTATTTTGGACTTGTCACTTCCTCACCCTTGATTTCCACTTTGTCTTAGATTTCCTCCTCAATTTTTATTTCCACTTCTATGCCGATTTCCTCCTCTGTATGAGTTGCCTCCTCTGTTGGAGTTGCCTCCTTTGTTTTGGTTGTCTCCTCTATTTTGGTTACCTCCTCTGTAGTTGCCTTTGTCTCTACCTATTTGGTGTCCTCTACCTTGACCTCTTCCACATCCTCTTCCAATGTTTTCATTGGAAGTGAAGGCCTTCTCGTCACCTCTGTAGCTGGTTGAAGGAGATTCCAGAAATCTCTCTTCATGTGACATTAACGATCCAATTAAAGTGGAAATATCTTTAGATTATTCCATAATTATGGCAATATGATTCCATCTCTATGGAAGTGTTCACAAATTTTTTTTTACAATTGTCTCAGACTTGATTTCCTTGCCAAGTGTAACCATTTTATCAACAATTGCTTTTACTCTAACATAATAATCACCGACTTTTTCATCATATTTCATTCTAAGATTTTCAAAATATATTTTTTAGTGTTTGAAGCCTCACCTGCTTCACTTTATTACTACCCTGGAATCCATCACTCAAATATTTCCATGCAGCTTGTGCAGTCATACAAGCAACGATTCTAGGGAATATACTTTTCTCCATCGCTGCTTGGAGATGAGAAAGAGCAGAAGATTTTCTCTTTTGTCCTTCTTTTCATGTTTTCTTGTCTACGATACTTAGTGTTGTCTAGTCTGAGTGTTCTGTGTAACCCTCTTCTATTATGTCCCACACTCTTCCTATGAGCAGGGTCTTCATTTTTATAGACCAATACTTGTAGTCATAACCATTGAACTCTGGTATAGGTAAACTGTTGTGTCAGGCCATAGTTACTAAAAAACTCTTTTTATTTCATGGTTACAATAAAGCACTCTACTTTTTCAAAGAAGGAAGGAAGAAGAAATAAGAAAGAAGAGATTACAAATTTAAGTCAAATCTGACTTGATTTACTCTATCATTGATTGCTTGTTCCTCTTGTTGTGGGGATGCTATCTCTTGATTCACGAAATTATCTGCTACTTCTTCTTCGTCGTCACTTAAAAATATTATTTTTGGTGATTCTGGTTCTAAAATTTCCACAAAAATATTATAGTGTGTATATTATGATTCTTGTGGTGCAGCTTGTATGGATTCCGATTGTTCAAATTGACTCCTAAAAGAGTTATCTTCAAAGTATACCTCATACCCTGAGTCAGGATGCCTTTGATGTGCAATTACTGCATTCTGAAGTTGGCTAAACACAATGTTGATCCCATAACCTCTTACTTTTTCATCAAATCTCTCTGCACCTTCTCTTGCTAAAATTGCACATAAGGCATGATAACAACCATTTGGTCTTATCATCAATGCCTCTTTACAATTTTACAATTTTGATCCTTTATCTCTTTTACAAAAAAAACTAAGCCTCTTAGGCTTATTACACAATATTTCTATAGTTTGTGATTCCTCGAATCAAGTGAAAAATGAACCCTTCTATTACAATGAATTACCTCTTAGGCAATATTCTCCTTCTTTAATAGTATTTAAAAAAAATCTATATTACTATTTAATAAAAAAAAAAAAACAATTGGCCTTAAAAAACAATTTAAAAAAAAACAACTATATTTAATTTATTAAATATAATATAAATAATTAATTTAATAATATAAAGAAAATTTTCAAAAAAAAAAATTCAAGTTGCATGGCCCGATGGGAAGGCAAAGGAGGCTTGACTCCTTTATCTTGTCGTGGCCACGCATAAGACAAAAAAAAATTAAAGGGTCTTTAGTCCCACATCCACTGTGCGATGTTGTTTGAGGTGTTTAAAACCCTCAACACGCACAATATCACTTGATTACCTTCGGGTAATCAGTGACCACCCTTTTGCCTCCTTCTCGAGCCTGTCTCTCCTCACCACATCACCTGTCTTCTGGTCTACCACATTGCCTATTGTATAGTCTCTGGTCTGCGCCAACCTTGCTCTCTCCTCGCTATGTGTTGATGTTCGGTTGGCTTCTCCTGTGGTTTGCTCCTCCTCCTTGCGTGCTCTTTGTGCGGGCCTTCTCCCGAACTTACCTCGATTCATGATTCATGGGCCCTCTCGACCTTGCCTCAATTCACATGCTATGGGCCCTCTCGACCTCGCATTGCTTCATGTGCTATTGGTCTCCTCCAACCTCGATCCATGGGCCCTCTTCGACCTCACTCTAATACCAGATGTGGCACGGTAGTTAGGTGGAGCAATAGAAAAAATGTAAAGTATTATTTATTCACAAAAATTTAGTGTTTACAATGCTTAAATAATAGGAGAATTAACTGCCTTAGAAAATTTAGGGAATAGATAGGGAAGAAGAAAAATAGGGAGGAAAGGAGGAAAGGAAATAGGAGTCGAACTCCCTATCATCCATGTCATCCAATCTGCCCAACCAACTGCCATCCAAGCCATCCAATCTGCCCAGTCAGCTACCATCCAAGGAGGTAAAAGGGTAAGGTCCAAAGCTTACCGTTGTCAAACAAATTTTTTACCTTTTATCATTTTAACTTCCAACAGGAAATATAGGCCACCTAAAGCTAGCTCATTTGTGAATTGCTAGACCTACCCCAATGTCAGGCGGGATTCATTTAGCCCATTGTTTTATTGGGGATCACTCCATGATTTTTGAGTATTTACCTTTCTAGGGATTCAAGCTCACCCCCTTATTTTCTTCACTTTATTTGGATACTTGCTCATATATAGTGATAAAAATCACTATTTATTTTGTATATATATATATATATTTTCTTTTATTTGCTCCTTTTTGTAAGCAATGGATTTCTTTGGGTATATGGAAACTTGTCCTTTTCTAATGACCACTACTCTAGACCTTTGCTCCTCACAAATGAACAAGTAACAAAACCTTTCTCTTAAGGTGACTAGGAACACTTCATAGTATTCATCTTTCCTTGCCCTAATTAGGATTGTTAATGTGTTGATTAGTGATGGGATTTTGATATGCTAAGTGCTATCAAAACTAGACCTCATCTAAAAAAGAAAAGCAAGCTTTCTACTAAATTTGAGAAGACCACTAGGTATGGTTGAATGACCATAAAACCCTAGTATATTCTTCATAGCAATGGGAGGGGTTGTGTTGAGAAACACAATTACTCACAATGGTGATGGAAGATGATGATGCATGATTGAAATACAAACGTGGTATCATTTGTAATATTGTAAACACAACCTATCCTAATGCAAAGTGTGATGGATGGAAATGCCTAAATGTAATGCAATTAAATGAAATGCATGTGCAAAATGAAATGCATGATGCAAATATTTTTGAATTTTTGAATATTTTGCAATATTTTTAGCTTTTATTGCTTTTTTATTTTTATGGATTTTGAAAATTTCCATATTTTTGAATTATTATGTATGGAACACCTTAATATGAAGGATGTTGAGAGGTTTAGGCTCCTCAACCCCTTCAAGTGATGTTAGGTGATATGTTCTAGGTCCAATCTTCTCTGAGATGATATAAGGACCTAACCAGTTAGCCACAAATTTATCTTGCAAGTGTGGTGACATATTTGAGTTATGTTGGTTCTATTTCAGCACAAGATCACCAAATTTAAAGTCTCTCAAATGGACTTTATTATTGTAAGCTCGTTTTAAGCACTCTTGATAAACACAAAGATGCTCAAGGGCATTCATGCAATATTCATCAAGAAGCATCAGTTGATCAAGGTGAGCTTGCCGTGCAGTATCATCATCGATGAACTCTTTCAATGTGATGTGCAACATTGGAATATCCAACTCTAAGGGCATAATGGCCTCAATGCCATATACTAGTGAAAACGGGGTTGCCCTAGTGGGCATTTGTATTCTAGTCTTGTAAGCCCATAATGCAAGGGGTAGCTGGATGTGCCAATATTTGTGGTTTTCTTGTACCATATTTTTCAAGATGGCTACCACTATCTTGTTTGAAGATTTAGCTTTCATGTTTGCCTATGGATAGTATGGAGTCACAAAACTATGTTGTATATTGTACTTGGACATTAAAGCCCTCACAGTTTTATTCTTGAATGAAATTCCATTATCCGAGATTATTTTGGATGGTATCCCAAAATAACTAATGATATTGTGAAGTATAAACTCTGCAATACATGCTCTAGTTGTCATTGTTAAAGGGATTGCTTCCACCCACTTTGTAAAATACTCAATAGCCATTATAATAAATGTATGTCAGCTCGATGACATGGGAGATATCTTACCAATTAGGTCTAAATCCCACTGAGCAAATGGCCAAGCCACTTGAATGGGCTGTAAGGCCTGTGATGGCAAGTGCATAAGATTAGCATGATATTGACATTTAATACATTTCTTGACATATGTGGTGCAATCCTTATCCATAGTGGGCCAATAATAACCCATTCAAAGGATGTGCTTGAAAATGGCCATGTCGCTAAAATGGCCACCACATGTACCATCATGAGCTTGTGAAATTGCCCAAGCTGACTCTTGGGGCTCAAGACAACGAAGGAGAACTCCATCATAGCTTCAATGATACAAGATGTCTCCTAGCAAGACATACTTTGTAATTTTTTGTCTGAATATGCACTTCACGACATGTGATAATCCCTGAGGGATTAAACCAAGCTTAAGGAAGTCATGTAATTGTGACATCCAATCCTGATAAGCTTCTACCTCGACTGACAAGATGACTTGTTCCCCTGGTGTTTTTCTATGTGCGAATGCAGACTAGGATACAACCTTGTGGTGAATGGTGGTGCCATTCCCCGTAGGACCCTGCGAGATCAAAGACCCCTAGGGCGCCTTCTTGAGAAAGTCTCTGGATTTATAGAACCACTCATGGTTTGGTTCTATATGAATCATGTTGACTGATTCCTTGTTATCAAAAGCCTCATGCTGCATCATGGCATGCGATAGCATATTTACATGAATGGTAGTAAAATCGGTAGATGGATTCTGAGGGATTAAAGATCCCAAAGATGCCATAGTGTCTGTGAACCTATTCAACAAACGAGGGATTTCCTTGATGTCATACCACTCTAGCTGGGCTAGATAAGTGTTAGCAAGATCCTTGTAAGCTTTCAAGATAGGACACCTACATTGAAAAATTCCCTTCACTTGATTGACTATGAGAAGGGAATCACCAAATATGTTTAACCTTTTAATATTCATGGTGATAGTTGTTTGGAGGCCCAAGATTAGGGCTTCGTACTCAACATTTTTATTGGTACAAGGAAAGTCTAGCTTAAATGACAAGGGCATTGGAGCACCTTGTGGTGTGAAGAAGATAATTCCTGCACCACCCCCTTGCTCACACTTCGAACCATCGAAGAACAAAGTCATGTCAACTTTGTTATCTAGTTCTTTGGGTTTGGGAGATTTTGATAACGCAAATACTGCATCATTAGGAAGCTCTATGGTGAGGGGCCTACTATTCTCAAGAGGTGCCTCTACCAACTGATCAGCTATGACCTGTCCCTTGATGGAATTTTGGCTGATGAATTCCAAATCAAATTCTATCAATAGCATGATCCACTTTACAATACATGTATTATGATATGTCTTGCTCATCATATACTACAAAGGATTTTGTTTGGATATCACATACGTCGTATGACTTAGCATGTAATGATGCAACTTCTTCATTGCAAATACCACTACTAAACACAACTTCTCCATGTATGCATACCCTAGCTCATAACTCACCAAGGTGTGACTGATGTAATATATCACTTGCTCTTTATCTTACATGTTCTTTTGGGCCAACATGGTTCCCAATGCAAATTCAGTAGCCGATATATATAGCAGGAAAGGCACATCTGGTCTTGGTGGAGCTAGCACTGGAAGTGTTTCCAGGTATTGCTTAATTTTAATGAAGGCCGCTTGACAGTCCTCGTCCCAATTGAATGGGACCCCCTTGTGTAGAAGTCAATTCATGGGTTGAAATTTATCCGATAATTGTGCGATAAATCACTTTATGGATGCTACTTTGCCCTGTAGGCTTCTTAGCTCTTTGATATTTGTGGGAGGATGCATTTCTAATATGGCCTTGACCTTCATTGGGTCAACTTCGATCCCTCATTTTGAAATGATGAATCCCAAGAGCTTTCCTGAAGTTATGCCAAATACACACTTCTTGGGATTCAACCTGACATTATGCTCTATCAGGTGATCGAAGACCTTCCTCAGGACCTTTGCATGCTCTGAATGCAGCAATGACTTTGCCAATAAGTCATCGATATAATATTCTAAGATTTTGTGCATGTAGTCATGGAAAATGTATGTCATGGCTCGCTGATATGTGGCACCAACATTTTTAAGGCCGAATGGCATAACTTTATAACAGAATATTCCCCATGGCGTTGTGAATGTGGTTTTGTGCTGGTCTTCAGCTTTAATCCAAATTTGATTGTAACCAAAAAAACCATCCATAAGGGAGAGCATCTCATGACCTGTAGTTGCATCTACAAGAGCATCTATGTTGGGCAATGAGAATGAATCCTTTGGTGTTGCCTTGTTGAGGTCTCTAAAATCCATATAGATACGAATCCTTCCATCAGGTTTTCCTACAGGTACCATGTTTGATACCCATTCTGGATAGTCGATGGAGATAATGAAATCTACATCCAACAACTTCTGCAACTCATATTTAACCATTAAAGTGACTATTGGATGCATCTTCCTAAGCTTCTACTTGACAAGCCTTTTAGAGGGGTCTAGCGAAAGGTTATGAGTAACCATTTTTGGATCTAGTCCCAGCATATCCTTGTATGTCCAAGCAAAGAGATCAGGTCTCTATTTTAGTAGAGGGATGAGGTTGGCATGCTCATCAAGAGATAGACTCTCTCCAAACTTAACCTTCTTAGGATTAGTGGGATCATCACTGATATCCACATCGAAGGTTTCCTCTATTGACATATGTGATCCCTCCTCAAGCTGGTGAGGCATAGGAATCAAGTGGATGTCATCAACTAGGTTTAAAGGTCCTACATTAAAATTTCCCTTAGTATGATAAACATCATGTGCATAGCCTAGCATAAAATGGAAAGGTTGCAACATTTCTTCATTAGGGAAGAAATCTTCAGGCTCTAGTGGTGAATCAATGTGATCCCAATCAATAGCATCTACATTAAGATACAATGGTTTGGAAGGATCGATTGGATTGTGAAGTGGAGTGGTCAGATCAATGGAGATCATATTGATGGAATGGATTAGATCTCCAGGACCACGTGTGTGCAATTCTACCTTATCTGTGCTATTCACATACCCAAGATGTGGCTCTAGGGGTATGGGGATCTCTGGATCTAGTCTATGAATAGACTGGAAAGTGGGATCACTTGGCTCAAGGAGTTGCATGTATGTCGGTGGATCAGGGAAGACTATATGATAAATCATATCTAAATTGGGTGGTCTCCCTCTAAGGCGTGGGCCAGGATAGACTCTCCGATACATCTCATCGATGTCAACCGGTTCATGATGATGGCGTAAATAGTGAGGCCCGAGATAGGCTCTCTCAGTCTCATCCTCATCATCGCTATCATATATGAGTCCTTCACCCCTACCGACTAGAATTAGGTGATTAGCAAGATGAGGCCCAAGGTAGGCCCGCTCTTCATAGCCACTATCATCAATGAGGGATCCCTCATTCTCACCCACTATCTCCATGGGTAACAGATGATATAAATGTAGAGGGCCTAAGTAGGCCAACTCAATTTCATCCTCACATTATTCATTGCTTGAGGATTGCTCATCATCATCTATTCCAGAATCACAATCTGGTCCATCACTTTTGACAATGGACTCTACTTGCACTTCCTCAGAAGCAACTTCTGATTCAGTGTCTATTGCTATACCCAGATTTTGGATCTACATACCAGTGTCATTGGTAGCTTCATGACTTTCAATGTCCAAGTCAGCTCTTGGAATATCTCCTGGATTGACCTCTACCATGATGTTATCATGATAGATCTCAGGTGGCTCAATAGAGACGTAGGTTACCAACCTATTACCCCTTTATATGTGAGAAGGGTTAGGGTGATAAGGATTCCAATCCACATCATCCCCCAAACTAAGGTTCAGATGATCGAGAGATGCTACTAAGAGCTCATCCTATCCTCTTATATGGTAGCCTAACCCAAACCTATCAGTTGGTAGCTGATACTATGGTTCATAAGGAGTTCGGTACCCTTGCTCGAATAAGCCTAAACCGTAACCATGCCAATGGTAACATTCAAAGTAGTGCAAGGTGAACTCAGGGTTAGACAAATAATGAACATTCACCATGAATGGTTCATCATCATCCTCATATATGGGCATGTGATTTGCAAGTTGGTCCAGACCTCCATAAATGAAGTTTGTTTGGTTGGGTGGCACCCCTAGTGGTACCACTATCCCTATAGGAAAGTGATGGGCTTGAGGTCAGCCCATGTCCTATGTAGTCTCGATAAATGGTGTGAATGTCATATTCTACACTATATATTCTACTAACCCAAGATTAACCAAATGTACGGTCACCTACGGTGCAGATGACCCTACTGAAGAAGTAGGCGAGGTAGGTTGAGGTGCCTCCTCAACTTGATTTTGAGCATCCCCTTCATCCATGGGACTAGGAACCTCGATAGTTGCTACCTTGGGTGCTTGCTTTGGCTCTTTTTCACCCATAACTACCTTAAGCTTCTTGTCATTCCTAAGCATCTTGGATGCCATAGGATTTGTTGAAGCTGCTGTTGTGTGCTTTGATAGTTGTGGTGCTATCGTGGAAGGTCCTGCACACACTCCTTTTAATTTACCTTCTAGATGTTTGATAGGTGATGTCGGTCATATATCCAGATGCATTGAGGGGAGAATGAAATCTCTAGGTAAATCTGCTAAGTTCACATATTTAAATGGCTCCTCATCGGAAGGAACCATGTGAACTTGTCCCTCATGTATATATTTAATACATTGATGTAAAATCGAGGGAACGCAATGCATTTCTCTAATCCAAGGCCTCCCTAGGAGGATGTTATACTGCATGGCACCTTCTATCACATGACACATCACAGGGATGGTCTTCAGTCCAACCTAAATTGGAAGAACTATAGTACCTACCATTGAGCATAGCGCATCATTAAATGCTCTCAAGGTGAAGGTAGAAGGTACAATGTGTGACTTTGGCAACTTCAGATATGTCAATGCCTTGGTAGTAATAATGTTGATTGATGACCCTATGTCAATCAAAACCTATTTAAATGGTGTGTGATTAACACATGCAATTATATGTAGTGGTGGGTCCGCTATAGTAGTAGAGACCATTTTAATCTCATGATCATTAAATTGAATCACCGGTTCACTACACTACTGCACATGTCCCATGAAGTTTGTAAATGCTTTAGGGTCCTAGGACTAAACTT
The DNA here is from genome assembly GCA_028583015.1 of Wollemia nobilis. Lineage (NCBI taxonomy): Eukaryota > Viridiplantae > Streptophyta > Pinopsida > Araucariales > Araucariaceae > Wollemia > Wollemia nobilis. The sequence goes on from JAQPPZ010016726.1 coordinate 16,204,562, forward strand.
CGATAGACCTTAGGATGTCCATGAGCATCTCCCTATGCTTAGGAGACTGCTGAATCAGTTCATAGATCGACAACTTCACTGGAGTTGTCTATAGGCTTTGAACTAGCCTACTCCTGATGGTCACCATCGGTCTAGTTGGTGGGCCTGGCATATTTTGCATTGGCCTTTGAGGGGGTGCAGCTTGAACCCTAATTGGAGCTGGAGGTGGATTTGGTCACTCATACCTCCCTTGTCTTGTGATAACATTGACCATGCCGATGAATCCTTGAGTTGGCGGTTCCACCTGCACTTGATTCACATGACCAACATTGTTCCTCGATGGCTCATGATTTGGTAAGGGGTTCTTGAAGATCCCCATATTTTGGTTGTCTAGAGCCTGAGGGTTGTCCACAATTAGCTCACCTTTTTTTATCATGTTTTGCACCACGTGTTTGAAACTATAACATCCTTCGATGTCATGTCCCTTCATCCTATGGAAAGTGCAATATAGATCATCCCTATACCCTTTTGGTTTGGGTTGATTAGGGTCTATTAACTTGATCTCTGGTAAGTTAAGGGCCTTGGCCTCACATAATTGATGGAATATCGATGTCATCAACTCTGACAAAGGTGTGAACTGGTGAGGTGGGCGTTGTTCTTTATTCTTACCCTTCTTGTTATTATTGCGTTGATCGTATCACGTAGGAGGAGGTTGGGCTTGATAATTCTATTGTTGCCCCTTATCCCCTTTCTGGAGGTTTAACACCACTTGGTTCACATGGGCCGGCTTGGCCTAGTGATTTTGATGTTGGGTGTTCTTCTTGTTCCATTCCTCCTTGTTCTAGAGCTTCAAGTTACCCTCCTATAACTTGATGTCCTCAATTACCTTGGCTTGCACCAAGGCCTCCTCAAATGTTTGATACTATTGCAACTATAGTAGTAACGAGATGTGCTTCGCACAAATCTTTGTAAACATTCAAGTTAGTTCTATGGTCGGAATGGAAAATGGCAACTTTACCATTAACTTTCTCCATATTTTCCCATAATCCATGATCGGCTCATCATCATGTTGCATTAAAGTAGCCAGATCAGATAGGTTTACCTTCTTCTTGATATCGAAGGAGAAGCGTTCAAGAAATGCATTAGCCAGCTGTTCAAAGCTAGTTATGTTGTGCCTCTTAAGTTGATTGAACCACTCTTGGGTAGGGCCTAAAAGGGTTGTGATGAAGGTTCTCAACAATAGAGCATCATTGCTTTCTATCTGAAAGCACATATCCATAAAGCTCATAACATGTTCCTGAGCATCCTCCTCTCCTTGAAATTTCTCTAGCTTTGGCATCTCGAAGTGATCGGGATACGCTGGAATGGGCACTGAAGGGCATAAAGGCTCATTATGTATTTTGTTCAAGGTTGGCTTTTGATAAGCCATCCCTTGTTTCTCTATAGCTCTAACCTTGTCTACCAAGGCCTGATAGGCCTTCGAAGATAGAATTTCCTCTTCTCTGAGAGGTCTTTGAGGAGCCTTTGGAGGTAAAATCTTCTTTGATCGAGGTGGAGGACTAGGCTCATCCTCCACGTCCACTAAGGAGATCTCAAGATATTCCTATTCTTGCTCATCTCCTACTACTTCTTCATACTACGTACACCCATGATGTTCTAGCGCTTGGTGTTGCATCATGTTTTGGGCCATGTGGTGAGTATGAGTTTCAATGTGCTCAAGGTGCAAATCAGGCTATGAAGTAGCTCATCTATGAGTGCGCTCCCTGTATTCACTCTGAGGGGGTAAATTAGTATGAGCCAATCGATCCTCTCTCTCAGCATACTCCTTTTGATCAAGGATGCATTGCTCATACATGCATTGCTCAAAAATATATTACCTTAGCAACCTTTATCTTTGAGTATCCTCATTTTTGAGGTGCTCACGCTCTACATGGACATCTTCCAATTGATCTTGGAAGATCTGCTACCATTATTATAACACCAATTTTTATGATCGATCTATAAGATCGGTCGTATGTGGTCTCTGGTGGATTCATTCTATCTAAGCAGCTTTGTTGGTATGACCTCCAATAGACTTGTTTGCCATGCTCTTGCCTTTATCTATGTAGATGACATTTACATTCTAGTGTTGTCTATGATCTATGCCCACATGGGTCGATGGGGCAAGTATACTATGAGAATGCTTAGAGCATTCTCCTAGTTCTCTGATGGTCCTATGTGTGCTCTCACTATGAGAACTCATAGAATGAGAGTGCACAACCGAGGGTTTATACCCTAGCTACCCTAGGACTCTATCAAGACCATCCAATTATCTAGTGCACCATGGCTCATGTGGTGGCGTACCATTGACTCCAACCTTAGACATATCAAATGTGAACTTACCAAGTTCATTATTGTTTGGAGTCTATGTGGGCCTATGCTTTGAAGTAGCCCTCTCTTCCTACCCCTGAATGGGAGGATTTTCTACTTGTCTATTTTGAACTGGTGGGGGCCTTGAGCCACCCTTAGCTCGAGTATGGATGGGAACCAACTTGGTTATAGTTCCTTCCTCCATGATGTACTCTTTAGTGGATCCAGTGGATCCACGAGGTGTACGATCATGATATATGCTCCCATGCTTGAAGGCCCCATGTTGGGATCTTCCATACTCGGATCTATCTCATGAGGCATGTACATTGCCTCCTCTAGGTGGGGTATTCTGATGAGAACCCCCATACATAGAGTTATCCCCTCTAATGCTCATCAAACATCATTTAGGAGGATCTTGTGATTGAGGGTTTAATGTATTATGTTGTGCATTAGGTGGAGCTTTAAAATTGACCTCGGTTCTACATCGATATTGGCCTCTCCATGTTCTAACCATGATGTGTATTATCTCGTATATAGATTTTAAAGCAAACAAAGCAAACAAGAATGATTATCTCTTTTAAAATTTTCTTTGTGAGCCCTACACTAGTTTGATGTGTTTGAAATTTATTGAAAATTTAAACTACTCTCATCATGTTTGAAATTGTTGATGTAATGCTCAAATAGTTTAAGGTTTTCACCTGTATGCTCGTAGCTCAACAACCGAAAATGAAAGTCATGGTCATGTAAACCCCCAAAATGTGGAGATGAAATCCACACCCGAGTAGGGAGCACAGGTCCTATCGATCCTCACCCAGCACCCCATGCACAATGATACACCCCTCCAAAGAGGAATGCATGCTATTTTGCATGGTTAGGATAGATCTTGGAGTCGGTATTGGCCAATAGTACAAGGTTCGAGGGAGTTGGGCCAATGGATGGAAATCACTGCCACCATCGTTGAGCCCTACTAGTGGTTGGATATGACTTCCAACTCACTAGCATTTAAGTGTTGCTTGTGTGTGTGTGTGTTCATTTTAACTTTGTAAAAAAGGAAAAATGCATCACCAAGCATACAATGCTCTTTCCTATATGCCTAATGATAAAAGTATTTTAATATTCAGAAAGATGCATCTAATTTATTTGAATGATTTTCAGAGAATGTAGTTAAATGATGGAATTGGCCTCTGATTGGGCCACAATAGGTAATATCTACAAACAGACTCTAATTATTAGCCATGGGATAGAACCATAGGTAACAGTGTTGGCCATGGGATAGAGCCATGGGCCAAGAAATTAGCCATGTTTGATAGGTGCAGCTAATAGATCTAGCCATGGCTATTAGGCATGACTGACAGACAACATGAAAATTTCATTGAAGTTCATTTACCCTTACTATTTTTCTAGGTTTTTTGATTACCTAATGTAGTAAAAGTAGCAAAAATAAAAAATGCAGAGGATCAAAATTACCTGGATTCCTCATCTGATGGAGAGATAGTTTACATCCTGCCTTCTTTTCTGATCTGCTACTAGCCATGGCTGTCAAGCGTGGTTGAGACTGTGCACCATGGCTGTCAAGCGTGGCTGACACCTGCAACAAGAAACATTAAAAAATCCATCAGTTCTCATAAATTTTGTGGGGTTCCCATCATGATCACCATCTGTACCGATCTAAAAAGCATACACCTAACTAGTGCATCAATTAAAATCGAGTATTAAAGCAATAAAGAATGGACAACAATGAATTTAACAAGAAAGTAAGGTTTTATTTTATTAAAACTTTGCCAAATCCCGATTACAAATACGTCCCTCTTAGGGATACTCAATATTTGATACAATTGATACAATTTTGAAGACCCTCTAAACGAGGGGGTGGTGTAATCCATAGACTTTTTAGAAGGGACATGAACTGCTTAAGGCCAAAGATAGCCTTCTTCTCCTTTGGTTGGAGGTATATGCTACCTTGAATGCCTTGAAAATGATTAGGTCCTGTAAACCCTGCATTCAAGAAACAACATGAAAGGGGTTAATAACAAAGGAGGCCTCTCTTGATGAGGCTTTTGAGACAATTGCATAAATTGATGATAAAGAAAGCAAGAAAGCATGTAAATCTATGAAGATATGCAAGAAATCACCAAATTACTATAAAGCATGTAAAGAAAGCATGAAATCTAACTATTATGCATCCTAATTAGCCATTAGAACTTGAAAAGCATGAAACTTCAAGAAACTAGTCTAAATTGATAATTGCAAGGAAATGGAAGCAAATCTACCTCTAAATCCTAAATTAAACCGATAAAATGTATGCTAAAATGTTAATCTATGCTAGATTAAGCTATTTGCATAACTGGAAATAGAAATCTACTACTAAAACAAAGGAAATTAAAGATCAAACCCTCATCACGGGTCTGAGGCGCAGTTGGCACTATTAGCCATGGTTGGTAGCCACGACTAAGCTAAAAGTATTCTTGCTCTTGTAATCAGGGCTTGGATCTTTAGTTTCCTCCATGGAATTGATGATCAAGGGTCACCTTTGTGTCCCAAGATGGATTGGTGGTTGAATTTGATAAGATTCATGTTCGATTGGCTTGAATTTGTGATTGATGCTTCTTAGTCCTTTGGAAGCTTCATTGATGGATTCATGCTTGTCACTCCACAATTGGGCAACATTTCGACTCTCCTCAAGGGGTTGTCACTTCACTATCCATTTCGGTAGAGCTTCACTGCATTCCAACTCAAGATCATTCTAGACTTCTCCCCAATTTGAAGGGGGGTCTTATAGCACTCCTAATCCCTAATATTGGCTTGCTTGGGAAGCCAAGATCAAGATCCAGGAGGTTGGATCAGTTGGGAGGAAAACTCTCAAAGCTTCCCCACCCAAAACCATTTGAACTTCATTGCCCAGACCGTTGCAACCAAATTTGGCTTGGCCCAGGATTCAAAATAGTTTTAGTGCTAGCCATGGGTCTGAGGCATAGCTAGCTCTGTTAGCCATGGGTGTCAGCCATGGCCAGGACTGATTAGGCCAAAGTTGCCTAAATTGAGTGGTTAAAACCACTGCTTCACCTTGGAGTTGTCCAAGATCCTTCATATGGTCTGTTAGCATGCCCATATGAGTAGTCCCCTACACATGACGTGTTTTAGGTGTCTACATTAACCAAGGCTTCAAGTCCTTGTGTTTGCTCACTAATTTCATTTTGTGGTATCATATTGTTGTGTCTTTGATGATATGGTTGTGTTGTCATATAAGTATTTCCAGTAGAAATACTATTGTGTAAAGTATTTGTGGGAAGGGTGTTGTGAAGTTTATATGGGATTGCATTTTGTTGAACTTTTTTTTTATAATGATTGGAATTTTGCATCTTCTTAGCCTTTTGTTGGTTAGGATCTTGAGAGGAAGAATAATGTTGTTTTTTCTTGGAATTTAGTTGTGTGGCTAGTTTTTGACTATTTGAATCTATGTTTGATGGGTGTTTTGAGATGGACCAGCTTGATCTTGATCTGTCTTATTTATGTATGTCATTGGATTTGCATTTAATTGGAGGGAAAATTCTATAGCGACCTCCATTGAATAATCTCCCGATGGGAGTAAATGTTCTATATTTATTACATGATGAAGTTCATCTATATTATATTTTAAAAAATATATAAATTGTTGGACAAATTTAAAGTTGACTCTGCCTTAAGGATCTAAAAAATGTTGGTTATGGTATTATTCTTCTTCCCCATTATCATCCTCACCTTGTTCTATGAGTTTATCATCTTCAATAATTACCCTATCATCAAGATTCTCTTGATTTGGTTCATCAAATTCTATTTGTTTTCCATTTCTCAAGATCCTAGGCATTTTTTTTAGGATGTTTTAAGGAATATATATATATATATATATATATATATATATATATATATATATATATATATATATATATATATATATATTATATTTTATTTTTGGTTTTTTTTTTTTTTGAAAACAAGGCAAAAATAAATATTATAATATTCTAGATATTATATTTAATTTTCTTGAAAAATTTTATAAATATCGTTAATAGGCTCAAGTTCTTTAGGTGACATATAATGTTCTTCTACAAATTGAAAGTTTGCTTTTAAGAATTTGATAAAATGAGCTATAGTGATACTATCAATTTCAGATTCTTGAGCATAGAAATATATTTCATGATGATACTCACGAAAATGGACCACCCGAGGAGTTTTGTGATATCTTCTTTTATTTTCCAAGATTATTTCCTGATATTCTATGTGTGCTAGAAATCTAAGTACTGTTATAACATTTTCAAGATAATCTTCAAAAGTATAAATAGTTGAAAAAACACTTGCTCTCTTATCTTCTAACCACCTCTCACATGACCTTTGAATATCAAATTAGTGAGAAGATTTATCGGGCTCCAGGATTATAGCTATGTCAAGTATCTTAATTTGGCTAAGTATTGATATATTAGCTTTTATAATATATATTTTTTTCTAATGTTCAACCCACTATTCTTGAGATGGAATGCTAGAGTTTTCAACTACTAGGGAAATTTCCTATGTAGATAATAATTATATAACATCTATGATTGCAGCTCTTCCTATGTTGAAGTCTAACATCTAAGAAATGAATCTAGAATGTGTAAATTTGACTAATGACCTTTTTGGATTTTTGTTGTGTTTTATATTTTTTTTATGTTTTTATGTTTTTTTATGAATACAAAATATGCCTATGTTATTCACGTCAGGTTCACCAAAGAATGTAGCTCTAATTTTTTCTTACTAATTTCCTTTAGGCTAATGGATCCACGCTTCGAAATAAAATGGAAAAATTCTAGGTCTACACATCAAAGGAGAGGCACTTGATGTCATGCCCTCTTTGGTGATTTTTCGACGAATTGGGTGGGTTCACCAGGAAAAATTTTCTATGGTAGTTTCCATGCCTATTTTGGGAGTTTGTTTGATGTGTTTTTTTACTTTGATCACAAATAACCTAGTTTGGCCAAATGCAACTAATCTACACTAAATGCAATTTTGATTCCAATGAATATAGCAGACATAAAATTACAGAAGGTAAACTAATGCAGTGCTTAATTATAAAGAAATTTGACACTCTTACTCAACCTGGATGTTTTATGTAAAGTTTGTTTGTTTGTTGTAGGTTAGATAGGATGTTATAGGGCAATATCGTATGTCTAATCTGCTATTGGCTGATATGATCTGATAGTTTCATAGATAGACAACAAAAATAGAAACTTGCAACATAATATAAATCTTGTTAAGCATGAATTAGGTTAGGTAAAAGCTTATTATATGCTATGTTTAAAGAATATGTTATGAGTATGAGCTATGATATGTAAATAACACAATTAAATGTAAGGATGGTGAACTCCAAGTATGATAAATGACAATTTCTATATTAAATGCGATGATAAATGATAAATATGATGCTAAAAATGTATATTTGAGCTTAAAGAATGCAAACTAAAGTCTAAAGGTACCCCCAAGAAACCTGTAGATGATATCATATGTTGCAGAGCTTGATCAGATGCTTCTAAGCAAGATCAAATATCTGATATTGAATTTTATCCACCGATGCGCAGCTACCATACTTCTAAACCTGCAAATGCTTATGAAAATAATAGGAAATAAAATGCAAAGGATGCAAAAGTGATTGCTAATCAGCTAGGGAGTCAGGATAAATTCAATGGGAGGATTTTTGATTAAATAAGCTAGGTAGGTTGGAGGGTTTTGGCCAAAAATAGGAGTTGCAACTTCTTCCAATTTGGGTATGATCAAAAAATCCAATCCTGTAACCTCTACACTATTAGACATATAAAGATAAAAAGAGTTGCAACAAATTTATCGTTTTGTTGTTTTGGGCTTTTCTATTTTTGGATGAGATAGAACATCTGATCTTGTGCAGTTCGGGTCTGATATAGAATCAAATATATGATATCAATCAAATAGAGCCGCTATCACCAAGAAGTTAAAAACTAACTTAATGTGAGCACAAAAATTGAGGCAGGAGGTTAGCAGGTTGTTTTAATCAATTTTTGAATGTTTTTAACTTAAGGTAAGTTAATATGTGTCAATTTTAGGGTGTTAAAAAAGCATGGGTATAAATATTTTAAACATATATTGCAACTCTGATTGGATTGTCTATAAGATAAGAGAAAGGTGTAGTAGTAAGCACCATTACCTAAAAACATAAAGAAATAAGGTATATAATTTGATGGAATATTTTTATACCCTAAACATAAAATTTATTCCCAGAGAAAATAATACTTTGGAAGATTCCTTAGAAGTAAGGGGAGATAATTTCAACCCTTCTATAGACATAGGATTTAATAAGGACAAAGGGATCAAGATGATTTTCAGGCTTGCAGTGCCATATAAGTAAATATTCTGGCAGATTTTTAAAAGTGATGAAAAAATCATTGATTTCCTGGTGAGAGAAGCATGTTTATCTACTATTCAAGAAGAATATCTAGAGGAAATTGTTCAACAGGATGCCATTCAACTCAAGAACAATAATATACCTAGAGGTTTAGTCACTCTAGAGATCCTGTTTGACAATGAAGATAGGAAAAATATCAAATCCATGGAAGTCAATGGGAAAATCTATACAAAAATTGAAATTGAAAATAAAATAAGCTCAAGGTTGGGATCTGATGTTCTCAAGAAGAGATAGAGGACCTTAAAGTATATGAAAAGAAAATTATATGACACACCATTTAACTAAAGCCTAATGCAAAGCCTTTTAGACAAAAGCAAAGGCCTATAAATCCTAGGATCAAAGCCATAATGATAGAAGATCTCTTGAAGTTGCTAAAATCTAAGATCATTTATCCAATTAAACATTCAATATGGGTAGCCAACTTGGTACCTGTGACAAAAAAGAATGGTGATATTCACTTGTGTGTGGATTTTAGAAACCTTAATCAACCATCACTAAAGGATCACCACCCCCTTCCATAGATTGATAAAATATTATAGATAGTGGTAGGGATAGAAAGGTTCTCACTATTGGATGGCTTCTTTTGATATGACCATATTTAGATGAAATATGAAGATCAGTTTAAAACAACGTTCACCACCAAATGGAGCACATTTTCCTATCAAAGAATACCTTTTGGGCTATCTAACATAGGAACCATATTTCAAAGAGCCATGGACTATGATTTTGGGGAATTAATTAACAAATTCATTATGATCTATTTAGATGACATGATTGTGTTTTTTCACAACAAACAAGACCACTTAGCATACCTTGAAAAAGTCTTTCAAAAGTGTAGAGAATTTGGCATCTCCCTCAATCCTAAGAAATCATTTTTTTCAGTTCATGAGGAAAATTTGTTAGGTTATGTGGTTTTCAAAGAAGGTATGGCCATTGATCTAGATAGAATAAAATCCATTCTTGCTCTTCCACTACATGTGAACAAGAAAGCCTTGCAGTCTTTCTTTGGTCAGATAAACTTTGTGATGAAATCCATCTTTGACTTTGATTAGAAGGTGAAGCCTATATAAAAAATATTGAAGAAGAATACATATTTAAAATGGACTAAGGTAAGAAAATAAGCCTTTGAAATCATCAAATAGTCCATTTCTATAGCTCTAGTGCTAGTTAATCCAAACTTTAGCAAAGACTTCATTCGTTATGCTTATGGAGCTGAAGAAAGCTATGCATCAGTTCTTACACAAAAAAAATGATGAAGGAGAGGAGCATCCCATATTATTTTGGAGCTAAAATCTTAATGAGTATCAGGTTAAGTAAATTTTTATTGAGAAAAAAGTATTTGCTATAATGAAGTCATTGAAAAAGTTTAGGCAATACTTGGTTCAGAGTAAGACCCTGATTTATGTGGTTTACCCATATGTGAGAAGTTTATTCTACAAGGCAAAATGGGAGATAAGAGGGTTGGTTGGATCACTAAGATCCAAGAATAAAATTTGGAAATTCATGCTACCAATCTAGAAAGAGGTAGAGCCCTATGCAAAGGCTTGATAAAAGCAACATTTTTAGCTAAAGTGACAACTTACCAATCAAAAATAGATAATCATATTGGAGAGGTAACTGATGAATCAGACTGGGTAGATCAGATGACCAGGTACTTTCAAACTTGGGTATGCCCTATATATCTCAATGCATCATAGAGAAGAAGATACAAAATTCAAGCTCTAAAGTATGTCTTGCTTCTAGAAGGTATGTACAAAATAAACCTTGATGGAGTTCTCCTTAGATGCTTAAAATATGATCAACAACAAAAGGTCATAGAGGAGTTCCATGGAGGACTATCAGGAGGTCATTCCTCAGGAATATTTATAGCATAAAAAGTTATTAGAGTAGGCTATTATTGGCCTACCATAACAACTTCAAAATCACTAGATCTTGTGACAAATACTGGGTTATGTGGGAAGAACAAGGAATGCATCATTTCTCCTTAAGCCAATTCAAGTGGAATAGCCCTTTCAGTAATGGGGGCTAGAATTTATAAGGGTTATTAATCCACATTCCTCAACTGAGCACAAGTACATTCTAACTGCTATAGACTACCTCAACAGATGGGTGGAAGTTATTCCTACAAAGAAATCAATTCAAGAAGTGATAAATTTCATGGAAAGCTTGATCTCAAGGTTTGGTGTTCTGAAAGCTTTGGTGAGTGACAATGGACCAACATTCATAGGAGCCAAATATATTGATTTTTCTAGCAAGTATGACATTACCATAAAGAATACTTCAAATTACTACCCCCAAGGAAATGGACTTGCAGAATCTACTAACAAGAACCTGTTAAGGATTTTGAGGAGATCATTGGAGGGAAATAAGAGAAGTTGGCACCTAATATTAGAGTAGGTTTTATGGGTATATAGAATGAATATTAATAAGTCCATCAAAACCTACCCTTATGCTTTAGTTTATGGCAAGGAGGTAGTTTTACTTGTCCATTTGGAGATTATAGCACTAAAAATGATAAATACATAAGAGGAATCTGAAGAAAATCTAGTGGAAACAAGGCTAAAAAACTTGCTACAGTTAGAAGAGAAGAGAAACCAGGCATATGAAGATTTTCAAAAGCATTCATTTGACATCAAGGCATGGTTTGACAAGAAGGTAAGGTTCAGGAAATTCCAGGTTGGATACTCTGTACTCAGATGGAATTTTGAAAGAGCTAAACCAGGACATCATTAGATGTTTGAATCCTTCTAGGATGGCCCTTTCAATATAGTAGAGGTTAAAGAGATTAATGTTTTCCAACTTGAATATCTGGAAGGAAACATACAGCCAATTTTGGTCAATTTTTTTCATCTTAAACTCTATTTTGATTGATATATAAGCTCATTGTAACATATGTACATACTTTGTATCGTATTATTTTGCATTTGATGTCAAGTTTTGTTTTGATAAAATATTGTGTGAAAAATAAAAAATAATAAAATAAAAATAAAAGTTACAAAATAAGCTAAGTGTTGAAATGGTGGAGGGTGTGCATGCACAGTGGCTGCATTAATGGTGGAGGGTGTGCATGCATGGGAAATTAAAAGTGTTGAAATGTAGAATTTGTTCATTTGGAAAATAACAACGTTCACTAAGTGAAAGAAAGTAGAATGATAACTAAGCATTATCTACAAGTTCTAGAGAAAGTGTTTTGATAATTGCTTGTGAAAATAGCTCTAAAAAAAGTGCTAATAGAAGTACAAAAAAGGGGATCAGAGTTGGATGACCATATGGACCAAACTAGGCGGTTGGTAGACATAGTAATAACCCAAGTAAAGAGGACCTTCTTAAGAAAGGAGACCAATTCGATCGCAAGGTATCATCTCTATAAAATCCTTCTTAATTTCTTACATATGTGATTCTATTCATCATTGCCCTGAGTTAGTTTCTACGACGATTAAATTTTATGACCCTAAGAAGAGAATGGTGAAAACTCTTGATGGCATACCACTTTTCAGTATTACCAAAGAGCTTTACTGCGATTTGATTATCATAGGGATGAGCCCACCCTTAGAGCCTAAACAATTTGATATAGCAAAACAAGCTAGGGTTTATGCTTCATTAATGGCTTCAAAAGAAAATAAAGTCATAGAAATATGGCTTCATTTCCAGTTTAGAAGGATAAGAGAAGAGGATGAAATGCCAAAAATTCCAATACCAATTGATTAATTTGCTAACCCAGAGATATATTCCATGTTAACCTACATGGAGGGTTTGGATTCAAACTAAATGGTGAATTATTGACAAATAGCCACTGCATACTGCATTTCCAACAAGAAAATGTATGAAGAAGGTGCATAAAAGAAGGGCATTAGGGTTATCTTCTTTCACTGGCCAACTTTCCTTGCTCAAAGAATACATGAGAAGTTAGTGAGAATGAAAAGGACTTTTGATGCACCATGTTTCTAGCATTGCTCAAGTTTGGTTTGGATGTTCTTTGCTGCTATAAAGGACATGATGCCCTAGATTCCGATCAAGGATAAGAATGACCAGGGAGACCCCATTCTTGTTTACTACTAGACTTCTCATCTAAGGAGCACTTATTCTATGTATAAATTTAACTTGGAATTTTTAGGGCCAACACTCAAGATAATGTATGGGAAATGCCCCAGGTTACCACCACTGGCCAAAAAATTGTTAAGAACAAAATATGCTAAAGAAGGAGATTGGTACCTCGTAACAAAAGGTACAATCATTAGACTGTATGGCTTCACTAGTAAGCCTTTTATGCTACCCCATTTTTTTATAGATAGATTTTTTACTCTAGAATATTTGAGGCAAGAAGAATTCATTAATATAAATTATGGTTTTGGAAGGAAGAGAAAGTATCCATTGGATTACCATAGTGTTAATGATATAACCATTACCAAGAAGTGACAAGATGAAAAAATCGACCAATATATGGATAGGCTAGGCTTGTTTTACATTCCCAAAAGATGGATTTATGACCCAGATGATGTTTTCCACAAGAGGAACATAGCCCTGAATGGAGAGAAGACCTATAAATTTGAGAAAAAATCAGGTCTCACTTTGAGCAGGGCAAAAATAATAAGAAAAATACTCTTTTGGAGTGGAACGTTACCAGTATGGAACAACTTCCTCCATGGTTAGACTTCTATGAGTAGATTATTGATTTTAATCCAGATAATAATGAAAAAATTGGTTACAGGAGTCTACCATCAAAGAAGTTGAAAACAAAACAACTAATAAAGAGGAAAATCAGACTCAAGAGTCTACCATCATAGGTGGTGAAAGTAAAAATAAATGGAATGAGCCCAAGATAGTGGACTTATGGAGGATGAGATTCAAAATTGGTAAAGAGAAATCCAAGTTTGGATTAAAAATTGATGATGAATTTTCTAATAAATATGACAAGAATATCACAACTTGAAAAGCAAAGTATCTAAGAAATATAGTGATAATCTATAAGACGACACAAACAGGATCAAATTCTCCATCTCCACCTGCACAAGAAGAATCTCAAAAATAAGGAGCCGATACTCCATTAATTGTTGCTAAATTTTTGAAGAAATTTCAGTCTTCAACTGAACAAATAGAGAAATTTCCAAAAGGGGTATAGTTAATGAGTAAGATGCATTATTCTGATGAGAGGTCTATTAGAACACCAATCATTCAAACCGTCAGTAGGCCCACGTGCCTGGCCCTAGGTGGATAGCCCCTAGATACAAATATAAAATAGAATTAGAAATATGAGAATTTTGTGTTCACACTTGTAAGTTTTACCACTGTAGCAACAATGAAGCTAAATCCTATTGCTGAAGAAACATTGCAAGAGAAGACATTATAGGAATGGTTTTCTTAAGAAGATATGGAAAATAAGAAAGTAGTCATGCAAGTATTTAAGAGAAAGGTCAAAAGGGCACTAGAAAATGCTAAGAAATTTATTTCTAAGAAACATAAGCTAGATAAGGATAAAATAATTGATACAAAAAATGTAGCAGAAAAATGAAGAGATAGCTCCAAAACACCCCACATTAGTAGGTGAAGGTATAGTCTCTACAATCTCTTCTCCTCCTCCTCCTTTAAATTATCCAAATAAATATCCCTCTCTTTCTAAGCAAGAAATTAAAATAGAGGTGCCTTCTTCCTCTCATAGTTCACACCCTATTTCATTAGTCAACACTGAGGGCCAAACCAACCTATCTCCTCCAAGGTCACCTCAAATTACTTCTTCATCACATCAATTTCCTTCTTCATCATCTAGAATTCCTGCTTCATCATCTCCCATAATTCCATCTTTGCCATTGCAACCACCTGCATCATCTGAGAAACAAATTGTTTTAAACACACCCATTAATCCTTCTATAAGTTTTACTTCAGTTTCAATGAGTATGCCAATTACAACACCAGTAGTGGTCACAGAGTCCACTATAGTCACTTCTACCAAGCCATCATCAACTATTGATTCCACTCTTTCATACCTTGTAGCCTCTTCTCCTCTTCTCGTGAGTTATCCTACCCAAGTAATTTTACAAAAGGAGCAGGAAGCTACATAGAAAATTCAAGATTTTGGGCAGAGAAGCTGTCCAAACCTTCCAAGATGATGGCCACAAAGAGGAGAAGCATATTTTTTTATCCAATTTCAAGGAAAATAATATCTAGATGTATGATTCCTATTGTGAGTAAGTCTAACTAATATGACTACTCAAGACTATCATCTAGAGGAATATACAGAAATATTGAGCAGTTTCCCATAGAATATGAATTCGTCATGGCCAAAGCTCACTTGGACACTTTTTATGTGAAAAATGACATATACAAAGAAAAGGTGGACAAGTTAGAAAAGAAAATAGAGAATCTTTAGAAGACCATTGATAATAAGAAACAAGTGGAGAAGGCTCTAAAAAAGGAAGCAAAGTACTGACAGGGTAAATTTCATGAGACTAATGAGCTCAAGGAGAAAATGAAGGAACAAAAGAAGAAAATTGAAGAACAAGCTAAGGAAATACAAAGCTTGAAGCAAAAACTTCAAATAAAAAATGCTAAGTCTTCAAGTTTCTCTAAATCTGGGCTAATGAAAGTGAGGAAATAATTGCTCTCTGAAATTTTGGAAAAATGCTCAAAGCTATAGCCTATTATTGATTATATAGATGATGTCAATCATCTCCTTCAAAATATTTAGGAATACCTAGATAACTGCACTAAAGAACTACAACCCATGGTGATTCTGATTGAGCAAATTTATAAACTGGTAGATAGCAGGCTCAGTGACTCTTCTAAGCCTATTCCAAACAAGGAATGGAATATTTCTAGAATTATTGCCAAGGTTATAGTGAAGAAGCACATGGCCCTCCAAAGGGCTTGGCTATTGTTTGACAAATTTGAGAATATGATCAGGGATGTAGTGGATATAAATAAGGAAATGATTCAAAATGGTTTTAGAGGGCTATGGATGGAATATCACAAATTGTTATTAGAAGAATAGAATAACAGGATTACTAATGAGTGCCTTCAATATGAGTATGAGATTGATGCCTTGGAAGAACCAATTGACCAGGAGCAGGCTTCACAAATAATTATTAATTTTACCAGATGATGCAGGATTTGGTAAAAAAAGGAAGTGCTACAAACTATGAGGACATTGGTGAGCTAGAGTAAATTCATAAGAAACTAAAGGAAACTTCCAACCCCTCTGAAGCAATTTGGAAACAAGCCCTAAAAAATTTGAAACTTATGGTGTAGTTGTTTGGTAAAAACACAAAAGACTAAAATAAAGAGAAAATTTTACCAGAGGAGGAAGCTGAGCAAGATCAAGAAGATAATACTAAAGAAGAGGCTTAACAAGAAGAAGAAGAACCAGATAGAGCTACTCCAAACCCTAAAGGGATGCAAGCTTAGAATATTTTTTGTTTGTACATTTTGTAGTCATGAAGAAGTTCTGTATTTTATTTGATTCATTTTTACTCTGATATTGTCAGAAGGAAATAATAAAAGCATGAGGTCAAAAATATACAGAGAACAATAGTTTTATGTGAAGGCATTCATATCATTTGTTATGAAAAGGCTTTATAAGTAGAACATAGCTATGTTTTTGCTAAAGCATTGGTGCAGTTTTGAGAGGATTGGCAGAGATAGTTGTGTTTCCAATATGGTCTTGATATGAACGTTTATCGTCTAGGATGTTCATAAATTTTTCAGAGGGTAGTGTTTATATGGAAATTATTCTTTGAATCATTTTTTGAAGATAAGCATTTTTTACTCTTTATGTCCAATGAATAAGACTCTGAGTTCGATGGCTTCGTGAGAAAATCCACCTAGGAGGTACCAAAATGTAGGCCCAAAATAGCCACATCCTTAGAAAACATTGAAAATTTTATTCTAAGGCATGAAATATCTATTCCGGTGAGGACATAGAGTATTTTGGAGTAGATTCATGATGAGAGTTCTCCAATATGCTCAACACTTAGTATTTTTCACCTTAAAAGAGCTAAAGTCTCATTCCACTTGGTGCCTAGTGTATTTGGCAATGGATTTCAGACAAGGCCTAATTCTGCAAAAATTCTGAGAAAAGATGATGTTAGCACAATAAAAAGTGCGAAATGATGATTGTTGTTTATTTTTGCATGCTCCAATGACTAAGTGACAACATGCTTGATTCCGCTAATTTCCAAGAGTATTCTAGTGTGGAATGGCTACATAAAGGCTAAAAATATTATAAAGGCTACGGAATGGCGAAAAAGGCTATTTACACTACTTCCAGTGTGGATTAGTGATTCCATAATCCAACTAAGTCAAATATGATATCAACATATATTTAGTGTGGATTATGATTCACTTTATGTCGTGAAGAGAGAAAGAAGGCTAAGTAGCATATTGACAACAAACTTCATTATGCTCGCATATCAGTGCATTTCACACCAAAATCTAATTTCGCATAACCAAAGCTACTAAATATGATGTCAGCATTTAAAAAGTGCAAAATGGTGTCTTGTTCCTTCCACGTTGATTTGTAGAGCATTTTTTAAGGTTTAATCGCAATCATCTACGAAGAAGATCAACGACATAGATTTTGCTGACACGGTTACTACGTATAAAGGTGGAATATTACCAGATTCAAGATCAGTTAGTTCTAAGGTAGGAAGGTAAAGTGTTAGAGGATTTTCAAGATCAAGATCTAAAGTGGTTGCAGATCTACGATGGAACAAAAATTCCAAGAATAATGAGTAGTCCAGATGTAGTTTTCAACTACGTAAAATCCAACTACCATCAACAAACCAAGCAAGTTGCAGAGCTAAGCTACTATTGCAGATTGCTTCTAGTGGATTTTTTGGACTTCACCAGCTAATGAGATAATGCCAACAAAGCTCTCTACTAAGATATAAAATTGTAATATTTGTAATGTCTCCTCAATATATTTCATTTGAAAAACTATAAAATAGAGGCCAAACCCTCATTTTTAAGGGTTGGCTCTAGTGTGTTTTCTTGCCCTACTATAAATATTATTGTAAACTAATGAAAGGAGCATTACTCTAATTTTTTTACTCAAAACTTGTCATCTTTGCTATTTTTCATTCAAGAGGTTCGAAGCTATGAGCTGCATTTATGTCAATGCTTTAGCGGTTAGTTCATTCTAGTTTATTATATTACTAGTTGTGAGAGTAATTGAAATATATTCGTAGTTATATCTATGTTTTTAGGAAGTTTATTTTTGTTAAATCTAATTATTGGTCTATTCTGCTAAATTGGATTATCAATATTAGATATTGGAATTGCTTTCCACAATATATATTTGTTTTATGTTTTGATGTATGAATATTTCATGGGTTTGGATGCTGCTAATCTTGAGTAATGGGACACTGGAAATAGTTTGTGGGAGCTTTATTCTATATATGCCATTGCTGTTAGCCTATCCGACCACTATTTTTTATAAGATCTCTAACCCTAAACCTTTTCTAACCCTTTTCTCAAAACCCTAATTGAGCTTTAAATGTGTGAACATTCTGCTAAGTTGACAAGAAACCAACCTACTCTGTAGGTTATGTTGAAGTAACATTTGGTCCATCTAATGCTAAGTGCTAAGTTGTGACTATTGGGTGCATGCCTAGAAATAAAATTGGAAGGTAGACAACCACAGTGTCAAGTAAAACTTGATGTCAATTTTGTGCCCAACAACTGCATCTTTGAACAACGTAGGCCAATAATACCCAATCTGTAAGACTTTGTACATAGTCCTCCTCCCTACAAAATTTCCTCCACATGGCTCGTTGTGGCAAGATGTGAGAACTTTCAAAAATTTGTGCTTAGCTACGCACCTTGTCACTATTTGATTAGGCCCTATTTTAAATAGGATGTCATCAATCCACAAAAAATATGCACTATTTTCTATCACCATCTACTTCTTATGAGGTGAGAGAGCATGGGATGTCCTACCAGTGGACAAGTAATTGGTTACATCTGTGTACCACAATGTCTGCTCATTGATGATGAAAATATGCTCATCCAGGAACTGGTCTTCTATGACTGTGTGGTATGATGGTATTAGTCTAGACAAGAAGTCTACTACTACATTATATTTTCCAAGTTTATCCATGATGGTGATATTAAAATCCTATAGGAGTAAGAGCCATCTAATGATTCTACCACTAATTATGGGTTTGCTCATTAAATATTAGATAGTCACATGGTCTGTATAGACAAACACTTTGTAACCAATTATGTAGTGGCAAAACTTGTTGATAGCATGAATGACCATGAGGAATTATTTCTCCATAATCATTTAAATAAGCTTGGTCCCAATTAGATTATTACTAACATAGTAGATGACGTAGAATTCTTCACCATCCTTCTATCCCAGGACTACTCCAATCATATTTTTGGATGCATCAAAGTAAATATGGAATGGGACGACCCAATTTGGGCCCCACAGAACTAAGGCAGTAATTAGCTTTTCTTTAAATGTTTGAAAGGCTTGTTCACAGTATTCTATCCAAATGAATGTCACATCCTTAGAGAGAAATATGTGTAGGGGTTTAGCAATTTTGCTGAAGTCAGCAATGAATCACCTGTAGTATCCAACGGAGCCAAGAAAACTCCTCACCTCTCTCTATGTCTTAGTACTAGGTAGATCCTTAATGAATTTGATTTTATTTTGATTTACCTTAATCCCTTATGATGAGATGTGGTGTCCCAACACTATTCCCTCGCACATCGTCATGAAGCATTTTTTATTGCTAAGGGATAAATTATTTTCTTTGCATCACTAAATTTCTCATTCCAAATTGGTCATTGCTTCATCGAAGGTATCACCGTAAATGGTGAAATCCTCCATGTAAACCTCCACTACTTTCCCCATCATGTCTAAGAATATTATCAACATCACCCTCTAAAAGGTGGCTGGTGCATTGCACAATCTGAAGGGTAGGACTCTGTAGGTGAACATCCCCCATGGGCATGTAAACATCATTTTGTCCTGGTCCTCTTATCCAATATGGATTTGGTTATACCTGCTAAATCCATATAGAAAGGAGAAGTACTTCCTTCCTAACAACGTATCCAAAACTTTATCAAAGAATGGTAGTGGAAAATGATCCTTCTTGGTTGCCTTGTTCAGTGATTTGTAGTCGACATAGATACATAATTTTCCATTTTCTTGGGAACCACCACTAGTGGTGACACCCATTCATTGTTATATATTGGATAGATAAATCCTATGAATAAGATCTTTTGCAAATTTGATTTGATGATCTCTTTCATGACAAGATTCATCCTCCTATGTGGCTATCTAAATGGAGTCACCTGCTCTTTGAGATAAATTTGATGGGTGCAAATATTTGGGTTGATTCCTTTCATGTTTAAGTATTCATAGGCAAAGGCTTGTTGATGACTAGTCAAAACTTCTTTTAATTCGGTCAGTTGTTTGTGTGTCAACCTGTTGAGTGGTAATTTTACCCAATTGTGAAATTACACTCTCCCTTAGGATTTTGTTCCCAAAACCCTCTCTTGCAAAGAATTTAAAACAAGACAACTTATCCAAGGTCTCCTCTATATTAGCATTTTCATATGTGTATTAATAATATCAATAAAGGCATATCAATTAATGCTAGGAACACCTTAGTGATTGTAAGTAACTGTTAACAAGGGGCATGTGTCGGTTCATTTTACCATGCTATATTAATGATTTTTCACAAACATTAAATAAAAGTAACTGTGAATTGGCCCTCATATGACCATGATGTACCCTTAATTCCTTTTATATTGAATGCTTTTAGTTAGATTTTATCTTCCTTGATTAAGTAGATTTTAAACAAGTTTTATCTTGCATTAAATCCTACTTTAAGCCTAAAATAGGAGATTAAATCTATCTATGGATGTGAATCTAAAATGATGAAAATATCCATTAAATGTAGCTCTTATCATGAAGATGAAGATAGCCTTTGATATCATTAATAAATTATCCCTCTTTGATGAAATTCATTTTCATAAAGAGACACCAATTTATTGCTTGAAAATCATAGCCTCATAATGTCATGATGAATTATCCCTCTTTAATGAAATTTAATTTTCATTAAGAAGAAATAATTTCATGTTTTAAAACCAAAACCTTTTATGTAATGATAAATTACCCCTCTTCAATGAAATCAGAATTTTCATGAAGAAAGGTGCATTTATTGCTCCGAAAATGTTGGCTCATGAAATGCCATAAAAATTCTCTCCTTTAATGTAATTGATTTTTCATAAAGGAAATTTCATCCTATGCTTATGGATGAAAATGCAAATTTTAAAAATCTGTTTTATTTTTTGCCTCCAAAATGTGAAAAATAAAATTTCCAACATTATAAAACCCTTAAAAATAGCAATTTTCAAAAATATTTATAAAATAGAAATGACCTCAGAATGAATCAGAATCTATTGCGTATGATAGACTGTATCATGCTTCACACTCATGTAATTATTTTTGTCATTTTATTTTTTTTTATTTTTATTTTTGTCCGAAGTTTTAAAAAAAATACAAAATGAAGAGTTAGAAAAAAGAGAAAATAAACTCTAAAATAAATTTGAATTCTGAAAACATAAACATGCAAAGCATTATCAGTTTGATGGCACCCCGTCCTACAAAACTGAAGTTGTGAGAAACTCTTACATGCAACCTATTCTATTCCAACCTGCATTACACAATCAAAATAAATCAGGTGCTAGCTCCTAAGGTCACAAAAATGAATTTCAGACTTCAAATATTCACTTGATGTAACCATAAAAATGCATAAACATCACTTATAAAACCAAAATCTGAATAGGGAAAATATGAGAGTTAAAACCGAGCATACATAAATTTATCCTCTCTTTTTTTTTTTTTTTTCCCTAACAAAACCCAAATTTCTTAAAAGCTTTACATTCAAAATGATATTTTTATTTTACATCCATATTCCGGCAGCATATATGTATGTGGTTTTCCAAAAAAAAAACCCGCCCCTCACCTATATTTGAATGTTGTATTTATCATTTCCAATCTGCCTGTTTGTTTTCTTCCTTTCATTTTGTTTTCCTCTTCCATGGTTTCGTCTGTTTTATTTGGTTTCAAAACGTTTTCTTTCTCTACATGGGTAGTTGTTTCCCTTTATTTATTTAAAACATTATCATAATAAGACCCCTCTTGTCTTAATACAAGATGTTATAAATTTAACAATGCATTTATGACAGTTCTCTGTCATAACGTCTCTTATCTTTCTATAAAGGTTGAAATATATCCTTCGTGGCATCTTTTAAGTGACATTACAGATTTAGGACTTTATCCCCCTCGCTAGGGTATGAGCTTCCACCTCATACTAGCTACCGTTGTGTCACCAAGTAGAATAAAATCCTTTGTCCTCACATGGTGCAAGGTTATATAAATATTACCTTCTAAATTAATGCTAATTACAACATTGAAACTAACGCTTCCCTTCTAACGCGCATCATACCACCATATCCATCTTGTTTTGCATGCACGACGTCCATCATTTGCCTATTTTTCAAAAGTTTCTATTCTAGGAAATACCAGCTATGAGCACCTTACGGGCACAATATTGTGAAGAAATCTACGGGCATTTTGCTACATTTGAATCTCCTATCCTCTATTCATCCATGAACTACTATGGCCTTGGAATGTTGTCGCTAGCACGTCTAGACACGCCATGTCTGCTATGGGGTTTCATCAGGTCATATTGATTGGTCCATGTCGTCAATAGGTCCCGTGTCTTGGCTTGTCAATCAATCCCCCATTCATTGCCATCCATTCTGCATTCTGCCAGGAATGTAGGTTCAGGATTTCAAGTTACCAACCATGATGTCCTCACTATCATGCCCATCATGTAATCATGTCAATCCCTCTATCGGTAACTATCCAACCGCATATTCGAGCCCTACTGTGCTTCTATTCATCCACCTTTGCTTTCTCTAGTGAGCTCCCGCAAAACTCACAGTGCTGTGCTTTCAATGTCGTAATCATCATGACTACCCCCATTGACGGTTTGTCATTGTGTTGTTCACTACACAAATGTAACGAAAAACCTAATATGACATTCGACCGCTCCATCCTAGTGAATTCATGTGTCTCAACTCCACGTGTCTTTGTCATCCGTTTTGGGTTTGGGCATCCTCCGCATTGGCCGTGGCAACCATGTCATGATTTGAAACCTCCGTCCATCACCTCTCCCTGCTAGTGCACGTCCATGACTCCCCGTTGAAGTCATCTGACTCATCTCGCATATCCTCCACATTGGGGTCCACATCATGACCTGGCATGTTCTACGATGCCATATCGATCCAGGAGCTACATAAAATCTTTGGAGATGCCTGATTTCCCAATCAACGCCGTCGGTGTCCATGAGTGAACCCCACGTTCTTTCTTCTAGGATGCCCACTGCCCTTGCAGTGTGCCAACATGGTAGTTCACTGCCACCACTATGCCCAAGTCTTGTCGGGCTTTACTCCATGTCGAGCATGTGAATTGTCCTTCTCAGGTGATCCGGTCCATGCCATTGATGTGTGGGTCCACATCGTCTCCTTGGTTCTGATCCGTGCTTGCTATGCGACTCAGCACCAATGGAGCTCCTCTTTGTTTATTGTGACCGCCCCTCTAAAATAGCGCCCATCCCATGTTGAATACCTGCATAACATCTAAGACCACATTACATAAGCTTTTGTCAAATTAAATATCACACATTGCTTATTAGAAAACAAAGCCTTAAGGATTTCCTACACAAATAAAACGAAGACACTTTAACCTTAGACCTCACGAGGGTGAGGTGAAGACGTGGGGGTGCACACACTTTTTTGTTTGTTTGTTTTTTAATAGTATTTTATTTTTACTTTTTTATTATATATATATATATATATAAAAGATTATTTTTAATGTTTTTTTAAGCGAAAAACCCTTTGTGGGGTCGCCTTGGTCTGAGAGACCACGAACATGGGGTTCTACACCGTCAAAGTCACTCCGGAGTCGCACCGACCCTGCCAGCACCAACATTATCAATTGGATTTTGGATACCCAATTCAACTTTTTGGTAGGGTGGAGATTTGAACCTGGGACCTCCCTTGGAGGATTGCCCTCTCCTCTCCAACTCACCTACAACACCTTGGTTTTTTTTTAATGTTTTTAATTTTAAATTAAAAAATATATAAATAAATATATATATTTTAATTATCATTATTATTTCAAATTTAAAATTTGAATCTTTCACACTTAAATGTTTGGACTATTGTAATGGAAACACATAAAAGAAAAATATCAAAATTTGAACAACCTTAAAACGAACAAGAAGACAACCTTAATGACTGACATCGAAATGGAACCTAGAAAGCATCCCAAACACATGCAAGCTTATCAACCCTCCAAGAGAGAGCGATAGAAAATAAAGGATGCTACTTTGGCAAGGCCCCTTGAAATTTGAAATACAACTGCCAAAGCTGGGATCTGCTAAAATCATCTCTCCAAGGATACCAAAATTTCCAAAATCAAAAATGAAAAGGTGGGTCCCCAAGTTTTGGGGCTAGTTGTGGAGCAGCCACAACACAACCCACTATTGATATTTAAGGTCCTACCATGCCCTATTTCAATCTGCCTAGTGTGGTGATCTTGAGCATCGACCAATGGTGATTTGGGAATAATAGGAGAGGACTCTTCATGGAGAAAATTTGTAATAATGCTATATTCGTTAGCTTCTTCCTTCAATTCCTTCAATGCTATCACTGACTGTAGCATAGATAGAAACCCTTCATCTTGGTTGTCCCACATGGGATTTCCCAATGTGTCTATGAGTGGAGATATTATCAAACTTTTGATATTTTGACAATTTGAAATGGTCATTTATCCATCACGGTAGCTAATGTAGGTAGGTGCTAGCTCCTAAGGTCACAAAAATAACTTTCAAACATCAAATATTCACTTATATAATCATAAAAAAGCATAAACATCACTTATAAATCCAAAATTCGAAAAGGAGAAAGATGAGATAGTTAAAACTGAGCATGCAAAAATTTATCCTCTTTTTTGCTAACAAAATCCAAATTTCTGAAAAGCTTTGCATTCAAAATGATATTTTTATTTTACATCCATATTTTGGCAACGTATTTGTGGTTTTCCCAAAAAAAAACTGCCCCAAAAAACTGCCCCTCATCCATATTTCAATGTTGTATTTATCATTTTCCAATCTGCCTGTTCGTTTTCTTTCTTTCGTTCTGTTTTTCCTCTTCCAAGGTTTCGTCTGTTTTGTTTGGTTTCAAAATATTTTCTTTCTCTACATGGGCAGTCGTTTCCGTTTCTTTGTTTAAAACATTATCATAATAAGACCCGTCTTGTCTTAATACAAGATGTTATAAATTTAACAATACATTTCTCTATAATAATGTCCCTTCTCTTTCTATAAAGGTTGAAATATATCCTTCATGGCATATTTCAAGTGACATTACATATTTAGGACTTTATTCCCCTTGCTAGGGTACGAGCTTCCACTTCATACTAGCTGTCATTGTGTCACCAAGTAGAATAAAATCCTTTGTTCTTACATGGTGCAAGGTTATATAAATATGACCTTCTAAATTAATGCCAATTACCATATTGAAAGTAACGCTTCCCTTCTGGCACGCATCATCCCACAAGATCCACCTCATTTTATGTGTGCGACGTCTATCATTTGCCTATTTTTCAAGAGTTTCTATTCTGGTAAATACCAGCTGTGAGCACCCTCCTATTTCATTCGTATCAACACACCACCGTGCCTTGTGACCGGTGCTCCCTACACTCACTCTGTTTCATCGAATTGGTTGTACATCATTTCCTTTGACCAATCAACCCCCGTACGTCTGACTTTGCTACCATGTCTTCTATTCTTAGCTCACCTATCATCCCTGACTTCATCTCCTACACTATCGGTAATGTCCATCTCAGATGCGTGGGTCCCATTTCATCATCCTTCAGTACCAACGAAGACACCAAACCGATGCTAATTACTACCTTTACTCCAACAAATCTTGGCCATATGACCACAGTGTTAATCTGCGTGTCGTTTCCCGAACAAACACAAAGTCGATATTCCTCTTCGTGACATCCTCCCGTGGTGTGATAGTCGTTGTATTATTATTATTTTTAATTTTTTTATGTAGGTCTATCGTTGTTTTCAATAGCTACGTTTTGGTGCCATGGCTCATCGCCGTCCTTGGAGATCATCACTACGGAACCCTCGTTTTTGTTTTGACCATTATAAATTTTTTTTGGTACTGTATTAATAATTTTTTAGCTGCACCTTTTAGGTTGGGTAATCTCGATTTGATTGAAAATGACATTATCTCCATCGAGGCATTTGTTACCAAGTTCTGTAAACCCTTTTCATCTTCACTCTTTCGTGTTAACAACCGTATCAAGCTCCACGTTGTAATCCATGGTGCTATCGATCCAATGTGCATTGTTTATGCCTGCCATTCACGTCACCATGATAACTAAAATATCCAAAACCATGAAAAAACTATGGGCACTTCGCTGCATTCGAATCTCCTATCCTCTATCCGTCCATGAACCCCTCTGGCTTTGGAATGCCACCACCACCACGTCTAGACATGCCACGTCTACTGCGGGGTTTCATAAGGTCATCTTGACTGGTCCATGTCGTCAATAGGTCCCATGTCTTGGCTTGTAAATCAAACCCCCATTCATTGCCATCCATTCTGCATTCTACCAGGAATGTAGGTTCAGGATTTCAAGTTAACAGCCACGATGTCCTCACTATCACGTCCGTCGTGTATTCATCCCATTCCCTCTGTCGACAACTATATGACTGCATATCCAACCCCTACTATGCTTCTGTTTTTCTGCCTTTTCTTTCACCGGTGAACTCCCG
The DNA here is from genome assembly GCA_028583015.1 of Wollemia nobilis. Classification (NCBI taxonomy): domain Eukaryota; kingdom Viridiplantae; phylum Streptophyta; class Pinopsida; order Araucariales; family Araucariaceae; genus Wollemia; species Wollemia nobilis. The sequence goes on from JAQPPZ010016726.1 coordinate 16,231,208, forward strand.
TAAAAATCAGTGTTGTGTTGTTGACGTCGTCATCATCATGGATACTCCCATCGATAGTTTATCATTGTGTTGTTCGCTACATAGATGTAGCAAAAACCCTACTACGACATTTGACTAGCCCACCCTAGCGAATTCATGTGTCTCAACTCCACGTGTCTTCACCATCCATTTTGAGTTTGGGTATCCTTCACATTGGCTGTGTCAACCATGTCAAGATTTGAAACCTCCCTCCGTTGCCTCTTACTGCTAGTGCACGTCCATGACTCCCCTTCGAAGTCATCCTATTCATCTCATGTATCCTCCACGCTAGGGTCCACATCGTGACTTGGTGCGTTCTACAATGCCACATCGATCCAGGAGCTAAGTGAAATCTTCAAAGATGCCTGATTGCCAAATCAACTCCATTGGTATCCATGAGTGAACCCCACATTATTTCGGGATGCCCACTACCCTTGCGGTGTGCCAGCGTGGAAGTTCACCGCCACCACTATGCCCAAGTCTTGTCGGGCCTTCCTCCACGTCGAGCGTGTGAATTGTCCTTCCTAGTTCATCCATCCATGCCTATTATGTGTGGGTCCATATCGTCTCCTTGGTTCTGATCCGCACTTGCTATATGACTCGGTGCCAATGGAGCTCCTCTTTGTTTGTTGTGATCACCCCTCAAAAACAGTGCCCATCCCCTATTGAATACCTGCATAACATGTAAGATCACATTACATAAGCTTTTGTAAAATTAAATATCACACATTGCTTATTAGAAAACAAAGCCTCAAGGCTTTCTCTCACACAAATAAAACGAAGATACTTTGACCTTATACCTCACGAGGGTGAGGTGAATACGTGGGCGTGCACACATTTTTTTATTAGTATTTTATTTTTACTTTTTGTATTTTATAATATATATTTAATTTTTATATTTAATTTATTTATATATACATATGATATGTTGATATATATATATATATATATGAATAAATAAGATTTTTTTTTTTTATGTTTTAAATTTTAAATTAAAAAATATATAAATAAATATATATTTTAATTATCATTATTATTTCAAATTTAAAATTTGAAACTTTCACACTTAAATGTTTGGATTATTGCAATGGAAACACATAAAAGAAAAATACCAAAATTTGAACAACTTTAAAATGAACAAGAAGATAACCTAAATGACTAACATCGAAATGGAACCTAGAAAGCACCCCAAACACATGCAAGCCTATCAACCCTCCAAGAGAGAGTGAAAAAAAATAAAGGATGCTACTTCGGTAAGGCCCCTTGAAATTTGAAATACAAATGCCAAAGCTAGGATTTGCTAAAATCATCTCTCCAAGGATACCAAAATTCCCAACATCAAAAATGAAAAGGTGGGTCCCCAAGTTTTGGGGCTAGTTGTGGAGCAGCCACAACAAATGGTGACTCTACTGGGAAATGCTCCTGAGCATTTCGGGTGAAGAACCCAACCTAAAATGAGAACACACAAGATCAGCGAGACATAGATAATTTAGCAATGTCCCGAGAAGATGGGGTTAAACGATTTCAAATAAAACAACTAATCCATATACCTTTGCTCAGTGTGTGCAAAAGTGATTCATTCTTGCATTTCTAAAAATCCTCCAGATTCCATCATCCCTTTCTGCATTAGGCTATGAAGTATCTCTCATAACGAAATGGCTATAGACAGAGCCCCACTGCCAATCAGGCATCTATAGCCCCGGTGGAGTTTATCTAACTCACCCTTGTGTCTTCTTAACGCTTTGCAAAGCCTTTCCTTTTACCCGAGCTATATCTAGATAGAGCCCTACTGTCGATCAGGCATCCATAGCCCCAATAGAGTTTATCTAGATCTTGTGATTGATTTGATCAAGATTTTCGATGCTCGTTCTCTCTTTTTTTTCTCTTTCTTTTTTTCTCTTTTTTTTTCATATATAAAATTTTTCCTTTTCAAAAGAACAACCTTGCAAAGCTTCAAGCATCACTGGGGTAAGGCAACCTACAAGTGAAGCGTTTTAGATTTTTTCCTAGGGTTGCAGATCAAGATAACTTCATCCTTCATAATTCTAGAAACACCATTTAACGTGTGTGAGTCCCATGTGGAGCTTTGGCTAAATCTTTCATTGTTCCACTTTCCACCATTTTGGTCCCAAAATCTGAGCATGATCACCAAATAACTCATCCCCTTTTTCTTGGGTTCATCGGTTTTCAGATCAGATACTCCAACCTACTAAGCAAAGAAACATCAGAGTTCCACTTTTTTTTTGGGTTCATCGGCTTTCAGCTCATGTACTCCAACCTACTAAACAAAGGAACACCAAAATAGGCCAGAGACCAAAAGTTAACGACCACGAAACATCACCTCAAAACAAGGGAACAACCCAAAACACAAAACTCAAAATACAAACCAAAACTATATACAAATGTACAATATGGTACAAGATGGTGCAAAGCTTGATCCATCACTTTCTTGGATCCCAAACATGATTAGCACATTTCAAAAGATATATAACATGATATGCAAGCCAAGTTTTATAAAAATCCAATGAAATCCAGATTAGGCCAAACAATACAACAATTTTCATCTTGCCTTGCTCACCCCACCAATTTGATTTAGTTCTATTAACAATTCCATAGGTGAGCTTCAAATCATTGAATTGATTAGACAATAAGTGATCTTCAATTTTATCTTGTCTATTCCTTAAGATGTCAAATTCACAACTCAATTTATGATTTAGAATTAGGCTATCCTTATCCAAAATAAAGTTTTGCAAGCAAGAGCCTATTTCTAAAAACTTTAAAGCCAATTCACTTTTCATGTTTGTAGGCCAATCAAACTCATGCAAAAAATTGCAAGCACCTAGGATATCTACTAAATGAGAATCATTACAAGTTTTTATCCTAGATTCCATTATTAATTGTTGATGAATTTGATTTAGCAATTTACACACATCAACTTATTTTTCATTCATCAAAGCAATATCATTAGTGGTGTGAGTAGAAATCAACTTTACTTCTTCATTCACCTCTAATGGCATTTCATCATTAATAGCATTAGTATCCAAAGTAACATCATGTAATCCATTACTTGAAATTTTTGTAGTCACTAATAGAGGGAAAGATTTCACCTTGTCATCCATACTCAACACATCATGGTTAGAATTTACCAAAACTTGATGAGCGTTTGTGACTTTCTTCCTCTTCATGATCTTCATCATTATCAAACACCTGTTCAAACATACCAAAGTTAGGCACCCAATAAAAAGTGTGACCATCCTTTTCAATCCGTAGGTCTTGTTCATCTAGGGAGGTGTTAAATAACACATCACCATGATCAATCATTTGAGTTGCTTCACATAGATCAACCTCTTTGTCATTTGGTTCCAACTCCTTGTTCACTATCCATGGTATCTCTTCATTGGAATCCTCAATACAATCATGCGAATTTGTATCCGAATTTTCAATATCCTAAAATGAAAGAACAGATTTTACCTCTTCCTCATCCAAAATAGATGAGTCATAAGAAACTTTTAACATTTCTTCCCTTTCTATTTCAACAAAATTTTCAATGAATTCATGTTCAACATGATCAAATTTTGTAACCTTCTCAAATCTTGCGAATGTAAGATCTTCATATGAAGTAGAAGTTTCAACCTCCTGCATATCAAGTGGAATAGAAGTTTCATCAATAGGGGTGTGAGAAAATAACACATCTTCATATCTTCCCCAACCATTGTAAAAATTGTCATCCAAATTCATGGGATGAAACTCTATGGTATTTGTGACATGATATTTTGATTCATCTATCAATTCTTTTTCTTCTTTGTCCTTGGTAATAGAATCATTTTATTTTTCCAACATTTGATGAGATTCCAATCCTTCTTCCAAAACATTCTCAAATTGTACAGGACTTGTAATATCCTCATGCGAGAAAGCGATTGTATCATCCTGCATATCAATTGACACAAACGTTTCATTAGAAGGTTTGGAGTGAGTGTATTCTTCCCACTTCTTCCAAGAATCATAGTAATCATCTTCCAAAATCAAGTGGTGACGCTCAACTACTTCTTCAACATCTTCCAATTCATCAATGTGTTTCTCATCAAATTCACCTTCACCTTCCTTAGATGGTTCAATGATTTCCAAAAGTGGGCTACTCTTTGTATTCAAGTTTGCAAGATCAATATCTACATTTGTAACCCATGATTCAATTTCATCACAATTTGGAGGGTGAGGATTTTCTTGATCATCAATTTCAACAATCTCATCCAAAGTGTCTTCCGAGAACCAGTGGTGAAATTCTATTATGTCTTCAAATTCATTTATTGGTTCTCTTCCAATTTCACTTTCAACCACTTCATTCAATTCGATGGTAGGTTCTGTCCTATCACATATCTCCAAACTAGTTAGATTTAGGACACCATTATCTGAATACTCATGCACTTCTAGAAATGAACCCATCTCTACACAATCCTCATTAGTGGATGTTGGCTTGGCAACTTGCACCTCCTCTTGGACAATATCTAAGGTGGTTATAACATTTGGACATTCAAATTCATCCCCTTGATCATTCACCTTAGGTATCATTGGAGTGGAGGGTGCTATATTCGATGGTTGGTGTAGGTTGGCATCAATAACTCTAGAAGAACAATATTTCATGGGAACATGTTGTGCCTCCACTTGCCCTTGTTCTACCATTATTGCAACCTCATAGATTCTAGGAAAATATGAGTCATCAAGATTTTTCTCAATAAGTGTAGCAAGTGCGGGGGTATGGCTCCCATGTATACTTTAATAGCTTCTTCTTCTTGTATGTCAAAAATTTCCCACATTTGAGAGTGCAACTCATGGAACCTCCCATTGAATTGACTCATGGATTCATTAGGCTCTTTACAAATAGAGGTAAACTGATTTTGCAACATATCTAAGTCAACCTGATTACCAAAATGATAAAGATAGGCTGCTTCTAGTGGTATCCAAGAAGTCCTAACCTCCATGGGTAATAGGCCATACCAAAAGAATGATCTATCATCCAAAATGTATGAGAATAACCTACAAGCAATATCCTCATGGAAAACTTGGCATTGAAATAATGTGCTCTTGTAGACATGCAATTTTTGTAGGTATCCTAATGTCACATCTTGATTAAACTATCGTAGAAACTCCAATACCATTTCAAGAATTTGATGGGGTATTCCAAACATAGGAAAACACTCATAATACTTCCCTAACATCGATACCATTCTTTCTCTTAAAGATACCACTTGCTCCTCAAATGTCGCCATTAGTGAAACTCAAAGAATAACTTCAGAATCAAATTTGTTAGTCAAATAAAAATATCTTGCAAAGAAGCATAAAATGACTAACAATTTTCAAATGGGTAAACCATAAAGATCATCATGTTAGTATCATCCAAAAGATATGCATCAATTAAACCATGACATGAAAGAACATTCTCAAATTTACCAAAAGGTTAGTATTAACACATCATCAAATAGAGAATGTTAGAATCAATGAAAGTGATCAACAAAATCTCATTAGTCAAGACCAATGTCTTTGAATAAATATTTCAAGTAACATGAACAACTTAGCATCTAAATAGCAATAAAATAAATCAATTCAAGCCCTCCTAGCTCCCAAAGTGTTGAGTGCTAAAAGATTGCCAAAGATGCTAATCAAATGAACTTGAAATATTTAGCAATTTAGAACTCTCAAGATTATACCAAATCACATTATTTCCTGTATGAACAATCCAAAAGTGTTAGATCAATGAATACCAATTCATGTCCTCCTTCTAGCACCAAAAATGTTGAGTGGTAATTTTACCCAATTGTGAAATTACACTCTCCCTTAGGATTTTGATCCCAAAACCCTCTCTTGCAAAGAAGTTAAAACAAAACAACTTCTCCAAGGTCTCCGCTATATTAGCATTTGCACATGTGTATTAGTAATCTCAATAAAGATATATCAATTAATGCTAGGAACACCTTAGTGATTGCAAGTAATTGTTAACAAGGGGCATGTGTTGGTTCATTTTACCATGCTATATTAATGATTGTTCATAAACCTTAAATAAAAGTAAATGTGAATTGGCCCTCATATGACCACAATGTAGCCTTAATTCCTTTTATCTTGAATGCTTTTAGGTAGATTTTATCTTCCTTGATTAAGTGGATTTTAAACAAGTTTTATCTTGCATTAAATCCTACTTTAAGCATGAAATAGAAGATTAAATCTATCTATGAATGTGAATCTAAAATGATGAAAAGATCCATTAAATGTAGCTTTTATCATGAAGATAAAGATAGCCTTTGATATCATTAATAAATTGTCCCTCTTTGATGAAATTAATTTTCATAAAGAGACACCAATTTATTGCTTGAAAATAATAGCCTCATAATGTCATGATGAATTATCCCTCTTTAATGAAATTAATTTTCATTAAGAAGAAATAATTTCATGCTTTAAAACCAAGACCTTTGATGTAATGATAAATTACCCCTCTTCAATGAAATCAAAATTTTCATGAAGAAAGGTGCATTTATTGCTCCGAAAATAATGGCTCATGAAATGCCATAAAAATTCCCCCCTTTAATGAAATTGAATTTTCATAAAGGAAAGGTCATCTTATGCTTATGAATGAAAATGCAAATTTTAAAAATCTGATTTGCCTCCAAAATGTAAAAAATAAAATTTCCGAAATTATAAAAACCCTTAAAAACAATAGTTTTCAAAAATATTTATAAAATCGAAATGGCCTCGGAATGAGTCCAAATCTGTTGCGTATGATAGACTATATATCATGCTTCGCACCCATGTAATTATTTTTGTCATTTTATTTTTTTATTTTTATTTTTATGTCCGAAGTTTTAAAAAAAAATGCAAAATGAAGGGTTAGAAAAATAGAAAATAAAATCTGAAATAAACTTGAATGCTGAAAACATAAACATGCAAAGCCTTTTCAGTTTGATGGCACCCTGTCCTGCAAAATCGAAGATGTGAGAAACTCTTACATGCAACCTATTCTATTCCAACCTGCATTCACACAATCAAAATAAATCAGGTGCTAGCTCCTAAGGTCACAAAAATAAATTTCAGACTTCAAATATTCACTTGATGTAACCATAAAAATGCATAAACATCACTTATAAATCCAAAATCTGAAAAGGGAAAATATGAGACATTTAAATCCAAGCATGCAAAAATTTCTCCTCCTTTTTTGCTAACAAAACCCAAATTTCTGAAAAACTTTGCATTCAAAATGATATTTTCATTTTACATCCATATTTCGGTAGCATATATGTGGTTTTCCAAAAAAAAAATCCGCCCCTCATCCATATTTAAATGTTGTATTTATCATTTTTGAATCTGCCTGTTCGTTTTCTTTATTTTATTTTGTTTTCCTCTTCCATGGTTTCGTCTGTTTTGTTTGGTTTCAAAACGTTTTCTTTCTCTACATGGGCAGCTGTTTCCCTTTCTTTGTTTAAAACATTACCATAATAAGACCCCTCTTATCTTAATACAAGACGTTATAAATTTAAAAATGCATTTCTCTGTCATAACGTCCCTTCTATTTCTATAAAGGTTGAAATATATCCTTCGTGGTATATTTTAAGTGACATTACAAATTTAGGACTTTATCCCCCTCGCTAGGGTACGAGCTTCCACCTCATACTAGTTGTCGTCGTGTCACCAAGTAGAATAAGATCCTTTGTCCTCACATGGTGCAAGGTTATATAAATATGACCTTATAAATTAATGCCAATTACCATATTGAAACTAACACTTCCCTTCTGGCACACATCATCCCACGAGATACACCTCATTTTGCGTGTATGACGTCCATCATTTACCTATTTTTCAAAAGTTTATATTTTAGGAAATACTAGCTGTGAGTGCTCTCCAGTTGCATTCATATCAACACACCACTATGCCTTATAATAGGCACTCCCTACACTCACTCTGTTTCGTCGGATTGGTTGTACATCATTGCCTCTGACCAATCGAACCTCGTACGTCTGACTTTGCTATCGCATCTTATATTCTTGACTTCATATCCTGCACTGTAACGCCCGAGTCCCATTTCATAGTTACCACTTCCTTAGTCCAAACGATGGACGAGCTTATTAGCCTTCGATGCCAATGGATACACCAACACCTACGACAATTACTACCTTTAATCTGGAAAATCTTGGCCATATGACCACAGTTTTAATCTGCGCATCGTTTTCTGAATGAACCCAAAGTTGATCTTCCTCTTTGTGACATCCTCCTATGGTGTGATAATCACTGTATTATTATTATTATTATTATTATTATATGTACCTCTATCACTGTTTCTAGTCGCTACGTTTTGGTGTCGTGGCTCATCGCCATCCTTGGAGATCGTTGCTATGGATACCTCGTTGGTGTTTCGACCATTATAGAATTTGCTTTCTACTGTATTAATCATTTTTTAGCTACACCTTTTAGGTTTGGGAAACTCAATTTGATTGAAAATTACATTATCTCCATCGAGGTGTTTGTTACCAAGTTTTGTAAGCCCTTTTCATCTTCACTCTTCCGTGTCAACAACCGCATCAAACTCCATGTTGTAATCCACCATGCTATCGATCCAATGTGCTTTGTTCATGCCTACCATTCACGTCACCATGATAACTGAAACGTCCAACACCATGAAGAAATCTACGGGCACTTCACTGCATTCGAATATCCTATCCTCTATCCATCCATGAACCCCTCTGGCCTTGGAATGCCGCTGTCACCACATCTAGACATGCCATATCTGTTGTGGGGTTTCATCAGGTCATCTTGACTGGTCCATGTCATCGATAGGTCCAGTGTCTTGGCTTGTCATTAAAACCCCCATTCATTGTCGTCCATTTTGCATTCTGCCAAGAATGTAGGTTTAGGATTTCAAGTTACCAGTCGTGATGTCCTCACTATCACACCCACTGTGTAACCATCCCAATCCCTCTATTGACAACAATTCAGCCATATATCTGAGCCTTACTGTGATTATATTCATCTGCCTTTGCTTTTGCCAGTGAGCTCCCATAAAACTCATAGTGTTGTTCTGTCGACGTTGTCATCATCATGGCTACCCCCACGAGTGGTTTGTCACACTGTTTTTTGCTGCACATATGTAACGAAAACACTACTACAACATTCGATCGATCCACCCTAGCGAATTCATGTGTCTCAACTCCACGTGTCTTTGTCATCCATTTTGGGTTTGGGTATCCTCCGCATTGGTTGTGGCAACCATGTCATGATTTGAAACCTCTATCTGTCACCTCTTGCTTCTAGTGCACATCCATGACTCTCTGTCGAATTCATCTGTATCATCTCTCGTATCCTCCACTCTGGGATCCACATCGTGACCTGGCACGTTATACAATACCACATCGATCCAAGAGCTACGTGAAATATTCGAAGATGCCTAATTGCTCAACAAACACTGTCGGTGTCCATGAGTGAACCCCACATTATTTCTTTTGGTATGCCCACTGCCCTTGTAATGTGCCAACAAGGTAGTTCACCGCCACCACTATACCTAAGTATTGCTAGGACTTCCTCCATGTCGAGCGTGTGAATTATCCTTCCCAAGTGATCCAGGTCACACCATTGATGCATGGGTCCACATCGTCTCCTTGGTTCTGATTCGTGCTTGCTATGCGGCTTACCGCAAATGGAGATCCTCTTTGTTTGTTGTGATCGTCCCCTGTTGAATATTTGCCCATCCCCTGTTGAATATTTGCATAACATGTAAGACCACATTACATAAGCTTTTGTCAAATTAAATATCACACGTTGCTTATTGGAAAACAAAGCCTTAAGGCTTTCTCTCACACAAATAAAACAAAGACACTTTGACCTTAGACCTCACGAGGGTGAGGTGAAGACGTGGGGGTGGACACATTTTTTTTTTATTAGTATTTTATTTTTACTTTTTGTATTTTATAATATATATATATATATATATTATATATATATTTAATTTTTATTTTTTTATTTTTTATGTTTTATTTATTTATATATACATATGATATGTTGATATATATATAAGAATAAATAAGATTTGTTTTATGTTTTAAATTTTAAATTAAAAAATATATAAATAAATATATATTTTAATTATCATTATTATTTCAAATTTAAAATTTGAATCTTTCATATTTAAATGTTTGAACTATAGAAATGGAAACACATAAAATAAAAATACCACAATTTGAACAACCTTAAAACGAACAAGAAGACAGTTTTAATGACTGACATCTAAATGGAACATAGAAAGCATCCCAAACACATTTAAGTTATCAACCCTCCAAGAGAGAGTGACAAAAAATAAAGGATGCTACTTTCGCAAAGCTCCTTGAAATTTGAAATACAACTGCCAAAGCTAGGATCTACTAAAATTATCTCTCCAAGGATATCAAAATTCCCAACATCAAAAATGAAAATGTGGGTCCCCAAGTTTTGGGGCTAGTTGTGGAGCAGCCGCAATACAACCCACTACTAATATTTAAGGTCCTACCAGGCCCTATTTCAATATGCCTAGTGTGGTGATCTTGAGAATCGACCAATGATGATTTGGGAATAATAGGACAAGACTCTCCATGGATAAAATTTGTAATAATGTTATCTTCATTAGCTTCTTCTTTCAATTCCTTCAGCGCTATCACTGACTGTAGCATTGATAGAAACCCTCCATATTGGTTGTCCCACATGGGATTTCCCAATGTGTCTATGGATTGTTCTAGTGGAGAGATTGTCAAAATTTTGATATTATGACCATTTGAAATGGTCATTTGTCCATCATGGTAGTTGATGTAGGCATCGATTGTTGCTAGCCATGGCCTCCTCAAGATGAGTGGGTAGCCACCCAATCTTGATTTGGACTGTAAAAACAAGAAATTTTTTGGGTACTCCCATGCATACACCATCACAATGATATCCTCTATCATTCCTTCTGATGCTACAATCAACCTGTCGACTAGCTACAACACTATTTTGGTGGGATTTAAATCTATGAGCCTCAACTTCTACATAGTTTTCTTTGGCATGATGTTGATGGGTGTACCCAAATCCACTAGAGTGTTAGTCAATAGGTGATCGCCTATTTTTATATTCAAATCCGGATTGTCTACATCTATGTATTTAGGGTGGGATGTATTTCCCATTATTAAATCTGTCAATTTCCCTACTACGTTTATGGTCTATGCTATCTTTCATACTGGTATCCTTAGACAAAGTTCTTATTACCTTGGTGTATATAGGAATATCTCTGATAGCTTGAAAGAGTGGTATGGTAACCGTTAAATTCCTTAATCTTGAAAGGATATAAAAATCAGGTTGTATTAGCTTCTTCTACTCCTATAACCTCTTGGGAAAAGGAGCTTCTATTTTCTTAGGAACTGGATCTTCTTCAACCTCCTCTATGAGATGTGATTCTCCTACGTTCTCTTCATCTTATATTGGGGGATGAAATTCTATTCCTAAATGCCTACCTGATCTAAGCTGAATTGGATTACGACTAATATTGTACATTGGATACATCTCTCCTTCCAGTTGGTACGTGGGTTGGTTTACCTTGTTATTCATATTGATCATCGGTTGTACTAGTAATTATGTAGGTCTCAATGTAGGGAGAGTTGGTAAGCTTTTTTGTGGTAGAGCCTACACTATATTTTGTGGATCTGAATTCCACGAACCATGATTTCTCCATTAGTGGCCAGATTGTTGGTATGGCATCCATGGATGCTAGTTGGAAAATGAGGCCCCTGGAGGTACATTCATCCATGGTGGCGATCCCAACCATACCATATTTTTTGGTTGAGCCTACCCTTGTGGCATGTAAGGTCATAATCCATAGGGTAGCATTCCTACTGGCATATTCCCCATAGGAGGTTGTTGTCAGTTATTTCGATTACCCACAAAATAAGCTTCAGTGACTTCAACATATTCCTTAATATTTGGTAGCTGTAGGCACAATCGAGTCTTATGATTTTGCTAGAAAATAGCACACACTCTAAATTTATTCTCTGTATATGCATTTCTTGCATGTTTTCCTCTATATTTCAGATAGAATTAGGCTAGCACAACTTCATTCTATTGCTTTTTTTTCTCCAGCAAGAGTGTGTCCAACTGCAATGCTAGAGAGGAGAGTATTTCACTCTTCAAATCCTCCAACATATTGCCTATCTCTATCTTCATGACTAAAGTAGTTGTCTTCATGGTATTGGAAGCTGGTATACCTCTTCTTCGTGAGTAGTTTCGATACAGTTTTTAGATGTCTTCCATTGGGTGCTGGTAAACATCACCTTGAGAGATCATGTTGAGTGCTTTGAGAGATTTATTGTTAAGTCCCCTCAAGAAAATACTCCTGAGGGACTTGTCGCCTAGCTTTGTATGGGGAGATATCTATAGACTAAAGTTAAACCTTTCCCAGTATTCCTCCAAGGATTCATCCTCCTTATGCATCATTCTTAGAACCTCCTCCCTGGAGTCTCACACTCAATCAAAATATTGGTACTGCTCTAAAAAGAGTTTTTTCATTTCTTCCCAGGATGTGATCTATTTGTTCCCCAAACCGATGAACCAAAATAGGGCTAAATCATCCAATATATAAGGGAAGAGATTCAGCTTATGGGCATCTGATTTATAATCTACAAACCTACACAAGACATCAAACTTAAATAAAAATAGGTCAGGATCTTGTGTTGGGTATCCCCTAAAGGCAGGAAGATGGGCAAGGGATATGTTTTTTATTTTTATCTCTCTTGCACATTTTTCTATCAAGAAACTAAATCTAGTCGAAGCCTCTTCTACTTCAGCCATTTTTTAAAGTAAATGTGGTCTTTAACATAAGTTCTATAGCCTTTCGATCATTTTGAACTTTTTGTATGAGAGCCTTCAAGTCAGCTGGTGTTATCTTTTTATTCTCTATAGCTTTCCATAGCAAATCTTCTTTAGAGGGTGTTCTTTTAAACAAAGTATTTTGTTTAATTACCTCTTTTCATGGATTGTAGGACGTGGAAGAACTTTATGCAAAGATAGGATGTTTAATCTAGTGCACTTTTGATGGTGATTGAGGAGATTCTACTCAAATTCAAAATTTAAACTAAATTAGGTTTTTCCTGTGGGATCTATTTTATGAAATAACTGTCGGGTCTTCTTTTCATAAATGGACTCATGCAAAGTCAGATGGAAGGTTTAAGGTATTAAAATTTAATCTATTATTAGCACTTCCCCAAAAACGGTGCCAAAATATTGGGGTAAAAATACTGGTTAAATGTGGTCCTATTTCTGTCATAGCCCTCTCACTTAAATTTTCAAACCAAAGAAATTGTAAGCTTGCGAAGTACCACATTCAAGGCCAATTAAAACACCATTATGATATGAGTCCACTAAACCTATCATTTGGGGAAGTGTTTGTGAAATATCATTGATTCATCCACACCAACTAAATCATGCATAATAAAAGTACGGGAAAATAAATCTCACCACATCGTGTTGGAAAAATAAAGGAAATCATTAAAACACATTGGTGGAAATAAAAGATACAATACACTGAAATAAGTAATCTAATATAGAAAGCAATATATATTTGGGGGGGAATACTAGCTTGGAGTGGGTCCAAGATCTAGCAGATTTCACTCAGCTAGTTACGAAGATAGAACACAAATGGAGAACTCTCAAACAACTTTTATTATTAATGCACTGTAATGCTTACATACATCAACTCCTTTCTTTCTTAGAAAAGTTCCACCCTTTCTCATAGAAGTCTGTGTATTTATATAATACACATAGATCTTCCTGTACAATGTTGTTACAATGGAAGACCTGGCTACAATCTAAACTAAGATAGTTTAGTTACCATAGCAGGCATATGGTAAAAACAATCAACAAATTTCATCTTTTCCTAGGGATAGTAGATTTTCTAGTTTTATCTCTATGTTTCCTGTGTTTTGCTACGTCGAGTGGTTATGTGTTTCCTCTAATGTGTCTAGGTAAACTCATGTGTTTAATAACCCTCCAAGTATAGTCTGTGACGTGGAGTTAAAGGTCTACTGCAGTCAATAAGACCTCCTTCATCCGTGAAGTCAAGGTGCTTAACATCAAGGTGCCTACTTGAAGAGTAAGACATCCTTCATGTATGACATCAAGGCACCTACCTGAGGATCAAGTCACTTACTTGATGTATGGTGTCAAGGCACCTACTTATAGAGTAAGGAACCTTTGACCAAGGTGCCTACTTGAAGAGTAAGGCACCTACCTGAAGAGTAAGGTGCCTACTTGTAGAGTAAGGTGCCTAATTGTAGAGTAAGGCATCTACTTATAGAGTAAGGTGCCCTTGGCCAAGGTGCCTACTTGAAGATCAAGGCACCTTCAATCAAGGTTCCTACCTGAACATCAAGGTGGCTTCCTAATATACCTTAGACTCATTGAAGCAGAAGCATGTCAGGTCCACCTAGGACTTTGAATTAGTCAAGATATGATAAAACCATCAAATATCTACACAAAATACACTTCACACACAAATTAGATAATGCACATAATTTTATTAAATAGATACATCATATTTCATAAAATATACAACTCTTATAATACTGCCACACAAAAATCGTTAGAACTCATACAAAAATATGAGCATTTCTGATGCTCATCAAAATTATCAAGAACATGCTAATTTAACTCATATACCATCACAAGCTTTACAACCTATTCAAATCCTTTGGCTCTTTTCACAATGGGGTCTAGAATTAATTGTCAAAATTTCACCTCCTTCCTTGAGACAACATACATTCATCATCACAACCACTAAATACTTCACAAAGTGGGTTGAGGCAATTCCTCTAACTAGTACGATAGGACCTAGAATTGTGGATTTTATACTTCATCACATAATTTATCATTTTGGTATTCCATAGAAAATCATTTCAGACAATGGAAAGCCTTTTAAGAACAAGGATGTTCGAGCACTTTGCAAGAAATATAACATTCAACATAGTTTCCCGACTCCTTAGTACCCATAAGAAAATGGAAAATCTAAAGCTTCTAATAAGATCTCAGTTGCTATTCTCAATAAACTTGTTAAAGAAAATCATAGAGATTGGCACACAAAAATTCCCTTGGTTATGGTCTTATCAAACAAGCATCCACATGCCTATAGGTGCAATACCATTTTCATTGGTCTATGGAACTGAAGAAATCATGCCTCTTGAGCTCGAGATACCCTCCTTGTGAATTTATTTGGAAGAATTCATAGATGATGACACTGCTAGACAAGAACATCTTGACCAACTCACACTTCTTGATGAGAGGTGAGTCAATTATTTAGAGAATTTACGAGTATATCAAGACCACCTAAATTGTGCTTACAATGCCAAAGTTCATCTACATGAATTCCAATTAGGAGATCTTGTACTTAAAGAGAACCAAAAAAACACCAATGCATTACCGCATCTTCATGATAAATTTGTGGCTAATTGGTTAGGTCCATACATTGTTACACAAACAATGGGTAGTAGTACTTATAGGCTTGCCAGTCTAGAGGGAGAAGAAGAACGCAAACCACTTAATGTTATATACTTAAGAGTATTATATGCATGATTTGATTTCTATATATGTATATATATATACATGACTAATACACAAAAATATTTGCATACATTTCATTCACAACATTGTATTTCCTTTGAATATACACATTAAAAATATTGCATTCACCCACATCTCATATTGCATTTCACATTTCACAAAATTACATGACATACATTGCATTTACATCCACATTTCATATATCATATTAGGGATCATTTATTAAGTTTAATATTTTGAATTGGTCCAAATAAAATCATGTTGCCTTAATTAGGGGCATCCTCACAATATCATCCACAAAATTCATACATTTCATTCCATCAAGTCAAACTATCATTTGCCTCCATACATCCATAAAATTCCTAGGTGTTTTTAGTCATTCAGTCACTCCTAGTGTTTTTAGAAAACTCCAAATACATGTTGATTTCTTTTTAAGACCATTGCACATATATACTAAGAAAATATTGAGTTTTGGGAATTGACTCCAAAACACACTTGAACCAAACACAATTTCACATCTTAAGAACATATTTTTTCAAACAGAGATAACACCATACTTGGTATGAACCTTGAAGTGAAAAGGGTCATATTTACTCATCCCATCATGCAACATAGTCCATAAGAATATTGGTTTACACCACTATCATAGTTTATTGAAATCCAAAAGATATATTAGTAAGGATAGGGTACAATTCTCATCACACTTAGGTTGAGAATATGATTTCCCAAATATCTAAATATTTTACATCACACAACACTGATCATTGGGTTGTAAGGATCATACTACATTTCTAGTTAGATGGTTAGATAGTCATCCCCAAAACTTAAGAGATCAAAAACATAAATTATAGACTATGGAGTTAACCTCCACTAGAGCTATAGTTTATTAACTGGTAGTGGAGTAGGCTCATGTGTGGTGACACGTCTCTTTTAAAGAGATATTTGACTACACATAAGGACAAGCTAGCTTCTTGGTCTCATCCATAACAAGTTTATCCAATTTACTCAAGATGAGTTAATGAACTCACTTTCACACACATTGGTTCTTGATTTCCTTGAGTCATTACCATGCTCATGATTTGGTAAATGAATTCACTGCACACACATTTTGTCCTAGAGGAATTAGGTAGTTTTAGTGATTTTGTTTGATACCACTAATATGTCTAAGTCTCTACAAAACAATCAGTTTTTCCATATCAACATCCATATCCTCTTCCATATCAACATCCATATATTCTTCCATATCAACATCCATATCAACATTCATATCACTTCATTCACCTCATAAATCACCAATTTTTGTGCCACTGATTAAACAACGCTAGAAAATGGCCAAGCAAGATCTAAACTATAAATGACCATTAGAACATTTGCATTCCATACCTTACATTAATCATCCATGCATTCCATACCTTGCATTAATCATCCATAAAATATCATATGCATTCATCATCCATATAAACATGCATTCCACAAAAGCATTCCACACAAAGCATTCATAAAAATAAATATGACACAAAAAAAAAACTAAAAGCCATGTATATATATGTATAAATATCACATGTACAATGAGTGCCAAAAGGCTACATACAATGGAGCACCAAGGATCATATACAAAAAGTGAATATAAGCACTAAGCTATGTCCTCGAAGAGGACCCCTATGACCTAGTAGGAGCCCTAGAATTAGAGCTATGCCTCGATGTGCTAAGCCTAACAACCTCAGAAACATATGAGGTTGGAGGATCAGGAAGTGGAATACGATGCTCCATAAACCTATCCTCCAATGCCTCGATATATCTATGTTGATACTGAAGTTGTGCTATATCGATATTATGCCAACACTACCTTTATAGTAGCTCTACCTAAAGCCTTGTGATCCTCACATCCTACTCTACCACCTACTACTCCAACTGCACCCAATCCTCCTCACTTTGATTTGAAGACCCATATGTAACCTCATCTACATGATATCCATCTCCATCATCCCTCCCACTCTCAGGATCCTGCCAGGTTGTACCCTTAGTCCTCCTCCTTTGACTATCTGATCGAAGGTGTCACTACCACTTGGGGGACTCATGGATCCCCTCATATCTATCCTCATTCCCATACCCATCCCCATAATCCACTACTCAAGGTGGTGCCCATGGTAGTTGTGCATTAAAATAAGCATTATACTCCATGGTAGTCCCTACATGATC
Organism: Wollemia nobilis; assembly: GCA_028583015.1. NCBI lineage: Eukaryota > Viridiplantae > Streptophyta > Pinopsida > Araucariales > Araucariaceae > Wollemia > Wollemia nobilis. The sequence goes on from JAQPPZ010016726.1 coordinate 16,249,007, forward strand.
CACATATAGGATATATATCTCCTCATAATCCTCATAAATCATCATCTAAGACTCTACAAATGGTATCCCTATTACCTCTCAATGCCTCTTATATCACATCGACTCATCCGAGACCTCCTACCTCAAGTCAAACTATAAAAGTACCCATAATAACTAAAAAATACTCAACCTCACTCTTATATCTCCAAACCACCCACCTAGCCTATCATACTCATCGTAAGTGCTCTCCATCTTCAATCCATATACAAGCCCACCATGGCCTTCATATCACTTGGGCTGATGTCAATATAGCTCATAGATATTGGTTCTACCGAATCATCTGAACATGCTAAATCGACTTTACCTCCTTGGACACCACCCATCTCCTAGTGTAGGGCTACTTCCTACCCAAGCCTGCCACTAGTAAGCCCTTTGATTGAGCTACACTGAAATGCTCCCATCCCCAACACTATAATAATGAGCTGCACCGCAATCATTTCCTCCCTCACCTCATCACATCATAAATCTCTTGGTACACCTACACCAATAAGGTAGGAGCCCACGTATACATCTATTGCATAGTGAGCATATCACTCACTAACCCTATCAGTTTCCAAGGGAACCTGCACCCAGTGTTGTTCAAGGCCACAATGTTGACCAATGTGAAAATTACAAAGGCATGGAGGGCATCCAACTCCTTGTCCACATACATGGACAAGTAAGGTATACCTCCACTCTCCACCCTCATACCCTCTTAGCCATCACCAAACATCTTCCTCATATTTTACTTATGATCATTTCCAACCTCAACTCGGATCCCCTCCATCGGTACCTTGAGGATGAGATATACATCCTCTAAGGTCATATTTACCTCTCCTATGGGGAGCTAAAAATTTCCCCTATTCACATCCCACCTCTCCACCAATGCAAAGAGGTACCCCTCATATGCCCTCACCACATCAATCTAGGATACCTTTGCTAGCCCCACTACCTCTAGAAGATCCTACTCATCCTTCACCACCACATTTCTCATTCCAAAAATGAGAGGCGAGAACTGGTGCCGAGCTTCCAAAATCCTAATCTGAAGCACAACACAAAACATTTGTCATTAATACCCCCCCAAAAAATATAAATTACAAAAAAATTTGCACAATGCACAACAATAAAAGGGAATTACCTCAATAGAGCACACTCCAACCTTAGCCCTGACCACTGCACTAGATCCCTCCATTGCCATAGCTTTCGCACCCAAGTCACTTCATCTAACTTCACTCCACTCTCACAAACGTAGCTTCTCAAACTCTTAAATGCACAAATGAGCTTCATTTCTCATCCTGCCATGTACTTGTAGCTATTTCAAGTACCTTCAAAAATGCATGGGCATTTCTTTGTGCATTGAAGAACGCCAAGGCATTTGCTGCAGTGCCCAAACATCGGTGGGCATCTACGCAAGATTAAAGCGCCAATGAGTGTTTGGAATTAATTTTGACAAAAGATAAATTTTTAAAAAATAGTGGCTTATCCCAATAAAATCACTCCAAATTTCATCCATGCATCTATTCCATCATTTTATTAGGTTTTGTGAAGATTCTAACTAATTTGCATGTATAATTTTCATTGCAACCACAAATTCAAAATTCACCTAACAAGTTACAAAAGCACCCCAAAATGATCCAATTATTCACAAAATGATAAAAATCATCATTCTCATCATTCATACATCATCATCAACAATACTTCACATCATAATTTGCATATTTGCCAAGTTCAAACAACATTCAAGTGAATATTGTACCTAGTAGTTTTTTTTATATACTTGGTGATTGCAGTGATTTGCATTAATGCAATTTGGTAAGATGAATAAACTACCATAAGGACATTTGGTCATTTTCATCATCACATATCTCCTTGTTCAAAATCATAATCATATTTGGTACTTCACAGTTTGCGTGAAACCTTGCAAAAAATAATTTACACAAAAGCTATTATTGATGGCCTAGTTTGTGAGGCTTAAAACATGGAAAAAATAAAATTTTATCATTACACATTTCATTGAAAGTCATCATGGTGACTAGCCTTCACTAAGGTGATTGGTTTCGATCGTAGGAATTATCTAACAGTCACTAGTTGGCCCTCCGAAGTTGACTATTGTTACTTTTTGCATATTCATCCTTGCTTATCAATAGGATAAGGAGGCATATTCTTCAATAGCATAGAATCATCTCAAATATAGGGCAAGAACATCCAATTATGAATTTCCCACAATGGGATATATCTTAAATGATAATGGTATCCACACTTGGCAAATTCCTTCATTTGTTGGTGAAAAAACAAACACATTTTTCATCACATTATTTTCACAAATCCCTTCATCTGTTGGGGCAAAAATAGACGCATCATGTCACATTTTTCACCACTCCCCTTCCCACCGTTGGGGCAAAAATGGTATCACATATCACATCATCCATCATTCATTTGCACATATTTTTCAATTGGCTTGTGATATTTGTAGATTAAAGATACAACGCCAAACAGAAATAAAGAAATCACAATAAAGGAATGCAGAACAGTTGTACAAAATGAATGATTTTTATTAATCAATGGAGTTTAGAAACTCCTTTTAAGTACAACAGGGCTTGTAACCCTTTTCGTGATACAAAGTTACAATTTGTGCTAGGGTTCTCCGAAACCCTAGCTGGCACAATGTGGTGGCGTCTCCGAAGAATGTATCCTTAACCTCAACGTAATGAGTGGGCTTCGTTGTATCCTTTGGCTCGGACCACCTCCAGCCTTAAGCAACTCGCTATCAACAAATCAGATCTACCACTAGAATCCCGCACACATTAAAATTATCAAAGAGTTAGAAACTAATAAGAGGGCTCCACTGTGTGAGCCCTCGTAAACAGTCTAAAACCCTAGATTTATGAAATAAAAATAAACGGAATGCAGAATTCAACAGCAGATTAATACATAAAGAAAGATTACTTGCTTTAGACGAATCTATACCTTTTCCTGTTAACGCGGCGAGACCAAGCGACGGCGATGGATGCGGCGAAAGGGTTTAGTTCAGACTTAGGGCCATAGAAGACTCGGAAGACTCAGGATTAACAAGCAATAGCCAACTCCGGACTTAGATAGGGAAGATAAGTAGGTTTAGCCGAAGAGATAGATAGGGTTTGAGCCATCAAGGTGACTCAATTTATAATCTACTCTTAGGGCACACTTTAGGGTTTTAACGACACTTTGAACGTGTGGCTAAGATTAAAGTGGATCCAAGGGTAGAGAATAAATCTAGGTTGTGAAACGGATTAAGATGGATGGACGGATGAGATTAAATGAAGGATGGACGGCTCAGATTAAATCACTTAAACTTTATTTATATATATATTAAAATATATTAAAATATTAAAATATATATATAAATATTAATTTAAATAAATTTGGGGATGAAAAATGGCGAGAAAAGTGAAATTGGGCCAAATAATGGTGGGAAAGTGTGGATTTGGGCCAAATAATGGCGGGAAGGATGGATGACTGACACGTGGCTGGCAGGAAGGTATAGATGACTTACAAGTGGCTGGATTTTGGTGTCTACAGATGCCCTTTTGAGCCGCTTTGTGTGAAGACACAATGTAGCACAAAACTTAAGACACCCGAAAAGTCGGATCGACGCAACTCTCTCTCAAGACTAAAGCACAACTTTGAAGACCAAAGAATAAAAGAATATTTAAAATTTTTCAGCTTACCCCCTCAATTGGCGAGCGAGAATGGTTCTCACAAGCCAATTGGAAGAAATTCGAAGATAATGAACCGTTTTTGCCCCAACGGTGAAAAAGGGTTGGTGCATGCACCATCCGTTTATGTCCCAACGAAAAGGGGTTGGTGTACAAACCGAAAAGAATATGATTGAAGACGATATGAGTGATGTGAAAGATGGACCGTTTTCTGCCCCAACGGTTATAAAGGGATTTTTGCCAAACTCTAAATTCCATGATCATGTAAGATGAATTCCACTATAGGAAAATTAGAAATTGATAACGGATGCCCCAACTCCCGTGTGTGAATCCATACCGTTGATGAAATTGCCTTGTTGGCGCCATTGATATGCAGAGATGAAAGATGCATGAAAGAGTCCGAACTCGGAGATGCTCCTAGTGACCGTATGGATAATTCCTCGGGTCGGAACCAATCAACCTAGGTAGCCACAATCTCTAGCAAGACTTAAAATAATGACGATATGAAAGATTGTCCATGTTTAAGGCCCCATGAACTAGGCCATCAATGACAACTCGTTGAGCAAATTAATCTTGGTATGAGGTCACTTGAAAAGTAGAATACCCAAAATTGATTTCCAATTTTCAAACAAGAAATAATTGATGATGATAAATGGTAAGTGTCCTTATGGTGGTTTAATCCTCTTACCGAATTGCATGGATTCAAATCGCTGCAATCGCCAAGGTGATAGAATATACCACTAGATACGAGGTTTACTTTAATTTGATTTGGCAAAAATATGCATGATGAAAGAAGGAATGAAATTGACGATAGATCGAAGAATTGATGAATGTGGTTAATTTTGTGAAGGTTTTGAATATTTTTAACCCAATTTGTAAAACAATGATGAATGATGCGCTTTTTGAGCGAAATGACAAAATTTGTGTCCAAAACTCGTTGTAACCTTCACAAAATGTTTTATTATGATAAGAAGAATGGATGAATGCAATTTGATGAAATTTGGAGGAGGTAAGCTTCAATTTTGTAAGTTTTGTTCCTTTATTCAATACTGACACCAAACGCCGGTCTGCGTTTGTGGTTGGCAGAGACGCCCGCCGGTGTTTAGGCGCTCTGCAGATGCAGGACTGCATCTGAATCCGCCATGAAATGCCCTACTGCGTTTCAGGGCACCAAAATCAGCTATTTAAACAGTTTCAACGAGAATTTCGCTCATTTGTGCGTTCGAGCTTAAGAGAAGTGCGTCTGAGGGAGTGGAGTGAAAGGTTGTGTGGGAGAGTGAAGCACGCGGGAGCTATGGCGGAGATGGGAGCGGACGCGCCATGCAGCCACCGAGGTATTTGTTCATTTAAGCAAGTACTTATTATGTGTTTTTTTTTTTTGGAAAAATTTGTAACAAATTTTTGTTTTGTTGTTTTGTACTTAGGGTGTTAGAGGCATCGACACCGATTCTCCCCTATCATTCCTGGGATGAGGAGGTCATTGTCCCAGAGACCGGGAGATATTGGAGGCAAGGGCTACGGAGGCACTTGAGGTAGTTGATTAGGGTTTGATGGGTACCTCTGCGGGTCCTCTTTGATGGTTAGCTTAGTGCTTAGATGCACTCTTTATGAGCCTTGGTGCTCTATTGTATATTGTAGCCTTTTGGCATTCATTGTACAATTTGACCTTTATACATATATATATACATGGCTTTTATTTATTTGGTGTTTTACTCTCTTTTGTGTGAATGCCTATGTTTTTGTGATGCATGTTTTTATATGTTTTAATGTTTTTGATGCATATGTGATGGAATGGAATGCAAACTTATAGATGATTAATGCGAGACTAAGTAAATGAAATATGCACTAAGAAGCACTCATACTTTTAGATAGTTAGATTTAGCGAATTGTTATCATAATTGTTTAATCAGGGGCACCGAACTTGGTGGCTTGTGAATGGATGACGTATGGAATGACATGAATATGGAAGAAGATATGGAGGGTGATATGGAGGTTGATATGGAAGACTGCTTTACAAAGACTCAAACATGCTAGTGGTATCAAACAAACTTACTAACACCGCCTAATTCAACTAGGACCAAATGTGTGTGCATGCGAGTTCATTAACCAAATCGGAAGCATGGTAGTGACTCTAGGCAATCAAAAACCTGTGTGTGTGCAAGTGTGTTCATTAACCTCATCTTGCATAAATTAGGTAACCCTCTTATGGAGAAGACCCCGAAGCTAGTTTGTCCGTATGAGCATTCGGAGGTCTCTTTTTGAGGAGAGACATGTCGCCACGCAATGAGTATACTCCACCGCCACCAAGCGTCTATAGCCCCGGTGAAGGTTAACTCCATAGTCCATGTTGTTTTTGACCTTTGTAAGCCTTGGGGATGACTACCTATCCGTCCGACCGGACAAGTAGTACGATCCTTACAACTTATTTGGGATCATGGTGTGTGAAAAATGTTCATTTCCTTAGAGCTTTGGGGAATCGGATTCTCAACCGAAGTATGATGAGAATTTTACCCTATCCTTACTACTCGGTTTATATTTATATTTTGTGATTGCTTGTGATAGTGGTAAGAACCACTGTTTTATGGACTATGTTTGCATGATAGGACAAACGAGGATTACCCTTTTCACTTCAAGGCACAACCCAAGGATGGTGTTATCTCTCTTTGACACAAGATGTTTTTAAGATGTGAAAATGTGATAGGTTCAAGACCGCTTTTGAAATCATTTCCCAATACTCAAGATTTTATTTAGTGTAATTTGTGATATGGCCCTAGAGAACTTTGACATGCATTTCAAGTTTGCTTAAAACACTAGGAATGGTCGAGTGACTCGAAAACATTTTGGCAATGTAAATATGTGCAAATGGAAAATGGGTGTACGAATGACAATTCGGTTTGATGGATTTTATGAAGGTGCCCCCGATTAAGGCAACATGACTTTTGCTTGACCAAATTTTATATCCAAAAGATAGAATGGTCTCTAACATGATATGCAACTATGGCTGAAAATGAAATGTTATGGTTTTCAATGAGATGTATGCACATGAAATGCAATGTTTTTGAATGAGATGTATGCAACTAACAATGAAATGCAAATTCTTTTTATTTTATTTGTTTTTTTTTTTTTTTGTTGTACAAGCCATGTATATATGTACATATAAAATTCAAACTATGCGTAGAATGCCCTCAAGTGTATAACATTAAGTGGTTCGGGTTCTTCCTCTCCCTCTAAACTCGGCAAGTCTATAAGTTCCATTACCCACTCTTTCAAGGGACCATATATGGACCTAACCAATTAGCCGCGAATTTATCTCGAAGATGCGGCAATGCATTGGTGTTTTGTTGATTCTCTTTAAGGACAAGATCCCCTACTTGAAATTCTCTTAGATGAACTTTGGCATTGTAAGCACGTTTCAATCGGTCTTGATAAACTCGCAAATGCTCTAAAGCATTGATTCGTTTTTCATCTATGAGTGTGAGTTGATCAAGACGTGCTTGTCTAGCAAGCATCATCATCGATAAATTCCTGCAAAGAAATTCGCAAGGAAGGGATCTCGAGCTCAAGAGGCATGATTGCTTCAGCTCCATAGACCAAAGAAAATGGCGTTGCCCCAATGGGAGTTCTGATGCTTGTTCTGTAAGCCCATAATGCTAAGGGGATTTGTGTATGCCAATCTTTATGATTTTCTTTAACAAGTTTCTTAAGAATAGCAATTATGGTCTTATTGGAAGCTTCAGCTTGTCCATTGGCTTGTGGGTAGTAAGGAGTTGAGAAACTATGTTGGATATTATACTTTTCGCAAAGAGCTCGAACATCCTTATTCTTAAAAGACTTGTCGTTATCAAAAATAATTTTAGAGGGAATACCAAAACGACAAATGATATGGTGAAGTATAAACTCCACAATTCTAGGACCTGTCGTACTGGCTAGAGGAACAGCTTCAACCCACTTTGTGAAGTATTCAATGGTTGTAATGATGAAAGTATGTTGTCCCGAAGAGGCAGTGAAATCTTGCCAATTAAATCGAGACCCCATTGTGAGAAGGGCCAAAGGCTTTGGATGGGCTGTAAAACTTGTGATGGTATATGGGTTAAATTAGCGTGTTCTTGACACTTTTTACATTGTTTAACATATTTGCAACAATCTTGTTCCATAGTGGGCCAATAATACCCCATACGTAAAATACGCTTCGCAATGGCCATTCCACTAAAATGACCACCACAAGTACCATCATGGGCTTCAACAATAGCTCTATGTGTTTCACCTCGCTTCTAGACAATGGAGGAGTACTCCATCATATCCACGTTTATACAACACATCCCCCAAAAGAACAAAACGAGCTGCCTTTTGCTTAAAACAATGGCGGGCAGTTCGAGACAAATCAGATGGGAGTGTTCCAAACTTGAGGAAGGCTACTATCTCACTAGACCAAGGCTCATATGGATCCGAATGGATAAAGCAAACATCTTTTTCATCCTTAGACTCAACACGGACAATTGCAGACTTAGAGATTGTGGAAATGATTAGGGGCCGTACCTCTCCAAGGGAGTCCTTTGGAATCAATGATCCAAGAGAGGCCATGGCATCCGCAAATCTATTAGTCGAACGAGGCAAACTAGTGATCTCATACCAATCAAACTTAGAGAGCAACTTCATTGCTACATCATGATAAAGCTTAATGGTAGGTTCTTTGGCTTGGTATTCTCCTCGTAATTTGTTTAACCACGAGTTGAGAATCCCCAAATATCTGAATACGCTTAATGCTCATAGCTATGGCTGATTGAAGACCTAAAATTAAGGCTTCATACTCGTTGTATTATTGGTGCATTGGAAGTCTAGTTTGAATGATAAAGGGATGGGAATCCCTTGAGGTGTATGAAACACAACTCCAACGCCTTGACCTTTCGCGCACTTAGAGCCATCAAAGAATAGCGTGATGTCAACATCTTCCTCCGGAATGATGTCCTCTTCTTGTTCAGGGATAGCAAATACCGAATCATCTCGGAGCTCAATAATCAAAGGATGATCACTAGGTAGTGGAGCTTCCGCAAGTTGATCGGCTATAACTTGACCTTTAACAGATTTTTGGCTAATGAATTCAAGATCGAATTCGGTAAGCAACATTATCCATTTAGCGGTACGAGTGTTATTATAAGTGCGAGACATCATATAACGCAGAGGGTTTTCTCTAGCTATGACATATGTTGTATGGCTAAGCATATAATGACGAAGTTTCTTAGTGGCAAAAACCACTGCTAAGCACAACTTTTCCACATAAGCATATCGGGTTTCATAGCTTACCAATGTTCGACTAATATAATAGACAGCTTGCTCACGATTTTGTTCATTCTTTTGTGCAAGCATTGTCCCTAAGGCAAAGTCCGTTGCTGAGATATAAAGATTGAAAGGGACCCCTGGACGAGGCGGAGCTAAGACTGGTGGAGACGCTAAGTACTGCTTGATGTCATCAAAGGCTTTCTGACACTCATCTCGTCCATGAAAATTGTACCCCTTTTGTAGTAGGTGGCAAAATGGCCTACATTTATCGGAAAGTTGTGCAATAAAGCGACGGATTGAATTAATCTTTCCTTGCAAACTACGCAACTCCTTCAAATTAGTTGGGGGACACATTTCCATAATGGCTTTGACCTTGTTTGGGTCCACCTCAATACCTCGTTTAGAGATAATAAAACCTAGGAGTTTGCCCGAGGTAACACCAAAGACACATTTCTTAGGGTTCAACCTTACTTTATGCTCTAGAAGTCTATCAAAAACTTTTTCCAATACATCAAAATGCTCTTGTCGAGTTTTAGATTTTGCCAATAAATCATCCACATAATCTTCGATAATCTTATGCATATAATCATGGAAAATATAAGTCATGGCTCGTTGATAGGTTGCACCTGCGTTCTTAAGGCCAAAGGGCATCACCCTGTAACAAAAAGTTCCCCAAGGTGTGGTAAATGCTGTTTTGTGTTGATCTTCATGGTTTATTCGAATCTGCTGTATCCCGAAAATCCATCCATGAACGAAAGCATTTCATGACCAGCACAGGTGTCGACAAGAGTATCAATGTTTGGAAGAGGAAAGTCATCCTTAGGACACGCTTTATTTAGATCTCAAAAATCGGTGCAAACACGTATTCCCCCGTTAGGCTTGCGAACGGGTACCATGTTAGAAAGCCACTCAGGATAATCAATCGGGACGACAAATTTAACATCCAAAAGTTTTTGAATCTCCGATTTAACTATGAGGGCCACGGTAGGATGCATTTTCCTAAGTTTCTGTTTGACAGGTTTAGCATCTTTTTGTAAGGTGAGGTTATGGACAACCAAATTAGGGTCTAGGCCTGGCATGTCTTTGTAAGACCATGCAAATATCTCCTTCTTCCGCTTGAGTAGAGCAATCATTTGCTCTTGTTCCTCTGATGATAGACTTTTAGCCGCTTCACAATTTGGGTGCCATCTTGGTCCTGGACTAAGGTCTACATCGATAGTTTCTTCAATAGACATGTGGGAACCTTCCTCAAGCCGATGGGGAGTAGGGATCGATTTATGTCATCTAAAATGTCATCAAGCTCCTGTGCCTTGCTCTCGTCTATGTCTGCCTGGAAGACCTCTGGCTTAGAAGATGAAGGTGAATGTGGAGGTGAAGGAGGAATGTAGTTGGCGGAAGCCCTTAACAATTCCTCAGAAAGGATGAACTCTGAAATAGATGGAGGAGATGAAATCCGATCCATGTCAATCAGGTTTGGGTTGATCGGGATTGGCTTATCCGGATCATATGGATTATGGAGCGGGGTGAATAAGTCTTCAAAATTCATTGTCGACTTATGAAAGAAAGGATGGGCGGAATGGAAGGGAAAACCGTGAAGACCTCTAAGACCTGAAATGCAAAACAACATAGTTTTTCTTTTTTTTTTTTTTTTAGTTTGATTTTTTTTTTTGTAGTGGTGAAAACCACTATTACACACATACATAAAGCAATAAAGTATTTTTATATATTTTGATATTTTTTTTTTTTTGGGAATTTTCTGATTTTTTTTTTTGTAGTGGTGAAAACCACTATTTTAGTATATACATATAATACAGGTTTGGATTATGGCTTATGGATGTGGCGGAGGGGGTGGTTCACCTCGCTCTTGTGGAAGAAGCAAGCGAAAGATGGCCTCTTGGAGAGGGAACAATTGGAGATAAAACTCGCCTTGTTCAATGAGGGGAACAATGGGCGCCGACTCTTCTTCGGATTCATCACCATTTGACATGACGTCAAATTCTTCATAGGCTTCATCTTCGGATTCGTCTGGGTGGAGGATTTCTTCTTCTGAATTAAGATTAATGCTTTGAAAAGCTTGTTCAAAAGAAGAAAGGGATGGAAGTGGTTGGTAGCCCGCACCAAAACGCTCGTGGGTCTCTGGTATGGCATATCGATGCGTTCAGTTACCCCTTGCTCGTATCGACCTAGGCCAAATTGTTGCCAATTATGTCTGTGGAAATAGCGAGAGGGAAAACCCTCCATCCTTTCGATATTGGCAGGGACTGGATGCTTGGGTTCTAGTATGGTGGTAGGACTAGAAGATGACTCTATTCCCCCATATACAAAATTAATGGAATTTGGCATAGAACCCATGTTATAAACCGATCCAATGGATAAATGTTGGTCATGTGGACGACCAAAATCTTTAACTGTTTGCACATTGAACGGTGTGATGTGGACATCTTGGATGGCATACTCACCAATACCCGCATCAGTGAGATGGACCTTGACTTGGGAGGGAGATGGACTAGATGATGGAATAGAAGAATGTGGGATAGAAGAATTGGAAGGATTTGGTTGGGTTGATGCTTCACTGACTTGTGAAACATCACCTGGTGATGGTTGGGAAGATGGAGGAATAATAGGTGATGTTGAAGAAGGTGTAGAAGAAGGGGGTAATGACGTGGAAAGAGATGATTGGTCATGGCCACATGTGCATGTGGTCACTGATGAAGAAGAAGGAAGATTAGGAGATGAAGAAAGTGGTGAATGAGATGGAATAGCGGAAGAGGAAGATGGTTGCGATATGATGGGTAGCTCCTCGAGGAATGGGAGCTTTAGAAGAAGATGGTATAGAAGAAGTAGATGGGGTCAAGAAAAGATGAGTGGATGGCAACACAATCTCATAAGGATTTGAGACATAGTTGCAATGTTTGAAGGGTTCAATGTCAGCAGGTACACAATGAACCAGTCCCTCATATACATACTTCAGACATTGATGCAAGATAGAAGGGACACATCTCATCTCCCTAAGCCAAGGCCGTCCAAGCAATACATTGTATGCCATGGACCCTTCCAAGATGTGAAACAAGGTATGCAAAGTTCGGGCCCCTACCTCAATGGGCAAGATAACCGTGCCAACCGTGGAAGATAAAGCATCATTGAATGCTTTAAGAGTAAAAGTCGACTTGGTGATAAGGGATGGCGACAACTCTAGATGACTCAACGCCGATGTTGTAATGATATTGATTGAGGAACCGGTGTCAATTAAGACTCTCTTGAATGGCTTGTGATCGATCTTGGCCATGATATGCAGTGGAGGATCTATACTTTCGGTTGACAAAGGTTTGATTTCAAAATCATAGAAAGTGATGGAGGGCTCCATGCATGTTTGAATACTCCCCACAAAGTTGTTGAAGGCATTAGTATCTTGAGTTTGAAGCTCGATTGACTTTAATATTTCCATTAATGCCTCTCTATGCGGGGGAGATTGTTGAATGAGGTCATAGATCGATAACTTGGCATAAGCCATTTTTAAACCGGTAGTTAATCGGCTACTCAATGACATGATGGGTCGTTGGCATTGAGTAGAATGATTTAGCGGTTGTTGAGAAGTACTAGCACGTCGTTGGGTCACCGTTACCCGAGGTGGACCGGGGTTTGTACAGGTGGCCGTGGTTCAGCCTCGATTTGGTTGGTTCGCCCTTTGACCCCGGGTTACTACGTTAATAGTACCCACAAAACCTTGGTATTGTTGTACATGGTTGACTTGATTAGGAGGAGTTACCCGAGTTACTCCCCCGAGTTGTTGGAGCTTCCTCCCGATGTGGAAGGGGTGTTTGAAATACACCAAGATTTTGATTTTGTTGGGCTAAGGGGCTATCCAATTTAATGGCTCCAATCTCAATAAGATCTTGGATCACATGTTTGAAAGCTGTACAATTATTGATATCGTGTCCATTTTGCCTATGATAAGGACAAAATAGGTACTCCTTGTAATACTTCCCCTTCTAGATGGTTCTAAAGGTTTAAACTCGTAAAGTTAACTGATTTGTGCTATATAACTTGTTGAATATGACCGCATATGGTTCATCTAAAGGTGTGAACTGTCGCTTGGGACGATTTGTTTGCCAAGGTCGAGTTTCCATGGTTGGCCCAGTATTGTGAGCTGGTTGAGGAGGGGCGGGTACCGCATGATAAGCAATTGGTTGCGGTTGACTTTGCATTACTTGTTGTTGTTGAGCCATTACGGGCTGGCTCGCCACCACTTGATTAACTTGGTTAACATTTGAGGCCGTACTAGCCTGTGCTTGTTTGTTTTGGCCATAATTATTATTTCGTTGTTGGCCCTTTTGTTGCCATTCTTTTCTACGGGGTTTTAAAACACCCTCTTGGACTTTAATGTCTTCTATGATACTTGCTTGGGCCAAAGCCTCTTCAAAAGTCCCGTATTGTTGTAATTGGAGTAACCAAGAGATAGGTTTTAGACAACTCGGGTGAACATTTTGGTTAACTCCTCCATTGGTAGGGAGAATGGCAATTTATTAATGATAGCCCTCCAACGGTTTCCAAAGTCATAAACATTCTCATCGTCATGTTGCTTGAGCTTGTATAAGCTCGGACAATGAGACTTTCCTTTGTACATTTAGGGAGAATCGTTCTAAAAACAGATTAATCAATTGCTCGTAAGCATAAATGCTATGGTGAGGTAAATGATTGTACCATTGTACAACATCTCCTCCTAATGTCTGAGGAAAAGTTCTGAGCATAAGAGCGTCATTATTTTGGATTCTAAAGCAGGCATGCATGAATGAGCTCACATGTTCATGAGGATCCTCAGTTCCTCAAAATTTGTCAAACTTCGGTAATGTGAAATCACTCGGATATGGCGGTGAAGGTACCGAAGGATGAATTGGTTGATTGATCAACGACCTTAGCGTAGGTTTCGACTAGATGAGCATGCATGTTGAGCATAAGGTTGTCAATCTGTTGTTGCATAGCATGGAGTCGAGAATCTTCATGAAAATTTTGATTCGTTTGATGATTATGATGATGCAATGGAGGAGTGGAAAAATGATGAGATGGGATGAAATTGCCTGGATTAGGCGGTGTGGAATGGACAAGTTGTTGGTATGGATGATACCGGAAAGAAGGTGATTGGGGTGAATGATGAACTGGACCGGGTTGGGAGAAAGGTGGGGTAGGAATGGACACCACCGAAGATTGGGGTACCGTGTGGGGCCCGAGCTAAGAAAAGTCGGCCGGGTAGAAATTGGTTGGGGTGTAGGATTTACTACGACAGGTGGTTGGGCATTTTGTTGCCGTTGTTGCTGAAGCAACTTGTCGAGGTACTCCCTAACCTTATTAATTTCTAACCCAAGGGAGGTGGGATGATTGGATGAAGGTGGAGGGCAAGCGCCATGGTAGTCACAGGAGACCGCATAGCAGGGGCAATGAAGGTGGTCGAAGTAGGCGGTACCGGGAAGAAACAAGAGACCGTGCCCTGTAGGGGTGAAACCATAAATGGTTTGGGAAGAAGAGGGTTGAAATTGGTCATGGCTAGAGGAGGTTCCACCAGCCTCATAGAGAGAATTGGTGTACACCCGGTTAAATGGAGGAGAAAGTGGTCGGGAAGACACTACATTTGTCTCCAAAGGAGGACAATTGAGCATCCGGGAAGATGTTGGAGATGAAGCCGACCGAGCAGATACAACATTAGCCTCAAAAAAAGGGTTAGTGTAGACCCGAGTGAAACCAAAGGTATGGTTGATGCAATATCCTCGCTAAAAATAGAATCTTGCATAGGGGAATCTTGGATTGGCTCAAGGACATAACCAGGCCATCTCTTAAGTGAGTTTGCACTTGGGCCATATCAATGTGGGTAATATGACAGGAATTGTCTTCCTCCATGGGCATGGCCATGCGATAGACGGTAGAAGGACGTGAAAGACCTGCAGGCGAACCTGCCCGAAATTCACTAGGATAAGTGGTCATGTTGGTGGTGGGGATGTTCTGTGAATTATTCATTTGATTATTTAGATTTAACACTTTAGATTGATTCCTTGTTAAGACCATAACGCAATAAATCTAAACAAATTCAGAAAAGAAGAATGCAAAACTTGAATGATAAATTTACACTAAAGAAATTATCGAAAACATCACAACCTAGGTTTCAACTAATGTGTCTTACCTGCGGTTAATTACTTATTTTCTGATCTTAATCGAGTAAATTTTAAGTGTCCGGTTTATGAGTTTTGCATGTGATCTAATCTTGAATTATTCACAAAAAAGGTAAAAACTATGGCTAGGAAAGGACAACGAGATTCTTACCGGTGATGAAATCCAAAGAAGTTTGCTCTGGGGTGACCTATGGTGTCCGAGGCGTAAGTTTAATGGATGGAGATGAATTCCACCGTCACTAAACTTCAAGCAATACCCGGTGATGAAATCCAGATATTACTGTTTTAAATGCAATATGAAATGCAAGAATTTTATTTTAAGTGTTTTAGTTGTCTAATGTATACATACAAAGCTATAAATCAAAAGTTCTAATGATCTAAGCAAGAGGCCACCGAAAATATGCCATTTCCTCCGAAGAAGTGGAGTACACCGTTTAAAACCCCCGCCTACCAATGATATCGATATCAAAGGAGCAACCGGAAGGTTCGTCCACTTCTCCGCTCGGAATCACCCAATGGCAGGAGTACTATTGACATCCAATCAATAGTCCTACTTAGATAACTAAAACAGATAATTCGTAGCTATTCTAATATGCATCTAGGTATGCAATTTTTTTTTTTATGCAAGCAACAACCAATAATGCAATGCAAAAATGTAACTAAAAATGTAAAAAAAATGTATATACAATTTTAACTGTTTTTTCCAGATTACTTAGTTTTTGTTCATTTTAAAGCAATGATCCGAAAAGAAACAGAATACAAGAAAAACCAAAACGTAAAAAGTACTTAACAAAGAAAAAAAAACGCACTTACTCTAAGCCTACGCTTTTTCTGTAAAACGCCTTCAAACGCCCAAGGGAGTCTCGCAGGCCGAAACGCACCTCCGCTTTCGGATCGGACTTCCGGACGCCGCTCGCGTCTCGTTTTTCGCAAACCCTCGAAACCCTAGTTCACCGGAACAACGAATTTCACGATTTTCGGAACTCGCAAAATAAAACAAAAACAGGAATAGATCAAGAAAGCAAGTATTAAAAACATGAAACCCTAGGGGGTCCCACCGTGATCGCCATTTGTAGATTAAAGATACAACGCCAAACAAAAATAAAGAAATCACAATAAAGGAATGCAGAACAATTGTACAAAATGAATGATTTTTATTAATCAATGGAGTTTAGAAACTCCTTTTAAGTACAACAGGGCCTTCGTAACCCTTTTCGTGATACAAAGTTACAATTTGTGCTAGGGTTCTCCGAAACCCTAGCCGGCACAATGTGGTGGCGTCTCCGAAGAATGTATCCTTAACCTCAACGAATGAGTGGGCTTCGTTGTATCCTTTGGCTCGACCACTCCTAGCCTAAGCACAAGCTATCAACAAATCGATCTACCACTAGAATCCCGCACACATTAAAATTATCAAAGAGTTAGAAACTAATAAGAGGGCTCCACTGTGAGCCCTCGTAAACAGCTAAAACCCTAGATTTATGAAATAAAAATAAACAAATGCAGAATTCAAAGAGATTAATACATAAAGAAAGATTACTTGCTTTAGACGAATCTATACCTTTTCCCGTTAACGCGGCGAGACCAAGGCAGATGGATGCGGCGAAAGGGTTTAGTTCAGACTTAGGGCCGTAGAAGACTCGAAGACTCAGGATTAACAGCAATAGCCAACTCCAACTTAGATAGGGAAGATAAGTAGGTTTAGCCGAAGAGATAGATAGGGTTTGAGCCATCAAGGTGACTCAATTTATAATCTACTCTTAGGGCACACTTTAGGGTTTTAACGACACTTTGAACGTGTGGCTAAGATTAAAGTGGATCCAAGGGTAGAGAATAAATCTAGGTTGTGAAACGGATTAAGATGGATGGACGGATGAGATTAAATCACTTAAACTTTATTTATATATATATTAAAATATATTAAAATATTAAAATATATATATAAATATTAATTTAAATAAATTTGGGGATGAAAAATGGCGGGAAAAGTGAAATTGGGCCAAATAATGGTGGGAAAGTGTGGATTTGGGCCAAATAATGGCGGGAAGGATGGATGACTGACACGTGGCTGGCAGGAAGGTATAGATGACTTACAAGTGGCTGGATTTTGGTGTCTACAATATTTATCCATAGGCTTCGGGATCTCAAGCTCAAGAGGTATTATTGCTTCAGCTCCATAGGCCAATGAAAATGGTGTTGCCCCTGTGGGCATGTAGATGCTTGTTCGGTAAGCCCATAATGCCAAGGAAATTTGTGTATGCAAATATTGATGATTTTCTTTGACAAGTTTCTTGAGAATAGCAACTAAGGTCTTGTTATAAGCTTCAACTTGTCCATTTTCTTGTGGGTAATAAGGAGTTGAAAAACTATGTTGAATATTGTATTTCTCACAAAGTGCTCAAACATCCTTGTTCTTGAAAGACTTTCCATTGTATGAAATGATTTTTGAGGGTATACCAAAATGATAAATGATATGATGAAGGATAAATTCCATAATTATGGGTCCTTCCATGTTGGTTAGAGGAATTACCTCAATCCACTTTGTGAAGTATTCAATGGTTGTGATGATGAAATTATGTTGTTCCAAGAAAGGAGGTAAAATTTTACCAATTAGATCTAGACCCCATTATGAAAAGTACCAAAGGATTTGAATGGTATGCAAAGCTTGTGATGGTACTTGAGTTAAATTAACATGTTATTGATACTTTTTGTAATGTTTGACATATGTGCAACAATCACGTTCCATTGTGGGCCAATAATAACTCATGCATAAAATATGCTTTGCAATGGTTGTTCCACTAAAATGACCACCACAAGTACCATCATGGGCTTTAGCTATAGCTCTTTGAGCCTCACTAGCCTCGAGATAATGAATGAGGACTCCATCATAACCACATTTATACAACAAGTCCCCCAAAAGAACAAAATGGGTTACCTTTTGCTTGAAAGTATGCGTGGTAGTTCGAGACATATCAAATGGGAGTGTTCCAAACTTGAGATAGGCTAATATTTGTCTTGACCAAGAATTATATAAATATAAATGGATAAATAAAATATCCTTTTCATCTTTAGACTCAGCACGATAAATTGCAGATTTAGAGATCGTTGAAATTATAAGGGGTTATATCTCTCCAAATGAATCTTTTGGAATTAATGATACAAGGGAGGCCATCACATCTAAAAATATATTAATCGAATGTGGAAAGTTGTTGATTTCATACCAATAAAACTTAGAGAGCAACTTCATTGCTACTTCAAGGCTAAAGTTTAATGGTTGGTTCTTTGCATTGGTATTCTACATTGATTTGCTTGACGACAAGTTGAGAATCACTAAATATTCTAATACGCTTAATGCTCATAGCTATGGATTTTTGGCTAATGAATTCTAGGTCCAATCCAATGAGGAGCATTATCCATTTAGTGGTGTGAGTGTTGTTGTCAGTGTGGGACATCATGTAACATAGAGGATTTTCCCTAGCTATGATATAAGTTGTGTGGCTAAGCATGTAATCTCAAAGTTTTAGTGGTAAAAACCACTACTAAGCACAATTTTTCTACATAAGCATATTTAGTTTCATAGCTTACCAATATTTAGCTAATGTAATAGACAAGATCGCGATTTTATTCATTCTTTTGGGCAAGCATTGTCCCTAATGCATAGTCCATTGCTAAGATATAAAGATAAAATGAGACCCATGGATGAGGAGGAGCTAAGACTGGCAGAGAAGCTAGGTATTGATTAATTTCATAAAATGCTTTTTGACATTCATCTATCCAAGATAATGACACCCCCTTTTGTAGTAAGTGATTGAATGGCCTACATTTGTCATAAAGTTACACAATAAAATTATGGATTGATTGGATCTTTCCTTGTAAACTACGCAATTCCTTTAAGTTAGTTGGGGGTGGCATCTTCATGACAACCTTGACCTTGTTAGGGTCCATCTTAATGCCTCTTTAGGAGATAATGAATCCTAAGAGTTTGCTTGAGGTAACACCAAAGATACATTTCTTGGGATTCAACCTTACATTATGCTCTAGGAGTCGATAAAAAACTTTCTCCAATACACCAATATGTTCTTGTCAAGTTTTAGATTTAGCCAAGAGATAATCCACATAGTCTTCGATAATATTATGCATGTAATCATGGAAAATGTATGTCATGGCACGTTGATAAGTGGCACCTATATTTTTGAGGCCAAAGGGCATCACCTTGTAACAAAAAGTTTCCCAAGGTGTAGTGAATGTTGTTTTGTGTTGGTCATAAGGATTTATTCAAATTTGGTTGTATCCTGAAAAACCATCCATGAGTGAAAGCATTTCATGGCTAGCATAGGTATCGACAAGAGTATCAATGTTTGGTATAGGGAAGTCATCCTTAGGATACACTTTTTTAAGATCTCAAAAATAACTGCATATGCGTATTACCCTGTTAGGCTTGCGAATGGATACCATGTTTGAGAGCCACTTGGGATAGTCGATAGGAACAATGAAGTTCACGTCTAAGAGTTTTTGAAGCTCTATTTTTACCAAGAAGGCCATGGTAGGATGCATTCTCCTAAGATTTTGTTTGAACAACTTAGCATCAGGTTGTAAGGTGAGATTGTGGACCACTAGACTAGGGTCAATACTAGGCATATCCTTATAGGACCATACAAATATATCCTTTTTCCTCTTGAGGAGAGCAATAAATTGCTCTTGTTCATCGGGTGATATACTTTTTCCAAGATTGATAATTTGGGGATTGTATTTGTTTGAACTATGATCCACATAGATGGTATCTTTAATAGAAATGTGGTAACCCTCCTCAAGATTATGGAGTGTAGGGATAAGATGAATATCATCTAAGATGTCATCAAACTCTTTTGGCTTATCCTCATCTATTTCTTCCTGGAAAACCTTGAGATCTGAAGGTGAAGGTGAAGGGGATGGAGGAATGTAGTAGGTGTAAGCCCTTAAAAATTCCTCAGATAAGACAAATTTGGTGAAGGTTGGAGGTGAGGAGATCTAGTCCATATCGATAAGGGTTATGTCAATTGGAATTTGCTTAGTCAAATCATATGGATTACGGAGCAGGATGAATAAATAAACAGGATTCATGTTGACTTATGGGCAAGGTGGACAAGTTTGGATGGAATGGATGGAACCTAGGAATCGATGCTATGGGCTTGGTTAAAATGAACAAAATCAAGAAACACAAAAAGTGTTTTATTAAATGGTATATTTACCTATGTAATGCAAAGAAAGAAAACATGTTTTTTATTTTTTGAATGATTTTTTTTATTGATTTTATTTTTTTGTAGTGGTGAGAACCATTGTTTTTATTTCATGTACATATATTACAAGTTGGCTAATAGAATGCCTTAATAAAATAGAGGTGGTGGTTCACCGGTAGGGGTGACTTGCTCTTGTGGAAGAAGCAAGTGAAAGATAGGCTCATGGATGGGGAATATGTTGAGATAAAACTCATCTTCTTCGATGTGGAAAATTATGGGCTTTGATTATTTTATTTATTTATTTGAAATTATCAATATAAGCTCGAATTCTTCATATATTTCCTCATCAAAATTTTTGAGATGAAGGGCTTCTTCTCCTGAATTAAGGTTAAGCATTTGGAAGGCTTGTTCAAGAGAAGAGGTGGTAGAAAGTGGGTGGTAGCCTAGAACTGAATTATTGGGTGGTAGCCTAGAACTGAATTATCATGCACCTCTTGATATGGAACATCGATATGTTGATGCACCCCCTCTTCATGCAATCCTAAGCCATGGCCTTGCTAATTGATAATGTGAAAATATCAAGATGGGAATCCCGTCATGTATGGAATGTTGGCAAGTTGTGGTTCTTTTGTTTTCTCTAGGGGTGTTGGACTTGATGAAGAATCAATACACCCATATACAAAATTAATGCTATTTGGAGCTAAACCCATGTTATAGATTGCTCCTATTGCTAAAGGTGGGTCATGTGGGCTATTGAAATCCCTAGCACTAGGTATGGTGAGGGGCATGATGGTGATGTCTTGGACCACATATTCACCAATTCCAGGATTAGTGAAATGGACCTCGAATTGGGATGACATGGGAGGATCATGGTCAAGCAATGGATTAGGAAATGGTGGAAATGGAGGTATCTCACAATTTTTTAATTCAAATTGTGAAATATTAGGTGAAGGCAATGGATTGGATTGGGAAGATTGCTGAGTGGATGATGATGACAAGGATGGCAATGATGTGGACTGACTATAACCACATGTACATGTAGTCAATGATGATGATGATGGGAATGTGGAATATTGATGAGGTTTGGTGATAGGGAGCTCTTCGGGAATGGGATATTTTTATAAATATATTGGTGAAGTGATGGATGGATTGGATGATGGTCAAAGAAAAAGATGAGTGGAAGGGAGCATGGACTCGTAAGTATTTGAGATGAAATTACAATACTTAAATGGCTTGATGTTCACTTAAATGGCTTGATGTTCACCGGTATGCAATGTACCTATACTTCATGAACATATTTCAAGTATTGATGTAGTATTGAAGGGACACATCTCATTTTCCTCATCCAAGGTCTTCCAAGGAGTACATTGTACACCATGGATCCTTCCAAGATGTGGAACATTATGTGCAACATTTTAACCCCTAATTTGATGGGCAAAACAACAATGCCAATTATGGAACACAAAGCATCATTTAATTATTTAAGGGTGAAGGATGGATTAGTGATGTGATATGGAGGAAGATTCAAATGATGAAGAGTGAATGTAATAATGATGTTGATAGAGGAACTGATATCAATTAGGACTCTTTTAAAATGCTTCTTGTCAATTAGAGACATGATATGCAATGGAGGGTCTACTTATTCCGATGATATTGACTTAATATCAAAGTCATAGAATGTGATTGAAGGCTCCATGCATGTTTGGATGCTCCCCATAAATTTGTTGAAGGAATTAGGATATTGCAATTGCAATTCAATGGATTTTAGAATATCCATTAATGCTTCACAATGTGGAAGAGATTATTGGATTAGATCATAAATTGATAATTTGGTAGAAGCCATTTTAAGACTTGTAGTTAGTTGGCTACTCAAAGATATGACAGGTCGAGGTGGATGATTTATGGGTGGATTTGGAGGATTCGATTGAATTAGAACACGGATAGGTGATGTTGGTTTTTTCGTTGACCTCTAGTGACCACATGAATGACACACACAAATTCTTAGTATTGTTGAATGTGATTGACTTGGTTAGGAGTTTTAGTGCTAGCTCCCTCTATATTTTGTTGCACCTCCTCATGATGAGGAAGTGGTGTCTAAAATATACCAAGGTTTTGGTTTTATTGAGCTAGTATATTACCAAGCTTGATTGCTCCCAATTCAATAAGATCTTGGACTACATTTTTAAACACATGGCAATTGTTGATGTCATACCTATTTTGCCTATGATAAGGGTAAAACAAATATTCTTGATAATGTTTACCACATATGGTGGGATCATCTATTCTAATTTTGGGTAAAGCAAGTTTATTTGTCTCATACAACCTTATAAAAAGAGATGCATATGACTCATCTAATGGGATATATTGGAAATTTTGTTGGATAGATTATCATCGAGGATGGTTTTTTATAGCTGGCATTGTGTTTTGAACTATTGGAGCTTGTGTTGTTGAGGGGACCACATGATATGAATTTTTTTGCAATATTTTTTGCATAGGTTATTGTTGTTGATCCATTACCAGCTGGATCATGACCACTTGATTGACTTGATTGGATTGGGAGGTTGGGGTAGCTTGTGTTGATTTTTGTTGGTCTAAATAATTGCTTTTGTATTGGCCCTTGTTTTTCCATTCTTTCTTCTTAGGTTTTAATATACCTTCTTGGATTTTGATATCCTCAATGGTGAACTATTCGGACCAGGTGGAAATATTAAAAAATTTACTAAATAAACCAAATTTAATTCATTATTCATGCAGAGCTCAATACAATACTTAATCATAGGAAATGCCCATAATATATACAGGGAGAATAGGGAGGAAGTCGGTGGAGAGGGAGTTGGAGGAATAAGGGGAAATGGAGTTGGAGGGATAAGGAGGAAGAAGGAATAATGGAGGAAATGGAGGGATAAGGGGAAGAAGTTATTGATTTAAAATAAAAAGTTGTCGACATTATAAACTTGTCGACAATGCTAACCTAAAACAATGTGTTCACACTTGCTACATTCTCCCCCTTAAAGTTGAGAGGTCTGACAATACAGTCTCTCAGCTTTACAAATTGAGCTTTAGTCAGGCGCCTTTGTGAAGATGTCCGCAACATTCTCCAAAGTGGGGCAATAGTGAAGCTCAATAGTTTCAGTTTCCACCATATCTCTGATGAAGTGATACTTCATATCAAAATGCTTTGATCTACTATGGTGGACAGGATTGTATGCCAACTGAATGGCACTAATGTTGTCACAGAATAACCTTGTTGGACCACTTTGCTGCTCTCCAAGTTCTTCTAATACCTTTCGTAGCCATAGAGCTTGAGTACTAGCATGAGTGACCGCTATATACTCAGCTTCTGTTGAAGATAGTGCTACGACTGTCTGCTTCTTGGAACTCCAAGTTATTAGTCCTGATCCTAGACTAAAATAGTTCCCTGAGGTTGATTTTCTGTCATCAATGTTACTACCCCAATCACTATCACTGAAGCCTACAAGCTTGATAGTGTTACATTTCTGGTAATGGATTCCAAAATCCCATGTACCCTTTACATATCTAAGAATTCTCTTAGCTGCCTACAAATGCAACTTAGAAGGATTAGACATAAATCGAGAAACAAGAGAAACAACATACTGTATATCAGGTCGGGTGTTGGCGAGAAACATCAAACTCCCAACCATGCTTCTGAAAGTGGTCACGTCAACTTTTGATGCTCCATCATCTTTGCTTAATTGGATCCCATGTCCAACCGGAGTTGCAACTGGTTTGCAATGCTCCATAGCAAATTTATTAAGCATGTCCCAAACATACTTATGTTGACAGATGAAGATCCCTGTATCTGACTAATGAACCTCCATTCCAAGGAAGTAGTGCATTAAGCCAAGATCTTTCATCTCAAACTGCTCCATCATGGAGTGTTTGAACTTCATATTCAGTTTTTCATTACTACCCATGAATATGATATCATCCACATACAAGCAAACTATGAGGATGCCATTTACTTGTTGTAGGTAGTAAAGAGTGGGTTCATTTCTACTTCTGGTGAACCCAAATTCTTTGAAGTACCCATCAATGCGTGAGTACCAAATTCGTGGTGCCTGCTTGAGGCCATAAAGTGCCTTCTTCAATTTGTAAAAAATATGTTCCTTGTCTTTTTACTCAAATCCTTGTGGTTGCTCAACATACACTTATTCTATCAAGTAACCATTGAGAAATGCACTTTTCACATCCATGTGTTGAACTTTCCATCCTTTAGTTGCAGCTAAGGCAAGAACTGTTCTAATAGTCTCCTATCTGGCTACAGGAGCAAAAGTCTCTTCATAATCAATTCCATATTTCTGAGTGAATCCCTTTGCAACTAGTCTCGCCTTGTGCCTTTCAATGCTACCATCAGCATTAAACTTGGTCTTGTATACCCACTTACATCCAACACATTTCTTGCCTTTAGGAAGCTTTACCAGCTCCCAAGTGTCGTTGTTTTTTATAGAGGTTATCTCCTCATTCATGGCATCTTGCCAAATTTTTTGAGTACATGCCTTCTCATAACTAGAAGGTTCAAGCTGTGCACTAGTTAACAAAGCATAGTTAACTTGATCTCCCCTAGGTTCCTGCTGGGAGACATCATCACCATACAAGTGCATACTTTCTAATCTGTGTAAAACAGATTCCATTTCACTAGCTTGACTTCTAGTGTATCTTCTTGAAAATTTTTTATCCAACATCTGAGAGGATGGATGATACTGTAGAGTTCTCTTACCTTTGGATGGAGAATCAATGTCCATTGGTGAGGAACTTACTGATTGCTGCGGAGAAGGACTTGGTGAAGAAGTTGAATCAGAAGATGGACTTGGAGGATTTATGGGAGGAGACTGCTTTCCTTTCTGTGGTATCTACGGTTGCACCTGCTGAGCAACTATATCAGTGGCCTCAACATCATTGAATATTTGGGGCTTACCCCATTCTCCCCCTTCATCAAAAATCACATCCTTGGAAATCACAAGCTTTCTAGTCCGGGGATTATAGAGTCTGTAATCTTTTGTATTCTCACAGTATCCGACAAAGATACATGCCTGACTCTTTGGATCGAGCTTCGTCCTAAGCTCATCAGGAATGTGAGAATAGGCCAGTGAGCTAAACACTCTGAAATGCTTAACATTCAGATTTTTACCATACCATGCTTGGTAAGGCATCTGTCCTTCCAAAATTGAAGTAGGACTTCTGTTCAAAATATACACGCTGGTCCTGGCTGCATCTACCCAATATGAATTAGTCAAATGCTTCGGTCCAAGCATAGACCTTGCCATCTCCACAATAGTGCAATTCTTTCTCTCTGCAACACCATTCTGCTGTGGAGTGTAGGTAGCAGTGAACTGCCTCTTAATGCCATGTTGCTTACAAAAATTCACAAACTCATTAGAGGAATATTCTCCTCCCCTATCTGATCGAAGACATTTTACAAAATGTCCACTTTCACTTTCAACTCTTGTTTTGAAATCAAGAAAACATTTATATGCTTCATCCTTATGTTTCAAAAAATATATCTAGCACATTCTAGTATAATCATCAATAAAGAGTAGAAAGTAAGAGTTGTTACCCAGACTCTGTGTCTGCATCGGACCACAGATGTCGGTATGCACTAGCTGGAGTGGATAGCTGGCCCACCATGCTTGTCCATGAGGAAAATTTGATCTGGCATGCTTTCCAAGAGAACACCCTTCACAGACTTCTTTACCATCTTGAAATTTAGGAAGTCCAGTGACCATGGCTTGGGAAGTTAGCATTTTCAAACTAGCAGAATTCAAATGGCCATATCTCAAGTGCCATAGAACACTTGGATTGGAAATAGCAACACTTGCTAACTTATCTCCCCTTGGTTGGCCAAAATTTAAAGGAAACAATCTATTCTTTGACATTGGCACTTGAGTAATGATTCTATTATTGTTATTTTTATCAAAAATAGTGCATTTACCCTCATCAAAAAGCAACTTGTAGTTCTTTTCTAACATTTTTCCAACACTTAAAATATTATGTTGGAGATGGGGTGTATAATAGATATCACTTACTTGTTTGACTCCTTCTTTAGTTGGAACTGCCATAGCTCCAATGCCTTCTACTGCCAATGATTTATCATCTCCCAATTTGATGCTAGATTTGTAGGAGGAATTTAGAGTAGCAAAGAGCTCTTATTTGCCACTCATATGGTTTGAACACCCAGTGTCCAAGATCAATGTATCATTCATGTTCTGATCTGCTTGACCATATGAGAGAAAGAGATTTTTGGCCTCTTCCTCTTCTCCAAAGTTTCCAAACTGACTACTCTGGTCGCTACTAGCTCCTTGTGAAGTCTTAGTCCAACAGTCACGAGCATAATGGCCAAGTTTGCCACAATTGTAGCAATATTTTTTTGACTTATCTCCTCATTTGTCTATGCCTGATTGTTTCCCTCTATTTTGTTGTCCTCCTCTATTCTGTTGTTGTTCACTGTTGTTTGAGAATCCTCCTCTATTCTGATTTCCTCCTCTGTTAGGAGTTCCACCTCTCTGATTATTTTTGCCTCTTCCTCTAGACTTTCCTCTACCACAACCTCTACCTCTGCCTTCTTGAGAAGCAAAGGCTTTATCATCTCCTCCGTAACTTGTGGAAGGAGATGGTTGTAATCTCTCCTCATGTGAGAGAAGTGAGCCAATGAGGGTTTCAAAAGACAGAGAAGTTAGGTCTTTAGATTCCTCTATAATGATGGCTACTGAATTCCACTTAGGAAGAAGTGTTCTCAACACTTTCTTCACTATAACTTCAGGCTTTACATCTTCTCCTAAAGTGACTATCTTATCTACTATGACTTTCACACGCACGCAGTAATCACCAACCTTTTAATTTTCTTGCATTTTAAGAGTTTCAAACTCTCTTTTCAAGGTTTGGAGTTTAACTTGTTTGATTTGGTCACTACCCCTATAACTTTCTTGTAAAGATTTCCAAGCAGATTCAACAGTTTTAAAAGAATCTATTCTAGGGAAAATACTTTTATCAAGGGTGGCGTGAATGTGATAAATGGCAAAAGAATTATTCTTCTATGCTTATTTTCTATATCTTTTATTAGCACCACTCAAAACTGCCCACTCAGCAGCTGAAGGTTCAGTATATCCCTCTTCAATCACATCCCAAAGACCTTTGCCAATCAACAGAGTTTGCATTTTAATTGACCAATACTCGTAATCACTACCATTGAATTCAGGAATTGGTAAACTAGTATTGGAAGCCATTTTAGAAAGCAACTTTTATTTCAACTTCAAACAAGCTATACAAAGAAGTACAAAATAGATTACTGATTTACTGATTTAAATCAAATCTAGCTTTCTTAAAATTCTCACTGATTTGGCGTTCTTCTTCTTGAGGATCTCCCAAAACTGGAAAGGTGAAGTTGTCTGCCTCGTCGTCACTGATGATAATGACTTCTTTTGTTACTGCTGCTGGCTCAAGACGCCTTTTGAGAACAACTCGCTCTTCAATTGCAGGGTTCACCTCCACTGATTCTTTTTCCTCTGCTTCTACTTCCGCTTCTGCTAGTTCTAGATCAGGAGAGCGAGGTGTATAGCTCTCACTCGTTTCAACTTTAGGCACTGCAGGAGTATAACTGTCACTTGATTGTTCTTCAGGTACTGTTTCAACCGTCTCGGATTCAACTACTCTTTGCCCAAAGATATTATCTTATGAATCTACCTCGTATCCAGAATCTGGTTTTCCGTGATGTGCAATTACTTGGTTTTTCAACTGAAAAAACACAATATGAAGTCCACTTTGCTGGACTTTCCTGTCAAAGGAATCAGGAGTCTCTCTTCTCAACAGAGAGAGCAATGCATGATAGCATCCAGATGACCGAATCATCTACCCACAAATTTCACCGCATGCACTGGGTTACAATAAGGATGCTAAAAAAAAACTTTTCACCCCCTTTTTTTAAAAAATAATTTTTCAAAATTTGTTAAAAAAGTCCCTTAAAAAAATTTAACATTTTTTTAATATATATTTTAAATTAGTTTTTTAAATAAAAGTTTATTTTAAAAAACTTAATAAAAAATATAAATAAAAAACATTAAATTTGTTTTAAAAAAAACTTTAAAAACAAAAAATAAAAAAAACATTAAATAAAAAAACCTTTTTTTTGTTTGTTGCGAAATCCCCGACGGGATTTGAACACATGACCTCCGTGTCCTATCCGCGGCAACCATCCGCTACACCACGCAGCACCGGTGAAACCAAAGGGGACGACCGCCAATTTATAGTCGCCGGCGTCCGAAGGTTGCAAAAAAAAATAACAAAAAAACTTTGTTTATTCCCCGACGGGATTCGACCCCGGGACCTCTCCTCCGCAAGGCAAAGACTCAGCCGATTGCGCTACGCCCGTCGGCTGAAATGGAAAGGAACAAGCATTCTTTATTCTATCGTCGGGTGAAAATTGTTTTAAAAAAAATGTGGATTTGTCCCACATTCAAGAGGAAGAAGACTTTCTGGTCTTCTTATATGCGCGAGGCCGCATATGTTATCGATTGCCTTCGGGCAATCGCTCCTTGACACTATGCGTTCTCCTCAGCCAATCTGCGATCACCACGTGTCACTTTTAGACAAATCCATGTCCGCCACATGGACAAACAAGTTTTTGCCATCGCACACGCTCTGCTTGCCACGTCGACCACCATGTCAGTGCTCTGTCAGCACTCGCCATGTGTCAGCTACCGCAACCTCAACGTCCACCTCAACACCTCGATCCACGTGTCCATGTCAATTGTCACTCTGCCTGCCACGTGTCACCTTGAAATCCATGCAGCATCAAAGTCTGTGCCCAGCTCTGCCACCTCCTCGATTCGATCACCAGCTCCTCGAGATGCGTGCCCAACATGCTCGCCAGCCAGTCACCAGCTCCTCGGGATGCGTGCCCAGCACGCTTGCCAGCCCATGCGTCCTCAAGAAATGTGCCCATTCGATCTCGAGAATCGTGCCCGTCGGCTCTGATACCAAATGAACTATTCGGACCAGGTGGAAATATTAAAAAAATTTCTAAATAAACCAAATTTAATTCATTATTCATGCAGAGCTCAATACAATACTTAATCATAGGAAATGCCCATAATATATATGGGGAGAATAGGGAGGAAGTCGGCGGAGAGGGAGTTGGAGGAATAAGGGGGAAGGGAGTTGGAGGGATAAGGAGGAAGAAGGAATAACGGAGGAAATGGAGGGATAAGGGGAAGAAGTTATTGATTTAAAATAAAAAATTGCCGACATTATAAACTTGCCGACAATGCTAACCTAAACAATGTGTTCACACTGCTACAAATGGCACTAGCCTGAGCTAAAGCTTCTTCAAATGATTGATAAGTTCATAGTTGGAGCATCCAAGAGATAGGTTTTAAACAACTCTTGGTGAATATCTTAATTAGCTCATCCATTGGTAGGGTGAATGGCAATTTAGTGATGATAACCCTCCAACGGTTTCTAAAATCATAGATAGATTCATCATCATGCTGCCTTAAAGCATAGACATCAGATTATGAGACTTTATTTCTAACATTTAGGATGAAACGCTCAAATAATTGGTCAATCAATTGGTCAAAAGTATAGATACTATGGCTGGGAAATTGATTGTACCATTCTATGGCATCTCCTCCTAATGTTTGAGGAAATATTTGAAGCATGAGAGCATTATCATATTGAATTCTAAAGCATGCATGTACAAAGGTGCTCACATGCTCTTTGGGATCCTCAATTCCCTTAAATTTGTCAAACTTGGGTACCGTGAAATCTATCGGATATGGCGGTGATGGTACTGAAGGATGAATTGGTTGATTGATCAATTGGTGTAAGGTTGGCTTCTAGTTTGAAAAACTAGGAGTAAATTGTATCAATTGATATATTTGTTTTTGCATGGCCTTAATTCGAGGGTCTTCCTCAGGAATGTGAAAGCCCTGAATTACCTAATGATTTTGAGGTGGAGTGAAGAAATGTTGTGGGGTGACCAAATGATGTTAAGATTGGTAATGACAGCTAGGTGAATTTGATGGAAATTTATGAAGGGGATATTGATGATGAAAATATGGATAATTTTAGAATGAGGTTGATGGATGAGGGTTATGGCTAGGTTAGCCAATGAAAATAGGATGGGTAATGGTATGACTTAATGGGGGAATAGGGATAGAAACCATAGAAGACTATGGTATCCATGATGGACCTTGGTTGACAAGGACAATCTGAGTAGAGTTATGTAAAGGCTTAGGGTTTACTTGTACTTGTTATTGAGCATTTTGATGTTGTCTAAGCAATTTGTTTAAGTGTTCCCATGCCTCAATAATCTCTCTATCATAAGCTGAGGGTATGGAGGTAGATGGTATGGAAGATGTGGCTTGGGGACAAGTTACACTAGGTATGGCAACTTGGGAGGTTGGAACTTGTGAAGCAGCATTTACATGTGCTTCATACAAGGGGTTGGTGTAAGTGGAGGTGTATGAAGTTCTAGGAGCACATGAAGGTTGGGGAATGGACACATGGGATGAAGGTGCAACTAATGCCTCAAAAAGAGGGTTAGTGTACACCTAGGTAAAGGTGGATGGGGGTTGGGAATACATAGGCTCCTGATGTAAAGTAGAATCCTATCTAGGTGAATTGGGAATAGACTCTAAGACATAATTAGAAGACTTCATGAGAGCTTCTACTCTTGCCATGTATATATGGGTAATGTGGTGGTCAATGGTAGGGGAGGTTGACTCCTCTTGGGGCATAGCCATATGGAAGGCTATGGATGGCAAGGAATGTGAGGGACCTGCAGATAAATCTTCCTATGTCACATTCAGGGAATCTACCACATAAGTGGTGGGGAAGGTGGATGAAGGTTCCATTAAATTATCTTGATTTATTACTTTATTTTGTTTTCTAGTTAATACCATAAAGAAAATAAATCAAAATACAGATTAAAATACCAAATATAACACAACCAATTGATAATTCATAAGAAAAATAAACAATCAATGCTAATTTTTTCAACCAATGTGTCTTACCTCATTCATTGATTATCTCGATTTAATGTGAATTCATTTTCTTATGTTTCGATATTGTGTGTTTCCAATGTGCTAATCTTAAGCAAAAAAAGAAAAACTAGCATGGGGCAACAAGATTCTTGTTGGTGATGAAATCCAACAAGTTTTCTCAAGGGTATCCTATGGTGTCTAAGGGTAGAGATTGGTGGATGGAGATGAAAGCCACCATCACCAAATCTCAAGCAATGGCTGATGATGAAATCCAACCACTACTATTTTGAATGAAACATGATGTGTGTGAATTCCTTTTAAAATTTATTAGTTTACTATTGTGCACAAATAATGTTAGAAACAATTAATCATTTCGATAGATCTAAATTACAAGCCAACAAGAGAATACCAAGTTCTCCAAATGGCATGAAGTACACCACTTAAGACCCCCTGTCTAAATCAAAACTAGAGGGTTCATCCACATCTCTGCCTGGAATAACCCAAATTGTAGGGATACTTTTGGCATTATAATGGTTTTCCTACTTAGATAAACAAAATAAAGTGTTTCTAACCCTAAGATGCAACACTATGTTATGCAATTCTCAATTCAGATGCAAACAAAATGTAGCATTTTATATCTGTGCATACATTAAAAATAGAAACCCTAATTAGAATGTATGTGAATTGATGAAAACCTAAAAATGCAAACTAACATGAGTTCATTTCTATATTATTTAATGATGGTTCATTTTAAGCTTAGAATCTAAAAAATATAGAAAATAACCCAAAATACGTAAAATAGAGACTTAGATTTTAGATAGTAGACTTACCAGACAACCTACATATCTACTCCAAATCATCATAAAATACCCCTAGGCATTTCCTAAAATGCACTTGGGCATTTCTAGATGTCTCTAAATACCTCTGGATATTTTTGAATGACCTTCGAGCACCGTTGGGCATTTCACACTCTTTCTACAACTTTTGCAAACTTTCAGAAACCCTAGATCCAGTGAACAATGTGTGATTTATGCTTCTAAAAATATACAAAATAGGACATAAAAAAGCAAGTTAGAATTCAAGGTAAATCATAAAAAGAAACCCTTAGGGGGTCCCACCATGATCGCCATTTGTGAATACAAAAATGCAACACCAAATAATGCTAAATAAATTAGACACAAAAGAATCAAAATTGCACAATGAATTGATCTTGTATTAATGGGGGGAGCTTAAAAACTCCATTGTTACAATGAGGATATTTTGTAATCCTTTTTATACAAATTTACAGTGGTTAGGGTTCTCCAAAACCCTAACAACAAGGCTTGTGGTGTCTTTAGGTGCATTCTTGCTCCCAATAGAATTGAGTGGGCTTCTAGTTATCTGATGTTAGGCCACTCTAGCTTAAGACAGTTGTCCAATGCTAATGTAGCATCTTCAGATCTGCACACATAACAAGAATAAAATAGAGTTAGTAATAATTATGAGGGCTCCACAACGTGAGACCCTCGATATCAATCCAAAACCCTAGCTATTGATAAATAAAATTGCATACAAATCTAAAGATACTAAAATAAAATAATAGAAGTGATTTACCTTGTTTCTTGCTTATTGTCCTTTGATGACTGGATCTATTACAGTTCAATGGTGAAGGCATGCCCTAACATCGTGCGAAGGTAGGAGGCTTTTATAAGGGCTTACGTAAAACACCCGTGGGCACCTAGTAGCTGCAAAAAATGCCTATGGATACCTAGGACTGGTAGGGAGGTGCCCATGGGTGCCTAGCATTGATAGAAAGCACTCAGAGGTACCTAACATATGAGGGAAGATTCTTCCAAAGTAGATTAGGTGAGGGTGCAGGATGTGATGGAGGTGATGACGAGGGGGAAAAGAATGTGATGGATGGAATGGGACTAGGGCACAAAAGGCTTGGTTGGATATTTAGGAGCTCAAGGAACTTGAAAAATCTAAAAAGACTTAAGGTGCTTAGGGACTTAGGAAAATCAAGAACTCATGGAACTCGGGGGTTGAGCCATCAAAATGGCTCCTACTTATAGTCCAACCTAGGGTATGCTAGGGTTTCAATGATACTAATCATGTGGCTGAGATTAAAACACATCCAAGGGTGGATATTAAGTTTAGGGTGTGGCATGGATTAAGGTGAGTGGATGGATGAGATTAAATGAAATTGAATGGTTGGGATTTATTTATATATATAAATATATATTTATTAAATATATATAATATAATATTAAAATATTATTATTTAAATATATATAATATATATATAAATAATAGGCAGAAATGGCAAGAAATCTAGGATGGAGGACAAATGACTAGGTTTTGGTCATGGAAATGGTGGGAATGCATGGGTGGAGGATAAGTGGCTAGGTTTTTGTGTCTACAATTATATATATAGTATCCACTTCCAAGGTTTAAATTTGATTTTGTACATATAAGTAGGGGGTTTAAATGTGCCAATTATGAACCCTTACACTTATTGTTGTTTGAAATTGTATCGCTCCAAATTTTTTGCATCCTTACCTTCAGGCTATAGGATCCGCGCCCGAAAGGGGGATGCGAGAAGGATGGGACAATACCTCGGACTGAGAGGCCCTTTGAAGGTCGCGCCTCTCGGGGAGGGGTATAAGGGTGAATTTTTGATGGATGGTGGGTTCACCAGGAAACTTTTGAGTGGCAGTTTCCATGCCTAGGTTGAGAATGGGTTTGATGTGTTCATTTTTTTATTTAATCATTCAATTCCTAGGTTTGGCCAAGATGAATCTAAGCTATTCTATATGCCAATGCTGATTTATATGGATACAAAAAACATGAATAAGTGCTAAACATAGAAAGTGTGCTAAATAAGATAGAATGTACCTGATTTCGGATGTCTGATGAAGATTCTAAGGTTTGTAGAAGTCCAGATCATCTCAAATCTTACATAATCATCTACAATTGCATAGAATCATCTCAGATCATAGTCGATCATCTGAGATCAGACGAGATCATCGTCGACCTGACGAATTCATCAAATTCGTCAAAAACCTGCAATCACAGAAATAGATACCAAAGACCAAAAATGCAACTGCAAAAGCAAGGGGAAATGATAGAAATGATAGTAAACTTGCCTAAATGATAAATCCAGATAACAATTAAAGGAAATGCATTAATTTGATAATTTATTTTAACTTTATCATGCATCTATGCTAAATGAGGTGAACTCCAGGATGCAGAAATAGAATAAACTAAGTTAATGCATAAAGAAATGAAGAGAGAAGATAAAGAAATGCAAACTCTGGGCTCTGATTGCCCCCAATCTGGACTACAGTCGAGATCACCTCCAATCATACGAGATCATCACCGATCTATGATAGGATCATCCAAAATCATCTGGAATCGCCTACGACGATCCGAGCTTGCTCCGACTGAAAAATAGTAAAATTCCTGCAAGAAAACTTGAAATACACAATGCAACAATGGTATGAAGGTGTTCTAATGCATGAGAAACTAAAGTTGCAGGGAAATCAGTCAGCCAGGGGGATAAACTGAGAAAATCCTAGTTTATATAGGATTAGGGAGAGGTTAGGAGGTTGGAGATCATCCCAATTTGGGAGATCTCCAACGGGGGAGACTCTAACCGTGTAGACACGCTTTCTGCCCAAGTTAGAGAAGTTATTGAACAGAAGCTAATTATGAAAATTTAGTTTTGGGATGAAATCATCTGGACGTTCTGTTCTAGATGAATTCATCAGATCTGGGATGATTTCATCTGATCATCGATGATATCATCCAACGGTCAAAACAAATCCTAAAAATGGCATGAAAAACAAGGGGAGCGGGTAACGAGCGGTTTTGGAGTTAAAATTCAAATTTTTATCTTTTTACTAAGGGTTTAACTACGCCAATTTTAGGGTGCTACATTTTGCCCCCTCTTTAGCGAATTTTCTGAAGAAAATGCGTTAAAGACGAGTTCTTCCCATTTTACGAGAAAGCAAAAATTTACTCAATTTTCTAGACGACGATTCTAGGTCGAATCGTACGACTATTTACTATGGTGCCCCCTCCGTGTTTTTACCCAAATCGAACGTTTGAGGTAAAAGCGCGAAAAGCAAAATTAAAAATGTTGTTGTTTTTAAATAAAATTAAGAAAAATAGGGTAAAACCCTAATTCATTTTTACTATTCATTTTTACTTTTTTAGAGCTCTGCAGACAAAATGGTTGAAACAACGCACAGATCGATAGAGGTCCGATGCGGGCTACGGGTAAGGATCTAAACCTAGTGAATTATGTTTTAATTTGATTTGTGTAATTTTTGATTTAAATTTTGACTATTTTGGGGCATCGCGGCCATTTTTAGGCCGTCGACGACGTCGGGATGAAATCGTCCCAATTTCATCGAAATCGTCCCTAGATCGTCGATTTCGTCTGAGGGCAAAATCGATGAATAGGGGCGATCCCGTCCAACAAGGGGTGATCCCCAAGTTGAGAAATCGGAGATGATTTCATCCTACAAAGGATGATTTTACTTAATTTAGGATGATATCATCCAATGGTGGATGATATCATCATTTTTATGAAATTAAGCTTGTTTGAATTGCATTTAATTGATTTTAATAATTGGTTTATTAATGAATTTTATTGTTTTATTATTTATTTTGTAGAGGGGATTACTAAAGAGTCGAGAATGGAAATACGAGGGGCTGAGAGATGACGTAGCCATGCTCGACCAGGCAGAGCGAGACCGACTAGCACAGGTCGGACTACAGCATGTGGCAGAGATGCCACAAGTATCGACAGACATGGGGCTACTGACAGCCCTAGCAGAGAGATGGTATCCGAGGTCATCCTACTTTCGATTATCGATAGGGGAGATGGCTCCCACACTAGAGGATGTATGGAGGATCTTGAGGATCCCCATACAGGGACGGTTGATGACTCCTATGGCCAATCAGGGCCAGGCTATGATGAGGCTGTGCGGAGACCCGAGCTTCACCCTGGAGAAGGGCGGAGTGAACATCGAGTCTCTGAGGCAGATGCCTGGGGCATCTAGGTTGACTCAAGTTTTGGCAAGGATAGTGGGTGGCCTACTACTGTGCCACCAGAGTGGGTGTAGATTACCATGGCTCCTTTTAGATGTGGTCTACGACATGAGAGACCACGGGTACAGATTTGCATGGGGTAGCTTTGTACTATGCCGCTTGTATAGGATCCTACATGGGGTCATATACAAGGGAGGCCGATGTCTAGTTTTGACATCGCTACTATAGGTATGGTGCTGGGAGCACATCATGATGTGGAGGCCGGTAGGACTCCCACTGATAGGGGTTGACCGAGAGAGACCCCAAGTTTTCTATTGGTGGCTACAGAGAGGGTCACAATGGTGGATAGATCTATCGATGTCACGGAGGTTGCTAGATGACCTCATCCTAGACCAGATCACCTAGAGGCCATGGAGAGAGCATCCAGGGTGGGCAGAGGATGGGCAAGAGCTAGCTCACATCAAGTGAGTCTATTGGCTGAGGATGGAGTGGGGAGAGGTAGAGCTCCACCGCTACGACCGAGTTTTGTGATAGTTCGGTCTATAGCAGGGGATCCCTTCTCTCAGGGATTATGAGTACTCCCAGACTATTCAAGATAATACCACACTGAGCGGGGCTCCAGATATGCAATGATTCTAGAGCCAGGATATGGATGATGCCCCCATCCAGCCAATGGATGGGGATGATACTAGGGTCACTGATGGATACGATGCCTGGTACATAGGCATCCACCCTCCTCGGATGATGAGGGCATAGGGTCCGATGCACATGATTGTGCGATGGATGGGGAGGCGATGCCAAGCTGCTATTGAGGCAGGGGGTCACAGAGGGAGAGAGCAATGATGGTCTCCATAGGAGAGATGCCAGAGGATGCCATAGGCTCCATAGAGACCACAATAGATAGGGAGGAGGGAGGAGAGATTCCCTTCTCAATAGGGGGAGAGGCCACCATCACCCGATAAGGGCAAGGGTGTCGAGGTAGGGGAGAGCAGCGAGATGGTGGCTCTTCGGGCTGAGAATGCCCACCTACGAGCTCAGGTGCAGACACTATAGGATGAGGCTACATGGCTTAGGGCTCGAAGCGAAGGGGCGAGCATGCAGGAGTTGGCATGGTCTATGGCTCAGACCATGTTCTATCAGGGAGTATACTACCAGCTAGTTCTAGAGGGCCAGAGGTTACAGCTGCCAGTCGGCATTGTAGAGCCGATCAGGGTGGGATCATCGAGGACATCCTCACGATCGATGATGAGGACCCGAGACACAGCACGGACCTCTATGGGACCACCTCCTCCATGCCAGGGTGGGAGAGGAGATGAGGCTGAGAGCTCGAGGGCTTCTCGAGACTAGCTGCTATAGACTAGATTGTATATTATTTTTTGAGAGGATTGAGTATGCCAGGGTATAGATTGTGGCATACCAATCCAATTTTGATATGATGTACATAATTTGTTGATATATATATGGTATTTTTGATGATATGACTTGTGTATATGTTGTATGATGCTTTAATTTTGGATTTGTTGATTGATTATTCATGTAATTATGTCATTGGAAATAAATTATAATTTTATGTCATGCCATAAAATTTAAATGAAATAATCTGATGTAAACAAATTGGTTGTTTTGGTGGTGTGATTTGATGCAAAATAAAAGGGACTTCTAACAATAATTTCAAAGGACATTGTCATTGTTATAGACCATTTCATGGAGTCACCGCTCGCTAGGTCGTCAAGCTAATCCCAGTATAGAAATATTGCTAAAAGTAAAAGAGTGCTTAAGAGACTGTCTTAAGACTTTGTGTTGTGATGATGAAAAATGATGATGGTGATGATTTGTTTTCAGATTTTCATAAAAATATTATGCATGAAATATTTAAAAAAATATGATTTTTGCTAGGCATAAATTCCTAAGTGTGATAAAATTTTTGAATAATTCCCTAGGAATTATACCATCATTGCAAAATTGAATGTTGACATAATGAAATGAAATAGAAAAATTTGCGTTCTTTTTAAAGCACAATTGTGTAACATAATGATGTAAGCCATATGTTTTTATGAATTAAAATGAATGGAAAATAAAATTAGAACAATGGTTTGCGCTAGGCATAGAATTATAGGTATAGACTTATACCATCATCACGAAATCCAAAAAGGAAATTGATATAATAGTTTTATTGCATGATTTGATTTTTGATTTTGAGATAAACAAAATATAAATTTTTAATATATAAAACATTGACTTTATTTACTATGTTTTAATTGAAAGAAAATTTTGGATTTTGGAAAGAAATATATTTAATTGTTTTTATACTAAACAAATGTTCTTAAATAAGAAGATGAAATTATTCCAAAAAGAATTGCAGAAATATTTTAAATTATCTCAAAGACAAAATGTAGATTTATAAGGAACCCTCATGTGCAAATGTGAGTTCATTACCGATCTTGATTTATCATAATGATACAAAATCTCTCAAATACAAATGTGTGTGCAATTGTATTGTTCATTCACCAATTTTGAGCAAGATAATTTGATACAAGTAATTTGAATTAACCAAATGAGTGTTCGTTGACCATGATTTATATGCATGTAACCGTACCAGACTACTATGTAAGTCGGGTCATCAAGAGCTAGCTAATCCATAAGCCGACATAGGTCTATACAAAAGAAGGTCGCTAATGTGACAGACATATCACCACGCTAGGGATTACCCAAGGCCAAGCGGGTTGGGCACAAACCACCTGTTATGGGGCTTACCTCACAGTTTTCGAATAATTGAGAATTCCAGGGATTCAAGCTCATTCACCCTTCTTTTCTTTTCAAGGGGTAGGGAAAGGGATTTTATTGCTTTTTGCCTTTTTCTTTTCTCTTTTTCTTTTTTTTTTTTTTTGTATTTTTGCTTGGAACTGAGATAATGCTGAAATATTGCTGCGATGGTACAAAATAATATTTTTCTTTTTCTCATTTTCTTTGACTTTTCTTTTTCTTCCTATACTAGGGATACTTGCTCGGATTGGTCTGTAGAGCAAGGGATTTTTATTCTGGGTAGGGGTGAGCTTGTCCTTTTGTCAATTCTCAAAGATTCTAGACCATGTGCATGATAGGATAGCAGGGGAAACTTTTCGCTCAAGAAACCATTTCTACTATGTAGCATCATATCGAATTTGCAATGAAATCATTTTAATGTGAAAAGATATGCTTGGTTCAAGTAAATAACAAGATCAGTTCTCTATGCTCAAAACTTTATTTAATTCAACTGTGGACTTTGATATAAGAGAGATTAATAATCATACCAAATAAAATCAAGATATTTATTCATGTGAGTGTGAAAGTGCGGGATTCCAAATAAATGCTAATTTATCCAAAATAATTGAAAATATAACTGCAATACTTCAAGAATTGACAAGTACGAAAATAAAAGATGTTTTTGAAGATTTTGATGATTTTG
This sequence comes from Wollemia nobilis, assembly GCA_028583015.1. Lineage (NCBI taxonomy): Eukaryota > Viridiplantae > Streptophyta > Pinopsida > Araucariales > Araucariaceae > Wollemia > Wollemia nobilis. The sequence continues at coordinate 16,288,853 of JAQPPZ010016726.1, forward strand.
AAGTTTTTATATTTTGATTTTAATTTATGAATTGAAAGAATAAATACTATTACTATTTTTGAAATTTTTATATGGATGACTAAAATGAAACAATATGCAAAATAACAATATATACAATGATGAAATGACCAGATTTTATGCATAATAGCGTTTAAGATGCATAATGTTCATAGGTTCTTTAAGATCTTTACCATCTAAGGTAGCTAATCGGTATGCTCCCGATCCAAATTTAGTAGTGATGATATACGGTCCAAGCCAGTTGGGCTCAAATTTACCTTTAAGGTCTTTAGTTGCATTAGTATTTTTTTGATTTTCTTTTAAGACAAGGTCACCGATCTCAAAGGATCGATGATGAACTTTCTTGAGGTATGCTCGCTTGAGCTTGTTTTGGTAGGCACGAAGATGTTCCAAAGCATTGATGCGCTTCTCATCTAGGAGTTCCAGCTGACTAAATCTGCCAGCATGATATTCATCTCCTACTTCAGTATCTTGAAGTAGTAGAGCCAAAGAAGGAACTTCTAATTCAAAGGGAAAAATAGCTTCAGTGCCATAAACCAAAACAAAAGGTGAAGTGCCCGTGGGAGTACGAACGCTAGTTCGATAAGCCCACAAAGCAGGATATAATTGGATGTGCCAATCTCGGCCAGATTTATTGACCAGTATTTTGAGGATTTTAATTAATGTTTTATTAGATGCTTCTGCTTGGCCATTACCCTGAGGATAATAGGGAGTGGACCAACGATGTTGAATTTTATATTTTTGACATAATTTTTTGACATATTTATTTTTGAAACAAGTTCCATTATCTGAGATGAGATTTGCAGGAATTCCAAACCTACAAATAATTTGATTAAAAATAAATTTGGAAACTTGGGTTCCAGTGCAAGAAGCTAAGGGCATAGCTTCAACCCACTTCGTGAAATACTCGATGGTGGTTATGATGAATTTGTGTCCATCAGATGACACAGGGTTGATTTTTCCAATGATGTCTAAGCCCCATTTTGAAAAGGGCCAAGGAGATGAAATAGCCTGTAGTTCTTGTGCAGGCGCATGGACAAGGTCAGCATGTTTCTGGCACTTGTCGCAATGGCGCACATAATCATGTGCATCATTCTCCATGGTAGGCCAAAAATATCCTATCCTAAGGAGCTTCTTAGCAATGGCGCTACCACTAAAATGTCCCCCACAAGATCCATCATGGGCTTCACTCAAAGCTGATCTAGATTCTTCTAGATTCAAACATCTCAATAGGATGCCTTCAAAAGATCTCCTATACAACGTATTGCCAATAATTACGAAGCGACTTGCTCGTCTACGTAATAACCGACATTGGTTGCTATTACAACCTTCAGGGAAGGTCCCATTTTGAAGAAAATTAAATATATCAGTGTACCAAGGTTCAGGAGTAGTTTCGTTGATTAGAAACACATCCAAAGGTTCTAAGCATGATTTATTTGAAGTGGGTTCCTGGAGTCGATGAATAATGATGGTAGCATATTCGTCATCTAACTCCAAGGGCAAAAGAGATGCAGCTACAGCCATAGCATCAACCGCACGATTGCTAGTTCGAGGAATAGCTTCCAAGGTAACTTGATCAAATAAAGATATTAATTGTAAGACATATGCTTTATATGGACGTAATTTATCATCTCTAGTCTGATAAACATCATTGATTTGATTTATGACAAGTTGAGAATCATCGAAAACCAATAGATTTTTAATTTTTAGTGCCAAGGCAGCTCGTAATCCAAGGATTAGAGCCTCATATTCAGCAATGTTATTAGTACAAGCAAACATTAATTTAAAGGACAGAGGTATAAGATGTTTCTATGGAGATATTAAAATAATACCTACACCAGCCCCACTCATGCATCGGGCTCCGTCAAAGTATAGGGACCATTGCTCTGGATGGTCTACCTCTAATTTAAGGCATTCATCAAGAAACTCAATGATGAGGGGATGGGTAGACTCTAAGGGTGCAACAACTAATTGATCTGCTATGATTTGACCCTTAACAGACTTTTGTCCTATAAACATGAGTTCAAACTCGCTTAGCGCAAGAACCCACTTTGTTGTGCGACCAGATAAATAAGGTCGACTCATGAGATACCACAAAGGATCGAATTTAGCAATAACATACATTTTTTGACTGAGCATATAATGGCATAATTTTTATGTAGAAAATATGACTGCTAGACATAGTTTCTCTAATGCTATGTAGCGGGTTTCATAACTGATTAAGGTTTAGCTAATGTAATAATTAGCACGCTCTCTTTTCTCATCGTCAAGTTGAGCTAACATAGCTCCTAAGGCAAAATCTGAAGCAAAAATATACAAGATAAATGGGTGATCAGATCTAGGTGGTGAAAGCACAGGTGGGTTAAGGAGATATTGTTTGAGGAGTTCAAATGCTTCTTGACATTCGTCATCCCAATGAAAAGAGACATCTTTCTTAAGAAGCTTAAGAAAGGGTCCTATTTTGTCCGCCAACTTATCGATGAAGCGACGAATAGCTTGAAGCTTACCTTGTAGACTTCGTAATTCAGATATATTTGTGGGTGTGGGCATATCAGTGATAGCCATGATCTTGAGAGGGTCAATTTCAATGCCACGTAAAGAAACTATAACCCCCAATAATTTACCGGACTTAACTCCGAATATACATTTGGCTGGATTCAATCGGATAAGATATTCCCTTAACCGATCAAATACTTTTCTCAAGTCATCTAAATGATCATCTTCTTTGATGGAACGAGCTATAATATCATCTACATAATCATGTAGAATATCATGCATCATATCATGAAAGATATAAGTCATGGCTCGTTGATATGTTGCACCTGCATTCTTCAAACCGAATGGCATCACTTTCCAACAAAAGGTCCCCCAAGGGGTAATAAAGGTTGTTTTAGCCTGATCTTCAGGAGCTATCCTGATCTGATTATAACCAGAAAATCCATCCATTAAGGATATCATTCCACTCCCAGCAGTAAAATCAATGATCTGATCCATGTTGGGAAGAGGAAAATCATCTTTAGGGCATGCAACATTAATATCTCTAAAGTCTGTGCAAACCCTAACTTTGGTAGCTTCTTTCTTAGTTACTGGAACTACATTCGAGATCCATTCAGCATAATCAATGGCTTGTATAAAAATAACCTTCAAGAGTTTTTCTAATTCCCCTTTGACTAGTAAGGCCACTTTAGGATGCATTTTTCTAAGTTTCTGTTTAACAGGTTTAGCATCCGGATGGACTACTAGGTGATGCATAACTACAGAAGGGTCTAATCTTGGCATATCTTCATATGTCCAAGCAAAGACATCTTCATATTCTTTAAGAAATGCAATGTATTTATCTTATTTTTCTTGACTCAATTCTGATCCAATGTTGATTATGTGAGGGTTATCTTTGGTTCCAATGTTAATTTTTATGACATTTTCTACTTCCATGTGTAGATCTCTCTCAAAATTAGGTGGGGTGGGTGAAACGCCCAATTCTTGTAATTCTTCCAAGGTTAGCTTGGATAATTCATCTTGAGGAGTCGTGGCCTCAAGCTGGGCTATACTAGGTATAGAGCCATCGAAATAAAATCCGTTATGTAATAATTCCTCAACGGAGACATCATGGAAGATATCTCCCTCCAACTCATCATCGGATTCAATGATCATCTCAGGGTAAGCTATGGATAGCATATTACATGTAAATGGCTTATTCATTAAATGCAAAGCATCATGTTTATCCAAATAATCTTGGTAACATATGAGATGGTCATCATCCTCAAATGGGAAGGGCTGACCTTTACTAGGAAATAGGCCCACACCACATCGGGCAGGCCATGGTTCTACCTCAAAAGGTTCTTTCATACCATTTTGGAAAGGTCCCAAACCTTTCCCTTTATATCCCAATTTAAGCATTATAGGCTTAGCTTTAATATACTCATTAGTAAAATAACATCGAGCATATCCATCATAATGAGTCTTGATGTTTCTAGGTATTCTTCCCCAGTCATATCCCTTATAAATAAAAGCACAACTCCCGACTTGGTAAATACTTCCCATAGGCTGTGGGAGGCCCAAGGTATGAGGAGAGGGTGGCAAATTATTTAAAATAAGGGAATCTTGCATAGCAGCGTTTGTTTTTTCTGATATAAGAATTTTAGATAAATCGGGTAAGAGCTCATCAGTAAGAGCGTAAGAGGTAGAAGGAACATTTCCTACATCTTCGGATGCGGAAAATATGCCTCTGGTAGGTGTAGATGTTGTAGAGATGTCGATGGATGGGTCTATAGGTATGGAAGTTATAGGAGTAAAACAAGAAGCATTGGTTGTGGGTTTAGGATCTTTTTGAGGTCCTAATGTGGTTTGTTCGGAAGATGGTTGAACTATATGTAGAGGTGGAGTTGATGGAGAAAAAGTAGATGATGTTATGGGTGTGTGTTTCACATGTTTAGATGGATGATTAGAATTAGGATGTGTGGATGACAGAGCAGGGCAAAATTGAACTCCAATAGGTTCTGCCAAAGCACACATATCAAAGGGTCTAGGATCACCATGAATGGTAACCAACTGATTCTTAAATTTGAATTTAACACACTGATGTAAAGTTGAGGGAACAGCTCGCATCGCGTTGATCCAAGGGTGACCCAAGAGTATATTGTATGATGCAGGGCAATGTACAATAAACACGGTCATGTCTAAGGTTCTTGGACCAACTTGCAATGGGATAGTAATAACTCCACATGTTTCTTGTGTTTCGTCATTGAAGGCTTTTATGATCATATCAGTTCTTTTCATTTCGTCACTTCTAAACCCAAATCTTTGGTAGAAGTCAAAAGTGCAAATGTTTAAAGATGAACCATTATCAATCAAGACTCGTTTAACTGCTACATCTCCAATTAGGGCAGTAATATATAAGGGGTTATCCTTATGTAAACTATGTTGCGGTATATCTCTATCCCGAAAGTCAATACAATCGACTTCTCGAGTTATGATAGTATTGGCCATGGCTTCAAGTTGAATATTTTGTGGTACCATCATTTGGCTTAATGTGAGCATTAATTCATCCCTATGTGTAGGAGAAGATCTTAAAAGGTCCAAAAGGGAAATTCTAGTTGTAGTATTTGATAATTGTTCATTAATATTATAAGGAGGTTTAGGTTGAACATTAGGCGCATGATTCCCTTTATTAGGAACTTTCAAAACAAATGGAGCTGATCCATCATTCTGAGTTTGATCTTGTTGAGAATTTTGAGCCTGTTGTCGAGTAACAACTCCGATGGTACCTACAATATTATTTTGTGGATGATGAATGGGTCTTGGTCTAGCATTTATGGCTTGTTCATTAGAAAGTAATTGGTGAGAAGATGGTCTAGTAGTGACTCTTCTTGGAAATGGTTCTTCCGGAACCATAGAATTTGTGATAGGTTGAATAGCATCTGATTCATCTTCAGAACTATTCGATTGATTTGAGGTGATTTCCATGTCACTTTCAGTCTCGTATTCTGTATCACTAAGATCAGGTGTCCGAATATTATATAGAGGTTCTGGTCGTAACCATGGATAAAGTTGTGTCAAATATTTGTAGATCATGAGTAGGTAAATGTCCACTAATAGTCCCTACATATCGGGTAGGAGGGGGAACATTATGATGCTCAATTTGATTAGCCACCTCTTTACCATGCTTTGGTAAAGGATGTTGAAATATGTCTAATGATTGATTGGCATTCTGATTCTGATTTTGGGGGATGTTCTTTTGAGCATTATTAGGAGGATTTTGTTTAGGTTGAAAGGCTTGCACCTCCATCTCATTGTTATCAATTAAGTCTTGTATTTTATGTTTTAATATTTTACAAGAGTTGGTAGCGTGTCCAGGTCCTCTATGGAAATCACAGTGTAAATCAGCTCTGTATCCGGGTATAGTTGGATCAGGTTCTTGGATATTTGGTAATTGGATCAAACCTCATTCTAATAATTGTGGTAGAATGGTTGATAGAGGTTGATTTAACCTAGTAAATTCTTGAGGTGGTTTATCAGGAGGTTTCAGTATAAACTTCTCCGTTGTCTTCGTAGCATTAATAGTAGCAATATTTCTACTATCAGTGACTCCATCACCCACAACTTGTTTATTTTTATATTGATTTCTGGATGTTTTCTCATCATCTTTCTTTTTAAGTTGACCTCTCCTAATGAGAGCATCTTCCACTCTTCGAGCTAAGTCTATAGCTTGATCGAAGGTGGTCAAGGTAGCAATTGATAACTCATAGGATAGTTGTTCTTGTAAATTATTGATAAAGATATCCAACATTTCTCGATAAGGTAACACAAAGTGTAATTTTCCTATCAACTGTCTCCATCGAGCTAGGAAATCAGCAAAACATTCATCTTTGTCTTGTTTTAAGTTGTACAAATCTTTAATGGTTACATGCCTTTCGATGTAGGCACTAAATTGATGAACAAAAGACTCGGATGTTTCTTCGAAATTCCTCAAAGAATGAGTGGGTAATTGATAATACCACTCTAATGCCATTCCTCCTAAACTTTTTGGGAACATTTTTAGTAATAACAAGTCATCATGTGATATATCATGACATGCTATCCTAAACATACGAAGATGCTCTATGGGATCTTCGGTTCCTTTGTATATAGGTAGGACAGGCATAGGAAAGTGTTTAGGATATGGTTGTGCTACAACTATAGGATCTAAAGGCTGACTACACATCTCTCGATAATTGTACGAGGGACGGTAGGGATCTATCTGGTCCATGCGGGAGACTAACTGTTTCACCATGGCTTCAAGATTACTAGTTTGTCCACCATATTGGTTCGGTGGTACATGAGTATGGGATTTGTGAGCGTATGATGGCGTGACGTAAGGATTAGATGCTATATTGCTATTATGCAAATGGTTGGTAGGGAGAGTATTATGAAGAAGATTTGTAGTAGCATTATGTTGTATCCCAGATTGTTGGAAATTGGTGTTTGGTTTTGTTTTGGGCTTTTGTTGATTTGAGGTATATTGATCAATAACTTGGCGAAATAGAGCAGTGAATGAAGGTTTCTTTTGTGTGGGAATAACTCTAGGCTTGGTAACAGGCACTCTAGGTGGTTGGGTAACCTGTTGTTGTTGCATGTTCTGGATTATAGCGGCCATATCCAAATTGGATGGTCCAGCTTGATCACTTTCTTGATCAACGAAGGACAAGGGATTAGTGCGTGTGTGATATATTTCTTCTAGGGTTGCTTGAGTGTCACTAATTTGATCCTTGTCCATATGGACTGCTCTATTAAGAGTGCCAATATTAGTATTGAGGAACTTCCAGAAATGTTCCATGTTCTCAAAAGTAATAGCTCCTCCCGGAGACATTTTAGGGGATGAGGATCCTTCCTCTCTAACAGTTTCTCTTTGTTCATTTCCTTCAGAAAACTCTTCTTCTTGTTGGTCTAGGGTTCCTTCTTCCTGAATTGGGTCTTCAGGAAGGACATCTGGTTTATTTAATGGTTTTCCTAACCAATCTTCTTCTACTTCAATCTGTTTTCCATTCCTAAGTCTAGTCATTATGCTTAAACTTAGATTTTAGCAAAAAAAAAAAAATATATATATATATATATATATATATTTGCAACAAGTTTGGGAGGTATATATTTTAATTATATACCTACTATAATACTTAAAAGAAAATGTTTTAATTTTTGTTATATTTTTTTTTTTTTTTTTTTTTATAATAATATTATAAAGACAACAAACAACATACTAAATGCAAGAAATAAAAGAATGGCTTAGTTTTCTATAAATAGTTTATGGATATCATTAATAGGATCAAGTTCATCAGGAGTCATGAAATGCTCCTCTTCAAATTGGAAATGGTTTTTCAAGAATTTGACAAAGTGTGCTATGGTGATATTATCTGTTTTAGACTCTAACCTGTAGAAATAAAGTTCATGGCAATACTCTCGATATAACATAGCTCTAGGAACTCTATTCCATATCTTTCTATCCGTAAGAATGACCTCTTGATCCTCTATACGAGATAGAAATTTATGTACTACAACTGCATTGTCGAGGTATTCCTCAAAGGTGTACAACTCGGAAGACACAAGTGCTCTTTTATCAGCTAACCACCTATGGCAAGCTCTCTGAAGCTCATGGTACAAAGTCACCTGATCAGGATCCAGGATTCTATCTAGGACAAACCTCTTAATTTGCCTAAGTTCTATTGATCTAGATGAAATAATACCCAATCTCCTATCAAGTTCGTCCCACAAAGGTTGAACTCTATTTGTTTGAGGTACTCTAAGCACAGAAGTAATCTCTATGGCTGCTAATTGATTTTCAACATTTATGGTGACAACTCATATTTTATTATAATCTACCATCTAAATATGATATGCAATCTTAATTGTTTTTCTGATGATTCTAAATGCATTTATTTTTTTTTTTTGGATTGTTTTCAAAAGGTTTTTAGTTTTCACGTCGGGTTCACCAAAATGTATCGCTCCAAATTTTTTGCATCCTTACCTTCAAGCTATAGGATCCACGCCCGAAAGGGGGATGCGAGAAGGATGGGACAATACCTCGGACTGAGAGGCCCTTTGAAGGTCGTGCCTCTCGGGGAGGGGTATAAGGGTGAATTTTTGATGGATGGTGGGTTCACCAGGAAACTTTTGAGTGGCAGTTTCCATGCCTAGGTTGAGAATGGGTTTGATGTGTTCATTTTTTTATTTAATCATTCAATTCCTAGGTTTGGCCAAGATGAATCTAAGCTATTCTATATGCCAATGCTGATTTATATGGATACAAAAAACATGAATAAGTGCTAAACATAGAAAGTGTGCTAAATAAGATAGAATGTACCTGATTTCGGATGTCTGATGAAGATTCTGAGGTTTGTAGAAGTCCAGATCATCTCAAATCTTACATAATCATCTAAAATTGCATAGAATCATCTCAGATCATAGTCGATCATCTGAGATCAGACGAGATCATCGTCGATCAGATGAATTCAGAAACCTGCAATCATAGAAATAGATACCAAAGACCAAAAATGCAATTGCAAAAGCAAGGGGAAATGATAGAAATAATAGTAAACTTGCCTAAATGATAAATCCAGATAACAATTAAAGGAAATGCATTAATTTGATAATTTATTTTAACTTTATCATGCATCTATGCTAAATGAGGTGAACTCCAGGATGCAGAAATAGAATAAACTAAGTTAATGCATAAAGAAATGAAGAGAGAAGATAAAGAAATGCAAACTTCGGGCTCTGATTGCCCCCAATCTGGACTACAGTCGAGATCACCTCCAATCGTACGAGATCATCGCCGATCTACGACAGGATCATCCGAAATCGTCTGGAATCGCCAATGACGATCCGAGCTTGCTCCGGCTGAAAAATAGTAAAATTCCTGCAAGAAAAACTTGAAATACACAATGCAAACAATGGTGTGAAGGTGTTCTAATGCACGAGAAACTAAAGTTGTAGGGAAATCAGTCATCCAGGGGGATAAACTGAGAAAATCCCAGTTTATATAGGATTAGGGAGAGGTTAGGAGGTTGGAGATCATCCCAATTTGGGAGATCTCCAATGGGGGAGACTCTAACCGTGCAGACACGCTTTCTGCCCAAGTTAGAGAAGTTGTTGAACAGAAGCTAATTATGAAAATTTGGTTTTGGGACGAAATCGTCTGGACGTTCTGTTCCAGATGAATTCGTCAGATCTGGGATGATTTCGTCTGATCGTCGACGATATCGTCCAACGGTCAAAACAAATCCTAAAAATGGTGCAAAAAACAAGGGGAGCGGGTAACGGGCGGTTTGGAGGTTAAAATTCAAATTTTTATCTTTTTACTAAGGGTTTAACTGCGCCAATTTTAGGGTGCTACAGGAATACCCCCAAACTCTGATCCACCTTTTATTTATCGATTTGGTAGGTATTAGCATATTTGTAAGCTAAAAGTATTCTAGGTGGCGTATTTGTTAGGCAATAAATTAATAGACAATTGATATATTCACCAAGCGACGTATTCATACCAAGCACTAGAATAGGTAAGTGTACCTTCTCCTCCTATTTTCAATAATTAGTGTAGGCTATTTTTTGTGCTTCATTTGCATATTTATTTGTTTTATATTTTATATTCAAAACACATAAAAATTAAAAATCAAAAGGAATCTGTAATTCTTAGCTTATCATTCTATTCTACTTTCTTAGGTATTTAATTGAATTACATGTAGCTTGCATCATGAAAATTGCATGTCTACATCCTCCTACACCCTTCCTTTTAAACCAAAAAATAAGAAAAAAAAATATTCATTTCTCATACTTTATCTAAGATAGAACTCATCAAAGTAAAAATAACATATAGGCTAGCACCTTATATTATGTACTTTATTTTCATATTGCATTGCACTAGTATATTGTGTATTAGTGCCTAGGTTAGAACAAAACCTAAGTGTTTTTTAAATTTGAAGTAATCAAAACTAGATTAGGGTAATATTTAATCCTTTGGTGAACCCAAAACACATTTCCCAAAGATAGATTATGTGAAGCACAATCTAACAAAGAGTTAGTAGTAGGGATATCTCATTCGAGTGTGGATGACCCTTGAGGGAATTCATTAGAGGCTAGAATCCCCATGTATCTTTTGACATACCATATTTAATAATAAAGTTAAATCATCATCCATATCAAATAACTAATATTCAACATATACTAGTTAATTTGTAGTCTTTTCATCTCCTCTATTTGAATATACTTATTAAATTAATTTGATTATTTGACTTAGAATTATATCTCATTTTATAATGATTTTCACTATACTTGGGAAAATATTTTGCCTTAGTTAATTTTGAAATGTGATTCTCAAAAAGAGGTAAACTAGAAAAAATCAAAGGGAAAAACAAAGTGAAGTGCACTATTAGATCTCCTCAATTAATTATGAGTACTGTTTTCAAAATTCAAGAAGTTATAAAATGCTTCTAAATTTTTATGAAAAATTAGATCACAATGATAAATCGCCCATGATATTTTAATACACCTCCTATGAATATGGATGGTGTAATTATCCAAGAGCCATTTTATTGTAGATCAATGGCCCATGCTATTTCTAGGAACTATTATGGAAGAATGAATAAGAAAAGTTTAGCAAACTATCCAATGGAAGATCAATGGTCAGCTTTGCTTTTGAAGGAATCTAACAAAGGATGAGGAAGAATTTTATTTTATATCATTCTATGGAATATCAACAACCCACACTAGTTTTGAAGAACTATGATAGAGGATGAGGAATAAAATTTCTATACACCAAGTAATGGTAAATCAATGACTTGTATTTTTTAAGAACTCTAATAGTGGAAGAGGAAGAAAATTTCTATAGACCAACTAATGGTAAATCAATGACTTTTATTTTTTAATAACTCTAATGGAGGAAGAGGAAGAAAATTTCTATAGACCATTTGATTGAATATTGATAGCCCATGCTACTTTAGATGAATAATAGAAAATTTTCCAAAGAAGAAGTTTTTTTGTTGGTCAATTTTGAGGCACATGACCAAAATGGGGTCAATAGACTAGGAGATATAGAGAAATTTTTCTAACCATCTAATCAAATGAAAGATAGTCCAACTTGGAAAGTCTCAAGGCTAGAAAAAGTGATGATGGTAGCTAGTTAGAGTTAATCTTCAACCTTCATAAAAAGGAACCTCCAAACACTTTATTGTAGGTAACCTCCACACATAACCTCCCAAAAAGGTAATTGAACTTATTAATATGGTAGTTACCAAAGTGTTTAAATCCAACTACCAATGCCACTCAAGCATGGTATTCTAGATAAGTAGTTGGCATATTAAAGATAGTAATATGAGATCCATAATCTGAACAACCTTGAGCCTAGATCATTAATTTCAAAGACATTTTATTCTTAGTCTTCAAGGATCCTCAAGAAAGGTAGTTGACAACTACATTGGTAGTTGCACATTCAAAGGTACAAAATCCTTTAGATTTTATGATTCTAGATTCAAAAACCTTGCAAATATCAATAAACTAAATGTAGGTATGGCCCATCACATAAAAAAAGGCATGTTTATATATTTTTGAAGGCAAAGGTTCCCTAAGTTTGCTTATAAATAGTAAACCACTATTCATTGTAAGGCATTGGAAGTGTCCTACTCATGCCTAATACTTGGCCTTGTATACATTTCCTTTCATTTTCTTTTGTATATTACTCTAGAATTTCTCCTTGAGTCATTCTATGTTTAGCATCGAGTCTCTTTTTTGGCATACATGTATGAAATATTGTGATATATATATAAAATAATTTGTGGCTAATATTTATCTACCCTATTTTCATGTTCTTAAATTTTTTTGAATGATATGTCGAATCATAACCATGTTTAATTTCTAATTTTAGCAGATTATGCATGTTTTTATTCATCGCATTTGTATATAGAAGAATATCTTGATCTTTGCACATTGAATTTTATAGATTAGGACTTTACTTTATTGTTTATCTCTCATTACTTTTCCTATGATGAATGATTAGAAGTAGTTTAGGAAGGTGAGCATTAAATATCACATCTAATAAGAAGTCAGTCTTAAAAAATCCTAGAGATCATATTGAGGGTCTTGTACCATTCTCTCAAAACTTCTATTTATATCACTCTATGTGAGGTGCAAGCGTCAGGTGCATCTAGACACTACAATGAATTATCACAATATTTAGATATGATAATATTTTAATGTCACATTCAGTGGGATAGCATGCATTAGATTGAGACTCTAGTAAAGGTATTAAATTATATACTTTTTAAATATCTAAAAATCCACCTAGAAACTCCACTAAATAAGAGTACCTAGAAGGATCCACCTAAAAAGATATTGGAATGGGATTCTAGTGAAAATTTTAGTCTCTTAGCTTTTTATAAAATATTGAAATTTTAGCTAACAAATCCATTAAGAATGAAGGACCAAAAATATTATGAGGGAAAGACCTACCACTAGGTCCTTTATAGATATAAATCCTCCATCATTAGTGTATCATTTCAACCTAATTTTAAGTAGGATAAGGAGAGGCCAACATCAAAACATGGTAAAACAACATCATCTTCTAGGAAGATATCTAGCCTAGCATGATAGAGGCCACATGATTCCACTAGTATCTCTAACTAAATGGGACATCATATTGAATTTAGCCCTAAAATCCCCACCTTACTTTACTAGGGAATATGCAACTATGTCAATATGAAACCTACATCACATGGATAAATTATGTGTGGTGCACAACATTGGAGAATAGAATATACCTCTAAGATTTTTGATTGTATCTTTTAGAGTGAAATATCAAGATAGGTACATAACTCTTGCTCCATAATTGATTGACAGTTGGGACTAATTCATTGCCCTACTAATTGATATATGGAGGGATAAAGTTGATAGAGTATATCTCCTAGAGTAACTAATGACTATTAAAAAAGCACCTATGGATGCCATGATGACTTCAATACTCAATTTCACAAAACATGATATATAATTCCTAATGATTTTTTCTCCCTACTAGGTATGACATTTATTTATTATTTCAAGCTATCAGTTTAGAAATAACCATGATCATAAAGTCTAGAGGGAATTCCTTATCAACAACCTACAAAATAGCCATTCAAGCTAAAAATAACCTCATATAGATACAAATACTAGCATGTAGACCTCCTATACCACTATTTTCAAACATCCAACCCCCATGTTAGTATCCTCTAGTTATCTAGTCTATAACCTTTCAACCAACTCTAGCTATGAATCTAGTCTATACCTAAAATCCTCTCTTCTCTTTAATATCCCATTGTAAGTCCCTACTCCTTTGAGCTAGATGAAATACAAAATTTACTCAAAATAGTCTCTAACAAGGTTCTATCCCTTATAAGATAATAGAATGCTCAAAAAATTAGTATTGTTACTAGAACAATCCCAAACCATCCTTCTAGAAAACTAGTCAAAGTTGTAGGCCTCCTCTTAATTGTTATCAAACTTCCAATTTTCACCCTAATAGGAAACTAGGACAACCATAAAATTTAAATAAAAAATATTTCCTATTCCATTCCCACAATAGTAGACTCCACCTAACCCTATTATGGATATAGTAACTATACATAATAATTATATGGAAGGGCCATGCACATATTATTGCCCAAATATATATCCTCCTAGTGCTTACCCTAAAGTTAATCAATAATAGATCATTCAAGCACCATTAAATGAAGTTATGTATGCTCAACCATATACCTTACATCTAATAGTATATTAACATATACTAACTCAATTTCCTCAAACCCCATCATAAAGATCTCTCCCAAGTACAAGTACCACCCTTCCTAAATAAAACTTGGTAACTTGAGATGAGGAGAAAGTATATGCTAGATTTTATGGAACCAAAAATTTAATGCTTGCTAGACCACAAGTTCAATAAAATTATTTGAAAAGGGACAAGAGGAAATAATTAAAGGAACAAGGGAAGCTTAATATAATAGGTATTAATGTACAAAGTAAGCTACTAGATCCTATTAAGAATACCTTTCCTATGACTACAACTTATAATGTACCAAATATTTCCATGAATGTTAAAATAAACCTCCCAAAATCTCTAGGCAAAGAGGATTAACCCTAGTATAAGTTATTTGTCCCTAATATCCTATAATAGAAATAACTTGACCATAATTAGCTCCTATATCTTCTCAAAAGGTTCACTCTCTAGAATTATTTAATGTGGTAGAGCATCTAAAGAAGTATATTGGAGTTGTGCCTCTCTAGGATATTATATCTATGCCAAAGTAAATGAAATGCTTGGAAGAAGTATTGGAAAGTAAAATACTACTAGATAAGAAGAAAGCACCTACAATACTTCAAGTGCTAAGCCCAAAAGTAATCATGTCCAAACCACTGTCATTCTACTTAACCATGATCTATGGTGAAATGTTGATACATAATTATTTGATAGATTTTGTATTAAGTACCTTGGTCATGCCTAGAAGGGTGGAAGATGCATTGGTATTAGTTTATGAGCCTATTAACCAAAGGGGTAGTCCAACTAGATGGAACTTCTATATAGATTTTTGAGTTGGTAAAAAAACTTTAACACTTCAAGCATACCAAAATCTAACAATCCATCAAGATATAGCAATTATTGAGTTTTTGGCCACTTTTGAAATCTATTTATCAAGATATTTTACTACCAAGATAGGAGGGTGCCTATCATTGGACTATACATATATGCTACTTAAAACTTGATATGACACTAAGCTAAATACCCCTTCATAACCCCTTAATTTTTACCATGTGGATCATGCTTCTATGATCAATATGGACACTATGTAGACCTATGTCACACAAGAAGAAAAATATGGGTTAAAATCATCTATTGATGAAGTCCACTCTTCTATGCCTAATTATCAAATAGATAAGTGAATTACTGACATGTGAAATTCATATCCTTATAAGGTATTTGAAAAAATAGGTGTGGGGACTTACTTTATTCAAGGAGAAAATATTCATGTTCCTTAAATCATGAGGATAGAAGACAACTCCACTAGCTTATGGAAGTTGTACTTTTATGTGGCCAAAAGCATAAAGATGGCTAGAGAAAATGTTTATCTCATTTTATCAAAAGGGATAAAGATACTAGAAGCATACATACTATAGTTTAATTTCTCAATGTTGTTGAATATGAATCCTTGGTGCTTGGCCTCCAAATGGTAGAGAAAAGAGGAATAAAGTTGTTGCAAGTATTATATGATACTAGATTAATAACAAAGTAGATAAGATCACAATGTTTAGCAAAAAATAGATTTATGAAGTCTTATAAGCATAGGTTATGGGTTCTAATGGAATCCTTTGATTCCATAAACTTCAATGTCCTTCTAAGGACTCAAAATGTTGATTTTGATTGGATGACATCTATAGGCTCATAGTTTAACCCAATGAGAAAATTGATTCATAATAAACAACATGTGAAGCTAATAATTGAACCAACTATTTAATAATGAAGCGCAGTAGAAACTATACAAAAGTTATGAGCACATTGTTTATTTTATTTAGTAGGTAGATAAATTCATAGAAGATATGTCCTCCAAAATTGAAGAATCATATGAATATTAGATTATCTAATTAAGGTTCAATAATCTTCTAAAGAGACTAGTGACATTGGAATCTTGTTAATATTAGATGATCAATTCAAAGAGAAGAAAGTAATCACTACTAAAAAGGAGGATTATCAAGAAATGGAAGTTTCCCCAAGGCAAATGATGAAAATAGGTAAAGTGGATACCTATGTAGAGAAAGATTCCCTTATCCACCTATACCAAGAATACAAGGAAGTGATAGCATGGAATTACAGGGACCTAAATGGATAAAATAAAGAGGTTATTCAACACACAATTGATCTAGATCTTGATTCCAAGGTTGCAAGATAAAAATATAGGTCAATTAATACTAAAATCAAGCCTCTTATGAGACAAGAATTATGTAAGC
Organism: Wollemia nobilis; assembly: GCA_028583015.1. Classification (NCBI taxonomy): domain Eukaryota; kingdom Viridiplantae; phylum Streptophyta; class Pinopsida; order Araucariales; family Araucariaceae; genus Wollemia; species Wollemia nobilis. The sequence goes on from JAQPPZ010016726.1 coordinate 16,305,365, forward strand.
TAATTGAATAATTCCATTAAATATACCACATGGATCTCCAAATTCATACATGTGAAGAAGAATAATGAAAAAATTAGAATGTGTGTGGAATTTAAATATCTAAACAAAACCTCATTAAAAGGTTCTTAGCCCTTCCCTTCCATGGATTAAATTTATAAACTATTGTAGGATTGAAAATATTTTCTTTATTTTAATGGATTCTTTGTCTTCAATAATATTTGGATGAGAGATGAGGATCAACATAAAACAACCTTTACCACTAAATGGGGAACATTTTCGTATCAGTGAATTTATTTTGGTCTATTTAATACTAGATCCATGTTTAGAAAAACTATGGAAATTGCTTTTAAACACTTGAACAATGATATAAATACTTATCTACTTAGATGACCTCATCGTCTTCTCTAAGTGGAAGGAGTATCAATTTATGCATTTAGAAAGGGTATTTAAGCAATGTTAAGAGTTCAAAATCTATCTTAATACCAAGAAATTTGTCTTTTATGTACTATAGGAAAAGTTAGTAAGCCACATTATATTAAAGGAAGGTATTTCTATAGAACCTAATGGATGCTATTTCATGTCTTTCATTACCACAACATAAAAGGCCTTACAATCCTTCTTTGTCCATATAAATTTTCTTAGGATATTTGTTCTTATTTTCATGGCCATTTTTAGGAAAATGAGCCTTATGTTGAAGGACTAACCATTCAAGTGGATGGAGGAATGGAAGAAGACATTTGAAGAAATTAAAAAGGCTATTGAAGAGGCTTCGATGCTAGTAATTCCAAACTTTTATAAAGAATCCATCATCTATGACTTTGGCAGAGAACTTAAGATTGTGGCCTTGCTTACACAAAAGGATGAAAATCAACAAGATCATCAATTTGCCCTCTTTAGTCGAACTCTGAAAGGACATGAGAAAAATACAAATTTATTAAAAAAAAGTGTATGCTTTGATTAAAGGCCTAAACAATTTTACACATTTGGTCTCAAATAATAATATCACTGCTTATGTCATCCACTCAAGTGTAAAATAATTTATAATGGATGGAGAAATAAACAAAAATGGCTAGATGGATCACTAAGATATTAAAATATGATATCCAAATTAATCCCACAAAGTTAATCAAAGGGAGGTCAATTTTGTAGAGGTTGGTTGAAGATGTAGCTAAGGAATAAGTTGGCATAGTCACATGCGTGATAAATTTTAACATGGTTCACCCAATGTGGGCTACGTCCATGGAGAAAATATTTCTTATAAATTTTCTCAACCAATATCTTGGGAACCAATTCCCAATTACAATGTTTATGGGCACCAACCCAAAGGAGACACCAATCCCCTATGCTCAAGTTCGTGGACCTCTATCCACAGGAGACCTCAATCCCCTCAACACTTTCAGCTCCAAATCCTACTCTCAACTCTGCTCAAATCTACTTCAAGCCTTCACTCAAGGCTTGCTCAAATATGCTTCAAAACCTGCTCTCAACTTTGCTTAAATTTATTCCAAGTCTACACACAAGACTTTGCTCAAATATGCTTACCAAAACCTACTCAATCTACTCATAGATCCTACTCAAAACATATACTCAAATCTGCTCATAACATATGCTCAAATCTACTCATAACTCATACTCAAATCTGATCATAACACATACTCAACTCTGCTCATAACACATACTCAAATCTGATCTCTAACACTTGCACATTCACTTCCCATGTCATTCAAACCAATGCCTAAAAGCTTCACAAATCCATTTAACAATGATGCACAAATTTATTCTCAATATCTAGCACATATATTTCCAACAATGCTCATGAAATCAATCCTTTTATCTCCACCTCATATAACAACACAAGTATTCTTTCAAAACCAAAATACCTTGAGAAGGAATTAAAACACCATACCTCACAAAGCTGCCTTGAAGAAGATGTGCCCTTAAAAACCTGTCTCAAAATAATTTCCTTTCTTTGCAACTTCAAAATGGGGTTAGCAAATCTTCTTTTCAAAACATTCACCCTAAGATCCTTTCTCAAAATATGTGCACAAGAATGCTCAAGAATAATACTCTATAACTTTCCTTTTAGTCTTACAAAATAGAGCTTGTAATAAAGACTAAAACATCAAATCCCTATTTTCTAATATGTGCCAAAATACAAAGAACCATGAACATAGATACACCTTATATATCCTTTATTTAAGTGACAACCAACCTTATAAATATTTCACTCAATGTGCAAAAGCAATTTTCAAATAATCATAAAATACTTTATATCTCCTTCAAAAATAATTCTCTCACACTTTATACAAAACACAAATTTCAAGCAAGTCTAATACACCTTATAACTCCCTCTTTAAACATGCAACCTTAACCCTTTTTCACACTAAACAAATATAACTTTTAAACTCTCAAAACACCATAAAAATTCCACTTTAAATTCAATGTAGAAAATAATACTTTCACACCTTATGGTCTCCAAGGTAAAAATAAAATCAAATTATTTCAATGCACCTTGTAAACTACCACGACCACCTCAATCAATGCAAAGCAATTTAAAATTTAAGTACCTTATGCACGACATGAATCGAAACCATGACCTTTGTAGAACAACGCTTACCCAAGTGCCTTTGACCAGTTGCACTACCACGGTGGTTAGAGCCAAAAGGAATGCTCACAACTTTATCTCTGTCCTCTATGCACATCGAAGGGAATGTCCTACATTTTCCTCTCTACCTTCTGCACACATCAAAGGGAATGCCCTACGTTTTCCTCTCTACCCTCTATGCACATCAAAGGGAATGCCCTACATTTTCCTCTCTACCCTCTACACAATCAAAATGGAGTACCCTATGTTTTCCTTCTGCCCTCTACGTAAATTGAGATGGAGTGCTCTACATTTTCTCTCTGCACACTTCTTAACAATCGTTGGATTTCTCACTTATCGTTCACATCATTTATCACAAAGTGTTTCAATCAAAAATCCATTGGATATCTCTCTGTTTTTCGCATCAATATATCAATCAAATTTCGTTGGATATCTCTCTGCCATTCGCATAAGCACACACGTATATTTCAATATCAACGCTTACACTCTTAATGGAGGAGAAGTGACTAATATTTATATTGCATAAGCCAAGAACCTTCGAAACTTTAATAACATTGGTGCATCCTTGAAATAAAAAAACGTTGGCCCTTCAAACCTTTGGAACTTTATAATATTAAAAAATATTATACCATAGTCTTATATGTTGGAGCCTAAATCCTTTATAAAGTTGAGTTATAATATTATAACATAATCCTTTTAGGCCCATTAAAATATCTTAAACCTTTGGATAAAATAATACAAACTTGTGGCCCATGTAAACCTGGTTCTTCATTCTGTAGAGTCCTTTTATCTCATGCCTTTAAACCTCTTTGTTCCAAGCCTCTTAAACCTTTTCTTTTATAATATTTAAATAATATATTTAAATATTATAGTCCTTAAGAATATTTGCCTTGCTTTGTAATAAACCTTGCTATATGTGTCTTGAATACCATGCTCTCTTTATCATCCAATTATAACTACCTCATGTAACTTTTGACATCAATGACAACTCAACTACTCAATATTTCCAACAATCTCCCCCTTTGTCATTGATGGCAACCCTTTCAAAAAAATATTCTTTTAGTGCAACTGGATACTAAAACTGCTCCCATGAGAAGCTTCCCCCTCACTGAAATTTCTCCCCCTTACTGAAATCTCTCCCCCTTTGACATCAATGGCAAAGGGCTCTTTGGGGCTAAAAATTAAACATTTAGCATAGCCCCCTCACCACCTTCTCTTGAGGTGATTAATTTTGGGATGGGAGTAAAGCTACTCCCAAATTTCCTCTAAGATACTCAAAATTTTCCTTTGGAAGTGGCTTAGTAAATATATCCGCAATTTGTTCCTTTGTAGCAACATATTCCAATTTAACTTGTTGATCCATCACCTGCTCTCTCAAAAAATGATATTTGATTGGAATGTGCTTGGTCCTTGAATGCATTACTGGATTCTTTGAAATGTTTATGGCACTTGTATTATCACAAAGTATGGAGATGGGATGATCATGCTCTACTTTGAAATATTTTAAAGTTTGCTTCATCCATAAGACCTGTGTACAACAAGCAACTGCTACAATGTACTTTGCTTCTATTGTAGATAAGGATATTGATGCTTGTTTCTTGCTTAGCCAAGAGACTAGACAATTTCCAAGAAAGAATGCTCCTCCACTTGTACTTTTTCTATCATCAATATTGCCTACCCAATCCGCATCTGTATATGCTATGAGAATGAAATTGTTACCCCTGGGATACCATAGTCCAAATTCCATAGTTCCTTTTAGATACCTAAGGATTCTCTTTACTGCATGTACATGTGTTTCCTTTGGTGCTACTTGAAATATTACCACTAACCCCACTTCCTGCATTATATATGGTCTTGTAGTTGTGACATATAGTAAACTTCCAATCATGGATCTATACAATGTCTGATTTGCCTCAGGAGATTCATCATATTTACTCAACTTGCATCCTGTAACCATGGGAGTACTTACAGGTTTGCAATCCTCTAGTCCAAATTTCTTCAACATTTCTTTGATATACTTGGTCTGAGAGAGAAATATACCTTTGTCTAACTATGAAATTTGCAAACCAAGAAAGAAAGACAACTCACCAAGCATTGACATCTCAAACTCATTTTGCATGCATTTTGCAAATTTTTGACACATCTTATCATCACTACCTCCAAAAATGATATCATCCACATAGACCACTACAATCAGCAAGTCATCTCCATCATTTTTTATGTATAAATTGCTATCGACTATACCTTTCCTGAAACCCTATTCTTGAAGATACTTATCCAACCTTGAGTACCAAGCCCTAGGGGCTTGCTTTAATCCATAGAGAGCCTTATTTAATTTGCATACATAGTCTGGCTTATCTGTTAGATTGAAACCATTTGGTTGTTCAATATAGACTTCTTCCTCTAAGTGACCATTTAGAAAAGTTGACTTTACATCCATCTGATATACCTTGAAATTTTTGAAACTTGAGAATGCCAAAAATATTCTTATGGCCTCAAGACATGCAACAGGAGCAAATATCTCTTCAAAATCAATCCCTTCAACTTGTGCATATCCTTTGCATACCAATATTGCTTTGTTTCTGACAACCTGACCATCTTCATTTAGCTTATTTTTGTAGACCCATTTGGTGCCAATTACATTCTTTCCTTTTGGACGTGGGACAAGTTCCCAAGTCTCACTCTTTTCTATTTGGTCTAATTCTTCATCCATTGCCTTGACCCAATATTTATCTTCTCTTGCTTCATTGAAATCCTTGGGCTCAATTTTAGATAGTAGAGAAATATTTGCATGTTCATCTGTTCCTATTGTCCTCCTCCTTGTTTGTCTTTCATCTGGATTTCCAATAATTAATTCTCTTGGATGATTCTTTTGCACATATTTGGAAGGTGTTTTTGGTATTCTTGGTGTCTCTTCCTCTTCTGTTTCTTCTCCTTCTTCTTCTCTGCAACTCTCTCCTTCTTGATATACAATTTCTTGAGCTGATTCTCTTGGCTCTATCTCTTCATCAACTCTTACATTTGCACTTTCTACAATTGTATGTGATATTTTATTATAGCATTTGTAGGATTTGATTTTTGTGGAATATCCAAGGAAGATACCTTCATCACATCTAGAATCAAACTTGCCCAAATTTTTTCTTCTCTTCTAATGTAGCATTTGCTTCCAAAAACTCTGAGATATTTCATAGTAGCTGAATTTCCTTTCCAGAGCTCATATGGTGTTTTGTGATGGTTTACCCTTACTTGAGCTCTATTGATGATATAAAAAGTTGTATGAACTACCTCTTTCCAAAAAGCATCTAAAATCTTAGACTCATTTAACATAGCTCTGGCCATACCCTCAACAGTTCTATTTTTCCTTTCAACTACTCCATTTTGTTGTGGAGTCCTTACTGTTGAATATTATCTCTTGATTCCATGTTGTTCACAAAATTCTATAAATTCACCTAAAGTGAATTCTCCTCCTCTATATGATCTTAGACACTTAATTTTCTTGCCTATTTCATTTTCTACTAGTGCCTTGAATGTCTTGAACTTTTCAAATGCTTCTGATTTTTCTTTTAGAAAAGTTACCCAAGTCATTCTAGAGAAATCATCAATAAATAGCATGAAGTAACTCTCACCTTGTAAACTCTTTGTTCTTGTAGGGCCACATAGATCAGTGTGAACTAGTTCCAATGGCTTAGATGAAGAAAATTCCTTTGATCTGAAACTAGATCTTGTTTGCTTCCCATGCTGACATTGTGCACAAACTGTGTTTGATGGTTTTGCTATCTTGGGAAAATCTTTGACTGCCTATTTGTTGCTAATTTTCACTATGTTGTCAAAGTTCAAATGACCCATCCTTCTATGCCATAACCAGATCTCATATTCTTTTGATAAAAAATATTTTTCTCCTTTGATTTCACTTAATATATAAATATTATTTGTAGTTCTACTGGCATCTGCAAGAAGCTTTCCTATCTTGGACTTTCTGACCTCACATCCATTTGAGTGAAATGTAACTGTATGCCCCTGATCACATAGTTGACTTACACTTAGTAATTTGTGCTTCAATCCTTCAACATACAAGACATTTTCTATTTTTGATCTTCCATTATCCAAACTCAAAGTCCCTTTTCCAATAATTTTTGTTGAAGCATTATCACCAAATTTTACTGTTCCCCCATTTATTTTCTTAAGAGAAAGAAATTTACTTTTGTCACCTGTCATATGGCTTGAACACCCACTATCAATATACCACTGATTTCCTTCGCTTAACACATGAAGGGCTAGCATAGATTTTTCTTTTTCTTGACCCTTTTCCTTTTTTCCAATCTCTTTCTGAACTGTTTGATCTTCCTCTTTCTTGCTTGATTTAGGAAACATTGTTTTACACCACCTAGATTTATGCCCAAGATTATTGCATTTGTAACAAATGATACTATTATTCATGAGAGGTGCAAATGAATTGAAATTTCTATCAACATCATTTTTCATATCGACCATGCAATGAATAGCTTTATGACCATATTTATTACATGAGAAATAATAACCATGAAAGAAGTATTGAAACCTGTTTGATTGCCTTGAATGATGTGGTCGCATGCCTTTCCTGTGATTGACTTGTGTCCAAGATGATTCACTGTTTTCTTCTACCTTGATGCTTTTACCTTTCACCACATCAACATAGGTCATGGGCTCTTCTTTGCTTACTTTCTTTCTAAGAGAGTTAACTTCAAGTTCCAATCTCTCACATTCCAATTCTTTTATTTTTAACTTCTCAATCATAACTTCTTCAATTATTTTTGCCTCTTCAACCTTCACTTTTAAGTCTATGAGATCTTGTAGAATCTTTGTCTTTATTTCCTCATCCTCTTGAATTTGAGCCTTCAATCCTGACTTCTCCTCTCTAACTCTTTTCAATTTTCCAAGAGCAGCAGTAAGTTCCTCTTTCATGTCAACCATGGCTTCTTCTCTGTTTTCTTTGATTTCAACCATAGAAGCATCTTATTTCATTTCAGTGGCCATGTGTGTTCCTGTAAGATCTTCCTTCAAGCTATTAGGCTTCCATGAAGGAATCAACTATGATACCAATTGAAGAACACAAGCTTATACTAAGAGGAGGTGAACAGTATAAGATAAACTTTTACTTTTCTTTCCAATTCAGTATTATCCAATGTTATCAATTGCAATAACTTTCCAAAGTAGTATTAACCAATATCATCAATAGTAGTAATGAGATAATGCACAAATCATCACACACATGAGAGACACAGATTTAATGTGGTTCACCCAATGTGGGCTACATCCATGGAGAAAATATTTCTTATAAATTTTCTCAACCAATATCTTGGGAACCAATTCCCAATTACAATGTTTATGGGCACCAACCCAAAGGAGACACCAATCCCCTATGCTCAATTTCATGGACCTCTATCCACAGGAGACCTCAATCCCCTCAACACTTTCATCTCCAAAGCCTGCTCTCAACTCTACTCAAATCTACTTCAAGCCTTCACTCAAGGCTTGCTCAAATCTGCTTCAAAACCTGCTCTCAACTCTGTTTAAATCTATTCCAAGTCTACACACAAGACTTTTCTTAAATATGCTTAACAAAACCTGCTCAATCTGCTCATAGATCCTACTCAAAATATATACTCAAATATTCTCATAACATATGCTCAAATATACTCATAACTCATACTCAAATATGATCATAACACATACTCAACTCTGCTCATAACACATACTCAAATATGATCTCTAACACTTGCACATTCACTTCCCATGTCATTCAAACCAATGCCTAAAAGCTTCACAAATCCATTTAACAATGATGCACAAATTTATTCTCAATCTCTAGAACATATATTTCCAACAATGCTCATGAAATCAATCCTTTTATCTCCACCTCATATAACAACACAAGTATTCTTTCAAAACCAAAATACCTTGAGAAGGAGTTAAAACACCATACCTCACAAAGATGCCTTGAAGAAGATGTGCCCTTAAAAACCTATCTCAAAATAATTTCCTTTCTTTGCAACTTCAAAATGGGGTTAGCAAATCTTCTTTTCAAAACATTCACCCTAAGATCCTTTCTCAAAAGATGTGCACAAGAATGCTCAAGAATAATACTCTATAACTTTCCTTTTAGTCTTACAAAATAGAGCTTGTAATAAAGACTAAAACATCAAATTCCTCTTTTCTAATATGTGCCAAAATACAAAGAACCATGAACATAGATACACCTTATATCTCCTTTATTTAAGTGACAACCAACCTTATAAATCTTTCACTCAATGTGCAAAAGCAATTTTCAAATAATCATAAAATACTTTATATCTCCTTCAAAAATAATTCTCTCACACTTTATACAAAACATAAATTTCAAGCAAGTCTAATACACCTTATAACTCCCTCTTTAAACATGCAACCTTAACCCAAATTTTCACACTAAACAAATACAACTTTTAAACTCTCAAAACACCATAAAACTTCCACTTTAAATTCAATGTAGAAAATCCCAATTTAGCCTGTCAATTGGGATTTAGCCTACGGGTTGGTTTAAGCTTAATTTTGATGGAGTGGCTAAGGAAAATCTTGGTAGAGCAGGTGCTAGCGGTATTGTGCAAGATCATAATGATAATATGATGCTTGCATTTTATAAATATTTTGGAACAAGGAAGAACAACGAAGCTGAAGCTAGAGCTATGTGGAGAGGCCTTCAAATGACTGAAGACTTAGAAGGAAATTTGATCATAGAAGGAGACTCTATGCATGTTATAAATCTCCTCAATAATTGGAAAACACCTCCTTGGAGGATTAAAACAATTGTTGAAGAGGCTAGGATCCTTTTATAGGGAAGACAGGACAGAAAAGACCAACATGTCTTTCAGGAAGCTAACAAAGTTGCTGATAAGCTGGCCAATTTGGGTGTCAATGGTGACAAACTTTTCAAATGGGAACACAGTGTCCCGAGCGAATTAGAGGAGCTTATTCAACAAGAATTCCAAGAATGATAGTCAAATTTACCAACAAGGAAGGCACTGTAAGTTCGAAGGCTATGAGTATTCCCGTATCTTTTTTGAAATGGACTCACAATAAAAATTATTCAAGCTGTCAGTCTTGGTGGATGTTGCTTGGTATTACCACAAAGACTAATGGGGACAGTCACATGTCAGATAACATGGAACCTAGTCATCTTAGTAATTTGAGGTTGGTTGATAATCACAGGGCAGGAAATAAACGACAATATAAGACTTCGAACCAGAGCCACGTGGACCACCAGATAGCTACCACCATAAATCTAGCCAACAAGTTCACTTCTCCAAGGTTGATTGGCCAAGACGGGATGTGGTCCCAAAGCATGTCATATATGGAAGAAAGCAATTACCAAAGAATTATTAAAAGTAACTATCAATACTAAGCTTGTGGGAGTTTTTTACAGTACTCTGCTATGTGTGTGCAAATTTTTGTTTCTCCACTGTTTCAAGGAAGGGATCCGTGACTGTTTATTTTTTTGTAATTATGATGCAGGTGTGTTTTCTCGGGGTATACCCAAAATATTGTATGGTAAGTTTCTTTTTGATAATAGACTATGTGCCTTACCGGATGTAATGGCTTTGGTGGCATGTAGATTTTACATATATAGGATCCTTAGTAAGGACATGTTCATAAACAGCCCTGGGCTGATTTTTGTAAAAGGTTTTGGGTCAACCTGTAAAACCCGGTATTAATAATATAGTATCTTATCTACCAAAAAAAAATTCAATGTAGAAAATAATACTTTCACATATTATGGTATCCAAGGTAAAAATAAAATCAAATTGTTTAAATGCACCTCTTAAACTGCCACAACCACCTCAATCAATGCAAAGCAATTTAAAATTTAAGTACCTTATGCATGACGTGAATCAAAACCATGACCTTCCTAGTGTAGCGCTTACACAAGCACCTTTGGCTAGCTATGCTATCACGGTAGTTAGAGACAAAAGGAATGCTCAAAAATTTATCTTTACCCTTTGTGCACATCGAAGGAAATGTCCTATGTTTTCATCTCTACCTTTTGCACACATAAAAGGGAATGCCCTAATTTTTTCTCTCTACATCCTGTACACATCGAAGGGAATGCCTTAAATTTTCTTCTCTACCCTCTGCATAATCAAAACCAAATACCCTACGTTTTCCTTCTACTCTTTGCAAAAATCAAGATGGAGTACTCTACATTTTATCTTTACACACTTCTTAACAATTGCTGGATTTCTCACTTATCGTTCGTATCATTTATCTCAAAGTATTTCAGTCAAAAATACATTGGATATATCTCTACCACTTGCATCAATATATCAATCAAAGTTTATTGGATATATTTTTGGCATTCGTATAAGCACACACGTATATTCCAATATCAACGCTCACACCTTAATGGAGGAGAAGTGATTAACATTTACATTACATAAGCCAAGAAACTTTGAAACTTTAATAATGTCAGTGCATCCTTGAAACTGAAAAACATTGGCCCTTCAAACCTTTGAAACTTTATAATATTAAAAAATATTATACCATAGTCTTATATGTTGGAACCTAAATCCTTTATAAAGTTGAGTTATAATATTATAACATAATCCTTTTCAGCCCATTAAAATATATTAAACCTTTTGGATAAAATAATACAAACTTGTGGTCCACGTAAACCTGGTTCTTCATTCTGTAGAGTCCTTTTATCTCATGCCTTTAAACCTCTTTGTTCAAAGCCTCTTAAACCTTTTATTTTATAATATTTAAATAATATATTTAAATATTATAGTTCTTAAGAATATTTGCCTTGCTTTATGATAAAACTTGCTATATGTATATTGAATACCATGCTCTCTTTATCATCCAATTATAACTACCTCATGTAACTTTTGACATCAATGAAAACTCAACTACTCAATATTTCTAGCACCATAAAGTTGGTTGAGGCAAGAGCATGCCAGGTAAAGTTTTCCACTACATCAAACCCTTAGTGGCTACTATAATTCAATATAGAGAGGCACTTGTGCAAAGGGTGAATGCTCTTATTTAGAAGGAATTATTTTTGTAGTTATGCAAGGCTCTAATGACTATCCTAGTCTCCATAATTGCAAATATTAGTAGTCCTATTGACTCACTAGTATAGAAAGGCCTTCCATTTTCCTCGAATGTAGATAATAATATCCTTTTAAAGAAAGAATATTCATAACTACTTAAATAATAGAAGGAATATATCACCCATTTTAGAACGTCATTGGACCTTCTTACTACAAATGATATAGCTTGAGTTATTGGGAAATAAATAAAGTTGAAGATTCAAGTGCATGAGGTCATGAATGACATAATAAATTTCTCTTGCAATGACCAATTGGAGTTCCAAATAGGCTATATGAAGTTTAAGAAGATTGAGATACCATCAAAGGATGAGTGGAAGTAAATTAAGTGTGCACTAAATAACTTATATCGACAATTATTAATCATGTATTTTTCAATTTCTTTTTCATTCTTTGTTGTTCATTCTTTGAATCT